>CM063526.1:25022160-27909660 GCA_032199755.1 Ambrosia artemisiifolia | reverse complement strand
ATAGAAAGTTGGGGGGTGCCAATAGACCGACCCTTATTTATTTATTTCTTTTGAAAGGCTTGCTTAACACGGTTGAACACTATCCCCTCCCACTCTTTATATACCACAAAAATTCAGAAAGCTTTGTACACATAGTTTTGCTCTCTTCTGAAGCATATACTTTGATACTCACAGTCACACAGATCTCTTCACTTTCAACAAAAAAAAAATAAAAAATGAAGGTATGTTTATCATTATATATATAAATCTCATCCGACTTTTGTTAAATTTGGTACTTTTTTTTAATCTTTTTCAATTTATTACAGAAAGTTGTGTTGAAATTGGATGTTGTGGATGACAAAGCCAAACAAAAGGCCATGAAAAAAGTCTCCGACCTTACAGGTACTACAAAAATCAATCTTTTTCAATCTTTATTCATGTGGGTCATAATATTATTCAAAACTAAACCAAACCCAGATCCAAATAAGCAAAAAGATAATAACTTTAACATGATTTGATGAACACAGGGGTGGATTCAATAGCAATGGACATGAAAGACAAGAAGCTGACAGTAACAGGGGATATAGATCCAGTATGTGTTGTGTCAAAACTTAGAAAGATTTGTCACACAGAGATTGTATCAGTTGGTCCTGCAAAGGAGCCAGAGAAGAAGAAGGATGATGGTGGTGATAAGAAAAAAGAAGAGGATAAGAAGAAAGAAGAAGAGAAGAAGAAGGCAGAGGAGAAGAAGAAAGCAGAGGAAGCATGGAAAGCATATCAACTGCAGCAACAACAGCTATATAATTATTATAATTATCAACATCAGTTGCAGCAGCAAGGATATTATCCACCAACTGTCACACCATACAAAGTTGTTCATGAAGAAACCTCCAGTTGTGTTATTTGTTAATCAAGTGATGAAATCTAGGGGTTGAGGTAGTAAGCAACTTGCACTTAAAAAAATAAAATAAAACAATGTAAATCCTTTCTTAATTATACTAAGGTTTTGGCTTTGAAAGATTATTACTTTGGTAATTTTGTTTTTTTTTTTTTTTTTGCCAGATCAAGAATTTTTAAATTTTGAGTAGTCTGTTGGTTGAAATATCAATATGTGCAAATATGCAATATGCACTATGGAAGAAGTGAATCAAGTGATTATACCTTTCCTTTCTATGAAGAGAAGTATAGTTTATATAAATTTTTAATTACTAAAAACTTGTCTGGTTTCGCTCGAGCTTGTTGAATCATGTATGATTTTTCTAAGTCGAGTATGAGGTTAAAGTGGTTCACTAGTATAAAAACTCGATTTGATTTGCCTTGAATACCTCCTGTGAATTAATCTACGTTCTTGTTTATTGGTAGTTTGATACCGTATGAATTGATAGTTGTAAAACTTAATATAGTTTATGCTTTAGGGTGTTGTACTTTATGCATTAGGAGTATATTATGCATTAGAGGATGGTACTTATAGCTTTACAAGTTGTACAACTCTTAGGTTTAAAAGCCTACTTCACTCTCTCCTCTCCTCTCCCTCTTTACATCACCACCGGGGGGACATCTTCTCCACCACGCTAACATCACCACCACCTGCACACCAACACTGCCTCGAGTCACCACCACCACCACAGACATAGAACAAAACGAGAGATGGAAAAGTTGGTCGTTTCTGTGGTTGTTTGGTGAAGGAGACGTATGTCTCAAGCGGCTGAGCTTCGGGGTGGATGAGATGGTAAACAGACCAATGCACAAGACGCAAATATTTTTGCTTTCATTGGTGACGATGGGGCTGGTCCATTTGAGTGATTGTTGGTGTAAGGTTCAGACTAGGTAAAAAAATGAAGGGGTGGTTAGGATTGGGACGAATGAAATGGGTTTAAGGTGGATTCAGGTTTGACTGAAGGGATTGAAGGATTTCATTGCTTGGGGTTAGAGTTTTTTAGGGTTAAAAGAGGGGTTTTTTTTTTAGCTCTGTTGATATAAAGAGAGTGGCATTAAGATATGAGAGTGAGATTGAGGATTGGGTTTTACAAGGTTACGTTCAATTTGTGCTTTAGAATACAAGAGAGGTGTTGGGTATGGGATAATGCTTTATAAGTTGTACTTTGTGCTTCTTTTGTTGTAATTGTATGGGAGAAAGGGGTTGGATATTGGACTTTTGGTATTGGAATTTGGAAGAGGATATGACTAGTGAGTGGTTGGAAATGTGTGCTTCAATTTTGGGTAAAACACAAAATATAAGTTACCTTATTAACTTAAAGATTAAACTTAATAATATTTTGCTATACACTTGCTATGTAAACCCCCGCAGCAACGCGCGGGGTAACATTCTAGTTGTTGTTAATTTGCAAATAAGGTTTTTTATTAAAAAAAATTAATAATATAAGATGATCAAATTTAAGTAAAATCAGTCAACTAGTCCAGCAACAAGTTGACTCGAACTGAATACAAACTCGGCTTCTACGTCGATAAATAGTATCATATCGAGCTTGATTGGCTCGAATTAGTACTCGAGGCGACTTGATGCTAAGTGAGTAGTTAAATAACCCTACAAACAAATTTGATAAACCTCTCTCAGTTCAAATTTAACTGTAACATTTTTTTTTTGAACGGCAAATTTAACTGTAACATCATTTTCATTGTTGAAAATGTATCATTCACTAGAAATGTGTATCATGAACAACACAATTTATACAGGTGTGTGTTAATTTTGTATAGGGAATTGCTTGAATAACATAAATATCTATATTATATACGTACACGGTATTGTATTTAACAAGGCCATGCATAAATACAAATCATTAAATAATTGTAATTTAATATAACTCTTTTTAGACTTTTATAATTCATGTGATTCATTCTGTTCCAAACAGTGAGTCGGGTAATTATCATAATTTTATATTATATGAACCTTTCAATGTCATTACATTGGTATATGTAAATATTTTTTATGAGTTAGTTTTAGCCGGCATAGCTTTGTAGTTGTTTAAACACGTCCATTTTGTTTAACTTGTCTCTATTTCTATGATTAAGACACTGGCCGCCATTGTTGATGTCGTATATTTTATTGTTTTCTACATTTAAAAATTACGTGTAAGTTCGGGTTGTAATTGCACTTTTTATTAACAGTTTATTAGACTAGAGGAAGTGGGCTTGGGTTTTGGGTTGTGTAACCGTGTTTTGCCAAATGAGGAATCGCAGATGATTATTTTAAGAGGGTGTTTGGGATTGAGTTTCAAAACTGCTTATTGACTTATTGGCTTTTTGAAAAAGCAATAAGTCAATAAGCTGTTTGTGTAACCCAAAAGCACTTTCTGTTTTGACTTTTGGCTTTTGGCTTTTAAGGGTGAAAAAACTGTTTTTGAAAAGCTAGAAATCCTGGCTTTTAGCTTTTAGCTTTTGACTTTTTTTTTCAATAAAAAAATTAAAAAATTACAAATTTACCACTCATACAACCAGTATTCGCAATAAGTTAAGCGAAACACTTAAAAAAATAACAATTTATTGACTTTTTGACGTTTCTCATCTCAAAAGCTAATCCAAACACTTTTTTTAAAACTCCTTTTCAAAAAGTCATAAGCCAATAAGCACTTTTGACCAAAAGCACTTTTGCATTTCCAAACTCAATCCCAAACACCCTCTAAATGGTTTGAGTCATGATAAATTAGTGTTATAGGAGGCCGTTTAGTAATAATAATAAAATATATCATATTTGAACTCTACTTTGTTTTTAATAAAACTTAGGTTAGAACGTAGATAAAAATGAGCTCATAGTAAGAGTATATTCGGAATTTTATAAAATGCTATAAAAGAAAAACGACAATTGAGCTAAAATAATTTAGATACTACTAATTAGCAACTGATTTATGCTTTATCATGTTGTACATCATGCTTACAAGGTGTATTATGAATTAAAGGGTTGTACTTTTTCTCATTGGGTTGTATCAACTTTTATTTATAAAGTGTTGTATTCTTTGCCACCAACCTTTCTCTTACACTGCCACGTCTCTACTTACTTGCTTTAAACCTGTACATTCTCTCTTGTCATCTCTTATCTCTCTCTCTCTCTCATTTTATCTCTCTCCGTTCTTCAATCTCTTATCTCTCTCTAGACACATGCTTATTTCTCCTTTTCCAGCGCCAGTCGGATACCGGTTGTTTGCATGTCGGAGAAATTATTTTCTTGAGAGAGAAATAGGGACGGAAGGAAATGGAGAGAAAGAGAGAAACTAAGAAAGAAATTTGTGGTGGTTGTGGAAGTGGATGGTTGAACATCCTTTGCTAGCGACATCTCCGGTGATGTTCTCAAATTAGCAATTGATCTGTGCTTTACCATGTTGTACATCATGCTTACAAGGTGTATTATGTATTAAAATGTTGTACTCTTTGTTTTATTAGTTTGTATCCACTTTTATTTTGCCACCAACGATTGTTGTTCTGGGGCTTTTAAAGCCCACGGATTGAACAAGAAATGATGGCTTGATGTGGATGTTGTTTCCATCTTGCTTCTACTCTAATATTTTAGGGTCGTAGGTTTGGGATTTGTTGTGGCGATGATGGTGGCCTGCTACTTGGCATGACAACTTTGGTTGTAGCCGTGGAGGCATCTAAGCCCCTTTATTTTGCAACGACGATGATGATTTTAGATCCGAATCGGTTGTTTTATTGGGTTCCGTGTTTTTTACTTGATGATGGTGGTCGCAGTGGTTGTGTTTTGGGGGAGGTAGGGGTGGCAGGTTTGTGGTGATGATATTATGTTCCAAGAAATGCAAAACTTTTACATACTGTGGTGGTGTTCGTTGGTCTTGGTGGGTCTTCGGTGGTGGAGGTGAGACGATATTGGTGTTGGGTTTTTGGTGGTGGTGGTGGATTTCCGGTGTTGGAGGTATGATGGTGATTGTGGGTGTTTGGAGATGGGGGTCAGTGGTGGTGGGTGCTCAATTGGTCTGGTGGTGGTGTGTGTCGTGTTAGTGATTGTTTGAGAAGTGACGTTAACAATGGTGGATGATTGTTTTAGCGATTGCAATGGTTGGAAACAAGTCGTGATGAATATGAGGAGAAATAGTATGTCAATTAAAAATCCTCTATTTACCAAGATTCACATGCATTAGGGTGTTGTACTGCAGGCATAGGGTGTTTTTCAAAAAACTTTTGATATTACAACTTCATATGCAGAATGTACAAGTCATATGCTTCTTTTTCTGCTCTTTCTAATCTCATTGTCACTAAACCATTCATCACTCTAACACACACCTCCCTCACACACACATCCTCCCTCTCATTCAAACCACAAACCACCATAACCACCGATTCAGCTAATCAGCTACCACCACCCGTAATGGCGCCTTTTCCTCTGTCGCTGCTCCTCCCGGAGTTCCTCCTGAGGTGGTTGACGGGAATCAAACGGTTCCATTTCTTCCCTTCTCTTGGCTCCCTCTTTCTCCTCTAACCTTCTCTCTCTCCCCTCCCTGTTTTCTCTCTCATCCCATCTCTCTCTATCTCATGATTCTCTCTCTCTCTCTTTCTCTCTATCTCATGATTCTCTCTCTCTTTCTCTCTCTCTATCTCTCTCTCTCTCTCTCTCTCTAAGTGTGTGTTATGAGGTCTGTGGAGAAAATGGATGTGGGTGGTGGTTTTGTGAGTTATATAAAGGTGGGTAACGTGGGCTGAGCGTTTTCTTCTTAACGTTGTCTGGGGTTTGTTGGTGAGGGTGGAATATTTTCAGGTTTCAATGTTGAGATGAAAATGAAATGGAATTTGGAAAGGCATTTACTTTTAATTTTCATATTTAGATTTTAAAAAATATGTGTACTAAAATTATATGTGAGCACAAAATAAATTATGGAAAATGAAACCATTGCCGGTGTTTGGGGTCGTTGGATCCGTCGTTTCCGTTTACGCCGACCGTTGTTAAAGTAGATGAAGAAATGATAAAGGGAACCACTGGAGTTGGCCGAACCGTCGTCGTCTGAAACGCTAGTCACCATCACCGCCTGAACAGGCCATTCTCAAGTGCTCACCGCCTCCACCACTGCATGTTGCCGATCTAACTTAGTTCCTCGAGATCCGCCGCTGGATTCGATTGGATTCAGGCAACCAATATTTAATTGGTTTTATAAATCAAGTAACATTGTTGTTCGTGAAGAAAGAAAAGGGATTGGTTAGTGTGTGTGTTTTATATGAAAAGGTAATTTGTTGTGGCTTACAGTTTTCTGTCAGAAAATTAATATAAAACTCCTTTATTGTTATTATTGTTTAAAGTAATCATTTATGAATTTAAACGTGAGTCTTTTCTTTTTGAATGACTAACGAAAGCCCCGTTACCCGGGTAAACCTAATGGCAAAAGGGCACCCACGCCTGTGAACACAGACAGTGCTCGTGACCCGTTCCACCACCATTCCAAAGGAAACTCACGTCTCAAAGGGCCACTGTGGTAAAACCATTGGCTCAACTGTGGTAAAGCATGTAATCAAACGTTATACACTACTATTAATAAAAACACGGTCACCAGGTCGCCCCCGCCGCAACGCGCGAGGAACGATATCTAGTTATTATCAAATATGAATCTCATTTCTAAAGTAGTAAGACTCAGAAAAGAGACAATGACAATGGTCGAGAACAAGTAACAAGACTTTCTCAAGATTGTATAACTTATATGAGGAGAAATATAGTAAGACACATTAAATCAATTTCAAACTTCTATAAGACGTTTCAGTATTTTTATGTACATTTTCAGTAGGTTTGCATTTGGAAACAAGTAGGTTTGCATTTGGAAACAAGCTAGGTCAAATTTTTGAAAATATAAATTCGAGTTGCTTTATATTCGATGCTGCTGCAACGCGCGACGGGTCAGAAAACTAGTTATAATACTAAAATGCAATAAATAATAAAATTTAACTACGTGAATCTTCATATCATGAAGATTTCGGTTTTGTAATAATATTTAAACTAGATTAAGTACTAGTTTATCCCCTGTAAGCGTCTGGGATAGACAAATCTAATATTAATCGATAAAATGCGTGTACTATAAAAGAAATAGGCCATTTTTTAGATTTTATTTATTATTTTTTTAAAGGTTCAACACTCGTCTCTATACAACTGTCATTTTCTCAATACACTCTAAAGTTGTGATGTGTACCAGAAAAAATCCCCAAATTGGTATCAAAGTATCAAAGCATGTGCCATGATGATGGTATGTGATTATGATGTTTAAAGTGAAGATATGTTAATAATTGACATACCTGTTCAATTTTCACCGAATAAAACAATCAATATACAAATAGTGAAGATCCATTTTAAAGATAAATAAACATGATCTAACTACTATCGACTAGGATACTAACTTTTCATGTCTTTAGACTATTTTCTCTACTCATTTATAATTTAAGTATCTATTTCATTGATCACTAGATAAAAAATTTGGGTTTTTTTTCTTCTGTTTTTGTATAACATTATGGTACTCGTTGGAAAGATAATAAAACGCTCGTTAATTTGGTGTATTTTGTTTTAAAAAAAAATGTCGTGTAAAAATGTTATTAAATGACACACTTAATGGGGGGGGGGAGGGGATGAACTCAATGAAATGAATGTCATGTCATCATTGGTGCTTTCCTTTATATATAGTTATAGATTATAGATGCAACTATGTTGTGACTTCATTATGAAGAATGCTTCGTACTGAAGTAGTTGAAACGATAACCAACCAACCTCATCTACCTTATCTTGAAAAATATTCAATGGGGAGAATACTTAAATACTAAGCTCGAACCTCTAATAAATAGCCATCAACTCCATTCATAAGCATCACTGAGGCTGTGACCCAGTGGTAGGGGATAAGGTGATAAAGGTGAAAAGTAGGGAGTTAGAATTCCCTGGGTGAGTATAGGATGAGTGTACTTAGCCGATCAAAAAAATAAAAATAAAAATAAAAATAAACTCCATTCATAAACCTTACTTTCAACTCTCTCACAACAAACAGGAATGCGTTAGTATTCAAAATCTCAAGCATTTAGTAACAGTTTAGCTATAATTAGTAGCTATTTTTGTAACACTGGTAAAGAGACTGCATTAACCTGTCGTATATAGTTTCTAAGATACTCTCATTTAAAATTATGTTATTATTATGTTTACTATTACTATTGCTATTGCTATTACTATTAGCAACAGCAGTAGTAGTATTAGTATTATTTATTAATGTAGGTATCGAGATTATTATAAGGGTGGGTATTGGGTAGCCTAGCCCTAGTTAGGCACGGTCTGATCACTCATGCATGAAAAGAAGTGAAGAATGAGTTGGGAAGGGTAAAATAGGTATAGCCTACAATTGTTGTTTTTTTTTCAACTTCCACCCCTATTTTTTAACGTCCATAACTTTTTCATACGATATTATTTTTTTAAAAAATACATCATAAAACAAAACATTTTATCCTATTTAATTTGCATACCATATCGCTATACTTAAAAAACGAAAAAAAATTGTTGGGTTTTATAACACACGTAATTATCACATATAATGTGCGTCATTATATAACGTGGATTATGTACTTGAATCAGGACCCTGAGATAACTAGTTAGGCGTACCATTACCTAACGTGGATTATGTACTTGAATCAGGACCCTGAGATAGTACCTGAGTTTTGTAAATGTTTTTAAATGTGAGCATGCTTGTACTAACTGGTAGTTGTTATAATTATATTCATAACTGTTGAATGCATGCATATAATCTAAGCATATGTATACATGATATTTGGGAACCCTTATACGTGCCACTGCGACGGGATTTGTCGGTCTACGCTACAGTGTAGTGGGCATTAACTATATCGGATGTTAGTCACGGGCCTGGTGAGGGTGTCGAAAGTGACAGTCACGGACCTAGTGAGGGTCTCAAAAGTGACTTTGGGTTATGATGTCATAGGCGAGTACAACTCATCAATCATGAAATAATGTGATTTTACCACTCGTGTATATTCATGAACTGACCAGCAACGCCTGACGTCCTTTTTAAGCATGCATCATAGATAGTGATGACAATTCTTGTTCGTGTTATTTATCTTGAAGCTTTGTAACCTGTGGAATAGGATATGCTAGCCGTGTGGTTTGATGAAAATGTTATACCTCCAGCTAGGAATAGTTGATCATGCTATGTACTTTTAAGTTCCAACTTTTGTAGCTTACAATTTTATATTAATAAAATAAGTGTTTTACTTGTAAGCTGGTATCATTTGTGTATGGTGCATCCTTATCTGGGTGTGGTGTCACAGTTGGTATCAGAGCTGAAGGTTTTAGTGAAGCAGATATTCGGTAGGGAAATCTAGGCTTTAACCTTTAAGATTAGGCCTGCCTTAAGCAAGATATATACGGATATAAGCTATTACAGATAAGGACACCCGGAACGTTAAGGACCTGACTTTATAATTTAACCATGATATAAATAACCTATTGAAAAGTGATTAACAACTGAGTTTGAATATGAATATACTGAGAATGTAGAGTTGTTTATAAATAAAAATAGTGACAACTGTAATTTATAAACCCTAGTGATCTTATAATTTTAGTGCCTCTCGTAAGATAGTAGGGTTACTAGATAAGACTCAGAGGACAAAAGCAATGAGGCTTCAGGTAACTGAGTTAAAAAGTGAAAGCTGGAGATTAATAAATGTAGAAGCTGTAAACAATGTACCTCAGTAAGAATTAGTCGAGGTCTAGGCCCGGTGAGGGAAATAGATTTCTATTACTATGCGTTATATTTGAAAGTATGTTGTACTACATGTATCATGTGAAATAGCTACTGTAAATGCTCATTAATAACTAAAATGCTGAAGTAATTTTCTTTGACATTTAGAATATGATGGCTGAAAGATCAAGTAACAATAATCGTTAAACTGACCCAACGGTTGACCCCGCTCGTCATATCGATGTAGTATATTTAGGCAGAAAAATGATCGATTGGATAGACATCCAAGTTGGACAAATCCTTGCAAATGCCTAGGGACGTGAATGTTAGACACAATATGACCATTGTCATCCGAGGGAAACACTGTACTTGCAACAAGAACCTCCAGAAGAAGAAAATGTGGATGATCCTAAACCATTTAATCCTAGAAAAACGGAAATCTCTAGAGACTACATTTACAAAACCTTCATATCTTGTAGTCCTACTTGAAAAATAGGTGCTATCAAATCCCACGGCTAAGTGAAGTGGTTACTATGATAGAAATAAGTAATTGCCTTGAAGAGAACAAAATCAGGTTTGTTGTTCACCTATTTAAAACTGAGGCAATAAGTTGGTCGAGGATACATATATTATCCCGAGGCCATGATTTGATCCACCTCCTAATTTGGGAAGAATTCCTAGAATTTCTTACTTAATACCTATGTCCCCTAAGTGAAATAGATAGAATTATAAATGAATTTATGTATCTTGTGCTTGAGAATAAGACATTCTAAGAGTGTGTCACCAAGTTCAATAAAATGTCTCGACTAGTGCCTTACCTAGTAATCATTAAGAAAATCGTATTCTCATATTTATTTGGGGACTACCCACAAATAACGTATGTTCATTTAGGCAACTAAACAAACTACCTATTCCAATGCTGCAGAGCCCAGGGAAACTATTGCCATCGACATTCAACAAAAGAAAACCCTAGACCTTGCCCATAAGATGAACTAGAACAATAAGCAGGACAGAGGATATCCGTAGTTAGAGAGATTTTAAAAGGCAACGTGGACCCCACCTTAATGTACGATATGTGTGCATGTGTGCATATATATATATATATATATATATATATATATATATATATATAGGGAATGGATATAAAGAAAACCCTTCTTATTTGGTAAACTCTGGAAACTCTGACTTCCCAATATTTTTTTTTTGAAAAAAATATGGCAAGTAATATACATGATTTTAAGCATTTTGGGCCAAAAAAATTAAAAAAGCGCCGAGTATTTTTTTTTTAAAAAAAAAATAAAATTTTGACTAACACATGTTAAGCGCTAATAACAGGTGTTAACAATGTGTTAACTATATGTAAACAGTAGACGTTTTTTATTTTTTAAAAAAAACCGTTCGGCGCTTTTTCGATTTTTTTGGCTCAAAATGCTTAAAAAAATGTATATTACATACCCTATTTTTTTCAAAAAAAAAAAAGTTGGGAAGTCAGAGTTTCCAGAGTTTACCAAATAAGGAGGGTTTCCTCCATATACTTTACCTATATATATATATATATATAGGGCAATTCTAATTTGGAAACCATCTCTGGTTGAGGAAACCATGCAAACCACTTTGAAAGGTCTAAGTTTGTCCACATTACTCTTGTCAATTAAATATTAAAGGGCATTATAGGTATTACACTATTTAATCTTCCATCCTTCCATCCTCCTGACAAAAGACACATATCAAATCATAAATCCTATTCCCACATTATCACCACCCACCCATCTCTCTCTTCTCCTCTCTCTCTCTCTTGTTTACACAAATCAAACCCATCCAAAGTCCTCCCATACCCCATCTGAGAACAACAACAACAACCCATGTTCATATCAAAATCTCTTCATTTGATTATGAACACTAGGACCATCAATTTATTTATTTTTATTGTTCAATTTATTTTTTTAGGTGCTGCAACAAACATAGAACCATCAATGGTGGTTATGAACGACGATGGCGACTCGGTCGACGGTGGTGGTGTGAAGTGGGTTTGTACTGAACAGATCCGGAGGTGTTTTGAAGCCGGTGAACAGATCCGATTGGTGAGGTGCACAAGGTAAACGATGGTGGTGATGAACGACGATGGCGACTCGGTAGACGATGGTGGTGATGAACGACGATGGCGACGAGGTGGACGGCAATGGTTGAACATATCTGGTATTTCTTTCAACTCTTTTTAGATCTGACTCTGTTCTGCTTTTTTGTTTGGATGAACACGATGTCGGATGATAATTTTTGTTGTTGGTGGTGGTTTCTGGCCGATGATGGTGGTGGTTCAAGGAGACGACGGCGGGTCTTGGTGGTGGTGAGTAGAGGGGTTGTTGGTCTGGTTAAGGAAGATGTTGATGTTCGGTTATGGTTCGGGTCGGACAGACCAGACCCGGACTGGTTCTGGTCTGGATCGGGTTAGGTTTTGGAGATGGTTGGGGTTCAATGGTTGTTAGATCTGGTGGGTGCTCGGGTTGAATCGGGGCTGCATGTTGATGATTCGAGTGGTAGATGGTCCGATCAGGTACAAGGGTAGTATGGTTTGGGTGGACGGCGATGGCGACGATTTTGTATTGTTTTCTGTTTTAAGAACAATGTTATGGTTCATGTTATTATCATTTGATTTTGTATTGTTTTCTGTTTTAAGAACAATGTTATGGTTCATGTTATTATCATTTGATTTTGTATTGTTTTTTGTTTTAAGAACAATTGTTTTTCCATTAAAAACATATGTTTTTTTTGTTTGTTGTATATTTTATCAAATGTTTTATATTGTTTTGTTATAATTTATCATATGTTTTTGTTGGCTTGATATAATTTATCATATGTTCATCTGTTATTTAATGCACGAAGATGTGTTTCTTTGAACATGTTTACAAAAAACATATGTATATGAGACTGAAACCAGTAAAACAAAGTAGGAATGAATTTTTTTTAGAAAAACACATGAATCTATTAATAAAATAAGAGAGAGGAGAGAGGAATGAATTTTTTTTTGTATGGACCAAATTACCCTCTGGTCACTAAAAGACAATATTTTAGTTTTGATGGAAAAGCAGAAACAATCACAACCCTTGATCACTAAAATGGATGGTCAGATGAAGGGTTTCATGGGTTTTCTTAACTGGGGAGGGTTTTCAATTTATCCCTCCCCTATATATATATATATATATATATATATATATATATATATATATATAGGGTAGGGTTCAAATAGGAACCATACCTTAACTAGGAACTATAGGAACCAATCTTAGCCATTGATCTCTAATGACATGATTGTAAATAAGTAAAACATTAATTAAATCTTTAATTAAATCAAGGGGTATTATTGACTTTTGGTATATGATTATTAATAGGAAGTTAATTTATGAAACTACAATCCACATTAATCGCATGTCAGTTATTAATTGTGTGTTTTTTTTGTTATATGCACTACACATCATATTTAGTTCCCATATTTTAGGCAGAATTAAATGAAAAATGGGCTTATGAGTAAAAATTGATTTGTAAACTAATTAAATGTTCACATGTGTATATATAGTATGTTTGAGCTATGCTTTTGTCATAATAAATTATGGAAGGCATTTATGTACGTGACCAAAAAAATTACAACTACATGTCTTATATGCACATATGTATATTTGCCATATACATGTGTGTATATAGTTTTTTTTATCTCAGTACATACACAATAATATACAAATCTATGCGCTGGATAAAAATATACCTAGATGTACAACATATAGACATAGGTGTATATTGGAAATATTCACACGCTTTAGATAATAAAGGCATTACATCTTGTTATTTTATCTTAGTATATAAACATTAACATACACATGTGTATGTCTGTATTTTTGTTTTTTCATTTATCAAAGCTCCAATCTTTTTATGAACAATTAGAAATCTATGAGGCGGATAAAAACATACTTAGATAAAGCTCCAATCTTTTTATGAACGATTAGAAATCTATGAGGCGGATAAAAACATACTTAGATACATAGATGTACAACACATATATACATAGGTGTACATTGGTGTATATCAGTTTCTTTTTTTCATTTATCATCATTATCGACACAGATATACGTTAGTGTATACCAGTTTCTTTTTTTCTTTCATTCATCATCATCAACAACACAGATATACATTGGTGTATATTCATTTCTTTCAGCTTACATGACTATAATTTGGACGCACATATACATTGGTGTATGTCTTTGTCGAAATGTAAGTTAAATACATCAGTGTACACCATAATAGATGTTGAGGTTTCTTCCATTTTGTATATGAATGAAATATACATTGGTGTATATATGGGTTGAAATCTATATGAAACTGAATACACCTATGTATACAACAAATAAGTATTATTAATCAACATTAGTTATTTGATCTCATTCTTATTTGTCGAAATGTAAGTTAAATACATTAGTGTACACCATAATAAATGTTGAGGTTTCTTCCTTTTTGTATATGAACAAAATATACATTGGTGTTGGTGTATATCTTTGTTTTTGTATACGGGCATAAGGCTGTACAACAATATTTATTACCCACATCAAACATGACTACCCACATCAAACATGACAAGTGTCGGCTCTATCTCATGTCGATCCATAGTAACTAAAACAGACTACAGCCAAACGAAAGCCGCAAGATACCAATCAGTCACGTTTTAAGAATTCATACAAATAACATCCGTTGATGATATAACGCTGCATATATTACCTTCCTCCTATGACGATCCGTGTAGCTTATATATTCCAATGGAACCCTAGCTCCTCTAGAAAGCGTAGATAGAACCCTGATGAAGTCTTCAAGGTGTGAAACCTCTTCACCTGCGAACTTCTTTATAATGGCATGCCTTGGAACTCCAGCTCTATAAAGCATATAACTGTAGACACCGTAATTAATTAGAAAGACTTCTACAAACTCAATTTTAGCCGAATATGTAAAAGAACATACCCAGGTTCTGAGACGTAAACGAGACCACATTGAAAGCGGAAATTCCTAGCCTGTTTAAGAAGAAACCGGTTTAAAGCTTCTATAACTGGAATGGCGACGATGGAGTATATCTTTCGAATAAACGACCACCGGAGTTCCGGCGACTCAGACATCGTCGGATACAGTGATCCGGTTGGTATGTTCTGTAAGTCGGTCTTCACGAACGGCATTCACTGTTTATATTGAATGAATGATTATCCATGACTAAATCTATGTAGCCTTTGATTTAATTCGCAAACAATGAAAGCGTAAATAAGAATCGATTATAATCTTCTGTAATTGATTATAGAATTCAAAGTGGGGTGAGATTTTTAAGGAAACTGTAATCTTAATTATAGGGAACTGATTTGGAATACTAATATGATTAAAAGAAAATGATAATTAATTAAATGCAAATTTACACATATACCCTCTAGATCAAAATTAAAACGGATGGCTGAGATTGGTTCCTAACTATGGTGGTGGTTCCTAATTGATCTCAACCCTATATATATATATATATATATATATATATATATATATAGAGCAATTCTAAATTGCAAACCAACTTGAGTTGAGCAAACTCCAAAAACCCCATCTCATGGCCCTTATTGTTCCACGTTTACATTTAAAAAAATATGGAGAAGGGCACTTTTGGAACATCATAAAAATCTGAGCACCTTTACCTTTTGTCCTTCCTTTCACTTTTTCTCTATCATTTATCTCTCTTCTTTACCTCTATCTTTATCAGATCATCTCTCTTCTTTACCTCTCTACATTCTTATCCTTTATCTCTATTTTGATTGTTTTTATAACACCCAAATCCTCACAAAACAAATGATTGTGATCAAATACACCCAAATTGATAAGCCCAAACACCTGTTTGCACGTCTCAAACAGATCCGCCGGGTGATTTACGACGACGACGAAGTTGAAAAAATGTTTTTTTTTTCTTTTTATGGCTATGCACTTCCAGATCCGGTGAAAGCTAGAAACGCGAGACGAGGGGTACGATGACAACGAAGTGGAAAAACGTTGGTGGTGGTGGTGCTCCGTTTGTTTTTTAAATCGGTGGTGGTACAAATGTTTCTACACATGGTACAACTAGTCAAAGCAAGAACAAGACCAAACATATTTTGATAGTGCTCCGTTTGCTGCTGATTATTTTTTTTTTGTTATGCATCTTGGGGCTGTGAAGGTTCTGACTACTACAAGTTACCTTATTTTGATGGTACATAATGCAAGAATTTGATCTTTATTTTGTTTAGACTTGGTCCATAACGTTTTCCTTTAATGTTATGGGGTGACATTTTACATAGTTTGTTTTGATCTTTATGTTGTTTATTTTAATTGGGCTTTGATATATTTAACAATTCTTTTGATCTAGTATCCTTGTTAATTTTTTTTTGTATAACAAAGTTTGTTTTCAACTAAAAATATATGTATTTTGTTTGTTTGGATTTTATAATTTGATTTTTTTTAGTGAGATGTTTGTGAAAACATATATTTTTTTGTTGGGTTATAATTTTATTATATGTTTTTAGTGAGATAACTCGTAAAAACATATGTTTTGTTGTTGAGTTATAATTTTATTATATGTTTTCAGTTAGATAACTCGTGAAAACATATGTTTTTGTTGTTTGGTTATAATTTTGTTATATGTTTTTAGTGAGATAACTCGTGAAAATCATATGAAAATCATATGTTTTTGGTGAGGCAAGTCGTCAAAACATATGATACATGTATTAAACGAAAAACACATACGTTTTTTTAGGATTTTTAGATATTGTGTAACTTTTTTTGTAAAATGTTGACAAATGGTAGAGAGGAGAGAGGAGATGGGAGAAAGGACAGAGAGAGGAAATTATATTGTTGGACCATATTACCCTTTTCCACTAAATATTTATCTCAACTTTTGATAAAAAGGAAGAATCAATCTCCACCATTGATCAATTACAATGGATGGTTAGATTATGGGTTTCGTGGGTTTTCTTAACTGGGGAGAGTTTTCAATTTATCCCTCCCCTATATATATATATATATATATATATATATATACATTCTGGTACATATTACTAGTTAGTATGTAGAAATAATGAGAAACCCGAGCACACTCCTCATGACAATAGAGACACCTATAAGTGCTTTGAATGTGAGGAGACATGACATTTTAGGAATGACTGCCTCGAGAAATATAAGAAGTCAAGAACCCGATAAAGCAAAAGGGATAAATTTTGTCCTAGACACCTAAGACGTCCAGAAGAAACCTAATGTGATAGCATATATGTTTCCCTTCAACAAATTTTATGCTAGGATACTGTTTGATATTGATGGCATTGAAGTTTTATACTAGAACCTTCAAGAGTTTTTTTTTTTTAATTAGAATCACTATAACCTAGCTAAATTATTTATAGTAGAACTAGCAGATTGAAGAGGAGGAGAAACCGTGAATGTTATTTAGGTTGCCCCATCCAGATTCGCGATACCCTGATACCTAGAGACTTACTACTAGTGAAAATTGGAAGACATAGTACCAGGAATGGATTGTTAACTAATCACCAAATTCAGGCATGATGTGATATGAAGAAAATTCAAATTAAGGACCCAAAGTGGATGATTTTAATAATTCATGGGGTAAGAACCTAGTAAGACCATAAGTTACATTACCATCATAAAGACAACCATGTATATCAGAAAAGGTCACCTACTCTTATCTAGTGTTTACACTTGAGACTAAAAAAAGTAGTGGACAAATTTTGTGAAGTGTTTCCTAAAGATTTTTCTAGATTACCACCCAATAGAAAAATTGAATTAAGAATTGACTTGATCTCGAGCGTGATCCCTATCTCTAAAGCCTTGTACCGCTTTGTCCTAACTGAAATGGAAAAAATTAAGAAACCAACTCCAAGAGTTACTTGACAAGGGATTTATATGTCCCAACACGTCACCATGGTTCTTTGTCAAGAAGTACAACTCATTGAGGATGTATATCGATTAGAGAGACCTGAATATGACCATAGTAAAGAATTGATACTCACTTCTGTGGATTAGTGATTTTTTTATCAACTATAAGGCGCAAGCTATTTCTCTAAGGTAGACATAAGGTCTAGATATCATAAGTTGAAACGAAGAGGAGAAAACATACCTAAGACTTCCTTTAGGACAAAGTATGGTCACTATGAGTTCCTAGTGATAGCCTTTCGGCACATTAAGACACTAGGTTCTTTTGTAGATCTTGTGATCCAAGTTTGTAAACAATACCTTAACCAATTCATAATCGTCTACATAAATTATATTATGATCTACTTCTAGAGAGGAAATACACTAAGGACATATCAGTGCCACTCTTAAGTT
The DNA here is from genome assembly GCA_032199755.1 of Ambrosia artemisiifolia. Lineage (NCBI taxonomy): Eukaryota > Viridiplantae > Streptophyta > Magnoliopsida > Asterales > Asteraceae > Ambrosia > Ambrosia artemisiifolia. The sequence goes on along the minus strand of CM063526.1, from coordinate 27,891,640 downwards.
ACCAAAGGAAGAGCAACTTTATGCCAATATAGCGGTTGATGCCTTAGTCAGGAGGACATACTTAAACCTATAAGAATATGTGATGTGTCGAGATTTACACATGTTTTACATGTGCATTTACACCTCTTTTTGCACTAAAACCATGCTTTTACTATCAGTTTATCCTTCTTTGTTGATAACTGCAGGTTTTGAGGCTGAGAAGTGAAAAGGGGAGAAACATGACATAAAAAGGCAAGGAATGGAAGACTTAGAGAGTTGCAGCAGATGCAGCATAGCTATGCAACAGCCATGAACAACCGTGCACCTGCCTATGGTCAACATTCCAAAGTCAGCTGGAAGCTAAAAGTCATTATGCACGGGCATGCCACACATCATGCACGGCCGTACTCAAGTTAACAAGTCTTAGAATGTTGCAGAACTGACTAAAACTAATAAGAGGGTTACCCATGTGGCAAGCATGGGTGTGCTCATCATTAAGCACGACCATGCTCCTCAACTAACACGACATAACCTGCACGCAAGGACTCTGCACTACTCCAGATGTTTTTGCACGGGCGTGGTAACCCCCAAGCACGACAGTGCTTGACCTACCATCTTGTCTATAAATAGATGGCTCCACCTGTCCCTATGGTATCCCATCCTATCTCACTCTCTCCCTTCTATACAAAGTTTCTGCTATCTTAAGGTCTTGCAAGTGACCTTTGGAGCTTAGGATCACTCCATGAACACTTGGTTCGAGAGAGAAACCACAACAATCACACAAATCACCAAGAAATCTCCATATAAGCCTCACCCATGATTTCCATCCAAATCAACCCTTATGAGCTTGTTGTATCATCCATGCTAGGCTAGATTTCTCTTGGTGTTGCTAGGGTGATATTGAACTTGGTACGGATAAATATTTTATTTGTATTTAAAGTGGTGTTTTATGTTCTTAACAATTTCTTTTTACTCTTTCTTTGTTTGATGATTTAATTAGTTAATCACATTAGTATGGTCTTGTGGGTGTTTTGGTAGGAAGTGAAGGGACTTATGAGTGTACCTGTGGCGTGTAAAAACCCGCGCCTTATAAGCTAACTTAACTCCACGTGAAGAGATTAGACCATTTGTGTTTGGAAACATTTACACTTTGTGGTTGTTCCTCAACTATTAAAACTACACTTAGGGTCGGTACTGACTATATACTTGGTCCTTATGATAAGCCCAGACTTGGTTGGGCGACTTAGCTACATGGTCTATGTGATAGATTTGGTGCAAACCAAAGATTGGTGAACCCGTGTTAGAAGTAAACAGTCTATATTTACTTTATTATTATATTGCCAAACAATTTATAATAAATCAATCACTTTTTGAAAAACTAATTATTACAAGTAGGGGATGAGTGTAAGCGAGAGGCTGCATCGACTCTACCATATCAAGTGGTAGTTTGTTAGCCGCTCCGGCCGTTGGCAAACTATTCACAAAAGAAACGAGTGGTTGAATTTTAATATCGCAACTTTGGGAAATCTATCTCTTAGGGTTGGGTTAACACAATCTTGTGTTACTACGTCCCTTACGGTTGAGAGGTGAGCTTACAGGACGGAATACCCTCACAATAACTTTAAGAACCCTCACGGTTGAGAGGTGAGCTTACCGGGACGGAAGACCCTCACAATAACTTTTAAATCGTTTATAGCGGTTATGCTTAGTTTTAAATACACCACTTGAATAAAGGTCTACTATTATCTCATACCAAGTAAAATCAGATTCCAATGCAACACTTTTATTTTGATATTGTTTTCTCCTACGGTTTAAATCTCCCGTTTACTTTCTTTTTAGCATTTAAAACCTTTTTAGTAATTTTTAGGAAGCTGAGTAGTAGAATTCATGTCGTTAGACTCGATACTCGGTATTTGCTAATTTCTATACTACGCTTGATAGGTACAATTGCCTATTGTGTGGGGTTCTAGAACGTTAAGCAACTATCGTTTTATTTTACAAATTTAAAACATGAAATGTCGCACACCAAAGTTTTTGGCTTAAAACCCACACACATCAATATATGTATTTGTAATTGAATTAAAAAAAGGTTGAATGGAACAAAGTAAGAATACCCGGGCAGAAGCTCTAACTACTGAGCAAATTAGCAAAGAATAAATGGTGGGAAAGAAAGTATTTCTTACCAAAGGAGAAGATGGAATTTAAAGATTCATAATAGAACTAGGAAACCTATTATAGGAGGACTTTATGATAAGGTAAAAAAGCACATAAATATAAGTACAACAAGCATCCTGATTGTAATAAGTTGTGCAAAAATATTAGAAGTGAATACTGGTGGCCATGCATTGAAGAACCGATCAGTATGTATGTGATCATGTTGAAACAAAACACTAGCAGCCTACATGATATTATACTATATATCAAAACAAAGGCTTCATGAATAGTTCTCTCCTATACACGTGTTCTGTCCTCAGGCTCTCTTATCTTCCCTGCCACGTTGCCCCTCTCTCTCTTCTTCCCCTAAATACTTGCTCCTCTGCCAAAAAGAAAAACCCTTTCGGCTTTGTGCTATTCGGATCTCTCACAGGTTAGCATATCATCATCTTCTTCCTTTCCCTTTGCTCCCCAGTCCTTCTTTTTCAGCTTTCCCTTCATATGTGTTGACCCGCTTCAGGTCTGCTACCGGAACACAGGTCCGCTTCTTCTTCTGTCAAGTATGCCTCTCTTACTTAAAGCTCTTTCTTGATGCTAACCAATTACTTCTTGTGATTCGCTACAGTAGAGCTTATGATGCCTACTGATTACATTTTTTTCTATATATATATTAATTGAAACTGGGTTACTTTGTTTCTGATGATGTCGTTTTTGCTTGTACCTATATGTGTGTTGATATAATAATTGAAACTGTTCTTGTTGTTGTGGGTTATTATTTGTTCATTGCTATTTTTTTTTTTTTTTTTTTTTTTTTTTTTTTTTTTTTTGCGTCTGTTATGTTATGTTCATGTTTCGTTTGTTGTGGTGTCTTGTGATGCTGTTCTTATAACTTTTCTCTAAGGATATTTCTCAACTATATATTGTATCCACTTAACATATATTCACGTGACAATGGACAGTTTTGGTTTCATATTTTCACAATTGAACTTTGTCAAACATGGATTGTAATTTAAGGACGACTAAAATCAAACACTCCATATATTTTAACTTTTTTTTATGATGTGTTTGATTATTATTTTGAATATCAGCCTGAGTAGGGGTGTAAACGACACGTAGCGGCTCGGGATCGGCTCGGTAAAAAGCTCGAACGAGCCGAGCCTTAACGAGCCCGAGCCCGAGCCTGAAATATGGCTCGTTTAGTTATCGAGCCCGAGCTCGAGCCCTAGATACAAAGCTCGATTGAGCTCGCGAGCCTAATCGAACCTTAACGAGCTAGAGCCCGAACCCGAGCCCGAGCCTAAGTTATAGCCTTAACTATTGGGCTCGCGAGCCTAAGTTATAGCTGAGCTTTTACAAGCTCGAGCCGAGCTTTTGAGCTCATTTTGAGATTCTCAAATCACCTCGAGCCGAGCCGAGCCGAGCTCGAGCTTCACAAAACCTTAACGAGCCCGAGCCGAGCCCAGTCAGGCTCGGGCTCGGCTCGGCTCGTTTACACCCCTAAGCCTGAGGTAGCTCATGCTTTATATCATTTCCTTCCTCTTTAGGTTATGTACATAAGGTGCTTGATAAAATGCCTTTATGAAAACTACTTATTTTGTACTAAATAGTTAGCCGCTATGATTCCTATTAGGTTTTGTACACAGTTACTTCTTGGGTGTGGTAAAGCTATGGATTAACATGTTTGTGGTATACATAAGAGGCACTTTTCCTATTTTTCTAATGAAAAGACTTTGCTTTTTTTTTTTCGTAGTCGCCTCTTTTTTTTGTCCGCTGGTTATTGCGTCTAAAAGAATATGCATAAAGGAATATGTTTTTTTGCGACTTTTTTAAAACGCCTATCTTGTAGCGTTATGGGGTTTAGAGAAGACCGCCTCGGGTGTTAGTTTTCGTGTTTCTGCAGGAAAAGAAACAATTGCCTTTTTTAGGTATATCAGTCTTATTTGATTTCTTATCTTGTGGTTTTCTTTCATGAGGCGCCTTTACTGTTTGTTTTTTGTTCTTACTGTTTCATAAGGACTTTTTTTTAAACAAACAACGTATGGGAATATTTTTTGGCTGCTCTTAGAAAACGCCTTTCCTATATGAAGATTTTGTTTTGTTATTTATTTAAGAAGTGCAGGTTGTGGGGTTATGGCATGTCGAGAAAAGCGCCATGGGTGACAATTACTTAAATTTTTCCTTGATGGTTTTGTAATGGATCATTGAGGGAAATATTTTTTCCGCTTAAAAAACTGCCTTTTTTCTTTTGTATATTCATATGTGACCTGTGTCTGGTTTGTTTGTTATAGTTATTGTCGAAAGTTTGGTGTGCACGTCTGCATTATGATGTTGAATGAAATTGCACACGCATATTTTGGTTACTATGTTGTTGTTACTATTACAAATTCTTTAGCGCGCCATGGTTTTATAGTTGTGTTTATTTTATTCATTGTCTCTGGTTATATATGTTGGGTCAGATTCCATACTGTTATTAGTAGTTTATATGTGTATCCCCGGCAACTTTTTGGATGAAATGCCATAATTTTCGTTTTTCTTAACAATGGCTGTTACAATTAGGATAAAATCAAGGCTGGCTTTATTGCAAAACCTAAAACATTTTATATATGGAAATACTTACATATGACCTTGATATTCCTATGTGTTTGGCAGTATGTTATGTTAAACTTGTTGATATAAAGCCATGTGATTGTTATGTTGTACTGTACACACAACTTTAATTTTATCCTTCGGTTAGTAACATATCACGTTCTGTATACTTACATCGCATTACATATCACGTAACCTTTTCTCGTCAATTATCACCGTTTCCCGCCGCAACGCGCGGGAGACCGCCGTAGTTTAATACAATTTGAGATCTCTAAATGGAAAATAGGAGATGAAAATAATTGATTCATTACCAAAACTTCCACAAACAAGTATGGATAAAATACTAATTAGGTTATAGTAGATTGTTTAACTAAATCTACCCATTTTTTTGCCAATCTAATCTAACCTAACCTATCTAATAAAGGAGTAAATCGGACGACACATGGCACTTTACTAGAGCCACCACATAAGCTCCAAGTCAGCTAACACATGTCAATCATGCAAATGCTTTCACATAACACGCACGCCTGACCCATGGAACCGTAGCTGATGACATTGATCGCTGCATCGGTCAGATACATGATGTACAACTGTGGACGGTCGAGGCGATACAGGCGATGGCACAACAGATAGGGGTACGGCTACGCGATCCACCAGGGGGGTGGACCAGCACCGTGGGCCCCACCACCGCCATAGTGATTATCTATATATCTTACTTTGCAGTAGACTTTTTTCAGTTGTATTTTTTTGTATGTACAAACTGATTATTATATATGCATTTGATCTTTTGCTTATATGTTGTCTGTTTTGATTGTTTATAATGCTTGTTTCGAATGTGTATAACCTGTTTGAGTGTTTAATTGTCTAATAAATATTAAACCCATAAATAATAAATGAACTAACACCAAATTATAAATGGCAAGCCAGTAAAACCAATGAGATCCAAACAGTAAATATCCGATTATAAACGTTAAAAAATCACTCAACCCTTTCAATCCCAAACCAAATAAAACTTGCATGTTCTAAACCAAAACGGCGTCACCTTGACCATCAACCACCATATTCGTATCAAGTTTCGCGATTTTGTTCAATCTTTCTCGACAAGGTCTTCTCCGTGAATAATTTATCCACTCACAGTGAAAATCGAAAACTTTATTAATAGGTTAAAGTTAGGATTACTTGATTAATTATAGTTTGATTAGGGTTATTACGTTGTTTTTTAAATTTAAAAAAACTACAATAATTAAATAAAAAAGTTAAAAAAAAACACTTCAAAACGAACACAAACAAAACCCAAACCAAAACCCTCCCAACACCAAGATGTCCAGGTTCATCCCCCTGTCACTAAGCACCTAGCTATGGCCATAGCGAGGCGCTTGACACCTTATTTTTCAAACACCCATGCAACCTCGTACTAGCCCAAACTATGATGTGACTGAAGCCCCTCGCTTTGGCCAAAGCGAGGCGCTTCAGGAGGAGTTGAAATAGACCCCAAGGGGGTGTCGATTGGTGCAACGTCTACATCAGCAGCGACAAGTGACGTTGGTCAGCCTTTCGAGTTGACCAAGCGATGGGTAAGTGATACGAGAGTATGTCTGCAGCGGTGAATCGAGGTTCCGGTTTCACGTACGGTTCTGTCGGAGACCTCGATTGTGGCGATGGCTCATGGAACTTACGCCCCTGTTTTTAATAGCATAAGGATTCAACTTTTATGAATTTCTTTCCATTTTTCTCTGATTTATTGATTCTTAATTTGTTTATGCACACTGTAATAATCATTTTCAGTCGTTTGTGTTTGGTTTTTATTTTCTAGCTTTAAGGAGGATAAGGAAGGTGGAGCACTTGTAAAACACAAATATGAGGTCGTTCAAGGGCACCACCATTGCCACAAACCGACGAACCCACTCAGAAACAAGTAAAACCAACCGCTAAGAACCGGATTGCCACGTGTAGTGCGGCTAAATTTTGCTAGTTATACCTAGTTTTAGTTATATTAATTTATATATAATATAACAGTACAAGTTGCAAGTAATAATTTAAACGTAACCGAAGCAAAAACGTAAAAGTTTCAAATTCCACATTAATGCTTAGTTGTTTTTAACCCCCATTTTTCCTTTTCAGTATCTAAACAGTACAATATGACGTTTTATAAATTTCAAGTATATCGCCGTGAAATGCTTACTTTTATCTGTGTTTTGATATAAATTTTATTTCTAATCAAGTTGCAAGTAATAATTTAAATGTAACCAAAGCATAAACGTAAAATTTTCAAATTCCACATTAATTTTTAGTTGTTTTTAACCCCCATTTTTCCTTTTCAGTATCTTAACAGTACAATATAACGTTTATTAAAATTTGTATATACGTTACTAGCTGATTACCCCGGGAGTGTCTCGGGGTTGAAAAATCTAATATGACTCAATAAAAAATGATAAAAGTAGAAAACATACCAATCGTAAACTCAGTCATACGGATCATTAATTCCCATTTGTACACACTGACCTGAACCTTGAAGCAAATGTGGCGATTCATAGCTCACTTAAGCAGTAGCTTCGGCTTTCTCTTCATACTCCTGTAGTGGTTGAAAATTACAGATGAGGTTTTGACATTTTTAAAGTTTTCATCGTTTTGGTCTTATATGATTTTATTAATACATATATTGAATTACAACCGTTACATATTTAATTAAAGTAAAAATCCCAACTAATAAATCTACCAGTGTACACGCAATTATCCGTTATTAAGGGTATATATGACAATTGTTAAAGTAATTAGTGCTTTGTTTTAAATCTATCAGTGTCATCGTATGTTTTATTTGTCAAAGCAAAGGTTATAATATTTGTGCATTAGATTATTGGTATAAACTTTACCTCCTAATCAAAGGTAGAAGCTAACGGAATATTCACCTCTATTTATAATATTCAATATTCATTTAATAAATGCTTGTTAGATAAATTGGAATATAACAGATATCTATATCTTCTTTGATTTATTTTTAAAAACAATAATTTAAAAAAAAAATCTAAACATATGGAAGGTAAATATGTTTATTTTATTTTGAAGATAGCCATATATTATCTTAATAAAATATTTGAATTTATAATCTTATTAAAAAATCAAAATAATTCAAAAACACTAAAATCTTTCAATTATGATGCCACGTGGCAGTTTTATGGAGACGTTGAAGCCACCATTGCACGCCACGTCAGCAACGTTCAATTCTTTTATATATATTAATAGATTAATAGATGACGTGCTTATTTTCATCTACGTTTTGATATAAAAAACAAAGCGAATTGATTATGAAGTACGACACCAGTACAGGTAATCGTATGATCTGAATAGGTATCGGTATTTGTTTTTATAGTGTTTGACTATGTGGTTGTTATACTTAGTGTTGGTAACGAATCAAAACGATACCGATTGAACTACTCCCGCAACGTGCGGGGAAATTTTACTAGTTATAATTATATGCTTCATTCTGTTCCAGACAGTGAGTCGTGCTGTTATATTGTTTTTTATGAATATTTTAGTGTCAATATATTCGTATATGTGTGCATGTAAGGGCATGTGTAGTGGGTGGGTGGGTGGGGGGGGGGGGGTCCATGGAGTTTTATGGGGAATAAAATATTATAAATTAGTAATAGAATGAGCTTCATGGGGCTTTATGGGAAAATAGAGATGTAGTGGGAAGGGGCTCCATGGGACTTTATAAATAATTGAGTAATCATTGCTTAATTATTGGTTTTTATTTAAATAATAATAGTAATAATAATAATAATATTAAAAGAAAATTTATTAAATTAAAAAATATAATAAAAAATAATATGAAATATTTAATATTAATTCAAAAATAATACTTAATATTAAATAAAAAATAATATTCAAACGGCTAGTTTTCAAACGGTTACTATTCCAATGGCTAGTTTTCCGACGATTACTATTCCAACGGCTAGTTTTCAAACGACTAGTTTTTTAACCCTATAAATACAAGACTAGGGGTGCTCAACGAATCGAATAATGAATTTTTGAATTATTCGAATCGAATTTCTCGAATTTTTAATATTTTTACCTGAATTCGTATTCGATTCATATTCGCTTAAAATTCAATTTATTCGATTTGTATTCGATTCGAATAAGAAACTCCAATTCGAATTGAATTCGAATAAATTCGATTTAGTTCAAATTTACCATAAATAATAAATTGTTTTACTTTTAGTTTTAAAAGTAATATAAACTCATTCTTTTTAACATATAAAATACAAATCTACAAAATTGATAAACAACAATATGTCAAAAACGGGTTAGTAAAAATAGTAGAGAGTATAGTTTGTTAGAGTTTTATGATGTATAAGGTAAATATATTAAATGTGGTTACGGTAAAAATTGTATAAACTATGGATTCTTAGATTTTGACAAAACTTTAGAAGTTCTTTTTTTTCAATGTGTATATTTGTGTATATAATAATGTGTATGTGTGTATATATATTTAAAAAAATATACATGTACAATTTTATTCGAATTTCGAATCGAATCGAAATTAAAATCATAAATTCGTATTCGATTTACTGGACTCGAATTCGAATTGAATCGAATTAAAATTCTTAATAATCGAATCGAATTCTTGGTATTCGAATCGAAATAAGTCGAATTTCGAATTTTCTAAATCCAAATCGAATTCTGAACACCCCTATACAAGACCAAAATCAATTATCAGTCACAATTATCACTCAAACATTCAAAGATATTGGTGGGGGTTATCCTAACGAACCTGACGGACCTTCCAATCTCCAGCGATACTCTCATCGCAGATGTCATCTACCAGACCTTCTAATGTGTTTATGTAATGGTATTAATTTAAATCTTATGTAATATAAACTAACATTAAACATTAAAAATAAACATTAAACATTAAAAAGAAACATTAAACATCAAAACTAAATATTAAACATTACACACTGAAATACTAAAATAAAACAGTAAACATTAAAACTAAATATTAAACACTAAACATTATGATACTAAAATAAAACATTAAACATTAACACTAAACATCAAGACTGAATTACAAGTTTTGTCCTTTAGCTTTATACCTGATTGCAAAGAATACCCTTTAAGTTTAAAATTGATTGGTCTTGTACTTTATCTATCAAAATCATACACGTTATGTCCTTTATGCCTAACTCAGTTAGTTTTCTCCGTTAAATCTAATCACGTGACCTGCACATGAGGATAGTATTGTAATTTTACCCTCCTTCTCTTTCTCACTTCTCCCACTGCAAACAAACCACCGCCATCCACACCAGACAACCGCCTGAAACCACTGCAAACACCACCACCAACAACAACGACCTGCCACCGACCTCGACCTCGACCACGCTTCCAAAATCTTTCTCAAACACACACACAAACACCACCACCACCTACACCAGTCGCCACCGCCACCACCTACGACATCCGCCGCCAGCACCACCTTACCACCACCACCTCCGACCCACCGTCTAGAAAGTTTCATACGAGGAGACAATCTTTCTCCTCCCATTCACCATCACCACGGTCAAACCTCTCCAACCATCCTCTCCCCAACCCAACCCATCCGCTCCTTTCCCTGACCTTATCACGATTAAAGTTCCCAAATGCCAAACGATTGTTTAGCCCTAATATTCCAATTCCCACCGTTTGTGGCGTGGGTGCTTCACCAGAGAAGAAGACCACACGGTGGTGCGGTGGTATCGTAGTAAGAGTTTAGATTGTAGGGTTTAGCCATGGTAGGTGGTGATTCATCGGAGAATACATAAATTGAAGAGAGAGAAAAACAGAGTTCAGAGAGAAAGAGAAAAAAGATTCAGATTTTTATATATTATTTTGTTTTATTTTTATCTATTAATTTCTTATATAAAATAATAAAGAGAATGAAAAGACTAAAATGCCCCCATGTGCCTTGCACATGACCCAACTTAACCATAAAAATTAACAGAGTTAGGACCAAAGGACGTAACATGCAAGATTTTGAAACATAAAGTATATAACTCATCAATTTTAAACTTAAAGGGCATCCATTGAAATCTGGTATAAACGTAAATGACAAAACTTGTAATTCAGTCAAACATCAATAATTAAACATTAAAAAAAGGATTAATTGCCATGACAGAAGATTGGTGATGTGGAAGTCGCATCCGTACTGCTGCCGATAAGTGTCTTGTGTGAGTTGAATTCCCATTTGTTGGCTAATGCCAGGGTGTTCCATCTCGTACAGTTATTTTGTACGAGATACCACTTATTGGCAATCTCATCAATGTTGCAGTTGTTTGTTTGGCTAATTCGGTTGTATTCCGCCAACACATTGTGCCAAAAATCCGACCTATTGTTTGGCGGATTCCTGCTGGTGTTAATCCATGCCGTCACCAACTGGATCTGCTCGTGATTAGTCCACCGTGCCATAATTAATCGGATCAGTGTTTTTGTTTCGGTTTGTGTTTGGGTTTGTGTTTGTGTTTGTGTTTGTGTTATAAGTATATGTGTTTGTGTTACTATGTGTATGTATATATAGGTAGGTTTAGGTTCCTGTACAAAGGACCTTTTTCGTACAAAGTGTGAGAAGTCTGTGTAGTCATTGTATTTTAAATTTTGGCTATTGTAACATCTGTGCCCCTCACACTTTTATTAATTTACTTTCCGATCCTTGTACTTTATCATGTTATCATGTTTGAACCCTTGTAATCAATTAAAAGGTTTCTTCGTTAATGAAATCGAGTATTTTCATGTAATTTACTATAATAGTAATGAAACTCCATTACTGGAACCCACCCTTTAACACAACGAAAGGAGTGCGTTAGGATCCACGCGCTTGTTTTCACTTCTTCAAAGGTAAGAGTCGAAAGATATCAAATCTTTGAACAAGTATCAATTGAAGGGATGATGATTTTAATGAAAAATCTCGAGTTTCGGTCCGAAAAAACAACCTGGAAAACAAAGAATTCAAGTCCGGGGGCTTAAACTATAAAAATTGGTTTAACTCACCCCCGCGGACCGCGGAGGAATTCTTTATCCGTCCGCGGTCCGCAACGCAGTCTCTGTACAACAAAACCCACTTTGGTTAAAAACGCGATTTCTACAATAATTGGATGTTGCTTTCGGCCATAATTGTGCTCAATGGACGACAAAACACTACCCCACTCATTCCACTCACCAATTTGGCGTTTATGGGTCGTGATAGTGGTTAATCATTCAAGTTTTTATATAAAACCCACTTGATTCTTTGATTCAATCTCACACCTTCAATACCCGTTTTTATTGCAATTAAATTCGCACACTTAACCCTCTCATCTAGTCTAACATTTCTGCGAAAGAAGTTTGGGTTATCATCTCGTATCTTGGACGAATTGGAAGCTTATTTTTCGGATTCTTATTCGGTTTTCTTTCTTCTTTTTGAGCTAGCAAAACCGTGAGTTTTTCCAATTCCTTTTGCAAATTACTTCAATATTATCAGTAGATCAAAAGCGCTCTATTTGTTGTATCAATTATAGTCTCTAAGGGTTCCAATTGAAAACATAGAGTTTAGGATGTTTAGGAATATTTGGGGAATTTATAATTAAAAGTTTTACAAACTTTAAAATTCTATAACTCGTTAATTACTGATCCAAAAATTATGAAATTTGATATGTTAGTTCATATAAGTGATTAGAAGTTTAGAAATAGTTTTGGGATTTTTAGACACTGTTTAGTGTTTTTAATTAAATAAATAATGATTTAAACATGTTTAAATCATATAAAATCATAGGTAATGTATTAAATCATGAAAATTGGTAGAGAATTTTCCCATTAAAGTAGGATAATTATCATATCATTTTCCCTCTGTTTTAACACCGTTTCATATGTTATTTCATTTTTGTTAGTTAATTATATTTTAAACAAATAATATTCACAATAATATAAATATTGCCTCAAAATTTATAAGAAAATTATTTGAGCACCATCTAGCTCAGTAGATCACGTTCCATCAGTATTTTTATTTTTAAGCGATATTTTATAATTATTTACGAATTTACATTATTTAAACGGTATATAAATTTTATAAAATTGTAAATAATGTATTTTGACATCAAAATTGGTGGAAATATCTTTTAACATATTAGAATAATTATCATATCATTTGCCTACTGATTTAGAACATTTTTATATATTAAACAATTTTTATCACTTAATATATATTTAATCAAACAAAGAATTATAATAAATAGATTTTAAGCACAAAAATTCTATAAAAATTATTTTTGGGACTTTTCAATCAGTAGATCAAATATCCACAGAAACTTTAAATTTTAGAAGTGCTTTAAATTTATTTATCATTTTGTGTTAATTTTACTAATACACACGACTTAAATCTTTAGACTATTTTTATAAATATACATTTTCGGAACATTTTGTAAAAAATATAACTTCATAAAATGTTCATATAAATATTTCCAAGTTTCAAAGTTGTCTAATAAACTTAATAATAATTATTAGACAAAACAAATTCGTATAAATACTATTTCATAATATCTTTAATTATAAAACTCAAAAACCCCAAATATAGATTTAACATCCTAAGTGCCTTAGATTAGGAACCCTAGACTTAATTAAACTCAAACACTTATACTAGGTCTTTGAACATTTAGGTTGAGTCTTCGGGATTCACCTCACTAACACTCGCTACAGTACCAAACTTACCAATTAGCGAATGTGAGTATATCTTTTCCCCTTTTTCATATTTTACACTTTTGGGGTGACTCGTGTACGCTTATTACTTCACTCACTTAATCATATTTATCATATATTCACAATCGCAATTCTTGTATGTGTTTTACTTGTTGATTCGCTGATAGCATGTACCTATGACCTTAATCATTAACCCGATGTGGGCCTAGCATAGCAAAAAATAGTACTTAACTATTGTTATGTGTAAACATTTTATCATGTCGCATACTATATTGGGCGAATACTATACATAACATCCCATTATTACAAGATGATCATTTGTTATCAAAGGTTTGATTTTGGGTGGCATTTGTACAGCTTGAACATCAAATTGTAGACAGTATAACACGTGAATTGTGAAACATTTTTACATTATACGCACCAAACAGATGTACTCACCAATGCATTATATGTGTTGACAGGTTCTGTTTTCGTACATGTTTCAGGTGAAGTTTGATCATCACACTTAGGCAAGGACTTAGAGCCTAAATGAATAAATCACTTTGTGTTTTGTATTTCCGTTTAAGACAATTCATATTTCAATTCTCAATGTAATGAACATGTTACTTTAAATTATATTATCACTTTTAGTCCACGAGCTATTGAACAATCGTCATTACGTGATACCCCGATGTTTCCGTCATCGGTTGGGGTGTTACAGCTATGACGTTTTTTATTCCTTGTGCATTGTATTGTACGGAAAAACACCAAACGTAATAATTTAAAACACAATCAAATGTATTCTAGACATGAAATTTAAAACACATTGATTACTTTTCTTCGTATGGTGTTTTAGATTGCATGTCTAGAATACGCTAATTAATGTTTGAAATTGTTAAGTTTTGTGTTTTTCTATATAATACTATGCCTAAGAGCATTCACAACCCGTCCCCCATCCCCAACCATAGTTTTCTAAATTTTCCTATCACTTTTTCAAAGTCTCTCACACCTCATTCCCCATTCATATCCTCTATAAGTTTTTTTTCTTATTAAAATTTCCTTTTTTTACAACCAACATCAAACAACTCTACCTTCAATTTGTATTATTTTATTATTATTAAATGAGATGAGGGAAGTATGGAAGATCCCATATATGAGGGCTCAACATAAGTTTTTTTTTTTTTTGCAAATTTTAGAAATGGGGTATGGGGAAAGGGGTTGGGATGGAGTGAGTTTTTGTGGGATTTTCTTAAATTTTAGGAATGTGGGAGGGAATAGGTGATGGGTTGTGAATGCTCTAAAGAATATAAAACATCATGCCTAAAATTTAAAACACAATGTCTATATAATAGACTTCTCACACTTTGTACGAAAAATGCACTTTGTATAGGAACCCCACCCTATATATATATATATGTGTGTGTGTGTGTGTGTGTGTGTGTTAAAAATGAGGGGGAGGGGAGGGGGTTAAAACAACCGTTGCTTTCATTAATGGTCCCAACGTTCGATTTTCAAATTGTCCAACGGTTGCTTTCAGTCAATAGCGCTTGACATCACGATAATTCTCCAGCCCAAAACACCCTCATAGCGTTGATAGGGGTGGTGTTCCCAACGCTATGGATGACCAAAACGCCCCCTACGCATTAACTAAATATCTTTCGAGTCAATTTGAGCCGGCATAGCTTTTTAATTGTTAAACACCGTCCATTTTATTTTTCTTCGTCTCTCTTTCTATGATCAAGAAATCCGCCGCCATTATTGATGTCGAATTTTTTATTGTTTTCTACATTCTTGAAATATTGGAACATTTTATGTATCACAGGTGTACACGAGCTGATCACTTGTAAATTATTTATAGATCGGTTCGTTAAAAATTTAAATCGCGTTAAGCTTAAAAGAGTTAGTGCTTGAACTTCACATATTAAGCTTAAGTCAGCTTGTCATCTTAAACGAGCTTTTATATATAACTAGATTTATATTTTGGGAACGTCTCGAGATTAAGAAATCTAATATGACATATCTATTCTACATACAAAATAGACTGATGCATTTTACAGTTACATGCAGGAAAGTTTCAGATTTAATATATCTATTTGATAACTATCATTAGATATAAAATTATAATAAAAATAAATGATTTATAAAATTATATTTATAAATGGTTATAAAAAAATATAAAAAAATATAATACATAATTAAGAAACAATAAATGGGACAAACTTGACCTTCAAAAGCTACTCATGAGTCAAGCTTGAGCTTTGGAAATAGAGCTCAAAATAAACCGAGCTCAAGCCCTTTCAAGTTAAAGCAAGTTGAACCTAAGCTAAAAACGAGCTCAGGCTTAGCTCAAGTTGTTAACCCTTGATCATATATATTATTGTTTGTATGAGTTATACTTTACGGTCTTATAATCATTTACTCGAACCATTTATCAGCTTTGCATCCCTATTTGAAAAACAAAAAATAAAAAATTAGGAAGAACTACGTGATTAGTGAACCATTTACTGAATCAAATATTATACATCGGGTTTGGCGATGTTGTAAAAATCTCTAGGCGTTAGTCGGTCGGTGAGGTACCGACTAGCGATTAATCGGGATTAGTAGGGATTAATCGTGATTAATCGGATTGAGATTTTATATATAATTTTCAGTTTTATATATTTTGGTCGGAATGTGACAAAAATTTATAGATTTTGGTCGGAATTTTGGTTGGAATAGCTAAGACAACCACCGACTAGTGATTAACCAATATTTACTCGGTGAATCACCGACTAGCGATTAATCAATGACTAATCGGATGCTAGGAGTGATTTTCACAACCATGATTTGTTGGTGTTAATATGTTGAAACAATATCATGTCAAGTTCAGGTACGGATAAAACACACTCCAAATTATGACCCAATATTAGGGATGTAAACGGGTCATACCGTTTATGAGCTACTTGAGATCAGTTTGGTAAAAGCTCGAATCACGCTAAACTTAAATGAACTCATGCCTAAATACAAACTTATTTAATATAACTTTTTATTTTACATAATCAACATCATTGTTATTATTAAAAAAAAAAAACTTATGCTAGTGATAATAGTAATAGGGTTGGGATCAAATACATACGGTATGTTTAGAAAAGAGCTTTTAGGAGCTTCAAGCTTTTAAGAAAAAGCTTATACTTAATAAAAGGCCTTGTTTGGTTGAAGGAATTAGAAGCTTTTAGGTTAGAGAAAAAGCTCTATAGTGAAAAGCTACTAGTACTAGCGTTTAAGAAAAAGCTCTACTAGCTACAAGCTTTTAATTAGTAAATGACACAAATACCCATTCTATTTTAAAAATAAAATATAAACCCTCTTTACAATCTTTTAATTATGTCAATTTTGGTCATTTTATACATTTTATTAAAGTCCCAGCTACTCTATCAAACACCAAAATATATTTTAAAAGCTTCCAACTACCAGCCACCAGCTAGTTTTGCCAAACATACCCATAGTGAAAGAAAAATAGGAAGTCGTATGAAGGGTATCAAACGGACTCCGATTGAACTCATTCAAGCGGCATTGGAACCGTCTTATCGAACCCCACGACGTTAGTTTTTATGTCTTCGTTTTTTGGGGTTTTAGCTTGTAGTTTTTAGAATATGTGTTATATCAGTGTTTCTTTTATGTACAATTGTGTTTTTTTTTATTTTCATCATTGTGTCATTTTTTTCAATCAATTGTGTCTTTTTTCTTCAGCATTGTGTTATATTTTACGGCTTATTGTGTTATATTTCATGATCTATTGTTGTTTTTATATCCTTCTCACCCTTCTCATTTTTGTTACAACGTTGAAAACAATAATAATAATAATAATAATAATTCAAATCTTCTCGAAAACGTATCACCTTCGGCTATCCTTCTCCTTCGTACCGGACCCCCCCTCCCCACCACCCTTGACTTGAATGGCTTGTAAATAAGTTGACTCAGCCCACTTACTCATCTGATTTACTTGACCTGGCTTCCTTTGCTTCACATCTTTATATACCACATATTCACTTAGCTTTGTTAAACATACTTAAACCCTCCCAACATATTATTATTCTTTAATTCTCACACACACATCTCTTCACTCTCAACACAAAAAATAAAAGAAAATGAAGGTATGTTTTATGTTTATGTCTAACATGTTCTTCAGATTTCACCATCAGATGATTTATTATTTACATGTGAAATCTTATTTTGTTAAATTTTGTACCCTTTTTAATCTTTTTTTTCTAATTTATTGCAGAAAGTTGTATTGAAATTGGATGTTTTCGATGACAAAGCCAAGCAAAAGGCCATGAAAAAAGTCTCCAACCTCATAGGTACTGCAAAAATCAAACTTTATTCATGTGGGTCATAATATTATTCAAAACCAAACCAAACCCATATCCAAAAAAGCAAAAAGATAATAACTTTAACATGATTTGATGAACACAGGGGTGGATTCAATAGCAATGGACATGAAAGACAAGAAGCTGACAGTAACAGGAGAGATAGATCCAGTGTCGGTTGTGTCAAAACTTAGAAAGATTTGTCATGCAGATATTGTATCAGTTGGTCCTGCAAAGGATGAGGCTGCTGAAAAGAAGAAAGCAGAAGAGGCCAAGAAGAAGAAAGAAGAAGAAGAAAAGAAAAAGAAAGAAGAAGAAGAAAAGAAGAAGAAAGCAGAGGCCATGAAAGCAGCATATGAAGCATATCAGAAGCAGCAACAGCAACTGCAACAGCAGCAGCTATACAATTATTACTCCAATTATCAACAGCAGCCAGCAGCATATTATCAGTATAATAATCCACCTGCTGCCACACCATACTATCCTAAAGTTGTTTATGATGAAACCCCTAATTGTGTTATTTGTTAATCAAGTGATGATCACATGCTCATATCTGTTGAGGGGGTCAACAATATGCTTTTTTGTTTTCTTTTTGTTTTTTTGGTTTTTTTGGTTTTACTTTTTTAAATAATGTAAATCCTTTCTTAATTATACTAATACTGTACTATAGTTTTTGGGTTTAAAAGGTTATTGTTATGGTAATATGTTTTTATACTTTTGCTAGATCAAGATACTTTTAATATTGTATGGTGCTATGGATATGATTGTTTCGGGTCTGAAAGAAGAAGTTATTGACCCTTTTTAGTGAGATTTGTGGGTAGGAAGTAGGGATGAGATGTCGTTTAGTTTATTCATTGATCGCGATTAGTAATTTGTCGATTCGTATAAAATTAATTTTGAAACCTTTGAGTTGATTTGGCTCAAGTAACTCAGGCAACTCATTTGAGTATGTTAATTTACATGTATGTTGTTAGCTTGATATTTTATAATGTGTGACGTCATACTTGTAAAGTACGTTATTTTTGTTAACGAGGAGGAACAATGGTTTGTCTTTGTGGCGAGGTTAATTTCCAGATGGATTATTGTTGACTTTCGTGTTGGAGAAACAATGGCGAGGTTGATGCCCATTATATGGATTATTAGTTTTGTGACTTTGTCTTTGTACTCAGTAATATAGTAGGGAACAACGGTTGTGGACGTTCACGGTTATACGGTGGTTATGTCTTTTTTTTAACAGCAAACTATATCATTCATCACCCAAAAAATTATTACAACAGTAAACTAGGGGTGTTCAACGAATCGAATAACGAATTTTCAAATGATTCGAATCGAATTTTTCGAATTTTTAATATTTTTACCTGAATTCGTATTCGATTCGTATTCGCTTAAAATTCAATTTATTCGATTCGAATAAGAATCTCTAATTCGAATAAATTTGATTTAGTTCAAATTTACCATAAATAATAAATTGTTTTAAAAGTTCTTTTTTTTTTCAATGTGTATATTTGTGTATATATATTTAAAAAATATACATGTACAGTTTTTATTCGAATTTCGAATCGAATCGAATTTAAAATCACAAATTTGTATTCGTATTCGGTTTACTGAACTCGAATTCGAATTGAATCGAATTCGAATTCTTAATAACCGAATCAAATTTTTGGTAATCGAATCGAACTAAGTCGAATTTCGAATTTTTCGAATTCGAATCGAATTCTGAACACCCGTACAGTAAACTATACGGTAGTTAGGTCTTGATACACTGTTTGCACAAATCGCTAAGAGTTTTGCAAAATAAATTGCCGCTTCATGAAAGTCAATTATTAAACACGTGTTGGTAATAAAGAACGAAAATTTGACGTTTCACAAAAGAAAAACCTTGCAATTTGCCATGTCCACTTGTATTAAAAGAAATAATAATAATAATAATAATAATAATAATAATAATAATAATAATAATAATAATACAAATATTGAAAGGGTGGAACAACACGTCATGGTTCCTATGATATAAGTAGTATAATTTCTATTTCTAGGCTTTAAAAAAAAACCATACACAATCATTATCCTTTAAGAATAAGGAACTAACTAGTTCAGTTATGAGTGGCTCGAGCTTGAGACGAGCTGTATACAAGCTCAGTGTCTAGCTTGGTTGCAATATCAAGTCGAGCTTCATTGGCTCGTATTTATATAACTCACGACGAGTTGATTCCAAGTTAACTAGTTAAACAACCTACATACGTATTTTTTTATAATCTAAAAAGCATAATTAGCAAACTTATTTCTCTAGCATTTTTAACATAACACCAGTTTCATCGCAGAAGAGTTACCATAGGTAAAAAATATGTACTATGAAGATCGAACACAATATATATACTCATGTTTATTACAAAATTAATTAGAAGTAAGAAAAAATCGACAGGCTTATAAATATTTCTACATATTTTTTAAACGTGGTATATAATATCACTAGCTTTTATCCCGGGAGCGTCCCGGGGTTGAAATATCTAATATAACATAATAAAGTATCTAATATGACAAAATAATTAATGATTTGCCAATATATGATTAACGAATAATAATAATATATTTATTTTAAACAAATTTCTGCCATAAATTATCATATTCAAATATAAAAAAAAAAATCTCTGTCTATGAAGTTATGGGGTTGAAATATCTAATATAACATAATAAAATATCTAATATGACAATATAATTAATGATTTGCCAATACATGATTAATGAATAATAATAATAATATTATTATTATTTTAAACAAATTTCTGTCATAAGTTATCATATTCAAATATATAAAAAAAAGAATCTCTGTCTATGAAGTTATGTTTATCGTTTGTGATTTATTAGTAGAGTAAAATATATTTGAAAACAAAAACCCACAAAAATAGTTGTCTTTTATTTTCTCCGTCTTTTTTATAGCACTATGGTACTCGTTGGAAAGATAATAAAACGCTCGTTAATTTGGTATAATTTTTTTCTTTAAAAAATCTCGTATATAAAAGATATTAACGTTTAAAAGTTATGGGAGGAAACATTAGAGAGAAAATTTAATTTTGTTTTTAAATTCTTATCTTTTCCTAAAATAATTATAATATATATAGATTTATTTAAAAAACTCAAAAATTAAAAAATTCTACATGATGCCATGTGGCACATTCAAGGAGGGGTTGAGGCCTCCATTGAATGCCACATCATCAAAGTTCAATTCTTTTATTATAAGTTATAGATTATAGATAGATTATAGATTATATAATTGTGTAAGCATATCTTTTCTCTTCTCTCCTTTAGATGTAAGTTCAAATCACTAAATAAAGATACCTTTTAGCCTTCATCCTGAAAATAAAGGAAAGAAAAGATCATGATTCACGAAGTCAAACATACCTAAAAGGATGATATTGTTCTAACAATACATTCAGGATGATATTGTTCCAAAAATCAATTCGTTTAGTCATTATAATTTCATTTATATACGCATATGTAAAAATATTTAAATTTAAGCCGGAAAAGATAGGTAATTGTTTAAACACGTACGTTAGATTTTACCTGTGCCTCATTCTATGATTAAGACATTGGCCGCCATCGTTGATGTCGTATATTTTATTGTTTCTACATTCTTAAAATATTCTATTGCATGACGTACGCATTGGAAACATTTTCTCATGTATATTTTATTATCATTTGTTTATAATATAATCACCAAAAATATATAAATAAATAACCCCCAAGTATTGATTACCGTAAAGTATTTATTGATGACATGGGTACTTTAAGGATAAAAGACTGATTATAAGACACAACTTGCTTAAAAGGTTAAAGGATAAAAAGGATCAAAAAATAACTATCATTAGCAAAAGGAATAGATCAGTGACCTATCTTGTCACTACTTTCTCGGTTGCCCCTCCACAACTAGCCACAACCACCACGCGTGGAGGACACACACTATTATCCGCAGGTTTCAATCTTCCATAGGCTAAAGTGGAAAGTCTTTAGTTGTACTATGGGATCGAGAGTTTTGCCATTCTTCTCATAGAAGATTCCTTATCTATAAGAGCTGGCCCTAATCTGTGACACCCGGCAAACTCCGGTTAATAACTTTTCTCAAACTAGTAAGTCTACCCTAGCGAGTCATGCAACATTACACTTAACTGGGTCAACTGAGTCATTATGATGGTTCCGGGAATCATCGGGGGTCGTTACAATGATCCACAGGACCATTGGGAATTGGTCCATAACCATGTGAACAAGGATTGGTGATTTGTAGAATCGCCGGGTTTGACGCACACACGCAAGTCTCGAGTCCCGAGAATTCGTGAACGAATGTGAACGTGTTAGTTATCATGCATTATATGTTTATAATCATTATGTGACTTGTCGGTATGTGAATACGTGCTTATATGTGTTAAAATAGTGTTTAACGCGCCGAAAACCCATAACACCCTGCTGTAGGCGATTAGGAGGCCTACTCGCCTGAAGGGGAGGCGATTAGGAGCTTCTAATTGCCTCCTGCAGCCCCTACTCGCCTGTAACCTCTGGAACGACTAGAAACACCTATAAATATCACCCTTGTGTTGTAAAACATCATTTGTGAAACCCTAACTCGCCCCAAAGCTATCCCACACCATAATCAACCTCTGGAACACGTTTTTGCCCTAGAATCCATCCTTTCAAGCTTTACACATCATTCTTTAGCAAAACCTAAGGTGTGTTATCCATCTTAAACCTTTATCATGTTATTATATTGATCCCTAAAGGTCCAGACCTGGTTTTGTGATGTTTACAACAACAACAACAACAACAACAACCATACCCAGTAAATCCCACAAATAGCGAGCTAAAAAAGTAGGGTCTGGAGAGGGTGGGATGTAGGCAAACCTTACCTCTATCTTGAGAATAGAGAGGCTGCTTCCATAGAGACCCTCGGCTCAAAAAAAAAAGATGTGACTAATAATTAATGACAATCGGGAGAGTTCTCTGGACTAAAAACAACGTTAAACATCAAACATCATAATATATGCGCACAAACACAAAGGAACTCACCTATAGAGTCCCTCTAAAGTGTAAGCAAGGCTAAGTCCCTAGGACACGACTAAAGCTCTAATGTACCCTCCCTAGTGGTCCCTGACCTTAATCCTATGCCTCCATGAAGCCCTATCTTGGACCATGTCCACAGAGACGTGCAAATCTAATAAATCATGCCTAATCCGCTCATCCCACGTCAATTTGGGCCTCCCTCTACTTCTCCTCCCCTCGACGGTAAGGGTTTCAACTGCCCTTACTGGTGCTGATGACCCCCTCCGCTTCACATGCCCATACCATCTCAATCTACCTTCCTGGATCTTATTTGATATACTAGTCACTCCTAACCTTTCCCTGAAGACCTCATTTCTAATCCGATCTACTATTGTGTGCCCACACATCCACCTCAACATTCTCAACTCTGCAACCTCTATTTTGAGTTCTTGTGTCTTCTTGATGGCCCAACATTCTGACCGATACAGCATAGCGGGTCTAACTGCTACCCTATAAAATTTCCCCTTTAGTTTAACTGGGAATCTCCTGTCACACAGTACTCCACTGGCCGCTCTCCACTTAACCCAGCCACTTTGAATGCGGTGGGCTACGTCACTATCAATCTCACCATCATGTTGTACATAGGATCCCAAATACTTGAACTTATTCACTTGCGGGACCACTTGACCCTCAATGGTAATTTGGGTATCATCGCCGCCTAAACCACTGAAATCACAGCATAGATACTCAGTTTTGGAGCGACTAATTCTAAGACCTTTGCTCTCTAACGCTTCTCGCCAGTCTTCTACCCTCTCATTAAGGCATTGTTTAGTCTCTGCAACTAGCACAATATCGTCCACAAAAAGCATGCACCACGGAACCGTCTCCTGAATCGACTTTGACAACTCATCTAAAACAACCGCAAAAAGAAACGGACTTAACGCAGACCCTTGGTGAAGTCCTATCTCGACAGGGAAGAAGTTGGTATCCCCTACACGCGACCGAACACATGTTTCCGTCTTATCATACATATTCCTAATTAAGTCTATATACTTCCTAGTTAGCCCCCGACTCTCCAAACTATCCCAAATCAGTCTATGTGGCACACTGTCGTACGCCTTTTCGAGGTCAATGAACACCATATGCAAATCCCTTTTCTACTCTCTGTATTTTTCCATCAATCTCCTTAGAATATGTATAGCTTCCGTTGTTGAGCGCCTTGGCATGAAGCCGAATTGATTTACAGTTACCTGAGTTTCTCTTCTAATTCTTGTATCAATTACTCTCTCCCATAGTTTCATAGTGTGGCCCAGGAGCTTGATCCCTCTGTAATTCCCACAACATTGGGCGTCACCTTTATTCTTGTATAGAGGCACTACCACACTATTCCTCCACTGATCTGGCATTTTTCCAGACTTGAAAATAAGATTGAACAACATAGTTAGCCACCGAACGCCTATCTCTCCCAAGCACATCCACACTTCAATCGGTATGTTATCTAACCCAACTGCTTTACTCCTTCCCATCTTCCTAAGTGCTGTCCTTACCTCTTCATGTGTGATCCTCCTACAATAATAGTTATTCCTTTGTTGCCTATGCATGGCGTGGCTATTACTTTCCTGTAGGTATGTCCTTCCCCCGTTGAATAGATCATGAAAATATGTTTTCCATCTCAACTTAATATCATGTTCCTTGACCAAAACACGTCCATCCTCTCCTTTGATAAACTTCACTACTCCTAGATCTTTTCTCCTACGCTCCCTAGATCTTTTGTTTTGGCCTTTTGGTAACCCTCCCTCAACCTTGGTCGCTCATCCTCGTTTGTGCACCTCAAAAGGTCTCTAAAACGCTCTTGCTTATCCTTTATTTTGATCTGCACCTCGTCATTCCACCACCAAGACTCCTTAAGCCCACTTACCTTTCCTGTTGTGACCCCTAGAGTCTCAGTTGCCACTTGAGTATGGTAGTCGCTATATCCTCCCACATCTGGTTTACGTTGACACCCTGCTGCATCTCTGATGCCGAAATAACTCTATCCCTAAATAATGTAATCTTGTCACCCTTCAGGTTTCCCCATCTAATCCTAGGCGGCGCTGTCCTATCCCTCGTTTTTAAATTTTCCTTAAGGGCTATATCTGCCACCAATAAATGGTGTTGGGACATAGCTGACTCTCCTGGTATAACCTTACAGTCCCTCCACGTTTGTCGATCCCCACGCCTCATCAATAGGTAGTCGATTTGCGTTTTACTTCCCCTGCTACAAAAGGTAATCAAATGAGATTCCCTCTTCCTAAAGAATGAGTTGATAATACCCAAGTCGTGTGCTACCGCGAAGTCTAGAAGGTCCCTACCAGGTTCATTCCTATCTCCAAAGCCAAAACCCCCATGTACCAATTGAAAGTCCTCATTATCCTTACCAATGTGAACATTAAAATCTCCCCCTATAAAAATTTTCTCCTCTCTAGGTATAGCCCTCACTACCCCGTCTAGACAATCCCAAAACGCTCTCTTCTCTTGCTCTCCTAGACCTACCTGAGGCGCATAAGCGCTTACTACTGACATTACTTGCTCACCTAATACTAATCTCGGTACCATAATTCTATCGTTGTGTCATACCACCTCGATGACATTCTTGTGCAATTCTATAGCCACTAAAAATCCTACTCCATTTTTTGCCGTCTTAGACCCCGAATACAACAACTTATACCCATTGCACTCTTTTCCTCTATGTCCTTTCCACCCAGTCTCCTGAAGACACGCAATTTGTACCCTACGTCTTTTGAGTGCATCTATCACCTCCAACAACTTACTATTTAGAGTTCCTACATTCCACGTTGCCACACGTACACTAAACTCCCTAACCTTACTCTTACCTGCACCTCTCGTCCTAGAACATGATCTCAAGGACAAGTCATGCCTTATATTGTCTATGATTCCAAATAACCAGCAATGAGAACACGAAACACAAGGTGAGTAAAGCTATAGATCACCAAAAATACAAATGCGCATGCAAAATGAACCTAACTTGAATGCACACTATGATATAAACTAAAAAGGTGTACTGATTGGTATACTATATATATATATATATATATATATATATGATTTTCTAGCAAAATTTTGTTTTAGACACAAGACGATTTGTTTTTAATAAGATAGAATGCACCTGGGGTATAGCATTTGACAATCGGGAAGATGTGGGTTCTTCGGAACACCAAAAGTTGTCACCGGGAAGTCGTAGTCTGCACAAAGAACCGGCGACCAGAGTGTACCTGCAAAAGAAGGAACCAAAAAAATGGACGTGTACGGAGAGGATACTGTTATCCGACTGATTCAGCCCGGATCTGGAACCACAACGCACGATATTGATAACCCACAAACAAATATACGGTCCAAACATCAAGATCTTGATACACAGCAGATCTACGAATTCTTTACGATCGAAGGGTTGAAGGAACCCAGATATACAGTCCAAACTTCAAGATTTGGGACCCCTTGTTCGGTTTATGATCGTTTAAGATGAAGAATCGGGCCAAAAACCTTTCACGTGGGCTGTCAGGTCACTAGGACTATCATTTACATCGTCTGTGGTTTATTAAGAAGAACGCAATCTAAGGTGAGTTCACGGCCCCTCTTTTATACATTTTTCTCTCGGGGGAGAAACATGCCACACATTTTAACAATACAACGTTTATGTTATAAACACACAACACTTTTGGAAACACAATGTTTATGTTATAAACACACAACACTTTTGGAAACGCAACGCTTATGTGATAAACACACAACACTTTTGGAAACCCAACGCTTATGTGATAAACACACAACACTTTTGAAAATGCAACGTTTATGATACATTGTTTGTCTTTTGTTTACTATACGATGAAACACGTAAGTCCCTAGGGGAAACCATGAATATGTGGGTATACATAACAGGGGGAATGCGGATAGATCTATTGGGCCTGACAAACCCCACCCGTCGGCTTGGAGCCGGGTGGGTGCATATTGTCTCTACTTTGTGCAACACAAGCAACACAAACACGGGCAGCAACGCAAGAAACGCTTGTCAGTAATGGTTTCAGCAACACAATCGTAGTAGTAAGAATAACTTGTTGACTAGCTAAACGCATTTCATAACATGGTATTTTTTGTGATGAAACTCTCAATGCATGGAAACTATTTGTAAACTTAGAACCTGTGAACTCACCAGCATTATATGTTGACATCTTTTTGGCATGGTTTCTCAGGTCGCTAAGGTAGCAACATCAGATTTAGGCGTACGGAGTCTTACACAGCGTCTAGGGTTCTAGTTTCATGTTCTTAAACCAGTTTCAAACTTCATTTACTTTCGTTGGATTGTAAACAAGATTTTAAAGCTTCCGCTGTTGGTTTAATACTATTAACTTATGGTTTTTCGTTTACGTATCATTTACATTTAGTTGTCGTTTATTGTGACCGTTGACTTGGATCCTGGTATGTCACGCGCCTCGCGGTAAAACCCCACATGTGGAATTTGAGGGTGTGACATAATCACTATCCTGATTGTCCCTTACACACTTCTATTCTCCCTCTTCAAGATCATACTTTACTTATGATCTTCTATTAATTAATTTCACTTCCCAAAAACCAATAACATGAATATCTACATTCTGACGTTGGGTTTATCTCAAATCATAATAACAATAATACAAACTAAAAACTCTCGAATCTCCCATCTACGTTTGCAACGTAGAAGGACTCCACGACCTGCGTTTGGTGAACTGAAACCCTTTAACCCTTTTACCTCTGTGAGACTCCTTATTAACATTGGTCATATATTTATTGTAGCAACAAGTTAGCGCCCACCGTGGGGCTACGCCATTGAATTCCTTTCATAAATCAGTTGTGTAGCTTCTTTAATTCAATTGTGTGTGTGTGTGTGTGTGAATTTAAAAAGTAAGTTAATAAAGATCGTAAAGATAAAACAACCCAGCTGAAGAATATTGATATGTGTGGTATTTAAGAAAGTAAAATATTGTTATCTTTGATCACCTTTTCCTCTCTATCCGCAAGGATAGGGGTAAGGTTTGCCTACATTCCACCCTCCCCATACCTTACTCTTAGCTGTGCTAATTATGGGATTTACTGGGTAAGGTGGTTGGTTGATGACCTTTTGGTCACCACTGATGTTGATGCTGATGTATCTGTGGTTGTGGTGTCTGTCAGTGTGTGTGTGTGTGTGAGAGAGAGAGAGAGAGAGAGAGAGAGAGAGAGAATTGCAAGGAACCTTTTACAACTGGGATCTCTTCTCAACCAACATGTGACTAAGGAAAGTGTTAAAAATATAATTACATTATATTGTAATTATATTTATTTCACTGTTATAAGTTTACTTTTATAAGTTTGATTAAGATCTATAAGTTTGCTTACACACTTTATTTTATATGTTTTATTTTGATATTTCATATTGGGCTGAGTAAAGAGTTGATGGATTATATATGTTCAACAAAGTTGGTTCGGGCCCAGTTGTTGATTAAGAAGAATGGGCTGGTTTGATATTAAGAACAATGAGCTTGTGTCTGTTAACCCAAACCCATATAAATACAACCCTGGTTATAATTGCCACGTTGGCAATCCAGGTGATCATCATCCAAGGGTTCAGAGCTACTCTCTTTGTGTTTCTTTGGACGGCTCGGATCTATTTGTGCTTCTTCACTAGAAGCTTCCCATTGGCTCTATAAGAGAGCTCATTCTCTTCGTTTTTCAGTTTAGTCGTCTAAGTATTATTTTCTTTCTTTGTTCACTCATATTAGGGTTCTTGTTTCAGAGATCATTTGTTAATGATCTTTCTGTTTTGTGTCATTCGAGTGTTATAAAGATCATAAGTCAATGATTGGTGAAGAGTCTGTATTAGATCATCTGTTAATGATCTAGTTGTGTATTTTTAGGTCTAGATTCAGTTTTGGTCAGATATTATTTTGTAATCTTTTGTTAGTTAAACCTGAGTATTGTTCTTGAGTGTATAGTTATTGAGTTTGGTCATTATTGTTCTTCAAATTCTGACATGGTATCAGAGCCTTAAGGCTCAGATCGATCTGTCTTTCGCTTCTTTTTATTTGTCGATTAGATTGAGTCTGTTTTTGGTTCTTGGGGTTGCTTATGACAGATCTGCTAGTTTCTCTCCTGGTGTGGAAAGATCTGCTCAATAGCTGGATTAACCCTTGATATGAAGTTAACCATCAGATCTAGGGTTTGTTGGATGAGTCTTGAAGCTGAACTGGGCTCTGTGGATAGCTGGAAAGAACTTTCTTGCTCTCCAGATTGTCACCCTACTAAGTGAAGGTGATAATCTGCGAGTTTTGGTGAAACCCTAACTTGGGTCCTTACCGGTGAGATTGTTCCTTTTTTTTCTGGTTTACTTTTGTTGAGTCTAGGAACATTGTCCGGGTTAGGGGGATCGAAATTGGCTCATTGATTGTTTGAGTTTTGTGTGTTCTTGATTGATTCTTGTCTTTGAGTTCTTTATTGAGAGTGCTTGACTGTGTGCTTAGGTTAAAAATCAGACTCCCTCGTTAAGATATGTCCAGGCACCCTTGAAATTTGATCTAAGACACATCAATAAGAATGAATCATTCCATTCTCTATTTTCTCTAATCCATATTCTTATATTTAAATATCTTATATGTTAGTTGCTAATAGGCCGTTGTTATACAACAATTTTGAATTTATAAAACCCTTATATTTACTTACTGAGTTTTATCATATTTGCTTTTAGGTGAAGGAACATTTAAGGATATGATCAATAATAAAAAATATAGCATTAAAGACGAAGATAGTGAAGTTTCACAAAGTATAAGATTGACAAATATGTTCATTATCATAACCCGTACAAGTACAACTCATACACTACAAACAATGTTACAAGTGTCTTGAAACTAATTACAAACAAAGTATAAGAGTCTTGAGAAAGTATATGGTATAAAGCTTCTTAACATAAGAAGCAATAAGAAGCCACCATTGAATGCCAAGTGTCATATTAACCAAACCTCAGTTAACCTAACCAAACTATAATTAATATTAAATCAGTTTAACCCAAGGGCATTACAGACCTTTTCACACGTAACTGATTACGTGATTCACGGTAGTTATTTTTGTAAACGATATTTCAAATCATAATTTGAATTCTAAAAACACAGACGATCACACACACACATTACGTTTCATTCCAATTACGATTCAATCTCTCAATTTGTTTATCACGATTACAGTTTAATCGATCAATTCACCATGTTCGGTAAGTGTATTTGTACTTAATTAATCCATTTTTTAGTAGTTTTGTTTAATTTTTGTTTTTGTTTTTATCAGATTTAAACTTCTCAGTTGAAGAGCAGAATGTTGATGTTGAGAATTCTAATGTAGTGCCTGATCATAATGCTTTTCATGGTAGGATTATCATCCTCTGTTTTTAGTTGAAAACAGAGCTTTGTGTTTGGTTAGATTTCTTAACATGATGTTTTTATCTGTTTTCAGACTTGATCGAAAACACTAATCAGGATGTTGATATTCATAGTTTGAACCTCCTCAACGAATTTAGAGTTCAAGGTATTTTGTTAGTTTTTAACCTGCAATATATTCGAATGCGTCTGATTTAATATGAGTGCGTCTGTTGTAAACTGTATTCGATTTATTCTCTGATACTGATAATATATGAATGCGTTTGATTTTTAAACATGAATGCGTCTGGATTTCAAACTTTTTTTACTAAGTGCGTTTGTTTTTCTGTATGAGTGCGTTTGTTTTTATTTTTTGTAGGTGTTGCAACTGATGTTCCTGTTGATGACCTAGCTAGTAACACATATATACCTGATGTACCTGATTCTCTCAAACCTTTAAAGGACATGGAGTTTCCTAGTATTGACCATGCACAAGAGTTTTATGCAAAATATGCAAAGGCTAGTGGTTTTGCTATTCGAAAGGGCACTTCAGAAGTGCGAAAAGGTATTCTAAAACTTAGGTACTTTGTATGCTATAAGGAGGGTTTGAAGCCAGTCAAACTAGGTGAAGAGAGTTCTAGCAAAGATGCTAAGTCAAGGAAAAGGCCTTCGATCAGGACTGGATGTCCTGCACATGTCAGGCTAAACTCTGAGGATGGAAAAAAAATTCAAGGTTTATGGCTTTAAGGAAGGTCATAATCATCCATTTGTTCATGAAAGTGACATTCATTTTCTAGCAGCAAATAGGAAGCTGACACATACTCAAGAAGAGATGATATGTGAGCTGTCTTCATTGAACATGGGTCCTGTCAAAGCTTTTAACATTATGAAGACCAAGTATGGAGGTTTTGAGCATGTAGGTGCAACTGCAACTGATTGTAAGAACTTTAAAGGTGGCTTAAACAGCTTCATTGGTGAGTTTGATGCAGATATGATTGTGTCTAGGCTTAGGGACAAGAAGAAGTTCCTGCCAGATTTTTTATTTGAGTATTCTGTTGATCAAAAGAATGCATTAACCGGATTATTTTGGGCGGATGCTTTATGTAAGAGGAATTACATGGAATTTGGAGATGTGATTTCGTTTGATGCAACATTCAACACTAACAAGTATGTTTTAAATTCTATTTTTTAAGCTTTGTTATCCAAATATGACATGTTTTTAATTTTTTTTTTAAATTTGTTTTATTGGCTATTGTAGGTACAAGATGGTTTTTGTACCATTCACTGGAATTGATAATCACTGTCGGAACGTCACACTCGGTGCAGGTTTGTTGTCATCAGAGACAACTGAATCTTATACATGGTTGTTACAATCGTTTTCCAAATGTTTTGGAAAGCATCCCAAAGTTGTTGTAACTGATCAAGATCCTGCTATGAAAAATGCAATCCAGCTGGTTTTTGAAAACAGCAGACATAGGCTGTATATGTGGCATATCATGAAGAAGGTTTCTGATAAGGTTTGTAGCAACTTCGTTTTTGTGTTAAATCATGAGTGCGTCTGTTTTATAGAAGAGTGCGTCTGTTTTGCATTGAGTGCGTCCATTTTTATCAATGAGTGCGTTTGTTTAAATGTATTTATTTTCTAATGTTAATGCGTCTAATACTAACTGGCTGCGTCTGTTTTATGTTTTTTGTAGGTTGGTAGTGCATTGTGCAGTGATGATGAGTTCAAAAAGAGGATTTGTGCAATTGTCTGGACAGATTCCATCAGTCCGGAGAATTTTGATTTCGAGTGGGGTGTACTTATTTTTTATTACAAATTAAATGAGAACACTTGGTTGTCTGACATGTTTGACCTGAGATCGATGTGGATCCCTGCTTTTTACCGGGATGAACCTATGTCTGGGCTAATGAGGACAACATCAAGATCTGAGAGTGAGAATCATTTTTTTTGCCAGGTGGCAAATTCTCAGTTGACTCTTGTTGAGTTTTTCAACCATTTTGAGACGTCCCTTGAAGCTCAGAGATTTAATCATAGGAAGAATGACCATGACTCAAGACATACAACTCCTGATATGTGGACTCAAAACCCTATTGAACAAGAGGCTGCTAAAATATTTACCCGGACTATCTTCTTTGATATCCAAGAAGAAATATATGCCAGTTACGAAGGATTAATAAGTGTTCATATGCAAAGGGCTGATGAAGAAGGGTTTTTAAAGGTTTATGTTGATGATCCACAAGCACAGGGACAAGGCTTTATTGAGGTATTTTTTGTTTTTATTGACATTTTTATTGGATGCGTCTGTTATGTTAATGAGTGCGTCCAAACTGCAAATTATTGTTTTTTTGATGTATTTAAACAATGAATGCGTTTGTTTATATTAATGGGTGCGTCCAAACTGCACATTAATGTTTATTATCCTTTTTTTTTACAGGTTTTGTTCAAAAAGGAAGTTGTTGATGGTGATGAGGATGTGACTACATTATGTACATGTAAGAGGTTCGAGCAGTATGGGCTTTTGTGTAGGCATATTTTTTTCATATTAAGGTTGATGAAAGTGTATAGATTCCCGAAAAGATACATTCTGAAGAGGTGGACAAAAGATGTTGTTCCAAATGAAATCAAGTATTCATTTGAAACAGGTGAGTTTGGTGATGACAAGACTAAAGAGGCAAGGCGTATTGCACGGGAGATTGTTTTGGGTGGTGAGTATCTTGCAAACTCTCTAATTTCAGATTTAGCTGAGTTAACGTTGGTTAATGACCAAATCAAAGAGATGGTTAAGAAGGTTGATGAGGGCAGGTTTAAGAGACCTAATCATCAGAGTAAGCATGATCGGTACGCCTCTCTTCTTGGTTACGAGAAACCATCAAATGCTGAACCCACTATTAGGCTTCCGAATGGTATAAAGAACAAAGGTCGTGGCAAGCAGAAGCGAATAAAGTCCAGCAATGAAGTAAAGGTTAGTCGATCTGGCAAAAGAAAGAGGAATTGTGCTATATGCGGAAAAAGTGGCCATGATCGACGAAAACATGCCAAAGAGGGTGCTTCAACGCAGACGACGCAGACGCAAGGCGAACAAGATGATCAAATTGCCGAAGATGATGTTGTTGATAATGAAGAGATAGAATTGGAAGCTTCTGATGATGATGAGGAGTTGTGTTAGATAGTTGCAGTGGACATTTTGTTAATTTTTAAGCATGAGTGCGTCTGAACATTTTACTAATGCGTCTGTTTTATGGTTTGTATGTTATTTACCCTTTGTTCTTTATACGAATGCGTCTGTTTTTTTAACAATGCGTCTGTTTCCAAAATAACTATAAAGTTCATATTAAGCATGAGTGCGTCTGAACATTTTACTAATGCGTCTGTTTTATGGTTTGTATGTTAGTTACCTTTTGTTCTTTATACGAATGCGTCTGTTTCACTCATAATTAAAAACTTCATATTTTATATATTAAAAACAGGTAGTACATATGAGACTACCACTATTACACCACCACCACCATTATCACTACCATCACCACCACCACTACTACCATCACCACCACCACTATTACCATCACCACTACCATCACTACCACCACAAAAAAAAAAAGATACAAAGAACCACAACAAAAACACCATCACATAACCAGCATCATCACTTGCCACCCAAGATTGCATCCCTTGCCTTCTGTTTGTTTGACATGTTCTTCAGGATGCAAGTCTGGGTGTTGCTAAGTGACTGGGAGATGAGGTTGTCAAAAGATGCTTGAGTTTGTAGGTGCTCAATAGCTGCATCTGTGAATGGTGTCTTCTCTTCCTCCTTCATCAGCTTCTCTATGAGGTCTAGGTTCTTCTTGTATTGTCTCTGAACCTCATTTTGTGCACCCATAACCACACAAGATGAGTTGATGTCGTCTTGAATCTCTGAGATACAGTCCACCATGATGACTGTTTTCACTTGAAGGTTGTTTATTGCTTCTATTTGATTTTCTGCCATTTTTTTGTGTTTTTTGTGTTTTTTTGATGAATGAGTATGATTTAGATTCTTAGAGCATACTTTATATTTATAGACTAAAAAATAGAAAAGTAATTAGGTGGTAGTTGAGTATTGAAGTACCTGTTTTATCTAAATTCATTACCAATCAAATCATAGTTAATACACTGATTTTACACAACCAATAAGATATGCAACTTGTAGATGTAATCATTACATGTATAGTTTATATAAAATTGGGAAAAACATATGAGTGCGTTTGATGTTTATACGAGTGCGTCTGTTTGGTAATGAGTGCGTCTGTTTTTTATAGTGAATGCGTCTGTTTATGCATTTGAGTGCGTCTGATGATATATGAGTGCGTCTGTTTATGCATTTTACCCAGTGATTTAATGTGATGTTTAGACGCACCTTTTAAAACATAAGTGCGTCTGTTTCAAAGATTAAAGTGTTCTTAATCTGAATGTTTTTAAAATGCATTTTCTCTGTAATTGTAATTATATTTATTAAAATTCTATGTTTTTTATTAATATTTCATGCGTTCACTGTGTTTTTTCAATAGGATTAATGTGATTTTTAAACGATCTAAAGCAATGCTCTGTTTTTCAATTTTTCTGCAAATCAGTAACTGATTTATGATTCAAATCAAAGTTTTTGATTGTTCGACGATTCGAAACATGTAATCGATTGCAATTGTTTGCTTAATTGTTGAAATAATTTTGATTTGATTCTACGTTTCGATCAATTGTTGAACGTCTGTTCTTACGTTTTTCTTCGAATTTAAACGCGTTTTACCTAAATTACCCCTGGTTAGGTTAACTGAAGTGTGATTAAGGCTCCTAATTACGATCTTGCCACCGCCTAAATCCAATGGCTCTCGTGGCTTCGTAGGCTTCGTATTTTTAGACGCTTTATATGTTATCTCTTCCCAAGAGTCTTTAACTTTCTTTTATAGATTACACATCCAACTTTAAATATCTTCAACCTAATTACAAACAAAGTATAAGAGTCTTTAACTTTCTTTTATAGATTACACATCCAACTTTAAATATACTTATCTAAAATCAACCAAATAATTTAACTTAACATCAATCCTATTCGTTCATTTATCACATATAAGTTATTTCATCTTTATCTAATATTGGTCGAAGAGTCGAAACCAAAAAGCGATATGTCAATATAGACGTCATTGTGTTTGGTTGTGAGAATTTCGCTTTCAATATTGCACTAGTAGAGACGTGTTTTAATTGAATATTACCTTTCCCATTTAACTACCTTAACACTTTCTGAAATAGTTTATTGATATGTAATTAAACAATAACCCTTTACTTAGTTTTGTTTAAACGTGGTTCATTTTATTTTTTTAAATACTAATTTTTAATCTACTGCATGATTAAATGATGTGACGTACCACTTGTCACATTTGCTTTTTTGATGACGGTATGAATGACCAAATCCTAGTTGGTTATTTTATACTAGGTGTTTCGTAAGCAAGAGTAAAAGTAGGTTCAAATAAAGAGTATGATGTTGAAAGGAAGCAAGCTAGAAAGACCTTCTATTTGCATCAAACGAAGTCTCCTCTACGATCCTACGGCCCTTCCTCTCTCTCTCTCCTCTAATATTAATAGTTTTTGCATGTCCTCGTAGAGATTTTACCCAGCCACCCTCTCTCCTCGTCATTGTTGGACCCGCTCCTCCTCCCTCTCTCTTTGGTATCGGCAAAATGCTTCTTTCACCTCATCAACAATAGATATGGTATAACTAGGTTATATCCAAGAGTTTCCCAGATAGACAAATCTAATATAAAGTGATAAAATGTGTGTTATAATGTAGCATATAAATTAATGTACAATAATATAAGAAATTAACAATTTTAATCATGTGAATAAGAATGAAAATTTATATTAAAAAGAAAATATACGTTTCGATGAGGAGCAGAGGCAGAAGTAACAATTACAGTAGGTGATTGAGGCGGTGGTTTTGAGGTGTAGCTTTTTTAGAACGGCTGCTTTTGACATATTCTGCCATGGATGAAAACAGAAATGTCATTTACAGTTTCATTTAGTGTGAAAAAATCATTAGAAACTTGTGTACCACATGGGTTATAACATTTATTTTTTGTTTTATTTATTTATTATTAGGTTAGAGAAAACACGTAGAAGTTTTGAAACCAACACCACGAGCTAATATGTTGCCACAAAACTGAGGCAACGATACATGAGGAACACAAGTGATCCACAGACTCACCAGCTTCCTTAAAACATGGGCAGGACTTATCTTCGATGGGAATGTTCATTCTTTCAAGCGCCACAACCGTTGGAATTTTCCCATTTCCGCCTACACGCAAAAAAAAACATGGCACTTTATCGGAACGCTCAACCCAATTCATAACGTACATGCTGTTGTTATCCCCTCCTTTTTGAAGCAAAGCCTTGACGGCCACAACAGTAAAAGCCTCCGCTCCCTCTCTGTCCCACTGCCAAATATCTCTTTCCCTTGACACACAGACAGACTCCAAGGATAACAGCCTGGCCAACTCCACCAACTCTTCACCCGAGACCGGATCTCTAACCCAATCCCACCGACGAACGGCCACATCCTCGAACTACTGCAAACAGTCAGCAACTTTGCACCACTTATCCTTCTCCGGCAGAAATAATTTGGGACACACCTCCTTCAATAAACTTTCTCCCAGCCAAATATCCAACCAGAAAAC
This sequence comes from Ambrosia artemisiifolia, assembly GCA_032199755.1. Taxonomy (NCBI): domain Eukaryota; kingdom Viridiplantae; phylum Streptophyta; class Magnoliopsida; order Asterales; family Asteraceae; genus Ambrosia; species Ambrosia artemisiifolia. The sequence goes on along the minus strand of CM063526.1, from coordinate 27,854,754 downwards.
AATCTCCGCCCTATCCCCTACCTTTGGCCTAAAGAACCTCAGCAAAGGTATCCCCATAATAACAATTCTAGATAATAGTTTAACAATATTACCCCAAAAGCCAAAGTGATTCTTCTGAGCCGGTAAAAAGTCCCAATGTCGCCTACTAGAGTGGACCGCCTCGATAACACGCTTCCATAAGGACTCCTTCGTCTTGAATCGACACCCCCACTTGGACAAGACTGAGATGTTAATAAGAGATGTTAATAATTTCAAGTCTACAGATACCGAGACCCCCTTCAAATTTTGGACGAGGGACTCGCTCCCAAGCTACCCAATGTATCTTATGGCTATCGAACGGGCCCCACAAAAATCTTCTTCTCAATGTTCAAGATGATTAGTAACTTTACACGACGCTTTGAATAACGAGAAGTAATAAGACGGAGAAAACTCCAGAATATAATTTTGTCAGCATGTATATTTAATATTCAACCATTGATGCTTTTGAGAATCCTAAATTAAATAGATGTTTACGATGAACAACTTGCAAGAATATGAAAAGTCTACTAATTAACATGAAACATAGATTAACTAGTGGGAAACCCGCGTTAGGCGACGGGACCATAAATATATGTAGTATTCAAATACTAATCACAATTCGGGTAAAATTAAAATTTAAATCGAAGCGATATACTTGGAATTTATAAGACATTGTGTTTTTAAAATATAAAACACAACCATAATCTATATTATCTTATTAAGGAGGAGTGATGGCTAGGATAGTAATTTTCAATTGTGTACAACTTAAGAAGCAACATGCACAAGTGATTTATGCTTACATAATAAGGGTATAATTGGAACTATGTGGAACATTAAGACACAAAGAAGGGTACATTAGTAAATTTGTATTCACATTTTAGTTAAAAGTATAAAATTGTTTCCCTTAATACCCCCACCCTCTTCCTAACCTAACGTTGAGATACCCCATCATTTAGCAACCTCCATCTTTCCAACTCCCTTTCTAAACGTAACCATTCACCCACTCACCACAATATTAATTACTTTTTTCAACTTCCTATTCACATAATAAATTTATTCACTGAGTATCCTAATCGACTGTAACCTTTTCCATCATCTATATTGCACTCGAATCGGAATCTGAAGTTTCATTTTTGACAGCGGAATGAATGGTTAGTGTGATGATGTCGTTGCATCAGATCGGGAAAGATGGGGTTTAGACTGGAATTTGGGTATTGATATTATTATGAATAACGTACAGGTTTGAGCAAACTCTCTTCTCGATGTCTTATTACGGAAATGAAAAGCATTCATTTTAGGTATTTTGCAGGTGAAAGGAATACATGGTTAGGCCACGATGGCCTCCGGTGGTGATGATAGATGGTGGTCTTGAGTTCAGCTAGAAGGAATTAGAGATAATAGTGGCCGTTGTGATCTCTGCATCCCAACATAGGTAACCCTAATTTCTTTCATTTGTTATATTATAAGTTTGGTTTGGAACTGAGTTGTATAAGTTCAGTTTTGCACTGCAAAATTTCATCTATCATTGGATTTATATGATGCCAAGAGTTTGTTTTCATGATAATTTCTATAAAATTAAGTTATCTTGTTTAAGTTTCAGGGAGGCAATTCATGTAGAATTCTGGATCATACTAGGCTCTTCTGACTGTTGCAGCGGAACATGATTATGCAATACATTTGGGAAAAACATTAATAACAATACCCCCTTTTTTGCTGCTATGTTCTTTTGATTGTGTTTTGTTAATTTGCAATAAAACTTCATACTTAAGCATGGTAAATGGCAGAAGGATATTCAAAATCTAAGACAAGAAATCGAGGTACTAATGTTATTCATTGCATAATTAGTTTGTCTTAATATTTGTGTGAGTGTCTAACTCATGTCATGCCTTTTTTTTCTTGAGAAGTTGAAACATGAAAAGATGATTCAAATGTTAGTTTCCTTTGAGAGTCCACAAGAGTTTCTTGTTATTACTGAATTTGCTCAACAGAGAAGTTTATGCAGCCTTGGTAAGTCACTAGGCAATAAACCATTGCAACTGGCGTTTGTGGTGTTGTCTGTAACTTGTAAGTGATCTAAGTGAAACTCTTAAGTTGGTCATATAATATTGTAGGCTAAAACCTTGATTACAAACATTATTGTATAGTATAATAATGCAGATAAGGGTGCAAATGAGCCGGGACGCTGCTATTCAAGATTGACTCGATTAAAAGCTCAAAAATGGCGAGCCTTATTAATCCCGAACTGAGGTTGATCCTAAAAACTCGTTTATTTATTAAGCATGGCATGTGAAGCTTGTCAAGCTCGTTGAACCTTATCGAGTCTTAGTATAATATTACTTCTATTAATATTTAATAAAATTTATCCTTCATTTAAAGTTGTTTAGATTTAAATTTGTTTACGAGCCGAGTCCAAACCTAAACAATAGGCTTGTTTAGTAAACGAGCTTCATTTTGCGATCTATATATCATCTTTATTTAATATATTAACTAATAAATAATAAATGAGTCATGCCTGAGCCAAGCCCGAGCTTGAGAAACCACCAACGAACCAAGCTCGAGCTCTTGAAAGTTAATTGAACTCGAGCTCGAGGCTGGTTAAGCTCGGGCTCGGTTCGTTTGCCCCTAAGTTAACTCCTTACCAATTATAGCCTTTTAGTTGCTTGGAAAAAGTTGAAGTGTATGCTGCACTAAGGATGTATAGGTTTCATGTGTCATTGTTTGATAAATTGATGAACTGGTTTTAACTTTTTATGTGTCGTTGTTTTGATGAATTAACAATGCATTAGCATTGATTTTTCTGTACAGGACATTCCTTTCTTTTTTTGTGATGACCAGTTTGCTCCTTCTAAGAGACTTCTGATCAGGCCGTGTAATCTATTTCTAAAAGGTAGCATCTTACCCCAACTCTTTTCTTTTCTTTTGCTATATTATGTTCTTAAATCAAGTTAAGTGCTGAGAAATTATCAAATCATAAATCAAATAAGCAAAACTACAGTACTCTGTTTCCTAATTCATTGTGTATAATTTGCTATGCCTACTTAAATCACATTCTTTTATCTGTTGACAATTGAGTTTCTTCTTTCTTCCGAGTTCTCGAATTGAGAACTGGTTACGACATGTAATAAAAGAAATTATATCAAATCCAGTTTATAGTTACCTTTAATTTGACAATTTTCTCTATCTATTAAGAGAGCGCCTGTTACATCATAAGTCATTATCGGCACATCGGGTACTACTAACAAATGGGTAGTAGCAGGAAGTTGGATACAACTAATTTGAAAATCCTTGTGTTTGACGAAGCAAATCATATGTTGGCAGAGGTGATCTTATGGATGTTTGTTTTTTTTTTTCTCTTAATATATTTGTAAGGAAACAATGTAGTTTATTATTCATTCTGTTGGAACCTTATCGATCAATGTGTTATATGGATCTCTTAATCTTATTGTCCATGTTGTATTGGCACCTTTATGAACTTATGGAATTGCACCTACTCTGACATGTGTTGAACAACTTAAAAGAGTTTAATTGGAACCATTACCAAGTAAATGTAGCAAATAAAAATCAGTCACGAGTTGGATTGGATAAATGATACAATGGTATAGAAATTTTTAGGCAATTTAAATTGTGAAAAAAAAAATAGTAAACACCCGCAGCAACGCGCGGGCATCCCTGCTAGTTTAATTATAATGATAAAATAACTAGTGGGTTTACCCGCTCGTTGTAGTGGGATCTAAAAACGGATTGCAATACAACATCATGATATTGTACAAAACTTGAAATTGTTGATTTAATTATACAAATGTTGGGCTTCTGAAAAAGTCTTTCTGAAATTTATACTCAAAGGCTCGAAGTTGATTGGACAAACTTACCATTTCTCATCTAATATGCACACGATTTTACATGTATTAATAGAGTAAAATCAAATGTGAAGTGTTTAATATGTAATTCTCACTTACAAATAAGACATGTTTACTGAATTTTTAGTTGCGTTTAAACATATATCAGATCACCATTGGGCCTTTGGATTAATTTTATGAATCTTTAATACGTTTTCCTTAGTTAGATACTTGCTTATTTGGTTGACACTGTAAGGAACACCAATGAAATATTATAATAAATGAAGAACAAACATATATGTGTATGAACTTTATGTAGATCAAGAAAAACCTTGCATAGATTAAAAAACAATATTGCTTCAACATATTAACATATGGATAGTGAAAATAAAAGTAAAAAACTACAAATCCACAATTACATAAAAGAGTGTAAATTGCATTGTCAATAGAAACCTACAAATCAAGAAATGAGGGTTTCAAATTGCAAACAGACATGAGTGCATCCTTCAATTACAAAATCCATAAGCATGAAAGTCGAGTAAAGAAGGTCAAAATGCGAAGCCCAATTTAATAAACAACACTATTAGAATACGCAAACAAACTAAGCAACTGATGACTGAGTGTAAACATGAAGAACTACACATTATTTATCTAACTATGTCCATGTATCCAAATAAAACATGGTTTGATCAGTATATCATTAAAGTAATAAGACAATTAGAAACTTCTAGATCCTAAAAAACATAAGAAAACCATATCAGCTCTATAGCAACTTCTTCACTACTTTGAATGTTAATACCAGCAAATAAACTAAGTAAGAAATTAAGCATTAAACCAAAAAAAGGTAATAAAAAATATTACAATAATAACGCAAGAAACACATTATACATCATTATAAAAAATAATTGGTTCGCTCCAAACGGGAAACTTGGATTTGCTTAGTAAAAACATTTTTATGATAGCTAGAAAATGTTGAAACTATACATTATTCTAGAACAACTTTGCTTAGAGTAAAATAATATTGCTTCAATATCTCAAAGTTGTGACAGTAAGAGTAAAAGTTAAAACATATATACATTCTACAATTCCATACAATTGAAAATATCTCCACCATGACAACAAGGACCGGAACAATTCAATGCACCATTTCTCATTTTTTTTGTACAATTGTCATGTGATATATTTTTACATCCCATTAATGGACTCAAAGAGTTTTTAAATACTACTGAATATATTAACACAATAAAGGAGATTAACAAACTCACATTGAACTTCAATTTATCAATTGCTCTAATGTAATGTATATACTCCATGACTCATATAAGCCTATTAACAATATAGAGAGAAGAATGAGAGAGTGAATGAATGTTTTTCTTATTGATGTATCTTATGAAATAAAAATGCCTCTTTATATATGCCCTTACATAAATACAAAAGTAATAAATATATAGGAATTAAACATATGAAAAGTCATAAGTCATTACATAAACACAAGACTAATACAAATATAGGCGTTAGACATACGGAGAGTCATCATATAAATGCATGTATGTGAAGAGTCACTTTGCATTACTTATTTATATAATTGTCACCAAAAGTTATACTATGGGGGCATAAAAGAATGAAAAGGGGTAAAATATAGATATGTATACTTGTGCCTCTTGAGATGCCATATTAAAAGTGTGGCAAAATTACAATCCTATCCATCGAATTTCTTTAATAAGGTACTAGTAGGAATGTCTGCGCGTTGCCGCGGGTGTCCCGATTGATATCAGATTCACTTATGATGTCTATTGTGAACCACAACCCATTCCGTAATCCCAGGTAAATATGTGGCTTCGTTTATACACTTCTAGAAGTCTGATGATACTCTTGCTACATAAATCATTTTCACTTATTCATCATTGATTAGTATTAGTTAAGCAAACATCATATGACAAAAGTAAGGTTAGATTTTTTGAGGAGCGTACTTAATCTTAGTTCTCTTCGAATTCAGTTCTTCACATTCTAAAGAGCCCATGCTACAAGCTAATCACTCATGATATAATGGTGACAGTTACATGGGTCCTCAGTGGGCTCCCGTTTAAACTATTTTTACAAACTTAAGTGAGAAACAATTCTTTTACTTGCAAATGACTTGTTTATGCAAAATGGCACACACATAATACAACTAAGCCTGATAAAACAGTGGAATGGTAGGCGTCAACAAAGATTATTCAAAATAGTACCACTTTAGTTTGGGTCGAAATGGATTTAGGTTGAAACATGTCGTCTTAGATTTTATTTTTATCAAAATTGGTTCACCGGTTCTGTTGGTTATGGTGACATATTGGCGGCAGTGGGTGGGTAATGGGTCAAATGAAAAGCAAGTCCCAAAAATCTAGTTGAACAAACACAGTGTAGATCTTCTTCTTGCCATAAAAATAAATAGAAATGAACATATATTTCTACTACAGAACAAACACAAGTCCATCACTATACTATATTAATTAATTCAAATTTATGAGTAACTAATTATTCTCTTTTTTTTTCTTTATAACTAAGTTGATATTACAGATAGTTATGAACTACAAACTTCATGATTCTTCACTTAACTGTTGGTTTCTTGATGAAAATGACAAGGTTTTTTTTCTCATCTTTGTTCTAATTCTACTGTGAATGCCAAAGCTTTTTCTGACAAACCAGAACATTTTCCTTATCATTACCGTCTTCAACATCTTTTACATGGCAATCCCATCTCAATCCAAGTTTGTAGAAGCAAATTCATAAGCTTCTATACAATCCAAGTTGCACCCGCTTAACATCAAGATTAGATGGAATTTGCTTATTTAATGAAGTGTGGGGCGTACTTTGGCTGTGTAAATAAACGTAAGAAGAAAGTTTAGAAATATCATAACTTGTTGGTCGAAAGCAAAACTTATGTGAACTAAGAAAATGTATAGGAATTGCTATAAGATAGATTCTCCTTGCAACATTCCAGTGTGTACTAATTTTTATAATTAAAGAAAAACTTGCAAATATACTAACATGGTGTGAAAGATCCCATCCATGATTACAACAAAACTTCGTGAAGCATGCTTTAGACCATGAATGTAAGGAGTCCTTGTTCAAAGAAAAATTGGCTTAATTTATTAATATAACTTAAAAATTCAAATAGAGAACCAAAGACGTACCTAATCCAAGCTTCCGTGATAAGCCCTTCATTGCTGCACTGAAAAAATAATGATATAAAAGAACTCTAGACATGTAGGAGACAACACTTATTCACTATGGGATACAAACATAACTACTTCCATATATAAAATTCTATTAACTTCAAAATTTCATATATATATATATTTCTAATTTCATAATATCATATTTATCCTTCAACAACAACACTAAATGTATCTCATAGGAAGAAAAAAGTGAGTTACGCAGAAAATACGATAATTGCTTCTTGGGGTGCTCATTGACTGTCCAATTAAAGGTCTAATTAGCAGTATTCACATAAAACAATAAAAAATCTAAATGTAAGAGAACACATATAATAGATAAGATAAATGGCTAATTTCGTATGAACAAAGATTCAAACGTCTCTTGAGCACCATTAGAGAAGAAGAATTAGATATGAGGGTTGTACTTATAGGAGGCCAGATGGAGACCAACATGGGGACCGATTGACATGTCAGGAAAAGGTTTTTGGTCGATTAGATGATTGGAAGAAGATGAATAATCACTTGATGAATGAATATGATTAACGATAAATAATGGCTTACAATTATTATACCATTGAAGATGGGTATTGATGAACATAATGAGGAATATGTGAAGTAAATGATAACAATACTATAATGACTTGGGTTAATGTTTATGGGTTGCATTAGTAAGTTATACAATTGCCATCCAAGCTTGTACAATAGGGACATAAACGGAAGAAAATGAGTAAAAATTAGGGAATTACACTATGGCTCTTGGTATGCCATCTTTAGGGATGGCAATCAAACCCGAACCCGATGGGTAAACCCGAAACCCGACACATTTGGGACGGGTTTGGGTCGGGTAATCGGGTATGGGATTAGTTTTTATTTTTTTCGCGGGTTTGGGACGGGTTTGGAATTTGATGATATACCCATTTACCCGACCCGAGTACCCGATAAAGTATACCCGTTTACCCGATTAAATACCCGATGTAATTTCCTATATATCTTTTAAAATATGTATACATAATATATCTAATTGTCCATTTAGATTGTTATCTTCTTCAAAAAAACACTAATTATTTGTGTATAATATCTGTTATCTATCTCTTTTAGTGTTTTTATATGATTTAACTATTTTATATTTATACATTGTAATCATTTACATACATATTTGATAATGCTAAATGTATTGGTTAGTAGTTTTTAAAAATTAACGGGTTTACCCGAAACCCTCGGTATACCCGATACCTGACGGGTAATTACCCGATACAAACCCGACGGGTTTTGGGACGGGTTTGGGACAAGCATACCTAATCGAGTATGGGGTTGGGATTACCTAAACCCGTCCCAAACCCGACCCATTGCCATCCCTAGCCATCTTAAACTTGATGTAAAGTTACATATCTATCCATCGAGTTTCTTTAATAATGTATATAGATATAGATGAAATATATAATCAGAAAGTTATTAAATGGATTCTTATGAGGTCAAATTGTTAGTAAAGCAAAAAAAGTTAGAGGCCATTTTGCAATAAAATAAAACTATTGGTGTTCAAATTCGAATACTTGTTTAACATGGTGGCCAAAAGCTAAACAATAGAAAGAACTAAACATCGTAAAATATAATGCATTGTCATGGCTAAAAAGAAAAGCAATGATAAAAAACTAAAAATATGAATATAAAAACAACAAAAAGACCTAAGTTAGGAAATAACATGTAAACTTACTTATCTAACAATAAATCATGGTTTAAGTCGACCAAAAACCATCACTTAACCAGTTAATCCAACCCAAACACCTTCACTGCATAAGATTCCACAGTACGCATTTGCATATGTGTGTACATATTCTACCTTCCATACCCATAGTGATTTCTGAAACTGTGATTTATTGAGGCAAGTATTGGTATAAAATTTGGGTTCTATTTGTGTATCTCAACTCGTGAAATGCACACGGTTCAATTTGTCCGACCTGTTCGCGGCCCACGTCATTACTTCCCAATTCCTTGTAATGCCCGGGTTTTAGCATCTTTTAGCCCGGATCACCACCTAATAACCTTTTTTCTTTTCAGTTTAATGTACTCGACATCTTCTCTGATTCATCGGGAATCATCTCTCATGTGTCTTTTGCCCTGAATCATCAATAATGTCCTGAAAACCAATATGTCAGATTAATAAAGTGTTAGTTATATTATTCAACATTTATCTCTCATAGTTTATTTTTAATAAGCACAAAAGCCAAGTTAGGTTTCCATATATCGTCTTCTTGTCGAATTGTAATGAGACGCTGCCAACCGATCCCCTACAAAAGTGATCTTATCCATTGTGTGACAATCGTCACCCTTATCTTCTAACAAATTGTCAATTTTAGTCCCTCGAGTATTCAATTTTTTTCTATTTTAGTACATGTAACATTGTCGTTTCAAAATTAATGGAATGATCGAAATTATATTTATCGTTCACACTTTTATATGGAACGTATCTACGTTTTAAGTCGTATACAATAATTGTTTTATATAAAAATTTATTATATGTTATAAAATATATAATGGTAAATAATAATTTAACAATTTTAAAGTTAGTTTAAGTTGGAGGGTTTTAAAAGAAAAATGTTAAGTTCTTTTGACATGTAAAAACTAGAGGGGCCATTTCTGTAAATTTCTCAAAGTTTCAAAACAAAACAATTGTTTCTGCTCCTCTCCTTTTTCCGGCCATAGGTTCCGGCCACCGGATTTAATTCCGGCCAACCCAATTGATTTCTTATAACCGTTTTAACTCGTTTTAAATGTTTTCCAAACGTTTCTCCAACCGTTTTACTCGAATTCCCATCATTATAACAAGCATTTATCGAGATTTAATGTGTTTAAACCAAGCTTTAAATCGGAATTATATTGTAACCGCCGGAGCTTTAAAATCGACTTTAAACACGACCTATACTCGTCCAATAAAATAAATCGAGTGTGGCAATCGACTTCTGCACGTATAAACCTTGCAAACCCACGAGAAAAACAACCCAAACGTAACCAGAAGACCCTTGATTCCCAACCCAAAGTTTCGGACCTGAATGCTTCTTTTCGACTCGTTTTTTTTATATTGTAAGTCCGTTATTTTAGTGCCGTTTCGTTTATTTTTGTATTGCGATCGAAAGCCCCTTATTACAGATCTATCATTGCATCTGTATCGGGTTATTGGATTTGGGGGAGTAGGGTTAGGGTTCTTGAGCTAGTATTGGGGAAGAAGATGTGTTGGAGATATAGATTAAGTATAATTATTATTCATAAATTTCAACAAAACATTGTATGGCTTAGTGGTTTAATGGTTGGTTGGGAACAAGAAGGGCTGGGTTCGATCCTTACCCCCAGCGCCTTTTTTTCCTTCTTTTTTTTTCCTATTTTCCAGAATTTTATTATTATTATTATATATAATATATAAACACATAAACCTTATAATAATAATCATAGAAAATTCATTTTTACTCCAAAAATTATGAAAATTTAGGTGTAGGTTCTTGACACCTCATAGAAAATTATCATACTTTTATTTTCGGGAAAATGTCTTATTTTTATATTTTTATTGATTTAATTTGTTTTAATCATATTTAATTGATTAAAAATTCATTTTTAATGATTTTAATCTCAAACTTTTTGGGAAATTATTTCTCATAATCATGAACTCAAATAAAAATTATTTGTTCAGAAAACATTTATTTTTATTAATTTTCCTAGTTTTAATCGTTTAAACATGATTTAATCTCATTAAATCAGTTTTAAATACAAATAAATTGAGAAAAATTATGGAAAAATCATTTTCACTGTTATAAATCAGGAAATAATTATTTTTCATAAAAATATCATTTTTGGATCATATCTTGTATTTTTAGTTATTTACATTTAATTAGATACTATTAATTATTTAGTTAAATGTAAATTATTAAAATATGGTTTATGGATATTTTTCTATAAAAGAGAAAATATTCCTATTTGTGGAAACGTAGTATTATAATTTCTTCATCACGTATTAAATATAAAATCATGATATATTTTATTTAACATTTTTATTAGAGATACTAAAACTTCATCTTCCCTACATAAGCCTAGCAAACCCTAATGTCTTCGACCCTAGATACTTTAGACCCTTAGACTTTTCCTCATTAGTATTCTTAAACATATAGGTTGAGTTCTTCGGAATTCTTAAGTCTTTTGCGACGAACTTTGTTGGATTTATCGCTTAACAAAACTGTGAGTATATCTTTCCCCTTTTTCATGTTTTACTATTTTGGGGTGATTCATGTACCATTATTACTATTAAACTATGTATACTTTGAAACGTAATGTGCCTTATGTGATGCTTATGTGATTTGTGTGAATTGAAACGTAATCAAAATCATTAACCGAAGGGCCGAGCATAACAATGAGTAGTACTACGATTTATATCCCTTGTGTGATTATGGTTTCATTTGAGCCTTGGTCATTGTTATGTGAAACTTGAAACTTTGGGGTGATACTTGATACTTGAAACTATTAGGGTTGATTTTGATGCACTCATTCTACTAATTACATAATAGCAATCATCATCGCACAAATATTACAACTATTCTTGAAACTAAAACAGGGTATGCTCACCAATACATTATATGTGTTGACAAAATTATTTTGTACATGTTTCAGGTTATTTTGAGACGTTTCCTTAAAGCTTTTGGATTTATATTTAAGATTCGACTTTATTGTATTTTAGTTAGACTTGTAGTTTTAGAATCTTTGTAACTTGATTTTCTTTTTAATGTATTATACACTATATATTCAAGTATTCACATTTACACTTTTAGTCCATGAGCTATTGAACAATCGTCACTACGTGACACCTCGATGTTTCCGCCAACGGTCGGGGTGTTACAGATTGGTATCAGAGCCATGGTTATAGGGAATTAGGTTATTAGAATGCCTTTTAGCCTAGACTATAACTAAGCTTACTTTCACGAGTCCTCTCGTGTATATTTCTTATAATTTCTTTCAATATATTTTCTCTACAAACGAAACGATATCACCAAGTTAGGAGTGACATCCATACCTTGGTGATTAGTTTCACTCCTATATATGTTATTTATCTTAGGAATATATCTTTGAGATAGGAGTGACATCCACACCTCAAAGAGTATTTCCTTCAAAAAGAAACTTAACCACTAAGCTGGGAGTGATATCCTTAACTTAGTGATTGGTTTCATTCCTCAATTGTTTTCAATTTTGAAATACATCTTTGAGTTAGGAGTGAAATCCACATCTCAAGGATCTATTTCTACATCTCGTTTTAAAGTCTCGCTAAAAGTTTTGAAATTTACCGGTGACGGGGTATGTGCAATCGGGAAGGATGACCATTTACTCACAGGTTTACCACACGTCACTAATAGTATTTCAATTTCTTTGGCTAGTCACCAGTTTCGTTATAAATATTTTCAGTAACACATTCCATTATTGGTATACTTTTCATTTGCTGTTTGAGCTCTTATCATAATTTTCTATAAGGAAGTTATGATGTCTTTTGAGTTTTTCCTTATTAATAGCTGTCGCTATTAGTGCATTTTTTTCTGTTTTCCGTTATTGATTCTTAAGTTTTGTTTAACATTTGGATTTTTAGTTCCATCTCTTGATGTTTATTGATCATTCGCTTTTCATCATGATTACTAAAACTTCTATGCGCTATTTTACCGCATTAAAACTTATACTATTCCATTTATGTTTCGTGATTTTTATAACGCATCAATTCTCTTGTTCAAAAACATTTTCCTATGAATCAAATTTTTAAGCTTATTGTTTAACTTGATCACACTTTTGATTCTTGAAAGTTGCACAGTTAAACACGAACATAGTTTCAAACTTATTAATCATCTTGTTATTATCAACTTGTTTACAAAATTACTCGATCGATGTCACAGTATATCTCTAAACTATTCCCTTGTGTCTCTACAACATACACAACATCATAAATGCCTATCTATTCAACACACACCAGTATACTACTCTCTAAAACGATCACCTTAGCAACTGACCCCGTGTTGCCATCGCATAAAAACACAAAACCCAATTACCCAGTTTTGGAGAAACGTATTCATCGGATTAACACATCTTATACACACCTTGTGTCTTGAAACATTTAGCGTGCTATGAGCCCAAAGAGATGCCTTAACAACTTTTACAAACAAACGATTTTTCAACGTATAACTTTTGTAACATTATGACAATTCAAGGTTTCAAGTTTAATCAAAACGGGTAACACTCGGATCTTCCCAAACATTTAATAAATATGGAAGATTTTTCAACTTTAATGGGATTTTAACTTGTAAACAGAAGAATTGTTTTAATACAGAAAAAGTCTTACTTCTCAAAATTCGTCAAGGCATTCGGGACCATATGCAATCCCCTACCTGTCTTACCCACATTTTTCAAACACTATCAAGGAGAATCAATCCAAACCAAATCAGACTCTCCATTGTCCTCAAACAACCCATAAACTTATACCAAAATTATCAAACACCGAGCTGATTCACTCAATCAACGTAGCACGAGAAATTGTGCATAGTGGACTTTCAACGTTGAATTGGGTTTTTGAAGCTAGGTTACCAGCTGACACTTTAGACTTGGAACTTACATGTTACTCTTCAACCCTACTATATCAGTTACTGTGACACGATCATTCTTTTAAAACTTAAAATAGTATATTTTTAGAGATGTATGTTGCAATCTTTTCACATTCGTGATATTTCGAAACTTCAAACTTTTTACATTTGGAGGCTATTCATGTTAAATACATTGACTTTTAACATTTTTGCTATTTAAGTATTGGTCTTTTGAAACACATTTGAATTATATGATTCCTTTTGCATCTTATAAACTTGTTACACATATTTACATGTAAAATGTAAACTTTCTTGTTTTCATATAACGGATCCAATATATGTTTCGGGAAGAGAAATTTTCAACTAATAACATGCCTTATCACACTTTTCAAACTCGACTTCTCGTAAACACATGAATATGTGTACCTACGAAGTCTTTTCTTGTGTGCCTCTTTTGAATCTAAAACATCCTTCGATTTCTAAAAAGTTTATTCTCATATTTTACTACTATTCTTTCAACTATATCACAAAGTTCGAGTAAACTACGTTTTATTAAACGAAAATTTATCTTTTAACACTTGCACTCTCGCAGACGCAAAACTTTTGGTCTAATAAAATATTGGGCATATCCTCATCAGAATGTTGCTAAATGTCTTTTATCGTGTAGAGCATATATGCAAAATTACTAAATTTAAACCCTCAAGCCAGTAGACTATATGTCTGTGCTGTGCACTTTCATTTGCAGTAAATTTCATGCTTACATTATTTTATTATGTTCGTGCATTATCCTCGCATTATTCCTTTATTGGTTGTTATTCTTACGCGTTATTTGTGGTTATTCTCACACCATTTATTAGCAGTTACTCTTATATCACTGATTTTGGGCATTATTCAACTCGTTTACTCTCTTTTTGCGCAATTATGCAATTTACTCGATTTATTTTCAAATCGAAATTTTATGCTATATTTATTTACTTATATGAACGTGTATTTTGTACGCATACTTTCCTATGTGAGCAAGACCCTGTTAGACTTTTTCATAAAATGAACCGGTTATTTGTGCGAGTGAACCCGAAAGGGGAAGGACCGCTAACCGTGCGTGATACTTACACTTTATTACGGTTATTCGGGTGAACCCGAAAGGGGAAGGACCGTAAACCGCATTTTATACTTGAGCAGTATCTATTACTTAACACATTTTTGGTTGCACGCATTTGTTTATAGTATTACTTAGGATAGGGTTATGGAAAAGCATAACACCCTGGTGTAAGGTAAATCGATGATTACGGTCCGGAACGCAATCATGGGTTTACAGGTACATAAGGGTGGTATGTAATCCTATTTAGGTTGTTGGTAGACAATCAGTACGAGTCCAAAGTATCGGGAGTGTGGTGGGTCAGCTGCGGTACACCCTATATATAAGCATAAACGATACTGCGGGAACGGACTAGGAGTCTAACCAAGAACCTACCCATTACTTTATAATTACCTCTTCATTAGATCGTTGATTAGTAGATAGCATTTTCGATAAGAACGTTCTTACACGAGCTTCAATTCATCTTCCAAGAGTCTTTCTCTAGACCATCCACACAGAAAACTCAAACCTTATGTACTCTTACACTCGGATATTTGGATTCTTGTTGCATACTCTAACAACGTACAGTCTGAAACTTTTCTAAAGTAGGGGAGACTACCTTTGTTAGTACCTCTGCCCCTCACCCGTTACACATTTCCAAAACTTTTTCTTATTTAAACTCTCAACTTTCTAATCTCGAGTCAACTGTCAAACATTTTGAAACTTTTATGTTGGATATTAGATAACTATTTTAAATTTTGCCAAAACATGACTCATAAAAATTTTAAAAGCCTACTTGAGTTTTACAACGTCTTTTGTACCATAGTAACCTCCACTTGAAAGAATTTCGAGACGAAATTTCCTAAAGTAGGGGAGACTGTGACAATCGTCACCCTTATCTTCTAACAAATTGTCAATTTTAGTCCCTCGAGTATTCAATTTTTTTCTATTTTAGTACATGTAACATTGTCGTTTCAAAATTAATGGAATGATCGAAATTATATTTATCGTTCACACTTTTATATGGAACGTATCTACGTTTTAAGTCGTATACAATAATTGTTTTATATAAAAATTTATTATATGTTATAAAATATATAATGGTAAATAATAATTTAACAATTTTAAAGTTAGTTTAAGTTGGAGGGTTTTAAAAGAAAAATGTTAAGTTCTTTTGACATGTAAAAA
This sequence comes from Ambrosia artemisiifolia, assembly GCA_032199755.1. NCBI lineage: Eukaryota > Viridiplantae > Streptophyta > Magnoliopsida > Asterales > Asteraceae > Ambrosia > Ambrosia artemisiifolia. The sequence continues at coordinate 27,838,847 of CM063526.1, read as the reverse complement.
CTAGAGGGGCCATTTCTGTAAATTTCTCAAAGTTTCAAAACAAAACAATTGTTTCTGCTCCTCTCCTTTTTCCGGCCATAGGTTCCGGCCACCGGATTTAATTCCGGCCAACCCAATTGATTTCTTATAACCGTTTTAACTCGTTTTAAATGTTTTCCAAACGTTTCTCCAACCGTTTTACTCGAATTCCCATCATTATAACAAGCATTTATCGAGATTTAATGTGTTTAAACCAAGCTTTAAATCGGAATTATATTGTAACCGCCGGAGCTTTAAAATCGACTTTAAACACGACCTATACTCGTCCAATAAAATAAATCGAGTGTGGCAATCGACTTCTGCACGTATAAACCTTGCAAACCCACGAGAAAAACAACCCAAACGTAACCAGAAGACCCTTGATTCCCAACCCAAAGTTTCGGACCTGAATGCTTCTTTTCGACTCGTTTTTTTATATTGTAAGTCCGTTATTTTAGTGCCGTTTCGTTTATTTTTGTATTGCGATCGAAAGCCCCTTATTACAGATCTATCATTGCATCTGTATCGGGTTATTGGATTTGGGGGAGTAGGGTTAGGGTTCTTGAGCTAGTATTGGGGAAGAAGATGTGTTGGAGATATAGATTAAGTATAATTATTATTCATAAATTTCAACAAAACATTGTATGGCTTAGTGGTTTAATGGTTGGTTGGGAACAAGAAGGGCTGGGTTCGATCCTTACCCCCAGCGCCTTTTTTCCTTCTTTTTTTTTTCCTATTTTCCAGAATTTTATTATTATTATTATATATAATATATAAACACATAAACCTTATAATAATCATAGAAAATTCATTTTTACTCCAAAAATTATGAAAATTTAGGTGTAGGTTCTTGACACCTCATAGAAAATTATCATACTTTTATTTTCGGGAAAATGTCTTATTTTTATATTTTTATTGATTTAATTTGTTTTAATCATATTTAATTGATTAAAAATTCATTTTTAATGATTTTAATCTCAAACTTTTTGGGAAATTATTTCTCATAATCATGAACTCAAATAAAAATTATTTGTTCAGAAAACATTTATTTTTATTAATTTTCCTAGTTTTAATCGTTTAAACATGATTTAATCTCATTAAATCAGTTTTAAATACAAATAAATTGAGAAAAATTATGGAAAAATCATTTTCACTGTTATAAATCAGGAAATAATTATTTTTCATAAAAATATCATTTTTGGATCATATCTTGTATTTTTAGTTATTTACATTTAATTAGATACTATTAATTATTTAGTTAAATGTAAATTATTAAAATATGGTTTATGGATATTTTTCTATAAAAGAGAAAATATTCCTATTTGTGGAAACGTAGTATTATAATTTCTTCATCACGTATTAAATATAAAATCATGATATATTTTATTTAACATTTTTATTAGAGATACTAAAACTTCATCTTCCCTACATAAGCCTAGCAAACCCTAATGCCTTCGACCCTAGATACTTTAGACTCTTAGACTTTTCCTCATTAGTATTCTTAAACATATAGGTTGAGTTCTTCGGAATTCTTAAGTCTTTTGCGACGAACTTTGTTGGATTTATCGCTTAACAATACTGTGAGTATATCTTTCCCCTTTTTCATGTTTTACTATTTTGGGGTGATTCATGTACCATTATTACTATTAAACTATGTATACTTTGAAACGTAATGTGCCTTATGTGATGCTTATGTGATTTGTGTGAATTGAAACGTAATCAAAATCATTAACCGAAGGGCCGAGCAAAACAATGAGTAGTACTACGATTTATATCCCTTGTGTGATTATGGTTTCATTTGAGCCTTGGTCATTGTTATGTGAAACTTGAAACTTGAAACTTTGGGGTGATACTTGATACTTGAAACTATTAGGGTTGATTTTGATGCACTCATTCTACTAATTACATAATAGCAATCATCATGGCACAAATATTACAACTATTCTTGAAACTAAAACAGGGTATGCTCACCAATACATTATATGTGTTGACAAAATTATTTTGTACATGTTTCAGGTTATTTTGAGACGTTTCCTTAAAGCTTTTGGATTTATATTTAAGATTCGACTTTATTGTATTTTAGTTAGACTTGTCGTTTTAGAATCTTTGTAACTTGATTTTCTTTTTAATGTATTATACACTATATATTCAAGTATTCACATTTACACTTTTAGTCCATGAGCTATTGAACAATCGTCACTACGTGACACCTCGATGTTTCCGCCAACGGTCGGGGTGTTACAGATTGGATCGGACTGGTATGAGCCACAACCCCTGTTCTAAACCGGACACTGCCAAACCTTCGATCGCCACCGAAGACTGTACTTTTTGAGGACCTGTGGTGACTTGAGGTATGGTTAAAGGTCGTTATGGTGGGTTTTGGTCAGAAATCGCAGAGAAATAGAGAGAGCCAAAAGGTACAAAGGTTGTTTGGTGCTGTGGGTTTTGGGCTTTAAACTCAATTATTTTCGATTGGTTACGAATTGCTAATCAAACAAGTTTAACGATGATTCAATTATATAATTGTGTTGCATCTGAGTGGTTGGTTACGATAGCGGTTGTTTCATCCACTTTTTTTCTTCTTGTCGATATGTAGGAGAGTCTTTGAGGTGAATTGGTGTTTCAGTTAATATCATCTTGGTCAAATAGTCATATTATTAGTCTAATATTAATCAATAGAGGTTTAATTGTTTTATTAAATGTGTCTTGCCAATTTAATATAATTACAATTTTGCCTATGTAAATGAATGTCAAATGACTATTTTGCTCGTCCAGAACCCATTATATAGTAGTATAGATATAGATAAGTGAAGAAAAATACATTTAAACATGAAACCACGTAAACTACCCTAATACGTCCTCACAAGCATAGTTATCAAAGGCGCTAGGCGCACTCAACGCGCATAGGTCTTGCCTGAAGCCTAGGCGTGAGGCGCAAAAAAGCGAGGGCTTGAGATAAAAAAGCGAACAAAGAAAATAAAGTAAAAATATATTAAAATAATACTATTTTTCATCTAGTTAGTACCAAAAGTTTTAAAATATTGATGTATTAGTAGAAATATGGTTGGAATCTAGTCATAATTTAACGAATTTGGCTAGAAACTCTTCGGAATTTGGGAATCTAGCTGAAATCTGCGCCTAAACCATCACCTGGAAAATTAAAGCGCAATTTCCTCGACTCAAAGCGTAAGTGCAAGTGCATTGCCTTGCCTAAAAAATTGGCTCAGGTGCAAAAGACGATGGCTTTTAACAACTATGCTCACAAGCAACATGTTTGCAACTACGTGAAACTTGGACTGAAGAGTAGAAAAACGGGTGGATAAAACTCCTTGGTCAAAAGCCCACAATATGAGCAATTGTAGGCATGTAGCGAAGTCTTGAGACTTTATACGAGCACCATATCTCGTATGATATAAAAATAAATCTCAATGTGTTTCATGTGCAGATAAAACATGATATTTGATTGCAAGATAGATGGTGTCAAGGTTACCACACCGTAAAGTAGGTGGCATAGAAGAAACAATTGTAACTCCGTCTCGGAACTAGATTGTGCAACCGTATGTTTTTTTTCTTGGATCTCCAACTGATGAGAAAAAGTCCAAGAAACACACAATATCCCCTGGTGTATCGACGATTACTGAGACAACCTGACCAGTCAGTATTGACAAGCATGTATATCCAGAATAGGGGAACGTCGAATAACCATGCCATCGAAAAAGGCTCCACTGTAATGATGAATACATTTGACTGCAATTCAGTGGCGTTCAGTACACTTTCGTAAAATCTGAGAAACTTTACTAACACCACATTGAATAAATATGTATACTATGGGGTGTACGTAGGGAGGAAGGATTGAAGAGGCTATGGGTGCTTTGCCCCTAATGTTTTTTTGCTCAGTAGTGTAAATTTACTAGAATTCTGGCTGAAAATTTTATACGTATTGAGTTCGGCCCCCTCTAATTTAAGGGTCCCATAAAAATTTGTTCAAGCTTCGCCATTGGGTGTACGATTATGGTTTATAATTAACTAAAACTTATTTACAAATATAGGAAGTGGCACTTGACCCGTAAACCGTAATTCCAATTTTCATCTCGTCGTGTCGTCCATGTCCAACAAAGGACCCAAATTTGAACGTTGGTTAATGATTATTATTATTATTCAATGACATAAATTAAATTGTCATAAATTATCCTCATGAATAAGACGTGCACTTGAAGCACTTTTTTTGTCTTCTCACTGCCCAAACAAAATGCAAAGTCCCAACTATAACTTGACAATATCTAAACCTTAAAATTAACATATTTGAAATTAACGTAGAAACAATTGAAACTAAACACTGCATACAAAAATGGAAACGTAGATTCATAGAATATAAACCTTAAAGTGGGCATGAGAGGAGGTCGAGAGCATTAGATCGAGATTGTAACAAACACTGAATCGTTGTAATTGCTAAAATATAGTGAAGTTAAGACACATCTAAGAATAGTGGAGTCGAGAATTTGAAGAAAAAAACACTTCTTGCTCAATCGTATTTGGCTAGCTAACTTACATTTATGAGATTATTATTTTTTGCACCTTTGCGTAACCCTTCTTAGCAAAACAACCATCTTCTTAATCCAGCTTTTGTTAGTGACACTAAAAAAATATATATAGTTGACGGAGTTAAATAACCATATGTATATTTCTTATGCTCATATGCATGTTAATTTTTTAAATGAGTTTATTCTTTTAATTCTATGTAAGGGTGTCACTTCCTCACACGATGAGAAACACACATAACATGGAAATAACGAGTTTTTGGGTTCTCTATCTAATCGTTTGATAAACAAGTTGTGATAAAGCTAAAAAGTTTAAACCATTTAATACTTGATGTATGTACAATTCCATTAATGTAAACAAATATGTTCCAACCCATTAACGTAAACGAATGTGTTCATTTAAACCATCTAATACTTGATAAAATCAACAAGCTTTTGGGTTGTCTATCTAACTGTTAAACTAAACTTACTGTGTTTGAGTTGATCTATTTGAACCATTTAATTTAATACTTGATATATGCACAAGCCCATTAACTCAAACGAATATGTTCCAAATGATGGTACAAATTTAACTATCATGTAAAACGGAGAAGAAGAAAAAAACTTTATATCACTATTTTATACTTCACCGATAAAGTTGAAGGATAGCGCGGGCTACCTGTAGGTATTAGCTATATCCGCCCCTGTATGCTACCATATTGTCACGTGACATTTGACTCTAAAGATGATTTTTTTTTCCTTTGCATGACTATAAGTTGTATCACATCCCATAAATAATAATTTGATGATTTTCTTTTCTCTTTTATAACATAGAGACCCAACAAAATGTTTCCAACTCATTCAGTCTATTAGTATTTATTACAATACAACCGCCCCTCTAACATGTTTAATACGTATACAATTTATTAATTCTAACCTATGTACAACTCGACAACCTATCAATGTCCCCACGAACCCCACCATATACTACCGACACATTGCTTGGTATTACAGTGCTTATTTTGAATGACAGGACCAAGGAAGAAACAAGTTAGCCATCCTCACCATTTATATTAAGAAAAAATTTTAATGAAAACTGAGAATATAAAATACTTGGTGTCACTATTAACAGAATAAATATATGTAGCTTAAAATTCTATAATAGCAAATTTTATTTGTGCAGATTAAGAAATGACTTGCTCATAATATATAACAATGTGTTGTATTAGGAGGATATGTAGACCAATTTAGAACCAACTTCAAACGAACTTAGAAATTAAGATAACTTGCATTTCTACATGAATCGTGTATTCAGAATAAGATTAACATATTTGGTGGTACTACCAATCAAAGGGTATACTAGGTTTATTCAATTGGCGTGTTGAATGCATCAAATTTATGATTGCTTAAGATAAAATTCATAATCATCGCCATCCTTGTCAACACAAGTATAACCGTTTCGTTTTCTACGATCTTTGATAAGAAGTTTTAGTTACCAAATAATCAAAATACACTAAAATTACATTAGATAAGTAACATATATAACAAATAACTTTGTGTCTAAGAAACCGGTTCATGCTCTTTCTCACCACATATGTTATTTGTATCATCACTATGGGCCGATAAAGTCCAAAGTTTAACCGTGTGCCAATACCGGTATAGCGGTATAAACCGGTATACCGGCGGTTCAAATCCTTTACCGTTTTCCTAAAATACCATATTGATTCGTGCCGGGCAAGACACCGATAAGTGGTATAACTGGTTCAGCTGGCCGGTTTGAACCGGTTTTTAAAACATTGCTACCAATGATTAATCAGATTAGATGTGTATAACATGCAAGAACGAATTTATTGATTGTTTGAGAAATAACCGTGTTGTGTTGTTTTTGTTCGACCAAAACTTCTTTATACTTTTTATTAGTGTTTGCGTATCTGTATATATCCCCACTGATCCCATTGGTTTTATCTATACTACATTATAAAGGAGAAGACATGGACAAATATGTCCAAATTATCCAAAGTTAAGATGGCATACCAAGAGTTTCTTTACAATTTTCTAAATTTTACCACTTTTCTTCCCTAAATGCCTCTAGAAGATAATCAATGGGTACTTTAATGCATAAAACCTTCTAATTATTATATTCAAATAACATTATTATTATTATTATTAAAAATAACATAATCTACATAAATATATTTGGCACCCTCATGATTTAAAAAAAGATTTCAATCATGGACAAAAAGTGATTTGCGCCAAAGCAGACCGCCCGGCCCACATCAATAAGTTACTCGTCTTTACCTCATATTGAACCACAGGATAGGCCCATTTTGCCATCAATTACCTCATTACGGTGATAGCTCATCAGCAATGCATCTCGCAACTTCAAAACCTTGCTTACGTGATTCTGAAGCATATGATAAGGGTATCAAACAACATTAAGTAATTGCTACTCCCTCCGTCCCAATTTAAATGTCCTACTTTTCTTTTTTGTTTGTCCCAAATTAAATGTCTCTTTCCAAAATTAGAAATGTCATTTCCAGTTTTGCCCATAAAAGACGACCACTTTTAATGATATTATTGTCATTTTACCACATACAAACAAAATATTTCTTAAAATGTGTGTTTTTTGAACTAGGACATTTAAATTGGGACGGAGGGAGTACATTTTATTAAAAAAATAATAATTTTATATAAAAAAATTATATATAACAAAATTATATAAAAAAGTTTCTACACATAAAAATATATACCTATACACCTTAAAAAGATTGTAAGAATCAATAAACGTCGAACTTTACGTAAAAAAATAATTGTGATGTCTTTTCATAAAAAAAGTGTGCGCATATATTGGTTCACGAACCCAAACCGAACCGAACCAAAACTGGCCTTTCAAACCGGCAAAACCGGGGCTGCACCGAACCGAAACTAGTTCAGACACAAACTGGTTTGGGGTTCAGTTCCTAGAAAAAACCCGATCTATGCAGGTCTATAAAGTTCTCAAGTTGGGAGGTCTTATGTGAAATATTTTCAACTAACCTAACTTCCGATGTCACTTTTCGATGCCACTGATAGAAATCTATGGTGCACTTGATTAACAGTTTTATTGCATTGTTTTTATCATATGGAAAAAGTTATGGGTATGCTTCTTTGTAGGTTGCTAATGTGGATCTTCTAAAGCTTTCTTCTCATCGGCAATCTCTCCAGATTTGACACTTTCAACATATTGAGTGGGACTATTGGTATAATATTAGTTGCTGATAAGTCACACCACTACTTCCATTTTTTTACCGGCATGTAGGTCAAATTGCATATGGTATATAGAACGTAGCATGCTATCATTGTCTCCTTGTAGACTTTAAAAAACTACCCGACTACGAAGCACATGTGCTTACACACACAAACATACACCTTACATATTGATTCTTTTAATCGATTTAAGGTTTGAATTATGTTTCCGCCCTGTATTGTCGTCTCCGCCTTAACGCGCGGGTTCCTGCTAGTTTGTTTTAAACATCAAGTTCTTTTTATTTCAAATAACCTGATCCAACTTAGGTCCAATAGAACCAAAAGCCTATAGCGTGATTAGTTAAAAGTTAAAACCAAGCCCATATAACATTGTGATTAATTGAAACCAATTTACCATGAGCAGGCCCAACTATAAATATATAAAATATTTATAATTTTCCTTACTATAAAATCAAAAAACGATGAACACACCAAAACACACTAAATCTTATTAACATTATCCAAGCATGCACCCCGCATCTTCTAACTCACATAATTAATAGTAAGGTTAACAGAAAAGCTAATCCAATTTTACTAAAATCTGTTGATAACACTAAAATTGCTAACAGAATGTTATAATAACTTGTGCATTCATTTTAGCACACTAATAAGTCCTGGACATAATTTTATCCCACTTTGTAAGCCTTTAGTTTTTCTCATAAAAATAAACTAATGAATCTACCATTTTAACTAGGTACACAGAATTATTAACCTAGTTTTGATCACCACTTATAAAAAAACACTAAATTTTCTGTTTTATTAAGGTAAACTAAATCTACCATTTTCTACCTTGTGTATTAAGGTCAACTATTTAGGTACAACGAATTGGAAACAACTCAGTTTCTAAGGTCAACGGGTGGACACGTTAATGGCATTATTAAAAGTGTGTCTAAACATGTTCAACCTACATAACTTGTCTATTACACGTATAAGACGTTTAGTTCATCATGTTAAAAGGTTAATCAGTAGACACGAAACGTTTATGACCCATTTATCAAAACGACATAGTTTTATAAATAATTAATTATATTGATTGTAATTTTTGGTAGCTTTTTATTTTATCATGTCTTATTATTTTTTATGCGTGATTGATGAATCGTGTCAATACGTGCCGTGTTATTGAAAGGTTTATATGTAATTATGTTAAACAAGTCATGTCGTGTTATTGAACTAGTTACCTTTAACCACGTTAAATGTGTCGTGTCATATAACCGCACTTACTGAAAATGTCCTATGTTGATGTCGGTGTTTAAGAATATGATACATGTAGTTAAACATTTCGTATTCCAATTCACCCATCATTTCCGTCCGTTAAACATGACACGTGTTGCCAACTCACTTTTTCCGAACTTACAAACTTACCAAACGTTATATTCAACGGAAAAACGACCTAAACATAAAACAATTCACTAAGAAGGTCATGAGACAAATAAACAGTCAAACGGCTCGAAAGTCATCTTATTGCCCTTTAATCAAAAACAATTTACGAATATATATTAGATAAGCCCGCTTCGGTACCTTTTTTCTTCCAAAATCACCGTAACAATCCGACCTTGTTTTAGCCAGAGATTGTTATGACCCATTACCAAGCGCAGCGCAACCGTTTTGCTAGACATTATATTTGACGGAACAACTAAACAGTCAAACGGGTCGAAAGTCACCGCCCACCGGTATCAAACTCAAACACATAAAACCTCTTATATCCATTAATCAAAAACAATCTTGTAACAACCTTCATCCAAAAAAAAAAAACACATTACAAGTTACCTCAACTGTTCCCAGAATCATCATCTTCCCACATCTGAACCCAATTCTTTTTAGCTTCTTCAAACCCAAGAACAGAACCTTTATTGTCAGCATCCCAACTAGTTGACAAAGTCCCATAAGCAATCCCAAGTGTTGAAGCTCCAAATGTTATAAAAGTTGTCAAAAATGGCAGCCAACGTGGAATTTGCCATAAGTTTTGTTCCTTTATTACACTAAACATTTGTAGCAGACCCAAACCAGTTACTAAAGGCACACCCACATTAAATAATATTCTAACTATCATCCTGTTCATTACAACATCTGGTATTTTGTCATCTGCTTCTTCTTTCATCTTCTTCATTTTTTCTTCATTTGACATAAGTTTTTTCTTTTCTAGACTTGACCCATTGAACCCTTTTGCTTTTGCATAAATATTCCATCTTTTTGTAGCAGGAATGTAGTTGTGGTTGTAACTGTATGATGGATTATTATTCTTAAAGGGTAGAGTTGTAACATATTTAGGTGTTAGTTCCACACTGTAAAGAGTTTTCATGCTTTGTTTTGTTTCCTCTAGATTTTTGTTTACTCATATAAACATAGAATATTGTTTTATTATTTTCATAGAAATCTTATCTGCAAAATGAATGGTGGATGATAACAGACTGATGATGTGTTGGTTCATTAGATTTTTTTTTTTTTTTTTTGTCTTTTTTCTCAGGATACTGCAAATTGTTTGGTTTTATTTTTTTTTTCTCAAGATTTTTCTATTTTTTTCTCCCATAATATTTTCATATTTTTTTTTTATTTTTTTTTTAGATTAACTTTTTTTATTTTTTAAATTCGCGAAAAATTACATCAAGATAGCGGGTAGGCGGGCAACAAGATGCCTCGCCACCCCTTTCTGGGCGGCAAACCCTAGCCTACTAAAAACGAATTTACTTATTTTTTAAAATTCTTTACGAAAAGGGCATTTGGCCTAACGGAGTAACGGTATCCAAGTGTGTAAAATGGTGTCTGTCCCCATGACGTCGAGTGTTCAAGTCCCGTAGTGGACAATGGTGTAGAATTAGTACATTAGATTGTTGCTCAAAAAACATATTTGGATTATTTAAACTCAGATGCTAATAATACAAATTGTCACAAATTATAAAGGCTTAAAATGTGACTTTATTACCATGAACAGAAATATAAAAAGGAAAACATTTATACAAATCTCTCTGGCATGATTGGGCATTGTACACTTTCTTACAAGGTGATAACTTGTGATATGGATAAGTGTTAGCTACCAGGTTTTTCCAGCTTCTCATATGATTTCCTTGAGACCTGTCATAGATCAAGACCATAAGACCATAGTAGAGGTGGGAAACATGTCAAACAAAATAAAACTTAATGTGGTTAAAATGAAAACGGGTTGAACGGGTCAGAGAGGGTTAACTGGGTCAATAGTCAGTTCCGCGACATTTACTGACATTTACGCAAAACGCATATAACCTCCTAAATTGTTTATTCTGTTATTTAGATTAATATAGTAAATTACATTTTTTTTTATCATATTTATAATTTAACAAAATACTTACTTGTAAAGTTTAACAAAAAAAAGTGTGGCTTAACTGACATGAGCATACTACTGTAGAGGTGGGAAACGGGTCAGACGAGTAAAACTTAAAGTGGTTAAAACGAAAACAGGTTGAACGGGTCAAAGAGAGTCAAATGGGTCGGAAGTCAGTCACCCAACATGTACGCAAAACGCATATAACCTCCTAAATTGTTATCTCAGTATCTAGATTACTATTGTAAATTACATTTTTTTAACCATATTTAAAAATTTTTTATCAAAAAAACTATGGCTTACCCGACATGAACATAGTAGTGGTGGAAAAATGGGTCAAGTGAGTAAACTTAAAATGGTTAAAACGATAACGGGTTGAACAAGTCAGAGAGGGTCAAACATTTATTCAGAATGCATACACGATATAACCTCCTAAAGTGTTTATTTCTGCATTTAGATTACTATTGTAAATTACCGTTAAAAAAAACATATTAAATTTCAGCAAAATATTTATTTGTAGAATTTAACGGAAAACAGTGGCTTACCCGATATGAAGATGGTGAGCTGCTGACAGGACCTAGAGGCGAACTCGGTGTAGATTTAGTAGGTGAAGCATATAATGATAGTTTCTTTAAAGGTGACTGCATAAATGGTGATAGTGGTGAACTGTGTGCAGAAGTCTGATGGTGTGATGACACTGTCACATGAGAAGGCGATGAACGAATTGGTGATGATCGTATTGGCGATGACATCATAGTTTTCCAGTCCAAATTAGATGCAGCTGCTGATGGCAATGAAGATGGAAGGATGTTGATTTCCATTCTGTAGACAAAAACACATACAGTCACTTAAAATGTGTTTGTACTTAATAATATAGCATTAATCAAAAGACTCACATGTTGTTTATATCAACATACTCATTCCTTTCATCCAGCATCGGTTCCTTAAAATCGACATGAAGTTATATCAGTTTATTATCACATGATGGATGCAATGCAAATATGCAATTTTAATGGTAATATAAATATTAACGTTTATAGCAAAACCTGCAGTAGTTGTTCAAGAACATCTTCCATTGTTATAAGACCAATGATATCATCATCTGGATTCGGAAAAGAATCTAAAACAAAATTTGAACTATTTTGGTTTGATGCTGAACTTTGAGATGCCGTATCACTAGAAGCTCTGTAGATGCTCAGCTTCGTGTTTTGACCTGTAACTCGTGCAAGTCGGTGATTATTAGAATAAATATGTAGTCTTATGTTATAAATGTTATTTAGGATACAATTTTAAATTACGAATACCTCTTTTATCTACTTTAATTTGCGTTAAATTCGAGTTGCTATGTGTCTTGCTCAAGGTATGTTTGCTCTTTACGACAACTGCCATGTGGCTATGTCCTTTCCGGAACAAATTTAGCATCTCATACAGCGGTAAACACTCGTTTATCCTGTAACATAAGTTTAGACCATAAATAAGATGCCTTCATAAATCATTCTTAACAAAAGGAAAGAACCAACACATACTATTTAATCATGTAACAAGAAACTCTACCTTGGAATTTTCTGAATATTGAGATTCTTGATCGGGACTTCATCGTCAGGTCGAATTGTGATTAGACTTTTTACCTGAACCATGGTGAAAAATGTGAGTGACATGACAGGCTGAAGGTGAATGCACAAGAAATTTGAAGCATTTAAATTGCTTACTAAAATAAGTCCAATAATATTGTCTGGTCTTTCCAGATAGACAGGCACGCGACTATGCCTTTTGCTTAACAACAAGTGCATAGTGTCTCTGTGAAATTGATAGCTAATCATTAATGGCTACCAGATGAAAGAATTGGTAATTATGAAAAAGAGCGAAAACATACTCGTTGAGTTTAGAGTTTAGCTCGAGGGAAAATATTTCAGATATTGGTGTCATAGCATCTTTGACAGTTTTCTGTGCTAAATCTAGAGCTCCAGTTATGATTGTAATTTCATCATTTGTTAACTCTCCACCTTTCCCTGCCTGAAAGTAATAGTAAACAGTTAAGTTATTTGATCCAGTTAATTACTTGTCACAAACGTAGGCTTATGCGTATGTGAATGTGTATATGTATACATGTAGGTAAATGTATCCTTATATGCATATTGCATACGCATATGGTATATGTATACGCATATGGTATATGTATAAATCTGAATATGTCGTGTGTACATGAATTATACCTTGTCTCCATGCATATCCACCAATGTTTTGAGCTCTGCACGTCGTAAAAGCGCAGAATGCTCCTTACCAAGAATCCAATCTAAAAGCTGTCAATATTATAAAAGCATCACATTGAGTTAAGATCATATGGACTCTTGAGGCAGGTTTCGTATGCAAATTCTAGAAGCTCAAAACATGTATAGCCTGTTACCCCCCCCCCCCCCCCCCAAACCCTCTTTCGTGTATGAAGAAGGGAAATACCTTGCTGACAGGATAAGCTATGGGAAAGACAACTATAACAAGCACCCGAACTAGGATAGAGAGTTTTGCACCAATCGCCAGTCCATATCGTGAGCATACAGCTTGAGGTATAATCTAAAGCCAAAATCAACAGATAATAAACACTGTAATGTTCAAATATATTTATCGACGTGTAGAAAAAAAACCTAACAACTTACCTCACCGAAAGCAACCACAAGGGTCACTGATATCAATATAGCGGTCCAAGGCAGAAGAATCGAGTCAAGAAAAATTGGCAAGGCCTTTTTAACAAAAAAAAAAAAAAAAGAGAGATAAAATCATGATCTGAAGGCATGAAAGTTGTCCATTACTATATTGATCATATAACTATTCAAGTACCTCCATAGCTATGGCATTACATATGAGAAGTGTACATAGGAGCAGGTGTTGATTCTTCACAATTGGCATAATCTTTTCTGAAATATAAATACACAAGGTAAAGGTATCATCAAACTATAAAATGATCAACAATTCAAGACGGGTCAAGAACCAACCTGCATTTTTCCGATCATTAGGCTGACCGGCCTTAATGAGCACCTCGAGATCAAGCAAGCTAAGGGACATTAAACCAAGGGTTAGACCCGACATAAGTCCAGCAAAAGCAACCAAACCAACAGATGAGGCTAAATAGACCCAGAACATAGATTGACAACATGGCACATCATTTGCAGCCATCAAGGAAAATGATGTTGAGTACCATAAAGACGCGAGTTTATATAGACAGATAAAGCAGTAACAAATTAACAATTCTGACCATTCAGAGCACTCGAAGGCAAAGTAATCACAGCAATAAAATACTCATGACAATAGAAACAAAGTTAAAGCATACAAAGAGGTTTTTGCTCATACCTCATACTCTCAACTACTCCACTATGAATCTAAATAAATTTTATAAAATGCAAAGCTTGCTAGTCTATGTGGCAGTTGAGAATGGCAATAACAGAAACAGGTTACAATGGTGCAATAGTAGACGCATGACAATTCGTTTACCATATTTGTACAGTGCTAATTAAAACATAATTAGTGAATAAATTATGCAAACGTTGATGATGTCAACACTATCTATTCATATGCTTGTGTCATTCATGTGTTTGCTTTTTTTTGATAATTAACTCTTCTTTGACACAAATAAAATGGAATTTGGGGCAGCGTACAGCCACCAACGATTTTGCCATGAGTCAAATGGAATTTCGGCCAAGTGTACAGTCACCGATGAATTTACTTAAAATGAAAATGCATATGGTTGATCCATGAAAACTGATACGAATTGAATTCTGCAGTTCCAGTTAAAACATGAACAAATTTATAGTACAAGTTATGATTATAACTAGTAAAATACCCCGTGCGTTGCGACGGGTATTTGGTCGGTATCATGTTGGTTCACCATGGTATTGAATATTGATACGGTACAGACACATGATATAATAACCGGAGAGAACACCCTATAAATAAAGTCATGCTCGTAAGAATGTCAACACATGTTTTACATCGATACTTCAAACGTCATAAACCAAATATCAACAACGTTTACGATAATACCGATACAGGTACCATTGTTTTGGCGATGATAACCATCTCATTAGTTTCAATCTAGTGGTATTATCTAAAACTTCTAAAAAGCGTGAGAAGCCAGGAAAGTACGGTAAAGCATCATTAAACACTCAAAACTCACCACTAAGACACAATGTTCGAATAAAGAAATAACTATTACAATTAGAAATATAGTTTAAAATCTTTTGAAAGAAAATTTAATAATGGATCATTGGATCACATAATAGTGCATATATAATGTTATTATTGTTAGAATTGGAATTCATTCAGTTCAATTTATAAAGCTTGTTGACATCTGTAACTCTGTGTTCATTTCAATTTTCGAATGAAGCTTATTAGCCTCTTACTCTGTTTCTCCATCTCTACAACTCCACAAGACAATGATGGACACCACCACAAATGTACCCCCACACGTTAGCAACTGATCTGATATCTTAGTAGTCATCATTGCATCTCCGGCAACGAAAAATGACGAACACCGCATCTCCACCAACAGTGAGTTCAATGAACTCCAGCGAAGTGGGTTTCTACTCGGTTGTTCGGGTCTGTTGTCGGCACATTAGACGCCACCAAACACCACCACCTAACGATCACCAACACCCAACGACTTTCTCTCTCTTGTCTCTACAAACCGTAGATCCAATCACAACAATAAAAAGGTAGATCCGAACATGCCCTCGAGTCTCCGCCACGTTTTCGCCCATCTTCTCTCTCTCCCTCTCTTATCGTTAATCACCACCAGCCCCCACCGGCAGGAGGGAGCCGATCTTGAATTTGCAACCGTGAGAGAGCGAAAGAGACATGTTTGCTGTTGTAATCCTTAAAAAACTTGAAGAATACTCAAAATCCCTTTGTCAGTAGAGATAGCAAGCCTAAACATGTATAATTGTTTCCCTATACTGTTTCCTAAGACCTACAACAATGACAAAAATGATGATGGCATAAATGTAAATAAAGTTAAAAATCTATCTAAATTAGTTACTATTCATAAGACTCTACAACTTTTGTCTATATATAGAATTGTTGAAGGGTCACTTTGTAATAAATAGAAAGTATAGGGATGAAAAGTGTAAATGTTAACTAACTATTTCAAAGTTAGTTAACACTGTTGTATTAAACCGTTGAGACCTTTCTCTCTAAATTTTGTTCTTTCCTTTCGCTAACATTGGTATCAGAGCACCGATCCGTCGAAGCTTCAACAACCTAGAATATTCAGGAAACATATAAACGAGGACCAACGTGGATATTAGACAACAGGAAGTCGATAAAACCAATATAAACACGAAAGAACCATGAATGGAGCTCAACTGAATGACTTGCCCGAATTCTATTTCTAAAGCTTATGCTCGTCTGATGGTTAGTTTTTCAAGCTTGAGCTTAGCAGCTAATGACGCGTTTATAATTTATTAATTTACATTGTTATTTGTTAATAACTCATTCTCTTAACTACTCCACTTTCAATCTTACAATTTTAATAAAAAGCAAAGCTCACTAGTTGAAAATGGCTTGAACGGAAATTGTTATACAATAAATAGTGCATGCATGCATGATGACGCGATATGGATTAACATATAACATATTTGCACAATGTTAATTAAAAGTTCATAGGTGAGTATATTAAATTATATGAATGTTTATGATTTAACACTATCTGAAACATGCTTTTGTCATTCATGCTTCTGCTTTTTCATAATTAGCTCTTGTTTGTATATGCCGAAAGAAAAAACGACATACTAATAAAATGTAAAATTTGACCGACTGTACGGTCACCGATGAATTGCCAGAAGAAAAAACGATAACTTAAATGTGTACGTCTGCTATAATAAGAATTGGATTTCCACTATCACTTTAGGGTGAGAGTGCGGTCAGTGGCGGACCAGAATTTTTTTTAAAAGGAGCAGAAATCTTTAGGGGTCGTTTGTCTAAAATATAAAATAAAATTTTCAATCCGATTGTGATCCTAATCGCCTATGCTATAGGCGATTGGGAGCCCAATCGCCTGCTAAGGAGGCCTAATCGCATGTATGGTAGGCGATTGGGGGCCTAATCGCCTTCATTTCATGCGATTGTGATCCTAATCACTAGTTAAGCCCTTAATTGCATGTCTTATGACCCTAATCGCCTGTTAAGCACCAGAATAGGCCTAATCGCCTATGTTAAGGGGCGATTAGCCTCCACAATCGCCTGTTGACCTCCCTAATCGCTAGTTGACTTTTCCTAATCGCCTGCACTGCTGCTGTAAGTATATTTTGGCACTCCGAGACCCGATTTGACACCTAGGAACACGCTAGGAACCCCGTGTCATACCTGATAACTTGGTAACACGTGCTCGGGCTTATTTATGTGCTGTTTGAACTATGTGTTAGACTTATTGAACTTTAACGCATGTTAAGTATGATTGCATGATTGTATGATTGAGAGTACAAGTATAACACGTGGAGTCTCGGGTCACCAATGGGATGTCGAGTCTTGTACATTTGGTCAGTTTAAACAGTCAACGTGTTTTCAAACGAACCTGGTTATGGTCTGGACATCTAGGGACTAACTAACCTACGGGTTATTAGTCTAAGTACTTGTAACTGTCATATGTTAGGTCGCCGCTTACGGGGCTAGCATAGCTTGCTGATTTTAATTATTTCGAAGTAACGCAACCTAAGGTGAGTTCACGGCCCCACTTTCCCTGGTTTTACTTTTGGGGGAGAAAACATGCGTGGAACTATGTTTTGAGAACTTTTGTCATACTATGGTTTATTTTGAGTTACTATACGATCTTTTAAGTCCCGGGGAAACCATGAATGTGCGGGGTAGCACAACGGGGGAAATGTGGATAGATCTATTGGGCGTGACCTGCCCCACTCGTCGGCTTGGAGGGCCGGGCGGGTGCATGTTGTCTCGACCTTGTAACATTGTGACTTGTGACATTATTCGGGCTGTAACATTGGTAACTTGTGACGTGTCTAGTAATGGTTTCCAGTCGTAGTAGTAACAGAACATACGCCTAGCTAGCGTACTTTGGTTGAACGTTTTATAGTATAGGCAGGTGGAACTTGGTATACTTTTGTAACTTGGTAACTTTTATTAAAACCTGTGAACTCACCGGCATTTTGTGCTGACGTAACTTTTGGCATGTTTTTCTCAGGTCGCTAAGGTAGCATTCCAGAACTAGGGCGCACGCGTCTGCACGGCGTCTAGTTTAGGTTCATGTTTTCGTATGTTGAACAATTTGGATTACTTTTGGATTTGGATTGTAACAAAGCTTCCGCTACTGTTTAATGGTTTTAAACTTATGATTTTAAATATGCATGTGTTCATATAGTGTTGTTTATTGTGACCGTTGACTTGGATCCTGGTTTGTCACGCGCCTCGCGGTAAAACCCCGTAGGTGGATTTTGAGGGTGTGACAGATTGGTATCAGAGCCAGGTTATAGTGAACTAGGACTGCATGTAGAGTCTAGTCTATAGCCGAGTCGCACACACACTAGACGGTCACATGGTACTAGACGTCATGGTGGGTAACATATGGGCTTGTCGGGGTGTCTTTAAATCATCGAACTCTTTGTGTTACATCATCCGCTCTTATGAGTATTTGGCTGTAATTCCTTAGGCAGTGTGGTGTATTGGAGTGACTTGTGTACTTTTGAGATCTGTCCAAGGCTCGGACATCTCCCCTTCGTACTCCAATAAACACACTCGCCCCTGAACTGCCGTGACATTTATGTCATTACGGTGTACGGCTAAGCATCCGTGTCCGGTGACTTGAACTTTAAACTAGGAGAACACTAAGAGGACCATGTAGAGCGGTTTATCATTTCGGGTGCACACGAAATCATAAACCGAAATGCATGAAAGCCCTAGTGAGCTCTGGGTTTGAATGGATGGTCCTGGATTGGATCTAGCTCTGATTATGTGAACACTAGTGGTTATCACTAGCTGAGAATCTGAATTTTCCCTCGCTCTTGTTTCCAGAATCATGTCTGGAGTTCGCGGTGGACGTAGAGGCGGTGGTCGTACTGGTGGACGCGATGGTGGCGGTGGTCGTGGAGGTGTGAACCTAACTCAGGAGGATCTGAACAACTTGCTGCAGGCTGCCTTTCAGGCAGGACACAATGCCCATGGCGGTAAGTTGATCCAATCAGCTTTCTCTCGCTGTGAGCATGGTATCTTCCTTTTTGTGGCTTTCTTACATGTTTCGTTTCAGGTGGTGTTGTTAATCCACCCCCAGTCATGTGCACGTACAAGATGTTCCGGGACTGTAAGCCCCATGATTTCTCTGGCACTGAGGGGGCTGTAGGCTTGCTCAAGTGGCTGGAGAAGGTGGAATCGGTGTTCTTGATGTGTAACTGTCTTCCTGAGGATCGAGTTAAGTATGCTGCCGCGCTCTTCCAGGATGTTGCTTTGACCTGGTGGAACTCTACTACTCGGAATATGGGTCTGGGGGAGGCTTATGCCATGCCGTGGGAGAATTTCGTTCAGCTGTTGAAGAGAGAGTACTGTCCCAGGGAAGAGATTCAGAAGTTGGAACATGAGGTTTGGAACCTCAAGATGGTTGGGTCCAAAATTGAAGAGTACACTGTGAGGCGTAATGAGTTGGCAGTGCTGTGTCCTGACTTACACGTACCAGAATACAGGAGGATCGAGCACTACATTTCGGGGTTAGTACCAGAGATAGCAGGGTTGGTGGCTGCGGGAAATCTTCCTACTTATGCGGATGTGGTTCGGTCGGCTCATAGGATGACCAATCTGAAGGTGAATGAGGGTATTCTGCCTGCCCGTGGTTCGACTGTCAAAGCTCCAGAGAGTAACAAGCGCAAGTGGGAAAATGTTGGTAAGGGTTCAGCGTTAGCTCCGTCACAGCAGGGTAAGAAGTATGATGTTGGGGGTTCTTCATCTTCGGGATCAAAGCAGGGTGGTTATGCTGGGAAGCATCCTAAATGCAACAAGTGTGGGTTTCATCATCCGGGGAATTGTGATAAGGCACGTTGTCACCGTTGTCAGCAGTTGGGGCATCATGCCAAGGATTGTAGGGTGAATCTTTCGTCTTCTCAGGGTCGTATTGTTGTCCCTACTCCTGCTGCTCAGGGGACTTCGGGGAAACAGGGTTGTTTTAACTGTGGTGAGGCTGGTCATTTTAAGAAGGACTGCCCGAAGCAGAAGCAGGGCGGGAATGTGAAGAACGGGAACGGTGGGGGCGGTGGCAGGAACGCACGCGCCTTTGTCATTGGAGCCGTGGAGGCTAAACAGGATCCCGACACAGTTACCGGTACGTTCCTTCTCAATAGTCGCTCTATTACTGTTTTGTTTGATTCCGGTGCCGATAAAAGCTTCATATCTTTGGAAGTTAGCCGATTGTTAGATATAGTGCCTGTTCCTTTAGAGGCTAAGTATTTGATTGAGTTGGCTGACGGTAAGAAGATTGAGGCGACTTGTGTCCTTCGGGAGTGTCATCTAGAGTTGTCGGGTTTGTGTAAGCGAAAGATTTTGACTAAAACAGGATTAATTGATCATACAAGTTACAAAACCGGGTGCGGAAACCCTAGCTTTGAACAAACAGATAAAACTCAAATCAAAACACAATCAATATCATTTTCAAAGCTTTTCATAGATTAACTTTTTCATAAACTTGATTACAATGACTTTTAGGTTAATCTAGATCAGTTACAGACACTCTCAATCTAACCTGGAACCTGACTCAAACACACACACAACTGATACCTCTCTATACATTGCAAAAACACAACTTCTATATATACTACCTGCACATTCGCCCGTTTACACTGGTCGAATGTGGACTTCTTCCACATTCGCCCAGTAGATGGTACGAATCTACATCTTCTGTCAAGTTCCCTTGCACCTTCGCCCACTTGAGTCTACCTTCGCCCACAAAAGCTCACCTTCGACCAGTCAGATTCTACATTCTATCCATCAGCATCTCTAACATATGTTAACATCCAATCACTAGTCGCAAAACGCATCTACAAACTCCCCCTCGACTATTGATTGGATCGTCTTCTGTTTTCGTCCATCGCCTTGTTCAACAACTTAATTCTGAGCTGTTTCTTCTGCTCTTTAGTCATTTCAGGCTCCAACTTTCTCTTCACCGGTTTTGAAACATTCGCCATCTTCACCATTTTGCCAAGTTTGTTATCCAAATTACTCCCAGCATTTATATCATATGCAAAACAAACTCCAACCACTTGAGTATATTTCTTTGCTTGATCAGCATCATTCGGCTAATGATGAATCGGATTGTAGAAAAGCATGATGATGTCTTCGAAAGTACAGTTAATTAACCACATCGGATCAAATACATGAACATGCTTGTATTTGTCCTTCCCGTCTCTCAACACTATCACCGCTTCAGCCTTCCTCCAATCATAATACCAGAAAATAAAGTCAGCACTGAAATGTTGTGGCATGGGCATCAAAGGTATTTTCCTCATCACTTCAGGTGCTTTGTATATCAAAGTAACCCTTTTCAGCTTGGTTTTAGGATCAATATCCCTATGAACTTTCCTCCTGGGATATTGTGGCTTGAATCTATTCCATTTCGTTCTACTTTCCCAAACCAGCTTGTCTGCACACCAACCGACATGAGTATTGTTAACTGAAGCACCAGACATTGGGAATCTGCATAAATCTCTGACCGCCCAGTACGGTAGAGTTAGCAAATCAATGAATCTATAGAAGTATAGAATTCCTGATTCCCATTTGGCTGCTAGACACTTCAAACTGCCCAAATATGTCCACCCGAGAGCTCTGCCTTTAAACTTAGCATTGTGAAATCTATAGAAATTTCCTTGAGCTTCAGGCTTCGGTCGGTTTTCATCCATTTCTCTCAATTTCTTCAAATAATTCTTCAATTCATCAGATTGATTTGAAGACTCTTGCTTATCAGCTCCAAACACTTTCTCCACAAACTCTGCACTTCTTTGCTTTGCCTTTTTCTTTGCTGAAGTGTTTGGTATCTCAGTAAAATCAGGAAATATCACATCTTCATCAGTCTGTCTGAAGTATTGTGGATATTCCTCATGCGTAATGTCTTCAATTTCCACTTCATCAAACTCAGGAGTATTCTTATCATCTGAGTGACTTCCAATATCCTTTTCAGGAATATCTGAAATCGACTCATCTACAATGAACTCCTCAAACGTTTTCCCTACTCTCTGTGCAAGTCCATCTAGAATTTCCTTTGCCACAGAAGCAGGTACTTCACCTTCTTCAAGATCAGGATCATTATATTCCAGTTCGTATCTCATGTCATCTGTCTGGAATATTTCAGCAAAGCGTCCTGTGAACTCAATAGTCCATTCTCTTCTTTCCAACATATCTTTATACACTTGCTTAGCATCATCTGTCAAAGATCTCACCTTTTCATTCCAGAAAATACTCTCATCTGAATCAATGTTCTCACCTTTCTTTTTCTTCGAACTTGATTCTCCAGTATCTTTCTTTTTAGGTGTTCTCTTCTCAAATGTGAACTTGGACGTATCATCTCCTCCATCATTATCATCACTCTCATCACTATTCTCATCCTCTTTCTGACTCTCAGACCCTTCTGCATCATCATCATCATCATCCTTCTTACTATCCTCATCATCACTCTTCTCTGACTCTTCATCATCCTCATCATCATCTTTTTCTTTATCTGATTCAGACGGTTCAAAATCAACTTGCTCTTCATCTTTTTCCTTATCTTCTTCACCCTCCTTCAACTTGGGTGCAACATTGTATAAATCATCAATCAAATCACTAAGGCGTTTGTTCTCAGCCTTTAGTTCTTTGTTATCTTCTTTGATAGCTTTCAATCTGTTCTTATTCCTTAAACACTTACCCTCAAGCTTCTTATTCTTTGCTTCAAGCTTCTTCACTTTCTCATCAATCTCATCTTGATTCGACTTAGAAGCTACTACAATCTGAAGCATTTTCTCTTCGTTTTGCTTGAACTTGGCAATTTCAGCTTGTTGAGCAACGATCATCTTCATCATGTCATCCATTTTCTTATTCACCTGCTTCATTACATCATCATCAACAGTGACTTTCTTAGATTTGGATCTAGATGGCTCAACTTCAGCTTCCTTTTCTTTCTGAGGCTTTCTAAACATATCAAGCACATTATCCAGTGCAACATTGTAACACCCCGAAGTGTTACGGGTCTCGTAAACGGGTCGGGTCGTACCCGACCACCCGTTTATAAAATAATAATAAATCTAGTTTATTATTATAATAAATAAATCTGTAAAGTTGCACCAAATCACAACCTTGATCTTGTTCAGTTAAGAACCTCGAGTCTTGTTCTTAGTCTGAAATAGCTACACCATCTGATTGTTCTATTATTCACACGCATACATATGTCGATGTGTGGGTGTGTATGTATTATCATAACCGGACAGTCACCGAGTCGTGGTGACTGTCACCAGTCTTCTGTAACCGATTATAAACACCCATCAGATAACCATCTTTCGGCTCGAGACTTATAACCGGTAATCGCCTCTTTGAACCGACCTTCGGTTCCCGAGTTATGTTTGATAAACCGGGTTCATGTTTCTTGTTCTATGTGTGCGTGGTGTTGTGTGTTTATAATCTGGAATTTGGAGTCAAACTAATGAAATTGATGTTGATAGGGGACCGATTGGGTCTTTGATTATATTCCGATCATACCCCGGTTCGTATTCCGGTAAGATTTCCGGTTATATTCCGATGAATCTTGGATAAGGTACAATCATAAAAGTTACATATTTATATATGTTGGTTTTTTAATACCAAATTATAATATTGTTAACTTGTAATAATATATGATTGCGAGGTACCAATAACCGATTCGGTGAGATTGAACCCAATACCGAGTCGACTCAGTGACTCGGTCAACACCCGGAATAGAACCCGGTCCAATAGCTAGACGAGGAATATTATTAGAATTATACGAATATATATATAATACGGGAACGTACGGACTTGATAATAATAATAATAAGAGAATAATAAACATATATAAAATATATATGTTTATATATATACGATTCGATATATAAAACGATATACTAGACTCGGGTTAATAATAATATGCTCTGCCGAACCATCATCCGGGTAAGTTCGTGTCTAGAGTTCTTTAGGTTCGTGTGCCAAGCTGTAATGGCCAGCTTTATTAGTTTACGAGTGCCAAGCTGTAATGGCCAGCTAGATGTAAGATGTCCGGGTCGTGTCTCATATAATAAATATCAATAATGAACCCCGAGTTTAGGATTATCTAATATATACCGAATCTATATGTATAAATTGTATATATGATATATATCCTAAGTATTACAATCTAACAAGTCCCACGCGTAAAACGTATCCATATATATATGACATATAATTGTAATAGGAGAGACTATAGAAGATTATAAGCAAACCGGTGAGTATCGTGAACTCCCCACTTTTACTGTTTTATTAAGTGTTTTCGGGGGAATACATGTCATTTTATTAGAAAATATAGAAATGCTTTACATAATAAAAAGATTATTAATAGAAGAAATATAATAGAAAACGGGGACATGGAAACGACGAGGACAGTACTGGACGGTATCCGCCATTTCCTTTCTTGCACCGACTAGAGGGCAAGAACCAGTCTTACCCAAGTAGAGGGTAGGAATGTCCAAGTAGAGGACCAAAACCATTCTTGTCCAAGTAGAGGATAGGAACGGGTATTTATCACAATCAGAGTGGTACCATCGATAGGAATGGCACGAAATATAATCGATATGATAGAATGGAGATATAATAGAATTGATATATAATAGAGATGGTATGATAGAAATATAGTTTCCCCTTCAGAATTATAATTGTAAAGCATGTTTATAAAAGAATGTTTATAAAAGAATGTTTTATATAAAAGAATTATCAATAAACGAACTGGCCATTCACTTTATAAAATACACGACCTCACCAACTTTATGTTGACAGAAACTATTTTGGCATGTGTTCAGGTAACCCAACAGATATGATGACGTGGATCCTGGAAGACTAAAGACTGTTATTATTTGAATTCCGCTGCGTAGCTCCGATCACCCGACCCGACGACCCGGCCACGTCAGCCAGGGTCGTTACAGGTGGTATCAGAGCGGCGCTTAATAACAGTTTTGAAGTCTTTATTAATCCAGGATCTACCAGAATGTTTTATAAAAAGAAATTTTGTTTAGAAAAATAATTATGATATCAGAATATTAAAGAAAATATCAGGTGAGTAAATTTTTGGGTACCTGAATGCCAAACCATTATAAAGTTGGTGGGAACCATAACAGTATATTAGAAATCAGAATGAATCCACTACAGGATATTACTAGAATGATTATGTGGGGTAAATTGACAATTCTGTACACAATTGTGAATTTATATGCACATTTAATTTCTGGGAAATCTTACAGGATATTAAGGCTATAAGAAATGAGAAATAATACAGAACAGAAACCAGATATATTAACAGAAATCAGAAAATAAATCCTGATATAAAGCACGAAAATTATAGAAGTATATATGTATATAAATAGATATAAAATTTACAAGATAATTCTTTGATAATTTAATCGACTTGTACGAGAGTTTTGAAATCGTATTTCACTCTCTAGAAATACTTGTTGATTGATAATCATTCGTCTCATATTCCAGAAATTTTGTATAAATTATCGAATTATTCCAGTCCCAGTAATTATTCAGATCGTTAACTTTACGGTTATTCCGGTATTTATAAATAGAATACAAATTTTATGCTCCAACTTGAACATTCCTATGATCAAGTTTCCAAGAATATATGTTTACTCCGTAAATTCCGAAATTTTATAAAATCCGATATGCTAGAGACATATAAATATTGTGTTTCTAAAGAATTTCCCTCGATTATTTAATCAAAAATCAAATATATTCCTCGATTATTTAAAATGTTTTAAATCTTTTCAGTATAAATATGAAGTTTATTGAATTTATTCCCAGACATTTGTATTTTATACTAAACCAGTATTTCAATTTTGAATAAATATATATATATATATATATATATATATATATATATCCCTCCGCGTTAAATTTCAAATAAAACGATTTATTTAATTTATAAGATTGAGAAAATCCGTCAATACTATAATTTTCTTTTTATCAAATCAAGTATTGATATTCTTTGAAAAACCCCAGAATTTATCTCCGGTTTTATCCGAAATTATTCAACATTAAAATTTTGACCTCAATATTTTGAGAAATCTATTTTGTTTTATAAATCCATAATAAGAAACCCGTTTATTGAAATTCCAGTATTTTAATTAAATATTGTTGTTATAAAACCTCCCTATAAATTTTATTTAAAAAAAAATATACATGAAAATCCTATAGAACCACGGTCGTATTATTTTGTCCGAACATATTTCACTCCATATTCAGTGCCATTTTCGTAAAAGATCTTTAATCGAATCTGTATCCGTATATATGTCAAGAGTATTTTCGGCACGATTCTATATTTATATTCGTTCGAATAACTTCCTTGATATTTTATTCAAATATGAACGATGAACATTATATATTCCGTTTTATAATCTAAATCTATCTTTGTGTATATATAGAAATCTCAGTTATGTATTATCTTTGATCTTTCCCAAAAATTCAGTAATATTTTGGACAGAAATATTATTATCTTGAAATTCCGTGACAGAAATACTTTGGAATCTATCGGAAGAAATCGAATTCTTACTCACTCGATTATGCGACAATATAAGTACAGTCTTAATCCATGACTCGAACAAGTCAGGGATATTTAAAAGATTGGATTGTTATATTGAATATCTTTTGACACGAACAAATTCTTGAACGATTGACAGTCTATTTCGTTAGACTCAGATCAACATGTTTCCTTCCAGAATATATAATTTCGAATCTAAGAGAAAATAAAGAACAGAATATCAGAATAATGTGTGAAGGACACATACCAATTGTGATTAAAATAAACAAATACTGGAATGTTAGGTGAGGTGAAATAGTAATTATGATCGCGACATAATTATGAATGTCACAGGCACAGGAACATTCGAGTAAGAATTTATCAAGATCACAGTTTGTCTATGTCATGAATATATTAAAGGAAATAATAAGAACATGAATAATAAGAAGAAATATATATTCGAACCATCAACGTATCGTATGTGGAGAATACGACCACAAAACTGGCAATATAGTTGAAATTTCCTTTGTGAAATACAACTAAAGATATATTCGTAGAATAAAAACCATCGATTGGTTAAATTCTACAAATCATAGAAATTAGTTTATTGATTTTTGATGGCCAACTAAAGATAGTTGTATGTCCTCTGTGCAACCACTGGGGCAAAGGATATCCGGACCCTTACAGAAGGTATATCCGGACATTTGCCCCAAGGCACAGGATTCTTTATAAGGATATATGATACTATGAAAGAATCTCCGCAGTCACTTCTGTATAAAAACTCGCGGGAGTTATAGTATAATCAAATTGGTAAAACGGTCAAGTGTTACCAAGTTGAAAATCATGAATAAGAAGTGATGAAAGAATTGTTAAAATCCCGAAAACATAACAGATAGAAATATATATGGATTCGGAAACCGGAAATGGTAGAATCCAACGAATTACCAAAAGAAAATAATTTATAACGAATATATCGAAATACGATTAATACCAAGTGGTGTCATGTAGAGATTCGCAAGGTATAATCGAAATGAAAACGAAAAATGAATAGAATTATGCTCATTTTTCCAGTGAAACTCTCCGGCCAAGGAATGACGAATTTCCTGTTCCGAGTTAAAGGTCGTGAGAGATAAATTAAGAAGTCACTGTTCTTGCAAGAACTATCTATATGCATATTCCGATGAAATAAGCCTCGCTTATAATAAGTTGGATTAAGAAGATATGATACATTGCCTATATATAAGTTTATCAGAAAGTAATTTCAGACACTGAACGTATAGACTATAATCGAATATATAAATAAGAAAGAATTATTTCAAGCAAGTATATATCACAGAAATGACAGATTTATAGTGTCTGAACAATTATCAGTATTCGCTTGAATATAAAAGAATATAAATCGACAAATAAAAAGAATTATAATTTGAAAAGACATCCGATATGTCTAAATAATAAAAAGGCATTGAAAATGCCAGATAACACGAGGAGGCAAACGAAGTGCCAAATATTATCAGAAGGCATCCGATATGCCAAAAGAAATTAATAAATATATATTGAAAGAAATTAACAGGAAAGAATATAAGTCGTAAGAAGAACGACTAGAATTTTATAAAGAATATTTTACGAAAAGTAATTATAGAATATTTTTACCGAGAGTGTCAACGAACCCCGAAATAGAATTAAGAAAGAATTTTATAGAAATAGTTAATGCAATAAGTATTTAAATCCCGAATGATAATCATGATTTTGAGATAGAGTAAGTAATGCATTATCCTAAGAATCTTAAGTCAAAGAAAGGTTAGCAATAAATAATGCAGTCAATCATCAATGAAATAGTCAGCAAGATTATTATAGATGATTTAAGAGAAATCTCAATGACCAAATTTGGTAGGTCAAGGTAATAAAAAAAGGAATTGTTGAAACCATGTAATTCAACAAGTTCAATTAGTCTTTTTCGGTACCTTTAGACTCCGGATAAGATACGTCTAATGATCTGAGAAACCTCCTAAGTATATCCACAAATCGAGATAACCCAGAGATCAACTATATTACACCGATATAGATAGAACTTAAAGGATAGAATTTGTAAGAAATAATCCGATAGTTACCAGAAGTTATTCCTACTCTCTAAGAATCGAAATTACAATGATGGTAAATTCTAAAGTTCGAATAAAAGAGGTAGTAGCTCGGATCCCATTCAAGTCATGATAATGAAGGGACTTCCGTATCTATCTCCTAAGAACTATACAGAATCCATCATTGTAATTGAATCCGAATATCAAACGATGAGAATATCGTATCGATTTGAGAATCTAGAAATGTTTACTGAAAGTTTATAATTCTTTCAGAAGAAAAACGATTAGAATCTCAAAATCTTTATACAGAAATAATATTCGGTCTACTTCTTATCCTAATGAGAAAAAGATAAAAAGAATATTATAGAAAATATCAATCTATACCAAGGACCTTTAATAGTCATACCAGGAAAATACAGATAATCCATGTATCTGACTTAACATGACTATAGCAAGAAAGGTTAAAACGAGATTAGTAGAATGATCAAGATGTATTATTACAGATTGATATCTCTAACTTATGTAACCTCAGATTTGATATATGATCGAGTTCCTCGCAAAACACGAGAACTGATCATGTCCCGTTGATAAGTGTTCATGTTTAAATTGCAATATCCTTAAAAATTAAGGGTATAAAGGATGAGATCTCTCAAATTTCGGGGACGAAATTTCCTAAGGGGGGGAGAATGTAACACCCCGAAGTGTTACGGGTCTCGTAAACGGGTCGGGTCGTACCCGACCACCCGTTTATAAAATAATAATAAATCTAGTTTATTATTATAATAAATAAATCTGTAAAGTTGCACCAAATCACAACCTTGATCTTGTTCAGTTAAGAACCTCGAGTCTTGTTCTTAGTCTGAAATAGCTACACCATCTGATTGTTCTATTATTCACACGCATACATATGTCAATGTGTGGGTGTGTATGTATTATCATAACCGGACAGTCACCGAGTCGTGGTGACTGTCACCGGTCTTCTGTAACCGATTATAAACACCCATCAGATAACCATCTTTCGGCTCGAGACTTATAACCGGTAATCGCCTCTTTGAACCGACCTTCGGTTCCCGAGTTATGTTTGATAAACCGGGTTCATGTTTCTTGTTCTATGTGTGCGTGGTGTTGTGTGTTTATAATCTGGAATTTGGAGTCAAACTAATGAAATTGATGTTGATAGGGGACCGATTGGGTCTTTGATTATATTCCGATCATACCCCGGTTCGTATTCCGGTCAGATTTCCGGTTATATTCCGATGAATCTTGGATAAGGTACAATCATAAAAGTTACATATTTATATATGTTGGTTTTTTAATACCAAATTATAATATTGTTAACTTGTAATAATATATGATTGCGAGGTACCAATAACCGATTCGGTGAGATTGAACCCAATACCGAGTCGACTCAGTGACTCGGTCAACACCCGGAATAGAACCCGGTCCAATAGCTAGACGAGGAATATTATTAGAATTATACGGATATATATATAATACGGGAACGTACGGACTTGATAATAATAATAATAAGAGAATAATAAACATATATAAAATATATATGTTTATATATATACGATTCGATATATAAAACGATATACTAGACTCGGGTTAATAATAATATGCTCTGCCGAACCATCATCCGGGTAAGTTCGTGTCTAGAGTTCTTTAGGTTCGTGTGCCAAGCTGTAATGGCCAGCTTTATTAGTTTACGAGTGCCAAGCTGTAATGGCCAGCTAGATGTAAGATGTCCGGGTCGTGTCTCATATAATAAATATCAATAATGAACCCCGAGTTTAGGATTATCTAATATATACCGAATCTATATGTATAAATTGTATATATGATATATATCCTAAGTATTACAATCTAACAAGTCCCACGCGTAAAACGTATCCATATATATATGACATATAATTGTAATAGGAGAGACTATAGAAGATTATAAGCAAACCGGTGAGTATCGTGAACTCCCCACTTTTACTGTTTTATTAAGTGTTTTCGGGGGAATACATGTCATTTTATTAGAAAATATAGAAATGCTTTACATAATAAAAAGATTATTAATAGAAGAAATATAATAGAAAAAGGGGACATGGAAACGACGAGGACAGTACTGGACGGTATCCGCCATTTCCTTTCTTGCACCGACTAGAGGGCAAAAACCAGTCTTACCCAAGTAGATGGTAGGAATGTCCAAGTAGAGGACCAAAACCATTCTTGTCCAAGTAGAGGATATGAACGGGTATTTATCACAATCAGAGTGGTACCATCGATAGGAATGGCACGAAATATAATCGATATGATAGAATGGAGATATAATAGAATTGATATATAATAGAGATGGTATGATAGAAATATAGTTTCCCCTTCAGAATTATAATTGTAAAGCATGTTTATAAAAGAATGTTTATAAAAGAATGTTTTATATAAAAGAATTATCAATAAACGAACTGGCCATTCACTTTATAAAATACACGACCTCACCAACTTTATGTTGACAGAAACTATTTTGGCATGTGTTCAGGTAACCCAACAGATATGATGACGTGGATCCTGGAAGACTAAAGACTGTTATTATTTGAATTCCGCTGCGTAGCTCCGATCACCCGACCCGACGACCCGGCCACGTCAGCCAGGGTCGTTACAAACATTGAATTGATCAACTGGTAATGCCTCTGCCTCTTTAGACTTCTTCTGCTTCTTAGTGACTGGTGAAGACAGCTTCGATGATGTACCAGCATCGGGTACTCTTTTACCTTTCAAGAGCTGGGCTAACTCTTTCTCTCTCAACTGCTTAGTACTTGTCTTCTTTGCCATAGTTTTGTGCTTAGGCTTTGGCAAGTTAACTACTACAGTCTCTTCAGCATTCAACTCATCCATATCCACACCTAAACCTTCATCTTCAACATTCAATGACTTCTTACTTTTCTCAGCTTCTTCAATCGACTTGTTCAATGATTCAGACTCACCAACCATAGTGGCCTTACGTTTGGTGGCCCTGACATTCTCAGCATCAGAATCCCATTGTTCTTCTTCCTCAGTTTCCTCCGAGTCAACTGATTCTTCATCCGCCAAACCTGTTCCCTTCTTCGCAGTTGTTTTCTTCCTCACCACCTGTTGCTTCGAACTACCTTGGTCAGTTTTTCCCTTACCCTTCCCTTTGGCTCCGGGATTAACTACCTGTCTCTTCCTCTTAGTACTAGCATCTGCATATACTAATGGATCATCATTATCATAATCACTTTCAGGATGCCTAGCCGTGTTCTTTCCAGGATCAGAGTAATCCTCTTTGGCTAAAGCTCCAAACAATCTTCTGTATGGTGGCCTTTCATTGTCTGGCACACCCTTGTAACCTTTCATTCTAACCAACGTTCGAATATTCATGTGATCTTGACCAAGTATCTGTGTAGGATCCTTCCTCAAATTAGGATACTTGTGATCAAATATCATCATCAGAAATCTAGGGTATAAGATGAACTGCTTTTTCTTCAAGCCCTTTAACATCTCTAGCATGTGATCCAGAATCATCCCAGATACGTTGAATGGTTTGTTGAGAGTCAACGCAACCAACAACGAACTTAAGCTTCTCCTCATAACGTCATAACCTCCACTTACACAACCAAACACATGTATTATGACGTGTGCAAAGTATTTAAACTGCACGCTCAACTTCCCTTTGTGCATCGAACCATCAGTAA
Organism: Ambrosia artemisiifolia; assembly: GCA_032199755.1. Lineage (NCBI taxonomy): Eukaryota > Viridiplantae > Streptophyta > Magnoliopsida > Asterales > Asteraceae > Ambrosia > Ambrosia artemisiifolia. Next base: position 27,806,235 of record CM063526.1, on the reverse strand, counting down.
TAGCTCCTTTATACTTCATTCTGAGGAAACATGCCTTCTGTTCAGTCCATGATAGTTCTCTTGGATCTTCACTCACTTCAAACTTTATCTGGAGCGCTTCTCTGATATCAGACTCTGTTATAAACATCTCCATATCTTGTATCTTGCTCTTTATGATAGTCTGATTATCCCAAAAGTCATACTTTGCGTTATTGTAGAAGTCTTCAACTATATCCTTGTAGATAATAGTCGGAGTTGCCAAAGCATACACAACTCTGCTTCTTTTCAAGAACTTGATGATATCAGCAAACTCAACGTTCTTTTCCACATCTCCCAGATAAGCACAGCAATTATGGGTTTTCTCAAACGGCCACTTGCTTTTACTTGACGATTCTCCTTCCTGAACAATCTCTGGGACTGGATCTGTAACCACATTCTCTACTGGAGTCTCAATATTTTCTTGTTCCTCAGCCATCTGTACATCAAAATCAGAAACAAACGTCAAAATACAAAATCGACAAAATTTCAAAATTTTAAGTTTTTAAGGTTCCACATTCGCCCGTTTTCATAGGGTCGAATGTGAGTTTTTCTGGTCGAATGTGAATCTTTTTGGTCGAATGTGAAAAGATTTTGAATAAAAAATCACATTCGCCCGTTTTGAAGTTACATTCGCCCAAATCATTCCACCTTCGCCCGTTTCTAGACCCGAAGGTAGAACCTGTTCTTCCCCAAAATTTGAAAAATTCTCAACTTTGTTTTTAACACTTGATTTTGGTTAAAATGTGTTCTAATATGACCGATTAAGACTCGTCCATCATCAATTGTCCATTAATTTCATTTTACATCAGTTTTAAAGACGAATTAGGTTAAAACTGTTCCATTCGATCAATTGAACATTCAAACGTTGTTAAAAACCTAATTCATTCAATCCTCTCCCCCTAAAACTGATGTTAATTGAAATGTTATCAAAAATTAGCAACAAGAAACATCCTAAGACCCTAAATTCCAAAACCCTAGGTCCGGTTACAAAACGAACGATTCTGGTCTCAATCTTGATCCATTACCTGTGAAAATTGTATGGAAATGATCAGGGAATAACCAGGAAACAAATGCACAAGCAAAAATAATCAAAGCAACAAGGTGTCCAGATCGAAAGAAATTTTTTGAAAAAGTGTACTGAGGGTTCGAACCTGTGAGCAGCTTATATAAGCAATCCACCTTCGCCCGTTTTATCGGTCGAATGTGAGTCTATTCCACCTTTGCCCCAAATTAATGGCCCGAAGGTAAAACTGGCACCCGAAGGTGAAATTTTGTTATAAAATGCCCACATTCGTCCAATGTGTAACGGTCGAAAGTAAAGATTTTTCCACATTCGACCCAATTAAGGGGCGAATGTGAAATGGAAAAATCTGAAAATTTTGCCAAATCACGAATTCGAATCCCGTTCAACATTTTTCAATCTGTTAAACTTCCAAAACTCAAATTTTCACATTTTGAATTATACAAAGACCAGATGGTGTTATCAAATCTCAGAAATTGACCATCAAGCATCCTCGGTTATCAAAAATAAAGCAGAAATGCAAAAATTTTGGGTTTTTCTGAAATTTTATCAAAACACACCTAAAATCTTTTTGGATTTTGTATCTTTTTGACAATAAAAGTAAAATTTCAACAAAGTAAAATGCATCAAAGTAAATGAAAGCAGTAAACATTTTGTGATGTCCGGTAAGAGGATCATATCAGTTTTCTGAGAAATCTGATCACAGCGTTGATCTATTTGTTTAATATTATCATTAGAAACATTATGTGACACGGCAATTGCTGATATTGTGGTCCACGTAAGCTCACATGCAGACAATTACGCAATGCTTTAAAATGATACGAGTTAGGTGTATTAGACTAACACGATGTGGTGCCCACACACACGACATACTCCCGTATCAAGTAATTGCACAAAGCTTCATCGTAACGCGTGATTATGCCAGAGTTATCCGTAAAAGTTACAAAGTATATAGCACAGAGGTGTACAGGTCAGCAAACGAATGCAGCAGAGTAACATGTGCTTATACACTAGGTTGAGGCTGATATTAATCACTGATTTGCATCAGATGATCAATACGATGTAATAATGATCTTTGATCAATTAAAACATAAAGTTCCTCAATTCGGTAACTTCCGGTTTTGGCAATTAAGCTCTTTTAGGAAATATTCTGATAAAACTAGGTCCGTAAATTAATACGACAAAAGTTTAATCAGAATATCCCGGATAACCATAACATAACGACCCGAAACCTCAGATTTTGGCAATCCTATCAAATGAAATTACGGTACTAAGACCATATGCCCATGAGGTGTTCAGCCACGAACGCGTAGTTCGTTATGTTTGTATCACTAATGCACACAATATTTAGTCTACGAAGCCTATCAGCATATCACACGTAGTCAACATACGCCTCATTATACTATACAATTCTTTAGCCTGTGTCAGATCCCCACTGATGTACTATCATTTCCTCTTTTTATCCAGGAAATCATTTTTGATTTTCTAATTTTTAGGTCTTTTTGAATTTTTCAATGTTTTTGGTTTTTCCGATAAAATGACTCCCCCTAAAATAAAGAACATATTTTTGGGTTTTTAATTTTTCTGAAAAACAATAAAAACAAAAATTTGAAAGAAACAATCCACTCGAAAGCATCAACTTCTTTGAGGATTAAACAATCCCCTAGAAAGCATCAACTTCTTTGAGGATTACGATAGTAAAGAGAAATTCCCAATTAGCAAAGAGAAATTCCCAATTAGCAAAATATTAAAAACTAAAACTAAAAAGCGATAAACCGAGGTGCCGATTAGTCCTGTTTTTCCTTTATGTTGTTTACTTTTAAAAGATATTCAAAGCGGGATCTGTCAAAAGCTTTTGTAAACAAATCTGCACGTTGGTAATCAGTATGGATTTTGACCATATCTATTAATTCTTTAGCGTAACAACCACGGATAAAATGATATTTGATCCGGATATGTTTCGCTTTAGAATGATTTTCAGTATTTTTAGTTAATGCGATTGCGGCTTCGTTGTCACAGTGTATAGGGGTTTTAAGAAACTGCAAACCGTAATCCACCATCTGCTGTTGGATCCAGAGCACTTGCGAACAGCAACTCGAGGCTGCAATGTACTCGGCTTCACAGGTAGATAGCGCCACGGAAGTCTGTTTCTTGCATTGCCAGGTGATTAACCTGCTCCCTAAAAACTGGCAACCAGCTGTAGTAGATTTGCTATCTTTGTCACAGCCGCCCCAATCTGCATCACTAAAAGCAATAAAATCAAAATCATCATCATTAGGGTACCAAAGTCCTTTTGAGGGACAACCCTTCAGATATCTAAGGATACGCTTGACCGCCTTCAGATGACTTTGTTTCGGCTTCGATTGATAGTGGGCACAGAGACACGTTGCGTACATAATATCTGGTCGAGACGCCGTCAAATACATCAGAGATCCGATGATTGCTCTGTATGTAAATGGGTCCGTCAGCTCCCCCTTAGCATCCACTCCAATCCCGTGATTGGGTTGAATCGGGGTATCCATCGGCTTGGAGTCCTCCATCTGGAATCGGCTCAAGATGTCGGATACGTATTTTGTCTGGTGAATGAAGATCCCGTCGGGTCTTTGGTCCACCTGCAAGCCTAGGAAAAACTGCATCTCCCCCATTGCGCTCATTTCGAACTTTTCCTGCATGACAGTTTCGAACTCCCTGCATAAAAGCTCGTTAGTTGAACCAAATATTATATCATCAACGTAAATCTGCACTAGAAGCAAATCATCCCCAGTCTTCTTCGTGAAGAGGGTGCAGTCGACGAGTCCGCGCTTAAATCCTTTGGTGATGAGGTATGTACTTAGCTCCTCGTACCACTGTCTCGGAGCCTGGTGCAAGCCATATAGAGCTTTGTTCAACACGTAGACCTTATCCCGGTGGATTGGGTCCTCAAAGCCTGGTGGCTGCCCGACATAAACCTCTTCCTTGACTTTCCCGTACAGAAATGCGCTCTTAACGTCCATTTGATAAACTTTGAATTTCTTGTATGAAGCAAACGCAAGGAACATCCGAATAGCTTCAATTCGTGCTACCGGTGCATAGATTTCGTTGTAATCAATCCCTTCGATTTGATGGAAACCCTGCACGACCAATCTGGCTTTGTTACGAACTATAACCCCACGATCATCCTTCTTGCACTTAAACACCCATTTAGTGCCTATTTTCTTCCTTCCAGGTGGCAAATCCGTGAGCGTCCAAACTCCCAATTTCTGGAATTGTAATAACTCCTCCTGCATAGCTTCAACCCAGGCGTCTTCCTTCAAAGCGTCCTTGTATGTCCTTGGCTCTACCTGCGACACATAACACGCAAACGACCAATCATTTTGACTACCAGATTGTTGAATTTTAGCATATAACGCTAAAGCACCAAAACTTTCTGGCGAGTTAACGCTTCTCAGCTGCCCTCTGGTCATAACACTGCTTCCAGGATCACCGATAACTTGCTCCAGCGGGTGAATACGATGAATCCGAGATTCCGGATAATCAGGTACAGTAACTCCCGTCTGAACAGTCAAGTTCTCTACAGCATCCAGATCATGACCCGTGTTAGATGATGAAGCAACATCTGGAGTTGGAGTTGGGTTCACTGGCGGTGCCTCTGGTTCTTCTACATGTTCAAGAATGACTTCTTCAAATTGTTCATCTTCAGATTCTGAAGAGTCTAATGAAGTTGAAGCCTCTTGAAACACTTCTTCCTCTTGTATAGGAGCATTGGTATCATTAGAAGCTGGTAGGGGGTTCACGGTGATCGGACGCACCAACGGTGAAGTCGTTGCATTTTCACACTCGTAAAGTAATCTGATAACAGCTTCTTCAACCAAGCTATCTAGATTGAATGATTCAAAGAAATCTTTGTAATCAAACATCCAATCAGGACCCGTACCTTGCAAATTTTGAGTATATCGTTGAACTTCCACGTTAGCCCAATCCTCCACTCGACGAGTTCGCTTGTTGTATACCCGTTTGAGCGGGGTTGCATATCCAACAAAGTATCCCTCCTCAGCTTTAGGACTGAACTTTTCGCTTGGATTCAACATCGTGCATGGCGCCCCAAAAGGTTCTAGATACTCTAAGTTCGGCTTTCTTCGGTGTAACAGCTCATAAGATGTTTTACCAAACTTCTTCACTGTTAGAACCCGATTTAGTGTATAATTTGCTGCATAGATCGCCTCGTTCCAGAACATTACCGGAAGATTTGAATCAGCGAGCATTGTTCTAGCCGCTTCAATTAGAGTCCTATTCTTTCGTTCAGCAACACCGTTCTGTTGTGGGGTGTACGGAGCCGAATATTCATGATGTATCCCTTTGCTTTCACAAAGTTCATCCATCTTGGCATTTTTGAACTCCGTCCCATTATCACTCCGAATTCTCTTAATCTTCACATTGTAGAGATTCTCCAATCGAGTGAACAGAACTTTCAGGTTGTCAAAAGTGTCACTTTTATTTTGCAAACACATCACCCATGAAAATCTTGAGTAATCGTCAGTGACGACTAAACAATAAAGCTCTCCAAGATGACTTTTGCGCTTGACCGGTCCGAATAGATCCATGTGCAATCGCTCAAGTGGCATCTCAACAGAGTTGACTTTCTTCACTTTGTGGGACTGTTTGTGTTGCTTCCCCTTCTTACAACTCACACACTTGTCATTCAGATGGAAATGTTTCACATTGACTCCATCGACAAGCCCATTTCTCACAAGTTGGTTCATTTTTCTCAGATGAATGTGCCCCATTCTTCGGTGCCACATTATCGATTCTTTCTCGGTCGCCTTGGATAGAAAACATGTTATTTGCCCCTGTGATGTCATCGCCTTGGACATATCAAGAATATAAAGATTGTTGACGCGAGGTGCCTTCAACATTATCCACTCCTTTGGAATTTTGAAGCCCGGTTTGAGAATATAGCAGGATTTGTCATCAAAATGCACAGTAAATTGTTTATCACAAATTTGACTAACACTCAACAGATTATAATCAATCTGCTTCACATAAGATATTCTCTCGAAGCTAACTATTCCATTACTCATGCTCCCCTCCATCGTAATATATCCACCTTTATTTTCAGCGAATGCGACATACCCTCCATTGATGTTCTTCACGTCGAACAACAACGCAAGATCCCCTGTCATGTGGCCTGAAGCTCCACTATCAACAATCCAAAGACTGCTAATAGGGCCAGCTGAAGCTCCCTACACACAAAAAGTAAATCATTTAGTTCTTTCGGGGGACCCAAGCCTGAGTCTTGGGTCTTGGAATATCATTTTTCACAGAAACATTCTCAGAAACATTTTCAACAACTTTTTGTTTTGGATCAATCTTTTTCTGATTGTTCAAAACATTTTCCTTTTTCTCAACATTTGAAGTAGAGGCTCCTGGAGTACCATTGGGTGACCAAGATTGTTCAGTTCTTTTCAAGATTCGAATATGAGACTTTGGATTCTCAGTCGGTTTCTGAACATTGTTAACGAACGTAACTTTCTTGGTTACCTTATCTGATTTAACAGACTTAGGTCCAACATTTGACTTGACAATCGGTTTAGGTGGAACCTTTTGCCTATCATTTGTTGTGTTCACCACTGGCTTCCTCCATGATTGTTCCATAGCAATCCGATTTCTTCGATCATATTGAATTGGACGATTGTTCCTCATTTGATGAAAATTGTTTTGATTATAAAACTGTTGTGGTTGTTGAGAAACAACTCGTCTATGTGGTGGAACATAATGATCAATCGGTTTTCTCATGGAATTCCTCACTTCAACTTCGTGCGTTTTATGTCTTACATATGGACACTGAGCAAGTAAATGCCCTCGTTCCCCACATTTAAAGCATGCACGGTACTCTTCAAAAATATTTGGAGCATTTGGTTGAGCAAATGATCTAACAGGATATTGATCATTATACTGTTGATTCCTCAAACTCTCAGGGAGTGGCCCTTTTGAGTAAGCAGGCTCATGAAAACCATTAGCTCTGTTTTTGGGTCGAATGAACTCTGTGACATGGACCTTTGGTTCTTGAGGAACATCCAAATACAATTTCTTTAAAATTGCTGGTGGAATCTCATTTGTTCTCTCATGTTTTGGGAACCAAATAGTGCTTTCTTGCCAAATTTTATCGATTTTAGCATAGTTAGCATTTTTTATTGGAAATTCCTCGTCAGAGATGATCTTATCGGATCCTTCCATCCGATAAAACACCTTGACAGGTTTGTCACACAGTTCATCCTTAACAATCTTTTTCTCAAGATCTGTCTTAACAACATTCTTTTCAGACTTTTTCTCACGATGAGCATTTGCCATCGGATGTACAAGCTGAGATGGTGAAACTGGTTCATTGGTAATGATGTGATTTTCTTTTGGAATTTCACATGTATTAACATTTTGAACATTACCAGTATCATCATTCTCTGAGTCTGAATCCACACTCTCAGCAGTAACACCCTCATCATTCAAACCTAAAATCGGTCTCACATCGGAATGTGGATCACCAATACTCGAGGTATTAGATTCATTTTCCGATGATGAGTCTGATTTTACTGAGCTCTCCGGTGTCACTTGATGACAATTATGGTTTTCAAAAAGCACCGGAGATGGCACAGAGTTGTAGTTAGTGGTTTGATCATCAATGATGTGGTCTACCACGTAAGCAATGTGCTTGTAACTTTCCAACTTTTTGTTTACTTTCTCAGCAAAGCTTTTGATGGCGGCCATTTCCAACTTGGTATTTTCAATTTCATTTATGTAGTTATTAATTGCCAATTGTTTTAATGATAAAGTATTTTTCAAGTCAGAAATGTCCTTTTTATAGCCATCTAATACTTTGTTAAAAGCATTCAACTCTTTGCGAGTAGATTGACTGTTCATGATAGCACTATCACGTTGAACACAGAGTTGTTTGTTCTCCTCAGTCAATCTATCACATGTACCACAATATTTATCGCTTTTAATATCAGTGCTACACTCAGAACTTACAGGTTTTGGCGGATCAGTCATGGCCATCAATGCGAAATGAGCTTCCTTTCCTGCGAAAAACTTGGAATAGTCAATCTTAGTGAAAGCATCATCAGCAATGCACGACTTCCTCGTCATCAGAAAATCAGCTTCTGCTAGCAACTGATCAATGTCATCATCTAGAGATGTAACGCTTGCTTCTGTATCCGATTCACTGTCTGAATCAGAATAAACCGATTCACACTCCTCAGGAACGTCAGAAACAGTGTCAATCACCACTCCAGAGTTAGCTTTCTCAGCCTTAAACTCAACAGGTTCAGTCTCCACATCCATTTCAGCCTCAGACTCATGACTTTCAAACTCAGTTTCTTTCTTTTCATCCACCGTCACTGACTCTTCAATATCAACCTTGCAAGCAACACAAGCCACATTACCACCAGTAGTAATTTCTTCAACTCCTATTTGCAATCCCGACCAATCAAACCTCTCATCTTGCTGAGTCACCAATGCTTGATTCTGATTGGTGTTCTGTTGTGTCTCATTAGGTGTAGTGATCGGTATAACTGTTCGGTTAGTGTTGTTAGGAGATTGGTTTTGGTTCTGGTTTGATGTGTTTGGTTGTCTGTTTTGGTTATTGTTAGAATTGTTTTGACGGTTTTGGTAGTTGTTGTTATTTTGGTAAGAAACTTGGTTTTGGTTTTGTTGTTGACGGTTCTGGTAGCTTGCATTGAATGGGTTTCTATTACCTTGTTTTGGTGGCTGAGTGCATTCTCGTTTAAAGTGACCTTTACCTCCACAGTTAAAACAAGTAACTTTCTCCTTGTTGAACCCGTAGGTTGTGTTAGGAGAAGTTCCCAAATCTGTTCTACCCGTTTTCTCAATAAATTCCGTTGCTTTTCTCATAATGCTTGCAAAAGCCCATTGGATATCAATTAGTTCCATCTCTTCCTTGTCAATCTGTGCATAGTCTTCATTGGTTAAGTTGTTATTCCCAATTTGACTAGCAACTAATCCGTTGTAGGATGAAACCATTGCAGAGACTAATGCAATGTGTTGCTGAGCAACTTCCACCGTCACATTTCCCAAGTTAGAAGTCTCCAAAACCACCGGTTGTTGATTAGGTTGAGTAACTTGGTTCGTTGGTTGTTGAGATTGGCTAGCAGTATAGAAAGCTGCTTGTTGCATTGGGGAGAATGGTGGAATGTAGGAATTGTTGTATTGTTGTTGTGGTGGTGGTTGTGAGTATGATGGTTGTGAGTAGGATGAGGTTTGTGCCATGTAGTTGATGGTAGGTTTTGGTGATTCCATAACATTGGAAATGCAAGCAACATGTGGTGCAACTATCCCTCCTGAACTTGAGTTGCTCACAGGAACTGAAGTGCCTCCAAAGTATAAACTAGGATTCTGAGGAACCTGCGATCTTCTAGCTTTCCTCTTCTCTTCCATTTCTTTGTTTTCCAGTTTCTGAATAAACTCTTGAATAGTCCAGTATTGGTATGCATCCTTCTCCCTAAGAACTTCCACATGCTGATCCCAGTAAGTTGGTAGAGCATCTGCAAACTTATCCACCAAATTCTTCATAGGAATCTGTATACCATAACTTGACAATTCAGTTAGCAAATGACTATATCTAGGAGTTAATTCTTTTAAAGTTTCATTGCCAATATAAGAAAAATTCTCAAACTCCTTTCTTAATTCATCCATCCTCAAACTTCTAGTCTTCTCATTCCCATCATGCCTCCTCTTAAGCACATCCCATAATTGCTTAGACGTTGTACAAGTCCCAAATTGATGCAAAAGATCATTTGTGATTGCCTGAGTCAATTGGGAAAAGGCTTTCTTCTCCACAGCAAACTTCTTTTTCTCTTCCTCAGACATGCTCTCCAATGGAACTGGTTCACCTGTATTCTCCAAAACTGGTGCTGTGTAACCTTTAGCAATCATACTCCATGCCTCTGCTCCCTCCACTCCCATGCCTTCCAAGTGAATCTTGAACTTGTTCTGCCACTGATTGTATTCTTGTATCTCCATAAGCTTCGGTGGCCGATTCCCGCTACCTGAAGACAAATCATTAATCAGTGTGGAAATACCATTTGTAGTTTGAGTGTTTACCACCGCTGCTGCTACTCCCCAGTAGTCAGATTGTGGTGCTGGAGGTGCTACGCTTTGAGGCATCGAGCTCGTCATCGCCATGTAGTTAATCGGTTGCGAAGACTGTGTGCTCGTCTTTTGTGCTGCCACCGTCCATGGGTCCATCACTTGCTGTTGTGGTTGAGTCGTTGCTGGTCTCGAAGTAGTCGGAAAATTCCACATGATCACGAACTTCGAAAAATTCAACAATTAGAAAATTTTCCAAAAACTAATCCTAGGTTCGCCCGTTATGTTTCACTTTCGTCCCTTTCTGATGCAGGTTCGCCCAAACAGTATCACTCGAAGGTAGATATTCACCAGAAAGTAAAAACACACTAACATAAATCCACTTTCGCCCAAAAATTTCTAGATTCGACCGGTTTTATTCCAGGTTCGCCCGCCCGATCAATCTGATGTGGAATATGTGACCCGAAAGTGAAAACTTCAACAAAAAATTTCAGGTTCGCCCAAAATTTTCTCAGGTTCGACCAAAAACTACTCAGGTTCGCCCAAAAACACTCAGGTTCGACCACTTAGGTTCCAGGTTCGCCCATTTCAGGTTTGAAAAACGGTTACACTTTGAAAAACGGTTATTTTGATCTCTGATTTTCAAAAGTTTGTAGATTTGAATGATCTTAATCAGGTTTTGATTCGGAATTGATTTGGAACAACTTTAATTCTTGGAATTTTGAATTTTATCCACAAAATCAACTTCAAATCAATCAAAAACATTCAAAAACCATTTTCATTCAAAAACAGATGTATTTTGATCAAAATTAGGTCCAAATCAGCTCTGAGTTTATCAAATTTGTTGTTGTATGATCCTCTATGCTCTGATACCACTTTGTAAGCGAAAGATTTTGACTAAAACAGGATTAATTGATCATACAAGTTACAAAACCAGGTGCGGAAACCCTAGCTTTGAACAAACAGATAAAACTCAAATCAAAACACAATCAATATCATTTTCAAAGCTTTTCATAGATTAACTTTTTCATAAACTTGATTACAATGACTTTTAGGTTAATCTAGATCAGTTATAGACACTCTCAATCTAACCTGGAACCTGACTCAAACACACACACAACTGATACCTCTCTATACATTGCAAAAACACAACTTCTATATATACTACCTGCACATTCGCCCGTTTACACTGGTCGAATGTGGACTTCTTCCACATTCGCCCAGTAGATGGTACGAATCTACATCTTCTGTCAAGTTCCCTTGCACCTTCGCCCACTTGAGTCTACCTTCGCCCACAAAAGCTCACCTTCGACCAGTCAGATTCTACATTCTATCCATCAGCATCTCTAACATATGTTAACATCCAATCACTAGTCGCAAAACGCATCTACAGTTTGTCTTTCCCCATTGACCTTATGCCTGTACCCTTGGGTAGTTTTGATGTCGTTGTAGGCATGGATTGGTTATCGTTGTATCGTGCGGAGATCGTTTGTTTCGACAAGGTTATTCGGATCCCTCTCCCGGATGGAGAATTTCTTTTGGTACATGGTGAGAAGAGTGGTGCTCCGCTAAGTCTCATCTCCAGCATGAAAGCCCTTAAGTATCTTCGTAAGGGTTATTCGGCCGTTTTGGCACTTCTTTCTGTTTCCTCTACCGATGAGAAGAAGATCGAGGATATCCCTGTGGTTAGTGAATTTCCTGATGTTTTTCCCGATGATCTACCTGGTCTTCCTCCCCATCGTCAGGTTGAGTTCGGTATTGATCTTGTACCGGGCGCAGCTCCTATTGCTCGGGCCCCCTACCGTCTTGCACCTTCCGAGATGCAGGAATTATCTAGCCAGTTGCAGGAACTCTTGGATAAGGGTTTCATCAGACCGAGTTCTTCCCCTTGGGGAGCCCCGATTTTGTTCGTGAAGAAGAAAGATGGAAGCCTTCGGATGTGTGTGGACTACAGAGAGCTGAACAAGGTGACCATCAAGAACCGTTATCCTCTTCCTCGCATTGATGATCTCTTTGACCAGCTCCAGGGTTCGAGCTACTACTCCAAGATCGACTTAAGGTCCGGTTACCACCAGTTGCGCGTGCAGGAAACTGACATTGCGAAGACTGCCTTTCGTACACGTTATGGCCATTTCGAGTTCTTGGTCATGCCTTTTGGTCTCACCAACGCACCGGCGGTTTTCATGGATTTGATGAACCGCGTGTGCAAACCCTATCTTGATAAGTTCGTCATCGTGTTTATTGATGACATCTTGGTTTACTCCAAGAACAAAGCTGAACATGAGGAACACTTGCGTTTAGTTCTGGAACTTTTGCGACGGGAACAGCTTTATGCTAAGTTCTCGAAGTGTGACTTTTGGTTACGTGAAGTTCAGTTCCTAGGGCATGTGGTTAATGAACTAGGGATTCATGTCGATCCGGCTAAGATCGAGGCAATTAAAGACTGGGAAGCACCAAAGACGCCATCTGAGGTGCGGCAATTCCTAGGTCTTGCGGGCTGCTACCGTCGCTTCATTCAGGGGTTTTCGAAGATCGCTCAACCCCTCACCTCTCTTACTCAGAAGGACAGAAAATTCGACTGGGGCGAACCGCAAGAATCAGCGTTTCGAAAGCTGAAATCCAAACTCTGTTCTGCTCCTATTCTATCCTTGCCTGAGGGCACGGAGGACTTCGTTGTTTACTGTGATGCTTCGATTCGGGGTCTCGGTTGCGTGTTAATGCAACGCGAGAAAGTGATTGCCTACGCTTCTCGTCAACTCAAGGTTCATGAGAGGAACTATACCACCCACGACTTGGAGTTGGGTGCAGTGGTGTTCGCGTTGAAAATTTGGAGGCATTACTTGTACGGTACCAAATGCACCATCTATACCGATCACAAGAGTCTCCAGCATATTTTCGACCAACAACACCTGAACATGCGACAGCGTCGCTGGGTTGAACTCCTGAACGACTATGATTGCGCCATTAAGTACCATCCTGGCAAGGCGAATGTGGTGGCAGACGCCTTGAGCAGAAAGGAATCAGCAAACCCGCGTCGCGTTCGGCCGTTGCAACTCACTATCCACTCTTCTCTTCCTGACCAACTCCGTTCTACGCAGCTAGAAGCTTTGAAGGAGGAAAACCTTAAAGCTGAGACCATGCACGATGCTGATAAACACCTCGAGCAAAGGCCTGGCGGCTTACACTACTTCGCAGAACGCGTATGGGTTCCATTATTTGGGGGACTACGGGAGCTTGTTTTGGATGAAGCTCACAAATCCCGGTATTCCATTCACCCTAGCTCAGACAAGATGTACCAAGACCTAAAGGTACTCTACTGGTGGCCAAACATGAAGGCTGACATAGCCTCCTACGTGAGCAAATGCTTGACCTGTGCCAAGGTCAAGGTGGAGTATCAGAAGCCTTCTGGTCTCCTGTAGCAACCAGAAATTCCTGAATGGAAGTGGGAAAGGATCACGATGGACTTTGTTACTAAATTACCTAAGTCACCTAATGGTTGTGATAAGATATGGGTGATTGTGGATCGGTTGACGAAGTCAGCCCATTTTCTTGCCATTAAAGAAACCGACACTATGGATCGTTTGGCTCGTCTCTACCTTAAGGAGGTTGTTTCTAAGCACGGGGTGCCGGTTTCTATCATTTCGGATCTGATTCTCACTTCACTTCGCATTTTTGGAAGTCCTTACACAAAGCCTTGGGTACCCAGTTGGACAAGAGTACAGCTTACCACCCACAAACTGACGGGCAGAGTGAACGAACAATTCAAACCTTAGAAGACATGCTTCGGGCATGTGTGATTGATTTTGGCAAGAGTTGGGAGATTCACCTGCCGTTAGTGGAGTTTTCCTATAACAACAGTTACCATGCGAGTATCAAGGCAGCTCCGTTTGAGGCACTGTACGGGCAGAAATGCCGGTCTCCCCTTTGTTGGGCTGAGGTGGGTGAGAGTCAACTCACTGGGCCTGAGCTAGTGTACGAGACTTCGGAAAAGATCGTACAGATTCGTAACCGTTTGGTAGCGGCGCGGGATCGGCAGAAGAGTTATGCTGATCGACGTCGCAAACCTTTAGAGTTCCAGATTAGGGACAGGGTGCTTCTGAAAGTTTCACCATGGAAGGGCGTCATACGCTTTGAAAAGCGTGGCAAACTTAACCCTCGGTACGTTGGACCGTTTGCAATCCTGGAACGGATTGGACCGGTGGCATATCGACTCGATTTACCGGCGGAGCTCGGTAGTGTGCACAACGTCTTCCATGTGTCTAACTTGAAGAAATGCCTAGCTGACGAATCTCTTATTGTTCCACTAGAAGAGATCAGGGTTGACGATCGTCTTCGCATTGTGGAGGAACCTGTTGAGATCCTCGATTACAAGATTCGTAGCCTTCGTCGGAGTAAAATCCGTATTGTTAAAGTTTGCTGGAACTCGAAACGTGGACCGGAATACACTTGGGAACGCGAGAATCAGATGAAGTCTAAGTATCCTCATCTCTTTCCTAAGCGCGCTTTTGAATCGAGACATGTTACTACTGCAGCTGAATGAATCTCGGGGCGAGATTCCTTCTAACGTGGGGATGATGTGACAACTCGGGTAAATTCTCTCTTTTGTTTTCTATCTTTTTGTCGTTTTCTTTTTGACTTGTGCTAATTTTCGGGACGAAAATTCTTTTAACGTGGGGATGATGTGACACCCGGCAAACTCAGGTTAATAACATTGTTTGGGTCAAAGTCTACCTTAGCGAGTCACGCGTACATTATACTTAACGAGGTCGGTTGAGTCGTGTTATGGTTTGGGAGTCGTTACTACAACCTAGAGGATCGTTAGATGTCAGCCATTAAACCAGGTATGCAAGGATTGACGATTCGTGGAATCGTCAAACCTTAGTAAAAACACACGTCTCGAGTCCCGGGAATTGGTGAACGAGTGTGAACGTGTTTGTTTTCATGTATTATGTGTTTATAATCTTTATGTGACTTGTTGGTATGTGTATACGTGTTTACATATGTTAAAACGGTGATTACACGCGATTGCATGATATTTTAGGTGATTGCGCAGCTTAGCATGCGATTGTGCAGCTTAGCATGCGATTGGGCAGGCTAATCGCCTATGTTAAGGGGCGATTAGGCCCAATCGCCTGCTAAGGAGGGCCAATCGCCTATAGTATCATGCGATTAGCCTCCCTAATCGCATGGTGGGGCTGCACAATCGCCTGACGTGTTTTAAACGACTAGAAACGCCTATAAATACCACCCTTGACCTCCAAAACACCTCTAGTGCAACCCTAGCCGTCCCATAACATATCCCAACTCCCAAACACCCTCTGGAACACGTTTTAGCATCAAAACACCCATTTTCAAGCTTTACACATCAATTCCTCATAAACCCAAGGTGTGTTCTTCATCCCCAAACCTTTGAATGATTGTGTTTTGCTCCCTAAAGGTCCAGACCTGATTTATAAACCCTTGTGTCTTTGAAAACCTATGAAAATCGTTTTTAAACAAGTCCAAACCATTATGCATGTTGTATGTGTTAAATATGATTAAAAGATAGGATTTTTATGATTCAAAAAGGATTGTTATTGTGTTATTGAGGTGTTTACAGCTTGTTGATATTAGGATGATGATGTCTTAGGAGTTTGGATGGTTTTGGAAGTGTATTGTGGGTATTGGGTATTTTGACCCATTTGAATGACTTTGAATGATTTTGTATGATATGAGGTGTTTTGCTAGTTCTTTGATGTTAGGGTTTGTTGTAGAATGATGCTAGAACAGTAGGGAATGATCGGACAACGTGGTTACATGATGAAATCTGAGTATTTGCTATTTAGGGTAAAAGTTGTGCATGTTGATGTGATGTTTTCATGCTAAGTGTACTATTTTGGGAAAATACTTGCATTCGGGGCTGGTAGAACGATGATAAGCTAGGGGTTTTGCTTGAAATATGTTTGATATTGTTGTATGATTGATATTTGGTGTTTCCACACGTTCCGGATCTGATTTGGAGGGTTAAACGCGCGAAAAACCGGAACAGCCCTGCTGGGGGCAATTGGGGACCCTAATCGCCTATGCTATAGGCGATTGGGAGCCCAATCGCCTGCTAAGGAGGCCTAATCGCATGTATGGTAGGCGATTGGGGGCCTAATCGCCTTCATTTCATGCGATTGTGATCCTAATCACTAGTTAAGCCCTGAATTGCATGTCTTATGACCCTAATCGCCTGTTAAGCACCAGAATAGGCCTAATCGCCTATGTTAAGGGGCGATTAGCCTCCACAATCGCCTGTTGACCTCCCTAATCGCTAGTTGACTTTTCCTAATTGCTGCACTGCTGCTGTAAGTATATTTTGGCACTCCGAGACCCGATTTGACACCTAGGAACATGCTAGGAACCCCGTGTCATACCTGATAACTTGGTAACACGTGCTCGGGCTTATTTATGTGCTGTTTGAACTATGTGTTGGACTTGTTGAACTTTAACGCATGTTAAGTATGATTGCATGATTGTATGATTGAGAGTACAAGTATAACACGTGGAGTCTCGGGTCACCAATGGGATGTCGAGTCTTGTACATTTGGTCAGTTTAAACAGTCGACATGTTTTCAAACGAGCCTGGTTATGGTCTGGACATCTAGGGACTAACTAACCTACGGGTTATTAGTCTAAGTACTTGTAACTGTCATATGTTAGGTCGCCGCTTACGGGGCTAGCATAGCTTGCTGATTTTAATTATTTCGAAGTAACGCAACCTAAGGTGAGTTCACGGCCCCACTTTCTCTGGTTTTACTTTTGGGGGAGAAAACATGCGTGGAACTATGTTTTGAGAACTTTTGTCATACTATGGTTTATTTTGAGTTACTATACGATCTTTTAAGTCCCGGGGAAACCATGAATGTGCGGGGTAGCACAACGGGGGAAATGTGGATAGATCTATTGGGCGTGACCTGCCCCACTCGTCGGCTTGGAGGGCCGGGCGGGTGCATGTTGTCTCGACCTTGTAACATTGTGACTTGTGACATTATTCGGGCTGTAACATTGGTAACTTGTGACGTGTCTAGTAATGGTTTCCAGTCGTAGTAGTAACAGAACATACGCCTAGCTAGCGTACTTTGGTTGAACGTTTTATAGTATGGGCAGGTGGAACTTGGTATACTTTTGTAACTTGGTAACTTTTACTAAAACCTGTGAACTCACCGGCATTTTGTGCTGACGTAACTTTTGGCATGTTTTTCTCAGGTCGCTAAGGTAGCATTCCAGAACTTGGGCGCACGCGTCTGCACGACGTCTAGTTTAGGTTCATGTTTTCGTATATTGAACAATTTGGATTACTTTTGGATTTGGATTGTAACAAAGCTTCCGCTACTGTTTAATGGTTTTAAACTTATGATTTTAAATATGCATGTGTTCATATAGTGTTGTTTATTGTGACCGTTGACTTGGATCCTGGTTTGTCACGCGCCTCGCGGTAAAACCCCGCAGGTGGATTTTGAGGGTGTGACAAATAGGCTATGAACCATTAAGATGTAGCATGGGACTTGGGATAATCAAGGCACTGAAATGAGAAAACCAGGTGTACACCTTCGGGAAAGACACGGGATCACCTAATGTGAAGGAATTAATGTTCTGAGCACTATAAATAGTTAAATACCGACGTTATAAGGCTAAGACTAATGGGTATGGGGCACGACATGGGACTGGCTAGCCTTTGCCGCCCCGGGCTACACCGCCCCCAGGGCCGGCATCCCCATGCCTCTCAAGCCGGGCCTCTTTCTTTCCTTGGGATTGACATTTAGACGTTGGCAACGGATATATTTTTTCAACGGTTATATTTGTGACCGTTTATTAAAAAAAAGGTTTTTTAAATATTATATATACCAAACAACTAAACCCATTTTTCACACCACAATTTTTATAAAATCTCTACCACTTTTATAAAGACTCTCTCAAACACTCTCACTATATTTAAACCAACCATTATTTATAAAAAATCCAAACCCTCAAACAACCATGTCGTTATCATCTTCTTCGTCGTCTTCGTCTTCTTCGGGATCATCATCTACAAACGAAGTCGTAAATTTTGTTATAAACATCGTGGCGCAAGCGGCACAGATCATTGCCGAGGAGGAAGGAGATGAAGTCGAATCGATACCTCGAAAACCAAACTCCAGTGAGGTCCAACAATTGTATCAGTTTCACCACCAACAACATGGTTTTCCAGGAATGCTCAGAAGCATTGATTGCCTCCATTGGCCTTGGAGAAACTGCCCGGTAGCATGGCGCGAGATGTTCAAACGAGGGGATCAAGAATATCCATCAATAATCTTGGAGGCGGTGTGTTCACAAGATCTATGGGTTTGGCATGCTTTCTTTGGCATTCCTGGTTCGAACAACGACATTAATGTTATTAACCAGTCGGAGATTTTTGACGATGTCATAAAAGGAACCGGTCTGGATACCAGGTTTACAGTATCGGGGGTGGAGTATAGGCGCGGTTATTATCTTGCTGATGGAATCTACCCATCTTACGCGTCGATCGTTAAAAGTATTCACCACCCGTTCGATGAAAAAAGAAAGAAATTTGCCAAGTATCAAGAGGCGGCAAGAAAGGACATTGAACGGTTATTTGGTGTTCTACAAGCAAGATGGCACATCATTGCAAACCCGACACGTATGTTCACCCCTAAAAAATTGCGTTACTGTATGTATGCTTGTATCTTGTTGCATAACATGATACTCGATGACAAAGGCGCCGCCATCTGCGCGTATGACGAGAATGCCCTGCCGGAGAATACCGTGCTTGTCGACCCACATCAACAAGATTTAAACGAGTTCTCGTTACATAACGAGTTCACACATCACAATCTTCAAGTGGACTTGGTTGAATATATTTGGAACAACGGACAAGAGTAGATTATTTGTAATTTTTTTTATGTCGAATAGGTTAATTTAATTTTAGTTGTGTTTTTTTTTTAAATTATTTGTAATGGTTTTAATGTAATATTTACTTTCTAATATTAATATTAGAATATTAACTTTTATATTGTAACATTAATATTATAATATTATTTAATTAAAAAGAAAAAAGAAAATGCATTAAATGAAGATGAGCCTCCTCCGCACCATTGGAGCATCATCCCCATGATGGTCCTACCCCACAATGACGTGGCAAGTGAGGTGAAGGACCATCATGGAAGATGGGCCTCCTCCACACCTAATAGTCTAAGAAACACACCAGACCAAGTATTCACCCGTAACTTTATTTTGTTCCTCTTTTACTTGTATTATACTCCCTTTATAGTGTTGTACCACTTTCTAATCTAAACCTTGTTCTTGAAACCATAACACTATGGGGAGTGGAGGGGGAAAGAGGGGTATGAAGCGTCATGTGGCACATGTGTGGTCCATATTTGAAGGGTGAAAATTGTAGGAAGTGGAAGGGGAAAATGGGGCTGAAGGGAATAATATTATATTATTAGTTTGTTTGTTAATTTATTAAAAAAAAGAGGCCAATCAAAAAATTACATCTTTCTTTCTCTTTTTCTTTTTTATATTGTGTAAGGCAAAGCGCATTCCTTTAAGAATGTATCTGGTTCCATTTTCTTTCGTTTACCCCCCCCCCCCCCCCATGAGGGTTTCCCTGCCCTAGGGGTTCACGCCCATTTCACATTAGGTTGGGGGTGGTATAGGTAGGGGTGAAAATGCTTTCACGCCACTCCCCCTCTTCCCCACACTCTTAGGACAAAGGTTCCCCTCTTCAAAATAATTAACATATTTCTATTAGCTTATATTTGTAGCAACACACTTGGAGGGTGTTTGGGATTGAGTTAAGAAACAGTCGATAAGTTGTTTGGGTTTAGTAGAAGTCATTTATGTTTTGGCTTTTCGATATGGGTTAAAAGCTATATTGAAGAAGTCACGAATCTTGGTTTTTTGTTTTGACTTTTAGAATACAAATTACAGATCTATCAACCCACCTTTTGCATTCATTACAACCTATTTGCGGTTTTTGGTCATTTTACATAAATAAGCTAAGCCAAAGACCTTTTAAAAATAAATTATTGACTTTATTTGTTTTTCCCACCACAAAAGTAATCCAAACACTTTTTTAAAAACTCATTTTATAACGGTCATAAAATAATAAACACTTAAAAAAACACTTATAGAGTTAAATAAGCAAATCCCAAACAACCCTTCATATGGTAAAAGAAGCATTCAAAAGTGATTTACATTCCATTTGATTCATTTCAAGTATATTTTATAAAGAAATAAAAAACTTAAAAATACTATTTTTTTTAACGGTGACTTTCATATGAGTGACCAAATGTCACATTGCCTAATCAGCAGCCATAGCCAGGGTCTACCCCAGACTACGTTGTCTTAAACGGGCCGACACTGATGTATCAGACTTGGTAATGTTGGCTCAATCATTTTTAGGGGATTAAGGAGAAAAGAAAAACAAAGTCCTTTTCAACATATTATTCTATCTAGGGGGCTGCTTGTTTCATCTCTAGTCAGGCATAATGTATTCATACTGTTTGTTTCGCGAACAGATGTTTGAATCAGTTAGACATTTGCCTCTAAATAGGTAAACATTATGCTGTGTCTAAACTCTGAATAGTTTAGACATTTTAATGATTTAGCACTTAATAGTCAGACCACTTACATGTTTAGCACTTATACATTCAGAAATGGTCAAAAAAGCCCCTAAATATTAACGTTTTTTTTGTTTAACTAAATCTTAACATGTAATATTCATTTCTTAAACTTGTCACATTACATCAAAATAGAAGGTACCGTCACTTCTTTCTAAATTCCGAAACCACATATAAAATTGACTACTTCCATAATTTCCAACTTTTCACAAAATATCCTCTCAAAATTTTGGAAGTTCCCGCTCTTACCAAAATACTAAAATGCTCCCACCCACACACCAACCCACCCTTTTGCCCAATGTTTGACTGACAGAAAATAGTAATAGAGAGCCATGGATGACGTTGATCGCCTGTTTGAGTGCTTCAAGTGCGGCATTTCTCCACCTCGTACGACTTCTCCCTTCCTTTTTATTCAATCGATTCTCATTTTATTCATATTATTATTATTATTACTTTCATTTATTGTTATATTGTCAATCTTAATTCCTTTGGCTTTGATTTACCAAAACTACTATCTACTTTCATATTCCCACTTCTGGGTTTCCTCTGGTTCTTGGGTGCGTCGGGTTACCATGTTCTGTTTTTTGTTCTTTAGGCGGAAGGGTGATCCATTTGCCAGATTGATCTGGGTGTCCGTGCCTTTGCTGTTAATAATAATATTAATTGATAAAACTAATTTCAAACATTATTTAGTTGGTTTAAACATCAAAAAAATCCAAATTTTTTTGGACGACGGCGTTTTCAGGCTCAGTGGCATACATCTTTATAGCCCGGGTATGTTTTCATAGTTTGTCGCTCGAGAATGGCGCCAAGCTGTTTCACGAGGAAACCAACTAGCTCGTAAAACCTGACGTGCTTTCTAGGAACTTCGCTGGCAACAAGATTTGAATTTTGAACCCGGGTCTCCCCCTTAGAGAGAAACACGGAGTGCCGCTGGACCAGAAGGCCTTTGGGCTTTGGCCAAAAGAATCCATATTAGAGGGTGTTTTGGATTAAGTTTGGAAATGCAAAAGTGCTTTTGGTCGGAAGTGCTTATTGGCTTATTACTTTATATGTTAATGTTAGTGATACTAGTTTAGTAAATAGTGTGGATTTGGTCCACGTTTGTGGTTTTAGATCTTTTAGGGTTCATTTGTAGAGCTGCTGAATTGCATTTTGTTACATTAGTCTTGCTTTTGAGTTGGTATGATACGCGTCAAATCGTCGGTACTTATTGTTTGTTTCATTTAGAATCGGCTGCAGGAGGAAGGAAAACCAAAAGGCAGAAATTAAAGCAAGAGAAACCGAATGAAGATCCATCAACTTCTACTGATTTCACTCCTGCAGGTTCTAATGGGAAGAACCAGCAATCTGCAAACAATGTCCAGAATGTAATTCCCTTTGTTTCCCTATATTTTGTTATTTGTGAACGGCTACAGGTCGTTGGCAGTAGATATAACATGTCTATCTAGCTTATATCTTTATCAAAATATCGAACTAAATGTGTTGTTTTGTTCCAGTTTTATACGCCAACTATTGGAAAAAAGAAGATAAATAACGGAAGTCAGTTCTCTCCTGTTGTTTTCTACGGCTCTCCACAAGGCGTCCCTCCCAAAAAACCATCACGGTTATTGCGATTGTTGCATGAGATACGTGTTGAACTCGCTGCTCAACATAAATCAAGGTTCTAGTTTTTTCTTGATTTTATTTGGGCATTTTATTAGTTAATAGTATGTACTTTATTGGTGCTATGCTTGTGTAGAGAGGATTTGTGGGCTACGTTTCCGAGACAGGATGAGGCTATTAAGTATGTGAAAGACCACAAAGGTGCGCGTATTTTTAGTTACCAAGATCATGCCAGTGGACAACGAAGGTTCCTTGTTTCAACATATAAAGAGTTTTGGCGAAGGTGCATATTTCAGCAGTCACTATAGTTCTTACAAGTTATGCAGACAATATATTTATGCCCACATTATTTGTACTGATTGTTGTGCTAATTATTAATAACTAGGTACGCAAACATGAATTCCAAATTTCGTCACCATTATGAAGTTATTCAAGAGGTAAGTCTTTGTCTTAAAGAAAATCAATGCTTCAGGGAATTGTCATTTGTGATAACCTGTTTTGTATAATTGGTGGCATTTATAGGGATTGCCATGCCACCTCTATTATGATCTGGAGTTCAACTTGAAAGAAAATGCCGAGAAGAACGGCGATGAAATGGTTGATCTCCTCATATTGATAACTTTTGAAGCCTTGCTTGAGAAGTACTATATCCAAGGAGACACTAACTGGGTTGTTGAACTTGACTCTTCAACAAAAGGTACAAATTCAAGTGGTTGCATGAATCGGTATTTAAAAATATGTACGGGACTCTAGTTGGTAATGATGTGCACTTACAAGGTTATATGGAGGCAATTCTGTTCAACATGTTTAATTTTTTTAACAATACATTCAGTTAATATAAATTTAATGTTTATATCCAATTTCTAACAGCGTTTTGTTGGCAGATAAGTTTTCCCGTCACTTGATCATCCGCTTACCAGGGCTTGCTTTCAAGGACAACATACATGTTGGTGCATTTGTTGCAGAGGTATGGTGCCAAATTTTATTCATGAAATATAGTCTGCTATGTTGTCTACCTGAGAATAATCTTATTAAGGTACCAGTTCAAATACAAAGTCTCAAAAACGTGCGAAGTGCATGATAATTACGTAATGCTTTCATGAACATACAAAAACATTACGTAATTATCATGTACTAGTAGTGATTCTGTCTATGTTACGTAATTTTGGTACGTGATTTTAGTTATGAGCTAGTGGTGATTCTGTCTATGGTACGTAATTTTGTATGTTACGTCTTTTAGGGGTATGAAAATTTGTTACGTAAAGTTTTGAATGATTATGTTTATGGTACGTGATTTTGGTAATGGAACTATAATGATTATGTATATAATGGAGCTATAATGATTTATGTATATGGTACGTAATTTTGGTAATGAAGTAGTAATGATTCTGCCTATGGTACGTAATTTTGTATGTTACGTGACTTAGCACACTTCGCACGTTTTTGTCACTTTTCACGATAACCGCCCCCATCTTATTAAATACCAAGTTACCATCACTATATGTTCGGTTATAATTATTATTGGTTTTTTTTGTTTGCTATGGAAGATCAAGCTGATATGTTTGAAAGTCTCTTTCATTTCTTTTTTTTAATTAGATTTTGTTTGACAATTTGCTGCATGTTAATAGATTTGTTCGCGGATTCACTGTGCCAGAGGAAAAGATAAAAGATTTGAACAGTTATTTATTTCAAAAGATTCAAGCTCTGCTGATAGTCCTTGCCATCTTTTTGTTGACACTGCTGTGTATTCCAGAAACCGTGTTTTTCGTCTGCACCTATCATCTAAAGCAGGGAAAAGTTCAGTGCTTCTACCTACCGGACGGTTTAGATGTAAGGATATGGTATGATCAACTTGCATCCTGACAACATTTTCTTACATATATTAATAAATACACACGCACACACACACATATATATATATATATATATGTGACTGTGTATACCATGTTACTTATTTTCACCAACAATTTTTTGCATCCCAGATTGAGGAAGACGTGTTCATGACATCATTGATCTGCAATATAGATGCGGACTGTGAAAAGCTTCTAGTCTGCAAAATGGATTTAGATTGTGTGAAGGTCTTGCATTTTGATTTCGAGGTGAATCTCATCTACATGTCTATATATTTGTTTGTGTATTCTCTTTTATTTCCCGGGACCTGCAATGTTAGATGATTCAGCAGCACCTCTTATTCTGGTTTGCTTGTCCAGAGAAAAAACTAATCGATTATATTTTCACTTTATAGTTCATGATTTGTTATTCTTTTTTTCTTTTTCTTTTTGCAGAAAAATAGTGACTACTGTAAACCATCTACTCGAGAATTTGTGCCAAATGCTACAGGAAACGGCTACTTAAGTGGAAAGTCACCTTTTCCAACATTAGATGAATTTGTGGAATATATTGGTACTATAGGAAATGTACAAGGTTGTTCTTCATTTATTATATATTCATCATTTCCAATTCCCTTTGGTTTATAGATAGTGGCTTTTACGTTTATCCCTTGCAACAAAGAGTACATAGCTAAATAATAATTCTATGGTTTCACACTGATAGGAAAAATTAGAAGCTGGTATTGGTTCTCTGAGTACGGTTTGATGGTATACAGCATGCTAAGAAACAGATTCTGTGAAAGAATTGGCAGACAACACAAAAGCAATCATGGTAAGTTCTAAAAGTCCATTACCATCTTCTCTGCTATTGAACAACCTTACGAAAGCTAGTTTTTCTTATCCACAAAATAAGCTTTTGGATCCTTCAAGGGGGTGACGTAATGGGCGGCTTGGCTTGATTTGTGTTTTAGTGAGTTGATTCCGAGTAGCTCATGAGCGGCTTGGCTTGTTTACATCTGTTTATATCCCGAATAGTCTATAATCTAAAGAAAATGGTTTGCCATCTATTTCAGTGATGTATGTGGTGGACCTACAAAAGGCTGCTTATTATCAAAAGTGTTATGATCCTGATTGCAGAGGTAGAGCACATTCACCTTGAGTGGTTAACAGTTATTTATCTTTTATAACATTCCAATGTACCTAACCACTGAACTAACTGATGGTCATAGGTTACCGTTCTCCCCTACGCCCGGTTCCACCCGAAGTGTTTCCCGACTCCAGTTACATTACAACAGGAGAGCAAAATGAAAGTCATGAGTCTGTAAGTGAAAGCCCCATGGACAGTAAGAGAGACGAGTGGTGGAGTGAAGCAATGGTATTTGCAGACGAAGTTGAAAATAGGCCACGAAAGCTAGATCTCGGGAAAGAGGTCAGTTCAGTTCTCTTGCTTTACAAGTTTTATCTGTTGATTCTTGTGTTAGTTCATATATTCTTTTTATCATGTACTTGTTGACTGTTAGGCCACTTTCGAGCGTTGAGTTCTTAGTTCATAAATTTTTAAACGTCGAATGACGATTGATAAAGTTGTTATAACAGGATCAGATGTGGGATGATGAGGATGATGACTGGTGGATGGCTGCTGAAAGCACTTTATCACAGTTTGAGCTCACTTACTGCACACAAGCTTGAGTCTCTTGAAGTCAATTGGCATTGTGTTAACAGTTGCTTTTTTTTTTTACAAATCTTGTGATGTTATTAAGTTAATCTGGGTTAACATTAGTGTTTATTTATGGATCAGTGTATCTTTTTAAGTTTGTATACAAGCTTGGTGGTAGTTGTGAGTTTGTAACACTACTCTATGAGCACTCGTGACGAGCTTGCTGTATGAGCTTAACTGCAACCAATAGACACCGTAATAAAGTATTTTATTTTCAACACTCTAAATGTTAAACCTTTAAAATTTGTTACTTGCCAATTGTGTAATTGTTAATACATACCCAGAACTAACTAGATACATATGTAAACTAGTACATTCACTCTGATATACATAATCTAATTATTATACACTATTTTATAGGTCACACTTTTATATATATTAGTGTGTATGCCCGCACGTTGCCGCGGGTAGTTTTGTTTTTGAGATGCATGTTGTGTGGCGGGCACTTAAATTATTTTTAATACCAAATTGCTAAGATAACTAATATATTAAGTATATCCTGCAAAAAAGATAAAAACCCAATGAAAACAGATGGCCAGGTAGATCAAAATTAACAAAAAAAAAAATCATTGTGATATATAGGTCACTCGAAACAATGAAAATCAAATTAACGATACAAAAATTTATAGAGAAATAAGTAAAAGTTAAGCAACTTTAACCGGATATTTAGACAAGTTGGTTACTTGATAACTTTATCCAAAAAATTTTAAAGTTAATTTACCCGATGTCTAAAATCTACACAAGGCTCATGTAGGAACAAATGAACATCTACAGATAAGGTAGGGGACGCATCAAGATTTTTATATATTTTTTACATCAAATACATGAAAATTCTAATTAATTCTTAATTTCTTCTCACATCATATAAATGACGTAATGAAAAAGGCCAAATGCTCATGTAAAAGATATAAGAAACAGACACTCCACCCTATATATCCATACAACAAACATTACAGTATGACAGTTTAAATTCTGTATGTAAATATTTATGCCATTCTACACCTCTACCTGATTTCACATTAGGATTTGAGGGGGAAAAAGATTCTTACATATTTTATTTTTAAAACTTTCTTTGGTTCAGTCATCATTTTGTGCCACATAAACATTTAAATCCGTAATGGTGTGTTTGTGAAGTGTGTACAAGAGATACATACAATTGGAAGCAAAGGTTGTACATAGGGGCATAAAAGGAAGAAAATGGTAAAAGTTAGAGATTTATGCATGAGACCTTTTGTATGCCATCTTAAAATGATGGTAAAATTACCTTCTTACCCATCTCCCCTCCTTAATAAAGTAACATATATATATATATATATATATATATATATATATATATATATATATATATATATATATATATATAGTGGAAGTATAGACAAGAAACCCTCTCAAATGAAAAAACTCTAGAAAACCCATCCCTTGGCCCATGTTGTGCCACATCACCCATTACATTATAATACTCTATAATATTCAAAGGGGCACAATAGACATTTCCAATATCCTCTTTCTCTCTCTCTCTATATATATATATTATTCCTCCTCTCTCTCTTCATTTGTATTTTCAAATTCAGATATTCCCTCCTCTCTCTACCCTTTCTCTGTCTCTCTCTTGAACCACCACCACCACCACAACCACCACCGACCACCCTAACAACCACCACCGAACACCACAGGCTCGGCCACCACCTCCGACAACCACACCTCCGACACCGGTACTGTTTCTCTATCTCTCTCTCTCTCTCCTCTTCCCTCTCTTTTCTAGATCTGGAGTTGTAGTTGAGATCTGGATCTGGATCAAAACAAAAGTCACAATTTGAAGCTATTTTAATTAAGGTTGTGAAGAACATAGAGGTTGGATTGTAAGTGTATAAGTGTGTGTTGTTTTTACAGGTTTGGGGATGTTGATTTGGGGAAGACGACCTTAAGGGTGTTTGTACTTCACAAGATTGCATCAAAGACAAAGTTAGAGAATCGAAAATCAAATAAGTAATAAATATGTGTATTAGCAGGTTTGTGTTCCTATTAGACTTTCTTTTGAATCCACCTAGCTCTTTTCTTGATTTTGTTTTGCTTAAATCTATTTTTTTCTAATACAGTTGTTCACGTACTACATTATTCCATTATTATAAAAAGATTAAAAACACCACAAAATTTTGGGAGCATTAGGACTTTTTTGTCCGACTAAATGTTTTTAAGTCATATAAAAGTCATTAAATCACTTCATTTTGTGAACTATTATAAGCTGTTATGTTTTGGGTTTAGTGAAATAGGTTTTGGGTTTTGCTAGAATAATAATAATAATATTTTTTGGGGATAGTTTTTGGTTGCACACCAAGTGTTTGATCAAATGCTTGAATGGAAAAAAAAAACTTATTTTAACCATTTTTATTTTTTTATTATTATTATTTTGTTTGTGTTATATTTTTATTGGATTGGGGACATGAGGTTGATGGATCACATGTGATTGATGAATAAATTTGTAGTCTTTTTATGTTAGTATATGCTAACACAGGTTAGTGATGTCCCATTATGTTTTTAAGGATCCCAAACTAACATGTGTATCTGTTTCAGTGTTGGTTTTCACGAGTAAGCTATTGGAACAAGGCGGCGTTTGTGATGTGGTTGTGGTAAGTGATGTTTTTTTATAAAGATTATAAATTTTTAATCTTTTGGTGAACAGGGTGTTTAAATAATTTTTGTATTCTGTTTAATAATTTGTTGGCAAATGAAATTGTTATGAACTCGTATAGGGTACATGTCTATTTTTTGCGGTCCGATTCTTGTATGCTCACACACGTTAGTGATGCTAACACATGCTAGTGTATACCCAACTAACAGTTGTTAGGGACCATATGACATACACTATTTTCAGTAAAACATATATTTAAGAATATGCTAACACATGCTACTGGTTTGGTGTTTGTTTATACACATGTTAGTGATGCTAACACATGCTAGTATATGCCTAACTAACAGGTGTTAGGGTTCATATGACATACGTTAGTATATGCCCAACTAACATGTGTTAGGGTTCATATGACATACGTTATTTCAGCAAAACATATGTTTTAGAATACATTACACATGTTAGTGATGTCTCATTATGTGTTTTGGAGAGCCCAACTAACACGTGTTATCTTTTTTGTAGGTGAAGAGATGTTTTGTGTTAAAGATGAAGATGGGTATCAAGAACGAAGCATAGCTAGATTTTTTTTATGTTGTCATGATAGTTTTTTTTTTTTGAAAATTCACAAATAATTATGTTTGTATGAATCGTTTTTTGATATGTTTGAGTGTTGATTGTAATGATCGTTTTTACCATTTCTTAAATAAATACACATTTTATGTATTCTTTTATTATGTTCTTTTAATATATGTCTGTTAACACATGTTAGCAATGTCTAAAACGAGGTCAGAATTTTGTATCACAACACTAACGTACGTTAATATTCATGCTGGAAAAAGTGTCATAAAGTAGGAGAGAGGTGACTTGACAAGTGTCAAATCAACCTTTTTAAACCTAGGATTTAGAAAATTAAAGTGGCCCACTTGCTTATTTAAGATTACCTTAATGCCCTTATTCCAATATTTTATTAAAGTGGCCCACAAGCTTTTGATTATTAAATACAAATTAATTAAGGACCATTGATCAAACTTGATCAATGGTCACCATAGGGTTTGCAAGGTTTTTCCAATAGATAGAGTTTCCATATTATCCACACCCTATATATATATATATATATATATATACCATTAACAAACCAAAATACACCAGAGGTGACAACTTCAACGAATTAAAATAATTGGATTTGTCTCCAATAGTACCAGCTATTAACACGCTACATTTGAAGAAATCTTAGAGGCTCTTTGCTAAAGGCTCTAAACCATTCAGTGCTGAATGATTCAGCATTCAGTGCATTTGTTTCAGCTTCTGAATTGAATGGTTAAGGCTGAACTATTAAGACTTGGGATGTAACTGAACCATTAAGCACTGAACTAAGCTGAACGTTAATGAGGCCCTCCTAACAATGTGGGACAAGAAAACTAACCATTAAGAGTTCCAACTTAATGATTCAACATTTAATCATTCAGACCTCTTAATCATTCAGATCTCTTAATGATTCAGCACTTAGGGGCTGTTTGGTTGATTAAGTGCTGAATCATTAAGATGATCTGAATGGTTAAGAGGCTCTAAATGGTTAAGAGCTGAATCATTCAGCATCCCTTATTAGCTTAATGGTTCAGCACTTAATCATTCCATTCAGATACTGAAACAAACAGTCTGAGTGTTGAATGATTCAGAGCTGAATAGTTAAGAGGCTGATTAAGAGAGTACCATACAGCCTCTTAATCAACCAAACTGCCCCATAGTCTCTTAATGGTTAATAAGTAATCTTAAGTGTGAATGGTTAAGAGGTAACACCTTAATAGTTGTCTCTTACACATTCAGACTTAAGGTCACCTCTTAACCATTCGAAGGTTATTGACTATCAAGATGTAACCTCTGAATGATCATTAAGAGTCTACCAAATAGTTCCTAAGATCTGCCCATGCTAGTATGCTCATATATGTAACTTGTTATATGTTCGACTAGACCCAACCCAACCCTAACCCCAATCCAAATCCTGCCCAATCTGGTTCGTATGGTTTGGGCTGCACACATTTACATTAGGCTGTTACCAGTGATGTTGCACTGAAAAACCGGGTATGGAGCCACACCGACCCAAATATCTAAGACTGGTTTCCAATGACGAAATTGAACCGACCCTATTCGTAGGGTTTAGATAGTTTAAACCTTTTAAGCCTACAACTCGTAACCAAAACCAATTTTTTTTATACTCGACAGAAAAGCTGATGCCGGTTTTTTCAATGGCCAGCCACCTAATTTTTTATAGTAAAACTTTTTTTAAAAATGCCTACTATAAATTAAATAGTTGTACTTAAATAAATTTATGTTATTGTGATTTATTTTAGTTATTTTTACAAAGGACAAAGCAAAGTGTTTTTTGAACGAATCTATTTTTGTATAAAATATTTTAAACAAATCTTACCCGGTTTCAATTAGAAGATATGTTTACCAAGGGCTTGCCGAAAAGCAAAATACACTCTATTTGAAATAAGCCTGGCATAATCAACAAATATGGTTTACTCATAGTTGTTAAAGGCGCAAGGCACACTCAAGGCGCAAAGGGTGAGTCTTGGGTCTCAATACAAGGCGTTTAAAAAGCAAGCGTTTTTTTAAGACACACATATAAAGTTAAATTTTAGGAGCTATAAACATGTTTTAGGCTTCTTTAGGGTTAGTTTAGATTATTTTAGGTTGACTCTAGACTTGTTTAGGGCTAGTATCATATTTTAGATCTGTTTAGACGATTCTTGGCCGGAATTCTGCAGAACGTGACCTGAAAAATGCGCCCTAGGGCCTAAAAGTGGAGGCTTTTGAAGCGAAGCGAGAAGGCTGTGCTGAGTATGAAAAATGGGTCTAGGCACGCGCCTAAGTAAGCCTTTACAACAAAGGGTTGACTCGTTTGAGAAAAAAAGGTAACCCAAAGGCCCAAGTTTCTTTTATGTAGAGCATGGTAATATGGGCTAAATGATGGGTTGGGTAATAATAGGTTAAAACATATATGATTGGGTTCGATTGGGTTGACGCACACTCCTTTAGGCTTTAGGCCGAAAGGGTTTTTTTTTTTTTTTTTTTTTAAGTAAATTTTGTATCAAGTATGATTATGGAAAGTTTTTTTTTAACAACAAATTTTATAACATATTAATTTCATCTCATCTTGTACTTGTAAGAATTTAAAATTCTAACCTCACATTTGTATGGGAAGACACACCACTAGACCAAGAGGTCATAGGTTGATTATACAAAATTTATTATTTCATTAATAATCTAATATTTTGATTTAGGAAGTTCTATGCATTATAAAGTCATCCGCCTGGCAAAGATAAAAATAGAGTGGACAATTCCCTACCTGTTTAAGACATGATAAAACCTGTTTAAGAAAAAGTAAACTATGCGATTTACATTTTTTAGAAATAATTAACTTAGGACGCTATCATTTATTTTTCTTAATACATAAAACATACGACTGTGCTATAGAGTATAGACATAAGGCATAAAGTAGTTAAACGAGTCGTATTCATGTTTTATACCTATGTTTTTCGTGTCATAATTGACATGTTAAACCCAAAACATAACCTGAATCAGTACATTCATAAGTAAATGTGTCATAATTGCCACATGTAAGTTTCAAACGTTCGATGGTGAATAGTCTAACATGAATGTTTGATTATTAGCCATTTTTAAATATATCCCTTAGTTATGATTTAAAAAGAGGGTTCATGTGGACTCAAATAATTACATCAAGATGCTAATGGACAATAAAGTAGAGAAATGTTGCAGTGCAGGCCCTTGAAAAGCTAAATGACTATCTCCTAGGTTTTGATATTGGCAGTTTTTCCAATAAGGACACCGCCCCTACAAAGCCTCGGAAAACCTTGGCGAATGCCATTTTTGACAAAATCGCTCAGAGCCTGGGTGAAGTTTTTGGTCTGTCCCCCGTCAAAGGGCAGTTATGGAATGCTTGCAAAGCCCCAACGCCTAAGATTTCCTGACTGTTATCCCGATCGAAGGTCTAGGCCAAAGCATTTCCACTATTGAATGCAGGGCCATTCTTAAAATATCGATCGATGATCCCCATGTACCAGGAGGATGAAATCTGTCCGATTTGCCGTAAGGCCTGCCTGGATGAATACGGGGAACATGCGGTTCATTGTAAGGAGTTACCCGGTTTCAAATATCGGCATGATTGGGTTCGATACATTCTGTGGGACATTTTAAGAAGGGTTGGGATCTCAGCCAAAAAGGAGACCCTTGTGAACTTCCTCTCAGATCCAGCAGAAGGGAGATCCACCCTACGACCAGCAGATCTCCTTGTTTTTGGGTGGGCCGGGGGAAACATGCTTGACCTGACGGGTGTATTTCCCCTAGTTGGGTTGAGGGATAGTGGCTTTGTAACAGGGCAAGCGGTGCGTAAAGCAAAGGCAAAGAAGGTAGAAAAACATGCTAAAGCCTGCGAGGAGAACCAACATGTTTTTGTACTCTTGCCTTTTGATACCTTTGGCTCATTGGCACCGGAGGCTACCAGTTTCCTGACCAGGTCCAGCGGGTTATTCATAGTAGTGTCTCGGCTCTGGGTGGACAGGGTTATGTTTTTAGTAGATTAGGATTTGCTATTTAGAAAGGGGTGGCGGCGCAGCTTGTTGCTGGCATGCCGTCGTTTCCAATCTACTTGGTTTGATGATCATCCTCGATGGTTGGAGTATAGTATAAAAGAAGACAAAGCCTTTTGTTTATGTTGTTACTTATGTAGAGACTATGTTGGGATTGGGATGGCTAATAAAGGTGGGCGGGAGGCATTTATGACAACAGGCTATCACAATTGGAAAGAACCAAGATTTGACAAACACGGTAAATCTCCCAATAGTTTTCATAATAAAGCCCTTAAAAAATATGAAGATCTAGTACGCTAGGATTGGTCTATTCTCGTTGCCTTACATAAACAAGATGACATTGCGAGGAAAGAAAACCGAATACGGTTGTTTGCTACAATTGACGCTTGTAGGTTTTGTTTGAAATGTGCATTACCATTTCGAGGTCATGATGAGAGTGAAACTTCTAGTTTTAAGGGCAATTTTTTTTGAACTAATGGATTTAATCCTAAGTCAAAATGAGGAACTTAAAAAGTTACCAAAAGCTCTGGGTAATAATAAATATTTAAGTCCAGTTACTCAAAAAGATGTTGCTCATTGTTTTGAAGAAGAAGTGCTTAAACGTATATTTAATAAAATCGGTGATGACGTGTTTACATTATTAGTTGATGAGTCTAGTGATGTATCTGGTAAGGAGCAAATGGCTATTATTTTAAGATATGTTGATGCATACGGAGTTATTAAGGAGAGGTTTGTGGGACTTGTACATGTGACGGAAACATCTTCTTTAGTTTTGAAGTCTTCTATTGACACTTTTTTTTTTTGCTAAACATAACTTGAGTTTGACCCAGTTAAGAGGTCAAGGTTATAATGGGGCGAGCAACATGCGTGGTGAGTTTAATGGGTTGAAGTCAAAGATTTTAGAAGAAAACAAAGTGGCTTATTACGTGCATTGCTTTGCACATCAACTTCAGTTAGTGGTTGTTAAGGTTGCTAGAAAACAGTTGGGTGTTGCAAGTTTTTTTGAAAAGATAGTCATATTGATGAATGTGGTTTGTGCTTCTTGTAAAAGAAATGATATTCTCTGAAAAGTTGAGAGAGAAAGAGTAGCAAAAGACATTAATTGTGGATTAATACCGGAAGTTGGTTAAATCAAGAGCGTTCTCCTACACGTCCATTAGATACACGGTGGAATTCTCACTAGAAAACACTATTGTGCATGGTTGATTTGTTTCCAACCATTGTTAATGTCCTTGAATATATTGAAAAAGATTGCCCTAATAATTCTAGCCAAAGTCAAGCACATGGTATTGTAACATATTTTGAATTTGTGTTTTATTTGCATTTTATGCTGCACATTCTAGGGATTACAGATACTTTATCAAAGGGACTTTAAAAGAAAGATCAAGAGATACTAGAAGCAGTGTCATTGATGGAATCAACCAAAGCAGTCGTTCAAAATTTCGGAGAATGTGGATTTGAGCAAGTTCTAGATAAAGTATCTACTTTTTGTACGAAACATGACATTGAAATATTGAACATGATTGAATATTATGTTCACTCAAGAGCTGGGAAACGAAGGAACAAAATCACCAATCACCATCATTTTAAGTTTGATTGCTTTAATGCTATTGTGGATATTTTGCGTCAAGAATTTGGTGATCGTTTTAACGAGGTTAACATGGAATTACTTCAAAAGATGGCTGCTTTAAGTCCGCGTGACTCTTTTTCTTAGTTTGACGCATCAAAGTTACTTCGGTTGAGTGAGTTTTATCCGTATCTTCAACTTGGATTGTATCATCATAGTGTTCTACAAGACACAAGTTTTGCTAACTTGAATGGTATCGCCGAACTTGCTAAAGTGATGGTGAAGACGAGGAAACATCTATCTTATCATTTGATCTATCGTTTATTAAAGTTAGCCTTGGTTTTGCATATTGCAACTGCATCTGTGGAGAGGTGTTTTTTGATGATGAAACGTGTAAAGTCAAGTTTACGCAATCGTATTGGTGATGATTTCTTGAATGCTTGTGTAATATGTGCTGTAGAAGTGGATGAACTTCTCAACATTACAAATGAAGATGTAATTGAGCGTTTCCAAAAGATGAAAACACGTAGAGGACAATTGTAATCGAGGTATTTCATTATTATATATAAATATTTAATGAACTAAGTTACTTTATCATTGTTTTTTCACCCATTTTTAACCGACTCGTATTGTGCCCCCGTACAAAAAAATTCTATATCCGCCACTGTTAATAAGTGCATCTCCATTGGGTCGTAAACGAACTAAACAATTCATAAATAGGTGGAGCCCATAAATTAAGTTTGCTTTTTATTTTTTAGTTCCAAACGGGTTAATGAAACTGGCCTGGTTACTTGTAGTAGTATTTAACAAATCTAATGTGGCCATTCCCTCTTCCCTTATTATAATAATATGACCAAGCCATGCATATTGAATTTAAAAAAACGAAAAGCATGAAAGTGACATACACCAACATATGAAATTGTTTGACCTTAGGCTTTATTGATTGTCATCGAAAAGCTAAGTCGGATAAGAAGCTTTTTCTTTTCAGCTTGAACAGGAACATGTCTTTAGAATGACATAGAGGGGTTCTGGCAAAATACTATTTTTCCAATAATATTGTAGTGAAAATATTTACATATCTACCTTGTGCCATTACATAGCCAATATGATAGATATTCTATAGCAATATTATGAGATATCCAATTTTTAATAGAAGTTTATGAAGTAGAGAACTATTAACTAGTGAGTTTAAAAATTCAATTGGATAAAAAGTTATGGTGATCATCTTCGGCTAAGTCAAAATTGTAGTAAACTTTTTCCTGCATTTAAATATGCCAATCATACAACCATTAATCTTGACAATATATATAGGATTTGGATCAAATAGGAACCATAGGGGTAGTTAGGAACTATAAGAATCAATCTTAGCCTTCCATCTTTGATTTTGATCTAGAGGGTATTAGTATAAATATACATTTAAATAATTATCTTTTTATTCTAATTATAATCTCTATTCAAAGCAGTTACTTAATACCATGATTTGGTTTCCTTAAAACTCTCAACCACTTTAATCTCTAATTCAATTCATATTAACAATCCAAGAAAATATTACGAATTCATTTGGAAACAAATCATTCATCGCAAAATACATACTTGCCTAAAAAAAATTACGATTTGTAGAAAACATTCAACATATTACAATTCATCATCTAGTTATGGACAATAATTCTTTCAACGAAAACATTGATTCACAATCTTCTGCGAGGGACGATCATGAAACTCCCTCACGACCTTTGTATCTAACTAGTGTAGAAAATCAAGGTAAATATGTTTTAAATATCTGTGGTATCATCCATGTATGGATTTTTATTGGTGGTTGATATATTGTGTATAATTTTTCGTTTCAACCTAGAATGCATATGTGTATCATATGGAGTTTTTACGTTTGTTTTATCGTTTTAGTTTAGGTGTTGATACACAGGTGTATCTTAGTAGTAAAATGATTGTACAGTAGTCTAATGTTCAACTGTGGTAATGAATATACACAGATGTATCAAATGTGAGTTGGTATTTGTTGCACAGTTGTTGTATACACAGGTGTATCATAGTAGTTAAATGACTGTAATGGTTTTTAGATACTGGAACACGGCTGTTGTATACACAAGTGTATCATATCTGAGTTGGTAGTTTGTATAACGACTTTTTTGTATATTGTAATGTTTTTTTTAATTATACATTATTTAAATTGTAGGTTCCGTTGCCAGCAACGTATATGAATCTCCCAGCGGGACGAGATATTGGATGCCAAGTGTACCAGATGGAGTTAAGCCCTGCGTAGGCGCCAGGTTTAGATCTTTGGATGAAGCTATTATAATGTATGAAAACTATGTAGAGGCAGACGGATTTGGAATTCGTTTGGCTACAAAAAATACATTACAGGGTATGACAGTACTTAGGTACATTTTGTGTTCGAAAGCAAAGACACCAAAATCACTAGAAAGGGGACACATGTGGAGGCAAAGACCATATGCAATGCTTGCGTAAAAGTTAGGCGTGTCAAACGTTCAACGGACTACGAGTTTTATGATTTCATAGGGTTCATTACCACGGTTGTGTATCAAGCGACAACATTGATTTGACTCGCAAAAGAAAACAATTAGATTATAATACACGACAGTTTATTGCAAACTGTCGGACCGTGAATATCGGCCCAACTAAAGCACATAAGCTGCATGTGATTTTAAAAGGGGGTCCTTAAAATGTGCGTGGTACTGTAACAGATAACAAGAATTGGGACGTGATATACGTGATTTTGTTGCAGACGGTGACGCTCAGATGGTGGTTGATAAACTCACAGAGCGTTTCTAAAAATCTTGATGATTATACCTTTGAAACTCGAATTGTTGGAACAGAACTTCAGTCGTTGTTCTGGGACGACAAGGTTTCAAAAATCAATTACCAGGTGTTTGGCGATGTGATAGCCTTCGATGCCACATACCATAGCAACATGTAAACCGATTTAAATTTTCTATTTATTTTAAGAACTAACCTCAAAATCTAAAATACCGTTTGTTGTCATTTCTTTGTTTTAACAGGTACGACATGATTATGGTAAATTTCGTCGGTATCGACCATCACAAAAAAGTTACTGTGTTTGGAGCTGGGTTGTTACACAATGAAACTATTGAATCATATACATGGCTTTTACAAATGTTTATAAAAGCTCATGGAAATCAACGAACTCTAGTTTTAACTGACCAAAATGCTGCAATGAAGCAAGCGGTAAAGTCAGTCTATGACAAAGTCGATGAATGGTTTGGCAAAGACTGACTTTACCGCTTGCTTCATTGCAGCATCTTGGTCAGTTAAAACTAGAGTTGGTTGCTTTCCATGAGCTTTTATAAACATTTGTAAAAGCCATGTATATGATTCAATAGTTTCATTGTGTAACAACCCAACTCCAAACACGGTCACTTTTTTTGTGATGGTCGATACCGACGAAATTTACCATAATCATGTCGTACATGTTAAAACAAAGAAATGACAACAAACGGTATTTTAGATTTTGAGGTTAGTCTTAAAATAATAAAAAAAAGTTAAATCGGTTTACATGTTGATATGGTATGTGGCATCGAAGGCTCTCACATCGCCAAACACCTGGTAATTGATTTTTGAAACCTTGTCGGCCCAGAACAACGACTGAAGTTCCGTTTCAACAATTCAAGTTTCAAAGGTATAATCATCAAGATTTTTAGAACTCTCTGTAAGTTTATCAACCACCATCTGAGCGTCACCGTCTGCAACAAAATCATGTATATCACGTCCCCAATTCTTGTAATCTGTTACAGTACCACGCACATTTTGAGGACCCCCTTTTAAAACTACATGGAGCTTATGTGCTTTTGTTGAGCCGATATTCACGGTCTGACAGTTTACAATAAACTGACGTGTATTATAATTTAACTGTCTTCTTTTGCGAGTCAAATCAATGTTGTCGCTTGATACACAACCGTGGTTATGAACCTCTATGAAATCATAAAACTCGTAGTCCTTTGAACGTTTGACACGCCTAACTTTTACGCAAACATTGCATCCGGTTGATTTATGTTAGAACGACGAGATCTTTCGGTCTTTGCCTCCACAAGTGTGTCCCCTTCTAGTGATTTTGGTGTCTTTGCTTTCGAACACAAAATGTACTTAAGTACTGTCACACCCTGTAATGTTTTTTTTGTAGCAAAACGAATTCCAAATTCAACTACCTCTACATAGTTTTCATACACTATAATAGCTTCATCCAAAGATCTAAACCTGGCGCCTACATAGGGTTTAACTCCTCCATCTACTACTACGTATATTCATTATCACAGTTGAACATTAGACTACTGTACAATCATTTTAATACTAAGATACACTTGTGTATCAACACCTAAACGAAAACGAAAACGAAAACGATAACGATAAAACAAACGTAAAAACTCCATATGATACACTTATGCATTCCTGGTTGAAACGACAAATTATACACACTACGTCAACCACCAATAAAAATCCATACATGTATGATACCACATATATTTAAAACATACTTACCTTGATTTGCTACACTAGTTAGATACAAAGGTCGTGAGGGTGTTTCATAATCTTCCCTCGCAGAAGATTGTGAATTATTGTCCATAACTAGATGATGAATCGTAATATGTTGAATGTTTTCTGCAAATCGTAATTTTTTTAGGCGAGTATGTATTTTGTGATGAATGATTTGTTTCCAGATGAATTCATAATATTTTCTTGGATGTTAATATGAATTGAAGTAGAGATTAAAGTGGTTGAGAGTTTTAAGGAAACCAAATCATGGTATTAAGTAACTGCTTTGAATAGAAATTATAATTAGAATAAAAAGATAATTATTTAAATGTATATTTACACTAATACCATCTAGATCAAAATCAAAGATAGAAGGCTAAGATTGGTTCTTATGGTTCCTAACTACCCCTATGGTTCCTATTTGATCCATATCCTATATTGAGTTGATAAAATATTGCATTCATCAAGTATTTTATACAATTTTCTTTAGTAGCATGGAATTGTCATGTTATCGAGTACGATAATTTTACTTCGATAGATTTTTCTGTTCTATCACTGACTCTTAAAAGAAAATAAGAAAACCACATATTATTCAGCGCAATCATATTTATAGTGAATCACATCTTTTTAGTCAAAGATTATAATGAGACATTCGTAGGTTGGAGCCTACAATATGTGCTCGAGTACTATAACCACCTGTCAAAAGTCACCTCCCATAACTATTTTCTTTCTACTAAATGGGAGACTGGCGCATATAATGGCTTGCAACGTTCGATCAACTGCCTCTATTACTTGTCGTTTTGGAACCAATGCTTCATCTCATATGATTATTATGGATGACTTGACTAATTCAACGACCCCAATTTGTTTTTTGATATTGCACATTGAATTATTATTAAGATTAATGAGAATCTTGAGTCTTTAGTGAGTCGTTCTTTCTCCTGGACTTGATGAAGTTGTAAGAGCAACAAAATCACGTGAACGAACTTAAGCAACCAACACTTCGTACAAAAATGTTTTTACGTTCCACCTGGACCATCTATAGAGAACACTGGAAAACCATTATCCAAATGTTTCTTGATCTCATCAAGCACAAACTTTTTTTAGAATAAGTGAATTAGGGACATAAATGTTCAGCTTCCACATCTATCTCATACTCCTTTTATACCTCATGATAACACACATATTGTAAGTTAATATGTTCTATTATCTTTAAAGATTGAAATCATAAAGATTTTAACTTACAATTGTAGAAGATGTCAACTTACTATTTGTAGGTTAACGTGATGTACACGAGAAGTACGAGATAGTTGTGGAAGCTAAACACTTACGTGCCTTGGATCCACTTATTTCAAACCAAAATATCATGTTTGATGAGATCATGATGCAAGTGGATAGTGATTTTCCTAGTTAATTCTTTATAGATATTCTAGGTGGAAAGGAAAAAAACATTTTTGTACAAAGTTTTGCTTGCTATTCACATGGTTTTAACATCTTGCTACTGCTTCATCAAGTGCTACAGCTAATAATATGTCAGAAGGGAGAACAACTCACTCGAGATTCAAGCTTCCTGTTACTCTTAATATAATAATTCAATGTGCAACATAAAAAAACAAAGTGGGCCACTAAACTAATTAGGTCATCTATAATAATCATATGGAATGAAGCATTGAATTCAAAATGACATGCGATAGAAACAGTCGATCAAATATTGCAAGACATTATAGGCATACGTCTCCCATTTGGTGTAATGATAATGGCTATGGGATGTGATTTCATAGAGGTGTTGTTGGTTATTAAACACGACACTTCGGCACAAAATGTAGGCTCTAGACTACGAGTGTCACCTCTTTGGTCTTTAACTAAAAATATGTGGTTGATCATAAATATATGGGAGCACTAAACGATCGTGGTTTTATGATTTCCTTCTAAAAGTCGGTGATGGAACTGAAGAACCAATCGAAGGCACATACACGATGACATGACAATATCATGCACTGATAGAGAAAACTCTGTAAAAGCTTGATCAATGTATGTTTACAGGTATTTTAACAATGTATACTATTTGAATTATATAATCTCCAAAGCAATATTATTCACTAAAAATGATAGTGTTAACAAGCCTAATGATAAAATGATTGACATTTTTCAAGGGAAGTAAAAAAGTTTACTACGGTTTTACGAAGCCAAAGACGATCATAACTTCTGATTAATCGAGTTCTTAAACTCACCAACTGTTAGTGGTTTGTTGCCTTATAAACTTTGATTAAAAATTGGATATCCCTTAAGATTGTTAAGGAATATGATTCATCACATAGTCTATGTAATGACACAAGATTGATATGTAAGGGTTTTCAGCGCAATGTTATTAATACATAATTAGTTGTCACTCAATATATTGGAAAAAAAATATATTGATTGTGAATAATCCTTCTGTCTTTTTGAAGACGACATGTTCCTATTCAAATTGAAAATAAAAAGTTTCGCACCTTAGCTTTTCAATGACAATCAATAAAGCTCCAGGTCAAACAAATTCACGCATTGGTGTTGATCCATTAGATTTGTCTTTTCACATAAATAACTTTATATGGCGTTATCAAAAGGGATAACAGAATACTAGGGATGCAAAAGAGCTGAGCCACTTGCGAGCTACTCGAGCTCGGCTCGGTAAAAAACTCGAAACGAGCTGAGCCTTATTGAGCTTGAGCCTAAAACAAAGCTCGTTTATTTATCGAGCCCAAGCTCGAGCCTGACATGTGGAGCTCGTTAGGCTTGTCAAGCCTTACTGAGCTTAGTCTATTATTATTTTTAAAAATATTTAATAATATTTACCACTCATTTAAAGTTATTTAGTAAATGAACCCGAGCTCGAGCTTCACTTATCAAGCTCACGAGCCTAAACGAACTATTATTTATATTATTTTTATTTAATATATTAATTAACAGATAATAAACGAACTGAGCCCGAGCCAAGCTCGAGCTTGAAAATTTACCAACGAGCCGAGCTCGAGCTCTTATAAGTTAATCGAGCTCGGCTCGGCTCGTTTAAACCTCTACAGAAAACCAAGTATACAACATTTTGCCAAAAAAAATAGAGGAGATGGAGTATACAACTTAAATGTTGTCTATTGGGAAGTTTTACGTGATGCATAAACTCCAAGGATATCAAAATGTAATGATATCTTTTTTTAGATTTTGTGCCTTTTAGTTTTTATATTAAATGTTGTCTATTGGGAAGTTTTACGTGATGCATAAACTTCAAGGATATCAAAATGTAATGATATCTTTTTTTAGATTTTGTGCCTTTTAGTTTTTATATTGTGAATATATTTTGAATACTTTTTGATGTAATTAATCTATATTCATTGCTATTCTTTTTAAATGAAACATATACATATCTATAAGGTAGAACAAAATGAATGAAAAAGTAACATAAGTTAAAAAAATAAAAGGCAATACATGGTCCTCTTATTTATTAGTTTGAAGACTATGATCGATTTTACCACTAATTTTATTGATGTTATTAATCTACATTCATTGCTATTCTTTTTAAATGAAACATGTCCATTTTGGCATGGTTTACAACAAATTAACTTAATAATTTTTCTCTTACATAAAATAGAAATATGTTATGGATGAAACAAAGAAAAGAAATTTGAGCATGTGTCATGTATCATATTAACTTCGGTAATTGTTGTTTAATTCATCTGTACTGAATATATAACATTGTTGGTTCGATAAAAACATGTAATAGATTGAACATTATTTATTTCAGCGCACAAACTTGTTTCTACTAAATATAGTAGTAAAAATGGAGAAGATACAAGAAACTCGTCCTCCAATACATGTAGCAGCAAAGAGGAAGAGATACAAGGACTCATGGTATTGCGTTAGAAAAACATTATTCTAGAACAAACATCTAACATGTTGGAGAATCTACTTGCTAGGTTAAAAAACACATTTTAAATAAAAAATTAACACATATCCCATGACATAAGGGCTATTTTATTCGGATTTTCGATATGATACACAAATTTGGAGTTAGGGTCTCTTGCAACATCTTTATCATTTGAGATAGAGAGAAGGTTTGTCAATACCCCACTCTCTTCAGACCCTAATAGCTTTGATATGAGTGAGATTTTACTAGATTTGGTCGTTATTGGTGGGAGTGTCAAAAATGAAAAATGACAGATTTTTTTAATATCCCATGATGTATTTTATCTACCTTCGTAATGTTCTTGGATTTTGCTTGATGTTAAAAAAAATAGAATTTTAATGCATGGATGATGTACACAGTCGTGTGTAGCTAATTGTTCTCAGTTCAAATAGAATTGTTTAGACCTGTAAATGAGGACGTTTATTAGTTGTCGGTAAGTGCGTTTATGTTCAATTATATAGTAAACTAACAAACATTAACGCACATTTGTTTGTGAATGTCTGTTTCTTAACGTTCGTTTACGTGTGTTCATTTACACATTGTAATAAATGCATTAGTTAAATTTATATAAATATAAACATAAAAATAGTTATTTTTGGATGAAAAGTGGATGGTGGATGGATGTTTTCTGAATGAATCATGATGATTCTTTTTTGTAGAATCATGATGGGTATTTTGAATAATATATACACATTTAAACCGCTAATTTAGATGTGTTTTTGGATACATTATGATGTATTAGACTTTTGTTTTTGTTTTTATATTCGTTAATTACGTTTACGTTCGTTCTTTATGTGTTCATTTAAATTTCAATACACGCACAAGTAGTTATATTTATAAAACTATGCACATAAAATAGTTATATTTGGATGAAACGTGGATGGATGTTCTTTTTGGATGAATCGTGATTATTTATTTTGATAGAATCATGATGGATATTCTGAATAAATCATGTACATTTAAACGACTAATTTAGATGTGTTTTGGATGAATTGTGATGGATTAGACTTGCTTTATGTTTGTTTAAGTTTGTTTTTTTACATTCATAAAGTTTTAGTTTAGGTTTTAGATAGTTTAGATGAACGAACATGAATATGTAAATTTTCTTTTTGAACCAAAGAAAAACCGTTCAATTATATATTTGTGTTCGATTAAAATTAAATAAACAACGAACACGGCCTTGTCATATTAGTTCAATTCGCTTTACGTGTCTATAAAACTGTTTAATAGTTATGTATAAGATCATGTGTAGTGGTGGGGGGTTATGGGGGGTTGTAGGATTAAAATATTAAAAAGTAATAAAAGTTGGGTTATGTGGGGGTTGTGGAAAAAGAGTGTGTAGTGGGAAGGGGGTTATGAGGGGGGTTATAAATGATTGGTAATGATTGGTTAATTATTGTTTTTTATTTAAATAAAGAATATTAAATACTTAATATTTCATTAAATATAAAAA
This sequence comes from Ambrosia artemisiifolia, assembly GCA_032199755.1. Taxonomy (NCBI): domain Eukaryota; kingdom Viridiplantae; phylum Streptophyta; class Magnoliopsida; order Asterales; family Asteraceae; genus Ambrosia; species Ambrosia artemisiifolia. Next base: position 27,761,607 of record CM063526.1, on the reverse strand, counting down.
TAATAATAAAAATAAAAATTTAAACTGAAAGTTTATTAAATTAATAAAATGATAAAAAAATATTTAATTTTAAAAACTAATATTTAAAAAAAAAATTTGAATTTCAAACGGTTACTGTTCCAAACCGTTTGAATTTCAAACGGTTTCCCTCCAAACGTTTAAATTTCAAAGTTTGAATTTCAAACTTTCCCCCCCACCACCAAATCTCAGTCACACCTATAAATACCCCCCTCCCTACCACCATTTCAATCACACCTCTTCCATCTTCCTCATCCTTTCCTCATCAAACACAATGAATAACACTGGCGGTTTTCAAGCAGGAGCTTCCGGACCTTCTAATGTCCGGCAGTTCACTCGACGGGTCCGGGGACGGGGCCGGTCCCGGCGACTGCCAACTCATCCTCCTCCACAACCTCCTCTTCCTCCTCCTCCTCCTCCTCAACACTGGCTAAATCCCCCTCCTCCTCCTGCTGTGGCACCACCAACTAATCCTGAAGAGGATGATCCCTGGAAGGATGATCCCTGGACGGATGAAGAATTGGTTTGGGCCGCGGAGTATACCATGGCTACTTATCAGCTGGACCGACTGATGTTGTCGGCACCACCAACCTTAACCCCTCCTCCTCCTACCCCCTACCAGCAACCTATCCCCACCAACCAGACTACCCCCTACCACCACCCTATCCCCACCCCCCAGAATACCCCCACCCCCTATTACCAACCTACCCCCACCCCCCAGAATACCCCCACCCACCACCACCAGACCACCCCACCCCGTGAATATGGGGAGCCAACCCCTGAGGACTTGGAAGCCCTCAGGGAAATTGAGGAGGAGGAGCGCCTCTGGAGCATGCCATCCCCTCGTCGTGAGAACTACTACTTCCCATTGGATGCGAGGTCTGATGGACGGGACAGCTCACGTTCCCTATCCCCCGAGTACTACTCATTCGAGGACTGGAACTTTTAGGCTTATATTATATGTTTAATTAAGTAATTTAGGAATATGTTATGTGTTTATGTAATGTGTTTATGTAACGTTTTAATAAGTAGTTTAGGATTAGGAACTCTGTTTGTAATAAGTAATTTAGGAACTCTGTTTTAATAAGTAATTTAGGATTGTATTTTTATGTGTTTATGTATTTTTAGTGTACACATTTTGAAAATGCACCTGTTTATCTGCAGAAAAGATAAAATTTCATTCAAACATTAAACATTAAAACCTTAAACATTACAAATACAACATTAAACATTAAACATAAAACATAAAATTAAACATTACACATTATTAAACATTAAAACATTAAAACCTTAAAACACTAAACAAAATCAAAACGCATCAAAGTCCACGACAGCAGATTGATGACGGTGAAGTCGGTGCCGTAACGTTCACGATAAGCGTCGTGTGTTAGTTGAATTGCCATATGTTGGCTAACGTCAGGGTGCGCCTGCACCGTCGCTTGATAGACCGTTTGCCAACGCGTAACATTATTTTGTATGGTACTAAACTTAGCGGAGATCTGGTCGACCGTACGGTGGTCCGTATCGGTAATTCGGTTGTACTCCTCCAATACATTGCGCCAAAATTGTAGCCTATTGTTCGGCGGATTTTCCTTGGTGTTGACCCACGCCCTCACCAACTCGAGTTGGTCTTGGTTCGTCCAGGCTGCCATTGGTTTGGTTTTGGGTTTGTATTTGGTTGGAATGGTTTGTGTTGTGGTGTGAATGGTTTGTGGTGTGGTGTGAATGGTTTGTGGTATGTTATATATATATAGAGATTTTGTTTAAAAAAAAAAAAAAAAAAAAAATTAATGTTTGTTACCGTTGTCAAACGGTCAACAACAACAACAACTCCCATTCAAACCTCCACAACGCTGCTAACCACACAACGGTGAACACCCAAAACGCCCTATAGCGCCGGGGGGGCGGTGTTCCCCGGCGCTATAGTGGCTAAAACGGCGCTATACCATCACCACTACACAAGGCCTAAAAATAAATGGGAAAAGACACAATTACCAGTCAATCTCATGCACCTTATTTTGGAACTATTGCTATAGATTCTGACTGATCCCAATAAAATTAACAGTTGTATTATATTCAACAAGATTAATCAAAATAATGAAATAAAATTGTAGCTCTCCAAATAGAGACAGAACGATAATCGTAACTCGAATATTGTGTACCTTAAACAGAGCAAATGACAAGGAGACGATCGTCAGAAGCAAACCGGCCGTTCTTTAGATAATGTGTGACTAGGGTTAAACATTCAATGAAGGCAATAATAATATATATAATTGGTAATGGGCCCTACTTAATCAAGAAGTAAAAAGTAATGTACTGGGGCCTCAAACATGGGCTAGTTTTATTCTTAAAAATTTACAATGTGTCCTATAATCCGGTTTGGTTAATCGGCACCAGTAGGATGCTTGCGTGATGCGGCGGAAAACAAAATCACTTATACAGGTAGGCACGGTTCGATTCAATTTAGTTATTAGCTTCAATCAAAACTAAAGTTAACGGTTAATAATCTTATTAACTAATTTGTTGATTAGTTCAGTTTGTTTGATTAGATTTTCGATTTAAGTCTGGTAAAGTTAAGTTTGTTAACAACTAAAACCAAACATTGCTAAAGTATGATTCTACTAAAGCATGGGCATCTTTTTAGGGCCACATTCTAAGATGTTATTTTATATTTGTATTGGTATGTTCGTGTAATACTCGATTGTAGCTAGTTTTCAAAAAAGGCAAGACAGTTAAGTTAAAAAATGAAAGCGGGAAAGTGAGGACTAGAAATCAAATCTTGTAATAATAGTGAAAGATCGTGCATCTGAATCGTAAAATCATGGTTTTCAAAGTCCAATTATATTCCGTTTCGTTTTTGTTCATATTCTTTTTACAATCAAAATTTAAGATGTTGTCATTAGAAACTTAACTCATTCGAAATCGTCAATCAAAATTGTTGATTTGCTAAGCCACTCAGCTATTGATTTTTGCAGTTTATGAATTATGCAGATAAATTATGACATAATGTGGATGATAATTTCATCTTTTTAGTAAAATGCTAGCTCTTTATTAATATTCATATGTGATTAAAATTTATGTCGAAGATAAAAATTATGATTAAAGTTTCATTATGTTTATATTATCATAATTATATATGATACTTAGATTTTGATATTCATATTCTGCTTTCAACTTTAACATGTTTTTTATGTCGTGCACTCTTGGTTTTATTTTATATCATCTATCTTTAGTGTGTATTAAATTAACTATTATGATTCTACTTATAATTGATTCTTTTTTTACGATTACAATTCCAATCCATTAACGGTTGCATAAATTATTCATTGCACTGTGTAACTCTGTTTAGCATCGTAGCGCTTTGACAATCACTTAGCACCCAAGCATCAAGTTTGTCAAAATGTTGTATTAAGATATAAGGAAATTAATGTACAATTGAAGTCGATTGGGTAAAGCATTTTTTTTGTGTCTTTGATTCATTTTTCTCACACCAGCAAAGATGATGTTATGATTTTCGATCGTGGTCTATCTTATACTCAAATCCGAAAGTGATTAGGTAAGTCGTTTACTTCTTTTTTTTTTTGCACAAATTCAAATCTAGCAAACATATCAGATTTGAAAGCAAACTATCGGATTTTTTTAGCTATAAGGGTCTCAAATTTAAAATTCGTTGAGCTGACCATGGTTAATCACGTAACACATCAACTTTTTAAATAAAAAAAAAGATTACCAATACTATACTCAAATTAAAAATAATAAAATGCTCTTTTTTATGATGTATTTTTCTTTAAAAAATATCAACATATGAAAAAATTATGGTCGTTAAAAAGTCGTGCGGGTGGTTGCCTTAAAACAAGGGGACAAATGTAACTATTATTTAAATGAGCAAAAACTGATTAAAGTTGAGGGAATTAAAGTGTAAAAATGTTTGAGTGACTATTTTACCCTTATTTTAGGGGTGTACCTTATGCATTAAAGGAAAAAAAAGCTTAATTTTTGGTATCTTAAAGTACCGTTCCCTCATGCATTATATAAGTATAGATATAGATAGATAACTGAAAGTGAACGTTAAAACATGTTTTAAGAAGAAAAAACTAATGAACCGCCGGTTTTAGGTTCAGCTCAGTCCGGTCTTTAGGTTTACTTATGTTGGTTAATTCAGATATTGGTTGGTTAATTTTTTATAGGTCAGTTAGTTTGATATTCTACTCATGTTCTTTCAATGTGATTGATTGAGTTAGGTTTTCATGTAGAACTCAATAGATTAACCGATATTGTAACACCCCAAAAAAATGTTAAGTAATAATAGTATGGTGAAAATTGAATATACATATATATATATATGTGTGTGTGTATAAAGGTGTGTACTCCTAGTTGTAAGTGGTGCATTGATAGTTGTACCTTTAATAAACATAAAAATTTACCAAGTTAATTACTTAGGCAAAATGGTGGAAACTTAATTGATAATAGGGATGGGTTAAACATGAGCAAACACCCATCTTGAGGGATGGTTTTAGAAGGATTTGAAGTGGTAAATAATTAAGGGGTTAGAAGGGAAAAATGGGGAATACTTGGAGAAAGAAAAGAAACGTAGAGAGAGAGAGAGAGAGGGGAAGGGTGACCAAGAGAGCTCTCCAAGTTGGCTCTCTAAAGCTGGAAATTGAAGCAAGAAAACACCCTTAATTCCCTTCATGTTCATGAATTCATAGCTATCTAGTAGTATTAATCTTCTTGGTAAGTTGTAGAACTAGTTTTAGTGAGGTTTGAAAGTAGTATGGTGGATTTCATGATTATGTTGTGAAAATTACTTCTTATGATTAGGAAAGCATGTTAGCTATGTGTAGTAGTGTAAAATTGAAGAGATTGTACGTTAATTGTTTGTATTAGGGCTGAATTTAGAATGTGTTAAGTGGGTGTTGGAATGAAGGTTTTCTGTTGACTTTTAAAAGTCAAACAGGACCTCAACACCAAGAAAACTCTATTGATTATGTATGGTTATTAATTAGAAAGGTAGATTGTAAATGTTAGTGTAGAATTGGAGATGTTGCATCATAGAATGGTATGATCACTTGGATGTATGGATATGCACACCAATTGTATGATAAAATGCCTAGCACTTAGAATAGGTGAAATTGTGAGAAAATGCATGATAAATATGATGCTAGAGGTTGTAACTATGAGATTATGCTAGCTTGTTCACCTTGAACTAAGAATGGTAATGGGTAAAGTATGAAAAGCTAAAGTATGAATTCATTCACTATGTAGGTGTGAAGGTTGAAGGTTCAAGTGATCACAAGGAGCAAGGTGCACACAACAAAGGTAAGTTGGTTACTACCAACTATTTAGTTTAATGAATATATTGGTCATAATTGTTATGTATGTACTTGTGGTGGTTGAACTTGATGGAATGAATGTAGTATGAAGTACCCTTGTGACTACATAAGGGTGCAAATTAGTAGAGTGGTTCAATATGGTAGAAGCACCCTTAATGGGTCAATATGGTAGAAGTACCCTTAACGGGTCAATGTGGAAGAAGTACCCTTAACGGGTCAATGTGGTAGAAGTACCCTTAACGGGTCAATGTGGTAGAAGTACCCTTAACAGGTCAAGTGGTAGAAGTAAGGATTTATCATGGTTCCATGGATTGCTTGGTTTTCTTAGACAAATGATGATATTGTTTTAGCATACTAAATGTTTGCTTTGTTTGAATTGTTAATAGGTAAAGCTCACGAGTGAAGATCAAGTCTCAAGGGAGGTCGAATCATGCACGCTCAAGTACTTTTGGGGTTGGGTACCATGGTAGTAATAGAATCTTTGAGTCTTTTAAACAAGTTGTTAATGTTTTGTACATGATTTTGAATATGGGTCAAAGATTCACATGGTAGCTAACTTGGGCGTTGTCTTTTGTAAATTTAACTAGTGTCGCCAAGGTTGTTGGTATGTCGTTGGACACGACGATATGGGTATGTATATATAATGGGTGTTTATGTATTATCCATATGTTTCAAAAAAAAAATTGAGTCTTACAGATATACCCTTTATATCCTTTGTGGAGAGTCCGAATGGGAACAAAATAACTTGTAAGAAGAAAAAGAACAAATATTAACCAATAGAAATCTTTCATATAATAATTGTATTGAATGTTAAATAAATTGTTTATTTTTTGTAACCCCAAAACTAGTTCAATAAATGAAACTCATAATTAATTTTTAAGTTATATACTTTTCAAAGCAAACCTAACTAAAGTGAAGGAGAATTTCGATATGTGTAAGATATGCGTCAGATGAATTTTTATATGTGTAGGATAAACGTATGATAATCTTAATATGTGTAGGATAAACATATGATAATTTTCGATATATGTAGGATGAATTTTGTTGTGTAGAACAAATTTTGATAATGTGTAGGATAAAGTGTTAATGACTAATTAATTAGATAGATAATAATCAATGTAAGAAGGGTTGAAGTATTTAATGTTTATCAATATGTCATTTGTTCTTTTTGTTCTCACATTAATAATGGTCATATATCATTTTGGATGGATGGCTACGATTGAGTTTTTATAGGATAGACTAATGGTTGTCGGGGGTGTTGTTTGCGATGCGGGTTTAAGTTAGCAAAGGTGGTGGCGTGTGGTGGCAGGTGGTTTAATGGTTAGGTTAATGGCTTGAGGTGCCGTAATGGTGTTGGTGGCTAAGGTTTTGTTTATTTTTATTTGTTGTTTACAATAGAAAATAGAAAACTTAATGTCATCGGCGGTGCAATGGTTGTGATTAGGTGTGATGAAAGAAAGTAGAGAAAGAAAAAGATAGGTGGACGAGAGGAAAACAAGTGTGTGTGACTGTATATGTGTGTGTATATATATATAGGGGACGGTTATTCTACAAAGTAATGAAAACGTGCGAAGTGTGCGAAGGCTCACTTTGTACATGATAATTACGTAATGATAATTACGTAATGTCTTTGCATGTTCATGAAAGCATTACGTAATTGTCATTACGTAATTATCATGCACTTTGTACATGATAATTACGTAATGATAATCACGTAATGCCTTCATGAACATACAAAAACATTACGTAATTATCATTACGTAATTCTCATTACGTGATTATCATGCACTTTGTACATGATAATTACGTAATGATAATTACGTAATGTTTTTGTATATTCATGAAGGCATTACGTAATTATCATTACATAATTATCATGTACAAGTGAGCCTTCGCACACTTCGCACGTTTTCATTACTTTGTATTTGAACCTGTCCCTATATATATATATATATATATATATATATATATATATATATATATATCTATGTTACCTTATTAAGGAGGAGGCACGTCTACAATAGTAATTATACACAAATTTTAAGATGGGATATCAAGAGACTCATGCTTTAACATAGATATGTCATGTAAAAGTTCCCCATAATACCCCTTATTGCATTATCCACTTGTACTATAACTATAACTATAAGGTAACATAGATAATTAAAGAGGAACTTGAAGTTGAGAAGGAGAGAGACTAACCACCATTCGAATACTAATTATCAACTTGCTAGATCTTATAGGGAATGTACATAGCCCATTCATAACAGTTATGGTTACAATAGGTAATTTGTTTGTATAACACGCTCATTAGAAAAAACGTTGCTATATTTTTTTTTCTTTTTCGCACATTGCCACCTCACACTTTCTTAGATTTAGCAACTTTAAATCCTTGTATGCAATTTATTTCTATCTATCACAGAAAAATGCCAAGGGGAGAAAACCAAGATTGAAGACCTACATCAATCTTGGTAGAAACATGATATCAAAATATAATCTTACATTAATCACTTTCTTGCTTACTACAACTAAATACGTACCTAACCAATTGTATGTTGGAAACAATGTAACAACCGCTTATAAAATGTATGGTAGCAAAACCATGATGTCAATCGGTTTCGTAACCATAACCATAATTTATGGTTAATTGATCAGAGCTTAACCATACCATCGGTTAATTGTTTGTTTGTTCGTTTTTGTTAACTAGGCTAATTCGGTTATGGTCCAGTTAATACGGTTATTTGATCACGCCATAACCTTAAAAAACATTGTGGTTATTGCTCAAAAGTAAACCAACCCGCCTTTGCACAACCCTAGAATCACAAATTTAAGTGTTATGTCCCGCTGCATCGCGCGGGCACCATACTAGTTTAATTTTATTTTTAATGGTAAGGGTGTTTTGATCATTTTACAATAACTAATTGAGAATGTCTTAAGGAGTCAGTAATTTGAACTCAAATGGTTACAATTAAAAAAACCAGGTGATTAGAATTAGATAGTTAAAAAAGTTTAGAATTAAACTCAAGTAGTTATCACAAAGACTCAAATAATATTCATTTAATATAAATAGAAGTTTTGGACTTCTGGGTAGGGCTGACAATTTTAGACACAAATACTATTACACGACACAAACTTACACTACATTAACATGTATTGTGTATGAAGTTAACAGGTTTCGTGTCGTAAACAGGTAGACAAGAATAGTCTTGTTAATATTCATGTTTAAACAGGTTAAGGGGGTGTTTGGGGCTGCGTTTTGAAATGGATTTTTCGATTATTTCGTTTTGATAACGCAAATAATCAGTTTTTAGTGTTTGGGGTTGAGTTTTGAAATGAATTTTTAGGCTACCAAAACGCAATAATTTAAAAGCAGCTCCACCCCTGTTTTTTCAAAACCCAGAAACTATTTTGAAAAATCAATCCCAAACACACTCTAAATACCTATTTACTTGTTACTACCTGTTAGTACATGATAATATTTTTTGTTAAATAAAAAATAGGATGTTGGATTGATAATTAGATACGCATCCTTTCTATTTAAAGAAAAAAAACCCTAAATCCCTCGGCCACCTTTCACTCTGAAGTCGAAACTCAAAAGACTCTCCACCTCAATACACCATCTAAGTGAAGATCATCCCTAAATCCCTCATGTTCATGTCTTATCATGTTTTTAAAAAGGTTTGTGTTTGTGTTCGATATTTATAGTTTTTATTAGGGGTGCAAACGAGCCGAGCCGAGCTCGAGCCTTGCATTATCGAGCTAGGCTCGTTACAATTTTCAGAAGCTCGAGCTCGAGCTCGATTCGAGCCTTGTATTTTGGGCTCGAGCTCGGCTCGATAGTATTGTTAAGAACTCGAGCTCGGCTTGAAAGCTCGATCAAAATGTATGTGGCAAGAGTTTAAACGAGCCCAAGCTCGGCTCGAGCTCGTTTGGACCATTTAGGAGCTCGTTTTTGACTAGTAAGGACCCGTTTTGGACCATTAATGAGCTCGTTTAAGACAATTAAGAAGCTCAAGTCCCAAAGTAATTTAGTTAATGCCTGGGTTGCAATACAATTGGGCTATATAGTATTAATTGACATCAATAAGAAAAGCTCGATAAGGCTCGACGAGCCCAACCGAGTTTTACATTCGAGGCTCGAGCTCGATAACCAAATGAGCTTTATTTCAGGCTCGAGCTCGAGCTCGATAAGACTCGGCTCGTTCGAGCTTTTTACCGAGTCGATCTCGAGTAGCTCGCGAGCTACTCGGCTCGTTTGCACCCCTAGTTTTTATAAACAGCTCTTATCGTGTTAACCTTGTATAAACACGTTCATATTGATTTAACCTATTTGGTACCCGTACCTTATTAACTTGTACCGATTTACCTATTTGGTACGCAAAATAGTGCTCAAAACTGAAAAAAAAAAGTGTTACCAAAGTGGGTACTATACTGAATATTGGTACCGATATACGCACCGTATAAATATATTTGATACTAGTTTTATTCAACTTCGATAGCGGTATTTTCACAACCAGTCCAGATACCATATCGATCTCATCTCTATTAAAATCCAACTTATACCTAAACAATTTTTACCCCTGAACCACAAGTCCAGCTGGTTTGAGGTAGGGTGGGTTTTCCCTTAGGGGTTCCCATCCTAAGGGTAGGTCACAGGTTCGATCCATGCACACCACAAAAAAATTCTCCGTGACGGTTTGAGCTTAGGTAAGGAGGACACCGGTGTGTGGGTAGAGATTCAAACTTAGGACCTGCTAGGTTAGGGTTATACAATGATTTCCACTGACCTAACTTCTTAACACTCTGTTCCAGAGTTTCATTAAAGGATGGAAGAGAAATAATCTACCCCCTCTTCCTTTCTTTCCAATTCCTTCCAAATTGGAAAGATTGAAAATCATCCTAAAAACCTCTTTGTTATCCCTCTCATTCCCTCTATTTCCTTCTTACAAAAAACTCTGAAACACATTTTTTCCTCACTTCTTTTTCAATCCTTTCTCTCATAGATAATTGTTAAAAAAAAAGTAATCTACCCAATTTGGCAAGGCTCCATAAAATCAGATAATCTCAAAGCCCTAACTCAAACCCACTCACCACTCCCACTAACCACCACCGAAACCGAACAAACATGTTCCTTCGACGGTTCGCACGGCCATCATCACTAATGATGATGGCTAAAGTGAAGGAAACAACAGGGATCGTAGGCCTAGACGTGGTCCCTAACGCAAGGGAGGTATTAATCGGTTTATACAACAAAACCCTAACCGAGATCCAACGAGTACCCGAGGACGAAGGCTACCGTAAGGCCGTCGAGAGCTTCACGCGTCATCGGTTAAGCGTGTGCCAAGAGGAGGAAGATTGGGAGGTTATTGAGAAGCGACTTGGATGTGGTCAGGTTGAGGAACTTATTGAAGAGGCTCGGGATGAGCTTAAACTCATTGACAAAATGATCGGTTTGTCTTCGCTTTTTAATCTACCAAATGTAACCTTAACTAGAGTGAGTTTCATTTGAATTAGAGTCGTTATTATTACTCTGGTTGTAGCGTAATGATAATAATTACTCTGTTCGAAACACTACAACTAGAGTAATAATATTACTGTAGTTTAACTGAAAATTACTCTAGTTATTTGTACATTTAGTATGAAAGAACCTATTTGTATTTGATCTAAAAATTACTAGAGTAGTTTTTATTATTATTATTATTACTTTAGTTGTAGCATAAGAATTACTCTAGTTTAATACGCCACATTTGGATTTTAGAGTAATAAAATTACGATAGTTTAAATGAAAATTACTCTTGTTTTTTTTTTTAACGTTCAACGAAAGCCCGGTCACCTGGGTAAACCCAATGGCAAAAGGCCACCCATGCCCGCGAATGCAGACGGCGCTGGTGACCCGGCCCGCCACGATTCCAGAGAAAACCCACCGCCCGAAGGCCCACTATGGCACTGTGGTAAAACCTCTGGCTCAACCTAGAATAAATTTGCTCCAAGTGAGACTCCAACCCACAACCTCCACGTTGGAAGGTCATGGGGCTGCCAATTACTCTTGTTATTTGCAGGTTTAGTATGATACATTATTATTGCTTTAGTTGTAGCGTAACAATAATTACTACAGTTCAAAAGACTGCAACTAGAGTAATAAATTACTATAATTTGAATGAAAATTACTCTAGTTAATTGTAGGTTGAGTGATGATGAAAATTACTATAATTTGTATTTGATTCTATAACGCTGGACAAATGTGTTGTGTGTAGAGATTATGTTATGATTGAGTGATGATGAATTGGAGCACAATGGTGACATAGAATTGGTCTTTGGTTTACTGTCACTAGGCTCTGCAACAGTTTGATTTTAGATAAACGTGTATGTAAATTTTGTTACGATTGTGATTGATTGGAGATGAATGTTATGGAAATGAAAGGATGAATTAGGATGTATGTTTGATTGCTGTAGGTAATTGTTTATAGACAGGTGAGATTGTTACAAGCAATTTTGAATCTCTAAACAATTTATTAACGCTAAGATGAAGAACTTCTGCTATTAAGTCAGTTAGTGAGATCGAGGAATGGTTAATTGGTGGCTACTGATGGATTTTACAGGTTATACGATTATAGATGCTGCCGCTGGTTTTATGACTACTTTTTGAGTATTGAGTTTTGGAACTTGAATTAGAGCACAATTAGGTTAAAATTATTACTGAGGTTGCTTCAATGATGGCCGTTAACCGCAGAGTTGGTGTCAGCTTTACTGTCCCTAGGTTCTGTAACAGTTTTGAATTAGTTGTCAGTTTAGATATTTATGTAGTTGTTATGAAACAGATCAAGTGATCTCAAAGGTTTGATGATGTTACTGTAATATTTAATATCTATTCCAGCTTTTGTCATCACTCGTTAGTCGTTCTACTGTTATTGAATCTGAGTTTGACCTGTGATCTTCCTAGCTATCTATATGACTTGATTGTACATGCCATCATGAATTTACAACATAACACATGACTTGTTTCTGTCATGTTGATAGCCAGTTTAGTGTGGATGTTGCCATTAAAGTCTTAAATCTGGCCTTGTTTTAAATCTTTCTTTAAAAGCGTTACAGGCTCTACTGTTGTTATTTCTCAACCCTTTGTCTATGGATAAATTTGTGTTTTTTATTGACGGAGTCTGGAAGGCTATGACTCCCTGGTAGGATGTCACCTTCATGTGGTGTAGGTATGCCTGGAAAAACTGACCCGTACGCATGAGTTATGCGTCATTATAAAGACCCTCCGGCTCATTCTGGACACAGGTTTAATTTATAATGGGTTACTCTGGGTGGATAAAAAAAAATCAAAATTAAGTATGGGTCAGATAGGTAATTAGTTAAAAACTTAAAATTGACGTGAAACAAGTTGTGAAGGAAGAATATCGGGAAGAGCGGAAGATGCGATGAAGAGGAAGAAAGCGGTGACGGTGGACGACTGTGGCAATGACGGCGGTTGAACCTGCAACCCAGGTTACAATTTGACCGCTAACACATGAGTAGGGTTTGTAGGTAGCCATCATTTTAGGGTTTTGGAAGTTTCACGTCCGGAGAGAAGAGACGATAGGTTATATGAATACTCTCCGGAAAACCAGGGGAAGAGACTCGCGAGGGAGGAGAGATACGAGTGGGATATAGTTTGGGTTCCAGATCCAGAGAGAGGGAAGTGAAGTGGCGGTTGGCGGCGGAAGGAGGTGCTGAAGTTGGTTCCATCTGGTTGATGCGTTATACACTGTTATTTGCTGCTCCTTGTGTATGCTGATCCTTCTATTTTTATAGAGTATTAAATATATTCTATAAACTTTCTTCTGTTAAATTCAATAATTATAAATCAGCATACAGAACAATAATTTAATCATGATTTTTTTTAAATCAGCCTGTTTCGAACCGAACTTGTTCTGACCCGCACCCGTCATGAGTCATGACCCAAACCTGTCCTGACCGGACCAATATGACCTTTTTTTTAAAGCGACCCATCCCTAACCAAACCCATTCTGACCCCTGACCCATCCACCCCGCTTGTTTTGCCAGGTATAGGTGTAGGTTATAAGTTTAACCCTAAATCACATAATAGAGATATGAAGAACCTGTTTTTCGTCTTGTATCTTTTAGATCACTTATGATGTGTATACTGACTACTAAGTTTTGTTTTTACTAGTCCTATACTCCTATAGTAGGCCAATTATATGATGTTTTACTGTTTCAGTCTTGTGTAGTGATATGTTAATTAACTTACTTTAAGTTAACTGTCAAGTTTTAACTTCATCTGTTTGTTTGTCCATTTACAGAGTGGGACCCGTGGGGTGTGCCTGATGACTATGAATGCGAAGTAGTTGAAAATGACGCTCCAGTTCCAAAGCACGTGCCGCTGCACCGGCCTGGTCCTCTCCCTGAGGAGTTCTACAAGACTTTGGAAGCTGTCATGGGTGGAAAATTGGATGCTGCCCCCAAGAAAGATGAGCCGGTGATCCCTTCGACTTCTCAATCAGCTTGAGCTTGCTGGTTTAGGTAACTGGGCTTTGTTCTCTTTTATTTCAAGTGAAGGGTTTCTTTCTATCAATAGAAAGCTGAATGTTTACTATATTAACAATTGTTGTTATGCTTAAATAACCATGTTTTTGAGGTCAAGTGTTTTATCTTGCAAACACTCGAGATTAGGAGTTAAATAAACATGATTTCAGCTGATCTTGAACGTGCTCACGTGTTTTCCTGCCATAATTACAACATCTTTGTTATATAATTAAAACTACAATTCTACAAGATAGGATTTGCAATAAATATTTCATTTTGCATGTGGATTTACATTCAACTACAATTGATGATAAACCAGCTTACGTGCCTCGGGCCACAGACTTTTTAATAGAAACCTGTTGTAGAAAGCCTTTGGGTGCGTGTTAGGCTTCCAAGCAAGGCGAGGCGCAGGGAATACGCTTTGCTGCAATCAAGGCGCTCCAACAACCTTTAAGCGAGATTCTGGCAATCTAGAGGCCTACCGTCGCCGCCGTTGACGGCTAGGATTCCGATAGGGCCTTAACACTATCTCCGGCAAATAAGGTAGACTCAGGGAACCATGTTTCTTTAGTTAATAATTTGGATGGTGATGATGATGGTTATGGGTAATAGTGGTGACTGGTGACGGGGTTGGGATTTGTAAGAAAACCAATAATGGTCAAGGTGGATGTTAAGGTTGGGTAGAATGTTAGCAGTGACAGGGACGTTAAGGTTGTGTGTGTTGGGGAAGATAAGGGGGTAGGGTATAAAAATGGTATAATAATATAACATGCCACGTCAGAGCATCTTGTCCACCTCAGCAGCAACGTCATCACCCACTAACCCAGTTAGTGCTAAGTTAAAAAAGGTTTACCAGAGGCAAATTGTTCAAAAGTTGGGATCGTTATTGGGAATTTTTGAAGTATGGATTATTGCCGGCCAATGGTGGAAACTTTGGATTATTAAAATCCAATACCCCTTTTTTTAAATTTTGGAGTAATGTCTTATGTTTATGAAGGTTTAATTTAATACATGCCAACAATTTTGAAATTTATTGAAAAGCCGGTTCAATCTGCAAAGTTGATTCGTTTTGGTGGTTTTCAATCAACAACTGGGCTTTCCATTTTTAGAATCCATAGTAGTTCCATTTTTAGAATCCATAGTATTCGACCTAAAAATCTGGGTTAAAAATAGAGTGTTGAGTTGTAAAAACAACCAAGGGTTGAAAATTTTATCATAAGTTTACTTGATAAAATGGCTGATATGTAAATCATATGAGAGAGCAACTTCTAGTTGTGAATAAAGCTTATATGATTGGGTGTATATAGATCAAAGCCTCAGCCTACGTGGTGCGTGCCTCGGCCTTTTGGACCTAGATCCCTTTGAGCACCTAATGCCTATGGTTACATGTTCCGATGGGATGAAAGATTTATAAGCTGACTTTATAAATTAACCCTAAACGGGTTGCTGTAACTTGATCTTTACAACTTCAGCAGGACCAAAAGTTCAATATAAGTTCCTTTGGTATGCTTCATATTTATCAAATATAATTCGTGAACAGTCAAATACTAAATATTAAACATTTATTTGAATTTCATCAGGTAATCGTTTTTTCTACTCAGGATGATGCATATACTCATTAGAACTTTTAATGTACTTGGTGTTTGGTCACGACAGTAATAGAAAACCAAGCAATTGCTTCTTGAAAACAGAAAGATACCTGTGTTCATTTTTTTATAAAAAAAATCAAAAAATCAACATTTTGTGAAGGGTAGGGACAGGATTTTAATTTCAAACTTATTTCATGACTTTTGTGATCGATAATTGAATTATAAACCTTATCTTCATATTTTAAAACTGTACTTGGTCGTAGATTTTAACACCGTTTTACCACCGGTTTTATTTATTCTTTTAGCAAATGCAAAACAGTTGCCCCACCTAATTTTGGTTGCATTTATAAAAAAAAAAAGACTAATCAAATTAAAAAAATAAATAAAATTGGTGGTAAAACAGTGTTAAACATCTATGACCGAGTACAGTTTCAAAATATGAAGATAAGGTTTATAATTCAATTATTCGATCACAAAAGTCATGAAATTAGTTTGAAATTAAAATCCTGTCCCTACCCTTCATAAAATGTTGATTTTTTTATTTTTTTTTTATAAAAAAATGAACACAGGGTGTCACCCCTTTAACAACCGCTGGTTACTTGGTTTTATTTGACTAAGAAATTCAAAACATGTGCTTGATAAGTCCTAAAATTATTGAAACATGATCACTTTTCCCTCAATAAAAAACTAAGCCTTCTAGAATAACCAAAACACCAAATGAATCCAAAAGAAGATCCGTTAGCTATCAAATAATGTGTTTCATGCATGCATAGCCACAGTTGCTCAATCTTGCTATTTATAGTTATACATATACATTATTATTCATCCCTAACCCCACACAATAAAACTCTACACACACAAAACACAATGCCTACAATAGTTTTGTACCCTGCTCCAGCTATGGGTCACCTTATTTCAATGGTGGAGCTAGGCAAATTCATCCTCAAACACCACCCTAACTACTCCATAACTGTCCTTACCCTCACTAACTCCTTCAACACCGGCTCTACCGTTTCCTACGTTCGCCACATCGCCGCCACTGTCCCCGCCATCTCCTTCCATCACCTTCCTGATATCGCGCTTGACCTTGAAGCTTACCCGACGTCCGAAGCCATAATATTTGATCTAATAGGCCGCAGCGTCCACAATGTGGACGCTGCGCTACGGTCCATTTCTCCGACCGCGTTAATTATTGATCTATTTTGTACCTCTGCCATGATGGCAGCTGCAAGTGTTAACATTCCGGTTTATTACTTTATTACTTCTGGTGCATGTTGCCTTGTGGAGATCCTTTACTTCCCGGTTCTCGATCGTGATTACCCGGGGAGTTTTCGGGATATGAACCGGCTTGTGTACTCGCCGGGGATGCCGCCGATACCGTCCTCGGATATGCCGGCTGTTGTGCTTGATAGAAACTCGACGGATTATTCGGACATGCTTAAACTTGCGGATTGCTTGCCAAAATCTGCTGGGATTATTTTGAACACTTTTGATGCGCTGGAACCGAAGCCGATTAAAGCGATTACGGATGGGTTGTGTGTTGAGGGTCATACGCCGCCTCTTTATTGCGTTGGGCCGGTGCTAAGTGACGGCGGGGATGGCTCACATGAGTGTTTGAAGTGGCTTGACTCGCAACCGAGTGAAAGTGTTGTTTACTTGTGTTTTGGGAGTGAGGGTTTGTTTTCGTGTGATCAATTGAAAGAGATTGCTAAGGGGTTAGAGATGAGTGGACAAAGGTTTTTGTGGGTAATACGGAGCCCGCCTACGGTTAAAAAAGGCGAGCTTTTTACGCCACCAGAGTTGCCGGATTTGGATGCATTGTTGCCAGACGGGTTCTTGGAGTGTACAAAGGATAGGGGTCTTGTAGTGAAGGGATGGGCGCCACAAGTGAAAGTGCTAAGTCATGACTCAGTGGGTGGGTTTGTGACTCACTGTGGGTGGAACTCGGTGTTGGAAAGTGTACGTGCGGGCGTGCCCATGGTGGCATGGCCGCAATATGCGGAACAAAGAATGAATAAGATTGTGATGGTGGAGGAAATGAAAGTGGCGCTACCAATGGATGAATCGGAGCGTGGAAAAGTGGCGGCCGCAGAGGTGGGGAGGCGGGTTAGGCAGTTGATGGAGTCCGAGGAAGGGAAGTTTGTTAGGGAGGTGGTGAAGGCAAGGAAGGAAGATGCAGCAAGGGCGATCAACCAGACCAATGGGTCGTCTCGTGTAGCACTTGGGAAGTTGGTCGAGTCATGGACTAGATAATGACTTGTTACTTTATGAAAGTATTGGTCTATCATCACACTTTAAAATTATCACACCCGTTGTAAAATTCTAAATGGGATTGTATTAAACTATTATGGACGCTCTTGGGCCAATCCATTGTTTGTTGATATAGGCTAACTAGCTGATTACCCCGGGAGGGTCCCGGGGTTGATAAATCTAATTTTACGTGATAACCTATTACAAATTGCTCAAGTTAACTAACCACAAAATCTTCCAATCATTGCATGTTCATAGTATTCTAATCAGTAATAACTCATATTCCCCACAAAATCTAATTTTACGTGATAACATGAACACTTTGTGTGTTTTTTTCCTGTATGAACGAAACCCCACAAAAAATAGTCGATTTTTTCTCCGTTTTTATATAGCACTATGGTACTCGTTGGAAAGATAATAAAACGCTCGTTAATTTGGTGTAATTTTTTTCTTTAAAAAATCCCGTATATAAAAGATATAAACGTTTAAAAGTTATGGGAGGAAATATGAGAGAGAAAATTTTAAATTTATTTTTAAATTCTTTTTTCCTAAAATAACTCAATTTAATTAAAAAGGAAACAATTTAAAAACACCAAAAACTCTCCATTATGATGCCACGTGACATAAGGTTGAGGCCTCCATTACACGTCACGTCAGCAAAAGTCTTTTCTTTTATATATATATATAGATTGCATGGTAAAATTCCATGGTGTCGCAGGAGTAGAGGGGGCAATCATGACCCAAAGGCATTAGTATGGGTTATTTTGGGTTTTTTTTATACTACAATGGGTGAATTTGGGTAAGGGAATACAAGTCCAAGGGTCAATCCGGGTTAATTTGAAAATTGAGGATGATAATTTAGGGTCAATATGGGTTGGAGATAAAATAACAACGGGTCAATCCGGGTCAACTAATCTGAGAACGGGTCATCATCTAGGATTTACATAATCTTCATTTTTCATCATCGTCATCTACTCATCTACCAGTACATCATATTCATCTACTCATCTACAATTACATCATTCTTCATTTGGGTATGTTTCTAGATTTATCAATGATTTCATCATCGTCATCTACTCATCATTTTGTTCTATGCATTTGAATATGATGCTTTGTCTATATATATTTCACTAGCTGATTACCCCGGGAAGGTCCCGGGGTTGAAAATTTTAATATGACTTAATAAAAAATGATAAAAGAAGAAAAATCAAATCACGAAAAGAGTAAATAACTTAAACAAAATCAATCTTAGTTAAAAATATTCACTACGTGATAACCTATTGCAAATGGCTCAAGTTAACTAACCACAAAATCTCTCAATCACTGCATGTCCATATATTCCCTAAGCTAGAACCTAATCAGTAATCATCTAAACAATCACTTATGTAAGCTGCAACTATTCAAAAAGTCATCAATCTCTAATGACTCCTATAATTTTTAACTTAATCAACTAAACAATCACTTAAGTTGAAAGTTGTAACCATTAAAAAACTTATCACATCTATATGCCCATTTATTAGTGACTCTAATATAGGTAAATTAAAAGCCAATATTTAGCATGTACCATTATTAGATAAAACACTATATAAAACATCCAGAATGAAGTTTAAAACATAACAATCAAATTAAAAGCGATTTAAACTACCTGGTCGGTTTTAGCTATCCCAATTATTATGCCACGTGGCGATTTCAAGAGGGGGGTGAAGGAACCAATGGACGCGACGTCAGCAAAAGGGCTTTCTTTTATATATATATATATATATATATAGATATATAGATATAGATATTATTACTATATAATAGATAAGTTGTTATGTATATCTAATAAAAGGTTGTTAACTTAAATGTCGGTTACAGATTATGAAAAGAATAAACACATTGATATCTCATATCACAAAACAAACGTAACCTAACCTCAAAGGTCAAATAAACTAACAATATTTCAATAAAACAAAGAAAGTCCAGAACCATATAATTCAATTACTTCAGATCATAATACGGAAACAAATAGAAGGAAGGAATCAAATGAACCTTGTAACAATAATCGGAAGAAGATTATTAATAGTGAGTGTAAAAAAACGTACCGGACAGAACCAGGGAGGTGGCTGGTAGGGAGGTTGGTGTAGGAGGGTTCCGTCATTGGATTTCATCTCTTTCCTAAGATCATACAAATTACATGTCTCCCTCGTTGTCGGTTACACCTCATGCGAGGCATCCGAACACCATCTATGCGTAAACATATTACGTGTAGGAGTGTAAACATAGTACCTTGTTGCGAGGCATGAGCCTCACGGTCGGAGCCGTCGTGAACCACCGTGAACACCATCTATGCCGTCATCCGAACTTCCTTTTTGAACTGTCTCGCTCTCGGTTTTTCTTACTGCCGTAGAACCCTCTTTGCTAGGGTTTTTCTTTTGTTTTCTTTATAGAGTTAAATGCCATGATTAGGTTTTGAGAGAAGTAAGGTGAGGTGTGTTATTTTTGTAGAATAATGATTAAGGTTTGAGAGAATATGTATTAGGGTTTACTCTTCTTTTCTTTTTTTTTTAATAAAAAAAACGAAAACATCAAAAAACTTTAAATTCTTTCAATTATTATGCCACGTGGCGATTTCAAGAGGGGGGTGAAGGAACCAATGGACGCCACGTCAGCAAAAGGGCTTTCTTTTATATGTATATCACAACTAATAAGAAAAGAAAACCAATAAAAGATGCAACTTATGTGTAAGTATGGATGATAAGTGTATTATCTGTTAAAAGAGAACAATAGGATGGATATGAAGCCATGACTATAACTAAATATGCAAGTTTTCTACAGCCGTATAAATCCTATGATTACATCAAAAGCATATATATACTTGCATACATAGAACAATAATAATAACATGAACAAATAGTTCAACGAATAGTTCATGTGCATCTTCAAACCTTGCAACTTTTAACAACACAACTATTCAATGTTATTCAATGTTGTTCATGACATCTGAAAAAACCAAAAATATCAACAATCAGAAGCAAAGAAGAAAAAAAAATTCCACCATCAAACATAAGTAGTAATATTTGATTAAGCCTCGAACCTTAACTTCAAACCAAGAGCGAAGTCAAAGACGGGCGGAGATCGCAACTGACGGTGGCAGTAGACAGCACCGAATGTGGGGATTCGTTGGTTGGGGCAAATAACGCTGACGAACCGCACAGAAAACTGGGATTGTTTGGCTGGGGAAAACGACGGTGACGAAGGTTGTGATAACGGCTGCAATGGTGGCGATGCAGATTATCTGGAGAGGTGGTGTAAGGTTTTTAGGGTTTGGGAGAGTGAATGAGGAGGTTAGGATTTAATAACTTTAGGGTTTTATCTTTTTCTCTTTTTTTAATTAAAAAAACGAAATAATTAAAAAACACCAAAAACATTCATTAAGGATGCCATGTGGCACTATAGAGAGGAGGTTGGAGGCACCATTGAACGCCACGTCAGCAAAAGGGCTTTGTTTTATATATATATAGATTTGGGTATGTTGTCTCCACTGTGCTTGTGACTTGATTTCATTTGTTGTGTTTTAAACTTTTAGGTGATTCTGTTTTGTGGTGTTGTTTGGATAAATAGGTTGTTGCTTTAAAAGTTAAATTATGGTTGGGTTATGTAGCCATTGATAACAACTTTATTATGATGCACACCAAGTGCTTGATGAAATGCATAAACGAAAATATTCTTCTAAATGCTATATTTTTTTTAACCCAACCCGACTTGACCCGTTTTGACCCGAGTATATTCTAAAAAAAGTCTTATTTCTTACTCTCTGCTTATTGAGTTGATCTACCTCCATAGGTAAACTTTATAACCGCATTCACTAGAGGGTGAGGTAGGTTTGATAACGGGTCAAAACATGTAATTCTTGGGTATGTTAGAAAACAAAAACAGTTCAGGCTGAACATATACATTTAAAGCTTGTTCAAATGAGGTCGGGTAGGGGTCACACACAAGAGTTCAAATGAGAACTCGACTTCATTTTCATTGTAATTAGACATTGCATTTTAGTCATCTTGATTAATATAATCTGTAGTTGCCCACATTTAGGGAAAAAAGGCCAAAATCTCTTGGTAGGGGTCACACACAAGAGTTCAGATGAGAACTGCATGTTAAGTTGGTTAAATACTTTGATGGCATTTGGTCAATTGCTCAATTCTTATGGCTTATAAGGCATCATATTTTGTTGTTCAATTGCGAAGGGAGAAACTTTGTGTCTGAGTTAACCTTGTTACTATGTATATAATAGACCTGTCAATTTCAACCCATTTGGTTGAGTTTGGGTTATTTTGGGTTTAAAATTTGACTTTGTGGGTTGAAATGGGTTTAGTATAATTTTCAAGGGGGTTAGGATGGGTAATATTAATTGTAGGATATAAGTAAGTGGGTCAGGATGGGTAAATTAAAAAAAACAAATGGGTCAGGATGGGTATTTTTAGATAACCATATACAAATCTGAATTAAAACTCACCCAACACCAAAAGCGTTAATGCCTCATACAAAATAAATGTCATTAAAAACAAAAAATTATATCTTTTGCATTTGTTGATAACCCCGGTCGGTTCGAAACCGTTCAGGTCGTTAACGGACGACCAGGTCGAAACAACACAGGTCGTTAACGAGACCGATCTCATCGAAATGGTTCGAGTCGTTAGCGGGCTTGAACGAGTCGAAACAGTCTGAGTTGTTGACCGGCCAGTTCGGGTCGAAATGGTCAGGTCGTTGGCGGGCCCGGTCGGGTTGAAACGGTCCGGGTTGTTACCGAGTCCGGTCGGGTCGAAACCGTCCGGGTCACTACAGGACGGGTCAGGTTGAAACGGTCTGGGTCGTTACCAGGCCCGGTCGGATAGAAACGGTCCTGGTCGCTACGGGACGGGTCAAGTTGAAACGGTCTGGGTCGTTACCGGGCCTGTTCAGGTAGAAACGGTCCGGGTCGCCACAGGGCCCGGTCCGGTCGAAACAGTCCGATTCACTACGGGACGAGACAGGTTGAAACAGTCTAGGTCGTTACCGGGCCCGGTTGGGTAGAAACGGTCTGGGTCGCTACCGGGGCCGGCAGGGTCGAAACAGTCCGGGTCGCTACGGGACGGGTCAGGTTAAAATGGTTTGGGTCGTTACCGGGCCCGGTCGGGTCTAAACGGTCCGGGTCGCTACCGGGTCCGGTCCGGTCGAAATGGTCCGGGTCACTACGGGACGAGTCAGGTTGAAACAGTCTGGGTCGTTACCGGGCCCGATCGGGTCAAAACGGTCCAGGTCATTACCGGGCCCGGTCGGGTAGAAACAGTCCGGGTCGCTACCGGGCCCGGCTGGGTCGAAACAGTCCGGGTCGCTACGGGACGGGTCAGGTTGAAACGGTCTGGGTCGTTACCGGGCCCGGTCGGGTTTAAACGGTCCAGGTCGCTACCGGGCCCGGTCCGGTCGAAATGGTCCAGGTCACTACAGGGCGAGTCAGGTTGAAACGGTCTGTGTCGTTACCGGGCCCGATCGGGGCAAAACGGTCCGGGTCGCTATCGGGCCCGGTCGGGTAGAACCGGACCGGGTCGCTACCGGGCCCGGCTGGGTCGAAACAGTCCGGGTCGCTACGGGACGGGTCAGGTTGAAACGGTCTGGGTCGTTACCGGGCCCGATCGGGTCCAAACGGTCCGGGTCGCTACCAGGCCCGGCTGGAACGAAACAGTCCGGGTCGCTACGGAACGGGTCAGGTTGAAATGGTTTGGGTCGTTTTCGGGCCCGGTCTGGTCGAAATAGGCCGTATCGCTACCGGGCCCGGCTGGGTCGAAACGGTCCGGGTCGCTACCGGGCCCGGCTGGGTCGAAACGGTCCGGGTCGCTACCGGGCCCGGCTGGGTCGAAACGGTCCGGGTCGCTACCAGGCCCGGCCGGTTCAAAATGGCCCGGGTCGCTAACGGACACGGTCGTCGACGAGCCAGATCGGGCCGAAACGGTCTGGATCGCAAACGGGCCCGGCCTGGTCGAAGCGATTCCTGTCACTAACGTGCCTGACCGGGTCGAAACGGTCCTAGTCGCTAACGGATACGGTCAGGTCGAAACGGTTTGGGTCGCTAACGGGTCCGGTTGGGTCGAAATAGTCTGGGTCGTTAACGGCCACGGTCTAGATCGATAACGGGTCAGTCGAGTCGAAACAGTCCGGTGTCACACCACGTCAATGGCGGAAACACGTGGCGCAACGCTCGAAAGTATATCAAAGTCAAGATTAACACAGACCATATTTAATTAGAAAAGATCAATTTATTAGAATGTCGGAAATGAGTATCTCGTTACAATATTGCACAAGGCATTATTTAAAACGATGATCATTAAGTTTTCAATATGGGAATTTCCGTTTATGTTCCAACCCGAAGGTAATAGTGAATGAAATCCCGACCAGTATCCGACATCCCGAATTCCACCGCACTAGCCCCATATCTATTCAGCGCTTAGTTACCTGAAAGATATGTTTAAAAAGACGTCAATATATAAAATATTGATGAGTTCACAGGTTTTAGTTACATAACAATAACATTTTCACAACCATCGACTCGACTCACTTTACCGTATAATTACTTTCTCATTAAGTAATTATACTAGGATCTTGTCGATCGATATTCCGTTTTTACAACCTGTGCGAAACCTGCACAACTTGTGGCCTTTGTAAGGAGTAGCTAGCTCCTACAAACTATAATGATGAGCAATCCCTTGAGCCCCATAACCAAACCAAGACTGATAATAATGCCCCGCTCCAAGTCGTTACTCGGTTTCCCACGACTTAAGTTCAGAATATATGCACCCCAGGCATAACCTAATGCATAATCGACGCTATCGATTAGGGGTGGGCCTTGTCAGGCACCAATAGTACTATCCAAATATTCTTTCGGTTTCATTTCCCTGAATTAATGATTACGGAAGAGAGGACTCAACCCCGAGTGGCGTTCACTGCTCAAGTACTCATCATACCACTTATCACATTTTATCCTTTGAAAACCTTTTCAACATGTGACAATATTTGACAAACATATCTTTCCCCCAGTTAAAACAGTAAAATGGGGCCGTGAAACTCACCTGAAACACTGTCTGGCTTACTAGGCAGATAGCAAGGAGGGTCTCGCACCTACAAACGTTCTAGACGTATAAGTCACTATTCCTATAGTGCATGTGCCTTGGCAAGTTGTACACCCAACTCCCGACCACAAGTTATTCCAAATCCCGTTTAATTGAGCGCGTATCCTAGGTTTCGTTGGCGTTACATTACCCTTTGTGTTACAAGTTATATATTACTGTTGTTAATATTTCCTTAACTTGTATCTTATTATCATCGACTCGACGTCACTTAACATATAATTATTTTCCCATTTAAATAATTATACTTAAGATCGTATCGCTCGATATAATATATATTTCGACCCTCGACCCGACTCACTTTGCCGCACATTTGTTTTCCCATTTAAACAAATATACTAAGATCTTGTCGTTCGATTGTATATTCTTAACGCCCGATTCAACTCACCATACCGTGTATTTATTTTCCCATTCAAATAAATATACTAGGATCTCGTTGATTCGGCATACACATATATATATCTTTGTCTTTTCGTCGCGGCTTCCCTTCCCACATATCTACTTTCTCATTAAGTAGATATACTAGAATTTTGCCGAGACGAGCGTACATATATATAAATGTGCAATTTTCCTTGTTAAGCATATACGTTTGTTTAGCGTCTTATTCGTTTATGTCATGTGTTTCTCCCACGAATAATTCCTTAACACTTAGGAAAGTGTTTATTAGTTTTCACCCATAATGTATATATATATTTTACTCCTTAAAATATATATTTTTCTTATCTTGCCGCAATGGCATTTTTCTCATGATTCGTCCGTGTATGGTTTGTTAACGCGTCTTAGTTCGATACCTTAACTCGATTAGTCAATTTTCCAAGTCTTTCCCAACATGTGTTTTATAGAAATATTATCCACATTTCTAACCCATGTTACTTGGAAGGTTTGTATTTTAGCCCAACTTGTTAACTTAGATACAAAAATGCTTCCAATACTTTTATATTCCCATTTATATAAAAGTATTCATTTTTGTACAAGTTTCTCAAGTTTGATCAACATTTTTATAAAATCTCTATTTTATAAAAATCCTTATTTTAAAACCCCTTTGTATTTTTATAACTTTCAAAAATACACTTTTATACAAAATACCCAAGTATTTCTACTAGTATTTACAAAAATCATCCTTAGACTTTATTACTTACATTTTTGACACCGAACTTTCCACACTTGTATTTTTGGACTAATAGTTTCTAAAATATCCATTTTAGTCCTCTAACTTTCAAAGTTACAACTTTAGTCCCTTAACTTCCAAAAGTTGCATTTTTCCACTCTAGCTTCCAAAGTTAACATTTTTCACTCAAAATAGTAAACTTTGAGGATTCAACTTTTTATTGGTAAGTTATTTTTGTATCAAAACACTTATGTTAGTCTTGTATTTCATGTGGAAGACTACTTATGTGTGTGTTTTATGTATTTGTCCATTTTAACAAAATATCATTCATCTAAGTAAGCTAACTTAGATTTTCCATCATCTTCATTCATGAACTTCTAACATGTTTTACCACATATTACACCATGTATGATCATAATAAGATGATTTAAAGTTACTCTTAACATATTCAAGTTTATTCTACAATTTTAACCAAAACATCATCCTACTTAGTTTTAGATGCAAACTTTACATATTTTCAAGATTAATACATCATCATTATCAAATCCATGGTTTATTTTCATATCTTTAATCTTCCATTTTACACATGTAAAACCTATTAAAGATTATGTTCAAAACCACCTTTTTAAACCCCTTCATGTACAACTTGCTTCTAAGAACACATACACGAATAATAACAATCAAAAACAAGATTAAGAAGCTTACTACTAGCACAAGGCTAGGGAAGACAAAACCTTTGATTTTGAGAGGGGTTTAGTGTGTTCTTCCTTAGTGGTTAAGCTCCAAGCTTGAAACACACAATAGGGGTTTGGATGATGGATTGTTTTAAGTGTTTTGGAGATGTAAAAACTTGAAAGAGATGTGTGTGTGGGTGTGAAGAAACCCACGGCTCCAAGAGAGAAAGAAGAAGGAGATGTTGCTTTGTTAACTCATGTATCTAACACATGTTATATAATCCCACCATATCTTTCATAGATTACACATAATCTTTCCCAAGATTTTAAGAAATCTTATGAAGGATTGTATGTGTACTTGGGAATCTTGAAAGGATATGAAGTGTGTGTGTGTGTATATAACCGTATATGTATGTGTGGATGGAGGAGGTTGCTTGCAAATCTTTGGTTAATCTTTGTAATCTTCTCATGATCTTTATACAAGACCCACCATGCATGCATACACTAGTGTAATGATGGTTAAGTGTTGCCTTGGATCCTATGGCCATATGGCCGAAATTTTGGCAAAGGGGGACAAGGAGTGGCATGCTTTTGTACTTGATAATTATTCATGTTTCTTACACCTTTTTGCATGCTTTATATGTAGGTTAATAGGTCATTATTATTAACACTTGCATGGGCACCACCCTTGGCCTTTAGGCCGGCCCCCATGTGGGTTTATGTGGGGTCCACAACTTCAAATATTTACCCAATACTTGTTATGTTAAATCCCTCGTCGTTCGGGTGTCGTTCGGGTATTTTTCGGGTTTTAATCACGCGTTATCCGGACATTAAAAATACCTTTAATAACCCTTAAATATAGTCTAATTTAAGCGTTGATTGGTTATTTAGGCCTTCGCCGGGTGAAATTATGAGTTATACGCGTATCGGGTGCGGTACGCGCATTTTATTTGTTACCGGGAGATTTGTACAAGACGTTTTCATTTATGGTTTTGGAGTTCCAAAACTTATTATATCTTATGAAAATACCCTTTATTTTATATCCTGGGTGTCCGGGATCCGTTTCGTTTATTTAATTATTACCGGGTAACTGCCAACGTCCATACCGGATAGCTTATTCGCACATGATCCAATCATGTTTTACCATTAAACGTATGCATTCCTATGCACTATTTGGAAATTGCTATCTCCTAAGGCCTTGATAATTTAATCACACATAATTGCATTTAATTATGTTAATCATATACTAATTACTCTGTACGGAGTTACCTTATTTTTGCCGGTTGTTACATTCTCCCCCCGTTAAGAGAATTCCGTCCCGGAATTCAATTCAAGTTACCCATCACAATAGTAACGTTGAATAGGGCGGGGTGTTTGCGCTTCATGAGATCTCCTCTTTCCTAGTGAGCCCAGATTCATGTTCGGCTCACGCTTAGTGCTCTATCAAACACAGTGTCATAGTTCAACTACGACTAAGCTCTTGGTCATCCCACCTTGACATATCTATCGGTTTTCCCGAAATCGTAGAGCTTATTGTCAACCGGACTTCCGCCGGTCGAGGAATTGACCAAAACTTCCCCAGGCCAGACTTGCGGGATTCATTAAGAGTCCCACTAAGCTCTTGCGACAATTCAAGCTTATTCATCACGAGGCCGATTTTGATTGCTATCTCCGTACCACCGAAGTATTAGGACTTGGCCTACTACAATCTCTAAGCTTATTGACACCTTCTCGGAGTATGACTCTCAGTGAGAACCTATTATTAGACCGAAGTTCTTAAGGCCTACGCCTTGTCTGTATGACTTCTTAATAGGTTCGCATCTCATCCAAGCAGTCTTTAATCTGCAAGATCTACTGGCCATCCCTCGAATAACCTAAACCAGGTTATGTATCTATCTCCGTCTGTCAATCGACGCACTGGAGATTTACACGTATGCCCTCCAAGGGCTTTGAGTAGTACACCCCGAACACTGGGATGCTAATTCCTATCACATAGGAAATTTTGGTGGTGAAGCTCATGGGTTCGATCTGCCACGATCATCGACCGTGTCAACACGGGACAATTCCGTTAAGTTCATTCAATTTGTCCGAGAATGACAAGCCATACTCGTCTCAAATCGAGTATCCCATGCTTGTGTACAAAGTTTGTCGAACTTGAGGTAGAGTGATCACTACAATCCGATATAATGTAAGTTGGCAATTCGGTGTCTAGCCATAACTCTCTCCGAGAGTATAGGTAACTGTCCGTATGCCTCATCTCGAAGCCACAGATGAGTACGGAATGAGAGGGTTCCAAGCAACCATCAATCATCACTTGGGTCACATCTGACCCCGGGACACCTCGGGTGTCATGGTGATGTCAAACAGGTGATCTTACCGCACCACATAAAAGTCCCCTTGGACACCTCGTCGGGTATCCCATTTTATTTATCCTTCGGCTCGACTCACTTTACCGTATATTTACCTCCCCATTAAGATAAATATACTAGGTTCTTGTCGACCGAACAACCACATTCAAAATGGGACTTTATTTCCGTAGAATCCTCTAGGTACTGAATTGCTGCTTTCCTCCTGAGTAATTGTGGTTAATGGTACTAGGACGCTTAGTATGGACTGATGGAGGTCGAAAGTTTTTGCGTCGCTTTCACCCCTCAGTTCCCTTACATTAAGCAGTGTATACATGGCGCCCGGGCCGTACAATTCCACAATCCTCGAGTAGAACGAGTCGACTCATCACCAACGGCAAGATGCTTCCAGTACATGGGTCTATACCGAAAAGAGTTATATGAAACATCATAAATTGTTGTCGCAATGAACAACGTATAAGGTTTATTATGACATATCAACACGTTGGCCCCCATTGCGACAAGTATACAGAACACCAGTAGCTACCCAACCATGGGTATCCAGTACCAGTTCTGTTATATGTGCTTCATGGGTACTAGTGTTCTATCGTCAATAGCAACCTAGTAAATCAATTCCGAATAGTACAGGCCACATGCCCCTGCATTGACCTTCAGATCTTATGCAGAGATCTGAGTGAAAGGAGTCCTGAAACCAAAACCCTCATTCATCGAAGGTTCCATCCTTTCGGAATCTTTTTATGTAAATGGTGAAATCGGGCCATAGATGCATACATTTAGCATAGATTTCACATTTGGCTTGACGGCTTCATGCGCTCAAGTCGTTACTTAAACAAGCGAGCGACTGATATCGTACCACAAGTAATAGTCCTGAGCCTTCCCACAAGGCATCCCATTCAATGCCTCAGTAGTCACACATATGGGCGGAATATGTAAGCCTTCAAGCTCGTCCTGATTAGTCCGGTGCCATACGCCCTGACCTGGCAGCTCACATTACCATGGTGCCTCTAACAGCGTCTATCAAGGATAAGGGGTTTTGCTCTAGTGTGAGCAATGCTACTTAAAGATGACTGGGAACACCACTATCGACTCGAGGTCGAAATTGTATTCCATTGTTCCAAGAATCTACGCCACGACACCAAAGTAGGATAAACCTTCCATCAAGGGAATAACAACATTAATCGATGGGTCGAGACGATCAACCATCTCAACCCAGTAGTGTGGCACCTTTAAAGAGTAGATAATGCTGCACGCCCTTCTGGATTCAGGGTTCAGAAACCTCTTAATCATGTACCAGGGACTTCACCAATGCACGCCCATGGGTGGGTCCACGACGGCATTCCCATAATCATCAGTATGGTACGTATGACTCCAAATGAATCCACTGGTGTGAGCAATAATTGAATCGAACCTTTCAACTCTTGCTAGTCCCAAAGGTATAGATCATAATATCGCTCATAATTACTCGATACCCTCAGGTTCGAGACGTATTCGAAATCCCTTATCACGAAGGCAAGTCTCGCCTTGTCACGTGTAGATCACAGGGTTTCTTCCCGACATTGATTTGCATAACCGATCGCTGGGCGACCAAATTGCACAAAAAGGTTAGGGCTGGGCATAGCGTCACTGATGCCTCAGATCCTGAAGATGTACCGCTCACGAAATGCGTGAGCATATACAGGGGTCGGCACATGACTCGGTCACCTACTCAGACGACCACGAGATTCAGACTTTAGGGAAATACACCCGTAATCACTAAGGCTAGAGTGTCTAAGCACGACTGTTAGAAAGTCCGTTGGACACCTGAAATCCTACATAATCACTGTCGGCACTACACAATCAAACAAATAGAACAATGACGGCACGAGGGGTTTAGGTGATGTCTCCATTTCGAGAGAAACAAGAGCAATGTACACGACAAATCATCACGTCGTCGAGGTAATCCAACAGCGGTAGCAATACGCCCTCTGAGCAACACGACAGTAGAAACAACATGGCAATGCCAGCAACATATCCACGAAGCACATCAACTAGGGAACACCACACAGGAGCAACATGACAACAGAGAAGTATGACGACAAGGCAACGCCGCAATAGGAACCGTACGACACAGAGAAATACGATGGCAAGGCTACACTACTGCAGGAGCAGTAAACAACAGGAATGCATCATTGACAATGCAGCGTAACCACCTGGATACGCAACTAGCAAAAATAATGCAACTGCAAGCATGCACAATGGCTGGGGGGGGGGGGGTAACACAGTAGCACGAATGCACGCGACAATATGACGCTCAACATGGAGAATCCCATAGTCCACACCACCATAAAGCTCCGTTATGGTGGGCACGCATCCCCGTGCGTCTCAGATCACTTGTGAAGGTGGGAATTTCATTCGTACCTTCGGCCTTGGGCCTAACCTCCATAGGCTCAATGGTAGAACTTGGTTAGATTGGCTGGCGCATTAGTCGTCATAACATAAATGGGAATGACGGGTTCCACATAATTTGGCTGACTTCTCAAGCCGATATTGTTCATGGAGAGAACGACCAGAGGCTTGTTATGAGTCACTCAAACAATGGCAACAGAAACATCGACAGTTTCCACTGAGGCCTGAGAACCATTGACAATGTTAGACTTCCTAAGAGCCCAAGGAATGATAACTAGTAGTTCAATGAAAGCCTCAAAGAGAATGGAATTAATAACAACAAACTCCACAAAGACACATAGATGGTCATAGCGGCCTGGAAAGGGTCATAGAGACGTCTTCGTTAATATCATTCACTTCTGCAGGAGCCTCAAAATTAACAACGTCAACCCGAGCAGAGCCATAGAACAACATCATCAAGCCCAACATGGACTGTACAGACAACGACAACAATGAACTCAACAACAAATATAGAAACGATGACATCAAGTTCGATAAGTGCTATCGAACCACTGATAACAACAAACTCAGCGAGAGCTACACTTAATAGCGCCAACAGGATTCGCTTGAGCCATAGGATAATAATAGGAGCAACAACGTCAGGCTCGACTGGAGCCTTAAACTCGTCGTAGCTATTATATGTGTGGTGATTGGTATCCATAGGACCTGGAAACCAACCTACATTTTTCCCGATAACAAGGGTAGTGGTCACAACGAGCATAGCAAGTAGAGGTAGAAGGATCACGATTTATCGATACACCACGATAAAATGAAAACGATACCGACTCTGGCTACCCAGCCGAGTCATTCTTCTCTTTAGGGTCTCCTTACATGCTATCTAGCACCGATAGTAATTAGCTGGAATGCCTCTCTGTCGCTCAAGCGAGGCCGGTGAACCTTCTTCCTGATAGGCCATGCCGTGAGAGTATCGAAATACGGCAAGAGATTAGACAGGTCACCGTGTCCACAACGAATGGACCTTGCAACCTTAGTTTATAAATCACCGTAACGAGGGGACGCAACGTCTCAATATCTATGGGGATTGATGGAAAACACTTCGCGTCATTTGCCGCCCCTATTAGATTACTAGTCTCGTCGTCATGACGAGGGTGACGAATGTTATTGCCACAAGAGCAATGGGATTTCCGTCCCATAGGTAAGTTTACCAGATAAACGTGACCACTTCCAGTAGTCCGTCGTTCGATTTTCGAGGGGGATTTTAATGTCAGCAAAAAGCGTCTTGCAACATTCTGACAATCACAGAACACTCTTACGATTACGATTCCCAAAGTGTGGTTCCACTTTCTAGGATTTATGACGGATTCAGACACAGTACATGTAATGAATCTACTCTGGCGTTTCCTCGACTGAAGCGAGGCTACCAATAATCCTTGAAAAACAAACAGGAGGTAGATAGAGGAGTCTGATGATAACCTTTGTATCTCAGGAAGGTAGTATGACACAAGTACCAACATGCTGAGTCCATCACAATTCATCTTCCGAACACGATCCAGCGCTATTGCGAAGTTTGTTAATCCACACTTGAATACTCAATACATCGAGTAGTGGACTCCCACGAGTTAATCGTATGCACTTCCGAGTGAGTCCATCGCCAAATGTCGACTGGGGCTTGCTGTTCTACTATACACCATCATCATAACACTGGCAACAATGCCGCGGTCGTGATTAGTGCCCGAAATTCTTGACATCGTCGAAGTTTAGCAAAGCACTATGACTTGCGGATGTGTGAGGCGACATGCCGATTTCACTATCCGTCCATGACTGCCTGGAAACAACCAATACTGTTGATTCAGACAAGGGCTATCGAGCTTTCAGGTTAACAATGATCAAGCTTCCTAATCCCGTAACTTCGATTCTGTCTTCCTACTGGAGAAGAAAAATATCCAACCCTTGAAGACAACCTGGGCATGCGTTAAGTCGATCATGACTTATTCACCATGATAACATCGCAGCACACGGCCACGAGTCTCATATTTAATCCACGCAGGGTCCCGTTCTCTAGACGCACTAGTCTAGCAGGGACGCACCCTAAGTCTTCACTGGGTTCCAGGTTTAGCATTCCTCGCATCGTTCCAGACATTTAGCTCCTATGCAAGGAAGTTTTCGTCTCTCGTCTCTATCCGATGCGAAGACTTACGTCAGATTGCTCAAATGAGTAGACGTTCGAGCTCTTCCGTGCTCGTACCTTAAAGGTAATGTCGAAGAAAGCTTATTAGGTTAGCTAGGATCAAAATAAAGGGACATCGACGAGGCCTCCCATTTCATCTATTGGCCCATCAAAACCAAGACTGAATCTAAAGAACAAGAACAACTAAGACAAGGAGTGATCACCAATCCCGGCCCTAGCGCCCACCAAGGTTACCGTGCACCCCAAACTATTATTACGTGTGCACCCGTAATGATAATTTGTGTTGCCAGGTAATCTTGTTGCCCGCTAGTTCCGAGCTTCCTGATCCAAAACCGAGATTTCATACAACAAGAGACTTGATCTAGTTTCGTCTCCAAATCACAAACAACGTGGCGACATCCATTAACGCGATAGAGATTAGTCCTTCCGATCATCCCGTCTACAGGCAAGCAGGTAGGCTCCTCGTAGACCACAGTGTCCTTCCTCTTGGCTGGTACCGGTGATCGGTGCAGGAGTGTGGACTAATGTGAAGCGTGACACAACAACCTTACTGGCAAAATATCCGTACTACGTATATGTATTAACTTAATCTTAGAAAATCGGATTCCTACTATAAGCATCTTATCCGCATTTTCTAATACTTCATATATTGACACACATGGCTAGTCGGTCGGAATTTCCCCTTGTACAATCCATGTACAATCTTCTTTCTTTTCTGAAAATATTTCGTTGTGTTTTATTTTTGAAAACTTCGTTTTCGAGCCAAAACCGGTTATAGTCTAGATTTTTCAAAAATTCTAGTTCGCTACAACCTTGGCTCTGATACCACTTCTGTCACACCACGTCAATGGCGGAAACACGTGGCGCAACGCTCGAAAGTATATCAAAGTCAAGATTAACACAGACCATATTTAATTAGAAAAGATCAATTTATTAGAATGTCGGAAATGAGTATCTCGTTACAATATTGCACAAGGCATTATTTAAAACGATGATCATTAAGTTTTCAATATGGGAATTTCCGTTTATGTTCCAACCCGAAGGTAATAGTGAATGAAATCCCGACCAGTATCCGACATCCCGAATTCCACCGCACTAGCCCCATATCTATTCAGCGCTTAGTTACCTGAAAGATATGTTTAAAAAGACGTCAATATATAAAATATTGGTGAGTTCACAGGTTTTAGTTACATAACAATAACATTTTCACAACCATCGACTCGACTCACTTTACCGTATAATTACTTTCTCATTAAGTAATTATACTAGGATCTTGTCGATCGATATTCCGTTTTTACAACCTGTGCGAAACCTGCACAACTTGTGGCCTTTGTAAGGAGTAGCTAGCTCCTACAAACTATAATGATGAGCAATCCCTTGAGCCCCATAACCAAACCAAGACTGATAATAATGCCCCGCTCCAAGTCGTTACTCGGTTTCCCACGACTTAAGTTCAGAATATATGCACCCCAGGCATAACCTAATGCATAATCGACGCTATCGATTAGGGGTGGGCCTTGTCAGGCACCAATAGTACTATCCAAATATTCTTTCGGTTTCATTTCCCTGAATTAATGATTACGGAAGAGAGGACTCAACCCCGAGTGGCGTTCACTGCTCAAGTACTCATCATACCACTTATCACATTTTATCCTTTGAAAACCTTTTCAACATGTGACAATATTTGACAAACATATCTTTCCCCCAGTTAAAACAGTAAAATGGGGCCGTGAAACTCACCTGAAACACTGTCTGGCTTACTAGGCAGATAGCAAGGAGGGTCTCGCACCTACAAACGTTCTAGACGTATAAGTCACTATTCCTATAGTGCATGTGCCTTGGCAAGTTGTACACCCAACTCCCGACCACAAG
This sequence comes from Ambrosia artemisiifolia, assembly GCA_032199755.1. Classification (NCBI taxonomy): domain Eukaryota; kingdom Viridiplantae; phylum Streptophyta; class Magnoliopsida; order Asterales; family Asteraceae; genus Ambrosia; species Ambrosia artemisiifolia. The sequence continues at coordinate 27,726,159 of CM063526.1, read as the reverse complement.
TTATTCCAAATCCCGTTTAATTGAGCGCGTATCCTAGGTTTCGTTGGCGTTACATTACCCTTTGTGTTACAAGTTATATATTACTGTTGTTAATATTTCCTTAACTTGTATCTTATTATCATCGACTCGACGTCACTTAACATATAATTATTTTCCCATTTAAATAATTATACTTAAGATCGTATCGCTCGATATAATATATATTTCGACCCTCGACCCGACTCACTTTGCCGCACATTTGTTTTCCCATTTAAACAAATATACTAAGATCTTGTCGTTCGATTGTATATTCTTAACGCCCGATTCAACTCACCATACCGTGTATTTATTTTCCCATTCAAATAAATATACTAGGATCTCGTTGATTCGGCATACACATATATATATCTTTGTCTTTTCGTCGCGGCTTCCCTTCCCACATATCTACTTTCTCATTAAGTAGATATACTAGAATTTTGCCGAGACGAGCGTACATATATATAAATGTGCAATTTTCCTTGTTAAGCATATACGTTTGTTTAGCGTCTTATTCGTTTATGTCATGTGTTTCTCCCACGAATAATTCCTTAACACTTAGGAAAGTGTTTATTAGTTTTCACCCATAATGTATATATATATTTTACTCCTTAAAATATATATTTTTCTTATCTTGCCGCAATGGCATTTTTCTCATGATTCGTCCGTGTATGGTTTGTTAACGCGTCTTAGTTCGATACCTTAACTCGATTAGTCAATTTTCCAAGTCTTTCCCAACATGTGTTTTATAGAAATATTATCCACATTTCTAACCCATGTTACTTGGAAGGTTTGTATTTTAGCCCAACTTGTTAACTTAGATACAAAAATGCTTCCAATACTTTTATATTCCCATTTATATAAAAGTATTCATTTTTGTACAAGTTTCTCAAGTTTGATCAACATTTTTATAAAATCTCTATTTTATAAAAATCCTTATTTTAAAACCCCTTTGTATTTTTATAACTTTCAAAAATACACTTTTATACAAAATACCCAAGTATTTCTACTAGTATTTACAAAAATCATCCTTAGACTTTATTACTTACATTTTTGACACCGAACTTTCCACACTTGTATTTTTGGACTAATAGTTTCTAAAATATCCATTTTAGTCCTCTAACTTTCAAAGTTACAACTTTAGTCCCTTAACTTCCAAAAGTTGCATTTTTCCACTCTAGCTTCCAAAGTTAACATTTTTCACTCAAAATAGTAAACTTTGAGGATTCAACTTTTTATTGGTAAGTTATTTTTGTATCAAAACACTTATGTTAGTCTTGTATTTCATGTGGAAGACTACTTATGTGTGTGTTTTATGTATTTGTCCATTTTAACAAAATATCATTCATCTAAGTAAGCTAACTTAGATTTTCCATCATCTTCATTCATGAACTTCTAACATGTTTTACCACATATTACACCATGTATGATCATAATAAGATGATTTAAAGTTACTCTTAACATATTCAAGTTTATTCTACAATTTTAACCAAAACATCATCCTACTTAGTTTTAGATGCAAACTTTACATATTTTCAAGATTAATACATCATCATTATCAAATCCATGGTTTATTTTCATATCTTTAATCTTCCATTTTACACATGTAAAACCTATTAAAGATTATGTTCAAAACCACCTTTTTAAACCCCTTCATGTACAACTTGCTTCTAAGAACACATACACGAATAATAACAATCAAAAACAAGATTAAGAAGCTTACTACTAGCACAAGGCTAGGGAAGACAAAACCTTTGATTTTGAGAGGGGTTTAGTGTGTTCTTCCTTAGTGGTTAAGCTCCAAGCTTGAAACACACAATAGGGGTTTGGATGATGGATTGTTTTAAGTGTTTTGGAGATGTAAAAACTTGAAAGAGATGTGTGTGTGGGTGTGAAGAAACCCACGGCTCCAAGAGAGAAAGAAGAAGGAGATGTTGCTTTGTTAACTCATGTATCTAACACATGTTATATAATCCCACCATATCTTTCATAGATTACACATAATCTTTCCCAAGATTTTAAGAAATCTTATGAAGGATTGTATGTGTACTTGGGAATCTTGAAAGGATATGAAGTGTGTGTGTGTGTATATAACCGTATATGTATGTGTGGATGGAGGAGGTTGCTTGCAAATCTTTGGTTAATCTTTGTAATCTTCTCATGATCTTTATACAAGACCCACCATGCATGCATACACTAGTGTAATGATGGTTAAGTGTTGCCTTGGATCCTATGGCCATATGGCCGAAATTTTGGCAAAGGGGGACAAGGAGTGGCATGCTTTTGTACTTGATAATTATTCATGTTTCTTACACCTTTTTGCATGCTTTATATGTAGGTTAATAGGTCATTATTATTAACACTTGCATGGGCACCACCCTTGGCCTTTAGGCCGGCCCCCATGTGGGTTTATGTGGGGTCCACAACTTCAAATATTTACCCAATACTTGTTATGTTAAATCCCTCGTCGTTCGGGTGTCGTTCGGGTATTTTTCGGGTTTTAATCACGCGTTATCCGGACATTAAAAATACCTTTAATAACCCTTAAATATAGTCTAATTTAAGCGTTGATTGGTTATTTAGGCCTTCGCCGGGTGAAATTATGAGTTATACGCGTATCGGGTGCGGTACGCGCATTTTATTTGTTACCGGGAGATTTGTACAAGACGTTTTCATTTATGGTTTTGGAGTTCCAAAACTTATTATATCTTATGAAAATACCCTTTATTTTATATCCTGGGTGTCCGGGATCCGTTTCGTTTATTTAATTATTACCGGGTAACTGCCAACGTCCATACCGGATAGCTTATTCGCACATGATCCAATCATGTTTTACCATTAAACGTATGCATTCCTATGCACTATTTGGAAATTGCTATCTCCTAAGGCCTTGATAATTTAATCACACATAATTGCATTTAATTATGTTAATCATATACTAATTACTCTGTACGGAGTTACCTTATTTTTGCCGGTTGTTACATCCGGGTTGTTAACCGGCCCGCTTCGAAATGAAATATTTCGCATCCCTTAAAATTTTATTTTTAAATTTACTTTTGTTTTTTATTTTAATTTTTTTTTTAGTTTTTAAATTTTTAATTTTTTATTGTTATTTTAATCTATTTTGATGTGAGCTTATCTTAATCCAAACCATCCAGGCCCAAACCCATCCAGACCCAACCCATCCTAACCTATTTTTTTAATTTACCCATCCTAACCCAAACCCATCCTAACCCAACACCCAAACCAACCCAACCCACCCATTTTGCCACCTCTAGTATATAACATATAAGAATGTTAGGCATTACATTCAACTCCACTGACCCGACTGAACGTATACATTTAAAGCTTTTTTAGAACCCAACCCGATTGACCCGTTTTAACCCGTTTTAACAAAGTATAAGTTTGAGACTTTTTTTGCCTCTTTTACATAAATACTAAAAAAAAGCCTTTTTTAAACCCAACCTGACCCGACCCAAAACCCGTTTTGACCCGAACCCGACCTGACCCAAAACCCGTTTTGACCCGAACCCGTTCCGACCCGAACCGATAAAACCCTCTTTTTTAATTGACCCGTTTTGACCCCCGGACCCATATCGACCCGACCCGACCCGTTTTCCAGCTATACGCAGGAGCATGTGATGTTTTGAGGTGACAATTGTCGTAAACACAAGGCAACTTATTATGGGTATCTATTGTAAACACCTTACTACCGCTTCTTCTGTTTGTAATGTTGATCAGTATGTATGTTTCAGTTGCATAATGTTACAATAATATTTCACCACACATAGCTCCTTGACTCCTAATTAGCCAAACCAATATTTCCTAAACTTTGTTCTCCTTCATATTTGTTAGGTTTCCTTTTGTGGTCAAACTCAGTATCATTTCAATGCAATGTTGAGCATACTTAGTCTATTTAAGATGAAATGAATATACTAGCCAATTCTGAAAAAACAAAAGAAAATTGCACTAAATGTTTTTACACATTTTGAAAGAGGCTTGATTCCCCGCGACGCAGGACCACCACCTAGTCATTTGTAAATATTGAAAACTTTATAAAATAATAATTATTATGTTAGTGCATATCTAGTGTGACAATACATCAGTTTTACATCTAGCGTACTTAAGTTGTGCACGTAAGTGGTGTACTCAACCTAAGTACGTCTGATTACTTAAGTGGCGTACTTAAGACAAATACGCCAAGTCAAAGTTGGCGTACTTATGCGACTTTAAGGGTAAACTTGTAATATCAATGTAATTGTTAGTGGGGCTATAAAGAGGTTCATTGTCATAGCTTGTAGTAAGTTTTGGAGAGTTTGAGTTTCAAAGGTAAATTCATTTAGGAGGGAGGGGTGTTACCCCTAAGTTTTTTCAACTTTACTGGTTTTAACCAATCCTGCATTGCCATATCACTTCACTGAAACACATTTTTGGAGGCAGCACTCCACTGATTCGTTTATTTATTTTTATTTAAATAAATATCTTAACTCTTTTTTTTTTAATTTCACACTGTTTAAATTATTAAACTGGTTAATAATAATTTAATTTCACACTATTACAACCGTCCCACAAGACGATCACTAAAATTGAATTTTGAATTCATGGAACGGTCAATTGAATTGAATTCATGAAACCGTCCACCTAAACGGTCAGTAAAATTGAATATTAACATTAAAACCATTTCAAACTTTTGTGTATAAACACACCAATCTGTGGGGTTAAAACTCACACTTTACCACGGTTTAAACGAACAAACAACCACACTCTATACAACTGGATCGAGGGAGAAGAGATCGCGTTGGTGGTGTTACAAAGACGCCAGAAACGACCCGACTCTACAACAACGTCAACACTCGAGGGCCCCGGGCTCGGGCCTGCACCCGGAAGGGTTCTAGGACCGCGTGTTGGGCGACTTCAACCAACATGTCGGCATCAACTACCGGACCAACGAGAGCCTCCAGCGGAAGTGGACCGATCTCAACAATAAGTGTGATCAGTGGACCACCCTCTACGAGCGCACGTTGAGGGAGGATCCGACATTGATCCGGAGTTGGCTATCGCGCGAGTTCACGCATGTGGACTATGCGGCTCGATACGACAACATTTTCGACCATGTCGAGGCATGACAATTGTTGCGCCAACCTTAAGTTTATTTTTCTTTGTTTTAATATATTTTAGTTTTATGTTTAATATTAATGAATTTATGTTTTATGTTCTTCTTTATGTTTTTTTATTTAATTAAATTTTAATTTATTTTTATGCTTTAATTTAAACAATATTTACCCACGGTTTAAATAATAAAACAAATGGTTAAAATGATAAAAAAAATTTATATTGAATCAAAATAAAAAACCCAAGGTTACCGACCCGTTAACTAAAACCATAAATTGATTCATGGGACCACTAGCAACATGGGTGACGGCGGTGTTATCGTGCTAATAGTAGGGTACCCGTGACCAGTTCAAGTGACGCCCCGTCCCCCCTTACAAATGTAGTATATTTAGGGTTTGTGAATTCCATATCAACACCAGCCTGAGATTGTATTGAGTGTTGGTTCATGTAACATCATGAAATTTCTCATGTATTTTGTATTTTAGTTCCAATTTATTTTACACTCAATATCAAATTATTTAATAAAATCCCATTTTTCGTCATTTCTATATTTTTTTCTTTTACTATATGTTCAAAATCATAGAAAGAAATATAAACTCATCTTCGAAAAAAAATCCATTTTCAATAAAATATTTTATTCATAAATTTTTATTTTTTATGAATAAGCTTATTATTAATAATTAAATAAGAAATTATTTAATTAAAATATTTTCTTTTATTTAATTGTATTTCATTCCATTAGTCGGAGAAATAAATAAATTTTTAAGATTCAAAAAAAAGATTATTCATTTATATTTAAAGTTGTTTAAAATTTAGAAATGATTTTGATGTGCAAAACTTGGGCCTAAATGCTTTCTTTATAAAACCAACCCAAGGCAAATCAAAACTCAAACTCGTTGAGCCCAACCGGCCCAATACACCAAGCTCATAAGCCATCCAACACCATCACCTTACCCATTTGTCTCAGACCCGACCCGATTGAATCCCACGATCGACACACTCTTAATTAGCCCGGGATTTGGCAATACCTTTTGAAATCAAACTCATAGATTCAGTTGGAATAATAATATACACCTTTCGTTTTACATGTGTGGATCTAACGGAATTTCCTCTCTGGTGGGTTTGGAGAGTAGTAGTTTCGTTGTGGGTCAGGCTGATTTAAAAGCTGTTTCGAGCAAAGTAATCTAATATGAGAAAGTGTGTCTTAACAACCAACACGTTTATACCATTTGCTTTTGACAATTTTGGTTTCCCTGCGTCATAGACTGTGGTGTTACTTACCCGAGTCCAACAGGTCATGCATAGTAATATTATAACTCCAAGATCTATGAATGTAGTTTTTAAAAGACTTAGTTTTGCTATTCAAAAAGGTTAATGATGCAACTTATTGCTAGTTTGCCTTTTGTTTCGCTGTAATCTCTCTTTGTTAATTAAGTTTTAAATTTTCTACTTAATGGATAAATATGATACTTTTACTTGAAGCTATTATGATTACAATAACATATTATATTTGATGGTTGATATTTAACCCAAAAAGAATACTATAAACATTAACAACACGTATTTCGAATACTTATAATTTGAATTAGTGATCATGTTAATCATTGTCTGATGTGAGTCAAAATAATATAGAAAGGTAGTTAGTAGTTAGTTGGTAGTTAAGGGCATAATGGTCTTTTAGCTTAGATAGTCAAGGATAGAATAGTCATTTCAAGTCTTGTATTGTTGACTATAAATAAGTCAAGGGTCTGTATGCAAGAATCAGTTGATAATAATAATAATAATAGATTTTACCTCCAAAACTCTTCTCTCTAATTCTCTCTAACTCATCTCCATCACAATAATCCTAATACTCCATAGCTTATTCTTCCATTGAGCTATCAAGTGTAGGATTGGTAGTTGACCACTTAACCATCTCGACTACAAACCATATCATTGGTATCAGAGCCTGTCCTCCTCGGCTCAATCGAAACCAACCATTAACAGCTTCATCTTCGTCATCTGTGATTTACTGTTCAATCAATTCAAAATCGTTATCCGCCATTAATACAGCTTCATTTTCGTTTTACTTTTACTATCGTCAACCATTTTCTTGTTCTTCATTTTCTTTCATTCTCGGTTCTTAAACTTCTGTTTTCTGTTTCTTTCTTGTAATTTTGTCAATTCAATCATTTCTTCATTATTGTCTGTTCATTTTTCACTCAATTTTCCGTTCCTTTTGTTTGTTCTGTTCCTACCTTGTTCTTTTCTATTTTCTGTCCATTTTACTTAATTTTTCTGTTTTGTTTCGGTTCTTCCTCTATTAATCGAATATGGAGATAGGTCACCATGAGATTGACATTATCAATCATTACCTAGACCAATTACAATCTATATGGGATAAGTATGAGCAAAGATTTTCAGAAATCTTGAAACAACATTGCTATTCAAAAGTCTCAAACAATGAACCTGTCCACCAGGCGTTTGATGAAATGTCTAAACCGTTTACATGTGAAATTCAACAAAAAGAAGTCAACAATAGTTCTTGGTCAGAATTTGAAGAATCTTCTTCAGTGGATGATGCTTTGAAAAACGAAGAACAAAAAGTTGAAATAAATAAAGATCAAAAGAAAATTGAGATGAATTCAAAATTCAAAAGAAAACAAGGGTGAATGCAACAAAAGAATTTGGTTTATGGAAGGTTAAGAAGAAACGATATGCAACTTTTAAAGATAAAAATGCATATGATGTGGAATACATTGGTGATGTGCTTTTTACAAACACATTAGTCACTTGTTGGAAAAAAGAAAGAAAGAAAAAGTGGGACAAAAAGAATCGAGCAAAACTACGAGATCATGATCGAGCAAAGATGAAATCAGACAAATTCAAAAGTAAACTGAAGAAACAAGACTCCTATTCAGTTTTTATGATCAATTGTTTTTCAGATTCTGCAAAAGATGAATCTGTCTACCGGGTGTTTGATGAAATACCTGAAAAGATCAACTGTGAAAAAGAAAAGGAAGATAAAGATTTTAAAAATTTAGATAAAGATTATAAAAATTTGTCTTGGGCAGAATTCAAAGGATCGTTAATAGAAATTGATGATTCCATAATCAAGAAAGTAATGCCAAAACAAAGTGGTAACATGATCAGGATTATGGCAGCAAGGAGTCCCAACATTAAGCGTAGGAAAGCATTCAATAGAGATCATTTCAGTATAAAATATCCACACATAGCTCTTCGAAAGCCATCTAAGCTTAGGATACCGAGGGTTGCGATGGGTTCTTCTTTGAATTATCAAAAGAAAGGTGACACACAAAGCAAAGCAAAACTGGACCCTGTTCAAAAGTTGGTTCCACACGGACCACTCCAGTGGCGAAAAAACCAACCACTGTTGATGTGCCAAAAAACCGGATGATAGCAAAGGCACTAGTTTTTAACTCTCCGAAGAAGGCTATAGTTCTTAAAAAGTCTGTTGTGTTGCATATCCCTCTAACAAAGATTTGTGAAGGGATGAAGAGGCTTGCGATAACAATTCAAAAGAAGTCGTTAAAGGGTAAAATTAGCAAGCCGAAGAAACCAGAAGACTATGAAAGAAGACAACTAAAGAATTGCAGGAGTGAGAAACAGTCGAAAGGTTTGGCGCCTTCAAAGTCTACAAAGACTCGGAACAAGAAGGTAGGAGATGGCCAAACTGAAGAAATTCTTAGTGTAAATACTAAGATGATAACTCATGAGATGGTTTTTACTGATGAGAAGTTAAAAAAATGGATGGATATTGGTTGGAAACCCAAGAGGAAGTGGGTCAAAATGGGTTCAGCATGGCACTTTCAAAAAGTGTGGCAGGTGAACTTTGGAGTTGTGGCTGTTGACTTTTTCATAAGTCAAAACAGACTTGAATTGGGTAGCATTCAGGTTGCAGGCTTCTCCAATAATTGTCTACAAAGTAATGAGGTCAAGGATAGAAAGAAGGGTGTGAAAAGATGGCTAATCAAGTGGAAATGGAAAGAGATGTATGATGGTACATGGCTAATCAGTTATCAATTGTTAATGTTTCTGTGCTTAAAAAGTTTGTGGACCAGATCCTGTTATGCAGATTGATATGATATAAAAGACTGAGTTGCCTGTGATAGAAGGGGGTACTAAGAAGCCTAAGGAAGTTTTGGATAAAAATATGATAAAGACGGACAGCAGTATACGAGTTCAGTGGTTAGTGCAATGTATGTGTATGTGGTTAGTGGTTAGTGTATGTGCAATAGGAAGGAACAGAAGTAGTTGATACTGTGTGGAAAGATGCAAGTAAGATCACTAAGTCTCCTGATTTTGATCCTTGGGGTCAAGGATCTTTTCAAGAGGAGGGTATTGATGTGAGTCAAAATAATATAGAAAGGTAGTTAGTAGTTAGTTGGTAGTTAAGGGCATAATGGTCTTTTAGCTTAGATAGTCAAGGATAGAATAGTCATTTCAAGTCTTGTATTGTTGACTATAAATAAGTCAAGGGTCTGTATGCAAGAATCAGTTGATAATAATAATAGATTTTACCTCCAAAACTCTTCTCTCTAAATCTCTCTAACTCATCTCCTTCACAATAATCCTAATACTCCATAGCTTATTCTTCCATTGAGCTATCAAGTGTAGGATTGGTAGTTGACCACTTAACCGTCTCGACTACAAACCATATCATTGTCTTAGAAGACAATGAAGAACAACCTAGTACTCGAGTAGATTGCACAGCATAGAAGAGGGAGATTACAAAATAATTAAGATCAATGTTCAATATGAGTTACTCAATAATTGTTTTATTTAAATCACTAGGTTTAAATATTTAGTATCATGAAATAGGGATGAGATCGATACTGAACCCATACCGTGTAAAAAAATATTGATGCATAAAACAAGTAAAAATATTGAATATTGTACTGATTATAGCAGTATGGTACGAGTAGTGTAAAATTAGCAAGAAATACAAAAACCAAAAGTCCTAGCTAACAAACAAATACTGATACTGCCATATTGGTATCGAGTTTACTCAATCGGTATCAGTTAATAAAACTCATCCCTACCATAAAGTTGGCTACTATTTAAATAATATTAAAAATCAGTTACATTATGTATAATTTTTAAAAGATCAACAAATAATAATGAAAAAGTATATGGTACAAAGCTCCTTAACATACAAAGTATAAGAAGCCACTATATTATGTCACCTGTCCACTTAACCAAACCTTAATTAACCTAACTAAACCTTAATTAACTTCAATTGCAGTTAAACCCAAGGGCAAATCAGACTTTTTTTCTCTGTAACTGATTACTGCAATCACGTTCTATATTTTTGTAAACGATTTCATAACATACGTGAACGATTTCAAATTCGTATTCGTATTATACAACATCAGTCGATCAAACAGATTATTCGATGAACAAACAAATCAAGTACACCAAATAAAAAACTGAACGTGTAAATGTAGAACAGTGCAAAAAAAAACTATTATAGAGAATCATTCCAAAAATTAAAAAACAGAACATGGTTACTGAATGTAAATGAAGAAGATGGAATGTATAAACGTAAATGAATGCTCTAATTTTTGAAAACCCATCACTTGAAACATGCTCTGTTTTTTTTTATAAAAAACAGAGCATGGTACTGTAAAGAATTGATTTGTAAAACCCTAATCATACTTAGGTCAAACATGCTCTGTTTTTTTGAAAACAAACAAACAATTGATTTGTAACTTAAATTTTGTTAAAATAAAATGGGTGCATCCAAATTGATTTGTAATCAAGGAGTGTAATATAATGAGTGCGTCTAAATATAAATGATGCGTCTAAATTTTGTATCCAAATGATAAATGGTGCGTCCAAATTTTGTATCTAAAAACAAATGGTGCGTCCAAATTTATGGTGGATAAACAAATGGTACGTCCAAATTTATGGATAAACAAATTGTGCGTCCAAATTTATGGTGGATAACATGATCAAAATGTAAAGATGGTGCAAGGTTTTTTTTTTCAAATTTGAAGGGAAAGAAAAGAGGATAATAAACAAGTTTGAGAAATATCTTGTTGGTATGTGTCGTTGAAGCCGACTTCAAAGCCGAAGCAATCTCATACTTGGGTAAGAGATAAACAATCTGAAACTAGGAGTGTGTTTTTATTTTGTTTTGTCAAATACAAGAGTGCGTTTTTATTTGTTTTGTCAAATACATGATTTTTCAAGGTGCGTTTAAAATATTTGTAAGTGCGTTTAAATCTTTGTAAATGTGTTTAAACGCCCATGTTTTCACCAACTTCGTCTTCTTCGTCTGCAACTTATTTTTTTAAGGAAAATTGGATTGTAATAATCCCACCTTTGTGTTGTTGGCCAATAATAATCCCACCTAAGTTTATTCTTCCCACCAGTCCCACCTTTTAATTTATTTTTTCTCATTGCACCCGCCGTAAAGTCACAATAACGCCGTTAGCTGAAACTCACAATTCTAGGCGATTGTTCACCGGATTTGATAGAGGGAATCGAGACAATGATATTGGGATGTTCAATTGTCGAATGAGCATGGTTTGATGGTTTAATTGTCGGTTCCGGTCAACCCCTCCGTCAAGAACATCAACCTGAAACCCATCAAACCATGCTCGTTTCTACAATTGAACATACCAATATCATCGTGTCGATTCTCTCTTTCAGATCCAATAAACAATCGCCTAGAATTGTGAGTTTCAGCTAACGACGTTAGTGTGACTTAACGGTGGGTGCAATGAGAAAAAATAAATTAAAATGTGGGACTGGTGGGAAGAATAAACTTAGGTGGGATTATTATTGGCCAACAACACAAAGGTGAGATTATTACAATCCAATTTTCCTTTTTTTAACCTAATTTTTATGTTTAATCATACTTATTAAAACAAAATCGAAAGTATTTGACAACTATTACGAGCGTTTATTCATAATTGTATGTTTTTCGTATGATTTAATTGTCCCAGTGTAAATCTCTGTTTTTCTAATTTTTTCGTTTTCGTTCATTTGTAATCCAATGTTTTTTGTTATTTTGATTGTGTAATCATTCAGATTGGTTTAATCGATTTCAATTGTCGAAAATTTTTGTTTCGATTGATTCTGTTGTTATGATTTGAAAAAAAAAATAGATTTTTTTCCTAATTTACCCTTGGTTAGTTTGACCCAAGTATGATTAGGGTTTTTAATTAGCATCCAGCCATCTTGTTAATCTAATGGTTGAGATTGCTTCTTACGCTTTGTACGTTATCTCTTCCCAATAATAATATATTTTATAATCCTTTCATTCAAATTGTTTGATTTATCAATAATAATTCAAAAAAAAATTTACAAGTATGCCCTAATCAAGAGGGTTGGGTTATTCTACAAAGGCTATAAAAAATAAGAAGGGTGAGAAGCCACTAGAAAATGACATGTGTCAAAGGATTAGACAAGTGGGAGGGGTAATTTTGTCAAAAAAATATGCACATGCAAGTCACATGCCATTTCCACCTTCATTTTTAAATGTCCGTAACTATTTTATACGTCATCATTTTTTTAAAAAAATTATACCATAAAATCGAGCGTATTTTTATCTTTAATATGAGTACCATATTGTTATACTTTCGAAAAAAAAAGTCAAAAACCCACTTGCGTAAGACACAATGGAGTGTAAAACACAATGAACACTAATTAAATATAGGGTATAAAATATAATCAACAATCTAATAAAACACAATTGACGACATACTAAAGATACAATGAATAGAAAACTAAAATACAATTAATACTTTTGAAAAAAAAGTTGAAAACTCAGTTGCGTAAGACACAATGGACGACATACTAAAGACACAATGAACATAAGACTAAAACACAATGAATACTTTTGAAAAAAAAGTCAAAACCCAGTTGTGTAAAACACAATGGATGACATAATAAGGACACAATGAATAGAAGACTAAAACACAATGAATACTTTTGAAAAAAAAGTTGAAAACCCAGTTGCGTAAGACACAATGGAGATAAGGTAAAACACAATGAGTACCAATTAAATATGCAATGAACAATAGGGTATAAAACACTATGAACAGTCTAATAAAACACAATGGACGACATACTAAAGACACAATGAACAGAAGACTAAAACACATTGAATAATAGACTTAAACACAACGAACAACATAATAAAACACAATGTACACCTAAATACAAAACTCATTTCGTAAAACACAATGAAAAGCATACTAAAAACACAATGGACAAAGTTAAATCATGTGTAGACTAAAAAAACATAAATAACATATTTATAAAGCACATGTGCATACTATAACACAATGAACGAGCAGAAAACACAACTGAGAAGAAAACCCATTTAACACGAATTTTTTTTTTCAATTTTAATATAGCAATGTGGTATTCATATTAAAGATAAAAAACGCTCGTTAATATGGTGAAATTTTTTTGAAAAAAAAAATATCGTATGAAAAAGTTATAAACGTTTTAAAATGATGGGGAATTGACATGTGCATTGCATGTGAAGAGAGAAAGTCAACAAATGTGGTTTTCCTTTTATGCCCTTACTCTAATTTATTATTTATTTTTTTCAAACAAACTAATATCAACCATTCAAATATATGATCAATGAATCACAATCATTCTCACCCTTTCTAGAAAAAGTGTCTTGTGTATTACATCTAACCCCTAATCAAGATACCTTTCACCTCAGATAATTATTCAATTGAATACACACAAAGATTTTGTAGATCTAGACATCTAGTGAATGCCCCATCTAATAAGTAATAACTAACTGAGGTCGCTTAAATAGCCGTGATCGATGGTTAACATGCTGGGACATGTTCTTTTGATCACTTTTTTGTATTAAAATTATATGTCATTATTAATATTGTGAAAATCACTTGACATGTTGAAACATGTTCATATTTTTTTTTGGAAGGCAAATTTCATTCAAACAAACACAAAACCGGGATCTCCAAGACGGAGACCCCAACAAAACCAACGTCACATTATGTTACATCGAAATCAAACGATTGCCAATCCTTCCAACCCATAACACCCTTTTTACATCTATTAGAAAACCAAACATAACCAATAGCTTTTATTTCCGCAACCAGATTCACCACCGTCCTGTCATCATTTTGAAAGATCTTTTCGTTTCTCGCCTTCCAAATCCGCCAGCAAGTAATAATCATCAAACCGTAGATCACATTCTTCTTCCTCGGAGGCCAGTCCATGTCTTGAAGAATGTCTTGTCTCGAAAAGAAGAAGAAAGGGGGCAGCCGCAACCATCTCGAGATACCACACCAGACGTTAAAAGCCAAGTAACAACCCGTGAATAAGTGATCTACCGTTTCTACCTGTTCATCACAAAAACTACACATAATCGAACCACAATCCAGATTTCTTCTTTGGAGCGCTTGTTTCGTTGGGATTCTATCGCGGAGCATACGCCACATAAATACATTACATTTTATTGGAATCCACCTACACCATTTGAAATGATCCTCCGACTGAATAAAGCGGTCCCCATCAAGCCATTTCTTAACCACCCGAATATCAAAACCATTGAGAGACCCATTATCCCAAACCCATGAATCCATGTTTGAACCCAAACGTTGGCCGAACAACACTTCACAGCAGCTTAACAGCTGCTGAACCTGCACATAGGACTCCGGTTGCGACCTCCAGTTCCAGTTCAGATGTGTACCATTATCATCTACCTTAATTCGATCCCGAACTTTGCAGAATTTATCGGCCTCTAAACGAAATAACTCCGGAAAAAGGCGTTTCAACGGGTAGCTATCAATCCACGGATCAATCCAAAACATAATCTCAGCACCGTTCCCAACCCGCCCTCGAATCATGTCAACGCTGCAGCGATTATCTACTTTCAGCCGTAACCCACACTTAACAATATTGACCCAAACACCACTAAATCTCCCATTGTGAGGATACGCCTCCCATCTTCGTTGAGAACCATGGATTGCATCCACGACTCTTCTCCATAAAGCATTATTTTCATGTCTATACCTCCAAAGCCATTTCACAATAAAAGCTTTATTGCATTCGCCCAATTTCCGAATCCCCAGGCCTCCATATTTAACCGGTTTGGTGACCTCCTCCTAAGCCACCCAATGGAGTTTCCTACCATCACTATTACCTCCCCAAAGAAACTTCTTGATCACCCCTTCCAAAGTGTTTAACACACCAACAGGAGCAACAAAAAGCGAGAAATAATATGAAGGGAGACTAACCAAAACGGACTTAATCAACGTCAAGCGCCCCCCTATAGACAACGTCTTAGCCTTCCACCGTGTTAATCTATTCTTAACCGTATTAATCACCGGATCCCAGTTAAGAATTCTATTCATATTAGACCCCACTTTGATACCAAGGTAAGAAAATACTCGTGCGCCTTAATACCCACCTCCTCCGAGTTTTTACCCACCCCATATAAAGTAGATTTATGAATATTGATCTTTAAACCTGAACATATGTGAAAAATCCGAAGAATGCGACGTAAACATACCAGATTAGAATCGGACCATTCCCCCATCACCATAGCATCGTCAGCGTATAATAAGTGGGAAACAACAAAGGAACCACTATCAAAACCCACCCCCTGAAAGCACCCACATCACACGCCTTTTTAATAAGACCAGAGAACGCCTCCATCACCATAATAAACAGAAACGGGGACAACGGATCGCCCTGACGGATACCCTTCTCACAATTGAATTCAAAAGTCGGCGAGCCATTGACCAAAACAGACGAACGAGCCGACTTAAGAATCCCATCAACCCACAAGCACCACATCTCTGGAAACCCCATCTGTCTCATAACCGAGATAAGAAAAGCCCAGTTGACATTGTCATAGGCTTTAGCAAAATCAATCTTAAAGAGGAATAGCTCAGCACCCGTCTTTTTTGATTACCTTTATAAAGAACTTGTATTATTATTTATTAAAATAATCAAAATACATGGTCATAAATAGTGTGTATCATCTGATTATAGGTTAATGACCTGTATGAAGTAATAGTGTAAGAATGACGAGGAACATGAAGACATAAGTTTAGGAACAAAAGGGAACATAATCTCACGATGGTTGTACCAAAATATTATGTTTTTGTTTTATGTACGTGCATGCATGTTGCTAACTACTTCATTGGTATCTCTGCCTTATTCTTTTACATTTACTTATTTAGTACTTTTTTATTTTCTTCGTAGAAGACATCACTAAATAATTGAAAGCAAATCACAAAAAAGTAATTGACCATTTTATGAATAGGATTAAAAATTATACATCTAAAATGGCTTAGTGATTATAGTTTATATTTAAAAAGAGGTTTATGATGAAATAATAGCTAGTTCATGCGTCAATAAAGTTGGTTTTGTCCCTTAGTTCATACGTAGTGTGGCGTTATAGGGGAAATTATGCCACCATAGGATCGGGGAACACCGCCCCCCTCCCCGAGCACTATGGCGGCGTTTTAGAGTGGGGGGTTATAGATTCAACGAGCGTTTTGAAATTGGGGTTTGTGCTTTGGACTGTTGTAAACGGTCATATTTCTTAAAAAAAAAGTTTATCAATCTATATATATATTACATATCTTCACACACATACAATACACACATACATCCTTCAACCCACAAACAAATCACCACAATGTCGTCTCCTCCATCCGAAGACTCGTTTGTCGATTTATATAAACAGTTTTTTCACCATGACGGCGCGGAAGAGGAAGAAACCGTTATGAGTGCGGTTATGCTAGCGTCGAGCGCGATGCATCATATAAATAATTCCGCCCCACGGCCGATATTGTCTAGGGAATATATACAGCGAGACCGTGTATCCGCCAATGAGCGTTTAATGAATGATTATTTCAATGAGAATCCAGTTTACGGCCCTGATATGTTTAGGCGAAGATTTCGGATGAGTAAAACCTTATTTTTGCGCATTACCGAAGATTTAGAGTCCACATATGACTACTTTAAGCAAAAACCCGACGCTAGAGGGTGTTTAGGATTCACCGCAATTCAAAAGGTCACTTCCGCATTACGTGTACTCGCCTACGGGAACACATACGATATCAATGACGAGTATTTGAAGATGGCAGAGAAAACCACACGCGATACCTTGGAGTATTTCTGCTACGGTATTTACAAATATACATATATTTTTAATTAGTAGTTATATTTTATATATACATTTGATTTTTTAGGTATATGCCAATTATATGGAAAACGATACTTGAGAAACTCGACATGGAGCGACCTTCAACAACTATACCAAGCGCATTTAGAAAGACATGGATTACCCGACATGATTGGTAGTATAGATTGTCGTCAATGGCGATGGTATAGTTGTCCAACCGCATGGCGAGGTCAACATACATGTAGTGACCAAAAGGGACCAACGTTGATTTTACAAGCAGTTGCCTCACAAGACCTGTGGGTTTGGTCGGCCTTCTTTGGTCTCGCCGGGTGTATGAACGACATAAATACTTTTCAGTTTTCGCCATTGCTAGAGTCTTACATTGGTGGAACAATACCGAAAGCAGGGTTTTATGCAAATAATAATTACTACGAGCATTGATACTACTTGGCGGATGGTATATATCCGGAGTATTCAATGCTCGTCAAAAAGTTTAGTCATACACAAGATCAAAAAAGGAAATATTTTAAGAGAGTTCGTGAGTCCGCAAGAAAGGACATCGAGAGATGTTTTGGCGTTCTTCAACAACAGTGGCATTTTGTTAGAAATCCTTGTCGTGTGTGGGAAAAAGATAGGATTAGAATGGTGATGTATGCTTGTATCATAATGCATAATATGATACTTGAAGACGAAGGAAAGGCAGTATGCCAAAACTATTTTGCAGAAGAAGATGTTCAAGGGATGCAAGCGACAATGGAGGAGAGATTCCAAAACAGTACCATGTTGCGTTCCAAGGATATACATAACGCGTTGAAGGCGGATTTGGTTGATGAAGCATGGGCGATTCGCCCGATTCATCACAACCAAGAAGAAGAAGAAGAAGGAGGAGGAGGAGGAGGAGAAGAAGTAGAAAACGAAGAAGACGACGACGAGTAGTTTTTTAAAGTATTTGTAGTTTTTTTAAGTATTTGTAACTTTTTTAAGTATTTGTAGTTTTTTAGTATTTTGTAATTTTTTTTAGTATTTGTAATTTTTTTATTTAATTAAATATTAATAGCTATTTAGTATTATTGTTTAAATAAGAAAAGAATAATTAACCAATTATTACCCAATCATTTATAAAGTCCCATAACGTGTCTTCCCACTACACTCTCTTTTTCCATAACGCCTCATAACCCCCATTCTATTACTTTATAATATTTTAATCCTCATAATGCCCTATAACGCCCCTCCACTACACATGACCTTAGTAGTTTGGAACTTTTTTATTTTTCTATAAATGTTGGAAAAAGATATATTACATATTGTGGTCCGTTGTGGTCTGCGAGCTTGGCGCGAACGAGATTCAGTCTAGTGCTCACTTCCAGCCACAACAGCCCCGGCGCGAGCAGATGCGATGGTGCTCGCGTGCGTTAATGGGAGAAAGTGACCTTTTGGTCGCCCCAGCCACAACGGGGTCAAGTCATGAGCACATGCGATGGCGTTACTTGAGACTGAAGTCGGTGGCTCGCGTCTGCTCACTCACGGCCCACAACGGATGTTCTAACAAAAGACGTGATCAATGTACGCAAAAGGGTATATGATGATGGAGCATTAAACGTAATTGATATAAATAAATGGATCTAAAAATTCTTACAATAATTCTCTAAAAAAAGCTTTACTTCAATAGTGTTTATTTTGATAATCAAACAGCATGAACATCACCAAATATCACATGTATATATTTTCATAATTGTATCATTTACATCGACTTTATCCAATCCTAATCAAGATAACTTATGTAAGTGCGGTTGACTTGAGACAAAAGACACAAAAAGTTGATATAACTAAAATCACTAACCAACAATTATTGCTGAATTTACTCAGATGTATGAAATAGGAGACATCTTTATGGGGTTTTTTTGGGCTTAGTTTAGTGGTATACCGCTTTTGCTAGTAAGCCCCTGTTCAGGATCGAACCTCTCTCCACACGTCGGTCCCCTCTCAAACCTATGGTCCCTCTCAAACCTATTGTGTATATTTTTTCGATGGACGGTGAGACTCGAACATGGGAACCTTTTGAGTGAGAACCACGCAAGTGTGGAAACTCTCCCACCTCCGACCAGTTGGACTGAACATCATCGGCATGAGACATCTTTATGTACACAACATATATGCAATAGATTTCAAGGTTTTTTTTATAGTGATGTAAGTATGTGAAATGTACGAAGCAAGATGCCTCTATCTTCGGATGAATGCGTATGTTTTCGTTGAATTACATGTAACAGGTCATGATTTCGTTTTAAAAACCAATTTGCTCCCCAACCATTTTGGAACTTGATAAAAAGAATGGTTTCACCGGTGAACATTTTCTTTTTTTACAAAGTTATTAAAACGTGTATATTGGAAAGTAAATATGTTATTTTTGAAATAGAGAAGTCCGTTTATTTGAAGAATTACTTGGACGCAGCGAAACGAATACAACATACATCCTCGTTCAAGAGTGAAATGGAATATGAACGACGAGAAATATGAAAAGGTGAAATGTGTATTGACAGCCCCAAATATTGACGATGAAGCCGCAATTTGATTAGTACCTATGCAATAGCACGGGTTTGGTTTGGGTCTGACCCAAATCGGTTTGGATAAGTTCGATGATATGCACATTGAAAATGGTTTATGACTCAAATCGGTTTAGAGACAAATCGATTTTGTTCAAGTTTGAACAACCCAGTTTGGCTTATAACCCTAATAGTTTGGGAAGAAAACTGTGTTGTCCACTTGTCCTATACCTGGTCATAACATGTATTTAGTTGCCGATGACCTTCTTGTTGGACATATGGTATGTCCGATGTAATTAAAAGTCGAGATCAACGTAACCCGACCCGGTACGATCCGAAGAGTTACACGTTGGTACACGAATCAGATAAGTTCACGCGTTGGTGAATTATTATTTATGAAATAATAATTGTTTGAGTCTTGAGGGACTTAATATTAATAAGATTAATATTAAGGAGTATTAAGATATTTAGCAAGGGGGTTTATTGGAAGTTGTTGTCTTATAAAAGGAGGGTTAAGGAGTAAACCCTAATCACACCTTTTATCAAAACAACTAATCCCTTGCCTCCTCTCTAAGAAACCTGCGGCCGCCACCCTTAAAGAAAGGGCCGCCGCCTTCTTTCTTTTGGTCCGGCTATCAATCACCACAAACCACTACCTTCCTTCTTGCAAGTGTTGCTTCCGGTTGGTTCGTGCACGGTGTGAACTTCTTACTAGCGAGGATTCGTTGTAACCCGCGTGTTACAATTCCGGTGTAGTCGTCAAAGGTTGATTACTAAATCCCCTATGGTTGTTTTATTATTTATTTGTTTATACGCGTTTAACTGAGATCCTGATTGGGAATATTTTATTAATCGGATTAATAAAATTAACTAACAATTTATATATATAAATCGGCTATTATATATATTGTATATATAATCCGTTTTCGTTAAATATATAAACCGCTTCCGCTGTGTATACGATACCATGATTCCCAACACTTCTGGTGTACTGACAACCCCATGACTTTCCAAAGTAAAAGTCATGGGTTTGACTCTCACTTAAAGTGAAATTGTGTTTCGTTGAGCGAGAGGTTTTATCAAGTAAAAGTCATGGGTTTAAGTCTCACGTTAGTTAGAGAATTAGCTTTTTGTTGTTCATGGATTGTGATGTGAATCGAGCCCTAGGTATTTGACCCTTGTCATGGTTGTGTTTGTGATTGGTTTTATTTTATCTTTATCTTTTATTGATTTGTATTTTTATTACGGATATTGAATCCGGTGTAATAGATAGGGTTAGAATAGATTTGTTTTATTTTGTATTTCAAATTTATTTGTAATCCTACAAGTACAAGATCAAGATGAAGATAAAAGGGCGAACAGGTTTCATGAAGATAGAGATCTCGGGTCAAGTGGGAGTTATCAAAATAGTTTTGAAACCCTTTTGACTAGTTCGTTTCGTTTCTGGCTAAAACGAAACGGACGACCTATTAGGGGCTCGATTCGTTCAATTTTATTATTATGTTTTGTGGTTGTGGTTTATTTATTGTAAATAATTTAGATAACCCAAAATAAATAAAATTTTCACAATCATGACAACGGTTTTATTAAAACAAGTTTTATAAAAACCGAAAAGCATATTTAATAAAAGGAGTTTTATTAATATTAAAACAAGTCCATTCGCGATAATACGACCAACGTAGTTTAAATAGGGTATTTAAAACTATACCGTGTCGAGTGTTGAAAGAAGTTTCAATTATCACGAATAATATAAAATTGGATTTTATAAACTATTGTGTGACTCACATCATGCTAACGAGTCATTCAATATATTTATGGTAAATATTAAAATTAAATCCCAATTTTAAATTGATGTTTCATGCCACCCTTAACGAGTTAACACTCCATTCTATATCGGACCCAAATGTTAGTGCTGACCCTGCATCTGGGCGTTGATCATGAGTGAAGGTAATCATCGCGGTTCCTGTGTAACATAGGCCGGTGTTACAGTTAACAGTAAAGGACCAAACATCGCTTGTTTGACAAGTGGGCATAGTTGGGGTTAAACATACATCGTTTTTTAGCGATAACCCCAAAAAGGAGAGTTGTGTAGTGGACACAATTAACAATCGTTGTTTACCTACCTAATCATGCCAGTGGACACTGCTAAGCCAATTCATTGTGTATTGATGAATCGGGATCTCATCCTTTTTAATTTTGTTTTGGGTCATAATACAATTAGGATATGTAAAACCTGAAATACTAATAAATTAATTTTGAACTTTGTAGATGTCAAACGAAAACAATTCCGCCTCCCAATTCTCTCTCAAGTCCATCTTAGAGAAGGACAAACTGAACCACTCCAACTTCATGGACTGGCACCGCAACTTGAAAATCCTTCTCAAGGCGGAGAACAAACTGTATGTTCTTGAAACGCCAATCCCTGATGAACCCATCAACCAACAAACTAATGCTTACAGAAACTATGCTAAGCATTTTGATGACTCTTTGAAAGTCTCATGTCTGATGTTGGCATCCATGATCCCTGAACTTCAAAGGACCATGGAGGACATGGAAGCGTACGACATGAACCGGCATCTGGTGGAAATGTTCCAACAAAATGCTCGTCATGAGAGGTTTGATTTGATGTGATCACTTATAACCACTCGTATGCAAGAGGGTACATCAGTTAGCACTCATGTGCTAAAGATGAAAGCTTATGTTGATCACCTAGCTCGTTCTGAATCTCCCTTGAGTGATGAGCTAGCTGGGGATATTATCCTCAACTCATTGCCCAAGTCATATGATCAGTTCACTATGAACTACAATATGAATGGGATGGAGAAGACACTTGCAGAGTTGCATCAGATGCTCAAAACTGCTGAGGTAAACATACCTAGCAAAACTGCACCAGTGCTAATGATCAAGGATGGTCAAGTTAAGAAACCTAACACCAAGAAGAAGGGTAATCAGGGCAAAGGGAAGGGAAAGGGCAAAGTTGTTGCCAACAAGAAACCTCTGAAAGATGCCAAATGTTTTCATTGTGATGAAACTGGGCACTGGAAGAGGAACTGTGCTAAGTAATTAGCTGAACTGAAGCAAGCCAAAGCTTATGGAGGAGAGCCCTCAGGTATATATGTTATTGAAATCTTTTCTTTTTCTAGCAAAACATGGGTGTTTGACACAGGATGTGGTTTCCACATTTGTAATGTATTGCAGGGACTAAGAAAGGTTAGAAAGCTGAAACAGGGCGACTTGGAGGTCCATGTTGGCAATGGACAAAGAGTTGCTGTGAAGGCAATAGGAGAATATGTTCTTTTACTTCCTTCTGGTTTAGAACTTGTTTTGAACAATGTTTATTATATTCCTAGTGTGACTAGAAATATTGTTTCATTTTATGCTTTGCGTGGACAAGGTTTTAATTATCGTTTTAATGGTGAATTTATTTCTGCTTATTTTAACGATGTATTTTACTTTGATGCAAAACCCAACAATGGGATCTATGAGATAGAAATCCAAAACGATAACATATTATGCAATATCTCCCATAAACGTAATAAGTTGGACTTTAATGATACGTATATGTGGCATTGTAGACTTGGTCACATAAGTGAGAATCGTGTTAAACAACTCAAAAACGCAGGAATCTTAGATTCCAAGGGTTCAGAGTCGTTTGGAAAATGCGAATCATGCTTAAGTGGAAAGTTAACAAAAGCACCTTTTTTCAAATGTTGGAGAAAGAGCTAATGATCTGTTAGGACTTGTACATACAGATGTATGTGGTCCATTCAGAACAATGTCAAGACATGGAGAAAGATACTTTGTTACATTTACTGATGATTTCAGTAGATATGGTTATGTTTATCTTATGAAGCATAAACATGAAACTCTTGAAAAGTTCAAGGAGTACCAAAAAGAAGTAGAAAATCAGCTAAATAGAACTATTAAAATGCTTCGATCAGATCGAGGCGGTGAATATCTTAGTTAGGAATTCATCGACCATCTAAAGGATAGTGGAATAGTTTCACAACTCACTCCACCTGGAACACCGCAACATAATGGTGTGTCTGAGCGGAGAAATCGAACTCTATTAGATATGATTCGATCAATGATGTGTCGAACAAACCTTCCAAAATCCTTTTGGAGTTATGCTTTGGAAACTGCCGCAAGACTTGTAAATATAGCTCCAACGAAGAAGGTTGATAAAACGCCTTATGAGATATGGCATGGAAAGAAACCTCATGTATCCTACCTTAAAGTCTGGGGATGTAATGCTTATGTCACTCTAGAATCTTCGGATAAACTAGATCCCAGAGGCGAAAAAGTGGTTTCCGTCGGATACGGTAAGAAGATCGGTTACCTGTTCTACCACCCCACTGAAAATAAGATTTTCACCAAACGCAGAGTCACTTTCTTAGAGGAAGAGCTTCTGGCGCGAGGGATTGGAGATAACCATGTGGATCTTGAAGAAATTCGAGAACCACAAGTGACTGAACCAGTTGTTTAGACAGAACCAGAAGTAACTGATCCATTTGTTGAAGTTGAGCCTGAGCGGACTCAAGAAACAACAGAAACACTAAGTGTTCGAAGAAGTATTAGGGATCGTCGTACACCTGTAAGGTATGACGATATCTTCATGATTGATGAAGCTGAGCCTGCTACTTACAAAGCTGCAATCTTGGATTCGGAATCCAAGAAATGGCAAGAAGCCATGAATGCAGAGATGCAATCCATGTATGATAACCAAGTCTGGGATTTGGTTGATCTTCCTGCCGAGTGTCGGACTGTAGGAAACAAATGGATCTTCAAGAAGAAGACTGACATGGATGGGAATGTGCAAACCTACAAAGCAAGGCTTGTAGCGAAAGGTTTTACTCAGACTCAAGGAATTGATTATGAGGAAACTTTCTCGCCAGTAGCCATGCTTAAGTCTATTAGAATTCTACTTGCCATTGCTGCATATTATGACTATGAGATATGGCAAATGGATGTCAAAACCGCGTTCCTTAATGGACACTTATTGGAAGATGTCTATATGGTTCAACCTGAAGGTTTTGTCGATCCAAAGAATCCTAATAAGGTGTGCAAGCTGAATAAATCCATCTATGGATTAAAGCAAGCATCTCGCAGCTGGAATCTCCATTTTGATCAGAAAATCAAAGAGTTTGGTTTTATCAAGAACGAAGATGAACCGTGTGTTTACAAGAAATCTAGTGGGAGCTATATCACTTTTCTTATACTGTATGTAGATGACATACTAATCATTGGAAACAATATCCCTATGCTTAAAGATGTTAAGACCTGGTTGGGTAAATGTTTCGCAATGAAAGATCTTGGTGAAGCCGCTTATAGTCTGGGAATAAAGATCTACAGAGATAGATCAAAGCGGTTATTGGATTTGAGTCAAAGTACATATATTGATAAGGTCATACGACGCTTTTCAATGCACGACTCAAAAAGGGGGCTCTTGCCCATGGCACATGGAACCATTCTTAGTAGCAAACAGTGTGCAAACACTGAAGAGGAAAAGAAGAAAATGGAAAGAGTTCCATATGCTTCTGCTATTGATTCTATCATGTATGCCATGTTATGTACTAGACCTGATGTCTCGTATGCTCTTAGCATGACAAGTAGATATCAACAGAATCCAGGAGAGAGTCACTGGGCTGCAGTGAAGAACATTCTTAAGTACTTGAGAAGGACTAAGGATATGTTCTTAATATATGGAGGACTGGATGAGGAGCTGTCAGTTAAGTGTTATACTGATGCAAGCTTCCAGACTGATCGTGATGGCTCAAGATCACAAACGGGATATGTTTTTATTCTGAATGGTGGGGCTATTACTTGGAAGAGCTCTAAGCAAAGTGTGGTTGCTCAACCCACCTGTGAATCAGACTACATTGCTGCATCGGATGCTGCAAAGGAGACTGCCTGGATGAAGAAGTTCATTACTGATCTCGATGTTGTGCCTAGCATAAAGAAACCAATCGAGATACTGTGTGACAACACTGGTGCCATTGCTCTTGCAAAGGAACCAAGGTCACATCAGACCGCAAGGCATATACTCAGGAAGTTCCACTATATTAGAGAAATAGTAGAACGTGGAGACGTCGTGATAAATCTGGCTGACCCCTTTACTAAGCCTTTACATCAAACTAGACATGAGGAGCATGCTGGAAATATAGGGCTTAGAATTGTTAGACAATGGGAATGATCTGTTATTAGTATTGGTGTTTTATTTTGAACTATGACAGTTACATTGAATATTTATTTGATTTAATGGGTTAAATGCAAATTTAAATATTTATTAACCGTGTTCATTATTTGTATGTTTAATCCTTGAATAAGAGTATTCTAAATGTCCGTAGTCGATCAAATTACATGGGAATGAATTTGAATGTAAGACTATTGTGAATTGAGATGGTTGTATTCATGAGATGAATAGCTCAAGGGTTTGAGAATCATAATTCACAGATATTATTAGGGAATAATATTGGATGTAACTCGCTTCAAAACGATCTCCATGGATCTATGTCATGAGATGTGTTGATATTGATATGTTCAATCTGTCCTTTTTCCTAAGGCACATATTAAACTACATTGATCAAGGACTATCTTTGATGTTATCTTACACTATCCTGAAACATGGGTATGAATAAGGGTAGCGTTGGGAGAAATCCGAGATTAAGTGGGAGTTGTATGACGCTGATGGAATTCTGTACTTCTATATGATTAGAAGTCTAGACATTCTGGCGCCCTCGTAAAACTCAAACTGGTATAAACGCGTGGCCATGCTCGGACTAAGGTAGTTCGTTAGATCATTTTGAATTAGAGACGAGAATAGAGAATAGTTGATCACTATATAAGAATGAATGATCCATGTTTTATGATCAACGGATGTCTATAACAGAAGGGCCTCATTGATATAATTATCAGGGCTATAGTATTTGGTTAAGTAAAGCGTTACTTGAACTCAAAGAACTAGTTGACGACGGTAAAGTGTCATACTGGGTTGGGTGCAATGCGATGCAGCTAGGCGTCCAACTCTGCGCACGTTGACTCATTTAATTAAAATCGTCCAAGTGGGAGATTGTTGGACATATGGTATGTCCGATGTAATTAAAAGTCGAGATCAACGTAACCCGACCCGGTACGATCCGAAGAGTTACACGTTGGTACACGAATCAGATAAGTTCACGCGTTGGTGAATTATTATTTATGAAATAATAATTGTTTGAGTCTTGAGGGACTTAATATTAATAAGATTAATATTAAGGAGTATTAAGATATTTAGCAAGGGGGTTTATTGGAAGTTGTTGTCTTATAAAAGGAGGGTTAAGGAGTAAACCCTAATCACACCTTTTATCAAAACAACTAATCCCTTGCCTCCTCTCTAAGAAACCTGCGGCCGCCACCCTTAAAGAAAGGGCCGCCGCCTTCTTTCTTTTGGTCCGGCTATCAACCACCACAAACCACTACCTTCCTTCTTGCAAGTGTTGCTTCCGGTTGGTTCGTGCACGGTGTGAACTTCCTACTAGCGAGGATTCGTTGTAACCCGCGTGTTACAATTCCGGTGTAGTCGTCAAAGGTTGATTACTAAATCCCCTATGGTTGTTTTATTATTTATTTGTTTATACGCGTTTAACTGAGATCCTGATTGGGAATATTTTATTAATCGGATTAATAAAATTAACTAACAATATATATATAAATCGGCTATTATATATATTGTATATATAATCCGTTTTCGTTAAATATATAAACCGCTTCCGCTGTGTATACGATACCATGATTCCCAACACTTCTGGTGTACTGACAACCCCATGACTTTCCAAAGTAAAAGTCATGGGTTTGACTCTCACTTAAAGTGAAATTGTGTTTCGTTGAGCGAGAGGTTTTATCAAGTAAAAGTCATGGGTTTAAGTCTCACGTTAGTTAGAGAATTAGCTACAAAACTCAAAAGCAAACCATGTTGATGTATATGTGTTCTTGAATGTTTTATCCTTATATATATGATCTTTTAAGACCTTTTATTTTTATTATTATTATATATTGTTTAACATGATGTATCAATCTATTTATGGAACTTGAAATCTTATATATGTAGTGTATACTTTGTGTATAAATATATAGTTTGAAAGGGGTAAAATACTCATTCTACATAGTTATTTAGATGCTCAAACCAAAAAACATTTTTTTGCTTAGGACATACTAGCTCAAAGTATCTTATTATTCAGACATTTTACTTTTTTTTTGATAGACCAACAAAATTTTCATTTCACCAAAACAACACCTGACTTTCATGTTAGTCAGGATACGAAAACTAACCAAGAATCAACATTCGCCAAAATACATCACAACTTATGTTAATGACATAAGTTAAAGCTACACGAATCCGCCAAACCCATATCCACTTTGGCTAGGTTTTTGACCCACAAGAAGCTGAAACTCTTTACGTGTTCTTTCATTCGCCATAAGTTGGCATGTTTTCAATTGAAAATTAAATCGTTTCGTCACCTCCATATGACCCAAATCGTTGTCTAGATGACAAGAAAAACTGCCTTTTTCCATTTCCTCTACCCCGGCAAATGCTTGCGTAGACCCGCGAAATCTTTCAATTCTGATATATCACATAATTAATATCTAAAACATGCATAATCAGTCTCATAATAGGATAGAATTAGACTTAAATGACTGATTTTGGGTACTTAATTCGTTCCTATTTGGGTTTTTCAGGAAACCGGAGCTCCAAGCCAGAAACAGGAGATTTTCAGGCAAAAACAAGCAAAAACTGGAGATTCCTTAGGATACAAGACTTATGGCATGTTCCCTGTATGTTTGAAGGCCTTTCTGGGACATAAACAGTGATAAAACCAGCTCGGGACAAACCCAGCACACCCACGCACATTTGTACGAAGGCCCTGCACGCTAGAGGACAACGCAACAAACTTGGGGGACAAGAAATCTAACCAAGATAAGGTGCACGCCCGTGCCACTCCCCTTGGCACACCTGTGCTTAAGACAAACAGTACAGACAAGACAACACTCCCCTTGGCACGGTTGTGCTCAGCCTAGGACGAGTCTGATTGGTATTTGAAAGGGTCTTTTGACTTTTCAAACTCATTCATCTCCTCCCCCAACTCGCAAACCCATCGCTACCCCCCCTTAAATCCGCCATTTTCCACCGTTTTCTTTCATTCCAGG
Source organism: Ambrosia artemisiifolia (assembly GCA_032199755.1). NCBI lineage: Eukaryota > Viridiplantae > Streptophyta > Magnoliopsida > Asterales > Asteraceae > Ambrosia > Ambrosia artemisiifolia. The sequence continues at coordinate 27,697,173 of CM063526.1, read as the reverse complement.
CTCAAATCTTCAAGCCAAGGTATGTATAATCACTTTCTAACAACTTTTAAGTGTTTTTATGTCCAGATCTGTCCAGATTCTTGAGTTTTTGTGTAGCATGGTTTCTTGAGAAAAACCTTAGTTTTCTAGCTTCTCTAGCCCAAATGTTTGCCTGAAACTTTAGGGGAATGATTAGGGTAGTGCTAGGAACGTAATGTGGTGACAAATTTTGAGAAAGTTAGCAAAAAATTTTGCGGGAATTCTGACAGGCTCAAAAACAGTCACTTCAGTCAGGTGCATGGCCATGCACATCTTGGGCAGGGGTGTGCTCATCTAGAAGATACTGTTTGAATTTCCCTCGTAACCAGTCTGACCCACCAGAACATGCACAGCCGTGCACATCAGTGTGCACGGGCGTGCTCGTCTGTGAACACACAAGAACTTTTTAAGTTTCAAAATTTAATTTAATTTTGCAGTTTAAAATCAGTTTTAGGGTATTTTAGGCAAAAAAAACTAGTTTAAACAGTTGAACCAGTTGAAAACCAGACTGCAGACTGAGCCGTGTGGCCGTGCACTTTACCTGTGCACTGGCGTGCAGCCACTAGACTTGAACTGTTAATTTTCTGCATAAAAATTTTAAGTCATGTGAAGCTGAACCGATTCTGTTGTGTTTTGCAGATGCCGAGAATGAAGCGACCAGCTCTCCGATCACCTCCGCTATCATCGGGGTCACACCATTCATCTCAGTAGTCCGGCGAGTCTGCGCCCCTACAGCTGCCTCAGTCACACACATTTGAACACGATGGACCCATGGATGACGACGTCCATCCCTAGTTATACTTCAACTGGCAAGGGGTTGAGCAAAACGCCTATAGGTGTTTGTGCGTGATAGAGGGGAGACAAATTGGTACATACTGGCCGATGGATTACGAGGCCTTGAAGACTGTAGGACTGGAGCCCCGGTTCTACAACATATTATCTCATTAATGGCACCATCTCTTCCAAATTGAGGAGACTACATACAGAGAGCTCACTCTAGAGTTCTTGGCTTCGTTTTTTTATACACCACTTGCTGCTGAGGATGACAGGGTTACTAAGCTTTGTGTTCAGTTTAGGATGGCCAGACTGTGGTACAGGTTGACTTTGGCTGAGTTGGGAGTTAGGATGAGATTATATAGACAGAGGGAGATTACTGAGCCGGTGTTTACTGACAACCTCTTCTGGTGGCCCACTGATATACAACCATTGGATTTTTGGGCCCAGATTTCTGATGTCCCCCATGACCACAGGAAACATAAAAGGTCCCGCTTTCCTGATCCGTTTCATAGATGTACACTTGGGGCTAGAAAGGACAGCACTGGAGGGGTAAACGAGAGAGAAGTCTTTCATCTCTACAACATCATCGAGGGGCGACACTGCAACTTAGCCCACGCACTAGCTGAGTTCTTCACACAGAGTTGGGGCACTACCCCCTCTAGCTACATCTTCGGGGGACCTTATATCACCCGCCTTGCCACATCTTTGGAGGTTCTTAGCCCCTGGCACTGGCTGGTTTGACGATCATAGACCGGGTCCGCCCCCTCGACACCATTGTGATGAGGAACACAGGGGTTGTGAAGCTCTTTAGGAAAGTTTTAAAGCTGGTGGATAAAAAAGGAAAGACTATGGGATGAGGTTGCGGCTTACGAGGAGGCATATGGGGAGAGAGAGCACGCTGAGATTGGTGGAGCAGAGTCATCAGCGGTAGCTGCAGCCAGGAGACCCGAGTCTTCAGCAGCTACAGCCCGATGACAGACTACCCGAGCACCAGCAGGACCACCTCCAGCCACCAGGACAGGCCGAAAACATCAGAGAGGCGTCATCTGCACCATCCTGGACCGACTCGACACGCTTACCGCAAAGTTCAGGGCATTCAGGGAGGATTTCGCCAGACATATGGCCTCCTGTACAGGTTCCAGCACCAGCTCCGCTTAAGGCACCGCCCCCGCCGCGGCCGCTCAGCTTAACCCATCTCGCTCTCACATTTATTCTTGTGGTTCTATTCTGGACATGACATGATGGTTTGTTGACACTAAACACTATTTTCTTTTCTTTTTCTTTTTATTTTTCTTTTGTTTGTGGTTGTTTGACATTAGACATTTGATGGTTGTATGTTTGCATGCTTGGTGCATCAGCGCTGGAGTGTTGGTATCTATCTTAGGACCGTAGCTTTGTATTTATTTATCTTTGTTACCTTATTTTTCTTTCTAGTTATTTTAGGACAGGTCGAGGACAGCTTGATATTTTGGAGCCGCCATTCCGACGTTTCCGTTTTGAGGATGCAGGTTTCGCTTGTACACGAGTGGACATGTCACTGTCAGGGGAGTATTAGTTTCTCTTCTCTCTTTTTTCATTTCTGCACTTAAAATTTATGCAAAATTTCTAAGTGATCGGTGGGCCATTATTGCTGCTTATTTTATTATATCTAGTGGGTCATTTGTCATTATTTGGGCATTATCCGGTACCCTCTTAGCCGCTTGATACCCGTAGCGTCATTCGCAGTCATCTTTGGTAGATTAGTATAGTCTATTAGACTAGCCCGAGTGATCGCTATTAGGCATTTTTGCCGAACGGTTCACATCAAAGGACAGTCGAAATAAGACAATTTTAATTAAAATCCAAGAAATTCATTTAGAATATTAAAATAAAGTAGAAAAATAGGTTGCATGACAATTAGAAAAATACCTCAAAAATTGTGCTTAAAATCAATACTTTATCCTACCCATTTGTTCGTGAGAGATGCTTGAGCCTTTTTACGAGATGCTTGAGCCTTTCCATGTTTGTCACTTGTAAAGTTCATCCTAACATTCGTTTGAATTTATTATGACCCGGTTCGAATTCTATTTCTAGTCATAATTAAAATTCCCAATTTTTTTTGCCCTTATTAGCCAATATTATAATTTAATCACCCGTAGGCATCACGACTTGTTCAAAACCATTGTGTTGTTTTTTTACCCATTAACTTGTTTGAAAACATTTAACCCCTATGGATTTAGTGTTTTTTTTTAGCGTTTCATTCGTTTGTAGTTGCTTTTCTACGCCCCATGGCGCGTATTAGACATAGTTTTCAACATAACCTACAATTTGACACCCACACCCCACATGGGTTGTTTTCCCATGAATATCTTGACTCAAAGGTCGCTCGTTACGCTACGGAGTTACCGAATAGCTTTGGTTTGTTTCTGTACCTTGCGATTTGTTTCGCTGGTTTTTGGCATCACAGTCCCTTTTCTCAATACAGTTACCTATAAGTGAGCTTAACAACAATTTCATTAAATCTTCCAGGTTCAAGTGGTGAAAGGATTGCCACTCTACCCGTTTAATTCTTGAATTTTAATGCTTGATGCACAAGCATAGAGTACCGGGTTTAAATAATGACGTCACCATTTGACCCGTTTAAGCTTTTTAATTTTAATGCTTGTCGTAAAAGAATTGCATACCGGGTTCAATAGGTGATAATCTCACCTCTTGACCCATTTGATCCATTTATTCTTTCATACTGATTTTTAATTATAGAAGACTTACTTGAGATAAGCCACTTACCTTCGTCCGTAAGAAAGTCGTCATCATTTTCACTTGTTTGCCATGTTGTCCTCCAAGCTTTGCCACACCTTAGGGGTTATTTGACACCCAAAACAACCGAAAATCAATCATGCAATGAAGAACTTTAAGGAATTGATCCCTAATTGAATTTCTCCATTCAAAGTTGGCCTATGTTTTATCTTTGAAGGCCCTGGTCGATATCTCCAGCCAAAAATGGTGTGGAGATGCCCTCCTCCCACTATAAACCTTCTAATTAATAAAACATGCCATTCAACCCTCAAAGTTTAGGTTTTAGTTTAATTTCTGCTAACACTTTCATTTCAAATCCACATTCGGTTCATATAATTTAACCATGTAACAAAATAGTCCCTCCAATATAATTATGCAGAATTATTATTAAGTTTAGCATAATTACAGTTTAGCCCCTAAAGTTTGGTATTTTACATATTTAACCCAAATTTTCACTTTCTTGCAACATTTCTAGTATTATTGTTGCTTCTAACTTACATAATGAATTCACCTTCATTTTTATGCAGGTTTATAACCAAAGGAAGTTAAACTACGAAAATACTCCTTGTGGTTTGGTCTTTGACATCTCAAACCCATCTACGACTACCATTTTCAGTTTAATGTATATATATATATATAATACGTATAAGGGAGCTAAAATAAACAGAGAGCCCGAAATAAAGAGAAACACAAAACGAGAGCCTAAAAGAAATAAAAGTTCTTTAAAGTTAAAAAAAATGGGCTTTGACCGATGAGACCCTAAAGAACTGGAATTTTGCTCTCTCTCTCTCTCTTTCTCTCTCTCTTTACTTTCTCTCTGTGATCTCTTATCTCTCTCTTGCTTCCCCCATCGCTTTCTCAAGATGCATCCACTGGACGAACACTTACTTCGATATCTCCACTTCACTCAGTCACGTCTGCCTCCAGAACTGATACTGATTATTTTCAAGAAGACGGCAAATGAAAGAAAATTGTGGCGGAAGTTGGAACAAGATCCACCATTTTATGGACAGTCAAAAAGTGATGCGAAGAGATGATCAAAACGGTATGACAGATGCATCAAGTGTGGAAACTGGTTGCATGAAGCCAAGTGCAGCAAGAATTCGACTCACTCGCAGTTTGAATACACGATGTTGATCCAGGAAGGCGCCATTTGATACAAAGCCGAGCGCAAGGTCAGAAAAGGAAGCAACATCGATTACACTGTGAGATGCGAGATAGCAATTGTTTTGGTCAAAAATTATCTAGTAAAAATAACCTTGTATTCCAAATTAGAAATTGTGAGATAGTGTGCTAAGAATGTGAATTTGCTATTAAAACCAGTTATATTCTGAAAAAGTTCAATCAGGATACAAAAAAAGAGTTAATTAGTGACAACTATGCTCGGGATGGCTTAGGTTTACTTCGGGATGGACAGTTATATCTTCGGGATGGAACTGTTTGTAATGAACGAATAAGTAAGTAAAATACAAAGAACAACACTCGATATACGAGGAAAGCCCTTGATCAATAGTAGATCGCCGGCATAAAACCTCGGGAGGAGACTAGGCCCCTGCCTTGTTTGTTAATATTAATTTGGTAAAAAAGTACAAGTTTGGATGAGTATGTGGACGAGTGTACTAAGGTTACAATGATTGTGTATGTGTCTAAGTGTTTGTGTGAAGCTATAGAGTAAGCAAAGTGTATGTAAGTGTCCTATACTCGTCCCATACTCCCATATATATAATACATGAGAATGACTAAAGGATCCTATGAGATCCGCTAAGTAGTTAAAGCCTTCAATGTTGTGTAACAGCTTCTCCGGGTGAACGTTGGAGGTCTTCAACAGAAACTAGTCATTGGTTGACTGTTTCTTCTTGGTCAGTCAATGATTCAGCCGTTTCCTTGTTTATCGCCGATATTAAATATGTATCGGTTACAAGTTTGTCTCCATCTTCAATCATAGACCATGAGTTATACTTCTATCACTGATTTCTTCACTTAAGAGTTATAATATAGACATTGCTGTATCAAAAAGATCCATATCATAACTTAGTTGTACCTGCAATCATATAAGAAAAGCTAATTCGTTAGTTCATTCTCAGGATGTGCACATGCTGAATTACAGTTACATCATGAAGTCAGCAGAGTCCTTCAGCATCCCGAGGATGGTATATTAGGGATGTATGGTAAAATCATCCTGAGGATTTTCACCCACAACAATTGTCCCCAAAAATATGTTACCGTAAATATCTAGGTAAAAATATTTTTTAATCTGAATATCTTCACTCGATGACTGATGGGATGTCTTGTCAGGATGACAACGGCTTTTTTAGGCAGTAATTATGTGATGGCCGTTAGGAAACGTCAGCCTCTATCCTCTATATCTAGGGCTTGATTCACTCCTTTATAATCAAATTTGATTTTTGAGAAGGTAATTTTCTCTCTTCTTTCTCCCACTTTCTTCTTTATTCCTGCAAAAAATATCAGTAACATTCTGAAGATGGCAAAGAGATCCACAAGAACTTCGGGGAGTGTAGAAGCTTCCGGTGACTTCATTCCCCAAAACCTCTTGAGTCATCCTGAACAGGAGATCTGTTCTTTTGATGACAAGGAGATTCGAGCCTTAAAAAGCTCTAAAGTCTTCCCAAGTTCTGCTGAGTTTCGTCCTTACGATTCTCATGCATGATCAGACTTTGTCTCTCCTACATGGGTCTGCTTCCTGTACTTACCATTCTCTCTACGGTTGAGGTATCCTTTTCCCAGGTTTGTCAAAGATTTCTTTCTTTGATATTACTGGGATGGCTTACTCCCAAGCCATGCCTGAACTCTGGAAGATTCTGATGGTTTGCAGCAGCCTTGTTGAAGATCATGGCGTCCATCTTGAAGTGGGTGACCTGGCTCATATTTATAAACTAAGGACACATGGTTCCCACCGTTATGTCTTTCAAGTTATAGAAAAGGAACCACCCTTTCTGTTTAATGTGGTCAAATCTGAGAAAGATTGGAAAACAAAATTCTTTTTTGTTAAGAGGAGTTCTATTCCTTTTGGGGATAAGATTCCTCTTTATTGGTTAAAAAGTGGTAAAATTATTTTTAATGTTTTTGTAAAAATTTTAGTTACATCCCGAAGATGCTAACATCCTGAGATATTTCTGTTCAACAGGTGTTTCATTTGCCAAGTTTGCTACTCCTGTGAACGACGCTTTTCTTCGGTGTTCAGCTGTGTACAAGTTACCTGAGTTAGTAAGGACCTTCTTAGTGGAAGAAAGTAATGCTAGCACCACTTGCCCAAGGTGGGCGCCAAATTGTTTTGGTCAAAACTTATTTAGTAAAAATAACCTTGTTTTCCAAATTAGAAATTGTGAGGTAGTGTGCTAAGAATGTGAATTTGCTATTAGAACCAGTTATATTCTGAAAAAGTTCAATCAGGATGCAAAAAAGAGTAAATTAGTGACAACTATGCTCGGGATGGCTTAGGTTTACTTCGGGATGGACAGTTATATCCTCGGGATGGAACTGTTTGTAATGAACGAATAAGTAAGTAAAATACAAAGAACAACACTCGATATACGAGGAAAGCCCTTGATCAATAGTAGATCGCCGGCATAAAACCTCGGGAGAAGACTAGGCCCCTGCCTTGTTTGTTAATATTAATTTGGTAAAAAAGTACAAGTTTGGATGAGTATGTGGACAAGTGTACTAAGGTTACAATGATTGTGTATGTGTCTAAGTGTTTGTGTGCAGCTATAGAGTAAGCAAAGTGTATGTAAGCGTCCTATACTCGTCCCATACTCCCATATATATAATACATGAGAATGACTAAAGGATCCCATGAGATCCGCTAAGTAGTTAAAGCCTTCAATGTTGTGTAACAGCTTCTTCAGGTGAACGTTGGAGGTCTTCAACAGAAACAAGTCATTGGTTGACTGTTTCTTCTTGGTCAGTCAATGATTCAGCCGTTTCCTTGTTTATCGCCGATATTAAATATGTATCGGTTACAAGTTTGACTCCATCTTCAATCATAGACCATGAGTTATACTTCTATCACTGATTTCTTCACTTAAGAGTTATAATATAGACGTTGCTGTATCATAAAGATCCATATCATAACTTAGTTGTACCTGCAATCATATAAGAAAAGCTAATTCGTTAGTTCATTCTCAGGATGTGCACATGCTGAATTACAGTTACATCCTGAAGTCAGCAGAGTCCTTCAGCATCCCGAGGATGGTATATTAGGGATGTATGGCAAAATCATCCTGAGGATTTTCACCCACAACAACAATGATGAAACAACGTGGAATCAACACCAGACTTCTCTTAGAAATTGCCGCTAAAAACGTTGCACGGCGCTACTGCCCTCCTGCACGTCTTGCAGCTTCTTCGACTTCTCAGCCGTGACGATCTCTCGTGATTCGGTGATTCATTCCCCTTTGCAGATATCTTTAGTTAAAAAAAGTTCTTGTTTTGCACCCCTACATTACAACCCGAATAAAAGTCCTCTTGATTTATCTTAGTTATTCGATTTAGAGACGAGGACTTGATTTGCATACAAGCCTATGACTTGAGTCGACTTTGTTACGGACCTGAGAGTTCACCCCCAAATCTCTCTAAAATGATAAAACTTGAGTGATGAGTGAATATTGTGAGAAAGTGTAGGTTTGAGCATGATCAAGGGGTTAAGTAGGTGTGTCATGCAGTTTTATTTTTCTCGTAAAATAAATAAATGGATTGAGGGTTTGTTAATTACATTCTGCCTTAAATGTACTTGTGTTTGATTGCTTGAGGACAAGCAATAGTCTAAGTGTGGGGCATTGTGATGTATCACATAGTTAACATCTAAAACATGCATAATCAGTCTCATAATAGGATAGAATTAGACTTAAATGACTGATTTTGGGTACTTAATTTGTTCCTATTTGTGTTTTTCGGGAAACTGGAGCTCTAAGCCAGAAACAAGAGATTTTCAGGCAAAAACAGGTAAAAACTGGAGATCCTAAGGATACGAGACTTATGGTATGTTCCCTGTATGTTTGAAGGCCCTTTCGGGACTTAAAAAATGATAAAACCAGCCCGGGACAGACCTAGTACGCCCACGCACACTTGCACAAAGGCCCTGCACGCTAGAGGACAACGCATCAAACTTGGGGGACAAGACATCTAACCAAGATAAGTTGCATGCCCGTTCCATTCCCCTTGGCACGCCCGTGCTTGAGACAAACAGTACAGATAAGACAGAACTGCAGCCAACAGAACGTACGAAAGATAGGTGCACGGTCGTGCCACCCCTTGGAGCATGCCCGTGCTTGCCCTAGCAACTCTATAAATAGCAAGCTAACCCCCTCCATTTGAGACATCCCGTTACACACCATTCACTTGGTCTTGTGCCCTCTTGGGGTCTTGTGGGCGGCCTTAGGGCCATCCTAACATACCCACCAAGTTTAGGCCTCGTACTGCCTTGATCATTTATGCCAAGCATGGGATCGTAGAGTAGCTTATGCAATAAAACATCGAGGGTCGTGAGGATGATACTTGATACATAACACTAGGAGATGGAAGGCTTGTCTATGAGCAGCCATGTTCATGTGTTGATCATTCACTATGGTTGTATCTTTCTATTATTCCTGAACCCACTATGATTTGTAGACTTTTATTATTATTAGTAGTAGTAGTAGGAGGAGTTTGTCTTTAGTCATTTGTTGTGTTATCTTCTTCTAATCCTTATTTGTTTATCTTATGACAGGTTCAATTGATGATTAACTTAATAAACTTAAAATCAATCCTAACTTAATTAACAAACTAACTAGAGGTTTAATCAGCTTCTGGTAGTCCTGAGCCAGATCCAAGGCGAGGAAACCGGTAGTGAGACAGATCCATCGGGCTTCTAATATCCAAACCGGATTGTAAGCAATGGCTTCAGAAGTGGACCAGATCTGAGTGACACATTTCTGGTACTTACCAGATGATTGAATGATCTTCTTGGTAAAGGGAGGATTCCCTACGGGTGCACCAGTGATCTTCGGATTACACACCTTTAGGATTATGTTCCACCTTTATCAAGGCTTTCATTCAACTTGGGAGGTTATGGGTTGGGTTTATTAAGACATCAATCATCAAACCAACTTTATATTTAATTTATCACTAAATATTAAAGTGTCACTTTAAAGATAAATAAAACAAGAGTTCTATTTCTAGGTCTCGCTAGTACGAATCCGTTAACCATTGGGGATATATGTCGTCTAGGTTGACTATAAGAGAGATCCTTCGGTCTTCATGATCGTTAACCTACTTAAGGGATACGATGTCGCCAGGACTGACTGTAAGAAGAGATCCTTCGGCAAGGAAAACGAGAGCTAAGGGAGGTGTATGGTGTTCCAGGTCGAAAGTGAAGCCTCCATTACAAGAAGAAAATGAGTTTGAGGACCAGAGACTTGACCTCGGTTTGGGAAGTCTGCTACATACAGGGCTCAGTCGGTGTACCTTCATGCGGACGCGCATTGGGAGGTTTAGCATACTACTCAGTAGTGACCCCGTTTCTCTATCAAGGAGTCAACACTTCAAGATCACTCTTGTCCTCCTCACAAATAATTAATTTGAAATATTAATTTTAATAATAAATTTATCTACTTATACGGAGGGCCCCGAGATGTGCATGTTCGCTATCTCTACTATGTTATCTTTTTCTTTCATCAAACCCAAAACCTTTTTAAAACCATTTTAAGAACCCCCTCCATTTTATTTTCCTTTTTAAACCCGATTAGTTAAATGATGAAAGGTTGTGTAGGGAAAGTGTGTTCTTTGGAATACAATACTCGGTATTTACCCTAGAAAGCTATGCTATGCACATCAGGTTCTTTGCCTATGTGTTGGTTTTAGTTTCTAAAGTAATTATCGTGTACTTTATAAATTTAAAACTTGTTAAATAAGGTTTAGTAAAAATCAGTCGTTTTTCCCCAAACCAATGTTTTGGAGTTAATACATCAAGTTTTTGGCATTGGGAAAATTGACATCTTTCTAAATTACTAAAACCATACGCACCAAATTCCAACACAAAAACATGTTGCAGCTTGCACCAATCGGAAACAAAAGCCCACAGTTGCTCGATGAACCTGCAGGAGACAAACAAGTGTGTCGCCGATTCCGTCTCTTCACTACAGAACCTACATCTCGTGTCTTGAATAATGATATTCCTTCTAGTTAACGCCTCGTAAGTTGGAAGTCGGTCTTGAATTAATCTCCACATCAGGAAATTCACTTTAATTGGAACCCATGAGTTCCAGACAAAGTCGAGACCCCGATCCTCAAACCACTTGCATTGCATTAGAAGCCTAACATTTCGAACCAAGTATAAGCCAGAGCTGTCAGCTTCCCATTACCATTTGTCCTCACCTGCCCCAAACCCGAACCCCAACACAGCAGCCGAAAGTTGTTGCAGTTCAGACAACTCGACCTGCAGAGCACGAGCCCTCAGTCACGACATCTGTACTGTCTGAACTCCCTACGATACTTGTATCCAATCAGCAATGACAACATTTTTTTACCCTTTCCAACGTGAACAGGTGTGGATATTGTTTGCATAACGGCTCATCACCTAACCACTTGTCCTTTCAATACAACATTTAGCTATTGAAACTGGGTTTTTCTCGAAATAAAGCTTGCAACTCAATCCAAACAGCATCAAAATCCTCCCCAATACCCGATATATGCTTCCAAGGACTCGAAATAAAGCTTGCAACTCCACGCTCTAGAGGTATTGTGAAAGTCCCAAACTACCCTTTTCCACAAACTATCATTTTCCGATTTAAAACGTCACCACCATTTGGCCAACATCGCCAAATTTTCCAAACGGAGCGACCCAAATCCTAAACCCCCCAACTTTCTTGGCGCCATAGAATTATTCCACGACACCCACGACATATTATCCTTTTCCAATGTTAACCTCCAAAGGATTTTCTCAAGCTTTTTAATAACTCCCAATGGCGCCTTAAACAAGGAAAAATAGTAAGTAGGGAGAGCGTTTAATACCGATCTAATTAAGGTAATACGGCCACCAAAAGACAATGTGTTCGCCCTCCAAATGGATCATCTTTTATTAAAAATATCCACAATCGGCTCCTAATTCTTTATCAAATTCACATTTTCCCCCACTTGTAGGCCATGGTGCTTGAACAGGAAGGACCCTCTTGTGCGACCCAACACATTCACCATAAGTTGAACTAGGGTCTCCTCAACACCAACTCGAAATATACTACTTTTGAGAAGGTTTACACACAGCCCCGAAACCAAGTAGAAGCACCTTACTAATTTTTTCAAATTCACCACATTCTCAAACGACCATTCTCCCAAGAAAACAACATCATCGCCATACAAAGAGTGTGAAAGGATCGGACTATCCGGAGATAATATTAACCCTTTATAGACCCCAACTTCGCACGCCTTCTTCATTATACACGACAATGATTCCACTGCTAAGACAAATAGGAAAGGATATATTAGATCCCCTTGCCTCAAACCCCAGAAGCAATTAAATTCTTGAGTGGGAGAGCCGTTTACTTACACCGATGCACGAGCCGATGATATAATGGAAGAGATCCAATGACGCCACTTAATTGGAAAGTTCATTTGAGCCAAAATCGCATCAATGAAAGCCCAATTAAGCAAATCGTAAGCCTTTCTATATCCACCTTGAAAATCAAGCTCTCCTTTCTATGACGCCTTAGCCAAGGAATAACTTCATTAAGAATGATGACACAATCTAAGATACTCCTATTAGCTAAGAATGTCGTTTACTCGACCGATACCAATTTATGAATTACCAACTTTAGCCGATTTACAAGAACCTTGGAAACAATCTTGTTAATGCACCCAATTAGACTTATAGGCCTATAATCATTCAGACTACCTGGATCTTTTCTCTTTGGAATGAGAGCCAAAAAAGAGGACATACAACCATTAGCCAACTTTCGGACAGAAAGAAGTGGTCAAACAACTTAATAAAATCGTCCTTTAGGTGTCCCCAGAACCTCTTTATGAACCCCAAATTCACCCCATCCGGGCCAGGTGCACGGTCACCATCACATTCCCAAACCGCTCCTTTAATCTCTTCTAATGAAAACAGATTAATTAGGCTCGAAGCTTCAAGGTCAGTCAGCATACTAATACCCGGGCAAATTAACTGGCTCCACAAACCTCTTAGAAAAAAATGTGTGTACAGCGTCTTCGACCACTGCAGGAAATGTAGTCCACATACCATCTAACATTAAACCATGAATTCGGTTACTAAATGTATTCGAATTAATAATCCCATGGAAAAATGAGGAGTTTTCGTAGCCCTCCTTTGCTCATCGATTGCGGGACTTCAGTTTCATATCCATATTCTTTAGACGATCCGCCTCAGTAATGAAAGCACAACAGTCCACCCTTTACTTCTAATCCTTATTTGATCATTCACTATGGTTGTATCTTTCTATTATTCCTGAACCCACTATGATTTGTAGACTTTTATTATTGTTAGTAGTAGTAGTAGGAGGAGTTTGTCTTTAGTCATTTGTTGTGTTATCTTCTTCTAATCCTTATTTGTTTATCTTATGACAGGTTCAATTGATGATTAACTTAATAAACTTAAAATCAATCCTAACTTAATTAACAAACTAACTAGAGGTTTAATCAGCTTCTGGTAGTCCTGAGCCAGATCCAAGGCGAGGAAACCGGTAGTGAGACAGATCCATCGGGCTTCTAATATCCAAACCGGATTGTAAGCAATGGCTTCAGAAGTGGACCAGATCTGAGTGACACATTTCTGGTACTTACCAGATGATTGAATGATCTTCTTGGTAAAGGGAGGATTCCCTACGGGTGCACCAGTGATCTTCGGATTACACACCTTTAGGATTATGTTCCACCTTTATCAAGGCTTTCATTCAGCTTGGGAGGTTATGGGTTGGGTTTATTAAGACATCAATCATCAAACCAACTTTATATTTAATTTATCACTAAATATTAAAGTGTCACTTTAAAGATAAATAAAACAAGAGTTCTATTTCTAGGTCTCGCTAGTACGAATCCGTTAACCATTGGGGATATATGTCGTCTAGGTTGACTATAAGAGAGATCCTTCGGTCTTCATGATCGTTAACCTACTTAAGGGATACGATGTCGCCAGGACTGACTGTAAGAAGAGATCCTTCGGCAAGGAAAACGAGAGCTAAGGGAGGTGTATGGTGTTCCAGGTCGAAAGTGAAGCCTCCATTACAAGAAGAAAATGAGTTTGAGGACCAGAGACTTGACCTCGGTTTGGGAAGTCTGCTACATACAGGGCTCAGTCGGTGTACCTTCATGCGGACGCGCATTGGGAGGTTTAGCATACTACTCAGTAGTGACCCCGTTTCTCTATCAAGGAGTCAACACTTCAAGATCACTCTTGTCCTCCTCACAAATAATTAATTTGAAATATTAATTCTAATAATAAATTTATCTACTTATACGGAGGGCCCCGAGATGTGCATGTTCGCTATCTCTACTATGTTATCTTTTTCTTTCATCAAACCCAAAACCTTTTTAAAACCATTTTAAGAACCCCCTCCATTTTATTTTCCTTTTTAAACCCGATTAGTTAAATGATGAAAGGTTGAGTAGGGAAAGTGTGTTCTTTGGAATACAATACTCGGTATTTACCCTAGAAAGCTATGCTATGCACATCAGGTTCTTTGCCTATGTGTTGGTTTTAGTTTCTAAAGTAATTATCGTGTACTTTATAAATTTAAAACTTGTTAAATAAGGTTTAGTAAAAATCAGTCGTTTTTCCCCAAACCAATGTTTTGGAGTTAATACATCAAGTTTTTGGCATTGGGAAAATTGACATCTTTCTAAATTACTAAAACCATACGCACCAAATTCCAACACAAAAACATGTTGCAGCTTGCACCTTATACGTATTCGGTTTTTCAGTAGACACCCATTCCTTCAGCCTTTTCTTTACCTATTTCAATTTTATATCAAGCGCCATATCCGGTGGACCATTGAACGTGAAGGAATCAAACAGATGGCCAACATGCTCAACCATCCCGGGAATCTCGAGCCATGAATTAAATTACCGTATAGGGATCTTACCATAATCTGTATTGACCGTGGACAATAAAACGGGACAATGATCTGAAACAACGTTTGAAAGCGCCACCACTGAGGCTGAAGGCAATTTATTCGGAATACCCTGCATACGAGGAATCTATCCAGCTTACTGAGGTTCTCCCCATTATCCGAACTGTATGTGAATTGTCTCCCAGCCATGTTATACTCTAACAAATCTGTTGAGTCAATGAAAAAGTTGAACCTTTGCGCGTGTAAGCTGGTGTATTCTGAATTGCGCCTCTCATCCAGACCCCTGACATCATTGAAGTCTCCCAAGAATACCCACATACCCTGTAAGGATCCTTTCACATTAATCAATTCCTCCCATAGGTTTCTCCTTTCACTCGGATCATTTTGGGCGTAAATGTTGACAACATTCAAAGCCTCCCCTGTCATAGACAAGTTACCGGAAATGACGAAGAAATATTTGCTCCTAATAACCCCAGCACAGACAAAAAGAGTTGGATCCCAAATAGAAAGGACCCCCCCCCCCCGAACGACCCACCACTTCCACATATTCAAAATCCAAACGTGACCTGCCCCAAAATCGACTTACCATGAAACCGATGTTGCCCGCCATTTTTTTTCTTGAATTCCAATAAAATGAGCACCGTGAGATGTTTTCAGGCCACGCACCCAATCCGCCTTTCTCGAGTCCCCGACTCCCACGAGGAACTGTTTAGAACACCTTCTTTGTCGATTATTTCTTTCATAAATTCTTCCGCGTCATTCAACACGAAACCCACCTTGATGGACGCACCCAATCCGCCTTTCTTGAGTCCCCGACTGCCCTTGGGCTTGAAGATCTCCATGAGCATGGGGCAAAACGTGAAGATGAGGTGGATGGGTCATGGTTGTGGTTGGTTATTTCATTTTTATTTTGTAAAAAAAAAAAAACTTTCCCACGCCACAACCACCATGTAGTATTTTGGAGGTTGGAGAAGAATTGACGCGACTACCACGTGTTGTTTCATACCCCTTCACGTTCCCCCCCCCCCCCCCCCCCGAACGACCCACCGCTTCCACAGATTCAAAATCCAAACGTGACCTGCCCCAAAATCGACTTACCATGAAACCGATGTTGCCCACCATTTTTTTCTTGAATTCCAATAAAATGAGCACCGTGAGATGTTTTCAGGCCACGCACCCAATCCTCCTTTCTAGAGTCCCCGACTCCCCTTAGATTTATCGAAATAAAATTCACGAGGAACTGTTTAGAACACCTTCTTTGTCGATTATTTCTTTCATCAATTCTTCCGCGTCATTCAACACGAAACCCACCTTGATGGACGCACCCAATCCGCCTTTCTCGAGTCCCCGACTGCCCTTGGGCTTGAAGATCTCCATGAGCATGGGGCAAAACGTGAAGATGAGGTGGATGGGTCATGGTTGTGGTTGGTTATTTCATTTTTATTTTGTAAAAAAAAAAAAAACCTTTCCCACGCCACGACCACCATGTAGTAGTTTGGAGGTTGGAGAAGAATTGACGTGACTACCACATGTTGTTGCATGCCCCTTCACCCTCATGGTTCATATAACAACCCCTTACACCCTAATATTGCATCCTCCGGATGCTGAAGGAGTCGACTGACTTCAGGATGACACTGAATATTATCTTATGCACATTCTGAGGATAAACTAACTATCTTATTGTTATATGAATGCAGGATGATTTTACTTCATATTCTCTGAGTAACATCCTCAGGATGCTGAAGGGCTCAATTGACTTCAGGATGTAACTATATTTCAACATGTGCACATCCTGAGGATGGACTACCGAATTATCTTATTATGATGATATTGTAGGTACATTTAATCAATATTAAGGCTTGTAACTGATCCGTAACGGCTATATTGTCTCATTTAAGTCAAAGAAATTAAGGATGATGATGTTATGCTTGCAAGCCAAGTCCAAGCTCAAAGGGGAAGTCAAACTTGTAACCGACTTGCATTAAATATATGCGAGAAAGGGGAAATAGCCATATAACGACTATACTCAGTTGTAACAACACAACGATCACCTGAAACAGTCCACAAGGTCATTAAAGACGGTGGATATCATGGGATTCATTATTTACTTTCGTGTAACTATAAATAGGAGGTGATCAACGAGTAATAGGACACTACTTCTCACTTACATAACACTACATAGACACCTGATACTCTCTAAACACACACAACACTATATTGTAATCTTAGTCGCTCGTTCATCACCTATCCAAAGTTGTACTCATTTTTACCTTATTAATATTAACAAACAAAGCAGGGGCTTAGACTCATCCCGAGGTTTTGTGCCGGCGATCATCAACTGATCAAGGGCTTTCCTCGTACATCGAGTGTTATTCTTTGGTGGTACTACATTTACATTCATTAATCTTTGCTTATTTCATCATTCTGTCAGACAGTTCCATCCCGAGGATATAACTATCCATCCTGAATCATATCTTTGCCATCCCGAGCATAGTTGTCACTTATTTATCTCTTTTGCATCCTGACTAAGCATTTTCAGAATATAACTAGTTTTTACCTTTGATTTACACTCTTAGCACTCTACCTCACAATTTCTAATTTGGAATATAAAATTATTTCTACTAGGTAATTTTTGACCAAAACAATTTGACAACTATGTCGTCTTCCCAGAAAAATGTTTCCTCATCCATGCCTTCATCAACTTCTACTAGAAATACTACTTTACCACCTCCACCTGCATTCTCAAAGAGTGCTACCTCTCAAATCTCACCTAGGCCAGCATTGGGGGCATCTGGATCTCCTCCTGTTCTAGTTTCGAATGATGAGATCCTATCTATGTTTTCAATGGTAAAGGATCAAATGCAGCAACAGCAGGAGACCAACAGAATGCTAATGAGAGAGATACAATCCCTCAAGACATCTTCAAAGAAACCAAGTGAAGAAATGGGGACACCATTACAACCAAGGATGTTAGATTTCAATTCTGGCATCTCTGGAGGTGTTCATCAAGGAGATTTCATCCCCATGAACACTGGGTTCTCTGCTCCTGAAACAACTACTACACCCAGGATGGTAACTACCAGGGATGCAGGATATACACCTGTGCCATCCCAAGGATATAACAACGGTAACAATTTGAGTTCTAGTACTTTTGCTGCTAATGATGTTGCTTCTTTGCAGGATACAGGAATAACCCTCAACTAGCAAAGGAGCTTCAGAAGATCAAAGATATGGTATCGAGTGTACCTGGGATAGTGCAACCTATCCCAGAGGTATCCTCAGCATGCCATCGGGTGTCAAGATTCGCACCTCCAATATGTGATGCAGAGATCCCAAAGCGGTTTCAAACTCCAAGCATGAAGCTCTATGATGGATCAACTGATCCTGAGGAGCATGTGGCTCAATATAGGGAAAGGATGGAAATAAATCCAATCCCTACCAACCTGAAAGAAGCATGCTTATGCAAGGGATTTGGTTCAACTCTCACTGGTCCAGCCCTGAAATGGCTCCTAAGTGTTCCTCCCTATTCTATTACTTCTTTTGCACATTTAATTAACATGTTTAATAATCAGTTTTCTTGTAGTCAAACGTTCGAACGTTTGACAAGTGATCTATACAAGGTGACTCAACCACATGGGGAATCACTAAGAGAATTCATTACTAGGTTTGGAAAGGAAGCACTTGACATCCCAAACTTGGATGTCACAACAGCGGTTCAGGCTTTCAAGATGGGACTGCAGAAGGATTCACCGTTTTACCAAGAATTGGTGATGAATCCATGCAGGAACCTAGATGAAGTCAGGAACAGAGCCTTAAGATTCATCCGACTTGAGGATGATAAGAAGATACAAGAGAGGATAGAATCATCCTCAAAATATAACCATCCCAATCGAAAATCCACTTCCACATATGAACCATACAAGCATAAACCATATGCTAGGCCTGATAATAAGAAGGTCAATGTGGTAGAGGATGCCAATGACTGCCCTAAATTATCAGACTATTGTTTTTCTGTGGATGTAACACGTTTGATGTATGCCATGAAGGATCTAGGGGACAAAGCAAGATGGCCAAGGAAGGACAACAAGGCAGGATGGAAAGACAAATCCAAATGGTGTGCCTTTCACGAAGACTTCGGCCATATCACTGAAGATTGCATTGCATTAAGAAAGGAGATAGCATATCTCTTAAGCAAGGGTCACCTTAAGGATCTCCTGGGCAAAAAGAAATCAAGAGCTCAGGATGGCACCAACATCCCGGAAAGAGCAGCATCCCCACCTAAGGATATTGGCATTATCAACTTCATTTCAGGAGGGTCAGACATTTGTGGAACCTCATACTCAGCAGCTAATAGACATGCGAGGGAAACAAAGTCTGAAAAAGGAGAAAGACCAACGAAGACGACCATCCTGACGACCTCAAAAGTGATCAGCTTTGAGGAAGAAGACAGAGATAACATCCTTGATCCTCAACATGACGGTTTGGTTATTACTTTATATATTGCTAACCACTTTGTTCGTAGGATTCTTGTAGATGGAGGAAGTTCAGTAAATATCATCCAGCTCGAGGCCCTCAAAAGGATGAACATCCCGGAATCAGAAATAGTTTCCAGGTCATTTGTTTTGGTGGGCTTCAGTGGAGAAAGCATAGCATAGCAATTACAGCAGGATGCACAGTGCCATCCTCGGGATGTTAAAGCACATCCTGATTAGGATGTAAAAGCCATCTTCCTTGACGACAACAACAAGGATATCACTGTGCAAATCGGTAAGAATATCCCACATGATATTGAACAATCACTAATATCTTTTCTTAAATGTAGGATGTCTACTTTTGCTTGGAAGCATGAATATATGACTGGCATATCAAAGGATGTTATTACTCACAAACTTGGGATTGATAAGCGTTTCAAGCCCATTTAGCAAAAAAGAAGGAAGTTTGCTCCAGAAGAAATATCGTCATACAAGAAGAAGTAGACAGGCTGCTGAAGTCTAAGATGATAAGGGAAGTAAAATTCCCAAGATGGCTAGCGAATGTTGTGGTAGTTCAAAAGAAAAATGGGAAATGGAGAGTGTGTGTGGACTATACAGACCTTAACAAGGCCTGTCCTAAAGATCCATTCCCACTACCACACATAGATTCAATGGTGGATGCTACAGCAGGCCACGAGATGCTGACATTCATGGATGCATCCTCAGGATTCCAACAGATACAGATGGAACCAGATGATCAAGAGGACACAACATTCATGACACCATCAGGTATATATTGTTATATAGCCATGCCAATTGGATTAAAAAAATGCAGGTGCCACTTATCAGAGGCTAGTGAACATGATGTTCAAAGAAAAGATTGGGGACACGATGGAGGTCTACATTGATGATATGGTAGTAAAATCCAAGAGAGCAGAAGATCATCTTCGGGATCTCAAAGAAGCTTTTGACATCCTGGATGCTTACAACATGAAGTTAAACCCAGCAAAGTGCCATTTTGGAGTTGGAGCTGGGAAGTTTCTTGGATATTTGGTGAAAAAAGAGGGATAGAAGCCAGCCCTGAACAAATAAAGGCCGTCCTTGATCTCAAATCCCCAAGAAATATTAAGGATGTGCAAAGGCTGACTGGCAGGATAGCAGCCCTCAATAGATTCATCTCAAAATCCTCAGAGAAATGTAAAGAGTTCTATGACATCCTGAAGAAGAATAACAAATTCGACTGGGGACAGAGGCATGAAGAAGCATTAAAGAAGCTCAAAGATTATCTTGCAGCAGCTCCATTGTTGATGAAACATGAGGATGGAGAACCTCTCAAGCTATATCTTGCAGTTTCTGGGAATGCAATAAGTGTTGTATTGGTAAAGGACTTCAAAGGGCAACAACATCCTGTCTATTATGTAAGTAAAACTCTACTAGATGCTGAAACCAGGTATTCACATCTCGAAAAACTTATTTTAGCTTTAATAATGGCTTCTACTAAGTTAAGGCATTATTTTGAAACACATAAAATATATGTTCAAACTAACTATCCCATTAAGAATGTATTAAGAAAACCTGAAATGTCTAGAAGAATGGCAAATGGTCGGTTAAATTAAGTGCCTTTGACTTAGAATATGAGCCTAGAAATGCAATCAAGTCACAGGCTCTAGCAGACTTTGTGGCTGATTTCAGTAGTGACATCCTGAGTGAAGTAGAGTCTGAAGTTCAACAACTAAATGAAAATTTAGAAAAATGGACTCTATACACTGATGGTGCTTCGAATGCAAGAGGCACAGGTCTGGGAATACTACTAAAATCGCCACAAGGGGACAAGATACCCCATGCCATTAGATGTGCATTTCAAACAACCAATAATGAAGCTGAGTATGAAGCTCTCATTGCTGGTTTACAACTTGCTAGAGATTTTCATATTATTAAAATTGAAGTCTGTGTTGATTCTTTGTTGATTACTAACCATTTCAATGGATCATATGCAGTAAAAGGACAAAAGTTAGCCATTTATCTTGAAATTGTTAAAAATTTAGCTACTTCCTTTGTAGAATTTTCACTAACACAGGTAGCTAGGGAAGAAAATGTTGAAGCTGACGCCTTAGCAAACCTAGGATCCTCCTTTAATTTACCAAAAGGATCCAAGATTCCCATCATTCACATCTTGAAACCAGCAATTGAAGAGTGACATCCTGAGGATAGCCAGGCACATCCTGAGGATAAAACAGACCATCCTGAGGATATCACTGTTTTAGCCACTCAGAGACAAGACAATTCATCATGGATGACTCCCATAATGAAGTATTTACAAGAAGATGTCATTCCTGATGAGGAAAATCCAAAGGCTTTCAGGATAAAGGTATCTAAATTTACAATTATAGACAATATTTTGTATAGAAAGTCTCTTGCAGGTCTATATTTGAGATGTCTCAACAAGGATGAAGCAAACGAAGTACTCAAAGACATCCACGAAGGAGATTGTGGAAATCATACAGGAGGAAGATCTCTCTACTCGAAGACTCTGAAGACGGGATACTATTGGCCTACTATGAAGAAGGATGCCATGATGTATTCCCAAAAGTTTGATGCATGCCAAAGACATAGCAACATACTTCACCAGCCTGCTGAACCGCTACATCCTATTATTTCACCATGGCCCTTCATGAAATGGGGAATGGACATGGACATAGTAGGAAAGCTACCCAAAGCTCCTGGAGGAAAGGTATTCATGCTAGTGATGACAGACTACTTCTCGAAATGGATTGAAGCGGAAGCATTTGTGTAAGTCAGAGATAAAGAGGTGGTCTCATTCATAAAAAGAAACATCCTAACACGATTTGGAGTACCATCAGAAATCGTTTGTGACAATGGTTCTTAATTCATTAGCAAAAGAACAACCGACTTTTGTGAGAGTTGGGGGATCAAGATGGTAACTTCAACACTAGTCCATCCTCAAGCTAATGGACAAGCAGAATCCTCAAACAAAATCATCGTCAACAACTTGAAGAAGAAGCTTGGGGAAAAGAAAGGAAAGTGGGTAGAAGAACTTCCATTTGCACTTTGGGCTAATAGGACTACTTCGAAGAATGCTACTGGTCAGACACCTTTCTCTTTGGTCTTTGGAACAGAAGCAATTCTTCCAATAGAGATGGTCATGCCTACAGCGAGGAAACGTCTTCAGGATGCAACCACTAATTCTGAAGCATTACTACAAGACTTGGAAACTGCGGATGAACTCAGGGATGCTGCTAAATTAAGGATGGCAGCATATCAACAAAGGATTGCTAAAGCTTACAACAAGAACATCAGGATAAGAAGATTTCAAGTGGGAGACTTGGTATTGAGAAAAGCCTTCCAAAATACAACAAAACTAAGCGATGTTAAGCTAGCTCCCAAGTGGGAAGGTCCATACTTAATCGATTCTGAAGCAGGGAAAGGAGCATATTGGCTGTCAACAATGGAAGGAAAGATTCTACCCAGAGCTTGGAATGCTATACACTTGAAATACAACCATGCCTAGGGAGGCATGTGACTGATCACTCTGGAAGAGAAACCATGATCCGAATCACAGGTGGGATGAAGGTGAAGGTTGATAGAGATGAATTATCTCCATATGTAAGTGCTTTTTCTTAATTTATTTCGATTGATTATATTTTCACTAAACATGGTCTAGAAATAGTCCATCCTGAGAATTTTGCAGTACCATTCTAAAGATGGAATGCTTAGAAGACTAGGGGGCTGGCGACCCTCTCCTCCGTTAAGGTGTCTGACACCTTCCTAAGGTTTAAAGGTTTTCACCTTTCACATTGGGTTAGCAACCCTCGCCTGGAGCGCACGATGCCCATGTATTTTCTCGGGATGGTGGGACCAGTCCATGTAAAAGTGGCTGACAATTTCATTATCTTTGAGATATACGATGGAGCTCTTAAGGTTTAGACATTTTTCAATGTCTCTAATGGTTAGACGTTTTTCAACGTCTCTTTGGTCTAGTCACCAGGGCCTTGTCGCCAGTTGTTCCTAAGGGCCTTGTCGCCAGTTATTCCTAAAGGCCTTGTCGTCAGTTATTCTCAAGATGTTACATATTGGTTTTATCACCAAGTTATTACAAAAGGTTTTTGATCCCAGTTAAACCAAAGGCCTAAGTCGCCAGTACAATAACAATGTTTACCTTTATATAGGTTATTATCAAAGGTTATTAAACCTTTCTTGAAAATGATTATAGACTTAAAGTCTATCTAGAAGATATAACACTGGGGACATCCTCAGGATAATGAAGTCCATCCTAAGGATGAATAAAGAAATCGAATTGGGGACATCCTCAGGATGATGAAGACCATCCTAAGGATGACGAAAGGAAAAAATAACTGGGGACATCCTCAAGATAGTGAAGACCATCCTGAAGATGACGAAGAATAGTAAAAGCTATCTTCAAGACATTGATCCTAAAGAAGACTACTTGATGGAAGAAGATAAAGGTATCATTTATATCATTCCTTTATACCTAACATTTGCTAATGTTTGCAGAATATCAAAAGAAAAAGGATATGTCGTCAAAAGTAGTTACCATATTATTTATGCATCATAACCAAAGTTGATGTCAACCCCTGGCTTCATCCAAAACCAGGACCCATCCACCAGGGGTCAACATCTATAGTCCAGGTCAGAAGAAGATTTGGGGCTTCGTCATGAAAACCAAGATCCCTCCACCCCAAACTTTTCATTGTCTTAAACCGTTACATACCAAAATAAGATTGTTTGAAAATGTTCAACCACAAACTACTATCATAAACACAACCGCAAAAAATCTAAAAAAGTGGGCTCCAGCCTAGTCATCTTATCCTTCATTGCCCACTGGAACATCAAACTCCTTCACCACCTCAGCCACCTTAGCTTCAGCTTCCTTCACCTCTGCATCCTCAGGCTCCTTGGGTGCATCCTCAGGATCAGTATTAGGAATAGGATCACAAACCACCTCTTTGACACCCAAACTCCCGATCTTCTCCTGCATAGTCTTGGACTGCTCAGATTTCACCAGTTTGAGCTCATTCTTCACCTTGCCCAGCTCTTTCTCAAGATGCTTGCTCTTTTCTTGAGCAATCATCTTCATATCTTCCAGACTGGCCTTGGTGTCATTCATCTCCTTGGCTACTTCGTCCAGGGACTTCAGCAGATATTCATATCCCTACAAGAGAAAAAGAACAGGTAAGTATTTTATCTTTAATATTTGTATAAATATGTTATGCCATCTTCAGGATAGCATCATACCTGAAGAGTTAATCGAGAAATCTTGCCCGAGACATCCTCGAAACTGAGACTCTCAAAGGAGTAGTCTCTCGGACTGAGGTAAAGGCATTAGCAGTCTTCCTTTTCTTAGAGGATGTAGGTGCCCGTGACTTAGTAGGAGAAAGAGGAGGGCTAGTCATTTTGGAGCTGGATGGCGAAGTGATCTTGGCTGCCTTTACACCCTGACTGTCACACCCTGACTGTCACTATCATCAAGGTCAAAGAAGATGAATTTCTTTGATGAAAATAGTAAAGAAATACAGGTTTAGACAGGTACACATAACAAGACAAAAATATCCTCAGGATGTAACAGGTAATAGTTACCAGACATCCCCATGGCTTGACTAATAATGTACCTCTCTTCTACTTCAAAGGTTCTAGCTGAGACAGGTAAGTCTAAAACAGCTTTGTACTTGATAATGGAATCAGTCAGAGGAGGAGCAAGTTTGGCAAGTTAAGCACTTGTCACACAAAATTATTAGTGATATCCTCAGGATATCATTACAAAATTTTCATTAAACATCTTAAATAATCTTTACCACTTTTAGCCAAGACGTAGGGATATCATCCCCAAAAGGAATGGAATCCCTCTTCGCAAAAAAGAACCTTGATTTCCAAGACCTGCCAGACTTAATAACATTATGCAGGAAATGAAGATCTTTATAAGCTGAAGAACATAACAGTTGGAACCATGAGTTTTCAACTTATACAGGTAAGACAGGTCACCAATCTGAAGATTGATGCCATGATTCTTGATGATCTTATTACAGACTATCAGGATCCTCCAGACCTCAAGCATAGCATGGGCATAAACCATCCCAGTCACGTCAAAGAACTCTTTGATGAACGGGGGGAATGGATATCTTAAACCCATATGGAAAGGCAGGTACATGAAGCAGACCCATACAGAGGATGCAAAATCAGACTTTGCATTTTGGTCATATGGCCAGAACACAGCTGATTCAGGGAAAGCCCATGTGTTATTCAAAGAAAGGATATCTTTGTCTGTGAACGTACGGACTTTGTTTGCAAGATCTTCTAACAGGTTTTGTTGTATAAAGTCCTTATGGACTCCTATACATCCTGCAGCCCTTGTTGATTTTTTACCCATCCTGAGAATTCTTTGTGTAAAAAAGATCAAAGATTGGTAAAAACAGAGAAAAGCAGTGAAGAAAGAAGAAATAACCTTTCTGATAATCTTGTTGTCATTGTAAAGGGAAGGATTGAAGTCTAGATATAGACAGTGAAAGGTGATAAGGTGTAACGGTCATCCCTAAATCATCGACCAAAATATAGCCATTGATATCCTGTCAGATGTCTAATCATCCGCAGGAGATAAGCATCGGGATTAAAAATATTTTTACCGTTGGGATAACGGTAACATATTTTTGGGACAATTGTTGTGGGTGAAAATCCTCAAGATGATTTTACCTCACATCCCTGATATTGCATCCTCAGGATGCTGAAGGAGTCGACTGACTTCAGGATGACACTGAATATTATCTTATGCACATTCTGAGGATAATCTAACTATCTTATTGTTATATGAATGCAGGATGATTTTACTTCATATTCTCTGAGTAACATCCTCAGGATGCTAAAGTGCTCAACTGACTTCAGGATGTAACTATATTTCAACATGTGCACATCCTGAGGATGGACTAACGAATTATCTTATTATGATGATATTGCAAGTACATTTAATCAATATTAAGGCTTGTAACTGATCCCTAACGGCTATATTGTCTCATTTAAGTCAAAGAAATTAAGGATGATGATGTTATGCTTGCAAGCCAAGTCCAAGCTCAAAGAGGAAGTCAAACTTGTAACCGACTTGCATTAAATATAGGCGAGAAAGGGGGAAACAGCCATATAACGACTATATTCAGTTGTAACAACACAACGGTCACCTGAAACAGTCCACAAGGTCATTACAGACGGCGGATATCATGGGATTCATTATTTACTTCCGTGTAACTATAAATAGGAGGTGATCAACGAGTAATAGGACACTACTTCTCACTTGCATAACACTTCATAGACACCTGATACTCTCTACACACACAACACTATATTGTAATCTTAGTCGTTCGTTCATCACCTATCCAAAGTTGTACTCATTTTTAACTTATTAATATTAACAAACAAGGCAGGGGCTTAGACTCCTCCCGAGGTTTTGTGTCGGCGATCATCAACTAATCAAGGGCTTTCCTCGTACATCGAGTGTTGTTCTTTGGTGGTACTACATTTACATTCATTAATCTTTGCTTATTTCATCATTCTGTCAGACAGTTCCATCCCGAGGATATAACTGTCCATCCTGAATCATATCTTTGCCATCCCGAGCATAGTTGTCACTTATTTATCTCTTTTGCATCATGACTAAGCATTTTCAGAATATAACTAGTTTTTACCTTTGATTTACACTCTTAGCACTCTACCTCACAATTTCTAATTTGGAATACAAAATTATTTCTACTAGGTAATTTTTGAGCAAAACAGTTATAATTTTGGAACTCAATCAAGAGGCACTTCACCTTATAGGACAAGGCCTGATCAGGCTCAATTCAGGCCCAACTAAAATCCTAGGCCCTTTTCTCGTGGTTCTCGTCGAGGTAATTATGTTGGTCATGGTTCTAACTATAGATCACCTACTTGTCAGTTGTGTAGAAAAGTTGGACACTATGCATCTCAATGCTATTACTTAGCATCTTATGCAGCCTCGGCTCAGCCAAGTGATGACCAATTGGCGCATGCTTTTCATGCTCAGTGCAATCTCAACTCCACTATTCCTGATTGGACAGGAGACACAGGGGCATCCACACACATGCTTCCTAATACTGCGTCTCTTCCAAATTCCACACCTATTCAAGGTAATGAAATGGTTTATTTTGGTAATGGTCAGTCGTTGCCAATTACACATATTGGTCACACAAAATTGCTTGGTAATCTCAATCTTAACAATGTCTTAGTTGTCCTAAATCTTACTAAAAATCTCCTTTCCATTGGCAAACTAACCGAAGATAATCCTGTTGATGTCATTTTTTCACATCCTTATTTTTACATTCAGGACCGTCGAACCAAGCAAACACTGGCCAGGGGATGCCGTGAAGACGGTCTTTATGTTCTTCACAACACCCATGAAGCTTTAGTGTCGTCTCGCTCGTGCCCCAAAGCCTCTTTTGAGTTATGGCATTCCCATCTTGGGCATGTTAATTTTGATATTGTCTCTTTACTTAAAAACAATGGTTATCTTTCCTTTACGTCTGTTTTGCCTAAACCAGGTCTTTGTACCCTTGTGAACTTGCCAAGTCTAAAAGGCAATCTTTTGTTATCAATAATAAAAGGGCTTCTTCCCCGCTTGAACTTATTCACTGTGACTTGTGGGGTCCCTCCCCAATTAAATCTGTTGATAACTATCTTTACTATGTGGCGTTTGTTGATGATTATTCTAGATTCACTTGGATATATCCACTACGGTTGAAATCTGATTTTGTTGACATTTTATCCATCTTCATGACATTTGTTCAAACTCAATTTTCAACAAAAATTAAAATCTTTCAAAGTGACGGTGGCACCGAGTTTACTAATATTCGTGTGTGGAAGCTTTTCGAACAAAATGGTCATGTGGAGCGAAAACGTCGTCATATCGTTGAAACGGGTTGACTATGTTGTTCCATGCAAAAATTCCACCTCGATATTGGGTTGATGCTTTTTCTTCGGCTGTTTTTATTATAAATCGGCTACCCACCATTATTCTCAACGGAAAGTCGCTATTTGAAATGTTATAGAATCAAACACCACACTATGCTTCTTTTCGGACATTTGGTTGTCGTGTCTTTCCATTTCTTCGAGATTATGCACCAAACAAATTATCTCCCAGAAGTATTCCGTGCATTTTCATCGGATATAGCTCCAAGTACAAAGGGTATCGTTGTCTTGACCATTGTACCTCTCGCATTTATGTCACTCGCCATGCTCGTTTTGATGAGAATCATTTTCCCCTTGATGGTTCCACTTCCGCTTCTCCCATTAATATTCTTGAGGTAACTACCTTTTTAGATATCTCTCCAGATTCCCATCGCCAGCCAATCATCACCTCAACTCCGGTCATCCATACTCAGTCTCCTACTACACCCAAACCTATGACCACTTCTCAAATTGACAACACCCTCACAATTCCTTTTTTCTCAGCTCAACCACTTCCTGAAACCCAATGCACCAGCCCAAATCTGTCTATCCCATCCGCAGCTCAACAATCCTTACCACATACACCCACCTCCTCTCCCAATACCTCCACCGTCGGCCCTGTTACTACTCCCTCTACCAGCCCATTAACAACCAATCCATCTGATCCACATCCCTCGGTCCCTTCCACTCAGACTCCCACAACTACACCCTCTACTACTCCTTCCTCCACCCCACCAGACTCACCACTTTCGACTTCGGATTCTCAATCTGTGGATCCTGCACCCGTTCCCCCAACACTTTCATCTCACCCAATGGTCACACATGCCAAATCTGGAATAGTTAAACCCAAGCATCGGGTTGACTTGGCTCATACTGAAGTCCTTCCTCTTCACCATGCTCCTTTTGCCTCCACTGATCCAAAAACTTATCATATGGCCTCCAAAGATCCAAAGTGGGTGAGGGCTATGGAAGCTGAGCTTTTAGCTCTTCATAAAAATCACACATGGTCTCTTGTTCCTCGCCCAGCTAATACAAATGTGGTTGGTTCCAAATGGCTATTTCGCACAAAATACAAGTCTGATGGATCATTCGAGCGCTACAAGGCGAGGCTTGTAGCGCAAGGCTACACACAGGTACCTGGGCTTGATTACTCTCATATGTTTAGTCCTGTTGTGAAAGCTGCCACGGTTCACACTGTTCTTGTTCTAGCTACCATCAATGGCTAGATGCTTCATCAGTTGGATGTAAATAATGCATTTCTTCATGGCCATTTGACTGAGACAGTTTATATGGAACAACCCACGGGTTTTTTGGACCCTCAATTTCCATCTTATGTGTGCAAATTACACAAGGCTATTTATGGTTTAAAACAAGCGCCACGAGCTTGGTTCCATCGCCTAAGCCTATTTCTCACCAACAATGGCTTTTCTTGTAGTCGTGCGGACCCTTCCTTGTTCATCTACAAACGTGACTCTTGCATTATGTATCTACTTGTGTATGTAGATGATCTCATTCTAACCGGCAACCAATCCTCAACTTTGACTTCGTTTATTGCTTCCCTAAACAAAGAATTCGTCATCAAGGATCTTGGGAAACTCAACTAATTTTTGGGTTTCGAGGTTACCTACACTGAAAATGGTCTTTTCTTAAATCAATCTAAATACACATTGGATATTTTAGAGCGTGCTAAGATGTTGGATGCCAAACCGGCCCCAACACCTTTAAGCACGAATGTTTCTTTTGTTTTTACAGGTACATTGTTTCAGGATGCCACACATTATCTTTCCATTGTAGGTGCTCTCCAGTATTTGACGATCACAAGACCTGATATTGCATATGCTGTTAATCAAGTTAGTTAGTTTCTTCATGCTCCCACCACGGATCATTTTCAGGAAGTCAAAAGAATTCTTCGTTATCTCAAGGGTACTCTTGCTTTTGGTTTACACTACAGTCGTCCTACTAGCACTTCGCTACTTGGTTACTCAGATGCTGATTGGGCTCGCTCCTTGGAAACAAGACGTTCTACATATGGTTATTCTATTTTTTTAGGGGGCACTCTAGTCTCATGGAGTGCAAAGAAGCAACCGACCGTTGCTCGTTCCAGTTGTGAATCAGAATATCGTGCCATGGCTAACACTGCTGCAGAAATAATTTGGTTAACTCATCTTCTTCAGGAATTACATGCCTTACCACCTGAACGACCCACCATCCTTTGTGACAATCAAAGTGCTATTTTTCTTACTCAAAATCCTGTTGCCCATAAACGGGCAAAGCACATTGACTTGGACTATCATTTTTTACATGAGTTAGTGGTTGCGGGAAAACTTGCAACTAAATTTGTTCCTACTATTTTTACAAAGAGTCTTCCAAGTTCTCAATTCAACATGTTTCGACAGATGCTTCGCATTGGTCCTCCACCGTTCAGCTTGAGGGAGGATGTTAGATAATAATTAAGATGTGGACTTATGTTGTTTAGTTGTACATTCTATAGGTACTAATGTGTAATATTTCTCCTCTATATAAACTCTATTGTAACTCTCATTGTAATCAAGAAAAATAGAATTCACTCTTCATTCATAGATGAATGGCAACATTTTTTCCTTTCTTTACTCATGATAAATTTTTAAAATACAAAGGATACACTCATAAACATACGGAGATGAAATGTGAATGTTGTGTAACTTGTGTTGTAAACGAGCCTAATAGCAAGAATATAAGAAGAGATAATAGGGAGAGAAAGAGATGTTTTATTATTATTTGGGTGTATAGAATAATACATTGTCATGACTATATATAGGAGAAACACATCTTGGAAAACAAGTCAACATATATTAGGAACTGATAATCAATTATAATAGATTTACAACGATCCCCCTTGATTATCAACTTCATACGCTTGATGCTGCCTCATTAAAAACCTTGCTAGGAAAACCCAGTGGGATAAAACCATAGCTAAGGAAAAAAGACTGCAATGCGTATTATCTCCCCTTGATGATAATAAGTCAAGCTCCTTGAGTCGACGCATCTCGATCCCATGAACCAACTTCTTGAATGTTGAGGTCGAAAGTGATTTGGTAAACAAGTTTGCTAAATTTTCGCTTGAACGAATTTGTTGGACGGTAATATCTCCATTCTTTTGCAAATCATGTGTGAAAAAGAACTTGGGCAAAACGTTCCTCGTTTGATCACCTTTGATGTATCCTTCCTTAAGTTGAGCAATTGCGTTGTCTTCATGTAAAATTGTTGGTCCCTCATCTCCCGAAGAAATACCACAAGATTTACGAATGTGCTGTATCACAGACCTTAACCACACACATTCTCGACTAGCTTCATGAATCGCCATTATTTCTGCATAATTAGATGACATGGCTGTGATTGTCTGCTTTACAGAACGCCATGAAATTGCGGTACCTCCACTAGTGAATAAATATCCAGTCTGAGATCGTCCAGTGTAAGGATCAGACAAATACCCTGCATCTGCAAAACCAACCAAACTTGTTTTCGATTGGTTAGTAAAGTACAAACCCATATCTTTTATGCTTTGAAGGAATCGAAATATTTGTTTTACCCAATGCCAATGCCTTTTTGTTGGGCATGAACTATATCTTGCCAATAAACTTAAAGAAAATGATATATCTAGTCGTGTATGGCTAGCAAGAAACATTAATGCACCAATTGCACTTAAATATGGTACTTCTGGACCAAGTATTTCCTCCCTTTTGCTCGGAGGTCGAAATGGGTCTTTATCTACATCAAGTTGCCTTACAATCATTGGGGTACACCATGGATGTGATTTTTCCATATAAAACCTTTTGAATAGTTTCTCTATGTAGGTTTCTTGGTGCATAAGGATTCCACCTTTTAGGTGTTCAATATGTAACCCGAGGCAAAACTTTGTCTCTCCAAGGTCTTTCATTTCAAATTCTCTTTTCAAGTATTCAATCGCCTTTTGGAGCTCCCCGGAGTTCCAATTATATTCAAGTCATCAACGTATAAGGCAATTATAACATATTTAGATTTTGACCTTTTTATAAAAATACACGGGCATACAGAATCATTTTTATAACCTTCTTTCAACAAATACTCACTAAGACGATTATACTACATATGCCCTAATTGTTTTAGCCCATATAATGATTTGTTTAATTTAATTGAAAGATGTTCTCGAGAACTATATTTACATGAGTTTGGTAATTTAAATCCTTTAGGGAGTTTCATATAAATATCAATATCAAGAGGGCCATAGAGATAGGTTTTCACAACATCCAATAGACGCAGATCAATCCCTTCTTGTATTACCAGACTAATAAGACAACAAAAAGTTGTCACATCCACCACTGGAGAATATGTCTCCTCATAATCAATCCCGGGTCTTTGCGAAAATCCTTGTGCTACTAATCTTTCCTTATATCGCTCAATTCATTTTTATCTGTACGTTTTCGCACAAAAACCCATTTATATCCGACAGCTTTTACACCTGCAGGTGTATAAACCACAGGTTCGAAAACTTTTCGTTTATTGGGGGAATCCAATTCTGCCTCAATTGCGTCTTTCCATTTTGGCCAATCATTTCTTTTTTTACATTCCTCAACAGATTTTGGTTCTTGATCCTCATTGTTTTCCATTGGTTCTAGCGCTTCATTATATGAAAAATTGTTATCAACGTCGATTTTATTTCGGTTCCATACCTTTCTAGACATGATATAATTTATTGAGATCTCTTCGTTTTCAGGTACCCGAGGTTCTTTTGGAACCATCATGTCTAGAGTTCCCCAAGAGACTCTCTTTATGGAATTATTGTTACCTCGACTTGACCATCTACATTATTTGATCCTTTTTTTCTTTCAAGGATTTTTATCTCTGGAACCGATTGGTCTATCACGTTTTTGTCGTGTATTAGACTCATTACCAACATGTGGTTGCCCTACTGGGACATTTATCTTTATTGGAACATTAGCAGTAGGTATATGTGACTTAGTCACTCTTTTTAGGTCAGCGAATGCGTCTAGTAATTGGTTTGCTAATCCTTGTAAATGAACCTTTAAACTTCTAGTTCACACTACTTAGTTCGAGGATCAAGATGTGATATACCTTATGATGGTATGATTCTATTCCAAAAGCAACTCAAGCTCAGGGGCATATTTATATAGGGAGCGTCGGGTTCAGCCGAACCCATTCGGTTTTCAATTTTTAGTAGAAATGTATATGAAAAATAGGCTATGAACCCATAAGAAAAATCGGGATGAACCCATTGACATATCTTGTAAGTGGTTCAATGGTTAAGGCTTCCACCAATTGAACTCTAGGTCCTGAGTTCGAACCTGTCTAATGGCATCTTTTTGTTCCATTTTTTTAATAGCGAAACAATCCAACGTCAAGCCCATTAGGGTTTTAACTAACCCACAACTCCAAAAGAAACATCCTCCCTCAGCCCGTTCCATTCCTTCATCTAATACCCACCATTATCTTCCTTTCCTTAAGGGCTAATGGCTTCATTTAACCAGTAACCCTAATCCCACCATTTCTTTCCCCTAAACAACTTTTAAATTTCCAAGTTCAAACAGCTCCTAAACAACTTCTATGTTCAAACAGTCCACTCACTCAGGTCACAATTTTTTTTTACTAAGTTAGGCAGCGTTTGGTATGATGGAATGGAAGGGGGAATGGAATGGACCATTACGAGGTAATGAGAAATAGTATGTTTGGTTGGTTAAAGTAATGGAATCACCCATTCCACAAGGCATTCCATTCCCTCAAAACCATTCCATCCACCCCTCATGTTTTTTTTCATTCCATCCCTCATTCACCCTTTACTAACAACACCATAACCCACCAACCACCACCACCCACCACTGCCGTCACCACCCACCACCGTCGCCCACCACCTACACTGTCACCCCCCACCGCTGCCGCCACCACCCACCACCGTCGTTATCACTCACCACCGTCGTTACCACCCACCACTGATGTTGCCGCCACCCACTACCTTCACCCACCCACCACCGTCGCCACCCACCCACCGCCGCCATCCAACACCACCCAACGCCGACCACCACCGTCGCTCACCACCTACCATCGTCACCCACCACCCACCATCATCGCCCACCCTCGTCGTCACCACCCATCACTGTCGTCGCCGCCACCAACCACCACCACCCACTACCTTCACCCACCCACCCACCACCACCGCCGCCACCCACCATCACCGCCATCCACTTCCACCCATTGCCATCTTCGCCACCACGCGCCACCGCCGTCGCCACCCACCACCAAGCTACCGCCACACACCACCACATACCATCACTACCACCAACCACCACCGCCACTACTCACCATCGTCGCCCATCCACCATCACGGCTATCCACCTCCACCTTCCACCGTCACCACCACTGCCGCCGCCACCCACCACCACCGCTACTGCCACATATCACCACCCACCATCACCGCCACTGACCACCACTCCCCACCGATTTTATTCGTTCGTCTTTTTTTGCTTATCCAACAACATAAAGTAATGTTTTGTTTCATTCCCACATGGTAACCAAACAAGACATGGAATGGTAATGATCCATTCCATTACCTTGTCCATTTCATTACCTCGTCCATTCCATTCCCTCATCCATTCCATTACGTCATACCAAACAGAGCCTTACCAATTTACTAATTCTATTGTTAATTTGTTAAAAACCTATATGTTTGACCTAAGTCGGTCAAGCTTGTTGTCATTGATCTTTGTTAATCTGTTATAACTTAGTAACCCAAAAGTCCAAACTGGACCTTGTCAGCAATAGAATTGCCTATATTATAATTTTTGTTTTGCGGGTACAATTTATTTTGCTAAGTTACCAACTTACTAATTCTATTGTTGATTTGTTAATTTGTTGAACACGTTTTACTAGTTTGTTAATTTGTTGAACATAGTATCTATATTATGTATTTTTTTAATTTCTACTGAATATGTTTTTTTTATTATTGTATCGTATTTTTATTACGCGATGAACCATACGCCCATATCCGACCCAAACTGTTAAACTGGCCCGAAATGTTTTATGTCCGATCCTATGAAATTGAACCATCTAAAATAGTGAGCCCACTGTAAAAAAAATCCTGAATCCGCCACTGCTCGTGCTGATAACGTGTTGTAAACGAGCCTAGTAGCAAGAATATGAGAAGAGATAATAGGGAGAGAAAGAGATATTTTATTATTATTTGGATGTATAGAATAATACATTGTCATGACTATACATAGGAGAAACACATCTTGAAAAACAAGTCAACATATATTAGAATTTGATAATCAATTATAAGAGCATTTACAATAGCTGCTCCATCTTCATCTCTATAATTAATTAAAAATTACTACATTTCTCTCTCATTTTCTATTTAATAATACTTATTTTATAATTTTATCATTACCTTTTCTCTCTCCTCTACTCACAATTACTTTTAAAAATATTAAAAAATTACGGAGGATGAACAGTGTCTTCTTCAAATTTATTAATGAACAGTGTCTCCTTCAAATATCTTCTCTCTCCTCTACTCACAACCACTTATACCCACTCTATATAATATAGAGATCACACTCACATTATTATGGAGGAGCTGATGTGAATGCTCTAATGGATTTATAACATGTTTAGTTTTTTTTTTTTTTGAACGGCTAATTTTCTCTTCTATTTTTCACACCCATTCTTACACCACACCCTTTTATGCACCATTTTTTTGTTTCTTAGAGCACTCACATCCCATCCACCAAATGTATGTGAGTGTATCCACCAAATTATATGGGGTGAGTGTAAGTAGTTGTGAGTGGAGGAGGGATAAAATATTTGATGGAAGCACTGTTTCACTCTAAATATGAAAAACTATTGTTCACCCCTATATATATTTTAATATTTTTGTAAGTAGTTGTGAGTTAGGAGAGAGAAAATGTAATGATAACAGTATGAAAAAGTATTATTATTTTAATTATGAGAGAGAAGATTTAGGGGTGAAGTAGTGATTTTTAGTGTAATTTGATGGATAAGATGTGATTGCTCTTACGAGGTTTTAACTCCCAACCTTCTATTTAAAACCCTAATACCTCTACCATCTTACCGTAAGGGGGTTGGGACATGAATGTTGTTTTAGTTACACATTTACTGAAGAGAAATGTTAATATTGGTCCAGCTTGCTGTCCTCTATGCGGCGAATACGAAGAGACCTCGGAACATCTTTTCACGTCGTGTGCTTTCTCCCTAACTGTTTGGCAGCTCGTGGCGCAGTGGTGCAAGGTAGCTCCTATTTATGCTTTCCAGGTTAGAGATCTACTCCAGCTTCATAGGTTCATCGGTGGTTCAAGGTTCCGGAAAAAGGCCTTCTACGCGATTTGCTTGGTGACAATATGGTGCATATGGATTAACAGGAACGAGGTGGTTTTCAACCAGGGTCAAGCATCGCTAACAAAGATATTAGGTGACATCAAAGCGCTTAGTCTATTCTGAATTAAATCGAGAGCGAAACAACCTGCTCTTAACCGGGGTATTTGGTGCAACTTTAATGTAGCTTCTATAGGATGGTGACCAAGTTATCTTGTAGTTTTGTCTGCATTTTCTTTGGTGGATGTATTTTGGATTGTATGGCGTATGCTAGTATCCCGCTAGCAAGGTGAAATAAAATTTCGTTGATGTTTCAAAAAAAGTTACACATTTACTGTCACAAAGATAAAGAAAGATGTGTGAGCAGCCTCTTCGGCTGGAATTCCCTGATCTGTACAGGATCGCTGCTTTGAAGAACGGGTTATTGTTCGATCACTGGGCTGAGTTTGGGGCGTCGGTTCATTGGAGTCTTGGTTGGTTGCGCGAGCCTGCTCTTGGGCCTGAATCGGCCCAGCTTGGGGCTCTGTTACAACAGCTTCAGAGAGTTAATATTAAAGATGAGATGGATCGCTGGTCATGGGATAATCCACATGGGGTTCCGTTTTCCGTAAAACACATTCGCCAACAGTTAGCTGCTGCTGTTCCCGATACGGATCCGGTTTTGGCTTTTGATTGGATTGCCTGGGCTCCTTCGAAGTGCAATTTCCTGCTATGGCGAGCCCTCTTGGGTCGGGTTGCTACGAAAGTTGAACTTAGCGCTCGTGGCTGCAACTTCGGTGCCCCGTTATGTGATCGCTGTGGGTACTTGGATGAAGACGTGAATCATGCGTTTGTGGGCTGTCTCTGGGCCAGAACTGTTTGGTGGCACATTTTTCGCTGGATCAGGATCCCGCTTCCACCGGGTGTGTCTACTCTTGATGAGGTTATGACTGAGGTGCGGAATAGTCCAGGTTCGGCAAAATGGAGGAGGATTGTGCAGACGGTCGTTTTGGCAGCCACTTGGCGAATCTGGTACGCGAGGAACCAAAAGACTTTTGAGAAGAAGTTTATTAAGGCGCAAACTTTGGTGGATCTCATCAAGGAGGATGCTTATGTTTGGATTGCGAATAGATCCAAATGCACTACGGTTTCGTGGGATAAGTGGGCTGATTTTGATGTTTACGATATGTTGTAATGGTTTTTGTTTTTTGGTGGTTGTTTTGTATCTAGCGTCTTGCTAGCTCTTTATATTTATATATAAAGTGGGTTGCCGTTCAAAAAAAAAATAAAGAAAGATGTAAATATTGAAAATAAGTAGCGTATTTTTTATAGAACAAATTAATACTGTATGAAGTGATATAAAGTGGTGGTGGGAACTAATGAAGTGATTGCACTGCCGCAGTAGTAGTTGGTAAGCAGGACGCCGACCTATGGCTGATTCAATAGTCTTTCTACGTAAGCATTTCATCATCTTTGCCTATATTCAGACTCCTCTTGATGACATCAATTATATTTTTTCTTTATTTCAATGATATTCATGATAGAAAAGTTTGAAGGTATTTATTACTCTACATGACTTTAAAATCATTAAAATGATGTATATTGTATAGTATCAACTTTATAAAATTCAAATTCAATGGAGTCCAATTATCAGAAAACTTAGTGTCCTTTTTTTCTTTTACAACATGCTTTTTGTTACTAGGGCATAAGGGATGATACCTTAGTTATTTTTTTCTTTACTGATTTTAACCAATCCTACACTGTTAAATCACTTTACTGATTACTTCACTTATTTACTTTTTTGTAGGCAGCACTCCACTGATTCACTTCACTGAAATCTTTATTTTTTAGTTTTCCTTTTTTTTAATTACCGGTTTTATTAAAAAATGACCATTTGAAATAAAAGAACCGTTTGTAAAACTTAAAAAAATAAACCGTTCCATTAAAATTAAAAAAAAAATTGCAAGAAACATCAACTAAAATAAACATACAAACTACTCAATGCCTACTCATCATCCTCGTCGCCTTCAACCCAATAACGCTCCCAATTGTGTTTCGCCGCTATTTCTTCTTTACGTTTCAAAACCAAGGCCAAATATTTACTTTTGAGGTGGTCATGCGGTTTTGAATACATACTCAAGTCGTGGTCATATACTGCCTTTGTCTCAACAAGTCGCGTTGTTCCTCTAAAACGCCATTGTTTTTCGCCTTGTTGAGATTGTAGGGTGACCAACTGGTTGAGTTTGTCTTCTTTCATTGCTCGGTATGACCCGAGTTCATCAACCAATGATTTTCCTGCAGACTCGGCGGCGGCGACTTTCTTAGTTTTTCGTTTGGGCCGCGTTGGGTTGGTATCATCGTTGAGGCCCGGCATGTGGCTAGTGGGGGTGGTCTCGTCTGGTGTGGAAATGGCAGTCGCTTGATAGTTGCCGCTTTCCGAAGACTTTCGTCTCTTGTCGGATTGACTATCGGACGGTTCTTCACCCATCAACACTTGCTTTTTCCACTTGTCGTGGTCTTTTACAATCTCTCATGCCGCTTGATGATTAAAACCCGAAGGATGACTTTTTCTGTAATCGTTCAACGCCGTTTGCATGACGTTTAGATCACTACATCCACTCCCTCGTAGGCGCTCCTATATAATTAAATAAAACCGTATATCAAATATAATTTAGAGAAATTTGTATAATTAAATAAAACGCTAAGTTAAACATATCATAATTGTTACCGCTCGTTGATGAAGTCGATTGAACGCATTCATTTGTGGGTTCATGGTGGTCTATTTTGAAGTAATTTGATCAACTGTTCGGGTGGGTCCTCCCAACAGTGCCGCATAATGTTTTTGGACAGCTTTCCAAAAACTACCCTTGCTTCTTTAGTTACTCTTCTCCCTGTTTTCCGACACATAGCACCAAGCTTTTGCCAAAGCAACCTCTTGTGCCGTATTCCACTTCATAGCTTTTAGTCGCTTTGCATATTTCTTTTCCCCCTGCATCAACTTCTTCAACTTCAACTTCAAGCGCGTCATCCGCTTCCTCGTCTAGTTGTTCATCTCCATGATGCTCGAACTGTGTCTCTGGCACAGTTTCCTCCACGTCATCGTCCTCATCTTCTAGGTTAAGCTCGAAGTCTTCTAGTTAGGAATTTGTTAATTGAGGCGGCGTAAAATATTGTTGATACATCATTGGTGGTTGGCTTTGTGGGAATTGTGGGTATTGTAAGTAAAACGGTTGTTGGGGTTGGGTTTGTGGAAAATTGATCACGGGCCTATAGGGTTCAACCGTAGCCGATCTCGAACCCGAAGCTTTGCCTCGACTACTAGATTTCGAGGTTCCCCTCGAAACACTCTTTGATTTCCTTTGATCCATTTGATTTTGTTTGTGTTTTAAAGTAGTTTGGTTAATATAGTTGTTTGTTTTTGTTTTTTTTATTTAAACCGTGCACAATTTTATACCATTTCAAAAATAACGGTCAAAAAAATGTTACCGTTTCATATTAAATAAATTCAAACGGTCAAAAAGTAATAAAATATATTATAAAAATTGACCGTTGCAATAAATATGGCTTGTTACCAGCCCGTTAGATGGAATCCGTATTTGGTTCACGGGACCCCTATCAGCTTAGGTGGCGGCGGTGTTACCGTGCTGGTAGTGTGGTACCCGTGCTCAATTCTGATAGCGCCCCGTCCACCCTTAGTTTGTTTTTTTTATCCTCCGTTATCATTTCCCGTAAAGAAACTTGTTTTGGTTATATTCTACTTCAAGACGTGTATAGAAAGTACTGAATATAGCCAAATGAGAATTGATAATTTAAAATGACTAACAGTTAACAAAGTTGATGTATTGATGGTGAAAAGTTTGAAATGAAAATTTTAATTGCACTTCTATATCTAAGAAACTAAAAATGAAGGTATGTTTCGATTATGTTACAGGGTTAAGTTATTCTACACAGTGTAATAAAAATAAGAACAGTAAGAATGATACAAAAATAACAATAAATCATGAAATATGGCACAGTGAGCCAAAAAATATAACACAATGCTGAAAATAAAAGCCAAGAAATATAACACAATGTTGAAAATAAAAAAGACACAATGAATTGAAAAATGACACAATGATGAAAATAAGAAAAAGACACAATAGTACATAAAAAACACAATGATATAACGCATATTCTAAAAACTACAAGCTAAAACCCCAAAAAACGAAGACCTGAAAACTAACATTGTAGGGTTCGATAAGACGGTTCCAATTAGGGTGTTCAAAGTCGGATTATCCGATTTTCGGATATTGACATCCGAATCCGGATCGTTGGATTATCCAAAACTTAAAAAAAAAATCACTTCCTCTTATGCTAAAAGTCTAAAACCGAACCTGCTTATATTTTTTACTATTTCATATTTGAGAAAGGTGTATTATGTTAGTTTAAGAGTATGTGGAGGAGACCCTCTGGCCCCTGGTATCCATATTGGATACCGATCATCCCACCCCACAAGGGTTATGATCCCGGCAAAATACCTCAAAGTGCTGCCCACAAGATTCGAACTTGTCTCCTCTCATACCCAACACTTATCATTGGTAGTGGGTACCACTAGGCTATAAGCCCATTGGTATTATGTTAGTTTAAACTTAGAGTTAATTTGAAATTGATTAAATATATAGTATATATGTAAATATCATTATTTATAAATATATATATATATATATATAATATAGATATTTTTAATATTTCGAATTCAACTAATCCGAATATCCGAATTTTTTTAAAATAGGATTCGAATCCGAAATTTCGGATTATCCGATTTTCGGATATCCAAAATCGGATAATCCAAAATTTCGGATAATACGGATACGGATATTTCGGATTCGAATTCGGATTTGGATTTTTTTGAACACCCCTAGTTCCAACGCCGTTTGAATGAGTTCAATCGTAGTTCGTTTGATACCCTTCATACGACTTGCTATATTACTTTCACTGTGTATTTGATCATAACCATATGTTATAACCCTAGTTGTGAAACATGGGTGACGGGTTAGCATGTCCACATATTTAATTAATTAAACACCTAACACAAACACGACACGTTTGTTTAACATATTATATATATATATAGTATTAAGACTAGATTACAATTTTTGTCCTTTATTGAATCTATAATTATGGATCAAGTCCTTTAAAACTTTTACTTTCACTCATTATCCTTTATTTGAAAAGTTATCTCGTTTTTTGTCCTTTTAACTAACCGGGGTTAAATAATATTGTTAAGTCAAGGGCATTATTGTCTTCTTTCCCACAAAGGACTATACTTGTAAATATAAAGTTTCTTTTTATTCTTTTACTTATTTCTTTTCTTTTATTCTTTACCGATTTTGTTTATAGAGTTTTTAAAAACTTTATTATTTAATTTATTAAAATATATTTATTATACCTATATATATATATAATTTATTTGTATTAAAAAATATTAAATTAATTAATTTTGGTTTTAGAGTTTGATGCATTTATTTTCTTTATATTTATTTTTAAAGTTAGATATACCTAGTTTATTTGGTATTTTGTATATTAAACTTTGTTGTATATATGTAATGTTTTTGTTTTTTTATAAATATGGTCCTTATTGAAACTGAGATCTAAATCCATCATTTTAGGGTAAGATTATTTTTTAATTTAAATAGTATAAAATCATTTGTAAAAGATGTTTACAACAAAAAATGGTTTAGAGAAATTTTAAATAGCGACAGATTTAAAAAATGCACGGTTTAAAACTTTTTTTTAATTAATTTATAAACTTATTTATTTTATAAAATTTTAAATATGGTAATAGTAAATCTCTAATATATAAAAATACCTTATAAAAACATATAATATTTGTATGATGATAAAAGGGAATATGGGATTAACCCAAACGAGTTGGCAGATTGACCGTTTAACCTATTATATCATATTTTATTTTTTATTTGGTATTTTATGTACTAGTTATAACTTAAAAAGAAAATATATAAGATTTAACAATATCAATTTACTTGTTCATATTTGTAATTTTTCTTTTGTTAAATTTTATTTTTAAAAAATCTAATATGCTAAAAAATAACAAAATATATAGTTTATTAAACGATGATTCAAAAAAAATTAATAAACAAGATAGTAAATAAAATAAACACATCCAACTCCAAAAATGAATATAAATAAATTAAATATATTTAATTTTAAAAAGGAAAATAAATAAATTTAAAATTATATATATAAAGTTTTAATTAATTACTTACAATATATTAATAAACAAACTTAAATGAATAGTAATTAAAATGAATAGTAATAATAATATTTTATTTAATTAACTGTATTATTATTTTACTATATATTATTTTATTCATATTATTTTATTCAATTAACTATATTATTATTTTATTCATATTATTTTATTCAAAAACTTTATTATATTATATAATATTAATATAAATAACATAATATTATCTAATTTCGTTACAAATTTCATGTGTTACCTTATGTGTAGATTTCTTTATTTTTTTAACGTTTACAACCAAAATGGAATCTCGATTGTATAATTCATTGATTGATCAACATCTCATCTAAATCTCGATTGTAGAACGCGCAACGCGCGTAATTTTATACAACTAGTTAAGTTTTAAAAAACTTATAAAAATTGATAAAATAATAAAAGAAGAATAAAACTTTACCATTACAAGAATAGTCCTTTATAGGTAAAAAGACAATAATGACCTTGACTTAACAAAATTATTTAACTTCAGCTAGTTAAAAGGACAAGAAACGAGATAACCTTTCAAATAAAGGATAACGAGTGAAACTAAAAGATTTAAAGGACTTGATCTATAATTATGGCTTTTATAAATGACAAAAATTATGATTTAGTCTAGTATTAAATTACAAGTTTTTTTATTCATAGTGTTATTGTAAGTTATGCTTATTGGGTTGTATGAGCTTTAGCTTATTGTACATAATACTTGAACGGTGTAGGGGTGTAAATGACACGCAGCGGTTCGAGAGCTATTTGGAATCGGATCGGTAAAAAGCTTGAACAAGCCGAGCCTTAACGAGCCCGAGCCCGAGTTTGAGCCTGAAATATGACTCCTTTAGTTATCGGGCCCGAACTCGAGCCTTACATAAAAAACTCGTTTAGGCTCGCAAGCCTAAACGAGCCCAAACAAATGTTATACTATTTTTTTATGTATGCGATTTTGTCTTTTGAACATGTACAATTTTAATTAATAATATTGATGAGCCGAGCTCGAGTCGAGCTTTTGCTCATTTAAGTTATTGAAGCGAGCTTGAGCCATAAATAGAGCATGACGAGTTGAGCTCGAGCCTAGTCAAGCTTGAGCTCGGCTTGCACGCACCCCAGAAAAATACATGCTCACATTGCATGTGATGTAACACTATAGCCAAATTGTACATTTTTGAAAATAAAATAAGAACTTTAAATTAAAAACCAATAAAAATTAGAAGTGTAATTGGTTGTGGACAAAAGACAAATTATATATTGGTCGTGGACAAAAGACATGTTTAGTCGATAAGAAATTTTCGGTCTCTTACAAAACTTTTAAACCTAAGCCTGTTATAACGTACTGTAGTAATATTTATCAATAATGATGAAATAAATTGAAATGACAAGTTTATGGTGACGCGTCTTAAATGGCTACAGTTATCAATAATGATGAAACAGAAACGGTGATATTTCCAATTAAACCAGAAAACAAGCAACATATCGATTTTCTTCATTCAAAACCATTCATTCCCCATTAAAAACCTTTACATCTTCTCTCCTACCCCTACCAACCTACCATCTCTCTACCAGAGGTTTAATTACATGATTAATAATCTAGTAATCTCAAGCTTAAAACAATTCCCGCCATCTTCATCTTCAAATGCTACTTCTGTTCTGTTCAATCAAAACTCGTGCCTGAT
The DNA here is from genome assembly GCA_032199755.1 of Ambrosia artemisiifolia. Classification (NCBI taxonomy): domain Eukaryota; kingdom Viridiplantae; phylum Streptophyta; class Magnoliopsida; order Asterales; family Asteraceae; genus Ambrosia; species Ambrosia artemisiifolia. The sequence goes on along the minus strand of CM063526.1, from coordinate 27,652,789 downwards.
CGTTTACCGGTGCACTTCCAGATCTTATAAGATAATAATCTGAAACAAATTTAACAAGTTAAAAAACAATTATTAAATTAAACAAGAAAAATATTACTAATAACTTTTAAAAAACAAAAAGTTACCATAGTTTACTGTTCATTTATTAAACAGGTACCTTGAGAAGGTGAGTTGAATGATCTTTTGCAATGAAGAATAGCACCTTGAATCCCATCCTGTTGTAAAACAGAATCATCACTCTTTCTAGCAGGAGTTTGCATTATAGCCGACGACGAACGGTTTTTGCCTAAATGCTTTCGAACATCACGGAACGCCGTACGGCCACCGGATTTTCTCTCATCTTTTCTAGGAGAAAACACAGACGATGCTGGGGACGCCTCTGGTGTCACATACGAATCCGATAGCCTCGATTTCTCAGTACGACGCTTAGAAACCTTTGCGTAACTCGGCTTCATTATATTAAGATATTTGTTGATAACATCCTTCGTAAACCTTTTCGATGATACCTGATCATGTTCTAGAAGCTTCTCGTTCATTAGCTGATTCCTTAAACTGTTGTCTCGTTTAAGTAATGCACTTATTTTGACCTCTTCGGTCTCGCTACTACTTATTTGACTAGTTTTCTTCTCTAGATTCAACAACTTGTTGTTTTGAAAGCTTAATTTCAACAAATGAAGAGGCTGTTGAGCCGATTGAGTCGGTTTCGTGTTCGGTGAATCGAGAGGTAAAATACGCCTCTTATCGTTCAAAATCGAAGTGCATTCATTTTCATATCCAGATTTAGTGAAAACTAAATCGAAGAACGACTCTTCGTCGTCGACTGAAAAATCAACCTCTTTGGCAATCTGTGTGTCCGGACTGGCGGACGTTCGCCAGAATTTTAGTAAACTAAAAACATCCATGGTAGGGAAAGCCAGAGTAGCTGGTTGATTTAGAGCTTAATGTTTAATTGATGATATATTTGTGCTGGGCTGCAAAAGGTTTGAAGCTTTTTGCAGGAGAATATGAACAGTAAAGTAGTGGAGAGTGTAAAGGAAGGAGTTAAGGGTTATGTTTGATTGGGTGATGGTATATATAAATAAATGATGGTTAAATGGAGTCACGTAGGAAATGGAGGAGCATGTGAGATGTGAGCGTGTGACTCATCGTCGCGGCTATGTGCTATGTATAAACATTAACGCTTATTTCTCACCCTTTTTGTTTACCCAAAATTTCAAATGATGGATACTTAGAATATTATGAAAATAATAATAATTGTATGGTGTAAAATGATTTTATTGTTTTTTAAGTTAGTTATTTTTAGGAGAAAATTAAGAAATTGTAAAAATAAAGTTATGTGGTAAAAGATTTAATTAAGAAGAAAACTTATAAGTATGAATGTGATTGTAAATGTATATTTTTGTTTTCAAAGATGTAAGGAAGTAATAAACTTGTAAAAATGCCTACATTTATGATTTTCTTAAGTTGTTTGTGTAATAGAGTAAATAAAACTTATAAATCTATATCTATACAAACCAAAGCCATTTTAATGACATGACATTCAAAGAGGGTATTCTTTTTATTAAGTGTGTTATGTGTCATCCCATGTGGCAAGGGGTTTATTTTAGAAAAATAATAATTTAAAATTTAAAAACAAAATTAGATTTTTATCTCTAATGTTTTCTCCTATAACTTTTAAGCATTAATATCTTTTATATACGAGATTTTTTAAAGAAAAAAGTTACACAAAATTAACGAGCGTTTTATTATCTTTCCAACGGGTACCATAGTGCTATATAAGATTGATTAATAGTTTAGCATAAATCTTTTTATAATATTTATGGGTCATGGGTTGAGGAAAAATTACACAAAACTAAACAACCCGTAAATCTTTGTATAGGATACTAAGATTTATGGGTCATGGGTTGAGGAAAAATCTATGATATTGTAAGATTGATTACTAGTTTAGCATAAATATTTTTATAATATGTACTACGTATTAGTTTTCTAACACGTACCTGTATAGTTGCATTATTCGCATGATAGCATTCATTTCTTAAAATAATCAAAGGGAGAAAAGAGAAGTAAATTGGAATTACATTGAAGGTTTAATTATTTTTTAAATATTATCAAAAAGATTTCCCAAATCAAACATCATAAAATACAATTTTCGTGCCTATAATCACAAAATCAAGACATCATAAACAATACACATACATAGGTTCACAAATATGGTTTTTACCCAACTTTAAACTCGTGGTCAATTGAGTACTTTTGGAGTAAAATACATGGGCTTAAAGAACGTTTTCATATTTCGTTTTTGTTTTTAAAACATCGAGAATAAATGAATGAAGTACTGGCAAACCTAAAAGAGCCAAAAAGAAAAGAAAACGAGCAGATGGACAGATATAAAGTGAATGACAAAGTGAAGGAGGGGGTTTATGCTCACTTTTGCTTTTTTCTCTTTTTACTGTTACCATTCAGGCACTTCTGGCTTATTCTCTTTGCCAAAAAATCCCTGTAAAAAGTTTTTTTTTCAAAATTTTGTTTCTATGTTTGTTTTATTAAGACTCAACGGAGTGGGGCGGCAAAAGGGGGGCGGGAAGTGATCCCCGGGCGGGAACACCGTCCCGAGGGGCGGGAAGAGGAGGGCGGGGAAGGGGGGGCGGTGGGGGAAAGCCGGGCGGTGGGGGGTTTTGATTGGTGAGGTGTGGGGTTTTGATTGGTTGGGTATTTTTTATTAAAAAAAAAAATTCCTTTTAAATATTAATACACAACCTTTTATAGTTTTTTTTTTAATTTTTTTTAACCAACTAAAATATTATCAACCTTTTAGATAAAAAAAATAATCCTAAAAACATACAATCACATAATATTTAAAACACAAATTACATAATATTTAAAAATTAAAACATATTACAACTAATATTAAAAAAACACACATCCTAAATTACTTATTTAAACATTACATAATTCCTAAATTACTTATTTAAACACATAATATAATCCTAAAAGTCCCAGTCCTCGAGTGTGTAGTACTCGGGGGATAGGGAACGTGAGCTGTCCCGTCCATCGGACCTCGCATCCGATGGAAAGTAGTAGTACTCACGAGGAGGGGTTGGCATGCTCCAGAGGCGCTCCTGCTCCTCAATTTCCCTGAGGGCTTCCAAGTCCTCAGGAGTTGGGTCCCCATATTCACGAGGTGGGGTGGTCTGGTGGTGGTGGGTGGGGGTATTCTGGGGGGTGGGGGTAGGTTGGCGGTAGGGGGTGGGGATTGGGTGGTGGTAGGGGGTAGTCTGGTTGGTGGGGATAGGTTGCTGGTAGGGGGTAGGAGGAGGAGGGGTGAAGGTTGGTGGTGCCGACAACATCAGTCGGTCCAATTGATGAGTAGCCATGGTATAATCCGCGGCCCAAGCCCATTCTTCATCCGTCCAGGGATCATCCTTCCAGGGATCATCGACTTCAGGATGAGTTGGTGGTGCCGCAGCAGGAGAAGGGGGATTTAGCCAATGTTGTGGAGGAGGAGGAGGAAGAGGAGGTTGTGGAGGAGGAGGAGAGGGGGTGAATGGTAGAGTCCGGGGCCGTCCCCGGACTCGGCGAGTGTACTGCCGGACATTAGATGGTCCGGCAGGTCCTGGTTGAAAACCGCCCATGTTATTCATTGTGTTTGAGGATTTGAGGATGAGGAAAAGGTGTGACTGAGAATTGGGAGGAAGTGTTGTATTTATAGGGTGAGAAATATGACCGTTTGGGGGGAAAACGTTTGAATTTCAAAATTTGAAATTTAAACGTTTGGGGGGGGGGGGGGGGAATTTGAAATTCAAACGGTTTGGAACAGTAACCGTTTGAAATTCAAAATTTGAATATAATTATTTTTTTTAATAAATATTATTTTTTAATATTAATTATTTTTTTATTATTATTTTATTAAGTTAATAAATTTTCAGATTAAATTATTAATATTATTATTATTATTATATTTATTAATATATTAAAGTTTTTTATAAAAAAAAAGGAAAAACAAATGCCACATGTCAATTCCCCCCACTCTTCCCCCCTTCCACTCCCCACAATTTTTTCCCCCTCACATGGACCCCACAAGTGCCACATGGCGATTCCCCCTCTTTCCCCCCTCCACTCCCCATAGTCTAAAGTTTTAGCATACCTTTATGTGCATTTTGTAATAGGTTAATCTTCACATTTTGAAAAAAGTCATTTACACTTCTTAAAATTTTGGGTTAACTTTTTAATACATGTTTTATATATTAAAAATTACTAGAAAAACATAATTATATTTAATATAAACCCTATAATAATTATAAACTAAAGTAATCACATCAATGGGATGCAAATATAATATCTATACATATAATAAACCAAAACCATTTTAATGACATGGCACTCAATGGGGCATTCTCCTCCTTGAATGTGCCATGTGTCATCCCATGTGGCATTGAGATATTATAGGAAAAAAATATTTAAAAATAAAATTGGATTTTCCTCTATTATTTTTCCTCCCATAACTTTTAAACGTTAATATATTTTATATAAGAGATTTTTTAAAGAAAAAAATTACACCAAATTAACGAGCGTTTTATTATCTTTCCAACGAGTACCATAGTGCTATATATAATAAACGGAGAAAAAAAACGACTATTTTTTTGTGGGGTTTTGTTCAGAGTTATACATTGTTTTAGGTTAGATATTAATATTAGAGCTATATATTGTATAAGGTTAGGCGTTAACATTGGAAATACATTTTTAATTGTTTTAGGTTAGGTGTTACCCGAAGCTTTCTTGCATGTAACTGTAAAGCAAATTATTCCATTTCATATGTAAAATTAATATGATATATTAGTTTTCTCAACCCCGGGACGTTCCCGGGGTATAATCTAGTTTCATATAGGCCAATGGTAGGATCCTTTCTTATTACTTTTACCTCAAGGGGAAGGGGGCGCCCCACTGAAAATTTTTTTACTTCATTAATTTCTACAAATTCTGTACTGTTACATCATTTCACTGAAATAGTTTTTTAAGGCAATACTTCACTGTTTCTTTACCCAACAATCAATTATTTTCACACATATAATAATATTAATAATCTATATCAATGAGAGAGACAATTGTGATATCAATCAGAAATGAGAGAGAGTGATTTGATAGAGAGAGAGAGAGAAAACTCAGTGCTTACTGTGTCGTTAGAGCTAGAAAAGGTACATGGCACCCCTACTAGCACTACCAGCGATAGTGTTACCGTGCTGATAGTGAGGTACGTGTGACCAAATATGGTGGTGCCCCATTGCCTCTAATGGTTTAGATTCTAATGGTATAGTATTTTCTCTCAAAAAATCTAGTAAAATTAATATACTTGAAATTCAAAACTATACGAATTTTAGGTGAAAAAATTTGTTATTAAAAATGGATCCTTTGTTACGTGTTATTTTTATATGGATTTTATGTATTATATTTTCTTTAATATCATTAAATAAAGTTTGTTCTTACTAATTGTAGATTTACCAATCAAGTTCTTTCATATAAATGGTTAAGAAATATATAAAAAAATGTTGTATGAACGAAAAAAATGTTGGGATAATCTAATAAGTAATAAGTATAAATTTCTAGCGAATGGTATACGTATTTTATATTTTGGAAAGCAAATAATCTTAAAAAGTAAACTCTGAAAGGCAAACAAAATATTTTTGGTACTTGAGAAGTCAAAGTGAGGAAAGTGTGGGGGCAGCCCTGTGAAAAAGAAAGAAGAATGCTGACTTCTCCTTGGGTTACAAAAAGGTTTCAAACTTTGACCTGGTCAGAGTTCCTCTTACCATATTAATGATATGTTTGTACCAAATGTGTGTATATTTATAGTATTTTACGTTTTTACATGACTTGGCTAAAAAAGCATGTAAATTTTTATATATTTCTCTTTATTCTTCTTATGCTGTTTGGTTGATTAAGTGCTGAATCATTAAGAGGTCTGAATGGTTAAGAGGTTTGAATGGTTAAGCGCTGAATCATTAAGTTGGACCTCTTAATGATTAGTTTTCTTGTCCCACCTTAGTAGGGGAGCCTCATTAAGGTCCAGCCTAGTTCAGTGCTTAATGGTTCAGCAACATCCCAAATCTTAATGATTCAGACTTAACCATTCCATTCAGAAGCTGAAACAAACACACTGAATGCTGAATCATTCAGTGCTGAATGGTTAAAAGCCTCATTAAGAGGCTACCAAACAGCCCCAAACTTAGTTATAGTGAATATTTATTTTCTAAGATATCTATATAGAAGAAATGTTTAATGCAAGCAGCTAGGTGAAGAAACGATGGAGCACATTTTGACATCTTATTACATTGCATTAGTGGTGGTGACGAGGCTCGTGGTATGCCCAACATTTTAGCCTTTTCAGTTAGAGAACTCTTGGAATATCATAAATTTGCAAGACTAGACAAGGTGAAATTAAAGAAAAGGCTGGACAAGATTTATTTTTATTTATTTATTTTATTTTATTTTTATTATTTTTTTGGGTCAAAGTGTGATCCGTTGTGTTTTTTGAGCAGAGGGTCTCTCTGGAAGCAGTCTCTCTATCCCTAGGGGTAGAAGTAAGACTTGCCTACATCCCACCCTCCCCAGACCCTACCAATAGCTCTGCTATTTATGGGATTTACTGGGCTTAGTTGTTGGTGCTGGTGCTGCTGCTGCTGTTGTTGTCATTGTTGTTGTTGTCGTCGTCGTTGTTGGACAAGCTCATAGATGAAATCATGTCCACCACTATACAATGTGTGAAACAAAGACCAATTATAAAAGCTTTGAAGGGAATAATTGGTGTAAATTTGGATGTCTAATAATAGCCTTAGAATGTTGGTACTTGTATAAATTGTGTTTGTAGTGGTTGTTGGTGGTGTCTTGCTAAAACCATCCTTGGTTGTTAGAATATGCGTAGTGCAGCGTGATTTAGAGTGTGAAGAGCAACTCAGCGCCCCCAACATCATTACAGGGGGTTGCTAAGTTTCAAAATGGGGCCAAAGCGTGATGTTTATAACGCTACAATGTTAAACTTAGTGCCAATAAAAACGTGCCACGTCCGATTGTGTCTTTGTTTGAAAATGAAACGGTCAAAAAAAAAATGACCAACGGTGGCTGACAATGGTGGAGGAACGGTTCCGGTGGCTGACACGGCGGCGAGGAGGAAGGGTGGGGGTGGTGTGATGCAGAAGAAAGGGAGGATGTACGGTAGTGGTGATGAACATGAACCGCATCTCTAATTGGGAACTAGTTAAAGAGGTATTTCGAGCTCGTTTATCAAAATGGAAATCAAAAGTGTTATCGATAGGGGGGAGGGTGACGTTAATTAAATCGGTGTTGGAAAGTTTTTCGACGTACTATTTTTCTATTTTTAAGGCTCCGGTAAGGGTTATAAATGAGTTTGAAGCGATGATTAAAAAGTTTCTATGAGGTGGGAATTTAGAAGTTCGGAAGCTTCATTGAGTTGCTTGGGAGAAAGTTACGACTACGAAGAAGAATGGAGGTTTGGGATTGAAGAGATTGAATTCAAGTAATAGTGCACTTTTACTTAAATGGGTTTGGAGATATCGTGTGGAGCATTGCGCTTTGTTGAGGAAAATTATTGATTCATTACATAGTTCTAAGAAGAAATGGGGTGTGATGCCGCTTAATAATCTGTTAGCGGGGACATGGAAAAACATAGTCAATCATGGATTTAAAACCAAGGTTGAAGGTAAAGGCATAAACGACTTGTTGGTAGGTAGTTTGGGGGATGGGAAACATATTAGATTTTGGCTCGATGTGTGGGTGGGTGAAGTGTCTTTCAAAGAGAGATTTCCGAATTTGTTCAAATTGGAGAAAAATAAGTTGGTTTGAATGAGGAGGAGTGTTCGAACTTTTGGAATAAAGTTACATCATCTTCTTTGGGTACTGTACAATCCGAATGGATGCTGTGTTCCAAAGTATTGGCCAAGGTTTTCTTCACAGAAGCTTCTGATACATGGAAGTGTTCAATTGGTGATTCTCGAACAATCTCGGTGAAGGCGGCTAAGGATTGGCTTCAAAATGAGGATAGACAGAGACTGGTGTTTGTATTAGATTGGTGTAAATGAGTTCCGGAAAAGATTAATATTTTCGCTTGGCGAGCCGGGATGGATAGAGTTGCTACAACGTCGGTGTTAGAAAAAAGGAACATTCATATAAGAAACATGAGTTGCGGATTTTGTGAGCATCCCAGTGAAACAGTTGAGCATCTTTTTTCGGCATGTATATTTGCTTTCGGTATTTGGGCGACAATTTCTTCTTGGTGTACTATTCCAAATATCTACGCCTTTTCGGTAAGGGACTTGGTACAAATGCATCATTCGGTGGGAATGAAAGGGGTTAAGAAGATAGCGAGCTAGGAACAAATGCATCATTCGGTAAGGGACTTGGTATCAAGGAATTATGTACACAACGTTGTGGAGCATATGGCGAGCTAGGAACAATCGAATCTTTTCGGGCAAAAAACTTTCGGTCTCGGATGTGGTAACGGAAGTGAAGATGCTTAGCTTTCTTTGGTTTAAAAGTAGATATAAACATGGATGTATTGATTGGGTTCTTGGTGTAAATTTGAGATGATGTAATCTTGGTGGGCGCGGTTCTGTCTCCTACTTGGAGACTGAGTCTTGTTCGCTCGTGTTGGTAATAAAAGTTTATCTCTAAAAAAAAAGCCTATGGAAAGTTTCTAAAGACAAGGACAAAATAAAAAGAATGACGGAGAAGCAATTGTGCAGTAGATATTTCGTTTCCAATATTATCCCTCAGGTTGGAGTATGTAAGTCTTTAATGCTCAACTTGTCTAGTAGGAATCTGAGTTGTTGCGTCCCTAATGCAGGGCCGGCTCAACGGTATTAGGGGCCTAAAGCGAAATAAAAATCTGAGGCCTCTATTCATTAAAAAAAAAATTGGATTTCTGCTTCCTGGGATTCGAACCCCAAACAAACCCATGAAAGGAAACCAACTTTACCACCAGACTATAAACAAATTATTGTTGTTGTTGATGCAACTAAATATTATATACATATATCTGCTTCTTTTTTTTTAAATTGGGCCCTAAAAATTTGGGGGCCCAAAGCCCTAGCTTGTTTTCACTTACCCTTGGGCCGGCCCTGCCCTAATGCTTTGGTGTGGAGGTCTGCTATCTGCATCTTGGCATCAATAGGCATTGGTTGAATTTCCTTGGATACTACTATTCTTTTTCGAACAAAATAAAAATCCATTTCCATATGTTTAGTTGTTTCGTGGAAAACTGGATTGTTGGCAATATTTGTTGGCAATATGCCTACCCACTTGGTTTTCACAAAATAGGGGAGTTGGTCCAGTAGATGAAATATCCAACTCGCTTAAAAGCCATCTTCTCGAGAAAGAAGCATGCCTTGTCCTAGTGTCCCCTTTAGGTACCTTAGGATTCTATGCACAACGTCTATATGGCTTTGTCTTAGATCAGCAACAAACTGACTCGAGACGTTTACGAAGTAAGCAATATTTGGTCTAGTGGATTGTAGGTATAATTGGTGTAAATTTGAATGTCTAATGATAGCCTTAGAATATTGGTTCTTATATATAAACTGTGTTTGTAGTGGTTGTTGGTGGTGTCTTGCTAAAACAATCCTTGGTTGTCAATATAATAGATCTTTGTCGTATCAAATTGCAAGAGTAAAATATTATCACATAAAATGTTTTGGGGAAGGGGCTCTTAACTGATTCATTTTTTACTTCATTGATTTTAATCAATCTTGTACTGTCACATCACTTTACTAAAACATAGTTTTGGATGCAACACTCCACTGATTCTTTTATTTATTTTCATTTAAATTCAAAAGGTAACCGTTTTTTTAATTTTCAAACGGTAATTATTTTTCTAACCGTTGCAACCTAATGGCTACATTTTTTACACCTATAAAAACCCCATAACACTGATACCAAATGTCACACCCTCAAATTTCCACTGCGGGGTTTATACCGCGAGGCGCATGACATACCAGGATCTCATAACAATAAGTCATATGAACGAACTCTAAATGCCCAAACCATTTAGTTTGTTTTCAAAAATCAAGTTTAGTTAAGCTGCGGAAGCGTAAACCAACTTTAAACCCTTTAAAACCCATGCGCAAAACAACGCGCCCAAATTAAAACCATATGAAAGAAAACGTAAAAGCATGATATGTAATTTAGGTATATGCCCAAGACCCCAAATGCAGTGAAACGTGCAGTGCTTCCTAATCGTGACACCGGAAGCTAACTACCTGCAAAAGCATATACATAGTGTGTCAACAAACAATGTTGGTGAGTTCACAAAGTAAAGTAAACGAGTAAGTAAACGCGTAGGTTTTACCAAAACCACGTAACAACAAGTAAATGCGTCGGCCTCCCAGACCACGTAACGACAAATAAGTGCATAGGCCTCCCAGACCATGTAACAACAAGTAACAGCTAATTCACATGCCAGGGGTAGCTAACCCACTCATGACAACTAACACCGGTAATACCGAACTGCTAAACAACGAGATCCCACAATAGTGAGCAAAGTGCCTTGCATCATTGCCTATCAACAATGATAACAAATGTTAAGTTATAGTTCACACCCATGCTCCCAGCACGATGTGAGGTTTGTGAAACCTAATAGCGCTATCAACTAATAACCCGCTTGCCCACCCGGCAATTCATTCGGTATCTAGAAGGACTTCAACGATAGAGTTGGTTTAGTTCGTCATGGACATAAAACATGAATTAGTAAAAGTAGATTCACCTTGTGAACCTAGCACCCCAAAACCCGGGATGTGTGATGTAACATCCTGTTTTTGTTATATATATATATATAATGTGTTGGTTCATATTTATTAGTGAATGAAACGGGTCATTAACCGTCAAAACGAACCAATAACAAGTGAGATGGATATTTGTATATTTAAAATAGTTGACGAGCAAGTGATAGGTAGCATGATTATTTGAGATATGGTATCTAGGCGAATACTTAGTGTTATAAGAGATCGTTTAGTAATAATATAATATATTATTTATAGTTGACCCTGCTCCATTTTTAATGAAACTTAGGTTGACGCGTAGATAATAATTAGCTCGTCTTAAAAGTATATTCGAAAGTTCGTAAAATTTATAGTTTATAAGTTATATAAGAAAAAACGAGTGAAGCTGAATTAATTATATTAACATAATATAGTAATTAACTATATATAGTTACAAAATGATCATGAATAGTGAATCTAATTTTTTATTAATTAAATAAATATAATATAATATTACAAACCGACAAAGTTGAAAGTCAAAATTCTCGTAAGAAAATTACGACGTTGCCATTGCTATCGTTTTGAATTTACGTTACTGCCCCTGTTCCTTGAAGATGGTTTTTAATGTTGCGGGACTACTGAGGAAGTGGTAGTGGAATTCGAGGCAGGCAGCAGCGGCGAGACGGTGGTGCAACAATAGCTAGAAGGCAACCCAACCAAAATTAGTTATCCAGCGACTACGGCTCTGTCACGAACCCGACCATAGCGGAGATAGAAGTTGGTCTTGAACCTGACAGAGGCAGATTCCGGCCACCAAGAGTTCCGACAAGTCCGGTGATGATCCGTTGACACCGATCTTCATGTAAATGGTTCTTTTTTCGGTTAGATCTGCTACACCAAAGTCCGTGACGATGACATTCCAGCGACGACACATGGAGTTACACGAAACCCGACCTCATAAGTTGTTTCGATGACAAAGGGTCTTCATCGGCGTCATTAAAACCCATGATGGATGGTTATGATATGGTGATGGTGACGATGAGGTTTGATAGGGCCGGAGACAAAGGGTTAAATAATGCTCTGTATGTTTTGAGTTTAGATAAAAAGATGGTGTCCCATAGATTAAATCCTTTTTGGTTGTCTTTTTTATTAAAAAAAACTACTTTATTTTTTACTTTTATATATCAGTTTTACTTATTGTTATGTATTTTTTTTATTGAAATGCGATAAGTATGTTTGTAATCTACTTATATATTAGAATAAACAAATAACAAAAATGTTTATTTGATTTTGTGACTACAAAAGACTATTTATGTTTAAATTTAAGTATGATTTTCTAATATATTTTTGATCATTTGTCAAGTAAAAGAAACAAAATGGACTGTACAAGTATTTTAATTTTTTTGGTGAACGTTCGGGTGTAGCTTTTTAAACAAACTTGTATTGGGCTATAACGGATGATGTCACCTTATAGCTACCAAGATGGTTGCCGATAGTTTACCATAATGAAAACAATAGTATACGTTTTTATGATTTCCTATCAAGTTAAACCGTGCTCCCGCCGCAAAGTGAGAGAAATATTTTCTCTCATCCCAACTTGGTTTTACCTTAATCGGGTCCATTCAGATCAATGTTATAACACTTGTATACGTTTTTATATTGGACGTGTCGTTATTCTTTTACGCATATCTCTTCAGTTCTATGATACCGATCAAATGCCGCCGCAACGCGCGGCGAATCACACTAGTTATAACAAAAATATGAGACATACACATACTGTTGTCTCAAATCGAAGTGGCAAAGAAAAATCGAAATGAAACCAAGTTCACTTTTGAGAGGCCCATATCGATCCATAAAGTAACTAAGCAGGCAGGCATGCTGCACTTCTCATCCCACATCGACCCATGGAAAGAAAATAAGGTGCTTTCCTTTGTTATAATTATAGGCCTCTTAGATTAGTTTAGGTATATAAATTTTCTTTGGGAACACTCTAATATAAGAGGATCCCGAGCATACGATACTCCGTTGGATGTTGTAATAGTTATTTTTAGAGCACGAGTAGGAGCACGAGTAGGGGAGAATCTACACCAACTTGCCGTAGATAGTTTTGAGATATGTTCCCATTTAAGTTATGTTTAGTTAATTATTATTATTATTATTATTAGTAGTAGTAGTAGCAGCAGTTTAGTGTTATTATTTTTAGGGATTAGGATTATTATTGCGGGTGGGTGTTGGGTAGCCTTGCCTTAGGCATGGACTGATCATCCATGCTTAAATAAGGTAGCGCTAACCAATATCCAACTGTAATAATAATTAGTTAGGTGTAACGTTACCTAACCTAGGGTTGTGTAATTGTATCAGGACCCTGAGATAGTACCTGGTTGTATTAGCATTGTAAACCGCTAAAGGACCGATAAAGAGGTGAGTTACTTAAACTATTTTCAAAACCTGATACTAGCTCGTAAAATTGTTTTGATGGTGATTGATCATGTATATGCATCGAACCATAGGTGCGACATCCAGGGTGTTATATATATTATAATGATCATTATATTTTCCATGCGTGGACATACACTTACAGCCTCATGGGGTGTATCTAGGCTGTATGTGTGAATATATAATGCCTAGTCCGGATTATGATTATGGTGACATGCAATGAGCTCATACTTGATCAATAAAATTGTTTATGTGGTTGTTTTTACTGATGAGTCAGTTTATGTGGCTCACCAGCTGTGTGCTGACGTATTTTATTACTCGAGCATGTATCACAGGTTGATGGTTTAAGGAATGGGAGTTCCTAGCTGTGAGTGGGAATACTTTAGACGGTTCATCTTATTATAGTTAAGCTTTGTTTAGCTTGGTGGTATTTGGATCACATTGGCTTGTAATAAATACTCAAGCTATGTAATAAGATTAGGTTTCCGCTTTAAGTTTGCTTCGACTGGTCACTGTAAGTGCCCCAACCTGGGCGGCCTGTGTGACATAAGAATAGTCCCAAACCGGACTACGAAAAAGTTAAGTAAGATGTCTCCCCGAGACGCATGCTTTTGAGAAAAGAGTAGTGAAACTCACCTTAGGTTGCAAACAAATAATCCAAACTCCACAAATAGGACATACTACTGACTCCCTATCACATGTGTCACTAATATACGCCTCATATAAGTGCTCATACAAGGGTTCATGTCAAATACAAGTCATACAAGACTCCAAACAGCCACATAAGCGTACATTACATAATCTGCGTTTTTAGGACAGATTATGCATTGTGAAAACCAATTTATTAAAAATACTTATCCAATGAATTAGACTCCCAAAATGTTACTGAATATCCCAGGGAGTCTACCAGACAAGTTCATATTTTTATTTTGTGACCAAACCATACACAAAAATGATGAAAATATGTCCAGAAAATACTCACAACAGATCAGATTAGTAGAAAAATTCCCAAAAATTGTATATTCATCCAAACGGGATGAATCCACTTGGAAACGCCAAGTTTCATCAATGTTGACCTACTGTCCAAATTTCATCATCTAACTATTTGTAAAACGCGAGTTATGATCGTTTAAAGTTGACCCAAATTACTAATCCGAAAATCTGATATGACCTTTAAACAAAGAAAAATTCAAAAACCTATCAAACGACGTCCAAAACAGATGATTTTGCCCATTATGAAAAGCTAAGACCATGTACAATGTTTTCATACAATGAAATCATCAAAACAAACACTTTAACATCACGTTACTGCCTCTGCAAGTTGATCTAATCATTCTGTCCAGATTCTAAATCATGCATAAACCCTAGTTTTAATCACTATCTTTGCATATTAACGATCATCAATGCTCAACAAACATCATATAACATTAATAACACATAACCTGATCAAAATCTAGCAAGATATATGTCAAACATCATCAATCATAGACCCTAGAAGTCTAAAACATCAAGAACATGCAAACTCATGCAATAAATACAATAATCATCGCATAACATCATGTTTTAACCCTATTAATCTTTATGAACAACAAGTTTTAATCTTTATAAAAGTGTTTCAGACCTGGACAAACTTGGTTATGATGTTTTAATATGCATTAAAGATAATAAAAACATATAGGGTTGAGTATTATACCGAAAGCACTTCAAAACCACCAACCGATTGCTCTCCAAGCTTCCCGAATAGTGTTCTTGAGCCTTAGCAGATGTTAGGGGTTGATATTTTTGTAAATAGGCAGTAGGGATCGATTAGGGTTAAGTTTATGGGGGTACTTGGGGCTTAAGATTGCTTAAATAGAGTTTTAAGTCGGTTTTAACACGTCAGACACCAGTGAGCAGCCGCTCGGTTTGAGTGAGCGGCCGCTCACTCAGCCTGGGCTTGCTCCGGGTGATCTGGTCCAGTGTATTGCGTGTTTTCTTCGACGTTTTCGCTATTTTGGACCATATCAAGTGTCACCCCATGTGTTAAGACTTCAACCATCCTGACGGTTCATCGATTACGGTTTTTTTTAATAACACGTTCACTTTAAGTTCACGTAATCACATACAGTTTGCACATAGTTTCACATAAACACGTAATTGCAATCAATCTCAATCAATTAATTCACAATTATCCAATTCACAATTCACCAACGTCCGGGGTTCACTACTCATGTATATAGTTTGGTAATTCCCCGAATTACCACTTCATGCAGTTATTAACCTATAACTGTGCAACGTGTGACTCATCTAGCTAACCCTAGTTAAGTAGAATGCAAGGAATGTAAGTACAAGTAACTGGAGTTTAGTTAAAGTAAGAACCTGAAATTGCGGGGTATCACACCAAAACTGGTTTTCATACTTTAATCATATCGTAAAAATGGTCCCGTGGAATGTAAATGAGGAGATCGCGTTAGCAAGGGCGTATTTGGCAGTGAGACACAAATCATCTTGCCAGTTTTTGGAGATATTCATTTTGGAACAACGCGTTGGTGGAAATCAATCGAATAAGCCGCACAAATGACCGCAACAAGGATTCACTCATTAGTAAGTGGCGTGATCTCTTCACCCAGTGTAACTGATGGAACGCCCTCTTTGAAGCCACGATTCAGTGACACCCTAATCTTCAAGAAGACATTGCAATCCTAGCCACGCGCCACGACTATATAAATGCACACGGGAGTAACTCCAGCCATGTTGCGGCATGGCGATTGTTGCGCGATAAGTTAAATGTTGTTTATTGTTAAATGTTTAATGTTTATTAAAAGTAACCGTTAAAAGAAAAAAAGATTAAGGTTAAAATTAACAATCAAAATACAAACATAGTTAACCAAATTAAACATTGCTAAAAAAAGAAAGAATACGCAATTGATTCGGGCAAAGAAACGTCCCGATCACTATCACACCCGACCAACCTCTCGTATTGATATCCCTCACTTTTGGGTGTCGAGCAATACATTTTTTCATCCGAATAAATTACGTATACGGCCCCGAGATTAGTTTCATAACCTTCGTCCGGGGGGTTTTGCACTGTAACCGGTGGGTTTTGCACTATAGGAGGATTGACACGCTCCGGCACTCTTACAACACCTCCAACTCGTATTGCTCTTAGTTTTAGTAGAGCCATTCGTGGACAAATCGTCAGTGTTGGAGATGTTGTCTTCGTCAGCCCACATATAGGCCCGGCCCAGTATGTTTAACTTGGTGATTAAGTTTAGCATAGGGTTTAACCTAATTAGTGCCTATAAATATATCTCTTGTACTTGTAATCTTTGTATCACTTAATAATAAGAATACCTTAGTTGCCCAGTGGACGTAGGTCAGTTTAGACCGAACCACGTAAATATTCGTGTTTGTGTGCGTATGTGTTCTCCGATCCCAACAAATGGTATCAGAGCCTAGGGCTCGTGAAGATCGCCTCCGCCGCCGACTGGTGTGTCGGGTGAGCGGAGGGCAGGCGTAAGAGAAAAGAACACATACCTGATAACACCCGTCAGCCGTCACTACCCACCGTAACCACCCTCCTCCCACCGTGAATCCTTTTAGTCGACCCCATCAACCAGCCACACCTCCCTATCAGATCCGATTATGGTTCTCTTCTTCCAGCCGAACCAAACCCACCCTTTGACCAGAACCATTAGTGCAGCAGAAAAACCAGACACGAACCTTGATTAGGGTTCCAAAGTTGAAGTGGTTGGGCTCGTTTTGTTTGGAAGGGTCAGGGTGTTTTGTTTGGCTGATTGTCTAGGACATATCAAAAGAAGAGGGTGTTTGTTTGTTGTTGGAGTAAGAAGAGAAGAGTGTGGGGTTAAGAAGAAGGTTAAGTGGTTGTCTGCCTTCTTTGTTTTCTTTCTTTGCGTGTAATACAAAGAAGGATATACATCTTTTTTAGCATAAAAAATGTATATTATTTTTTGGTAGTGAAAGCCGGTGGGGGGGGGGGGGAGGTTGGATATCAGGTGCTATTGTTTTCAGTATTCGTTTATTTTCTGCAGATTAATCGTTTCTGTGTGTTGCTTCCGCGTGCGTATACCTAACAGTCAGGATCTTGTGGCTCGTAATATTCAAATGTTGGGGGAGGCTGTGTAGTCCGTGGGTGTGTAGTTGGTTGATGTGTTGTTCGTGTGTGTAGTTTGTTGGTGTGTTGTTGGTGGGTGTGTAGCCGGTTGATGTGTTGCGGGGCGGGATGATCATCGTCGACGATACGTATTCGGAAACATATTGCCACCACACATATTCAAACATGTAGTTGTATAAAATTGTATGTGTAGATATGGTGTTAATCTAGGGTAAAATTTATAAACGGTCAAAAAATAAAAAAAACGGCCAAAAATTTAACGGTCAGAGAAAAAAAAAAGGTTGGTAAATAATTATTGGTCAAAAACTATGACCGTTTCCATTGTACCACCCCGTTAGATAGAACCAAAAATTAATTCATGGGACCCCTACCAACACAAGTGCCAATAGTGTTACCATGCTGATAGTGGGGTACTCGTGCCAAATTTTGGTAGCGCCCTGTACCCCTTATAAAAAGAGTAAATTACACTGTTATCATGGTTCAGTTTTAATCCCAACTTTTGATTAGTTACACGTATAGTTTCAATTATTTCCTCAATCGTTTCAATTATTTTTTATCCTTGGTTTTTAAGCCTCTACTACGACACGTTCTTTTCTAGACAACTTGCTTTTTCTGTAAAACTAGATTGTGGTCCCCGCGCGTTGCTGTGGGGCAATCTGGTGACAACGTTTTTGTTAAGAGGTAGTTAGATATCATATGTCACCTTTTTTTTAAGAGGTAGTTGGATATTATATATTATATATCTGTTGTTAGATATTATATAGTATAGTATCATCTTACCCTTGGGTGATATATACAAAGTGAGTCAGCTATGATCATGGAAACAAACAAGCAATAATAATTAAAACTCTGATCATCCCACCGTCAACACCCTCACTATACTCAAAATGAAAACCAAGCACCAAACCAAAAATCGAAAAACAAAAAAGTAAAAGCAAGATAAAAAACGCAAACAAAGGCTCAGAGTTGTCCAAAGAGGTGGCTGCAAGGGGGTTGCAGGATTAAACCTGTCATCCACCATCCATGCCATGCCATTATCATAAATGTTCAAGTAAATTTCTCAACTCATCATAGCCAGATCCATCGACATTGTCAACTTAACACGCTCAAGCACAAACCACAATGACATCTCTCCGTCACCGGTCACCTCTCATCGTCGCCAGTCAAATGAAGCTCAGACCAACATCATAGCCACAGAAGCTCAGGAATCCATCATAGCTTCAAACACCACCTTACTTTTAAATCTCAACCCAACATTAAAGACTTAGAAAGATGTGGTTGCCGGGAAATAAAGAAGCAACCGACAACAAACACAATCACATCTCAGATGAGTCCGGCCTCACCATCAATGAAAAAAATCCCAAAAATTAAATCCTTACTGGGAATAAAACCTCCGGTGACCAGTTCGTCACCATCATTATATGCAAAAGAAACAAACAATAAAGCACCATCTTAGTTCACAGGCAGCAGATCGAAGAAAAAAGGAGCAAGGAGGAGACATATTTAGAGAGAGGATGCTGGGACAAAGAGGATTGAAGAAACCACCTTTTGATAACCTTAGTCCAAATCATATTCTGCTTAAGTATGGAAACAACTGCTGAAGAACAAAGAAGAAGTACTGAAGAACAAATGTACAAAGTACTGAAGAGTAACTCATCAGAAGTTCTGAAGTCTAACCAGACACTACACTGAAGAACTACTGAAGACAAACTACTCATCAGCAGTTTATCACTCATCAGCACTTTGTGATCAGAAGCTTCTAACCGACTGAAGATCAGCAGTTTATTATTATATTGTTTTGTTAAAGTCTTGATTTCAACTTTCGATGTACAGACTGTTGTAACCTTATCTTTAGCCGAATATCTTTGTTAAATATCTTAGATAACTTCAGACAACGGTTTCGTATATTGGTCTATAAATAGATGAGTTTGTTCATCTATTTTAGAAGTGATATTTTGTATTTCCTTTGAAATAAATTGAAATCCTTCGGGCTTTAAACTTATTATCCATTTCACATCTGAGAAACATAAATTGCTTTACTGCTTTATACTTGAACTGTATTTATTGTTTCTCATTTATTATTCAGTCAAGGGGGAGTAATAACTCCTCTTAAAAGTGATCTTTTAATCTTTGAACACTTGTTATTCCGCTGCTCATTAACTCTTACATAAATCTGATACACATAAGTGTTCTTAATAGAGGCTACTGATCCAACAATTGGTATCAGAGCACTGGTTAATCTGATCAAATATCAATCTAACAAATTGAGAATCAGACACAGGCTCTTATTGATATTCAATAAAGGATTAAAAGGGTCACTTTTTCACCCATCACTTTAAAGAAGCATTGACAAATTCAAACTTCTTAAAAATGGACCCTTACAATACTGGATCTGCCAACAAGCCTCCTATGTTAGTCAGAAATGAATATAACATATGGTCTAAAAGGTTGGCACACACTATTTCTCAAACAAATACTGGATGTTGGAGGTCTGTAGTTTTCGGACCTCACAAACCAGTTATAACTGATCCAGAGGGAAAGACTGAAAGACCAAAAGATCCAAAAGACTACACGGAGGAAGATTTCCAAAAATTTGAGCTTGATGCAAAAGCTTTCTCCATGTTGTCTATGGCTCTCCCAAACGAAATATATGCTGGGCTTTTACATTGTGAAAGTGCCAAAGAGCTATGGGATTGCCTAAAAGAGCAGTTTGCAGGAACTGCTGAGGTGATAGCCAACATCAGAGAAATATTGGCTCAACAATATGAAACTTTTACTCACATAGAGGGTGAAAACTTAACACAACAATTTGAAAGATTTTCTTCACTCATATCTGAGTTAAAAATTAATAATCAGACCTATTCAAATGAGTCTATGTTACATAGATTTTTAAGGTCTTTACCTTCAAAATGGGAAACTTACTCTATAGTCCTCAGAACAAGTCCAGATTTTAACACCCTGAACCTAACAAGGTTACATGGAAAATTACTAACTTTTGAAAGAGAAATCAATCAAAAGAAAAAGTTACAAGAATCTGGTAAAACTGCTGATGACTATACTCCAGGTAGCACAACCTTATTAGGACAAGACTCACCATCCTGTTCTAATAATTTTGGTTCTTTTGACCACATTAACATAACAGCTGGGATCTCATCAGATGGATCTTTCCCAGCTTATGACAATGAAGAACTGAGTCAAACTGCTGACAACATGTGTTTCATCATGGATGATTTAAAATATTTTAGCAGTGATGACTTAGAAGAAATGGAAATATTGCACCAACTGGCCTTGTTAAGCTTAAAAACTAACAAATTTTACAAAAGGTCAGGAAGGAAATTTCCAGGACTTAATAATTCAACAAAAGTTGGTTTTGACAAATCTAAACTTAGATGTCACAAGTGTCAAAAGTTGGGACACTTTGCTAGAGAGTGTAGAAGCTCTAGCTACAACCAACCCATGTCTGGAAATCAATTTAACCCCTCTTATAATAGGAATAATGGAACTCAAGGGAGTGCTCATTTTGTACAGGCACAAGCTCCACAAGTTCAATATGTGCCACAAGTACAATATGTCCAGATGCCTGCTCAGCAACAACAGCAGCTGATGCCTCCTTTTCCAACTGCTCAACAACCTGCACAAACTCAACAACCCCCTCAGCAACAAAGCTTATTTACATCAGGGTGTGTTGACTGGAGCAGTCTTCCTTATGACACATCAGAATGCAGTCAGGATGCAGACAATAAGGTCTATGATGTCAACTGGGGAGAACCTGATAATGGCAGAAAGAACTTTGCCTTAATGGCTTTTGAAGGATACTCTTCAAATTCTGCACTCACACAGGTATCATAACAATCTCTTTTAAAGCTTTGCTCTAACTCTTGCAAAGAATCTTTTGCTTTAATAAGAGAAACAAATGTGCATTTACAAGGCAAATCCAATGATATGGAGAGAAAATACATACAGATGAAGTGTGATTTAGAAAGAAAAATTGTTTTGAAAAACAAATAAATTTCTAAACTGAATGATAAATCCATTGAAACCCAAGCACAAATTAAAACAATGATAGACAACCTAGGAAAAGTCAGACAAGAGCTTCCTGACACCAAGGTTGATTGTGAAAAATGGGTTGAGTCTTGTAAAGGATACCAAATGCTGCTTAACAAACAAACTGCAGCAAATGTTAAGTTTGGCATTGGGTATACCCACACTGAATCACCAACAGATTTCACCCACAAAACTGATAATGATGGGAAGAAATTGATTCAAACTTCTGACATGGAGGAATGCACATCCTACCATCAGAACTTTCTTAAAAAGGAAAGTACTGCAGAAGTTAAAACTACTGACAATAAGCCATCAGCAGTTTCAACTACATCAGGAGTTGAGATCCTGAAAACTGCTGATAACCTATTTCAAAATGCTGATATTGTCAGTAAATTGCCTTCCAGCTCTCTTGATTTATCTAAAAAGAAAGAGAAGGCAAAAGCATGTGAAATATGTGGTCTGTTTAACCACATAACTGAACTTGTAGATATAGAAAGGTAAATCAGCTAAACAAACAAAGACAAAAACTAATTGTGGGAAAACAGATAAAACAAAACTTTGAAAATACTTTCTTTCGCAACAAACAACAATCAAACAAAAACCTTTCTAAGAAGAGGCTTTTATCTCAACAAAAGTCATCTTCTCAAAGTTCATCTTCAGAAGTTACACCTAACTCATCAGCAGTTTCACAAACTGCTGAAGTTAAAAATTTGATAAACATGGTTAAACTTCTGATGACCAAAGTTGATGGTGGACACCAAAAAGAACCCACCATTGTTCTTAATGACAAATCCATTGCCAAAAAGACATGGATTTCTAAAATTGGTCCACAACAAGCTGCACCTGTTCTCAAGAGCAAACCCAAAGCCAAACTGGCTTGGGTTGCCAAAACTAACTAATTTGCTATCTTGTGCAGAGGGTCTCCAGAGGTTTAAATAGCATATGGTATGTGGATAGTGGAGGCTCAATGCACATGACTGGATGCAGATACCTGATAAACAATTTTATCAGTCAAAGAGAAGGATCTGTGTCCTTTGGGAACAATGCCAAGGGATATGTGCTAGGATATGGCAATGTATCCTCAGGCAGAATGCAGTTTGACAAGGTCAATCTGGTTGAAAACCTTGAGTACAACTTGCTGAGTGTCTCACAAATGTGTGACAAAGGATATTCTTCCTTTTTTACCAAGACAGCATGCAAGATCATATCACCAGAAGGCCAGAAGTTGATAGAGAAGATTATTGAAGATCATACTTTGCTGATTGCCAAAAGGTGTGGCAATGTCTATGCAATGGACATTGAAAAAGACAAAGTATTGAACAAGACTGCCTGTTTCTTCTCAAAGGCATCAACTTCAGAAAATGATCTCTGGCACAGGAGACTTGGCCATGTGAACTTTAAAACCATCAATAAAGTCACAAAATTAGGCTTGGTCAGGGGTCTACCTTTGAAGGAATATCAGTGCAAAGAACACTGTGTTTCCTGTCTTAAAGGTAAACAGCATAAGTCCTCCTATAAGTCTGTTAGTGCATTATTCATGTATGTCCCTAGCTAGTGATCCGGTACTGAATGTCGGAGTTTCAGATAATCAGAAAAGGGCGAAGGTGGCTTGTCCTGGGCGAATGTGGACGGTCTGGGCGAACGTGGAAATTTCACAGGAGACAAACTGGGCGAATGTGGAAAGATTCCACATTCGTACCTTAGAAATGGGCGAATGTGGAAAGTGTCCACATTCGCACCATGAAAAGGGGCGAACCTGCAGACTCTATAAATAGATTTTGGTCATTTTCATGTAAGAGAGAGTTTTAGTTGAAGTGTGTGTTCAGGTCAGGTTCGAGGTGATTTTGTAAAAGTGTTTAAAAGGTCTAGATTAACGAGTGAGTGATTGTAATTGAATATTTGTGAAAGTTAATCTATGAAAAGGTATTTTGAAATGATGTTTTCTGTGTTTTGATCCGAGTTTTATCAATTTGTTCATAACTAGGGTTTCCGCACCTGGTTTTGTTACTTGTATGATCAATTAATCCTGTTTTAGCTAAAATCTTTCAATCACAAAGTGGTATCAGAGCCATACGGATCATACAACAACAAATTTGATAAACTCAGAGTTGATTTGGACATGATTTTGATCAAAATACATCTGTTTTTGACTAAAAATGGTTTTTGAGTGTTTTTGATTGATTTAGAGTTGAATTTGTGGATAAAATCAAGTTTTTCCAAGAATTAAAGTTGTTCCAAATCAATTCCGAATCAAAACCTGATAAAGATCATTCAAATCCACAAACTTTTGAAAATCAGAGATCAAAATAACCGTTTTTCAAAGTGTAACCGTTTTTCAAAGTGAAAATGGGCGAATCTACACTGTGTGGGGCGAACCTGACCTTGCTAGGGCGAACCTGAGGGATTTTTGGACGAATGTACCTTAATTCAGGTCGAACCTAGGTTTTTGTGTTAAGATTTTCCACATTCGGGTCTAAGATTCCACCTTCGGTTGATCGGGCGGGCGAAGGTGAAATCATAGTGGTCGAAAGTGAAACTTTTCAGGCGAAAGTGGAAAGGGGTCTAGTATATTCTACATCCTGGTTACTGTTCTACCTTCGGGTTAACCAAAAGTGGGCGAAAGTAGTCTAAATTGGACGAAAGTAGGATCAGAAGGGCGAAAGTATACTTACCAGGGGCGAACGTAGAATTTAAGGCCTAAAATTTTTTGAAATATTTTTGTTGGAAAAATGATGAATTACTTGACCATATCAAGAACGGATGAGGAGATCAGAGTTCTAATAGAAGCTGAACGACAGCAATTACAAAGACAAAATTCTCAAGTTGACAACAGTTGGGGATTTCCAATGACACCGAAACCAAATGATGAAATGGTACATGTTGACAAATGTGTTAACAGAGAAGGTGTTCATAGGAATGTTGTGTGTTTAGTCAAACAAATGAGACATGATGATTCCAGTGAATTGTCAAAGAGTGATTTGAGTTCTGATACGAGTTCAGAACAGAGTGAATCAGAACAGAGTGATATCTCAAATGGTGATGCAAAATCTGATAATGGTAATAAATCAGATGCTGAGGTAAAGTCTAATGTTGATTGTGCTAACTGTTTTGAGTGTGTCAAATTGAAAAATGAAGTGCTGAAACTTATTGAAGATAAACAGAATTTGACAAATAAACTTGAAATGTTTCAAATTGAAAATAAGATGTTGACAAATAATGAAAGACATTTTATAAATCAAATTGAATCTTTTAAGAAAGAAATTTCAGAACTCCATAACACTATTTCAAAGAATAATCCCACATCAGAATTGGAAATCACAACACCTTGTGTTGTTAATTCTGATTCTGAAGTGAAACAAATGTTTGAAAAGAAAACAGAAAATGTGGTAACAACTTCAGAATCTGAATCTGAAGAAAAACCCATATTCAGGTTTCCTGAAGGAATTGAAGGATCCTACATGTTGGAAGGACATGACAAATTGATTTTCAACAAAGATTTTCTAATTGAGAATATTGAACAATCTTTACTTAAATGTATTTTTGTCAATAATAATGAGTTGTTAAATCAATTTAGAAATCAATTTGATCATCTTCATTTTGAACTCAGTCCTAACCAACATGAGAATAAAGAGGATCAAAAGAAAAATGTTGAAAAGAAAAATGTTGAAAATAAGAAAGCTTCTAAAATAAAAGGACCAAAACCAAACAAATCGAAAGGAAATGATCAGATGAAAAATTCTCATCAAAAGAATTCAAGAAATTTTTCATCTAGATCATATGACTATTATGATTATTCATATAACTCTCGACTTGATGGTTATTGGGGAAACAACTCACCACAGTATTCTCATGGTTATGTTGAACGGAGAAGCTGTTTTGAATGTGGTGAAGTTGGTCATATTGCTGCTCATTGTCCCTATTGGTATTGGGATGAAGGGTATGCATGTGATTTTGAAGAGTATAGGTCTTGTTATAACTGCGGAGAGTGTGGGCATTTAGTTGCTTCCTGTCCGTATGTTAAACAGAAAAGGACCGAAGTGAAATTTGCTAAAAATTCAGGCAATGTCAAAAAGCCTGTATCCCCAAAACCAATCAAGAAGCAAAAGGGGAAACAGTTTGTTGTGTATGACAATCGCAACAAAATTGCCTTGAATAAACATGGAGATTGTGGACAGGTTGCTAAGGTAAGGGGGAGTTCGAAGGCTAAGCCTAAGAATAACTCTAAACCTGGGTCTTCATCAGTTAAGTCTGAGAAGATTCCAAACAAAGTTCAGAAGCAGGTTTCAAATAAGAAATCTGAAAAGTCAAAAATTAAAACAATTTCAACAAAATCTAAAATAAACTCTGAACGTGTTTGGAAACCCAAATCACTTTCTAAATCAATAGCAATTTTTACTTCAAATCAATCCATTGAAAAACCAATTGATTTTTCAAAAGGAGAATGGATTGATGTTCCAAGGATTGATGACCTTGGACGACCCATCATTGTGAAGGGATGGGTACCTCTCTCATGCTAATTGTTTAATAAGTGTGCAGATTGTTCCAGACAGACCTATTAGCTGTTCTTTGATAGTTGATAGTGGAGCATCTGTATACAAGCTATTTATTAGAGAGGTGAAGGTCAATGAAGGGATATTGAAGAATGAAAACATGATTTCAACAGAGAGGAAAGTGTTCGTAGTCTGTTTCCAACCTATGAAGCCGGAAAACATTGCAATCTCATGCAATTGCTCTCAGGTTTTGGATTTTTACAACAGATACGACAAAATGGTTTATTCTAAACTCTTTTATCTTGGTTAATGGTTTTTACTAATTGAAAGATAAAAGTGAGTCAAGTAATCTGGGTGGAAAATGGTTTTTGAAACCAAATGAGTAAACCGCATCGGATATCATTTTATTTTGTTTTTTCTCAAGAAGTTTAAAAAATTCCAAAAATATGCTTATTTTTAGATTTTTAGGGGGAGAAAATTTCAGAAAAATCAAAATAAAAAAATAGAAAATCAAAAATGAGTTTTCCTGGAGAAAAAGAGGAGATGATAGTACATCAGTGGACTGTCAGACTACTCTAAAAACAAAAATGAATTGATAAACATTGAGTAGCCACTACAATTATATATTGGTAGGCTTGAAATCAAAGTTTAAAGTTCAGCATGGTGATATAAACTTAAAATCAACAACTGATAATCATGTGGATCAACGTATCGTTGGCATATGGTCTTAGTACCGAAATTTCGTTTGATAGATTGCCAAAATCAGAGGTTTCGGGTCGTTATATTGAAAGTTATCTGGGGATGGCCTAACTGATCTTTTGCTGTATTGATTTACAGACCTAGATTCAGTCAGGGTATCTTATTAAAAGAGCTTATAAAGCCAAAACCATAGTTACCGAATGAGGAACTTAATATGTGTGATGATAATCAAAGATTATCTAATGCATCGTATCAATACTATGATGAAAGTCATGTATGATATTAGTCCTCACCCTGGTAGAGTGCACAAGTCGCTTTGAAGCATTAATTTGCTGACCTGTCACCACTATGCCTCATACCTTGTAACTAACGGATAACTTCAATATAATCACGCGTTACGATGAAGCTTTGCGCAATTCTTGATACGGGAATGTGTCGCGAATGCGGGGACCATAGATTACTCAGTATCTAATATTACCATAACGTATCTAAAGTGCTGAGCAATGAATGATGATTTTGAGTTTAAGTGGACAAACATACTGGTAATGGTTGTAGGATGCTCAATGACAAAAACAGAAAATTGATCAAAACGAGTTATGACTGGTTGTTTCAATATATAGTGATATGATCCTCTTAACCGGAAAATTCACAAAAATATGTTGAATTTACTTTTATGCAATTACATTTGAAAACTCAAAAAGATTTTTGGTGTGTTTTAGCATAAACTTTGAAAAATCAAAAAGTTTTGTTTCAATTTTATTTTTGATAACCGATGTTGGGATACTGGATGTGAAAACTCAGATACTTAAGAGTTGAAAAAGATTACAAATTTTCAAGTTTCTGGTACATATTAAAAATGCTTTATAGTTCAGGGGAAGAACTATTGAGGGTCAAAAGGAATGTGAAGGGTACTTCCGAGAAATTTGTCGTGTCTAACGCCGGTTGTAGTTTGTGCAGTTTTTAGTAAATTTTTCTGCAGAATCAAACACAACAGGTGCACTATTCAAGACTCATCGACAAAGTGTGTAACTGAACAAGACCCAAACCTGAACATCAAGATTACCAGAACAACAGAAGCTAGTAAGAAGTTGTTAAAGAAATGACTGAAGTTTGAAGAATTCAAGATTATTGTCTATCTTCATCTCTGGACCAATAAATGACAAAGCCAAGATTTCTTGAGTCTGTCTGAGATTTCAAAGCTTATTGGAGAGATAGACAGGGACTTCGACGCAAACATGCATGAAGATGGAAAGTTTTCAAGTCGTTCAAGATGATGAGATCAAGACTTGAAGAATTGATAACTTTCTGATTTGGTACATCACTAGCTAGGTCCAAGGGGGAGATTGTTAGTGCATTATTCATGTATGTCCCTAGCTAGTGATCCGGTACTGAATGTCGGAGTTTCAGATAATCAGAAAAGGGCGAAGGTGGCTTGTCCTGGGCGAATGTGGAAGGTCTGGGCGAACGTGGAAATTTCACAGGAGACAAACTGGGCGAATGTGGAAAGATTCCAAATTCGTACCTTAGAAATGGACGAATGTGGAAAGTGTCCACATTCGCACCATGAAAAGGGGCGAACCTGCAGACTCTATAAATAGATTTTGGTCATTTTCATGTAAGAGAGAGTTTTAGTTGAAGTGTGTGTTCAGGTCAGGTTCGAGGTGATTTTGTAAAAGTGTTTAAAAGGTCTAGATTAACGTGTGAGTGATTGTAATTGAATATTTGTGAAAGTTAATCTATGAAAAGGTATTTTGAAATGATGTTTTCTGTGTTTTGATCCGAGTTTTATCAATTTGTTCATAACTAGGGTTTCCGCACCTGGTTTTGTTACTTGTATGATCAATTAATCCTGTTTTAGCTAAAATCTTTCAATCACAAAGTCTATTGAAGAATCTTAAACAACTGCATGTCTTCAACTACTCCATATGGACTTATTTGGACCAGTCAAGATAATGAGCCTTGGTAAGAAGAAGTACTGCTTGGTCATCATTGATGACTACTCAAGATTCACATGGGTCTTCTTCTTATATTCCAAGGATAAGGCAGCTGAAATCATTAAGTTCTTCATTCTACAAGTTGAGAAGCAATATTCTCTATCTGTCAAAGTCATCAGGAGTGACAATGGGACAGAGTTCAGGAACAAAACTATGGATGAATTCTGTCTGTCTAAAGGGATTGTTAGACAGTTCAGCATTCCCAGAACTCCTGAACAAAATGGTGTGGTAGAAAGGAAGAACAGAACCTTAATTGAAGCAGCCAGAACAATGTTAGCTGATTCAGGCCTACCTTTGTATTTTTGGGCTGAAGCAGTCAACACAGCATGTTATGTTCAAAATAGAGTTCTTATCAACAAGAGACATACCAAGACTGCCTATGAAATTCTTCATGGCATAAAGCCCCTTATCTCCTTCTTCAGGGCTTTTGGGTGTCAATGTTTTATCCTCAACATCAAAGACTCTATCTCAAAATTTGCTGCAAAAGTTGATACAGGTTATTTTCTTGGTTATTCTCCTTTGAGAAAAGCTTACAAAGTTTTTAATTCAAGAACCAAGATAGTGGAAGAAACACTGAATGTCAAGTTCAATGAATCAAAACACACTCTTATTCCAGCAAATCCTGCTGAATTATTTGATGTTGATAACTTTCATTTCGGACCTGAAAAGACTGTTGAATCATCCAAACCTCCTCAAAATGGTTTTCAAGGATTTGAAGATGATAGTCCTGCACCATGGACTCCAAACACAGTCAGAAGATCAACTATTAAACCTTCAGAAGTTTCAATAGCTTCAATTTCAGGAACTACTGATGAACATTTTGAAAGTACTGATTCAGCTGAACCTAAAATTCCTGAAACTCAAACAATAGCTGAACCAGATATTATCAATCTCAGTGGTTTATTTGAAGAACAAGTAGAGCCATCCTCTAGTACAGGTCTACAACAACTGATTGAACACAAGGATCATCCATTGGATCAAATCATGGGTGATATTGCATCAGGGGTACTTACAAGAAACCAGCTTTCCAACTTTTGCTTCTTCTCAGCATTCATTTCTCAGTTGGAACCAAAGAAATATCAAGAAGCCCTCAAAGACAACAATTGGGTGCAAGCAATGCAAGAAGAGTTGCTTCAATTCAAGAAACAACAGGTGTGGGAAATCTGTCCCTTACCTCAAACAAGCAACCAATTGGAACAAGATGGGTCTTCAGAAACAAATCAGATGAGGCTGGTATGATCATCAAGAACAAAGCAAGATTGGTGGTACAAGGTTATTCTCAAGAGGAAGGAATTGATTATGATGAAACCTTTGCATCAGTTGCAAGACTTGAAGCTATCAGGTTATTTTTAGCTTATGCAATTTCCAACAACATTAAAGTTTATCAAATGGATGTCAAAAGTGCATTTTTGTATGGAAAAATAAAAGAAGAAGTGTATGTCTGTCAACCTCCAGGGTTTGAGGATCCTTCTCATCCTGATTGGGTTTACAGACTTGACAAAGCTCTTTATGGGCTAAAACAGGCTCCAAGAGCCTGGTATGAAACACTTTCAAACTTTTTACTTAAGAATCACTTTTCAAGGGGATCCATTGATAAAACTCTTTTCATAAAACGTGTTGGAAATCATGTCTTACTTGTTCAAATTTATGTTGATGATATCATATTTGGTTCAACAAACTCAAAACTGTGTGAAGATTTTAAGAAACTCATGCAATCAAAATTTGAAATGAGTACAATGGGAGAATTGCAATACTTTTTGGGACTGCAAATCAAGCAACAATCAAATGGAACATTTATACATCAATCAAAATATGTTAAAGAATTATTGAACAAATTTTCTTTACAAGACTGTAAAACATGTTCCACTCCCATGACACCAATCACACAAGTTGAACCAGATGATCAAGGGAAACATATTGATCAAACCATGTATAGATCTATGATAGGTTCTCTTTTGTACTTAACTGCTTCTAGACCAGATATCATGTTTTCAACTTGTGTCTGTGCTAGATACCAATCTGCACCAAGAGAATCACACTTAATTGCAGTCAAAAGAATCTTCAGATATCTGAAAGGAACTCCTACTTTAGGAATTTGGTATCCTGCTTCAAGCAATACCAAGTTAACTGCTTTTTCAGATAGTGACTATGCAGGGTGCAAGATGTCAAGAAAATCAACATCTGGTGGTTGTCAATTTTTAGGAAACTGTCTGGTGTCCTGGCAATCAAAGAAACAAACATCTGTGGCAACTTCAACAGCTGAAGCTGAATACATTGCTGCTGCAAGCTGTACTTCACAGATACAATGGCTCCAATATCAACTTCTTGATTATGGAATCAAAGAGACCAAGACTCCACTTTTAGTAGACAGCAAATCTGCCATTAGCATCATTCAAAATCCTGTTCAATTTTCAAAAACTAAACACATTGAAATCAGGTATCATTTCATAAGAGATTGCTATGAAAAAGGCAAGATTGAGGTGAAACATGTCACAACAGCTAATCAAATAGCTGAAATTTTCACCAAACCCCTTGATTCAACAACTTTTTAGAGGTTAGTATCCATGCTTGGGATGTTAAACTTGGAAGAAAGTCTGTAAGTGTTTCACTTTTTAGTTCTGCACATATTTTATTTTCACTTACATACTTATCTGTCACAAACCTCTGAAGACCAAATTTGAGAAAGAGAAACTATTGATGAACAATTTTTGAGAAAAACTACTGATAAACATCAAAATGGAAAATTTTCAAATGGGAAAATAACTACTGATGAGAATCAGAAGTTATTTAAGTGTTTTAAAAGTCATTTTCATCAGCAGTTGAAACTGTTGAAGAGATGACCAAAACCACTGATGAAGAAACCTTCTTCATCAGCAGTTTCATTAAAAAGGGTAAAACAGACTTTTCACTCATCAGAAGTTTGACCTAGTCGGTTAAAAAAACTTCTGATAAATACCTTTTTTTTCAAACACTTATCCATTCAAAAAGTGAAATTCCCTCTCTCTCTCTCAAATCAAAACCAAAACCCCTTCTCTAACCTAAAAATACTGTTCGATCAAACAAACCATGGCTCTCGTTCTAAAACAGGGACATAATCAACGAGGCTACTTTGAGAAAGATGAAGCCTGGTCCCAGTATGATGAAATCATTGATCTCATCATGAAATCCCAGTATTATGAAGCTTTCACCATCGATCCACCCATTCATGAAGAAACTCTCAATGAGTTCTGGGCTAACACAGAGACGGTGACAGTTAATAATGAAGTGATCTCCCTCAAATCTTCAATAAAAGGGAAACTGATGGCCATATCACCGGAAACACTAAGCATCAGGCTTGGTTTGAAGGATTCTAATGCTCCTGAGCATATTCCAAATTCAGACATCCATCTAACCATGACAGAATGTGGTTATCAAGGTACTTTGGCACAAGCAACAGTTTATAAGAAATATTTTGACCCAAAATATAAACTGCTTTTTCATTATATAATTATGTGCTTGAGTCCAAAAACTTGGTCTATTGATCAGATGCCTTCTACTTTTCAACCAATCTTTCATTCTATAATAAATGAAACTCCTTTTAGGGCATCTAAACTGTTTTTCAATGAGTTGGTTCTACACCATCATAATGATAAAAAGAAGTTTTTACTGTACCCAAGATTTGTTATGCAATGCATAATCAAAGAACTTGGAGAGGGAGTACTTGTGGGTGAGTCAACAACTTTAAACCCACTGACTTCACAAGTATTCTCTAGGCACAACAAACCAGCACTTATGCTAGAAGATGACCAAGGGGAAGAACAACCAATCCCTAAGGAACCCACATCTTCCAAATCCAAAAAGAAAACCAAAAAGCCAAAACAGCAAAAACAAAAACCAACCAAACCTTTGAAAAAGACAGTTCAGGAAGTGGAGAACCCTGAAACTGCTAATGTGCAATCTGCACTTGATAAGGATGTGGCTGAAACATCTGAACTTGGAGAGGGAGTACTTGTGGGTGAGTCAACAACTTTAAACCCACTGACTTCACAAGTATTCTCTAGGCACAACAAACCAGCACTTATGCTAGAAGATGACCAAGGGGAAGAACAACCAATCCCTAAGGAACCCACATCTTCCAAACCCAAAAAGAAAACCAAAAAGCCAAAACTGCAAAAACAAAAACCAACCAAACCTTTGAAAAAGACAGTTCAGGAAGTGGAGAACCCTGAAACTGCTAATGTGCAATCTGCACTTGATAAGGATGTGGCTGAAACATCCTCTCAGCACACACCTTCTCCACCTCCTAAAAGAAAACCAATTACAGTTATTTTCAAAAGAAAAAGATTTAAGAAACCTGTAACTACTGACCCATCCTTTGAAACTGCTGAAACTGAACCTGAACCAATCCAAACTACTGAACACCTACCCATTACAACTACTGAACCTGAACCTTCCCACACAACCTTTGAAATTGCCCAACTTCTCTGAGGACTAAAAGGATCCCATCGACCACATGTCACTCCCCCAGCAACACATCAAATTGGGGGAGTGACATGGATGTGGACCTTATTAGCCCAAACCAGGGAGATGAGGATGGACCAGAGTTTATAAGCCCAAACTTAGAAACTCTTGGTACTTTTGAGGCTGCTACTACTCACTTATCACCCAGTGGTGAACTTGAGGACAGTAGTAACATTATTAAGACCTCAAATTTGGCAACTACTGATGAAGGCCTAGTGCCTGAAGTAGGAAAACCTCAGTTCCAAGACAAAGAGGTTCATGAGAAGACTAGTTTGGGACTAGCTCATGATATAACTGATCCTGCCCTCTCTGAGGACACTATCAGGGATTCAGATGATTCCATTAGTTTGGATGATGAATCAAACATTCCACAAACAGAATTGACGGTTGACATTGAAGGTCCTGCATCTAAGGTATCCAAGCTCAAGAAGCTGGTCACCAAAGATCAGGTTAAAGACCACTTAGCCCAAAAATCCCCACAAGTGGCATCTTCAGAGAAATCTGAGGATCACCCAAAAACACCCCCTTCACAAAAACAACCTACCCAATTCTATGGGCTCACTGGCATAGACTTGAACCAACTATGCAGCCCAGATGGTCCCCTGTTCCAGACAATGCAACAAATTATCACTGATCAACTCAAGACATTCACAACTGCTTGGGAGTTAATGGCTAATAACCAATTTGGGTTGATAAATTCCAGACTTGCTGAGTTGAACAAGAAGATGGATCAAACTCAAGATCAACTAGCAAGGTTGTCTGCTGCAACTTCTCACTCAATAAGGCTTCCAGAAGTGGATGAAGCCAAAAAGGGGGAGAAGAATAAGGAACCAGAAACTGAGAAGACTACAAGAGAAAATTCCGAAGCTGAAAAGCCTATACAAAGACCAGGAAAAGAAGTAGCTCAGGAGTTCTTATCATCTAAAACACAAGAGGAAACTGCTGATCCCATTATTCAAACTGCTGAAGACAATCCTTCAGTAGTTGTGAGTCAAGTTAAACCATCAGCAGTTTCACCTCCAAAACCAACATCAGAAGTTTCTAAGGCACCTGATAAAGAACCTACTTCCATTCCTATGCCAACAACAACTTCCATAACTGTTTTAAACCCTACTCCCATTGCTATATCGAAAGAACTGTTGGAGAAGAGTTTGAAAGAGGCCGCAAAGAAGGCTAAGGAAGACAAAGTATCGAACAGCCTTGAAATAAGAGATGATCTGAACTTTCAAGAGAAATTGATCAAGTATCAAGAAAAACTTGATGAGCTTGAGGCTGAAGAGAGAGCACTTGAAGCTGTTGCAGAAGAAGACAAAAGAGCACAGCTGATCACATTTATCACAAAGAACTCCAAATCCAAACAAGTGGCTCTCAAAAGACTCTCTACACAAGAACTGACAAGAAGAGCTCAAATGCTATCTGATAGGTTAGCAACAGAGAATGAGAGAAAAGCCAAAAGAGCAGAAATTATAGATGAATTAGTGGCAAATTGCTATGGTTCAAAGGCCTCAGTCTCAAAATGGAAAGAACAAACACTATATGAGACTTACAAGAAGTACAAGGCCAGCAAAGCTGCAGAGCCAGAGAGATTTGAAACTCCTGAAGTCCAACCAACTTCTATCGTAAAGAAATCTTCTGGTGCACTAAGGAAGCCTGCCACAAAGAGAAAAGCAGAGGGAGAACCCATTGTGAAAACTGATTTCAAGATGGTACTCTTGGAAGGAAATCAGTTAGTGCATGGTGACTTTGATGTAGAAGAAAAACCCCTCCTTACACAATTCAGAGACAAGGCTACTTATGCTTATCAATTACAACAATCCATTCAAGAGAAGACACACACAAGAGTTGTAACAGAACATCACTTGCCCAACATGCCTATTCAAAGTGGTGTTGAACTTCAAGGTAGTCAATAATCTCACCTGAGAGTCACTGAAATTGAAGACATTCCTCAATCATCCTCAGGTTTACCTAAGGAAACAGGCTTGGTTTCCTATGCCTCTGACTTTGACAGGTCAAAGGTAAATATTATCAAATGGTCATTTACTGATTCCAACTCAGTACTTGTGACCAGGAGAGATCGTTCAAGTAAGGTCCACAGAAACTCAAAGGAGTTGAGTGTTTTATCTTCCAAAGACCTTCTCACAATTCAACATCTAACACCTGAATTAGGACCTCTCACTGAGCAACAAAGATGTACTCTTACTACCCGGATGACAGCAGAAATCTGGAGGATACTAGAAGAGAGAAAGGATCAACAATAAAGATTGGATAAGGTTTTGGCTTCATCAATCCAGTGGGAGATTGTTGGGACAAAGAGGATTGAAGAAACCACCGTTTGATAACCTTAGTCCAAATCATATTCTGCTTAAGTATGGAAACAACTGCTGAAGAACAAAGAAGAAGTACTGAAGAACAAATGTACAAAGTACTGAAGAGTAACTCATCAAAAGTTCTGAAGTCTAACCAGACACTACACTGAAGAACTACTGAAGACAAACTACGCATCAGCAGTTTGTCACTCATCAGCACTTTGTGATCAGAAGCTTCTAACCGACTGAAGATCAGCAGTTTATTATTATATTGTTTTGTTAAAGTCTTGATTTCAAGTTTCGATGTACAAACTGTTGTAACCTTATCTTTAGCCGAATATCTTTGTTAAATATCTTAGATAACTTCAGACAACGGTTTCGTATATTGGTCTATAAATAGATGAGTTTGTTCATCCATTTTAGAAGTGATATTTTGTATTTCCTTTGAAATAAATTGAAATCCTTCGGGCTTTAAACTTATTACCCATTTCACATCTGAGAAACATAAATTGCTTTACTGCTTTATACTTGAACTGTATTTATTGTTTCTCATTTATTATTCAGTCAAGGGGGAGTAATAACTCCTCTTAAAAGTGATCTTTTAATCTTTGAACATTTGTTATTCCGCTGCTCATTAACTCTTACATAAATCTGATACACATAAGTGTTCTTAATAGAGGCCACTGATCCAACAGAGGAAGATAAGAGATATATAGACAGAGAGAGATACATAAATATGAACGTGGCAGATGTGCAACACCCTATGCACAATGTACAACAACATACAACATAAAGAACACCTTATGCACAATGTACAACAACCCACAGCATAAACAACTTGCTAATCGACAACTTAACACGCTCAAGCACAAACCACAATGACATCTCACCATTACTGGTCACCTCTCATTGTCGCCGGTCAAATGAAGCTCAGACCAACATCATAGCCACAGAAGCTCAGGAATCCATCATATCTTCAAACACCACCCTACTTTTAAAGCTCAATCCAACATTAAAGACTTAGAAAGGTGAGGTTGCCGAGAAACAAAGAAGCAACCAGAAACAAACACAATTACGTCTCAGATGAGTCTGGCCTCACCATCACTGACAAAATCCCCAAAATTAAAACCCAACAGGAATAAAACCTCCGGTGACCAGTTCGTCACTATCATTGTATGCAAAAGAAACAAACAATAAAGCACCATCTTAGTTCACAGAAAAAGACGACGATGAAAAATAGTCAGGCGGCGGATTGAAGGAAAAAGGAGCAGGGGACTGTTGGATTAGTGGTTCTTCTTTAACAGTTTATACTCAAGAACACTTATGTGTTACAAATATATCAAAGTAAATTGCATAGCGGAATAGTAAGTGTTCAAGTTAAAGTATCACTTTTAACAGGAGTTATTACTCCCCCTTAACAATAGCAGTTAATGAGAATCTAAACAATTCAAAGTATAAAGGAATAAGTGCAGTATTGAATGATTCTCAAATGTGAAAATGGATTTTATATAATCAAGCCTTTGAAGGATTCAGTTAAAATCAAGTGTCTAAAATAGTGAGATTAACCCATCTATTTATAGACGAATGCTTACATACAGACTAAGTAGTCAAAGGCTTGTAATACTCTAAGATAATACTACAACAGGCTGTAGTATTGGAACTTACAAAGACTTTAACAAAACAATATAATATAAACTACTGAAGTACTTGAGTCGGTTAGAAGCTTCTATCAAATCTGCTGATGAGTGACAAAACTACTGATGAGTAGTTTTGTCTTCAGTAGTTTTTCAGTGAACTTGTCTGGTTAGACTTCAGAAACTCTGATCATTACTCTTCAGCACTTTGACTTCTTCTTCTTCTTCAGTACTTTACTTTTGGTCTTCAGCAGTTCTTCATACTTAGCATATTTAGTAGAAATAAGATTTAGACTAAGGTAACAAAAGTGGTTTCTTCAATCCTTTCTGTCCTTATAGGGACGTATCTAGAGAGAGGGAGGAAATGATAAGAGAAATATAGACAAAGAAAGAGATATATAAATATGAATGTGACAGATGTGCAACACCCTATGCACAATGTACAACGACATACAACACAAACAATACCTTATGCACAATGTACAACAACCAACAACATAATCAACTTTCTAATTAGAACAATTTAAATTCCTTTATGTGTTATATAATAGCAGAGTGTTCACGCAATGTGGTGGAGGACACACCCGTTTTTATAGGTATGCATGATTTGGTTCAATTCAGTATTAGTTTCAACCAAAATAAAAGTCAATAGTTAAATAATCTTATTTGATTAAATTTTCGGTTTTCTATCCGGTTAAGTTAATTTTGTAAATAACCAAAACCAAATTTTGGGTAAAATATAAGTAAACCTAAAGCATGGGCTTAGAGCCCCATTATAAGATTTTATTTTATTTTATGTTTGTATTGGGTTTGTTTGTCTAGTACTGGACTAGCCCGTTTAAAAAAAAGGCAAGACGGTTAGGTTAATAAATGAAAGTGGGAAAATGAGGACTTGAAATCTAATCATGTAGTAACAGTGAAAGGTCGTACATCTGAATAGTAAAATCACGAACTTCAAAGTCCACCTATCTTATGTTGCGTTCTTACTCTGATTCTTTTTTACAATCAAAATTGAGATCGAAGGAGTTGTAATTAGTGACTTAGCTCGTTTGAAATCGTCAATAAAAATTTTAAATTTGCTACGTATCTATTGAAGTTAAATTGATAATCTATTAACTTTTGCCACTCAACGGTTGATTTTTCCACCTTACGAATTATACAGATAAATTATGAGATAATGTGGATGATAACTTCACGTTTTTAATAAAATGTTACACCTTTATTGATATCCGTATGTGATTATTGAGATCGAAAATAAAAATTATGATTACAATCTTGTTATCTTTATATTATCATAGTCATAGCTGATATTTAGATTTTGATACTCATATTTGCTTTCAACTTTAGGATGTTTTTGATGTCCCGTAATCCTGGTTTGATTTTATATCATCTATCTTAGTGTTTATTCAATTAACTTTTATGATTCTACTTAGAATTGATTCTTTTTTACAATCACAATTCATGATCCGTTAATAGTTACATACATTATTCATTGCAGTCTGTAACTATGTTTGCATCGTAGCGCTTTGGGAGTCACTAAGCGACCAAGCATTAGGTTTGTCAAAATATCATATTGAGAAAATAAGGAAATCAATATATCGTGGAAGCCGATTTTGTAAAGTATTCTTTTGTGTCTTTGATTTATTTTTCTCTCTCCAACAAGGATGATATTATGATTTTTGACCGTGGTCTCTCTTATACTCAAATCCGAAAAGTGATTACGTAAGTCGTTTACTTCTATTTTTTTGCACAAATTCAAATCTACCAGACATATCAGGTTTGAAAGCAAAGTATCGAATTTTTTTTTAGCTAAAAGAGCCTTAAATTAAAAATTCTCTTCAGGCCCTCAAAATAGTTGAACCGGCCCTGGTTAATCATGTAACACATCAACTTTTTAAAACTAAAAAATATTAGCAATACTATAGTTAAATTA
This sequence comes from Ambrosia artemisiifolia, assembly GCA_032199755.1. Lineage (NCBI taxonomy): Eukaryota > Viridiplantae > Streptophyta > Magnoliopsida > Asterales > Asteraceae > Ambrosia > Ambrosia artemisiifolia. The sequence continues at coordinate 27,613,876 of CM063526.1, read as the reverse complement.
GAAAGAATAAAATGTTTGTTTTTATAATGTATTTTTTCAAAATATTAACGTATGAAAAAAATTATGGTCGTTTAAAAATCATGAGGGTTATTGCCTTAAAAGAAGGAGAAAATATGTAACTATTACTCCCTCCGTCTCAATTTAATGTCCTAGTTCAAAAAACACACATTTTAAGAAATATTTTGTTTGTATGTGGTAAAATGACAATAATATCCTTAAAAGTGGTGATTGTCTTTTGTCTTTTATGGGCAAAACTGGAAATAACATTTCTATTTTTGGAAAGAGACATTTAATTTGGGACAAACAAAAAAGGAAAGCGGGACATTTGAATTGGTACGGAGGGAGTATTAAATAAGCAAATGTTGATTATTTTGAGGGAATTAAAATGTAACTGAAATTACATATTAAAGTGTAGAAGTGTTTGAATGACTATTTTGCTTCATTTTGAGGTTACACATTTATGAAAAACGGTTCTTAACTTTTAAGATACCTTAAAGTTAAAAACATTTTTTTTGTTTATTAATGCACAATGTACAATCTTAAAATAAGGGTAAAATAGTCATTTAAACACTTTTACGCTTTAAGAACATTCACATCCCATCCTCCATCCTCATCCATCAAATTACACTAAAACTATACATTTTCTCTCTTCTTTTCAATTAGTGAATATTTTTTATACTTTTTATCATTATCTTTTCTCTCTCCTCAATCACAACCACTTTCAAAAACACTAAAAAATAAACAGGGGAACAGTGTTCCCTGAAATATACAGATGAACAGTAACATTTTCTCTCTCCTCCACTCACAACCCCTCAAAATCACTTTTTAAAATATAGGGGATACACACACAAATATTTAGTGAATGGGTTGTGAATCCTCTAAGAACATTCACATTTGGTCCACCAAATGTAAGTGAGTGTTTCCCTCAAATTATATGGGGTGGGTATAAGTGGAGGAGAGATAAAATATTTGGTGGAAGCACTGTTCACCCTAATAAATGAGTGGACACTGTTCACCCCTATAAATATTTAATATTTTTGTAAGTGGTTGTAAGTGAGGAGAGAGAAAATATAATGATAAAAGTATGAAAAAATGTTATTATTTTAATTAGAAGAGAGAAGATTTAGAGGTGGAATAGTGATTTTTAGTGTAATATGATGGAGGGGATTTGGTGGCCCAAATGTGAATGCTCTAATACCTTATCTTAATTATACTTTAATTCCCTTAACTTTAATCAATTTTTTTTATTTAATAATAGTTACATTTCCCCATTGTTTTAAGACAACTACCTCCATAATTTTTAAATGACCATAATTTTGTCATACGTTAATATTTTTATAAAAAAGTTACATCATAAGCGAACATTTGATTCTCTTTAATTTGAGTATAGTGTTGCTAATATTTTTTTAATTATAAAAAGTTGACGTTTTATGTGATTAACCTGGGCCGACTCAACCAATTTGGGGCCTAAAGCGAATTATAAATTTGAGGCTCTTTTATCTCAAAAAACAATTCGTGAGTTAGCTTTCAAACATGATATGTTTGCTAGATTTGAATTTATGCAAAAAAATATAAGTAAACGACTTTCCTAATCACTTTTCGAATCTTAGTATAAGAGAGACTACGGTCGAAAATCATAACATCATCTTTGATGGAGCGAGAAAAATGAATTTAAAGATACAAAAGAATGTTTTGCCCAATTGACTTCTACGGTACATTGATTTCCTTATTTTCTCAATATGGGATAATATAAACATAACGAAATTTGTATCATAATTTTTATTTTCGATCTCAATTTTAATCACATATGAATATCAGTGAAGACCTAACATTTTGTTAATTATATGAAGTTACCATCCACATTATGTCATAGTTTATCTGTATAATTCGTAAACTACAAAAAATCAACAGTTGAGTGGCAAAACTTAATATATTATGGATTTACCTTCAAGGGATGCATAGTAAACCAAAAATTTTGTTTTATGATTTCGAATGATCTAAGTCGCTAATTACAACACCTTTGATTTTCATTTCAATCTCAATTTTGATTATAAACAGAATCAAAGCAAGACCGCAACAAAAGATAGTTGGACTTCGAAAATCGTTATTTTACAATTCAGATGTATGATCTTTTACTGTTACTACACGATTCGATTTTCAGTCCCCACTTTATCACTTTCATTTTTAACCTAACTGCCTTGTATTTTTTTTGAACGAGCTACAGTCCAATACTAAGCAACTTGCCCAATATAAATAAAAATAGCATCTTACAATGAAGCCTAAAAAAAGATAACATAATATAATATATTTTATTTAGTCATTTTTTTATCATAATTTAATACTTAATACACAATAGTATTTATTATGTAAATATACATTGATAAATAAAAATTTATATAAACAATATGCTTGACTAGGCTAGTAAACCTGTTAAGCTTAGGCTCAAAATTTGTTTTTTAGATGAGCTATAATATAGGTTGGAGTTCAACAAATCTCAGTCTGATTCAAGAATTTATTAAGTAATAGTTTCTTGGAGAGGTAAGTGCAATATACTTTTTAAACTTGTACACAAGTCAGTTTCCACTTTTAGCACACATAACTCTTATTATCAGACCATTAGAACATGGGAAACACCAGGCCTACTTAAAAAATTGCTGTAAGGGCTTTAAAGCCCATCACAAAGTTCGTCATAGTTTACAATCAACAAGTACGGCCCAACTAATCCCGTTGCTTCCTTTCGTTGTACACATCAGAGTGGACGGGGCACTCCTCGAGTAGCGTCTCTCGGTTACCGTTGCCGATCGGCAACACCACTGCCACCCTCTTAGCAACGGTAAAAAAAGTCGCATCTTGGCAAGAACTAACCGAGCTGCAATGGTTGAATGAATTTAATTATTTGACTGTTCTACCATTGACCGTGCAGCAATGGTCAGATTTATTTAACTTTTTTTTTTTTTACCATTTCTTGATATAATAACCAAACCTTATCCCATTTTTACCCACAAAACCCACCGAGCTCCATTGTCATTGTCATCGAACCTTCACTCTTCATTCATTTTCACCACCAAACCTACCGAGCTCCATTGTCAAACGCTGTCACCGAACATGGTTCGTGGGACCAGGAGGAGGTGATAGCATTGGTCACTGCGTATACCAAAGTCAAAGACGCACTAACACCGCCACAACCATCCTTTTGGCCTTTTTTACTAGCTCAATTCAAAGAGCTAGTGGCTGGATCCAACCGCACGGTTGAGTCACTTCACTAGAAGTGGATGACCTCTACAAGAAATGTGAGCGATTAAATACTCACTATCAAAGAACATCGATGAGGGGGGCGCGGACACGACCGGAGACGTGGCCATTGGGGTCACCCGAATTGAGTACCAAAGCTGGTGTGGTGGGGAATTTCTTCACAATTTTTTACCTTTACCGTGTAATGATTTCACAATTTTTTACCATCCACAAACCCATTAAAATAATATTCATATCATATATGTAATGATTTCACAAAGTTGCACCATTTTTTATGATGTTGATGACTCAGTTTTACTCCAAACTATGATTACCAATGGGTGTAACTCGTCTTTCATTTCGCCCATACCAAAGATTTGGGATTCTAAGGAGGTTGTGGATTTTTCAACCTACTTCACTTATAGGCGTAATGTTTAAGGTTGTAGCCAAGGTTCTCTCAAATAGATTGAAACCGGTTCTCCCCTCGGTAGTGTCTCTAATTCAATATGGGTTTATTGAAGGAAGGTCTATACTTGTGGCCCTCTTATTTCAAGTGAGGTAATTTCATGGGCTAAAGCGCATAAAAACATATTCTTGTTTTTAAGGTCGACTTCCAAAAAGCGTATGATTCAACTGGGACTTTCTATTAGAGAATTTAAGAGGTATGAACTTCCTAAACTTATGGAGGGATTGGATAAAAACTTGCTTGAAATTGGAGAGATTCTCAGTGTTTGTTAATGGATCCCCTACTTGGGAGAGTTTCAATTATATAGGGGTCTTCTCAAGGTGACCTGATTTCCCCTTTCCTTTTTGTTTTAATGTTGGAGCATTTGAATGTTATTATGGAATGAGTGGTGGATATGTGGATGTTCAGGGGAGTTGTTTTACCTAATGGAGGCCCTACCATAACCCACATATTCTCCGAAGATGATGTGTTTTTGTAGGTGAATGGTTGAAGGAAAATGCCTTGTATCTTAATCGCATTTAAAGGTGCTTTTACTTTTGTTCGCGTTTAAAAGTTAACCTCGCTAAAAGCTACATTTATAGTTCCAGGGTCAGTGGCTGGGTTGAGAGCCAAACTTCATGACGATACTAAGTCGAGGGATGTCAACATGGCCTTTGTGGAATAAATAGGTACCACTGAAAACTTATCTCCTCTTGTTGAGGACATATCTTAATAGGATTCCAACTAGAACGAGCCTTACACATCGGGGTGTGATAATTAGCGATCAAAAGTGCCCAAGATGCGGTTTGAGGGAGAAACGACTTCTCACGTGACGTGGGATTGATGGATTGCTAAATCCATTTGGTGGACAGTTTTGGCTTGGCTCAAAATCCAATTCCAGAACGTGACCTAGTGATTCAACAAATCCTTGGGATGGCTATGGAAATGAATGGTTCAAAGGAATGAAAGAAAACTATTGGAGCGGATCTCTTGGTCAGAGTGATGTGCCATCAATTACATATATAAAACATGCATAAATAAGTCTCATAATAAGGCAAAATTGAGCTTAAATTGATGATTATAGCTACTTAATCGTTCCTATTTATGTTTTTTTAGGAAATTAGAGCTCCAACACGAAATAGACAATTTTCGGGTAAAAACAGCTAAAACCGGAGATTCCTGAGGATACGAGACTCGCAGTATGTTCCCCATATGTGTAAAGACATTTTCGGGGCTTAAACAATGATAAAACTGACCCCAGGTTGACCAAGCACGCCCATGCTCACTTGCATGAAGGTCCCGCACGCTAGAAGACAACGCAGCCAACTTGGGAGACAAGAAAACTGAGTCTGACAGCTGGCACGCCCGTGCATGACCTAAAGTACAGACAAGACAAATTCTGCAGCAACAGAACGTATGTGGGGCAGGTTCACGCCTGTGCCACCTCCTTGTGCACGCCTTTGCACCCCCTGGAAGCTCTATAAATAGCAAGCTCACCTCAATCATTTGGCATTCCTTCTTTGGACGACTTCCAAGCTTCTTCCAGATATCTTGGGGTCTTGTAGGACGCCTTATGCCATCCTAACATCCCACCAAGGTTAGGCCTCGTCTTACCTTGATTATCTTGGCCGATAATGGAATCGTAGGAGTAGTTACATGCAATAAAACATCGAGGATCGTGATGATTAAACTAGATACATAGCATCAAGAAGATGGAAGGCTTGTCTATGAGCAACCATGATTCTTGTGTTGATCATTCTTTATGGTTGTATCTTTCTTTTATCTCCGAACCCATTTTGATTTGTAGACTTTTATTATTAGTAGTAGTTCATTTTTAGTTATTAGGTGTGTTTACCTTCTTAACTAATTCTTGTTTGTTTATATTTGTGACAGGTTCCATTAGTGATTAACTTGATAAACGTTTAAAATCAACACTAACTTAATAATAAAACAAACTATCATGGGGTTCGATCGGCCTCTGGTAGTCCCGAGCTAGATCCAAGGCAAGGGAACTGGTAGTGAGACAGATCTTTTAGGCTACTGATATCCAAACCGGGTTCTAAGCAATGGCTTCTGAAGTGGACCAGATCCAAGTGACATGTTTCTGGTTCTTACCAGATGTATGATTGATTTTCTTAGCAAAGGGGGGATTCCCTACAGGTGCACAAGTGTTCTTTGGATTGCACACCCTTAGGATTATGTCCCACCTTTGTTAAGGATTTTATTCATCTTGAGAGGTTATGGGTTGGGTTTGTTAAGTCACATAATCACTAAACCAAACTTATCTTTATCGGACGCAATAAATATTTAAGTTGTCACTTTTAAGATAAATAAAACAAGAATACTTTATCTAGTTCTTGTTAGTACAAAGCCGTTAATCTTCTTAGAGGATACGCTATCATCATGTTGACTATAAGAGAGACTCTTCGGTGTTTAAAAGTCGTTTCCTACTTAGGAGGTACGCTATCCCTTTATTTTCAACCTTTTTCAAAATCATTTTTCTTTTAGAACCCCTCCGTTTTATTTTCTTTTTCAAACTCGATTAATTAATGTGATGAAAGGTTGAGTAGGGAAAAGTGTGTTCTCTGTAATACGATACTCGGTATTTACCCTAGAAACCTAGCTATAGTCGCCAGGTTTGCTGACTATGTGTTCGTTTTAGTTTCTAAGTATTTATCCTTTACTTATAAATTTAAAACTTGTTTAACGGTTTAGTAAAAATTAATCTTTTTCTCAAAACCAATGTTTTGAAATTAACACATCAAGCTTTTGGCACCGGGAAAAATGATATATTTTCTAATTACTAAAACCAGGGACACCACACAGCTTGGGAGATTTGGAAGGCGAGAAACAAAAAGATTTCAATGGTCATCATATCCATTTCACTCGAACAATGGACCTCATCAAGGAATAGACTTTTCTTTTTATTACGAGTAGATCAAAATATGTTCGCATAAATAGGAAAACGTGGTTTGAGTTTAATATCCATGATGTAATCATGTAACTTTTAGGGTTCCAATTGCTTACTAGCCCGGTTTCTGTATTTTATATATAAGTTTCATGGTTCAAAAGAAATATACATTCAAAAAGAAGATACAAAAAGGATTGATTTGATTGGTTGAGAGTATGCGGCCTACTACAATCTTCTCCTTCATCGGCGTGAAGGGGCTAATGTAGGATTGAAACGAAATAATCCAATAATATATCACGATCTATAAACCATCGGGTGCGGAGTCCCCTCGGGTCTAGCAAAATGATAATAAGATGACCTAATAAAAAACACACGCAAACTTCATAGAAATTCAATCTCTTGTGTTACGCAATTATAAGATCAACAGTTACAAACTTGATCACGTAAACCAGAGAATAACTCAACACACTAGGGTTTGAACATAGTTTGGGTGCCAAATGACCCAATGAATTCATTCACTATAAACCTATAGCGAATGGGTCCCTATCACTAGTCATTCACATGAACGACTTCAATTATGTACAAAACTTAACAACTTGACTAAAACATCAGACAACGACGTATGTAATGACCTAAAAGCTATAGACACACATGAAATGCATCTACAGACTCCCCATTGGCTGTAGCTTGGGTATGTCTTCAAAATCCGCAAAAGCGACTTTGACTAACCACCAACAACATTACTTCTTCGATTTGACAACTCAACCCTTTTGAGCTTGATCTTGTACATTGACTTGTTTCTTTCCTAACAACTCTTTGGAATTGTAACCAACATGAAAATCATAAGCGAAACAACATTTCACCATAAGAAACTTACATGCTTGTTCAATATCAACAACATCAACATGAATCGGATTGAAGAACAAAGTCTCTATGTCGTCTCAGGAGCAATTTATTAACCACATTGGGACAAAGATCCGAATCTTCTAGCAAATCTTAGACTTGTCTTCGTTGTCCATAACAATCATAGCTTCATCGGTCCTTAAGTCATAATACCAAAATTCAAAAAAATCACTGATGTTTTGTTCTATTGGCATCAACGGGATTTTCTTCACAGTCTTTGCGTGCTTGTACTTCAGAGTCACTTAAGGTTGGTTCGTCTTCAGATCAATGTCTTTATGTACAATACGTTTAGGATATTGAGGCTTGAACATGTCCTACTTCGTTTGACGTTCTTTCGTCATCTTGTCAGCCCTATATTCCAGTAATCGACTAGCCCCAATAAAAGGATGTCAAAATAAGTCTCTAGCTGCAAAGTAAGTAAGCGTCTTTAAATCAAGAAATCTACTAAAGTATCGGATTGCACGTTCCTATTTAACACCCACACAACCAGTTGAGGAAATAATTTCCAACTGATTGTCATTCCTTTGAACGTTAGGCAATGATATTTGTATAATTTTTCTTGGATTGCAGGTAATGGATGATTTTCAGCTTCTTCTTTTAATCTCCTCAAATAGACTTTCAACGCATTAGATTGACTGTACACATATGCTTTTTCTAATTCTACGAAGACTTCATGAATGATGATCTTTTCTTTTTTATTAGCAACCTCTACAGCTTTTTTGAGAATTGAATCATCAACAAATGGCACACTAGAGTTACCATGAATGTTGTAGTATTCAGGATACTCTTCGTGAGATATATCTTCAATCTGTATTTCCTCAAAATCATTATTTTTATCATCTGAATGACAACCTGGTTGAATTAATGGAAGATCTGTGATTTCTTTTCTCGTATTCAACTCTTCAAATGTATTCCCAGATTGTTGACCCACACCTTCTGATATGTTGAGAATTGCCCACATTTTACATGCACATTTTTACTCATTATTCACCCAAAATCATGCTTTTATCTTAGTTTTATCATGATTTATCTTTCTCTGTTGATAATTGCAGGAGTTGAGGTCGAGAAGTGAAAAGATGTGAAAAATGGAAAGGAATTGAAGACTTTGAGAGCGGTTACAAATGCAACACGCCCGTACTCAGGCCGTGCGCAACCGTGCACCTGTTTCGGGTCAACAAGTCAACATTTTCAAGTCAGCAGGAAGCAAAAAGTCAACTGTACCGGCCTGCACAGGCGTTCCCACCATGGTGCACGGCCGTGCACTTCAAGTGCGTGTTCTCCAAGGCTCTAACAGACCCAAACCGACATGACGGTTGCACGAACGGACAAGCACGTGCGAGCCCTTTTGTTGGCACGGGGGTGCGCGACCAGCAGCTAGACAATTTCTGCACGAAAAGACTCAGCAACAATACCGGATGTCGAGCATGGGCGTGCCATATCTTGGAGCACGGGCGTGCACCACCTGAAATGCCTATAAATAGAGACTTCCACTCCACACTTTGGCATCCCATCCAATCCCTTAACCCATCAAATTCTCCACCTTCTACACGAAGTATCAGCCATCTTTGGGACTAGTAGGTGTCTTTTAGAGCCTGGAATCACTCCATAAACACCACATTCGAGAGAGAAACAAACCGAAATTACTCAAAACCACTAGAAATCCCCATACAACCCTCACCATGTTTTGTGCACAAAAGCAACCTTGTGAGATTGTTGTATCAACCATGCTAGGAAAGATTTCTCTTGGTGTTGCTAGGGTGATGATGGAACTTGGTATGAAATAAATAGTTTATTTTTGTTTAAAGTGGTGTTTTGTGTTCTTAACATTTTTTTCTACTACTTCTTTGTTTGATGAACTAACTAATTAAGCACCAAGTATTTGGTCATTTTGATAGAAAGTGGAGGGACTTATAAGTGTAACCGTGGAGTGTAAAAACCCGCGCACTTGTAAGCTAACCTTAACTCCATGTGTTGAGATTGGCCCATTTGTGTTTGGAAACAATCACACTTTGTGGCTTAATCCTCGGCTATCAAAATCTCACTTAGCGTCGGTACAGTCTTTATATTTGGTCCTAGTGATAAGCCGAGACTTGGTCGTGCGACTTAGCTTCATGGTCTATGTGATAGCTTTGGCACAACACAAGAATTGGTGAACCCGTTTTGGGGGAAAACAGTCTTTATTTTCTTCCATTACTATATTTTCGCACAATTGGTAATAGGCCAATAACTTTTTGAAAAGTTAATTAATTCTAGTAGGGGAGAAGCGTGAGCGGGACAGCCACGACTCCCCTATGATGTCAAGTGGTAGCTTGTTCGGCCATGCTCTAGCCGCCGACAAGTTATTCATAAAATAAACTAGTAGTTAAATGTCAATATCGCAACTTTGGGTGGTAGGTTCTCAAGGGTTGGGTGCAAATAATCTTGGTCAATCTATCCCTCACTGTTGAGAGGTGAGCTTACCGGGAAAGGAAGAACCTCATAATAACTTTAAGAACACAAATCGTTTTTGTAGTTATGCGGTAATGCGCATCTCGAACACACCACTTAAACTAGAGTCTACTATTGTTTCATACCAGGCAACATCAGATCCCAGAGCAACACCTTTGTTTTGCTATTAATTTCTCTTACATTTTACATCTCTCTTCTACTTTTCTTCTCGTATTTTAAAACTCTTTTAGTAATTTTTAGGAAGCTGAGTAGTAAAAATCGTGTCCTTGGATTTGATACTCTGTACTTGCTCATTTATACACTACTCACGATAGGTACACTTGCCTGTTGTGTAGGGTTTAGAACGTTAAGCAACTATCGTTTTAGACTATAAATTTAAAACTTGAAAGTGTCACACCACTGTTTTTTACTTAATTTCCCTTTCCACCAAGTTTTTGGCATTCATGCCGGGAACTTGCCATTTTAAAAGATGTATATGCACGTTTTGCGACTAATGATTTGGATTGTTACTTTAACATATGTTAGTTTGATTCAGAAGGGGCGAAGGTGGTTCTCTGATGGACGAATGTGGTTATAGATGGGCGAAGGTAGATATGCAAGTGGACGAATGTAGGAAGCTTCAATGTATTATCCATGTTCGTACTTTTATAAAGGGCGAATGTGGACAAAGTCCACATTCGTACCAAGTAAACGGGCGAATGTGCAGTGTCTATATAAAGGATTTGCTCATTTTGTAAGTTCGAATAGTTATTGAATGTGTGTGTTTTGAGGTCAGGTCTCTCTCTAGATTAAGGTTGTGTTAAAGTGATTTAGATTAACTTGTAAGGTCTTTGTATGAACATTTTGAAACAAGTAATCTATGAAATGGTGATTGAAAAGGTATTTTACGTGTTGTGATTTGCGTATTATCATTTTGTTCAGTTCTAGGGTTTCCGCACCTGGAATTGTGACTTGTATGATCATATAATCCTGTTTTAGCTAAAATTCTTCATCTTCAAAAGAAAAGAAGTTTAAGTCTTTAAAACCCCATGCTAGCAAGTTTTTGGCGTCGTTGCCTGGGACTTGACTGTTTTAGAGAAATCTTTTCTTAAAAACTACTCCTTTTTCTTTTTTATCGAAGTTTTTATTAAAAATCGCATCTCAAAGGTTCTCATGTAGTGTATGAACTTGTGTCCCTCGCCCATACTCATACATCCTCTTGAAGAACCCGAAAGATATTTTTGAGCTAGAAGAAAAGAACAAAACTTAAAAATGGCACAAGTTGAAAGAACAGTCTCTGATTTTGCTAGACCTTCCATCAACGCCTTGGGCCCTAGCATTGCTGGACCCGCCATTGATGCCGACCACTTCGAAATTAAGTCCCATGTCATCCACATGATACAACAAAACTGCACCTATCATGGCTTACCCGATGAAGATCCCCATGATCAGATCGCAAATTTCCTCGAAATTTGTGATACTTTCAAGTTGCAAAACGTCACTCCTAATGTTATCCGACTTTGCATATTTCCTTTCTTAGTAAAGGATCATGCCAAAGCATGGCTGAAATCGTAACCAGTAGGCTCGATTACCACTTGGGCCGACCTTGCCAAAAAATTTCTCTCAAAGTACTTTCCCCCAGCCAAAACCGCAAAGTTAAGAAATGACATCACCACCTTCTGTCAAGAAGACAGAGAGTCACTCTACGTGGCTTGGGAGAGATTCAAGGACATGCTGACAAAATGTCCCCACCATGGACTTGAAATTTGGTTACAAGTTTCATCTTTCTATAATGGGTTGACAAATCAAGCTAGTGAGACTCTTGATGCAACCGCGGGAGGAATCTTTCGTAACAAAAGGCCGCAGGAAGCATATGATCTCATCGAAGAAATCGCCATGAACAGTTATCAATGGTACAACCCTCGAAGTCGGCCATCAAAGATCGGGCTGTATCAAGTTGATTCCACCACTTCTTTGCAAGCTCAAATTGAGGCGTTATCAACGTAACTCAACAGGTTGAGCAAAGCACAAGTCAATGCCATCACCGCAGTGGAGTTGCAACCGAAAGACGGGATTCTTCCCCCTCCACAGGCCACGGTTGAAATGGTTGACTTCATTGGTACGAATCGCCCGCCAAACAATCCTTACAGCAACACATACAATCCTGGCTGGCGTGATCATCCAAACTTCGGGTTACCCGTTCAACCACCCGGCTTCAATCAACAAAACACCCGACAACGCCCTCCAAACAACGGTTACCCGTCGGTGGATGAAAAGTTCGCCAAGCTCAAAGCCAGATCACCAGCCCGAATGGACGAAAAGTTCAACTACGCGGACAAAAGGCTTCAAGGGATCGAGTCCACCATCAGGAACTTGGAGATACAAATGGGTGTTATGGCCATGTCACTTGCAGAAAGGCCCGTAGGAAGTCTTCCAAGCAACAATGAAACTAACCCAAAGGCAAATGTTAATGCCATAACTCTTCGTAGCAGCCGAGTTTATCCCGAACCACCCATGCCGGTTAACAAAGAAGTCACACCACCCATCCCACCCGAAAATGAACCCGCACCAACCATAACTACTCCAAATACCACCGCACCAGAAATAAACTCGATCGCCATTTCATCACCACCGGTTAATGCAGGCCCTACGACCGATCAAAACCTTCCAAGTGCTCCACCACAGGAACCACCATCAAAAATGGTACAGAGGGAATATTGTCCTAACGTACCTTATCCCGGTCGTTTGATGAAGTAGAAGACGGTCGTTTGATGAAGTAGAAGACGGACGAGCAATATCAGAAGTTCACCGATCTCCTAAGTCAAATCCATGTCAACGTACCATTTATAGAAGTGTCGAGGCAGAAACGTCGAGGCAGTAATCAAGGGCAATGCACTAGAGTGCGCAGCACTACTACAGTAAAGTCTTCCACCGAAGCTGATCGATCCAGGAAAATTTTCTCTACCTTACTCCATAAGGACCATATCGACGACTTATGCTTTGGCTGATCTTGGTGCGAGCGTGAATGTTATGCCCACTTATATCTACAATCAACTCAACTTGGGCAAGCCACGACCTTTGACAGCTACGATTGAGTTGGTGGATGGTACCATAAAGAAGCCCGAGGGAATTGTTGAAAACCTACTTATTAAAGTAGGAAAGCTTGTTTTTCCCGTCGACTTTGTCATCCTTAACATGGGCGAGAGTAATGTTCCTATTATTCTGGGTCGACCGTTCTTAGCCACTGCTCGAGCAACCATAGATATCAGTGACGGAGTTCTTACGCTTTGGGATGGAAACTATAAACTGCACTACACCCCGGAGGAATAGAATATGTGTCCAACGATCCTTTTGACATGGCTAACTTTATTGATAAACAATTAGATTATCAATTAAAGAAAGCCAAGATGAAAAAAAAGTGCTATAGTGACGCCACCAGATGAATCTTTAGTGGAGCTTGACAACACCAAGTGGATCAATGAGTATTGGGACAACCGTCAAGGGGGTGGTAGAAGAAGGAGTGGCGGAAGGAAGAAAAAACATGACTAGTGACCAGACGCCGGGAAGGAAGTAGAATGCACACCACAAGTTTTGTCCAGCCAAAGACGTAAAACGTGGCACTACGGTGGAGGCAGTCCAGATTAGTAGCTTAGGAAGAATAAGTTGATAGGTTGGTGCATACGGTAGAAAGGTTGGTCAAGAGCCATCAGGTATGGTCGTTCACACTTGATATTTTCTATCAGCTAGGTATGCCCTCTCGGCATTAGGACCCAGTAGCTTGTCTTTTATTTTATTTTCGTTACTAATAAACTATTGCAGTTCGTGCCAAGTGGTTTCTCTCAAGGAAAGATTCGTATTGAGGCAGCTGTACTAATAAACTATTGTAGTTCGTGCTATGTGGTTTCTCTCAAGGAAAGATTCGTGTTGAGGCAGCTGCGGGAATAGACCGCACACAGACCGTTGGAGAACAAAAAGGGGGGATATTTGTTCTGTTTGACTAGTCCACTTATTCTCTTTGCACACCCATATCACAGAAAATTAATTTAAAACTGTGCTAAAAGAATTAAGTTTGAGGTGTTTAAAATTTTACAAAATTTAAAACACCTCAATAAAGTCAACAAACCGTAACCAACAGACAAAGTTTTTATGAGTGTTTATGGAAACAAAAATATTTTCAAACCCTTTGAGTCGACCCAACAGTCTTGCGGGAGATTAGGGAGGTTTTGGTAGACAAAAGAACCATCTAGCGTTTTCCCGATTCCTTAATTAACCCTTAGCCTCAGATGTGAGTATTTTGAGCCTTATCGAGCATACCACTATATATATACTCTACATGATCGTTCGTTTGTTTATGAGAGGTATTCCCCTTTGGCATGACACGGTTAGAACTTGTGTGACTTATGCATTACGAGACCACATTAGAGGTGAGTGTGTGAAAATGATTTAGGCACTTAGGACTTACCCGTTCCGTCACCATTGGCCTTCCATATATTTTCCCCACCCCTAGCCACCCATCTTGAGCCTTAGCCCTATTCATTTCCTTTCATCCATTTAGCCCCCGCCATGACGAAGCCAGGGAAGTGTTGAGGTGTTGAGGAAGCTCTTTGGCGATTTTGGACTTAGAAGCATAAGCCGCACATCAAAGATCTCGGATCTTGATCGTGAAGAAATGGCAATAAAAGAAGAGCCATCAAGAAGAGCATACCAAGGGTCAATAATCACCCAGCAAAGCATCAAGTGTAAACAGTTTATACTTGTGAAAAAACAGTGTGTAATAATGATGCTGCTGAACTAATGGAATCAAGAAAACTTCAAAGGACATGTTTTGCAACGCTTTCGGTAGACCAAATGATCGACCCAATGTAGTGGAGGCTTTTAGGCTACATGCGCGAACAGTTCACAAGAATAGGCGAAATTCGAGCTATGAAGTCCAAAGAAAGACCACCAAAGCCATCTTGGAAGATTTACAAGATTCCGATAACACCTCGAACACTAAACTCAAAGTTAGTCATGGTGGTAAACTCCATTCCTACCCTATTCATCACCATTTCACTCAACTAACCCGTTTAAAGTCCTTTTGAGTCACACACATTACCTCAACAAAAGTGGTGGAGTTGTGATTTGCCTACAAGCCTATGATTTATGCTTGCCATTAGGTAGAATACGAGTGTTCACCCCCAAATGAAACCCAAGCGAATGAGAGTTAGTGAGGAGAAAGAATGGGACATTTTAGGAGTGTTAGTAGTCTTACCACAAACCAAGCCGGAAATCCCAAGGATTAATTAAGTGTGACTCTTAGGACGTAAGTTGAGGTCGGCACATCGAGTTAAACTTACAACTTTTATCTCATAAAAAAATGCCTAAAGTTCGGTTTCCTTGAGGACAAGCAAAAGTTCAAGTGTGAGGAGTTATGATGTGCCGAGAATTGCACACGTTTTACATGCACATTTTTTACTCATTTTCACCCAAAATCATGCTTTTATCTTAGTTTTATCATGATTTATCTTTCTTTGTAGATAATTGAAGGAATTGAGGTTGAGAAGTGAAAAGATGTGAAAACGGCAAGGAATTGAAGACTTTGAGAGCGGTTACAGATGCAACACGGTCGTGCACCTGTCCAAGGTCAACAAGTCAACAGGAAGCACAAAGTCAATTGAACCGGTCTGCACAGGCGTCACCACCATGGAGCACGGCCGTGCACTTCAAGTGCGTGTTCTCTAAGGCTCCAGCAGATCCAAACTGACAAGACGGTTGCACGAACGGACAAGCACGGGCGTGCTCTTTTGTTATCATGGGTGTGCACGACCAGCAGACAGACAGTTTCTGTACAAAAGGACTCGGCAATAGTTCAGATGTCGATCATGGGCATGCCATATCTTGGAGCACGGGCGTGCACCACCTGAAATGCTTATAAATAGAGACCTCCACTCCAAACTTTGGCATCCCATCCAATCCCTTAACCCATCAAATTCTCCACCTTCTACATGAAGTATCAACCATCTTTGGGACTTGTAGGTGTCCTTTGGAGCCTGGGATCACTCCATAAACACCACATTCGAGAGACAAACAAACCGAAATTACCCAAAACCACTAGAAATCTCCATACAACCCTCACCATGTTGTGTAAACAAAACCAACCTTGTGAGATTGTTGTATCAACCATGCTAGGCAAGATTTCTCTTGGTGTTGCTAGGGTGATGACGGAACTTGGTATGGAATAAATAGTTTATTTTTGTTTAAAGTGGTGTTTTGTGTTGTTAACAATTTTTTCCACTACTTCTTTGTTTGATGAATTAGCTAATTAATCACCCAGTACTTGGTCTTGTGGGTTTTTTGATAGAAAGTGGATGGACTTATAAGTGTAACTGTGGAGTGTAAAAACCCGTGCACTTGTAAGCTAACCTTAAATCCACATATAGAAAGCGGTATTTTGTGTTGTTAACACCAATCGTTTCTGTAGTTATGCGGTAATTAGGGGTGTTCATGGTCCGGTTTTCACGGTTTTTAGTTCAAACCGCGAATCAAACTGTTAGTAACGGTTTTTTAATTTTCTAAAACAAAATCAAACCGTAGAACTTATAAACCGAACCGAACCAAACCAAACTGTTAGAAACGGCTTGGTTATGGTTTCGTTTCACGGTTTGGGGTTGTTGGGCCGTTATGTGTACAAGTTGTCCCGATTTCGCAAAAAAAATGTCCAAGTTTCATGACGTCATAAAATTGCCTACAATGCTTAAGTTGTTTAACATAAATACTTATCCAAATAGCTTAAAATGTAGTCCAATATATAAAAGTATCTCTAAATACATCGGTACCTAGGGGATAGATGTGGTTGAAAAATTAGAATTTAGAAAAACAGAAAAACTCATATAATGTGAAATGGACTTAGCATACTTTTGTTTTGCATTAAATTACTTATAGGTTATAATAGATTTATTTTTATTAATGTCTATATATAATATGAAATATTAAAAAAACTAGAATAAAAACTTACGGTCCTGTCCGGTTTTATACAGTTGGTTTTCGGTATAAACCGTAAACCAAACCGTTCGTTGCGGTTTAAAAATATTGAAATGACTGACCAAAGGATAAGTAAAATAACCGACCGTGAAACCAAACCAGTGACCGGTTTGGGCGGTTTCGCAGTTTGAAACCGAACCATGAACACCCCTATCGATAGTGCGCATCTTGAACACACCACTTAAACAAGAGTCTACTATTGTTTCATACCAGGCAACATCAGATCCCGAAGCAACACCTTTGTTTTGCTATTATTTCTCTTATAGTTTACATCTCTCTTCTACTTTTCTTCTCGCCTTTTAAAACTCTTAATATTTAGGAAGCTGAGTAGTAAAAATCGTGTCATTGGATTCGATACTTAGTACTTGCTCATTTCTATACTACTCATGATAGGTATACTTGCCTATTGTGTGGGGTTTAGAATGTTAAGCAACTATCGTTTTAGACTATAAATTTAAAACTTGAAAGTATCACACCACTGTTTTTGACTTAATTTCCCTTTCCACCAAGTTTTTGGTTTTCACGCCGGGAACTTGCCATTTTAAAAGAAAAGAAGTTTAAGTCTTTAAAACCCCACTCTATCACCTTCCAAGATCTCATTCTCTATATCAGCACCTAATTTACCATATTCTAATTTAGGATCTTGATATTCTAAGAACATCTTCATATCATTTCTCACGAAAATCTCTCTGAATGAGGATGTAAACTTCAAAGACACTATTTCTCTTTTAGTCATTCTACTAAGCCTTTGCGTGTCAGCCTTAGACACACCCAAAGAACCTCCTTGATCTGTTGTTTTCTTAGACGTATCCTCTTCACTCTTAGCACGCCTCTCATAAGAATAGTTTTCAACTTCGCCAACAACACCATCACTATCAATTGATCCTTTACCACCTTTATCATCGCCACCATCATTATCATTGTCATCATCATCATCATCTAAACCTTCATCATCTCCTGATTCATCATCATCCTTATCTTTTTCTTCTTCATCAGATTCCTCTTCAGATTCTTCTTCATCTTTATCTTTATCTTTTGACTTGATTCTAGGAATCTTATCATGAAGTTTATCAACTATCTTTCTCAACTTATCATTCTCCTTCTCAACAGCCATAATCCTCTTCTCATTGTTCACATTAGTCAAATTGAAGCTTTGTATTTTCTAACTTCAATTCAATGATGTCGTTGTTCAGCTCATCTTGTTTGTCCTTTGACTTTGAAATAATTTTCAAGATACCATTCTCATTTTCACAAAGTTCTTTAAGCTCTTTCTAATTCTTGGTTGTTATTGCTTGTTGAACTTCAAAAGCTTTCACCATTCAAGAAATCTGTTGTTGCATGAGATCTAAAGCAGATTGTGATACAGAAGCAGTTTTTTGTGAACTTGATTCAAGTGGGATTGGTAAAGATGGTTTCTTAAAGCTAGATAGCATCTCTTTAAAAGACATGGAAATGTTGGATGATTGTTGTTGTGTTGGTTCTAATGTTGTTGTTGCTTCAGTTTCTTTAGATTTCTTCCTTTTCTTTTGAAATGAGCTTGTTTTTGATGTTGGTGTTTGTTGTTGGAGTTGTTGTAGTTGCTGAAGTAGTCGTTGTACAACAGACGATGTTCCTTTGATCAGACTATCCAGATCGTTTTGTCTTTTTGCTCTTTTGGCCTTTGTTTTCTTTCTTCCATGCTTGTGAGAACAAGTAACCACAAAAGTTCCAAAGAAATCTTCAGCATCTAACATCTCTGTCTCATGAACGAAGTCTGGATCTTTCTCAAGTTGTTTTTCCAATTGCTTAGCAACTAACTCATCCATCAAAGTAGATTTAGTACGATCCGCAGCGGACTTGGGATGTACATCCTCATCTAATTCAGTTTCAACTTCCTCTTCACTATCACCTAAGTTCAAAGAATCATCATATTTGGAATCTTCATCAATAAGCATTGTTTTCTTCCCTTTTTTTCTTGGAAGTTGAGCTTTCAACAGGTTCTTTCCCTTTCTTACTTTGTTTCTCAGTATTCTTTTTCATAACACTTTTCTTTTTCTAACCTGTTAAAGCAACTAGTGGAACATCGTTCTCAGAATCACTCTTTTCATGTCTCCACCCATCATCTTCAGGAGCAACATAACCAGGATTGATTAAGTGTTCGAATAGTCTTCTCTTTAGTGGCTTCTCACTATCTTTCTTTCTTCTGAATGTCAATAATCTGTTCAGTGTCATAAGATCCATGTTGTTTAAGTTCCCAATCTGAGAAGGATCTTTGGCTAAATCAGGGTATTTCTCATCAAAGATCATTTGGAGAAATCTTGGATGAAGTAGAAACTTGTCAGAATCATGTCTGGTTCCATCAAAGAACTCTTTTATGTGCTGAAAAATCATTCCGGAGAAATTGAATGGCTTGTTTAACATCAAAGCCACAACCATTGAGCATGTTGTATCTCTGAGCACATCGAATCCACCACGTATCGGTGCAAAGCAATGAATAATGAGATGAAGCAAATACTTGAATTCAGCACAAAGATTGGCTTTGTTCAATTGAGAATGTGTGAATTTCCAAATATTTAGCCCTTAGAAAGCATCTCCTTTAAATGTTCCATGGAAACTTAATGGGATCAGTTGGGCTGTCATTAAAATGTAGTAATCTTCTAAAATCTTATTCAGACACTAACAATTCTTTCTTTTAAATCTTGCTTCTAATCACTGTCTTACCATTGAAGAAATCCATAACACCATTTGTCCAAAACTATTGTTGATGGTCCAAACAGATAGTGTGTGGCTTAGATATAGCATATAAAATCCTAGAACGCCTTAGGAATTCAATCATTCCTTGAATTTCTGTTCATACTTGCCTAATTACCTTTAACGGATACTAAATGTGCACGACTGTTATGTTTAGCTTCAAATTTCCAATCAAGTAATCTGTAGCAACTGAGACACACACACAATCATTAGCATTATTTACTACCATCAAATTGCTAAAAAATGCTCAAAATCGGACAAAATAACCTAAAGAACTACATTTGAAATTATCATGACAATTTGCATTCTCATTCACTATAACGAGCATGTGAATGAGAAATAATTCATGTGAATGAGTAAATTAAAATCTCGTTCGCTACAAAATTGCAGCGAATGGACTCATTCGCCCTAATAGCACCGATAAACTCTCTGCAAGCTTCAGTTGTCATTCTTATCATGTTTTTTATCGTTTTCTGTAACCTAGGGTTTAGCCAAAACTTTAAAACTTCAAAATTATTAACCTGTGATGTTTAAACTGTAATTTTGGTGAAAACAAACGATTTTGATCTGAATACATCTCCAAATCTCTACAACTATTGAGCATAGGTACCTGATATAATCACGAATTGATTTGCATAATATGAAAAACAAACTCAAAAGATCCCCTTTAGAGATTGAATGATAGAACAATAGAAAAGTTTTGTGTGAAATAAGTTGGCCGAATGAGAGGATTTCTTATATAGGCATACTCATTCGCTATAACATTCTAGTGAATGAGTCTTTGTATCCTCTCATTCATATGAAATTTGTCATGAATGAATACATTTTGTTTAAATAACTCATTTGCCTAAACAAAATACACGAATGAGACTCAAATACATCTCATTCGCTACTACGACATATGACATAGCGAATGAATGTTCCTTTAAAAAGCCTTCCAACCACTGAAATTACCAAATGGCGCTTTTGATTAAAACATCATTTTGACGACATTGAAATGCACAATTTGATTCAAACTTGCTTTTGATGAAGAAAGAAACTTTTCGAAATTCCAAGAAAATTTTAAATTTACAATCTGAATCCCGGTACATGAAACATTTTGATGAACCGGAAAAAACATGACGAAAACTCAATTTGGCATTCTCGGCAATTAAACTTATGAAATTTCAAACAATTGAACAATTTCCAACATCGGCTATAAAAAATAAGATAGAAATGAAAATATTTTGGATTTTTTGAAGTTTATGCTAAAACACACCGAAGATCTTTTTGAGTTTTTCATATGATTTTGTAGGAACGTAAACTAAAGTAGTAAGTAAATATATACAAACTACAAGTTTTTATGAATTTTTCAGTAAGAGGATCATATCAGTTTTTGAGAAATCTAATCACACCGTTGTTCTATTTCATATTAAAACTTTACAGATTGTGTCGGTATTTGCTAGTATTATTGTCCACATAATATACTCAATTAAGCAGGTTGTAACCGAGCAGCATCAGAAGTATTGTTGAGATTGAAAAACAGATTTGTCTTCTGGATCCATCCATGAGGATCAAAATCGAAGAACTAAAGTAACTTCACCTTCTTCATAGCCCAAGGTACACCAGATGGAGGAGCAACCAGACCAGATCTGTAACAAGATCTAGTGAAACCGTCATCATGCAGTCCAGAACCTAAAGAACCATCATCGTGACATTTGTCATGTGATTTCATTTAATTCATAACAACCTTACGGAATTCTGCAGATTCCACCCGATCTTCATTCAACGCCTTAAGAGACTCCTTAATCGCTGTAACATCATATTGCAATTGTTGAAGACAATTAACCCACACCACTTGTCCGATGTCTTAGGTGACTAGTCATGCCTTTCGACTTCTTGTTATATTTTATAAACTATAAACTGTTTATTTCTTTGATTTCTTGATACATTTAGGTGTAGGGGTGAGCATATTAGGGCCGGACCGAAATAAAACCGAGAACCGAATTTAGACCTGAACCGAACTGTATATGTAGTTTAGGTTCTCAAGTCGGTCCTTGTATATAATCAAAATCGGGTTTCTGGTCGGGTCGGTCTAAAAGGGTCTAAAACCAAAAAAAACTTGGACCGAAACTTAAGAACAAACAGACTAACTGTATCAAAGATTTGCGCCAAATCATGGGCCAAAATCCAATATCTGTACACCTACACAACAAATTCTAAAATAAAAACCCACCTTTCACCTAAAATCCAAACTTTAATCACAATTCTTCTTCCCTACGGCTGGCTGCAATCAATTGGAAGAAAATCTTTCCTACCTGCAATCATACAATCAGAAATCTGGGTTTCAGTCCTGGTATTATTAAACATATTGCATATACATACTATTTATTCATATATTTATTGTAATTGATCATTGATAAGTTATAATGTTCTATGTCTCATGTCTGAAACCTATGATTGCTAATTGGATAACCATTATTCTAAAGCCAATAACCTGATGGTTTAATAGTATAGTTATTGTAATGATCATTGATATAAAGACACATATAAACTAATGTAACTTTGTTAAATGGATCATTGATATAAACTAGAAGTAGCTTCTACAATGATAAATATAAATTGTACACATATTATCTTCTAAAAAAATTGATATACAAAATTCGATTGAACAATTGGTGTGCAAATATAAAAAAACACATGATTATATACACATTATCTATAAAATCTGTATTTGGTATGTTAATTTTATTATTTGTTTTTTAACAACCTATGATGGATCAAAGAAGAATTACGTCGAATGAAGTTTGGGCGGTGTTTTTGAAAAGTTTACTGATGCGGATGGGAATAAAGTGGCAAGATGCAAAAAATGCGAGAAAGTGTATTTTGCTGACCCGACTAAATGCGGAATAGTGACATTGTAAAAACATCTTGTAAAAACATCTTATAAAAACTCCGAAATGCCTTGGTAATTGAAATATTAAAGCGATTTACAAAATAAAATTGGTTTCTTCATAGTACTTATGTATATATATACATTTTTTTTGCAGAAAATAATGTTAACTAGCGAGCGGTTGGGTATCGATATGGAAATGATGAAGATGAAGGCTTTTTGTTTTTGGTTTTTAATTTGAGTTTATGAATTTGGCTAAGTGTTTATGGTATTAAAGTTAAAGTCTATGTTTATGTTACTTGGTGAAGCGTTGTCCTATTTAGGGGTTAGCTCTCCTGGGGACCCTTTTGAAATTAGTAAAACTTTACCAAGTGAGTTTCAGCTCTTTTGCATATAGTGTTGTTAATGAGATGTAGTGAGAGTGAAAAAGAGAGGAGTTATGCGGTTATAGAACCGTTATATATATCACATATAAAGCAATGGTTAAAAGACTTGATTATGCGGTTTATCACACTTCTTGACTTAAATTTGGTGCTGTATTTAACGGTGCTATATTATTTATACATGTGTGTGCGCACTAAAGTCTTTAATGAAGTAGCTGTGTGTGTGTGTGTATTTTTTGGTAGGTTAGTGTGCTTATGATGTTGAAACAAAAGATTAGCCATTTAAGTCAAGATTATGCCACATTTTTATTGTATACAAAAAGGACATTGATTAATATCTAATTTAAATGTGAATTTAAAACGCTCACCTGTTTGGAGAGCAGTGTGCACAAACAGCAGGCCAAGGAAGCTTCCACCAATACCAATACCAATAGCAATCACATTTGTCAGCGTTTTCCCTATGGCTCCAACCTAACACAGGTTAAGTGTTACTCAAAGGTACAGTATTATTCAAAATAATAAGTTCAATAAATTCAGCTTATAATATGGATAACTACCCAAGATCCATTGCGAACGTTATCCGAAATTCTCGAATTTTGTCTAAAACTTGCCAAACGCCTGGTACCACATCCTTTCCATCACTGTTCATAGTTGTATCCTTTGCAGCACGAAGAGCCACATGAAGCACAAACATGTTCTCTGTGTTGTTTATCTGAAGTACAGATCAAACTGGTTCAGCTATTTTCTTAATTTTTACAGAAATAAGTCACTCCATGAGAGTAACATCTGGACAAACTAAAGTTCATAGCTTTACTTACATGCTCCCTATTGAACATACTATTAATCTTTTGTTTCAGATGTGGAAGACGCTTGTTAGTTTCCAGACCTTTTTTTTAAGTCATAGTTTATAACTTAAGCATGGTTGGATTCAACACTGAATATGTTTAGCCTATCATTAGGCTGAGGAAATTGAAAACAAATATATTAATATATGAAAACTAACCTTAGCACAAAGATGAAAAACTTCAGTCGGCACAGATTTTATTTATTGTAGAACTATTTTACAAGAGAGAATATATTACAAGAGGGAGAAGAGAGGGATTTCTCAGAAGATGGGTGTCCCCTACTGAAATGTATGAGCTCCTTTTATAATGGGAGTCTCATATTACAAACAAAACTACACAGTATTATACAATAAATTTTCTTTGAAAATTTTTCAAAAGATAGAATTATTGTGTCTGGCATTATTGCTAGACGTGTCTTGGATAATAATTGCATCTGGCCCACCTGGTGGACTACTTTTCTTTTCTATTGTCTTTTTCCCTGTTGGACGATTCTGCCACTGATTGCTTGATATTATCAAATTTCTTATCTAGAAGAACATCATCTAGATCTTCCTCATCCTCATATGGATCCTGTAATTCTCCTGGAAGAATATCATCATCTTCATATGAAGAAGTTGACATATCTGATGTCTTTTTTGATTTGAGATTTTTTATTAAATCCCTTTTTACTTCTTCCAAATATCTTGCTATAAGCTCATCTTTAGAGATTTGATCTTTGGATAACTGAATCCTTCTAGCAATTTGCTGGAATGGACTAGGAGATTGCCTTTGCTGATGAAGACGAATTTGTTCTTCATATTGGTCAATGGTGGCCTGGATTATTTCTATAGTTTCTTGGCCTTCCATATTACCTTGTTCATCTTTTTTAAGCATTTTTTCCAAAATTTTGTAAAAAATGTTCTTCTTAAAATGGAATATTTTGATGAGTATAACCCACCTCTGGAGACCATTTCCAGATCCAAGGAATGCCAAATTCAGCAAAATAATTAATATAGTGAAGTTATTCCTTCAATAAGAGTATTATTATACTCCATTTCTATAAGATTTGGAGAAACCTCTGACCAGTGGTCATAAAGACCTTTATAAGGCTCTAGCAAGATTTTTGTAGATGGACCATATGACATCCACCATTTACAAAACCAATTTGGTATATCCGAGTTATAAACTTTTGGACAAATCATAAAGAACCATGAGTGTTTCTTCTTATTGTTTTCATATAAAAAGGCTTTATTAAATGCCTCAATATAATCCCAATAATTCTATTTAATTGGGGCCCTAGATTCAAGGTGATACATTTCCTTTTCTCTTAGAGGAGATGTCCCCCAAGTTTCCACAGATATAATCTGTTTAATTATTACCTTACTAAAATTGTAAGCCTGGGTATTACCCGTAGTATAATGTGTAAATTCACACGATTCTATGGTTCTAAGGATTGTTTCATAATAATATCCTTTGTTTATAAGAACCTGCAGGATATGATCCTGTATCCAGATATTTCTGCATCAAAATCCATGGCTGATCTTTATATTTAAGATTTTTAAATTCTAAGAGCAATATAATCTCTTTATATGGAGTTTGTTCATAACCTCCATCTTCATAATCTTCTGTAAGAATATTGACATATGAGGATTTATTTTCCTCCATCTTTATAAGCTAAGAATTCCTTATATAAAGGATCTTCATTTCTAGTATTACTAGAGTTTGATGCAATATTAGCGGCTATAAGCCTTTGATGAGCAATTTGCCCAAGTACTCTTTCTCCACCTCTACCTCTTCCTCGTCCTCTATTAGGAAGCAAGGGTTGTTTTCCTCGATCATGAGGATACATATCTGAAAATTTTAACCAGAAGAGATTATTATCTTTTTTTCTTTAAGAATCTCTAATTGATTCTTAAAATGATGCAATATTTTAAGATTTTCTTGAAGCATTTGATGCCTTTCATATGGATGTATTGCAAAATCATTCATTAAGTCATCAATTTGGTATAGTCTAGCCCTTGTAATGGCTTCTAAATCATCCTTTTCTGTTTGTATATTATTATAAGAGAGAATTACACAGATTGTCCTTTAGTTTTACCTGAAATTGCATCCTTTGTCCTTTTTTTGAATTTTTAACTCCCTATGTCCTTTATTTTATACATTTGTTACACCCTCTGTCCTTTAGACCAACTCCCGTTAAAAAAGTCAGTTAAGTTACCCATGTGCCCCTCACGTGAGGGGCAAAATTGTCTTTTCACCCTCAAAAGGACAATATGTGTAATAATAATAATAATAATAATAATAATAATAATAATAATAATAATAAAGTAAAACCCAAATCTATGTATTCTTTGTTTTCTTCTTCTTCATCTACCTACCGCCTTTGTTTTCTTCTTCTACTTGTCTTCTTCTTCGTGTGAAGTAAACTACCTACCGCCACCATCATCTTGACTGGAACGCCAAGAGTTGCCGAATTCAGACACGAGCAGTACACCAAAACGATCGGAATGCTAGTCCATACGTGTTTTCTGTGTCGATCTGCACATCTATAATATCGATCCAGTTAACCTACCCAACAATGATCGGATCGATTGGAATTTCAACAGGGATCACTGCACCAGAGATGATTGGGTACGAGTACGACAATGAATTCCAATTGGGTACAGTTGATGGTCAAACATGATAAGTCGAAACCCACCAACGAAACCCAATATCTCGGTTCCAATCGTCTCAGTATCAGATCTGACTCGTTCCCCTTCATCGTACCAACCCTTCATCACCACTACCCGACACCTTAATAACAACCCATCATCTTCCCTTATTAGCTATTGTCAGGAAATGGGGCTTCGGGTGTATACCTGGTTCGAATCCAATTGAAATCCATAGCCAGGTCCACTTCCGGATCTTGGCAACCCGGGTTCGGGTTGACCCGAATAATAATGACCATGACCTTGACCTTTTCTTCGCCTATAAAGCAGACCCGAACTTGGTGACCCGCTTCTGCTCCGACCCGGTTGATCCGGTTTAGGTGTCCTGTTTCTTGATCTTCTTGGAGATAAGCCTCTGACTACTTCTTCTTTTAATGTAGAGAAAAAGCTTTGTTTTTTCTCCATTATTATGTAAACCCAGATGAGGTTTAACTGTTTGAGCTTAGTGGGTTAATGGGTATTGCTAAAAGATGGTTAGTTTAAGGATAACATGATGATTGGGTTAAGAATGTGATTATTGTAATAATAATAGTGAAGGGGGTTTGGGGGTGTGATTGAAGAGGGAGAAGTTGATGCAAACGACAACACTTTTGGTGCTTCAGTTGTGTTCTGAGCTTTGTGTCTGTAGAGAGAGAGAGAAAGAGAGGAGAGAGAGAGAATTAGAGATATAGGTGGTGTGTATTGTATCAGAAGACAATGAGGTGAAAAGACAAATTTGCCCCTCACGTGAGGGGCACATGGGTAACTTAACTGACTTTTTTTAACGGGAGTTGGTCTAAAGGACAGAGGGTGTAACAAATGTATAAAATAAAGGACATAGGGAGTTAAAAATTCAAAAAAAGGACAAAGGATGCAATTTCAGGTAAAACTAAAGGACAATCTGTGTAATTCTGTCTTATTATAAATAATTTTTAGAGGACCTTTAACCTTCTTCATAAGTTCCTGCAAGTAAAAGATTAGTATAACTAATTTAAATATTCTCCTGTTAAAAAATCGGGTAGACTATTTTCTGATCCCTTTTTATATATTATTTCAAAATCGAATGGTGCTAAATGAGATTGCCATCTGGCAAACATTTGTTTAGAAACATCATGTTTAAAATCTTTTTTAAACATGTATTTAGCTGCTTGGCAATCAGTTTTTATTAAAAATTTTGATTATATAAATCATCTTGAAATTTTAAAACACATTTGACTATTGCAAGTATTTCTTTAGCAATAGTTGCATAATTCTTTTGGCTATTATTCCATTTTCCTGAATCGAATCTAACCAAATATTCTTTCTTATCATTAGGAGATATTTGTTTTAATATACCTCCATAACCAATATCACTGGCATCTGTTTCTACAATTTTTTCCCAAGTTGGATTTGCTAACATCAAACAAGGAAGATTTTTAACCTTTTGTTTAATTTTTTGGACTGCTTTAGTATGAATAACTGACCAAGGTTGAGGACTATTTTTTAATCTGTCATATAAGACTGCTGTATCTTCTGCTAAGTTTTTGTAATAAGGAGAAATATAATTTAAACTTACCAAAAATCTTTGTAACTGGGTTTTATCAGTTATTTCATCAGGAAATTTAGAAGCAAATTCAATACTTCTGTTTATTGGAATAGTGTTTCCTTTTTCTATATTATGACCTAGAAATCTAACATTAGTTTGAAAAGGCATCATTTTTGGTCTAGATATGACTAAACCATTTTTGATAATTATATTTTTGAAAATTTCTAAGTGTTTAAAATGCATTTCAATATCTTTTGAAGATATTAAAATTTCATCAATATAAACTATTATGAAATCTGTAACGTTTCGCGTTTTTATCTAGCTTGTAATAAGTGATGTTATTCAATAAAGCTTCGAATCTCGACATTTTATGAGTATTAAAAGTATTTTCCATCATTTTCAATCTAGTATAATCATATATATATATATATATGTATATATATGTAGGTAGAGGATCCTGTAGGAAAATTGGTTTGTGTGAGAAGTGTAGGAAGGATTAGGAATTGACATGTAGCCATTATGTTTTTTGTTTTGGAATGATGTTTTGGGTTGTTTTGGCTTGAAAAACACTTAACACAACAATATACAAAAATTTAAAACACAATCCAATGTATTATAGTCATTAAATTTAAATTGCAGATAAAACACCCTAGTAATTACTTAAAACACTATGCTAAAGTGTTATTGACATAGTGTTTTAAGTTTTAAGCCTAAAATACATTGTTTTCGGTTATTAATTGTTATGTTTGTTGTTTTTCTAAGCAAAACAATCCAAAACATCATGAACATATCCAAAAAAATGATGCATATGTCCAAAAAAATGATGCATACATATCAATTTTTAATCCTTCCTACACTTCTCACACAAACCAATTTTCCTACAGGAACCCTACCCTATGTATGTATATATATATATTCATAAAAATATATTTTATATGATATAAATGTTCAAAAAAAATAAATAAATGTGTGAACCGGGACTCGAACCCGTGTCCACCACATAACCACACAACACAACAACCAGCCGAGCCACAAGCTTATTTGTGATGAATTTCCACGCGAATTATGTATAAGCATGATTATATTCCATATCAGTTGACTAATAAAGTCAACACCCACAACAAACCATTCGAATTAACCAATGAATTCCGTGAATCCTGTGATAATCAGTTGTAGGGAGTTGGTTAGCACCAAATCCGGCCCTATCCCTACCATAATTATAACTAAAACAAACCAGAAAGTCCGTTTAATCTCGTGCGACTCGTTCTTTTGAATTCAAAATCAATAACAGTCAATTCGTTATAATTATTATAAATAGGACTCTTCCCTAGAGCCTAATAATACCACCGAAAATTCATTTCCCACTATCAATTTCTGTTATAACACACTCCTTAATCCAGTTCAATCGCATTTTTTTGGTTTCAAGCTTATTCAAATCAATCAAGCATTAATCCCCACTGTAAGCATCAATTCATTCGTTTTAATTGTTAATCGGCATATTAGAAACAATAGCCCCAATGTTTCAGGGGCTATTGATCGCTGCATTTAACAATTGCAATAGCTAGGGTTCGTTCATAATATTTGGGAAAGAAGATACCAGTCCACATTGGTTTAAAAATATTTCAGAAACAAATTTAAACAACCATCTGATCTAGATCAGATGGTTGAGTCGTCTGTTGAATAACGCAAGGTCTTGGGTTCGATACCTAAGCCCAACGTTTCTATTTTTTTTATTTATAAGGAATCAAATTATCATACAAACACCATATGTAAACAATTGAATCTGGATTTAACTCGTTCTCAGGGTCTAGACCAGATGGTCTAGACTTGTGATTAAGACACTGAAACCGGCCAGAATCGGGTTCGAGTCCTGGCGTGTGCAACATTTTTTTTCCAGCCTTTTCTTTTATAAATAAACCCTTTATTCTTTTAAAATAATTTTTAAATACTAAAAGTTGGTTATAAATTCTACATTCTGATGGTGAAGTTTATTATCCAACTTTTAGTTTTTCAAAAATTATTTATTTATTATATATTATAAATATTACAAGTTTATTCATTTATAATTTCAAAATTCTATAAAAATATCAAAACGACTTTATAAAATTCCAAAAAAATTATTTTAAACTTATAAATCAATGAACATTTCAGAAATAAATTTTATTTCAGAAAAATCATTTATTTAATATTTTTAATCGATTTTTGTTATTTTAATAATAAATAAATCATAATAAATTCATTTTTTCATTATTTTTACATCAAAATTTCACATAAATTATTATTAATCATTTAGATCAGAAATATAATTTTTTGATTTGAAATTTATAAATTTTAATATTTTTAAATATTAAGTCTATATTTTGGCAAATAAGTATTAATATATAAATATTCATTAATTAAGAAAATAATTTTATAAAAATTATTTTCACATTTATTACAGTATAATCCAACAATCTTTAGTTAATATTGGTCAGAAATATTTTTTTTCATTATTTCTTTATTTATTAAGTTATTAACAATTATTCAAATTTAATCATAAATCAATTATTAATCCCCAAATTAGGAACCCTAGCATACTTTAGACTAGAAAACTTAGACCTATTAAGTTTTCCCCAACACTTATTTATTACCTTGAAATAGGGTGATATTTGGATATACACGAGCCACATTTATTTATATATCAAGGGTCTCCATCCTAACACTAAGGTGAGTTTACATAGTCCCTTTTTCCATTCACTATTTTGGGGTGAAACATGTTACAACATTCAATTAACAATTCAATCATAAGTGTCTATGTGTTATTCTATGTTGCATTATGTCTTAAACATTACTAGGGTAAGCACATTATTCTAGCATAATCATTAACATTGATCAGCCGACGGTATACAATGATAGATCTATTGGACTGACAATCCCACCCGGATATGGGTACCTCCTACATAGGTAGCGTGGGTGATTGTTATCGAACACATAACATAATCGAGTGAACCATATGCGTATGGGATGGACCACAGTATTCTAGTCTCAAGGGTTGATTATGCACTCGATTTACCTGATAGTTTGTTTTCACATATATGGACTAGACCAGCCATGACACTCGAATTGTACAACATTTTTTTTATTCAATATACAAACCTATGTAATTCTCACCAACATTTTGTTGACCCAAAAACATTTTCAAAATTAACATGTTTCAGGTAACAATGAAGCTGAAGCTTAGAGTGTGCTTGAAGAAGTTATTTGAAGTTGTTTGATTTATTTCATGTTATGTACTAGCATTTCATTTTCTTAGACAATGTTTCTTTTGGATATTATGCTATGAATAAAGTATTTAAAATTTAATAAATACCATGTGCTACTGAAACAATCATCAATACGTGACATCCCGATGTTTCCACCATCGGTTGGGGTGTTACAGATTGGTATCAGAGCCATGGTTATAGGGAATTAGGTTATTAGAAAAATAATCTAGTCTATAACCATAGGATTTAAAACAGTACTTGCTTCTTCTACTTGTAACCCTACTTGCTTCCTTATCCTTATCCCTATTCCACACCCTATACTACCCTAGTCCTACGAGTTGCTTACTCTTACTTGTCTGCTGCAATCCTAATCCACCTTTAGATTAGTAGGACAAAATCCTCAGGTTTAGCCTGAACCACCTTGAGATCTCGTCGAAGTTCTAGATTTTAATAGCGAACACGTGCAATCTGGAAGGGTGAACGCCTGTATTCTGAGTCTTCTGTCTAGGCTGGCATTGCGCATATATCCCAATCTTTGATGAGTGTTCACTTATAGGCTAAAGCATGTCTTCACTATGTTATTAGAATCTAGAATCTTTGATAAGTCAACGTTTTCATTTATTCGCTTTAATTAATGAGTAAATGATTACATTCCTTATTACATCTCATTATCCTTGATTCTTACCATGTTACCTTCATTGTGTTTCTTTCAGAAAATGCCTCCTCGTCGCAACACTCCCAACAACAGCGACAATGAAAACAACAACAACCATGACAACGATGTCCAATTCGCTGCGATCATTTCCCAACAAATGGCTCAACAAATAGCGACATTAGTTCCCAACTTGGTGGCTCAAGTCATACAAATGAATGGAAATGGCAATGGGAATGGTAATCAAAATGGGAACGGGAATCCTCACCCTGCTTGCACCCTTAAACACTTCAACACTTGCAACCCTCCTAAGTTTAGTGGGGATGAAGGAGCCACTGGTCTCCTTCAGTGGTTCGAGGGTATCGAAAATACCTTCATTAATAGCGAGTGTCCTAATAATCTCAAAGTTCGCTATGCTATGAGCGTCCTCCACAAGAGGGCACTCACATGGTGGAACGAAGAGAAAAGGACTCGCGGAGCTGAAGTCGCACTGGCTTTGACTTGGGAGCAAGTTAAGGATATTATGAAGGAAGAATTCTGTCCTCGTAATGAAGTCAAGAAGTTAGAGGATGAGTTTCACATTCTGGTCCAGGACAGTGGGGAGAATCTGGCCTACAACACTCGTTTCCACGAACTGAGCCTCTTGCTACCACATAAGGTCACACCCCTCCCTATTGCTATTGAAAAGTATATTGGAGGTTTACCTATGCAGATTCAGGATACTGTGTGGGGAAGAAATCCTGCCACTCTCGAGGAAGCCAAGCGCCTAGCTGCTACTCTGACTGATAACCATGTGAAGAATGGCACTCTTTTTGGTAAGGATGCAAAGAAAGCCGTTGTGAAGGATACTCCTCAACCTGCTAATGAAGTTAAGTCTGAGCCCTCAACCAACAAAAAATGCAAGGCAAGAAATTTTGCAGTCGTTGCCGCTCCTCCACCCGACAAGAAACCATATACTGGACCCCATCCCTTGTGTAATACCTGCAAGTATCATCACCTAACTCAAGCACCTTGTCGTTTTTGTACTAACTGTCAAAGGTATGGGCATCTCGTGAATGTTTGTCGAATTCCTCCTACTAATGCCCCTGCTGCTCCAAATAACCCTGCTAGAAATGCTCGAGCTCCCAACCATCAAAATGATAGGCCCACTCGTGGTCAGTGTTTCGAGTGTTGCAGCACAGATCATTACAGGAATGCGTGCCCTAATCGTGGAAACCAGAACCAGAACCAAAATCGTAACCAGACCCAAAACCGTAACCAGAATCAAAACCTAGGTGCTCGTGGTCGCGCGTACAACATCAATGCTGATCAAGCCCGCAACAACAATGAAGTGGTTAATGGTACGTTTCTTGTTAATAACCACTATGCTTCCATACTATTTGATTCGGGTGCTGATAAGTCGTTTGTGTCATTAAATTTTGAACCCCTACTTAACATGCCCCAAACCAACCTAGAGGAACCCCTAGTGGTAGAAGTAGCTAATGGGAAGTCTATCTCGATTGATTCTGTTATACGAAACTGTGAGTTGAACCTTGACAACCATACCTTCTCTATTGATCTCATTCCTATGCATCTTGGAAGCTTTGATGTCATAGTAGGCATGGATTGGTTGTCGACCCATCGTGCTGAAATCTTATGCTTTGAGAAAGTTATTCGCATCCCTCTTGTATCTGGTGACGTTTTGAAGATTTATGGTGAGAAACCTTGTGGGGAACTTAAACTCATGTCTTGTATGACTGCTCAAAAATACTTACGAAAGGGGTATATGGCTTTCTTGGCTAATGTGATAGAAAAGAACGACAAGGGCAAGAAAATACAAGATATTCCAATCGTTCGGGATTATCCTGAAATTTTTCCAGAAGATCTACCTGGTTTACCTCCTGCTCGTCAAGTTGAATTTAGAATCGATCTTATACCTGGTGCTAACCCAATCGCCAAATCTCCTTATCGTCTTGCACCCTCTGAGATGCAAGAGCTTGCTAGTCAACTCCAGGAACTCTCAGATAAGGGTTTCATCTGCCCCAGTTTTTCTCCTTGGGGAGCCCCTGTTTTATTCGTCAAGAAGAAGGATGGATCTCTCAGGATGTGTATCGATTATCGTGAGCTTAATAAACTCACCATCAAGAATCGTTATCCTCTACCTAGAATTGATGATCTTTTTGACCAACTTCAAGGAGCAACTCATTTCTCGAAGATCGACCTTCGTTCTGGATATCATCAGCTTAGAGTCCATGAGGAAGACATTCCCAAGATAGCTTTTCGCACACGCTATGGTCATTACGAATTCATGGTCATGCCATTCGGGTTGACCAATGCTCCCGCAGTGTTTATGGATCTAATGAATCGGGTTTGTAAACCTTATCTTGACAAGTTCGTGATCGTCTTCATTGACGACATTTTGATTTATTCCAAATCAAAATCCGATCACGAACAACATCTTCACTTAATCTTGGATCTCCTCAAGAAGGAACAACTGTATGCCAAGTTCTCAAAATGTGAATTTTGGCTTAAGGAAGTTCAATTTTTGGGTCACGTCATCAACGAGAACGGAATTCATGTTGATCTCGCAAAGATCGAAGCTGTCAAGAATTGGAGTGTTCCTAAAACTCCAACAGAAGTTCGTTCCTTTCTTGGTCTAGCTGGTTATCATCGTCGATTCATTGCTAACTTCTCCAAGATCGTTGTTCCTCTCACTGCCTTAACTCATAAGGGTAAACCTTATGAGTGGGGACCAAAACAAGAAGAAGCATTCGAGATTCTTAAACAGAAACTCTGTGAAGCTCCTATCTTGACCTTACCCGATGGAAATGATGATTTCGTGGTCTATTGTGATGCATCGCACCAAGGTCTTGGTTGTGTTCTTATGCAACGAGGCAAGGTTATTGCTTATGCGTCCAGACAGCTCAAGATCCACGAAAAGAATTATACCACCCACGATCTAGAATTGGGTGCAGTCGTCTTTGCTCTCAAGATTTGGAGACACTATCTTTATGGTACCAAATGTGTGGTGTTCACAGATCACAAAAGTCTCCAACATATCTTCAACCAGAAGGATCTTAACATGAGGCAACGACGTTGGGTTGAGTTACTTAACGACTATGATTGCGAGATTCGCTACCATCCTGGCAAAGCCAACGTTGTGGCAGATGCACTTAGTCGTAAGGAACGCATCAAACTTCATTGTGCAAGGGTTCGTACTGACCTTCAGGATCGTATTCTCCAGGCTCAGCTTACCTCAGTCGCCCAAGGTAACATGTACGAGGAAATGTCTTGTGGTGCTGAGAATCAACTTGAAACAAAATCTGATGGTCTACTTTACTTTCTGAATCGACTTTGGATCCCTGACCGTGATGATCTTCGTACCTTTCTTATGAACGAGGCTCATAAGTCTCGTTACTCTATTCATCCTGGTGCTGATAAAATGTACCAAGATCTTCGATATTCGTATTGGTGGCCTGGTATGAAGAAAGATATTGCTCTTTTTGTAGCAAAATGTCTCACTTGTTCCAAGGTCAAGGCTGAACATCAACGACCTTCTGGTATGCTTGAACAACCAGAGATTCCTGTATGGAAATGGAGAGCATAGCAATGGACTTCATCACTAAACTCCCTCGTACACCCAAAGGCATGACCACTAACAAGTAAAGCAATTAATTTTATAGAAAAGTTATTGTCTATTAACAGCTTAATTTTTATATGCCACTTATGAGATAGTACCATGTCTAAAGTAGACAAGAAATTCTGATTTTCAGAGTTATTATTTTCAGGGTTGTCTTTTATTATTATTTTTCCCTTTTTTTCTAAATTTTCTATCCTATTTTCTAGGTTATTGTTTTCTGTTTTAAGATTTTTAATTTCCAATTTTAAATTATCAATTTCTAATTTTAATTCCACTATATTAGTTGGATTTTTTCCTTTATATTTTTTATTTAATTGATTTTTTACATCCATTAAAGTATATGGTTTAAATTCTTGTCCTGCTTGTGAAGTTGATGCTTCATTTTTGTTAATTATTTTCTCAGTAATTTTTTCTCTTATTTCTGGATCATCTATCTTTTCTTAATAAATCCAACAGATCATTTGAAATAACATTAATTTCCATATTTTGGAATTGAGATATTATCTCATATATGTTTTCTTCTGTATCAGAAATATTATCTTATGTGTTAGAATTATTTTGGCAACAATTTCCTTTGCACTCTTCATCAGAGGATATTAAGTCTTTATTTTCTAAAGCATTTATATGCTCATATTCTGAAAATTCTGATTCTGATTCAGAACTTGAATTTATTAATATTTTTGACAATGTGTCTTTTAATTGTTCATCTTCTATACTATTAATTTTTTTTTACCCAACAAGTTTTTTCTTTATGTCCTGGACGACCACATTTTTGACAATGTGTCTTTTTCTTTTTTATTTCCTTTCTTCCTTTTTCTGTTTTCTTTTTTGGAATTTTTTATTTTTTTGGGGATGTAATATTTTCTTCTTCTTTGGATTATTACCATGGATTTCTTCCATCCCAAATTGACTACAAAATTGTCCCAATTGTCTCTTTTCATTAAGAGAATGTTTTTTAATTTGTTGATTTAATTTAATTTCATTACATAAGGCTAATCCTTCCTGGACACAAGTTCCTATTAACTTGCCATAAGTATAATTTTCATAATTAATAGTAACTTCTCCTTTTCTTAGGTTTTTTCTAACCCTTTCTGCAAATAAGGGAGGTAAACCATCTATAAATTTAGATTTCCAATGAGTACTATTAGACTAGGGGAGTTCGATAACTCTACTTAAGAAAGTGTCTATATACCATCTAAATGGTGTAAGAGTTCTACATCTTAGATTTTGTAATAATGTTATGATATTTTCAGAATTATCAGACCATCTTCTTGTAAAATGTTCTATAATATTAACTACCAAAGAATAAACTACATTTAGGCTTTGTATTTCCCCTTCTTGCTTAACTGCATTCATAATTTTGTCTTTATCATTTTGAGATAAATAATTATCCCACCAGCCTTTTAGCTGTCAGGTAAACCCTGCTACTATCATTTTAGCAATGTTTTCGTTAGTATTACCATTACTTTTACAGATTGTGCTATACATCATCATTCTATGTATAACGTTATAAATTTGTCTTTCAGTATGACCATCTATGTTCCATTCATAGATATTCTTTCCATGATAAGAATTATTAATTTCATATTCTTGTTCTTCAATTAGAACATCTTGTGGAGTTGGTCTAGGATAGTAATACATCCTTTGAGTTGGTTTATCAGCAAATTTATGTAATTTTCTAATTTCATCATTTATTTTTTCTTGATAATTATCATTATCTATAGTATTTATAAATTCTTCAGTTATAGTATTTATTTTTAAGTTTTCAAAATTTTTACTCAAACCTTTTAATTTTTCATCAAGTAAATTAGACAATTCATTATTTGGTTTTAATTAATTTTTTTTATCTCAAGAGGTGGTTGTATTCCGGGAGTAGCTATAACCTGTTGTGAACTTCCTTCTTCTTTATTAGAATATTTTAAGTTTTTTAAATGAAAAATTATTTCATTTATCCTATCATTTATAGAATTTAATTGTTCTCCTATGACAATTAAATAAATATTTGTGTAATTCTGTTGTTTAAATATTTGATTTATGTGAGAAGTTGTCACAGGTAAGGTATCATTTTCTAACAATTTTTGGAAAGCTTGATAATACCTTATTTCATTATCCTTTTCTAATTTAAAAAGGTTGGTGAGGAGGAAAAGTTGTTTTTAAAATTCTTCCATTTACATTATAATCTTTCTGTATAACAGAAACTATTGAATTGTATATTTATTTAAAAACCATGGAACAAAAGGTATAACCTTATTTTGTTCAGATAATTCCTTATAAAAGATTTCTTGAAATAATTGTTTATCTTGGCTATTAAAATTATTAAAGAACCCATTTCTAAATAATTCCCATTTGGAATTTTAAATTCTTCACAAATTATTTTTCTTGCAGGAGAACCCTGACTAAAATCAATCTTTTCTTGTGAATCCATTAAACAGAAAAGTTCATTTCTGATTCGGTTAATTCCGCATCATTTTGAGTTCTATAAACTCCTCTTACTATATTATCACTATTAATTCTTAATTCTTCAACCCTATTTTCTGGGTATTCTTCTCTTATTTGAGAAGTGGAAGCCCTTGAAGGACTTTTAACAATATATCCCAAAGGAGATATATGAGAATTTGTTGATCTTGATGATAAAGATCTAGGCATTCTAGATTTTATTTTATCAAACTCTATCTGGACAGATCCTTCAGGAGTTTGAACAATATTTATAGGATTATTATCTATATATTGTTGTTGATAATTAGTATTATTAATTATCCAATTTTTAGGAAATTCTATTCTTCCCATTTTATCTTTCTTCTTGTGGTGATATTTGATCTTCCAAAATTAGTTTCTATAATAGTTGTTTCATTTAATGGTTTATCTACCATTTTACAATGAGGATAAGGTTTGTAATATATTCTATAACAAACACATATTACATCAGACCTTGGAGCATAATTGTATCCATGAGTCTTAATATTTAAAGTTAAAGCATCTGTTATATTAACATCAGACAAAGATAGTTGTAAATTAGGATAAACATTAAAATATACTGGACCATGAGCCAGACTGGATTTAATTATCCCTATTAGAGATTGTTTATAATCTAAGTTTCTTCCATTTCTTAAGGCTGCTAAGAAACTTTCTGGTAAACCTTCTAAAGTTAAAGGTTTGAATGCAATTTGCACTAATCCTATATGTATAAATTTATGTTTATCCCTTTTATATCTTTCTAATTCTCTATTATTTAGGAGTTTTATTGTCATATCTTCTTTATTGAGACAAATAGTCTCTTCAGTAGTTTTTACTACCTGTTTTAAACCATTTTTTTCAAAAGTTCCAAGTTTATAAATTTGTTTATATTCCACTTTTGGAATTGTCCATTTATTAAAGGACTCTAAATTCGTACACACGCTTCCCTATAACAATTTAAAACTTTCCCTCTAAAAAATTCAAAGCTTAGGACTTATTTGTTAAATATGGTTTTCAAACATTTATTAATATTACTTCTTATCAAAATGAAACGATGCTACATACAAAATCTTTACAAAAAAATATACTGATTTTGAATAGGATCCTTATAAAATTATTATACATTTTGAATATTATTGATCAATACAACCAAGAATATATAATGACACAATGTTATATGTTAAATAAATGAAATAATTAATAATAACTTTTGAAAATATTTACTCTCAAAACTCTTATTATTTGCAACTAAATCCGGATAATCTTCAAATTCGAAAACCCACTTCCCTAAGATATTTTAAAACTCACCCTCTAAAAAACTCAAAAGTTAGGGCTTATTTGTATTATGAATTCAAAGATCTGTTTTACAACATCTGATTTACATGTAAACAGAGGTATTCAATACAGCTGTTATCAAATAAAACTTCAAGCATGTTAATGAATTACTTGATTAACAATAATAACAATAAAAATATTTCGTCTCAAAACTTTCCTTCAAAAAAATTCAAAAGTTAGGACTTATTGATAAAAAATGCTTTTTAAATAATAATAATTATTATTATTTATGAATTCAACACTGTTAATCTTCAAATTGTAAACACGCTTCCGTATGATAATTTAAAACTTTTCGTCTTAAAAATTCAAAAGTTAGGAATTATTGATCAAAAATGATTTTTAAATAATTATTATTATTTATTTATGAACTCAACCCCCCTAATGTTCAAATACGTAAACACACTTCCCTATAATAATTTAAAACTTTCCCTATTAGAAATTCAAAACTTAGGCATTATTTGTTAAATATGGTTTTCAAACATTTATTAATATTATTTCTTTATCAAAATGAAATGATGCTACATACAAAATCTTTAGAAAATAATATACTGATTTTGAATAGGATTTTATAAAATTGATTCACAATTTGAATATTATTGATCAATACAACCAAGAATATAAAACGACACAATGTTATATGTTATATAAATGAATTAATTAATAATAAGTTTTGAAAATATTTATTCTCAAAACTCTTATTATTTGCAACTAAACCTGGCTAATCTTCAATTCGTAAACCTACTTCCCTAAGATAATTTAAAACTTTCCCTCTAAAAAATTCAAAAGTTAGGGCTTATTTGTATTACGAAAACAAAGATCTGTTTTACAACAACTTATTTCATGTAAACAGATGTATTTAATACAGCTGTCATCGAATAAAACTCCAACCCTGCTAATGAATTACTTGATTAACAATAATAAGACTAACAATATTTGGTCTCAAAACTAATATTATTATTTGCAATTTGCAATTCAACCCGCTTAATGTTAAATTCGTAAACACGTTTACATATGATAATTCAAAACTTTGCTTCTAAAAAATTCAAAAGTTAGGACTTATTTATAAAAAATGTTTTTAAATAATTATTATTATTATTATATTGAATCCCAAAAAATTGCAACAGATACGAACGTGTTCATCCACATAACCACTCTGTTTTCTCCAAACCAAAAATAAGAAGCACAACACCTTTGTTTGGCAAAACTTCAATCATGACCAATACATTAGAAACACAAACTGATTTTTACTTAAGAAACATTCTTTAGCTACATCAACTACCATATCTCAAAAATTCAACAAACGTGTACTAATAATCAAATGATTATTACTGTAAATATTTAGTAATTTAATTACCATGGGATATATGTCAACGGATCTATAAAGATCATCATGCTTCAGCGTTGCAAGTGCGAGAATAGCTTTGAACAGTTAATAAGTTTTAGAATCTGAGACTGAAAATAATCAAACAAAAAATTGGGGAAATAAGTGATATGTACTAATTGATGACTACAAATAATCAAACGAATCCAAATCAAACAAATTCGCATCGATGACTAACAATAATCAAACAAAAAACAGGGGAATGTGAGAAGTACTTACTATTTGGCTTCAGGATCTAAGAAAATTGTATTGAAATTCATCGGCTGTTGAAGAATACCTAATCGGTTAACTAGGTGGTGGAGAAGGGCGGCAAAGACGGAGATGATGACGGTTAAGAAGGAGCAGAGAAGAGATGAACATGAATACATAATGGTGGCAGCATACTTTTTGGCATGAGAAATTGTGGCCAGATTATGTACTTGGTTAGTCACCTACTTTGGTTGCAATGAAAACAATATTAAACGCGATATCGAGAGAGAGGCCGCCCGATTTTTGTAACATTAAACGGGTAAGTAATAGTCATCGACGAAGAAATTGATAGGCATGATGAAGATTAAAAGCAAATGGGGGTGAAGATGAGTGATTCTGGAGTTGGGGGAAGAGGATTATGAACGGTGATGGACTTTTACTTTTATGGATGGGTGAGAAGAAGAACCCACTAACCCTAAAATCACGGAAGAACAAGGGGCGGGAACAATTATTTAGGCGGGAACGGTTATCAGATAACCGCCCAAAAAATGATAA
Organism: Ambrosia artemisiifolia; assembly: GCA_032199755.1. Classification (NCBI taxonomy): domain Eukaryota; kingdom Viridiplantae; phylum Streptophyta; class Magnoliopsida; order Asterales; family Asteraceae; genus Ambrosia; species Ambrosia artemisiifolia. Next base: position 27,572,491 of record CM063526.1, on the reverse strand, counting down.
CTGTCTAATTTAAAAGATCAGGATTGCTGGAAATCTTGATCTAACGGTTGAGTTCAAACTAAAAGTGGTTATCAATGGCCGGCGTCAATAGTATATATAATTCACCAAAACTGATGATAAGTTACCAAAATCACAAATAACATAACCCGTGGCATCATCATCTTTTGTGATCATCACTTTATCACCACTAGCAACCTAGCGAAATCGACAAACATCAATAACCTACGCATACTTGACCACCAAGTCACCAACACCCCCTGCTCGGCTGCTCATGCCATTTACCATCTATCTCTGACGCCGCACCTTGATTACCATATTTAAAACCAAATCAAACATACATTGACCATTAGGGATGTAAACTTATGACATAACACAAACTGACAAGCCTAACATAACATTGTGGATATTGTTTTAGTCTTGAAAGGATTCAACTTAGTTTTGTGTTGGAACACAGAACATGTTTAGCTAACAAGGTATGGTCTGAGTCAACCCGCGGGTTCATGGGTCAACCTGTTTTTATCTTATACTTTTTATAAATTGTGTTTAAAATGATAACTTATAAACTTATATGGAACTTTATGCTAAAGTTTAAAATAAAGAAGAGAATTGAATATATCATATGCAAACGTATTCAAGTTTAAGAGGGTTGTGTACAACCTGCAATACTTAAAAATGTAGTTCGGTTTCCATTGTCTTATTAAACTAGTTTCCCTCATAAACATTTATTTATATTACATTTCTTTTGTATACCATTTTCTATTTCTTTTAATTTATAAATTCACAAATTTAAACTAACCTACTCGACTGATTGATTATACACATGATACTACACTAAACCACTGATGTTTACTAACACAACATGAACATCCTATTTTCAACAGCATAATCCACTCCAATGGCTCGAACCTCTCACGGTTTGGATAGGCCGCCGCTGCACCCTTTAAGCATCGCCATCAAACCACCGCCATGAACTCTGCCTTCGGGTAACGAGTAGCCACCAGGTCCGGCCATCTCAATTGGTCTACCTTGATAACCAGCTAAACCGTTCGACACTAATACATGGTTGTCTAGAGAGAACCCTGGAGTCTGGTAACCTCGAACCAACTGACTTTGAGAAGCACAAAGAGCAGTTTTCGCTCTAGCAAGGTTGTCACAAGGAGTTAGAGCTTGACTACCAGACGGCTGTTTTCCGCCACCATGTGCTTTACAGAAATCCGTTCGGCCTTGGGCGCTTTTCCCACACCCTTCGCGTTTACACCTTTTTCCGCCACCATGACGGACACAAAAACTGGTTCGGCCTCGTGCACTTTTGGTACAATCTGGCATCGCGCACCGTTTTCCACCACCGTGACTAACACAAAAGTGAGTGCCGCCATGGACGCTTTTCGAACATCCGCCTTCGTACGTGCACCGTTTGCCGCCACCATGACCTTTACAGAAACTCGTGCTACCTTCCGCCCCTTTCGTACACCCTAAAAACATGCACCTTTTACCACCACCGTGCGCTTTACAAAATATCGTGCTCCCTTGAGCGCCTTTTGTACATGCGGGATAGTGGCACCGCCTGCCACCACCATGGGAGATACATAGACTGGATATACCCTCGGCACTCTTGGTACAACCTTCCATCTTGCACCGCTTCCCACCACCATGTCGTATGCATAACCCCGACTTGCCCCTGGCGGCATGAGCACACCCCTCTTGGCTGCACCGCTTACCACCACCATGACCAATACAGTAGTCCGTACGACCTTCAGCACTTTTAGTGCAGCCAAGAAACTCGCATCGTCTACCACCACCGTGGGATTTACAAAACACGGTTTTCCCTTCTGCTCCCTTTTGACACCCCTCTCTCTGACACCGTCGACCACCACCGTGTGAAATACAAAACCCAGAAGCACCTCTGGCTCCCCTGGTGCACCCGATAAACCGACACTTTTTCACATTACTGTTACGCCGCGGTCGTGGTGGGACCAATCCAGAATCCAAGGAAACCGAACCACCACCAGGAATAACCAAATCTGAACCATTGTAGACATAGCGAAAGCGAGATATAGTATCTGTCGCCTGCACCGCGGGCAAAGGTGGTAATGTCCATCGAGAAGTCGTTGAGCCATCATCTGCAAGCTGAAACCCGCCAGATGTCACCATGCTGCTCGTAACCCACGGTTTCACATCATACTTAACCGGAAACGATGTCCGAGTGACATCTGATTCAACAGAACCAGCAGCAAGACTTAACTCAAGGTCTACTTCGGTCTGGTTACCGAGCTTCATCGTCAGATCAAGATTACCCGAAGAGTGCTCTTCGGTTTCATTCCCAGAAAACACGGTGACACCTGAGCTCATAGAACAACCCAAACCGAGAGACAAAGAGGACCCATCTTGCAAATCCAAACTAGCATCCATTAAACTCTGTTTTCGCTTGTTTTCATTCGCGTAAAAGCTTGAAAACAAACCGCTCCCTCCATCAACAACCTTTTGAACACATTTGCAAGCCTTCGAACCCGAAACCGAAGGAGGATATGCAGGGGTGTCCGCCATCAACTCAATAACACAATTTATATTGCAAATAATATGATTCAAACAGCTTAAAACCCTCCACTCACAAATCCTGATGTATCAGCTCGGTCCATCAGTGAATTATGCAAAAAAAAAAAACCTGATCATATCACAAAAATAGAGGTTTAAATTTAATTGGTTGAAGCCTCTAATTCCAAAAATCATATTACGTAATCAAGCGGTGATAACTAACAAGTACTAAATTTATAGATATACACACATTTAATCACGAATTTTATATTTTATTTTTACATATTAATATTGCAAACTAATATGCAGAAATAGAAACAAAACGGACAAGAAGCTACGCCGTTAACACCAGTGGCGCAGCTTCCTGAGGGCCCGAGGGGCCACCCCCACTATTTTTTGGCGCAGTGGTGGAATTTTGTGATTTTAGTAGATAAGTTGAGTCCGGCCCCCACCGATTTGATCTTTCAGTCACTACCGAGCGAAAAAAAATTGAGCCCGGCCCCCACAGATTCGAGAACCAAGCTTCACCGCTAGTTTACAGTTTATAATGACAACACTAAGTCGTTCAAACACTACTTATGTCATCAAGCGGTGATAACTCATAAGAATTAAATTTATTTGTATACACAGATTTAACCATGAATTTTATATTTTACTTTTATGTTAATATTGCAAACTAAATGCCGAAATAAAAAGCTGAAACAGACATCAGCTGCGTCGCTGACTCTTTTTAAATGATAAAACTAAGTCGTTTAAAAACTATATATCAAATTATGTCAAATCAGACAACTAACACGCCCAATTCACAATAACTTAAACTAATTTCATCACAAAATTGATAATAAGTAAATAACACTAAAAAAATCTCAATTCAAGAAAACTGAAACATAAAATCGATGTAAATGAAGAGTTAAAGACAACTTAAACTAGAAAAGAAACAAAATCCTGGTTTGTTCGTATGAAAAAAACAGAGTAAAAGACTGTAAATAAATAAATAAAAAAACAGAGGTGAATGGAGATATACCTGTAAGAAGATTGGTGGCTGGAGATGATGATGATAATGAAGGAAAGTTATTATTATTTGGAGAAGGGTGAGCGATTAGAAGGAGAGGGAGGAGAAAGTGAAGGGAATTTGTGAAGAAATGAGGAAATATATGAAGAATATGAAGAAACAAAGAAACGTAACGAAGGAGCGCATGTTAAGAAAGAGGTGCAACGGTGGTTTCCACGTCATCGTGTTAAGGTTAGTGTACTTCAAATGGGGCGCTATATAAAAAAATAAAGTCCCTAACACAACTACGGGGGGCTTTATTTTTCAAAATCATTGTTTGGCGTGAGGTGTATAGTGTTGGAAATTGTTTATGTGAATGTGAGTTGGCCTTGTTCCACATTGGTTGAGAGATGGAAATTGGAAGACTTTATAAGGTAAAGCTTAAGTGGAAGATTCAAAATGTAAAGTTACTTTATACTCTAGCACCTACCCGCGCGCGCAGGGGGGGGGGGTGCAAAAATGGGCTCTGGTTCGGAAAAAATTCTTGAACCAACGCGACGCCCGCATCTGCGGACACGAATGCAGCTCGAAAAACCCGGGTCCGCGCGACACGGTTTTCACGGTTTTTGCTACCCATTTATTTTTGTGACTTAAAAGAATGCTTCCAGAAGAAGGAGTTACACACCTCCTAGTCTTCAGCTACGGTTACGAAGACTCTTGGTCTTCAGCTTTAAGAGTGATTAATCCGTAATCATTGCCATCATTATTTGTGATTAATAGTGATTAATCACGTCAGTTTCATGCTGATGGTTTTGATTATATAATAGAACTTCCTGTGTTACAGAAAGATACACAACACAGATAAATCACTCTCTCACATAAACAACTCTGTTGCTACAGAAAGAACACGACACAGAAGCAGGCGACTTCCGGTTAACTTTCAGGCAAGTGTGATAGTCCGCAGTGCACCGCGCCGCGCTGTTGAACCGGTGTACCCTGGGAACAGACGACGAATCTGTTTAAGGGAATTGTGTCAAACACAAGCCCGGTTCCGTTTTCTAATCTGTTCAGTTTTGCCGTTTTCTGTTTGTTTCTTTGCAGACTCATTGCTGTCTCTATTTACTGTAAGAATTTCTAACAAACTTAAACAGATTTTGTTCTAATATTTCTGATTTAACTTTCAGTAATGGAGAATACGTCCCAGCCCTTGATTTCTTCTGCTCCTCTCACGAGTTCCACTGTTGGACTCTCTGCAGTGTTCACGTCTGCAGTTGCTGTTACCGCTGCCTTGGTGGCGCCTTTGCCTGCTGCTATGGCTAGCCACGCAGAAAAACCCGAGAAGTTTGCTGGTGTAAACTTCAAACGATGGCAGCAAAAGATGTTGTTTTATTTAACAACATTGAACCTTGCTAGGTTCTTGACTGAAACCGCTCCTCGTGTTGCTGAAGAGGATATGAATGCTCAAACTGTGAGCGCGGTTCAGGCTTGGAATCATTCTGATTTCTTGTGCAGAAACTATATCCTGAATGGAATGGTTGATTCGCTCTACAATGTGTATTGTAAAGCTGTTACTGCCAAAGAGTTATGGGAATCTTTGGAACGCAAGTATAAAACTGAAGATGCGGGCACAAAGAAATTTGTGGTGGCTAAGTTCTTGGATTTTTGTATGGTGGACTCAAAAACTGTTATGAGTCAAGTTCAAGAATTGCAAGTGATTCTTCATGATATTCATGCCGAAGGAATGATGTTGAGCGAGACATTCCAAGTTGCGGCTATCATTGAAAAATTGCCACCAAGTTGGATTGATTTCAAGAACTACTTGAAACATAAGCGAAAGGAAATGACTATTGAAGATTTAGTTGTGCGTCTTCGTATTGAAGAAGACAACAAGGTTGCTCAAAAGAAGAATGTCATTCCTGAAACCGCTAAAGCTAATGTGGTTGAACATGGTCAATCATCTAAGGGTAACAAAGGCAACAAAAGCAACAAACGGGCTGGGTTTAAGAAAACCAATGGGAAGAGCTCCCACCTTGGACCTAAAGGTGGGGTTGGGAAGAAGAAGTTCAATGGAACTTGCTATAACTGTGACAAACCGGGGCATAAAGCGAGTGAATGCAAGCTTTCCAAGAAGGAAAATGCCCAACAAGCTAACATGATTGATAAGCTTGTTGCTATGATTTCTGATTTGTCAATGATGGTGACCGAAGCAAACCTGGTTGGTACGGATGCCAAGGACTGGTGGGTTGATACCGGGGCAACCCGGCATGTGTGCTTTGACAAGAGCTTGTTCGAAACCTTCAAGGAGGTTACTGGTGAAAAGCTCTTTATGGGAAACTCCGCAACTGCTGATGTCAAAGGAGAAGGAAATGTGATCTTAAAGATGACTTCGGGAAAGGAACTTACTTTGTCAAATGTGTTGTATGTTCCTGAGATTCGTAAGAATCTCGTGTCTGGTTGGCAGTTGAACAAGTTTGGTTTTAAAATGGTGTTTGAGTCTGATAAGGTCGTGTTGACCAAAAATGGTATGTATGTTGGTAAGGGCTATGCCCTTAATGGTATGTTCAAGTTGAATGTAACCGTCATGAATGGAATGAATAACGCTAGTTCTGCTTACTTGCTTGAGTCTTCTAATGTGTGGCATGGTAGACTAGGTCATGTGAACTTTAATTCTATTCGTCACTTGATTAAATTGAATAGCATACCAAAAATTGATATTGACTCAAACTATAAATGTGAAACTTGTGTCGAAGCAAAACAAACACGAACGTCATTCAAAAAGGTTGAACGAATCACCGGTCCCCTTGATTTGATCCACACAGATTTGTGTGATTTGAAAGTTATTCCTACTAGAGGTGGGAACAAGTATTTCATAACATTTATTGATGATAGCACACGATATTGCTATGTGTACTTACTTAAGAGTAAGGACGAGGCTATTGACAAATTTGTTGTGTTCAAAACCGAAGTTGAAAATCAACTTAACAGAAAGATAAAAAAGGTGAGGAGTGATAGAGGTGGTGAATATGTTTCACCTTTTGCTGATCTTTGTGCAAAAAGTGGAATCATACATGAACTCACACCTCCTTACTCACCACAATCAAATGGCATAGCAGAACGTAAAAATCGAACATTGAAAGAAATGATGAATGCCATGTTGATAAGCTCTGGGGTGAGCGAGGACATGTGGGGGGAAGCGCTGTTATCAGCAAATTTCATTCTAAATTTAATTCCCCGCAAGAAGAAGGATGTAACACCGTATGAATTATTAACGGGAGTTAAACCATCTTACAATCACTTGCGAGTGTGGGGGTGCCTAGCTAAGGTGGTAGTGACACCACCAAAGCGTCTAGTGATAGGACCCAAAACTGTAGACTGTGTGTTCATTGGATACACTCGTTTGGGTGGTCCATTTCGTTTTCTTGTACATGACTCGAAAAATCTTGGAGTGTCTAACGGCACTATATTGGAATCTAAGGATGCTTCTTGGTTTGAGCACATATTCCCATGTTTGGAGAGGCCTAAGTTGGGTTCACTAAACCCATTTGATGATAGTGTTCTAGATGATGAACCGGGTCCATCAAACCCAAATAGGGAAGGTGTTTCAAGAGAAGAGGTTGCAAATGATGAACCTCAAATTGATGAAAGTGAAATCCGAAGGAGTAAAAGACAAAGGACTGAAAAATCCTTTGGTCCAGATTTCCTCACCTATGTGGTCGAGGAGGAACCGCAAACGTATCAACAAGCGGTAAATTCCTCGGATGGACCTCAATGGAAGGAGGCCATAACATGTGAAATAGAATCTATTTTACAAAACCACACATGGGAATTAGTGGATCTTCCTGCGGGATGCAAACCACTTGGATATCGATGGATCTTCAAGAAAAAGATGAAGCCAGATGGCACCATTGATAAATACAAGGCAAGATTGGTGATCAAAGGATATAAACAGCGAGAAGGCTTAGATTATTTTGACACATATTCGCCTGTTACGCGAATAACATCCATCAGGATGGTTCTTGCCATTGCAGCCATTAGAAATTTGGAAGTTCACCAAATGGATGTTAAAACGGCTTTCTTAAATGGAAATCTAGAAGAAGAGATTTACATGGAACAACCCGAGGGCTTCATAGCCAAGGGACAAGAAAAGAAAGTATGCAAGCTTGTAAAATCCTTGTATGGTTTGAAACAAGCTCCAAAACAATGGCATCAAAAGTTTGATCATGTCATGCTTGATTCTGGGTTTAAAATAAACGAATGTGACAAGTGTGTGTATGTGAAAGACACACCAGATGGATATGTCATCTTGTGTTTGTATGTGGATGACATGCTCATTGCTGGTAGTAATGAGAAAATGATAAAATCTACAAAGGACATCCTGAGAGCAAGGTTTGACATGAAAGATATGGAATTGGCGGATGTGATTTTGGGAGTACAAATCACACGAACCCAGAATGGACTTGTGATAAGTCAGTCTCACTATGTGGACAAAATTCTTGAGAAGTTCAATGCAAATGACTCTAATGTGGCTAGAACTCCCATTGACACGAGTCAACATCTAACTAAAAATCGAGATGAGCCTGTTAACCAATTAGAGTACTCAAGAATTATTGGCAGCCTGATGTATCTAATGAGTTGTACCAGACCAGACTTAGCATATGCTGTGAGCAGACTAAGTAGGTACACGAGCAACCCAAATTCAACTCATTGGGGTTGCGTAACACGGGTGCTTCGATACTTGAGATACACACGGGATTACGGGCTGCATTATAGTAGATATCCAGCAGTTATTGAAGGTTACTGTGATGCAAATTGGATATCTGACACGAGTGATTCCAGGGCAACAAGTGGGTATGTATTCACACTTGGTGGTGCAGCGATATCGTGGAAATCATCTAAGCAAACTGTTATTGCTAGATCCACGATGGAATCAGAATTCATTGCTTTAGATAAAGCAAGTGAAGAGGCAGAATGGCTACGTCAATTTGTTGAGGATATACCAAGGTGGCCGAAGCCGGCATCGGCCATATGTATACATTGTGATAGCCAATCGGCAATTGGCAGAGCTCATAGCACAATGTATAACGGTAAGAACAGGCATATAAGACGTAGACATAAGACGGTACGACAACTAATCTCTACAGGAGTTATCACTTTTGACTATGTGAAGTCAAAGGATAACATTGCGGATCCGCTAACAAAAGGCTTAAGCAGAGAGTTAGTTCAGAAGTCGTCAGTGGGAATGGGACTAAAGCCCATGAAAGGCTAAGTTTATGCGAAGGAAACCTAACTCAGCTGACTGGAGATCCCAAGATCTGAGTTCAATAGGACAACCTAATTGTATGAACTGGCGAAGGTCACTGTGGGGGAGAGTTGGCCCACGTTTGAAAAAGGGAGCTTACTATAAACTAGCTTCCTAGTCCATTCCTAAAGTGACAAAGGTTGAGGTTAAGCTTATGGCTTTTAATGATTTGACTGAGGTAACCAGTCCCAGTAAATCACCTATGTGAGAGAGAAGTGGGGTCGCTTCGAAGGGTATTGTTGGGGCACAATACTTAATAGCTCTCGCAGAACCAGGCACGTGTCCATGACCATAACGGACACAACAATGAGGACTTGACGTTGTCAAGGAGAGTTTTGTGTGAAGCGTATTGTCGTCTACACAAACGGCAGACGAGTTCAAAGACATCGCGTTCTACTCAGAGCCAGTAGGCTAAGTACGTTTCATAAGCGAAGGTTCAAAGGGTCACACCTACCTATCGTATGCAAACCTCAACTGTTGAAATTTAATCGGAATGAGAATGTTTCTGTGAATAAACTCCCATTCATGTGGGGGATTGTTGGAAATTGTTTATGTGAATGTGAGTTGGCCTTGTTCCACATTGGTTGAGAGATGGAAATTGGAAGACTTTATAAGGTAAAGCTTAAGTGGAAGATTCAAAATGTTAAGTTACTTTATACTCTAGCACCTACCCGCGCGCGCAGGGGGGGTGCAAAAATGGGCTCTGGTTCGGAAAAAATTCTTGAACCAACGCGACGCCCGCATCTGCGGACACGAATGCAGCTCGAAAAACCCGGGTCCGCGCGACACGGTTTTTGCTACCCATTTATTTTTGTGACTTAAAAGAATGCTTCCAGAAGAAGGAGTTATACACCTCCTAGTCTTCAGCTACGGTTACGAAGACTCTTGGTCTTCAGCTTTAAGAGTGATTAATCCGTAATCATTGCCATCATTATTTGTGATTAATAGTGATTAATCACGTCAGTTTCATGCTGATGGTTTTGATTATATAATAGAACTTCCTGTGTTACGGAAAGATACACAACACAGATAAATCACTCTCTCACATAAACAACTCTGTTGCTACAGAAAGAACACGACACAGAAGCAGGCGACTTCCGGTTAACTTTCAGGCAAGTGTGATAGTCCGCAGTGCACCGCGCCGCGCTATTGAACCGGTGTACCCTGGGAACAGACGACGAATCTGTTTAAGGGAATTGTGTCAAACACAAGCCCGGTTCCGTTTTCTAATCTGTTCAGTTTTGCCGTTTTCTGTTTGTTTCTTTGCAGACTCATTGCTGTCTCTATTTACTGTAAGAATTTCTAACATATAGCGCCGGATTATTAAGGCGAGTAATAACTGAACTGTTAATTAAACCGAATTGAAAGTCGAAATAACTAAAAACTGAATTAATCAAAAATTGGTTATCGGTTTTTTCTTGTACCATCAGTTAACCGAACCTAATCGAATCAATCCATTCATATTTTGATATAATTTCTAGCTTTTATACATCCATTTCATGTTTTAGATACATCCATTTCAAGTAATTTTGCCATCATTTTATATATTTATACATCAATTTCAAGTATTTATAAATCAATTTCATGTATTTTTAAGAAAAAATACAGACCAAGCTTGGTTTTGGTTGCTAACCAAAATTAACCTAACTGAAAACAAGAAATTAGATGAATAAACCGAAGCAATTAACCGAAAATGATTGGTTTATAAAATAGATTAACCAACGACTTCGGTTTCGATTAATGCTAATAACCAAAACGAATCGAAGTTGGCAAACCTCTAATGTAACCTAGGGGGGTTTCCTTGGCGGGGTGTAGTTAGGGTTTGTGAACATGTGGCTGAATTTGAGCATCTGATTGTTGTACTTGTGTGTTTATTTAATTTTAATTAAAGTAAAATCGTTTGGGTAGTTGTTGGCGTAACTAGGAACACGATCTTCACCCTTACAACTTTTCTTAAAAACAATCAGATTAACGTTAGTAGATTGTTTATTACTTTTGGACGTTGTGGTGCTAGACATGTGACATGGAGAGTGCTATGAGGTTGCCAATTTTCAAGACAAAAGGTTATGTAACCATGTGATACATAGGTTGAACAATTTAAATTAAATATATATAAATATAATTAAGATAAATTAAATTACATTTTATATTAAAAAAATTGTTTAAACAATCGACAAAAATATAAATTATTCATCAGGCTCTAAATTTCTTATAAAAAAATTCATTTTCATGTAAAACTTTTTTCAAACTTTCCAAAATATACATTTCAAACCGTGGCTGGTACCTTTTACATCGTAGATACAACAGAACAAACAAATCAAAAGTAGTAAGAGTAATGATGTTTTGAATACAAGAAATCATTAAAAACAGAATGTAAGAGGATTAGGGATGAGCACATAGAGCCGAATACCGATCCTGTCCCGTCCCGATCCCGTACCGAACCGATACCGAACCGAGGGTGTTCGGTATCGGTATCGGTACTCACATTTAGACGTTTCGGTTTCGGTATTATCGGTATCCGTACGGGATCGGTATGGTATCGATATTTTAAGGTAAAATACCGATACCATACCGGTACCGTACCGATACTGAACCGATACCGTACCGTACCGTATGTTTTCGGTATCGGTATCGGTATCGGTGTTGGGTTTTGAGAGATTTCGGTATCGGTATTTTCGGGATCGGTATCGGTTGGTACCGATACCGTCCCGAGCTCATCCCTAATGAGGATCATTAAATAAAGAAACAAATTAGTTTTATTTTATTTTATTATTTGAATATAAAATAAGAGTCTTCATGAGGGAGTATCATATCATATGTCCCTCATGTGTTTTCTTTTATTAATACACCGAGTTAGTGGAAAATACTCATGGATTTGACATTGACTACAAACTATAGTTACGTGTGTTCGTGTGTGTGGAGAAAGAGTGGACGATATAGAGAGAGGAATGAAAGAAAAGACCATTGTTTTGAAACCTGGACCGGACCGGCCGGTTGGACCAGGAACCGGGGGTCGAACCGATCCGGGTCGGGGCATTGAACCGGGGGTCGGACCGGTGAACCGGCGGTCGGACTGGGAACCATGCCGGTCGAACCGGGTTTTGGAGGGGTTGAACCGGATTTTTTATATTTTTTTAAATTTTACCCCTATTAAATTTACGACACCATCCGGTTCTTACATCCGGTTTGACCGGTTGGACCGGTCGGACCAGTGAACCGGTAATGCGACCGGTTCGACGTCCGGTCTGTTTTGAAAACATTAAAAAGATGAGTGAGGTCCATAAAGGGGTTATTGGTTTATTATATATATATATATATATATATATATATATATATATATAGGGGATGGTTAAAATGGAAACCACAAAAAGTTGAAAAAACCTTGCAAACTTCATCCAAGCCATCCATTCCACTTGATCAATGGTCATGATTAAAAGTTAATATTATATAGTTGCAAGATGACAAAAAAGGGTAGAAGGGTCATTTACACCCTCTTCTCTCTCCATCAAATCAATCATACTTCTCACTCTCTCTTTCTCACACCAACCTTCTCTTTCCAACATTCTCTCTCATACTTTTTTGTTGACAAAAATCAGAATTTTAGTTTATTAAAAAAATATTTTATTCATCAATCAGATTCACATATTCATAGAAATTGTTCCAGCACCAGTGTTGTTACGTACGTAAAATCCGTCGCGATAGTTTTATATGAATTTAGAAAAATCCTAACCCTGTTAATTTTTTTATTACAACATTTTGTTTTGGTTTCACTGCACCAGCACCAGAGTTGTTGCATACGTAACGAAAGGTCCATATGGTTATTTTTTGATATTCAGTACTTTTAATATTCAGTACTTTTAAGATTCAGCCTGTAACATGAAATTATATTACAATGAAACTGTTCTGGGTTGGTAACATATGTTAAGATTCAACAGCCGATATCATTTTTGTTAAAGTAGTACTACATTGCATTACATTACAGAAAACTTGCAGAAAACATACTAATAAAAAAAGCGATACATCATATTGTTCATCCGCCTAAAAGATAATAGTCAAGAAATATATTACAGTGAAACTGTATCAACAACAAAACATACAATTAAATATTCATACCCCGCCCATGCATGCAATAACCCCGACATCCCGCACTGCAACCAACAGTAACTGACGGCATCCGATAACCATACTTTGCATAAAAAGCCCACTGTTCCTCAGTATAACCTATACCCTCCCATTCAGCCCTAATACGCTCACCTCCCGGATACGTGAACGGCAGCACGGGTTTGTTAAGTTTAGGTTCATATGGTTCTTCATATTCAGCCCCTGGGTCTGATTCGTAACCAACCGCCCATTCAGGTGTGTGATTTACATCATCCACATCATCCTCCGGTGTCATGTACTCTTCTGGTGGCGGATATTCTTCGGGGAAGGCGTAATCAAAGGCCGCATTCCAATCAAAATCCTCGTCACTTTCAAACCAATCGTCCGCCTGGAGTACGGGTATAACCGGTTGTAATGGCGGAATGTCGGGGGCAACGGGGGGGGGGGGGGGGGGGGGGGGGCGGGGTCATGTTCGGCTGCAACAGGAGGGATGACCAAATCTACCGGTGGGGGTGGTTCAGGTTCGGCTGCAACAGGAGCAATGTCTGGTTCATTTTGAGGTGGGTCGTGTACAATTGGGATAAGATGGTGACAGCCCTCAAAAACCTCCGAAGGCGGAGTGTTGGGGTTGGAATCCATGGTTTGACAAAAAACAGGACCTGTAACGTATGTTATAGAAGAGTAAGTGTTGACATTAGAAATATGAAACAGGGAAAAGAAACTATTTTCTGTTAACAAAATATAGGTAACAAAAAAACTAATACATGCAAAAACAAAAAAAAAAATACTGTATAACTAAAGGTGGGAAAAACACGATTGTTACATGTGTAACAGGTTTTTTTCTGGAAACACATACAACCTGCTGTAGTCTGCACCCAGCATCCAGTTTTTGCTGGTATAAAAAGCAAACTTTGACTACAAAACAGATACGCTACACACGTAACACCCAACCTTAAAACAGAAGAACACACTGGAACAAAAATAACAGAGAAAACACATATCACAACGTTCTGCAAATTCATTCTGGAAACAAGTTTCTATCCTTTTTGTGTCTTTAATGAAAAAAAAAACTCATACATGAGAAAAAAAACACGATTACTACATGTGTAACAGGAACAGAGTTTGAAAAAACAACAGTTATCTAATCTGCAGTGAACAAAGATTGTAAGAAAGTATAGACGATAAAGAAACGAAAACTTAAGCTAAATTCTAACTAAACACAAAGATTATAAGAAACTATAGGCGATAAAGAAACCAAAACTTAAGCTAAAATCTAGATTATAATATACCTGAAAAAGAATTTAACAAAAAGAGGGGATTTTTCATTCTGGAAACAAGTTTCTATCCTTTTTGTGTCATTAGTAAAAAAAAAACTCATACATGAGAAAAAACACACGATTACTACATGTGTAACAGGAACAGAGTTTGAAAAAACAACACTTATCTAATCTGCAGTGAACAGAAAACACAGTTTGATATGCTAAAACACAGAAATCATATTATATTTTTGAAAAAAAGTTATGCTACACACGTAACAGTCAAACTAAACACAAAGATTATAAGAAAGTATGGACGATAAAGAAACGAAAACTTAAGCTAAAATCTAGATGATAGGGTCCAAAGAGATATAAACCTAAATGACTTTATATTATATTAGTATTTTTCAATAATCAATAATCCAAAAAAAAAAAAAAAATTCTTTTTCAATAGTTTCAATTACAAAAAAAGATTAATAAAAAGGCTAAAGTTGATTATTATAATATATCTGAAAATCAGACATACGTAAAATAAAAAAACTCATACATGATAAAAATAAAAAAAAAAGACAGGCATGGTGCAAGAACACACAGGTATTACACGTGTAACAGGAAAAACACAGACAACATTTATCTAATCTGCAATGAACAGAGAACAGAGTATGATATGCTACACACGTAACAGTCTAGCTAAACACAAAGATTATACAAAGATATGTCTTCGATGGCTTCGATTACACTCAGAAAATGTACTATTATTTTACAATAATTCAAAACCAAAATGACTTTATATTATATTGGTGGTGTTCCATAATCAGCAATTACAAAAAAAGATTAATAAAAAAGTCTACACTTGAATTCTATAATTTATCAGAAAAAAATTTTACAAAACAGGGGGCATTTTTCAAAAAATAAAAATTCACAATTGTGTTTCTATCAAAAACAGAAGTGATTCAACAAACACAAAATAAAGAAATCAGTTGGAAATAAGATTCAACCACTGAAATACGATTCAACAAACAAAGATTTTGATTACAACTTAATAAAAAAATCAAACATAAAAAGCAACATGGAAGGAGATAAAAAAATGGAAATAAGATTCAGGCACTGAAAAACACCTGGTACTCTCTCCGGTCGTCT
This sequence comes from Ambrosia artemisiifolia, assembly GCA_032199755.1. Classification (NCBI taxonomy): domain Eukaryota; kingdom Viridiplantae; phylum Streptophyta; class Magnoliopsida; order Asterales; family Asteraceae; genus Ambrosia; species Ambrosia artemisiifolia. The sequence goes on along the minus strand of CM063526.1, from coordinate 27,557,172 downwards.
TCTCCGGTTATCTTCTCCGGTGGTCTTCTCCGGTGGCCTTCTCCGACGATGCTGACGATGCTGACGACGTTACGAGGGTATTGTTCGAGTTTGGAAATCAAGATTATGGAGGTTAGATATGAAGATGATGGTGTTGGTGGTTGAATCTTCAAAAAAAAAAAAAACAGAGACGAGGGAGAGGATCAGGGGAGGGAAAAAATGAAATTTTGAAATGGGAGAGAGAAAGAAATCATTATATATGTGGTGAAAGGGGGTAAATTACTAAAATAACCTTGCCTTAATAAACAAATATTAAACTTTAGGGGTGATGTGGAAGAATGTGGTCCACTTATTGGGTTTGCTTGGGTTTTTTCAAATTCTTGGGTTTCCTCCCTAGCTTTAGCCTATATATATATATATATATATATATAAATAATTGCAAGATTTCTTTGTGAGTCATGTTTACTGTAGCTAAACGTCATGTCACCTACAGTATCCTCCGATGGCAACTTCAGTAATTTCGGTTGGTAGGTCGGCTATTTTCGACATTTACTTCTTTTTCCACTTTTAAAACCATTTACACCTCTTTTTAACTTCTGCACATGTTATCACCTTCTCTTTCGTTTAGGCCGGTTCGGTTTCTCTCCAGCTCAGATAAAGGTGGGAGCAGTGGTGGACAGAAGGGATGGGTTGGTGGCGGTGGTGGACACGTCGGAGGTAGTGGGGGCGGAGGAAGCAAAGGAGTGGGAAGCAGTGGCGGGTGTGGACACGGAGAGCCAAGCGGCGGTAGTGGTGGCAAACAAGGCGGCGGGCATGAACCGCTGCGGCGGCTCTGTTTCACACAGAGAAAAACCTTACAGACAAGGGAGACCCGGTGATTGTAGGTAGGCGTGAGGAAGATGTCATGAGGGTGGCGGTGTGGTTGGGTTTAGACAGAGAGGGAGAGGGAAACGAGAGGAAAACGTGTGCTGGTGGCTGTGAAAGTGGTTTGGTGGTGTCTTATTTTGATGCCAGCAGTGGGTGGTTGAAGCAAAAGTGGAGAGCAAAGGAAAAGAGGAAAAGTTATGCTTTGGGATGGTCAACATGAACATGGGAGCAGCTATTTTTGTTTGATGGTTTTGTAGATTTTAATAAATTATTAATCAAAGAACCTTCATTGTTTATTTTTTGATGGGAGCAGCTCTTTTGTTTCACCATTTTGTTTCCTATTTTTTTCAAGATTTAATAAAACAACAAGTTACAACTGGATAGTGGGTAAGCGGCCAATAACCCTGGCCTCACCTATTTTTTACGCAGTGATGGAATTTTACGATTTTCATAGGTAAATTGAGTCCGGCCTCCACCGATTTGATCTTTCGGCCACTACCGATTAAAAAATTTCGAGTCCGGCCCCAACCGATTCGAGAACCAAGCTTCGCCACTGGCCAACAGGCTACGCTCTATTCACAGTTTAACTATGTGCTACTTTTCTAAAAACGCTAAAGGCTCGATTTAGGGGTTATGTGCATGAACAACTTGCCAACACGCAAAGGCCATTTTGCCCGTAGTTAAATGTCATCATCGAAACACGTGTAACATAATAGCAATCGCTATGTTGTCGCAGCAACGCGCGACATCGTAGAAAACTAGTTATAGACATTTTGTTGGAAAAGTGTGACGTGGAGGTCTTTTCTTTAGCCTTGGGTGGCATTTTGGTGTCCCCACTCCGGCCAACAAGCATACCCACATTGTCGAAATTATTACTAACTTTTACATTTATTTTTCTTAACATTTTATTTTTATATAAAATTTAATACGGAATTCTTAAATTTTGTCAAATTTTTAACATAACTTTAATTTTATTTGCATAAATCAGTATATATACAGTTTTGATACGTTTATTACAAGTTTACGTATAGATTTTAATTTAATAAACCACTTGACCTTTAAAAAAATGAAAGTATTAAAAAAAAGGAAAACATATAAATTTATTTGTGTTTGTTTTTTTAAAGTTCATCTTTGCTTTTATTAACATATTTTGATGCTACTTTCAAATCGTTAATCAGATGTTAAAAAAAAAAAAAAACTAAAACGTGTATGCTTTTATGTATGTAAATGTGTACTAAAATTCAAATTCGTATGTAAAATAGGCCATAAACCTTTGTTTTATGGTCAGGTGAGTATAACATCGGCTTGTTAACACGACACAACTCTTCGTGAAAATGTAGGTTGTCAGATGCACACTGGTCCATGATCGGACCACGAATCGACCGTTATTCTCCTATCCAATTCAGATCTCCCAAGTCATGCTCAATCCTAAAGCTCATGGTCGCAAGTGCGATCGGTTGAGATTTGTTAACATTCACCTAAAGAGTTAATAGCCAAATTAAATCGTCCCTGAGGTTTGGCCAGTTTTGCTACATCAATCCAAAATCAAAACTTTTTTACATCTGGATCCTTCTGTTTTACATTTTGTTGCCAAATTCGTCTTTGAAACTAACCCAGTTAAATATTGTCGTTAAGTTAGGGGGTATTTCTGACTTTTTGCTTAGGAAATCGAGGGCATTTTAGACATTTTGTATACTTTATTTATTTAAATTTTTTAATTTCTTTTTTTAGTGTTAAAAAAAACCTCTACTCTCTCCCCTACATCTCTCTTCAAGTTCAAACCACCACCACCACTACCATCACCAATCCACTATCAACCACCACCACACAACATCAACCTAACATCACCAATCCACTCAACCCACCATCCATTTTCTTTCTTTACAAAACCACTCAACCCACCATTTTCTTTACAAAACAACACACACACACACACCAGATCCGAGACCATAAAAAACTCATCTCATTACCCGTCGATTTACTACCTCTCTAAACCCATCGCCGCACCACCTCCTCCGTAGTTTTTAATCGAAATGTTTGAATTTTACTTATTGTTTACGACAGAGTTAGATTGGGAGCAGTATCAGGAAATGTGACCTCCTGGGAAGTCTCCACCGGGGCAACAAAAAACAAATCCGTGAGCTACAAAAAACAAATCCGTGAGCTCTGGATGGGCAACCCATCGGGTCAAAGTGGAAAATATTGGTGGTTAGAGGGGCCGGATGTTACAGGTGGTATCAGAGCCACTCTTGTGCCATTCGTGATGGTGGGTGCAAACCTCAACAGGACGATGAGACTCTTTAACAAGGCGTGAATCTGACACCCCAGGAAAATCCCACATCGTCCGTGACCAGGAAAGATCCTTGGTTCATATGTAATCCAATGCCTCTTAAATCACCAACGCTATTTGGGGCTTAATGTTAGTGGATGAGAGGAGAACTCCACAGTTAAGCATGCTCAGGTGGGAGTAGTATCAGGATGGGTGACCTCCTGGAAAGTCTCCACCGGGGCAACCAAAAACAAATCCGTGAGCTCTGGATGGGCAATCCATCCGGGAAAAGCATACAATATTGGTGGTGAGAGGGGTCGGATGTTACAGATGTGACACCCGACAAACTCAGGTTAATAACTTTTATCAAACTTATAAGTCTACCTTAGAAAAACATTCATAAAACGTACTTAACTGGGTTAGTTGAGTCAATTTGATGATTTGGAGGATCATCGGGAGTCGTTATGGTGATTCGGGGAATAATCGGGTGTCGGTTCGATGGTCCGGGGGATCATCGGGAGTCAGATTATATCCATATGTCCAAGGGTTGGTGATTCGGAGGATCACCAGGTTAAACGCACACACGCGAGTCTCGAGTCCCGAGAATTAGTGAATTAACGTCAACATGTTAGTTATCGAGTAATAAATGTGTTACAACCATTATATATCGTGCTGATACGTGTACACGTGAAATTATGTGTTATCATAGCAAACGACTCTAAGGAGGCAACTAGCTTAGCTAGTGGTGTGTTTAGGAGGCAACTAACTTTGCTAGTGGTGTGCATAAGGAGGCGACTAGCTTTGCTAGTGGTGTGCATCAGGAGGCAACTAGCTATGTTAGTGGTGTGCATAAGAAGGCAGCTAGCTAGCTAGTGGTGTGCATCAGGAGGCAACTAGCTTATGCTAGTCGCCCCCTATATGCCAGGCGACTAGCAACAGCTATAAATACCATACTTGACTTGTTAAACATCATTTGTGCAACCCTAACTCACTCCAAACCTCTTCTACACCATTCTTGACCTAAGTCCTAATATGTTCGATACCCTTACTATGACTTTCTACTTTTCTTTCACTGGGCATTTGATCCTAAGTCCTAACCCTGTTATACTAATTGATCAATCTTACATAAATGATAATGATCGCCACAAATAAATGTAATAAACATAAGCAATATGGTGTAACTAAGTTTACACTTAATTTATTACAACACTAACTTCAGATTTAACAAATAATAAAACATATAAAGACCCTTGAAATGAAACTAGTACAGTTATTTTCGAATTAACGACAAGGCACCAGAGAAGTTCTTAGCTTTCAAGATTAAGTACTCTTTCACAGTCAAGCATTTAAAACAATGCTTCTGAAACTTAGACGAAGGAGCGACCCTAGACTCAACCGGAGGTCCATGAAAGTAAGCAACTGATATCCGATGCTTTGACTGATTCACCATGGCTCGATGAGTAAGAACCGGAAACTTTGCATTAGATAGTATATGCAAGAAATCACCTACATTCACCACAAATGCGCCCTCGATGGGTTTCACCTGCCTCCACCCTAAACCTTCAACAAAAATCTCTAACCCGCTTATACCACCTTGGTTGAGAAAGGTTAGAAGGAGGGAGTCTGTGTGTGGTGCAAGACCGACGGCTTGGCTAGGGTTAGGGCAAGATGGGTATGAGTTTAGTTGAAGTACAGTTTGAGCATCATGAGTTGAAATAGCCCAATTACGTTCTTCTTGTGTGACATCTAATTTCTCAAGGATTATAAGCAAGAGGCTGTGAGCAAGTAGTTTCATTTGGTTTTGGTAAGCATCCATTGTGTCACTAGCATAATATTCATCAAGGAAAAGAAATACATTAGATATGTAAATAATGTGCAAAACGCAAGTCAAAGAACGATCATAAAATAATAAATGAAGTATTCGGTGTTTGTTAACAATTTTGGTATTGAATATATGACCGATGTTAATTGTATACACTTGTCATGATAAAATAAGCAAATCGCGTTTGATATAAATGACCATATATGGCTATTTTAACAAATTTGATTAATTTTCTTGTAGCATGATTATTATATACGATACCTGTGGTATGTAAAAAATATTTTTTTGTTAACTATATTCGCTTAATATGTTAAAAGAATCTAATGTAACAGATTTTGCAAATCCGCGTTTATTTATATCCAAACTCAATCACTTCACTCACAGCAATGAACAAAACGATCCATTAAAATTGTATAATTCTTTTTTTTTTTAAAGTCAATGACCGATTTATTCTCATTTACGAATTAATTCTTTTAGAAAGCTTGCCACCATTTTAACTTGAAAAATTGGATTTTAATAATCTCAATTTTGACCTATTGGTCGGGATTAATCACAACTCAATTTTGATGACATGGATCACTTATGTAGCAGCCTACGTTAACTAGTTGGGTTAACTTTTATATAATATGATATTGGTGAAGGAAAACATGTTTAAACTTGAGATTGTTGGTAAAGATTTTTTAAGTTGGGAAGGGATTAGTCCCAACTAATAGATTAATGTTAACATTATTAAAATCTAATTTTCATTTTAACTTGAACTTTTTTGAACAATATTAGGTGGCAATTTACTACTGTTTAAAATGGTTGATAAACTGGTGAAAATATATTTATTAATAGCTAAATTTATGCTAGATCTTTTTTCGATCACACACTTAAATTGCTTTTTTTTTTTTTTGAAAATCAAACTTCATTAAAAACACACGAACAAGGAATCTCCAAGACGGAGACGCCCGCTCGGACAGTTACATTACATCAATACAAAATGAATTCCAACCTTTCCAATCAACCTTCCCCCCATTGAATCTATTCCTATACCACAAATAACCCAAAGACTTGACATCAGACACAATCTTCGGGACGTTGATCTCCTCATTATTGAATCTTTTCCCATTCCTAGCTTTCCAGATAGCCCAACACGTCAAAACGATCACACCATAGACAAGCTGTTTCCGGACATTAGACCCATCCACACTAGTTGCCAGAACTAATATATCCCGAAAGGAAAACATGAAACCTTTCGGAATGTTACACCAATTACATATTGCATCCCATACGCCATTCGCATAAAAACAAGCTGAGAAGATGTGATCCGTGCTTTCTTCCGCATCGCCACACATGGAACAAATAGAATCCCCACAATATTCCTCCGAGCTAAGGCTACCAACGTCGGGATTCTATCTAAATTGGCCCTCCACATGAATAAATTACATTTGTTAGGAAGCCACTTACACCATTTATACACATTAGCATTCGACCTGGCCGCCTCTTGAATCAACCATCTTCGAGTTTCTTTAACCGAAAAGTCTTTATTATCCCTGTTGTTCCAAGCCCAATCATCCGATCTGTTATTCAGCCGCACATCACTTAGAGCCCGATGACAATCCAGCAGTTCTTGAACTTCCACTTGCGATTCCGGATATCTAACCCAATTCCAATTAATCAGACCACCTGCAGCATCGACTATCCTTTCATTTACCGTGCACCATTTATCTCTATCGAGACGAAAAATATTAGGAAACAGATCACGTAACGGAACTTCTTTCACCCACGTATCAATCCAAAACTTAATATCCGTTCCCCTACCAATATCACCCCGCACCATATTGCTGAACTGAGTCCCTTGAACCTTTGTTCGATAACCAATACTCACAATTTTAGCCCAAGTGCCACGGCTATTAGCACTAACAGGGAAGGCGTCCCATTTTCTTCTTGTCAAATGTATCGCGTCAATCAACCTCCTCCATAAGGCGTTTCGCTCAACTTTGTATCGCCATAACCATTTCAGAATCATAGCATTATTAATCACCTCTAGTTTACTCAAGCCCAAACCACCATTTTCCTTTGATTTTGTAACCTCTTCCCAGGCCACCCAATGAGTCTTTCTAACTTCATCACTCCCACCCCAAAGAAACCTTTTAATAATGCCTTCAAGCTTATGAATAACCATCACCGGCGCCTTGTAGAGCGAAAAATAATAGGTCGGCAAACTTTCTAAAACCGATTTAATTAACACCACCCTCCCTCCCATCGATAATGTATTTGCCTTCCACTTGGATAACCTTTTTTTGAACACATTTATAACCGGCTCCCAGTTATTAACTCGACCCATATTAACACCAACTTGGATTCCCAAATATTTAAACGGAGTACAACCCGAACGACAGCCCAAATTCTCAGCTTCGTTTTTGACCAACTGATCGTTAATACCCACTCCAAAAAGAGTAGACTTGTTAATATTAATACGTAAGCCGGAACACATGTGGAAAATACGTAGCATTCTTCTGAGAGCTAAAAGATTAAATCTAGACCATTCACCCATCACCATGGCGTCGTCCGCATATAGAAAATGGGAAATAATAGGACCTCCATCTTTGATGTTCACACCATTAAACGCTCCCACGTCACAAGCTTTTCTAAGAATACCAGAAAAAGCTTCCATGACTATAATGAATAAAAATGGGGAAATAGGATCGCCTTGACGTAACCCTTTACCACACCCAAACTCAAAAGTCGGAGAGCCATTAACTAGAACTGAAGATCTAGCTGAAGCAAGAATACCATGAATCCAATTGCACCAAAGCTCCGGGAATCGCATTTGTCTCAAGACCGAAAGCAAAAACTCCCAATTAACATTATCGTAAGCTTTCTCAAAGTCGATCTTGAACATAAATAATTCTTTTCCTTTCCGCTTCGCCCATGCCAATATCTCACTAATCATCAAAGGCCCGTCAAAAATATATCTCCCCGTCAAAAACGCCGATTGCGTTTCATGAGTTATATCACCCATAACCATTCTCAACCGATTCGCCAACGCCTTAGAAATCACCTTACTGATCATACCAATAAGATTAATAGGCCTGTACTCACCGAGAGAAACTGGATCCGAAACTTTAGGAATAAGAGTAATAAATGACGATCCCGCTCCTCGACTAATGGTCGCCGTATCTGCAAACGAACGAAAAATCTGCACAAAATCATTAGATAATAAACTCCAATATTTCTTGACAAATCGAAAATTAAACCCGTCCGGTCCTGGAGCTTTATCACTTCCACAATCAAAGACCGCTTCCTTTATCTCGCTTTCCAAAAACGGAGATATCAATTTTTCTGCCATCTCATCCGAAATCACCCGACCCATAACAATCTAAAACCGGACGAACCTTCATATTCTCGGTAAATTTATTTTTGAAAAACCCGAAAACTTCTTTTTTAACAAGAGAAGGCTTGGTAACCCATTCGCCATTGATCATTAACCCCGGTAAAGAATTCGACACTTTGCGTTTATTGATGATACCGTGAAAATAACGCGTATTTTCGTCACCTTCCTTAGCCCATCTAACTCTCGCCTTTTGTCGAAGATCTTTCTGATTAAATTCTTCCAGCTCTACAATTCTCGTTTTCGCCTCCTCATAAACCCACTGCTCTGCTTCTGAAAAATCCCGCTCCTCAATGACTTCATCCAAATCAGCCATGTCTTGGATAAGGTTCGCATACTCCACCCCTTCTTCCTTTCTCATTTTTTCTTTCCATGCCGTAATAGCTTGCCTCAAGCATTTCAATTTGTGCATCAACTGAATGTCCGGGTTACCGTTTCCATTAAACTTCGAACAAGTATTGATAACTAACTCATCAAAATCTTCACGTTGCAACCAAGAGTTAAAGAACCTAAAAGGTTTAGGTCCATAATTACGATCCTCCACCTTCAATAAAAGCGGGCTATGATCCGAACATTGTCTAGGGAGAGCACGGTACTCCGCATTTGGCCACTCGGACATGACACTCCAAGAAACAAATATCCGATCTATCCGACTACATTTGTTCCCAACCACATAAGTGAATTTGCGACCACGAAGATAATACTCATGTAAGCACGCCTCTTCTAAAAAATCATTGAAGTCGTTAGTCATAGCCAAATTGAATTTCAAGTTTCGACGCTCCTCTTTATCACGAACACAATTGAAATCACCTCCGACTATGACCATACCATTAACACCCCCAAGAAACCTCAATAAATCTTCCCACAACGTCTTCTTATCCGGGTTTTTTTTGTGGCGCGTAAACATTTATGACACACATCTCTTTGCTAGTTTCTTTAATCAACCCCCGAACTGCGAGAAAATACCGATTTTTAACCACATCAAGCATAACAAACTTCTTAATGTCCCAAAATGAAACTAAACCACCCGATCTCCCAGATGACTCGACCCATTCCACCCTAAAGTTGTCATTTCCCCAAAACCTACTCAAATCCACCCCATCCATATGAGAAAATTGAGACTCTTGCAATAAAATAAACGAAGCACTATTTTGAATCCGAATATTCCGCACCCACTCTCCTTTCCGGTCATTCCCCAGTCCTTTAATATTAATAGAGATCACATTCATTGAATACCCAATTGAACACCTTCGTTCGCTACCTCCTGAGCAATAGCTTCTTCAAAATTACCCATATTTTCAGCTCCTAGCACTTTAGCCAATGCAATAGTTTCCCGAACCTCACGACTCTGAACAAAATTAACTTGCCTTTCAGACTCCTCAGTACTACTCGGCCTTAATTGCACATCATTCACATATGCGGGTTCACCTTCTTCATTATTCATCATAGCCTCATTATTAAGATCTGGCGTCAAAAATTCCCCGTCTTGAGCATTAACCTCCGTTACTTTAGACGGCGTACTCAAATCCGGAAAAATGAACTTATCGATACCAAAAGGATCATCCCCATCTCGTAATCTTTTCTTAGGCCTATCCGGATTCGAATTCGAGTTAACTCTCCCCAAGGACGATTTCTTTTTGGTTCCAAACCTCCTCTTTTCTTCGAGTAAGTTGAACGATATGCTTCAGCAGCTACTTGACTGCATAAGCCATCGCCATCATTTGCATTGTCATTTCTATTCACCGGGCTGCTTTCACATACCTTGTCACCATCATTATCGTTGCCTTGATCCTCCATAACTATCTCCCCCTCCTCGTGGTATTTTCAATGGGAGCGTCCACTGACTTCATAGACTCTTCACAATCCTCTTCTTCATCAAAATCAACGATGCAATCCGGAACCCAACCCGCTTCCTCCTCCTCAATTAACACCTTACATTTAAATTGTTGCCATTTCAAAACACAACTTTGCTTGATCTTCTCCACATCATTAACAAGAATCCCCACCACAGCATATGAAAGATCCTTCCCTTCCTCTTCAAATTGTGCAGACTGAATAACTTTACCAAAATTAGCAGCTATGACATCAAAAACTTGTGGTTTTGATAATGTTAAAGGGACCCCATGAATTTTTGTCCACGCAATTCTCTCCACATTCATTACTTGACCATTCCAAACATCACACGACTCCAAAAATAACTCCCAACCTTGTTTATCGTCACGAAAAGCATCCCTTTCCATCTTGTCCATGAACACCAATAAAACCGTGAAACCCCCCACATAATGAATCTTAACTTTGTGTATTGTCATATTACTCAACTTTTGTCGCAGACTGATCAAATCATTATAACCTTTTACCTTAGCCACCAACCCATAATCATAATACTCATCAAAAGCCCCCATGTCCCCATCAATATTAATTTCCGGCACCCCAACCCCAACCTCCTTATTAAGTAAAGTATCCATGAACGAACGAGAACCACTTACCACGTTCACATGTTGATCCACGGCTTTTCCTTTATCCTTATCCCTCTCAGTTTCTACCCCAGTCTCCTGCTGATCATTCACAACCGGTTGCCACACCTTATCATTAGACTTCTTCTCCATTGGATCGTTAACGAATCGTGCCGGAGAAATAAATAGCTTATAACTTCCTATCCATACGTCCTTTAATCGGTACTCCAGATCAGCCATGTTTCTATCAATCTTGAACGTAACAAACCCAAACCGCTTTCCTAGACGATCCAGTTTTCTAGCAATATAAGTAGCTTGCACCTCTGCGTATGTATTCAAGACCTCGGCCAGATCTACCGATGAACACCTATCAAGCAGATTTGATACAAAGAACTTCACTCCCCCTGTTGAAACGTTGGATCGATGAGCGTTATTGTTAACCTTACCCCTCTTAGATGGCACATCGTACCACTCGTTGACCTTGAATCGCTCCCTTGCCGCCATGCATGCAGATGAAACCCTAATCGCCCCCTATTTTTTAAGTAACAAAAACAACAATAAACGTTGTTTTCTTTCACACTTAAATTGCTAATAGTGATTTTTTTAGCAGTGATTACTTCTGTTTATTTTTTTGATGGATCTTACACGAAATTTTTAAACCATTAATAAATGTAGTTGTAGTTCATGGCACCGATCGACTATATGGTAAGTTTTATGATCCATACGTCATGTGCATGAATTTGCATGTTAAAATTTGTCCAAACTCCAAAAAGAGAATTAGTTTTCTGAATGTAATGTTAATTTGGGCAGGTTTTAATAATTAAATACCTGTCAAATAACAATTTATATCACAAGCTAAGCCTATAAGACTTCCTATAAAGGAGTAACTAATCCATTCAGCCCTTAACCATCAAAATTTCATTTGTAACAACTTCATATGCTATATTAGTGGCCTAGGATCTTATTTGGTGACTTGTATGATGACCCATCACTTAAATTGCGAAAATTTCTAAAATTCCCGAACCGAAGGCCTTGTTTCGCAAAGTAATGTGTCCTTCACCCAATTCAGCCCTATTATCAACCTAAAGCATATTTTATATCATATTTTACCATTAGAAACATTTGGAATCAGATTTCGGTGGTGTGTGCACAACAACAACACATTGTCCCAAATCGTCCCTTTTCTTACATACTGAAAAACCCCGATTTTACCATTGTTGACCAATGAACTTTCTAACCACGCTAAGCCATAAATTACATTACAACAGGTCCTAAGTGGGGTTTTATGGCCCAATGAAACACCTGATTGATTAATTATCACAAGGAACTCAAAAATCACCAAAACATGAACCCTAGAACCCTAATTTCATTATCCTTTCAATTGACCCACCAAACCTTAACCAATGGCCCCCATTTTTGAATATGAAGTTAACCGCATACCTTAGGATCGTTTGGAAGCAAAACCCTAATTCAATCAACCAATTCGTCCAACAAATAATCAAGCCGATATGAAACCCTAATTTTTAGATTCATTCAATTAATCGATTTTAACATCAAAATTAATCATGAAGTCACTTAGGGACTTGATAAACTAACCTTGTAGGATGATTTAGAGGCGAATACCCTTCAATTTTGGCTCAATTGATTAGATTCGATTGGAACCCTAATTCGCCATAAACATCAATCAATAGCCATTTCAACATACAATTGATCAATGATTAACATAGGGTTTGAAAGAATTACCTTGAGGGATGTCAAGTATGGCTTGGAAGCTGCTCAAAAATAAAAACAAAAGTGTATGAGGTCCTCTTCTTGCGGCCGTAAATAAGGGAAGGGAGGAGGAATATTAGGGTTTTTCAACTTAATCAATTTTTCAATAAGGTCCCTCCATTTTGCTGCTATGTGGCGAAAGGTGATTGTCGCTTTTCACGGGTCTAGTCGTGGTTGGGGCTTGGTTCCGGTTAACTGTTCTTATACGGGTGTTTGGAAAAATTTGTCCAAATTTTGGAATGCTTACAAGATAGAGGGGATGGGGTTAAATGGTCTGATCACAGCCAAGGTAGGGGATGGAAGAATTGCGAGATTTTGGTTGGACTCTTGGATGGGATCTCAGCCGCTTAAGGAAGTGTATCCGGAATTATTTAGTCTTGATCGCATGAAGAGAGTTACGGTGAAGGAGAGGGTTACGGTGGCAGGAGGGATGCGGAGTATTAAGTGGGAGTGGACTCGGGCTCCTTCTTCGGCTCTAGAAATTTTGCAGCGGCAGCAGTTAGAAGCTCAGTTAGCGCAGGTCAGTTTCAATAATAATGCCGATGAATGGAGGTGGGATGAAGGAAAAGGAGAGGGTTTCTCGGTTGGTGCAGTGAAGAAATGGTTGCTTGGTCCGACTAATTCGAGAGAGAGTTTTGGCTTCTCTTGGAGTAAGTGGGTTCCAAATAAATGCAATATCTTCATGTGGAGGGCGTTTTTGGATCGGCTTCCTACTAAGGTGGCGCTCAGTCGTAGAGGTATTATGGTTGATAACCCGATGTGTGCTTGGTGCGAGTGTACTCATGAGTCTATAGAGCACATTTTAACAGGTTGTTGGTTTGCATCCGGAGTGTGGAATGCGATCACTAGTTGGTGCAACATCCCGGGGTTTTATGTTTTTCACGTTAAGCACATAGTGGATATGCATAATTTTTATGGGTTGGTTGGGAATAAAAGGATGGTGCTTCACGGTATTATGATCATTGCTTGTTGGAGGATGTGGAAAGCGAGGAACGAAAAGATTTTCGCGAATAAAGACTTGAAGATCGTTGAAGTGGCCGCGGATATCAAGATTTTAGGGTTCTTATGGTACAAGTCAAGGTTCAAAAATGGGGTGGTGGATTGGGATAGATGGAATAGATTTGAGATTATGTAATTTGGTTTTCTTGTATGTTGGTTTTCGGCTTCTTTCTCCGTCTTGGAGATAGTTTGCTTTGTGGTGGTTTAATAAAAGTTATCTTTCAAAAAAAAAAAAATTAGCGCCCAAAATATAGGGCCTACGATTAAAACAAAAAATTAGTCTTTATCATATTTGTCTCCTTCCATAGTCCACAAGTGTCTTCAATATAATGCAACCAAATGCACCTCAAGACATCACTTGAACCAAAGCTTGCCAACTACGTACCCACTTGAGTTACTAAACTCAATTTACATGATATGTTTCGTTTCTAATATGTACATAACAGAACATCTTACAGAAAAAAAAAAATTATAGATATACAAGACCGTCAAAAATGGGTTGGTCGATATATATTAATGTATATAAAACAATATATATCTTACCACCAAAAAATTATTTAATGTACACATGTAGTATATAGACACATGTAAATTAACATGATCAAACCCAATCAACTCAAACAAAGGTTCCCTTTGGGTTTATGTAAATCCCCCATCACAAAAGTGATTTTTCAAGCAACTTATACTTGTGATCATGACCACTCTATCAACGATCTATAAAAATGACCCTATAATCGATCACCGTATCACCCCTATCGACTTTAACACAATAGATGAGGTCCCAGAATCTCATTCATGGCCTCAGTTTGACGAACCCCTTACCAAGATTCAAACTCATAATCTTAAAAATTCAATGATTCCTGTTATCGATCTCACCAGTCCCAACGCAAAGAGTCTTATAGGTCAAGCATGTGAAACATGGGGCATGTTTCAAATTATTAATCATGGAGTACCCTCTGAGTTAGTAAAAAATGTTGAATCTGAGTCACGAAGGTTGTTTGCTCTACCAATTCATGAAAAGTGCAAAGTTTTAAGATTAGCTGATGGTGTCACTGGGTATGGTTCTGCTCGGATATCACCGTTCTTTGATAAGTGTATGTGGCATGAAGGCTTCACCATCATGGGTTCTTGTGTTGATGATGCTAAGGTTCTATGGCCGCATGATTATCAAATATTTTGGTAAGTTTTAGTTCGTGTCGTACATTTATTATTCAAACCTGCCTAAATTAACATTACATTCAGAAAACTAATTCTCTTTTTGGAGTTTGGACAAATTTTAACATGCAAATTCATGCACATGACGTATGGATCATAAAACTTACCATATAGTCAATCGGTGCCATGAACTACAACTACATTTATTAATGGTTTAGAAATTTCTTGAAAGATCCATCAAAAAATAAACAGAAGTAATCACTGCTAAAAAATCACTATTAGCAATTTAAGTGTGTGATCGAAAAACATCTAGCATAAATTTAGCTATTAATAAATATATTTTTCACCAATTTATCAACCATTTTAAACAGTAGTAAATTGCCACTTAATATTGTTCAAAAAAGTTCAAGTTAAAATGAAAATTAAATTTTAACAATGTCAACATTAATGTATTGGTTGGGACTAATTCCTTCCAAACTTAAAAAATGTTTACCAACAATCTCAATTTTAAACATGTTTTCCTTCACCAATCTCATATTAATTAAAAGTTAACCCAACTAGTTAACGTAGGCTACTACATAAGTGATCCATGTCATCAAAATTGAGTTGTGATTAATCCCAACCAATAGGTCAAAATTGAGATTATTAAAATCCAATTTTTCAAGTTAAAATGGTGGCAAGCTTTCTAAAAGAATTAATTCGTAAATGAGAATAAATCGGTCATTGACTTGAATATAATAAATAATTCAAAAACACATAAACGCGGCAAATTACATCAAGATAACGGGCAGACGGGCAACAAGCTGCGCCGCCACCCCTTTCTGGATGGCAAACCCTAACCTACTAAAAACGAACCCATGTCCCCCCGGAGTCGAGACACTGCCATGAATAACCCGTTGAACTCTATTTAGGAAACGAATGGCTTCCGGTGCCAACGAGCCAAAGGTATCAAATGCCAGGGGAACAAAAACGTGTTGGTTCTCCTCGCAGGCTTTAGCATGCTTCTCAACTTTCTTCGCCTCTGCTTTCCGCACAGCTTGCCCTGCTAAAAAACCACTATCCCTCAACCCAACCAGAGGAGACACACCTGTTAGGTCGACACAAGCGTACTTCCCCCCGACCCACCCAAAGACAAGCAGGTCTACTGGACGTAGGGTGGATCTCCCATCAGCGGGGTCCGAGAGGAAATTCACAGGAGCCTCCCTTTTGGCTGAGATCCCAGCCCTTCTTAAAATGTCCCAAAGAACGTCTCGGACCCAGTCATGCCTGTATTTGAAACCAGGCAACTCCTTACAATGAACCGCGTGTTCCCCGTATTTGTCCAAGCATGCCTTACGGCAAATCGGACAGACTTCATCTTCATGGTACATGGGGATCATCAAACGATATTTAAGAATTGCCCTATATTCAACCCTAGACATGGTTTGGCCCAAACCTTCGATTGGGATAACATTCAGAAAATCTTGGGCATGGGGGCTTTGCAAGCATTCAATAACTGCCTTTTGGCGGGGGGACAGATCAAAAGTTTCACCCAGGCTCTGTGCGATTTTGCCAAAGAGGGCATTCGCCAAAGTTTTCTGAGGCTTTGGGGGGGCGGTGTCCTTGTTGGAAAAACCGCCAATATCAAAACCTGGGAGAAAGTCATTTATCCTTTCGAGGGCCTGTACGTAGTCCAAGTCCATGTCGACAACCCCACTATTCCTTAAGATGTGGTCTTGGAGATTCCAAGACTGAGCTCGCGATGCCACAAAAGCATACACCCCAACATCTTTTGCTGAGAGGAGCCCTAATCCTCCCAAACGCATCGGCAAGGATGCCAGTCGCCACTGTAGGTCACCAAAGAACGGACCCCCACATACCACTATGTCTTCGATGGCTTCCCGCAGACCGTTGTCAAAGCATGATATCGCTTCATCCATCATGGCGGGTTGGCAGGTCCGCAAACCAAAAAGCAACTTAGCGACCCCCATACAAGATCTGAGCAAGAGGAGTTCACTCTGGGGATCCCTAAGGCAGGGCAAAAGTTTCATAAGATCAACCGCCCGCGAGGCTCTTCGCTCTGCCAATTCCTGTATAAAGTTAGAGTCCCGACTAACAGCCCCTCCAAGGAGCTTCACCCCTTTTTCTGGCCTGCCAATCCCACTGGGGAAAAGCCCGTCCCTACGTTTCAACCCGTTACAGGACGGCCAAAACACCTCAGTTTTCTTAATGTTCAGTTGAAGCCCCAGGGATGGTCCCTCCTTCCGGATGATGTCTAAGGCATTCGCAACATCGATGGCATCGCCTATAATTGTCCCATCATCAAGGTACCACGCATGAAAAGGGAGGTTACAGTTTTCTTGCACCCGGAGAACCAGAGGGTGTAATGCCAAGGCGAAAAGGAGGGGACCTAAAGGGTCCCCTTGTTGAACCCCCGTAGTGGCCCCGATACAATCATTACCAACATACAACCTAGCTGGCTGGGCATATAAGAACTGGACCCACAAATAGATAGACGGGCAATGCTGAAGAACTTCTCGGAGAAGGGCAGTGCGGTCTATCATGTTGAACGCGTTTGAAAAATCCACAGTGAGCATAGCTAAAGAACCGTCTTCATGGAAGGAGTTAATGAACCTGTTAGCACTGTGGAGCACCGCCTCTGCCCCATTAGGAGTCCCCACCCCAAATTGGAAGTCCCCCAAATACTTAGCCATTTCCTTACCAACCTTCCTCATTGCCACTTTAGATACCAGTCTGCGCCAAATGGCCCCTATTGCAATGGGACGGATCCCGTTATCAGGTTTCAAAAGAGGGGTAAGGGGGGCCGAGGCAATAAATTCAGCAAGGACCCTGGGACATAACCCCCCCAGCCATAAGTTGACGACTTCAGTAATAGCCGAGAGCAAACCCGTGGAAGCCATAGACCCCTCTCCGCTAAGGGCGTCCGATAGATGCTGGGCCCTCAAACCGTCCCTCCCGCAGGAAGTCCCTTTAGGGAAAGATCGGATGCATCGTAGCACACAGTCCTCATCCACCACAAGCGCGGGCATGATGTCGGAGTTAGAGGGCAAGGACGGGGGAGGCAACACTGGATGTTTATCAATGAGGGCTTTCATGGTAGAATCCCCAAAAGGAGCAACCCCACTAGAGCACAACACCTTGACAGCAGCTGTGAAATGACCATCTCGTACTTTCCGGAGGCACTGTTTGACATTGGGGCTCTGTTCAGTAACCTCACTCCCCACTGCCCCCTCCTTGAAAAAAGAAACACCTCCTGCGGAATCGAAGAGAGAAGGAACAAGATCTGCAAACCCAGAACCGTCTTTCCACAAAGAAAGCGATTGCAGGATGCTGCGACATTGCATTGATTTCCTATTCCCAGACCTCCGTTCCTGCCTAGTGGACGGTTTGACCACCCGCAAGGTACATCGAGGCAATAAGAGCAGTTTGACCCAACTTTCTACGGAGCCTGGTGAAGCCACCACTTTGCGTAAGGCACCCGTCAAGGCCTGGACAAACGCCAATCGACAGCTTGGGGGGATGCTCTTGACAGTTTGAATGGGCAGCGAGAAAACCTTTTCTAAGAGGGATATATCCCCAACCACGCCTCCTGAAGGACCAGGTTCCATGTCCACAGTCACGTGACGAGGTTTCTGGATCCCAACAATGAAATCTTCCACATCTCCCGTAACCACAGAGAAAGAGAGGACGTCATCAGCACTGTGAACGCACCTTTTGCTGAGAGCATGCATCACCATGCACCTCCCACATAGCCATTTAGCCCCATCCCTAAGAGCGCCCCCAACTTCCGTAAAAAGGTCCAAGTCTTGGGAGATTGCATCTTGCAAAGACGCCCTCCTTTCTTCTGTCTTGAGATGAAAACTCTGCATGTGCTCTAGAAGGCGTAAAAACCCTGAAGACCCCGGTTTACCATCTTTACACTCATGTAAAAGCTTAAAGGGGCATGATCTCAAACCACTACTCGAGCCAGGGTCAAAAACTCCTTTTTTAACATTCCGGTCCCTTTTATTAGGAGCCATATGCACGCAAACACCAAATAATAAAAAAAAGCACGAGAAAAGGAAACCCCAACTCGAGGCAAGTCAGGTAAAAAATTAACGCGGTCCGAAACCACACCCAAACAAGCACAAAGGAGCCTGGAGGGGAGCAACCAAAAATTGCTCACCTCCTACCCGCCTTTTTTTTTTACGTCATCAGGCCTCGATTAACAGCGCTGACGAAGAGGCGTACGGGAGGGAAGCTTCAATATCTATTATTATTATATTTATTATTATTATTATTAATGTTATTATTATTATTATTAGTAACTAATATTATTATGTTGTTATTAATATTATCACTATAGTCAACCAAGAGAAACAAAGTCAACCAACTAATCTGAAAACCAAAAGTAGCAGGAAAGGGTCGAACGTAGGCGGCAATACGAGTGGGTTGAAAAAAAAAGGGTCGAAGGAAGGCTGTACGTGGAGGTCGAATGAAGGCAGGAGGGGGTAAAATTGGTCGAATGAAGGCAGTAGGGTCGAACGTAGGCTGCAAGAGGGGTGCAAGAGGGTCGAAAGAAGGCAGGGTTTGAAAAATAGCCGTTGGGTGGGTGTGGAGGAAACGCTGGAAACAGCTCAGGGAAAGGAGGAGGAGGTGTGGAGGTGTAGGAAAACAGAGATGGGTGAAGGCTATGGGGATAACGGGAGGGGGAGGGTGGAGGCGGAGGAGGTTTACGGAGGAGGAGGGCGGAGGCGGTGGAGGTTGACGGAGGAGAAGGGTGGAGGAAAGAGGAGAAGGCGGTGGAGGTGGAGGGAGGAGGCGGTGAAGGTGTATCGGAAAATTATCCGGTGACGATGGAGGAAGACTCAGTTGCACGTGCACGAAGACAATTTTAATGGATCGTTTTGTTCATTGCTGTGAGTGAAGTGATTGAGTTTGGATATAAATAAACGCGGATTTGCAAAATCTGTTACATTAGATTCTTTTAACATCTTAAACGAATATAGTTAACAAAAAAATATTTTTCACATACCACAGGTATCGTATATAATAATCATGCTACAAGAAAATTAATCAAATTTGTTAAAATAGCCATATATGGTCATTTATATCAAACGCGATTTGCTTATTTTATCATGACAAGTGTATACAAATAACATCGGTCATATATTCAATACCAAAATTGTTAACAAACACCGAATACTTCATTTATTATTTTATGATCGTTCTTTGACTTGCGTTTTGTACATTATTTACATATCTAATGTATTTCTTTTCCTTGATGAATATTATGCTAGTGACACAATGGATGCTTACCAAAACCAAATGAAACTACTTGCTCATAGCCTCTTGCATATAATCCTTGAGAAATTAGATGTCACACAAGAAGAACGTAATTGGGCTATTTCAACTGATGATGCTCAAACTGTACTTCAACTTAACTCATACCCATCTTGCCCTAACCCTAGCCAAGCCGTTGGTCTTGCACCACACACAGACTCCCTCCTTCTAACCTTTCTCAACCAAGGTGGTATAAGCGGGTTAGAGATTTTTGTTGAAGGTTTAGGGTGGAGGCATGTGCAACCCATCGAGGGTGCATTTGTGGTGAATGTAGGTGATCTCTTGCATATACTATCTAATGCGAAGTTTCCGGTTCTTACTCATCGAGCCATGTTGAATCAGTCAAAGCATCAGATATCAGTTGCTTACTTTCATGGACCTCCGGTTGAGTCTAGGGTCGCTCCTTCGTCTAAGTTTCAGAAGCCTTGTTTTAAATGCTTGACTGTGAAAGAGTACTTAATCTTGAAAGCTAAGCACTTCTCTGATGCCTTGCTGTTAATTCGAAAATAACTGTATTAGATTCCTTTCAAGGGTCTTAATATGTTTTATTATATGTTAAACCTGAAGTTAGTGTTGTAATAAATAAAGTTTAAGCTTAGTTACACCATATAGCTTATGTTTATTATATTTATTTGTGGCCATCATTATCATTTATGTAAAATTGATCAATTAGTATAACAGGGTTAGGATCAAATACATAGTAAAAGAAAAATATAAAGTCATAGTAAGGGTATCAAATGGACTCCGATTGAACTCATTCAAGTAGAATTGGAACCGTTTCATCGAACCATACGATCTTAGTTTTTAGGTTTTTCCTTTTTCGGACTTTTAGCTTGTAGTTTTTAGAATTTACGTTATATCATTGTGTCTTTTATGTAGCATTGTGTCTTTTATGTAGCATTGTGTCTTTTTCTTATTTTCATCATTGTGTCATTTTTGCAATTCTTTGTGTCTCTTTTCTTTAGCATTGCGCTATATTTTTCAGCATTATGTTGTATTTTGCGGCTCATTGTCTCATATTTCGTGATCTATTGTATTTTTTGTATCATTCCGACCCTTCTCATTTTTATTACACTGTGTAGGATAACTTGACCCTATTATAATATCCCTAAGTTTATAACTGATATTTATTTGATGGACGGAATTACTCTTAGTAATATTATTAAGGTGTCCCCTAGGTGTATAAAGAAATTAGGGTTGACACAAACATAACACCATAACATCTAATGTAGCCAGTCCCATGACTCTCATCTCTTTCAACCGTGTTCATAACTCAAGAATACCTAAACCATCAGAACGATACACCATAAAGGGAACCCGATTAAGATGATGGTGTCTTCCATTACCACGGTTCCTGAATGGTATATCATATCAGGTACACATGATTAAATCTACTTATTTATTCATATTCATATTCTTATTAATATAATCAACATGTGGTATCGGATGGATGTTGATTATATCAATTCAATCATATAATTTGATTTGCAAAATTTGTTTGTAAATTGAATAAACGAAAATAAATTATATTAAACTTCGATTTAGCGAATAATAAATTAATGTTACGAATGGATAATTCAATTCCACAAATTTCAAAAGAGCTATATGTCATTAATGACATTTGTTTACTGAATCGTTAAAAAAAAACAAATTGATCTCTCTGCCTAAAGGTTTCATAAATCGAAGGAAAGGTTTCAAAGCCATTAATTGACTTTCATAAACCACCGCAATTCTTTTCATGAATCGGTGAATCATTATGATTGATTCCCATAAACTTAATTTCTAGGAAATCAAAGGGTTAAAGTTTTAAACTTTAGATTCAAATAGTTAAAACTTTTAACTATTTGTAACTATTTGAATCTAAAGTTTAAAACTTTAACTCTTTGATTTTCTAGCTGGAAATTAACTAACCTATTGAGTCTAAATTTCTAACTCCGTTAACTAAGTCTGTTAAATTTCAGTGAAAAGACAAAAATACCCCTACTTTATAAAATTAAGAACAATCCTTATATTCATGTACTACTAACAATAAAATCAGTAAACCGGTGAAGAAACACGGATCCTAGATCACCGGGTCAGGGTTGATCCAAGTAGTGTGAATCCACATGAAGGGTAAAGATTTAAAAATGGTAGTATATAGTTATAGGTGAAGGTCTTAGGAACTAGACCAACAGCAAGTGGAGATGACTGATTAGAAGAGCCGAGCCTCTAACTGTTGGTTATCTAAAAACAAGGGTTGGAAAAGTACGATGTGCTCGTAGTCTTTTCAACGGGAGTGTTGTGAATGAAAAGTAATGCCATAAAAGGAGAAGGGGTTACTTCTTTTATAGCACTTTGACATTCGACACTCTCAACCCGTCCTCTACCCTTAATGGGGACCGACCCAGGGAGAAGTATCTCCTAGTCTTCGGCCCAAGTGCCCAAGCCCAATTCGGTGCAAGTGGACATGTAATAGAAGGAAAAGGAAGATGTTACTGTTCTGTCATAAATCCACGTGGTGTCCGCCTAGTGGCTCATTGTTGCAGTCTGTAATCATCTTCTTTCCTGAAACCGGAGACAAGTGGGGGGTAGCAAAAGTCTTCTATCAGAGATAGTGGGCTGCGTCAGGCTGGGCGTGACACGTGATTGGTCACAGACTCTGACGGGGCGGCCTATATGTTAGGAACAGTTGCCCAGGGCATGTCTGTCCTTGGGTGTGTGTCTCGATGCTGCCCGAAACGGTATCTTTTAATATTATCGAGGAAGGTTTGACTTTTTGTTCCAAGGAAGCTTCGTTTGTGTCAGGCTTGCGTTGACGTAAAACGAGCGGAACGGCTGGCGTCATTTAGACTGATGCAGGGTAACACCCGTAGATTCCCGGACTTGTGTTTCGCCTTGTAGAGTTTGTACACTCGTATTTTTCTATTTTTTGGCTTTGTTGAAGAGGAAAAAAGTTACCCCTTAGCTGGTCCGGTGAACCAGATCTGAGAGATCAGATGAGAAAGAGTGACAGTTGAATAGATCTGAGATTAACCTGCAAAACAAGTCACCGTTAGGCTCGTCACAGGGGAGAGGAAGGGTCTCTCTGTGACCACCCTCCGGCGTGAGAATAAGTATGGTTTTAAGAAGTGGAAAGTAAGTACGAAAAGTACAAAAAGTACAAGTAAGTGAAGTTACCAAATGAGGAAATTTTGGGAGGTATTTATACTTTCCTGGATGGGCTTCGGCCCTAAGCCCATGGGCCTTATGACCGAAGCTAGTCCATCGGTCGTTTAATCTAGGCTTCGGCCTTTCTTACATTCCTTTAGGTTTTAACTTGTAACCCTTGTATTTGGTTGGTTCGGACTCGACCTCCTTCGGGTGATTCGAGCTCCGACCTATGACCATATATTCTCTTCAAGTCCCCCGAAGTCTTTTTTGAATGCTTCGGTATTCAGAAAGGACTTGTAATTTTATTTGGATTTTTTCAGCTTCCTTCGAGCTTCGGCGTACTTACTTTTTCGGTGCCAGCTGTGTTTTTGTCATTCATCGTAATCGAGTGGGTGACAGCTGTGTCATTTATGTAAGTTTCGAGGGTGACCGTCGGGTAGTTTTAGTAGAAACCCTTGATGTGATTGTTTTTGATTGGCTCGAGAGTGCCACTTGTTGGCTTTGATTGGACGGTTACTCAACCGTCCTTTCTTCCCCCTTTATAAATAGTTTCTTCCTCCATTTTGCTTTTTACTCTCCCCTTTTTACTCTCTTACTGTTCATCTTCTTCCTCCCTTCTTCCAAGCTTCCTACCTGCAATTGTCGTCTTCTTCTGCAACAAGGTGTGTTTCCTCATCCTTATTCCTCTCTTTTAATCATGCCTAAGGACAACATGAGTGTATCCTATAGTGTGTTAACACAAAGTAGGTTAGACGAGTTTATAGAGGAATTTAAAATTCCTTCGTCCCTGAACCCTGTTCTTCCAGAACCTGGGACTCCTATCCGCCCCTTCCCCTCCGGTAAGTTCGCATTTTACACTCGTGTGTGTAATTATGCGAACTACCGAGTACCATTCACACGTTTTTTGATGAAGGTGCTAGAATTTCATCGGGTGCATATTTCCCAAATGACCCCCTTCGGCCTTAGCCGCTTGAACCAGTTTGAACTATCAAGTCGTTCACTGGATTATGTCCCTGATTTAAACGTTTTCAGAGCTTTCTACCGTCTGAATCGTACCGGGGACTGGTACACCTTCGAGAAAAGGCAACCGAAGGATAAGAAGGGGAAGAAGGTTGATATTCCCAAGGAGGATAGAGAGTGTGTGGGATGGGAGGTATCCAGTTTGAAGGACTGGAAAGATAGGTGGTTCTGGTTGGATGATCTTTGCCTGCCGAAGGACATGGCATGGAGGACGAAAGAGGATCGCTTGGAAGGTGATCTACCGAAAGACTTCCAGTTCGATAAGGAAATGTATGCTGCTTTGGTGAAGAACAAATTCCCTGTTCGGAGAATACCGGAGCATATCTTAGTGATGGGTTGCATTAGTCGTAGCTGGGAGTGGCCTGATAAGTGGCCTGTTGTAGAGCTTAGGAAGAAGGGTGAGTCGTTTGTGTTATGTTTATTTTGTTTAAATTATGTGTTTTTCACAAACTAATCCGTTGCTTTTGTTTTCAGACATGTCACTGAGAGATTGTCTTCATCTGGAGTCCTTCGACGACTCGGAGCTGGAACTTACAAATTTCCAAATGGCTCCTGGAGACAAACCTTTTCTGGATCGCATGAAGGCATCCTCTTACAAGATCAGGTCTCCGGAGGACTCTACTTCGGCTAACCCTGTTGGTGCATCATCGTCTACCGCTCCTTCTGAACCAGCAAGGGATACTGGAAAGCTACCGGAGGCTCCGGTGACTTCTTCTGATGATGGTAAAAAGAAGAAGAAGTCAAGGAAGAGAAAGGGGTCGGAGGGGGATGCACCTCCGGAGGGTTCGAGGGTTACACCGAAGAGGATGAAGACTCCTCTGTCGGTTATCCCTGAAGATGTTATCACTGACACATCGGAGCAAGGGATGTTAAACACTCTTTCTGACCATCTGGACAGTGGAAAA
This sequence comes from Ambrosia artemisiifolia, assembly GCA_032199755.1. Classification (NCBI taxonomy): domain Eukaryota; kingdom Viridiplantae; phylum Streptophyta; class Magnoliopsida; order Asterales; family Asteraceae; genus Ambrosia; species Ambrosia artemisiifolia. Next base: position 27,532,106 of record CM063526.1, on the reverse strand, counting down.
ACAGCTCGGGACGAACCACACGTTTCGTTTGCCGAAGGAGTTGAGGATCAGATGAATCCTTCCCCTCTCCATTCCTTTCCTGGCCCTTCGAGCCCTGCTGGTAAGTGTTATGGTCCGGATTTGTATTCTCTGTTTCCTACTCCGGATGATGAGGTCTCGAAGGAGTACCTTAGTCATTTGTGGTATGATTCGGAGATTAAAACGGATTGCTGCCCTGTGTTTGTAGATTCCCTGGATTTGGACCCTGCTGTAGCCGAGGAGAAGTTTATTCCCAATTGGGACATCAAGAACGGAGATAAGATCTTGGACGCCTTAACGGCCCGAACCATGATGCTAAACTTGAATACTCCTGCTGAGGCTCACAGGCATCGACGAGCTGCTCCCTTGGTGTTAGCGGATGCTTTAATGATGAACCAGGCTCAGTCGATTGGTCTGGTTACAGAGGTGTATCGTCGTTGGGTCGACCTGGAGGTGGAGAAGGCGAAAGTTTGTTCGTTGATGGGTGGTGAAGACTTGTTGTCGGTGGGGAAGAAGCTGGAGGAGTTGTCGGAGGAAAAAGGGTCGCTGGAGAAGAGGTTGGAACAGGCGCTTGTGCAGGTGAAGGCTAGTAATGCTGCCATGGCTTTGGCTTCAGAGAATAGGGACAAAGCCTTGAAGGAGGTGGAAGGGTTGAAGGCCGAAAGGGATGCGGCGTTGCAAGGTAGTAGTTTTTTGCTCCCTTCTTTCTTATATTTATGACAGTATATATGCCTTATAACCTTATGCGTTTTTGATGTTATTTCAGAAAAGAAAATGTTTGAGGTTGAAGCTTCCAGGTTTCGGAGTCAACTTGACCACATGAAGAAGGAGATGGATGGCCAAGTGTCGAAGCTAACTGAGTCAAATTCTCAACTGACTGGTCAGGTGAAAGAGTTGCTGGAGACGAAGGGGTGGCTGCTTACCGAGGGGATGCGGTCGGTGGCTCGGAGGATCCATACAGGCGAAGAACTTAAAGCAGTGGTCGGAGCCATCAATAATGCTATGAATGCCTGCGGTGTGAATGTGGGTGTTAAAGCTGGCTACCACTACTCCGGAAAAGGTCTTCCTTTCGAGCAAGTGCCTAAGTTAAAACTGAATGCTGATGAAATGTTGAACGAAGCTTTGGATCGGTTCGACACTCTTGATTTTCCGTTTCTTCAGCATATCGCACGCTTTGCTTCGGAGCCTTTGGACACCCTCAAGACCGCTGCCCAGTCTGGTGATTTGTTTAAGCCCCCTTCCTCTTGAAGTTGTTTGTTTCTTATGATGTAAGCCACAACGGCAACCCTAAAAACAATGTTTGTAAAATTTGGCCGGACCACTTTTGGTTTGGCATGTGAATGGAATGTGTGTCTTTGTTCTTTTATGTGGATTTGATCGAACCATTTTAGGTTCGGTATATTTTACTTTTCATGAATGTAATGACCATACATTTTATGTTGATAGTACTTGTGTGTATTTGAATGTTTTCAAGGGTTCATGTTGGCCCTGGAACGAGACTGAGCTATTTTGTTATTTGCTTCGTGCCTCGGATGAAGCTTCCACTTCGATTTGAAGGGGTGTAGTTTTAAATAGCTTTGAATAAGTCTAAGATTTATTTTAATCTTTTCTTGCATCGACCTTGATATGCGTCCATATGCTTCGGTTCGACAACTACATGTTTATACTTGCAAGCTTTTGTTGTTTTTTTTTTTACACAAGGTCATGTGTTGACCTTCGGTACGCCTGGTTATGGCATCGGTGGTCATTGAACCTATCCACCGAAGCTTTTTCCTCGGCGGTTTAATAAGCAGAAGGTGAACTTATTTCTTTGACGTCAATGTGTTGTGTATTTTTGCATGCTTTGTTTATTTATTTTCAACGTGCTTCGGCACATATTACATTTGTTTGTTCGAGGTAGGCATGATTCATGGTTCCTTCTTTTTCTTTTTTACGAGGCAATTTTAATAGTAGGTTCGAGTGCTTCGACCTTTGTTGTGCCATACCTTGTTCGTCCTTCGAGTTCCATGTTGACCAATTATGCCTGTCATCATGGGTTTCGGCATAGTTTTTTGCTTTCTCTCCTCTTTTTTTTTTTTTTTTGTGTGTGAGGTCGGAACAGAGGAGTATCGATGAAGTCTCGTTCCGATCCTCCTACTATACTTCTTACTATCGTAGGTTAGGAACTATAATTCCCTTATTAGCCTTGTCTTGCTATGAACATTGACAACTAATGTTAAATAATAAAAAGTTTTTTATTATAGGTGGGGCAAACACATCCCACTTTTGACCTAGAGAGTTCGGGGTAATCATCGTCCCGAGTTACAAGCAAAAAACAAACAAAAGGTTCGGGGTATATCTCATCCCGATTAACATATTGAAATTATTGAAATAAAAACTAGGACACTAGCTTCGGTCTTTGGTGTTTCACATATAACATTTCTTCAGATGGACTCCGTTCCAAGTCCTGGGAACTGGAGTGCCATCTACTTTGGCCAAGGTATATGATCCTCTTTCTCCGACGGAGGTAACCTGGTAGGGGCCTTCCCATCTCGATGCCAGTTTCCCTGAGGGTTCGGCTCGACTGGCCTCGTTACTTCGGAAGACGTAGTCTCCGACTTTGAATGATTGTTTTTTCACCCTGGCATTATAATACTTTTCAAGTTCTTTTTTGTATCGAGATTCTCTGATGGAAGCCATTTCCCTTCTTTCTTCTAAAAGATCCAAGTTGAGCCGAAGAGACTGATCATTGTCTGTGGTATTGGCCCTTCGAGGGCTGATCACACCAATTTCAACTGGTATCATAGCTTCGGTGCCATAGGTCAAGCTGAAAGGTGTTTCGCCGGTGCTTGTTTTTGGCATGGTTCGGTGAGCCCACAGGACATTGGGTAACTCATCTGCCCATCCAGCCTTCTTTCCACCCAGGCGTCTTTGGATTCCTTCTACAATGCTTCGGTTAGCCCTTTCTACTTGGCCATTGGCCTGAGGGTGGGCTACCGATGAAAACAACTGCTTAATCCCCAAATCCGAACACCATTTCTTGAAAGGGTTCTCAGCAAACTGTTTCCCATTGTCGCTGATGATGTAAAGTGGCAATCCGAAACGGCAAACAATGTTTTCCCACACGAACCTTTTTACCTGATGACCAGTGATGTCACCCATTGGTTTAGCTTCGACCCACTTGGTAAAGTAGTCGATAGCTACCAATAGATATTTAACCCCTCCGGTAGACTTAGGGAACGGTCCAACAATATCGATGCCCCATTTCTGGAACGGCCAAGCTGCAGTCACTGGGATCAGATTGTTCTTTGCTCGAAGGCTGACCGGAGCATTCCTTTGGCATTCTTGACAACTCTGAAGCTCTTGCACGGCACTTTGGTGCATGTTGGGCCAATAATACCCAGCATTCATAGCCTTTGTGACGACCATTTTTGGTCCGGCATGTATGCCACATACACCAAAGTGAATTTCTTTAATCACATATGAAGCTTCGGTGAGGGAAAGGCATCGTAAGACCGGACCTAGGAAAGTCTTCCGGTACAACTGACCATTTTGAACTTGGTATTGTAGGGATTTGACCCTAAGCTTGCGAGCTTCGGCCTTATCTTCCGGAACCCAACCTTCGGTGATATGCTTCATGATAGGAGTCATCCATGTGTCTTCTTGAACTTCAACTTGTAGGACCTCACTCTCTTCAATTGATGGTTTTGTTAACACCTCAATCTTCGTGTCTTGGGTTGAGGTAGATGCATTGGTCGATGCCATTTTGCTGAGGGCATCGGCCTGGGCATTCTCTTCTCTTGGGACATGGAAAACTTTGTACGTTTGAAAAGAAGCTACAAGTTCTTGAGCCTTTCGGAGGTATTTCACCATGTTTTCATCTTTTGCTTCGTACTCCCCTCGAAGTTGGTTAACCACAAGTAACGAGTCGGTGTGAATTTTGATGTTTTTGACTCCGAACTTCTGTGCGATTCGGAGACCGGCTAACAATGCTTCATACTCGGCCTCATTGTTCGAACTTGGGAACTCGAGACGGAGAGCATATGAGAACTCAGTGTTATCTGGATTAGTTAACACGAGGCCTGCTCCGGAGCCTTCAACACTTGATGCACCATCGGTGTATAGAGACCATGCTTCAAATTGTTCTACTTCCGAAGATTGTTCCTCCGGCTGGTCGGACCCACTTGGTAATTCAGCAATAAAATCTGCTACTGCTTGTCCTTTCATTGCACCTCTAGTTTTGAAAGTCAAGTCGAAGGCTCCTAGTTCGATGGCCCATTTGGCCAATCGACCAGAAACCTCCGGCTTTCGGAGAACATACTGGATGTTTTTATCAGTCTGGACTTCAATCTCATGTGCCTGGAAATACCTTCGTAGCCTTCTCGAAGCATGGACCAAAGCTAGTGCTAGCTTCTCAATCATAGGGTATCTTGTTTCATAATCTCGGAGGGCCCTACTAACATAGTAGATTGGTACTTGGGCTAAGTGCCTTTGTACCATGAGGACTGCACTAACGGCCCCCTGAGATGCTGCCAAATAGACGGTAAGCACTTCTCCTGGCTTCGGTGCGGTGAGAGTAGGTAACAAACTAAGACATTGCTTCAGCTCACCAAATGCATGCTCGGCCTCTTCGGTCCATTTGAATTCATTTTTTCCAAAACTATTTTTCAACACTGTCATGAAAGGCAAAGTTCTTTCGGCTGCTTTAGAAAGAAAACGGTGCAAAGCTACCAATCGACCATTTAGTGATTGAATTTCTTTGACTGTTTTTGGAGCTTTTAAATCCATCACTGCCTTAACTTTTTCCGGGTTTGCCTGGATTCCTTCCTTAGCAACCATAACACCCAGGAATTTCCCTGCCTCCATACCGAAGGAACATTTGGCTGGGTTCAGCTTCATGTTGATGCTCCGGAGACAAGTGAACGTCTCTCGGATATCAGTCATCATATCAGCTTCATCTTTGCTTTTTATCACTACATCATCTACATACACTTCCATGTTTCTTCCAATCTGATTCTTGAATGCCTTGTCCATTAATCGCTGATAAGTGGCACCGGCATTCTTAAGGCCGAAAGGCATTTTGGTGTAGCAGTAGAGTCCTTCGGCGGTGATAAAAGCAGTTTTGTCTTCATCTTCTGTTGCCATCTGTATCTGATGGTAACCCTTGTATGCATCGAGAAAGCATTTCAGTCGAAAGCCAGCCAGTGAATCGACTTTGACATCCATCTCGGGGAGTGGATAGCAATCTTTGGGGCATGCGTTGTTAAGGTCTTTAAAATCAACACACATTCGCCATCCCCCATCTTGCTTCTTTACTAAAACTGGGTTCGCCACCCAGGTCTGATACTGGACCTCTCGAATGATATTTGCATCAAGGAGCTTTCGAACGTCTTCAGCAATAGCCTTGTTCCGATCCAGCCCCATACTTCGTTTCTTTTGTTGCACTGGTCGGACCGAAGGATATACATTCAACTTGTGTTCGGCCAGGTGCCTAGGCACCCCCTTCATGTCCGAATGTTGCCAGGCAAAAGAATCTAGGGACTCAGTTAGAAGGTTCCATAAAGCAGCTTTATAATCGGGTGGGAGCTGTGCACCAACAGTTACCTGCCAATTTTTTAAATTGATTTAGCAAAGAATTTTGGTAAGGTTGTTTAGAACCTTTTAGTTGCTTCGACTACCTTTTGCTCCGAAAAGCATGGGTTAATCGACCATTTCTCTGACAATTCTTGAGTAACTGGAGCGGCTTGGGAGCTCGAAGCTTGACGAATCTCGGCTACGATTTGCATCTGCTCGGTATGAACAGTTGCTATTCCATCTTCTGTTGGAAACTTGATAGCTCCATGTATGGAAGAGGCAACCATTCCGAAGGCACACATGCTTGGGCGTCCCAAGATGACGTTGTGCACGGAATGAGCTCCTACCACTAGAAATGTTAACATTTCTGTTCGGCTTCGGCCTTCAGCACCCAGGGTTACCGGAAGGGTGATCCGTCCCATAGGTTGAATTATCTCTCCTGAGAAACTGACTAATGGCATGGAGACCTGTTGTCATTTAAAACATAGGTTATTACCATTATTCCGAAGGTCGGAAAGAATTGTTCCGGATGAATCATGTGATCGGAACGAATGTTTGTGATTACCTGTACCATCCTTCTTTGGATTTCAGGTGCCAATCGTTGAAAACAATGATGGTACATTATCTCCGAAGCACTGCCATTGTCTACATAGACTCGTTGAACCTTATGTCCAGCAATGATGGCAGAAATAATTATTGGTCCTTCCAGAAACTGATCTGGTGTTACCTCAGGAAACGATATTGCCTGTTACAGAGATAAATCGTTTTAGAACCAAAAACAATGCAATATTTTGGAGATTGTTTGGTTAGAAAAATACGAATACTAATACGTATAACGTCTCTCACCCACCTGGCCCATGAATGAAGCAAGGTGAGAGTTGGAGCGTTTAATGCCATGTGGTGTGATGGCTTGAATCATGTTAATTACTGCTTGGTTGTTGGTGTTGGTGATTGCTCCGGGTTTCCCTTCCTTTACTTCTTTAAGAAGGTGGGAAAGTTTTCCAGACCGGACTGCTTTCTCAATTTCTTGACGGAGCGACCAACAATCATCAGTATTGTGCCCTTTTGCTCGATGATACTCACAGTATTTTTTGGAGTTTCGGTCGGACGAAGGTCGCTGCTTAGCGGGCGTAGGAAGCTGCAAATTTTCTGTTAACAAGATGTCACGAGGAGTTTTGGTTAAATCAGTGGTTCTTCCCGAGCCTTGAGACTTAGAAGAATTGTTTCGGTCCGACCGATCATATGGCTGCTGTCTGTTTTTGTTCCAGTGACTGTTTCGATCTGTATTATGGGAGCCTTTCTTCCACACGTTGCGTCCTCCGGAATTCTTATAATCTCCTTCGGAAGACTGCCCGCAGGCACTCTTCCCTCTGGCGAAGGCTCTGGCTCGCTCCATGAGTACTTCCATTGTCTTTGGCAAATCTTCATGTAGTTTTTCTACCAATTGATTGTTTCGGACTCCATGGCAGAAGCCCGAAACTCGGAGCTGGTCCATTGCACCATGGATTTGCATACTCTCTTTACTGAAGCGATCAATGAAGGCTTCCAAGGACTCACCATCCTTCCTCCGGATGTTGTGTACTTCCGTGATGTCCTTGGAGCATCGTCGTTGGTTTGCAAAGTTTATCAGAAACAGCTTTCTAAACTCGATCCAGTTGGTGATTTCTCCAGCAGATAACCCATCGAACCAAACCCTTGCTGCTCCGGTGAGGGTTTGCGCGAACATGTGGCACCATGCTGGCATGGGCCACAGTTCGATCTCTGCTGCTCCTTCGAATGTAAAGACGTGATCATCTGGATCGGAGGTTCCGGCATATGTTTTAACAGTAGCTGGCATTTTCAGCTTAACAGGGAGAGGTGCAGTTGCAACTCTTTGAGAGAACTTGGAGAACGATGTCATATGGGCAGGGCGATATGGAGCAGTAAGTTCATCGTCTCCCCCTGTTACGATTGGCATTCTTTCTGACATGGGCATGCTAATCTGCATCGGTCCGGTATAACCAGAAGATGCTAGTGGCCCCTGTGGAGTTTGGGTCTGCATAGTGGTGACCGCAGTGGAGTAAGTGGCGAAAGATCCCAGACCGGTGCTTAGCTCTGCCGAAGCAGCAAGTCCACCGGTGGAAAATAGATTGGTTTTCACACTTTGCAGAACTGTCTCCCTGCTTTGTTGTTCCTTCAGTCGAAGCAACAACTCTCTGTTTTTCTGGAGGAAAGCATCATCGAACTCTATCAGTGAAGCACTTGCTTTAACGGCCGAAGCACCAATAGAGTAAGATGACTGCTGAGCACTTCCCTGTGTGCCAGTGGAGGTGATAGCTGGTGCCGACGAGGTGATAATCACCTGATCGTCGTTAACTTCATTTGCCGTCACGTCTTCGATTATGAATCCCTCAGAGTGTGCCGTCATGGGTGGAGATTACTTTGCTCTTCTCGAAAAAAGAAAAGAACACAGCAAATCACGGATGGCGCCAATTGAAGAGGAAAAAAGTTACCCCTTAGCTGGTCCGGTGAACCAGATCTGAGAGATCAGATGAGAAAGAGTGACAGTTGAATAGATCTGAGATTAACCTGCAAAACAAGTCACCGTTAGGCTCGTCACAGGGGAGAGGAAGGGTCTCTCTGTGACCACCCTCCGGCGTGAGAATAAGTATGGTTTTAAGAAGTGGAAAGTAAGTACGAAAAGTACAAAAAGTACAAGTAAGTGAAGTTACCAAATGAGGAAATTTTGGGAGGTATTTATACTTTCCTGGATGGGCTTCGGCCCTAAGCCCATGGGCCTTATGACCGAAGCTAGTCCATCGGTCGTTTAATCTAGGCTTCGGCCTTTCTTACATTCCTTTAGGTTTTAACTTGTAACCCTTGTATTTGGTTGGTTCGGACTCGACCTCCTTCGGGTGATTCGAGCTCCGACCTATGACCATATATTCTCTTCAAATGTTATTATTATTATTATTAGTAACTAATATTATTATGTTGTTATTAATATTATCACTATAGTCAACCAAGAGAAACAAAGTCAACCAACTAATCTGAAAACCAAAAGTAGCAGGAAAGGGTCGAACGTAGGCGGCAATACGAGTGGGTTGAAAAAAAAAGGGTCGAAGGAAGGCTGTACGTGGAGGTCGAATGAAGGCAGGAGGGGGTAAAATTGGTCGAATGAAGGCAGTAGGGTCGAACGTAGGCTGCAAGAGGGGTGCAAGAGGGTCGAAAGAAGGCAGGGTTTGAAAAATAGCCGTTGGGTGGGTGTGGAGGAAACGCTGGAAACAGCTCAGGGAAAGGAGGAGGAGGTGTGGAGGTGTAGGAAAACAGAGATGGGTGAAGGCTATGGGGATAACGGGAGGGGGAGGGTGGAGGCGGAGGAGGTTTACGGAGGAGGAGGGCGGAGGCGGTGGAGGTTGACGGAGGAGAAGGGTGGAGGAAAGAGGAGAAGGCGGTGGAGGTGGAGGGAGGAGGCGGTGAAGGTGTATCGGAAAATTATCCGGTGACGATGGAGGAAGACTCAGTTGCACGTGCACGAAGACAATTTTAATGGATCGTTTTGTTCATTGCTGTGAGTGAAGTGATTGAGTTTGGATATAAATAAACGCGGATTTGCAAAATCTGTTACATTAGATTCTTTTAACATCTTAAACGAATATAGTTAAGAAAAAAATATTTTTCACATACCACAGGTATCGTATATAATAATCATGCTACAAGAAAATTAATCAAATTTGTTAAAATAGCCATATATGGTCATTTATATCAAACGCGATTTGCTTATTTTATCATGACAAGTGTATACAAATAACATCGGTCATATATTCAATACCAAAATTGTTAACAAACACCGAATACTTCATTTATTATTTTATGATCGTTCTTTGACTTGCGTTTTGTACATTATTTACATATCTAATGTATTTCTTTTCCTTGATGAATATTATGCTAGTGACACAATGGATGCTTACCAAAACCAAATGAAACTACTTGCTCATAGCCTCTTGCATATAATCCTTGAGAAATTAGATGTCACACAAGAAGAACGTAATTGGGCTATTTCAACTGATGATGCTCAAACTGTACTTCAACTTAACTCATACCCATCTTGCCCTAACCCTAGCCAAGCCGTTGGTCTTGCACCACACACAGACTCCCTCCTTCTAACCTTTCTCAACCAAGGTGGTATAAGCGGGTTAGAGATTTTTGTTGAAGGTTTAGGGTGGAGGCATGTGCAACCCATCGAGGGTGCATTTGTGGTGAATGTAGGTGATCTCTTGCATATACTATCTAATGCGAAGTTTCCGGTTCTTACTCATCGAGCCATGTTGAATCAGTCAAAGCATCGGATATCAGTTGCTTACTTTCATGGACCTCCGGTTGAGTCTAGGGTCGCTCCTTCGTCTAAGTTTCAGAAGCCTTGTTTTAAATGCTTGACTGTGAAAGAGTACTTAATCTTGAAAGCTAAGCACTTCTCTGATGCCTTGCTGTTAATTCGAAAATAACTGTATTAGATTCCTTTCAAGGGTCTTAATATGTTTTATTATATGTTAAACCTGAAGTTAGTGTTGTAATAAATAAAGTTTAAGCTTAGTTACACCATATAGCTTATGTTTATTATATTTATTTGTGGCCATCATTATCATTTATGTAAAATTGATCAATTAGTATAACAGGGTTAGGATCAAATACATAGTAAAAGAAAAATATAAAGTCATAGTAAGGGTATCAAATGGACTCCGATTGAACTCATTCAAGTAGAATTGGAACCGTTTCATCGAACCATACGATCTTAGTTTTTAGGTTTTTCCTTTTTCGGACTTTTAGCTTGTAGTTTTTAGAATTTACGTTATATCATTGTGTCTTTTATGTAGCATTGTGTCTTTTATGTAGCATTGTGTCTTTTTCTTATTTTCATCATTGTGTCATTTTTGCAATTCTTTGTGTCTCTTTTCTTTAGCATTGCGCTATATTTTTCAGCATTATGTTGTATTTTGCGGCTCATTGTCTCATATTTCGTGATCTATTGTATTTTTTGTATCATTCCGACCCTTCTCATTTTTATTACACTGTGTAGGATAACTTGACCCTATTATAATATCCCTAAGTTTATAACTGATATTTATTTGATGGACGGAATTACTCTTAGTAATATTATTAAGGTGTCCCCTAGGTGTATAAAGAAATTAGGGTTGACACAAACATAACACCATAACATCTAATGTAGCCAGTCCCATGACTCTCATCTCTTTCAACCGTGTTCATAACTCAAGAATACCTAAACCATCAGAACGATACACCATAAAGGGAACCCGATTAAGATGATGGTGTCTTCCATTACCACGGTTCCTGAATGGTATATCATATCAGGTACACATGATTAAATCTACTTATTTATTCATATTCATATTCTTATTAATATAATCAACATGTGGTATCGGATGGATGTTGATTATATCAATTCAATCATATAATTTGATTTGCAAAATTTGTTTGTAAATTGAATAAACGAAAATAAATTATATTAAACTTCGATTTAGCGAATAATAAATTAATGTTACGAATGGATAATTCAATTCCACAAATTTCAAAAGAGCTATATGTCATTAATGACATTTGTTTACTGAATCGTTAAAAAAAAAACAAATTGATCTCTCTGCCTAAAGGTTTCATAAATCGAAGGAAAGGTTTCAAAGCCATTAATTGACTTTCATAAACCACCGCAATTCTTTTCATGAATCGGTGAATCATTATGATTGATTCCCATAAACTTAATTTCTAGGAAATCAAAGGGTTAAAGTTTTAAACTTTAGATTCAAATAGTTAAAACTTTTAACTATTTGTAACTATTTGAATCTAAAGTTTAAAACTTTAACTCTTTGATTTTCTAGCTGGAAATTAACTAACCTATTGAGTCTAAATTTCTAACTCCGTTAACTAAGTCTGTTAAATTTCAGTGAAAAGACAAAAATACCCCTACTTTATAAAATTAAGAACAATCCTTATATTCATGTACTACTAACAATAAAATCAGTAAACCGGTGAAGAAACACGGATCCTAGATCACCGGGTCAGGGTTGATCCAAGTAGTGTGAATCCACATGAAGGGTAAAGATTTAAAAATGGTAGTATATAGTTATAGGTGAAGGTCTTAGGAACTAGACCAACAGCAAGTGGAGATGACTGATTAGAAGAGCCGAGCCTCTAACTGTTGGTTATCTAAAAACAAGGGTTGGAAAAGTACGATGTGCTCGTAGTCTTTTCAACGGGAGTGTTGTGAATGAAAAGTAATGCCATAAAAGGAGAAGGGGTTACTTCTTTTATAGCACTTTGACATTCGACACTCTCAACCCGTCCTCTACCCTTAATGGGGACCGACCCAGGGAGAAGTATCTCCTAGTCTTCGGCCCAAGTGCCCAAGCCCAATTCGGTGCAAGTGGACATGTAATAGAAGGAAAAGGAAGATGTTACTGTTCTGTCATAAATCCACGTGGTGTCCGCCTAGTGGCTCATTGTTGCAGTCTGTAATCATCTTCTTTCCTGAAACCGGAGACAAGTGGGGGGTAGCAAAAGTCTTCTATCAGAGATAGTGGGCTGCGTCAGGCTGGGCGTGACACGTGATTGGTCACAGACTCTGACGGGGCGGCCTATATGTTAGGAACAGTTGCCCAGGGCATGTCTGTCCTTGGGTGTGTGTCTCGATGCTGCCCGAAACGGTATCTTTTAATATTATCGAGGAAGGTTTGACTTTTTGTTCCAAGGAAGCTTCGTTTGTGTCAGGCTTGCGTTGACGTAAAACGAGCGGAACGGCTGGCGTCATTTAGACTGATGCAGGGTAACACCCGTAGATTCCCGGACTTGTGTTTCGCCTTGTAGAGTTTGTACACTCGTATTTTTCTATTTTTTGGCTTTGTTGAAGGGGCTCTTTAGCATTTTTCTAAATCATTTGAGTTAGCTTTGGGACTAAGTCACATGGCCTAACCTCTCATTTAGAAATCTCCAAATCCATTTAGCCAACAACGTGTTATTATTCACCTCCAATTTAGCAATCCCCAGACCGCCTTTATCAATACTTTTTGTAACATTATCCCAAGCCACCCAACTAAGTTTTCGAACCTCATCGGAACCTCCCCACAAAAACCGCCTCATCAACCCTTCTAAAGTTTGAATAACCGATTTAGGCGCTTTAAACAAAGAAAAGTAATAAGTGGGTAAGCTATCAAGCACAGATTTAATCAAAGTTAACCGGCCGGCTATCGATAACGTGTTTGCTTTCCACTTCGATAATCTCTTCTTAAAAGTACTAACAACCGGCTCCCAATTTGCGACTCTGTTCATGTTGGCTCCCACCTTGATACCCATGTACACAAATGGAATAACCCCGGGTTTACAACCCAACGCATCCGCCTCCAACACTACCTCTTCATTACTAACACCTATACCAAACAGAGTCGACTTATGTAAATTAATTTTCAACCCGGAACAGAGATAAAAGATCCGAAGAATCCGCTTCATATTCTTGAAGTTAAACGCAGACCATTCTCCCATCAACATAGCATCGTCAGCATACAACAAATGCGATAAAATCGGACCATCATTAGGAAGCCTTAAACCATCGAAAGCACCAATATCACAAGCCTTTTTCATTAAACCGGAGAACGCCTCCATCACAATAATAAACAGAAAAGGCGAAATCGGGTCCCCCTGTCTAACGCCTTTCTGACAACCAAACTCAAAGGTAGGCGAACCATTCACAAGTCTGAGGACCTGGGCGACACCAATATACCACGAATCCACTCACACCACAAACTAGGAAACTCCATTTGATGCATAACCGAAAGCAGAAATTCCCAATTGACATTATCATAAGCTTTGTCAAAGTCAATTTTGAAAAGGAATATTTTTTTACCTCTCTTTTTAGCCCAAGTGATAATCTCGTTAGTCATAAGCGGCCCGTCTAGAATGTACCTCCCGGACAAGAAAGCAGATTGATGCTCAGACACTATGTTACCCATCACCAACCTTAGGCGATTAGCTAAGGTTTTAGAAACAACCTTGCTAATACTACCTATAAGGTTAATCGGCCGAAAATCACTAAGAACCGCCGGATCCCCCACCTTTGGAATTAACGTAATAAATGACGACGCCACCCCCAAGCTAAACCGGCCCGTATCATAATACCTGTTCAGAATAGCTACGAAATCAGCCTCGAACCCCTCCCAGAAGAAACGAAGAAACCGAAAATTGAACCCGTCAGGCCCTGGCGCTTTATCCACACCACAATAAAAAACCGCCCTTTTAACTTCTGCCACAGAAAACGGAGCCACGAGCATAGAAGCTTCGGCTTCAGACACCTTTTTCAAACCATAGCATATCAACCTCGGTCTAACCATCACCTCCCCTTTAAACTTATCCCTGAAAAAACCAAGACCTTCCCTTTTAATTATATGAGGCTTGTATTCCCAAACCCCGTTGACCATGAGACCCAGGAAATAATTAGCCGCCTTCCTCTTGTTAATACAACCATGAAAGAATTTCGTATTATCATCCCCATATGAAGCCCAATTACAACGAGCTTTCTGTTTCAAATCACTTTGCCGAAGTAAATCAATCTCTTTAAGCCGCTTCTTAATTTCTATTAGAGACCACACCTCTTCCTCCAACAAGTCCCTAACCTCCATCGCATCTTCTAACTCCTTGCGCTCATTATCCAACACGTTATGTTCCTCCACTTCTTTTATCTTGCACTCGGCGACCCAAGGTATGATCCGATCTCTAAGAAGCTTAAACTTTTGAACCAAAACCACATCCGGCTCCCCTTCAAAGAAACCCGAAACCAAAACCTTCTTTACCAAATCTCCAAAGCCTTCCCGATTTAACCAAGAATTATAAAACCTGAAAGGTTTCGGGCCAAAATTTCTCGACACCGTCTTCAAGACTAAAGGAGAATGATCAGAAATGTATCTATCCAATGCAATATACTCGGCAGTCGGCCACGTCATGAAAAAACCCCAATTGACGAAAATCCTATCAATGCAGCTCAATTTCGTACCTGCAGCAAACGTAAAATGTCTCCCTTTCAAGGAGTATTCATGAAGATTAGTGTCATCAATAAAAGCATTAAATTCATTAGCGTCTGCCGGGGAAAACACCGAATTCCGTCTATCACTTTCACTCCTAACCGAATTGAAATCCCCCGCCACTATCCACATCCCCTCCCCATCCCCCACTACGCTCCCAATCTCAGACCAAAGCACCCTCTTGTTTACTAGCGTTTGAGGAGCGTAAATATTTAAAACATGAGCCTGTTCCCCACACCCTTTAAAACTCCCCGAAACAAGCAACCAATTAGCCGCTTTAACCACGCCCTCCCTTCGAAAAATTCTAGGATCCCACATAGAAAGTAAACCACCCGATCTACCATCCGAAGGAACCCAGTCAAACAAAAAATCATTATTACCCCAAAACCTTCTTAAGTCCACCGAATCCAACGACATGAATTGCGTTTCCTGAAACATCATAAAATTCACCTCATTTTTTACCCGTATACCCCGAATCCAGTCTGCTTTACTAACAATCCCCAATCCGCGAATATTCCATGACAAAATATTCATAAATCCCCCACTTGATAACCTTCGGATCTCAAGACCTGTTTAACATTAGGGACAAAACTACCCAAGTCCTCTGCACCCAAAGCAATGCCCAAAGCCACTGTCTCTATAGCCTCATCCACTTCCACCTCAACCTCCTTTTGTATTGACTCAACCTGAACTACACTGTTATCAACCGATTGCCTTAGATTCTCCACCACACCAATACTGCCACCAACATCTCTAGAATCATTTACACCCAAATTAACCATACAAATGTTTTGAGTTGGAGTGACAAAAGACTCATCCTCCACCTCTTGTTCCTGGTGCGCCGAAGCCTCACCTTGGGACAAAATGCCGATTAATTTATCCAACCCAAACATATCGTTCTCCTCCCTACACCTTTTCTTTGGCCGCCCTTGCGATCCCGTA
Organism: Ambrosia artemisiifolia; assembly: GCA_032199755.1. Taxonomy (NCBI): domain Eukaryota; kingdom Viridiplantae; phylum Streptophyta; class Magnoliopsida; order Asterales; family Asteraceae; genus Ambrosia; species Ambrosia artemisiifolia. Next base: position 27,516,534 of record CM063526.1, on the reverse strand, counting down.
GACCCGCTCCTATTCTGGAAAAGAGACTTCCTACGAAACGTTTTCCGCTTAACAGTTTGCACTGGAACCTGTACTGGAGTCACCTTTTCCCCATCCTGCATCGAATAACGCTCCTCATCAACCTCCAGTCCAACCCCCTCCTTAGTAACAGGCTCCTCTACTCTGACCTCCCCCTCCTCTAGTTCATCATCCAATCTATCCTCCTCAACCTGAATCCCATCCCTAACAGAAGACTCCTCCTGTGCCGAAGAATCACTATCAACCAACACCTCCTCGACGCAATCCGGAACCCACTCTCTAACATCCTCGTCAATCCAAACGTTAAACGTAGCACCTCTCCAACTAATGTCCACCCGGTCTACGATTCTACCACGACGCTTACTAAGAACTCCGATATAAGCATAAGAGTAATCTTTATCCTCCACCGAGAAGCTTTCCGATCTTACCACCTTCCCATATCTTCCTCCTACCATAGAAAATACTTTGTCTAGAGCCAACGAAACCGGAACCCCATGAACCTGCAACCAAGCTAAACGTTCCTCTCCACCATTCCAGGACCCATCCCACCCCTTAACCTCCTCGAACCAAACAGACCACCCATCCTTATCCTCCAAAAAGCGGTTCGCCTCATCCTTATCCGCAAATATCATCAGAACAAAGAAACCTCCCAAGTACTTGATGCTCTCCAAAGCCCAACCATGTTTGCATGCAAGTTTGTTCAAAGATATCAACGTAAGAAAGTCCACCACTTTACCCCTCAACGCCACACCATTCCACTGATCGAATTCGGTAGCCTCAACTTCGTCATCCACCTTAATAATGTCCACCTTGTTCCTGTTAAGTAACGAATCCATAAACGAACGACCTCCTCCCACGTCACTCGATCCTACAGCAGCACCACCTCCTCTAACCACACCCTCTGCGCCCCCTACATTAGGGTTTGCATGGGCATGATTTTCACCAGTCTTTGTCTTTCCTTTCCTATCTCCCACCGGTCTATCGATCACCTTCCCATCCACATACCTAGCCAATGCTACAAAAAGTTTGTACGAACCTATCCACATATCTCCCATCTCAACTTCCAATCGTTTCGGATCTGCCACATCCCGAAAAGAGACGAAAGCAAATCTTTTTCCGTACTTATCCAGTTTTCTCGCAATGTAGGACCCCTCGAATAACCCAAACCCAGAAAACTTCTCCTTCAGATCCGCCGATGAGCACTTCGGAGGAATGTTAGACACAAAGAACTTAGAGATTACCTTAGAGTTGCTACCGCATTGAGACGATCCCTTTCTCCCTGTCCTTGAAGGAACATCCTGCCAATCTTCCTCGTTCTGCCGTTGATCGCCGTCCGACATTATCAGAGCGACTAGGGTTTTTTGTTATTGAATAATTAGGGCGCTAATTAAATTGTAAGAGATTCCTAAACAACACGGTAAATTTCATGTAAATTGTAGGAAAATTCAATATAATTATATTAGATAGTTAACTTTAAAAATTCGTACTCTAATATAACAAACTTTTTAATTTAAGGGAATTGGATTTTAATAATCTATAATTTGCTCGTTTGCCTGCAATAATCTGTACTTAAATAATTACCTACAATAATTCTAACTTTCAACGTATTGGCCGACAATGAACTTCTTAACTTTCAAACTCGTCCAGTCTTGAAAATGGATTAGTTTTCAGTTAATAAAAGTTCATTACTGGTCAATACTTTAGGACTGTTATAGGGAATTTTTTAAGTACAAATTATTATCGGTCAACGAGACAAAGTTTGGATTATTAATATCCAATTCCCCGTTAATTTATTATATGTTGGTTTTATAGTTTGGAAATTATGTTGTGTATCTCTATGAATAATGTACACTTTCACTTTTAAATTATCATCATCATCATCATCATCATACTCAGTTTATCCCACCTATAGCAAAGCTAAGGTAGGGTCTGAGGAGGGTAAGATGTAGACAGCCTTACCCCTATCCCTAAGAATAGAGAGGCTGCTTCCAGTGAGACCCCCGACTCGATGTGGTTTGGTATCAAGCCTTGGACATAAGGCACAAAACACTTAGCAATCGGGACAAACCCGATCGGTGCATGTACCCCTTTGTCTTTTGGCTATCAACGCCACCACATGATGCATGATTAACCGTCCGTCGTTTTTAACGTTATTTTCACGAAATTAGTAAAATAACGTTAAAACTAGTGCAACTTTACTTTTGCCCCCCGAGGGCCACACATATATACATTATATGCGCACACCGTAAGTGGGGCTTTTCACTTTTAAATTATGTTCATGGTATTCTCAAAATATTTAACCGGATATTTCAAAGAAAAAACATGAACTAAGTATAAACTTCTATGTCAAAACGTGTAACAAAATTATATTAAAACGCTTTTCTAGCAATACAAGACCTTATATATATAGGTAGATTGAGAACCAATAGCGGCATAGTTGGACAGATTGACAGTGACAACGCCTACTCAGAGGATTTGTATACCCACTCTCCGACAGATTGAGTTTGTGAGAGACACACCTCATGGCCTACGATTCATGTGCTTGCACCATGGATAAGCACTCGTCGTCGCAGTAGAGGTTCCAAGGGTGGTGCTGCTGCTGTGGAGGCTCAGGGAGAAGATGCTAGTGGCGGATGCAAAGTAATGGTGGGGTGGGCATGTCCACCAGGGACGGACCTAGCTTGAAGCCAGGGGTGACATCCGTCACCCCTCAATTTTCCTGATGTAGTGCAATTTTTTTTATATTTTTTTACGTTTTTTTGTAAAATTTAGTTCTCAAATAACTTTTATGTTACCCCATAAATAAATTTTTCGTTACCCCTTAAATAAATTTTACGTAAGTTTAAACCCGAACTAAAATTTTAATAAACACTTTATAATTATCGAAATCGACTATAATAAACAAAACCCAATGCATAAATCCAACCCAAAAGTTTTCGGCCAAAACTTTATAACAAAAAAAATAAAAATAAAAGACCAAGTCCCAAAGTCAAATTCCCAAACCCTCCATCCCCTTCCCTTCTTTCTTCCCCTCATCCCCTGCTCACTTTGAACGGACAAAAAAGGCCACTGAGAGAGACTGCAGTGCACCAGCCCCGTGTCGCCCGTCCGGCTGCTCCTATAAACCCTGCCGCTGTCGCCCCCCAGCCTTGTAAGATTTTTTAGTTACTAACTTAGGTGTTATTTTTATAATTAACACTTTAAAAGGGTTTTTGTAATTTTATAGTTTTGAGGGTATTTGGGTTGGTTTGGATAGGAATATGAAATTATTTTTTATTAGTAATTATAAGTTTGGTATTTTGTGATTTTTAATTTTGCCTAAATCCTATGTTAGTAACTTAATATGTTATGCTTAAAGTTTGTGGCTTTGTGTGGTTGTTAAAAATATTTTACGTTCTAATCCTAACCAAGCTCTTATTTGCAAAAAAATATTCTTTTTTAAATGAAACCATGTTCAAAATCCTAATTGCGTTTTTATTAATATGATTAATGTCACACCCTCAAATTTTCACTGGCGGAGTTTTACCGCGAGGTGAGTGACATACCAAGATCCAAGTCAACGGTCACAACAAACAACGACTATGTAATAAAATACGTAAACCAAAACATGCATTAATATAAAACTTGTTTCAAAACATAGCGAAAACATTTCATTGTTTACAACTTTCAAAAAGGAACAAGACCAAGTAAAAGGTTTAACTGTTCAACAACCCAAAAGAACAATCTAGACGCGTGTGCGACTCCGTGCGCCTATCCAATTTCTGCAACTCTGACGACCTGAGAAAACATGCTAAAAATGTCAGTACAAAATACTGGTGAGTTCACAGGTTTTTAAGTAAAAACGTTTCACGAGCTTTTGAAAGAACTATCATGTTACTACTGACTGATGAAAACACTTATTAGATGTTTGGACTCTGAAACGAACCAACCAATGAACTATCGTTTACCACGACTAATGAACTACCAAACCATGGTCAACGAACTGCAATAACATAGCCAACGAACTACCACTTTGTGGTCAACGAATTGTGTATTCACAATTAACGAACTACCGCAATAACGGTTAACGAACTGTCCCAACGTGAGCCACATAACATAGAATCATAAATGAAACGTACAACCAACCCAGCATAACATGATCCATTATAAACCGAAGTACTAAGCATGTTTCTCCCCCGAAAACGAAAACAGTAAAGAGTGGGGCCGTGAAACTCACCTTAGGTTGCGTCTTTAAGTTTAATAAAGATTCCCGACACGAACAGCTAGTCCCAACTACTGGCGACCTAGCACAAGTTTACATAAATCTGATGACTACTAACCCGAAGGCTAACTAGTCCCCGATTGTCCAGATATTGACTACGTGTGTTTAAAAGTGTGTTTGAATGTTAACCGGACAACCCAGACAGACCCGACATCCCGTTGGTGACCCATTACATCAATTAATCAAGTACACAGAGTTAACATACAAGTATCAAGCATACAACACTTAGTTTGCATCAAAAATTGCACATATGAAGTCGTAGGGTCGAATCGGGAGTTTTCTGTGTTTAGTTCGACCCAGACAGCCTCTGGTTCGACCCAAACACCTTCCTTCGACCCATTTAAAGTTCCTTCGACCCACATATAAGTTCATTCGACCTAACACATGTTCATTCAACCTAAATCAAGCTCGTTCGACCTAATTGACCCACATTCGACCTGGATGAGGCCAGGTTCGACCCTTGGGGCTACATTCGACCCCTAGAAGCTACATTCGACCCCTGCAGCCTTAAACATCCTAAAACGCATCAAATCGCATCAAAACTATCCGAAAACATCACGAAACATCACGAAACACAGCAGTCAAGTATGAATAACATATCCTTACAAAACCCTACCAATTTTACTCCACAACCAGTCCATTTTAATACTTACCCAAAATGGCAAAAATCATGAAAACGTCACACCACGCATTAAAACATTACCTAATTAGGAAACTTTCTGAAATCATTCAATAATCAACTCAGCATGTTCAAATTATCATGTGTAACAAAACCCCTAATCATTTCATTCATATTATCACCTTGAATCAAACTCAAATTCTATCAAAATCCCCAAAATGAGTAACATATCAACATCTAGCAAACAATAACCTAAAATAACCAATTCTCATGATCAATAACAACTCTAAAACATTCCTATAACATCTACACAGCATCAAATCACCAAGCAACACATAGCACATCATGAAACATCATTAATACTTCATAAAAACACCACTAACACATGTTAACTAGTATGAACCTTATGTTTTATGATTAGGTTTTGTTTAGAAAGATGTTAGGAAGGTTTTTAATTGTAAAGACCATATTAAAACAGATCTGGACTTTTGGGGTTTAATGAAAATGAATCAAAATGCTTTAAAAAGGATATAGGATGAAGAACACACCTTAGATATTTGTTTAGAAGTTGTTTGTATGTTAGGTTATGAAAAACAAGATCAAAAACTCCTTCCCCAATAATTAATATTGATAGAGAGTGTTTAGAGGCGTTTAGGGTTTGTGAAATGACGAAAAATGACAAAGTGTGATATTTATACCCAGGCCAGGTTCGACCTTATGCATAGGTCGAATGAGACCTTGGCATGGTCAAATGAAACTTTGAAGCTTCACATTTCCTGGTTCGACCCCCCTTAAGGTCGAACCAAGGCTGGTCTCTCCCTGATTTTCCAGTTTTGTTGTTTTAACGCATTTTAACACATCCTAACACATGAACATGCAATCCTAACACATGTTAATCATATAGAATCATGTATAATCACATGAACATCGATAAAGCACGTATTTACATATCATGTCACATATTTAGATCGTTTCATGTTTGTTACTTATTCTAATTCATGTAATTCACCAAAAAACGGGACTCATTACTTATTTGTGTGTGATAACTCTAATGATCCTCCAAATCATTGATCTCTGGACCATACATAATGTGACTCGACTCAACTGACTCCGTCAAGTATGTTTAATAATGTTTCTCTCTTATACGTTTTATAAAGTGTTAACCTAAATGTGTCGTGTGTCTCAATTAAGTTTGTGGCTTTTATTTACATTATATGAAACTACGACAAAATTATTTTTAGATGTTACCCCTAAATTTATATTCTAGATCCATCACTAATGTCCACCATGCCCAAGTGACATTATGTATTTTTGTTTTCATACCTCCAGCTAGCCCAAATCCAAGTGAAATGTCCATGGACCTGCACCCTTGTTAGGATCTAAGTTTGATTGTTTTGATTTGTTTAAATAAAAGATGTAATGAATGAAGTGAGTATAAATGGAAAGTGCAGCGGAATGATAAACTATAAATCAAAACAAGAGAATAATTGTTTTTAATTGAAAGCTTTCATTAATTGATTGAGTGAGAAGGTTGTGGATATCAATTCAGGTGTAATGGTAATACTTGTTTCTCCAATTTTTGATATGATGGATGTAGGGTTTTTGTCTTGAAGAAGAACCTCAGCTTTTAACCAAAATTCTTGGAGGGTTTCAAGATGAATAGGAGCATCAGCGGTGAGAATATGTAGGTATTTGGAGTTTAATATGATGTCGATGGTGGAATGGAAAGGACCGTTGTCAGCTGTTTTTACCAGATATGGAAGATAATTGCGTGTGGCTTTGGTTTGAAGATCCATTTCAATGGATTTCGAGTGTGAGAGTGAGTGGAATTAGAGTAATGGTTTAAGGAAGAAGAAGGCGGTTTGAGTATTTTGAATACAATGAGACAGTGTAACATCTGTTGTGGTGAAACAGGGTTTTTATAGCCTCTGGTGAAACCGCTGATGTGGCCAAAACTCTGCTTTTGGGAGCAGACGTGGCAAACATCTGATGGCCAAACATCTGGTGGTTTACAGCTGTTGCCAAAAGTCTGATGCAAACAACTGTTGTTTTACCAAAGTACTGATGCTAACAGCACTTAGATATATATATATATATATATATATATATATATATATATATCAGTGGTTATTATATCTGATCAAATGTTTGAAACAGATTTTGCAACCAACAGTGGATAGAGTAAATGAAACAGTGGTTGTTTTATCTGATCAGATGTTTGAAATAGATTTTTCAACCAACAGTGGTTGTTTTATCTTTAACAGATTTTTCAACCAAAATGCTATTTTTAAGAATGAATTTTTGATTTTCTGAAACATTTTAAGGTTTTATTTAAAAACATGTTTGTTGTTTAATCCATGTTTAGCATACCAATTCTAGAAATCAGATTTGTGAAGGTAGATGTGTCTAAAGCTTTTGTTAGCACATCTGCCAACTGATCCTCTGTTGGAACATGGTGCAAAGAGATCAGCCCTTTTTCATAGCTATCTCTGACAAAATGATGTCTGATGTCTATGTGCTTTGTGGTTGAGTGAGAAACTGGATTCTTGATGATATTTTCAGTAGCTTGACTGTCCAACATGAGTGGAGTCTTTAGTGTAGTTATCCCAAAATCCAGCAGTTGATTTTGAAGCCACATGAGTTGGGCTGTGCAGCTTGCAGCAGCAATGTATTCAGCCTCAGCTGTTGAAGTTGAAACAACTGCTTGCTTTTTGCTTTGCCAAGAAACTAAGGCATTCCCTAGAAACTGGCACCCTCCTGATGTAGACTTCCTTGTGGTGTGGCAGCCAGCGAAGTCACCATCTGAATAACCTGAAAGCTCAATGTTTCCATTAGCAGGATACCAGATACCAAGTGTGGGAGCACCTTTTAGGTATTTGAATATCCTTTTCACAGCAATAAGGTTTGACTTTATGGGTGAAGCCTGGGATCTTGCACAAACACAAGTGGCAAACATAATGTCTGGCCTAGATGCAGTTAAGTATAATAAAGACCCAATCATCCATCTGTAATGTGTCTGGTCCACCAGTTCATCCTTGTCATCAATAGTGAGTAGCTTGACTGTACTCATGGGTGTACTACATGGCTTGCAGTCATTCATCTCAAATTTAGTTAACAAATTTTTCACATATTTGTTTTGATGAATGAATGTGCCATTTTGCAGCTGCTTCACTTGGAGACCAAGGAAGCACTAAAGTTCACCCATAGCACTCATTTCAAACTCTGCTATCATGAGTTCCCTAAACTCTTCACACATTTTATTACATGTGGATCCAAAAATGATGTCATCCACATATATTTGAACAATCATTAAATCTTTCTCTCTCCATTTTAAAAATAAGGTTTTATCAATTTTACCTCTTGTGAAGCCAATGGATAAGAGAAAGGTGGAAAGAGTTTCATACCAGGCCCTAGGTGCTTGCTTGAGTCCATACAAGGCTTTGTTAAGCTTGTAGACATGATCAGGATGAAATGTGTCTTCAAAACCAGGTGGTTGACATACATAGACCTCCTCCTGAATTTTGCCATATAGGAATGCATATTTGATGTCCATCTGATACACCTTGATGTTATGGTTGACAGAAAAGGCTAAGAAAAGTCTGATAGCTTCTAACCTAGCTTCAGGAGCAAAGGTTTCATCATAATCTATCCCCTCTTCTTGTCTGAAGCCTTGAACCACTAGCCTGGCTTTATTCTTGACAACTATACCCCTTTCATCAGTTTTGTTTTTGAAGACCCACTTTGTGCCAATTGGACAAACATCCTTAGGCAGTGGTACAAGTTCCCATACTTGTTGTCTTTTAAACTGAAGGAGCTCTTCTTGTATAGCTTCTACCCAACTGTTGTCTTTTAGTGCCTCCTGGTACTTGACAGGTTGTGTGAGAGATAAAAAGCCTGCAAAAAGACAGATATTTGAGGATTGGCTTCTTGTGAGCACACCCTCTCTGATGTTGCCGATGATTTGATCTGGTGGATGAGCTCTTAGGTAGATTAGATCTCCTTGATATGGTATGATGGCATTTTGAGGTGAAGGACATAGGTTTGGACTGACTTTTATCAATAGAGGTTTGACTTTTGTCAACAGATAATTGAGTAGTGGATGTAATATGTGAAGCAGTGGTTTGAGGGTAAGACTGGCCAACAGTGGCTGACTCAGCTGTGACAGAGTTTTGGCAGGTGTTTTGAACAACTACTTCTTCTGATGCAGAATAGACTTGATAGTGATTTGGAATCACAACATCTGTTCTGTAGTCTTGTTGTGGAGATTGTGAAATGCCTGCACTGTTAGTTTTGACAGTAATATCTTCAAATTTGAATTTTTCTAAATCAAACAACTCAGCAGGATTTGCTGGGATTTTTAAGGATGAAAGTTCATTGAACTTTACATTCAGAGTTTCTTCTATTGTCTTGGTCCTTGTGTTAAACACTTTATAGGCCTTAGCAGTAGAAGAATATCCCAGAAAATATCCACAATCTACTTTGGCTGCAAATTTTGAAATGGAATCTTTAAGATTTAAAATGAAGCATGGGCAGCCAAAGATTTTGAAAAATGAGATTAATGGTTTGATTTTGAACAAAATTTCATAAGCAGTCTTTTGATGTCTTGGGTTGATCAAAACTCTGTTTTGAACATAGCAAGCAGTGTTTACAGCTTTCGCCCAGAAGGACAGTGGCAAACCAGAATCTGCTAGCATGGTTCTTGCAGCTTCAATAAGAGTTCTATTTTCCCCTCAACCACCCCATTTTGCTCTGGTGTTCTTGGGATGCTGTACTGCCTCACAATCCCTTTTGACACACAGAACTCATCCAACTCCTTATTTTTAAACTCTGTTCCATTGTCACTCCTAAAGACTTTTACTGGCAAGTCATATTGTTTTTCAACTTTGGTGATAAAGTCCTTCAAGATACTTGCAGTCTCATCCTTAGAATGTAAAAAGTAAGTCCATGTAAACCTAGAAAAATCATCAACTATGAACAGACAAAATCTCTTTCTTCTTAGACTCATGATTTTAACTGGGCCAAACAAGTCCATGTGCAACAGTTGTAGACATTGACTTGTTTTGGACTCATCAATGGATTTGTAAGAGCTTTTATGTTGTTTTCCTTTTAAGCAGGAAACACAATACTCATCACATTTGAATTCTTTTGGTGGCAAACCTCTGACAAGGTTTTGTTTAGATAGAGAGTTGATAGTTTGAAGGTTGGTGTGACCCAATCTCCCATGCCACAATTCTGTCTCTTTGGTAGAGGCAGCAGAGAACAGACAGACATTTGTCATAGGATTATCCTTCAATATATCAACTACATACACATTGCCACTTCTGTGAGCAACAAGTTGTTCTTTACTCTCAGCAATGATGGAGTTAATCTTTTCAACCACATCTGGTCCAACAATCTTACATGTCTTCTTAGTGAAGAATGACCCATATCCTTTGTCACTCAGTTGTGATACACTAAGTAGATTAAACTTTAGATTGTCAATTAGATTAACATTTTCAAACTTAAGTCTCCCTCCTTGAGCAGTTCCAGAACCCAACACTTTACCTTTTGAATCATTACCAAAGGATATATCACCCCCTTCCATGAGCGAGAAAATCCAGAAGAAGGGCTCTACATCCAGTCATGTGCCTGGAGCCTCCACTATCTACATACCATAAACTATCTAAGCAAGCAGAAGCTCCCTGCACATCAGTAAAGAATTAGTTTTGGTGAGTGTCCAAAGCCAAATTGGCTTTGGATGGGTTCTCAGACTTTTTAGCCTCAAGTTTAGGAAAATGATCAGTGGTTTGAACTTGCTTTTGAACTAAGTTCAACAGCTGTTGTTGGCTATTTGCCAGTGCTTGTATGTCAACACTTGGTCCAACAGATGTTTGATCATTTCTTATTAGATGTTGATAACCATGAGGATGTCTGTTCATTTTAGGTTTTGAAGGCCTTTTGGACTCTTCATAAACATGTGGCAGACGATGACAAGTTGGTTGTCCATATCCTCTTGGGAGTCTGTTAACTGGTGGAACATCTGTTACCTAAACATCTCTGGGAGCAGAGTTTTTGTTCAGACTTTTGGTAACAGCTGTTTGGATTGGTTCAAAAGTCTGTTTGGGTTTTCCTTTTGAAGTACTAACCACTTGACTTTCAAGAGTTTTAGCCTTGTACTCTTTTATTTTTTCATCAAAATTTTTAAGATACAGACACTCTTTTGTTTTGTGATTCTTTTTCTTACAGATTAAACATCCATTGATTTTAGAATCACTTAAACTTGTTCCTTTGTTGATATCATATGCTTTTAGAAGAAAACAGTTTTTAGTGACATGATTCTTCTTTTCACAAAAATCACAAAACAAGTTATCTTTTGATTCCCTTTTCCTTTCTTCTTTTCAACAGATGTTTGATAATCTGTTGGAAGATCTTTCAAGGGAATGATTTTGGCCTGTGGTGCCTTTTTACCATCAGGGGTTTTGAAGATCATTGGTTTGAAATTATCAAGGACATCACACTCATCTGACCAAGTTGGTTTGAATTGGTATTTTTCAATCTCATTAAATGAGGGTATACCTTCCAATTTTTCAAGAATGATTTTCTTACCAATGGGTTTAGCAACCTTGATTTCTTGACCTTTTGAATTGGTTGGGATGATTTCAACCAACTGTGGTTCCTTTTTGTCAGTGGTTTGTGAACTTTGAGTAGTGGTTTCTTTAAAACCAAAGCCAAATGTTACACGACTTTTAGACTGTTGGTTTACAATCATCTCAAAACCTTTAGATGATTCCACCCATTTTTGACATTCAACCTGGGTGGATTCAAGCTCCTGTTTACAACTATGATATTTGGTTATCATAGTTTGAAGCTGGTCTTTGGTTATGCTTGCTTCATGTTTTAAACTGCCGATTTCAGATTCTTTTTCAGTTATTTTTTATTTTAACTCTTTGGTGACTTTTTCAAACTGAATTTCATCTTCCAAAATTTTCTTTCTAAAGTTTTCATTCACCTCTTTTATCTTTACAAATGCTATAATACATTTATCTGAGCATAAGTCATTTAAGATTTGAGGTGATACCTTGGCAGCAGCCATCAAGGCATAATTACACTGGCAATCACAGTCATTAGTACCCCATGGGTCTGAGAGATTCACAACCTCTACTTCAGATTCTTTAGCTGAAACAACTTCATCAACAACATCATTAGTCACATTTTCAGACATAGACACCACTCCCTCAGAATCAGTCTCTTCAGTAATTGTTTCTAGTGCCATAAAGCAGAAATTATTTTCAGAATTTGCAACTAGAGCAATGTTTTCATCTGTTAGCTCATCTGGTAGACTACTCCAATCAACAAAGCCTTGAGTGAAAAAGCTCTGTTGGCTTTGCTGACTGGTCTCTGCAGGAGCAGAGGATGAAGTAGCAGTCATTGGCACTTGTGCCTGAGCAACAGGTGTTTGGACATAATGATACTGAGGAACAGTGGTTTGGACATACTGCACAGGAACAGTGGTTGAGGTCTGTGCAAAGTGAACAGTGTTTTGCACATTTGGTCCAGGTGTATTTTGGGAAAATTAATAAGTGTTGGTCTGAGGCCTTTGGTTTGGATAGGTAATCATAGGTGTACCATTTTGACTCCTACATTCCCTAGCAAAGTGACCCATTCTATGACATTTATAACACTTGATCTTTGATTTATCCAACCCCATTTCTGACCCACCATGTAAACCTGGATACCTTCTGCCAGTTTTCTTATAGAAATTATTAGTTCTAATACTGAGCAAGGCCAATTGATGCAAAATGTCCATTTCTTCTAAGTCCACAGGGTCAATGTATCGAAGGTCATTATACACAAAAGATGTGTTATCAGATGCCTGGATATCACCACTTGCTGCAAAAGCATAGTTTGGTGATGAGTAAAAATCAGTGTTAAACCAGTGGTTATATCAATGTAATGATCATAACCCTGATCCTTACCACTTCCAGGTACCTCATCTTGACCCAAAAGTGCTCTATTACCAAACACATAGTCATCAGACAGTTTTCCAGAATCCTGGAGCTTCTTTTTTCTGGTTAAGCTCTCTCTCATAAGTCAAGAGCTTACCATGAAGCTGGGTCAGAGTCAAGTCTTTAAAACCAATTGAGTTTCTCATAACAATTGCAATAGTGTCCCATTTGTCCTGAAGTGATCTAAGAAACCTATGATTCAGAGTTGAATTTGGGTAAGTTAGACCCACCAGTTTTAGTTCACTAATTAAACAATTGAACCTCTCAAATTGTTGTGTTAATGACTTTCCCTTCACATGACTAAATGTTTCATATTGTTGATTAAGTATCTCACGGTTGTTTTCAATTACATCCTCAGTCCCACCAAATTGTTCTTTCAAAGCATCCCACAACTCCTTTGCACTGTTACAGTGTAACAGCCCAGCATAGATATCATTTGGTAGAGCCATGGCTACAATACTGAAAGCCTTAGCATCTAACTCAATTTTTTGAAAATCTTGCTCGGAGTAGTTTTCAACACTTTTAGGTACTTGGACCTTGGGATCTTCGGTACTTGGCACCATTGGAACATGTGGTCCAAAGACAACCGACTTCCAACACCTAGTGTTCTGTTGAGCTAGCACATGACTCATCTACCGTTGCCAGATATTGTATTCAGATCTGACAAGCATCGGTGGCTTGTTGCTAGTACCAGTGTTATGTGGATCTTGATTAATTGAAGCCATTCTCTGATTTTACGAAAACAAAGTCTGTTTACAAACGGTTGAATCGAAAATAAACTATTACTCTGTTTTCAATCCGACAAACAAACGATATCAATAATTGTGAGCTGATCTGTTTATATTAAATTGATTGGTTAGATCGAATTTAATTGATCAAGCTCTGATACCAATTGTTAGGATCTGAGTTTGATTGTTTTGATTTGTTTAAATAAAAGATGTAATGAATGAAGTGAGTATAAATGGAAAGTGCAGCGGAATGATAAACTATAAATCAAAACAAGAGAATAATTGTTTTTAATCGAAAGCTTTCATTAATTGAAAGATTACAATATTACAAGTACTCCCCCTCAGCCTGATCACTCTGTGATTGTTTGTCTGAGAGAATGTTTGAGTGATGAATAGAACAGTACAATCACTGTTCTATTTATAAACAAATCTAAACCACTGATGATCTCAGCTGTCGTCACCTAAGACAGCGATATCTAACAGAATAACAACATAAAACATCTGTTAACTATAAACTACTGTTACATTGTAAAACACTGTAAGGTAAACTGCTGTTGAGGAAAACTCTGATGGTCTTGTATCATCTGTTGGATCCAAAGTGTTGTTGGCTCCAACATACCTTTAGTCTTCAGTACTTTAATCAGCAGTTGTTCTTCATCAGACCTTTAGTCAGCAGTTGTTTATCCAGCAGTCCTTTGCAGCAGCAGTTGTTTTCAACAGTTGTTCTGTGTATCAGATGTCAGGATCAACAGTCTTTTGGGAGAAGTATCTTGTAAACACTGTTTATTCATAGGATCAACTGAAAAGTATATTTTGGCTTTCCAATCATCTGTTCTTTTCCAGGTCAGTAGACCCAACAACCATCTTTTTGGTTTTGTTTTGAATGAGTATACATTTAGCAAATTATATATATATATATATATATATATATTATAATGCATATTGAATGGGCAATATAGTCATTTTATCCAAATATCTTAAATACAAGTCCATAAGCACAATGTACAACTCTTGAAGCTTTTCAGATTTTCAACACCCCAATCTTCAACAAACACAATCCACCCTCAAAAAGACACAGCCAATAAGAATAGACTACAAAGATTATGAAAGCATGTTTTTTTTTTATGAAAGCATGTTGTACAAGTGTATATTGCATAAGTAAAAAAGAACCCCTCAATGGTTCAATAATCAAATACAAGGCGGGCAGAACACAAACCAAAAACCTGATTCAAATTTCAAATTCACAATCCTCTCTTCTTGGTTTTCTCTCTCTCTCATTCATTCTGGATCTGGATCGGCTTCTCTTTTTTGTGATTCACCATAAGCCATTGTTCTGGACACCTTCCCACGGTTAATATGGTAGGGGATGGAGACACAGGTAGTAGAGAACAGGGACCGATAAAGCCGTAGCCATCGCATCAGTTGGAGATGGGGGTCATTTTTTTTGAAGGTTTGATGCATATAATAGTGTTTTAGCACATATCTTAAGGTGAGTGTTCTTTATATACAAGTTTTTTTTCTCTTTTTTTCTTTGGCTCTTATACATTTTAGGGTTCTAAATCTAAGAAATAATGTCTGAATCGTTTGGTGTGATGGATAATTACAGTGGGTAAACAGAAGATACTGAGATTTGCGAAGGTTAAATATTCAACGGTTATGAATGAAAAATCAGAAGGAAATTGAATTTTTCTCATGTTCATGCTTCATCTGCTCAAAGTATAAACAGGTAAAAAGTAATTAAATTTTATTTTTATGATATCCCAGTTGATTTCTTGATTTTTTACCCCAGATTAGCTCAAATTGCTCTCAATCTTATTGTTTCTTGATGAAAACACTAGATCCTAGATCTATATCCACTCACTGAACTTGAAGGGAGAGAGAATCTTTTCGGTTTATACAGCTCGCTAAACTTGGCTCAAAAATCAGGATTAATTATTGCAGGGTTTTGAAATTTTTAGTTTTGTATGTGTTTTGATAAAGCTTAAATTGTAATTATTTTATACTGATGAAAAAATTTAGTGCCATTATGTTGAAAATATGATGGTGGCTTTATCTTTTGGAGCAATAATTGGTACATAGTTGTACAGTTTATTTGACAAATGGTGTTGGAAGATTTTCACATATCATGTGTAAGTTTGATCATTTTTATACCATGAAAAAAAGCCCCTGACATCTTTGCAAATATAGTTGGAGTTGATATACATCCAGGTATTGTCTTGAAATTATTTCCTCAACATAAGTTATCTAATCTTTTAACGTTCGGTGGGTTCCTTGGAGTTCTCTTCAGGTAAGGCAAAATTTGGAGAATTGCCGAGCTACAATGAAGATGTGAATATTTTACTTAGAGGTGCAAATTTGGTTTGGATAACGGGTCAAAATTTGTCGGGCTAGGTTGTCCATTTTTCTAAGAGGTGCAAAAATGGTTACCTTAGGTTATGTTTAACTCAACGAGTCCATGGGGTCAACTTCTAAAATCGTGAATTAAAAAGAATTTGTCAAACAGGAGATGCTGATCAAATGGGCAAAGAATAGCTCGAGGTGTTATTCAAATGTAACATTTAGAATCGATTTATTAAGAAAACTTGGATATTCATTTTGCACAATACTTATATATTTATATTTGGAGCTACAAGTGGATGTCGCAGCTACAACAAGCACCAGAAAAACAGAAGGTAACCATAATTCATGAGTTTGTTTTAAAACTGATGACAATTATTCATTCACTGTGTTTTGAACTTTGAAGAAATACAAAAACTAAGGTAAAAAGTTTATTTGATTGTTTCGAACTGATACATTTTCAGTTACTTTATTTTAATGAATGTTTGTGAAAAAATATATTAGTACTTTATGGTCTCATGTTTTATAGTTTCTTGATACAGATTATGGTTCCAAGGGTGTCTACTCGAGATTGTATCGGTAAAAAGCTTTGACCTCGAAAAAAACCTTGGTGCGTTGTAATTTGCCGTCGCCGCCGCACAGGGCCGACTCTTAGTAGGGGCGACGCGGGCGACGGCCTCAGGCCCGAAAATCCCGAGGGCCCGAAGGTTTTATATATATGCCTAATAGATATGATGACCGTTGGGGATGGTGGGAGGGTTTCTATAATGTTTTCGCAATTCAATTTGGAGAACAAGTGAAAATGGATGGGTTAGGTGCGGGTTTAATCAGGTTTGAGTCGAAACAGGTTCCTAAAAAGGGTTCTTTCAAACCTGGTCCCTATACTCATATGAATTCTTATATTTTGTTTCAGATTTGTTTTCCATCTGCTCTCTTTCTGTCGCCTTTTGACTTCCGTTTCTTGGACAACTTAAGTTTTATCAGGTATGTATTAGTTTTAGTTGGTTCCTTGTATGTTGGCTTATGTTTGTGGTTAGTTTTTTGGGCATTAAATGGGTCAGAGGCATGTGTTAATGAATGTTTTAGTCAATTATTTTGAGATATTAAAGATCGACATAGCTCCTCTTATGTTTCATTTTTAAAAATTGCCATTTTCTAACAGCATGTTTAAATGTTTTCGATTTGTGTCATGGTTAAATGTCATGATCGTTAAATGGGTCGAAATCTGGATAAAACAAACCTTTTTAGAGTTTATTAAAATGGTCTTTTTTATTGATATATATTTTATAACAAAGAAATTTGCTTTCTATATGAATCTAACTAGAAAAATAGTTCGTTAAATTATACTTCTGTTTCTGACTTCATAGTAGTTTTCCATTATTTAGTTTCCGTTTTTTTAGAAATAGATTATTGTAATAGTTATGTTTCAAAACAATAGCTATTTCTTGCTTTTAAAATAAAGGGTTTGATTCATTTTCAGATCGTAGAAAATGGTGAAAGATTGTAGAGGGTACCAAATGGTGAAAGAGTGCAGGTTGTAAAAACGGTCTGGCTCACACTGATTTCCCAATATTGTATGTTATATTATACTGTATAAGAATCATTTTGGATGCAGAGGATGGAGCTGGTGAAACTAGGAAGGACATGGTGCAAAGCAAAGTGAGAAGCACCAGCAACAGTGAAGCTCCTCATTCTTCTTATCTATGTTTAGAAGAATTTGCCACCTTTCGTTAACTTACAAATTCATGTCATGTTTGAATGATTAGTAAAATATGCAGCCCCATTTAACTTCTGAGATCCAAACCTACGCTATTGACATACACACACATGTGGATATTGATGTATGTATTTGAGTTTGATATTAACTTTTGTGGATGAACGATGTTTTTATTTTATTTTACATCTATTTGAGCAAGATACCAACTTTAGTTGACTTTCAATTGTAAAATGGTTTTCATTTCACTTTATCAAAAAAAAAACGTATCTCATACAAAGATTAGAGACTCCACTTCATATTTGGTTGGTAATGGATCGAATTGTATTTTACATGCACACAAATACGCATAAAACTGCACCCCAAAGTGAGGGCGTTAACCAACTAGCAACCAATACGCAGTCGACGTACATGTACAAAACTCTAATGTTATCATAAACTATAATTTCGCTCAAACACAGGTATAAAGCTTCCACCGCAAGACGAACAAGACGAAATCAACCAAAGTATACATTTTCATAGCCGCCGCATAGCGCGGGTTTCCTACTAGTATATATATATATATATATATATATATATATATATAGAAAAACTATATTCAGGAAACCCACTTGAGTTAAAGAAACTTTGCAAACCCAATACAAGTCCCATGTTGTTCCACGTCTTACATTCTCCTATCTCGTAGAAGGGTATTTTCGACCACTTTTAATAATTTTTTCTGCTGTGCAGACATGACTTGACACCCTCTTTTCTTTTTCTCAGTTATCTCTACCTTCCTATCCTCTCTCTCTCTTGCTCTTTTCTATTTCACTTTTACATCACTCAAGTCCACCCAAATCCTTCCAAACCATGATTTGTTCAGAAATCAAAAACCCATTTCAACCAAGAAATCACCCACCACAATCACTCAAGATCAAACCAAAACCCTCGATGGTGGGTTTAAAACCCGATGTGTTTACTCTTTTTTTATCTTTTTGCTGTAAAACAAATCTGAATCAGAGCCTAATAACAAGAATGAAACCTAAACCCTCATGTTTTTTCAACCTTTTCACCTGATGGGAACGATGACTTTTGATGTTTGGGAGGGTGGGAACCGTGGTAGTACAGATCTGGATGGTGGGAATCGTGGGTTTCAGTCCTACCTCTCTTTTTACAGATCTGAACCAATAGATGTAGTTTTGGGAGGGTGGGAACCGTGGTAGTACACATCTGAACTAATAGATGTAGTTTTCAAAGGAAAGTTTGTTTGCCAACATAGGTGCAAGACTATTCATGGGTAGGGAAGTATTAGATGATGAGGCAACCATGGAAGAGATAAACAAAAGGCAGAAACAGAAGTGCAGGGAAGGACTTACGAAAAAGAAAACAGGAGAGGAGCATGGGAATGATGCGAAAAGAAGAGAGAGGGAGGGTTGGAAAGATGGAAGGTTGGGGATTGTGTTCTGATGAAGATTCATAAAAAAAAGTGTGTTCCTTTTCTTTTCTTTTCCCAATCTTTGATGTTATGGATTGTGTTCTCATTTTTATTTTTTCAATAATTTTTTTTTGTTTTTTAAAAAATTCATATGGGTTTTTCTTGGCAAAGATTATGCATGGTTTTTTTCTTGGCAAATCTTTCTTGTTATGTTAATGTTGATTTTAGGCTCTTTTTTAGTATGTTATCCAGTTACGTTTTCTGTTACAGATGATAAACCCAGGTATGTTTTTGTTATATAGGAACTAACATTGTAATTTATGTAGCATTGTAATTTCGTTTGTAACTTTTTCATTCTCCTTGTAATCTTGTTATAATTTAGTTCTCCTTGTAATCTTTTTATAATTGAATTGTTGTTGTAGTTATAGAAAATAAAGTAGATTTTTTTTAGTTATCATGTTTTTTTTTAAAGTGAATTTGCTTGTTACAAATAAAGTACGTTGTCATATGTATAAGTTGGCTTGTTACGCGAACAACTAGCAAAATATTAAATTTGTAACTTTTTTATTAAAGTAGATTTTTTATTTTATCAATTTATATATTTAACATATCATGTTACATAAAATAAAATTTGTTGTGACACAGTAACAAAAACTGTAACATATTAAATATATAAGTCGTAACACAGTAAAATACTAAAGTACAAATTGTAATATAGTAACAAAAGTTGTAAAATAATAATAAAAGTTCTAACATTTAAAGAAGTTGTAATACAATGTTACCATGTTAGTTTGTGTAGTTACATATGTTTTGTAACAAATGTTTATTTATAAATGTAATTGTTACAGTCAAAGACGAGAGAGAAGAAATGTGAGACAAAGAACTCTTAGAGAGAGAAAAAAGTACTATTGTCAGATTTTATATTACTTTGTCATATGTTATTTGACAAGTCTACCCTTTATGTACTTTACAACAAAAGAAATCATCCTTTTTTTAATCAGAAAAATGCTTTTTAAGCACAACCGTAGATTATGTTAGATGGATGGACATGATTAAGTTTTCAAGGTTTCTTTAACTGGTGAGGGTTTTCAATTTATCCTCTCCCTATATATATAGGGAATGGTTCTATGGAAAACCCTATATTAGGGTGAAAACCGCGGAAACTCTGACTTCCAGAGTTTTTTAGGGCATGTAATATACATAATTATAAGCATTTTGAGCCAAAAAAATCAAAAAAGCGCCGAGCGTTAAAAAAAAAAACGTTTTCGGGCAACACATGTTACACGAAAATAACATGTTTTATTTTCATTTTCGTGTAACATGTGTTACCCAAAAACTTTATTTAAAAAAAACCCGCTCGGCACTTTTTTGATTTTTTTGGCTCAAAATGCTTAGAATTATGTATATTACATGCCCTAAAATTTTCAGGCCCTAAAAAGCTCGGGAAATCAGAGTTTCCACGGTTTTCACCCTAATATAGGGTTTTCCATGGATACTTAGCACACACACACACACATATATATATTTCAAAGGGCTAATCTTACATGGCACTCATATAGTCATTCTCTTTCTTGAGAGTGCCATGTAGGATGTCATGTGGCATTGAGTGATTTTACGAAAAAAAGAATTTAAAAACAAAATTTGATTTTTCTCTCTCATGTTTCTTCCCATAATTTTTAAACGTTAATATCTTTTATATACGAGATTTTTTAAAGAAAAAAATTACACCAAATTAAAGAGCATTTTGTTATCTTTCTAACGAGTACCATAGTGCTATATAAAAAACGGAGAAAAAAACGACTATATTTTGTGGGGTTTTGTTCATACAGGAAAAAAACATAAAGTGTTCAGGTTATTCAATCAATCATGTATAGGTAAGTCATTAATTATGTTAAAACCAGTAAATATGAATTCTATTTACAACAGGTGTTAGCATTGGAGTTCTACTTTGTTTTAGGTTAGGTCTTAATATTAGAGTTATGCATTGTTTAAGGTTAGGTGTTAACATTGGAGATACATTGTTAATTGTTTTAGGTTAGGTGCTACCCGAAGCTTTCTTGCATGTAACCGTAAAGGGCATCAGTCTATTTCGTATGTAAAATTGATATGTCATATTAGATTTCTCAACCCCAAGACACTCCCGATGTATAAATCTAGTTCTGTATATAACAAATTTTTAAGGGAATTTCGGAATACGCCAACTTGGGATCAACAATTTTTTTTAATGCACAACTCACTCTCCTATGGAGTTATAACCTCATCTGATCATTTCATCTTATAATAGATTGTTGGCTTGCTGATTAAACTCTTGGGTATTACCATTAGGGTTGGTGGTCCGGTAGCAAAACAAAGCCTTTTAATATACTTAAATGTGAGGTCTGCGGTTCAAGTCTCACATTAGAGCAAGAACTTAGTCGTTTAAATATAAAAAAAACTCCTGGGTGTACATCAAAATTATCTTTCTTTGATTTAGTGATTCTCACACTTACGAATTGTCAATTATGATCCTATATATTCGTATGTGAAACAGCCCATGCATCCACAACGATCCTTTATATTGATGTTGAGCCACATAAAATTAAACAAGGTGCCAATGTTAGAGGACAATTCTAATCAATGTATTATTTTTTTATATTATATTTACATTACAGGAATTATATTTTATATTTATACTATATTAATTCATTGACACTTCTACGATAATAAAACAAATTATTTTACTTATTTGATTATTTTATTAGTATATACGGTTATTTTATTATTACATTATGATAGACACTTTTGCCATATAACGTAGTGCTTTACTTATTTATTATTTTATCACATGTACCAATTCTTGCCGTTTTTTTCAGAATCGATGATTTCAGTAATGGTATTGGTTCGATACAAATATAGTGCTATCGCGTCCCACGGTAACACGTGTGTGTAAACCGCGCCCTGCGGCAACGAGCGGTTAACTACCACTAGTTATACTTACATTAAAAGAATTACGTTATTTTATTATCACTTCCTTTTTTCTGACATATTCTTATTTGTTGGGCTGGTTATTTTGTTTTCTTGTTTTAATATTTTGGTGTATTTTTGGTCTAGTTTAAATTAGTTGTATATGTTACTATGGTTTGTACCTGATACTTTTGTATTTACTATTTTTTATGTATAAACCCTTGCCATGTTCGGATATTATGTTATGGTTGTTTCATGTGTTGTCTTTACTGTTTTATGCACAAGTATATTCAATATGCAAACATGTATCATAGAGACGGTGTTATAGTTGTGGAAGCTACATTGAGTAATTTATCGCCACATTATTGTTGCCATTATCAGGGAAGATTTACAATTCCTTCTTCACCTTTTAAAATTTTTGTACATTAGGAACAATCTACAATTTATGATATGATACGGGAAACATAAATAGATTAATGAGAAAATTTAATTTTAATCTACAAATGTTTTCAGTAAATTAGTCAATCGTTACTCATAATTAGTACACGACCATACCATGCGATGTTTTAAACTCAATATTTTGAAACTCGTCTTCGATTGTAAGTTTTAGGATATAGTTTTTTCTACAAGTCAAGTTTTGAAACTCGACTTCGATTTTAAATTTTAGGATAAAGAAATTAACTATTGGCACTAGTCCTGAAATCATAATACCAGAACATGAACTTATCAGAAAAGTCCTGTTTCATCAACTTCATTGGAATTTCTTTCATGGTCTTCGGTGGTTCGATCTTCATCTCTAGATTGGAGTTTTCTGTTTAGGATATAGTTCCTTAGTTGAATAACTTAGTGGATAATGCGGCTTCACATATTTCCAACCATAGTGACTTTCGATCTATAGCTCTTGTGTGAAGTGTTGATAATGAGAGCTTTTATCTCCATTAAGCATATTCAAACAACATATGTTTCTGATATTACAAAACGGAAAGCTCTACATATCAATTATATGGTTGAAGTACTGAATTCTCTTCTCCCACTTTATAGCAACATACTTCAGCTCTCTGGGATATACATCCAACAAATCACTCGACATTTGGCATAACTTTTGTTTAACTTGTAAGATTTGGCTTGAGGATAGAAATGAACCTTCACATACTTCTTCAAATTAGGGAACAACTTCTCAAACATATATTTCTTTTCAAGAGCTTTACTCATTATCTCATCTAGAATTGGCTCTGAGATAGATTGGATAACATCTTAAGATTTCTGTATATCTTATTAAGCTAAAATAGTAATCTTGTTCCCATTAACACAGTACTCTGGATATTCTACAAAAGTAAAATCGTCAATCTCCACATCATTGTATTTCTTTCTTCATAAGATTCTCGAACCAACTCTTAGGGTAATTAGTCTACACTTCTAAAGGTTTCAGGATTAAGATTAAACATTTTGCCACAATTTCACTGGGCAATGGCTCTGGAGGAATCTCTCCTACTTCAACATCTTCATCAACTAGTTGTGGATAAGTGGTGCAGTTTCCATAATTATCGCTGATGAAATTTCAACAAATGAAGCTTTATGAGATTGTTTTCTTCTTTTCTCTCTCTACGGAGATCTACCACTAGATGTACCAACATCATCACCACATTTGTCTTCCTCATCATCACCACCTCCTCTTCTATTTTCAGACTCATTGATGTGCCATCAACTACATATATATAACATGCATAATTAGTCTTATAATGGCGCGTATTTGGGCTAAACTGTTGATAAATGCTACATAATTGTTCCTATTCGTGTTTGTCAGGAAATTGAAGCCCCAACTTGAAAAGAAGTAATTTTAGGGCAAAAACAGTACACAACAAAGATTCATAAAGACACAAGACCAAATACATGTCCCAAGTATGTGTAGAGACTCCCCTGGAGAAAAATAGACGATAAAAGCAACTCTGAATCAACCATGCACAGCTACACACATTCGTATGAGGGCCTGCACGCTAGA
Organism: Ambrosia artemisiifolia; assembly: GCA_032199755.1. Taxonomy (NCBI): domain Eukaryota; kingdom Viridiplantae; phylum Streptophyta; class Magnoliopsida; order Asterales; family Asteraceae; genus Ambrosia; species Ambrosia artemisiifolia. The sequence goes on along the minus strand of CM063526.1, from coordinate 27,492,516 downwards.
AGACAAAGCAGTTAGCTTAGGAGACAAGAAAACATCACTTTTTCTGGCGCACGGGTGTGCAGCCCCCAAAGGCCAGACATGATAGTTCCCGCAGTAACACAACGTACTTGGATCAGATGCACAGGCATGCTCCTCTTGAAATTTTGCCTATAAATAACAGCTTCAATCCAGCCAAACTTTTGTGTCGTTTTGTGCCTTTTTTCAGCCATCTTTGTTGATGCATTTCTGGGTGACAAATGCTAGTCTAGATAGTATATTTTGTGGTTGATAATTGGTTAGTCTTTTGTAACATGTTCGTTTGTTTATATAAAAGCAAACATGGAAACCCTAGCGAACATAGAAAAGAAAACGAACTTAGGTTAATTATCGAAGATGTATGTATCTTCACTAATAAGGATGTCCGTTGATGTCTTGAGGCCCACGAATGTATGCATGTATAAATACATGAGTTGGGGTGTAGGCTAGGGTTAGTTGGTCATTAGTAGTTTGTGTTGGATAGTTGACTGTATTCATTGAAAGATAATCAATAGACCAACGAGTTTATAAGTATTTCATCATGTTCTTCGTGTGTTTGATTCACGTGTTGCATAAACATCAATCAAGGGATTCCGCACCTTGAATGATCTGACTAATCTTGTCATCGATCCATTTTAAGGACTTACAATCTTTCATCCTCTAGGGGATCTATAGGGAGGCCTTAGGGCTGACCAAAACCTCTCCACGGGTAAGAGCTTTCCTACCTTGGGCTTAAGATCTTGAAATGGCACCATAGGAGTAGTTTACATGCAATAAAGTCGAGGGTCGCGGAAATCACGTCATACGCATAGGATCATGGTGGTTAGAAGCTTGTCTATGAGTGCAAGACTCTCATTTTCTTATGCTGTTATTCGTAGATGGTTGTATCCATCCAATATTCTCTAAACTCTTCAATCCGTTAGACTTTTTATATTATTAGTAGTTTATTTTTAGTTACTTTATGTGTTTATCTTCTTAACAATTCTTATTTGTTTAACTTTTGTGACAAGTTCAATTAATGATTAACTTAACAATCCAAAAATCAACCAAAACTTATGTAAAAATTATCATGCGGTTCGTACGACTTCTAGTAGTCCCTATCTAGATCCAAGGTTACGATTCTGGTAGTGAGACAAATCTTTCAGGCTTCTGATATCCAAACAATTGATAAAAATACCGCTATACTTTTTCTAACTTACACAACTTACCATGAACCTTTAAAGATTCCCTATTTAATCACAAACTAACAAAAAATGATGATTTTGACCATATAAAAAACATTCAAAACTCAATTTGGTTGTGTCCTTGCTCTGGTTTTACTGAAAGTTTGATAACGTCAAACGGATTTCCAACATCCCTTGTTGAAAATAAAAATGAAGAAAATCTTTTTGTATTTTTCAGAACTTTAAGCTAAAACACAACAAAAATCTTTTTGGGATTTTTGATTTTTCAAAGTTAAGAATACTTTAAAGTAGAAATCAGTATTTACAAACAATCTTTTTGGGAGTATCACGGGTAGAAGAATTATATTAATTTACAGAGCTACCAAGATAACCGTTGTTCTATTAGTTTAACATTAGGATAAAGAAATTCGCAAAAAAATTATGAGCATTGCTATCCGCCTAAAAACTAAAATTAGATTTACTTGCCGGCAAATCAGATACGATGAAGACTTATACTTAAAATCAGTGCTTCCCACACACACGACACATTCCTGTATCAAGGTATGCGTAATCATTTCATCTTATAGGTGAATATTCCATTTGCATTTGTACGATTTTGTGGAGGAAGCACAAGATTGGCTTAGTTAAGAGACATCAGTCTTGACTTAATGATTAAAGCGTCGATCGCGTGTTCATGTTATTATCACCGTACAGACAAAGAGACAAAATCCATAAAGGTAGAAAGAAAGCAAGCCAATGCTTAGGTTAGTTTTTCCACAGACAAAGAGACTGATTCACAACCTTGTGATTTGTACCATAGATACCTGCTTTAGATAATGTATCAACAAGAAAACATTTTGGTACGAGGGGGATAAACAGAAAGATCTGTTCGGTATGGACTAAAGCATCATGGAAGACCTAGACTTACGTCTTTTTAACAGGAACAACCATGATATCCTAGATGGCAAATGACATAAAGACCTAGTATCTCAGAACTTGGCAATCTATGAAATGAAAGTTTAATATCAAGACCATATACCAATTCGATTTTAAACCACTCGATTTTAAATCGCTATGTTTATACAGCAATGTCAACTCTGACCTGATTTTCGAGCCTACTCATTCATCATTTGCAAAAATTGTTTATCGTTTTGACATTTCAAAATTTAGAGAAATCTCAACAGTCTACCGATTTACTATCATTTTATGTTTTTATCCACATGAAAACTCATTTTTGTCTTTTTTTCTAATATTTTTGTCTTTTTTTCTAATATTTTTGTCTTTTTGAGATTTTTTAGTGTTTTTGGATTTTATCAGGTTTTCAAATGTTTTTATGTTTTTCTAGAAATTTCTCCCCCAAAATTCAAAAAGTGAAAAAAAAAACTAAAATATTTTTGGATTTTTAATAGAAAAACTCTGTAAGAAAACTGACTCACCGATCTGTTTTTCTATGATTCCATTTACTAATAGCAAATAATTGACACATGATTTATCAAAAGCTTTTGTAAACAAGTCAGCTCGTTGATGATAAGTCTGAACTTTAATTAAGCACTTCAATTAGCTTCTTTTAATAGCAATCGCGTATTAAATGATATCTGATATGCATGCGTTTCTCCTTAGATTGGTTCACAAGATCTTTAGTGATCGCTATGGTTGTTCCGCTATCACAATAAATGGGAGTTTTCAAAAAATTCAAACTATGATCACGCATCTGTTGTTGAATCCAAAGAACCAGAGAGCAACAGCTCGATGCTGCAATGTATTCGGCATCACATGTTGACATGGCAGTAGGCGTCTGCATCTAGCATTGCAAGGATACTAAACACCCTCCTAAGATTGGCGTCCACCAATTGTGGATTTAGTGTTAGTTTTGCGACCACCATAGTCGGCATCACTATAGCCTGTGAGATTGAACGTATCATCATTAGGGTACCAAAGACCTTTGATTGGATAACCCTTTAGGTTGTAAGATGTATTTAACCACTATCAGATGGGAGATCTTCGGTTTCGACTGTTATCGCACGCAGAGACACGGTGCAAACACTATATCTAGTCTTGATGCTGCCAGATACATGAGAGAACTGATCATTGCACGGTAAGTGAAAGGTCAATGTTTACGTCTATTATCAAAAGCAATCCCGTGATTAACTTTAATCAGAGTTGCAGCATGTTTCGAATTGTCCATCTAGAATCAACTCAAAATGTCTACAACATACTTCGTATGGTGAATGAAAATTCCCGACTCCTCTATTGAACCTGTTGACCAAGAAAGAGCTGCATCTCTCCCTTCACACTCATCTCAAATTTATCCTGCATAATCTTTTCTAACTCTTTTCAAAATGAATCTTTAGGAGAACCAAATATAATATCATCAACATAAATATGTACCAGCAAAATATCAGCATCTTTTTCTTTAGTGAGTCCACGATTGAACCCATTGGCATTCAGGTATAGAGATACTGTTTCATACCATGCGCGCGGAGCTTAATAAGACTATACAAAGCATTGTTTATCACATAGACTCTATCACGTTGTACTGGATCTTCAAACCCTAGAGGTTGCTCAACTTACACCTCTTATTCCACTTTACCAAATAAAAACACACTCTTATGATCCATTTCCTATACTTTGAATTTCTTACAAGAAGCAAATTCCAGAACCATTCGTATGGCTTCAAAACATGCGACTACAACATAGACCTCATTGTAATCAACACCTTCAATCTGTCGAAAGCCTTGAAAAACTAAAAGAGCATTGTTGCGAATAACAGTAACATGGTCATCCTTCTTACATTTATAAACTCACTTAGTCCCAATTTTCTTCGCACCCGGTGGAAGATCTACTAGGTCCTACACAACTAACATACACAACCGTTGGAGTTTGTATAGGTTCAATCCATGGTTCTTCTCTCAACGCCTCATGAATACTGCGTGGTTTGGTTTGTGAGACAAATAAGGGGAAAGACTAATTGTTTTGAACCCTTGATTCTCTGATTTCTGTATATGAAGCCTTTACATTTGAACAAAGTTGCCCACATGTAGTCACCCCGCTTTTTGGAATACTTATGACATTCTGCAATGGGTGTATTTCGTAGATCCTGGATTCAGGATGAGTTAGGATAGAGATATCCAGTAGCACATTGTACTTAGAAAGATCAATCCTAAAATTCAATCTCGGAACACTTGTAGCCGGGGCTGCTACTGCAGTGTAAACTGGTGTATTTGAAAGAGCTTCACTGGAATCAACAGAATTGTCATCTGGTGAAGAGATTTGGTGAACCTCAGAAGCTTCCAAAAACACTTCTTCGTCTTCATTGTTCTTGGTCATTCTAGAAGGGCTTATTCTACGGAACTTGTGGTAGGGGATATGGTGATCGGACGAACCATTGGTGAGCTAGCTGCATTCTCAAAATCATAGTAGATTTTAGCATCTGTTTCGTCAACCACGTCATCGAGACCAAGTTCCTAAAAAAATGCATAATCAGATATCCATTCATTGGGGATTAGTTGTGTATCTCTAGACATCCACGTTCATCCATTCTTCAACGCATCTTGTATGCGTATTCCAAACCCTCTTTTTGGGAATGGTGTACCCTACAAAGAAGTCTTCTTCTGCTTTCTCACCAAATTTATCGTTGTTGGTGATCATAGTACATGGAGCACCAAAAGGTTCGAGGAATTTTGAATTTGGCTTGCGATGGTTATGAAGCTCATAACTAGTTATCCTGAACTTCTTTATAGTAAAAACTCGATTCAGTGTATAACATGCAGAATAAACAACTTCATTGAATAACATTACAGAATGTTTTGAATCTGTTAACATTATCCTTGCATCCTCTATCAGAGTCCGATTCTTCCTTTCTACGATTCTGTTATGCTACAGAGTGTATGGCGCACCAAATTCATGATTCATACCCTTGTCTAAACAAAATGATTTCATTGCTTGATTTTCTATCCCATTATCACTGCGAATCCTTCAAATCTTAAGACTGTAGAGAGATTCGAGCTTTAGGAGTAGCATTTTGAAGTTTTCAAATGTATCGCTTTTACAACACAGACACATTATCCATGAGAATCTGAATAATTGTCAGTAACCACTAGGCAGTACATGTCTCCATAGTAGCTTTTACTCTTCACTGGTCCAAAATGATCCATATGAAGTCTTTGGAGCGGAGCTGATACTGAATTAACTTTCTTCTTGGGATGCAATTTCTTCTTTTGCTTCCTTTTCGATGTGTGGTTGAAAGTCCGATGGTTTTTAGTATTTAAGATTGTGTTTTATGCAGTTTTATGGTTTTGGATGCAATACTTTGATAAGGTTTGAGTTTTGTAAGTCTAATGAAGTTTAAGGTGCATTTCGGATGCTAAACATGCATTCTGGTCGAAGCTAGAGTGAGTTGGATGGCAAAACAATGAAAAGAAGGCAAAATATGTGTATTCGCATCGGCCACTACCCTTTTGGGCATGGCCAACTTGTTTGAAAGCCGTATACCATGCTTAGATAGCAGAAACTCGTGTAGGTCACGCGTAGCCGACTCATGAAACTCACATAGACTATGCGGGTCTTGGTCAAACGCAGTTATGGTTCGTTTTTATGAAATTTTTAATGAGGTTTTTGAATACCTTGAACATTAACTCGGAAAAGGAGTTACACAATCACTATTGGAGGATAAAAATCACTATCCTTCACTATTATAATAATCTCTTATCATCCGGTATCAAAAATCATCATCCATCTTATCACCATTCTCCATTGTTGAAGATCAATCACAACATCACCATCCTCCGATCATTAATCCTTTATTCTCAATATTATTCATGGTTTTTTTTTCAATCATTATGATCATCATTCAAGCTTCCATCACCGTGAGAGGCTAAGCTTATTGGAATCACCCGGTGTAGATATGTAAACCAGGGTTCTTGAACAATTGGGTATTTTCTTAGTTTATTTAAATTGAGTATTTGAACAAGCATGTTAATTGTTTTATTCATGTCTTGAATTCACTTTGATAATTGTTTCTTGTGCCAATTACTAGTGAAATGAATTCAATTATTTATGCTTTAACATGATATTAGGGTTCTTATGTTCTAGAGTTATGAAGTGTAGTTCTGTCCATCTTTGATGTTGATGAATAATGAAACCTAAACCTATTGAAACAACTGATACGTTAATACTCATTGCAATCATTAATATAATCACAATTTGTGATAGAATCCTACGTTACTTGTTGAACTCGGTGTGATCTATATATTTATTATCATTGTTTTTAATCAATTATTTTCAACCAAGTTCTTTATTATTAAAAAGTTATTGTTTTCTCTATTCTCAATTATAATCTTCAATCACTCTTTGGTTCACAACTTTCAAATCAATGTCTTAAATGAACAACATTTGAAACTTCATAATCATCTTCATAAATGACACCTCATTGTTAACTAACACATTATCCACCGACCACAGACTCTTGGTGGTTCGACACTCTTGTTACCACTATCTATATAGTTGAGGTAATTAAGACTTATAAATACTATCTTTAGTTGGACTGCAACTTTCGATCACCGTTCTTGCAGCTGACACAGAAGATATTAAAATGGAAATGTTTCATTAAGACTTCACCGACCAAACCATTTGTCACCAACTGGTTCATTTTGCAAATCTGGATGTGGCCCATGCGTCTGTGCCGCATGATTGACTCTTTCTTGGTTACTTTTGACAGAAAGCAGGTGACCTAGGCAGACTTCGTAATTGCTTCATTGTATAGGTTGTTAACTCTTGGATCAGATAATTGTCCACTGCTCAGGTATCACTAATCTCGATTTCAACACGAAACATACTTTATCATTAAAAATAAGTAAAATTCGTCACAAATTTGCTTCACATAACTGATCTTGACAAAACTCAATCACATTGGACATACATCCCTCTTTGTGTGGTACCCCCTTTGTTTCACGCAAAAGCAACATACCCCCATTATCAGCAATCCAAAAACCACTAATAGGCCAAAAGGTGATACCCTTCACAAACATTTAACTTTAGTTAGAAGGTCTTGGGTCATCCTTGAGCATCAAGCATTGGAACTTCAATCTAACTACCCAATGGTGTAGGAGTAGAGACAGTAAATTTCACGTTCTCTATTGATGTTTTCCTATTAGCAGATGATCCCTCAGATGATGCTTAGTAGATTTTGGTTTCCAAATCTGTTGTTTCTTGGCCTTTTGTGGCTTTTGCTTTACATATTATGGTTGGACTTGAGGCTTTGCCATTGGGCTTTCCAGTTAGTGTGCCAGAGGGTTAGCTTTTAGGCCTCCTTAGGGTTTTCAACCTTTAGGATAAATTTTAAGATTGAACCGGGTTAAACTAGAAACTTAACACATTCAACAACCCTTTGTTGACCTTTGTATTGTTTCGATTCACCAGCTACACCTTTTTTGGTGATCCTTATCTTTGGCTGTTGTTATTTTTGGGGAACTCAATTGCATTTTGCACACTGGCTCTCAGATTTGGACAATTTGCAACAATGTGTCCAATTTCCTGACACACATAACCAGTTATCCATTGCTTATGGTGTTAAGGTCTATGTTTTAAAGACCTAGAACCGGTCGTAGCAAGTCGGGGACTCGAACTACCAAATCTTGAAGAACTTGCTTCATTATCATGTGATCAGGGTGCACCAATTCCGATATCTATTTTGTATAAGATATTCTAAATTTGAATGTTTTTCAAATTGATGCACCCAATCTGTTCCATTGGACTTAACAAAGTGAATTACTTTGCCCTTGGTAACCCTTTTGTTCTTTCCAGATTGGGCTTTCTTGTTATACTGATTATGACTATTTTTCTGTGGGGCAGATTGTGGTTTCACATGCTTACGTTGACCATACTTCTTCTGGATCTGTTCTTTTGGCACTGGCTTATCTTGTTCAATAATAACATTTGGCAGCTTTTGTTTAATGTTCTCAATAGGAGCTAATTGAAAATTTTGTGTTGTCATAGATTGATTAACATTTTAATTGGAAACTCTCTGTTTGAAAATACTTGTTCCATTTTTTTTCACCATACAGAAAAGATCTCCACTAGTAGGAATCTCAATAAACTTACCCTCAAGTTTAGGGTCACATTCAAAGTGATTTTCAAGTGGGCTTCTAGTTTGCAACCCTAGACCTACCTTTCGAGAGTCTTCATCAGAATCCTCATAATGAATTTCGATCAGACAGTAACTATCACCCTCAACAATCTCAAATTCCTTGAGCTTTGTTGGGTCAACAGCAAGTTGTGTTATGACTTTAAATTTTGTGAGATCAATATGATCTGGTAACTTTGAGTAATTATCACACACAGGACAAGAACTTCTTGATAACCTATCCCATTCCTTGAATTGTCAGTGATCTGGCTGCTAATGATGTGATCTAATGAATATCTTGAGTTTGAGTAACTTTCTAACATCTTTTTAATAGTCTCATAAACACACTGAGTGTTTGCTAAGACATTCCTTGTTTACTCTAATTCAGAAGTATAATTGATAGTTGCATCTTGTTTATTCAAAAAAGTTTTCTTAAGTCCACTAACATCCTTTTTCAAAAGAGCAACACTGGCACCCCAACACGTTCCTAAATCACAAACCAAATTATTGTTTTGATCCTTTAAAGTTTCAAATTTTCCTTTTAATTATATGCATTTAGAACAAATAGGTTTAGAACTAGAACTTATAGATTGCTGATCCAGAAGATTTGACATGAAGGAGAAATGCGAAGCAGTTCCATCTGCAGCAAAATATTTTGATTAATCATATGATGAGTCGATGATTTGCTCTATCAATAAAAGACTTTTGACTCTTCAAGAAATCTGCTTTTGCAAGTAATTGATCGACATCTGCATCCAAACTTTTTGAACTCATATCAGATATACCACATCTAACTCTTGATTGACCATCAAAAGTTTCTTCATAACACTCTTCATCACTAGAGCCTTCATCGCTAGCAGATTCATATTCGTTTACCTAAACATTCTTAAAGATCTCAGCATAACACACAGCTCCACCTGCATTTACACCAACATCCCTAGTACCTTCACCTAAATACAAATCCTAATCAATACCCTAATTATCTTGAACAACTAATGCCCTACCTGGATTGTTGTTGACAGGTGCCACTTGCTATGATTATTAGCAAGAACAATAGCTCTTTCTCTATTCACAACCAGTTCTTGAGCTTTTTAAGGTCTTTCCTGTATGAATTTTGTTGTGGTCTGTTAGTGTTAAATGGATACCGCTTTCCTCGTTGAAGAAGCTTGTCACACTTCCTCTTGAAATGACCACATACTCCATAATTAAAACAAGTAACATTGCTTTTGTTGTAGCCGTATATGGTGTCTTTGTTTGTATGCCAGGCAGTGCGACCCATTTGGTCCATAAAGTTCTTAGCCCTCCTCATCACACTGGCAAAGGCTCACTGTATATCCATGAGCTCCATCTCATCTTTATCCACCTATTCATAATCCTCATTTATCATGTTTACGTTCCCAAATTTCTTGGATACCAAGTCACTATATGATGTTACAAAAGTAGTTGGAAATGCCAGATGTTCTTTGGAAACATCAATTGTGAGTTTGCTTAATTTTGAGGTATTCAACTGGGTGGTATTGGAAGTTATATATGCTGAGTTGGAAGTATTTGTAGGACCAACTGTGGCTATGGGTTGTTGTTGAAGTTGTGGCCGACACAAAAGCAATTTGAGGACGAGTACTGGTTGACGCTTGAGAAGATGCACTAGTTGATCCATGATAGACATAATGATTCTATAGTAAATTAATTCTAATCACTTTTCTTCTTTCTTCAATATGTTTATTATTCAGCTTCAGTAAAAATGCATTTATTGTCATCCTCTCATACGATCCCATCTCTTTTAACATATAAAGATATTGACACTAATGTGCGGCAAGAGCATCTTCAAAACGTTTAATTACCTCAATAGATGTATAAATTAAACAAAATTTATGCATTTCATCCCTTAAATTATAATATTAGGTGGACAGTTCCTTCAAGGACTCGTTTCTGATGTAACAGACGCTTCAAACTCTTTTTTGAGTTGATCTTGACAGGTTTCTTTGCTTTTTCGTCTCCCTCACATTTTTTCTTTAGTAAGTTCCTAGGTTGTATGCATTTTGACCTCTTCCCATGTAGTCATGGCCAATGCAGTGTCAGCACCCCGATTGCATCTCTCGCCATTCTACCCACTTAACACCCTCTTTTGGATGGCACTAGTAGCATAGCGAACACGTAGGTTATCATGACACTCACTGTTCATGAAATTACTCTCCATACTTTCGAACAACTAGAGGAGACCAATAGCCCCTTCAGCACCGATGAAATTAGTTGGATTGCACGGTTGAAGTATTTGAAGGTGCACCAACAAGGAGTTGCACCCTTTGAGTTGGCATTGTTGCTCTTTTGGGCCAACTCGTTAACAAGGTATGGAATCACAACAACCATTTGTTTAGCAATTATGGTTGCATTGCGATGATTAGAATGTTGGCTAGAAGCGCGTATAGAACATCAATTAGAGTCATGAAGCATACGGCGTCCAGACATCTACAAGACAAACAAGAAATATATGAGATTTGGATCAATATTTGAGTAATCATTAGAGCATAAAAATGTAATGTAATTTATATAATTGCACAAATGATTATAAAACTGTGAACTTGTAAACAAATGAATATGTGTGGAGATGAAATTACAATATGAAAATCATGAAATATAAAACATTAGATAAAATATCATGAAATCGAGATAATAATATTGAAAACTTGCACAATATACTTAGATTGCTCATGTTTATCTATAAACCCCAACAAGGATATGACTTTTCAAAGGAGTTGAACCAATTGGTGATCAAAGAAGACATGCTTTAGCCCCTATAAGTGGACACTCATTCCATGAATTCCTAGAAAACCATAACTGGTCTGTCAGTTGATTCGGATTTATACGAAATACTTTATCTAGCCAGAAAATTGAGTGTACAAGCACCTACCTTTCTAGATTGATAGTGTTCCATCACACACATTAAAGCTCAATACTTTGAAGGAGTTGGAAAACTCAAAGAGGAAATGAAAGTAGGCATTATGCCTAAGAGTAGTCTTCATGAAAGGCATACACTACTCCTGTTCCATGATGATGAAAACTTTCACTCCTTCTTAGATATCTCATCGTTGCACTATGTTGGGGATGAGAAGAATTGAGGGAGAAGAAGAAGAGAGAATGGCATAAGTAGAAGGGGAACGAGGAATAATGATATAATTGGAATTTTAAAACATGAAATATGGACGCTTAGTTATAGTCTAGGTCATATTTCTAATAACGAAATTCCCTATAACCACGACCCTAAAACATCATGATGCCACGTAGGATGATTATTCAAAAGCGCATGATACTATTAAAATTTGAATATTCATTTATTTGAATTAAATTTTCATTCAAGAAACAGACACTGACAATTGAATTAAATTAGATACACAGTCTTGATTGAAATTAAAGTAGGTCCGAAGCTCCTATGTGATCCAAAGCTTGTAAGACTTCAAACAGCATAATCCTTTGAAACAATTTTGAGTTGGAAGAGGGGGGGGGGGGTCAAGTATAAATAGTTGGTTAAAATATATAAGTTTTTATTATGTAAAAGCTTGATAAAATGTAAAGTGCAATTCACATGTCAAAGATAATCTAAGACATTTAGGCGAAAACAAACCTAGGCAAACAAATGCAGCGTGACTTAACCTACATGGGTAAGCCTAAATGCTAGTGTGACGTTGCCCAACGGGTAAAGCCTAAATAAATGTGGTACCTCCCCTGGTGTTCTCCAAATGCTAGTGTGATTTAACCCAACGGGTCAAGCCTAAATGATAGAATAGCCTAAGAGGTAAGTTTAAGACATACAACACACATATTCATTGAAAGACATATAAATGAATTGCATAGCTTGAAATATCATTTGAACACCTATCACCCCAAAAGTATGAAAGTAGTAAAAATGGGCTATGTAAAGTCACCTTGATTGGAATAGGCCGGCTAGAAGTTAACGGTAACAAATGAATTATGCTTGCACATGCGAATGATGGTCAGAGTTGGTGGCAGTGGTTGATGGTTATTATGGGTGTTTCACAATTGTGCAGAAAAGTAGAGCAGGGACGTTGGTGGTGGCCGCGGCGGTATTGGGTTGGTGGTTGTTCCACTGAAACCTGTCGAAATCACAACGGAACGATAGTTTTTTAGGTGGAGGTGGGAGTGGGTTCAAAAACAGTCAGAATGGTTGACTATTTATAAGCATTAATCTTGGGTTTGGTTTATGGCAGAACCCGGAAATCTTGACATAAATGCCGCCCCAAAAATGGAAGTAGTCGATAATAGGAAACACGTATGCTTATTTGGTGTTTTGATTGGGTCTTGGTTGTGGTCACTGGGAAAAAATGGCAAGGTTGCGTTCATTGATTTTGGGTTGTATTAGTCCCGATGGAAACCTGGAAGTTTTTTTTTTTTTTGGAAGGTGTACTTCAGCGGTGAAACCAATCGACAGACAACCCTTCGACCCGAGTTCGAATCACTACCCACGCACCGGTGTCCACTTTGAAGTTATCTCAAACCGTTACAGGGAATTTTTTCGTGGTGTGCAGGATTCGAACTCAAGACCAAGCCCGGGCGGGAACCCTCTGAAGAGGTAAACCCTCCCACCTCTCCCCAGCTGGGCTGGAGGTCATTGGCGGAAACCTGGAAGTTTGCTGGATTTTTCATCGAGGATCTAATAAAGATAAATGGTGCCACCTTGTTTTGTCTTTTTGAGTAATCTAAGCTATGTTTCTTTCCTTTCTTGGTTTTTTTTTCCTTTTTAACTAGTCAAAAAGACATGTGTTTTATTTTGTTTATTATTTTGTTTATTTATTTTTATAAAAATAACAGTGAAATAACAATTTGGTATAAGAGAATGTTACATTCACGTTTACTAAGAATAGATCGGTTATGTAACAGGTCGTTTAACCAAATCAATTTTTTTTATTATTCTAGCGGTTCAAAATTTTAAGTATTACAATTTTATCCAAAATGTTATGTTAAATTCAGTTTATGCGTTTTTCTACTTTGATCATTGTCACTTTAGATACTAAAGTTGTAACTAAATTATTGTATTAATGGCGAATGTTACATGATGGGCTGCAGTATTTAAAAAAGACAATGCAGGATTTGAATACTTTACATAAGTGTGAGGTTAGATCCAACAAAGATGGTATTGCTGACTGTATTGCGTGGGTTACCGATGAGAGGTTAGATCCAACAAATATGAATGGTTAAAACCCAGAGTTGGAAAAAGAGTTGATGATGAGAGTAAGATAGATCCACACTTAGGTAAACCATGGATGAGAATGAATTACAAACCAGTCAAGTGTATGAACAAGTTCTATTGAAGAAGATGCCTCAGAATTTGTTCGGCAATCTAAAGTGGTGTTATGTAGATTTTGATACGGCAGAGGCTGTGATGGAAGGTTTGGATGATAAGGTGATTCTCAGGGTCTATGACTATCTGCACATGATAACTTGTCAAAAGATGATCTGTTGAAGCTACATGGGATGCAGATGTTCTTTCAAGAGAGATGGAGACAGGAAGCTGCTAGATACAAGAAGTAGTTAAGCTATGTGTGAGAAAGGGTTCGCATGCAGAGTGCAAAAAGTTCAAGTGATCAAGAATGGAAGACATCTAGACGCATATGTCAAGGAGGAGTTTGTTAGTGCATATCCGTGTGATAGATTCTTCTCTAGATAATGATTAGCTTTAGGTTGATGTGTTAGTGTCTTTTGTATAGTGTTTGTCTAGGATGTGTATTGGAAGAGCATATGGTAGAAGAATATAGTTTGTAGACGAATATAGTTCGCCCTAGGCCTAGCCAAGGAGATGATGTACCATCATATAAGGACATCATTGTGTTAAGGTTATGTTGGTTGTTTTGGTTGAAGTTTCTAGGAGTGGTGTGGATTGGTTGCAATCTGATCTAGTTGACAATCAATAACACATCGCGTTTAAAGTAATTCTACGTGTTAGTGTTTCGTTTTACATCTTGTGTTTTACATAAACGACTAGCTAGAGGATTCCGCACTCTAAATATTCCGGGTCAGTCTTGTAACGATCCATTTTGAGGACCTACATATAGATACTTTTAAGGAATTTTATATATTGTATAGTGGTTGTCCCACTGAGTAACTTTACTTAGGCGTGCATATGTGTTTTAGTGCGTTAGGTTATAGGAAAAATCCGGGAAGACTTGGAAGCGGGGTTGAAGGTATAAAAGACTCATAGGGATTTTTATAAATATTAACGATTTTTGTATTGTACTGTTATTTTATTGAAAAATTTAAAGTTTTTATTGTTAATGGAATGATGTATTGAATTTTGATTACCACTATAGTGACATATCAGCCCTAGCGCTGACGGGGTGTTATATTTAAAACCGAGAAAAATAGTATTTGGAGGAAGGTTACAACGAATGTGCACCACAACTCATGATCTTAGAGTTTTGTCTTCGTACTAGAACTTGGAAACAAATTGTGAGAATTTCACATGACCTTGTATCTTTGGGGGTTAACATTAAAAGTCTCATTCGGGTTAATTTGGTCAGTGGGCAGCAGTTTTCTTTTTTGTGATATTCATGGTTTGATGTAGTTCCTTTGTGCTTAAAGTATCGAGCTTTGTTTTTTGTTGGAGCGTGAGAAAAACCAAACCATGTCGGATAGGGTCAAGAAGAATATTCAGGTGTATGTGTTTAACTTTTGTTGGACTCAAATCCATCGCACACTTATTGAAATGAGACAGCTGGAATGTCTCTTGGATACCATATGCTCGTTTATGTTTTCAAGTGAAGAGGATACGTGGTCATGGGCGTTACACCCTTTGGGATTCTTTACAGTGAAATGCTTACGGTCATATATGCAAACTGTTAATGATGGGGAGGTAAAATTAAGTTTTTATTGGAATAAATAGGCATTGTTGAAGATTAATTTCTTGGCTTGGAAACTATGATTGGACCAGTTGTTTACATGGGCTTTGTTGGTAAGGAGAAATGCCAATGTTACCTCCTGGGTATGCGCCTTCTGTGACATATATTAGGAAACCTCGGATCATGGTTTTGCGTCTTGCTCTTTCATTCGATGGGCGTGGGACCGGGTGGCAAGCTAGATCAAAACAGGTCTTCCTATTTTTTTTTTTGTAGCTAAGGGTGTATTGAACATGAATGAGTACGACTTTAGATCTAAAAACTGGAAAACACGGTTTATATCGTTGTCCAAACTTTTATTTGGTTTATGTGGAGAGCTCGGAATGACTTGGTGTTTAACTAAAAGAAGTCGAGCGTTGATAAAGTGGTGGATGAGATTAAAGTATTGGCGTTCCTTTAGCTTAAACATCAGTTCCTTTGGCTTAAACATCAAAGTCACAAGTAGTTACTTGGGATAGATGGTATAGTGTTGATGTAATTGTTTGGTGAAATATTTTTATATACTTGGTTGTTGTAACTCTTTTGGGCTAAGACAATGTTAACCTAGTAAATAATACAAGTCTTATTGATTGTTCAAAAAAAGTATACATGGTACTCTAACCTAATTAACACTATACATCAAAAGAACTTTTGAAAAGTTAGGGTTTTTTTTATTGCGAAATATTACTTTACTTTTCATCAAATATTACAAGGGTTATGATCAAATATGCAATAAAAGAAAAATAAGAAGTCGTAGGAAGTGTATAAACAGACTCAGATGAAACTCACTTAAGCGGCAGGAACCGTCTCATCGGACCCTACGATCTTAGTTATTAAGATTTCGCTTTTTGGATTTTTAACTTTTAGTTTTTAAAGTTTGTATTAGATCATTGTGTCTTTTTCTTATTTTTTTTCATTGTGGCATTTTTGTTATTCATTGTGTCTTTTTTTCTTAGCATTGTGTTATAATTCTTGATATTGTGTTATATTTTGTGATCCATTGTTTTATGTTTCGTGATCTGTTTTGTTTTTTGTATCATTTTTATCATTCTCATTTTTTTTTGAACGACAAACTTTAACACCCTTATTCTACCTCACCTTGCACTTGCAAGGATTTGAATCCACAACCTCACATTTGTAAGGGGGGACACCATACCACTAGACCAAGAGGTCATGAGTCATTCTCATTTATTTTACACTGTGTCGGATAACTTGACCCATGTTACAAAATACATCTTATTCGGTTCAAATAATTAATATGAATTTCTAAAATATAAATTAGTTATAAATTTTGCACACTTATTGACAAGAACAATCAACTTCTCTGTTCAATTAGCACTAAATTTGGCACACTTATTAAACAAGAACATTCAACTTTGCAGTGTTGGGACCTTGGGAGACAATTAGCATGTACAGTGACATTTAGTTTTGCCAAAAAAATTTATATTTCTTGGTCCCCAATTTGGTAATATGTCAAAATCCAATTATTTTATTGTATATATATTTCTTTTTTTGAATAAATCAGATATTTCATTTCACATCATTTTTTGCCTAAACAAGTTACATTTAGATGGTGGGTAAGCGGGCAACAAGCTGCGCCGCTATCCCCTTTTGAATCGCAAACCCTATCCTACTAAACACAAACCCTTGGTTCTTAGGGCTCTGCGAGTCACTGTGGACCACCTTCTGCACTCGTTTCAGAAACCGTACTGCCTCAGGGGCCAGGGATCCAAATGTGTCAAAGGCAAACGGCAGGAACACATGTTGTATATTCAATAAATCATTTTGATTCAGTTGGTTTTGTTGATTATCTAGGCGACTATACTAACACCATTTGATCTTGTCAAGCAATCGAAAAACAATTAAGATCAAGTAGTAGTTCACCTCTAGCCAACATTTTATCTTATAAAAAAGACAGGTAGGCGCTAATGTGGCACTGGCTAAAATGTGACTCTTGCTCACTTGATCCTGTTGTGGCTTACCTTGAGCGATAGCTTTATCATGTTAGTTTTTTTATTTTTGTATTTTTTTATGTTTTTTAAATTTTTTTATAACAATACATTGCATAAATATGAAAATAAACGTCACATAAATATTAAAAACCATAAAATAACATCACATCACATCACACCATAACATCACATAAATATTTAAAAACATAAATAAATATTAAAAACGCGACTATTGTTGAAATCGTGGTCTCATAGCTCTTCAAATCGCAACCATTGGGTAGTTATCATTGTGTATGACACTGTATTGGTTACAGACCTCTTCAATCGCCTCGTCTTCGTTTCAACCTGGATTGTCGTTCAACGCACTCACGAAGAATCGCTCAAATATTGTGCACTTCGTCAGTAAATATACATACTTTCCATATATCACGTCCGTTGAACAAAAGTTGTAACCCATTTGTTCATGGAACCGGCTTTGTCACAACCGCGTTCCCAAAAGTCTTCGTTCGCTCAATTCCTACTTCTTGTATAGCAATATAATTGTTGACCAACGCGAGTTCTTCCTCCACGTTCCAACATCGTGGTGGCTCACGGTTTTGTGGGGGCAGGACTAAATTTGGATTTGGGTTTTGGTTTGCCATTTGGGATCGGATTGAAGATGGAAAATTTTTTTGTATCAATGTTCGGTATAAAAAGAGAGTGTTTGATACATATGTATATATATACACACAATTTTTTAAACTTGATCGTTGGCTGTCAGCCAACGACTAGTTTTTTGAAAATGTCCTCGCTTGCTTACGCGAGCTAGCTCGCTTGACCTCGCTCGTGATAACGGTCACTTGAGTGTGTTATGGACCGAGCGATCCACGTGGACAAGGTTGTGGCTCGCAAGCTACAACACATAGTCTAATGAAAACATGGTTATTTACGTTTTAATTAATACTAATCCTAATCATTGGAGGTGACACGTGGCTTTTATGCAATTTGTGTGGAACGGTACTCTAATAATTCTCTCTATTTCCCCTAGTTATTTTAAATATCCATATTTTTTCATACGTTATATTAAAAACAATACACCAAATTAATGAGAACTTTTTTATCTCTCCAACAAATCCTGTAGTGCTATTTAAAAAAATAGACAAAAAAATGGCATTTTAGGGTTTTTAAGTAGGTTTTTTTTAACACAAGAAAACACACACCGCACAATACATTGAAGAAAAAAAACATAAGATCTTAAGGAAAAAAATGCACACAAACAAAACACAATGGGCAGTACGGAAAAACACAATGGGTAGCAAAAAAAACACAACGCACAGGAAAAGAAACGTTACTCAGACAAAAAAAACACAATTAGTAGCAAAAAAAAACACAATGATCACAACTGAAAAACATAATGAACGAGATAAGGATGTACCATACACAATTGACACCAACTTACAAGGAGAACACCTATTTCATTAATACAAACTGTAGGATACAAAAGTTGGAAACAAATAAGTACAAAACTTCATCAAACTATTCCTATACGGAGATATAAGTTTTCCATCAAACCACATGAATTGCCATAGTCTATTCCACTGGTCACATAGTTCCAAGATAAACGACATGCACAAGAACTAGCCATCACTGTCACACCCCGACAACGCACAGCGGAATGCAAGTCATGAGGTACGGAAGTTGTTACCACAAAGTTTAGCGGTTTACGTGTATTTACGTATGGACATCTTGCTCACACCCTAGTTAAACATTGTTTTAAATTCGTGGTTAACGAAAGTTGTTAAAAACAAGAAAAACATGTTCCACCAAGATGAAGCGAAATATAGAGTTAATATTGTATTACAAAACAAAATAAAACATTGTTTTTAGATAATTAAACGGTCCCAACATCATGTCCATCGTAGTGCCCAGCTAAACCACTCTCTAATAACCTAAGCATCATTATCTGCAAAACATGCTTAAAAATATCAACATCATGTTGGCAAGTTCACAGGTTTAAAAGCAATAAACACACTTTCAAGTTTAACGAAAATATATGATCAATTATCACTAAAAGAGAACCAAGTAGACTCGCGAAAATCTAAAAAGTATGATGTATCCAAAGGCTTCTAATCAAAACATAACTTTCTTCCCGGGGTGACCTCTTCGCGAGGAGCTTTTTGGAGGTTATATTCATTTTCATAAGATAACGACTTAACCTATCATGAAAATGGGGGCATCAACCCAATAGATCTACAACATAAACAACGCTCTAGACAAGAGCTAATGATTAAGAAGTGTAGGGAAAGTGTCAACCCAAAGGGACTGGTGTCACGTAAAATGTACTCACCGAGGCACCAACCTAAGGCTATCAAGCGTTCTACAATTCTAGTCTAACTCATCATACAAGCATGTTAATCTCACGATTTGTAAAAACGTTCAAAAACATTTAAGGGAAAAGGGGCCGTGAAACTCACCTCAATGCAACAACTTGGGTAACTTCCAACTCCAAGTTACAATCCTTTACCTAACTACATCCCAAATCCGTAGGGCCATTTTAGCAACCACACTAAGTCTAATCAAGTTATTCACCAAACTACCTCGACTTAGTTAAACCAAAAGCATTGAATTTACGTTATCCCTTACCATATTAACCCATTGGTGACTGTGACGAACGGTTAAGTCTAGACATCGCATGGTTCATTTAGCATTTAATCACATAACTCCTAGGTTCTTACTTACACATTCATAGCATCATGTCAACATTGCATATCATATCCTAACAATCTATCATAACATGCAAATCAATCATAGGTACAGGAAGCACACTTGGACATATTTACACAAATTTCCACATCAAGCAACTTCCAATACCTCATGTTAACCTATAATCCTTCTATAAACTCTATCTAAATCATAGAACATGCATATAATCCATGTAAAAAGACTATTTTTTCTGCTCTACTTTTGTTACAACATCTAAACATAATATGCCTTAAATTCGCATTTCGGACGACTTTCAGGACATAGTTTTGCACTTTAGGCGTCTATTATTAAGGTAAACATATATTGCACCTTAATTAGTTACTTTTATACTAAATTTGACACTTATATCGCTGTTTTACATCAGACCTAAATACCTGAATCCTAAGTGCACAAAACTGGTCGAAACATGCATTTTCACGCGTCTTTTGTAAGCATACCAAGGTTTTCGACTTAGGTCTCTTATATTTACTTTATCACTATTTATTATTCATCAAAATAAGTTAGAAAAATCTGTTTCAAATCAGTTTTAGAATATTAACTTCTAAAGCTTATATTTTGGCATTTTAAGCGCGAAAAACGGGTTCTGATCGTACATGCAAGGTCTCCCAAGCGTGTAGATCCTATCAAAACTTGTTTTAAACTATTTTAAGTTTATAAATTCCATTAAAATACCATCATAATAAGACCTGTGTTTGTATCTAAAATCATCTCAAACTCAACAACAAACAATGCACATATAAGTTCATATACATCAACAAGCTACATTTCACCTATATTAACAAAATCCCACTTATCTAAGCTATTAATAACATCAATTATGATTATTTTTCAGATTTTAGATCATTTTTAAAACCCTCTTGCATGAAACTAAAACAAAAGATCTAATCATATTAACCATCAAAACAACCAGAACAAACATTCCATGAACAAATACACACACACACGGACACACGAACATACACATACACATACATTCACTCATTCTCCATTCATTTCTTCATTTGATTTAGTTTAGAAAACCCTTGATTATTTGGTGAATACTTGTTTAAAAACTAAAAATATAAAGATTTTTTTAAAGTTGTGATTATGAAACTCACCTTGTAAGAATTCTTACAAAAGTGGGTTTCTCTTTCTAACAATCCCTAGTTTCTTTAACCTTTTAGCTTTCTAATCATCAATGTTGTTATACTCTTCAAGTTTTCAAGTCCATTATGATAATAATATGAACAAAAGAGAAGAATGAGGGTGATTGGGGGGGGGGGGGGTTTACGGTTGGGAGAAGGAAAAGAGGAAGGAATGTGGATGGTTTTTAAGTGTGTGTAGGAGAAGGTGTAAGTAAAGATTGAGTATGGGTGTTGCGATTGTGTATATGGTGTATTTAATAAGCTATAATAATAATAATAATAATAATAATAATAATAATAATAATAATAATAATAATAATAATAATAATAATAATATATAAGGGGGAGGGGGCGGACCGATGGAGGGGGGGTTGGGTGTAGTGTTTTTTCTATACAATTAACACATAACCTTCCCAATCTACAATTTATAAAACCCCTAAATATTAAATACATAGGTTTTTTATCCCTTTTGCCACTAATAATATTCCCCAATAAAAATTATTCAATTTGAGCTAATTAAGTTATACTGGAGGTTTCCCTACCGTACCGGGTCTATGTTTCGCGTCATAACTTAAAAACACGCAACTACTAGACCTAGACCATTTAAAAACCGCCACTCAATATTTCAAACAATTCAAATAATATTCTTATCCATAAAATATTATTTTATGCCAAATCAAGCATCACGAGTCAAAGCTGAACTTTCTAACGTTAGCCGAGTCATCACCAATGTCTAATACGATAAATTACCACTTAAGTGGTTCGAGACTACTAGAAATTCCCAATAATCTCCAAATCAAATCTAGTACGAAATATCTAATCATATAGATAGTTATTATACTGTACGGATAATACCTGGATTTTTGCTGGTTGTCCCAATCACTACCCGTGACATATACATAAAAAAGACGCCAGACATTGCTAGTGAGTTCATGAAGATACACAAGTTATAAACCACATTATTTCAACTATTCAAGACTTGTACTCATTCATATCATCATAACCCGTGTCAATCTGGAATCCTCACCGGGTCCATGACAGCTTATGTCAATCTGGCACCCTCACCGGATGTCACTCTGGCACCCTCACCGGGTCCATGACTTATGGCACCCTCACCGGGTCAATGACTTATATTACCGTACAGTTAATGCCTACTACACCGCAACGTAGTACCGGAAAATCCCACCACAGCAACAAGTATAAGGGTCCCAAGATATCATGTGTATGTATGTTCAGATTATATGCATGCGTAAAATAGTCATGAGTATAATTATAACAATTACCGGTTAGGACAAGCATGCTCACATTTGAAAACATTCATAAAACTCACCTGCATAAACAGACCCATAATAGGTTAGAATTAGACTTAAAAATGTTATTTTTAGGTACTTAATTCGTTCCTATTTGTGTTTAGCAGGAAACTAGAGCTCCAAGCCAAAGTCAAGAGATTTTCAGGCTAAAACAGGCAAAATCTAGAGATTTTTGAAGACACGGGACTTACAGCATGTTCCCTGTATGTTTGAAGGCCCTTCCGGGACTTAAACGGTGATAAAAACGCCCCGAGACAGATTCAGCACACCCACGCATACTTGCATGGAGGCCCTGCACACTAGAAGACAAAGCAGCAAGCTTGGGGAACAAGAAATCTAAGACAAGTACCCTTGCACACCCATGCCACTACCCTGGCACGCCCGTGCTCAGACAAGAAGTACAGACAAGACAGTACTGCAACAACAGAATGTACATGTGACAACAGGCATGCCCATGCCACACCCTATGCACGCCCTTGCTTGCGCTGGAGGTCTATAAATAGCAAGCTACCCCTCAGCATTTGTTCATCCCTTCTTGTGCTCTCTTGGGGCCGACTTCCAAGCTTCTTCTAGAAATCTTGGGGTCTTGTGGGAGTCCTTATGGCCCTCCTAACATCCCACCAAGGTTAGGCCTCGTCCTACCTTGATTAGCTTGGCCAAGAAGAGGATCGTAGAGTAGTTCATATGCAATAAAACATCGAGGGTCATAAAGTTGTTAGATGCATAACACTTGAAGATGGAGAGCTTGTCTATGAGCAGCCATGTTCTTGGGTTGATCATTCGATATGGTTGTATCTTTCTATTATCATGAACCCATTTTGATATGTAGACTTTATTATTAGTTATTTGTTGTGTTATCTTCTCCTAATATTTGTTTGTTTATCTTGTGACATGTTTCCAATGATGATGAACTTAATAAACCTAAAATCAACTCTAACTTAATAAACTAACTGGAGGTTTAATCAGCTTCTGGTAGTTCCAAAGTAGAACCAAGGTGAGGAAACCGGTAGTGAGACAGATCCTTAGGGCTTCTGATATCCGAACCGAATTCTAAACAATGGCTTCTGAAGTGGACCAGATCTGAGTGACACATTTCTGGTACTTACCAGATGGCTGAGTGATCTTCTGGGTAAAGGGAGGATTCCCTACGGGCGCACCAGTGATCTTCGGATTGCACGCCTTTAGGATTATATTCCACCTTTATCAAGGTTTTCATTCAGCATATGAGTGACTTTCTTGGCAAAAGGAGGGTTCCCTACGGGTGCACCAGTGATCTTCGGATTGCATACCTTTAGGATTATGTTCCACCGTTTTAAGTATTTCAATCATCTCGGGAGGTTATAAGTTGGGTTAATTAAGTCATTATTCAACAAACCAACTTTATATTTATCATGCCCATAAATATTAAAGTGTCACTAAAGATAAATAAGATAAAATTATATTTCTAGGTCTCATCAGTATAAAACCGTTAACCATTGGGGATACTTCTCTTCTGAGCTGGCTATAAGAGAGATCCTTCGGTCTTCATGATCGTTAACCTACTTAGGGGATACGCTGTTAGTAAGGATGGCTGTAAGGGAGATCCTTCGGTAAGGAAAATGAGAGCTAAGGGAGGTGTATGGTGTTCCAGGTCGGAAGTGAAGCCTCCAATTAAAGAAGAAGATAAGTCTGAGGATCTGAGACTTGACCGCGGTTAGGGAAGCTCGCTATATGCGAGGCTCGGGCGGAGTACCCTCATGTGGACGCACATTGGAGAGGTTTTGTATTCTACTCATTAGTGGCCCCGCTTCTCTATAAAAGAGTCAACACTTCAAGATCACTCTTTTCCTCCTCACAAATAATTAAACTTAACTATTAACTGTAATAATAAACTTAACTACTTATACGAGGGTCCCGAGATGTGCATATTTAACCTCTCTACTATTTTATCTTTTTCTTTTATAAAAACCAAAGCTTTTTCAAAACTATTTTTATTAAAAGAACCCCTCCGTTTTATTTTTCGTTTTAAAACCCGATTAATTAAACGATGAAGGTGAAGTAGGGGAAAATGTGAACTCTGGAATACGATACTCAATAGTTACCTTAGAGGCTATACTATGCACGTCAGGTTCTCTTCCTATGTGTTGGTTTTAGTTTCTAAAGTAACTGTTATTTAATTTATAAATTTAAAACTTGGTAAAACCGGTTTAGTAAAAATTAGTCGTTTACCCCAAAACCAAAGTTTTGGATTTGAAACATCAAGTTTTTGGCACCGGGGAAATGACTTCTTTCTAATTTGCTAAAACCACGCACACTATAGAGCTAGGATTGTCTTATACTAGAGCATTCCTAAAGAAACTTATATATCTAAAATGTTACAGTGAAAGTGCCTATTTATAGTTGTAAATGGACAATGACTTTTTTTTATCGGCCAAGTTTTTTGTCTCACTTTCGCAGTTTTCATTTGTTCTCATATTCATATGATTCTATTTGTAGTCATTCAAATAATCTTAAGATCCGCTTAGTAATCTGCTGATCTCTAACCAACTAATCGGTGATCGATATTTTCTTCCATATAATATCTTAAAAGAGGCAGACTTGACAATAAATGGCAACTGTGGTTAAAAGCTAATATGATCAAGGCAAGTGTTATTCTCAACTACTATCAAAGTCTTCTACTGTTTGTATGGTCCTTTCGCTTTGGTCATCCATTTGTGGGTGATAATTGGTACTTAAATTCTAACTTGGTTCCCCAACCTCTACTAGAAACTTAGCCAAAATCTAGATGTAAACTAGCTATCACGGTCTAAAGTGACTATTGATGAATTCCTTAACCAAAATTCTTGCCAATTTATCCATCTTATAGTCTTTTCGTATTAGCATGAAATGGGCAAACTTAGTTAGATGAGCTATTAATGTGACCCATCTAGTAGTATATCAAACTTGCAGTTTATGGCACTACGTGAAAAAAGGGCTTTAGCCACACCAGAAAACTGTGACCATATGCCTTTCGCCACACTTATTTTTTTCAGGTCAAGTGTGACCAAAGGTCGAGTCATCGTAGGTATGAGACGGCCACATTTACGTTTAGTGGCCGTAGCTACTGAAAAGTGTGGCTAAAGGGTACCAACATTTCTAGTTGGAATCAAGCATTCTCTTCATTAAGTGTGGTTAAAGGGTAGCAATGGCCACATGAAATTACTTTAAGCGTGACTATTTTTGTTATATAGTCACATGAATTTACTAAAAAAATTGTTTTAGCCACATTAATTTAAAAAAAGTGTGGCAAAAAGGATTGTTGTAATCAAGCATCCTATCTATTAAATGTGACTAGAGGGTAACAAGGGCCACATTATTTCTTGTAGGAGTAGCCGGTTCTATTATATAGTCACATGAATTAAATGTAAGTGTGGCTAAAAACTATCTCTGGATATATAAAACAATTTTGTAATTGTAAGTGTGACTATTGTATAACCTTTGGTCACACATAATTATCATTTCGTCACAAAAAAAACAAAGTAATGAATGTGTGGCTAATGGTTATGTAATGCCACATGAAATTTTGTAATTTTAAGTGTTGCTATTGTCTAGGTATTGTCACACGTAATTTTTTCGTCATGACATTTTCTATTATTGCGTCGCAGAAAACAAAAACAAAATGACAATAGCGTGGCAAATATTTATGTAAAGCCACATGAAATTTTGTAATTCTAAGTGTGGCTAAGGTCTAACCTTTAGTCACACATATTTATTGTAGTTCTATGTGGCCATTTTCTTGTAATTACCTAGTTTATTTTTAATTTTTGGTAAAAATAAAAAATTGCGATAAATATAAGAAACTAAAAACCAATTGATATTAACAATAATAACCCGAAATCTGTACATAAGTTACTACTATATACACAAACTTCTAATCAAAACACATTTACAAAGTTGCAAAGGAAATGACTACACATTATAACCTGTGAACTATTTTTAGGTTGTTTTCTTCTGGTCCATTTACTCGCCGCTTTCGGACAGTGCTGCAAATTTGCATCCATGTGTTGTTGGAATGATTGCTATAGTGAGCGTATCTAGAAAAAACATCATAGCAAATTTTAAGAACGGAATAAAGAACTATTTCCTTTTGGATGATCGGGTTGATTGTGTCAAAAGTATACAGAATTGCTATAATAAGCCTGCTACCTTGACTTTCTTCCATCATGGTGTAATTTGGATCAAAGTGATGTAAGATAACATTACTTAATTTGTACGTTTTAAGATGAAAAAAAGAGAATGCATACCCATGTTTTCAACTAGTTTGGGCATCAAGAACATCACCACCAGCATAAATCCAATCATCCTTATCTGAAACCACAAATGATGAGCCATGCTAAATTGCACAAGATAATAAACCAATTAGTACCTTAAATTACTCACAATTCATAAAGTACCAACTTAACATTGTGGAGTGTGGACCATTAGCATGATAAGATTCTCAATGGCAAGGTTGTCACGTTTTCTAGAGCTCTTGTTGTGAGCTATGCAGGTCCGGCTGGCAAATCGTGTCTTAACAGGTTTAACAGGTCTTTGATGACGCGAACAAATCAAATTCTAAACATGAACACGACTCATTTAACTACTTTATATCTCATGTTTATAACACAGTTTTATGTTTTATGTACCAAAAAAGAGAAATGAAGGAACTTTGCCTCTTAATTCTAATTATTTAAAAAAAATAAAAAATCACATAATGTATTTTTCAGTCAACAGGTCCAAAACCTCTTCGGGTTTCTATCACTGCAGATTATTGAAAATTACTAAGATGGGCAACTAACCTCATAGTATTGTTACTTTTCCAAAGGCTCCAAAACAAGCTCGTTTAGACCTCTTCGGGTTTCTATCACTGCAGCCTGAACCTTACCAGGGTTTCTGGCACTCACATCTACTCGTACCTAGATCACATGATTAAAAACTTACAATATTATGATTATGGTAAATAAAGTTAGTTTAAAAACATAAACGGGATGAAACCATATACCGGTGACATCAACTTCAATAAGGTGGATACCATCTGGCACATTGTGGCTTTAAGTGTATCTTTTAAGAACTTCAGCAATTGTAAAAAAAAGGATAACCTATCTTTTTTTATAAAAAGATGCACATATACCCATCTTACATAGGTCGAGCCTCATTAGTTGTGTGTAATTATGTGATAAATAAGCACACTACGAAGTGATTTCGTGGCAGCTTAGCGTCTAAGTATGTACAACATGCATCTGCATTAAAAGATGCTATCTATATTAACTAACTCTATAGCAAATTCAAAATTTTCGATCGATCCTAACAATTTGTTGTATACTCAAGTGACGGCTGATCTCCCAAATTGTTGTATACTCAATAGTGCGCCAAGAAAATGTATACACATTATTTTTTTCTTGGGTGGGGGTTAAGTGAAGGGTTACTGCCTAACCTGTTGTGATAAACAACACTCAAAAATAAGAAGTTCATTGATAAAGTCATTGTACAGGCATGTGACTCTATTCTAAGAAAAACCAGGTTATACACAACAGCCAAATCCTAAAACATGTGATTCTACAACATACAGTTTGTTATTTTTCTTTTAATTTATTTAGTGGCTTTGGTGTATTTGAGTGCTAGTACATATAGGAGCCCCTGTCTTGTAAGTTGTAAACATGATTGACATTGGGTGAGAAATTACCACTTATGTTACCTTTTATAGAATTTAATTTTAGAATGAAGAAAACTAATATGGACTGTTGTTGCAGTTTTAATATTACATAAGATTATTCAGTAAGTAGGATTTAATGTATACAACAATAGATTTAGCTACACAAAAGCACCATTATATTTTTATAAGGCCATGAGTGCTTCAGTGGAATACATAATCATGTTGACCAATATATATATAAAAAAAACAAATCCATATACAGTGACATAATTCTAAAAAAATCAACGGCTTACAATTGTTAACAAAACAATGAACTGTCCTATAGTCCTCTCAAAATACAAATAGAAAACCAAAAAAGTTATCAAAGAACTAACCCATGAATGAGTTGAACTGTTTGTAACTTCGTTCAAAGGTTTCAACTTATCTTCTGCAAATAAATTAAGATTTAACGTACAAAAGGAGAACCAAATTTCCACTGAAAATAAAAAAAATTAACCGATAAAATTCGGAGCTACAAAACCCTAAACGCATAATAAAAAGAATTTTCGCAAGTAGAAAAGAAAATGCCTAACCTTTGTGAAGAACAATCGACCTGAGAGATGAATGCAAACCAGGGCTAATTTGTAGCGAGTTTGAGGTTATGTGTGTGTTACAGTTGTCCACCCACTGCTCCCTTCATTTCGATCAGTGTATTGCAACAACCTCTTTCCTTTCTCCAGCGGAATTCGCCGTGTTCTCCTCCTGTCTCAACCATGGCTTGCTTTGTTGTTATGGATCTGGAGCTAGGGTTTTCAGATGAAGAAAATAGAAGAGGGTTGTGAAGAGAATGAGTGGATTCATAAAGAATGGAGGAGGTTGTGACCATTGTTGTTGACGGAAGTAAAAGTTCCATTTGAGATATGAAGGTTTGAGAGTGAGAATGATACAAAATTAAAGACGAAAATTGATGGAGATGAATACTAGTGAAAAATTTGGGGAAGATAAAAATTGAAAGCGGGATTGGGTTTGGGGGGAACTTTTTTGATTTTTTGGTTGTCAAAATGTTTAGAGGGAAACAATTTTCTAAAATTTTAATATACTAGTGGGTTTCCTATATTTCGTAGTGTTGTTAGGCATTGGTTCAGTTTGTTGTGACAGTGGTATAATATGAGCATTTAGTAAAGTAACCAAGAGAAATAAAAACGAATACGTGTGAAAATTTAATTACATTTTCAACTAAGTTTATACCGGTTATGAATAGTGGTAATCGGCAACAGTTTTTCTGATAATGGTATTGTTGTTATTTAGTCGTAATATGTTCTCTTTGCCCAGAAACAGGTAGGATCGCTGAGAAAAACATAAAAACGAATACTAGTATTGACACTTCGCGGAGGTGCGGCATCCTTTGATACTTAACCAACATTAGTGGTTTCCTTCGTAGGCGTATTAGGATGATGATGTTTGTGGGGTAAGGTGCGCGAGCACGCGGGAATCGGTACCCTACCCCTTCAGTTCATTAAGACCTATATCTAAAATTGTCCATTGTGATCCAATAAGGCTCAATATGATCCACTAAGACATATACGATCTACCATTACCCATAGAGATCCATTAACACCTAATATGACCCATTAACACATATATGATCGTCTATTGTCCATTATGATCAATTAAGGCCCAATTTGAACAATTAAGACATAAATGATATGTTATCGCTGATTGTGATCCATTAAGGCCGTATATGGTCCATTAAGACGTAAGTGATCTACTATTGACCATTGTGATCCATTAAGGCCCAATATGATCCACTAAGACATATACAATCTACCATTACCCATGGGGATCCATTAAGACCCAATATGACCCATTAACACATATATGATCTTCTATTGTCATTTGTGATCAATTAAGGCCCAATTTGCACAATTAAGACATAAATGATCTGTCATCGCTGATTGTGATCCATTAAGGCCGCATATGGTCCATTAAGACGTAAGTGATCTACTATTGACCATTGTGATTCATTAAGGCCTAATATGCCCATTAAGACGTATATGATCTTCTATTTTTCATTGTGATCCATTAAGGCCTAATATGAAACATTAAGACATAAATGGACTACCATTACCGGTTATGATCCATTAAGGCCCTATATGATCCATTAAGACGTAAGCGATCTACTATATACCATTGTGATCCATTAAGGCCCAATATGACCTATTAAGACACATATGATCTATTATTACCATTATGATTCATTAAGGCCTAATATGGCCCATTAAGACGTATATGATCTTCTATTTTTCATTGTGATCAATTAAGGCCTAATATGAACCATTAAGACATAAATGGTCTACCATTGTCGGTTATGACCCATTAAGGCCCTATATGATCCATTAAGACGTAAATGATCTACTATTGTCCATTGTGATCTATTAAGGCCCAATACGGCCTATTAAGACATATATGATATATTATTTCCATTATGATTCATTAAGGCCCAGTATGGCCCATTAAGACATATATGATATACTATTGCCCGTTATGATCCACTAAGGCCCAATATGGTCCATTAAAGCATATATGATCCACTTTAAATGGAATTACAGTTTGTTTACACTTTAAATGGTATCATGGGTATTGGAGATTTGGAATTGTAGTTTGTTTACACTTTAAATGGCCACATTTGTTACAGTCATGTTGAGTTCTAAATGTTACCATCATGTTATGATGTCGTTTGTGGCATGTGGGTGTGTTCTTCAAAAAAAAAATGTTTACTCATTACTTATCTAACTAATGTTGATAATTGGATACCTATATTCACTGTCGCATTATTATTATACTTTCAAAGTATTATTATACCTTCATAATATTTGATTGTGAATGGTTCATTGTTAATTTGTTACGTGTTCAGTTAAATGGATACTAATGGTGGTGAAGCTATTACGGTTGATCCGAGTGGAAAAATTGGGACACAAGACCTAACAAACAAAACCGGTGGACTAGAGATTTTTTGTGGAAAACCATCAACCGGTGGGGTATACCGGCTGAAGCAACACTTACTTGGTGGGTTTAGAAACGTTTTAGCATGTGGTAAGTGTTCAGAATATGTACGCATATGGGATTCAATATTCTAATTCTTAAAAAAGGTAAAAAAAAATGGAGATCGAATAGGAGATAAATGATTTAATAGATTGTGATTAAAATTATGTAGTTTTGACGAGTTTCACACCTAACTTGCATACCACATATTCACTTTCCCTTTTTATAATTGAGAGGGAAGTATTAGGATGAAATATTTTGAGGGGGAAGCTTTAGGAGGGAAATTGAAATTTTGTAATTTTAAGAGATAAATAGTGTGATAAGAAAGTTGTAGTATGTAATATGTATAGCCACACATATTTTTTCATGACATTTACTATTATTCCGTCACACAAAGAAAGAACAAAGTGACGATGGTGTGGCTAATTATTATATAAAGCCACATAAAATTTTATAATTTTAACCGTGGCTACTGTCTAACCTATAGTCACACATATTTTCCTATGACATTTGCTATCATTTTGTCACATAAAACCAAACAATGACATTAGTGTGACTATTGTGTAACCTTTGGTCACACATATTTTACATGACATTTGCTATCATTTCGTCACACAAAAATAAACAACGTGAGAATAATGTGACGAATGTTTATGTTAAGTCACACGAAATTTTGTAATTTTAAGTGTGGTTATTGTCTAGCTTTTGGTCACACTATAATATATGTGGCCATAAGTTTAAACTTTTAGCTACACCATTAAACAAATAATGTCATTGTAGATTACATTTGGCCACACTTTTCTATTGTGGCTACTAAATGTCACGTTTTTTTCTTAATGTGTGGCTAAAGGTTTTGATTAGATGTGTTTTTGGTCAAGTGAAACAAATAATGTGATTGTAGATCATAAATGGCCACACATTTTATAGTGTGGCTACTAAACGTCACATTTTTTTCTTAAAGTGTGACTAAAAGTTTTGAACTATTATACATTGGTCACATGAATACATAAGATGTGTGGCAAAAAGTATGCTGGAAGGTTTTGTAATATGAAAAATGACATTTAGCCACACATTTAATCTAAAGTGTGGCAGGGTGGTTTTTGAAAAAGTGTGGCCGTAGGCCTTTTTTGGCGTAGTGTGGATATCTGGTAATGAAATCCATTATCATCCTCTCATTTCTATTCCAGGATTTTGGGTTATATTAAACATCATGTAGGCTTCTAATGTTCTGTTTTGACTTTTAAGCAGTTAGTTATTTGTTCACATACTTACTGAAGGGTTCCTTAACGCATGGAAACCAATATTTTCTTAAATATTTGTACATTTTCTTACTGGCTTACTGGCAGGATGTTTTGCATACTTATATCTATGTGTTTTTTCTATCACCCCATACCTTAGTCCCCCGTTATAGGTATCCATTCTTTGCAGAATCTAAATATCCATTGTCTCCCTTGGTAATGAGTTATTGCTTTCCCACAATTATTCATCAACTAAACAATTATAGCTTAAGCTTACATATCCTTAATTTGTTCAACTTATTTTCACTTCAATTCTAAATACTAATTTTCTCATAGGTTTAACTATGTCCTCTCGGCTAAAGGCAACAACCATTATGTTGGCATAAAGTTTCTCTTCCTTTAGCAACTTAAGAAATGCACGGATATGTCCTTCGTGTGTTATTGTCTTAAAAGTAGATGCAAATATATTCTATGTAGAAGATTACGAATTGGTTAAGTTATGGTTTACAGACTTGGTTGGTAAGATCCATAAAAACGCCTAGTGCGTTAGTGTGGCCGAAAGGCCGTCACTAAGAACTCATAGTGACCATACCTCATCCTAAAGGAAGTCTTAAGTATGTCTTCTTCTATTAGCTTCCACTAATGATATCTAGACCTATGTCTATCTTCGAAAAATAGCTTGCGCCTTTTAGCTGATAAAAAATCACTAATCCTTAGAAATGGGTATCGATTATTTACAGTGATCTTATTCAATTATCTAAAATTGATATACATCCTCAAAGATCCATCATTATTCTTAACATAGACCCATGATGACGTGCTGGGGCATAGATTTTTTTTGTCCAGTAATATGGGTCACATTCATGCTCGAGTTGACTCTTAATTCCATTTTTTTAATCGGTGGTAATCTAGAAAAGTCTTTAGGTAATATACCTTCTATAAATTTTTCTTTTTCCTTAGTCTCAAGTGCATACTCTAGAAATCCTAGGTGACCTTTCCAATTGCTCTTAGTTATCTTTATCATGGTAGTGAAACTTATGGGCTTCCTTGGTTCTTCCATGTTAATTATACAAGTCTTTCTGTTTGGTTCCTTAACTCGAATTTGATTCCTAGCACACATACCTGAGTTTGGCGATTAGTCAACTAATCCCTTCCTTGTATTATGTCAAAACTTTTCAAGTTTCATTGGTAATACGTTTGTAGGTCTCGAAGTTATATAATCAGGATGGTGCAACTTATTAACAATCACAATTTCTTATTCTCTTCCATATGCTAGTTCTACTATAAATGCTTTCTCTAACATATAGAGATTCTAGTTAATCAAAACTTCAAAATGCTCAATTATAAAACTTCTATTAGCATCAATATTAAGCGTTATCTTAACATAAAAGTTATGTAAGGGAAACACATATGCTATTACAACAGGTTTCTTACGGACTTCTTAGGTGTCAAGGACAAAACTCATCCCTCTTGCTCTATCTGGTTCTTCCTTTCTTTGCTTCTTGGAGCGATCATTCTTAAAATGCCATGTCTCTCCACATTCAAAACTCTTATGAGGCCCTTTACAACCATGAGGGGTGTTCCCGGGTTTCCTACAACTTCTACATACTGCACATATATCGGTTACCCTTTTCCACATGTAAAACATTTATGTGGGGGTCCATGTTGCATTTTAAAATCTATATAATGGGTCTCATCTATCCTTTATTATTTTCCAAATTTATCTTAGGATCAAGATATGGGGTTTTTTTTTTTATCTCGGTGGTGCTGGTTGCCCTAGCCTCTACGTCATTAGAATATGTAGTCAATTTGGTTGTTAAGATGAACATGTGTTATTTTGTTGTTAGTTCCAAACAAATATAAGTATACGATTTTCTTCAATGGTTACTAGATTAGGAACCAGTCAAGACATTTCTTGAACTTGGCCACAAACTCCTAGAATTTCTTATTACCAAGCTCAAGTTGCAAAATTTCATTTTCAGTTTTGTCTATTTCACTTAGAGGACATAAGTATTGAGTAACCATTTCTAAGAATTCTTTCCAAGTTAGGTGATGGGCCAAATCATCACCTCGAGTTTATTTATGTATTCTCCACCAAAATAGTGCCTCAACTTTGAGTAGGTGAACAACAAACCTAATTTTGTCTCTTTCGAGGCAATCACTTATTTTCAAAATAGTTTCCAATTCACTTAGCAATTCATGGGATTTAATATCAGCCTTCTTCCTATCAAAAGTAGAAGGGTTACAAGGAGGTCTTGTAATTGTATCCTCTAGAGATTTCCGTTTCACAAGGTTTCAGTGGTTTAGGATCATCGGCCTTCTCTTTTTCTTGAGGTTCTTCCCGTGGTGTTATTGCAGATGCGGTGTATCCTTGAGATAACTTGGGTCCTTTTGTATTATGTCGTTCTCGTCTTTATGTGTTGGGAAGCATTTGTGTGACTCGGATAGCTATCTGATCGATAGGGTTGTCGCCTAAATTTACTAGTTTGATATGACGAGTGGGGTTAATGGGTGGCAAGGCTATCAATTATTGTTAATGGATAGTTCACCGACATTTTCTAAATATCTTAGAAAATATTACATCAATATTTCATTCACAAATGAGCAGTTACAATATTTGTTTCACATAATACACCTAGTGCAACACCTTTTCACATATGTCAAACCAAAACAAAAAGTCTATTGCCCTCACTGGGCTTGAGACTCAGCCAATTCTTATTATAGCATCTTGTTCTGAGCTTACACATTTTCTAATCTCCGGTTGTCGACATCTAACTCAACCATTCGAATTTACTAACTTACTAGGTTCTTATACACTTTTGTCTACAATATCTGTTCGAATCTGGCCCTGTTTAGCGAATCATAGACTTGGTTTTACATGATGAACAATATTCTTGAGTATGCACAATAAAACTATGCAGGGACTCGGAACAGAGGGTGGGATCGGACAAAAGATATGCAACTTAATATTATGATTCCACACTTACAAATGATACATAAGAGGGGTATTTATACCCATACAACGACGGTTATTTAACTGCTATAACTAACCGACACATACTATACAAACAGACACGATGTTTAGTTTTGGCGCCAAACTTCTTCTTTGACTTTTTCAGTTGACTTTGGTCTTAGTACATATTTCTTGATTAATACTTTCCAACATTCACGCCCCTAATCAAGAAATATGTATTTGATTCTCTGTTCGTGTTCATCTATTACTGCCATCTTCTTGAACTTTCTGACTTATGATTGAAAGCCTTGTTTCCTTCCATTGCTTGTATTCAAATGATCCTTCTGATCACTCTTTGCATCTTCTTCTGGCCACCTGCCTATGGGATGCGCTTTCTGGAATACACTTCTACAATAATCTGGATGAAACATACCACTGGCTTCTTTTTCAATCTCCTTCTTCGCCGCTATCTTTCTGAATTATAATGATCAAATCTTTACGCTCCATCGTCTTCTTTCGAATGAGAACCTTTTTATCTTTCGACCACCACTGGATTTGATAAATTCTCTGCTAGACTGCTATTTATCAATTTCTTCCTCGATCGAATTTCTTTATTTCCGAGAATAGTACGGGGTCTTTCGGTCGTTTGTAACGAATCAAAACCATCTATTCTTATTATCACAACAATAACGGGGTCTTCGGTTGTAAGACGAATCAAAACCTACCAACTGGGTCTTTCGGTCGTCTAACAAATCAAACCAATTGTTGCGTGCCGAGAACAGTAACGGGGCTTTCGGTTGCAGGACAAATAAAAACCAATAATGGGGCTTTTCGGTTGTCAAGCAAATCAAACCATCTATTCTTGATGTTTTTCTAAAACATGTTTTTTCTTAAAAAATTGGTTCTCTTTTCCTTTAAACGTTTTCCCTCCATAGATATATTAAAGTCAAATTGTGTTTTTGACTTTTGTTTTGAAAAAATGTTTTTTTTTACGTATCCTCTGACTTGTTCTTTTGTACCATATATTGACTTTCAAAAAAGACAACTGCCCAAAACAATTTTCCCGCAAATCTCTTTTTCAATTTAAAACGTTTGTCGACTTTTCCGAAGCCAAACCATCGAAAATATAAACTAACCCAAAAACTTTCTTTGATCTCTTCCTGCTTTGTTTTGAAAAGGTTTTGAATATTCCTTTAACCAGAATTCTTAAAAAATATTTGAGAAAATATTTTTCCTTCAAGTGTTTATTAGTTTCAAAAGAAACTTTTGAAAAACAGAGTATTACTAAAACTTTGATGAAATGAATTTAAAACAACAATTTTGTATTCGATTTTCACTGTAAAAACAGGGGATAGAGATTTAAAAACCGTTCGTTCGAAGACTCGAGTTTAACGATTCGTTTCTGAGTTCGCCGGAGAATGGCCGGAATTTCTTGAATTTCCGATGAATCCTTCAAAAACGGTTATGGGCCTTAATTCGTTGATACTTTGTGATCGTTCTGTTCTGGCAATGATTACTGAATCCCAAAATATGTTCTTTATCAATAATTCTTGAACCAAATCGGTTCTGCGTTTTTGTCCGTAAAACAGAGGATGATTTTCTTTTCGTTTCTTGATGGAGACTGCATTTATTTGATCCTTCTTTTGATAACTGATTTCTTCTTGGATTGACTTCTATGTTCTATTCGCAAAACAGGGGATCTTTTCTTTCGGTCACAGGTTTCTTGTTCGTCTTCTTCCAGGATTTCTTAACCGTGTGCTCTGATGCCATGTTCGAATCTGGCCCTGTTTAGCGAATCATAGATTTGGTTTTACATGATGAACAATATTCTTGAGTATGCACAATAAAACTATGCAGGGACTCGGAACAGAGGGTGGGATCGGACAAAAGATATGCAACTTAATATTATGATTCCACACTTACAAATGATACATAAGAGGGGTATTTATACCCATACAACGACGGTTATTTAACTGCTATAACTAACCGACACATACTATACAAACAGACACGATGTTTAGTTTTGGCGCCAAACTTCTTCTTTGACTTTTTCAGTTGACTTTGGTCTTAGTACATATTTCTTGATTAATACTTTCCAACAATATCTACATCCTAATCGTTAGTAGTAAACCTATGAATTATATAACGTCTTTTTCCTATTCTAGGCATCTTTATCTTTAAAATTTAATCCGAGTATAAAACATAAAGTAGGCAGTCCTAGTCTCGAAGATTGAAGCCTAGGTATCTCTATTAAATACCTAATCCGCTGAAACGTTTGGCTCTGCTACCAACTGTAGGAAAACACTTATTTCATTAATACGAACTGTAGGATACAAAAGTTGGAAACTTATAAATACAAAACTTCATCAAATATTTATTCCTATCCCGAGATATAAGTTTTCCATCACACCACATGAACTAGCATAGTCTATTACACTGGTCACATAGTGCCAAGATAAAAAACATGCACAAGAATTACCCATCACTATCAGTGACACATGCTTAAAAAGGACGTTAGACATTGATGGTGAGTTCATAAATATACACAAGTTATAAAACAAATTATTTAAACTATTCATGACTTGTACCCGCCAATGTCATCATAACCTCGTGTCAATCTGGCAGACATTGATGGTGAGTTCATAAATATACACAAGTTATAAACCAAATTACTTAAACTATTCATAACTTGTACCCGCCAATGTCATCATAACCCCGTGTCAATCTGGCACCCTCACCGGGTCCATGACAGCTTATGTCAATCTGGCACCCTCAATGGGTCCATGACACATAATGTCAATCTGGCACCCTCACCGAGTCCATAACTTATATTACCATACAGTTAATGCCTACTACATGGCAGTGTAGTATCTGCAAATCCTACCGCAGCAGCACGTATAAAGGTCCTCAAATATCATGTGTATGTATGTTCAAAGTATATGCATGCATACAATACTCATGAGTATACTTATAACAATTATTAATTAGGACCAACATGCTCACATTTTAAAACATTCATAAAACTCACCTGCTATAAGGTTGTTTAACACTTGATAGTCCGATCAGATACTAACTCAAGGTCCTGATATAATTACATCATCGTAGGTTAGGTAATGATACATCTAACTAGTTATTATCATTGTTGGATATTGGCTAACACTTTCTAGTTTAAACATGGTTGATCAGTCCATGTCTAACTAAGGCTAGGCTACCCAATATCCACCCTTAACAATAACCTTAATACCTTAAAATGATAATACTAAACTGCTACTAATGTTACTAATAAAAATAATTATTAACTAAACATAACTTAAACGAGAACATACCTCAAAACTATCTATGACAAGTTGATGTAGAGTCTCCCTACTCGTGCTCCTACTCATACTCTAAAAAGACTAATAACAACACCTAACAAGGTATTGTAGGCTCAGGATTCTCTTATACCAGGGCATTCCAAAAAAAAACTTATATATCTAAAGTGTTATAGTGAAGATGCCTCTTTATAGTGGTAAATGGATGGTGGCTATTTTTAATCGGCCGATGTGGGACTCCAAGACACAAGCACACTAACACACATTTTTTTCTTTTTATTTGATGTGGGACAATAACATGCTAGCTTGGCTTCTTGGATCTTTACGAATTCATTTCATTCATATTGATGTTATATATTACTAGTGGGTTTACCCGCGCGTTGCCGCGGGATCCAAATACAAAGTGCAATATAACAATGTGATTATTTACAAAATGCAAAAATGTAGATTCAATAGTACACCTACGTACCTAAGGTTGTGATTTGAATAAGCCCTTCTGAAATAAATATTTATCTACTCGTTAAGTGTCATGTGACTACGTTGACATGCTAATTTCTGTTAAGCCAAAGTATATATTGGATCCGCTAAAGCACCCATTTCTTGAGCAGTTTGTAGACATTCTTCTATCTTCCCTTTTAACAGATTCCTAAATCTGAGTATTAACCAACACATGACACAATGGTTAGAAAAAATAAAAATAAAGGATGGTAATAAGTATATGACATTGTTTAAAGCATATCATGCCAATTCATTTGTGATCTCTTGCAACAACCATTAATATTAATTCATTAAAAATTGTGTGTTACACTTTAAAACTAAGATTTGGTCATAAACAAAAGAAGAGCCTTTTTGCTTGTAAAAATAGTAGTAAATCATCTCAATAACAGCCGAATCATATAAATCATCCACATATGAAGCTGATATATGACATGACTACACATTTATCTTTTGTTATCAAAATTCTTCTCATACATATACCTAAATTCTTATTGTAGATGCACGTTTTGCGACTAATGCTTTTGGATTGTACATAATGAAGGTTTTTGGTAAAAATGTAGGGTCGAAGGTGGTGTTTTAGAGGTCGAAGGAAGAAAAGAATGGTCGAAGGAAGGTTATGAAGACTTGTGTTTTGGTTCGAGCTTTATATGAGGTCGAACGTGCACATTCGACCATGTCAAGGGGTCGAATGTGCAGGCCTACATAAAGTGAAAAATTTGTTTTGTAATTAACTTTTGCCATTTGTGTTTGTGTGTCAAGTAGGTTTTCTCTCTGAGTTCTAGGAAGAGTCTGGAAGTTGTTTATTTCATCTTAAACCTATATTGTAAAGATTTATAATGTTGTTTATGAATGAAATGGAGATTGAAAAGGTGAATTACTGTGTTTGATTCGATTTCTACCATTTTGTAATTAATCTAGGG
The DNA here is from genome assembly GCA_032199755.1 of Ambrosia artemisiifolia. Classification (NCBI taxonomy): domain Eukaryota; kingdom Viridiplantae; phylum Streptophyta; class Magnoliopsida; order Asterales; family Asteraceae; genus Ambrosia; species Ambrosia artemisiifolia. The sequence continues at coordinate 27,452,615 of CM063526.1, read as the reverse complement.
TTTCCGCACATGGATTGATAAACTTGTATGATCACATAACTGTTTTTGTTGAAAATGATCCTTTACAAAGTGGTATCAGAGCCTATCTGGATCATACAACTACAAATTGATAGATTTTGAACTGATTTTGACCCAAAATTGATCAAAATTTTTCTGTTTTGCATGAATATTGAGTTTTGATGAAAATTGATTGATTCGAACTAGATTTTACGGATAAAATCAAAAATTCCATTCATTAAAGTTGTTCTACATCAAATCTGAATCAAAACCTGCTAAAGATCATCCAAATCCATAAACTTTTGAAAAATTTGGATCAAAATAACTGATTTTTGAAGAATAACTGTTTTTCAAATGGGTCAGGTCAAACCAGAGAGATTAGGGTCGAACGTGTGAGATTTTAGGTCGAATATGACTTTGTTTAGGTCGAACTAGAACTTTTCTACTATGTTGTGTGTACATTCGACCATAGGTGGTACATTCAACCAACTGGGAGGTCGAATGTGGATTAGAGAGGTCGAAAGTGAGTCTAATGTGTTTCATTTTTACATTCGAGTCTGACTAAGGGGGTCGAACCTAGCTGTCTCTACACTCGAACCCACGATAGTGTATCAGAGGTCAAACAAAGCTTTTATTTGGGAAATTTTCTAAGTGTTTTACATTTCAAATATCATGGACAACATGTGGGGATTCCTATGACTCCTAGGCCTACAACAACAAAGTAGCAACACGTTCCAATGAACACATGAGCTGTAGCATCTCAAAAGACTGTTCACTCAGTCATCTCAACCGATTAACTATCTCGCCATGAGTAGTTCGATTCCACAAACTGTTACTCAACCTCCACAGCAATTAATGAATGACTATTGGGGCGTTGCAGCAGCAGCGGTACACACTCAAACTACTAATGCTATTTCTACACTAATCAATGATTTGTCTTCAGGTAGTGGAAACCGTCTACCAAAGCTGATGGAAATGGCAGAGTACAACCAATGGCAGAAGAAGTTCAAGATACATCTTGAAGGCATGGGATTGGAAGGAACTGAGGCGCGGCAGATGATTGCAAAAGGGTATGTTGCTCAGGTGCTTGAGAATTCAGGAGAACCAATTCCACTTGATGGTTTATCTGAAGATGAGAAGAAGAAGTTCGCAATAGAGAAGAAGGCTTTCTCACAACTATCTCAAGCTATAACTACAGATCTATTACATCAGTTTGGATTGTGTACTACATCTAAACAGCTATGGGATATGTTGAAGAACAAACATGATGGAAACGAGAAAACAAGAAGATTGAGGGTGGAAGAGCTAAAGACGGCGTTTGAAAACTTTAGCTATGTTGGGAATGAGACTTTGAAGGAACTTATTCCAAGATATAGTCATCTTTTGACCGACTTGTCAAACTATGATATCAAGATTCCGATGTCTGAGTTGGTTGACAAGTTTGCAGATTCTCTACCACCACATTGGAATCAACACATTGAAGTTTTGAAAGAAAAGGATGTGTATCAATATTGGACAATCAATGATCTCATTCAAAAGTTGGAGAATAAAGAGCTAGAGGAGAAGAGAAAGGCAAGAAGATCACAATTTCCACAAAACCCGGAATTGTACCATGCTACTTCATCCTCATCTATGTCTAGTTCAAGTGTTGGCGGAAATGTTGCTCCACACATAGCTTGTGTTTCTAATGTTGCAGAACCACCGAGAAACCCAATTAACTATCTTGCACAAACATCCACCTACACACCAAACTATTCAACAAACACTTACATTCCACCTCCACCTCAAATGTCCACAGCTTGTTACTCATCAAACATTAACACACCCCAACAACAACCATATGCCCCATCAATGTCACAAGCTTCTCCAAGTCAAAGTCCAGTAGTGTTGGAAACCTCCAATATGAATAATGTTACAGTTGAAGTGGCCCAATAACACATTGCTTTAGTTTCAGCAATGGTCGCTTCTTACAACGGACTTGTGGCTAGTCAGATCAGAAACAACAATCTGACCAATGAAGATTATGCCCAGATTGACAAAGAAGAGATGGAGTTAATTGATATTCAATGGGCGTTCGCAAGTGTTATGAGAAGAGCCACAGAATTCATTGAGAAAACAGGCAGAACTGATCTGGCTACTTCACCAAATACCACATATGGCTTCAACAAAGCTAAAGTGACATGTTTCAATTGTGGTGCCAAAGGTCATTCAAACGAGAGTGTACTCAGCTAACTCAACAAGGTAACATGAATCCTTTCAATTCCAACTATCAAAACCGTCAGTCTCAAAACCATGTTACCTATCAAAGCCAAAACAACAACCACTATTCACAACAAAATAATTTTCAAAACCGACAGAACACCTCACAAAATACCTCAAACAGACAAACAACAACACCCAACCGGACTCAAACTCCACATAACCCAACCAGAACCATTATTCCTAATTCGACACCTAATAGCCAACCTCAAACCGAGAATCAAAATCAGGCGTTGGTGATTCAAAAGGATGAAGGCTATGATTGGACTTCAATGCAATTGGGAGTTGAGGAGATCACTAGTGGGAATGTTGCATGTCTTGCGAAGGAAATAATAGAGGAGTCGGTGATAGCTGGAGAAGTTTTGGAGGCTGAGAAGGTATCTGAGGTGGCGATTTGGGAGATAGTTGATGATAATCAGATTCCTACTGCTAATCCAATTGAAGACACATGTTCTGAGAAGATTTCGGGAACTGTCATTGATTCTATTACTGATGTTTATGATGAGCATGAATCTGTGTATTCTGATTCGGAGAGTGAAATGGATTCGGAAGCAAGTATCAACTCGTTGGATGATGAGATTGATCAGCTTTTAGCCGAAGCGGATTTTCTGATGACAAGGAAATCGTGCACTGTTGATGATGCCTTCACAAAGATTGATTACTCAAAGTTCTTTGCTGGGAAAAAGGCTCATTTTGCACTAATGGCTATGACAGATCCACCAAAACAGGCAAGTTATGAATCTACCATTGACATGACAAGTGACAAATATTGTGGCACTTGCGATAGATTGACTGAGGAAAACAAGCAACTCAAGGTTCATCTTGAGAGTGCTAGAATCAACAATCAATCATATCGTAAGGAAGCATATGAGTTTAACAAAATACTTGATGGTTACAAAAAGGATATTTCAGATCTAAAGAAAACCCTTGCTTTATAACAAATTGCCATTAATAAATATATTAATGAACTTGAAGAAACCAAATTAGAAATGGCAACCATCAAGTGTTTTGCTGAAAAGGTCAACAAAAAGTTGGAAAGTTACAAACACATAGCTTATGTTGTTGACCACATAACTGAAGAACCATCACAACCCAGTAGTGCAAATTACAAATCTGTTCCTTCTCCAGTGTTATTTAAGAATCATAACTTACACTCAGTAACACCAAAAAGTTCAGTTAAATCAGACTCTGCATCGGATAACGAATCTAACACTTCTAGTGTTGGAGATCCACATTCCGATGTGAGACCGATTCTTGGGTTGAATGATGAAGGGGTGACTGTAGTAACAGATGATTCAGATACTGAAGATGAGAAACCTAAGGAAGGTAGTGATATTCCTATGGAAAATCACATCATCACAAATGAACCAAGATTACCTTCCCAGGTTTCACATCCTCAGGCAAATGCACATCGAGTGAATCAATCAGTAAAGAAAATGAGAAGAATGATTCAGTTGACAAACCCGTCAAAGTTTTCTATCAGATGGAAGGACCCGTTAAGATTATCTCTGACGAGGAGTATCCAATCAAATTTGCAAAGTATTCAAAAATTGAGAAAATTTGGCAGGAGAGTACCATCTCGTTTCCTAAACATGAGAGGACTAATGATATTCCTCCTGAACTTTTAAAGAAATTGTATTGTGATACTCCTAAAGAACCAAGAGTTCATGTCACTGAATTCATTAAGCCAAAAGAAAAGGCTAATGGTTTTCTTGAGCTGGCTTACTCAAAGGACCCAGCTCCAATGAGTTTAAGGCGTAGATGTGTTGATGATCAATATCTGATCAATTCCTACGCAAAGCCGAATGCTAAGAATGTTTTTGAGGAGTATCGTGCATGTTTCAAATGCAGGGAGAGAGGGCATTTACTTGCTCATTGCCCGTGTGTGAGACACAAAAGGCACGAAGTTGAGAAGAGGCAATTGTATAGAAGTCCGGTTGACAATCATAGTTATCCTCAAAGACAGTTTGTCCCTCAAAGACCACCATTTTATAATCAAAACAATTATTTTCAAAAGAGGGAAAACCGTCAAATTGCCTATGATCGTAGAAACCGAATTGCTATGGAAAAGCCACTGAAGAAACCATTGGTGAACTCAACTAATGATAAACATAAGGTTTTGTGTTAAATCATCGGTTGGACCTGTATTTGTTCCCTGATTTTGTATGCCTTTAAATGGAAAATGATAGGTAAAATTAGGATTTTTGGTTTTTCCAATACTATATGTATGAGATAATAATAAAAAGGTAAAGAACATGTTGCTTGTGATGTGTTGATAGGCCCAGCTGACTATGATAGTTTCCCGAGTAGTGTAAAATATATAAAAATAATAATATAATCATGAAATCTTGTGGGTTCTCGCCTTAGGTTGATTGGCAAAGTTTGAAACCGTTGATAGCATAAGAGGTACCACTATAAGTAAATGCCTATAAGTATTTTGAATCAAATGGCACACTTGATCCTTTTTATGAGAATAAATCCGGTGAAAAGTGGCGCCCGAAAAAAAAAGAATCCACATATCCATCAATTGAGCTAGATAAAAAAAAAAAAAGAAAGAAAAAAAATATACCGAAGCTCATGCTGTCGCTCTTGGGGATGGTGACTCTGATTGAGACAACCTCTGGGTTAGGTATAAAAAAATATGTCTAAGCTCATAAACTTCATCCATCTTCCATCATATTTGATTCTCAATGCATAAGGGTATTTATATAAAGTGGTAGATAATATTCCTTGCCTCATAAGCTTGATTCGGGATTAGGATGGAGTCGAGACGCTTGAGTGTGAGACCCTTAGATGATTGAATAAAATTGAACGTAATTGATTAAACACAAAAGGGGGCTTGATCAGTCGGTGGTTGGGTTTATGTGGACCACAATACCAGCAGTTGCATTTAGTATGTTGTTTTGCCTTGCTAAGAAAAAGTATTGAAATAATTTGGAAACCAATTATCTTAATTATGATTCCATTGTATGCTTTTTCAGGGACGAAAAAGAGTTAAGTGTGGGGATGTTTGATGTGTTGCAAAACACATCTAATTTCCTATGTATTTTGTAGTCATTTTCTGGTCTTTTTATTAGTGTTATTATTAGTTTTAGGCTTGTACTTGTCTATTTAATTCATTTTAGCGTTTTATTATATTTTTATTAGTTTTGTGTCATTTTTAGTATTTATGTATTTATTTTATATTTTGTAGGTGTTCATGAACATTAAAGCATAGACGAGAAACTTTGGTTGATCCAAGAACACCCGAGTCAGAAGCTTAGAATAATAATAATAATAATAATAATAATAAGTCAACGTGACTTTAGTGTCACTTTCAAGTTTCAAGGCCCAAACATATTTAGGGCTCATGGAGGATTATTGTTGTTTTTGGAGTGCGCGCGGCCACAAGGAAAAAAAAAAAGAAACAATATTATTATCGAATAGAGGATATATTATTTTGGAGAGCCGCAACGTTAAAGAAGAGGACATATATTATTATCGAAGCATCAGCCTTCAGCAGCGGCAAAGAGAAGAAGTGAAGAGCAGAGAAGGTCCCGGGCACGTTAAAGATTAATATTCAAGGAACCCCGGGTTTGGTTTAGTTTTCGTTTATATTTTTTTATAGACATGATCAACACTATTTTTATTTATTTTGTGATGACGTTTCTAAAGATTATGAGCTAAACCTTTTATTGGTGACTTGGGATGATGAACTAGATTATGGTTTTTAGTTAAAGACTTATGTTTTTCGTTTTGGATGTATTGGGTTACATGATTTAATTTTTATGTTTGATTTTGAATATTTGTGTGCTGGCGCTTTTTGATTTGATTACCTGTTTGTTGGTTTTGATGTTCTAGGCATATAGGAATATCCCCTAGATCTAGAAATCATTCTAGTTTGATTAACTTTTGTTATCGAGCTAGTTCTTGCAGTTAGGAATGGCGCAAGTTTAACAGGTTTTTAAAGTCAGATAGCTAAGGTGTGCAATCCCTTCCCGAAGGTTAGGAATATAATTCGGGATTGCTAGGTTGACTAACTAGGCATTGTTTGGTAGTTTGGTTATCGCTGGGGCGAGACCGGTTACTTATTCGTGTTTAGAGTTTTCCTAGGATTTCATTCGTATTAGTTAAGTCTGCTTCACAGTTTGGGAGTTTTCGATCCAAGAGTGGTTGATTAAAGGATTACTGTGGGATTTGGTTTCGCTGGGGCGATCCACTTTCATTTTAGCATCTCAATACTTGTCCCGCCTTGAGTCTAGTCGGCTATCCTTGACAGGAGGTTTATTAGATAAGAACAGGGTCTCCAATCGGATTACATAGGTCAGCTTTTATAACCAGAGTCTAGGGATTCTACCCAGGTTACCAGCCTTCTTCCTATCTGATTTATCCAGTCCCTTAAGTTCATATTAGTTGCCGAGTTAAGTTAAGTTTAATCTATTTAGTTTTAATTAATTTATTTTAGTTATTAGTTTAACCCCCAAATATAAGTATTTATTTATTTAGGCTAGTATTCGGTAGAGGTTGTGATCTAGAGTTGCATTCGCGTCTTTGGGTTCGATACTCGGTCTTATCTGTTTACTGCTTTGCGACCGGTACACTTGCCGTGCGTGTGTAGTTTTTAGGTGAGTCGTTTTAATTAAAGCTTGTGTTATTTTTATATATAAATTTACACACATCAGTAACTAAGAAGTATCTTTCTCGAACGATACAAAGAAACCGACTGAGACCCAAAAATCTCAGATCGGGATTCTGAAACGTTCTGAACAATCTTGGTCACCATCGGGTTCTCTAGGTGCCTCTACCTCGAATGCTAATGTGAAATCTCAAAGTGAGAAAGGTGTGAATGATCAGAAAAAGATCGATTCAAAACCGAGTGTTTGTGAGAATGAATCTTTGAAGTCAAACATTCAAAGACCCAAGACTAGACAGGCTTGGGTCCCCCGAAAGAACTAATTGTTTTCCTTGATGTGTGCAGGGAGCTCCAGCTGGCCCTGTTAGCAGTCTTTGGATTGTCGACAGTGGAGCTTCTGGTCACATGACTGGTGATTTGACGTTGCTATTCGATATAAAGAATATTAATGGAGGGTATGTAGCGTTTGTAGGAATCAAAGGCGGGTATATCACGATGGAAAGGAGTGTTAGCAATGGGATTGTGAGTTTTAAGAGAATTTCATATGTGAAGCAAATTGATTATAATCTGTTAAGTGTCAGTCAAATTTGTGACAAACAGTTTTCTGTACACTTCGATGATAAATCTTGCTATATCCTCAAACCTGGTTTCGTCATCCCAAAAGAATGGATCATGTTGAAAGCACCAAGAGTGAACAATTTGTACATTCTTGATATGAGCAAAGCAATGACAACCCAAGGTCAAGTTACATGTTTTCTATCTAAAGATACAGAGAAAGAATCGATAATGTGGCACAGAAGGATGGGACATATTCATCTTAGAAAGATGAATCATTTGGTGAAGAACGGGCTAGTTGAGGGAGTTAATATGAAACATTTTCATCTCAATGATAAGTGTGTGAGTTGCAAAAAGGGGAAACAGCACAAACAGTCCCACAAACCAAAGAAAGTGAACTCTGTTGAAATGCCACGTGAACGTTTGCATATGGACCTTTTCGGACCTGTCAAACGTAAGAGTCATTATGGAGAGCTTTACTATCTTGTGGTTACCGACGATTATTCTAGATTCTCGTGGGTGATGTGCATGCAACACAAAAGTGAAACGTTCAATAACTTGAAGGTTCTGTTCACCCGATTGGAAAACCTCTACAGTTTGAAGATAAAACGTATTCGTAGTGACAATGGGACAGAGTTCAAGAATGCTCAGATGGATGCACTCTGTGAAGACAAAGGAATTCATCACGAATATAGTGCTCCGTACACTCCACAATAGAACGGTGTTGCAGAAAGGAAAAACATGACTCTAATAGAAACGGCACGAACAATGCTTACGGATTCAAACCTTCCGGTGATGTTCTGGAATGAAGCCATATATATAGCTTGTTACACATTGAATCGTGTATTGACGTTGAAGAAGTTTAGCAAAACTTCATATGAGCTGTTAAATTGACGAAAGCCAAATTTGGAGTATTTAGAACCATTTGGGGCACCCTGTACGATGTTAAATCCTACTGAAAAGTTTGGACCGAAAGCTGAAGAGGGATACTTTGTTGGATATGCAACCCCGCTTAAACGGGTATTCAACAAAAGAACTCGATAGGTTGACGAGTGGGTGAACGTAGAAGTACAACGTTACACTCAGAACGTACAAGGTAGTGGTCCTGACTGGATGTTTGATTACAAAGATTTCTTTGAATCATTCAATCTAGATAACTTAGTTGAAGAAGCTGTTCTACGACTTTATTACGAGTATGAAAATGCAGTGACTTCACCGTTGGTGCGTCCGATCACCGTAACTCCTCCAGTAGCTTCTAATGATACCAACGTTCCTGTAGCTGAAGAAGAGGTTTTCCAGGAAGCTTCAACTAATCTTGATACTTCAGAATCAGAAGATGATGAAGATATTTTTAGTGAAGCTATTCTAGAAAATCTAACTATTCGCATGTTTCTAGTGTATGCTTCTTACAAAAAGTTCAAGGTGTATCAGATGGATGTGAAGAGAGCGTTTTTGTACGGTGTGGTCAAGGAAGAGGTATACGTCGGTCAACCTCCAGGCTTTGAAGACCCTATCCACCGGGATAAGGTTTACATTCTCAACAAAGCACTCTACGGGTTGCACCAACCTCCACGAAAATGGTATGAGGAGCTGAGTACGTACCTAGTTTCAAAGGGATTCAAACGAGGTTTGGTAGACTGTACCCTGTTCACAAAAAGAACAGAGGGTGGCTTGCTTCTCGTTCAGATATATGCTGACGACATTATTTTTGGATCTACTAATGAGCTTTTATGTAGAGAATTCGAAAGAGTCATGCTAGAAAAGTTCGAGATGAGTGCAATGGGGGGAATGCAGTTTTTCCTAGGCTTGCAGGTGGATCAATTGCCAACGGGCATCTTTATTCACCAAACAAAATACGTATCTGAAGTCTTGAGCCGGTTCCAGATGGAAGATTTGAAGCCTATGGATACCCCGATACAACCTAATCACGGGATTGGAGTTGACGCTAAGGGGGAGCTGACAGATCCTTTCACATACATAGCAATCGTCGGATCTCTGATGTATCTGACAGCATCTCGACCAGACATAATGTTCGCAACATGTCTCTGTGCTAGATTTTAATCGAAGCCGAAACAGAGTCACCTAACAGCTGTCAAGCGAATCCTGAGATATCTGAAGGGTTGTCCGTCGAGAGGACTTTGGTACCCTAATGATGATAAATTTGACTTTGTTGCTTTTAGTTATGCAGATTGGGGCGGTTATGACAAAGACAGCCAATCCACAAAGGGTGGATGTCAATTCTTGGGGAGCAGGCTCATGACCTGGCAGTGTAAGAAGCAGATAGCAGTTGCACTATCTACTTGCGAAGCCGAATACGTGGCAGCCTCGAGTTGCTGCTCACAGGTTTTGTGGATTCAACAGCAGATGCGTGACTACGGTTTGCAGTTTCTGAAAACCCCAATTCACTATGACAATGAAGCCGCCATAGCACTCACTAAAGACACAGTCAATCACTCAAATGCTAAACACATCCGGATTAAGTATCACTTTATACGTGATTGTTATGCCAAAGAGTTGATTGATATGGTCAAAATCCACACTGACTATCAGAAGGCCGATCTTTTTACCAAAGCTTTTGATAAATCTAGATTTGAATATTTACTAAAAGCTAATGGTACAAAAGAAAACAAGACTAATCATCACCTCGGTTTATCACTTTTGTTTTTAAATTCTAGTTTTCACTGTTTTTCAGAAAAATCAAAAACCCAAAAATATGTTTTACATTTCAGGGGGAGTCTTTATTCAGAAAAACCAAAAACATTGAAAAATTCAAAAAGCCATAAAATTCAGAAAAACCCAAAATGATTTTCCAGGAGTAAAAGAGGAAAGGATAGCACATCAGTGGGGATCTGACACATGCTAAAGAATTGTAATGCTATGTAAGGCGTGTGTTGATTCTGTGTGATGTACTGGTAGGCTTCGTTGACCTATTACTGCGTACCTTAGTGAAACAAACATAACGAACTACTCGCTAGTGGCTGAACACCTCATGGGCATATGGTCTTAGTACCGTAATTTTGTTTGATAGGGTTGCCAAAATATGAGGTTTCGAGTCGTTATGTTAATTGTTATCCGGGGTATCTTGATTGATCTTTTGTCGTATTGATTTACGGACCTAGATTCAATCAAGATATTTGCTAAAAAGAGCTTACCGAATTGAGGAGCTTAATGTATAATAATGATCAAAGATCATTTAATGCATCGTAATAATTCTCTGATGAAAATCACTGATTGATATCAGCCTCAACCTGGTATATATGCACATGTTACTCTGCTACATTAATTTGCTAACCTGTACACCTCTGTGCTATATATCTTGTAATATGACGGATAACATTTGGCATAATCACGCGTTATGACGAAGCTTTGTGCAAATTCCTTGATACGGGAGTATGTCTTGTGCGTGGGAACCATAAGCCTATTAGTTATAATACACCTTATTGCGTATCATTTTAAAGCACTGCATAACAGTCTGCATGTAGTCCCAAAATTACTAGATCTTAAGTGTGCACAAGATTGTTAACACTTAGAAACACCTATTGTTTAGGTGTTTCAAGTGATTAATCTATGAAAACTAAAAGAAACTAGATGAACAAAGTAAAACCGACACACAAGAAACTCAAAACGTTTGATTCCATTAACAATAGATCTTCAAAGCACCATGGATTACAAGAATTCTTGTGTAATGAAAGATAACCAAAAACCCTAACCTAGAGTGTGCATATGAGTGAACTTTATATAGTGAGCACTTGATGGACTGCGAACTTAACATTAAGTTCGCAGTGCCCTTCCCTTAAGTTCACACTCTAGGGTTTACACATAAACTAACAAAGAATTACATAACTAGTCCTCTAACTATCAAACTACAAAATAAGCTACAAAAAGTCTTTGTTCTGGTAACTGTGGTCTCAACTGAACCCAACAATACTCCCCCTAGACCACAGATACCAGATCTTCGTCTGTTAGCTTCAAACCGAGATATCACTCGATTCACCTTCTTCCTGCTTTACCCGCACCTGTTGTTATGGAACTATCACTTCTGGAGCTTCAGAGTTTCTGGCTGCTTTTCTTTAATTGTCAGCTTTGTCTTTGTTAGCAATTTCCTTGTCTTTGTCTCCAAGCTCCTTCTCTTTGTCTGCAGCCTCGATCATTTCCAAAATTTCTAGCATCTCCAGCTTCCTTTCTTCAGCAGGATCTACTGCTCTTTGAAATAGCATTCCTTCTTCCAGCAGTGTCTAACCGGCTCCAACTCTGAATGTGTTCCCAAACAGCTACATCAACTCTAACAGATAAAACATGAATACATCTACCAGATCGAAGAATCTCACAATCTAGTCCCCTGCACTGTTCTTGATCACAGACTGGATGAAGATCAGGATTATATGCAATAAACACATCTCACATTCTAACACATATTTTAATACTCCCCCTAAACTTTTTATATTTTTTTTTTTTTTTTTTTAATAAAAACAAACACAACAAGGAGGGGTTAACTGTTTCTCACCTTTTGCATACAAGATCATACTAACCATACCTGCCAGATCACATTTCAACTTTCCGTTGGATCGCTGCAGCCCAAGAAAAACTGTCGGTATGTTTGTCCACTTAAATCCATGCCTCTCGTCTTTCAACATACGTTTGGTGATGAGATTTATCATGTTTTGGTAATATTGACGGAAAGTTAGTGGACCCCACTTGTGCTAGGTATAAGCCTACCAATCCTCAAGGTTTATTGAGATATAATGATGAGAGCTTCAGGTCTATGTTTACACATAACAGAGAAGATGATCATTATGTCAATCAGATGATGAGAGCTTCAGGTCTATGTTCCCATAACAGAGAAGATGATCATCTGATTGCTTTTTGAGCTATCTATATGTTTGCACGTCACTAACATTGCGTGTCTTTTGTTGCTCATTTGTTTGAATAGCCCCGCATTGGTAGCTTGCACACTTAGGTGTCTTTTGATTACATATGCACAAAATTTTCTGTGTCTTTTGATCTCTCAACCTGTGTATGACCGGACTCAGCTTGTGCAGACCTAAAACACAGTGGGAATCCAGCTTTCCGTGTAGATCTATTCTGTTAATCACCTATTAGCAGTTTACTCGATTCCAAGCTGAATCTACCGACATGTCGTTGCTTGAAGCCGCAACATCCTCTGGATCCTATTCACATGCTGACAAAATATGATTAGTCCCTATCATTTCTTGTTAATTTGCAATAGAGATATACTTTCTCCCCCAAAAATCTTGTTTTGTATGAAAATAGGATTTTTTTTTTATTTTTTTTTATTTTTATTTATTTATTTTTTTTTATTATATATATATTTTTTTTTTTTTTTAACACCATGACATAATGTGAGCTCACTCAAAATTTATCATTTCCAGCCAAGTGACCAATTAGAGGAAACGAGTTTCGTCAAAAGCCTTTGTGAGGATATCTGCCTTTTGATCAGCAGTATCAATGGATAACACTTGAATGTATCCTTTATCGTGAGCATCGCGAATAGAGTGAATCCTGATCTCAATAGGTAGTGGTCGATAGGATTCTTCACGATGTCACGACAAGCATCATTATCAATGAAGATTGGGGTTTTCATGACATTCAAACCGTAATCCAGCAACTGATTTTGGATCCACAAAGCTTGACATCAACAACTGGACGCAACAGTGTACTCGGCTTCATCAGTGGAGATAAACACTATTATCTGCATTTTGCTTTGCCAAGATACAAGCCAATTCCCCAAAAATTTGCAACCACCAGAGACAAATTCTCTATCAATTCTACAACCTGCATGACCATTATCAGAGTAAGCGATTAAATCAAAATTATCACTCTTAGGATACCATAAACCAAGCTTTGGTGTTCCTTTGAGGTAGCGGAAGATTCTTTTGACTGCAGTGTCATGAGATTGCTTGGAATTTGACTGAAAGCGAGCACAGCATCCAGCTCAAAAACAAATTATATAAAAAATAATAATATACGAAGATAAACTAAAGAAAATCTATGTACAATCACGACTCAGACATTTAATCAAGTGACTTTGGGAATCCAAGTTTGTTTTAGTTTTGATCTATCGTGATTTTCACCCATCATTGACTCTTTTCTCTTCCAAAATTGTGTGGTTTTAACAAAACTTTTTACTGTTTCTTGAAGATTTTTGATCTGATCAGAAAAAGAGTTTTGAGTTTTGACATCATTTTGTGGTTTAGGTTTTAAATGACACTTTTTGACCACATGTCCTTCTTTTCCACATCTAAAGCATTTTGAGTGTTTAGGCTTGATCTTTGGAGAAGATCTGGATGATGATGATTGTGATGTTGTTTTCTTGATCTTGTTTGAGCAGGAGCTTTCTCTTGAACATGATTCATCCTTGCTGCTACTTGATTCTTCATTTGTGTTGCAGTCAGGTATGCTGATGTTGCTCTTTGTATCACTTAGTGATTCTTCAGAACTTGAGTTACCTGTTTCACTTTGTGATTCTTCAGAACCTGATACATCTGTGGATGAAGGGATAAACTCTGGGATTTCCTCAGTGAGAAATTTCCCAAACCTGTTAAGCTTTAGTTCTGGTACAAACATAGGTGGTTTACACGTATGTTTATCATCAGAGAATGCAGCATTAAGATCAACACAAACAGGCATAACATTGTCAACACAAACATTTGAACGTCTGATAGGATTCTTCCTATCATCAGGGGCCACAGCACCCTTTAAATCTAGTTTAGAAGTCAAGTTAATACAGTCATCCGGCCTAGATAAACTATTACAGTTATCCATCCTAGATAAACTATTACATTTATCCATATTAATTAAAGTATTACAGTCATCCGAAATCAAATTGTTTTTAGACTTTTCATTGTTCCAGATGAACCAATTCACTGTGGAGTAATTGGCACCTGGATGTCCTAACCCCATTGTCTGCCCACCACAACTCTCATCATCTTCCACCCTACCCTGTTGGGTCACATCTGCATCGCTTTTACTTATGTTAGCATTTGACTCAGATTCATCACATTTGTTTTCAAAAAGATCATTTTTAGGATGAGGTGTTGGAATGGGTATGTATTCACTTTGGCTCAAGGGCAAGAATAGAGATCTTTCGATTCCATTCTTATCCTTATACCCAATTCCATCCTTTACGAATGATTGTCTTCCACAATTGATTATATCAGCATGAGCCTGTTTGCTCACATTCCATTTATCCACAACAATTTGAAGACGAGTTGTCTCATTTCTAGATTTCTCTAGTTTTGAGGTTAAATCATTTATCAGAAAATCTTTCTTAAGCACAAATTCTTTTAAAGTTTGCATTTCAGCTAGAGTTGCATTTAACTTTCGCTGATATGCCCACTCATTTTCTTTCATTTCAGAATTGATTCTTTGGATATCATCCATTTCTCTCAAAACCCTTTTGTTGTGTGACAAACAGTAAGCAACAGCTGTAACGCACCTAGGTGAGCACAGCTTTGATTTTATTTCAAGAGGAATGTTTACCATATCTTTCTCCTCAGCTTTCTTGGGTGCACTTTCCATCTTTTCAGCTGCTTTCTCAGTGGGTGTCTTCTCAGCTATCAAAGCCTCCTCTCCAGTCTGATCTTTCTTCTTCTCAGCAATCAGCACACTCTTCAGACCCGCACTCTCTTGCATTCCTCCTTTTGGCACTCCCACTGAAGATCCTTTCACAGAGTTTACACCATTTGCGGATTTGGTGCATATCGTTACCATCAATGCTTTGTTAACATCTGCTTTAGCTGCAACAGCTTCCTTCCCCCAGCCAAAGTCTTCAACCACCAGTGCCTTCTGTCCAATTGGAGTCATTAAAGCCAGGTTCTTTAGAGAGCTGCTTGGAGTAACTTTTGACACTGTCTGATTCATCTCTCTCTTTGTGATGTCCATTTCAAATGATTTTAGCATGTTTATAAGATCTGCCAGAGTGGAATGAGCATCCAAGTAATCTTTCTTAATGAGCATACATTGAACACTCCACTCCTTTGGAAGAGAGTCGAGTAGTTTCTTGATGGAATTACGGTTGTTCACAGGAATGCCAGCCTTCTTCATTTTTGTCAACAAACTCATGAACCTGTCGATATGTGACGTCAGGCTCTCACCACGAATGCTTCCAAACATGTCATACTCCTTTTGAACCATGTCTTGCTTCTTCTGAATCATGTCCTGATTTCCTTCATAGTAGTCACACAAGGCATGCCACAGAGACTGAGCAGTGGTATACTCTTCGAACATGTTAAAAACATCATTCGACAGAGCCATGGTAAGAGCATGGTAGGCTTTGTGATCACGTTGAATCAACTGATTGTCAAGATGTGTATAAGTAGTTGGATCAGTGTTGAACACCTCTCCTGCCTCTGTGGTCCTCATTGGGAGGTGTGGTCCGAGTTGAACAGAGGTCCATTGGGTAAAATCATTCACATAATAGAAGGCTTTCATGCGATTCTTCCATGTTCCATAATCTTCCACACCCTTCAACTTGGGAATGTGGGTTATGGTTCCAATTTCCAGTTCAGCTTGGGTTATAGGATTCATGGTTAAGTTGTTATTGTTACCAGCCATTGATTAAGGATGATTTTTTTTTTTTTTTTTTTTTTTTTTAGTTGATTAATCAAGATTAAGCAAGATCTAGTTTGATTTTCTGATTTTAAAGTTTAAAGTCCAAAATTAAGTCCACAGTCCTTAAGTACACAGCTAAGTTCGCAGCTAAGTATGCAGTTAAGTTCACACTTAAGTTCACAGTCACTAAGTTCGCAGTTCCTGTAGTACACACTCTGGCTTAAGTTCGCAGTTCAGCCAAGTCAGAGCAGCACAAGTGCTCAGTCTTTGACTGATCAGCCTGCGTACTAGTATAAGTACACAGACACTTAAACTCTCGTTTAAGATTTAAGTTCGCAGAAACCCTAGCCAAGTGCTCAGAAAATGCACCTTTTCAGTAAGTTCGCACACCAACTAGAGATTTCAGATAAGTATGCAGAAACCCTAGTTGTGGTGCCAGGAGAGAGAAAGCTATAAAGCCTTGTGTAAATTTAAGTGCTCACACAGACACAAGTGCACACCTTGAAATATCAAGTATGCAACTTATGAGCTAAGTACTCAACTCTTGAAGCAAGTACTCACAAGCAAGAAACAAGTTCACACTTTATGAGCTAAGTTCGCACTCTTGAAGCAAGTACTCACAAGCAAGAAACAAGTTCACACTCTATGAGCTAAGTTCGCACTTTAAGTGCACACAGCAAGAAATAAGTACACAGCTTATGAGCTAAGTACTCAACTTTTGAAACAAGTACTCACAAAAATGAAAACCTAAGACGTAACTTTTGAAATTATTAGTGGGTTTTATTGAATATTTTTGTGTGTGTTCATCTTTATATCTTCAACATAATCAGACTTAAGCTCGAAATCGATCCTACACTGCATGTGAGCTTATGTGGATAACAATATCAGCAGTTACCGGATCACACATTGTATTTAATGACAATAAACAATAAAGATCAATGGTGTGATCAGATTTCTCAAAAACTGATATGATCCTCTTACCGGAAATCACAAAATGTTTACAACTTTATGTTTACATTTCTGGAATTTACATTCATTTTCTGCATAATATACAAAAACTCAAAAAGATTTTAGGTGTGTTTTAGCATCAATTTCAGAAAATCCAAAATTTTTTTACATTTCTATATTATTTTTGATAACCGATGGTGATTGATGGTAAATTTTCTGAAATTTGATGGACCAATTTGAGTTTTGTGTCATTTAAATGGAAAATGATGAATGTTTGAAAGTTAAAATGTGTGAAAATGATTGAACGGGATTCGATTTTGAGATTTGGTAAAATTTTCAGATTTCCAATTGTACATTCGTTCCTTCGTTGGGTCGAAGGTACATTTGAGGTTACATTCGAACCTAAAATTTAGGTCGAATGAGAGTGTTCTTATGAGGTTTCCTCATTCGAGCCCTTAAGTCTCTTTCGAACCTTTCAGTATGGTTGAAGGAGGGTGAGGTTTCTCATTCGAACCCCAATAGGGGTCGAATGTAGCAGCCTATATAAACACCAAGCCTCATTCGAACCCTCATTCAAATTTTTCAAAATTTCTGACTTAGAGACACCTTGTTGCTCTTGCCTTTTAGAACTTATATTATTTTTCCTATTTATCACTGATCATTTCTATCTTTAAATCACAGGTAATGGCTCAGTTTTCAAGCCAGAATCGTTGATTTTATGTTCAAACCCTAATGGACCTAATCAGCCTACTTAGGATGTGTTTTAACATCAATTGGACATTAGGAAACCATTATCGATGGTTTTAAGGGGAGAAGGAACCCAAATTTAGGGTTATAACATAGTTTTAATCTGAATTGATGATTAAGGTTTTGAAACCCTAAAATTTTGATAGAAAACCATCTATAAAGGATTAATAATAACAATTGATGATGGATTATCATTAGTCAGCCATATTAGGTTGCAAACAAACAAGAATCTGATGTTAAACATGGTTAAAATTGATTTTGATGTTTAAGAACATGAACGGTATGTTCGACCAGTTTGATAAGGTCGAAGGAGATATTTTGTGGTCGAATGAGATCATAAAGGGTCAAATGAAACGATTTCTGGTCGAAGGTGATTGTTTGTGTTCGAATGTAATTTTTATTCATAAAATTTGTACATTCGACTCTTTCCTTTCTCATTCAAACCCTCAATGAGGTCGAATGTAGAATTGATTTTTACCAAAATTCAATGTTGTCCGTTTTTTATGAATTTCATATTTTGTTTTTGCAGAATTCAAATGGCTGAACAACAAAACCCCAAGAAACAAGTTGCAACATCAGAGAAAGCTGTTGATAAGGGGAAAGAAGAAGAATTACTCTTTGAAGAAGGACACCACTGCTGTGCTTTTATCGGGGAGGTTAAACAACATACCCAGTTCTCTGGTATTGTTGATTTTCTAAGACAAAGCAGAGTCATTCATGCTATTGCAACAACAAAAACTATATACCAAGATCATCAAGAAGATTTTTGGAAGAATGCTCGTATTTATTTCTGGGAGCACAAGACTGCTATTGTTAGCAAGATTCAGGGGTAGCTAGCTATACTAACTGAGAATGATATCCGAGAAGCTCTTGATTTGAAAGATCCTCCAACTGATCCCAGAGTGTTATCCTGGATTGTACAGAGAAAGTGTTTTCTACGTATGAAGTATAACGGTCCTATAACTGATGGACTACTCCACAAAGCTAAATTGTGTCCTCGGTTTAAATACTTTGCACATGTTATTTTACATGTATTCGGACCAAATCGTGGTGGATACGATGTGATGAGGAAAAGCATCAGTTCGTTGGTGGTTGCTTTGACTTTGAATAAACCATTCAACATTTCGGGAATGATACTTGATCATATGCTGGAACTGTTGAAGGGATTAAAGGTTGATCTTTGATAGAAGGTATCCAAAGTTGAAGAAAGATCCGAAGCAGATTCTAGTGCAAAGTCATATGAATATGAGTACTTTGGCTAGAATGAAGGGGTATAAAGGTGTTCCAGAGAATGAAAGACCACCATTCAAGAATCTGTTTGGTCATCTGATTAATCCAAACTATGAGGATCCAGGTGAAGACAAAGCTAGAAATGTTAACAGTGAATCAGATAATGATGATCCTCTATTCGTTGTTGATCCTGATGCAAAGAGGAAGCGTCAAGTGATAAATAAAGGTGCTAAGGGTAGTAAAGTGAAAGGCAAGGCCAAGGTGGTTGAGCTTGAAACTACAACACCAAAGAGGAAGAAAAGTGTTGCAAGAAAAAGACTGGTATAGCAAAGACTATGTTGATAGATGAAGAGTCTGTTGATTCAGAAGAGACTCAAGATGATGAAGAGTGGGATTCTGGTAATGAAACTGTCAAGATCACTAAGCTCAAGGCCACTGTGGCTCGTGAGAGTGAGAGTTTGAATAAGACGATTGAAGAACAACAATAGAAGAGCCCAATAGCTATTGATGAAGATGATCTTGAACTTACAATTGAAGATCAAGACTTTGTTGGATCTCCTGTTGTGGGTAAAAAGCAAAAGAAGCCTAAGTTTAAAACCATGGCTAAGAGGGATGAAAAAGATAATCCAAAGAAGAGGAGGGATAGAGAAGTGGAGTTGTTGATAGCAGGTAAGAAAGTACCTGAGATGGGAAGTTCAAAAGCTGCTACTCCAGTTACATCCCCAAGTGCAAAGAAGCAGAAAAAGTCTGGAAAAGAAACTTCAGTAGATCCTCCTCAAGATTTTGAAACTACATTGGAAAACGTGTTAAAAAAGTTTCAGAAGAATAAAGATCTTGTTGCTGAATCATCCTCACCAAAAGTTACAATTTCTGGTGATGTGATAGAGATGGTAAATAATAGGTTTGATGAAATGATGAAAGCCTTTAATAAGCAATAGAAAGAGATTGAGAAGCTAAAGAAAAATGAGGAGACTATGCTGCCGATTGTCGTATCATCCAAAGAAAGTCAAGATGAATTGGAAGAGAAAGTGAAAGCTCTTCAAGAAGATAATAAGAGTTTGGTGATTCGAGAGAAGAAGAATTCTAAGAAGATTAAAGTTTTATAGAATGAGAACACCAAGATTAAAACCAGAAACAAAGAGATGAAGAAACTTTTGGATGATTTATATTCTAAAGCTCCTCAGCTTAAAGGAACAGAATGTCACACCCTCAAATTTCCACTGCGGGGTTTTACCGCGAGGTGCGTGACACACTAGAATCTCATAGCCATAAGTTATACGAACGACTCTAAATGCCCAAACCATTTAGTTCATTTAAAATAAAATTCGCTTTTATTTTTGAAAAGTTTATCAGCCATAAGTTTAATTAAGTGCGGAAGCGAAACAATTTAGCAATTTAAGTTATGTTGCGCAAACACAACGCGCCCAAAAACCAAAATAAAGTAAGTACGTAAACATTTAAAAAGTTATAGTTCCCAAGAGACATCATGCATGGACCTAGACGTGCTCCTTTCTAGCGACCTGCGAAAACATACTAAGTGTGTCAACATAAAGCATGTGAGTTCACAGTAGGGAAACAGTTGTAATTTCTACAGTTGTAAATAAAACATCAGTTTTAAGCTTGTCAGGGGTAGCTAACCCACTCAATGTAACTAAACAGTGGTTATTGGGAAACATACAGATGTTATAGTGCCTTAACACTGGTGTCTATCAACACCAGTAAGAAAAAGTGGTCAGAAGTTCATGCCCGTGACCCAAGCACCTCAGGCATGAGGTTGCTGCACAACCTAATAGCGCTACTAACTACTACCCCGTTCGCCTCCGGCGATTAACCCAATAAAATAGTAAGGACTTTCAAGATAGAGTGTTTAGTTCACAAAGGACAGTTAAAATACAAAACTGATAAAAGTGTGATCCTCATAAAGATCGAAAACCCGACCCACACAAGGAGTCATAGCATCCCAAAACTTGGAATGGAAAAGTAGTAGAAAAGTTTTACTTAACCTTGTCTCAACCTGAGACACATGCTTTCGCGTAAAGTAGTGAAACTCACCTTAGGTTGCGTGCTAAAGTAAACCGTACAGAAAGTAAGTGTGGAAGACTATTCGCCTACCCAAAAACCTATCAAATACAAGGTTGCAAGTGTTTGAGTGTATTGACACAAAGACTCAAGTGACATCTCACGTAATTGTACTTGACGTAATGAAACCATGCAAAACCCGTCAATCGTTGGTGATTAGTAAATGATGCAACAATTTAATACTTTTAACACAACTAGTTCACATCGCACATTGCATACCATTAGCCTATCATGGCATCTACACTTTGTAAATAACATATACACATGTTTTCATATAGAATTCCATAACCCATAACTCATTAATACACTCAAACTATCTCATAAACAATTCTTTGCAAATCTGCGTTTTCTGGACAGATTTTGGAGTATAAAAACCAATTCTTATAAAATATCAAATCAACTCCCCAAGTTCCCAAAATTTTACAGAGATGCCTCATATGTTCATACGTGACTCTACTATTTTTATTTCTCGTCAAAAATACCTCAATATTTTTATAAAAATTATTTTAGTCCAGCCACTTCAGAAAATAGTGCTGTTGACAGCAGCTTACATAAAAATTCATTAAAAATTATAGACTCATCGAAACGAGGTAAATCCAATTGGAAAAGCTCGTATACTCCAAGACTCAACTCCTGTCCAAATTTCATAATTAACGGATTTGTAAAACTCGAGTTACAGCCCTTTAAAGTTGGTCCATTTTTCACATCCGAAAATCAGATTATACCTTTAATCTTATAAAATCTTGTTTATATATCAAAACAGGTCCAAAACACATGATTTTGGACTTTTTGGAAAGCTAACATCATAAGTTATGTTTGAGAGTCAGAAAATAATCGAATTAATCATGTTAACAATCATATAACAGCCATGCAAATCGTTACAAGTAATCTGCCAGAAATCAGAATCTTAATTAACATGACTTTTATAAACCCTAACCAACCTCCATACCCCATAATCATGCAATAACCTCATACTAGCACAATAACATTCATATTAACATGTTCAATCTCAGATTTTTACATACCATACACCCTAGACATGATTCCTATTAACCATATTCATCAACAATTCAACAAACAATCAAGATATCAACACTAATCATCATTTGCGATTTTTATACATAAAGTTCTTAGGGTTTTTACAACTTTTCAAACATTAATAATAATCATAAAACTCTTAAAGGATATACCTTTCAATGCTAGGCTCCTTAAGACTCCAAGATACCACCCGAATCAACTTGAATTAGTGAGATTTTGATGAAAATTGCAATTGAAAAATGTGTGTGTGTGTGTGTGAGAACCCCACGGCGCAAAGGTGTGTGTAGGGTTTCTTTATTTTTTTTATAAATGATAAGTTAGGGTTAGGCTCATGGGCCAAGTCTTTCGGGCTTTGGTGGGTTTTTGTCTGATAATTGAGCCCATTAGCCCTAACTAACTCCCGAGATCCATCCCGACAATAATAGTCATACTAGCATATATAAAACTACTGTTTTATCAATACGTATTATGTTTATCATAGGTGCACGTATCTCATAACGTTTACGTACAAGTTAATTAATACGCAATAATTCACATAAGCATGTAACTTACATACATGTGTTAATCCACATACATCAACACTCAATTGTTCACATAATCATGCATGTCCAACAAATCACCAACGTTCGGGTTATAGGATTCGTGTGTGTGTCAAGACAACCGTTTTCCTAATTATACGTATGTTAATGCCACTTAACGTATGTTAATGTTACCTAACATTCAGAAAGACTTGTTTAACTAACCCTAGCTAAGTGTTTAACTACGTTTAATCATGGAAAATTAACTAGAGTTCAGTAAAAGAGTTAACTTGAAAATGCGGGGTGTCACATCATCCCCAAGTTGAAAAGAATTTCGTCTCGAAATTCAGCAAGTAAACAGTAAAGTTGGTGTGCTTGGTTACCGGATGTCACATCATCCCCAAGTTGAAAGGGATTTCGCCCCGAAATCACTTTGAGTTAGTTGCTTTACGTTTAGCGTTCGGCCTATGTACAATTTCAGGTTCTGTGAAGAGGTGTGGGTATTTGAGTCGCATCTGATCCTTGCGTTCCCACGTATATTCTGGTCCTAGACGAGAATTCCACCGTACCTTAACAATGGGTATAGTGCTTTGTCGCAGTTTCTTAATGCCTTGCTCAAGAATTTCTACTGGTTCTTCCACGAACCTCAATTGGTCATCCACTTGAATTTCTTCTAGTGGAACCACCAATGTTGCGTCAGACAGGCACTTCTTAAGGTTTGATACGTGGAATACGTTATGCACCCCATTAAGTTCATCAGGTAAGTTCAACCTATACGCCACCGGGCCAATTCTTTCCACAATTTCGAATGGTCCAACATACCGAGGGTTTAACTTCCCTCGCTTCCCGAAACGAATCACACCCTTCCAAGGCGATACCTTTAAGAGTACTCTGTCCCCAACTTGGAACTCTAGAGGTTTTCGGCGCTTATCAGCGTAACTTTTCTGCCTATCACGGGCAGCAGCCATACGGTTTCTAATTTGGATGATCTTTTCAGACGTTTCATGTACGAGCTCAGGGCCTGTCAGCTGGCTGTCCCCAACTTCAGCGCAACAAATTGGTGATCTACATTTACGCCCATAGAGTGCCTCAAAAGGCGCACACTATATAGAAGTGTGGTCACTGTTGTTGTACGAGAATTCAATCAAGGGTAAATGTTTATCCCAATTCTTACCAAAATCCACCACGCATGCTCGCAGTAGATCTTCTAACATCTGAATAGTACGTTCACTCTGGCCATCTGTCTGAGGATGATAGGCCGTGCTCATGTCTAAGCGAGTGCCCAACGCATCGTGAAGCGTAGTCCAGAATCGGGAAGTAAATCTGGGATCACGGTCAGATATGATTGAAGTAGGCACCCCGTGCCTAGAAACAACCTCCTTGATGTAAAGGGTAGCTAGACGTTCCAAGGTATCTGTCTCCTTGATTGCCAAGAAATGAGCTGATTTCGTTAGGCGGTCCACAATGACCCATATTTTGTCATAGCCACTGGACGCTTTAGGAAGTTTGGAGATAAAATCCATGGAAATTCCATCCCATTTCCACATGGGGATTTCGGGTTGTTGGAGTAAGCCCGAAGGTTTTTGGTACTCGATCTTGACCTTAGCACAAGTTAAGCACTTACTAACATAAGTTGCTATTTCGGCTTTCATGTTCGGCCACCAATAAAGAGTTTTAAGGTCTTGGTACATTTTATCCGAGCCAGGATGTACCGAATAGCGAGAGGTGTGTGCCTCATCAAGCACAAGTTGTCTGACATCCCCAAAAAGTGGGATCTAAACTCGATTCATAAAATATTGGAGTCCATCCGACTTTAATTCCAAGTGTTTATCAGCACCGTGTAACGTTTCAAGTCGGATATTCTCCTCCTTTAAGGCCTCAACTTGAGCATCGCGGATTTTACCTGGAAGGTTCGAGTGTATGGTAAGTTGCAAGGCTCGCACCCGTTTGGGTTTCGTCTCCTTGCGACTAAGGGCATCCGCTACAACGTTGGCTTTCCCCGGATGATACTTAATGGCACAGTCATAATCATTCAAAAGTTCGACCCATCGACGTTGTCGTATGTTCAGCACCTTCTGATCAAATATGTGCTGGAGACTCTTATGATCAGTGAAAATTGTGCACTTTGTCCCATAGAGGTAGTGCCTCCAAATTTTGAGAGCGAAGACCACCGCTCCCAATTCCAAGTCATGAGTGGGGTAATTCTTCTCATGAACTTTCAATTGCCGCGATGCATACGCGATCACCTTATTACGTTGCATCAGTACACACCCTAGGCCTTGGATGGAGGTGTCACAATACACCACAAAATCATCCGTACCCTCAGGAAACGACAGAATTGGCGCACTACAGAGTTTTGTTTTTAACAACTGGAAAGCAGACTCTTGGGCATCCCCCCATTTGTAAGTAATACTTTTCTGTGTCAAAGCGGTGAGGGGTTGGGCGATCTTTGAAAATCCCTGTATGAACCTAAGATAATACCCCGCGAGACAAAGGAATTGACGCACTTCTGTAGGAGTCTTAGGGGCCTCCCAACGCTTAATAGCATCAATCTTGGCAGGGTCAACATGTATGCCAGCCTCATTTACTACATGTCCTAAGAATTGAACCTCTCGAATCCAAAAGTCACATTTGGAAAACTTTGCATATAATTGTTCTCTCCTTAGAAGTTCCAAGATCATCTACAAGTGTTGCTCGTGCTCTTCTCTGTTCTTGGAATAAATTAGAATGTCATCAATAAACACTATGACAAATTTATCCAAATAGGGCTTACACACGCGGTTCATGAGGTCCATAAAGACCGCGGGTGCATTGGTCAACCCAAATGGCATCACCAAAAATTCATAGTGCCCATAGCGAGTTCGGAAGGCTGTCTTGGCCACATCCTCCTCCCGGACTCTCAGTTGGTGGTAACCCGACCTCAAATCAATTTTCGAATAAAAACTTAACCCTTGGAGTTGGTCAAACAAATCATCAATTCGAGGCAACGGGTAACGGTTCTTGATAGTGACTTTATTCAGTTCCCGGTAGTCAATGCACATGCGAAAACTCCCGTCCTTCTTTTTAACGAATAGAACTGGAGCTCCCCATGGAGAAGAACTGGGTCTGATAAAACCCCTGTCTAGTAACTCTTGAAGTTGGGTAGATAACTCTTGCAGTTCACTTGGTGCTAGGCGGTAAGGTGCACGCGCGATTGGAGCCGCCCATGGGGTGAGGTCTATTTGAAACTCTACCTGCCGGACAGGTGGGAGTCCCGGTAGTTCCTCTGGAAAGACATCCGGGTAATTACGTACCACTGGAATGTCCTCAATGTTTGGTCCATCGTCAATTCGAGTGTCAGAAATATTTGCCAATATAGCTGGGTAGCCCTTCCGTACACACTTCTGGGCTTTCAAGAACGAAATGATATTTACCATTGGACCACCTTGGTCCCCACGAATAGACAAAAGTTCTCCGCTAGGAAGAGGGATACGAACAATTTTCTCCAGAAAAAGAATTTCAGCATGATGCTTAGACAACCAATCCATGCCGACTACGATATCAAAGCTTCCTAGGGTGATAGGAATAAGGTCGATGTCAAACAGGTGACCATCCAGGTCGAGTTTACAGCTGCGGTGGACATGAGTCGCCTCAACAGGCTTGCCATCAGCCAGCTCTACAGAGTGTGGAGTTTCTAGAAGAGTAGGGGTTGTCCCTAGGAGTTTGCTAAGTTTCATAGACACAAAGCTAAAATCCGCACCAGTATCATACAAAACGGAAGCAAGAATATCGTTTAAAGAGCACGTACCCGTCACAACATTATTATCTGTTCTGGCTTCCCTCGAGCCGATCACGAATGCTCTCCCCCGAGCCCCATTGTTGTTGCCTGTGTTGGCTGTGTTATTGTTGTTCCTATTGTTGTTGCCACCTCCGTTGTTGTTTCCCCCAGTATTGTTGTTTCCATTGGCCTTCAGTTGTGGACAATCCCTCTTAAAGTGATCCACACTACCACACTGGTAACACCCCTTACCACCCCGCTGCTGTTGCCCTTGCTGCGCAGGTTGATTTCCCTGAATGTTAACCCGACAATCCTTTGCCACATGCCCCAACTTGCTACAGCGTTCACACTTAACTTTGTTGCACGGTCCAGAGTGATGAAGATTGCACCTGTTGCACTTGGGATGGGTTCCTTGGTAACCACCTTGAGACTGATTACGATTGTTGTTTCCTCCATTGCTGTCGTGCCTCTTGTTCTGCTTTGACTGTTGCTGATTACTACTACCTGAGTGTTTACCCGCCGTACTCTCCCACTTTCTTTTATTGTCACTAGCGCTTGAAGACGAAGCGCCACGAGGGGGTAGCAATCCCTCGTCCACTTTCTGATCAGTTAGTCTATGTGCCAGGCGGATGACCTGCTGGATGTTATCCAAGTTTGCAGCAGTAACCATTCCCTTAATCTGGGGCACCAAACCTTTGATGTAAAGTTCAATCCGCTTATAGGGCGGGTTAGAATAGTTAGGACACATCGTAGCCAACTCATGTGATCTGGTGGTATACTTTTCGATCTCCGATCCCACCATTTTCAAAGTGAAATACTCCGATTCCAGCTTCTGAATTTCATCACGTGGGCAATACTCTTCTTTGATCAATTCCTTAAAATCGGCCCATGGTGTCGCATTGGCCACATCAATCCCCAACATCTGCACCTGCGCGTTCCACCAAGACAGGGCCGCATCCTCAAGTTGTGGGTTGCATACTTAACCCGATCTGCCTGCGGGCAGTTACACATGGCAAAGCAAGACTCCACCTTCTCAAACCACCTCAGTAATCCGACTGCCCCCTCCGAACCTCCAAAAGTCTGAGGTTTGCAGTCCATAAACGACTTGTAGGTGCACACTGGTGGGTTATGAGCAGGTTGGCCTAAACACGAAAAGTAGGAAACACGAGTAAGAATGAGAGCTTAGAATAAGAATGTATGGGAAGGATGGAACGAGATAAGGTTACCGGCTTGAAAGGCTGCTAGAGCTTCAACAACTCTGGCGTTGATGAGTGCGTTAAGTTCAGCCTGTGACATGTTCACGTTTCCCCTTCCAAATCCTCTTCCCGCCATCGTAATTCTACAGTTACAATATACCCATGAGAAAACGATAATATGCTAAACATATAATTGTTCACACAGTACAAGTAAACTAGAACACAACATGACAAGCAAACATGAGAAAAAGAACAAAACCGCCAATCCAAAAATGTCATAAATAGTAGTGTCTCAAACGAAATACCAAAGTGGTTCTCAATCACAATGTTACTTAATAATAGTCAAGACATAATAGCGTATAAAATAGTAAGTAAAATAAAAATCAGTCGCTGTCCATAGTGGTGCATGAATCATCGCTATCACTTTCATCAACCTCCAAAGGCTCGATCTCCTCCTCAGCCTCATCTTCAGGATCTTCTTCAGGTTCCTCTTCTGGCTCCTCCTCAGGTTGTTCCTCCTGTGGTATCACAGGAGGTTGCTGGTTGGCCGTTAGGAGCTGTATTTGCTCCTGCTGCTCCTCAACAATAAGCCTGGTACTTGTAAGTCAGTGTGTGTCGACACGTTCCTCCAAAGCAGAGTACTTGTAAGTCAGTGTGTGTCGCAAGTTCCAAACAAGTTCCAAACGGCGACCAGCCTCGATCACATCACTCATCTTGTCTTGCACGTAGCTTACGTAACCTGCAAACGTCTTTTCCCACGAGTCCCTGATTGTGGGAACATTGTCAGGAACCTCGTACTTTTCCACGGTGTAGTTTAGCAATGCAGGGTACCATCCCCATTCTTTCTCTAGTTTGTTGTCCATAGGTGGGGAATTTGGTTCAGAGTTAGGGTTAGAAGAGGAAGACATGGTTTCCTGCAACACAAATGTTTAGTATACCATCTCAAGAGCAATAGTTAAATATGTGCTTCTAATGTGAGTGTAACTAATGCAATACTTATGCTATGACAGTTATAGACTAGACTCGACTCCAAGTCCTAGTTCACTATAACCATTGGCTCTGATACCAATCTGTCACACCCTCAAATTTCCACTGCGGGGTTTTACCGCGAGGCGCGTGACACACCAGAATCTCATAGCCATAAGTTATACGAACGACTCTAAATGCCCAAACCATTTAGTTCGTTTAAAATAAAATTCGCTTTTATTTTTGAAAAGTTTATCAGCCATAAGTTTAATTAAGTGCGGAAGCGAAACAGTTTAGCAATTCGTTGTTGATCCTGATGCAAAGAGTTTAATTAGTGCAAAGTCATATGAATATGAGTACTTTGGCTAGAATGAAGGGGTATAAAGGTGTTCCAGAGAATGAAAGACCACCATTCAAGAATCTGTTTGGTCATCTGATTAATCCAAACTATGAGGATCCAGGTGAAGACAAAGCTAGAAATGTTAACAGTGAATCAGATAATGATGATCCTCTATTCGTTGTTGATCCTGATGCAAAGAGGAAGCGTCAAGTGATAAATAAAGGTGCTAAGGGTAGTAAAGTGAAAGGCAAGGCCAAGGTGGTTGAGGTTGAAACTACAACACCAAAGAGGAAGAAAAGTGTTGCAAGGAAAAAGACTGGTATAGCAAAGACTATGTTGATAGATGAAGAGTCTGTTGATTCAGAAGAGACTCAAGATGATGAAGAGTGGGATTCTGGTAATGAAACTGTCAAGATCACTAAGCTCAAGGCCACTGTGGCTCGTGAGAGTGAGAGTTTGAATAAGACGATTGAAGAACAACAATAGAAGAGCCCAATAGCTATTGATGAAGATGATCTTGAACTTACAATTGAAGATCAAGACTTTGTTGGATCTCCTGTTGTGGGTAAAAAGCAAAAGAAGCCTAAGTTTAAAACCATGGCTAAGAGGGATGAAAAAGATAATCCAAAGAAGAGGAGGGATAGAGAAGTGGAGTTGTTGATAGCAGGTAAGAAAGTACCTGAGATGGGAAGTTCAAAAGCTGCTACTCCAGTTATATCCCCAAGTGCAAAGAAGCAGAAAAAGTCTGGAAAAGAAACTTCAGTAGATCCTCCTCAAGATTTTGAAACTACATTGGAAAACGTGTTAAAAAAGTTTCAGAAGAAGAAAGATCTTGTTGCTGAATCATCCTCACCAAAAGTTACAATTTCTGGTGATGTGATAGAGATGGTAAATAATAGGTTTGATGAAATGATGAAAGCCTTTAATAAGCAATAGAAAGAGATTGAGAAGCTAAAGAAAAATGAGGAGACTATGCTGCCGATTGTCGTATCATCCAAAGAAAGTCAAGATGAATTGGAAGAGAAAGTGAAAGCTCTTCAAGAAGATAATAAGAGTTTGGTGATTCGAGAGAAGAAGAATTCTAAGAAGATTAAAGTTTTATAGAATGAGAACACCAAGATTAAAACCAGAAACAAAGAGATGAAGAAACTTTTGGATGATTTATATTCTAAAGCTCCTCAGCTTAAAGGAACAGAATGTCACACCCTCAAATTTCCACTGCGGGGTTTTACCGCGAGGCGCGTGACACACCAGAATCTCATAGCCATAAGTTATACGAACGACTCTAAATGCCCAAACCATTTAGTTCGTTTAAAATAAAATTCTCTTTTTTTTTGAAAAGTTTATCAGCCATAAGTTTAATTAAGTGCGGAAGCGAAACAGTTTAGCAATTTAAGTTATGTTGCGCAAACACAACGCGCCCAAAAACCAAAATAAAGTAAGTACGTAAACATTTAAAAAGTTATAGTTCCCAAGAGACATCATGCATGGACCTAGACGTGCTCCTTTCTAGCGACCTGCGAAAACATACTAAGTGTGTCAACATAAAGCATGTGAGTTCACAGTAGGGAAACAGTTGTAATTTCTACAGTTGTAAATAAAACATCAGTTTTAAGCTTGTCAGGGGTAGCTAACCCACTCAATGTAACTAAACAGTGGTTATTGGGAAACATACAGATGTTATAGTGCCTTAACACTGGTGTCTATCAACACCAGTAAGAAAAAGTGGTCAGAAGTTCATGCCCGTGACCCAAGCACCTCAGGCATGAGGTTGCTGCACAACCTAATAGCGCTACTAACTACTACCCCGTTCGCCTCCGGCGATTAACCCAATAAAATAGTAAGGACTTTCAAGATAGAGTGTTTAGTTCACAAAGGACAGTTAAAATACAAAACTGATAAAAGTGTGATCCTCATAAAGATCGAAAACCCGACCCACACAAGGAGTCATAGCATCCCAAAACTTGGAATGGAAAAGTAGTAGAAAAGTTTTACTTAACCTTGTCTCAACCTGAGACACATGCTTTCGCGTAAAGTAGTGAAACTCACCTTAGGTTGCGTGCTAAAGTAAACCGTACAGAAAGTAAGTGTGGAAGACTATTCGCCTACCCAAAAACCTATCAAATACAAGGTTGCAAGTGTTTGAGTGTATTGACACAAAGACTCAAGTGACATCTCACGTAATTGTACTTGACGTAATGAAACCATGCAAAACCCGTCAATCGTTGGTGATTAGTAAATGATGCAACAATTTAATACTTTTAACACAACTAGTTCACATCGCACATTGCATACCATTAGCCTATCATGGCATCTACACTTTGTAAATAACATATACACATGTTTTCATATAGAATTCCATAACCCATAACTCATTAATACACTCAAACTATCTCATAAACAATTCTTTGCAAATCTGCGTTTTCTGGACAGATTTTGGAGTATAAAAACCAATTCTTATAAAATATCAAATCAACTCCCCAAGTTCCCAAAATTTTACAGAGATGCCTCATATGTTCATACGTGACTCTACTATTTTTATTTCTCGTCAAAAATACCTCAATATTTTTATAAAAATTATTTTAGTCCAGCCACTTCAGAAAATAGTGCTGTTGACAGCAGCTTACATAAAAATTCATTAAAAATTATAGACTCATCGAAACGAGGTAAATCCAATTGGAAAAGCTCGTATACTCCAAGACTCAACTCCTGTCCAAATTTCATAATTAACGGATTTGTAAAACTCGAGTTACAGCCCTTTAAAGTTGGTCCATTTTTCACATCTGAAAATCAGATTATACCTTTAATCTTATAAAATCTTGTTTATATATCAAAACAGGTCCAAAACACATGATTTTGGACTTTTTGGAAAGCTAACATCATAAGTTATGTTTGAGAGTCAGAAAATAATCGAATTAATCATGTTAACAATCATATAACAGCCATGCAAATCGTTACAAGTAATCTGCCAGAAATCAGAATCTTAATTAACATGACTTTTATAAACCCTAACCAACCTCCATACCCCATAATCATGCAATAACCTCATACTAGCACAATAACATTCATATTAACATGTTCAATCTCAGATTTTTACATACCATACACCCTAGACATGATTCCTATTAACCATATTCATCAACAATTCAACAAACAATCAAGATATCAACACTAATCATCATTTGCGATTTTTATACATAAAGTTTTTTATAAATGATAAGTTAGGGTTAGGCTCATGGGCCAAGTCTTTCGGGCTTTGGTGGGTTTTTGTTTGATAATTGAGCCCATTAGCCCTAACTAACTCCCGAGATCCATCCCGACAATAATAGTCATACTAGCATATATAAAACTACTGTTTTATCAATACGTATTATGTTTATCATAGGTGCACGTATCTCATAACGTTTACGTACAAGTTAATTAATACGCAATAATTCACATAAGCATGTAACTTACATACACGTGTTAATCCACATACATCAACACTCAATTGTTCACATAATCATGCATGTCCAACAAATCACCAACGTTCGGGTTATAGGATTCGTGTGTGTGTCAAGACAACTGTTTTCCTAATTATACGTATGTTAATGCCACTTAACGTATGTTAATATTACCTAACATTCAGAAAGACTTGTTTAACTAACCCTAGCTAAGTGTTTAACTACGTTTAATCATGGAAAATTAACTAGAGTTTAGTAAAAGAGTTAACCTAAAAATGCGGGGTGTCACACAGAAGAAGAAGAAAAGGAGGACGATGAAGAAAAGGTTGATTTTGAAGACTCGGATGATGAAAAAGAAGATGATGACGAGTCTGATGATGAATCTTCAGGTGATGATGAAGATGATGATGCTGGAGACAAGTCGGGAAATAGAAAGACTGATGATGCAGATGATGATGATTCTGAAGATGATGATGTGAGTAAGTTCAGTTATGAAGAAAGGAAGAATAAGAAGGAGATGCAGGTCAGTCTAGTTCTAAGAAGACGCCTGGTGAGAACGTTGATGATGATGAAATCTTCTGGACTGAACAGATTAGATCACTATCAGAAGAAGATAAAAGTTTGTATAGACAAATGTTGAACAGAAAGGTTTGGACGATTGAATTGACTGGAAAATTTCCAGAAATCTTTGCAGCTGAAGATATGAAGTACGAATTGGAGTACAATGATATAGATTTGGAAGAGGGTGAAGTGTCTGCGGCAGTGGCTAAAGAGATCTTGGAAGGTATAGCACTACAGGCTGGAAAGACACTGGAAGAGATCATGACTGAACAGGTGATTCCAGATATTCCTGAAAAGGATGTTGGAAATCATTCTGATGATAAACAGACTCCTGAACGTGAGGAAATTGAGATTGAAGACATAACTCACGAAGAATATCCAGAATACTTCAGAAGCAAAGAAAATGAAGTATGTCCAGATCTAAATGAAGTAAATTTGAAGGAAGCTGAGTATCTTGCAAAGAAAAAGAGTGAAGTGTTTGTAAAGGAAGTGTTTAATGATGATAATCAGAAACCAACAGGAGAGCAAAGTGATGATTTGAAAACCTTGCTGAAGAGATTGAAAGAACAAGACGATAAATGACCAAAACCAGAAGCTCAGGGTGGATTTTATAAATATCACAATCAATTGTTCAAGGGAAGAGCTTTAGGCTGGAAATACTTGAGACAATTGAGGTGCATTGGTGTTAAGTGGGAGAAAGGAATCTTGTACTTCTACAGATTCCATGATTTGAAGACTCTACCGTACTGGGCGGCAAGATATGTGTGTAGATTTACAATGACAGGAGCTTCTGCAAATTATGACGTAGTTGGTTGGTTTGCTGAGAATATGACTTGGGAGAGTAGAACTAAATGGGATATGTTTACTCCTTAGTATCCCAAGAGAAAAGTACACAAAGAGATTGATCCTGCTATAGGTATGAAGAAGGTTACTTTAAAGTACAAACCTCCAGTGGTGATGAGAAGAATACCGTTGATGCCTATTCAGCAGCATTTCAGCTCTGAATTTGTGATGTGGTACTATGACTGGAGAACAGCTAAAGCAGTGATACTGTTGCAAGATATGAAGGGTGAATATAAGAAGATACATATTTTTTATCCAATGTGGATCATAAATTGTTCATATGAGGACATCATCATGCTGTATTACAACCCGGTCTACTATGAAGAGAAGGATGCTGAGCAGGCAAGAAAATATCATCATGTGGTATGTTTTTGTTTTGCATATGATGTGAATGCAGGGAGTAACTTGGAGAAGAAACTAGGTAAGCGTGTGATGATAAATGAAGTGCCCAAAAGATAGACTAAACGTCAACTTGAGCCGGAGATGAGTAAAGATCAGAAAAAGCAGCATAGAATCAAGTTGATGAATAAGATAATGGATCACGAACGACAACAATCCAAGAAATACTCGAGGGGGAGTTTGTAGATGCACGTTTTGCGACTAATGCTTTTGGATTGTACATAATGAAGGGTTTTAGTAAAAACGTGGGGTCGAAGGAGGTGTTTTAGAGGTCGAAGGAAGAAAAGAATGGTCGAAGGAAGGTTATGAAGACTTGTGTTTTGGTTCGAGCTTTATATGAGGTCGAACGTGCACATTCGACCATGTCGAGGGGTTGAATGTGCAGGCCTATATAAAGTGAAAATTTTGTTTTGTAATTAACTTTTGCCATTTGTGTTTGTGTGTCAACTAGGTTTTCTCTCTGAGTTCTAGGAAGAGTCTGGAAGTTGTTTATTTCATCTTAAACCTATATTGTAAAGATTTATAACATTGTTTATGAATGAAATGGAGATTGAAAAGGTGAATTACTGTGTTTGATTAGATTTCTATCATTTTGTAATTGATCTAGGGTTTCCGCACTTGGATTGATAAACTTGTATGATCACATAACTGTTTTTGTTGAAAACGATCCTTTACACTTATAAATTGAACAACCATTGGAATTCGGGATTAAAGGAATGCTTACTGGAGCGAAATTTAAGGCGGGGAGAGATGAGACCTAGCCTTTTAGTAACCATAAATTGCATAAATGCTACTAAGATTCTTAAATCAATAACCCTTTTTTTGTAATACCTATGATGCAATTCTCAAAGTGGATGTTCTTGCGCGAATCTCAGCAAATGAAAAGGAAAAACAACCATACTTCAATTGAGGGAATTTAGATATGGTAACTAATTAGATTAAAACTGACAACAGTTAACACCATGTTTGACAAATAGAATACATAAATTAAAGCCTCAAGTAACCTTCATTTGCATGTCTTGGCTTCATTGTCATCTTTCTACATGATCAAATCAATCTAAATTAAATGAAAATTTTGGTAAGTGAATCTAATTTAAGCATGCTATATATGTCCAAGTGCAGTTTGTTTTCAACATGTTCTCTAATTTCTATAAAATAACGAATCTGGTTTCAAACTGAAGTAGGTACTAACCTCTACAAACTAAATATACTTGTTTGTCATTTTTCTATGAAACAAGATGATATCATATTCTTACATCACATTTTGTTTATTTTCTTCTTGTTTTCCATGGAAATATGCAGTAAATGCAAAAGTGGATGAGACTTAATAGAAGGCTTACCAGCAGCATCAATTCTTCCTTCCTTGCATTTCCACTTATGTAGTACACTTGGGACAAACTTTCCAAATAATTAACAACTATTAAAACATCCAATCAAGTCTTCAAACAATTAACATTCTCTTTTGAATCTAAAATCAAGAAATCATTGTTCATATATCAAATTCTATAACAAAAAGACAAGCAAAAATATTTCAACAATATAAAATCCAACAAAAAAAACTCAATTTAATAATAGAAATCACAATCAATGGTTAAACACAATTCACAACATAAACTTTAGCAATTCAAACTAAAAAAAGACGAATTTACATACCAGACAAAGAAGGCAAATGCAAGCTTCTGTGGTGATATGAAATCAAGGTAAACAAATACAGAAAATGGTAGAAGAAAAGAACATGAATCACACCTGATAATTGAGAAATCGAGTAGGAACTTTGTTTAAATAGAGGGGATTTGAAACTCCTTTGACATTGAATAGGTAACTTCAATTCAAGGCATTTCGTTTGCAAACCAAAAACGGTTTACAAATCATCATAGAATTGAATGTGAGGAAGATGGATGAATGAGTTGCATTAGCTATTTGTACAATTGATATCAAAGGTTGTATAGTAGGGGTATAAAGGGAAGAAAATGAGTAAAAATTAGAGATTTACATTGTGCCTCTTCATACGCCATCTTAAAATTGAGAAATCGAGTAGGAACTTTGTTTAAATAGAGGGGATTTGAAACTCCTTTGACATTGAATAAGGAACTTCAATTCAAGGCTTTTTATTTTCAAACCAAAAACGGTTTACAAATCATCAGAGAATTGAATCTGAGGAAGATGGATGAATGAGTTGCATTAGCTATTTGTACAATTGGTATCAAAGGTTGTATAGTAGGGGTATAAAGGGAAGAAAATGGGTAAAAATTTGAGATTTACATTGTGCCTCTTCATATGCCATCTTAAAATTGTGACAAAATTACAATTCTATCCATCGAGTTTCTTTAATATAGTATATAGATATAGATATCGATATAGATATAGATATAGATTATTATATTATTATAAATTAATTCTGCTGCGTAATTCATTTTTTTATAACTGTAAACATGTAACGTTTTATAAACTTACGAATATTGTTAAGACGAGATTATTTTTCTCTACGGTTTGGCCTAAGTTTCATAAAAAGGGCATAGAGTTCAAATATAATATATTTTATTATTATTACTAAACGATTTCTTACAATAATAAATGCTCGTCTGGATTTCACATATTGAATATAAGTAATGCTATTTATAATTAAATAATATAAGTTCCATAAATATTTCTGTAAAGGACCGGTTTTGATGAAAACAACTATATGGTCATACAAATAGAACAATCTAGGTGCGGAAACCCTAGATCATATGCAAAATGATATAGATCAAATCAGACGCAATCGACTACCTTTTCAATCATGATTTCATTCATAAACATTGTTAATTTGCTTTACAATTTGGTTTATAATGAAATAACTCACGTTCGGAAACTTCTAGAACTACATAGAGAACCTAGACTTAACACACACAACCAAATGACAAAAGTTAACAACTAAACAAAACTTTTAGCTTATATAGACCTGCACATTTGACCTCTCGACTAGGTCGAATGTGTTCCTTCGACCCATAACATAGCTCGAACATACATATCTTCTGTCTTCTACCTTCGACCATTATAATATTCATTCGATCTCTACACAATCTTCTTTCGACCCCACGTAAACAACAAAAAGACTTATATTGACAATCCAAAGCAGTAGTCACATTCCGTGCATCTACAACCCCCCCCCCCCCCTTGACTATTGCTTGGATTGTTGTCGTTCATAGTCCATCGTCTTGTTCATCAACTTGATTTTGAGAATCCTTTTCTTTTCTTTGCTCATCTCTGGTTCAAGTTTACGCTTTGTCGAGCTTTTCTTCAACTCATTAACTTTAACATACTTACCCAATTTCTTCTCTAAATCACAATTTGCGTTAACATCCCATGCAAAGCAGAAACATACGACACGATGATATTTCATTGCTTGCTCTGCGTCCTTCTCCTCACAGTAAATCGGATAGTAGTAAAGCATGATGATGTCTTCATACGAACAGTTGATAATCCACATCGGATCAAAGATATGAATCTTCTTATACTCTTCTTTCTTGTCTTTCAAAAGAATCACAGCTTCAGTAGTTCTCTAGTCATAGTACCACATCACAAACTCTGTACTAAAATGCTGCTGTATTGGCATTAAAGGAATCCTCTTCATCACCACTGGAGGTTTGTATTTCAAAGTAACCTTATTCCTTCCAGTCACCAGATCAATCTCTTTATGCACCTTTCTCTTGGGATACTGCGGAGTAAACATGTTCCATTTAGTTCTGCTCTCCCAAGTCATTTTTCAGCAAACCAAGCAACCACATCCATGTGTGCAGAAGCCCCGCTCATTGTGAATCTACAAATATCTCTCACCGCCCAGTACGGTAGAGTCTTGACGTCATGGAATCTGTAGAAGTACAGAATTTCTTTCTCCCATTTTACACCAATACATCTCAACTGCCTCGGATACTTCCATCCCAAAGCCCTTCCTTTGAACAGTTGATTGTGATATTTGTAGAAACCTCCTTGAACTTCTGTTTTTAGCCTATTCTCTTCTTTCTCTTTCAGTTTCTTTAGCAATGTCTTCAGATCATCACATTGCTCAACAGTTGGTTTCTGACTTGAATCATTATCAAACACTTCTTCAACAAACTTCTCACTTTTCTTCTTAGCAAGTTGTTCAGCTTCTTTTAGAGTTTCTTCATTCAAATCTAGAAACACCACATTCTCTTTTTCTTTGAAATATTCTGAGTACTCTTCATGTGTGATGTCCTCTATCTCATTCTCTTTTTATTTGGAATCTCTTTTTCATTCATAATATCCTCAAGAGACTTCCCAATCTGTTTAGCCAAACCTTCTAAAATCTCTTTAGATACGGTTGCAGATACTTCACCATCCAGATTGGGGTCATTATACTCCAGTTCATACTTCATGTCTTCTGATTCAAAGATCTATGAAAATTTTCCAGTCAACTCTATAGTCCAAACCATCGTATTCAACATCTGTCTATACAAATTCTTGTCATCTTTTGATAAAGATCTGATCTTTTTAGTCCAAAAGATATCATCATCATCTACATTTTCTCCAGGTGTCTTCTTTGAGCTAGATTCACCTGCATCTCCTTTTTCAGACTCTCTCTTTTCACAACTGAACTTATCAACATCATCATCATCTTCATCAGACTCATCATCATCTGCTTTATCATCCTTCTTGTTTCTCGATTTATCTCCAGCATCATCATCTGAAGAATCATCATCAGACTCATCATCTCCTTCTTTCTCATCATCTGAGTCTTCAAAATCAACTTGTTCTTCATCATCCTCCTTTTCCTCTTCTTTAGTACCTTTCAGCTGAGGAGCTTTAGAGTACAAATCATCCAATAACTTATTCATAGCTTTGTTTTCAGCTTGAATCTTTGTGTTTTCAATCTATAATACTTTGATTCTTCAAGTATTTCTTTTTCCATGAGCTAACAACTTCTTGTTTTCTTCTTGTAGCTCATTGATTTTAGCTTCTAGCTCATCTTGATTAGCTTTGGATGATACAACAATCTTCAACATAGTCTCTTCATTCTTTTTCAACTTTTCAATCTCCTGTTGTTGCTTACTAAAAGCTTGCATCACTTCAGCAATCTGTTTATTCACAGCATCCATAACCTCACTTGAAACAGTCACTCGAGGTGAGGATGACTCAACAACATGAGTAGTAACAGACTTTTTCTTTTGAAACTGTTGCAACACATTCTCTAAAGTTGTTTCAAAATCTGGAGGAGGACTAACAGTTGTTTCTTGAGTTGCTTTCTTCTTTTTCTTAGCAACTAGGGATGTTAAAGGTGTGGTAGCTTTAGAACTTCCAATATCAGGAACTTTCATCCCAGCAATCAATAACTCCACTTCTCTATCCCTCTTCTTCTTAGGGTTATCTCTTTTAGCCATTGTTTTGAACTTAGGCTTCTTTATCTTTCCTCCAACAACAGGAGATCCACCAAAATCTTGATCATCAATTGTAAGATCAAGTTCTTCTTCATCAACAGCTACTGGACTCTTTTGTTGTTGATCTTCTATTGCTTTATTTAGACTATCAATCTCACCAACCTCAGTGGCCTTGGGTTTAGTGGATTTGATGTTCTCGTTACCAGAATCCCATTCTTCATCATCTTGAGTCTCTTTAGAATCTATAGACTCTTCATCAACAAGCATTGTTTTAGCTTTTCGTGCTTTCTTCTTTGCAACCTTCTTTTGCCTCTTTGGTTCCACTTCCACAATCTTTGCTTTACCCTTCCAAGACTTATCACCTTTGTTAATCACCCGACGTTTTCTCTTTGCATCAGGATCAACTGGAAATAATGGATTATCTTCATCAGTTTCACTATCAGCACCTTGCTTTGTTTTGACCTGGATCCTTGTAGTTTGGATTGATCAAGTGTCCAAACAAATTCTTGAATGGAGGTCCTTCATTCTCTTGAACACCCTTATAACCTTTCATCCTGCTCAACGTACTGAGGTTCATATGAATTTGAACCACAATCTGCTTGGGGTGTCTCTTCAAATTGGGATACTTCTTGTAAAAAATCATCTATAAGAATCTTGGGTACATTAGAAACTTGTGTACCTTCAATCCTTTCAGCACTTCCATCATATGATAAAAAAATCATTCCAGATACATTGAACGGCTTGTTCAATAACAAAGCAACCACCAAAGAACTCAAACTCTTCCTCATCACATCATATCCACCACGAACTAGTCCAAATATATGCAAGATCACATGTACTAGATACTTGAATTGTGGACACAGTTTGGCCTTGTGTAATAAACCATTAGTGATAGGACCATTGTATTTCATTCTCAGAAAACACAATCTCTATTCAATCCATGAAAGCTCTCTGGGATCAGTAGGAGAATCTTTCAGATCCAACGCTTCACGAATGTCATCTTCAGTCACAAGTGCAAGCTCTCCCTAAATCTTACTTTGGATAGCTGTTTTGCCGTCCCAAAAGCTAATCAATGCAATATTCCAGAATTCTACATGATGATCTTTGTAAATTGTTGTTGTTGTAGCAAGTGCATAAATTACCCTGCTTCTTCTTAAAATTCCACAATCCCAGTAAATTCTACGTGTTGCTTGACTTCCCCTATAAATGCGCAACAGTTGTGTGCTTCTTCAAACAATAACTCTTTGGATTTTTTAGCTGGTTTCTCTTGCACAGCAACTTCTTTCTCAGGAATTTGTTGTTCAGCCATTGAAACTGCAAAACAATAAACATGAAATTTATCAAAATCGGACAAAATTTGAATTTTGGTCAAAACTCCTTCCTTCGACCCATACGGTGGTTCGAATGAAGAAATTTAGTAGTTCGAGTGTGGAAAACAAGTTCGAATGTGGAAATCAAGTGGAAAAAATATTTCATTCGACCTATTTTTCACCTTCAACCCTCAAACAATCACATTCGACCAACAGAAACTTCATTTGACCTATGAAAGTCTCATTCGACCCTGTTAAGGTGGTCGAATCTGACTGTTTGTGATTCAAAATTACCAAAGTCCAAACTAAACATGATAAACATCACATTATGGCTTGTTTGAGTCCTAATATGGCCGACTAACATTTATCAATCATCAATTTTAACAAACAAACTGTTTTTGATGGTTTTTAAGTAAAATCTAGGGTTTATAAAGTTCAAACAATCAATTCAGTTCAAAGTTGTGTTTAAACACTAGATTTTTGGATTTTCTCCCCCCTTAAACCATCGAAAATGGTTTGTCAATCATCAATTGTTCAAAAACAGGTCATATAAAGGTCCAATTTGGTTGCTAGGGTTCCAGGAACAAAAGGAATGATTCTGATCTTTTTTGTTGTCCATTACCTGTAATTTTGATATTGAAATGATCAGTAAAACACAAGGATCAAGATTATGTAATTTAAATTGCAAAGGCAACAAGGTCTCTTTATCTCAAAATTTTTGAAAAATTATGAGGGGTTCGAATGAGGAAACTGATGTATATATAGACTCTACACTCGACCCTGAAATGGGTTCGAATGATAAGCTTCATGCTTCCTTCGAGCCTAGTTAAAGGCTCGAATGAACATAATTCATTAAAACACTCCCATTCAACCACATTTGTAGGTTCGAATGAAGACACAAATGCTCCTTCGACCCACCGAATGGGCGAATGAACATTTGGATTTCTGAAAATTTTACCAAATCTCAAAATCGAATCCCGTTTAATCATTTTAACCTTCAAACATTCATCATTTTATATTTGAATGATACAAAACTCAAATTGGTCTGTTAAACTTCAGAAAATGACCACCAATCACCATTGGTTATCAAAAATAACACAGAAATGTAAAAATTTTGGATTTTCTGAAATTTATGCTAAAGCACACCAAAAATCTTTTTGAGTTTTTGTATATTTTGCAGAAAATGAATATAAAATACAGAAATATAAACATAAAGCAGTAAACATTTTGTGATTTCCAGTAAGAGGATCATATCAGTTTTTGAGAAATCTGATCACACCATTGATATTTATTATTTATTATCAGTAAAGACAATGTGTGATCCGGCAATTGCTGATATTGTTATCCACATAAGCTCACATGCAGACTGTTATGCAGTGCTTTAAAATGATACGCAATTAGGTGTATTAAAACTAACAGGCTTATGGTTCCCAAACATATGACATATTCCCGTATCAAGGAATTTGCACAAAGCTTCGTCGTAACGCGTGATTATGTCAAATGTTATCCATTATATTACAAGATATATAGCACAGAGGTATACAGGTCAGCAAATCAATGCTACAGAGTAACATGTGCATATATACCAGGTTGAGGCTGATATCAATCAATGACTTTCATCATAGAATTGATACGATGCATTAAATGATCTTAGATCATTATGATACATTAAGTTCCTCAATTCGGTAACTTTTGGTTTTGGCATATAAGCTCTTTTAGCAAATATCTTGATTGAATCTAGGTCCGTAAATCAATACGACAAAAGATCAATCAAGACATCCCGGATAACAATTAACCTAACGACCCGAAACCTCAGATTTTGGCAACCCTATCAAACGAAATTACGGTACTAAGACCATATGCCCATGAGGTGTTCAGCCACTAGCGAGTAGCTCGTTCTGTATGTATCACTAAGGCACGCAGTTATAAGTCTACGAAGCCTACCAGCACATCACACAGAATCAACACACGCCTTATATAACATTTCATTTCTTTAGCATGTGTCAGATCCCCACTGATGTACCATCATTTCCTCTTTTTCTCCTGGAAAATCATTTTGGTTTTTTCTGATTTTTATGGCTTTTTGAGTTTTTTTTCAATGTTTTTGGTTTTTCTGAAAATAAAGACTCCCCCTGAA
Source organism: Ambrosia artemisiifolia (assembly GCA_032199755.1). Lineage (NCBI taxonomy): Eukaryota > Viridiplantae > Streptophyta > Magnoliopsida > Asterales > Asteraceae > Ambrosia > Ambrosia artemisiifolia. The sequence continues at coordinate 27,409,734 of CM063526.1, read as the reverse complement.
ATGAAAAACATATTTTTGGGTTTTTGATTTTTCTGAAAAACAGTAAAAACTAAAACTTAATAACAAAGTGAATAACCGAGGTGACGATTAGTCTTGTTTTTCTTTTATACCATTAGCTCTTAGCAAAAATTCAAATCTTGATTTGTCAAAAGCTTTGGTAAAAATATCAGCCTGTGATAGTCAGTGTGGATTTTGACCATATCAATCAACCCTTTAGCATAGCAATCACGTATAAAGTGATACTTAATCCGGATATGCTTAGCCTTAGAGTGATTGACCGTGTCTTCAGTGAGTGCTATGGCAGCTTCATTGTTACAATGAATTGGGGTTTTAAGATATTGCAAACCGTAGTCACGCATCTGCTATTGAATCCACAAAACCTGTGAACAGCAACTCGAGGCTGCCACGTATTCGGCTTCGCAAATAGATAGTGCAACTGCTGTCTGCTTCTTACATTGCCAGGTCACAAGCCTGCTCTGTAAAAATTGACATCTAGCCGTTGTGGATTTATTGTCTGTCATAGCCACCAAAATCTGCATCACTAAAAGCTACAAAGTCAACATTATCATCATTAGGGTACCAAAGTCCACACGATGAACAACCCTTCAGATATCTCAGGATTCGTTTGATAGCTGTTAGATGACTCTGTTTCGGCTTCGATTGGAATCTAGCACAGAGACATGTTGCGAACATTATGTCTGGACAAGATACAGTCAGATACATCAAAGATCCGACGATGGCTCTATACGTGAAGGGATCTTTAAGCTCCCCCTTAGCGTCAACTCCAATCCCGTGATTAGGTTGAATTGGGGTATCCATAAGCTTTGAATCTTCCATCTGCAACCGGCTCAAGACTTTAGATACGTGTTTCGTCTGATGAATGAAAATGCCCGTTGGCGATTGATCCACCTGCAAGCCTAGGAAAAACTGCATTTCCCCCATTGCGCTCATCTCGAACTTTTTCCTGCATGACTCATTAAATTCTCTACATAAAAGCTCATTAGTAAAACCAAAAATAATGTCGTCAACATATATCTGAACAAGAAGCAAGTCGCCCTCTGTTCTTTTTGTGAACAGGGTACAGTCTACCAAACCTTGTTTGAATCCCTTTGAAAGTAGGTACGTCCTCAGCTCCTCATACCATTGTCGTGGAGCTTAGTGCAAACCATAAAGTGCTTTGTTGAGTACATAGACCTTATCCCGGTGGATAGGATCTTCAAAGCCTGGTGGTTGACCAACGTATACCTCTTCCTTGACCACACCTTACAGAAACGCGCTCTTTACATCCATCTGATACACCTTGAACTTCTTGTATGAAGCATACGCTAGAACATTCGAACAACTTCTATACGCGCCACCGGTGCATAGACTTCATTATAATCTATTCCTTCAGTTTCACTAAATCCCTGAACGACCAACCGAGCTTTGTTTCTTACGATTACGCCTCGATCATCCTTCTTACATTTAAAAACCCATTTCGTGCCTATTTTCTTCCTACCCGGAGGTAAATCTGTAAGTGTCCAAACTCCCAGTTTCTGAAACTGTAACAATTCCTCTTGCATAGCTTCAACCCAGGCATCATCCAGTAAAGAATCTTTGTATGTCCGCGGCTCAACCTGCAAAACATAACAAGCACAGGACCAGTCATTTTGACAACCAGACTTTTGAATTTTAGCATCTAGGGCTAGGGCTCCAAAATTATCATGTGAAGTTGCACGACGAAGTTGTCCTCTAGTCATAACACTACTATCAGGGTCACCAATAACTTGCTCAAGCGGATAAATCTGATGAATCCGAGATTCCGGATGATCAGGAACTTGAACTCGTGTTTGAGTAGTCAGATTCTTTGCCATATCCAAATCATTACCCGTATTAGACGAAGAAGCAACATCTGGATTAGGGTTCACTGGTGGTTCCTCTGTAGCATGATCTAAGATAGCTTCACTGAATACATCATTGTCATCTTCCGATTCTGATGAATCAAGAGTAGTAGAAGCTTCTTGAAAAACCTCTTCTTCGTTAGCATGAACATTGGTATCATTAAAAGCTGCTGGAGGAGTTACGGTGATTGGACGCATCAACGGTGAAGTCACTGCATTTTCACACTAGTAAAAAAGTCTTAAAACAGCCTCTTCAACCAAGTTATCTAGATTGAATGACTCAATGAAATCTTTATAGTCAAACATCCAGTCAGGGCCACTTCCTTGAACATTTTGAGTGTAACGTTGTACTTCTGCATTCGCCCACTCTTCAACCTGTCGGGTTCTTTTGTTGAATACCCATTTAATTGGGGTTGCATATCCAACAAAGTATCCGTCTTCAGCTTTCGGTCCAAACTTCTCTATCGGATTCAACATAGTACAAGGTGCCCCAAAAGGTTCTAGATACTCCAAATTCGGCTTTCGTCTATTTAACAGCTCATAAGAAGTTTTGCCAAACTTCTTCACCGTTAATACACGATTCAATGTGTAACAAGCTACGTATATGGCTTCATTCCAAAACATTACTGGAAGATTCGAATTCGCCTGCATTGTTCGTGCCATTTCTATCAGAGTCCTGTTTTTCCTCTCTGAAACAACGTTCTGCTGTGGAGTGTACGGAGCACTATACTCGTGATGAATTCCTATGTCTTCACAGAGTGCATCCATCTGAGAATTCTTGAACTCCGTCCCGTTGTCACTACGAATTCGTTTGATCTTTAAGCCGTAGATGTTTTCCAATCGGGTGAACAGAACCTTCAAGTTATTAAACGTTTCACTTTTGTGTTGCATGCACATCACCCACGAGAATCTTGAGTAATCGTCTGTAACCACACGACAGTAAAGCTCTCCGTAATGACTCTTACGCTTGACATGTCCGAAAAGGTCCATATGCAAACGCTCAAGTGGCATTTCTACAGAGTTCACTTTCTTTGGTTTGTGGGATTGTTTGTGTTGTTTCCCCTTTTTGCAACTCACACATTTGTCATTTAGATGAAAATGCTTCACATTAACCCCTTCTACAAGCCCGTTCTTCACCAAATGATTCATCTTTCTCAGGTGAATATGTCCCATCCTTCTGTGCCACATGATCGATTCTTGTTCTGTAGCTTTTGATAGAAAACACGTGACTTCGCCCTGGGTTGTCATTGCTTTGCTCATATCAAGAATGTACAAATTGTTCACTCTTGGTGCTTTCAACATGATCCATTCTTTTGGTATGACGAAACCGGGTTTCAGAATATAGCAAGATTTATCATCAAAGTGAACAGAAAACTGTTTGTCACAAATTTGACTGACACTTAACAGATTATAATCAATTTGCTTCGCATACGAAATTCTTTCAAAACTCACAATCCCATTGCTAACACTCCCTTCCATTGTAATATAACCTCCTTTGTTTCCCGCAAACGCCACATATCCACCATTTATGTTCTTGATGTCAAATAGCAACGTTAAATCTCCGGTCATGTGCCCAGAAGCTCCACTGTCGACAATCCAAAGACTGCTAATAGGGCCAGCTGGAGCTCCCTGCACATATCAAGGAAACGTTTAGTTCTTTCGGGGACCCAAGCCTATTTGGTCTTGGGTCTTTGAATATTAGGCTTCAAAGAATCATTTTCACAAACACTTGGGTTCGAATCAACCTTTTTCTGGTTATTCAAACCTTTCTCATTCTCAGCTTTCACATTGGCATTTGATGTAGAAGCACCTGGAGAACCTATTGGTGACCAAGATTGTTCAGAACGTTTAAGGATCCTGATCTGAGATTTTTTTGTCTCAGCAGGTTTCTTTGTGTCGTTCATGAATGAAAATTTCTTGGTTACCTTATCTGGTTTAACAGACACAGATCCAACTGATGATTTAACAGCCGGTTTTGGTAAAACCTTTTGTTTATCATTAGTTGTGTTCACCATTAGTTTCTTCAGTTTCTTCCCCATGGCAATTCGGTTTCTGTTATCATAGACAATTGGTCTGTTTTCCCTTTTGTTATAAAACTGATTTTGATTATTAAATTGTTGTCTTTGTGGGAAAAACTGTTGATTTCTTTGGTTTCTAAAGTTTTGCCTTTGAGGAACAAACTGTTGCCTCTGAGGAACAAATTGTCTTTGTGAACCATTTTGTCTATGATCATTCACCGAATTCCTAAACACTTGCCTCTGTTCAACTTCGTGCCTTTTGTGTCTCACATACGGGCAGTGAGCAAGTAAATGCCCTCTCTCCCCACACTTGAAACATTCATGATATTCCTCAAACACATTTTTAGCATTAGGCTTTGCGTATGAATTGACCGGGTATTGATCATCAACACACTTTCGTCTTAAACTCATTGGAGCAGGTTCCTTTGAGTAAGCCGGTTCAATAAATCCGTTTACCTTTTCTTTCGGCTTAATGAATTCAGTGACATGAACTTTTGGTTCTTTAGGAGTATCGCAATATAGTTTTTTTAAAAGTTCAGGAGGAATATCATTGGTCCTTTCATGTTTAGGAAACCTAATGGTACTCTCCTGCCAAATTTTCTCAATCTTTGAATAATTTGAAAATTTTATTGGATACTCCTCATCACATATTATCTTATCGGAGACTTCCATCTGATAGAAAACCTTGACGGGTTTGTCAACTGACTCATTTTTATCGTTCTTTTTTACTGATTGATTCATTCTATGTGCATTTGCCTGAGGATGTGAAACTTGAGAAGGTAACCTTGGTTCATTTGTGATAATGTGATTTTCCAAAGGAATATCACTACCTTTCTGATGTTTCTCTTCTTCAGTATCTGAATCATCAGTATTGCAACTACCCCTTCATCATTCAATCCGAGTATCGGTCTCACATCGGAATTAGGATCTCCAACACTGGAAGTGTTAGATTCATTGTCCGATGCGGAGTCCGATTTTACTAAACTCTCCGGTGTTACTAAATTCAAGTTATGATTCTCAAATAATACTGGAGAAGGAACAGATTTGTAGTTTGCACTACTGGATTGTGATGGTTCCTCTATTATGTGGTCAACAACATAAGCTACATGTTTATAGCTTTCCAACTTTTTATTGACCTTTTCAGCAAAACACTTGATAGTGGCCATTTCCAATTTAGTTTCTTCAAGTTCATTAATGTAATTATTAATGGCAATTTGTTTTAACGAAAGGGTTTTCTTTAAATCTGAAATATCCTTTTTGTACCCTTCAAGTGTTTTGTTGAATTCATGTGCATCCTTACGATAAGATTGAATGTTGATTCTAGCACTCTCAAGGTGAACCTTGAGTTGCTTGTTTTCCTCAGTCAATCTATCACAAGTACCACAGTATTTATCACTTTTCATACCAATAGTAGAGTTAGAACTTACCGATTTGGGTGGATTTGTCATAGCCATCAGTGAAAAGTGTGCCTCCTTCCCAGCAAAGAACATAGAATAGTCAATCTTTGTGAAGGAATCATCTACAATGCACGATTTGTTCGTCATCAGAAAGTCTGCTTCGGCTAATAATTGATCAATCTCATCATCCAATGAATTGATGCTTGCTTCCGAGTCAGCTTCACTTTCGGAGTTAGAATAGACAGATTCAGGTTCATCAAAAACTTCAGCAACTGAGTCAATGATAGTCCCCGAAACCTTCTCAGTAGTTGTGTCTTTAACCTGATTAGCAACAGAACCTTGATTTTCATCAACCATCTCCTCAATCACCACCTCAGATACTTTCTCGGATTCCAAAACATCTTCATCTATCACTGACTCTTCTAAATCCATCTCCTTAGCAAGACATGCTACATTCCCACTCGTAATCTCCTCAACTCCCAATTGCATTGCTGTCCAATCATAACCTTCATCCTTCTGTATCACCAACGCCTGATTCTGATTTTCGTTTTGAGGTTGGCTATTTGGTGTAGAAATAGGAATAATGGTTCTGGTTGGGTTAGTCGGAGTTTGAGTTTGAGTTTGATTGGGTGTAGATGTTTGTCTATTTGAGGTATTTTGAGAAGTGTTTTGTCGGTTTTGGAAATTGTTTTGTTGTGGATAGTTGTTGTTGTTTTGGCTTTGATAGGTTACCTGGTTTTGTGACTGACGATTTTGATAATTGGAATTAAAAGGGTTCCTGTTACCTTGCTGCATCGGTTGAGTACACTCTCTTTTGAAGTGACCTCGAGTACCACAATTAAAACATGTTACCTTGGCTTTGTTGAAGCCATAAGTGGTATTTGGTGAGGTTGCAAGATCAGTTCTGCCTATTTTCTCAATAAATTATGTAGCCCTTCTCATCACGCTTGCAAAGGCCCATTGAATATCTATCAATTCCATCTCTTCATTGTCTATCTGGGCATAATCTTCATTGGTCAGATTGTTGTTTCCTATCTGACTTGCCACAAGTCCATTGTGGGAAGCGACCATTGCTGAAACCAAAGCAATGTGTTGCTGTGCCACTTCAACTCATTATTCATGTTGGAAGTTTCCAACACAATCGGACTCTGGCTTGATGAAGCTTGTGTCATTGGTGGAACATATGATTGTTGTTGAGGTGTGTTCATTGTTGATGTGTAACATGCTGTAGACATTTGAGGTGGAGGTGGAATGTAAGAGTTTGTTGTATAGTTTGGTGTGTAGGTTGATGTTTGTGCAAGATAGTTGATTGGGTTTCTTGGTGGTTCAACAACGCTAAAAACATAAGCTATATGTGGTGCAACACTTGAACTGGACATAGAAGAGGATGATGTAGCATGATACAATTCCGGGTTCTGTGGGAACTGTGATCTTTTAGCTTTTCTCTTCTCCTCTAGCTCCTTGTTTTCCAACTTCTGAATAAGCTCATTGATTGTCCAATACTGATACGCATCTTTTTCTTTCAAGACTTCAATGTGTTGACTCCAATATGGAGGTAATGAATCAGCAAACTTGTCTACCAATTCTGACATAGGAATCTAGATATCATAGTTTGACAGCTCGGTTAATAGATGACAGTATCTTGGAACAAGCTCTTTTAAGGTTTCATTCCCAACATAGCTGAAATTCTCAAACTCTTTCTTCAGCTCTTCCACCCTCAATCTTCTTGTTTTCTCGTTACCATCATGTATGTTTTTCAACATATCCCGTAACTGTTTTGAAGTAGTACACGATCGAAACTGATGTAGTAGATTTGTAGTCAAGGCTTGGGACAGTTGTGAAAAAGCTTTCTTCTCTACTGCGAACTTTTTCTTCTCATCTTCTGATAATCCTTCAAGTGGAATAGGTTCACCTGAATTTTCAAGACACGGAGCAACATAACCTTTTTCAATTATCTGCCAAGCTTCACTTCCTTCCAAACCCATGTCCTCTAGATGAATCTTAAAATTCTTTTGCCATTGGTTGTAGTCTGACATTTCCATCAACTTCGGAGGACGATTTCCACTACCTGAGGATAAATCATTGATTAGTGTGGAAATAGCATTAGTAGTCTGAGAATGTACTGCTGCTGCTGCTGCAACGCCCCAATAGTCATTCACTGATTGCTTGGAGGTTGAGTAACCGAATGTGGTATTGAACTACTCATGGCAAGGTAGTTAATCGGTTGAGATGATTGTGTGTTCGTCTTCTGAGATGCTACAGCCCATGGATTTATCGGAACGTGTTGTTGTTATGTTGTTGTAGGCCTATGTGTCATAGGAAATCCCCAAATGTTGTCCATGATGTTTGAAATGTAAGCACTTAGAAAAATTTCCAAAAACAAGCTTGGTTCGACCCCCTTGATCAGACTCGAATTGTTGGATCAGTGATCTCTTTTGATAGTTTATATTCAAGAACACTTATGTGTTATAGGTTTATCAAAGTAGTTTGCACAGCGGAATAATAAGTGTTCTAAGTTTAAATGTCACTTTTAACAAGAGTTATGACTCCCCCTCAATCAATGAACTAGGAAGTTAAAGATGAGAATCAATAGTAGTAAATAAAGCAGTTTAATGCAAGATGATTCTCGGATAAATATGAAAGGATAAACTATAAGTGAAATTGAAGGAAAGAGTTCAAGTGTTTTTCAATATATATATTCATGTCATAAAATAGTGGGAGTAACCCCTCTATTTATAGCCGAAAGATTACATACATAATAAGTAATCAAAAGCTTATAATAATGTTTAGATAATACTACAATAGGCTGTAGCATTGAAACTTGAACAAAGACTTTAAGCTAATTAATATAATACTAAACTACTGAGATTATAGGGCGGTTAGAATCTTCTAATGAAAGTGCTGATGAGTGACAAACTTCTGATCTTCAGGAGTTTGTCTTCAGCAGTTCTTCAGATATTCTGTCTGGTTTATCTTCAGAACTTCTGATGTTTCTACTTTTCTGAACTTTCATGTTTTCTTCTTTTTCAGCAGTTTCACAAAATAATGAGAGGATATAAGACTAAGGTTTATACTGGCTTGTCAATCCTCTTTGACCCTACAATCTCCCCCTGGATTGATGAAGCCAAAACCTTTGTCTATCTTTATTTAAGATCCTCTCTCCCTTGAGTCAAGAACTCTTTTGATTTCTTCAAGTGCTTGATGTTTGAGTTCTCTAACTTCTGCTTCTAGAAGTAGTCCTTGGTCTGGTTTCATTCCCTGAATGGTTAGTAGATCTTTGTCAGATAACTTTTCCAATTTAGTCAAGTTGTGAAGGACTTTCAGTGAACAATCTTGTCTTTCTAGAACCAGGGAAGTGGACTTTTGGGTGAAGTACCATTTCTTGATTGGTGATATGGAGCTGAAGAATCTGTCTATGAATGGTACAATCTGAAGGTTTTAATTTAGATCTGATGTTGGAGGTGGTTCTTTTGCAGCATTGATCAGATTAGATTTCCGTAACTTCTCAACTAGTACAGTACCAGGTGTATCACCTTCTGCTATGATCTTGTAATGTTATGTGACTACCTTGGTCTGTTTTTGGTCTTTGATGGTCTGTTGCAGTTGATAACGAAATGTTGCAGGATCCCTATATTGAGTTATCAGAGGCTTCTCATCAATAGAAAAATCATTTCCAACAATGACATTCTTTTCAAGCAAAATCATTTTGAAATCTGTCTTTGTGCTTTCCCCTGATTTTTTATTAGTAGAAGGATGTGTGGATTTATATTTTTCTAGATGTGCAATTTTGTCAGCCTTGAGCTCTTTGTAGGTGTCATAAAGTACATCTTCTTTCCACCTACATATTTGTTGCTTTGAACCATACTTGTTATCTACCAATTCTTGAATAATCTGGGCTCTCTTCAACTTTCTTTCTCTGTGGCTAGCCTTTCAGTTACAAGCGTTGCCTGTCTTGTGAGTTCTTCAGTTGAGAGTCCATTGAGTGTGTATTTCCTTGTCTTTGAATTTTTGCTGATAAAGTTCATCAGTTGTTGCCTTTTGTCTTCTTCTGCTACAAGGAGAGTTTGCTCAGCAAGTCTTTCTTGTTCTTCTAACTCTTTTAACTTCTTTTCATATTCTAACAACATGTCATTAAAGGTCAAGTCATCCCTTTTATCTATGCTTTGCCATGCTTAATGTTCCTTTGCCTCTCTTTCTGCTTTTCTTTTCACTTCTTCTGTTAGTTCTTTTTCTTCTTCTTGATCTTCAATTATTATGGAAGAAGAGTTTAAGGGAACAGGCTTTGGAAATTCAGCAGGGTTTGTTTCTATTGCATTAGATGACTGATCTGGTTCAGTGAACGAAATGTCAACCACTGAAGTTTTGATCTGAGCAGCATCAACTACTGAAGGATTGTCTTCAGTACTTTTGGTCTTGACTTCAGCAGCAGCTTCACTAAGGCCTTGGGTAGACTTTTCAGCTTTCTCTCTAAGGCTTCTCTCTTGTGTTTCATACCATTCTGCTCTTTCTTTCAGAGCCTTTTCTTGTCTGGTCATGGCAGTTAATTTTTTAGAATCCTTGAGATGTTGTGCTTCTCTAGCAGCTCTTTTAGAAGCTTCAAGAGACACAACTTCTGGTTCCTTTGACATCTCCCCCTTTTTGGCTTCATCCACTTCAGGAAACCATGGAGGTGGAGGGGTTACACCAGATAGATGGGCTAATTGTCTTCTATTATCTTCCATCTTTCTTGACAATTCACCAAGCTTGTGATCAATTGCATTGTTTATCATCTCCAATTGAGTTTTGTTCTTTAACTCCATAGCAGTCATAAATGTCTGGAGATGACCAGAAATCAGCTGGTGTGCCATCTGGTATAGAGGACCATCTGGGCTGCATAGTTAGTTCAGTTCTATGCTTGTTGACCCAGAGAATTGGGTAGGCTTTTGTAATTGTGGTGGGTGAGTTTTGGGGTGATCCACAGTGTTAACTAGGGATGCCACTTTTGGGGAATTAGGGTTTAAGTGGTCTTCAACCTGTTCTTCTGTGACTGTCTCATTGAGAACAGATACATTAGAATCAGGACCTTCACAGTCAGCCGTCAATTCAATTTGTTTAGTTTTTAATCCATCATCCAAATTAATGGAATCATCTGAATCACTGACATAGTCCTCAACGAGAACAGTATCAGTTGTCTCATGAGCCAGGCCCAACCTAGTTGTCTCATGAACCTCTTTTTCTTGGAACTGAGGATTTCCTACCTCAGGCACATGGCCTTCATCAGTAGTTGCCACATTTGAGGTCTTAGCTATGGTACTACTGTCCTCCAATCCATCACTGGATGGTATAAGAGTAGTAGCAGCCTCAAATATACCAAAGGTTTCTAAGTTTCGGCGTAAAGACCTTGGTTCCTCCTCATCTCTTGGGTTAGGGCTGACCACATTCTCATCAATGTCCATTTTTGTGTTTTCATCCCATGTTTTATGTGGTGATTGGGGATTGACATTTGCTGATGAGTTGTGTTGTTTCAGCCTAGAGAGAATATTAGCAATCTCAACTACTGGAAAGGTTTCTTTTTCATAAGTTAAAGGATCAGCAGTTGAGTTTTGTTCAGTAGGTTCAGTTTGTTTGAAAGAAGGGTCAATAGTTTTTGACTTTTTAAATCTCTTTCTTGAAAACAGAATGGATATGGGTGCTCTTTCAGGCATTGGAGATGAATGAGACTGAGAGGAAGTTTCAGTCACATCTTTTGAAAGTGCAGATTGCACATTAGCATCTTCAGGCATCTCAATTTCCTGAATTGCTTTTCTTTTTGGGTTGGTGGGTTTCGATTTTTCTTGTTTGGGTTGTTTTGGCTTTTTGGATTCGGGTTTTGAGGATGTTGGTTCCTTAGGGACTATGACATGTTCCCCTTGGTCATCCTCTGGCAGAAGTGCCGGTTTGTTATGCCTAGAGTATGCTTGTGAGGTTAAAGGGTTTAAAACAGTTGTTTCACCCTCTTGTCCAAGTTCCTTAATAATATGTTGCATGATGAACCTTGGATACAACAAAAATTTCTTTTTATCATTTTGCTGATGCAACACAAACTCATTGAAAAAGAATGCAGATGCCCTAACTTTGATTCATTTATAATTGAATGAAAAATTGGTTGCATGGTTGAGGACATTTGGTCAGAAGATCCAGTTTTTGGACTTAAACACATGATAATATAACGAAAGAAAAGTTTATATTTTGCATCAAAGTATTTCTTATAAATGGTAGCATGTGATAGTGTACCTTGATAACCACATTCAGTTATGGTTGATTGAATTGTTCCACTGGGAATATGATCAGGTGCTTCAGCATCATCAAGACCTAATGTGTCTCCCAGAGTTGCCGGTGTGATTATCATTTCTTTCCCTTTGATCTTCGTCTTCAAGGAAAGGACCTTACATCTTTGGTAACAGTGTGTTTGCCCAAAACTCATTAAGAGTGTTAGTGTGGATTGGTGGGTCAATAGTGAACGCTGTGTAAAATTGTGATTTCATGATTAAATCAATGATTTCATCATATTGGGACCAGGCTTTGTCTTTCACGAAGTAGCCTCTTTGATTGTGTCCCTGTTTAAGAACTAAAGCCATTGTTTATTGATGGAACAGTTGAAAGATTCAGAGAGGTTTTTGTTCTTGAGAGAGAGAGAGGGAAGTTTTGTTTTTGAAACAACAATAATGAAATGAGGGGTTTGAGAAGTTTAATAGTCCTTTTAGGTTAAACTTCTGAGAAAGATAGGAAACGACTTTTTTGCCCTTTGTGTCTAAAACCTCTGATGCATACTTGTTCATCAGGAGTTTCCTACTTTGTTCTTCAGTAGTTTTGAACTACTGAAAAGATTTAAAAGAAAAATACCCCTAAAATCAATACTTAATAATTTTATCAGTAGATTTTTCTTTTCAGAAATTTTCCCTTACAAATGTTTTGTACATCAGTAGTTTTCTCTCTTTTTATTTTTCAATAGAGGTTTGATATAAGGTTAGTAAACAGGTAAGTGAAAGTAAAATATGTACAGAAAAGTGAAAACACTTACAGAGTTTACTCAAAGTTTAGCCTTCCAAGCATGGAAACTAACCTCTGAAATGTTGATGTGTCAAGGGGTTTAGTGAAGACATCAACTATATGGTTAGCTGTTGTGACATGCTTCACTTCAATCTTGCCTTTTTCATAGCAATCTCTAATGAAATGATATCTGATTTCTATATGTTTTGTCTTTGAAAACTGAACAGGGTTTTGAATGATGCCAATGGCAGATTTACTGTCTACTAAAAGTGGAGTCTTGGTCTCTTTGATTCCGTAATCAAGAAGTTGATATTGGAGCCATTGAATCTGTGATTGTCACACCCCGACTTTTCCCCTCGTCGGTTGTGACGTTTGGTGCCTTTGCCAACGCAGCGGAAAGATGCATCTAAGACTCTGGTTCCCTGAACGCCAATTCTAACCCTCTAGGATCCCCGGTCCCAACTGCCACCTACTCCAACCGTGCCGTTACCATAGTTTAAACCTGAAAGACATACTTAAAAAGTCAAGATAAAGCTGGTGAGTTCATAAGTTTAACAAAAATGTTTCCAAAGGCTACCAAATGTTACCAAAAATATTCCAAGTTCAAACCCGTCAATACTATGAAATGTTCAAACCAAAGTACGCTAGCTAGGCGTATGTTTTGTTACTACGTACTACGATTGGAAACCATTACTGGACACGTCACAAGTTACCAATGTTACAGCCCGAATAATGTTACAAGTTACAAGGTCGAGACAATATGCACCCGCCCGGCCCTCCAAGCCGACGAGTGGGGCTGGTCACGCCCAATAGATCTATCTACATTTCCCCCGCTGTGCTACACCGCACATTCATGGTTTCCCCGGGACTTAAAAGTTCGTATAGTAACTCTAAATAACCCATAGTATGACAAAAGTTCTCAAAACATAGTTCAACGCATGTTTTCTCCCCCAAAAGTAAAATCAGAGAAAGTGGGGCCGTGAACTCACGCAACCCGTTTCATTTTCAAAAACTTTGTTTCGCTTTAAATTCCTCAGTTTTTCATGAAAGAAGCATGTCTTCCCCCCCGAAAACATTTACAAAAACAGTAAAGAGTGGGGTTATGAACTCACCTTAACGTCCATACTAAGCTAGCAAACAAAGCCCGAAACCTCGACCGACTTCCTCGTGCCCGAATCACACGCGCGTAACCCGAAGCCACCTCGAACTACGTGTAGACCGGAACGTTGACTGATGTTGACCAGACCCGAAAGCAAGCTCACAGCCGACCCGAGCCCTGACCCATACGTAACCAAACCTGAACCGAAACCCCATAACGAACCCGAGCAGATCTGACTCGAGACCAAAACGAACACGAATCTGACCCGGACCTAACCTGGACCACGTCTGAACCGAGACCTGAACCACCAACAGTCCACCTGACTCGAGCCGGACCCAACCTGAACCCACCATCGGTCCACCACAACCCACCGTCATCATCTCCGATGAGCATAACCAACACCTGCCGCCTTCTTTATCACCTAAACCACCAGCTGCCTACACTGCTGCCATGACCGAGCACAACCACCTCCGACCATGCCTACTGTCAGGCCAGAAGCCACCGCCGCCACAACCTGCTTCGTTTTCAGCAACCACCACACAAAACCACCAGCATCAACTAAGACCACCTGTCAACCCGAACCCGAATCTTTCACCACCACCTATCACCCTCAACAACCGGACATAACCACCATCATCGGACCAAAACCCACGAGCTAAACACATGAATGCGTGAGATCTGGAACAACTGAAACCACTACACAACCGATCTGTAGCAAACTCGAGTTATGACCCGACAGCCACAACCGAACACCTCCGCAGCCACCATCGATCGCTGTTGTTGGTGTTTTCAGGCTCACAAGCCAGCGCCGCCACCACCCAAGGTTGGTGGTGGCCGGCTGTCATGGATATAGGGACGATAGGGAGGGAGATTGGGAGAGGAAAAGTGTAGAGAGAGAGTAGAGAGAGAAAGAGGCGGGTTAGGGTTTTTGGCTGCATAACCAAATGAAATGAGGAAGAAGATATTATGCCTTTTATAGTTAGGGTTAGGTGTAGGTGCAGTATACCGCGTGTTCGAACCCGTTTTAACGTAACAAGTCTCAGTTTCTATTTTAGGCCCGATAATTAATTATAAAAAGTAGTCGGTTTTGTTCGAAATTAAAAATAACAATAAACCAAGCAAAAATACAAATATTTTCGTTGACCGACGCGTGCTTTCCGAACACGCGTTTAGATCGCGTTACTTAAATCGGTCGCAGTTTCCATTGTTAAAACTATCCGTAAACTTCCGAAACTCAATAATTAACAATATTTATAATAAATAATTATTTAAAATCACATCGGTATTAATCGGAAGTTGCCGGTCGTCACAGTGATGTGCAGCTTGCAGCAGCAATGTATTCAGCTTCAGCTGTTGAGGTTGCCACAGATGTTTGTTTCTTTGATTGCCAGGACACCAGACAGTTTCCTAAGAATTGACAACCACCAGATGTAGATTTTCTTGACATTTTGCACCCTGCATAGTCACTATCTGAAAAACCTGTTAACATGGTATTGCCTCAAGCAGGATACCAAATTCCTAGTGTAGGAGTTCCTTCCATATATCTAAAAATTCTTTTGACAGCAGTTAGGTGAGATTCTCTTGGTGCAGACTGATATCTAGCACAGACACAAGTTGAAAACATAATATCTGGTCAAGAAGCAGTTAAATATAATAGAGAACCTATCATACATCTATACATGGTTTGATCAACCTGTTTTCCTTGATCATCTGGTTCAACTTGTGTGGTAGGTGTCAAGGGAGTGGAACATGATTTACTGTCATGTAAAGAAAATTTGTTTAATAATTATTTAACATATTTAGATTGATGTATAAAAGTTCCATTTGTCTGTTGCTTGATCTGTAGTCCCAAAAAGTACTGCAGTTCTCCCTTTATACTCATTTCAAATTTTGATTGCATGAGTTTCATAAAATCATCACACAGTTTTGTGTTTGTTGAACCAAAAAGGATGTCATCAACATAAATTTGAACAAGTAAGACATGATTTCCAACATGTTTTATAAACAGAGTTTTATCAATGGAGCCTCTTGTGAAGTGATTTTTGAGTAAAAAGTTGGACAGGGTTTCATACCAGGCGTGCCACAGAGTAGGCACGGGTGAGGACATACAAATAATACACTACCAGATGGGACTGTCTGCAAACATTTTCTAAGTTTGAATTAATTCCGACTAATAGGTGAAAGTTGAGATTATTAAAATCTAATTTCCTAAATTAATTAAGTGATTAAACCCTGTTCGAATTGTATTGACCTTCAAATCTCAAATTACAAATCACATGGTAGCTAAAACTTTAAAAAAATAAAATGTTATATTTTTTATTAGATAAAAAACAATAAGTTGGTACATTTATAATATGTGGTAGAGTCATGTGAGGATAGGACGGTATCAAACTCCCAAAGCTTCGCTGTCGCATGCCATATTTATTCCACCCTCATCGTTTCTGTATAATGCATGCATTTAACTGCATTTAAGGACATATGCATGCATACACACATTTATTTCTCTTGTATTTACGGTCAGAAAAAAAAAAAACAAAAGTTTTAGATTTACATTCAAAATTGCGAAACGCTTTTACAGGTTTGATTAGCTAAAAGATAATTAAGAGAACATAATAATAATAATTTAAACCTAGTCTTCTAAACAAATTAGTTAGCCAATGATCTCCAGCCTAGCTGGTTTGAGGTGGGAAGGTTTACCTCCTTGGAGGGTTCCTGCCCGGGTTTGGTCTCAGGTTCGATTCCCACGTTCCACCAAAAAAATAACCATTGGGTTTGAAAGGAGAAACCTGTGTGGTTCATATGGGATTCGATCCTGGGCAGTGGTCGCTTTGCAACACGGGATTTACCGCTGAAACACTACTTTCCAAAAAAAAAAAAACAAATTAGTTAAATATTCGTACTGGCCTAAATCATGGATACTCGTTGCAAGTTGGGCATAAGAAACACGCTCTATACAAAATAAGCATAGAAGACGACAACGGTTATTTTCTCCATGACGTAATCTTTGCTTGAATGTTGGATCTATATGTGTTCAGCATATTTTTAAAGAACAATTTAAGAGTTAGAAGTAAATGCAACGAAATAGTAATTGTTCTAAGTTAATAGTTCACTATATAAATCAGAAAATGCTCCCATCAAAGTTAAAACCAAAATAGAGCAAGTGTATATGTGAAACAGAAAGTAAATGATAAAATAGTTGTGTTTTCTTAAATGATTCACGTACATTAGAAAAAGTGGAAATCTGTCTAAATGTGTATTCTGTATATAATAGATGGTGTGAACCCATCTATTTTATAGACAGAAGTAAACGTACATAAGAAGTATAAATCTAATACTAAAATACTACAACAGGCTGTAGTATTGGAACTTGTACAAAAAATATCTTAAAAGTAATATAAAACTAATATAATACTAAACTGCTAAAGTTCAAGGGCGGTGGGAAGCTTCTATCAAAACTGCTGAAGACCAAACAACTTCTGATGAGTAAATCATCGAAGTTTTTCTTCAGATGTTTGTCTGGTTCATCTTTAGGTCTTTACTGTTCAGCACTTGCACTTTCTTCTTCAGCACTTTCCTTTACTTCTTCAGCACTTGTCTATACAAAAGTTGCAGAGAGGATATTAGACTAATGTTGATAGGCTTGTCAATCCTCTTTGACCCAACAATCTCCACATGAATTGATGAAGCCAAAACCTTGTCTAATCTTTATTTAAACCCTCCTCTTCTTCTGCAGTCAAGGATCCTCCATATTTCTTTAACCATGAATATCTTGAGTTCCCTAACTTGTTGTCCAGTGAGGAATGGTCCTTGCTCTGGTTCTAGATATTGAACTGTAAGTAAATCTTTTGATGAAAGGTTGTTCAGTTCACTCTTGTGTTTCAGAACTTTGGTTGACATATCTTCTCTTTCCAGGCAGACGGCATTTGACTTGTGAGTGAAGGACCATTTCACAATCTTGGATTTAGAGTTATCAAAATCCATCTTGTAGGGTATGATACCCTTTTCTTGGGTTGCAAATAGGCCTGATGATTAGGCTGGTCTTCTACTTCAGCAAGAATCAGGTTGGATCTTTTGACATGTTCAACTTGTGCAATATCAGAGATGTCACTAGGAATAGGAATGTGGTGTTCAATGATTACCATGGTTTGCTTTTGATATGTGATAGTCCGCTTCAGTTGATATGCATAAGAAGTTGGATCCCTATCTGTTAAGATTAGATGTTTTTCTTCACAAGGCAACTCTAGGTCAACAATTTTGTTGCCATCTAGAAGTATCATCTTGAAGTCTGTCTTGAAGCAGCTGGTTTGGAAGTTGATATCTTTGAAGGTTCAGCAGTTTTATGAACTTCTGATGTATTGAACATCTCTGGGTTGGTTTTCTGCAGAGCCTTGAATTTCTTGTAAGTCTCATGACGATCAACATCCTTCCATCTTGATAGTTGAGCCTTTGAACCATATTCATTGGCTGCCAGTTCTTCTATAATCTAAGTTTTATTCATCTTCTTGTCCTTTTCAGCACTTTGTCTTTCTTGAATCAGCTTCACCCTGTATTCAAGTTCTGAAGATGAAAGATCTCTAAGAGAGTATTTTTTGTCATGCTGTTCTTCACAGTCCAGCTAATCAGCTGTTGTCTTTTGTCTTTTTCAGCAATTTGGAGTTGTTCCTCAGCAATCTTTTCTTCTTCATCTAACTCTCTGAGTTTGGTCTATAAGTTTTTAGTTTACCATTAAAGCTTAAGTCTTCCCTTTCTTCTATGTTGTTATAGATCTCATCTTCCTTGGCTTTTCTTTAGGATGCCAATAAACTCTTCTCCATTTCCTCATATGAGAATGCAATTGGTGAAGGGTTTAGAACAGTTGCAGTTGTAGGAACAAGAATCTGAGTTGGAATTGGTTAAGTTGTTGTAGAAGGTTGAGTTGTTTCTTGAGTTGCAACTACTGAAGGGTTGGTCTGAGTACCAACCACTGAAGGATTGTCTTCAGTACTTTTATGTTGTTCTTTAGTAGCTGTTTCTATGCCTTGGGAAGCCTTTTCAGCTTTTTCTCTAAAGAGACTTTCTTGTTTTTCTTGCCAGTCATGCCTTTCTTTCAAGGCAATTTCTTGTTTAGTGTTGAAAGATTCTTTTTAGGCATCCTTGAGCTATTGAGCTTCTCTTCCCTTCTTGGAGACTTCAAGAGAAATCTTTTCTGGTCCTTTGCCCTTGGTTCTCATCTCCCCCTTTATGGCTTCATCCACTTCTGGAAACCAAGAAGCAGGAGGTGCAACACCAAATACTAATTGATGTTCCAGTTGTCTTCTATTATCTTCAACTCTTCTTGACAACTCTCTCATATTTAAATCAACAGCATTATTAATCATCTCTAACTGTGTTTTGTTTTTTAAGTTCCATAGCAGTTGTGAAGGTTTGGAGATGTGAAGAAATGAGGTGGTGGATCATCTGGTATAAAGAACCATCTAGGCTACATAGTTGGTTCAGGTCTATGCTTGTAGCACCAAAAGATTGGGTAGGCTTTTGTAAGTGTGGAGGGGTTGTTTTTGGGAGACCCTGTCAGTTAAGACTGGGGATGCCACTTTTGGGGAATTTGGGTGTAAGTGGTCTTTAACCTGATCTTCTGTGACCAACTCTTTAAGATTAGAGACATTAGATTCAGGACCTTCACAGTCAGTCGTCAATTTTTTGTGGATAGTTGAATCATCATCCAAATTAATTGAATCATCTAAATCCCTGATGATTTCACTAGTTCTATCATGAGCTAGGCGCATCCTAGTATTCTCATGAACCCCTTTTTCTTGGTTCTGGGGATTTCCGGCCTCAGGCTTAGAGCATTCATCAGCAGTTGCAACAAATGAGGTCTTAATTATGTCAGTACTGGCCTCTGATCCACCAAGAGGTGGTAAAAGGGTAGCAGCAGCCTCATTTGTACCTAAGATCTCAAAGATTGGGCTAAGAGACCTTGGTCCTTCCTCATCTCTTGAGATAGGATTGATAATATCCTAATCAATGGCCATATCAGAAGTTTGTTCCCCCGTTTGATGTGGTGATTGAGGAATGCGACTAACTGATGGGATATTTTCTTTCAATCCAGAGAGAAACTAGGCTGTTTTTACTGTGTGTGTTGGTGAGTGTTCAGGTTCAGTAGTTTTAGGCACATCAGTAGATTGGGGTTCAGTGTTTTGGGTTTTAGTAGTTTCAGGAATTGGGCCAGTAGTTTTATCCTTTATGGATTTCTTCCTTGAAAACTGAATATTGAAGGTTCTGGCTCTTTTTGGTGATGGTGGAGATGGTAAATGTAATTGAGAGGAAGTTTTAGTTACATGTTTCTCAAGTGCATATTGCACATTAACATCCTCAGGAATCTCAACCTCCTGAGGTGTCTTTTTGGGTTTGGTTGTTTTTGAAATTTTTCTCTTAGGCTTTTTGGTCTTTGGAGAAATGGGTTTGGAAGATGTGGGCTCCACGGGGACTGGTTCCGGTTCCCCTTGGTCATCTTGTGGCCTACTGGTCGGTTTGTTGTGCCTAGAGAATACTTATAAGGTTAGGGGTTTAAGATTTGATGCATCACCCACAACTACCTCTTCACCAAGTTCCTTGATAATACAGTGCATTAGGAACCTTGGGTAAAGCCAAAATTTCTTTTTATCATTTTGATGATGCAAAACCAGTTCATTTGAAAAATATGATGATGCCCTGAAATGTGTTTCATTCACAATGGAATGAAAAATTTATTGTAAAGCAGAGGGCATCTGATTATAAGAGTTGGAGTACTCAGACACATGATAATATAATGAAAAAGTAATTTGTATAGTGCATCAAAAAACCTTTTATAAATTGTAGCATGTGACAGAGTAACTTGGTAAACACATTTAGTCTTGGTTAATTAAACAGTACCGATTGGGATGTGTTCTAGGGTTTGTGCATCCCTCAGACCTAATCTTATTCCCAAAGTGTCCGGTGTAACTGCCATGGTCTTCCCTTTGATCGTTGTCTTTATGGAGATAACCTTGCCTTCAACAGTGACAACAACAGTGTTTGCCCAAAACTCATTCAGAGTTTGTATGTGGATTGGTGGGACTATAGTGAACGTTGTGTAGTAATTTGATTTCACGACCAAACCAATGACTTCGTCGTACTAGGACCAGGCTTTGTCCTTTGTGAAGTGGCCGCGTTGATTGTTTCCTTGTTTTAGTTCAAGAGCCAATGTTGTATTGCTAGAGCAGATACAGGTTTCAGAGGGTTTGTAGAGAGAGGGAATTTTGTTTGTTTCTGAATACCCATCTTGTGCCAATTGGTAGCTTATTAGGAGGTAATGGACAAATTTCCCACATCTGTTGCTTTTTGAATTGTAGCAACTCATCCTGCATAGCTTCCACATAATTGTTATCTTTAAGGGCTTCTTGGTATTTCTGTGGTTCCAACTGTGAAATGAAGGCAGTGTAAAAGCAGAAGTTGGAAAGCTGGTTTCTTGTCAGCAACCCTAAAGCTATATCACCAAGAATTTAATCCAATGGATGATCTTTATGTTCAATCAATTGTTCTTGGAGTTGAACAATGGGTTCTTGTGTTTCTTCAAACAAACCACTGAGGTTAATAATATCTGATTCAATTGTTTAAACTGTATCAGAAGTTTTAGGAGCTGCATCAGAAGTTTGGGCTTCTGAATCAGTAGTTGTTTGAATAGTTGGTTTTGGAGTTGATTTGTAGACTGTGTTGGGAATCCATGAAGGAGGACCATCATCAAACCCTTGATCACCATAATAACTGGGTTTAGATGAGTTTTTTACAACCTTTCAGGTCCAAAGTTAAAACTACCAAGGTCAAATAGTTCAGTTGGATATGCTAGAATGAGTGCATGTTTTGACTCATTGAACTTGACATTTAGTGTCTCTTCTACAATCTTGGTTCTTGAATTGAAGACTTTATATGCTTTCCTTGGGGAAGAATAACCAAGAAAATAACCTGAATCAACTTTAGTAGCAAACTTTGAAATGGAGTTCTTAATGTTTAGAATAAAACATTAACATCTAAAAGCCCTAAAGAAGGAGCTAAGGGGCTTAATGCTATGAAGAACTTCATAAGCAGTCTTGGAATGTCTTTTGTTGATAAGGACCCCGTTCTGAACATAACAAGTTGTGTTAACTACTTCTGCCTAAAAATAAAGTGGTAGGCCTGAATCAGCTAACATGGTTCTTCTTGCTTTAGTTAATATCATATTCTTCCTTTCTACAACACCATTTTGTTCAGGAATTCTAGGAATACTAAACAGTCTAACAATCTTTTTAGACACGCAGAAATCATCTAGATTTTTGTTCCTGAATTCAGTCCCATTGTCATTTCTGATGACTTTGACAAAAAGAGAATATTGCTTCTGTATTTGTAGAATGAAGAATTTGATTATTTTAGCTGCCTCCTCCTTTGAAAATAAGAAGAAAACCCATGTAAGTCTTGAATGGTCGTCAATGATGACCAAGCAGTGCTTCTTCTTAACAAGGCTCATGATCTTGACTGATCCAAATAAGTCCAAATGGAGTAGTTGAAGACATGCAGTAGTTTTGGATTCTTCAATAGACTTATAGGAGGACTTATGCTGTTTCCCTTTAAAACAGGAAACACGGTATTCTTTACACTGATATTCCTTCAATGGTAGACCCCTAACCAAGCCCATTTTTGTGACTTTATTTATGGTTTTAAAGTTCACATGGCCAAGTCTCTTATGCCAAAGGTCTGTTTCAGAAATTGATGCTTTTGAGAAGAAACAAGTAATGTTGTTCAATATTTTGTCTTTTTCAATGTCTACAACATAGACATTGCCACATCTTTTGGCAATTAGCAAAGTATGTGTTAGGATATGAGTTTGATTTGTTATGAAAGTTTAAGTAATGGAAAAGTAAATGAATGAATAATAATGGAAAGTGCAGCGGAATTGTAAACTTTATTTCATAAAAATAGGACAATTGTTTTTATATCAAATACTATGCAAAAGTCATCACAGATTACAAGTATGAGATTACAACTCTCCCCCTCAGCCTGATCACTCAGAAACTTTGTTTAAGAGAATGTAAGAGTGACAAATAGAACAGTACAAGCACTGTTCAATTTATAGACAAACGAAAGCTCTGATGACATAAGACTGACGTCACCTAGACAGTGACAGCTAACTAACATAACAACATAAAACATCTGCTAAGAATAACTACTGTTAATTGCCTAAACCTTTGATGAAAGAAACTCTGTTGGCTTGAACATCAGTTGGAGCCTAAGTGTTGTTGGCTCCAACAGACCTTGTATCTCTTGTCAGCACTTTGCCTTGTTTCCTTATCAGCACTTTGTCTATCAGTGGTTTCTTCAATCATCAGCAGTTTTGTCCAGCAACAATTTGGTATCAGCAGTTAGAGTCATCAGTCATTTGGGAGGATACTTGAATCAAAATACTGTTTTATTGATAATCAGAAGTGTAGAATTTTTGGCTTTTAATCATTTGTTCTTTTCCAGGTCAGCAGACCCAACAATCTCCCCCTAGAACAGATGATGCCAAAACTCATCTTTATTGCTGATCTTTATTCCTCATCAGACTTTCTCTTATTTGACCTTTTAATTATAGTTCAAAGTCAAAAGAGAATAAGTCATCAGCATCCCTTTATAGCTCTAAATTCAGTAGGTCTTGGAGATCATTTGCGTTCAGACTGTATGCATTATCCATGATGAGCTTTTGAACCTTTCCATCTGTTCAGAACAGAGTCAATTCCTGGTTGTCTTTATTGACCTTCCATTTTAGAATTTTTGAATCAGAGGAATTTTTGGTCTGCAAGTTTATTTTGGATGAGTTTGGTAATGGAAGTCTCCCAATGATTTTTCTCAGCTCTTCACTGATGGGATCTAAAAAATAATGAACTTGATTGAAGATCCCTTCCTTCACAAATGTGTCAGCAAACTTCTTCTGATCTTCCTCAGACATCTCCTTCTGCCTCTTTTGTTGTCTTCTGGCAGAAATGGTGATATCAGAGGTTGGAAGTAAGCTTTCAAAGGAAAGAGTCTGATGAGATCTCCTAAAATCTTCATCATCAGGGTAAACTGGTTTTCTGGGAAGAGTTGGATCAATCTTTCTTTGTTCTTCCAGCTTCTTATAAGTCTCAACCAACCTTAACTCGGAACATTTTGATACAGACTTCATTTCACCATAGTTAGCCTCAACCAATTCAGCTCTCATTCTCTTGAACTTCAAAGCTCTGACAGGGTCTTTGCCTTTTCTGAAGTCAGGAACATATGCTTTTTGGTTAGGTTGCTTGTTCAGCTCTTCAATCCTATTTAATTCTTCTTTCAAAGCCTGAATGGTCTAGCCAGTGAAGTGTTTGCTGTTGGCTTTATAAGGTTTGGCAGCCATAATCTGGTCCAAAAGAGATTCTCTGACCAACTTTACCATTTCACCACTGATGGGCTTGTTAGACATGGACTTGCTCAGGTCCTTAGCAAAGTCTTCAATCCTTCTTAACTTGCTAAGTTCTGCTGAATGAATGTCCTGAGCAGCCATGTCATCTTTCCCTTTGCATTTCTCTTTGATGATCAAATCAGTCTGCTGTACTTTTTGCTTTAAATACTCATCAAGATTTTTGGGCTTAGGCAGATTCAGTCTTGCAAGAGATGGGAAAGATAATAGTGATGGATCCTCAGTATTGTAGAAGGATTGAATTTCCCCCTTGATTATGTCAAGTTCAAGGGGATACTGAGCAGCCAATGGAATCATGGAAGATGGTGATTTTGTGGTGGTGGAAGGATTGGATGTGAATTGTGAGGTGTGTAGTGAAAAAGATTAAAGTGGAATGGCTGGAATGGGTTTAGATGACGATGGTGGTGGTGTGGTTTCTATGTTCTCATCTTGTACAACAAAGGTGGTTTCCTTTTCCTTTTGTATAAGATGGTTGGTGATGGTGGTGATTGAGGTATGTTAACATCTGTTGGCACTTGTTTAGTACCAGCAGATGTTTGAGGTGGAGAAGATGGTGTGGATGTTATGGTCAAGGCTAAAGCAGTGGAGGTGGTTGTAGTGGTTGTTGTGGTGAGTGGTTCAGTGCTTGTTTTAGTGGTAGCAGCAACAGAGGTTTTAGTTCTTGAAGGTGGCAGTCTGACATGCTGAGCAGGCCTTTTTTTTTTCCTTTTAGAAGTACCAACATTGTCTTTTTCCTGTTGTTCTAACTCTTTCCTTTTGGAAAGGTTTTCTGCTTTTGTTTCCAAAGTTTCAGCCCTGATTTGTTTAGCCTAAGCAGCCTTTTTAGCTAAGACATTTGCAGATTCATCAACATGCTTTGCCTTGTCAGTTTTGGCAGCTTCAGCAGTGGTTTTGGAAGCAGACTCTTGTGAAGACTTTTGGAAGTCTATCTCTGCCACTCTCCCCCTTTTTGGCATCATCTGCAGTGAACTCATTTTCATCTTCATCTCTTAGAATAGTTGTGGGGGCAGAGCCAGTGGTCTTCAAAAAATGATCTTTGATGGCTTTTATGTCTGCTTGGGTGTCATTGAACCTAGCATCAACCATATTTCTGATCATGGTCATGTATGTTTCTTGTGTTTGGTCTGCTAGTTTTCTATGAGCTATGATGATGGGATTAACAGACTTCCATTGCTCACTAGCAATCTCTTGGGTGGATGGCTGACTTTGTGTGAGGTTAACCAAGGTTTGCATCATTGTCTTGATATTTGATTTGATCTCAGTCACAGATGACTCAATGGTATTCACTCTCTCCGTCAATTCTTGGTATCTTAATGCATCACCTAACTTAATAGGATCATCTGAATTCCTACCAAATGTGGTAGTTGTAACTGGTTCAGTCCTAGGAGGTGTGTCCATGGGAAAGAAACCAGATGCCCCTTTTTCTTGGTTCTGGGGACTTCCAACTGGTATTGAGGTCACTCTTGTGGCCTCATCAGTTGTTGCCTTCAAGGAAGTCTGAGCTATGTAACCCCTGTCCTGAAGTGAGACAATGGTCTCTACAACAGTAGTGGCTGCTTCACTTGAAATACCACCTTGAGTTACATGTAACTCAAGAGGTGTAGCCTCCTCTGTTCGTGGGCTAGCCACTTGACTTTTCTCCGGACCAGTCAGTTGTTGAAGTATACTCTCATTGATAGGTGGTTGAGAGGAACTGGTTAAGTCCTGAGTTTTATCAATGGCTTCGAACAATGGTTGCATGGTAGGTGGAATAGGAGGATTTTGTGATGGTGAAGGTTGTGGAGTGAAAAGAGTATTAGCCCTGGGAGAAGGACTTGTGAAAAACTGTTCAAGTGAATCAAATGTTCCATGATGTGTGTCCCCTTGGCTTACAACATGATCCTTTTGAGAGGATACATGAGGAGTTTGGCTGGGTTGAGATTTTGCCATCTGTTGAGAGGTAGTATCAATCGAGGTTGTTTGTTGCATTTGTGGTACAACAGGATTCTTCTCTGGTATCTCATCTTCCAGAGTCACCTTTTTGGGTTGCTTTTTGGTGGGCTTAGTGGATGGATGTTTCTTTTTGGAAGTGGCTGGTGTGGGTTTCACAGCACTGGATGTAGTGCCATGATCACCAGGAGCAGTGGACTCAGCAACAGAGGTTTGCACAACAGTTGTTGTCTTAACACTCTTTGCTTGTGTTTTGTATACTTTTGTTTTTGTTGGTTTTTCTTGGGTATTAGGACCCAGCATTCTTGTAAAAGTTTCTTGGGATAGGCTGTTCATTTGAAGGCCTTCACCCGTTTTAAAATCCTTTTCTGGTAAAACCTTTTTGTAGGATTACACTTAAAAGTCTTGGTATATTAGAAAAGTATTGTTTGACCCAGACTGGACACCTTTCACATTTGCTACTAAATCTAGAAACAGTCCTTGGGATAGGTTGTAATCAGTGTTTGACAAAATGGCATACCCCAAGTACTGAACTTTCAATGGGATTTCATTAAAAGAAGTAGTTTTGGCAGAGAGACATACGAGTAAAGTATGAAAGCAAAAATTTCATGGCTGGGGGAAAAAACTTTTTGAAAATTGTTGCCCCAGTCATTTGACCCTCATAGCCTCTCTTTATGAACTCTGTGTGAAATTCAGTTTTATCAAAAGAATCATTACCTGCCTGATCATTCCGTGAGAAGGTAGTGGATATGGATTGGGGGGTTATGACGACATGTGTATCTCCAATTTGTGAAATTATGGAAGTTGGTTGTTTATCTGTGAACAAGGTTTCAGCTTTCAACCAAAATTCTTGAAGAGTGTCAACATAGATGAGGGAACTGGAAGTGAGAGCAGGCAAATATTTGGATTCATTTAATATGTCAATGATGGAATGGAAGTGACGGTTTACATCTGTTTTAGTCAGATATGGTAAGTAATTGTGGGGAGCTTTCAATTGAAGATCCATGTCTTGGATTTCAGTAAGAAAGACGATGAATTTTTAATGAGTGTTTAAGGTTGAGAGAAAACGGTTTTTGGAATTTTGAATTCGATGAGTGTTGGGTTAGTGTGAGACCACAGTTACCAGGTTTGATCATGTTTAGTTGATAGTTATAGTTGGAGGGTTGGTTATGTAATTATAGCATAGTTGTTGTAGTGAAACCCTAGACTGCGAACTTATTGGACGGGCACTGCGCACTTAATGTTAAGTGCGCAGTCCCATCAGGATGCCTATAAATAGAACATCATTTGTGCAGCTAGGGTTAGGGTTTTTGTTATATCTTTTGAGAGCACAAGTAAAAGGTGCGAACTTATCTGTAATATCCATGGTGTTTCACTGCTGAATCTTTAATGGAATCATCTGTTTATGTTTCTTGTGTGTCGATTCTTACAATCTTTATCTAGTTCTTTGCTTGTCTTGATTAATCAACTAAAACACCTAACAAATAGGTGTTTCTGGTTGATAACAATCTTGTGCACACTTAAGATCTAGTGTTTTTGGGACTACAATTTGGTATCAGAGCCTCTGTGCTCGAGATTGTATCTATCTAAAGATATCAAAACCCTCCTTGTTAGTTTTTGCTATCAAGTCTTTCAAAAGAATTTAGTGTTTATCAAACTTTGAATATTTTCATTAGTTTTGCCTTAAAATCTCGTGAACAAGTGTTTCTAAGGTGTTTAAAAGGTATTATTTTCAGTAGAAACATCATTCAAGAACTTCAGATCAATTGAAAATCTCTTGGACATGTTTCTGATATGATTTAAAATTTTTACAGCCGTAAGTGCGCACTTATTGTGCGAACTTAGCTCATAAACTGAGTACTTGTTTCTTGCTTCTGAGTACTTGTTTCAAGAGTTGAGTACTTAGCTCATAAGTTGCATACTTGACATTTCAAGGTGTGCACTTATTACAGTAACAACTGCGCACTTGTCTAAAAGTGTGTGCACTTGTGTCTGTGTGAGCACTTAAATTTACACAAGGCTTTACAGCTTTCTCTCTCCTGGCACCACAACTAGGGTTTCTGCATACTTATCTGGAATTTCTAGTTGAGGTGCGCACTTACTGAAAAGGTGCATTTTCTGAGCACTTGGCTAGGGTTTCTGCGAACTTAAATCTTAAACGAGAGTTTAAGTGTCTGTGTACTTACACTAGTACGCAGGCTGATCAGTCAAAGACTAAGCACTTGTGCTGCTCTGACTTGGCTGAACTGCGAACTTAAGCCAGAGTGTGTGCTACAGGGACTGCGCACTTACAGGAGAATCAAGAACTTATCATCTTTGCTTCTTACTGTTTCAGGTATCTAAGGAACTGCGAACTTGACTTGCTGCGTACTTAGTGACTGCGAACTTGTGGACTGTTTTAATTTTTCAAGGACTTTGGACTGTAACTTGCTAATCTAATTAATCAAAAACCTAAAATCAATCTTAAATCATGTCTGGTAACAACTCATTCCAAGTTAACCCCATAACCCAAGCTGAACTTGAAACCGGTACTATAACACGTATCCCCAAGTTGATGGGTGCTGAAGACTATGGTACATGGAAAAACAGAATGAAAGCCTTCTATTTTGTTAACGATCACACCCAATGGAACTCAGTCCAGCTCGGACCTCACATTCCCACCAGAACCACTGATGCAGGAGAAGTGTTCAACACTGATCCCACTACATACACTGATCTCGACAAACAACTGATGCAGCGAGATCACAAAGCCTACGGTGCTCTCACCATGGCTCTTTCAAACGATGTATACAATATGTTTGAAGAGTACGGATCAGCGCATGATCTGTGGTTTGCTCTGAGTGAGTATTATGAAGGAAATGCAGAGATGAGGCAAAACAAACAGGATATGATTCAAAAGGAATACGACATGTTTGGAAGTATCCGTGGTGAGAGTCTGTCTTCACACATTGACAGGTTCATGAATTTGTTGACTAAGATGAAGAAAGCTGGTATTCCTGTAAACAACCGCAATTCCATCAAGAAACTACTCGATTCTCTCCCAAAGGAGTGGAGTGTCCAATGTATGTTGATCAAAAAGGACTACTTGGATGCTCAGTCTACTTTGGCTGATCTCATAAACACTCTGAAATCATTTGAGATGGACATCACAAAGAGAGAAATGAATCAGACTGTCCCGAAGGTGACTCCCAGCAGTGCTATGAAGAATCTGGCTTTGATGGCCCCAATTGGTGATATGAGTTCAAGTTCGTTGCATTCTTATGTGGATTCTGCAGGGATTGGTAGTTCAAGTTCTGGCAAAGCTCCAATGTATTCTGAAAAGGCGGCAAAGACACTAACTCCACAAGCTGCCAAGCTGGCTGCTGAACATGTGGAACTTTTCAACACCTTTATGAGCAGTTTTGAAGCTTTGAAGACAGGAGAGATTAAGAATGAGATGATGTCCCCAGAGGATATGTACCAGGTTGACCCAGATGACATGGAAGAAATGGATCTCAAGTGGCAGATGGCAATGATCACTCTACGAGTTAAGCGTTTTCAAGACAGAACCGGTAGAAGAGTGGGAATGGGAAAGGCTGGGTTTGACAAGTCGAAAATCAGATGTTACAACTGCAAGGTCCTCGGGCATTTCAAGTATGAATGCCCCACACTGAACCAAGCTGAAATCAAGCCTGCAAAGAGGTTGGTGGCCATAACCGATGGAAATGAAGGAAACAATAAGGAACCATAGAAGGCTTTGGTTGTTGAAGATTTCGACTGGGGAGAAGAGGCAGCTGCTGCAGAAGTTGAAGTTAACAAAGCCCTGATGGCCACAATCTGCACCAAATCTTCTAATGGTGTGAACTCTGTTGAAGGGTCATCTGCTGAGGTTCTAAAGGGGGAAATGCAGAAGAATGCCGGACTGAAGAGTGTGCTAATTGATGAGAAGGTGAATGATCAGAAAAGGGAGGAGGCGCTGATAGCTGAGAAGACTTCATCAGAGAAAGTCGCTGAAGAGGTGAAAAGTTCTTCTAAGAAAGCTGAGGAAAGAGACATGGTAAATATTCCTCTAGAAATTAAATCTAAACTGTGCTCACCTAGGTGTGCTACAGCTGTCGCATACTGTTTATCACACAACAGACGAGTTTTAAGAGAAATGGATGATATTCGTAAAATCAATTCTGAAATGAAAGAAAATGAGTGGGCATATCAGCGAAAGTTAAATGCAACTCTAGCTGAAATGCAAACTTTAAAAGAATTTGTGCTTAAGAAAGATTTTCTGATAAATGATTTAACCTCAAAACTAGAGAAATCTAGAAATGAGACAACTCGTCTTCAAATTGTTGTGGATAAATGGAATGTGAGCAAACAGGCTCATGCTGATATAATCGATTGTGGAAGACAATCATTCGTAAAGGATAGAATTGGGTATAAGGATAAGAATGGAATCGAAAGATCTCTATTCTTGCCCTTGAGCCAAAGTGAATACATACCCATTCCATCACCTCATCCAAAAAATGACCTTTTTGAAAATGAATGTGATGAATCTGAGTCAAATGCTAACATAAGTAAAAGCGATGCAGATGTGACCCAACAGGCTCAGGTGGAGGATGATGAAAGTTGTGGTGGCCAGACAGTGGGTTTAGGACATCCGGGTGCCAATTACTCAACAGTGAATTGGTTCATCTGGAACAATGAAAATTCAAAAAACAATTCTATTTTGGATGACTGTAAAACTTTAACTAAATCGGATGACTGTAATAGTTTGCCTAGGGTGGATGATTGTAATAGTTTAACTAGGATGGATGACTGTAACTCTAAATTTGATTTAAAAGGGGCTGTGGCTCCCGATGATAGGAAGCCTCCTATCAAACGATCTAATGTTTGTGTTGAAAATGTCATTCCTGTGTGTGTTGATCTTAATGCTGCATTCTCTGATGATAATCATGTGCCCAAACCATCTATGTTTGTGCCAGAACTTAAGCGTAACAGGTTTGGGAAATTTCTCACTGAGGAAATCCCAGAATTTATCCCCTCATCCACAGATGTATCAGGTTCTGAAGAATCACAAAGTGAAACAGGTACCTCAAGTTCTGAAGAATCACTGAGTGATACAGAGAGCAGCTCCAGCTTAAATAATCTGGACACCAATGAAGAATCAAGTAGCAACAGGGAAGAATCAAGCTCAAGTGAAAGCTCAAGATCAAGAAAAGAACATCACAACCATCATCATCCAGATCTTCTCCTAAGATCAAGCCTAAGCATTCAAAATGCTTCAGATGTGGAAAAGAGGGTCACGTGGTCAAAAACTGTCACATAAAACCTAAATCACAAAAAGATGCCAAAACACAAAACTCTTTTTCGGATCAACTAAGAAATCTTCAAGAAACCGTAAAAAGTTTTGTTAAAAATACACAAATTTGGAAGAAACAAGAGTCAATTTTGGGAGAAAATCATGACAGATCAAAGATTAAACAAACTTGGATTCCCAAAGTCACTTAATTATCAGGCAGAGTCATCACTGTACATAGATTTTCTTTAGTTTAGCTTTGTTTCTCTTTTGTTTTTGAATGTGCAGAATAAATTACAAAAATGGCTGATAGCTCTTATGAGATATCTATGGCATGTCGACAGCGGCGCTTCAAGACACATGACGGGACTGAAAGAACTCCTCAAGAACTATCGGTTCATCGATGGAGAGTTTGTAGCGTTCGCTGGAAATGAAAAGGGTGGAAAGATCGTTGGCATAGGAGATGTAGTCTCTGACGCACTGACACTTGAGGACGTCAACTATGTTCCAGAGCTGTGCTACAATCTATTGAGTGTATCACAAGTCTGTGACAAAGGAATCTCAGTGTTATTCAACGACATGGAATGCATCTTCCTGAAGCCAGGATTTAAACCACCCACTTACATGATCATGCTAAAAGCCCCCAGACAAAATAACACTTATGTGATAAACATGAGGGATGCCAGTTCTGAACAACCAATGACTTGTCTACTGTCAAAGGCATCCGAGTCAGAGTCACTGTTATGGCACAGGCGATTAGGTCATGTTAACTTTAAAAATATAAACAAACTTTCTAAAATAAATCTAGTCAGAGGTCTTCCTTCTAAGGAATTTCCTTTTTCTGAAAAATGTTTAGCATGTGCTAAAGGTAAGCAACATAAGAAATCGCATAAGTCCAAAACAGTGAACTCAATTGACTCTCCTCTTCAATTATTACATATGGATCTCTTTGGTCCTATCAGTATAAAAAGCTTGGGTAAAAAGTCTTACTGTTTGGTGATTACAGATGACTTCTCTCGCTTCACATGGGTGTACTTCTTGGAGTTCAAGAGTGAGGCTGCTGAGACCTTGATGCTGTTCGTTCCTTTGATCGAGAATATAATCTAATTAAAAGTAAAGTCAATCAGGAGTGATCATGGAACAGAATTCAAGAACCAAAGTTTTGTGACGTTCTGCAGCGGGAAAGGAATTCATATCCAATACAGTGCTACAAGGACTCCTCAGCAAAATGGAGTGGCTGAAAGGAAGAATCGTACACTCATTGAAGCTGCCAGAACCATGCTCATTGACTCTAAGTTACCGATCATCTTCTGGGCAGAAGCTGTAAATACCGCCTGTTATGTTCTTAACAGGGTCTTGATTGTCAAGCCTCGAGGGAAAACAGCTTATGAATTGCTTTTCAAAAGAAAACCTCTCATTGATTATTTCAGGCCGTTTGGATGCTCCTGCACTCTTCTGAACAACTTTGAGAATATCATGAAGTTTGATGCTGTTGGAGACGAATGTTTCTTTGTTGGATACTCGTCTAGTCAAAAGGCTTATCGAGTATATAACAAACGTACCAAGATGGTTCTGGAATCCTTTTATGTTGACTGGCAAGAATCCAACTCTACTAATGTTGGAACCGGTCCTGACTGGTTCTTTGATGTGGATGTTGTGTTCAATCACTTTGTCATTCCTGAACAGCAAGCTCATGCAGATCAAGCTCCTGAAAATCAAGCTACAAGTTCATCTCCCTTTGGAAATATTCTCTACTCTTCTGATGATGAAGTCGCACCGTTTACCACCCGTTTCTCTCCTCTTGTTGCTGATCCAATTGTTCCTCAACTTAATAATGGTGATACTACTGCTGAAACCTCTAATATTCCTGAAAGCACGTCAAATGCTGAAGGAACACAATCAAATCAGCAGTCTGTAAATGAACCATCCAGCTCTTCTACACCTGGAGATCATCTCTCGAACCTTCCTCTACAAGTGCAAGAAGAAGAAAATATGGGATTCAAATCTTCTAAGAACCATCCAATTGAAAATGTCATTGGACCAATCAGTGAGGGTGTTCTTACAAGAAATCAGACAGACAAGCTCAACACCGCTCTCTCAGCATTCTTATCTCAAATAGTACCTTTCAGCATTGAAGATGCAGTTAGAGATGCAAGCTGGGTAGAGGCCATGCAGGAAGAACTATTTCAGTTCAGAAAGCTCAAAGTGTGGGAGCTTGTGGATCTGCCTGAAGGAAAATATCCTATTGGGACAAGATGGGTTTTTGTAGATGCGTTTTGCGACTAGTGATTGGATAGTTAACATGTGTTAGTAGGCTGGATTGGGCGAATGTAGAAGGATCTGGGCGAAGGTGAATAGCAATGGGCGAAGGTAGAAAGGATATGGACGAAACTGGAATGGAACATAACTGAAGTACACATTCGACCACAACAAGTGGGCGAATGTGGAAAACACTCACATTCGACCAGTTGAAAGGGGCGAATGTGCAGTGCCTATATATAGATTTTGTGATTTTGTAAGAGTAAGTGAGTCATTAGGTGTGTGTGTTTTGAGGTGTTGTTCCAGAGCAGTTTGAGATAGTGTGTGTGTGATCTAGATTAACTGTTTGGATATTGTAATCAAGATTATGAATGAGTTAATCTATGAAAAGCATTGAAAATGACTTTGATTGTGTTTTGATTTGAGTTTATATCAGTTTGTTCAAAGCTAGGGTTTCCGCACCTGGTTTTGTAACTTGTATGATCATATAATCCTGTTTTCGTGTCAAATAACATCCTCTACAAAGTGGTATCAGAGCTTAGAGGATCATACAACAACAAATTGAAAAACTCAGAGCTGATTTGAACATTATTTTGATCAATTCACATCTGTTTTTGCATAAAAATGGTTTTTGAGTGTTTTTGAAAGAATTAGAGTTGATTTTGTGGTTAAAATTCAAAATTTCAAGAATTAAACTTGTTCCAAATCATCTCCGAAGCAAAACCTAATCAAGATCATTCAAATTCACAAACTTTTGAAAATCAGAGATCAAAATAACCGTTTTTCAAAGTGTAACCGTTTTTCAAAACAGAAAATGGGCGAACCTGGACAAGTGTGGTCGAAGGTGTAAGTTTTGGGCGAACCTGAGTGTATTTTTGGGCGAACCTAGGAGTTTTTGGGCGAACCTAGAATTTTTCTGTTGAATTTTTCACATTCGGGTCACATTTTTCACATTCGGGAGATCGTGCGGGCGAACCTGGAATTAGAACGGGCGAACCTGGATTATTTTGGGCGAACGTGAAAAGTGTTAGTGTGTTTTTACTTTCTGGTGAGATTTTACATTCGGGAATCACTGTTTGGGCGAACCTGAAGCAGAAAGGGACGAACCTGAAACAGTTTGGGCGAACCTAGAGCTAGTTTTTGGAAAATTTTCTAAGTGTTGAATTTTTCGAAGTTCGTGATCATGTGGAATTTTCCAACTACTCCGACACCAGCAACTACACAACCACAACAGCAGGTGATGGACCCATGGACGGTAGCAGCACAGAAGACGAGCACACAGTCTTCACAGCCGGTTAACTATATGACTCAAAGTGCACCTCCAGCACCACAATCTGACTACTGGGGAGTAGCAGCAGCGGTGGTAAACACTCAAGCTACAAATGCTATTTCCACACTGATTAATGATTTGTCTTCAGGTAGCGGGAATCGGCCACCGAAGCTTATGGAAATTCAAGAATACAATCAGTGGCAGAAAAAGTTCAAGATACATTTGGAAGGCATGGGAGTGGAGGGTGCTGAAGCATGGAACATGATTGCTAAAGGTTACACACCGCCAGTTTTGGAGAACACAGGTGAACCAGTGCCGTTGGAGAGCATGGCTGAGGATGAGAAAAAGAAGTTTGCTGTGGAGAAGAAGGCGTTTTCCCAATTGACACAGGCAATCACAAATGATCTTTTGCATTAGTTTGGGACTTGTACAACGTCTAAGGAATTGTGGGTAGCACTTAAAAGAAGGCATGATGGAAATGAGAAGACTAGAGGTCTAAGGATGGAAGAACTGAGAAAGGAGTTTGAGAACTTTTCTTATATTGGAAATGAAACTTTGAAAGAACTAACTCCTAGATATAATCATTTGTTATCTGAATTGTCTAGCTATGGTATACAGATTCCTATGGCAAAGCAGGTGGACAAGTTTGCAGATGCATTACCACCAAACTAGGATCAGCATGTGGAGGTTCTGAAGGAGAAGGATGCTTATCAATACTGGTCTATTCAGGAGTTCATATAGAAGCTGGAAAACAAAGAATTGGAAGAGAAGAGGAAAGCTAGAAGAGCACAGATTCCTCAGAATCCCAACTTATACTTTGGAGGATCTCCAGTTCCAGCGAGTACATCAAGCTCAGGAGGGCTAGTTGCACCACATGTTGCATGTATATCCAATGTTATGGAATCACCTACCATTAACTACCATCAACAAACA
Organism: Ambrosia artemisiifolia; assembly: GCA_032199755.1. Classification (NCBI taxonomy): domain Eukaryota; kingdom Viridiplantae; phylum Streptophyta; class Magnoliopsida; order Asterales; family Asteraceae; genus Ambrosia; species Ambrosia artemisiifolia. Next base: position 27,374,231 of record CM063526.1, on the reverse strand, counting down.
TCATCCTTTTCACAACCATCACCACAACAACAATACAACAATTCATACATTCCACCATTCTCCCCAATGCAACAAGCAGCTTTCTACACTGCTAGCCAATCTCAACAACAACCAATGAACCAACCTAATCAACAAACGGTGGTTTTGGAGACATCTAACTTGGGAAATGTGACAGTTGAAGTTGCTCAGCAACACATTGCATTAGTCTCTGCAATGGTCTCATCCTACAATGGATTAGTTGCTAGTCAAATTGGGAATAACAACTTGACCAATGAAGACTACGCACAAATTGACAAGGAAGAGATGGAACTCATTGATATCCAGTGGGCCTTTGCGATCATAATGAGAAGAGCAACAGAATTTATCGAGAAGACAGGTAGAACTGATTTGGGAACTTCTCCTAACACAACCTACGGGTTCAATAAGGAGAAAGTGACTTGTTTTAACTGTGGAGGAAAAGGTCACTTTAAAAGAGAATGCACCCAGCCACCAAAACAAGGTAATAGGAACCCACTCAATGCAAGCTATCAGAACCGTCAACAACAAAACCAAAACCAAGTCTCTTACCAAAACAACAACAACTAACAAAACCGTCAAAACAACTTTAATAACAACCAAAATAGACAACCAAACACACCAAACCAGACACAAAACCAAACACCAAACAATGCTAACCGAACAGTCATCCCAATTACTACACCAAATGAGACACACCAGAATGCTAATCAGAATCAAGCATTGGTGACTCAACAAGATGAGAGGTTTGACTGGTCAAGTATGCAGATAGGTGTTGAAGAAATTACTACTGGGGGAAATGTGGCTTGTGTTGCGTATCAGGTTGATATTGAAGATTCAGGGTCGGTGGATGAGAAGGTAGGAACTGAGGTTGAAAGTGATGAGTCTGAAGCTGAGATGGATGTGGAGACTGAATCTGTTAAGGTTAATGCTGAGGTTAATGTTGAGGTTAAAGCTGAAGAGACAAATTCTGGAGTTGTGATTGATACTGTTTCTGATATTCCTGAGGAGTGTGAATCGGTTTATTCTGATTCAGACAGTGAATCGGATACGGAAGCAAGTGTTAATTCTCTAGATGAAGATATCGATCAGTTGCTTGCAGAAGCGGATTTTCTGATGACAAGGAAGTCGTGCATTGCAGATGATGCTTTCACAAAGATTGACTATTCCAGATTCTTTGCAGGAAAGGAAGCTCATTTCGCATTGATGGCCATGACTGATCCGCCAAAACCTGTAAGTTCTGAGTGTAGCACTGATGTTACCAGTGATAAATATTGTGGTACATGTGATAGATTGACTGAGGAGAATAAACAACTCCGTGTTCAACGTGATAGTGCTATCATGAACAGTCAATCTACTCGCAAAGAGTTGAATGCTTTCAACAAAGTTCTAGATGGCTACAAAAAGGACATTTCCGACTTGAAAAACACTTTGTCTTTAAAACAATTGGCAATTAACAACTATATCAATGAAATTGAAAACACCAAGTTGGAAATGGCCGCCATCAAATGCTTTGCTGAAAAAGTAAACAAAAAGCTGGAAAGCTATAAGCATATTGCTTATGTGGTAGACCACATCATTGATGATAACACTACCAATTATCGGTCTGTACCATCTCCGGTTCTCTTTGAAAACCATAATTGTCACCAAGTGACACCGGAGAGTTTGGTAAAATCTGACTCATCGTCGGAAAATGAATCAAATACCTCGAGTATTGGTGATCCACATTCCGATGCGAGGCCGATTTTAGGTATCAATGATGAGGGTGTTACTGCTGAGAGTGTAGATTCAGACTCAGAGAGTGATGATACTGATTATGTTCAAACTGTGAATGTATGTGAAATTCCAAAAGAAAATCACATCATTACAAATGAATCAGTTTCATCATCTCAGATTGTAATTCCAATGAAAAATGTTCATCGTGTGAATAAGTCTGAAAATAATGTTGTGAAGAAAGATCTTGAGAAAAATGGGGTTAAGAAAGATCTTGAAAAGTGTGTTAAGAATGAACAATGTGACAAACCTTTCGAAGTGTTCTATCGGATGGTAGGATCCGATAAGATCATTTCTGACGAGGACTTTCCAATAAAAAATGCCAATTATGCTAAAATAGAAAAGATTTGGCAAGAAAGCACTATTTGGTTCCCAAAACATGAGAGAACAAATGAGATTCCACCAGCTTTATTAAAGAAACTTTATTTGGATGTTCCTCAAGAACCAAAGGTCCATGTCACAGAGTTTGTTCGACCCAAAAACAGAGCTAATGGTTTTAAGGAGCCTACTTACTCAAAAGGGCCACTCCCTGAGAGTTTAAGGAAGCAACAGTTAATGATCAATACCCTGTTAGATCATTTGCTCAACCAAATGCTCCGAATGTTTTTGAAGAGTACCGTGCGTGCTTTAAATGTGGGGAACGAGGGCATTTACTTGCTCAGTGTCCATATGTAAGGCATAAGAGGCACGAGGTGGAAGTGAGGAATTCCATGAGAAAACCGATTGATCATTATGTTCCACCACATAGGAGAGTTGTTCCTCAGCAACCACAACCGTTTTATAATCAAAACAATTTTCACCAAATGAGGAACACTCGTCCAATGCAATATGATCGAAGGAATCGGATTGCTATGGAACAATCATGGAGAAAGCCTGTGGTGAACGCAACAGTTGATAGGCAAAAGGTTCCACCAAAACCTATTGTCAAATCAAATGTTGGACCTAAGTCTGTTAAATCAGAAAAGGTTACCAAGAGAGTTACATTTGCTAACAATGTTCAGAAACCAACTGAGAATCCAAAGTCTCAGATTCGTATCTTGAAAAGATCTGAACAATCTTGGTCACCCAATGGTACTCCAGGAGCCTCAACTTCAAGAGTTAATGAGAAAAAGGAAACTGTTTTGAACAATCAGAAAAAGATTGATCAAAAAGTTGTTGAAAATGCTTGTGAAAATGTTACTTTGAAACCTGATGTTCAAAGACCCAAGACTCAGGCTTGGGTCCCCCGAAAGAACTAACTGATTTACTTTTTGTGTGCAGGGAGCTTCAGCTGGCCCTATTAGCAGTCTTTGGATTGTTGATAGTGGAGCTTCAGGCCACATGACAGGGGATCTTGCGTTGCTGTTCGACGTGAAGAACATCAATGGAGGGTATGTAGCTTTCGCGGGAAATAAAGGTGGATATATCACAATGGAAGGAAGTGTGAGCAATGGGATAGTGAGTTTCGAGCGGATTTCGTATGTGAAGCAGATCGACTATAATCTGTTGAGTGTCAGTCAAATATGTGATAAGCAATTTACTGTGCATTTTGATGACAAATCCTGCTATATTCTGAAACCGGGCTTTACAATTCCGAAAGAGTGGATAATGTTGAAGGCACCTCGCGTCAACAATCTATACATTCTTGATATGTCCAAGGCGATGACATCACAGGGGCAGATAACATGTTTTCTATCAAAAGCGACAGAGAAAGAATCGATAATGTGGCACCGAAGAATGGGGCACATTCATCTGAGGAAAATGAATCAACTTGTGAGAAATGGGCTTGTCGATGGAGTAAACGTGAAACATTTCCATCTGAATGACAAGTGCGTGAGTTGTAAAAAGGGGAAGCAACACAAACAATCCCACAAAGTGAAGAAGGTTAACTCTGTAGAGATGCCACTTGAGCGATTGCACATGGATCTTTTCGGACCGGTCAAGCGCAAAAGTCATCTTGGAGAGCTTTATTGTTTAGTCGTCACTGACGATTACTCAAGATTTTCATGGGTGATGTGTTTGCAGAATAAAAGCGACACCTTTATTAATCTAAAAGTTCTGTTCACTCGATTGGAGAATCTCTACAATGTGAAGATTAAGAGAATTCGGAGTGACAATGGGACGGAGTTCAAAAATGCCAAGATGGATGAACTTTGTGAAAGCAAAGGGATACATCATGAATATTCGGCTCTGTACACCCCACAACAGAACGGTGTTGCTGAACGAAAGAATAGGACTCTAATTGAAGCGGCTAGAACAATGCTTGCTGATTCAAATCTTCCAGTAATGTTCTGGAACGAGGCGATTTATGCAGCAAATTACACATTAAATCGTGTTCTAACAGTGAAGAAGTTTGGTAAAACATCTTATGAGCTGTTACATCGAAGGAAGCCGAACTTAGAGTATCTAGAACCTTTTGGGGCGCCATGTACTATGTTGAATCCAAGCGAGAAGTTTAGTCCTAAAGCTGAGGAGGGTTACTTTGTTGGATATGCAACCCCGCTCAAACGGGTATACAATAAGCGAACTCGTCGAGTGGAAGACTGGGCTAACGTGGAAGTTCAACGATATACTCAAAATCTTCAAGGCACGGGTCCTGATTGGATGTTTGATTACAAAGATTTCTTTGAATCATTCAATCTAGATAGCTTGGTTGAAGAAGCTGTTATCAGATTACTTTATGAGTGTGAAAATGCAACAACTTCACCGTTGGTGCGTCTGATCACTGTAAACCCCCTACCAGCTTCTAATGATACCAATGCTCCTATACAAGAAGAAGAAGTGTTTCAAGAGGCTTCAACTTCATTAGACACTTCAGAATCTGAAGATGAACAATTTGAAGAAGCCATTCTTGAACAAGCTGAAGAACCAGAGGCACCGCCAGTGAACCCAACTCCAACTTCAGATGTGGCTTCATCATCAAATACGGGTCATGATCTGGATGCTGTGGAGAACTTGACTGTTCAGACGGGAGTGCAAGTACCTGATTATCCGGAATCTCGGATTCATCGTATTCACCCGCTGGAGCAAGTTATCGGTGATCCTGGAAGCAGTGTTATGACCAGAGGGTAGCTTAAAAGCGTTAATTCGCCAGAGAGTGTAGAGCCAAGGACATACAAGGACGCTTTGAAGGATGATGCCTGGGTGGAAGCTATGCAGGAGGAGTTATTACAATTCCAGAAATTGGGAGTTTGGACGCTCACGGATTTGCCGCCGGATAGGAAGAAGATAGGCACTAAATGGGTGTTTAAGTGCAAGAAGGATGATCGTGGGGTTATCGTTCGTAACAAAGCCAGATTAGTCGTGCAGGGTTTCCATCAAATCGAAGGGATTGATTATAACGAAATCTATGCACCGGTAGCACGAATCGAAGCTATTCGGATGTTCCTTGCGTTTGCTTCATACAAGAAATTCAAAGTTTATCAAATGGACGTTAAAAGCGCATTTCTGTACGGGAAAGTCAAGGAAGAGGTTTTTGTCGGGCAGCCACCAGGCTTTGAGGACCCAATCCACCGGGATAAGGTCTACGTGTTGAACAAAGCTTTATATGGCTTGCACCAGGCTCCGAGACAGTGGTACGAGGAGCTAAGTACATACCTCATCTCCAAAGGATTTAAGCGCGGCCTCGTCGATTGCACCCTCTTTACGAAGAAGACGGGAGATGACTTGCTTCTAGTGCAGATATACGTTGATGATATAATTTTTGGTTCAACTAACGAGCTTTTATGCAGGGAGTTCGAAACTGTCATGCAGGAAAAGTTCGAAATGAGCGCAATGGGGGAGATGCAGTTTTTCCTAGGCTTGCAGGTGGACCAAAGACCCGACGGGATCTTCATTCACCAGACGAAATATGTCTCCGACATCTTGAGCCGGTTCCAGATGGAGGACTCAAAGCCGATGGATACCCGGATTCAACCCAATCACGGGATTGGAGTGGACGCTAAGGGGGAGCTGACGGACCCATTTACATACAGAGCAATCATCGGATCTCTGATGTATTTGACGGCGTCTTGACCAGATATTATGTACGCAACGTGTCTCTGTGCTCGTTATCAATCGAAGCCGAAACAAAGTCATCTGACGGCGGTCAAGCGTATCCTTAGATATCTGAAGGGTTGTCCTTCAAAAGGACTTTGGTACCCTAATGATGATAATTTTGATTTTATCGCTTTTAGTGATGCAGATTGGGGCGGCTGCGACAAAGATAGCAAATCTACTACAGCCGGTTGCCAGTTTTTAGGGAGCAGGTTAATCACCTGGCAATGCAAGAAACAGACTTCCGTGGCTCTATCTACCTGTGAAGCCGAGTACATTGCAGCCTCGAGTTGCTGTTCGCAAGTACTCTGGATCCAACAACAGATGGTGGATTACGGTTTGCAGTTTCTTAAAACCCCTATACACTGCGACAACGAAGCCGCAATTGCATTAACTAAAAATACTGAAAATCATTCTAAAGCGAAACACATCCGGATCAAATATCATTTTATCCGTGATTGTTACGCTAAGGAATTGATTGATATGATCAAAATACATACTGACTACCAACGTGCAGATCTGTTTACAAAAGCTTTTGACCGATCACGCTTTGAATATCTTTTAAAAGTAAACAATATAAAGGAAAAACAGGACTAATCGGCACCTCGGTTTATCGCTTTTTAGTTTTTAATTTTTTATATTTTGCTAATTGGGAATTTCTCTTTGCTAATTGGGAATTTCTCTTTACTATCGTAATCCTCAAAGAAGTTGATGCTTTCGAGGGGATTGTTTAATCCTCAAAGAAGTTGATGCTTTCGAGTGGATTGTTTCTTTCAAATTTTTTTTGTTTTTATTGTTTTTCAGAAAACCCAAAAATATGTTCTTTATTTTAGGGGGAGCCATTTTATCAGAAAAGCCAAAAACATGATAAAATTCAAAAAGACCTAAAAAATTAGAAAATCAAAAATGATTTTCTGGTAAACAGAGGAAATGATAGTACATCAGTGGGGATCTGACACAGGCTAAAGAATTGTATAGTTTATGAGGCGTGTGTTGCCTACGTGTGATATGCTGATAGGCTTCGTAGACTAAATATTGCGTGCATTAGTGATACAAACATAACGAACTACGCGTTCGTGGCTGAACACCTCATGGGCATATGGTCTTAGTACCGTAATTTCGTTTGATAGGATTGCCAAAATCTGAGGTTTCGGGTCGTTATGTTATGGTTATCCGGGATATTCTGATAAACTTTTGTCGTATTGATTTACGGACCTAGTTTTATCAGAATATTTGCTAAAAGAGCGTAATTGCCAAAACCGGAAGTTACCGAATTGAGGAACTTTATGTTTTAACTGATCATAGATCATTATTACATCGTATTGATCATCTGATGCAAATCAGTGATTAATATCAGCCTCAACCTAGTGTATACGCACATGTTACTCTGCTGCATTCAATTGCTGACCTGTACACCTCTGTGCTATATACTTTGTAACTTTTACGGATAACTCTCGCATAATCACGCGTTACGATGAAGCTTTGTGCAATTACTTGATACGGGAGTATGTCGTGTGTGTGGGCACCACATCGTGTTAGTCTAATACACCTAACTCGTATCATTTTAAACCATTGCGTAATTGTCTGCATGTGAGCTTACGTGGACCACAATATCAGCAATTGCCGTGTCACATACTGTTTCTAATGATAATATTAAACAAATAGATCAACGCTGTGATCAGATTTCTCAGAAAACTGATATGATCCTCTGACCGGATTTCACAAAAAGTTTACTGTTTTCATTTACTCTGCTGCATTTTATTTTGTTGCAATTTACTTTTATTGTCAAAAAGATACAAAATCCAAAAAGATTTTAGGTGTGTTTTGATAAAATTTCAGAAAAATCCAAAATTTTTGCATTTCTGCTTTATTTTTGATAACCGGGGATGCTTGATAGTCAATTTCTGAGATTTGACAACACCATCTGGGCTTTGTATCATTCTAAAAGTGAAAATTTGTGTTTTTGGAAGCTTAACGGATTGAAAAATGTTGAACGGGATTCGAATTCGTGTTTTGGCAAAATTTTCAGAATTTTCCATTTCACATTCGCCCCTTAATTGGGTCGAATGTGGAAAATTCTCACCTTTGGGCTGTTTGTAAATGGGCGAATGTGGCTTTTTACTCAAAAATTCACATTCGGGTAGACATGTTCTACCTTCGTGCCATTCAATTGGGGCGAAGGTGGAATTCCTTACATTCGTCCACCTAAACAGGGCGAAGGTGAACACTTATAAATAGCCACTTGCAGATTCGACCAGTCATTCAAATTTTTTCAAAAATTCTCTCAAGTACCAGACCTTGTTGCCTTTGTTTTTCTTGATTGATCGATTGATTCCCTGAGCTTTTCTGATCTTTTCCATACCAATATTACAGGTAATGGAGCTGAAACAAGACAGGAATCGTTGTTTTTCTAACCGGACTAGGGTTTTAGGGTTAATGATGTTTAAGTGTTTGTTAAGGCTTAATTTTGATATACATTCACTCCACATCAGTTTTAGGGGGAGAATGTACAAGGAATTAGGATAAAAACAACGTTTAGTCAGTGATTGATTGTTTGAGATAATAAGAACCCTAATTCCATTTGAAAACTGATGTAGAATGAATTTTAGGGGAAATTGATGTTACACGAGTCTTAGTCGGCCATGTTAGACCACGTCTGAATCAAAATCAATTGTTTAAAACATGTTTTGCAAAATGTTTGAATTTTGGGGAAAATTTGCTTCACCTTCGGTCCGTCGTAAGGACGAATGTGGAATTGGTTTGGACGAAGGAACTACAAAATGGGCGAATGTACATTTTAAATGTAATGTTATTTCACATTCGACCATGAGGTTCTACATTCGGCCAAAAGAAAACTACATTCGACCAAAATTTATGGGCGAATGTGGATTTCAAAAACCTAAAAATTTTAAATTTTTGTCGATTTCGTGTTTTGACGTTTGTTTTTAACTTGGTGTTACAGATGGCTGAGGAACAAGAGAATATTGAGATTCCTGTTGAGACTGCTGTTCCTGATATAGTCCCAGAACATGTTCAGGAAGGTGAATCATCAAGCGGCAGCAAATGGCCATTTGAGAAGAATCATAATTGCTGTGCGTATCTGGGAGATGTTGAAAAGAATGTGGAGTTCACAGACATAATCAAGTTCCTGAAAAGATGCAGAGTTGTTTATGCTTTGGCTACACCAACTATTATCTACAAGGATATAGTTGAGGATTTCTACAACAACGCAAAGTATGATTACTTTGATAATCAGACGATCATAAAGAGCAAGATTCAAGGAATGGAGATGTTCATTACAGAGGCTGACATCAGAGAAGCTCTCCAGATCAAGTTTGAAGTTAGTGAAGATCCAAGAGAATTATCATGGACTGAGCAGAAAGCATGTTTCCTTAGGATGAAATACAAAGGACCTATCACTGATGGTTCGATGTACAAAGGGAAACTGAGCGTGCAGTTTAAGTATTTTGCTCACGTCATTATACATGTGTTTGGATGTGTTAGTGGAGGCTATGACGTAATGAGAAAGAGTTTGAGCTCATTAATGGTCGCGTTGACTCTCAACAAACCATTTAATGTTGCTGGGATGATTTTGGATCATATGCTGGAGATGCTGAAGGGTTTGAAGAAAAAGTATTTCATGCTTTACCCTAGATTCCTGATGATGATCTTTGATCACAAGTATCCAAACCTGAAGAAGGATCCAACTCAGATACTTGCTCAGGATCACATGAACATTCGTACCTTGGTGAGAATGAAGGGCTATAAGGGTGTGCCAGATAATGAAAGACCACCTTTTAGAAGGTTGTTTGGAGCCTTAGCTAGAGAGGATTACAATGATCCAGGAAAGAATACAGCAAGGCATCCTGATAGTGATTCTGACAACGATGATCCTTTGGTATATGCTGATGCAAATACGAAGAGGAAAAGGCAAGTAGTCAATCCTGGAGCCAAAGGGAAGGGCAAAGGAAAGACTGATCAGGGAAGCTCGAAGCAACAAGCTGTGAGAAAGAAATCTACTGCTAAGAAAGGTACAAGTTTGGTGGATGAGGAGTCTGTAGACTCAGAAGAGACAGAGGTTGAAGAACAATGGGATTCGGATGCAGAGAATGTCCGGGCCACCAAACAAAAGGCCACTTTGGTTGGTGAGTCTGAATCATTAAACAGATCGATTGAAGAAGCTAAGAAGAGCAAGAAGTCTGTTAGTGCTGAAGATGAAATGTTTACTGTGAATATGGACGAGTTGAACGAAGGAGAAACTGTAGTAGTTAACTTGCCCAAGCCTAAACACAAAACTATGGCCAAGAAAACCAGTACCAAGCAACTCAGAGAAAAAGAGTTAAATCAACTCTTGAGAGGAAAGAGATTACCTGAAGCTGGAACGTCATCAAAACAATCTTCACCAGTCACAAAGAAACAAAAGACTAAAGAGGCAACAAAATTACCAGTGGATGAATTTAATGTAGCACTGGATAATGTACTTGATATGTTCAGAAAGCCTCAGAAAGAGAAAGTAGTTGAAGTTGAGCCATCTAGATCTAAGTCCAAGTCAAAGAAAGTCACTGTGGATGACGAGGTTATGAAGCAGGTGAATAAGAAGATGGACGATATGATGAAGATGATTGTGGCTCAGCAAGCTAAAATAGCCAAGTTCAAGCAGAATGAGGAAAAGATGCTTCAGATTGTTGTAGCTTCAAAGTCTAATCAGGATGAAATTGATGAGAAGATTAAGAAGCTAGAAGCAAAGAACAAAAAGCTTGAAGGAAAGTGTTTGAGAAACAAAAACAGATTTAAGGCTATTAAAGAAGATAATAAAGAGTTGAAGGCTGAGAACAAGCGTCTTAGTGAGCTGATTGATAATCTGTACAATGTTGCACCCAAGTTGAAAGAGGGTGAGGAAGACAAAGAAAAAGAAGTTGAACAGGTTGATTTTGAACCATCTGAATCTGATAAAGAGGAAGATGATAATGAAGATGATGAAGAATCTGAAAAGAGTGATGATGAGGATGATAATGATGATGATGATGATGCTGAGGGTTCTGGAAGTCAGAAGGAGGATGAGAGTAGCAGTGATGATAATGATGGAGGAGACGATACATCGAAGTTTACATTTGAAAAGAGACCACCTTCAAAGAAGAAGAAAGACACTGGAGAATCGAGTTCGAAGAAGAAAGGTGAGAATGTTGATTCGGATGAAAGTGTATTCTGGAATGAGAAGGTGAGGTCCTTATCTGATGATGCAAAACAAGTTTATAAGGACATGTTAGAAAGAAGAGAATGGACCATTGAGTTCACAGGTCGTTTTGCTGAAATATTCCAAACTGATGATATGAGATATGAATTGGAATATAACGATCCTGATCTTGAAGAAGGGGAAGTACCTGCATCTGTGGCAAAGGAGATTTTGGATGGGCTTGCACAGAGGGTAGGGAAAACATTTGAAGAGTTTATTATTGATGAGTCGATTCCACATATTCCTGAAAAGGATATTGGAAGTCACTCTGATGATAAAGATACCCCTGAGTTTGAAGAAGTGGAGATAGAAGATATAACACATGAGGAATACCCACAATACTTCAGACAAACTGATGAAGATGTGGTGTTTCCTGATTTTACTGAGATTCCTAATACTTCTGCGAAGAAAAAGGCAAAGAAAAGAAGTGCTGAGTTTGTGGAAAAAGTATTTGGTGCTGATATGCCAGAATCTTCAAATAAGTCTGATGAATTGAAGAATTATTTGAAGAAATTGAGATTAATGGATGAGAACCGACCGAAGCCTGAAGCTCAAGGAAACTTTTATAGGTTTCACAATGCTAAGTTCAGAGGCAGAGCTCTCGGGTGGACATACTTAGGCAGGTTGAAGTGTCTAGCTGCCAAGTGGGAATCAGGGATCTTGTACTTTTACAGATTCATTGACTTGCTAACTCTACCGTACTGGGCGGTTAGAGATCTATGCAGATTCCCTATGTCGGGTGCTTCAGTTAATAATACTCATGTCGGTTGGTGCGCAGACAAGCTGGTTTGGGAGAGTAGAACTAGATGGAACAGATTCAAACCTCAATATCCCCGGAGGAAAGTTCACAGGGATATTAATCCCAGAACCAAGCTGAAACGGGTTACCTTGATATATAAGGCACCTGAAGTGATGAGGAAAATACCTTTAATGCCCATGCCTCAACATTTCAGTGCTGATTTCATTTTCTGGTATTACGATTGGAGAAAGGCAGAAGCAGTGATTGTGTTGAGAGATGGAAAGGATAAATACAAGCATGTGCATGTATTTGATCCTATGTGGTTGATAAATTGCACTTTCGAAGACATCATCATGCTCTTTTATAATCCGATTCATCATGAGCCGAACGACGCTGATCAGGCAAAGAAATACACTCAAGTAGTTGGTGTTTGCTTTGCATATGATATAAATGCGGGGAGTAGTTTGGAAGGTAAACTTGGCAAGATGGTGAAGATGGCGAACGTGTCAAAACCTGTAAAGAGAAGATTAGAGCCTGAGATGACGAAAGAACAGAAGAATTTGCTCAGAATCAAGTTGCTGAACAAAGCCATGGACGAGGACAGAAAACGATCCAATCAATAGTCGAGGGGGAGTTTGTAGATGCGTTTTGCGACTAGTGATTGGATAGTTAACATGTGTTAGTAGGCTGGATTGGGCGAATGTAGAAGGATCTGGGCGAAGGTGAATAGCAATGGGCGAAGGTAGAAAGGATATGGACGAAACTGGAATGGAACATAACTGAAGTACACATTCGACCACAACAAGTGGGCGAATGTGGAAAACACTCACATTCGACCAGTTGAAAGGGGCGAATGTGCAGTGCCTATATATAGATTTTGTGATTTTGTAAGAGTAAGTGAGTCATTAGGTGTGTGTGTTTTGAGGTGTTGTTCCAGAGCAGTTTGAGATAGTGTGTGTGTGATCTAGATTAACTGTTTGGATATTGTAATCAAGTTTATGAATGAGTTAATCTATGAAAAGCATTGAAAATGACTTTGATTGTGTTTTGATTTGAGTTTATATCAGTTTGTTCAAAGCTAGGGTTTCCGCACCTGGTTTTGTAACTTGTATGATCATATAATCCTGTTTTCGTGTCAAATAACATCCTCTACAGTTTTTCGCAACAAAATGGATGAACGCGGCATGGTAATCAAGAACAAAGCTCGTCTGGTTGTTCAAGGATTTCGTCAGCAGGAGGGGATTGATTATGAGGAAGTCTTCGCTCCAGTCGCTCGACTTGAAGCCATACGCATCTTCTTGGCATATGCTTCATATCGAAATTTTAAAGTTTTTCAGATGGACGTGAAGAGCGCTTTCTTATATGGTAAGATCAAAGAAGAAGTCTATGTGTGCCAACCGCCAGGATTCGAAGACCCTCATCATCCAAACAGATACTACAAGTTGGACAAGGCTCTCTACGGTCTCCATCAAGCTCCTAGAGCTTGGTATGAGACCTTGTCTTCATATCTGTTACAAAATGGATACACGAGAGGGAAGATTGACATGACCCTGTTCACCAAAGAAGTCAACAAACATTCTATCCTTGTTCAGATTTATGTTGATGATATTATCTTTGGTTCAACTGACGAAAATTTGTGCAAGGAATTTGAAAGCATTATGAAGTCTCAATTTGAAATGAGCATGATGGGAGAACTATCATTTTTCTTAGGTCTCGAAGTCCAACAGAAAGAAGACGGTATTCTCATCCATCAAGCAAAATACACAAGAGACATTCTGGGAAAGTACAACCTGTCGGATTGCAAACCGTCCAACACTCCTTTTGCAGCTCAAACAACGCTTGTACCAGATCTTGAAGGACCTTCTGTGAACCCGCACACTTATCGTTCTATGATTGGCTCCTTGATGTATCTTACAGCCAGCAGACCGGACATCATGTGGGCAGTTGGATGTTGTGCTCGCTTTCAGTCAAATCCAAAGCAATCTCATGAAACTGCAGTAAAAAGAATCTTCCGCTACCTCAAAGGAACACCAAAACTTGGTTTATGGTATCCTAAGAGTGACAATTTTGACCTAATTGCGTACTCTGATAGTGATCATGCAGGTTGCAGGATTGACCGAAAGTCTGTCTCTGGTGGCTGTCAATTTCTGGGAAACAGGCTCGTGTCATGGCAGAGCAAGAAGCAGACCACTGTGTCTATATCCACCGCTCAAGCTGAGTACACAGCCGCATCCAGTTGTTGCTGTCAAGTGTTGTGGATCCAAAATCAGCTGTTGGATTACGGTTTGAATATCATGAGAACCCCAATCTACATTGATAATGATGCTTGTCGTGACATCGTGAAGAATCCAATTGATCATTCGAAAACTAAACATATTGAAATTCGGATTCATTCAATTCGCGATGCGCACGACAAGGGGTACATACAGGTGTTGCCTATAGATACTGCTGATCAAAAGGCAGATATCTTTACAAAAGCTTTCGACAAAACCCGTTTTCGTCAGTTGGTGACTTGGTTAGAGATGATCAACTTTGAATGATTTAAAAAAAAAAAAAAAAAAAAAAAAAAAAAAACCTCGTGAATAAACTATAGAAAAATCTTATGTTTTAAAATAAAATAAAGATTTTTGGGGGAGAAATAAACCGGTAGATCCCTAAAATTGCAAAGTTTTAAAAACTTTTTCAAAACAATCAAGAAATGATAGGGACTAATCATATTTGTCAGCATGTGAATAGGACCCAGAGGACGTTGTGGCTTCAAGCAACGACATGTCGGTAGATTCAGCCTGGAATTGAGTAAACTGCTAAAGATGACAAACTAAAAGGTTTACACGAGATGCTGGATTCCCACTGTGTTTCAGGTTTGCACAAGCTGAGTCCGGTCATACACAGGTTGAGAGATCAAAAGACACAGAAAATTTTGTGCATAAGTAATCAAAAGACACCTAAGAGTGCAAGCTACCAAAGCGGGGCTATTAAATCAAAATGAGCAACAGAAGACACGCGATGTTAGTGACGTGCAAATCTATAGATAGCTCACAAAGCAATCAGATGATCATCTTCTCTGCTTATGGGAACATAGACCTGAAGCTCTCATCATCTGATTGACATAATGATCATCTTCTCTGCTTATGGAAACATAGACCTGAAGCTCTCATCATTATATCTCAATAAACCTTGAGGATTGGTAGGCTTACACCTGGCATAAGTGGGGTCCATTAACATGTCGTCAATATTACCAAAACATGATAAAGATCATCACATAAAGTATGTTGAAAGACGAGAGGCATGGATTTAAGTGGACAAATATACCGACAGTTTTTCTTGGGCTACAGCTATCCAACGGAAAGTTGAAATGTGGTCTGGCAGGTATGACTGGTATGATCTTGATGCAAAAGGTGAGAAACGGTTGATCTCTAAACCCAAATCTTTGGTTAAAAGCTTATTCTCTTGCTATTGGGCTTGCATACTTATTTTCCTCTTTAATGGGCTTGCGTACTTGACTTGGGCTTTTGGGCCTGCGCACTTAAAGGTTAAGTACGCGGCCCAAACCATTTCACCTATAAATACAGCAGTAACTTTTGTTTTAACTTTTTATCAAAAAATTCAAAAAACCCTAATTTTGTATCACCACCGTCTTCATCGTAATACCACCATTTGACCACCGTTAGCCACCACCAAACCACCGGTGTACCACCTTCATCAATCCATCTCTTCTATTTTTATCTGTTTGATTGTGTTGATTATAAGGTAGTTTGTGGTTTCTAACCAGATCTTCGTTGAATATACAGGATTTATGATTGAGATCTGTGAATTCAGTTGAATATTTGGGGATTTGAAGAACTGCGCACTAAATCTTTTAAGAAACTGCGCACTTGTTTCATATGACTGCGCACTTGCATCATGTGATTCAAGGATCTGAAAACCCTAAATGACTGCGTACCAAATGTGTGGACTTGAAACCTTAAACGAAAGTTTAAGTGTCTGCGTACTAGTCTAGTACGCAGACTTGATGTCTCACCCCAAGCCGTTACCATGCCCGAGTCACTTGACTGCGTACTTGATTTCCACGTGTTCAAAAAGGCAAACTGACTGCGTACCAAGCCACAAGTACACAGTCAAGGCTAAGCAATCAGATGCACTTGACTTGGGCTGCGAACTTAAGGACTGTGTGAACTTAATATTGGACCAAAAACTATGACCATTGACTTGACTGTTCATGACATTTGACCGGACTACGTACCTTGACTCATTCATCCGTAAACCTTAACTGGACTCAAATGACTATTAAAATGAAAAGACGAAACATATCATATACACTAGAAAATCTAATCCATAAAATGAATCACACACGTGAAACCAACTTAAAATCAAACCTAGTCTAAGTACGTCGTCCGTCAAAGTAAATGAAGTGTCTGTCATTAGTCAATTCAAAATCCAAAGTTCTAACTTACTTTTCGTGCACGTGTCCCACACAGATGGCTCTTGAATGGGATCCAAGAGGAATGCACAACCAACCGATGATTCTTGAGACTGATGATACAAAGTTTCGAGACGTTGTTGCATGGATCAGAAGAAGCAGAATTGGATATGCTGTAGAGCAGCACGTTCAAGTCTACAGCTCTCACATTGAAGATTTCTGGCGATCTGCTAAAGTAGAGGTCGTGGCACGTGTCAAGAGGATTAAAGCCACAGTGAGGAACAAGGCAGTAGTCATTACAGAAGATACAGTACGAAATGTTCTGAGATTTCAAGATCGACCAGTAACTGTTAGATCTCTACCAAAAACTGAAATTCATCAAGAGTTCATGAATTTTGGATACAAAGGAGATTTTGACGCAAGGGGTGATATCAAGAAGAGCCAGCTGACCAGAGATTGGAAGCTTATTTGTCACGTATTTCTGATGTCTCTGTGTCACAGAAAAGGTGGCTACAATGCACTCAGTCCTGACTGGGCAACTGCCATGATTAAAGTCTGCAAGAATGAACCATTTAATCTGTCTGGATTAGTGTTTGATTGTATGGTGAAGAATGCTGAAGCTGAAAGGAAAAAGTGGACGATGTATCCCAGATTCGTTCAGATGATGATCAACTCACAACATGAGGATCTGCCCCTTGGTGATAAATACAGTTTCGCCAAAGGTGCACGATTCTTCACTGAGTGCAACACAGCTGACTGGGAACCCCTGCTTGAAAATATGTATGCTGCTCAACGCTATCCAGTTATAATGAAGCTGTACAATGAGATAAAGAGAAGAAAACAAGCTGCTGTTAGAGCTCGACAACCAACTACAACCGAACCCGAACCTTCTGAACCTGCTCCTACTGAACCTGCTGCTACAGTACCTCAGCATACTGCAGAAGAAGTTGCCCGAGAAAGAACTATTGGAAAAAGGGTGGCATCCGATCCTGCTCCTCAAAGGCCAACTAAAAGAAACAGGCCTACTGGTTTATTGCAGCAGGGAAGAGAATCATTGACTCCTGAGGAACTTGAGATGGCTGAAGCTGCCAGACAAAGTGCTGAACTAGCAAAGGCAGAGAGAAGAAGAAGGAGAGAACAGTTGCCCGAATCTGAAAGGCCACGGGTCAAGACAGAAGAAGATCTGGAAAATGAAGAGATACTGGAATCCATGTTTGGTGTGGAGGGTCAGCCTGGGCCTTCCACTGACAGGCCAGGGCCCTCCACTGCCAGGCCTGGACCATCCACTGAAAGACCTCCCATTCCCAAGCCTCCAGTGAAGAAACAGTCTGTACCATCCTCATCTGTTCCTGGTGCACCACGTCGAAAACCAGTGCATCAAGAATTATATGAGACACTGTCTAAGGAAGTGGGAAAGAATGCAGCAAAGGAAATTTGCATGTTGAAGAATCAGATCTATAACAATCAGGAATTGAGGAAGAAGCTGAAGAAATTGAAGCACAAAAATAAAAGTCTTGAAAAGGTGGTTAAGGATCAGCGTTATCTGATCAAGTTTCAGACAGAGGTACAAATGAAGATGTTTGATATGCTTCAAGATTTAAAGAATCAGGGTACAGATGCTCCGAGAATGACTTTTGATGAAGCCTTTGATTTTGGGAAATTCATGGAAGAGGAGAAAGAGAAGGAAAGAAAAGAGGAAGAAAGTGATGTTGACGAGATAAGTGAGGACGAGATGCCGGAGACGTTTGTAGAAATGGGTGCGGAAGAAAACACAGTTTATGAGATGGATGATGGGTACAGATTGGATCCTGAGAGATCAAGCTGGTTTCCAAGAAGACCAATCACCATTCCTGCTTTGCACCAGAACATCCACCACACTCGTGCATCTCACCAAGAAAGAGTTATCTGTTGGGGTTATGATGGGTTTAAACGACTATTCTTTGTGAAACGAAGGGGAGGTGTGATTCAGTACTTCAAGGGCAGACCGAACCTGAAGACTCTCCCAAGATGGGATATTAGGGAGATGTGCAGAACACCCTTCATCAACCACTCTCAAGATACCACAGCTGACATGGTTTCTGTGTTTATAGAAGACGAGTGTGCGCGTGACTTCAAGAACTGGAAACCACAGAAGCCGAGACGAAGAATGTCCAAGAAAAGAATAGATCCAGCCACCGGACGGGGAATGATAACCTACGTGATAGACCCTCCCCAAGTCGTCACTAGGGTTCCCATCCGTCCAGAGCTTCCTGTGATTTTGTCAGAGTTCAAGAAGTGGTTTTATGACAGCCGAACTGGTGAAGCTGTGATCAAACTAACAGATGATTCTGAGGCGTTGAGAATAGTTGACCCAGTAGATGTGTTTGCTCTGAATCCCTCTGATTTAACTACTCTTTTTGCGAATCAGATCAATGTGGGCGCTGGTAACGTGCTATTTGAAGAAGCTGTTTTGTTCAGAAGAGCTAAAGAAAGAGCCTTAAAGCGAAAGCAAGAACTGATTGATTTTGTGGCCAGGATCAACGCAGCTGATAAAGCTAAAGATGACAGAGCAAAAGCTGCTGCTGCTGCCGCTGCTGCTGCAAAGACATCAGAAGCTGAAGTCATTCCTGAGAAACAAACACAAGCTTCTACAGCAACAGCTGATCCTGAGATTGAGCCTACTCAAGCCCCTCCAGTCTCTCCAAGTTCAGCCCCAGAAACTCAGCCAGATCAAGCAACTGTAGATCTCGCTGAGTTATTCATCCAGGAGCCATCCATTGAGGAACCACACACTGAAGAAACACATGCTGAAGAACCTCGTACTGAAGAACCAACTGTTGAAGAGAGCATCGTTCAAGCACTCCCGGCACACCAAGCAAGACAAGAGGGGGAGTCAAGTGATGTGGAGATAGACTGATTTTGTAGAACTGGTAGCTGTGGTCTAGGGGGAGTATTGTTGGGTTAGTATGAGACCACAGTTACCAGGTTTGATCATGTTTAGTTGATAGTTATATTTGGAGGGTTGGTTATGTAATTATAGCATAGTTGTTGTAGTGAAACCCTAGACTGCGAACTTATTGGACGGGCACTGCGCACTTAATGTTAAGTGCGCAGTCCCATCAGGATGCCTATAAATAGAACATCATTTGTGCAGCTAGGGTTAGGGTTTTTGTTATATCTTTTGAGAGCACAAGTAAAAGGTGCGAACTTATCTGTAATATCCATGGTGTTTCACTGCTGAATCTTTAATGGAATCATCTGTTTATGTTTCTTGTGTGTCGATTCTTACAATCTTTATCTAGTTCTTTGCTTGTCTTGATTAATCAACTAAAACACCTAACAAATAGGTGTTTCTGGTTGATAACAATCTTGTGCACACTTAAGATCTAGTGTTTTTGGGACTACAATGAGACAGTGGAACAACTGTTGGGAATAAACAGGGTTTTTATAGTCTCAAGTGGAAACCGCTGATGTGGCCAAAGTACTGCTTTTGAGAGCACACGTGGCAAACATCTGATGGAAGGTCTTTTATGGTGGATGACAGTTGTTTATAACATCTGTTGACTAGTCAACAGATGTTTGTGAAAACAGTTGTTTTATCTGATCAGATGTTTGAAACAGATTTTTCAACAAACAGTGGTTGTTTTATCTGATCAGAGTTTTGAAATAGATTTTTCAACCAATAGATGATACACTCAATGAAACAGTGGTTGTTTTACCTTAAACACATATTTCAACCAAAACTATTTTTAAGGATGTATTTTTGGTTTTCTGACAGCATTTTTGTTTTATTCCTTGTTAAGCATACCAATCCGAGAAATCAGGTTTGCAAAGGTAGATGTGTCTAAAGCTTTTGTCAACACATCAACTATTATCTCTATCTACACCATATAGCCTTTCTACCAGGAGGTAGATCAGTAACAACCCAGGTATTGTTTCTGTATAAGGCTTCCATCTCATTATTCATAGCTTCTATCCATCTAGGATCTTTAGAAGCTTGATAATAAGATGTAGGTTCAAGATATTTGTTAACATTCGATACAAAACTTAAATTTTCACAAGACAAATTAGAGTAGTAAACAACCTTCTCTACTCCATACTTGACTTTTCCCTCTATAACATAATCACTAAATTTCTTTGGCAACATAGATTCCCTACTATGCTGCCTAATTGCATTAGTTCTACTTCCCTCAGGAGTCTTAGACTCATCATTTGATCCCTCTAACGCAGAGCAGTTAGTCCCTCTCCCTCTTCCTACAGTCTTGGGAGAGTCATCTAACTGCTCCCCTGGGGAGTGATCATGAGCATAGTTGCAAAAGTCGTCCGAGTTGACCGATTACTCGTCGAGTACTCACTACAGGGTGGGTCACCGAGTATAGCGGAGTTGGCCGAATATTCCGAGTACTTCCCGCATAGGCCGATTCGACCCCCGAGTACTTACCCGATGTCACACCCCGCCCAGGCTGGGGCACTTACAGTGACCAGTCGGCGCAAACTTAAAGCGGAAACATAATCTCATTACATAACTTAAGCATTTATTACAAGCCAGTGCGATCCAAGTATCACCAAGGTAAACAAAGCTCAACTATAATAAGATGAACCGTCTAAAGTATTCCCACTCTTAGCTAGGAACTCCCATTCCTTACACCATCAACCTGTGATACATGCTCAAGTAATAAAACTACGTCAACACAAAGCTGGTGAGCCACATAAACCGACTCATCAGTAAAACAATCACATAAACATTTTATTGATCAAGTATGAGCTCCTTGCATGTCACCATAATCATATATCCGGCCTAAGCATTATATATTCACACCTACAGCCTCAAAACCCGTAACAAGGCCTGCAAGTATATGTCCACGCCCCGGGAAAATATAATGATCATTATAATATATATAACACCCTGGATGCCACACCTATGGTTCGATGCATATACATGATCAATCACCACCAAAACAATTTTATGAGCAAGTATCAGGTTTTGAAAATAGTTTAAGTAACTCACCTTAACAGAATTTCTTCACTGCTTATATGGGCTTCTTACGACCTCAACCGCGATCTAGAATTTAATAAACCATATTACTAACTTGAGCCTATGAACCGGTGTTCTAGCTCTAATAGACCCTTTGCATAACAACTGCTATTACGGTGCACAACTATTCTAATCTGACAAAATTATAACTTTACTAATTATGCCCAATATTTTTACAACTCATGATTCATCTTTTAACCGATCATAATCAAAGTGTTGTACATTATCACGATCTGGTTGTGAACGTGCTAGACATGTTATGCTAATTTCATATGCCCTATTATAATGGGTCATCGTCCTAACCCTACTCCTAACATCCAATTTTATATATATAATCCTAACTACGTATTATAATAAACATGGATCATGCCTACGTACCTTTGCTTTGAATGAGGAAGGTGATCAAAAATGTGTATTAGTGAATATCATACAAGTTCTAATATACAGAGAAGTTACCGACTTCACTTCGTCGGTCCTTTTTATTTATTGTTATTTGTGAAGTTTCTTAATTGGAAAGAAATCTTCATACCAAATATTTGATCGAAATTCAGACCACAATCTATACCACATTTTTTTACATTTAATATTTTAAAATTATCATTATTATATCATTGTAATTTAATTCAGCTACTTCACTCGTTTTTCTTTTATAACATTTTTAAATGTAATGTTTTATAAAAATACGAATATACTGTTAAGACGAGCTAATTTTTATTTACGCGTCAACCTAAGTTTCACTAGAAACGGAGTTCGGTTCAAATATAATTATATTATTATTAAACTATCTCTTATAATACTAACCACTTGTCTAAATCTCATATCTCAAATAATCATACTATCTGTCACTTACTCGTTAACTAATTTTAAATACACAAATATTCGTCTCACATGTTATTGGTTCGTTTCGACGATCAATGATCCATTCCATTCACTAATCAACATGAACCAAGACATTTTATTTATATAACAAAAACGGGATGTTACACCCGACTAGGCCAAGTCCTCGCAACTCCCTAGTCGGCCGAGTTGGTAGCGCCTAGTGAGTTCTGCAATCATAATCATGAGTACTAATTATAGGTCCCCCTTCATCATTAGGGAGGTTTAAAAAATTTTGATTTGTATTGTCACTTGAAGACACTTCATTTTCAAAATAGTCAAAAAAGTTTAAGTGATTAAGACAATTAGGACACTTTTATCAGCCCTACTACACAACTTATCAGGGCCATCTTAAACAGTTTTAAAGCATAAACAGCCAAAATTTCCTAAGTGACTAAGCGTGGGGGGGGCCCATAAACCAACTCATAAGGACTCTTACCATTTAACACTGATGAAGGAATCCTATTAATAAGATAAGCAGCAGTAAGCACACAATCAGACCAAAACCTAAGTGGAACACTACTTTGGAACAGAAGTGCCCTAGCTGTATTCAAAAGATGCCTATGCTTTCTCTTTACAACACCATTTTGTTGTGTAGTGTAAGCACAACAAGTTTGATGTAGAATTCCTTTCTTATTACAAAACTCATTCATTTGTTTATTTATAAACTCAGTTCCATTGTCACTCCTAAACATTTTAATATTTTTAGAAAACTGAGTTTTAACCATCTCATAAAACTTTACAAGATTTTCAAACACCTCACCTTTGGTTTTTAACAAATAAACCCATACAGACCTAGAATAGTCATCAACCACAGTAAGAAAGTACTTAAACCCTTTCCTACTAGTGATCTTGTAAGGTCCCCATATATCAAGATGTATAAGATCCCTTACAGCTTTAGACTTGTGATCACTAAGGGGGAATGGAACCCTAACCTGTTTAGCCTTGTGACAAACTTCACAAGGCTATGAATCTGACTCACCAACATTCAAACTATCTTTTAAAACAGCTAGGACTTAACTTGTGATCTTGTAAGGTCCCCATACATCAAGATGTATAAGCTCCCCTACAGCTTTAGACTTGTGATCACTAAGGGGGAATGGAATCCTAACCTGTTTAGCCTTGTGACAAACTTCACAAGGCTGTGAATCTGACTCACCAACATTCAAACTATCTTTTAAAATAGCTAGGACTTGACTAGAAGGATGACCTAGTCTATTGTGCCAAAGACTATGTTCAGTTATACTATTAAAACACATATTGCTAAAATAACATTTTTACTAACAAAATACAAACCATCCTGCTGTCTACCAGTCACCAGGACTCTCTTTGACTTGGAATCCAAAACATAGCCTTGATGTTCATTAAACAAAACATCTAATTTATTTTCCTTAGCAAGTTTATGTATAGACACCAAGTTAACACAATAATCAGGTATAAAAAACACATCATGTAACACCACACCATCAGCTAACTTAATATCACCTATCTTAGTGATCTTGGCATTAGTACCATTTGGGTGTTTAACTTCCATGTTATACTTAGATACATCAACACTGTTTAGCATATGTTCATCATTACCAACAATAAATTGATTAGCCCCAGAATCCATTATCCATCCAAAAAACACGGCATATTTAACCAAACTAGAAAAATTAGAATAATTCTTAAACAAATTAACAAGTTTGGATAACACAGACAAGCTAGAAAAAAACATTAACAACAACTGACTCACCTCCTACATTAGAACTCTGAGGATCTCCACTAAATTTCTCACTTATCAGGTTCATCAACTTAGAAATCTTCTAAGATGTAAAAGGTGAACCAGAAGAAACATTTGCACACGCATTGTTATTATTATTATACACACCTATTTTCCAATTATTTTGATATCTATTACTGTTGTTTTTATTAAACTGATTACCAACCTTCTTTTGAACACCTGTTGGATACCCAATAATTTCAAAACATCTGTCTATAGTGTGTCCAATCTTATTACAATGTGTGCACTTTAGATTAGGATTAGGTCCTCTAGTGAACCTTTTCCTATATTCAACAACTTGACTTGTCTTAGTAACAAATGACACATTAGTACCCGTTGATCCACTACTTGCACCTCTATGAGATTCCTCTCTAGAGACAACAGTAAAAGCAGTTTTTACTGAGGGTAGTGGATCACTGGTTAACAAGATAGTCCTAAGTGGTTGGTACACATCATCAAGCCCTATAAAAAATTGCATAAAGTTTTATCAGACTATTAAAATCATTAAACTCTTTAGAGGCTTGACAAGTGCACGTAGGCGGTTGAACTATAGAATAAAATTGTTTCCACATAGTATTCAACTTATTATAATACTCAGCAACAGAACTACCATTTTGAGTTAAACTATTGATTTTTTGATGCAAATTAAACATCACACAACCATCAATTCTATCATAAGTTTACCTAAGATTAAGCCACACATCTCTAGCATACTTAGGAAAAAACCTGACCTAAGTACAACTCTTCACATACAGAATTAATCAACCAAGACAAAACAACTTAGTTACACCTTTCCCATTGATTAGCAAGTACTTCATCATCAACATATTTAACACAAGTACCATCAATGAAATCTAGTTTATTTTTAGCTTGTAAAGCAAGTTCATAGATTTAGACCATACAGAATAATTCTCAGTTCCTTTCAACTTAACACTGATAATAGACAAATTAGAAGTGTCACTAGGATGAACAAATAAAGGATCACTGATGTCTAACTTTCTAAGCAATGTACCAACAACTAATACATCACCACCAAGGTTAGGACCTCCTCCTCCCCGTGAGTTCTCAACAGCATCACCCATATCAGAGAATAGAACAACACACAGACAAAACAACCAATAGACAACAAAGAAACACACAAGAACAGTTAGCAAGGGCTAACTTAAATAATCAATAATTCCTAATAGAGCGAAGCTGTGTTAGTGATTCAGATCATGGGTTCCTCACTCAAAAGGTGCCACACAGATCTTTACACAGGAGCTCCAAATACCAAATAACTAAAACCAGTCAACAAAGAACCAATCAAGACAACAAACAATACTGGTCCACCATAACCCGGTCAGGACACCTAGACACAACAAAAACAAAAATAATAACAAAGAGAAAGGAACAATCTCACCAAGAGGGGGCCCAAGTTAGGGTTCTCCTAACCCACAACTAGCACCTTTACTTAGGGTACTGAGTTGTGAGTGCAATTGAAGCAAATATTTTCCACTCCAACCACCAGCTCCGAAAGAATCCTTAGCCAACAATGGTTGACCACAGTACAAACCCTATACTATAGAGAATAAGAAATACAAACAGATAATAGACATGATCTATATAATAAGATCAGATATATTATTATTGACAACAAGAACCAAATCTATATTCAGATCAGATCCCTGATAATACAAGATAATGAAAACAAAACCAGCGAAGACCAGACAACACCAGAATCAAGAGCCTTAAGGCTCTGATACCATGAAGAAATTTTAGGTTTCAACTCACAAACAACAATAACTGAGCCAACATAAACTCAACACAAAGAACATAAAATGTAGACGACAAAACGGTGACAAAATCTTATTTCACCCAACCCAAAAGTACCCAGCCAGTACCTAAGATCTCAGCAAATCACTGAGATCAAACAGTGAACATGAAGTCTTTACAAGATCTGCTTATTAGTTAGATCAGCAAATCATAAGAACAAAAGAAATACAAAGACTTACAAAGACAAGATCAAACCCTAATACAGAAGACTGAGAGAACGAGAGAGAAAGTAAACAAAAAAAATAGACTGAATAATTATCTGATGAGAGAGACTATTCCTTTTATATGATTCTCTGGAAGGTTATCTCGAAGATGCCAAACCAACGGTCAGGATTGACTTAATCCAACGATCACCAATCAGCTCGAACAACCTGCCACAAACTCCAACAAACTTCTATAATAGACCAGGCCAAAGGCCAATGGGCTAATAGGCCATATCACCAATGGGTCATAATAAATTTGACCTACATATTATCCATTAAGCCAAAGTTATTAGACTTAGGCCCAAACATAAATAAATCAGCTAACAATGTCACAAGTAACTAGTAATTGAATTAGAGAATTTGTACAAATATTGTAACACAATATTTTAACAAATAAAGTATTGCGTAAGTTGTTTTGAATTAATATATAGAGTAATTTGGGTGACAAAAGAATAATAAAATAATTAGAATCTCTCACTACGAATACCACGTGTCGGTCACAACACTATAGATAACACTACCCAACCACGGTGGCAATGTGTTTGGGGTCAAGCTAGGGGAGAGGTAGCATGTAAATGTGCGGAGCCACCCCAAGCCCAAGGGGTGCGGGCACACACCTTGAAAAAAAATTAGTGTTTATATTTACGCGTTTATCCCCACCGCACCTCAAAAAAAAAATTCAATTGCACCCTTTGGTTTTTTGAAACCGGCCCAAAAAAAACAGTGTTTATCGTTAGACCAATTGAAATAGTTGGTAGCGTAGTAGCCCAATATTAAGAATTAGCCCAATAGACTTTTATAAGTTGTAATTCGTATTTTAAAAAAAAAACAAAAGAATAATACCTACTTCCTAAAACAAACAGAGCACAGCACTGTCAACACCAAAACCCCTTTGCCTCCATGGACCACGATTGTTTCGATGTTTCAATTCGATTCTAGATATGCAAATCCAAGAATTTGGAAACCGTTTTAACAAGGTAACATCTGAGTTACTTATTTGTCTTAATAGTTTGAGTTCTTATGATAATTTTGGTGAGTTTGATGTTCCAAAACTACTACGATTAGCCGAGATGCATCCACATGATTTTGATGATGGAGATAAAAGAAGACTTCCCGTTGAACTTGAGAGCTACCTTGATAATGTAAAAGTGGATACATGATTTACCAAATTGAATGGTTTATCAAGTCTTGTACAATTGATGGTTGAAACAAAGAAACACCTTAACTTTATATTGGTGTATCGTTTATTGAAGTTAGTTCTCACATTACCCGTCGCAACCGCAACCGTTGAAAAAAGCTTTTCGGCAATGAAGTTTGTGAAGAACAATTTACGTAATAGGATTGATGATGAGAATTTAAACGATAGTTGTATTGCTTTTACTGAAAAAAGACTTGCTTAGAAACGTGAAGATCGAAGATGTTATAGATATATTCCAAAAAAATGAAGACCCGAAGAGAACAACTTTAAGGGGGCTATTTGGTTGATTAAGTGTTGAATCAATAAGAGGTCTGAATGGTTAAGATGTCTGAATAGTTAAGTGCTGAATCATTAAGTTGGAGCTCTTAACGGTTAGTATTCTTGTCCCACATTGGTAGGAGAGCCTCATTAAGGTTCAGACTAGTTCAGTGCTTAATGGTTCAGCAACATCTCAAATCTTAGGGGTTGTTTGGTAGCCTCCTAATGACCATTCAGTAGGTACCTCTTAATGATCCATAACCTGTGAATGGTTAAGAGGTAACCATAAGTCTGAATGGTTAAGAGGCAACAATAAAGATGTTACCTCTTAATCATTCATACTTAAGATTACATCTTAACCATTAAGAGACTAAGAATCATTCAGATGTAACATCTTAATGACCATTCAGAGGCTACCAAACAGCCCCTTAATGATTCGGCCTTAATAATTCCATTCAACGCTTAATGGTTCAGAGCCTCATTAAGAGGCTTACCAAACAACCCCTAAATTTTAGAATTTTGTTATGCATACGTAGCGATGTTTAATTACTTTTGTCTTCTTTTTGTTGATTATATAGTTTTAGTGTTATTATTTTTTGTATACGACCCGACTCGGGCCAGCTGATGCATATACGACTCAGGGGCTTAGAGATTCCGCACCCTATGAAAAAATTTTCTGGATCTGCCACTAAGCATGTAGCAAGTGTAGCATTGCATGGGATGTCAGTGGTGCTCATAGTGATGGCGATAGTGGCCAGTATGAGCCTGTGGTGAGGTGGCAACAGTGACCTGGGTGGCGGTTGTTGTGGAATGATCTAGGTGGTGACAACGATGGAGTTCGCGTGGTTTTACTTGTAAGTTTAGAGTTTTTTAAACAAAGTTTATATCTTAGGAATGTTTTTATACAAGATAAAAACGGCAAATCAACAAAATGGCCATCCCACGATATGAGTTAAACAAAATAATCTAGATTTGTTTACAACAATAATGTTGAGTTTTTTACCTTTTAATTAAGTTTTTAGGCAACTAGACGCTTCCATGAGAGGCACCCCTGCATCGCTTAACAGATTAAATTTTCTTCATCAGATTCTTTGAGGAATCGTGATTTGATTTGGTAGGGCAGCCCAATCAAATCACGGTTTTATAGAGAATCTGGTGTAAGAGCATTCACAGTAGCTTCCCCATTCCCCATTCCCTCACAACCAATCACAATCACATATTACACTAAAAATCATTACAGTTTCTCTCTCCTCTACTCACAACTACTTTCAACAAATACTAAAAAATAAATACACCTTCCAGTTTTCCCCAAAATATTCCTAAGTAACCCCAATTATACCGATCAACAGTAGATTCCCCATTTTTCTTCACTCACAACCACTCACACCCACCCCATATAATTTGGGGACATACTCACATAAAATGGGGGAGCTATTGTGAATGATCTAACAAATTAAATTTGTTCATGGATTTCCTTAGTCATGCATGGATGTTAATTATGCCAAAAGAAGCATTGGTTAAATGGATTTTTGTGTAGTTATCATTGTTTTTTTCTCACATGTGGAATTTTAGTAATTTTCCCAAATAAAGTATAAAACGCTTAATATAAAACTTATGCCCCACCAAAAAAATAAATAATCCAATGGTGAAGACATCATCCACTTCACAAGCACAATAAAAGCTCCTCTTCTGCACAGGATAACGTCCATATGGTCTAGCCGCCAGTCTCTCTTAAATAATAATATCATCTGCTGCTTTTGGCATTTCTCTTTCTTGACATCGACAGCTTCTGTAAGAGCCAACATCTTTATAGTTTATACTCAAATATATGTGGGTGTCTCTTTCCTCGATTGCAGCATCTTGTGGAACAAAGTGCACATCAACTGTTAGTTATTTGCTTCACTAAAACAGATCTAGATTTGAAGTTGGATCTTGTTTGTTTCTTGAGGTGAAAATGATGGGTTCGTCTGCTTCTTCGCCTGATTTCTTTCATGCTTGTGTTCAGCAGTTTGGAGACACCAACATTAGTACTGTTCTCCAAGTTGATCCTAGGGGTGTTTGTGTTTCAATGAAACGTGATGTGAGTCAGTTGGTATCGCATACGGGTCGTTTGCAAGAGGATATGGAAGCGCGTAAGAGCAAGAGAATGAAGCTGTATGCGAAGGAGGACAGCGGCGGTGGTGACTCTGATGGGCAGCTCAAGGTGTCACATATAACGGTGGAGAGAAATAGAAGGAAGCAGATGAATGAAAACTTGAGTGTGCTTCGTTCACTCATGCCTTGCTTTTATGTGAAAAGGGTAACTACTAATTGAATTTTAATAATTCAAAGTGTATATAGTTCATACTTACACTTCGACAAAGTAGAATTTCATTAGAGTAAGGGGCTATTTGTTTCAGCTCTTATTGAGACAGATGTCAGAATCGTTCGGACATAGTTCAATAATTACCTTTTACTGGTTCATCACTTATCCATTAAAAAGTTGCCAAACAGCCCCTAAAATTGTTTTTTAGCGACAAAAGTGAAAGCTATAAGTGTTATTGGTCTCACCGACAGGGCAAATTATTATCTGACTAAGCAGTAAAAGTTTTCTTAATGTTCACCAAGTATTTAAACTTTCTTTTTTCATTTTTATCAAACATGTTGCATGAAACTTTCAGGGTGATCAAGCATCAATAATTGGAGGAGTAGTTGATTACATCACCGAATTACAACATATTCTACGGACCCTAGAATCCAAGAAACAAAGAAAAGCTTACAATGAATCAATCCTTAGCCCTAGATTTATTTCAAGCCCTCGAAAACCGCCACTTAGCCCTAGACTAAGCTTGCCAATTAGCCCAAGAACTCCCCAACCAGCAAGCCCTTACAGACCCATGTTGCATCCATTCATAGCACCATCATTCGACACTTCACCGGTTGGTTCTTTCACAAAATCAGATCATTCTAATGAGCTCGTGGCTAATTCAAGGTCAGCCATTGCTGAAGTTGAGGTTAAGTTTGTTGGTGGTGATCTTCTTTTGAAGACTTGCTCTAATCGAATACCGGGCCAAGTAACAAGAGTAATCGAAGTTCTTGAAAATCTATGTCTTGAAGTTCTTCATGTTAACATTGGTGTTATTGATGATGCCATGGTTAACTCCTTTACCATCAAGGTAAGCCAAAATCATTTTTCTTTTTTTTTTTTTCTTTTTTTTTGTTATTTTTTGATTTTTTGCATGTTAATTTCAATACAAAATCATATGAATTGCATGCACGCTTTTAATGTCACATAAAATCATTGTTGAGCAACATTTACTCCTTTTATATTCCCTTTTTCCTTATTTTAACTGGATTAAATTTGTTTACGAATTATTATTTCAAAGAAATTATTGAAGGTTAATAATTCAATATCATCGTTTATATATTGTGACATTTCATAAGTTACAAAAGAATATTACATATTTTTGGGATATCCCTTCTAAATTTTTAACGCAAACTTACTATTTTGCATATTGATCACTCCTACAAAAAGATAATTTATAACATTAAAACAATCCTAAAAGGCTAAAACAGTCGCAAGTACTCATTCTAACCATTATGCATCGTTTGTCAATCAGTTTTTGTCTTGTTTAATGTAAGTAGATCAAAAGTTTATATTTAAACATGTATCCTTTATATTACTGTAATTTTGATTGATGTCTTGGCTTTGCTTTATGGTAGATTGGAGTTGAATGCAAACTAAGTGCAGAAGAACTTGTTCAACACATTCAACAGACATTCTGCTAACCTTTACTTGCATTAATCTTCGTTTTCAATCTTCAATCTCACCCTCCTTTGTGATGGTAATCTTTTTTTGAGAACATACGCATGATGTTCAACTCGACAAGTTAGGCATGATGCCTAGAAACTCAGGAAGGCTTAAAAAAACAAAAAGAGTTGTCTGGATATTGTGCTTGATTACAATGCTCAAAACCCTAATTACCCCCTTATAAAAAGATTAGACTAGCTTAGCATGTTTAGTTACTATAACTTCTGTGTTGATTGATCATCCTTGAACTCTATTTTTATAAATATATAGAGATGACTTTAAAGGAAAATTCTTGAATAATAAACCAATTAGATTGTTTGCCTTTGATCACATGGCTATGTCGTGTTGGCGAGTTGATAGGTTTTGGGTTGGCATGTGTTTGGTTTCATGTAACATGTCAATCCATTTAAATGTTTGTGTATAAATTTGGGTAATAACTAGTTAATTCGTAATAATTTAAACAATCACTTGCTCCGGCTTCAATGAAACTTTTTTCAAATTGGTATGGTGTAATTAATTGTTTTTTTTTCTTTACCTTTATAATTACAAATACACTACTACTAGAAAAATAAGATTTTGCTACAAAAATTTCTTACAGAAAAAAATTCGTCACAAATTTTAACAAAGTTGCTACTCATTTGTGACGAAAAAAAAAATCTATAATTTTTTTAGCAAATTTGCAACACAATATATCTATAAATTTTTAAAAAATTGCGTAGGAAATGCGTTACAAATTTCCGAAACTATGTTTTCGTCACAAATGCGTTGAAAATTGTGTTACAAATGTGTAGTAATTGGTTTGCGACGAGTGTTTTTCTAACATCAAGGTTTTGTTGAAATTGCGTCATAAATCTTGATGTATGACGCATTTTCAACAAAACCTTAATGTTAGAAAAACCCTCGTCGCAAACCAATACAACACATTTGTAACACAATTTTCAACGCATTTGTGACGAAAACATGGTGTAGGAAATTTGTGACGCATTTCCTACGCAATTTCCTAAGAATTTGTACATATATTGTGTCTCAAATTTGTTAAAAAAAATTATAGCTAAATGTCACTTTTTAGTAGTGATAATTTTATATATTTAGCTCAATATTAAAAAAGAAAAACGAACGGAATGATGGGAGACTGATTTACCGATATATTATAAAGAGTTGGTAAATAGTTAAAGAAAAAACTAATTTCACATTTATATAACATGTTACTTGTTAGAGAAAAAAAGATAAAAATAAAAATAATATAACTTTAAATATACATTAACATTTTCATCTCTAAAATCAAAATAAAAACTTCTATAGAATTAAACCTTTAATGGGGTAAACAAGTTACCCATTGATTACATGCGGGTCATGTTTAGGTTAACCGATTCATTAGACATGCCTTGTTCAGATCATGGGTTGACATATTTAATAAAATAGGTCGTGTAAACTAGCCCAAAACCAATTTTTCATGTCGTGTAATGAGTCATGTTAAAAATCTAAGATGATTGTCTCTACCTGTCCATAAACATCGACTACTCCCTCGTTGTCCACCCTTTATATTCAAATGACAAATGTTAGTTTCTTCACTTCCTAGTTATCTATTTATTCTATATAATACATGTGAACCAAAAAGTGTTATGCCAAGATCTTGACTTATTTTTATATAATATATGTGAACCAAAACTGAACCAGAGTGTTATGTAGGGTTGGTTTTAGGAACCCCATGGTTTCACAATTGATTCTATATGCATTAATGGCACATTTATTATATTTTATATGGTTGGAGAAACAATGCAAGAAGACATGTACATATAGTGATACACATTAAGTATTCGTACACTCCATATAATAGCTATTGATATGGTGAATGTTGACGTAGGAGGAGGGGTGTGCCTATAAATGTTGGATTATATTTGGACACACCATTCTTTTCGTCCTTCACATGCATGTTTGTGTCTTAAATTGTAAATCTAACCATAAATGTTGTTTTGATAATATATATTTGAAAGAATCATACAAATTGTCATTTAGTTATTACTCAAATTGCATCCTTATCCTTTACGAAAAATTTTCACTCTTATGTCACGTGAGGGGCAAATCTGTCTTTTCACCCCTTATATCTTCTATCCTGATTCTACCTTATAAAGTTCAGAAAAAATTAGGGCTTCATTCTTGAAAAAAATTAGGGCTATTAATATCCCACCCTCTTTAACCCTCTATAACAAACCCCATCCATCTTCCACACCCTCATCATCCTACACCAACACGCAGATTATGAGCTAATATCTTATAAGCTGGAAAATCAAGTGACTCCTCTGCTTCACCCTCAGCCAAGCTCTTTCTATCAATCAGTGACTCAATCAGCTACACCCACCAAATATAACAACAATTAATCCAAGAAGACACTGACCCAGATCACAAAATCATAAATTTAAACTTGTGGAAACGATTGCTTGTTGGAAACTGATATTTTCTTGAATCCACCATTAACATGTGGATTAATATTCAAGAAACATGATCTCTGAATCTTGGGTTTTAGAAAGAGGGTTGAAGTAAATGGTGGAGAAGAAGTGGTTAAAGGTAGATGATGAAATCGAAGAGCAGCCATTGATGATAAAGATTGAAAATCTGTAATGCAGAGATTAGTGAGTTGTGTTGAATACCAATGAAAGAGATAGAGAGAATCATGAGATGGAGAGAGTTATGAGATATGAGATAATAATAATAATAATAATAATAATAATAATAATAATAATAATAATAATAATAATAATAATAATAATAATAATAATCTAGAGAAAGCTGAAAGGGATGACAGAGAGATGAGTAAATCTAATTTTTTGGTTTTATGTTTTTTTTCAAAAATATTGGTTTGTGATTTCTAGAAATTGGGTGAGTTGACAGATTTTTCCTTCACGTGAGGGGCATGTAACTAACATAACCGAGATTTTTAACCGGGTTTGGTCTAAAGGACAGAGGGTGTAACAAATGTATAAATCCAAGGACATAAGGAGTATAAATTTTCCATAAAGGATAGAGGAGGCAATTTAAGTAATAACTAAAGGACAATTTGTGTAATTCTCTCTATATATTTTTATAATTAAATGATTAATCAAGGCTGTTGCTAAAAAAAATATAAGTCCAATGTTAGTTCAGAGTCCGAGGAAGGGTAAAAGGGTTAAAGGGTTTAGTTTTGCCTAACGCAGGTCGTTGTGTCCCTCTACGTTGCAAAACATAGAAGGAGGTTCAAGAGTATTATGTTTTGAGTGTATTGATTCTGGTTTGAGTGAGACTCAAAGCCAGAAATGTAGTTATAAACTTAAGTGGAGTGTTGGTGTGATAAAGAGAATCTCTCACTCGTGAATTGTCAAAGAGAATAGAAGAATGTGTAAGTGTGGAAGTGAGAAAGGTGTGATCAGATCTGAGGAGGTGATCTGATTTATAAAGAAAGTGTAAGACCCTAACCCGAAATCATGTGGTTAATGACTAATCTTAAGGGTTTTGACCTTACGTAAAACCACACCCGATTAAAACTTTTAAAATTATCAGAGACTTAAATTGTTGTGATCAATACATTTGAGATTTCCATAGGTTTTACATTTTTAGCTACTAAAATAGAAAGTAGGTTCACAATTCTTAACGGGAGTATCTTGAATCTATTGCGGAAGCTTGATGAGTGTTCGGGTGCGTTCGGCTCTTCTCGTGACTTGATCATTGTTCTGGAACTTCCATTAAAGGTATACCTAGCACCATTACATAGATAA
Organism: Ambrosia artemisiifolia; assembly: GCA_032199755.1. Classification (NCBI taxonomy): domain Eukaryota; kingdom Viridiplantae; phylum Streptophyta; class Magnoliopsida; order Asterales; family Asteraceae; genus Ambrosia; species Ambrosia artemisiifolia. The sequence goes on along the minus strand of CM063526.1, from coordinate 27,339,375 downwards.
TGGTTAGTTGTGTTGATAATAACACCTTTTAAATAGTTACACAATGATACGCGTCAAAACGGAACGAAAGAGTTTGGATGGCAAAACAAATATTTTGGGATTACATCCTGCCGTAAGCTATGTTGCCAGCGTAAGCTACGTTAGTCAATGGATAAAATTTCCCGAGAGGTCCTGGTTTAAGCTACGCTGCCAGAGTAAGCTACGCTGGCCACTGGACAAATTTTCTGAGAAGGCCTGGCGTAAACTACGCTGCCAGCGTAGCTTACGCTGGCACTGGCTGAAAATATGATGTTTTCGCTTGTTTTTTCCCACTTTTGGCTATTCTTTTACTTATGTTCAAAGCCATTCCGAGGGACAATTGGGGACTCATTGATACCATATTATCATGTTTATAAGATACCATTTCTCAAATCAAATGCACATTTTCGGTTATTCATTGCTTATGTTGTTTTTACCCAAATCGACCCGTTAAGGCCATAGTTTATACAAAGCCTTATTTTACCGTTCAAAAGGAATAAGAATCATATTGTCAACCCATTAGACACTTGTTTAACTAAAAACATCAACCAGTTTGTTTCATTATGACCCGGTTCTTAGATTTAACCCTTAGTGGATCTTCAAAATTCCCAAAATGCCCTTATAGGCAAATATTTCTTATTTATCCAACCATGGCGAAACCACTTGATTTAAGTCCATTGCTTTTGACTCTATAACTTGTTTGGAACCCTCTAAAACCTTACGGATTTAGATTTTCACCATTCTCAAGTTTTCTCTAGGTTTAACCAATTCTAAGCGCATTAACGCGCATAGACATAATTATGGAGAATAACTTACTTAATTGGCACCCTCGCTTGATGTGGGTGGTTTTAGTACACATATTACTTCGCCCGAAGGCGTTTATTTAACTACAGACTTACTGGGTGCTCTTGCCCCAATTTCATCCCTTGGTGACTCCATTCCACAATACCTTGGCATCATGTACCATATTCTCAACATGCTTACCTGTGGAAGAATTTCCTCAACACGCATTAAGTATTTGGTATTCAAATGGTGACGCATCACCATTTGACACATTTCACAAAACACATTGAACGCAACATTAGACCTTGGTGGTTTGCATAAAATATATGTTTCAATCTATTATACAAGTTTTAATCTATTTAAATGCTTCTCTCCGTTTGTTTACAACAAATCTCCTTTTTAATAGTTATAAAACAAGTTATTAGATAACTCTTCGTGATTTGACCAGTTTGGTGAATTCTACCACTTGCGTGCGACACATCATTTCATTGATTGTTGTGAAACAACTTTCTACTTGATTTCACCCGTATAGACCCGTTAGTGGGTTCACCACTTGGGGTCCTTCCTTTTATCCCATACTCGATACTCATTCAATAATATGCAACACATATCTATCATGTTTAAGTCTATTGGCGTAAGTAACACTTACCTTATATCCACTCTTGTTTCCTTGCACTTTGGGCCTGTATTCACTTGATCCGCTTTGTGTGTTAATCCATCCCTTCCAAGCTCGCACCTAGCTTGATAAGATCAACCTTCGCTATACTCATAAGATTGATCAAATTAGTCATCATGTCCAATAACTAACACATCTCATGAGTTTATTCACACCATTATATTACATTCTAATCTCGGGTCAGTTTGACTTCTAAAGGTCAACTACCCTTAGCATGATCATGTGCACTAGAATAGGGCAAGGTCTCTAATTTGGACTATCCCTTCATTTATCATATCAAAGTCATCAAATATATTGCACATACAATTTCCTAATCATCATTAGGCTACTAAATATCATATGGCGTGATCTATCTTCTAAGCTACTTCATATTTCATATACGAGTATTTCCAAGTTACCCAATCAAGTTATCACCTTAGTTTACAAACAAGGTCATTGAGGTGTTTCATCAAACACCTTGTAGGCATCATTTACAACTTAGTTTCTAAACTCCATAGGTCTTATGGATGCTACTTCCTTCCACCCTATTCATGATGGTTTGGCATTTTCATCACCCAAAGCATAATTATACCATGTTACACATTATAATAACTCCAAGGAATCACCAAGATTACTACATGTATGTGGTTTCAACCTAGAGGTTGAATCCCAAATTTCACATATTAACATAATCATATGAGTATAATCAAATACACATAGAAAATGCAATTCATAACCGAATTGTACTTGATTGAGGTTCCCTAAAGCTAGAGCAACCTCTAACAATCTACAATAACGTTTTATGAAAACCCTAGATTTTAACCCTTAACATAAACCCCCAATTCAGCATCAAGACTCAATTTGAAGGTTACCTTAAGGTTTATTAGAACCTAGATGATGGATTTGCACTTAATGCACTCGAATTTGATCTTCAATTGTCTTTGATTCATGCTCAAATGAGGTTTAGAGATATGTGTGTGTGTATTTCATCTCCTGATGAAATATCGATGCACACAAACATATATATCTTCCATATTAAATCAAGTTTATCAACTTGACCAGATTGGCCCCTCTTGTTCCAATTTCCATGTTTATTAGATAACATCACTCTCTTGGTTAGTCTCTATTGTTGAGTTTTAGCCCGTTTTTAGCCTTTGATTAAAACATCCACCATTAAATTCGCTTTGTTATTTAATCACGCCTAATGATGTATTTAGGCGAGACAAAATTTCAGGGTGTTACAGAAAGCGTCTTCTTCTTTGAGTAAGCATAATCTCTTGATCCATGTTGCAACTTAGGGACTTGCCACTTTTAGCCGAGGGTGGCTTTGGACCTGTGGTCCATGTGTTGCAACGTCTCCACAATGTGGACAGTTGTATGTTTTGACCGAGAAGTGTGATGACAAGACAGGTCATCTTTTATGATCAGTGTTTTACCAACTTTAACCTTTTTACCTTTTAATCTTTCAATCCGGATTATGTAATATTATTAACTTATTTTGCTTTAGGCTACCCACGTCATCAGCCCCCCAAGTCAGAGGTGTTTGTGGCATAGCTCAAAGGCTTCTGACTTTGTACTTGGTTTACAGATGTTAAAGGTTCGAGGGTTGAAAGCTTGGCTTGGTTTCAGGAGGTTTTTTCCTCTGGATTTGAATTTCGAAGTGACACTTGATGTGACAAGTTTTAGTGCTTTCTGAGGCGGTTTTAATGCAGGCTATGATTATAGCTATTGTTATTATATTGATAACTTTTTTTTTATTTTTCATAATCACACTTTCCCCTTTCAATCGACGGTTTCTTCATCTCTCTCTTAGGGTTTTTCGTCATTGCCTCAGGTTAGTTTTCTTTTCTGTTGAATGATCTTGAGTATTACAGAGTGTCTTTTGGTCAATTACATCCACATGGTTTGGCCCGTGTTTTGCACTTTGAAATTCTCTGTCGAGCCCTTGGCTATGATCCAAACCTTCTAATGTTTCGTTGTTTCTTTCGATTGGCCAAGAATGGCGATTGGAACACATTTGAAACATCCCAAGTTGATACTTGCTTGATTTCTTCACATGTAACTACGGTTGGTGTGTGGAAAACAAAGTTTTTCTAGGTTTCAAAATCCATTCTTTTGTTTAAACCTGTTTGGAGGCATCTTGATGCTGTTCTGAATGAGATGGAACCATCTGAATCTGAGTTGGATGAGAACTTTCTCAAGGCCCTTCGAGAATGTCCTTCGAGGCTTCGCCCTTTTGCTGAGCCCTTTTTAGATTTATCCGGGATTAGTATCTGGTGGGATAAACAGGGTAGAGATCCGGTTCTTTTGAGGGGTGATGGGTATGCTATTTTTATATTATTTACTTTGTTTTTTCTTCCTTGATTGATGCCTATGCCCTTTATTTTTCTCGTTCTTTGCAGTCATGTCTGCATTGGATTTCATCAAGAGTGATGATGTATCAGGCGTTGTGTTCAAGGATGCTGAGGCTGTGGAAGGGGAGGATGTTTAGGTGAAATATGAGTAGGGTAGGTTTGATGGTGTAAACTATGTGCATGTTCCAAACGTGAAGGGTTTTTAAACCCTAGCTCTTCCAAGGCTTCAACCAGGCGATCAAGTCGTCGTTTGTTGAAGGATGCAAAGCAGGCTGATGTGTCTGAAGCTGTTAATGTGAGTGATGAGATTAAAGACTCTAAAGATGACAAGGATGAGGGGGTTCAGGTTGATGTTCCTGAGAAAGTGCCGAGTGTTGTGGCAAAGAAGGGGAAGGGTAAGAAAACTATGTCTACTAAGGTTGTTATGCTAAAGAGTGTCGAAGGTTCAACTAGTGTTGAGGGTGAAAGGGTCTATACCCCTGGTTGGAGTGTGAAGGTAGATGATAATTTTAAATCCTTTGCAGTGTGTGAGGATGTTCTGGCTCATCTTGCTCCCCCTAGTGTAAGGGACAACTAGGAGTGTATGGATGATTATATGTTGTTAATGAAGATGATGATGGAACCTGCAATATCTTGCAGCCATGTTTCCCGGAGGTGTAAGCAGGTTTAGGAAAAGGAAAGCTGAATATGAGGAGTTTGCCCAAAAGAAGAAGGAGATAAAGCAATCCCTTGTTGCCTTAAAGAATGATGCCCTTGAGTATGCTGAAAAGGATAAAACCCTGATTGCCCTCATTGATGAGCTTAAGAAGGCTCATGAGGCAGAAGTTGCAAAGCATGAAGCTGCAAGGGTTCAAGTTGAGGTAGATAGGGCAGCATTGGATGTTGAGAAAAAGGTTTTTGAGACAGAGAATGGGAGGTTGGAGGCTTCGCTTGCCCAAGCTTTGGCCGACAATAAGTGGTTGATTGAAAGTGGATTCCAGCAGGTGGTCACGTACTTTTGTCATTCGGCTGAGTTCAATTCTGCTTTGGGAGAGGTCTACACCAAACTACTTGTTCATGGGAAGCATGCAGGTTACATGGCTGGGTTTAAAGGTCACGAAGCTGGGCAGGATTTGGAGCAGTCTCCTCTTTCCCAACCCAACTCTATGGATGTGTTTAAAGAATCGGTTGTGAAGATGGAGCATTTAACCTATCCTTATGTTACCCAGGTTTCTTCTTTCTATGGTAAGCCATTGCAGGGTCTGAAGCAATTGAAGCCTCCAGGTCTAAGTGAGGCAGTGTGTGCTGAAATCCTTAAAGAGTTTTCCAAGAAGAGGACCTACTCTGGTGATAGTGAGGAGACCCATGATGTGAATGAAGGTGGTCAAAAGGATGCGAGCTTGGATGCTTCAGGAATTTGTGGAGATGGTGCTGAGAAGAAGCCTAAGAAAGTAAGGAAAGCAAAGAAGGCCAAGGTTGGGGAGACTGTTGCACTGGAGGAGGAAGCCTCGAAGCCTTCTCCTTCAGGTGGTGTTGCTTGAATATCCTATTCTTTCTTATTCATAGCTTTCTTAGCACTGTGTTTGTGAATAATTAATCATCTCTTGTGGTAGTTTTAAACAATGTTACTTTTGTGGAGCCTAGTAAGGTTCTAGGTATGGTGGTAGGCTTTGTTAAAGCCGTATGAACAATGTTTTATGTTTATGGCTTACTAAAGCCTTTTATGTTAATATGCAGCCCTTAAGGCTTATTAGGTATGTTTGTGTTTGCTTAGCTTGGTTGTCAACTTTATTTCATGTGTGTGTGTGTTTGTGTTGTTTGTCTTTGTACTTGTTAGGGAATGTCTTACCGGTAGCACCTTAAAAGGTTGGATGCTGCAATCACCCATCCTTAATGCAGTCTAGGCAGACAAGTCGCCACCTATCCTATGTACACTACTTAGTGTTTTTTAGTATTTCATAAGTTTGTTTAAAAACTTAAGGAACAAGTGGTATAGGTTGTTCAAACCCATCTATGAGACATGTAAAGAAGAAACTTTGTTTATCTCATGGAATTGGATTGATCTAGGAACTCACCCTTTATATAAGTCCATTCAACTCTTGAACCTATTGAGCGGTGTGGCCTGGGAGCTCATCCCCTTACATGGCCCATGCCATGGAGTTTGGTGTAGGCTGTTCAAACCCGTCTATGAGACATGTAAAGAAGAGACTTTGTTTATCTCATGGAGTTAGATTGATCTAGGAACTCACCCCTTATATAGGTTCGTTCAACCCTTGAACCTATTGAGCGATGTGGCATGGGAGCTCATCCCCTTACATGGCCCATGCCATGGAGTTTTTTGCAAGATCCTCAACCTGATAATAGGATAGAAAGACAAATATAAAAAGGGGATCCTCTGATCCTTTCATTCATTCCTAACTTGAAGGTTACATTAGATAGTTTGGATTTGACAACATTTTTTGAAAGCTAAACAAAGAACCTTTTAAGATTTTTGCCATTCCAATGGTGGGGAAGCTTCTTGCCTTCCATGTTGGCAATCTCGTAGGATCCTCCTTTGTGGGTTTCAAGGATTGTGTAAGGACCTTCCCACTATGGTCCAAGTTTTCCTTGGTTTCTTTTTTGCTTGCTTCGTTGTTCCTTAGGACCAAATCTCCTGGCTTGAAGCGTTCATGCTTGACACGAGCGTTGTAGTAAGACTCAATTTTTTTCTTGTATCGAGCCTCTTTAATGGCTGCTGAGTCTTTGGCCTTTTCAAGGAGATCTAAATTGAGTAAGGCTTCACTTTCATTAGCCTTGATGTCCACATGAAGCGTTCGAGGTGTTGTAACTCCTATTTCAGCAGGAATCAGAGCTTCAGAACCGAAGACAAGGCTATAAGGTGTCTTCTTGTGGCTTGTTTTTTCAGTGGTTCTGATGGCCCATATGACACTTGGAAGTTCGTCAAGCCATTTATAACCTTTCCTGCCAAGCCTGGTCTTGATCCCTTCAACGATGCTCCGGTTCATTCTTTCTACTTTTCCATTCGATTGAGGGTAGGCTACCGAGCTGAACACTTGTGTGATTAGGTATTCTTTGCACCAGGAGCTAAAAGGCTTCTCAGCAAATTGCTTGCCATTGTTCGTGACTAACACCCCAGGAAGGCCGAACCGACATATGATATTTTCCCATACAAATTCAATGATTTGTTTTCCAGATATCATCCCCAATGGTTTCACTTCGGGCCATTTTGTAAAGTAATCCACTGCCACAAGTAGGAAGTTGACTCCTCCCTTGGCAGGAGGGAAGGGACCAACTATGTCCATTCCCCATTTATGAAATGGCCAGGCTGAGTCAATGGAAATCATGTCGTTTTTTGAGCTTTTTGGAACAGGAGCATGGATTTGGCAAGCTTCACATTTCTTCAATTGCTCGGTTGCATCATGGTGCATAGTTGGCCAAAATAAGCCAAGGTTCATGAGCTTTGCCACCACTATTCTTGGACCACAATGAGCTCCACATATACCCTCATGAACATCCTTGATAAGATCCTGACTTTGTTCAGGGCCTACACATCGAAGCAATGGAGCCAAATAGCCTCTATTGTAGAGGATATCTTCTTGAGGCACATATTGCTTAGAGTTGATTCAAACCCTTTCAGCCTCCACATGATCTTGAGGAAACTCACCATTCTTTAAGAATGCTATGAGGGGAGTCATCCAATTTGATCCAGCTTCAGTGATCATATCTTGAACTTCGAGTTCTGATATGGAAGGAGTCTTGAGCACTTCGACTAACACTTTTTTGGTGAGGTGTGCAAAGTTCAACGAACAAGCTTGCTAAGGGCATCAGCTTTTCTGTTTTGTGACCAGGGAACCTGCTTGATATTGCAAGACTGAAATGTGTTCATGATTTCTTTTGCCTTTTCCCTATATATCTTCGTGTTGGGTTCCTTGGCGATGTAGCTGTCGTTCACTTGGTTTGACACCAGTAGTGAATTAGTGAAGACTTGAAGCCTTTGGACATTCGTTTTTCTAGCAAGCTTCAGCCGAGCTATCAAGGCTTCATACTCTGCCTCGTTGTTAGTTTTCTGAAAATCAAGTCGAATAGCATAGGTAAATTCTAACCCTTCAGGGTTAATTAGAACGAGGCCTGCCCCTGAACCTTCGACGTTGGAAGCCCCGTTAGTAAAAAGCTTCCACGCTTCAGGGTCAGGGGACTCATCCATGGTGATGTTAACTTCAGCCATGTTTTCTTTCGGAATTTCAACAAAGAAATTAACAAGTATATGTGCTTTGATTACTTTTCTTGGGACATAGGTAATTTTGTGTTCACCTAGTTTGACAGCCCATTTGGCCAATCGTCCCGAGGTTTCAGGTCTTTCAAGCACACTTTTAATGGGTTGATTAGTGACCACTTGTATTGGGTGTACCTAAAAGTACCTTTGAAGCCTTCTGGTTGTTTGTACAAGAGCCATGGCTAATTTTTCCAAAGGAGGGTACTTGACCTCTGGTAACTTTAAGGATTTACTGAAGAAGTAGACGGGTACCTGAGCTTTGTCTCGTTCGATTGTGAGGACAGCGTTGAGGTCTTCTTTAGTAACTGACAGATAGACAGAGATCGTTTTCCCTGTTTCAGGAGCAGCAATGGTGGGAAGGGAAGCAAGATGTTGTTTCAGCCAACTTGGACGTGAAACGTTTTAATGCTGCAAGCTTCCCGTTCAGACTTTCCACCTTCTTCTTTGTTTGGGGAGATTTCATGTTTAGGACAGCTCAAACCTTGTTGGGATTGCCTTTGATGCTTTGCTTTCCTATGATGTGTCCCAAGAACTTGCCTTCTTCGAACCCAAACGAGCATTTGACAGGGTTAAGCTTCATGGTGATCTCTTTAAGGATGTCGAACGTTTCTTGTATGTCTTTGAACATTTGTTCTTCATTTTTACTTTTAATCACCAAGTCATCAACATAAGCTTCCATCTTCTTGCCAATTTGGTTGGCGAAGACTTTATCCACTAGCCTTTGATAAGTTGCACCTGCATTTTTAAACCAAAAGGCATCTTTCGATAGCAAAAAATACCTTTGTCAGTGTGGAAAGCAGTTTTTCTTCATCATCTTCCTTCATTTGTATGTGGTGGTAACCTTTGTAAGCGTCCAGAAAACACTTAAAGGGGAAGCCTGTAAGCTAGTCGACTTTGAGGTCAACTTCAGGCAAGGGATAGCAATCTTTGGGGCATGCTTGGTTGAGATCTTTGAAGTCTATGCACATCCTCCAGGATTCCTCAGGCTTTCGAACCATCACAGGGTTAGCAACCCATGATTGATATTTTACCTCACGGAGGATTCCTGCTTCGACGAGTTTGTCGACCTCTTGGCAAGCTGCCTTGCTTGTTTCAGGAGCAAGGCTTCATTTCTTCTGGACCACAGACTTGACACTAGGGGGAATTCTGAGTTCATGTTTAGCGATATCTCGTGGAATACCAGTCATGTCATTGGGTTTACATCGACATTGTTTTTTAGCAACCCTTCTAGCTTTGAGAGTATATCTCTGGGGAGGTCCGTATTGACCCTGATCCTTTGTTCAGGATAATTTGGGTTAATACTCAGACCTCGTTTATCTCTTCCCCCCTCGTTTCCTTCTACCATGAATACTTCGTTGGAGGGTTGCGACCCCGTTTTTGATAGGGAATTTTACACTTTTTTTACTGATAGAGACGGCAATGTCGAAGGTTACCAGTCCTGGCCTTCTGATGATAATATCGTAGATGGAAGGCAGGTTGAGGACTATGAAAGTAAGTGGTTCGGTTCTCTGCATCTTTCCTTCAGAGAAACTGACATCAAGTGTTACCTTAGATGACTCAACTGGTTGAATCTTGGAGCGTTCATCTAAGCTTAGTAGGTTGAAATATTTTTCAAACATGATCTTTGTGGCTACTCCAGTATCGATGTAAGCTCTTTGTGTCTTGGTGGACCCTGTCAAGGCTTCCACAACAAGAGGATCATAATTCTTTTCTCCTTCTGGTGGTGGGAAGAAAACACACTGGTGTTCCCAAGATTCCAACCTTTGGCGTTTGCTGGGAGCTTCTGGTTCAGCTATGACTATGTTGACTTCTTTATTTTTGCCTTCAACCATATTTTCTTTAACTCCCTTCACCAAATGAGCTAACTCCCCAGATTTAACAGCTTCCTCGATCCTTTTCTTGAGCTGGAAACAATCGTTGGTGTGATGTCCATTTTCTTCATGGAACTCACAATACTGGTTTGAATTTTCGTTTCTCTTGCTCTTTGGTAAGGGACGGGGAGGTCTGAAGCTGTGCTTGACTTCTTCGGTTGCCAAGATTTCTTGAGGGGTTTTTGTTAAAGTAGTGAAGTTTGTCGTTTTGTCTCTGCTTGAAGGGTTCCGACCTTCAAGACTCAGATCCCTTGGATCTTTTGTCATAGGTCTCATAGTTACCTCTTTTCCTATTTGGGCTGGAGCTTCTCCAATTAGCAGCCCTTTTTCTTTGTTCTTTGATATCCACAGCTTCTTCCCCTCGGATACTGCCTTTAGCCCTTTCAAGGGCTTCTTCAAGGGTTCTAGGGAGACTTTTGTTGAAATCTCTGGTGAGGTATTTAGAGTTAATAGCATTCGTGAATCCCGCAACCTTCATTTTTTCGTCAGCACCCACATAGGTGAAACCTTCTCTATCATACCGTTCAATGAAGCATTTAAGGCTTTCATCATCCTTTTGCTTGATCTGGAAGATGACAATGGCATCTTTGATGCAACGTCTTTGCTGAGAGAAGTTGGCCAAGAATCCTCTGCCTAGATCATTGAAGGATCAAATGCTTCTGGTTGGCAGGTCATTAAACCAGATGCGAGCTGATCCGACTAACGTTTGCCTCAACATGAGGCACCATTCAGGGTTTCCCCATTTTTCCATCCGGGCTACCCCAGAGAAGATTTGCAAGTGATCTTCAGGATCTTCAGTACCATCGTACGTTTTTATGTGGGAGGGCATCATAAGTTTGTTAGAGAACTCATAGTCGGCTATCTCCGGGGATAAGCAAGAAAAGCTACTGGGCTTGTACGGCCGGTTAATGTTACTTTCAACTCCTGTGACGTTGTTCCCATTCGAGTTTCCTTGGTGAGCAGCTATTGCCTGGCTGATGAGTTGCTGCCAGGGAAAATGAGCCATCATTTGGGCTATCATGTGAGGCATGAGGCTGAAGCCTTGAAGGCTTTCAAACGTTCTTGTATTGTTGACTCGCATAGGCATGCTCATGGATGCACTGCGAGCCATGGGCAAAGTAGCCATTGCTTGTTCCCATGAAGTGGGAACTGGGGGTGGTACACATGAGATCGGATACTGTAAGAGCTGACACTAATGTGAGTTCATACCCTATGGGTGCACTTGAGATTGAAGGTTGGGATGTGAAAAGGGGGAAGGGAGTAGGACTCGCCATTCCCTGTAGGTAACGTGCGTGATAAAAGGCAGGGAGAGTTGAGCTGGGTCCTGCTCCAGAGCTGGGAAAAGTGGACCGAGAGCTGGAAGGAGTGAGATGGGGAGGACGATGTGGCCCGGGTGAGAACGTAGGCTCTTCCTCATTGTAGTCTAGTCGTATTCTCACTCCTTTTTCCCTTTCCTTCAGCACATGCTGGTTAAAGAGAGACCTTAACTGCAAGAAGTTGTTTAAAACTCCTTCAGGGGTCAGATCTATGCGTTCTAGGGTTCTCACAGTGTTGAGGAGAGGAGATGCCACCCCTGAACGAGAAGGAGTTGGCGTTTGGAAGAGAGAGAACTCCGAAGAGGTTGTACCCGTGGGAGTGCTCCCTGGGGTTGAGAAAGACACAGATTTGTTGGGAGAATTCTGGTCTGTGTTGGGAGAAGACTGGTTCACTTCTTCCGGGGACTCGTGGTCAGACATATCGAAGAGTTGGAGCTACATAATTGATTTTAGAGAGGAAACAATGGCGCAGCCCCACGGTGGGCGCCAACTTGTTGCTACAACAAATATATGTCTAACGTTAGTTCAGAATCCGAGGAAGGGTAATAGGGTTTAGTTTTGCATAACGCAGGTTGTTGAGTCCTTCTATGTTGCAAAACATAGAAGGAGGTTCAAGAGTATTATGTTTTGAGTGTATTGATTCTGGTTTGAGTGAGACTCAAAGCCAGAAATGTAGTTATAAACTCAAGTGGAGTGTTAGTGTGATAGAGAAAATCTCTCACACGTGAATTGTCAAAGAAAATAAAAGAATGTGTAAATGTGGAAGTGAGGAAGGTGTGATCTGATCTGAGGAGGTGATCTGATTTGTAAAGAAGGCATCTTCTTTTTTGAGTAAGCATAATCTCTTGATCCATGTTGCAAGTTAGGGACTTGCCACTTTTAGCCGAGGATGGCTTTGGACCTGCCTATAATTTAACTAAAATTGATCATTTCCTAAAATTATATCTTATTTTCTAATAATTCCTCACATCTCACTCCCCATCCATTTCTCTATATTCTATCTTCATTATTTTTTTTTCTTTCTTCCAGTCTACGATCTTAACTAATACCTATTTTGTTTTACTATCTTTTTCTTCTCAAATTGTTTTTTAATAAAAAAAATTATCAATTTAAAGAGTGAAAGGGGGCCATCAATCATAAAATAGTGTAATCTTACCTAATCTTTAATTCATGAGTTTTGATAGATTTTAACCTAAATAGTGTAGGTTCTTATGATTGATGGTATTCATTGAGAAATTTTTTATGATTGATGGCTCCCATTAACTCTTCAAATTGATAAAAAAAATTATTAAAAATCAATTCGAGAAGAAAAAGATAGTAAAACAAACTAGTTATTAGTTAAGATTGTAGACCGGAAGAAAGAAAAAAAAATAATGAAGATAGAATATAGGGAAATGGATGGGGAGTGAGATGTGAGGATTAGAAAATAAGATATAATTTTAGGAAATGATCAATTTTAGTTAAATTATAGGTAGGTGTGAGAATTTCTAATACGATCTGAACCTAATACAAAATTTTCAGTTTCAGGTTCATGTAAAATTTTTGGATTCGGGTCGGGTTGGACCGGCTAACCCGCGAACCCGACCCGTTAAGCACCCCTAAGTGTTGGCACGTCACCATAGGGTATTATGTTTTATGTTGAAAGATTGAAAATGTACTATATATTATTACCCCAAAAATTGGGATGTTACACACATGCCACGTAAGGTTTTTAAAACTTTGGATAGTGTTTTTCTGATACATTATTTCCTTTTCAACTTCGCTTTTTCACTATTAACCACATTGTGGAAGAAAGTGGGTTATGGTGGTAGAAGAAGACGCTCAGTAGAGCATGTTGAAAAAGAAGTAAATGTACATCTTTTTTCTCCAAAGAATTAGGAAAACATACTCAACAACTACATTAACACAAACTCCCAATTCAGCGTAAGAGTACACATTCATCGGACGAAAATGTTAGGTCTCAACGTAAAAGTAGATATTCTGGCGAGTAAAGTACAAAATTAATCGTGTTGGGACTCGGTCGATGTTTAGGAATTCAGTGTCTTTAGCTAATGTTCATTTGGGCGAGACTTGGATCAATTAGGCCTTTGCTTTTGCTAATGAATGTTCATTTTCATATTATAGTACACATGTATGGATGATAATGGGACGGGTAAAAGTAATAGTAATTCCAATCCCCTACTTGATTGTGAATGCGCGTCATATACTCAACCTATATCCGTATGGTTTTAGATTGCTAATTACTAGTTGGGTATATTAGATATGTCAGTAAGTTTGTTACAAGTTGCCCCCTTTGAATTCTCAAGTACATTTCATATAAATTATTCTAATTTTCATATTAATTTAGCTCAGAAAAAATAACATTAAGAATATAAAACTTGGTAAGTTAGTCGATTATGTTTTAATATAGTTCAACTATAATTATATGCACACTTTGGGACTCGGTATCACCTAATACCATAGTAAAAATTTTAAAACTTATTACATACTCGTACAGATTGTTTTTGGGCTTAGCTATCGAGTTTGGTATTTTTGCCATTGGCAAGTATATGAATGTATAATTCATCTTTGTACAGCAGAGGTAGAGAAGATGAATAGACTTATAGGCATGTTGAGTTATTTTCTGATTTTAGCAACATTTCTTAGATGTACCTAAAAAACAACAAAACATGTACGTACAATTGCACATCGTGAATTGCATTTCCTTGCATTTGCAGATCTATACTTCTCAATACGAATATATAACTCTGTTTATATCTGACACATAGCAAAAGTGACTTAAGATGAAGAGGTGATTATGCGTTTACCAATTTGGATACACATGTGGTGAAGCGATGTCCTAGGTGATTATGGGTATTCCGAAGGTCAATTGATTCGAGAACCAACGATCCTACGAACAGAACCATATTGGATGCTCGATGGGAGCATGATTGTCGTGGTTGCACATATGACACTATTGTTGCTATTAAAATCTGCGTGGCTAGAATGGACATCGCTAGGGGGAGACATGTGAAGCAGTCTAGGTGGTGTCATTATATCTTTTCTTGTCCTCCTGTGTAGGAGTCAGCCGAGCTACTCGAAATCGTTTCAGTAAAATCAAAAACTGAGCTAAAGGAGTCGAGCTCAAGGTAAGGCGAGCACGGGTCGCCTCATTTAGACTCCTATTCCTAAGCCTGTGGTTAGAGAATATGGTGTAAACATCATGGAACAACTCAAGAGCTCGGCAACAGGTATCTTACTTGATATGCATGTCTTTTGATGTTATAAATACCTGAAGTATACCATTCGCTGCTGTCTTACGTGATATGTAAGTAACCTCACAATGTACCATATTACTATAAATAATTCCTGGTCTCAAAATTTGCTCCTTACTGTAACAGTGTGTTTATTTTCATACCCAAATCCATATGACAACTCAAGGATAGATGAATTCTAAGTTCAGTATGCCTAGGTGAAGAAAACCAGCACAAACAGTATGATAAACAGAACGATCAAGAACAAGATCATCATCATCTGGCCCTTGGCGCTAACCTTCTTCATAACAACGGCCACCTTTTTCTGCACAATTAAAATATCATGATTAACTTTTAATGATGCCGGTGAATATTATGAGTGGATCCAGACAAAATATCCACCACCAGGTAAGGCGGAAAATGAGAGGGTCTGGTGGGTCTGGTGGAGTTCGGTAACATGTCCAACCATATAATTTTACGGTATGGGTCAAACCATTCAAGGTCATCCTGGAATACTTTTTATAAAATAATTCTTATCTTTTTATAAATAACTTGTAAAACATACTTTTCTAAAGAAAACATATTATTTTCGAATTTTGATCTTCTAAAAAGAAGGTGATTTCGTATGTTGTGTGTGTTGAAAAAAAAATGTGGGTCTGTTGACCGATATTATCTGATTTCTGTTTACCTACTTTCTTTTATTTTACTCACTTTGACGGGTTAGAGATAAAAACATATAACATAAACCAAATCAACTTGTCCACAACCTGCCCATAAGTAAGTCGGTAGGAAGGCTAAAATAGTCACATGTGGGTGAGGCTAACCTGGACAAAATCAAGACGATTGGTTGTACTGTCCATCTCTGAGCCCAATTCATCTATAAGTTTCTCCTGAAGTAATATCAGGGTTAATTTAACATCTATGTTGGGAGTTACGAATTGTTATGCATGCGAAATTTAAAATAAGTTTCCCCAGAGGGTTTTTGGTAAAATAAGGTAGTACCTGTGTGTTGAGTTCATCATGTATGGTGAGCCCAATAGATCCAATCCTTTCCACACTTGCACTCAGATCATCCAACTCTTCGTCTTGTTGCCTAAACAAATCAATTATATGCATTGGTATTTTAATTAAACAATATTACCTGTATAGAAAGAAATGGAAAAAGTCAAATTAATGTTACCTGATGAGAAGCATCTGACGGTCAGATTCTGAAGTTATGAAATCATCATTATCTTCAGCATAATGACTAGCCTGGGCTTGGTGACGGGTGTTTGGCAGCCTCATTAGTTCTTCACGCGTTCCACGCGCAGTAGGATAGCCTGTTCCGGTCACTGATTTCTTAACATTTCCTACCTGGATCAAAATGGTTGAGTTAACAACAATAAACCTGGAAAAATGAAAATTGGAAATCAAGAAAATGAAGAAACACATGAGAAGTATGTTTTACTTGAGTTCGAGCAGTTCTTGTCCATTTAATTCTTCTATCAAGCTCTGCTTGATTAATTCCATATAACGCAGGGTCTCTAGATGCTACAGAAATAGCCTTTTCCAGTTCATCTACCTTCCTATCAGTAAAACAAATTTTCAAAACCCGAGCACATGAAACAACAAACTGGATTGAATCACCTGGATCATGATTCCGATGCGTACCTGCCATTCAATGCTCTCACAACTGGAAAGGAGTTCTTTTGTAAGTCGGGTCTGCTCCGCACTTGCTACAGGGATGTGTTCCCATTGGTGAAAAGTCGCCTGCAGCTTATCGATCTGAGAAACGAAACATGCTCATCAATGTCTCCATGCAAATCACAAACAAATAAAGGATCTATAGACTATAATTACAAAGCACTAGAATTGAAAATTGAAAAAGGAATATGATTTGTTCAATCATAAATTGCAACAAAATGATACTATAAAAGTTGACTTACAGATTCCTGAATTTCTTCCTTCACGATATAAAATGGATCTTGAGCGGAAGACATTTTGTTCGTCAACGAGATAGCAAATTTACCCTTTTCCCGAGGATATGGTCACCTCTTAGATCTAAAACAAGAATGAGAGATTCCAACAATTAATTACACATTTGTGTAGATATATTTCAAATCTTTAACAGTAACCATCTCTATAAAATTGAAGCTTGAAGCACATAACCAACGAAATCATGATACTTAAACAGTAAAATTAAACCAGAGACAGTGAGATAGATTTGAATGACCTAGTAAATCCTAGACAACAAGAAGCATCCAAAAGCTTCAGTAAAGTCAGCATATGCAAGAGGGCAAAGTTTAAACAAAAGGGAATCGAGCCTTGAGGCGAAACCGAGGTGGAATTACAAAATAAATATAGAAATTATACCAACTAATTTCATCACCAAATTCATCAAAAAGAGTAAAAGACACGGAATATTTGAAATTGACACAAAAAGTCTAAAACATCAAAATCACACATCAAAACCCTCTGAGGCGCTACAAGGCGCATGTATAAAATATCCCATGAGTCGCTGCCTCATACTCGTTTTCTGGCCGCGTATAGATAACCATATAAACACATGTACCACTTCAAATGTGATACATCACCACTGCTCCCGATCAACACCGCGTACAACTGTAAAAGTGCTTATTAAGGTTCTCGTGGTTTTGTACTTAAACTGGTTCGGTATTGGACGTGCCCCTAGTATATATATCTTCTGATTGCAACTATCTGCTACAATATTTAAGCATAACAGAAACAAATCAAACAATCATAATCCTCTGCACAGTAACCATATCTTATGTTTTCAACCTAACTAACTGACCTAACCAAAAACAATTGTAACTGTGCAATCAGATCATCTCAACTGTTATTAATTCTTCAGTATTAGTACAAGAAAATACAAATCAATTGATAATGAGTGAATTGTAAATTAAAGTTGATTTCAGGTAACGAAAACCTAATAAAAATTACAGAGACCGTTAATTAAAGAGCGAATATCAATCAGATCTTGTTAGTGTTGTAGGGAACTCACCAGATCTATATAAATATTTATGTACGAATATTGAACCCTTAATCGCACATCAACTGCTGCTGCTTATTTATGACACATCGAAGGACCGACCTGCGTGTTCGTCGTGATGTTTATGGAATAAAGAATGAGATGATGCTGATACACCCCTTGAACTACGATGCATTGTTTACATTCGCCCCATATCTAGATTGATCTAGCAATGAGTATTTGAGTATAAAATACCGAACTCATACCGGTTCGTTTTTTGTACCAAATTTTAGCAAAAATCGGTACTGATATTTTCGGTTCAGCATCTACTCGGTTTGCTAGCGGTTCGAGTTAGTATTTTACCTTAAGATATCGGTATCTTATTCATACCATACCGTATTTTCAGTGTCGGTACCAATTTTTGTCAAAAATTGGTATCGGTATTATCGTCAGTAGGATCGGTTCTGTACAATATGGTATGGTACCAATCTCATCCCTAGATTGATTTACTATCACTTTTTATTTTTAAGAAAGTGTTCCGTTATTCTCTACAATGCATCCATTATTACTTTATTCTACGAAGTGATTAAGTCCCCGCCACATCGGCGGGGAAAGATGTTAAACACCGATCCGAGAGCGCTAAGTCCGCGTGCCAAGCATGCATATGTTAAGCCTTCCAGTGGCACTAAGAGGGGGAAGAGTGTGGGGTCACTTTCCATCCGATCACTTTTTTTTTGTTTTTTAATTAGTTAAATCACCAATTGATAGTTAAAAGGGTGGGTGCCCCCACCCTTGTGTTGGAGTGGTATTGCAATGATGGTGAAGAGTTTAGGTGACCATTTTGGTCTCCGGTTCGATCTTGAGCACACCCGAGTTTTCTATAACAGTTCATTTACTCTAGAGAGTATTGGGCAGGTGGCTGGAAATTTTCTCGGGGAGCGTCAAGCCGAACTCTGATGCCAAGCGTGGGCCATGTTAAGACAACATAGTCTTGGCCAAAATAGGGTGGAGGGCTTGCCGATTAGGTGGGTGCGATGCCTGTTGTAGAAAGTCGTCGTTCACAAAAAAAGTTAAAAGGGTGGGTCAGTTAAAGCCTATTGTCTATCTGACATTAGTGAGATGTTAGCGCAGTTTTTAGTTAAACCATAACAAGTAATCTAACTATGATAAAAGAGTATTAACTATTTCCATGTGTTGGTAAAATATAATTGATAGAAAAATATAGTGAGATTATATGTTTTCAAGACCATCTTATGGCTTTTTTTCTGATCACAATGAAAGAACTCTAATAATTTGAGAGGATGTCATTTTAACATTTTGGTACCGTCACGTTACACTCATTGGTTCATAACCATCTTATGTATTATGGTAAATATTATAAATAAAACTGTTTATACATTTATACAATTGTTATGGTTCTCTACCTAAAAATATTTTGTTTTGAGCAACAGTCTATGTATCAATTTTAATAGTGACTTTTACCGACGTTTGCAGAGGACAGTCGTAAACTTAAGTGGAGTAAAAAGGGAGATGATGGCTTGTTGTGGCAGATGTAGAGGAGGGATGACCGTCAAGTTATGTATCAATAAACAATTTGGATAAGAACATATTTCGTCGACATTTGTAGAGGACGGTTGTAACATTAACGTTGTGTTTTGAGTTTTAAGTTATTCAACTTTTCTAAAACACCCTTGATTTTCCTCACCACCACCAACATACAGTAACCATGCTAGAAATTAACATCGATTTCATTCAGAACTAAGTTTATCATAGCATCTTTCGCAGCAAAAGCACTACTTTTTACAAAAATTAAGCCTCCGTACCAACTTTTTAACAAATCTACCTACCATAGACGATAACCGTGGAAACATTTCAGTAAAATCCACGTCAAAAATCTGTGATCATCAAAATCAAGTATACGATTGCAAGTGCACAACACTCGTCAATTTCTGCGAGATCTTTGATACGGGGCTCAGACCTTTACATCAGACAACTACCAACCACCGTTTTAGTATTTCTGCCTTTTTGCTAGCCGCTGAGCGTTAAACTCTTCACACTTTCTGTTCATGTTAACCTTCTCACCGAAATTTGCAGCTTTTGAGGCACCAGAGGGGGGCATGCTAAAATGCACCTCTGGTCTCAAAGGGCGCGTGCTAGTTTTGTTGCCTAAACCACCTGGCTTAGGCATGTTAACAGGTGCTGTTGTCTCGACCGCATGAAATGGCTTGTTACAACTGCGACAGATAATGGTTTTATCCCGATACAACTTATAGTACTCATAATGCATCATGCATCCACGACAAACCGTCCAAAACGTATCCTTTCCACTAGCTACTGGAGCTGCAGCCGAAGCAGGGGCCCGAGGTGGGGTTTGGGTTTGGGCTTTTGCTTTTGCTTTTGATTTTGATTTTGCTTGGACTGGAACTGTGGGGGGAACACGGGATGGAGGCTTCGGGGTTGCTCGATTAACTACATTGACAAAGCAGGGTGGTGACGGTGATGGACGCACGCTTTGAAAGGAAACATTTGGTTGGATTTTTGTTCTCTGGTTATAAGCTGATCGTTTAGACCTATCAGATAATAAATTCCACGCTTCCGAAAGTATCTTAAACGCACCATCTGCACCAACAGACTTGTTTTTATCAGGATGAAGCATCAGCACCATCTTCCTATACTGTTTTCTGATTGTCTCGTCATCATCAGACGGTTTTACATCAAGTACCCCATACCAATCTGACTCGCCGTTTACCTTCTTTTCTGAAGCAATGTATACATTAAGAGTGACCAACATCTGAGATATACCATCAAGCCCAGGATATAAGGTTTGCGACTTCAAAGTGAACTTTTTAGCACCAGCGTAATCTTTATCCGCCAACTTTTTCTCTGCAATTGCTTTTGCTCTAACAGCTTCATCTTTATTGCACTCCATGACCTTCAATGCTGACACTCAATATCTGTTCTGATTATCATGAAACTGACCGATTTCCAACCACAAACAAATGAAGATCAAGAAACACAAGAAAACCTCATGTATCAAGAATGATCAAGTCAGTAAATACAATCATCATGTCAATGTAGGTGAAAGTACGGGTGCAAAAGAGCCGAGCCGCTCACAAGCTACTCAAGCTCGGCTCAGTAAAAAGCTCAAAACAAGCCGAGTCTAATTGAGCCCGAGCCAAGCTTGAGCCTAAAACAAAGCTCATTATTTATCGAGCCCGAGTTCGAGCCTGGCATGTGAACTGTGAAGCTCGTCAAGCTAGTCGATCCTTATCAAGACATAGTGTAATATTAGTTTTATTAATATTTAATAATTAATAATGTTCATTCATTTAACGTTGTTTAGTAAACGAGCCCAAGCTGAGCTCGCTTGAAAAATAACCAACGAGCCGATCTCGATTTTTGAAAACAAAGCTCGAACCAAGCCGAGCTCAAGCCTGGACGAGCTCGGGCTCAGCTCATCTCATCTCGTTTGCACCCCTAGGTGAAAGTAACAACCTTGGAAAGATTTTGGTCCATTACTCTAAAATGCACATGCTAAGGGCCTTCACTAAAAGCAGCCTTTCTATTCCTACTGGTGAGGTTTACTGAGTATGATGATGATGATGATGATGACGACGACTCTAAAATGCACATAAACAATATATAGTTATACGCATATAAGACAGGATTATAGGTCATCAGATTTAGACGACCTTGAGATGAACAAAATTACAAAAGCATCTACCAACGCATTCACAGACAAAACAGAGGAACCAAACCAGAACCAAGTTGGACATTTCATCATTTTAAAACGGTTCTCAGTTCAGCTACTTGAACCAGAACCAGACTAGGTCTTTTCCCCAAACTAGAAAAGACGCAATCTTCCGAAATGAAACTGGTTCAGACCAGTCTAGTGTTCGGTTACAGTAGTTCTTACCTTAACAACAGAACACAGGCCTTTAAATACTTACAAAACTCAATTTCTCGAACTACAAATTTTCTTAACAATCACAAATATCATAATCATGAATCATAACTATTTTTAATCGCATGCTCATCATTTCATTACTAAGAATCCTATTATAAACACAGTGGGGGCACAAACAAACGTGACATAAAACCGACGGAATTAACAAAAACCGTTACTAAACATAACAAGAAATCACGACAAAAACAAGACAGTTAAACAAAAAGTATTTAAGATTAAAAACGAAACCCTAATGTTAGAAATAATATGTTTATCTTTGTCAGAAGAATTAAATAGATAAATGGTGAAGATACCAGTTTAAAAGATAGTGATAGATGAAGCACTTGCATTCGCTTTATGGTTTCGTGATCAAATGTAAAGAAACCCTAATTTTGTAAAAAGCCCTAAATTTTGAGTGAAGTGGTGAGGGTGTTGGTTCTTTTAGGATTTTATACAACATTGAAGTGTCGTTAATTTAATATAGATATAATGATAGAAAAGAGTGCTGAAAGTAGGGATGGTTCTAGAGAAAGTGAATACGGTGTCGTTTCTCGAATAATATTATTTTAATATCATATTAAAATAATATTATTTGATTAACGTAAATTTTTATTTAAAAGATTCTGTATTGAATATAGATGTGTAACAAAACTATATTCATTTTCTTGTTGTATGATTCGTGATAATTAATATATTATAACTCTAATGTTGGTTACTTTATGTATAGAGAACATCTTAATCACCGTTGAAGATCATGTTGTTGGGCCTAATTAGGTAGTCTAATATTATCAACAAGTCGAAGTCAAAGTCAACGCCATCAAGTTGAAGTCAACACGTTAGTCAATTGGATAAAGGATTGGCATGAAGTTCAAGTTGTGTTTGACAATGCTATTCCGGTTTAATAGATATGTTTTGTTAGACAAAATATATTTATCATTTTAGACATATTAGATTTATTATTTAGTTAAACTCTACAGACTTGATTGTAATTAGCATAGTTGTCATTTGGCTATAAAGAGATAGAGTTTTAGCGTGTGTCATTAACACACGCAATAAAGATTTGGGGTTTGCATTGTATTATCATATGCATATCGATCAAGGGTTTTTATTGTTACATTTTGTCTGTGTTCTTTAGATTTATTCACCAAAATAAGATTTTAGCTCAAATCAATCCTACACATGTGGTTTCACAAGCTATCAAGTTCAAGTATTTAGAAAAGTTTGTAGAAGGTGACAGGGACATATATGGTAAAGTAGCCCACCACGTCCAAGTAAGATGGTGTATGTGGAGAGCAACTATTAGGGTATTATGCTATAGGAGGTTCCTAACTAAGTTAAAGGGGAAACTTATAAGATTATGGTTCGATCGGCTATGCTATACGAAACAAATTGATGGGCCATCAAGAAGAGAAAAGTTGTAAGTTAGATGTAGAGTAGATGAGGATGTTGATATGTATGTTGGCACAAAAAGGTTGGAGTAAATAAGAAATGAGGTTGTCTTGGAAAAGAATAGGGGTGCTAGTATATATACAACTAGTAAATGAAAAGCTATGTGTACACTTGGCATTCCCATGTTGCTCCTCAATTGTGTAGCCTATCATATTGTGCCAAGTGGCTAAATGTGAGAATTTATAAAATTTTGATTTATTTTAAATCAAAAATCATAAAAATATATAAGTAATATAATCACACGTTTCATAACCTAACCCTCAAATCACCTCCACCTCCTCTCCACGATTCACAAACCCTAATCAGGCGATTGCATGCATCAACCATTGTTTGAATCTCTTCTCCAAGGTTTAATCTCTTCTATTCTATATTAATCAATCGTTCTTCATGTCTATGTTTTATCTTTATTTTTTTCGTCTTTTTTCCTGGTTTCTTTGTCGATTAAGGTCTGTTATATATCTTTTGACTGATTTCAATTATTTATCTTTTAATACTTGAGTTTGCCTGTATTATTGTTCAGTTTTACTAATTATTTTGATTTTTCATTGATGTTTTAGGGTTCGATTGATGTTTTAGGGTTCGACTAATGTTTTAGGCGTTGATTTATTTAGATTCATGTTTTAGGGTTTGTGTTTAATCGATAGGTATGTTTGTGTTTAGTTTGGATATTGAGATTCCAGTGCAGGAAACCAGCTGTTTTGAGTGAACATGCTTTAATATTACTAATCAATTTAGTGAACATGCTTTAATATTACTAATCAATTTAGTTGAAACTGGTTTGGTTCGGATCCGTTTGAAGGAGTTGGCTGTATAGTGAATGCACACCACCTGTTTGATAAAAGGTATGTGTGAGTTTTAACCTTAATTTGTATAGCAAATCTTTTGTTTTATTTTATTTTGCTTAATTTGTGGTTATTTCTGTTAATAGATTATTGGTAGAAATGTTGAGTGAACATGCTTTAATATTACTAATCAATTTAGTTGAAACTGGTTTGGTTCGGATCCATTTGAAGGAGTTGGCTGTATAGTGAATGCACACCACCTGTTTGATAAAAGGTATGTGTGAGTTTTAACCTTAATTTGTATAGCAAATCAGCAATGATGTACTAACAAATGAGTTGGGTACTGTAGTGAACGTACAGTTAGTAGTACATTTGGTTATAAACTTCCTAACCATGAAAACTTATAACTGAATTCAGTCTAATCAAACAATCGAAAGACGTTGTTGGCACTTGTGATCTCCGGGACTATTGCTTCTTCGGGTACCTAATCGTCACAACTGTCATCTTATTTGATTATGTCCATCTTTTGTTTTTTTTAAAGTTGTGGTTACAAAATTTATACATAATATTATTCACTCACAATTTTAATCTAAATAATATAATCATAATCAGACTACTTATGATAGGAATAGGATTACTTTTTTTTCTCATACTTTCTTTGCCTTTTTTGGACATTTAAAGAAATGGAACTTGTATGCCCATCTTATTAATATGTATTGACTTTTTTTTGGTCAAACTGGTTGTGGTATTTCCATATTCCATAACTGACTCAACATGACTTAGAAAGTCAATCTCGAGTGGTTAATTCTCATTATTCATCCAATTTTGGTCTGTAGATTTAATGAAATTTATTAAATAGTTGCAAGCTTTTGTTTCATCTTTTGTGTATGATTGACTGATTGTCCATAAGCCAATTATTATTTGTTGCATATTGGAATTTAATTTTGTGATCCAAACCATATGTGATTTGGTTTGGTTTGGTTTAGATTGTCAACGGTTTGGCTTTAGTTTAGGATAACAGATAACTAATTTCCTTAAGCCACAAGTCAGTGGTAAAATAGGAACTAGATTACTTGGTTTTAAAAAGCGGTAAGCGCACAAAAGTGACAAGGTCTAAAATCGAGAAACAAAGCGCGAAAGTGGTGGGCTTTTCGTATGCGAGGCGCAAGACAAATATATATTTTTTTATATATGTTATAGGTTTTTAGCATCATTTACCCAGTAAAGAGACATGTTCGACGTTCAGTCCGGTCCTGAAAACATTAGTTTATCATTGTAAGATGTTTTCTTTTGAGTTAATGAAAGTTTCCAAGATCGAGTTATGATTTAAAAACCTGTGTTTTGGTTGCTTCGTGTTCTGCGATCCAGGTTTACCAATTCTTTATACTAACAATTTGGACTAAAAACTATCTAAATCGAACCATGAACACCCCTGATTTGAACCAAGTTTAAGTCTTTTGTTGGTCAGATTCAGATGTTAACTGGCAGCGGATTCGTTTGTTTTTGTAGGTGAGAACTGTAAGATGGGCATGGAGCAGAAATCAGAGTGGAACGTAGCACAAAGTATCAAAATAAGTCAAGATCTTGTGGCTGCTGCTAAGCTTCAACTGCAGTTTCTTGCTGCTGTGGACAGAAACCGTTGGCTTTATGAAGATCAGACCTTGCAATGGGCCATATACAGGTAAATCATAGATCGATAACCACACCTCACTTTCTTTCATCTTTATTTATGTGTGTATGATTGTTTGATTGCGTTCTGTGTAGTGGCAGCATAGTTAATCATTGCTTTTCCCTGGTTTATGCCATTCTTATTATTTAATCCAAGACATTATGACAATCACGGATGTGCTCTCTCTTATTATGTTACCATAAAAAGTTTATGGATAAAAAATTGGTGGGAACCTTTCCAATTCAGTGGAAAAAATTTAGTGGGAACAATTATTATAAAACCCCTCTTGCCAAAAGTTGAGCCTCCACTCTCCACATGGGGTGACCACCCCGTAAGTCACTGTCGCAAAGAATGGAAATGGAAGGGAGGCTAATTTTGTGGAAACAAAAATCATGGATGACCGACAAGATGTAGGACCAGGTCTGATCTCTTTCTCTCCCTCTCTTATCTGCACCCTATAGACATATTTGAGATAGAAGAGAGAGAATCACATTGGTTACCTCTAACATTTAATATTTTGTGTTTGTGATTGTAGAAATTTTACACTGGATAGATTAGAGGAGAAATTAACATGCTTTGTTGGAGTAGTTTTTTTGTGTATGTTAAAGAAGGATTGTATCCTGTACTTCTGGAATGCCAATATTAAAGTCTAGATTCATTGTTTGTATCCAAATAAGGTAAGACAATGATTAATTGTTTTGTGAAGTGTTATGCATTGTATGGTTGTGTATTCCTCTCAATAAAGCATTATGGTTTTGTTTTTACAGCTGCACATCTCCTACACTAACTCGGTTGTAGACATGTTTAAAATCATGTTGTATACATGTGTTGTGATCTATATTTCCTCCACTTTTTTCCGGGGGTAAAACAGCATAGGGACTGGTTGTTGATTGGTTGGACGTGCGTGCGTGCATGTCACTATTAATAAGCTGTTGAACTGATTAATTTTGTGCTGTTTTTTTCCCAGGATGGCGTTCGTCTTTCACTTTTCGGATTGGATATACACTAATGATTATATTTCAATAAAATGTGTATTGGTTTCTTTTAAATTTTAATAAAATATTTGTACTATATTTTTTATACGTTTTACCGCTCAAAATAATTGTACTTTGGTGAACCGCGTGTTAACGTGGTGTATAAAGAAATATTTAGTGAGATTTGAATAAAATTTGTATTCGTTGTTTTATACTTTAATACAGTTTTTTTACTATATTTTTCTTATACGTTATAATTCCCTAAATAGATGTACGTTTGGTGAACCGCGTGTACACACGGGCAAAAATCTAGTATCAAATAAAATAAGGGAAGGAAGACTTAGATGCTTTGTGAATGTGACGAGAAGATTGACAATGAAGCTAGTTAGAATTGCAAAAACCGTCATGGTTAGGGTAAGAGGAGTAGAGACAAACCAAAATTAACTTGGGACTAGAGGATTAGGTAAGATTTTGCTAGACGTACATCTCTCGAGGACATGCTTGGCGATAGGACTTCATGGTGGTGTAATATATGGTTAACGACTTTTAAGAAGGTATATATTCGGGTTAACTTTGTCTTAGGGGTTTAGCCTTTTTCTATTCTTTTGGTGAACTTTATATGGTACATTTTTCATGTTTTCATGTCCCTGCGATGTCTATAAGTTTCTATTATTCTTTTTTAATCATTTTTCAATTATTGATAGCTTACTAGTTGTATATTTTCAGTTGCTTTTGCTTTCTCTTATTTAGATTACACTAGTAGTATGCCCGCGCGATGCGGCGAGGAGCACAACTACTTTTACGGGTATGCATAATTCGGTTCAATTTAGTTATTAGCCTTAACCAAAACCAAAGTCAAAAGTTAAATAATCTTATTAACCGATTGGTTAATTGGTTCGGTTAATGGAATAACATTTTTTTAAAAAATTATTAACGTATGAAAAAATTATGACCGTTTAAAAATCGTGAGGTAGTTTCCTTAAAACAAGGAAAACATGTAACTATTATTTTTCGTCTAATTCGGTTGGGTTTTCGTTTCAGTTATTACTTAAACCTACCATATCATTTTTTATATAAAAAACTACACCAATACTATACTCAAATTAAAAAGAATAAAATGTCCGTTTATATGGTGTAGTAATATTAAGAAAATATTCACGCACGAAAAAATTATAGACGTTTAAAAATCATGGGGGTAGTTGGTTAAATTAATGGTGCAAAAGTGTAATTACTATTTAAATAAAAAAAAGTTGAGTAAAGATGGAGGGGCACATGTGTAAGTATTTTTTAAAATACATGTTTGCTTTAAAAAAGTAGTTAATATCTGCATTGTGTTTTGTACTCTAATCAATATACTTGTAAAACTTGAATTTTAAGAGATCATTGGGAAATGTATTATATTAAAGTTTAGATTATTTCAGTTCGTTTTCGTTTTTTTTCCTTTGTTTTCGTTTCGGTTATTGCTTAACCATAACATATTTTTTTAAAAATTAAAAAACTATAGCAATACTATACTCAAATTAAAGAGAATAAAATGTTCTTTTATACGGTGTAATAATATTAAAAAAATAATATCGTCTGAAAAAATTATGAACGTTTAAAAATCATGGGGGTAGGTGGTTAAAATAATGGTGCAAAAATGTAATTACTATTTAAACAAACAGAAATTGAGTAAAGTTGATGGATCAAATATGTAAATAATGTATAAAATTATAATATAGTATAGATAGATAAGGGCGGAAACTGTAACTAATAAGGGGTATATGTGTAAGTTATGTTTGAAAAGACATAAATGCCCTTAAAAAGTAGTTACTACATGCATTATGTGTTGTACTTTAAACATTTATTGTTGTACTACTTAAAAATTAAGAAGTCCTTGTGAAATGCTTTATAAGATAGTATAGATATAGATAAGAAGCACTTAACGTTTCTAATATACTTTTCATGTCCATATGTAAATATGGTTTTTTAGTTGGGGATTTCTTTAAAAGCAATCTCTATTATCTAGATGTATGGCATTCATACATTTTATCATTCCCAAACCCTATTAGTAACTTTATTTTGGTAAAATTTTACTATGTATTCTACATTGTTTATATTTAAGTAGTTAGTGATTATTTTATGTTCTTTTTGCTATATATTTTATTCATATATATATTAGTTTTTTTTATCTTTTAAACAACGTTACATCATAGGATCTTTCTGAAATAGACAAATCAAATATTAAGAAAAAAATACATTTTACGATATAGTATAGAAATTAATGTACTATAATATAAGAAAGCAACAATTTTAATCATGTGGATAAGAATGAAAATGTATGTTAAAGAGAGAATGTATGTTTGGATGACGTGCAAAGACAGAAGCAACCATTGCAGGGCATGATTGATGCAGTGGTTTTGAAGGTGTAGCGTTTTATCAATAAAATATTAAATGGTTTTTTGTAATGAGAAATTAAAAAGGATTATTTAAGAAAATAAAATTAAATAATAAGAGATAAACGTGAAATTATGATTTAATAATATTATTTCACATGAGAAAAAATAAGTTAATCATAAGATTTTTATTTATTATAGTAAAGTAATAATAAAAATAAAGATAAAAAATAAAAATAAAAGTTAATAAATATTGGGTTAGTTGAGTTATTTATAACTTAAAATTTTTGGCAGGAATTTAAGGGTAAGGATGGTCTTACCAAATGTCATGTGTCCCCACCCCGATCGTTATATTACATATATAGATTTTCATCTCGTATTGCTTAGAAATTTAAAAAGGACATATAGGTAACTTGGTAACTTAAAAACAATGCAAAATGTTTTATTTATAACCACAAAATATGTATTCAATATTGTTGGGTTTTCTGAACCAAAGAAGAACAGATGAAGTGAAAAGCCAAAATATACTAAACATGTAATCATAAAAAAACAGTAGAAGACAAGATCATCCCAAAAGACTGTTGACTCTAACAACTGCTGAAGATTAAACAACTACTCTGCAAACAACTGATATACAAGGCCTGATGAAGAAACGTCTGTTGGTTAAAGAAGAAGATCTGTTGAGCTAAAGGTCTGCTGAGAAGATACAAGATCTGTTGAAGCCAACAACACTTAGGCTTCAACAAATGATGAAGCAACAGAGTTTATCCAACAGATGATTATTCAACAGAGTTTATTAATGTAATAGTGTTTGTAATATGGCAGATGTTTATATTGTTAGTAGTCTG
Source organism: Ambrosia artemisiifolia (assembly GCA_032199755.1). Classification (NCBI taxonomy): domain Eukaryota; kingdom Viridiplantae; phylum Streptophyta; class Magnoliopsida; order Asterales; family Asteraceae; genus Ambrosia; species Ambrosia artemisiifolia. The sequence continues at coordinate 27,309,882 of CM063526.1, read as the reverse complement.
TTAACTGTCACTTTGTTAGGTGACGTCAGCTTAGGTCATCAGAGTTTTGCTTCGTCTATAAATAGAACAGTGTCTGTGTTGTTCTATTTGTCACTATGTCAAAAACATTATCTTGTACGAACAAACTATGAGTGATCAGGCTGAGAGGAAGATTGTATAACTTGTACTAATCTGTGATGATTATAAAAGTATTTGTTTAAAACAATTATCCTGTTTTGTTATGATTTAAAGTTTACTTTCCGCCGCATTTTCCATATTTGTTTCTATCATCATTTACTGTTTCATTGATTATACTTCATAACAATTCAAACTTACATTCTAACAATTGGTATCAGAGCTTGTTCAATTAAATTTGATTTAACTAATCAATTTAATATAAACAAATCAGCTCAAATTGCTGATATCGTTTGTTCGTTTTATTGAGAGCAGAGTAAGAGTTTAATTACATTCAAAATTTTTAACACACACTTTGTTTTACAAACAATCAGAGAATGACTTCAATCAATCACGATCCACACAACACTAGCACGAACAACAAGCCACCGATACTTGTTAGATCTGAATACAATATCTGGCAACATCGGATGAGCCATGTTCTAGCTCAACAAAAAACAGGATGTTGGAAGTCGGTTATCTTCGGGCCACATGTTCCGATGATGCCGAGTACCGAAAATCCTAAGGTTCTGGAGCCTAAGAAGCTTGAAAATTACTCCGACTTAGATTTTCAGAAATTTGAGTTAGATGCTAAAGCCTTCAGTATTGTGGCAATGGCTCCACCAAATGATATCTATGCTGGACTATTACACTGTATGTGACACCCGCCATTTTACCAGGTCAAAATCCGTACACAGTTTAGTCAACATTTAAATTTCTATGCATGATTTATATCATTTTATATGCATAAGTCCCCCGAGAAAGTCTAGCAAGGCCCGAACGAGTATAATTTCACCCATATCAACGAACATTGGTGACACGAGTTCAAACGACTACAAACTATTTTCCAAAAACATGTGTAAATGTTCATTTATTCAATAATATAATAGGAAGTGTTATAGAATTTATGTACAAAAACTAGTATTTTTCTAACTTACATATCTACACATACATATACACAACACATATATATATGTATATACACACATGTGCAAGAAGGTATAAGGCATAATTAATACAAGTTCTTACATTCCATTGGGAGCCTATTGGGAGAATGATGTTGATATTCAACACATTGTCCTTAAACTTAAGAACAATGAGGATATCGGTCACTTTACTTGGAATAATGGATTGTTAAAAAGAAAAGAGAAAATGGTGGTGGGAAATGATGCTGCATTGAGAGAAGAAATCTTGCAGTATTGTCACAATTCACCAGTAGGGGGACATTCAGGTTTTCATGCTACCTTGCAAAGACCCAAGAGCCTTTTTCATTAGAAAGGGAAATCTATGACTGTGAGAGAATGGGTCAGGAAATGCAATGGTAAGACAGGGGTGGTGAACAGGTGTCTAGAGACTTATATCAGATGTATGGTTCTGCATTATGGTGAATCTTGGGCTTCCTGGTTGTCACTTGCTAAGTGGTGGTATAACACTAACTACCACACAACCATAAAGACCACTCCTTTACAGGCTCTTTATGGATTTCCACCCCAAATTCATGTCCCATATGTTCACAGAGACACAAAGTTGGTTGCTTTAGATGAAGAGATGTGTGCAAGAGAGCAGGCAGTCACTGTTTTGAGAAACACACTACACATGGCACAGAACAGGTTGAAACAATAGGCCAACAAGAACAGAACCGATAAAAGTTTTTCTGAAGGGAATTGGGTATATTTGAAGCTTAGACATTATATTCAATCATCTTTGAGAATGGTTGGGTATAATAAGTTCTCTCTCCAAGTATTATGGACCATTTCTAATTGTGCAAAAGATAGGAGAAGTAGCTTACAAGCTAGACCTTCCTCTTGATTCACAGTTGCACCCAGTTTTCCATATGTCCCTATTGTAGGCAGCTAAGGGTCCACCAACTCAGGTCACTCCTATTCTCAAGGTTCCTCGTTTTTCTCTGCAACCAGCTAAAGTACTGGATTAGAGGGTGGTCAGGATGAGGAACAAAGTAGTTTCTTAGGTTTTAATTCAATGGCAGGGTCTACCATTGTCTGAAGCCACTTGGGAAATTAAGCATGAATTTGTGTTGAGATTCCCTGATTTTGCTTTGTAATTGTTCTATGAATTGTTGTCATGAGTCTATACTTCCTTGTGGTCAAGGAATTTAATAAAGGTGGGGTATTGATATGTTAGTTGGAAGTTAGTTAGAAAGATAAGGGTCATATTTGTAAAGAAGAATAGTTCAGGGGTCATATTTGTCAAGTTTGTAAAGAAGTTTGAAAGGTTGTTAAATAACGGTTGAAGTTACCGCCTTGGTAGCTTTGTTTTGGATCATTCTCTCTCTCTAGTTTCTCTCTCTAAACTTTGCTCCTATCATAATGTTTTCTTATGAGAATATCATTCAAAAATAACAAAGATGTCATTGTGAAACTGGTTATGCAAGTTTACAAGTTTACATTTTAGAAGCCATGATATGGCACAATCTTTAAGTAGAAATACTCATCCATTTTCCGAGTGGTCTTCCATATTTGTGATCCAACTTACATTAGAATATACTTCTATTAACCGAATAAGTTCCTGTATAATCGAAAAACTCCGGAATTAGTCAAACCATAGTTTACTGTTTTTCTCAATACTTGGAACACTTTTCTTATACCATTCCAATGGTGTGTATTTAGATCGCTAAACCTACTTTTCCATCAACATATAAGCAGTGGCGAAGCTTGGTTCTCGAATCGGAGGGGACAGACTCAATTTTTTTCAATCGATAGTGGCCGCAAGATCAAATCGGCGGGGGCCGGACTCAATTTACCTACAAAAATCGCAAATTTCTACCATTACGCCAAAAAACAGGAAGGGCGGGACATCCCCTGGCCCTTTAAATCCCCCGCCCCTGCATATAAGTTATACCGTATCTTTTACTAATCATGGCATACATCAAGCAACCAATAGCACAGCCCCAACCAAGGTGTTGCCCCTTGAACCACACGAGAGGCCAGTCACGGACACCCGCCAAGGGGCGGTGCTCCTTTAGAACCTCATCGTATAGGAGCTTTACCTCTTCGAAACTTTCAAGTTCAATGGTGCTCAAAATCATGATAGTCTTGATCGATCATGACTTTACACCTCCTAACTTGGATCAGTGCTTATCATGACTTCTCATTTGATCTTCAAGTAAATCTCAGTCAGTGGCGGATCCAGAAATTTTTTTACTGGGTTCCTTTTTTTGGTGTTTCAATTTCATATAACCAAACATAAAAATTTCGGGTCGGATAAGGTTCATCACATAATAAAAATACGATATAATAATGAAAAAACATTGACATTAGAAATTTAAAGCACATAAAATAAATACGACTGTCTTTAAGGATAAAAAAACATACCTACAGTTGTTCCCTGCTAGATGATGATTCAATGTTTGACGACGGTTGTTATTGAAAAAAACTTGAAATATTCGTCACATTAAGGTTTCAATTAGTTAAAAAATACACAATAACCACAATAATATTTGTACCAAAGTAACAATTACCACAATAATAGAGAGAATCGCATGGTTGGTCCCTGTGCTTTTCAAATTTTGCACTCTTGCTCCTAGTGGTTCACTAATTACAAGATTGGTCCCGAGGGTTGTAAACTTATTACTAACATGATCCAAATGTATTAATTTCGCTACTCTATTGGTCCTAGCCCCTAACGGTCGTTAAAATTCTCTGTTAAATAGATACAAAATGTCTATTTTGCCCTTATAAAAAAATAAAACATTATAAATAAATAACTAAACCACCACACCCCCACCCTTACCTTATCTTCTTCCCCAACACCACCACCACACCACCATTGCTACCCAAACCATTTCCCTACCCATGACCAAACACACAACCAGCCACCACCACCTGCAACCTGTAACTGGAAAACGACACAACACCCCACCCCACCCCCTTAAACCATCACCCCTGCACCACCACCCTTCTTCTTCCTTATCTGCTGCAACCTCCATCTCCAAAACCCTAACCAAAACATCATCCTCCTTTCCAAGATTACTGATCCAAAACCAGCTCAACCCAACCCGCAACCGCTTTACATCAACGAATCTCAAACCTAAACCCCCACTCCCTCTCATCTTCGGATCACAAGCACCAAAACCACTAACCCGTAACACATACCAACAGATCCGGGTTTAATTAGGGGTTTCAGGTGGGAGAAGTCAGGCAGCTTGGTTTCGACGAATCCGGCCAATCATTTCATCTAGGTGGGTTTAATTAGGGGTCTAGGTGGCGGGTTTGAGGATGGTGCAGTATGGATCTAGGTGGGTTTAATTAGGGGTTTCATCGTCAACCATGGATCTAGGTGGGTTTGAGGATGGTGGGTTATGGTGGTTGTAACCGGAAACCACCAGTGGTGGCGGCTCTTGATTTCTCGACTGTTGGATGGTTGCAGTGGTGTGGTCACCAGGTGATTGTTATAGTGGGGGAGTGGCTGCAGTGGTGTGGTGTGGTCGACTGTTTATGAATAAGTGCAGATGGTGGTCGGGTGGGGGAGGTAGTTGAAGGTGCAGATGATGGTGGAGTTTTATAGTAGGTTTAGGGGTGATGGTTTAAGGAGATGGTGGTGGTTTAATGAAGAAGAAGGTGAGGTGCAGGGGTGATGGTTTAAGGAAGAAGAAGGGTGGGGTTTTATAGTAGGTTCATATATAAAAAGACTATAATACCCCCATATGGGTGGACTTAACCAAAAAAGTTAACTGCCGTTAGTCATGGGGATCAATCGAGTGCACTTTTGTTAAACCTAGGTACCAATCTTGTAATTAGTGAACCACTAGGAGCAAGAGTGCAAAATTTGGAAAGCACAGGGACCAACCATGCGATTCTCTCACAATAATATTTATACTAATAGATTAACTAAATCAACAATACATCAATAAACAAGATTAACTAGCATAAAACATAACAAAATCGAAAAAATGAATTAACTAAATCGGCAATACATTAACTATTGTTGCCATACGTTGAGATAGAGAAAGAGAGATTAAAGAAGAGATGAAAACTTACCGCAATGAGGAAAAGGAGCCGCCGAGGAAGCAGGGGAGTGGTAGCATGGAGGAGCCAGGGAGGAACGAGGTTGGGGTTGGGTTTGGAGAGGAGGCAGGGAAGGACAAGGGTGGCTGTGGTTGTGCTCTATTTGTTTGCTCAAGCCCTAGTTTTAGGTTTTGAATATAAAAAAAAATACAGAATCGAAAAAATTGCACGTTACCACTATAATTTATAAACCGACTGGGTTTCCGGAAACCCGGTCAGACATGCCTAAATCCGCCCCTGATCTCAGTTACCTACAATAGCTTGATGAAACTAACATCACCAACATTTATTTATCAAACCCAATTATAAGTTTCAAAGTTCTGTAAGCCTAAATGTTCTTATTCTAAAATTATTAACATTGTACTCCCGTTTAACAATTTTGAAAATGGTATACATTCCATGCCCACTTGACAAATTTAAGAATGATAAAAGACGCACTCTATAACTTTTTTTTTTGAACAAACAACCAAGAGCCCTAGCCGGCCTTTACCCAAACGAACGCACTCTATAACTAAGATTGTCTATTCGTATCTCTGTTATAACGTATTTAAATAAGAAGATTACACACTATTAAGAGAGGCTTTAAATAAAGCAAATCCTCAAGATGCACCTAGTATCTGTAATTTTAGATTTTATGATTGCAAAGCATAGCATAAACTAAAGACCCAATTTTTTAAAGGCTGTGAACACACTTAACTAGCATTATACCCGTCCGCTGGGACGGGTTCCTAAAATTTAGAGCATTCAAACTATGTGTACATTGAAGGTGTTGATAACGTTTATCCAACTGAGATTAGTAGGTGCACAAGTTGGTTAATTCCCATGCATGTTAACTCAAATTTTGTTATTTAGTTGTCACAATTTAACATCTTTGCTTCGTTCTGTATGATCCAAATATTTTTAGGAAAAAACAAACAAAGACGAAATAGCTTTAAACACGTTATGGCATATTTGAATTACAAATGCACAAAACAAAGACAACAAACAACCGTAGAACAAATGCATTATACCACTTCGCATTACTAACACAAGGTCAAGTTGGAGATATAGCATAAAATAAATATATATTCCATACAACCCATTCAATTTGTAAAGTGTAAAAGTAACATGTTTCAAGTCATATAATCATTTAGCAAGCTGAAAAGATCTTAAACTCAAACCAATCGCGTATTAATATGTTTCCTGCTCAATTCATACATGAACTTCCGGTCTTCCACGATAAACTCATAAGCCACTCGCTCTATCTGAACTTAAAAGAAAACGTTAACTTTTGTTTTGGGTTTAGTGTGTCTTTTTCAAATAAAGTACAAGCGCAAGCACAAAGTACATAAAAACTTACAACTTGGATACTTGATGCATTGTTGTTGAAGCTTTTTATGCGAGCATTTGATTCCAGCTACCTTAATCTATTTTCTTTGAACATACAACCTCCTGATAAATAGGCCAATTCCTTTGGACATGTTAATAGTAATCAAGAGTATGTCCATAGATATTGTTTAAACAAAACAGAAGAATCATCATTAACCTTGCAAAGTAGCAAACAAATTCTATTGAAAGAGATTGATATATTCACATAGAAACAATAAGCAATTATCAACTACTAAAAAAACTAAAAAGAAGGAAAAACATTAAGAATGGGAAAGAAACAAATCCTAGAACTATCATTTTATTCACACTAATTTTTCAAACTATTTAAGTTGAAAAATCAAAGCGCAATCGGTAAACAAAATTGATGCCACCGAATTAGTAGCCAATTTCATTCTTTTTTTTTAACGATCAACTAAAGTATTGCCGGGTACTCTGTACGCGGCCCCCAATGGCCGAAAGGGGCCCCAGACGGCCTCTAGTCCGTACGGACAGAGCCCTTCGGCCCACCCGTCTCCTGTTCCAGGGAAAACTCGGCCCACAAACCCGCCCGAAGGCACGACGGTAGTGAACCGGTAAAACCTGGAGGGATCAGGAGTCGAACCCATGACCACAAGGGTCAAGGGTCTCTCCATCACTTCCCAACCACCTACCCCACCACAAGGGTGGGGGTATCCATCACATGCCTCCCGTGGGAATCGAACCCAGCTCCCCCAAAGAGAGAACTGGTCCTTTTACCACTAGGCCACATGATCAGGATGCCAATTCCATTCTATAAAGACTATATTTAAGTCCATCATGGTAGGTAAATTATGTATATGACCGTGGTCTAGATCTGAGGTCAAAGATATATTTAATTAATTACTAAATGCATTCAACCTTTTGTCCTCACAAATATGCAGTCTCCTACTCTCCTTACATCTCAGTCTTACATAAGTGTTGAATAAAAGTTACTTTGTTGTATTATTTTTAAATATGCAGTCTTCTTACATCTTAGTCTTACACAAGTGTTGAATTGTCCTCACAAATATTCAAAGAAGCAGCCATAGCCTTTCTGGATTTGTGTGCATTTACCACTTCTTCCCTAAGTTATTGCACCTGTGATGTGAAGGAACAGTTCCTAATTTTCTTATTTATGCCTAAAGATTGAAACTTCCAAGACAGAGAAATTAATACATTGGCAGGTTGACATAGGAACCTGCTTACCCATACAGGATATCAGTTTAGTGTCTTTATTATGTGGTCTTATCAATTAATGTGGATCTTTTTATATAGAACATGTTATATATCAAAGAAAAAAGACTGGAAAGCTTAAAATCTTACCAGTATAGATGTGCCTCAGTTACCATCCACATATCACCTTTTGCAAAGGACACATCTACAACAATATCGGTAGGAATAGCAAGCTTCCTTATATCATCATAAAGCAAGTTTTGGGCTCGTTCCATCTGTTCATGGTTGACTTGTCTCTATCTACCTCTTCAACACCATTAGGAACCACATCATTACCTTCGTTCTCTATCTCTTCATCATCTTCTGCTGCTGCATTGCTTTTTAGATGCCTAAATTACAAAGTTTAATCAAATCAATGGTTGAGCAGTATTTTATCATAAAAACTTAATAACAATAAGTACAAAGATTATACACTATGAAATTATAATTTCTAAATAGTGTTTTGGTAGGCATGCTTTTTACATATTACCTAGAAATAGGCACATTATTCTTTTTCATGCCACTTATTTTTTACTTCATTGACATGGTTTCTTGATGAAAAAGAAACTTGCTTTGGAGGCCTGGCCAAGAGTAGATTGGTAAAGACATCATTAACAACTTGAAACTGGCGAGATGTCATGCTCGCTATTATATTATCAGAATTAAATGCAAGATCCTTCAAAGAATTTACTTGTAAACAAAGGTTTTTACTTAAACTTTAGCATTGATGTTACTGTATAAGAGTGGTCCTTAAAACAATGTTCTGTTTATAAAATTCATAGAAATGGATAATTTGACTCGTATCTGTTGGAAGATTTACACAAGTATACGCAAATCAATAACAATAACTGATAATAAACAATGATAATATTATTGGATTGATCGAATTGATCGTAAGATTACAATATGTGTTTCGTATCTTTTGGTTTTGATAATGAAACTTGATAACTATTAAAATGAAACATACTAAACTATATATACATAACCGAACTAATCTAAACGACGTGACTTTTATCGAAGCGTTGTGTCTTCTTAGTTGAACCGTCGTGTCTTAAATGTTGAACCGGTTTGGATATTATGAACCGGTGTATGATATATCTAGCTTATATCATATTATCGTCCAATACCCTCCCTTAAGCTAGATTGGTAATACATTTAACATGGTGCGTAGTCTTGTGAAGTCCTTTTGTTGTAATGTCTTGGTGAAGATATCTGCTGCTTGATCTTTAGTGTTACAGAACTTTATCTCCACATCTTCAGTCTTGTTTATATCCCTTATACAATAATATTTTACTCTTATGTGTTTGCTTTTCCCATGTTCATTATATTTGGTCTTGTATATCCATTTTACTCCTATGGGCTTTTGATCCTTTGGTAAATCAACCAACTCCCAGATTTCATTCTTTAGTATAGATTCTATTTCTCTCTTCATTGCTTCCTTCCACTTTTCATCCTTGCTTGCTTCATCATAATCAATTGGATCTGAGTCGGTGTAGAATGCAAAGTTCACAGCTTCTTGATGTCTTTTATATAAATCTCGTACTTCTGGACTACTCAATGGTTGAGTTCTACTATGAATGTCATCCAACGTTCGTATCTTTAAAGGTGGACTTTGACTAGTTATAGCGTCCAGGTTTTCATCTTCAATTTGTATATCTGTCTCTTCCTGTCTTCCCATTTCTGAGGTATCTTTTAATGGTGAATTTAATTCACTTCTTGAAGCATGATCTTCAGTATTGCTTTCACATATGTTTTCCGTCTTATAAATCTTAGGTAGACCTTTCACAGCTTGTTTGTGTTCCATCTCAATCAATGTTTCATAGTTAATGTGACCATACCTTTGATGCCATAAATCAGAATTGTTTTTCATAGATACATACAGCTTCTTAGGTAAGTCCTGATTTGGGTATAAGGGAAACATCTTATTTTGAGTCATAGATGTTCTTGTAATTATCTTTCCTTCATGATTTTTGATGGTACACGTTCCTTTTTCAAACAACACACTGTATCCCTTCTGCAGTAACTGTCCTATGCTAAGGAGATTGTGTCTTAAACCTTCTACATAGAATACATTCGGTATCTTATTTACTCCATCGTTTACTCTTATGCATACCTCGCCACTACCTAATACTTGTAACCTTTTATCATCTCCCGTTCTTACTTCTCGTCTATCTTGATCATTAAAGGTAGTGAATATACTCCTATTTCCTGTCATGTGGTTACTACATCCGCTATCTAAGTACCAACAACTTGAATCCTTATTTTCTTCCATATTAAATATCATAAATATACTATCTTGTTCTGGTTGGTTCTTATTTTCTTCCTTACACACCATTGCGGATTCATCTTTCTCATTTTCTTCCTTATGTGGACAATTTCTAGCTATATGACCTAACCCTTGACAGTTGTAGCATACAATGGGTCCATATCTCCCCGACCTTCCTCCTCTTCCTCTTTCTCTTCCTCTGTAGCTGTTATTGTACCTATATCCTCCTTTATTTCTTCCTTGAGTCCCACTTTGCACTTGAAATGCTTGATCCATGACGTGTGTGTCATATTATTTAAGTCTTAATTCATGGGATTGTAGTATTCCCATAAGTTCTTCAATTGATAATTCTTCTAAATCTTTGGACTCTTCTACAGCTACTACCACTGACTCATATTTTCTGGTCATACTACGCAATATTTTCTCAACTACTCGCTTATCACTTATATCTTCTTCATTCATTCTTAACTGGTTAACTATTGTGGTAACCCTATCAAAGTATCCTTCTATTGTTTCTGTTTCTGACATTCTTAGGATGTCAAATTCGCATCTAAGGGTTTGCAACTTTACTGTCTTTACGCGACGCTCTCCATGATATGATTTGTATAATATTTCCCATGCTTCCTTAGATGTTTTTGCATTTGCAATTCTTTCAAATATTGTGTCCGTTGATGCTTGAAATAGATAGTGAAGTGCCTTCTTATCCTTTTTATTTTGTTCCCTATGTTCTTTTCGTAGTGCTTCACTTGCATCATTTGGTAATTCCCTAACACCATCTTCTACTATATTCCACAAATCTTGAGACTCTAAGAGTACTCTCATTTGAATGTGCCAATGATAGTAATTTTGTCCCAATAATTTTGGAATTTGGGTTTGTACCCCTCCTTGTGTTGTCATGATTTCTTTTCCTTTATAATTATTTTATTATATTTTGACAACACTAGTATATTCTAGATCAAAAAAAATTGATATTCTGAATGAGTTTTGTTCGGCCTATTTGTTCCAAGGGTTGACTTTTTTAGGGTCAATGAATTTCAAAAAAAAAATAATAAACTATTCCTTTTTTTTTTTGATTTCCCTCGCAAGATTCAACGAACAAACACAATCTGGACGGTTTCTAGAATATGATCTCTAACTTATATCTTAATTCTATGGAATTATCCGTACGTAATCCTTGTATATGTTAATAACCGTTTGATCGAGTAAACTACGGATAATAACCAGAGTTTGTGATACTCTGTTTTCGTAGGAATATAAAACGAAAACGAATAGAGAGATCAGGGAATTTACAGACTATGTTCTTTGTGATCTGATGAGAGATACTTGTTGAAATGATTCGCGTAAATCCTTTTGCAGTTTTATCGAATCTTTATACCCTTCTGGATGATTTGATCGTTCCTCTGTTTTTCGTTTGAAGATGATAACCGGATTTGATAATTATTTCTGAATGATTCTTCGTTGTACTTGGCTCTGATACCAGTTTTGTTGGAAGATTTACACAAGTATACGCAAATCAATAACAATAACTGATAATAAACAATGATAATATTATTGGATTGATCGAATTGATCGTAAGATTACAATATGTGTTTCGTATCTTTTGGTTTTGATAATGAAACTTGATAACTATTAAAATGAAACATACTAAACTATATATACATAACCGAACTAATCTAAACGACGTGACTTTTATCGAAGCGTTGTGTCTTCTTAGTTGAACCGTCGTGTCTTAAATGTTGAACCGGTTTGGATATTATGAACCGGTGTATGATGTATCTAGCTTATATCATATTATCGTCCAATAGTATCAACCCACCCACCAGTTAGGTTTGCTCCCTGTAGTGCAAATATATATGATGAAGAGGCAGACCTACCTTTAAATCCTGAGTTCCACCTTTGTTCTGGGTTTATCTCGCACCTTACAGTACCTACCACATAACATAAAACACTTGAAATTAATTGGTATGTAGATTCCACATACCTAAGTTGAATTAGGACAAAAAGTTGATGGTCAATAAAAATTGAACAAAAATTCAACCGGATGAACTAAATCAATCAACAATGGTGATCAAAACAATAAGGATTGATAGAAGCGCTATGCATACATGTCGACTCTGCCGGTATTGAAGGCCGTTGTGGAGAAATTATACAAACGACAAAAAAAAACTCATTGTTTCCAACAGAGTCAAGCTTTGTATAGTCCGTATACTCTTCAATTGTATCGACGCAGCGATGTGCTACACATCACCGTTATCGAAGAAGGAAAACCTCGTTGCTGCTAGGAAATTGACTTCGCCACCGTCAATTAACCATGTGTCCATCGGCTTGGATATAAAGATCGGTTTTAATCTATATTGGCGTGCAACACATCACTATCCATCTTAAATAAGGATATCATATAAGAACTTATCGCTTACTCTTTCATCCAAATTACCGGTATATCCAAATTAAATAGCCAATTCCCTAAAGTCAACCTTGTTCCTGCAATTCATCAAGTGACAATTCAGTAACCAAATAGATGATATAAAAAAAACAACAAAAGAACATACTTGACACCGATTGTGTTCTGCTTCATATATAAAACTTAATGTAAGCCTTTTTTGATATTCTACTCAACCTTATCGCGTCTACCGATCATATAGCACTTTGCATCAGATAGTTATTAGGAATATATAATCACTTCGATCAATGATTAAAGAGTGTCAATAATCAATCGGAAAACAATTATACATTACACTGACAATTCCAATTACACGGATTGATTTTCAAAACATTAATTAACAAAGGAAATTGATTACAATATAAACTTGCACGTTCATATTATCAACAAATAAATGAAGAAACGATGCAATTGGAGTGAAAATTACAGTGATAAAACAAACAAACGATAACTGAATAATTCAATGAGCTGCTATTGGTCTTCACATTCAAAAAAAAATTACATGTAGTTAATGCATCATCAGTGCTCTGTACAATATTCCTAATTTCCAGACAAATTTCCATAAATTAGGTTAACAACAAAAGAAAGCTAACATAGAAAATTAAATTCGTTATTCTGAAGAGATAACAGATACCTGATTCAGTGCAATATAATCAAACTCGAATACCTGTTTCTCAAGGCGATGTTGCATGTAATCCATTTCGAACCATCAATTTGTGGCTCAATCATGGTCATGAAATGAGATGACTGATTTTGTTTTTGGTGATGAGGATTCGAACTGAAAAACGGAATGAAGAAAGAGTCATGGAGGATATGTTAATGATAGGGATGGAGATGATGAACACATATTAATATATACGAGGATGGAAGTTTCCAGAGACATGGGGAGGTTATTGGAAACATGAGGAGTAAAAAAAGCAGAAATATTAGGTAACTCCTAAACTGCACTAATTAAAAGATAACTTCCAAATTCTGGCTATAACCACCACATTATTAGGGTCAGGATTTAATGTTAGAAAAAACTGCTTCATTTGGATGGTTTAGATCAAAGCAAAAACAGTTTTTTTCCTAAAAAATGGTGGTTATTATAGTGGTGAACAATATAGTAATAATTAGGATGCAGGTTACTTTAAACCGTTCTTTTATAGTTATTATATATATATATATATATATATATACAATTACTAACTTCAACACATCGTTTCAACATGGATACATCCGTTCGGCACACAAGCAAATCGGTTCATAAATGAATAATTATTATTCCTGTTACAAAATCCAAAGCAAGCCTATGCGTTTTAAACTATACATTTTTTGCTTTTCCAGTAAAACCCAAATTTCACATGAATATCAATTTGTTGCGATAAAGTTTCAAGGGTTACCAAATCGTCAGTTCCTTTATTCTCTCACTAGCTTTTATCCCGGGAGCGTCCCGGGTTGAAATATCTAATATAACATATTAATTTTACGTATGGAATAAACTAATGCGCTTTATAATTACATGCAGGAAAGCTGTAATCGATCATTTTAAAAAAAACTAACATGAAATAAGAAAAAAAAGTTATTTATTGAAATAGTATTATAATAACCATACATATATTTTAGTTACATACTAAGAGTTATGTGATTCGTTAAAAAATTCATGGGTATATGATCAGGTATATAGTTCGGGTATTTGGGTATGTAGTTTCGAGTCACAATTTTTTTCAAAAAATATTCGTGTTTTCTCAGTTTTTTATATAGCAATATGGTACTCGTTGGAAAGATAATAAAACGCTCGTTAATTTGGTGTAATTTTTTTCTTTAAAAAATCTCGTATATAAAAGATATTAACATTTAAAAGTTATGGAAGGAAACATTAGAGAAAAAATAATAAAGGTTTAATATTTAAATTTAGTAGATTATGTTTTAATATATTATTTGTTTTTTTTTCATTGGTGTAAAATGTGCCACCTATGATCCTACATGACATCTTTCAAAGGAGAGAATGCATAAATAAATGACATGTAGGATTTCTCCCTTTGCAATATAGAGAGAGGCTATTGTACAAAGCCTCCTTAAAATACAAAGTGTAAGAAGCCATCCTGACCATCCATCTGCTTTTTAATCAAGATCATCGTACATTAATTACAATCACGTGTTTTTAATGGCAGTTAACAAGAGGAGGGCAAATTAGACAAATTGCCACTATAATAATTTGATTTTTTTAGTAAGAGCGCCCAAATCATCTCATTTATGGACGGTTACATAATCAAACACTATAATCGTGGAATTCACACACATAAAACACACACATAAAACACACACAAAATCAATCTCTCTGTAACAAAAATCAATCTCTCTGTAACAAAAAAAAAAAAAAAAAACAGAGCATTCCATCAACGAAGAAATAACAATCGATCAAAGCAGGATTATGGCTCCAAAACGCAAATCAAGTAAGTAAATGTTCATATTGTTATTTTCATTTTGATCGTATGCGAAAATAAATTAAACAATTGTGCCAGTTAATTCTAAAACCCTAAAAAAACGAACCAGGTGAAGGAAGAGAACGAAGAAGCAAACTGAATCATGACAGGCCTTTGAAGATAACTAATACAGGTATGGTTTAGATCTGTTTTATGAAATTAGTAAAGGTGTTTTTGATGTTTTGAATGATGAACATCACAATTTAATGATTTTTTTGATGAAATTAGTAAATGCGTTTTAGATGTTTTGATGAAAGTTGTAAAGGCGTTTTAATGATTCTAATGATTAATAAAAATTTGTAAGTGCGTTTGTGGTAAATAATAAAGGCGTTTTATTGATTTTAATGATGAATGAGATGATTTGTTTATAATAAATGTGTTTATAAAAATCAGTGTAAAATATAGTAAAACGCATGCATAATGAGTAAAACGCATGTTATGTTTTCTGTAGGTTTGGATGAAAAAAATGGACAAATACATTAAGAAGTATCTACATATACAGGGGGAATGGATGAAATGGTTTGCTCATCAGAAGTTAGGTCATCAGTGGTTTGCTCGTCAAGAAAAAGTAAAACGCATGTGTATCAATGTTTAAAAAATTAAAACGCATTTGTAAACCCATAAAACGCATGTGTATCAATGTTCATCAGTAGTTTGCTCATCAGAAGTTAGGCCATCAGTGGTTTGATTCAGCAGTAGTTATTAACTTCTTCTTCAGTAGTTACAAACACTTCATCAGAAGTTATCAATCAACAGTAATCAGTAGTTTCATTAATCAGATAAAACACATTTGTTTATCCATAAAACGCATTTGGTAATACTTAAAACGCATGTATTTATTTTTTGACAGTGTGTAAATGTCGAAGATGCTACATCAAACATACTTGATGAGTATGTTGCTCGGGACAATGTTATTGATGAAATTGTTGGAGACAATACATCAAATAGGGTTGACGAGAATGTTGCAGGGGATACATCAAGGTTGGTAAAGATGATGGAAAATGTTTACACGAAGGTGCTAAAGCAAGTAGATAATATAAGCTGAAAGTTTTAAGATTGATAAGTTTGTAAATTTTGCATCTTTACATTGTTGAATGTTACAGTGTTAGACCTGAATGTCTCTTTTGGTATTAAAAATGCATGTTTCATTTGATGTTTTGTATGAATCATATTAAAACGCATTCAATAAATACTAAAACGCATTTGATATATGGAAATCTATTTAATTGGTGATATAAAACCAATACATAAATACCACTGTCTACCAAAGGTCTGAAGATACAAGGTCTGTTGGAGTCAACAACACTTAGGCTCCAACAGATGATTCAAGCAAACATAGTTTATTCCATCAGCTGTTACACATCAGAGGTTTAGTCATCAGAGTTTTCAATGTATGTAAAAGCTTGAAAAAGCTTTTGTTTTGATGTGGAATGAAATATATATGGATAATGTATGTAAAAGCTTGAAAAAGCTTTTGTTTTGATGTGAAATGAAATATATATGTGATGTATTAGTAAAACGCATTCGATATGATCATAAAACGCATTCGTAAAAAACAGAGTTTCAAATGTTCAGTTATAGTAAAACGCATTCAAGGAAACATAAAATGCACTTTAGAAAACAGTAGAAGATGTGCAAACTATTCAGTATATACCAAAACGCATGCATAAAAACATAAAACGCATTTACTGAAAAAAAAATCACTCATCAACAACTTGTTCTTCATCTGCCTGGTGTTCATTTCCATGGTCTTCAGCACTTTCAACTTCTTTGTTTTCATCTTGTAACAATGTATTTTTCATCTCGTTTTCATATTCATTGCATCTTCTGGTTTCAATGAAGATGCAACAGCAGGTTTGTATATTGGAGTTTGATCATCAATGGGAACATCTTTCTTAGAAAGATCTGTCATAAAACACAAAACATACAACTATAAAATCTAATTTTAATGACAAAATGACATGTTCATACTATAAAAAGGCACATAATAGTAAGCATTCACATGCACATGTAAGGATTTATCTAACAAATCTCAAAACGCATGTTAAAACATCATAAAACGCATTTGAATAAAAACAAATTCTATAAAACCAAGCAGTTGCCTCAAAACGCATGTTAAACATAATAAAACGCATTTGAATAAAAATCATTTCTATAAAACCAAGCAGTTACCTCAAAACTCTGTTCATCTCTGTTTTTTGTGATCTGCTAATATAAATCAAAATAGTATAAACTAACATTCAAAATTCAGACTATGAGCATCGACAACATCATCTTCTTCTCCGATTAAGATTTCAGGTTCGTTGTTTAGGTCTGATAAACAATTAAAAATCAAAATAAGATTACGATTATGTGAAATTAAAAAACAGAGTAACCTACCAAACATGATGATGAACTCTGCAATTGAGTATGATTCTGGTAAACTTTTGATCGACAGATGCAAGGTGATGAGAATTTTTTAATAAGGTAAGAATTGATGATGAAGATTGTGAAAACAGGGATTGTGAAAATCATAATTATGAATGTGATTAATTGATCGATGCAAATGTCTATAATACCCCTCTAATAATTGAAAATCAGTTTTTTTTGTTTTAAAAGACATCTTACACGTGGCATATTATTGTGGCTTCCTACACTTTGTAGGTTAAGGGACTTTGTACCCAATACTTTCTCTTGCAATATATATAGATATAGATACTTCATTCTTATTCTTTCAACCTGCAAACTGATATCATTGCCTATTCGAAATCAAATGTGAGAATTTTTAATACTTCTCCCTTAATTCACGCATATATCGTTTCCAGTTTTCTTCCATGCATATTAAAATTTTACTATTTGACTAAGAACCTTTCCCACTGATACCGATTCGACAGATACTTTAATATCCCCAACTCCCTCTAAAATTAATAAGAGCAAATGGCGGTTAACGGTTATGGTCTGACGTATGTGGTTGTGGTGGAACAAGGCGTTTGTGATTGTGCCGTAGACCGTAGTTTAAATAAATTAGGTTAGAATGTGGTTCTGCGTATTGTGTCCAAAGGAAATGTTGGAAATAGATTGGCAGATGGCAAGTAAATGTTTCGGTCTCGAGACCCGGTTTCTAAAACATCATACTTATCTGTGACTTTGAATATATTATAATCTGAAACATCTGAATCCTAAACTTTGATGATAGATTATTTTTATATACTGATTTTTAACCTTCTCCAAAGACAAGAGGCGGTTGTGGTTACGAATTGCCGGAGATGAAGATGTTGCGGTTACGAATCGCTGGAGACGAAGGAGTGACGGATAAGAATCGCGAACGAACGGGTAGTGTTCACGAGTCACCGAAAGGCGCTTTCAAAACCTTTTCTATCACAAAATACACAACTGGTTTGGGATTTGGGAAGTTAAGATTTTCGTTATATACACACATACGTATGTATGTATTATATGTCTGCGTATATATGCAATTATGCATACCCAGTAAGTTTTTTTTAGTTTTGTTAATAGATTAAACCAAACAACAATTCAAAATTAATATTGCAATTGAATTGATGTGAAACGTGTTGATCACAAATATGCCATTTCTATGTTTATAGTTAAGAGAAAGTATACGGTATAAAGTTGCTTAACGTAAGAAGCGTAAGAAGCCACCAAAATTCGCCACCTGTCCACTCTGGTTAGGTTTAATTAACCTAATTCTGGTTTATCCCAGGGGTAAGGTCGTCTATTTACACGATCATTCAATTCCTTCAATCACGTTTTAATTAACCTGATGATTCTCAAAAATTAACCAGATTCAAATCATATTCGTTTCAAATCATGATCGTCAACATCATATCAATCTGTTATTCATCAAACCAAAGCATAATTTTCGTTTTTTAGTACTCTGTTTATCGAAGATTAATTTTTGTTTTTTAAATTTGTAATTATATGTTTTGTTTTATTATTTTTTAATGTTTTTGATCGAATTTTATAAGATTTTCAGGTTTGATATAAAAAATTCAAGTTTCGAAGGTTTTTCAGAGGTTGAAGATGAACAGAGTTTGAAGATGTAAGCAATGAATGCGTCTGAATAAGAACTGAGTGCGTCTGTTTCGAAGATGAGCAGAAGACTGGATCAATGAACAGAGTTTGAAGATGGTAGCAATGAATGCGTCTGAAGAACAACTGAGTGCGTCTGTTTTGAAGATGAGCAGAAGACTGGATCTATGAATGCGTCTGATTTCTCGAATGAGTGCGTCTGTTTAACTCTTTAGTTGTGTCTGTTTTTTACTAATGCGTCTGTTTGTAATCATGAATGCGTCTGTTTTTTATTTGTGTTTAATTACTGTTTTACATGTGATTTTTTGGGAAGAGATATTATTGGAATAAGAAAAGAACAGTAATTCTCGTGATTTTTTTATCTTTTGTCATTTTGTTATTGTTTGTTTCTTTTTATCCTCTTTATATAAGGCTTTTATTTGGAAATTGATTTGCACATTCAAATTCATATACAGATTATAATTCAAATTGATTTTCTTTAATGGCTTCATCATCTTCATCTGCAAGATCTGAAATGATCAAAAGGATGGAAGATCAAATTGCAAAAGATTATGCTCTTCAGGGTCGGTTGGCTGATAATTTAAACAGGATAAATGATGGCATGAGTAAGAGAGATGAAATTTCCAAGCTTCTTTTGCGTATGCCTGACTCAAGTCTTCGTGAACTGTCGGTTATGTTCATGATTGATGCAAACAATGGCGATGTTAATATTGTCGAACAACTTACAAAATGCATGGCTCTTTTGAGGTGTTCTATTGAATTTAAGATTCAATTTTTAAAGTCTATGTAAACACCACTATGTATTTGTTTGTCTTTGTTACTACTTTGTGTTGTAGTTGCTGTTTTTTTCTAATAAAAGTGTGATTTGAAGTTACATTTGTTTGAATTCAGAATCAGTTAGTGCGTCCAAAGTAAACATACAAAAAACATGAGTGCGTCTAAACATTTACATCAGAAAATACATCAGAAAGTTAGCATTCAAATTGTTTATAAAATGACATAAGAAAACCATTCAAATTGTTTATAAAGCAGCCACCCTCTTCTCTAATTTTGAAAGTGCATTCTCTAGCATTTTCATTCTTTGTTTATATGGCCTTTTTGCAAACTTCTCAGCTTCTTGACTTATTTCTCCCCTGAGTAGGTTGAATGGGGAGAGTATTATCTTTGCCACGTACTTGAGTCGTAATGCAATCAACTGCTTGTCTTGATACTCTGATTCTGCTGAAAACCCCGGGTTCCATGACTGATAACCTTTAAAGGTTTCGAGGGTTCTCATGGTGAAGACACCACAGTCTACATGGTTCTTTGCAGTCCTCCATGTCATCTCTCTTCTTGTTATAGGACCTGTTTTAAGTCCTTCAATTGCCGGTGTTTTCGGACATGTCTTTTGCCACACCCGGTACAAAGTGCCTCTCTGTGAATATTTTTAGTCAAAAAACCATTAGTTTATTTTTTAGTATATTAGTGTGCAGGTATAAGTTATAATTACATACCAATATTTCTGGCACGCCTTTGTATCGTTCTGATGGGATCTCTCCCGCTTTAGAGTTGTCAAGCAAGTCTGTTGTCCCATTCTTGACATCAAAAGCCAATGCATAGAAATGCTTGTCAAACCACACCGGTTGAAGAATCAGGTCGAAGTCGTATAAAGAGGTTGCAGTTGTTGATTTTACATTTATTTTTCTGAAGATATCTTCAAGGTTGCTCATGTAGACCTTTTCAATTTTTTCCCAAGGAACACCTACCTCATAGAAGTTTGGAGGCTGAAAATAAAAAAAAATATACAGACAGTTAGATGAGTGCGTTTGTTTTATGTTATTGGTGCGTCTGTTTTGGTTTTTTATTTTTTTATATAATAGAGTGCGTCTGTTTATATGTACAAGTGCGTCTGTTTTGGTTTCTATTTTTTTTTGCAGTAATAGAGTGCGTCTGTTTGATGTGTAAGTGCGTCTGTTTTGTGTTTTTGTAACTTACTATCATGCAGCTACTCAGAAACAGTTTCTTTATAGGCCCATCCTTCTTCTCCTTCCTTCTCTCAGCCTCCTCATAGT
Source organism: Ambrosia artemisiifolia (assembly GCA_032199755.1). Taxonomy (NCBI): domain Eukaryota; kingdom Viridiplantae; phylum Streptophyta; class Magnoliopsida; order Asterales; family Asteraceae; genus Ambrosia; species Ambrosia artemisiifolia. The sequence goes on along the minus strand of CM063526.1, from coordinate 27,288,877 downwards.
TCAGAATGTCTGACCATACGTCAATGACATTTGAACAAATCCATATCTCCGGAAATAAACTTTCAAAAACCACCTTCATCCCAGTAAACTATTTTCTGAAACATTGCATATGAAAACAAATTAGAAAATTGTATATGTTTTTATTAGAAACAAATTTGAAGAAAACACTTACATTTAACTCTCTAATTGGGGCAAACATATATTGTGTAATCTTTGTTTCATCCTTAGATAGTTTTTCGATTGGACAGACTTGCCTCCCGGCGTACGGTGATCATAATGCATAAGAAGGGTTTCTGTCCCTAGCTGGTTTATCATAACCAGCAAAGCCCTTCCCTTTTCCCTTCCCTTCTTCCTGCACTGCTTCCTTCACCGGTGTTTCGTCTTCCTGAGGATTTTTCTCTTCTTGGTGTTTCTTAATTGCTGCCTCAATCATTTGTTGTGTTTCCAATGATATTTGTGTTGTTTCAGCCACCACTCCTTCCACAGGTTGTTCTTTTGTTGTCTCATTCACATCTACAACCCTATAAACACCTGGTTCGACAGTTTGCAGCATGTTTATTGCTGTATCACTGATATCAAACTCCTCATTTGTAGCTCCCAACCCTTCCTCGACAGCCCCAGCATCCATTTCCACCTCTTTTCCTCCCTCATTCACATTTGAAGCTACAGGCACTTCAGAATTTTGATTTTCAGCTTCAACTTGTTCTTTGACAATCTCAGCTTCTTTTTCTTTAGCCGCTTCAACATGTTCTTTGACAACCTCAGCTTCCTTCTCCTTAGCCGCTTCAACATTTTCCACCCCATTCCCCTCCTCATTCAGTTTTGAAGATCCAGGCAAGTCAACATCTTGCTTTTCAGCTTCTGTAGAGGAAGGATTTGACAAAAAACACAGGATTATATGATCATACAAGTTGCTAAACCAGGTGCGGAAACCCTAGCTTAGAACAAACTGATATAAACTCAATCAAAACACAATCAAGATCATTTTAAATGCTTTTCATAGATTAACTTGTTCAAATAAACGTTTACAGACTGATTACAGTTAATCTAGACCTCAAACAAATACTCTCAGACCTCTCAGGAACACACACACAAAACACACACTCTCAATGACTCGTTATACATTACAAAAACTTGAAATCTATTTATAATAGCTGTACGTTCGCCCAGATGAACTGGTCGAAGGTAAGCTGATTCCACATTCGCCCAGATGACCTGGTCGAATGTGTTCTTCTGTGCATTCCTGTTCCACCTTCGTCCATATTAAAGCTTCCTTCGCCCACTCTTAGTCACCTTCGCCCACTTCTGATTCTCATTCACCCATTAACACATGTTAGTATCTAATCATTAGTCGCAAAACGGCATCTACAAACTCCCCCTCGACTATTGATTAGATCTTTTTCTATCTTCATCCATGGCTTTGTTTAGCAGCTTGATTCTCAGAATACTCTTCTGTTCTTTCGTCATCTCCGGCTCTAACTTTCTCTTAACCGGCTTTGACACATTCGCCATCTTAACCTTCTTGCCAAGCTTCCCTTCCAAATTACTTCCAGCGTTAATGTCATAAGCAAAGCAAACACCCACAACTTGTGTGTATTTCCTTGCTTGATCTGCATCGTTTGTCTCATGATGAATCGGATTATAGAATAACATGATGATGTCTTCAAAGGTGCAATTGATCAGCCACATAGGATCAAATACATGAACATGCTTGTATTTGTCCTTTCCGTCTCTCAACACAATTACTGCTTCTGCCTTCCTCCAATCATAATACCAAAATATGAAGTCAGCACTGAAGTGTTGAGGCATAGGCATCAAAGGTATCTTCCTCATAACTTCAGGTGCCTTATAAATCAAGGTAACTCTCTTCAACTTGGTTCTGGGATCAATATCCTTGTGAACTTTCCTCCGAGGATATTGTGGCTTGAATCTATTCCATCTCGTCCTACTCTCCCAAACCAACTTGTCTGCACACCAACCAACATGAGTATTATTCACTGAAGCACCTGACATAGGGAATCTGCATAAATCTCTAACCGCCCAGTACGGTAGAGTTAGCAAGTCAATGAATCTATAGAAATACAAGATTCCTGATTCCCACTTAGCAGCTAAGCACTTCAGCCTGCTCAAGTATGTCCACCCAAGAGCTCTTCCTCTGAACTTTGCATTATGAAACCTGTAGAAGTTTCCTTGAGCTTCGGGCTTTGGTCGGTTTTCATCCATCAATCTTAGTTTCTTCAAATACTCTTTCAACTCATCAGACTTACTTGAAGATTCTGGCAAATCAGCTCCAAGTACTTTTTCAACAAACTCAGCACTTCTTTTTCTTGCCTTTCTCTTAGCAGACGTATTATGCCTTTCTGTAAAATCAGGAAACACCACGTCTTCATCATTTTGTCTGAAGTACTGTGGATATTCCTCATGTGTAATATCCTCTATCTCAACTTCTTCAAACTCAGGGGTTTCTTTATCATCAGAGTGAGTTCCAACATCCTTTTCAGGAATAGGTGGAATCGACTCATCAACAATGAACTCTTCAAAAGTTTTCCCTACTCTCTGAGCAAGACCATCCAGTATCTCCTTTGCTACAGACGCAGGTACTTCCCCCTCTTCAAGATCTGGATCGTTATATTCCAACTCATAACGCATATCATCTGTTTGGAATATTTCTGCAAAACGACCTGTGAACTCAATGGTCCACTCTCTCTTCTCTAACATGTCTTTGTAAACTTGTTTTGCATCATCAGATAACGACCTCACCTTCTCGTTCCAGAACACGGTCTCATCATCAACATTCTCTCCCTGCTTCTTAGAACTCGACTCACCTGTATCTTTCTTCTTCTTAGAAGGTGGTCTCTTCTCAAAAGTAAACTTAGCAGTATCATCTCCTCCATCATTGTCATCACTGCTACTACTATCATCATCCTTTTGACTCCCTGAACCTTCAACATCATCATCATCATCATTGTTATCATCTTCATCATCACTTTTCTCTGATTCTTCATTCTCATCATCCTCATCCTCCTCTTTATCAGATTCGGATGGTTCAAAATCTACTTGTTCAACTTCTTTCTCTGCATCTTCTTCACCCTCCTTCAGCTTGGGTGCTATGTTATACAAATCATCAATCAGATCACTAAGGCGTTTGTTTTCAGCCTTCAGCTCCTTATTGTCTTCTTTAATTGCCTTGTATCTGTTCTTGTTTCTCAGAACTTTACCTTCAAGCTTCTGATTCTTTGTTTCAAGCTTCTTTACCTTCTTATCTATTTCATCTTGATTAGATTTAGAAGCAACAACGATTTGAAGCATTTTCTCCTCATTCATCTTAAACTTGGCAATCTCAGATTGTTGAGTCACAAGCATCTTCATCATATCGTCCATTCTTTTATTCATCTGCTTCATCACATCATCATCCACAGTGACTTTCTTCGATTTGGACTTTGACTTACATGGCTCAACCTCAACTTCTTTTCCTTTCTGAGGCTTAGTAAACATGTTCAGAACATTATCCAGTGCAATATTGAATTGCTCCACTGGTAATGTTGTTGTCTCCTTAGTCTTTTGTTTCTTTGCAGCTGGTGAAGATTGTTTAGATGATGTTCCAGCATCCGGTAATCTCTTTCCTTTCAACAATAAATTCAACTCCTTCTCTCTGAGTTGCTTTGTGCTTGTCTTCTTAGCCATAGACTTGTGTTTGGGCTTGGGCAAATTCACTACAACTGTTTCACCCTCATTCAATTCATCAAGATTAATAGTCAACCCTACATCCTCAGCACCAACAGATTGCTTGCCCTTATTAGCTTCTTCTATCGATCTGTTCAAAGATTCAGACTCACCAACCAAAGTGGCCTTTTGTTTGGTAGTCCTGACATTCTCAGCATCCGAATCCCATTGTTCTTCAGTTTCAGTCTCCTCAGAATCAACAGACTCCTCATCTACCAAACCCGTGCCCTTCTTTGCAGTAGTCTTCTTCCTCACTGTTTGTTGTTTTGAAGTTCCCTGATCTGTCTTTCCCTTGCCCTTCCCTTTGGCTCCGGGATTGACAACTTGCCTTTTCCTCTTCGTGCTTGCATCAGCATAAACAAGTGGATCATCGTTATCACTATCACTGTTAGGATGCCTTGCTAGATTCTTTCCAGGATCCATGTAATCCTCTCTAGCCAAAGCTCCAAATAATCTTCTGAAAGGTGGTCTCTCATTCTCCGGCACACCTTTATAAGCCTTCATTCTTGCTAAGGTTCTAACATTCATATGATCCATATTGAGTATCTGTGTTGGATCCTTCTTCAAGTGTGGATATTTGTGATCGAAGATCATCATCAGAAATCTAGGATAAAGCATAAAGTACTTCTTCTTCAAGCCTTTCAACATTTCCAGCATGTGGTCTAAGATCATCCCAGCAACGTTAAATGGTTTATTGAGAGTCAATGCAACCATTAACGAGCTTAAACTTTTTCTCATCACATCATAACCACCACTAACACATCCAAATACTAGAATGATTACGTGAGCAAAATACTTGAATTGAACACTCAGCTTCCCTTTATACATGGAACCATCAGTAATCGGTCCTTTGTATTTCATTCTCAGGAAGCATGCCTTCTGCTCAGTCCAGGACAGTTCTCTTGGATCCTCACTTGTTTCAAATTGGATCTGGAGAGCTTCTCTGATATCTGCTTCAGTGATGAACATCTCCATTCCCTGAATCTTACTTTTGATGATAGTCTGATTATCAAAGTAATCATACTTCGCGTTGTTGTAGAAATCCTCAACTATATCCTTGTAGATAATAGTTGGTGTTGCCAATGCATAAACCACTCTACATTTCTTCAGAAACTTAATAATCTCTGTGAATTCTACATTCTTCTCAACATCACCAAGATATGCACAACAGTTGTGGGTCTTCTCAAATGGCCATTTTGTACCGCTTGATGATTCTCCTTCTGGTACAATCTCTGGAATAGGATCAGTCACTTCAGTCTCCACTGGAATCTCAACATTAGCTTGTTCTTCAGCCATCTGAAATGTAAAATCAAAATAAAACGTCAAAACACAAAATCGACAAAATTTGAAAATTTTAGGTTTTCTGAAATTTTACATTCGCCCAAACAATATGGTCGAATGTAGTTTTTTATGGCCGAAGGAATGAAAATTTTGGTCGAATGTGAAGTGTTTTTGAATAAAAATCTTCATTCGTCCGTTTTATTTCTCCTTCGTCCAAATTGTTTCTCCTTCGTCCAGTCGATGGATCGAAGGTGAAAATGATTCAAACCCAAAATTCAAAAATTTTTCAATCATGTTTTTAGCCCCTGATTTTGATCCAAATCTGTTCTAAATTGGCCGACTAAGCTTCGCCATTCATCAATTTCCCTAAACATTCATTCTATATCAGTTTTAAAAGGAAATTAGGGTTTATTATTGTTTTATAGATCAATCAGTGATTAACACTTGTTTATAACCTAATTCCTAACATATTCTCCCCCTAAAACGGATATGGGATGAATGTGAATCAAAATCAAACATTAAAAACCACTGAAAATCCCAAACACTTAAACCCTAGGTCCGGTTCAAAAACTCAACGATTCCAGGTTTGTTTCTTGTCCATTACCTGTAATCTTTATACGAAAATGATCAGTAATAAGCAGGGATCAAAACACACAAGCAAAGGAAACAAAATCAACAAGGTCTTGTTATCGAAGGAATTTTGAAAAAATAGAAGTGGGTGGTCGAACCTGGTTTGGGGTATTTATAGGGCTTCACCTTCGCCCATTTCGTCCGGTCGAATGAAGACACTTTCCACCTTCGCCCCTAATGAAAGGCCCGAAGGTGAAATGCTTCTACCCGAATGTGAAATGTGGATAAAAGCCACATTCGCCCAAACTGAAATGGTCGAAAGTGAGCAAAAATCCCACATTCGTCCCAAATGAAGGGCGAATGTAAAATGGGAATTTTGAAAAATTTTGCCAAATTACAAATTCGAATCCCGTTCATCATTTTTCAATCCGTTAAGCTTCCAAAACACAAAATTTCACATTTAGAATGATACAAAGCCCAGATGGTGTTGTCAAATCTCAGAAATTGACTATCAAGCATCCCCGGTTATCAAAAATAAAACAGAAATGCAAAACATTTTGGATTTTCTGAAATTATATCAAAACACACCTAAAATCCTTTTGGATTTTGTATCTTTTTGACATTAAAAGTAAATTGCAACAAATAAAATGCAACAAAGTAAATGAAAACAGTAAACATTTTGTGAAATCCGGTCAGAGGATCATATCAGTTTTCTGAGAAATCTGATCACAGCGTTGATCTTTTTAATTAATATTATCATTAGAAACAGTATGTGATACGGCAATTGCTGATATTGTTATCCACGTAAGCTCACATGCAGACAATTACGCAATGCTTTAAAATGATACGAGTTAGATGTATTAGACTAACACGATGTGGTGCCCACACACACGACATACTCCCGTATCAAGTAATTGCACAAAGCTTCGTCGTAACGCGTGATTATGCCAGAGTTATCCGTAAAAGTTACAAAGTATATAGCACAGAGGTGTACAGGTCAGCAATTTAATGCAGCAGAGTAACATGTGCGTATACACTAGGTTGAGGCTGATATTAATCACTGATTTGCATCAGATGACCAATACGATGTAATAATGATCTATGATCAATTAAAACATAAAGTTCCTCAATTCGGTAACTTCCGGTTTTGGCAATTAAGCTCTTTTAGCAAATATTCTGATAAAACTAGGTCCGTAAATCAATACGACAAAAGTTTATCAGAATATTCCGGATAACCATAACATAACGACCCGAAACCTCAGATTTTGGCAATCCTATCAAACGAAATTACGGTACTAAGACCATATGCCCATGAGGTGTTCAGCCACGAACGCGTAGTTCGTTATGTTTGTATCACTAATGCACGCAATATTTAGTCTACGAAGCCTATCAGCATATCACACGTAATCAACACACGCCTCATAAACTATACAATTCTTTAGCCTGTATCAGATTCCCACTGATGTACTATCATTTCCTCTGTTTTACCAGGAAATCATTTTTGATTTTCTAATTTTTAGGTCTTTTTGAATTTTATAATGTTTTTGGCTTTTCTGATAAAATGGCTCCCCCTAAAATAAAGAACATATTTTTGGATTTTCATTTTTCTGAAAAACAAAACAAAAACAAAAGTTAAAAGAAACAATCCACTCGAAAGCATCAACTTCTTTGAGGATTAAACAATCCCCTCGAAAGCATCAACTTCTTTGAGGATTACAAAAGTAAAGAGAAATTCCCAATTAGCAAAGAGAAATTCCCAATTAGCAAAATATAAAAACTAAAAACTAAAAAGCGATAAACCGAGGTGCCGATTAGTCTAGTTTTTCCTTTATATTGTTTACTTTTAAAAGATATTCAAAGCGTGAACGGTCAAAAGCTTTAGTAAACAAATCTGCACGTTGGTAGTCAGTATGTATTTTGATCATATCAATCAATTCCTTAGCGTAACAATCACGGATAAAATGATATTTGATCCGGATGTGTTTCGCTTTAGAATGATTTTCCGAATTTTTAGTTAATGCAATTGCGGCTTCGTTGTCGCAGTAAATAGGAGTTTTAAGAAACTGCAAACCGTAATCCACCATTTGTTGTTGAATCCAAAGTACTTGCGAACAGCAACTCGAGGCTGCAATGTACTCGGCTTCACAGGTAGATTGTGCTACGGAAGTCTGTTTCTTGCATTGCCAGGTAATTAACCTGCTCCCGAAAAACTGGCAACCAGCTGTAGTAGATTTGCTATCCTTGTCACAGCCGCCCCAATCTGCATCACTAAAAGATATGAAATCAAAATTATCATCATTAGGGTACCAAAGTCCTTTTGAAGGACAACCCTTCAGATATCTAAGGATACGCTTGACCGCCGTCAGATGACTTTGTTTCGGCTTCGATTGATAGCGAGCACAAAGACACGTTGCGTACATAATATCTGGTCGAGACGCCGTCAAATACATCAGAGATCCGATGATTGCTCTGTATGTAAAAGGATCCGTCAGCTCCCCCTTAGCGTCCACTCCAATCCCGTGATTGGGTTGAATCGGGGTATCCATTGGCTTTGAGTCCTCCATCTGGAATCGGCTCAAGATGTCGGAGACATATTTCGTCTGGTGAATGAAGATCCCGTCGGGTCTTTGGTCCACCTGCAAGCCTAGGAAAAACTGCATCTCCCCCATGGCGCTCATTTCGAACTTTTCCTGCATGACAGATTCGAACTCCCTGCATAAAAGCTCGTTAGTTGAACCAAATATTATATCATCAACATATATCTGCACTAGAAGCAAGTCATCTCCCGTCTTTTTCGTAAAGAGGGTGCAATCGACGAGGCCGCGCTTAAATCCTTTGTTGATGAGGTATGTACTCAGCTCCTCGTACCACTGTCTCGGAGCCTGGTGCAAGCCATAAAGAGCTTTGTTCAACACGTAGACCTTATCCCGGTGGATTGGGTCCTCAAAGCCTGGTGGCTGCCCGACATACACCTCTTCCTTGACTTTCCCGTACAGAAATGCGCTTTTCACGTCCATCTGGTAAACTTTGAATTACTTATAAGAAGCAAACGCGAGGAACATCCGAATAGCTTCGATTCTTGCTACCGGTGCATAGATTTCGTTGTAATCAATCCCTTCGATTTGATGGAAACCCTGCACAACCAATCTGGCTTTGTTCCGAACAATTACCCCACGATCATCCTTCTTACACTTAAACACCCATTTGGTGCCAATCTTCTTTCTATCCGGCGGCAAATCTGTGAGCGTCCAAACTCCCAATTTCTGGAATTGTAATAACTCCTCCTGCATAGCTTCCACCCAGGCATCATCCTTCAAAGCGTCCTTGTATGTCCTTGGCTCTACCTGCGACACATAACACGCAAACGACCAATCATTTTGACTACCAGATTGTTGAATTTTGGCATATAAAGCTAAAGCACCAAAACTCTCTGGCGTATTAACGCTTTTAAGCTGCCCTCTGGTCATAACACTACTTCCAGGATCACCGATAACTTGCTCCAGCGGGTGAATACGATGAATCCGAGATTCCGGATAATCAGGTACTTGCACTCCCGTCTGAACAGTCAAGTTCTCTACAGCATCCAGATCATGACCCGTATTTGATGATGAAGCCACATCAGTATTTGGAGTTGGGTTCACTGGTGGTGCCTCCTGTTCTTCAACTTGATCAAGAATAGCTTCTTCAAATTGTTCATCTTCAGATTCTGAAGTGTCTAATGAAGTTGAAGCCTCTTGAAATATCTCTTCTTCATGTATAGGAGCATTGGTATCATTAGAAGCTGGTAAGGGGTTCACGGTGATCGGACGCACCAACGGTGAAGTTGTTGCATTTTCACACTCGTAAAGTAATCGAATAACAGCTTCTTCAACCAAGCTATCTAGATTGAATGATTCAAAGAAATCTTTGTAATCAAACATCCAATCAGGACCCGTGCCTTGAATATTTTGAGTATATCGTTGAACTTCCACGTTAGCCCAGTCTTCCACACGACGAGTACTCTTGTTGTATACCCGTTTGAGTGGGGTTGCATATCCAACAAAGTAACCCTCCTCGGCTTTAGGACTAAACTTTTCGCTTGGATTCAACATAGTGCAAGGTGCCCCGAAAGGTTCTAGATACTCTAAATTCGGCTTCCTTCGGTGTAACAGTTCATAAGATGTTTTACCAAACTTCTTCACTGTTAAAACTCGATTAAGTGTGTAATTTGCTGCATAAATCGCCTCGTTCCAGAACATTACTGGAAGATTTGAATCAGCAAGCATTGTTCTAGCCGCTTCAATTAGAGTCCTATTCTTTCGTTCAGCAACACCGTTCTGTTGAGGGGTGTACGGAGCCGAATATTCATGATGTATCCCTTTGTTTTCACAAAGTTCATCCATCTTTGCATTTTTGAACTCCGTCCCATTGTCACTCCGAATTCTCTTTATCTTCACATTGTAGAGATTCTCCAATCGAGTGAACAGAACTTTTAGATTTATAAAAGTGTCGCTCTTACTCTGCAAACACATCACCCATGAAAATCTTGAGTAATCGTCAGTGACGACTAAACAATAAAGCTCTCCAAGATGACTATGGCGCTTGACCGGTCCGAAAAGATCCATGTGCAATCGCTCAAGTGGCATCTCAACAGAGTTAACCTTTTTCACTTTGTGGGACTGTTTGTGCTGCTTCCCCTTTTTACAACTTACACACTTGTCATTCAAATGGAAATGTTTCACATTAACTCCCTCGACAAGTCCATTTTTCACGAGTTGATTCATTTTCTTCAGATGAATGTGCCCCATCCTTCGGTGCCACATTATCGATTCTTTCTCAGTCGCCTTGGACAAAAAGCATGTTATTTGCCCCTGTGATGTCATCGCCTTGGACATATCAAGAATGTATAGATTGTTGACGCGAGGTGCCTTCAACATTATCCACTCTTTAGGAATTGTAAAGCCCGGTTTCAAGATATAGCAGGATTTGTCATCAAAATGCACAGTAAATTTCTTGTCACAAATTTGACTGACACTCAACAGATTGTAGTCTATCTGCTTCACATATGAAATCCGCTCAAAGCTCACTATCCCATTGCTCACACTTCCTTCCATCGTGATATATCCGCCTTTGTTTCCCGCAAACGCTACATACCCTCCATTGATGTTCTTCACGTCGAACAGCAACGCAAGATCCCCTGTCATGTGGCCTGAAGCTCCACTATCAACAATCCAAAGACTGCTAATAGGGCCAGCTGAAGCTCCCTGCACACAAAAAGTAAATCATTTAGTGCTTTCGGGGGACCCAAGCCTGAGTCTTGGGTCTTTCAACATCAGGTTTCACAATAACATTTTCACAAACATTTTTAACAACATTTTGATCAATCCTTTTCTGATTGCTCAAAATCGTTTCCTTTTTCTCATTAACCTTTGAAGATGAGGCTCCTGGAGTACCATTGGGTGTCCAAGATTGTTCAGTCCTTTTCAGGATACGAATCTGAGACTTTGGGTTCTCAGTCGGTTTCTGAACATTGTTAGCAAAGGTAACTTTCTTGGTAACCTTATCTGATTTAACAGACTTAGGTCCAACATTTGATTTGACAATCGGTTTTGGTGATACCTTTTGCCTATCAACTGTTGAGTTCACCATAGGCTTTCTCCACGAGTGTTCCATGGCAATCCGATTTCTTCTATCATAGTGCATTGGACGAGTGTTCCTCATTTGAAAATTGTTATGATTATAAAACGGTTGTGGTTGTTGAGGAACAACTCTCCTATGAGGTGGCACATAATGATCAATCGGTTTCCTCATGGAATTCCTCACTTCCATCTCGTGCCTCTTATGCCTTACATATGGACACTGAGCAAGTAAATGCCCACGTTCCCCACACTTAAAGCACGCACGGTACTCTTCAAAAACATTAGGAGCATTTGGTTGAGCAAATGATCTAACTGGGTATTGATCATTATACTGTTGCTTTCTTAAACTCTCAGGGAGTGGCCCTTTTGAGTAAGTAGGCTCATTGAAACCATTAGCTCTGTTTTTGGGTTTAACAAACTCTGTGACATGGACCTTTGGTTCTTGATGAACATCCAAATACAACTTTTTCAACAAAGCTGGTGGAATTTCATTTGTTCTCTCATGTTTAGGAAACCAAATAGTACTTTCTTGCCAAATCTTTTCAATTTTAGCATAATTGGCATTTTTAATTGGAAAGTCCTCGTCAGAGATGATCTTATCGGATCCTTCCATCCGATAAAACACCTTGACAGGTTTGTCACATTGTTCGTTTTTCTCATTCTTTTCAAGATCTTTCTTAATCACATTAAGATCTTTCTTCACAACATTCTTCTCAGATTTTTCCACATGATGAACTTTTCTCATTGGAACAATTTGAGATGATGAAACTGGTTCATTTGTTATGATGTGATTTTCTTTTGGAATATCACATTCATTAACATTTTGGTTACAACCAGTATCATCACTCTCTGAATCTGAGTCAACACTTTCAGCAGTAACACCCTCATCATTGATTCCCAAAATCGGTCTAACATCGGAATTTGGATCACCAACACTTGAAGTGTTTGATTCATTTTCCGATGCTGAATCAGATTTTACCGAACTCTCCGGTGTCACTTGGTGACAATTATGGTTTTCAAAAAGAACCGGAGATGGTACAGCCCGATAGTTGGTTGTTTTGTCATCAATGATGTGGTCTACCACATAAGCAACATTCTTGTAGCTTTCCAACTTTTTGTTTACTTTTTCAGCAAAGCATTTGATGGCGGCCATTTCTAACTTGGTGTTTTCAATTTCATTAATGTAGTTGTTAATTGCCAATTGTTTTAAAGACAATGTGTTTTTCAAGTCAGAAATGTCCTTTTTGTAGCCATCTAATACTTTGTTAAAAGCATTCAACTCTTTGCGAGTAGATTGACTGTTCATGATAGCACTATCACGTTGAATACGGAGTTGTTTAACCTCCTCAGTCAATCTATCACAAGCACCACAATATTTTTCACTAGTATTGTCAGTACTACAAGCAGAACTTACAGGTTTTGGTGGGTCAGTCATGGCCATCAATGCAAAATGAGCTTCCTTTCCTGCAAAGAATCTGGAATAATCAATCTTTGTGAAAGCATCATCGGCAATGCACGACTTCCTGGTCATCAGAAAATCTGCTTCTGCAAGCAACTGATCAATATCTTCATCAAGAGAATTAACACTAGCTTCCGTATCCGAGTCACTGTCTGAATCAGAATAAACCGATTCACACTCCTCAGGAATGTCAGAAACAGTATCAATCACCACTCCTGAATTAGTCTCTTCATTTTCAACCTCAACATTAACCTCAGAATTAACCTTAACAGGTTCAAGATCTCCATCCAACTCTGCCTCAGACTCATCACTATCAACCTCAGTTTCAACCTTCTCCTCCATCGTCACAGAATCTTCAAGATCAACCTGATAGGCAACACATGCCACATTTCCCCCAGTGGTTATCTCCTCAACACCTATCTGAATGCTCGACCAGTCAAACCTCTCGTCTTGTTGAGTAACCAATGCTTGATTGGTATTCTGTTGTTCAGCTGGTGTAGTGATTGGTATGACTGTTCGGTTAGTATTGTTTGGTGTTTGGTTTTGTGTCTGGTTTGGTGTGGTTGGTTGTCTATTTTGGTTGTTGTTAAAGTTGTTTTGACGGTTTTGGTAGTTGTTGTTGTTTTGGGAAGAAACTTGGTTTTGATTTTGTTGTTGACGGTTCTGATATGTAGCATTAAATGGATTTCTGTTGCCTTGTTTCGGTGGTTGAGTGCATTCACGTTTAAAATGACCTTTATCCCCACAATTAAAACAAGTCACTTTCTCCTTATTAAACCCGTAGGTTGTGTTAGGAGAAGTTCCCAAGTCGGTTCTACCTGTTTTCTCAATAAACTCTGTTGCTCTTCGCATAATGCTCGCAAATGCCCATTGGATATCAATGAGTTCCATTTCTTCCTTATCAATCTGTGCGTAGTCTTCATTGGTTAAGTTGTTATTACCAATTTGACTAGCCACTAATCCATTATAGGAAGAAACCATTGCAGAGACTAATGCAATGTGTTGCTGAGCAACTTCAACTGTCACATTTCCAAGATTGGAAGTCTCCAAAACCACAGTTGGTTAGGTTGGTTCAATGGTTGTGGTTGAGTTTGACCAGCAGTGTAAAAGGCTGCTTGTTGCTTTGGTGAGAATGGTGGAATGTATGAATATTGATATGGAACTTGTGGTTGTGGTTGTGATAAAGATGAAGTTTGTTGATGGTAATTAATGATAGGTGATTCTACAGCATTGGATATACAAGCAACATGTGGTGTAACTAGCCCTCCAGAACTTGTACTTGCTGGAACTAAAGATCCTCCAAAGTATAAGTTTGGATTCTGAGGAATCTGTGCTCTCCTAGCTTTCCTCTTCTCTTCCAGTTCCTTGTTTTCCAGCTTTTCAACGAACTCTTGAAGAGACCAATACTGAAAAGCATCCTTTTCCTTCAGAACATCCACATGCTGATCCCAGTTTGGTGGTAAAGCTTCAGCAAACTTGTCCACCTGTTTAGCCATAGGGATCTGTACACCATAGCTAGACAATTCAGATATTAAATGATTATATCTAGGAGTTAGTTCTTTCAAAGTTTCATTTCCAACATAAGAAAAATTCTCAAACTCCTTAACAAGTTCTTCCATCCTCAAATTTCGAGTCTTCTCATTCCCATCATGCTTCCTTTTAAGCATATCCCACAAAGCCTTAGAAGTTGTGCACGTTCCAAACTGATGCAAAAGATCATTAGTAATGGCTTGTGTCAGTTGTGAGAACGCCTTCTTTTCCACAGCAAACTTCTTTTTCTCATCCTCCGCCATGCTCTCCAATGGCACTGGTTCACCCGTGTTCTCCAGAACTGGTGGTGTGTATCCTTTAGCAATCATGTTCCATGCTTCAGCACCTTCTACTCCCATGCCTTCCAAGTGTATCTTGAACTTTTTCTGCCACTGATTGTATTCCTGAATCTCCATGAGCTTCGGTGGCCGAGTCCCGCTACCTGAAGACAAATCATTAATCAGTGTGGAAATAGCATTAGTAGTTTGAGTGTTTACCACCGCTGCTGCTACTCCCCAGTAGTCAGACTGTGGTACTGTAGGTGCACTCTGAGTCATGTAGTTAACCGGCTGCGAAGACTGTGTGCTCGTCTTCTGTGCTGCCACTGTCCATGGGTCCATCACCTGCTGTTGTGATTGTGTAGTTGCTGGTGTAGGAGTAGTCTGATAACGCCACATAATCACGAACTTTGAGAAATTCAACACTTAGAAAAATCTTCCAAAACTATCCTAGGTTCGTCCAAGATAATTTCAGGTTCGTCCCTTTTGTTGTTAGTTCGCCCAAAAATCTCTCACCCGAATGTGAAATGATACCAGAATGTAAAAATCACAAACAATCTTCTACGTTCGTCCAAAAGGTTCTAGGTTCGACCGGTTTATTTCTACCTTCGTCCGCACGATCTCCCGAGAGTGGAAAAAGTGACTCGAATGTAAAATATCTATGTGAAAAACTCTAGATTCGCCCTAAAACTTCTACGTTCGTCCAGAATACCTATCACCTTCGACCTAACTCACACACATTCGTCCACTAACTCTCAGGTTCGCCCATATCTGACATTTGAAAAACGGTTACACTTTGAAAAACGGTTATTTTGATCTCTGATTTTCAAAAGTTTGTGGATTTGATTGATCTTGATCAGGTTATGCTTCGGAGATGATTTAGAACAACTTTAATACTTGGAATTTTGAATTTTAACCACAAAATCACCTCTAAATCTTTCAAAAACACACAAAAACCATTTTTAATTGAAAACAGATGTGAATTGATGAAAATTATGTCCAAATCAGCTCTGAATTTATCAGTTTGTTGTTGTATGATCCTCTACGCTCTGATACCACTTTGTAGAGGAAGGATTTGACAAAAAAACACAGGATTATATGATCATA
This sequence comes from Ambrosia artemisiifolia, assembly GCA_032199755.1. NCBI lineage: Eukaryota > Viridiplantae > Streptophyta > Magnoliopsida > Asterales > Asteraceae > Ambrosia > Ambrosia artemisiifolia. The sequence goes on along the minus strand of CM063526.1, from coordinate 27,273,311 downwards.
CAAGTTGCTAAACCAGGTGCGGAAACCCTAGCTTAGAACAAACTGATATAAACTCAATCAAAACACAATCAAGATCATTTTAAAAGCTTTTCATAGATTAACTTGTTCAAATAAACCTTTACAGACTGATAACAGTTAATCTAGACCTCAAACAGACAATCTCAAACCTCTCAGGAACACACACACAAAACACACACTCTCTATGACTCGTTATACATTACAAAAACTTGAAATCTATTTATAATAGCTGTACGTTCGCCCAGATGAACTGGTCGAAGGTAAGCTGATTCCACATTCGCCCAGATGACCTGGTCGAATGTGTTCTTCTGTGCATTCCTGTTCCACCTTCGTCCATATTAAAGCTTCCTTCGCCCACTCTTAGTCACCTTCGCCCACTTCTGATTCTCATTCACCCATTAACACATGTTAGTATCTAATCATTAGTCGCAAAACGGCATCTACATACCACTTTGTAGAGGAAGGATTTGATTAAAACACAGGATTATATGATCATACAAGTTGCTAAACCAGGTGCGGAAACCCTAGCTTAGAACAAACTGATATAAACTCAATCAAAACACAATCAAGATCATTTTAAAAGCTTTTCATAGATTAACTTGTTCAAATAAACCTTTACAGACTGATAACAGTTAATCTAGACCTCAAACAGACAATCTCAAACCTCTCATCTTGTTGAGTAACCAATGCTTGATTGGTATTCTGTTGTTCAGCTGGTGTAGTGATTGGTATGACTGTTCGGTTAGTATTGTTTGGTGTTTGGTTTTGTGTCTGGTTTGGTGTGGTTGGTTGTCTATTTTGGTTGTTGTTAAAGTTGTTTTGACGGTTTTGGTAGTTGTTGTTGTTTTGGGAAGAAACTTGGTTTTGATTTTGTTGTTGACGGTTCTGATATGTAGCATTAAATGGATTTCTGTTGCCTTGTTTCGGTGGTTGAGTGCATTCACGTTTAAAATGACCTTTATCCCCACAATTAAAACAAGTCACTTTCTCCTTATTAAACCCGTAGGTTGTGTTAGGAGAAGTTCCCAAGTCGGTTCTACCTGTTTTCTCAATAAACTCTGTTGCTCTTCGCATAATGCTCGCAAATGCCCATTGGATATCAATGAGTTCCATTTCTTCCTTATCAATCTGTGCGTAGTCTTCATTGGTTAAGTTGTTATTACCAATTTGACTAGCCACTAATCCATTATAGGAAGAAACCATTGCAGAGACTAATGCAATGTGTTGCTGAGCAACTTCAACTGTCACATTTCCAAGATTGGAAGTCTCCAAAACCACAGTTGGTTAGGTTGGTTCAATGGTTGTGGTTGAGTTTGACCAGCAGTGTAAAAGGCTGCTTGTTGCTTTGGTGAGAATGGTGGAATGTATGAATATTGATATGGAACTTGTGGTTGTGGTTGTGATAAAGATGAAGTTTGTTGATGGTAATTAATGATAGGTGATTCTACAGCATTGGATATACAAGCAACATGTGGTGTAACTAGCCCTCCAGAACTTGTACTTGCTGGAACTAAAGATCCTCCAAAGTATAAGTTTGGATTCTGAGGAATCTGTGCTCTCCTAGCTTTCCTCTTCTCTTCCAGTTCCTTGTTTTCCAGCTTTTCAACGAACTCTTGAAGAGACCAATACTGAAAAGCATCCTTTTCCTTCAGAACATCCACATGCTGATCCCAGTTTGGTGGTAAAGCTTCAGCAAACTTGTCCACCTGTTTAGCCATAGGGATCTGTACACCATAGCTAGACAATTCAGATATTAAATGATTATATCTAGGAGTTAGTTCTTTCAAAGTTTCATTTCCAACATAAGAAAAATTCTCAAACTCCTTAACAAGTTCTTCCATCCTCAAATTTCGAGTCTTCTCATTCCCATCATGCTTCCTTTTAAGCATATCCCACAAAGCCTTAGAAGTTGTGCACGTTCCAAACTGATGCAAAAGATCATTAGTAATGGCTTGTGTCAGTTGTGAGAACGCCTTCTTTTCCACAGCAAACTTCTTTTTCTCATCCTCCGCCATGCTCTCCAATGGCACTGGTTCACCCGTGTTCTCCAGAACTGGTGGTGTGTATCCTTTAGCAATCATGTTCCATGCTTCAGCACCTTCTACTCCCATGCCTTCCAAGTGTATCTTGAACTTTTTCTGCCACTGATTGTATTCCTGAATCTCCATGAGCTTCGGTGGCCGAGTCCCGCTACCTGAAGACAAATCATTAATCAGTGTGGAAATAGCATTAGTAGTTTGAGTGTTTACCACCGCTGCTGCTACTCCCCAGTAGTCAGACTGTGGTACTGTAGGTGCACTCTGAGTCATGTAGTTAACCGGCTGCGAAGACTGTGTGCTCGTCTTCTGTGCTGCCACTGTCCATGGGTCCATCACCTGCTGTTGTGATTGTGTAGTTGCTGGTGTAGGAGTAGTCTGATAACGCCACATAATCACGAACTTTGAGAAATTCAACACTTAGAAAAATCTTCCAAAACTATCCTAGGTTCGTCCAAGATAATTTCAGGTTCGTCCCTTTTGTTGTTAGTTCGCCCAAAAATCTCTCACCCGAATGTGAAATGATACCAGAATGTAAAAATCACAAACAATCTTCTACGTTCGTCCAAAAGGTTCTAGGTTCGACCGGTTTATTTCTACCTTCGTCCGCACGATCTCCCGAGAGTGGAAAAAGTGACTCGAATGTAAAATATCTATGTGAAAAACTCTAGATTCGCCCTAAAACTTCTACGTTCGTCCAGAATACCTATCACCTTCGACCTAACTCACACACATTCGTCCACTAACTCTCAGGTTCGCCCATATCTGACATTTGAAAAACGGTTACACTTTGAAAAACGGTTATTTTGATCTCTGATTTTCAAAAGTTTGTGGATTTGATTGATCTTGATCAGGTTATGCTTCGGAGATGATTTAGAACAACTTTAATACTTGGAATTTTGAATTTTAACCACAAAATCACCTCTAAATCTTTCAAAAACACACAAAAACCATTTTTAATTGAAAACAGATGTGAATTGATGAAAATTATGTCCAAATCAGCTCTGAATTTATCAGTTTGTTGTTGTATGATCCTCTACGCTCTGATACCACTTTGTAGAGGAAGGATTTGACAAAAAACACAGGATTATATGATCATACAAGTTGCTAAACCAGGTGCGGAAACCCTAGCTTAGAACAAACTGATATAAACTCAATCAAAACACAATCAAGATCATTTTAAATGCTTTTCATAGATTAACTTGTTCAAATAAACGTTTACAGACTGATAACAGTTAATCTAGACCTCAAACAGACAATCTCAAACCTCTCAGGAACACACACACAAAACACACACTCTCTATGACTCGTTATACATTACAAAAACTTGAAATCTATTTATAATAGCTGTACGTTCGCCCAGATGAACTGGTCGAAGGTAAGCTGATTCCACATTCGCCCAGATGACCTGGTCGAATGTGTTCTTCTGTGCATTCCTGTTCCACCTTCGTCCATATTAAAGCTTCCTTCGCCCACTCTTAGTCACCTTCGCCCACTTCTGATTCTCATTCACCCATTAACACATGTTAGTATCTAATCATTAGTCGCAAAACGGCATCTACAGCTTCAACATCTGGTTCTTTGACAACTTCAGCTTCCTTAACTGAAGTGTTCAAGGCGTCCCACTTGTCGCACAATTGCATCAACTCTGGAACCCATAAATACCTGGTCCGTGCCTCCTTTACCATTTCCCCCATCTCTTTCTGTATTGCTTCGTATTTCTTTATGTTCTTTTCCATTGTTTTGATCCAAACCTGTGTTTTTTACAAAGACCAATGTACATATATTAAATGAGTGCGTTTGTTCAATATATGAGTGCGTCTGTTTTTATACCAGTAGATTTTAAAAAGATCAGTTGTTTTTATGTGAATGCGTCTGTTTATATATGAGTGCGTCTGTTTTTATAACAGTAGATTTTGCAAAGATCAAGTAGTTTTTTGTGAATGCGTCTGTTTTATATATGAGTGCGTCTGTTTTAAACCACTATAGTTTACAAAGATCATTTTTTTGGGTTTTTCAGTTAATGCGTCTGTTTGTGCAGTGGGTGCGTCTGTTTATAAAAAGGCTTTTTTCAATGAATGCGTTTGTTATGTATGTGAATGCGTTTGTTGTACCTTTTTTGCCTTCATTGAAGCTTCATATTCTGCTTCTCTTCCTTTCTCAACCAAACTTAATTGTGGTTGAGTTTCTGAATACTCAAACATTTGTTGTGTTTGTGTACTCATTTCATACTGTCTCCAATCTCCTTCTTCATCAACATCTTCTTCTTCAATTGTGATCCTTTTTTGTGGAGTTCTTCCCAATGGCAATGTGTAATCATCCTCCATTGGTTTCTCTTGCATTGTTACCAGCATGTTCACCACATCTACCTCCTCATCTCTTACATTTGCATCGACCTCATCATTCTTATCATCTTCAGCTTCATCATCTGCATCATCTTCTTCAACGTCGATCAACGTAAAAATCTTCTGGTATGCTTTTTCTTGCTGGTTATAAAGATGTTCTTCCATTGCCGCAAGTGAACTATTTGTAATGTAAGAAATTGCTGGTATGCTAATTCTTACTTTAGATGGATGCCTCTTGTTATATTCATGTGTGTAGATAACCTGCATGTGTTCAACATATTAAATGCGTTTAAAATATCATTAATGCGTTTAATAATAAAAGAAGGTGTTTTGAAGGCTTACACTGAGCATTATAACTGGACCATTATACTGGTCTTCTTTCCATCCTTCTTTTGTCCTCTTAAGGCATTCGATCAGGTACGAGCACCAATCCATATCTGGAATCTCATCCTCATTATCCACACCATGCAAAAAGCTTTGATTGATTGTGGTTGATTTTGTGATCTCGCCGAAAACCGTGTTCCATAGCACAAGAAAATTCAATCTGAACAGCCTTCCACCTTTTTGTTGTAACTTAACAGCGTTTGTTACCATCTTGACAGTCACTTTTCTTCTATCGAATTGACCCTTGAACTCATCAATCGTAGAGTCAACACCCTTTCTTGCCCTTGTGTATTCTAGCACCTGCTTCTTTCCCATTGGTATCCCAAAAGCTTCATTCACCAATGCAGGTGTGATGTTGATTTTCCAATTTCCAGCATTGAGTTCATTTTTATCCTCATCATAGTTTACTAGCAGCCAGTATCCCAATGATGTTGATATTTGATCAATCTTAATGTCTAAAACAGACCCAAAACCCATCTTCCTTACCTCAGCTTTCTGTTCATCAGTGTACTCTTTCATGCTGTCAACAAATTCAGCAGGAGAGCATCTGATTTTTAACTTAATATCCCTGTATTCAACAAACTCTCGATCCTTTATTTTCTTCTTCTCCTTCTTAGTTTTTTCCACCTTTTGCTTCTTAACAGGCCTTTGGAAATCTTCGTCCGATGATTCCGAAAGTTCTTGTACAGCCTGTTGTTTTTTTTTATGCAACTTTTGTGTCATTTTTTTTACATCTTCTCCCAACCTCTTTGCAGCTTCAGGGTTGACCTTTTCAACCCTTTTTTTAATATTAATTAAGTTTTTTATTGGTCCATCTTCAAAATCAGAAGCATTCCATGTTGAGTCTGTACATGAACAGACGCATTAAGACATATATACAGACGCATTCAGTAACTAAAAAGTGAAAATAACAGACGCATTAAGACATATATACAGACGCATTCAGTAACTAAAAAGTAGAAGGAAACAGACGCACTCATTATGTCAAACAGACGCACTCAATAAATGCAAAGTGGAAACAAACAGACGCACTTATTAACCTCAAACAGACGCATTCATTCAACTTAATTTAAACATCAGTAATCAGACGCATTTAAGAAGTACTTCAGACGCATTAATGTTTTTACATGTTCAAAATGAGTACAATACACTAGTTATACTTTGTCATACATACTAAGCATAAAACCCTAGTTATATTAAACAGATTTTGATACAAATAGAATAATGAATTTTTGTTCATACCTGAAGATGTGTCATGTATGATTTTGCTTCCCTTTCTCCCTGTTTTACCTGTAATAATGATTTTGAAGGTTTTTCTGGTTTTAGAAGTTGTAAATGGTAAGTCGAAGTAATTTTGAAAGTATGAATATAAGAAACGCACCTTGATTTCTCTTGGAAGACATGTTGATCGTCTGTTTTGTTGTGTTCGTGATCGTCTCTATGTGTTTGTTTTGTTGATTTCAATCGTCTGTGTGTGTTTTTTGTGTGTGATTGATTTTGAAAAACCCTAATTAAATGAGACGTAATGATTTGTTTTTTAATTTTAGTAACCGTCGACATTTTGGCGCTTCAGATTATGATTGTTTAAAGTAGTTTTTGACTAATCTACCCCTGGTTTCATTTAAACGCTCGGGTTAGAAGGTGGGTTAGAGGATCTGATCTGGGTTTGATCTAATGGTCCAGATTGCTTCTTATGCTTTTTATTTTAAGGGGCTTTATACAATATCTCTTCCCTATAGTTAATTTTCCTTCTTTAACGGTGACATCAAATCTGTTTATAATAATTTCGAATTTCATCTCATTATTGTTATATTGAATGTGCATATAACTTTGAAGCTTTTTATAATCAAACACAATGACAACATCAAGATCTTTTTAGTAAAACTTGGGATTTAATGTGCAGTGCAAGTTAGCGATTGATTACAATTGTTTGGATATGTATGTATATTTTTTTATGGGTATGCCTAATATTATGTATGATGATTTAGCTTGGTGATGTATGCTATAAATAAAGCAAAACATAAAAAAGGTATTAAAACTAAGGGTTAACTAAAACTTTCATAATCAACAATCCGCAGCAACGCGCGGTTAAGAGTGAAAATGTGTGATAACACATACTCAAATTGTTCTTCACACCATCAAAAACACACACACAAGAACCTCCACCAATTCAGCCCCAAATCATGCCAAAATCGATGGCTTTTCTAAATGCATGATGGAATTCATGATCATCTAGTGTTCTAAACGTCATAAGGTAACTCTAGATCCTTTTAAATCATCCAAATCCATGGTATATTGAAGATGATGGTTCTAGGGTTTTATAAAACTGTAGAATTGATGGTTAATATATGTTGCCCTAGCCTTGGGGAGCCTTAAACATGTATAATTTGGTTACAAATCACATTTAATATTTGTGTTTGATTATGTTCATATGAATATGTTAACTTATGAAATTGGGGTTTTAACCTCTAGGTTGAAACCACACATGGTTAGTAGTTTTGGTGACTCTTAGGGTATGTTTGGTATGAGGTAATGGAATGGATAAGGGAATGGAATGGACGAGGTAATGGAATGGACAAGGTAATGGAATAGATCATTACCATTCCGTGTCTTGTTTGGTTGCCATGTGGGAATGAAACAAAAAATTACTTTGTGTTTTTGGATAGGCAGGAAAGATGAAGGAATAAAATCAGTGGTGAGTTGCGATGGTGGGTGGTGGTTAGTGGCGGTGATGGTGGGTGGTGATATGTGGCGGTAGCGATAGTGGTGAGTGGCGGCGGCGACGGTGGCAACGGTGGAAGGTGGAGGTGGATGGTCGTGATGGTGAGTGGGCGACGATGGTGAGTAGTGGCGGTGGTGGGTGGCGGTTGGTGCGGTGATGGTAGGTGGTTGGGTGTGGCGGTGGTGGTGGGTGACGATGGTGAGTAGTGGCAGTGGTGGGTGGAGGCGGCGGTAGTGGTGAGTGGAGGAAATTATGGTGAGTGACGATGGCAGGTGGTGGAGGCGGCGGTGGGTGGGTGATGATGGTGGGAGGTGGCGGGGTCATTGGGTGGTGTTGGATGGCGGTAGTGGTGGGTGGGTGAAGGTAGTGGGTGACGGTGGTTGGTGGCGGCGACGGTGGTGGTGGGTGGTGACGGTTGTGGTGGGTGGTAGCGCCATCGGTGGTAGACGACGGTGTTGGTGGGAGAAGGTGGTGGGTGGTGGTGGCATCGGTGGTGGGTGGTTACGATGGTGGTTGGTGGTGGTGGTGGTGGGTGGTGACTGGTGGTTGGTGGTGGTGGGTGGTGACTGGTGGTTGATGGTGGGTGGTGGCTTGTGGTGTTGCTAATATAGGGTGAATGAGGGATGGAATGAAAAAAAAACATGGGGGTGGATGGAATGGTTTTGAGGGAATGGAATGCCTTTTGAAATGGGTCATTCCATTCCTTTGACAAACCAAACACACTATTTATCATTACCTCGTAATGGTCCATTCCTTTCCTCCTTCCATTCCTTCATACCAAACGCTAGCTTAGGAGTTGTTATAATGATCAAATTTAGTTAAAATGCCTAAATATCTTGTTTACTAAACATTTACCAAGTAAAAAGGTTTATAAACGAGATCTTTCATACAAGGAACTACAACTTTATTTTCAACAAACTTAATTTCTCTAGCTTGTTGCTAATTCTGTCTGTTTTTTGAACGAAATTCATCTTTAGCCGTCCAAAAAGAAAAGCTTTATCGACCCTATTATAATCGGATATTACTTGTGCCCAAGAGGCCCGACAGGCAAACCAGCCACATTGGCGTTAAAGACTCATGAGCATTCGCCTCGAATCGACTCCCCTAGAGTCGCATGCGCCTCTCTTCTCAGGCTGTCAATTCTCTTAATCGCTAACCAGCATAACACTATTTGCTTACAGGACGGTGAACGCCTCATTACAATGATAATTTTTTTAATAGCTAACTCACACTAAAAAAAACCTACACCTAAATTTACACCATCATCATAAAGCTAAAACCCTCAACAACAAAACCTAGAAAACAGAGTTAACCGCACATAACTACAATAATCATGAAATCAATAAGCAACGATTACATAATTGATCACATCTTCATCATAACAGGAATCACATTCAATTGAAAGACTGTCCACATTCATGATTCAACCATAATTATATTAAAAAAAAAAAAACACATACACAGATCTGGAAACCAACTGTATATAAATCTAACTTATTGAGCACAAATTGATTGACCTAGAAATCAGAGCACCGACCATTACGTTCCCAATCGCCGAACCGAGTAGGCTCAGGACCTCGAGGACCACCGATCTCACCGGTCTCTTTATTAATATCAAGTTCATCTCCATCATCTTGTTCTATTGCTTCATTTTGTTGGCTCTTATTATTATTATTATCTTGTTGGTTAAGGGTTTCCTGTTGTTGGTTGATAGGTATGTGATTGTGGACCGGTTCTGGTGAAGTGGTGATGGATCGGGTTGATCGGAGGGTGGAGAAGGTGGTCACAGCGGCGCGTGAGAGTTCCGGTGGTGGTGATGTGAAGAGGCGGCGAAGGGAAGACATTTGGAAGTTGTTGAATTTGTTTGGTGTCACGAAAAGTGAATCGAATAAAGGTGTGTTATTGTTTTGGGGTGGGGAGAGGTGACGTGGCTTGATTAGGGTGGCATACTTTGTTATGACGTGGACACTGCAAAACATGACACGTGTTATTAGGGTGGACAGGGTATTTGGTAACCCCAATCAAGGTACCTATATTCGATCGGGTGAGGTTAATCGGGTAGGGAATTCCTTGACTAGTTAGTTGTTATTGATTGAGTGTGTAGATTGTGTGTTTGTCACCATTGGGTGTTGTGGGGTGTGGCGTTGGTAGAGTGAGATTCCACGGGTACCCATTTAGGTTATTTATGAATAAAATGCATTTTTCATCCATGAGGTTTGCATCAAACATTAGGTTACGTTCACCTAAACACTTTTCGTGCCTAACGTTTTAAGTCTTAGCAAGTGTCGTTTTTTATCCCAATGTCTGTTAGCTTCACCATTAATTACCCTCCACGTGCCCCTCATGTGTGCGGTGGTTTCGTCATTTCATGGAGAAGTTAACGAGCATGAGGACTATGGACTATATGTGTTAAGACTAGAAAAAACACAAGAAACAAAGAGTGTTAAAGGTGGATGGCACCTGATGTTTGGGCTAAACCTTAAGAGACGAAAACTATAGTTTTCTCTCGGATTTAGCTGAAATGATGAAATAACACCCCACATGGAGGTAATTAACAAAAAAATAACGGGCATTAGGATTAGAAGTGAAATGTGTTAAGACTTGAAACATCAAAAGATGAAGAGTGTTAAAGGGAGACAACCTAATGTTTGAAGCAAACGACGAAAAGCCGAGTTTATTATAGGGTGTACTAACATCGACATCGGATCACATATTGTATGCCATAACATGTACAGGTCAGGAAGGATAACATAACAGGTCGTCGTATCATAACACAGATCACCATAGCCGAATATGCTTTAATTAAAATAAGTTTGGGTTAATGTTAAGCTTTAGCCAAACCACCTTTAATAACTAATTTAACAGAACAAAACAGATTTCACTGTACAATTTTATTTTTTTCTTATCAAAGTTCAAACATGCAACAAGACCAATAACTTATAAGACAACAAAAAAGGCCTGCAGGATATATAACTAACATTCACACACAGTACACCCCCAACCACCCTATGCCCTAACTGCCTGTTGCTCCATCTTCCCCTTCTCTTTTTGAAGCCTGCTTTCAACATCTTCCCCAACTTTCATCAAGAACTTATCCACCTGTGCTGCAGCCTGCCGCCCTTCCGAGATCGCCCACACCACCAACGACTGCCCTCTGCGACAATCACCCGCCGCAAATACACCTTCTACACTTGTCGAGAATCGCCCGTACTCAGCCTTAACATTCGATCTCCCGTCTTTCTCCAACCCAAGTTTGTCCGGTATCGTCTGTCAACAAAAAATAAACCCATTATGCAAGTGTTCATTTTAACGGACGTCACCGCCAATAAGGTGTTACCAAATACAGTCATAAAACCGTAAAAACTAACCGGTTCTGGACCTAGGAAGCCCATGGCTAGCAAAACCAGGTCAGCTTCAAGAATCTCTTCGGACCCCTCGACTTCCTTGAACTGGAAGCGTCCTGTCTCATCCTTCTCCCATTTAACCCTTACCACCTCGACACCTTTCACTGACCCGTTGTCATCACTAATAAACCTTTTAGTCAACACTTCATACGACCGTGGGTCTTTACCGAACTTTGTAGCTGCTTCTTGGTGTCCATAATCCACACGGAATATACGAGGCCACTGCACCCAAAACAAAATAAGAAACCATTGACTGCATATCATCTTAGTTACGACAGCCGTTTACAAGATAGTCGATTGATACGTACCTGTGGCCATGGGTTGCCAGGAGCTCGGGTTTGTGGTGGCTGGGGAAGAAGCTCAAGATTTACGATGCTGGTGCAGCCATGTCGTATAGATGTCCCAATACAATCTGTACCGGTGTCACCACCACCAATTACAATTACCTTTTTACCCTTTGCAGATATATAGTTACCGTCCTCGAGATTGCTATCCAACAAGCTTTTAGTATTTGCATGAAGAAACTCCATAGCAAAATGTACTCCAGATAGTTCTCGTCCAGGAACAGGAAGGTCCCTGTAATGTAATGTAATTTAAATGACTTATCGTGTACCCTGAAGAAATAATAAACAGAGTTTAATGAGCATACCTTGGCTTTGTGGACCCTAGGGCTAAAATAACGGCTTCGTTTTGTTCACGGAGCTGCTCGATTGAATATGACGGGTCAGTTCCAACATTGGCATTGACCACAAAATTCACGCCTTCGTTGGCCATAAGGTCAACCCGTCTTTGCACAACATCGATTTTGTCTGTTTTCATGTTAGGAACCCCATACATCATGAGTCCACCAATTCGGTCAGCACGCTCGAACACGGTCACTGTATGGCCTGCCCTGTTGAGTTGATCAGCAGCAGCCAAACCAGCAGGCCCACTTCCAACTATTGCTACTCTTTTCCTGTGGGAAAATTGAAGTCAGAAAACCGCAAATTTAAGAAAAAGTCAACACAGGGTAAGTCAGAACATACCCGGTTCTTTGGAGGGGGGGTCGGGGCACCATCCATCCTTCCTCAAAGGCTTTGTCTATAATCGCGCACTCGATGTTTTTAATAGAGACTGGATTTTCAATAATCCCGAGCACACAGGAACCTTCACATGGAGCAGGACAGACCCGGCCAGTAAATTCTGGGAAATTGTTCGTCTCTAGAAGCCGATCCAAAGCCTCACGCCATCTGTTTTGGTAAACCAACTCGTTGAATTCAGGAATTTTATTTCCAAGAGGACAACCGGAGTTCTCCTGCACAAATTTTACAAAAGAAAAAAGAATTAACAAAAACGCATAAACATCGTCATTCAACCAACTAAATAAAGTCAAGTCATTTTTTTACCTGATGACAAAAGGGCGTACCACAATCCATGCACCGTGCGGATTGAGTTTTCAAAAGCGGGCCGGGTTTAGTCTCTAGCATAACTTCATTATAATCCTCGATGCGAACAGCCGGGTCCCGGTACGCCACGCCCTCACGCTCATATGCAACAAACCCACGGTGTTTGACTGCATCATCAACCCGAGATGGTCTGGTGATTGGTTCGGCCTGTTCAACTGCTTTAACCATTTCCTTGACTTCATTGACCGACTCGCTCATTGACTTGGCTGCTAGCTTTTTAAGTTCTTCAAAAGCATCTTTCTCCTTCAACTCCTCTTCCTCACGAATATCGGCTTCTTCAGCAGCCTTTTTGGCGGTTTCTGTTTCTTTCATTGTAGCGAGAATACGCTTATAATCTCTCGGGAAAACCTTAATAAACTTAGGCAAAAGATTGTCAAAATCATCTAGTACTTCCTTTGCCAGCTGGCTGTTTGTATGCCGTTGGTGTTGCTGAATCATCATTCTCAAAGTCATAATATCGTCCTCATCTTCAACCTTATCAAGATCAACGAGCTCCATATTGCATCTTGACCGGAACTTGGAGTCGACGTCAAGAACATAGGCGATCCCACCACTCATCCCAGCAGCAAAGTTCCTGCCAGTTTTGCCCAGTATCACTGCGGTCCCACCAGTCATATATTCACACCCGTGGTCACCGACACCTTCCACCACCGTTTTAGCCCCAGAATTTCTAACGCAAAATCGCTCCGCTGCCATCCCATTAAAGTAAGCCTCCCCGCTAGTTGCACCATAAAGAGCCACGTTCCCGATCACAATGTTCTCTTTCGGGTCAAACCCACTTCCTTGTGGTGGATAAACAACAATCTTACCACCCGACAGCCCCTTCCCAACGTAATCATTGCTGTCACCTTCAAGCTCGAGCAGGATTCCAGGGCAAAGAAAGGCTCCAATACTCTGGCCTGCACTTCCGTCAAGTTTGATATGAATAGTATCAGCTGGAAGTCCCTCCAAGTGGTAACGTTTAGTAACTTCATGGCTAAGCATTGTGCCAACTGCACGGTTCACATTGCAAATCGGTGATTCAATGTATACGGGTAGACCCTTTTCTACAGCGGGCTTAGCGAGCTCTATCAACCGTTGATCAAGAGCCATGTCTAACCCATGATCTTGTTTTTGTACACAAGTCTGGGCAGCATCTGGGCGGATGTCAGCGGCTGGTTGAAGTAACAATGACAGATCAATGTTTTTTAATTTCTCATTGCTTTTGGTTAAATCTTTATCGACTTCAAGCATATCTGCACGTCCGACCATTTCGTTAACAGTTCGAAAACCCATATCCGCCATGATTTCCCTCATTTCCTCTGCTAACATGAAGAAAAAATTGATAACATGTTCAGGTTCCCCTGCAAACTTCTCACGAAGAACAGGGTCTTGGGTGGCAATCCCGACAGGACAAGTGTTTTTGTGACACTTTCTCATCATGATGCAGCCGAGTGTAATAAGTGGGGCCGTACTGAAACCAAACTCCTCAGCTCCAAGAAGAGCAGCAATGGCCACATCTCTCCCAGTTTTCAGCTGACCATCGGTCTGTAAAACAGTTCGACCACGAAGGTCGTTTGCAACTAGGGTTTGATGCGTCTCGGCCAGACCGAGCTCCCATGGAAGCCCAGCACTCTTGATCCCGGTCCACCTGGAAGCACCGGTTCCACCATCATGACCCGAGATCAAGACATGGTCAGCATGACCCTTGACCACACCGCTAGCAATCACTCCCACACCAGCTTCAGAAACCAACTTCACACTTACTCGAGCAGAAGGATTTGCATTCTACAGTGACAGAACAAAAGTGTCAAGAAACATACTTACCATTATCAACCTGTAGTCCTGTGCAAAATTCAAATTTGACCATAGTTATTACCTTTAGATCATGAATCAACTGTGCAAGATCTTCGATCGAATAGATATCATGATGTGGGGGAGGGCTAATTAATCCAACCCCGGCTGTGGAGTTTCGTGTGACAGCAATGTCTCCAATAACTTTGTGACCCGGAAGTTCACCACCTTCACCGGGCTTTGCTCCCTGTGACAGTTAAAACTTAAAAAGTAAGTAAAACAATCATCGATATACCAAACAACAATTCGGGCTTATTTAACCTCACCAAATGCCAAATGTGGGTAATCACTTAAAGATGCAAAGTCACCATCATCTGTCCATTAACATAAATTCATAAACAAGAGGAACTTTTGTTCCAACTAGAATATGATGGGGCTAACCACAACATGCATTAATTAACAGGGAAGGGCTCTGTTTTAGAACTAATGATTAACAAGAATATACCTGAGCCATCTTTATCTGCAGTTCGTCAGCATTTGTAAGGTAATAACTCGAAACCCCAAATCGTCCACTCGCAACCTGCTTGATCGCACTCCGTTTTGGATTCACTGATCCATCAGGAAGCGGTACCAAACGAGATGGATTTTCACCTCCCTCACCTACACATAATTCCAGTGGTAAATATATAAACTTGTAACAAGTTTCCATAATCATAACCAAATACTATTAACCAAAACAAACCAGACCGTCCCGGCCCGTTTTGATAAATGTCCCATTTCAACCCAAACATTGTTTGACATTTTACCCTGCCCGTCGATCTTTACGGAGAGAGGCTTTTGAGGTGCATACCAGTGTTAGATTTGCCTCCTATTTTGTTCATAGCAATGGCAAGGGTGGTGTGAGCCTCCAATGATATCGACCCGTAACTCATGGCACCAGTACAAAACCGTTTCACAATTTCACTAGCGGGTTCAACCTCTTCCAAAGGAACCTTAACGCTTCCCTCTTTAAACTTCAAAAGCCCACGAAGATTACAAGTTTTATTTAATTCATGTATACGCTTTGAATACTCTTTATAAGCAGCAACACTGTTACCCCTAGCAGCTTCTTGCAGTTTTGCAATAGCAAGTGGGTCATTCAAATGAACCTCACCGCCTTTCCTCCAATGGTAGTCACCAGGGTTCGGTAAAGCAACGGCTTCTGCACTGTTTGGGGGAAACGCACGTGTTGGAAAACCTAAATCATGCAAATTAAGAGCATCACCAGCAAGTGCTTCAAATGTGGCTCCTTCAACTCTACTAGGAGTGCCAGCAAAGCATCTTTCCATTACTTCTGTGGACAATCCAACTGCTTCAAAGATTTGTGCACCTTTATACGATGCCAAAGTCGATATTCCCATTTTAGCAAGAACTTTTTGCATTCCGTACTGACTTGCTTTGTAGTACTTTTTAACTAATTCTTCTTTTGCGTGGAACTCGCCATTTGATTTTGGTGGGATTTTACCATCGACTTGTAACCTCCAAATGGCTTCAACTGCCAAGTAAGGACAAATGGCATCAACTCCGAATCCTACAAGTGTACAGAAATGATGTACTTCACGTGGCTCGGCGGATTCCACCATTAATGCAACCCTGGTTCGTTCAAGCTTTTTGACTAAATGATGGTGGACGGCACCAACCGCCAAGAGAGAGCTTACTGCCACTCGCTTTGATGAAAAAGCTGAATAAAACAGAACACAAACATTTAATTATATTATATACATGTCCAATCCATGTGTCTGAACTGTAGAGGTGACAGTTTCAGCCCAGTTGCTTGTGAATGGGTCAAATAATAAAATTAACAATAAAAGAGGACATGTCAAATGGGTGGTTAAATAGGCCATAAGTCACCAGAGGTGATATTTAATGCATAAAACCTCCAAAGCCACTTGATCAAAAATTATAATAATATAGTATAGTTTTCTAATTATATCAACTCATTGATGACTTGATTTATTTGTGAAGATGCCTTACGCTGGTGGATGTGGGGGACGGCGCCGGCCATTTTGATTCGAGCTAAAAAGTACGCATTTGACCAAAAGTTAGTTTGACCCATTACCCAACCAGCCCATACAAAAGAGCTAAGTAGGGTAGTTTCAAATGGGGTTTACCTCTGTCGGAAAGCACCAACGTAGTGTAGCCCTCTTTGATGGCATCATGTGCCTGAGAACAGATTCTATCTAGGGTTTCCTCCAAACCTTTGCGCCCTAGTTCCTTGGGGTAGGTTATATCAAGAACTTTGCTTCTCCAGCCTTTGTAGTTCATGTTCTTAATTGACTCCATCTCTTCAATAGACAAAAGCGGACCTTTTAGTGAAAGCCGACGACATTGTTCTTCTGTTGTCTCGGTAAGATCACCTTCCGGACCCACCATGCATTCCATCGAAGTTACAATCTTTTCCCTTATAGGATCAATCGGTGGATTTGTTACTTGTGCAAACATTTGTTTGAAATACTCGAACGTTAGCTTCTCTCTGTTAGACATCACAGCCAATGGAGCATCATTTCCCATTGATCCAAGAGCCTCAACACCATCAGTAGCCATTGGTAGTAAAAGCATCTCCAATGATTCGACAGTATAACTGCATAGTTTACATGTCAATACACCAGAAATCAAAATTCATTAACTTCTAAAACCATAAGCGATCCGTACCCAAAAGCCTTCAACGGAGCCAAGAGCCCTCGGATGCCCATGTCATCATCCGCTACAGATGCCTATAAATTTGACGTTTTGGAAAGTCAATATTATCGTGACTTGGAGTCGATAACAATCAGTTTCTAATGTAATGTTAGAATAAATATATTCTTCTTTACAAAAATAAGAGGCTTACCTTTGGCACGCCAGCAATAGGTGGGCAGGCCCGGACAGATTCACCAACAGATTCAACAATTTCTTTAAGTTCTATCTTTTGATTTTCAAGCCACTTGCCATACGGTCTTGCTAATGAATATTGTTGCTTTAACGCTTCATCATCTACAACTATATGTTTCTCAAAGTCAACAAGAAGCATCATTCCAGGGTTAAGTCTACCTTTCCTAGACACATCTTCTGGTGGAATATCAACAACTCCAACTTCACTAGCCATAACAACGCGCCCACTGTGAGTGACATAGAACCGACCTGGGCGCAATCCGTTTCGGTCCAATGTGGCTCCAAGGTACCGACCATCAGTAACTGCACGTTGACTTTAAAGGTAAGCACAAATGAAATGTTATAATCAACAGTCTCGGACTGAAAGTGTGAAACTAAAGTCATACATGAAACTAGAGCGGGCCCGTCCCATGGCTCCATTAAAGCCGAGCAGTATTCGTATAAGGCCTTCCTTTGAGTATCCATATTCTTGTCATTTTGCCATGCTTCAGGGATCATCATCATAACAGCCTCGGGAAGACTTCTACCAGCTCGCACTAAAAGCTCCAAAACACCATCAAAAGCACCTGAAAATAAAATAAAATAAAATAAAGATTAATGATATAACCATCACATTTGATCAAAAGGTGGAAACCTTTATAAAAATTACACACCTGAATCTGATGAGCTGACGTCTACAATGGGAAGAAGTTTCTTCAGCTCATTCTTTGAGAGGCCGAGCTCCTTGCATTTTAAAAGACCTTCGCGTGCCCTCATCCTGAATAAAGAAACTTACAGTAGCCGTGTATGTATGTATATAGAGAGATAGCCACCTATATATAGTAAACATAAATGGATAAATATAGTAAGTAGAGAGCTTACCAATTAACATTCCCTCTAAGTGTGTTAATTTCACCATTATGGCCAAGAACACGCATAGGTTGCGCACGATCCCAGCTGGGAAAAGTGTTTGTTGAAAACCGTGAATGAATCTGCACAAAATACAGAAAACCCAACATTTTTAACCAATCATATTTATTGGCCAAAGTTTGCATTAAAGTCCACTTAAATGTCGAAGAAGCCTACTGAACACACAAGTCTCATCTTCAAGCAGTGAGCAAAATACTGATAAAGTATTTTGTAAACATGTTGTACTTCTTAATGCCAACTCACCACTGAAAATTCCAATCCAGCATCCATCGAAATTCATAAATTAATCAATGAATGCCGCAGAAGTCATTCCTCAACATTTGCATCTCTCTCCCGTTAACCGGTTGATCCAATGCTGTTGTTAAGTATGAAGTCAGCAGACAAAGAATCAAGTTTATGAAAAAAAATGTTTACCAGGGCCATGTAGCTCGTAAACCTTTCATTCCCAAGGTCTGCATAGTAATATTCTTTCAGCTGGTTCGGTTTCAACTGACCTTTATATACAACAGTTCTGCATTAAAAAGAAAAAGAAAGAAATTTAATGGCCCGTCATAGTCTAAGGATGATCAGAAAACTCACAGCTCGCTCGAAATCGGCTTGTTTACAAACGAGCCAAGCCCGAGCAAAGGTAAGCTCGCACGTTTGGCTCATTTAAATTAAAGCTCAAATATTATTTTAAAAAATTACAACCCAAATTATAGCATACCACAAGTCCAAAATTTTACACCAGCCAAATATCAAAAACAAGTCATCCATATATATGGCCCTATCTATGCTTCAAAAATTTTTTTTTTTTTTGTTTTTATGCATTCAACTTTAGAAATACGAAAAATAAAAAAAATAAAAAAACAAAGCTGCAGGCTCGACCTCAACATTTAGATAGACGAGCCAAGCTGAGCTGGCTCGTTTACCTCAGAGCCTGAGTCCAACCTTCGCCCAGCAGTGAGCAAACTACTGATCAAGTTCTTTGTCATACGTATAAATATTAAAATATACATTCAATAATCTCGAAGGAAAACAAACCTAGATGACAAAGAACATATATAGAAGTCCTTGACCCCACCATGTTGAAGGTTCAATGCGGCGCGAATGGCTACCATTGAAACCCTCCTTAGTATGTACATCTGCAGATACCAATTAATAAACAAGATAAACATAAACCACATTTTATAAAAATGGTAAATTTAGAAAGAAAACAAACTAATAAGTCATAACATAAATACCTGTTGTTCAAAGTCAGCTTTTGACCTAGAAGTGGGTGTGAGAAAAACTTGTTCAATAACAGGTTCAGTTTGCAGAGCGGATTTACCCAAACTAGAATTATCTGTAAGGACAGTTCGCCAGCCAAGAACCGTGTGCCCAAGTGACTCGGCCACCTGTAAATAAGATTGGAGAACTTCTAAATTAAATCCAACATAAATGACCCAAGATCAACAAACAATATTTTTTTTTGCATTAAAGTATTAATATTACATCATTTAAAATGCTGAGATACTACCTTCGTAAACACAATCTTGCTCTGATCCCTTCTAGTGTCAGAAGTAGGCAAGAAGAACATGCCGACTGCATATTCACCGGGTGGTGGTAACTCAAACCCATGATCCTTCGCCACCTGGTGTCGCAATGTAACGAATAAGATCACTATATTAGTAAGATTAGAACCAAATCACCAACTAAACAATATATTAAAGATATGTGATTAATGCTTCATCTTCTTTCACATAAATCTACACAATATCATTGTGTCAGGGCAAATACATGTTCTGTTTCTGTTTCTGTTTTGTTTTTATTCAGGGTCAAAATTAAGTGCTAGTTTCATATATACAGCTGAAAAGTTGCATAATATCCTATCTATCAAACAAATAAGTATACACATCAAAATACTTTAAAGATCACTCACTTTTTAATTTTTAAAATACATCGTACCCTTCTCTTTCTCCTCACAATCAAACTCTCATATCCTAATTGTTACAAGGTTTAATTAAAAAAAAGTATAAATGTCGTAAATTTGAAAACATGCTTATGGGTGCAATCGAGCCAACCGCTTGAGCATGTAAATAAGTTTGTTTGATAAACAAGCCCGAGCTTCTAATATAATAAGCATTATATTATTATATATTATATATTAATATAATGCTTATTATTATACATAAAACTATAATAAAAATACCTAAATAACATATATAAAAACTCTACTTAAAATTTATAAGAAATAATTATACATGCATATAAATTAATTAGTAATTAATAAATAATAAATAAACAAGTCAAGCTTGAGCTAGAAAAAACAAGTTGACAAGTTGAGTTCAAGCTTTAGATATAGAACTTGAACCGATTGAACCCTCATACCCTTTATTTTTTCTTACCAAACTCGCCTATCACAAGAGTATACATGTCATTAATTTAGAAATGCATACATCTCATGCCTTTCTTTAGAAAATAAAAATAAAAAAAATCTTATAAATCACTTTAATTTAAAATCTGGCATCCAAACAACATTAACTATCCTTTCAAAAAAAATCAACATTAACTAAATTTACATCTACAATTTACAACAAAACTGCATGATCATATACCTCCTTATAAAAATCATGTGGAATTCCAACGAGTATTCCCGCACCATCACCGGTATTCGTCTCACACCCACACGCACCCCGATGTGACATACGAACCAACATCTCAATCGCATCAGTCACCTAAAAGTAAACCAATCCCACAAACAAAAGTATTTAGAAATCATACACTCTGACTCACATCACACATAATAGAAGGCTGCCCACAAAACCCAAATTGTGATGTCACACACCCTGATGTATAACTAGTGGCGAAGGTTGTTTAGGGCCCGAGGGGCCCCGGCCCCACCAATTTTTGACACAGTGGTGGAATTTTACGATTTTCATAGGTAAATTGAGTCCGGTTTGAATTCGGCCCCCCACCAATTTAATCTTCCGGCCACTATGGAAAAAAATTGAGTCTGGCCCCACCGATCCAAAATGTCGGACCCACAACATTTTTTGTCACAGTTTAATCGAACTTTTAAGGCGGGCCCACAACATTTCCCCACCGATCCAAACAATGTCAGACCCACAACATTTTTTGTCACATGGTTTAATCAAACTTTTAAAGCGGGCCCACAACATTTTTTTTATTTCACGTCACTTCTGACTTAAACCGAAGTTTTATTTCTAAGGTTAGGATTTTTGCGTAAAAATAACACTAATAATTATTATTGGTGTAACAAAACCGACAGTGACACGTACCGTTTTTCGGTTACTTTCACCGGATAATTCAGCAACAAACCCGACCCCACATGCATCCTTATCAAACCTCGGGTCATAAAGCCCCAACGGCTTTTCAGGCACTAACGACAAATTCGACCGAACCACAACCCCTCCACGTTTCGGGTCAACCCGTTTCCAATCCCTTACCCTTACCAAACCCGAACCCGACCCCGACCCGACCAGTTTCTTTCCTAACAAGCTCGACTGTCTCACGCCAACCCTGACCCGGGAAAACCCGGGTAACGGACGGTTTGAGAACGGTGTTGTTAAATTCGGGTCGGGTCGGGTCTGAAAAACGTTATTGAACGTCACAGACATTGTTTATTAGGTTGTTTCAGATCTGGGTGCAAATTTATAGAACCTGACAGTTGAGGTTTGATTGGAAAATGTTTTTATTTTAAGATTTTAGAGGGAAATCTTTGTGAGGATAAAAGGAAATATTATTAAATAAAAGGACAAAAACAAAGGAGCGATGTATGCGGCTGCGGATATACACAAAGTACATACACTACTTAGAGAGAGAGAGAAAGGAGAGAGAGGGTTTTTCTAGTCATTGACGATGTGTGTGGTGGGATGAGAATTTATAGAGGGAGGGGGTATCAGCTTATGTTCATCTTGTTGGGAGGGGGGCCTGCTAAGTGAATAAATAGTAACTTTTTTTATTCATTTTATTTTGGTTTGTTATTTCCAAATAAAATAATTAGTGCTACTTCTTCCGATGAAGCCTAGCTCAGTTGGTGAAAAGTAGCGGAGTTAAAGCAAAGGTCATATGAAGGTTGATGGTTCGATTTCAGTTAGAGCCATATTTACCATATGTGGGGGTTTCATCTAGGGGATCTCTAATCCAGATGGGATGGGTAATCAGTACAGGTTAGCCCAGGGTGTTAGTTGGAGCTCCACCGGTTGCACCACTTGTTGTTCAAAAAAAAATAATGCTACTGCTACGTGATAGGAATAATATCGAGCTGTTATAGTACCGTTGTTCGTTAGGCTCGGGGGTGCAGGGCATAACGTCGTGCCATCTCAATGAATTTTCATATGATAGCGTCTCCTCTCTGTTTTCCTGGCGTTATTGAACCCCCGTAAATCTAATAACGAAAGGCAGTGGGCCATTAATTTTTTCTACTGTTGTAAAACGGTATTGTATTAAAAAAAATAACCTATTTTTTTAACTCTATAGAAATATTTTATCCCTCATATTTTTAACACGTAACTCTCTACTTCTTCTCTTTTAAACGAAAATTCTCCACTAAAAAAATGTCTTCACGTGTTTCCATTTGGACCACAGACGAGGAGTTCGTGTTGACCGTTTCGGTCCTACACATTAGGAAGTCATACGTTTTTACAACGCATGGATTTGATACTGAATTTTGGGATTCAGTTAAGGATACATTTAACGAGGAAATAGGTCATGCAACAACGCGTACAAGCAATGAATTATCATAGAAGTGGGAGAGTATATCGGTAGTGCTTGAAAATTTTCATCTACAATAGACAGATAGACAACTTGGAGAAAATGAAAATGATGTCCATGGTGTTGAAGATTCTTGTGCCGAATACGAACGCGTTAACGAATGGTCGTTTACTAAGTTACAACTTTAGGAACTTATAGTTGACGCGACTGCGACTATTGATTAAATTGAAATATTTAATATTTTTATGTTATGTATTTTTATTTTTAATGTTATGTATTTTTATTTTAGTATTATGTAATTTTATTTGTTTAACTTTACTTTATTTTCTTGAATCTAAACATACAAAAAAAACAAAATAATAAGAACTAAATGATTAGGTAATGACTAAAGGAGTTTTATACTATTTCCTAAGACCATAAGGAGTGGTGAGGGGGATGAAGCGCCATATGACACTTTTGGGTCTCACGTGGAGAGGATGAAAATTGTGGGGAGTGGAAGGGGGAATGAATATTATTTTTATTTTTATTATTACTAGGTGAAATCCCGTGTGATACACACGGGAGACCGAGTCCTAAAACTTAATGCCTATTTAGTAAAAGACATCATTAAGAAAGCCAATCGTCTGCTGTCAAGAAGACCTGTTCAGTAGGGTCTGTTATTTCTTAAAAAAAACATAAACAGACCAACTGTTATGTTATGTTTAGTAAAACCCAAATTAATCATCGATCAATCTATTGTTTTTAAGAAAAAGTGTATTTCCTAACTTCTGTTCTTTTCACGAAACCAGTTAACAATACTGATTAAATGCTTAATAACTGCATCTCTTAAAACAACACAAAAATATAAACCTACTGACCATTAATCCTCTTTGTAAAACATTGTTGATTCAAACAGTTGTTAATTAAACGGTTTCTTTCAAACACATGCTCCATTAAACAGTTGCTACTAACAATGATATCACATAAATTTTTAATCGTTGTTTGCTAAAGACCAATCCTCTGTTGATTTTAACAATAGATCATTCATATACTGAAAATGCTATTTTTCATTAAATAAGTATAAACCATTATATATAAAAGAAAAACTTCAATATAATTAGAAGCATAATAATAAAAAATACATTTAAATAACTAATTTGTAGTATTCAACAATTCCTTCAATTTTTTGTTTTTCTCTTTAAGAAAGTTTCGGTAAGAAATATATATTTTTTGTATCTCTTCACTGAACTTTTCATTTGTTCTTATATTTTCCAGTAGAAATGAAGAGTCCATCCATCTTTCATTTGAAACATCCATAGCAATGACCTGATTAAATTTGAGTTTGGTCGTCCATATGTGATGTTCAAGCAAGCACGTAGTACCTACAATAACTTGAAGAATCTCCAAGTCTTCATCGTCTTTAAAACACTCCAAAATAATTTTCTGAATCTCTGACATTTTTGACCATTGGCTACTGCTGGAATCCATGTTAATAAGATTTTTATAAGATTGATAAACCTTTGCAGATGTAGAAGGTAATGTTTGAATAGTGTGTTACAAAAAGAGATGAAATTCGAGTCTTATAGTAAAAACAATGGATTAAGCCATTAAGTATAATGAATCTAATAATTACAATGAATTAAATATACTAAATCTATTAACTACAATTCGCTTTTATTAATCTTAAATACATACAGTATTAATTTGTTTATTTTCCCACTGAAACAACTATTCAAATTCATTTTTTTTATTCAAATTTCATGACAAACAGAAATACGGTTTATCAATATGAACGTATTTATTCATTTCCCACTGAACATATCATATTTTACATTTTTACATTATAAAAAATAAAAAATGATTTCATTTCTGTCTTATAAAAATTGAACATGAAAAAGTTGTTTGATTTTTTTATTTATATAAGTAACTAAACATAAAAAATATAAGTATATTATTTTTGATAAAATAGATGTTGTCACTTTATTTCAAATATGCGAATAAAAAACAAATCTATTAATACATAATTTGATTGCAAAGTACCAATTATTAATTTTAGTTTAATTGAAAAATACTTAATTGTTACACTCGAGTTTATTTCCAATATACTAATAAAAAAATATGTATTAGAACATGAATCGATAAAAGGACGTTGCGAGTAACAATCGTTATCTAAAAATCATTACTTAATAACCGGCTATCAATTGAACTTAAATATTTAAGTTAACAAAAATAAATAGAAATTGGAAAGAATTGTAAAAGAAAAAAAATACAAATATCATTACTAATCTATTTTCCTTTGATGGTAAGAATTTTTCAAAAAATTTGTGGAAAAACATTACAAAGTGATATCATTATCCATATAAAATGGAGCGATGTAAAGCGAGAATAGTTAACAGAATATATAAAGATAAAAATGAATATTGGAAATCCTACACTTTTATAAGATGAACATACTAACTATTCGTAAAGTTGATTTTCAACTTTATTAGTTAGATTTCAAGTAAATATAAAAACATTACTGTCTCCTTCAAAATGTAGAAATATAAAAACATTTAAATTCCATCTTCTTCAGCAGTTAACCTCCAATAGATATTGATTCTTACATAACTTCTTTCACCTTCTCCTTGAAATACAATATCCTTGTCGTGATAATTTATGGCAGATTAAGATAAAATATATATTCCGATTAATGTTGCTCATTGTTTTCTGGTGAACTTCTTCAAGAAACTCTTCCTCATCGGAATACTATATTTTAAAACTTGTAAGGAATAATTATAAATGTTTTGCCTGTTTTTCTTCATCATTTAACTACAATACAATAATATTCTTATTTGAAAATGCAAACATATAAAAAGATTTAAATTTGATAATCTTCATCAATTGAACTCCAATAACATATTCATTCTTCCATAACTTGTTCCAACATCTCCTTCAAATACAGTATCCTTGCTTTGATCATTTGTTCCAGATTAAGATGAAATGTATTCCGATTAATGTTGCTCATTTTTTTCTGCTCAAGTTCTTCAAGAAACTCCAAATCATCCGAATACTCTATTTTCTCTCGGATGAATAATTTTTCAAAACCATTTTCATAATTAACTATTACTACATCAAAATCATGAGAGTAAAACCAACTTACAACATGAAGTGATGTTAGGATCTGAGTTCTGGTTTGTTTTGATTTGTTTGATTAAGTATGAATAGATGAATGAAGTATAAATGGAAAGTGCAGCGGAATAAACTATAAATCAAAACATGGAGAATAATTGTTTTTAACCGAAAGCTTTCATTAATTGAAAGATTACAATTGTACAACTAAAACTCCCACTCAGCCTGATCACTCAGAGAATGTTTGTCTGAAAGAGAATGACGAGTGATGAATAGAACATTACAAGTACTGTTCTATTTATAGATAGACTCAAACCTTTGATGATCAGTTGCTGACGTCACCTAGATAGTGACCTCTAACTGACTAACAAACTCTAACATCTGCTAAGCTATAACTACTGTTACATTGAAACTACTGATAATACAAAACTCTGTAAACTAAAACTCTGATGTCTTCTATCATCTGTTGAACCAAAGTGTTGTTGGTTCAACAGACCTTTGTTCTTCAGTTCTTTGATCAGCAGTTGTTCTTCATCAGACTTTTAACCTTCAGACCTTGTTCATCAGACCTTTTATCAACAGCAGTTATCTTTAACAGTTGATTCAAGCAGCAGCAGTTAGGGATCAACAGACCTTTGGAGGAAGCTTTATTGTAACAACTGTTTTTATTCAAGGATCAACACTTAGTATATTTTGGCTTTTTAATCATCTGTTCTTCTCCAGGTCAGCAGACCCAACAATCTCCCCCTAGAGCAGATGATGCCAAAACTCTGCTTTATTCTTGATCTTTATTTCTCATCAGACTTTCTCTTATTTGGCCTTTAAGTTGTAATTCAAAGCTTAGAGAGAAGAGGTCTTCAGCATCTCTTTCCAGTGTCAAATTCAGAAGGGTCTGGAGATCTTCAGCACTTAGGCCAGGTGCATCATCCATACTTAACTTCTGAACACTACCATCTGATCTGAGCAATGTCAATTCATGGGTCTCTTTGTCAGACTTCCATTTTAGAATTTTAGAATCAAAGGAGTGACTGGGATGCATCTTTATTTTTGATGAGTTAGGTGATGGAGGCCTGCCAATGAGTTCTCTGAACTTCTCTGTGACAGGATCAGAGAAGTATCTGATCTGGTTGATGAGACCCTCTTTTACATAAGTATCAGTAAACCGTCTTGTTTCCTCTTCTGTCATTTCCTTCTGCTTCTTGAATTGTCTTCTAGCAGCAATGGAAAGATCAGAGGTTTCCAGCAAACTGTCTAGTGTAAAGGCCTGTAGAGGTCTCTTTTGTAGATGCACGTTTTGCGACTAGTGATTGGATCTACAAGTTAACGTATGTTAAGTTTTGCTGAAGGGTTGAAGGTGAAACAGAAGTGGGCGAATGTAAGTAATTGTGGGCGAAGGTAGAAGCAAGTGGGCGAAGATGGAATGGAACTTAACTGAAGAAACACATTCGTACCTTTTGGTGGGCGAATGTGGAAGAATTCCACATTCGACCAGTGTAAAGGGGCGAACGTGCGGTGGCTATATATAGTTTTTGTGTATTTGCAATGTACAGAGAGTTTTCAGTTGTGTGTGTGTTCAGGTTAGGTTCCAGGTTATTTTGAGAAAGTGTGTAAGTGATCTAGATTAACCAAAGTGTCATTGTAATCAAGTTTATGAACAAGTTAATCTATGAAAAAGCATTGAAAATGATATTGATTGTGTTTTGATTAGAGTTTTATCACTTTGTTCAGAACTAGGGTTTCCGCACCTGGTTTTGTGACTTGTATGATCAATTAATCCTGTTTTAGTCAAAATCTTTCGCTCACAAAGTGGTATCAGAGCAATACGGATCATACAACAACAAATTTGATAAACTCAGAGCTGATTTGGACTTAATTTTGATCAAAATACATCTGTTTTTGAATGAAAATGGTTTTTGAGTGTTTTTGATTGATTTGAAGTTGATTTTGTGATTAAAATTCAAAATTCCAAGAATTAAAGTTGTTCCAAATCAATTCCGAATCAAAACCTGATTAAGATCATTCAAATCCACAAACTTTTGAAAATCAGAGATCAAAATAACCGTTTTTCAAAGTGTAACCGTTTTTCAAACTTGAAATGGGCGAACCTGGAACATAGGGGGCGAACTTGACTTATTTTGGGCGAACCTGAGTGGTTTTTGGTCGAATCTGGGTAGTTTTTGGGCGAACCTAGAATTTATTGGTTGAATTTTTCACTTTCGGGTCATATTTTCCACATCAGATTGATCGGGCGGGCGAACCTGGAATCAAACCGGTCGAACCTAGATCATACTGGGCGAAAGTGGAAGTGTGTTAGTGTGTTTTACTTTCTGGTGAATATCTACCTTCGAGTGACTACTGTTTGGGCGAAACTGAACCAGAAAGGGACGAAAGTGGGAAATAACGGGCGAACCTAGAACTTGATTTTTGAAAAATTTTCTAAGCGTTGAATTTTTTTTCGAAGTTCGTGATCATGTGGAATTTTCCGACTACTCCGAGACCAGCAACGACACAACCACAACAGCAAGTGATGGACCCATGGACGGTGGCAGCACAAAAGACGAGCACACAGTCTTCGCAACCGATTAACTACATGGCGATGACTAGCTCGATGCCTCAAAGTGTAGCACCTCCGGCACCACAACCTGACTACTGGGGAGTAGCAGCAGCGGTGGTAAACACTCAAACTACAAATGCTATTTCCATACTGATTAATGATTTATCTTAAGGTAGCGGGAATCGGCCACCGAAGCTTATGGAGATACAAGAATACAATCAGTGGCAGAACAAGTTCAAGATTCACTTGGAAGGCATGGGAGTGGAAGGAGCAGAGGCATGGAGTATGATTGCTAAAGGTTACACAGCACCAGTTTTGGAGAATACAGGTGAACCAGTTCCATTGGAGAGTATGTCTGAGGAAGAGAAAAAGAAGTTTGCTGTGGAGAAGAAAGCCTTTTCCCAATTGACTCAGGCAATCACAAACGATCTGTTGCATCAGTTTGGGACTTGTACTACGTCTAAGCAATTGTGGGATGTGCTTAAAAGAAGGCATGATGGAAATGAGAAGACTAGAAGCTTAAGGATGGATGAATTGAGAAAGGAGTTTGAGAATTTTTCTTATATTGGCAATGAAACTTTAAAAGAATTAACTCCTAGATATAGTCATTTGCTAACTGAATTGTCAAGTTATGGTATACAGATTCCTATGAAAAATTTGGTGGATAAGTTTGCAGATGCTCTACCACCTTACTGGGATCAGCATGTGGAAGTTCTCAGGGAGAAGGATGCATACCAATACTGGACTATTCAAGAGTTCATACAGAAGCTGGAAAACAAAGAAATGGAAGAGAAGAGGAAAGCTAGAAGGTCACAGATTCCTCAGAATCCTAGTTTATATTTTGGAGGCACTTCAGTTCCTGTTAGTAACTCAAGTTCAGGAGTAGTAGCACCACATGTTGCTTGCATTTCCAATGTTATGGAATCACCAAAACCTACCATCAACTACATGGCACAAACCTCATCCTACTCACAACCATCATACCCACAACCACCACCACAACAACAATACAACAATTCATACATTTCACCATTCTCCCCAATGCAACAAGCTGCCTTCTATACTGATAGCCAATCTCAACAACCACCTCACTCAATGAACCAAAGTACTCAACCTAATCAACAACCAGTGGTTTTGGAGACTTCTAACTTGGGAAATGTGACGGTTGAAGTTGCTCAGCAACACATTGCACTAGTCTCTGCAATGGTTTCATCTTACAATGGGTTGGTTGCTAGTCAAATTGGTAACAACAATTTAACCAATGAAGACTATGCACAGATTGATAAAGAAGAGATGGAATTGATTGACATTCAGTGGGCTTTTGCAAGCATAATGAGAAGAGCAACAGAATTTATTGAGAAGACGGGTAGAACGGATTTGGGAACTTCTCCTAACACAACCTATGGGTTTAACAAGGAGAAAGTTACTTGTTTTAACTGTGGAGGGAAAGGTCACTTTAAAAGGGAATGTACCCAGCCACCAAAACAAGGAAATAGAAACCCATTCAATGCAAGCTACCAGAATCGTCAACAACAAAACCAAAACCAAGTTTCTTACCAAAATAACAACAACTACCAAAACCGTCAGAACAACTTTAATAACAACCAAAACAGATAACCAAACACACCAAACCAGACTCAAAACCAATCACCTAACAATGATAACCGAACAGTCATACCAATTACTACACCTAATGAGACACACCAGAACACCAATCAGAATCAAGCATTGGTGACTCAACAAGATGAACGGTTTGATTGGTCGGGTATGCAAATAGGTGTTGAGGAAATTACTACTGGTGGCAATGTGGCTTGTGTTGCTTGTCAGGTTGATATTGAAGATTCGGTAACAGTTGATGAGAAGAAAGAAACTGAGGATGAAGTTGATGTGTCTGAGGCTGAAATGGAATTGGAGAATGAATCTGTTGAGGTTAAGGCTAAGGAAGCTAATTCTGGAGTGGTGATTGACACTGTTTCTGATGTTCCTGAGGAGTGTGAATCGGTTTATTCAGATTCAGACAGTGAATCGGATACAGAAGCAAGTGTTACATCACTAGATGATGACATTGATCAGTTGCTAGCAGAAGCTGATTTTCTGATGACTAGGAAGTCGTGCATTGCTGATGATGCTTTCACCAAGATTGACTATTCCAAGTTTTTCGCTGGAAAGGAAGCTCATTTCGCATTGATGGCCATGACTGATCCGCCAAAACCTGTAAGTTCTGAGTGTAGCAATGATATGAAAAGTGATAAATATTGTGGTACATGTGATAGATTGACTGAGGAGAACAAACAACTCCGTGTTCAACGTGATAGTGCTATCATGAACAGTCAATCTACTCGCAAAGAGTTGAATGCTTTCAACAAGGTATTAGATGGCTATAAAAAGGACATTTCCGACTTGAAAAACACTTTATCATTAAAACAATTGGCAATTAATAACTACATAAATGAAATTGAAAATACCAAGTTGGAAATGGCCGCCATCAAATGCTTTGCTGAGAAAGTAAACAAAAAGTTGGAAAGCTATAAGCACATTGCTTACGTGGTAGACCACATCATTGATGATCAAACCACTAATTACAAGTCTGTGCCATCTCCGGTGCTTTTTGAAAATCATAATTGTCATCAAGTGACACCGGAGAGCTCTGTAAAATCAGACTCATCATCGGAAAATGAATCTAATACCTCGAGTATTGGTGATCCACATTCCAATATGAGACCAATTTTAGGTTTGAATGATGAGGGTGTTACTGCTGAGAGTGTGGATTCAGACTCAGAGAGTGATGATACTGGTAATGTTCAAACTGTTAATGCATGTGAAATCCCAAAAGAAAATCACATCATTACTACTGAACCAGTTTCATCATCTCAACATGTGCATCCGATGGCAAATGCTCATCGTGAGAAAAAGTCTGAAAAGAATGTTGTTAAGAAAGATCTTGAGAAAAAGAATGATAATAATGAACCGTGTGACAAACCTGTCAAGGTGTTTTATCGGATGGAAGGATCCGATAAAATCATCTCTGACGAGGAATTTCCAATCAAAAATGCTAACTATGCTAAAATTGATAAAATCTGGCAAGAAAGCACCATTTGGTTCCCAAAACATGAGAGAACAAATGAAATTCCACCTGCCATTTTAAAGAAATTGTTTTTGGATGTTCCTCAAGAACCAAAGGTTCATGTCACAGAGTTCATTCGACCCAAAAACAGAGCTAATGGTTTTCATGAGCCTGCTTACTCAAAAGGGCCACTCCCTGAGAGTTTGAGGAATCAACAGTATAATGATCAATATCCTGTTAGATCATTTGCTCAACCAAATGCTCCAAATGTTTTTGAAGAGTACCGTGCGTGCTTTAAATGCGGGGAACGAGGGCATTTACTTGCTCAGTGCCCGTATGTAAGACATAAAAGGCACGAAGTTGAAGTGAGGAATTCCATGAGAAAACCGATTGATCATTATGTTCCACCACACAGACGAGTTGTTCCTCAACAACAACAGTTTTACAATCAAAACATTTTTTATCAAACAAGGAACAATCGTCCAATTCAATATGATCGAAGAAATCGGATTGCTATGGAACAGTCATGGAGGAAGCCAGTGGTGAACACAACAAATGATAGGCAAAAGGTTCCACCTAAACCAATTGTCAAATCAAATGTTGGACCTAAGTCTGTTAAATCAGATAAGGTAACCAAGAAAGTTTCATTTGCAAACAATGTTCAGAAACCAACTGAGAACTCAAAGTCTCAAATTCGTATCTTGAAACGAACTGAACAATCTTGGTCACCCAATGGTACTCCAGGAGCCTCTACTTCAAAGAACAATGAGAAAAAGGAAACTGTTTTGAATAATCCTAACAAGATTGATCCAAAACAAAAAGTTGTTGAAAATGTTTCTGAAAATGTTTCTGTGAAAAATGATATTCCAAGACCCAAGACTCAGGCTTGGGTCCCCCGAAAGAACTAAATGATTTACTTTTTGTGTGCAGGGAGCTTCAGCTGGCCCTATTAGCAGTCTTTGGATTGTTGATAGTGGAGCTTCAGGCCACATGACAGGGGATCTTGCATTGTTGTTCGACGTGAAGAACATCAATGGAGGGTATGTCGCATTCGCTGGAAATAAAGGTGGATATATCACGATGGAGGGGAGCGTGAGTAATGGGATAGTGAGCTTTGAGAGGATATCTTATGTGAAAACAGGTCGATTATAATCTGTTGAGCGTCAGTCAAATTTGTGATAAACAATTCACTGTGCATTTTGATGACAAATCCTGCTATATTCTCAAACCGGGCTTCAAAATTCCAAAGGAGTGGATAATGTTGAAGGCACCTCGCGTCAACAATCTCTATATTCTTGATATGTCCAAGGCGATGACATCACAGGGGCAAATAACATGTTTTCTATCCAAAGCGACCGAGAAAGAATCGATAATGTGGCACCGAAGAATGGGGCACATTCATCTAAGAAAAATGAACCAACTTGTGAGAAATGGGCTTGTCGATGGAGTAAACGTGAAACATTTCCATCTGAATGACAAGTGCGTGAGTTGTAAGAAGGGGAAGCAACACAAACAGTCCCACAAAGTGAAGAAAGTTAACTCTGTAGAGATGCCACTTGAGCGATTGCACATGGATCTATTTGGACCGGTCAAGCGCAAAAGTCATCTTGGGGAGCTGTATTGTTTAGTCGTCACTGATGACTACTCAAGATTTTCATGGGTGATGTGTTTGCAGAATAAAAGTGACACCTTTGATAACCTGAAAGTTCTGATCACTCCATTGGAGAATCTCTACAATGTGAAGATAAAGAGAATTCGGAGTGATAATGGGACGGAGTTCAAAAATGCCAAGATGGATGAACTTTGTGAAAGCAAAGGGATACATCATGAATATTCGGCTCCGTACACCCCACAACAGAACGGTGTTGCTGAACGAAAGAATAGGACTCTAATTGAAGCGGCTAGAACAATGCTCGCAGACTCAAATCTTCCGGTAATGTTCTGGAACGAGGCGATCTATGCAGCAAATTATACACTAAATCGGGCTCTAACAGTGAAGAAGTTTGGTAAAACATCTTATGAGCTGTTACACCGACGAAAGCCGAACTTAGAGTATCTAGAACCTTTTGGGGCGCCATGCACGATGTTGAATCCAAACGAGAAGTTTAGTCCTAAAGCTGAGGAGGGATATTTTGTTGGATATGCAACCCCGCTAAAACGGGTATACAACAAACGAACTCGTCGGGTGGAGGATTGGGCTAACGTGGAAGTTCAACGATATACTCAAAATTTGCAAGGCACGGGTCCTGATTGGATGTTTGATTACAAAGATTTCTTTGAATCATTCAATCTAGATAGCTTGGTTGAAGAAGCTGTTATCAGATTACTTTACGAGTGTGAAAATGCAACTACTTCACCGTTGGTGCGTCCGATCACCGTGAACCCCCTACCAGCTTCTAATGATACCAATGCTCCTATACAAGAAGAAGAAGTGTTTCAAGAGGCTTCAACTTCATTAGACTCTTCAGAATCTAAAGATGAACAATTTGAAGAAGTTATTCTTGAACATGCAGAAGAACCAGAGGCACCGCCAGTGAACCCAACTCCAACTCCAGATGTTGCTTCATCATCTAACACGGGTCATGATCTGGATGCTGTAGAGAACTTGACTGTTCAGACGGGAGTTACTGTACCTGAATATCCGGAATCTCGGATTCATCGTATTCACCCACTGGAGCAAGTTATCGGTGATCCTGGAAGCAGTGTTATGACCAGAGGACAGCTGAGAAGTGTTAACTCGCCAGAGAGTTTTGGTGCTTTAGCATTATATGCCAAAATTCAACAATCCGGTAGTCAAAATGATTGGTCGTTTGCGTGTTATGTGTCGCAGGTAGAGCCAAGGACATACAAGGACGCTTTGAAGGAAGATGCCTGGGTTGAAGCTATGCAGGAGGAGTTATTACAATTCCAGAAATTGGGAGTTTGGACGCTCACGGATTTGCCACATGGAAGGAAGAAGATCGGCACTAAATGGGTGTTTAAGTGCAAGAAGGATGATCGTGGGGTTATTGTTCGTAACAAAGCCAGATTGGTCGTGCAGGGTTTCCATCAAATCGAAGGGATTGATTATAACGAAATCTATGCACCGGTAGCACGCATTGAAGCTATTCGGATGTTCCTTGCGTTTGCTTCTTTTAAGAAATTCAAAGTGTATCAAATGGACGTTAAGAGCGCATTTCTGTACGGGAAAGTCAAGGAAGAGGTTTATGTCGGGCAGCCACCAGGCTTTGAGGACCCAATCCACCGGGATAAGGTCTACGTGCTGAACAAAGCTCTATATGGCTTGCACCAGGCTCCGAGACAGTGGTACGAGGAGCTAAGTACATACCTCATCACCAAAGGATTTAAGCGCGGACTCGTCGACTGCACCCTCTTCACGAAGAAGACAGGGGATGATTTGCTTCTAGTGCAGATTTACGTTGATGATATAATATTTGGTTCAACTAACGAGCTTTTATGCAGGGAGTTCGAAACTGTCATGCAGGAAAAGTTCGAAATGAGCGCAATGGGGGAGATGCAGTTTTTCCTAGGCTTGCAGGTGGACCAAAGACCCGACGGGATCTTCATTCACCAGACAAAATACGTATCCGATATCTTGAGCCGGTTCCAGATGGAGGATTCCAAGCCGATGGATACCCCTATTCAACCCAATCACGGGATTGGAGTGGACGCTAAGGGGGAGCTTACGGACCCATTTACATACAGAGCAATCATCGGATCTCTGATGTATTTGACGGCGTCTCGACCAGATATTATGTACGCAACGTGTCTCTGTGCTCGCTATCAATCGAAGCCGAAACAAAGTCATCTGACGGCGGTCAAGCGTATCCTTAGATATTTGAAGGGTTGTCCCTCAAAAGGACTTTGGTACCCTAATGATGATGATTTTGATTTTATTGCTTTTAGTGATGCAGATTGGGGCGGCTGTGACAAAGATAGCAAATCTACTACAGCTGGTTGTCAGTTTTTAGGGAGCAGGTTAGTCACCTGGCAATGCAAGAAACAGACTTCCGTGGCGCTATCTACCTGTGAAGCCGAGTACATTGCAGCCTCGAGTTGCTGTTCGCAAGTGCTCTGGATCCAACAGCAGATGGTGGATTACTGTTTGCAGTTTCTTAAAACCCCTATACACTGTGACAACGAAGCCGCAATCGCATTAACTAAAAATACTGAAAATCATTCTAAAGCAAAACATATCCGGATCAAATATCATTTTATCCGTGATTGTTACGCTAAAGAATTGATAGATATGGTCAAAATCCATACTGACTACCAACGTGCAGATTTGTTTACAAAAGCTTTTGACAGATCCCGCTTTGAATATCTTTTAAAAGTAAACAACATAAAGGAAAAACAGGACTAATCGGCACCTCGGTTTATCGCTTTTTAGTTTTAGTTTTTAATATTTTGCTAATTGGGAATTTCTTTTTACTATCGTAATCCTCAAAGAAGTTGATGCTTTCGAAGGGATTGTTTAATCCTCAAAGAAGTTGATGCTTTCGAGTGGATTGTTTCTTTCATATTTTTCTTTTTATTGTTTTTCAGAAAAATTAAAAACCCAAAAATATGTTCTTTATTTTAGGGGGAGCCATTTTATCAGAAAAACCAAAAACATTGAAAAATTCAAAAAGACCTAAAAATTAGAAAATCAAAAATGATTTCCTGGATAAAAAGAGGAAATGATAGTACATCAGTGGGGATCTGACACAGGCTAAAGAATTGTATAGTATAATGAGGCGTATGTTGACTACGTGTGATATGCTGATAGGCTTCGTAGACTAAATATTGCGTGCATTAGTGATACAAACATAACGAACTACGCGTTCGTGGCTGAACACCTCATGGGCATATGGTCTTAGTACCGTAATTTCGTTTGATAGGATTGCCAAAATCTGAGGTTTCGGGTCGTTATGTTATGGTTATCCGGGATATTCTGATTAAACTTTTGTCGTATTGATTTACGGACCTAGTTTCATCAGAATATTTGCTAAAAGAGCTTAATTGCCAAAACCGGAAGTTACCGAATTGAGGAACTTTATGTTTTAATTGATCAAAGATCATTATTACATCGTATTAACTTACTGATGCAAATCAGTGGTTAATATCAGCCTCAACCTAGTGTATATGCACATGTTACTCTGCTGCATTCGTTTGCTGACCTGTACACCTCTGTGCTATATACTTTGTAACTTTTACGGATAACCCTGGCATAATCACGTGTTACGACGAAGCTTTGTGCAATTACTTGATACGGGAGTATGTCGTGTGTGTGGGCACCACATCGTGTTAGTCTAATACACTTAACTCGTATCATTTTAAAGCATTGCGTAATTGTCTGCATGTGAGCTTAAGTGGACCACAATATCAGCAATTGCCGTGTTACATACTGTTTCTAATGATAATATTAATCAAATAGATCAACGCTGTGATCAGATTTCTCAGAAAACTGATATGATCCTCTTACCGGATTTCACAAAATGTTTACTGCTTTTATTTACTTTGATGCATTTTACTTTGCTGGATTTTACCTTTATTGTCAAAAAGATACAAAATCCAAAAAGATTTTAGGTGTGTTTTGATAAAATTTCAGAAAACCCAAAATTTTTTGCATTTTTGCTTTATTTTTGATAACCGGGGATGCTTGATGGTCAATTTCTGGGATTTGATAATACCATCTGGGCTTTGTATCATTCAAAAGTGTGAAAATATGAGTTTTGGAAGTTTAAAAGATTGAAAAATGGTGAACGGGATTCGAATTCGTGATTTGGCAAAATTTTCAGATTTTTCCATTTCACATTCGCCCCTTTATTGGGTCGAATGTGGAAAAATCCTCACCTTCGGGCTGTTTAAACTGGACGAATGTGGGTTTTTATAACAAATTTCCACCTTCGGGTGAATTATTCCACCTTCGGGTCATTCATTTGGACCGAATGTGGAAATCACCCACATTCGACCACTAAACCGGGCGAAGGTGGCTTGCCTATATATGTCAGATTTCAGATTCGAAATCTCATTCTTGTTCTTCAAAAATTTTCCTTCGATCCTGTCACCTTGTTGTTTTGCTTAATTTTTCTTGTGCATTTTAATCCTTGCCTTTTACTGATCATTTCCATACTAATTATACAGGTATTGGAGCCCTAATGCTAACAGAATCGTCGTGTTTGTGACCGTATCTAGGGTTTTAGAATTTAGGGTCTTAGGGTGTTTGTTTTTGATTGATTTTGATCACATTTCAATGTATATCAGTTTTAGGGGGAGAAGGAATAACAAATTAGGGTTATTACAATGTTTAATGGGTCAATCGATGGTTTAGTTGATGAAACCCTAATTTTCCATTAAAAACTGATATAAATTGAATATTTGGTACAATTGATGTTATACGAAGGTTAATCGGCCAATATAGAACATATCCTAATCAAAATCAAGTGTTAAAAACAAAGTTGAGAAATTTTTGAATTTTTGGGGAAGAACAGTTTCACCTTCGGGTCTACAAACGGGCGAAGGTGGAATGTTTTGGGCGAATGTATATTAAAGATGGGCGAATGTACTTTTAATTCAAAATATGTTTACATTCGATCATAAAATTTCACATTCGTACCTAAAAATTCACATTCGACCTAAGAAAAACGGGCGAATGTAGAAATTGAAAAACCTTAAAATTTTGAATTTTTGTCGATTTTATATTTTGACGAATTTCTTTGATTTTGATGTGCAGATGGCTGACCAGACTGAAAACATTGAGATTCCAGTTGAAGATATTGTTACAGATCCAGTCCCAGAGAATGTTCAGGAGGGAGAATCATCAAGTACAAGCAGTTGGCCGTTTGAGAAAACCCATAACTGTTGTGCTTATCTGGGTGATGTGGAAAAGAACGTTGAGTTTGCTGATATCATTAAGTTTTTGAAAAGAAGCAGAGTTGTGTATGCTTTGGCTACTCCGACTATTATCTACAAGGATATAGTTGAAGATTTTTATAAGAACGCGAAGTATGATTTCTGGGATAATCAGACTATTATTAAAAGCAAGATACAAGACATGGAGATGTTTATAACAGAGTCTGATATCAGAGAAGCGCTCCAGATAAAGTTTGAAGTGAGCGAAGATCCCAGAGAACTATCATGGACTGAACAGAAGGCATGTTTCCTCAGAATGAAGTATAAAGGAGCTATTACTGATGGTTCGATGCACAAAGGGAAGTTGAGCGTGCAGTTTAAATACTTTGCACACGTCATAATCCATGTGTTTGGTTGTGTAAGTGGAG
The DNA here is from genome assembly GCA_032199755.1 of Ambrosia artemisiifolia. Classification (NCBI taxonomy): domain Eukaryota; kingdom Viridiplantae; phylum Streptophyta; class Magnoliopsida; order Asterales; family Asteraceae; genus Ambrosia; species Ambrosia artemisiifolia. Next base: position 27,234,703 of record CM063526.1, on the reverse strand, counting down.
GATATGACGTTATGAGGAGAAGTCTAAGCTCGTTGATGGTTGTGTTGACTCTCAACAAACCATTCAACGTGTCTGGGATGATTCTGGATCACATGCTGGAGATGTTAAAGGGATTGAAGAAGAAGCAGTTCATGTTATACCCTAGATTCCTGATGATGATATTTGACCACAAGTATCCTGACTTGAAAAAGGATCCTACACAGATCATTGGTCAAGACCACATGAACATTCGAACTTTGGTGAGAATGAAAGGCTACAAGGGTGTGCCAGACAATGAAAGGCCACCATACAGGAGATTATTTGGAGCTTTAGCCAAACAGGATTACACTGATCCTGGAAAAAATAAGGCTAGACACACTGAGAGTGATTCGGACAATGACGATCCTCTAGTGTATGCAGATGCAAGCACAAAGAGAAAGAGACAGGTAGTTAATCCCGGAGCCAAAGGGAAGGGTAAGGGAAAAACTGACCAAGGAAGTTCAAAGCAACAGGTGATGAGAAAGAAATCGACTGCAAAGAAGGGTACAGGTTTGGTGGATGAAGAATCTGTTGACTCGGAGGAAACTGAGGAAGAGGAACAATGGGATTCGGATGCTGAAAATGTTAGGGCCACCAAACGTAAGGCCACTATGGTTGGTGAGTCTGAATCACTAAATAAGTCGATTGAGGAAGCTGAGAAGAGTAAGAAGTCTGTGAATGTTGAAGATGAAGGTTTAGGCGTTGATATGGATGAGCTAAATGCTGGAGAAACTGTTGTAGTTAACTTGCCAAAGCCTAAGCACAAAACCATGGCATAGAAAACAAGTACTAAACAGTTGAGGGAGAAGGAGATTGCCCAACTTTTGAAAGGTAAAAGAGTACCCGATGCTGGTACATCATCGAAGCTATCTTCACCAGTGTCAAAGAAGCAGAAAAAGACACAAGAGGCTGAGAAACTACCAGTTGATCAATTTAACATTGCACTGGATAATGTGTTAGACATGTTTAGGAAGCCTCAGAAGGAAAAAGAAACAGAAGTTGAGCCATCGAAATCCAAGAAAGTCACTGTTGCTGATGACGTGATGAAGCAGGTGAACAAGAAAATGGATGAGATGATGAAGATGATCGTTGCTCAACAAGCTGAAATAGCCAAGTTTAAGCAAAATGAGGAGAAAATGCTTCAAATTGTGGTTGCTTCAAAGTCAAATCAAGATGAGATTGACGAGAAAGTTAAGAAGCTTGAAGCGAAGAACAAGAAGCTTGAGGGTAAGTGTTTAAGGAACAAGAACAGGTTGAAAGCAATCAAAGAAGACAACAAAGAACTAAAGGCTGAGAACAAACGTCTTAGTGATTTGATTGACGATTTGTATAATGTTGCACCTAAGTTGAAGGAGGGTGAAGAAGACAAGGAGAAAGAAGAAGAGCAAGTTGACTTTGAACCGTCTGATTCGGATAAAGAAAAGGATGATGATGATGATGAGGATGATGAAGAGTCAGAGAAGAGTGATAATGAGGATAGTAAGAAAGATGATGATGATGATGATGCAGAAGGGTCTGGGAGTCAGAAAGAAGATGATAGTAGTGATGAGAGTGATAATGATAAAGGAGGAGATGATACTTCAAAATTCACTTTTGAGAAAAGAACACCGAAAAAGAAAGATACTGGAGAATCTAGTTCAAAGAAGAAGAAAGGTGAGAATACAGATTCAGATGAAAGTATCTTTTGGAACGAGAAGGTGAGATCTTTGACAGATGATGCTAAGAAAGTGTACAAAGATATGTTGGAAAGAAGAGAATGGACGATAGAGTTCACAGGACGTTTTGCTGAGATATTCTAGACAGATGATATGAGATATGAACTGGAATACAACGATCCTGATCTTGAAGAAGGTGAAGTACCTGCTTCTGTGGCAAAGGAAATTCTTGATGGACTTGCACAGAGAGTAGGGAAAACATTTGAGGAGTTCATAGTGGATGAGTCGATTCCAGATATTCCTGAAAAGGATATTGGAAATCACTCAGATGATAAGAATACTCCTGAGTTTGATGAAGTGGAAATTGAAGACATAACTCATGAGGAATATCCACAGTACTTCAGACAAACTGATGAAGATGTGATATTTCCTGATTTCACTGAAATACCAAACACTTCAGCAAAGAAAAAGGCAAAGAAAAGGAGTGCAAAGTTTGTTGAGAAGGTGTTTGGAGCTGATAAGCAAGAATCTTCAAGTCAATCTGATGAATTGAAGAATTACTTGAAGAAGTTGAGAGAAATGGATGAAAACCGACCGAAGCGTGAAGCTCAAGGAAGTTTTTATAGATTCCACAATGCTAAGTTTAAAGGCAGAGCTCTCGGGTGGACATATTTGGGCAGATTGAAGTGTCTAGCAGCTAAATGGGAATCAGGAATTCTGTACTTCTACAGATTCATTGATTTGCTAACTCTACCGTACTGGGCGGTCAGAGATTTATGCAGATTCCCTATGTCTGGAGCTTCAGTTAACAATACTCATGTCGGTTGGTGTGCAGATAAGCTGGTTTGGGAAAGTAGAACGAAGTGGAATAGATTCAAGCCTCAATATCCCAGAAGGAAAGTTCATCGGGATATTGATCCTAAAACCAAGCTGAAAAGGGTTACTTTGATATACAAAGCACCTGAAGTGATGAGGAAGATACCTTTGATGCCCATGCCACAACATTTCAGTGCTGACTTTATTTTCTGGTATTATGATTGGAGGAAGGCTGAAGCGGTGATAGTGTTGAGAGACGGGAAGGACAAATACAAGCATGTTCATGTATTTGATCCGATGTGGTTGATTAACTGTACTTTTGAAGACATCATCATGCTTTTCTATAATCCGATTCATCATGAGCCGAATGACGCTGTTCAAGCAAAGAAGTATACTCAAGTGGTTGGAGTTTGTTTTGCATACGATATAAACTCTGGGAGTAATTTGGATAATAAACTTGGCAAAATGGTGAAGATGGCGAATGTGTCGAAACCGGTGAAGAGAAAGTTGGAGCCTGAAATGACCAAAGAGCAAAAGAAACAGCTCAGAATTAAGTTGTTGAACAAAGCAATGGACGAAGATAGAAGACGATCCAATCAATAGTCGAGGGGGAGTTTGTAGATGCACGTATTGCGACTAGTGATTGGATCTACAAGTTAACGTATGTTAAGTTTTGCTGAAGGGTTGAAGGTGAAACAGAAGTGGGCGAATGTAAGTAATTGTGGGCGAAGGTAGAAGCAAGTGGGCGAAGGTGGAATGGAACTTAACTGAAGAAACACATTAGTACCTTTTGGTGGGCGAATGTGGAAGAATTCCACATTCGACCAGTGTAAAGGGGCGAACGTGCAGTGGCTATATATAGTTTTTGTGTATTTGCAATGTACAGAGAGTTTTGGTGAGTGTCTAAACAAGCAGAAGCTCCCTGCACATCAGTAAAGATTTTAGTTTTGGTGAGTGTCCAAAGCCAAATTGGCTTTGGATGGGTCCTTAGCTGTCTCAGCCTTAAGTTGAGGAGAATGATCAGTGGTTTGAACTAGCTTTTGAACTAGGTTCAACAGCTGCATTTGACCATTTGCCAGTGCTTGTATGTCAACACTTGGTCCAGCAGATGTTTGATCATTTCCTATCAGATGCTGAAAACCATGAGGATGTCTGTTCACTTTTGGTTTTGAAGGCCTTTTGGGCTCTTCATAAACATGTGGCAGATGGTAATCTGTTAACTGGTGGAGCATCTGTTACCTGAACATCTCTGGGAGCAGAGTTTTTGTTCAGACTTTTGGTAACAGATGTTTGAACTGGTTCAAAAGTCTGTTTGGGTTTTCCTTTTGTAGTACTCACCACTTGACTTTCAAGAGTTTTGGCCTTATACTCTTTTATCTTTTCATCAAAATTTTTGAGATATAAGCACTCTTTTGTTTTGTGATTCTTTTTCTTGCAGATTGAACACTCTTTAGTTTTAGAATCATTTAAACTTGTTGTTTTGTTGATGTCATATGCTTTTAGAAGAAAACAGTTTTTGGTGACATGGTTCTTCTTTTCACAAAAATCACAAAACAAGTTGTTTTTGGCTTTCCCTTTTTCTTTCTTCTTTTCAACAGATGTTTGGTCATCTGTTGGAAGATCTATCAAAGGGATTACTTTGGCCTGTGGTGCCATTTTACCATCAGGGGTTTTGAAGGTCATTGGTTTGAAATTTTCAAGGACTTCACACTCATCTGACCATGTTGGTTTGAATTGATATTTCTCAATTTCATCAAATGAGGGTGTACCTTCCAACTTTTCAAGAATGATTTTCTTGCCATTGGGTTCAGTAACCTTGATTTCTTGACCTTTTGAATTGGTAGGAATGACTTCAACCAACTGGGGTTCCTTTTTGTCAGTGGTTTGTGAACTTTGGTCAGTGGTTTGAAAACCAAACCCAAATTTCACATGACTTTTAGATTGTTGGTTGACAATCATATCAAAACCTTTTAATGATTCCACCCATTTCTGACATTCAACTTGGGTGGACTCAAGCTCCTTTTTACAACTATGATATTTTGTTATCATAGTCTGAAGCTGGTCTTTGGTTATGCTTGCTTCATGTTTTAAACTGCTGATTTCAGACTCTTTTTCAGTTATTTTTGATTTTAACTCTTTAGTGAGTTTTTCAAACTGAATTTCATAATCCAAAATTTTCTTTCTAAAGTTTTCATTCACCTCTTTTATCTTACCAAATGCCACAATACATTTGTCTGAGCATAAGTCATTTAAGATTTGAGGAGATACCTTAGCAGCAGCCATCAAGGCACAGTTACACTGGCAGTCACAATCATCACTACCCCAGGGGTCTGAGAGATTCACAACCTCCACTTCAGATTCTTCAGCTGAAACAACTTCACCAACAACACCATCAGTCACATTTTCAGACAAAGACACCACATCCTCAGAATCAGTCTCTTCAACAATTGTTTCTAGTGCCATAAAACAAAAATCATTTTCAGAGTTGGCAACTAAAGCAATGTTGCCATCTGTTATCTCATCTGGTAGACTGCTCCAATCAACAAAGCCCTGAGTGAAGAAACTCTGTTGACTTGGTTGACTGGTCTCTGCAGGAGCAGAGGGAGAAGCAGCAGTCATTGGCACAGGTGCCTGAGTAACAGGTGTTTGGACATAATGATACTGAGGAACAGTGGTTTGGACATAGTGCACAGGAACAGTGGTTTGGGTTTGTGCAAAGTGAGCAGTGTTTTGCACATTAGGGATGGTTTGATAAGTGTTGGTCTGTGGTCTTTGGTTTGGATAGGTAATCATAGGAACTCCATTTTGACTCCTACATTCCCTAGCAAAGTGACCCATTCTATGACACTTGTAACACTTTATCTTTGATTTATCCAACCCCACCTTTGACCCACCATGTAAACCTGGGTACCTCCTGCCAGTTTTCTTATAGAAGTTATTGGTTCTAATAATGAGCAGGGCAACCTGATGTAAGATGTCCATTTCTTCTAAGTCCAAAGGGTCAATATATTGCAGGTCATTGTACACAAAAGATGAATTATCAGAAGCCTGGATATCACCACTAGCTGTGAAAGCATAGTTGTTTGGTGATGAGTAAGAATCATTGTTAAAACCAGTGGTTATGTCAATGTAATGATCATAACTCTGATCCTTACTACTTCCAGAACCTTCATCCTGACCCAACAGTGCAGTATTCCCAAATACATAGTCATCTGACACTTTGCCAGAGTCCTGGAGCTTCTTTTTCTGGTTAAGCTCCCTTTCATAAGTCAGGAGCTTACCATGAAGCTGGGTCAGGGTCAGGTCTTTGAATCCAATAGAGTTTCTCATGACTATAGCTATAGTGTCCCATTTGTCCTGAAGTGATCTAAGAAACCTATGATTCAGTGTTGAATTAGGAAAAGTTAGACCAACCAGTTTAAGTTCACTAATTAGACAGTTAAACCTTTCAAACTGTTGTGTTAATGACTCCCCTTTTATGTGACTAAACGTTTCATATTGTTGGTTAAGTATTTCACGGTTGTTTTCAATCACATCATCAGTTCCCCCGAATTGCTCTTTAAGAGCATCCCACAGTTCTTTAGCACTATTGCAGTGCAAGAGACCGGCATAGATATCATTCGGCAGTGCCATGGCTACTATGCTGAAAGCCTTGGCATCTAGCTCGATTTTTTGAAAATCTTGCTCTGAGTAGTTCTCAACACTCTTTGGTACTTGGATCTTTGGATCCTCGGCACTCGGTACCATTGGAACATGTGGTCCAAATACTACCGATTTCCAGCACCCTGTGTTCTGTTGTGCTAACACATGAGCCACCCGACGCTGCCAGATGTTGTATTCTGACCTGACAAGCATCGGAGGCTTGTTGTGTGTGCCAGTGTTGTGTGGATCTTGATTAAGTGAAGTCATTCTCTTGGTTTTTCAAAAACAAAGTCTGTTTACTAACTGTTGAAACGGAAATAAACTATTACTCTGTTTTAATCCGACAAACAAACGATATCAATGATTATGAGCTGATCTGTGTATTAAATTGATTGATTAGATCAGATTTAATTGACCAAGCTCTGATACTAATTGTTAGGATCTGAGTTCTGGTTTGTTTTGATTTGTTTGATTAAGTATGAATAGATGAATGAAGTATAAATGGAAAGTGCAGCGGAATAAACTATAAATCAAAACATGGAGAATAATTGTTTTTAACCGAAAGCTTTCATTAATTGAAAGATTACAATTGTACAACTAAAACTCCCCCTCAGCCTGATCACTCAGAGAATGTTTGTCTGAAAGAGAATGACGAGTGATGAATAGAACAGTACAAGTACTGTTCTATTTATAGACAGACTCAAACCTCTGATGATCAGTTGCTGACGTCACCTAGATAGTGACCTCTAACTGACTAACAAACTCTAACATCTGCTAAGCTATAACTACTGTTACATTGAAACTACTGATAATACAAAACTCTGTAAACTAAAACTCTGATGTCTTCTATCATCTGTTGAACCAAAGTGTTGTTGGTTCAACAGACCTTTGTTCTTCAGTTCTTTGATCAGCAGTTGTTCTTCATCAGACTTTTAACCTTCAGACCTTGTTCATCAGACCTTTTATCAACAGCAGTTATCTTTAACAGTTGATTCAAGCAGCAGCAGTTAGGGATCAACAGACCTTTGGAGGAAGCTTTATTGTAACAACTGTTTTTATTCAAGGATCAACACTTAGTATATTTTGGCTTTTTAATCATCTGTTCTTCTCCAGGTCAGCAGACCCAACAAGTGACTTAAAGAATTTTTCATCATCGACATTTTCACTTAAAATTTCTATTAAGAAGATTTCATCTGAATATCGAAATTCATTGTTCTTTGAAACTTTATACGACTGTGTATGAAACTGTAAATCCATCTGGACTACTATTTCAATTGATAATTACTACTGATAATAATATACATTATATTTAAATACAAATATTTAAAAAATAAGACGTCATTTTCAACAATAAATTCAAACGTGGTAATTATTATTTGCAGTGACAACAGCTAAGAGTCTATTAGACCTACAATAGAAAAGAAGAATCTAGATTATTTTATTTAAAAAATGACACTAATTTATTGTGTATAATACTTATTTTAATTTTTAATATTAAAGAAGTAAAATAATAATAACTTTGACAAATTATATAGTACTCATAGTTATATACCTTCAACTTGTTATATACTCTGTTTTATAATGACTGTTCACATGTAAACAAATGTCTTTATACAAACCGTATCAGACTTTAGAGTATGTTTAATGTTAACAGTTATTTGATTGTAAGAATCTTTAAGAACACTTCTTGAAATGAATTTGACAAAATATCATTATGCATCTGAATACAAAGTAGGAAAGTGATAATTGTTGAATGAATATAAACTTGAAAAAAGACTGTTGAAATTACATGGTTTTAAATAGAGTAAAAAAATTACTGTTAAGATTTGTTTATTTTATATAGATTGAAACAAAATAGGAACACAAAAGTAACAAAATAAGTTTTTTTATAATGTCAAATATTTGTAACCATTATGTTAATCATTAAATTGCATACTCTATTTTACACTTATGTTGACTTATCAATAGATGTTTTTTTTACTATATCCAAGATTGTTGAGTTTCTGCTTACAAAAACTATTGCCTGAAAATGATTTTAAAAAAGGGGTAGCTATCACAATTAATAGCTTATCGAATGAAACTTTTACAAGAATGTTGGATGTTAAAAGTACAGAAAACCTCATTAGAGGTAAAAGTTCTAAAAAACAAACAAACAGTGATACTTCAACATCTGTTATTGTAACATCTGTTGTGGGTTCAACTGCTGCTGCTGGAAACGAAACCACAAACAGTTGTATGGAAGTCATCCCAGTGATTTCAACAAAGAAACCACCAATAAAAAAGAAAATCAAAAAGAAGAGAAACACTGTATCTCTAGAGTTTCAGAAGCCAAAGGAAACTACTACCACCACAGAAGAACAGCAAACAACTGTTCATGCTTCCACCAAAGGCATCGAAATAACACCAATAACAGATATTGTCAATCTATCATGTCAACTTGATCATCGTCTAAATGAAGAACACATACAAAATGACCTAGATGATTCAGTTGTACATCTGTTTAAAAGTCCTTCTCTTGGAGCTGGATGTCTTTTAACTCCACCACCGTCACCCTCACATGCACCAACAAAAATTCCACCTACCTTTAATCCATTGTTTGAGGCAATTGATAAATCTGAAACTGGAAACAGTCACTCACAAGCACCCATCACTGAGAATACACAGCAAGAAGAGAGTGTTGATGAAAGAAATCAATCATCTAGCCCACAGCCAGAGAACGCCACTCTCTCGGACTTGCAAGAGAATCCTGTTGGTACTTCAAATGAACTTGTAACTACAACAACTGCAACAACTGTTTCTGAGATAGAAACTGATAAGACAAATGAAGCATCCTTGCAGGAAAAAAAATTGAAGTTACAATTGAAATTGATACCACAACTGTAACTTCTGCTACAGTTGAAAGTGATAAGAACTCACAAAAGCTTCCAGTTGTTGAAAACATTGAAACAAATACAACAACAACTGTTGGAAATGCACAACATCCTGTTAGTTTAACGAAGGCTTCCAAAAATCAGAATTTGGCGGAAACGGTAACTAAACTTGAAGCCTTATTTACAAAATTTGATGAAATGAAAAAAACGTTCATAGAGAAAATGACAGAAGCTACCAATGAACTCTGGAAATCTGCTGACTCAATAATCCAGGCTCAACGACAATTAGCAGAGATCAAACATAAGTCTGAGATGGAGTCCTTAAGCATGAAAGTGGATGCTTTATACAGAGTTACTAAAACTGATATGAAAGCATTTAAAGGTCATCTGTTAAGCACAACTGGATATGCTCCAAGTTTTGTTTTTGAAACAGACGTTGATGTTGATCAAAACAAAAAGGGGGAAACAGATAAAAAACTGATATGCAAACATCTGATAAACCCGTTTCTACTACAGTTTCAAACACTGTTGATGAGGAAGCAAAACAATTTGTTGCTGTTTCTGTTGGGACAGAAAATATTCGAACAAATGTTACAAGTACAACTGAATTTAGAGACTTCCCAACAACTTGCTAACAGGAGGTAACAGCCATGAAAACATCAAGTATCAATGACACGGCTGTCAGAAAACAAACTGCAGAAGTTTGTAAACTACCCATTCAATATTCAACAACATCAGTCATCACCACTACAAATTGTTTTACACAACCCACAACATTGCAACAACAATCACCAATCCAAGTAACATCTGCTGCTTCTTTCAACCCGGAAATGAATGTTCCAAAAACAACGGCTCTTGTAATCTACCAACCACCTTATTTAGAACCATTGCCAGCTAAATACCCTTTTGAAATATTAATAATCAAACCTGAGATAGAATCTTTCTATTTAACAGACGATCCTTCATCATTAACTTTCACATCTATTGAAGGTTTCGAGAAACCTATGAATATTAAGCAGTATTTGGAGATCAAACTGTAGCATCCCATATTGGTTGAGAAGGAGAACAAACACTTCCTTATAAGGGGTGGGGGAACCTTCTCTATCAGACGCGTTTTGGCCAGTCCTTCGGGGGTGAGACCAATGCAAAACCGTGAGTCTGGCACCAGTCTGATACGGCTGGGCGGGCAAAGCGGACAATATCGTGGTACGGGTTAGCTTGGGCTGTTACAGTTGGTATCAGAGCCGGGGCCCGAATCGATGTGCCAGTCGTGCCCGCGAGGATGTTGGGCTCTCTAAGGGGGTTGGATTGTAGCATCCCACATTGGTTGAGAAGGAGAACAAACACTTCCTTATAAGGGGTGGGGGAACCTTCTCTATCAGACGCATTTTGGCCAGTCCTTCGGGGGTGAGACCAATGCAAAACCGTGAGTCTGGCACCAGTCTGATACGGCTGGGCAGGCAAAGCGCACAATATCGTGGTACGGGTTAGCTTGGGTTGTTACACAAACGGCAACAGACTGAAATGAGTATCGAAACCCAATGCAAAGACAAAGATAACATCACGGCTCATGGAATCCAGCAACAACTGCTTCATAAGCTTAGTAAAATAGAAGACTTTGCATTGGAACTGAGCCAGAAAATGCATGAAAGAAATACGACTTCTGAAGTGGAGAGAAATGTAAGAAAAGAATTCATTGGTCATCTTTTAAGTCTCAAATTTTACAACGTCACTGAAAGACAATTTGCTGGATGGACTTCTGAAGAACTCAGGGCTGAAATATATAAAATTGAAGGCTTGCTTAAAGATCATAACAATCAGAAAAAAACTCCAGCTAAGTCGAAGAAGGACAAAGAAAGTGAAGCTAAAAAAGATTTAAAATTCAAGAGAATGAGACAAGAGTTAGTTGCAGCAAAATATGGTGAAATGAGATATGTTGCCAGATGGTCAGAATTAGTTTTGGTTGAAACCTACAAACTACTGGAGATAAACAGACAAAAGAATCCAAGTCTGCCAAGAAAGCCAATTTATCCTGATGAACAGCAAGCTCCTAAACAGATCACTCAAAAGAAACGTGGTTCCTCTTCAACCAATCTTACCAGAAAAACAATCAATCAAGTCAAAAAAGTGAAGACTCGAGATTAATGTACAATTGAGATTTGACAATAAATGTTTGTTCAGGATTAAATAATTGATTTCATTCAATCGTTGTTTGTTTGTAGTATAATGTTTTTTAACAGAACAGATGTTATATTTCTGATAATATAACAAAGTTAGAAACTTTGATTAAAACGTTTTCGTATGACAAAAACATTTAGTTTCAAGCTTTTCAATAAACAAATGATTTGCTAACAGTTCTATCTCGACATTACTTTTAGAGTTGGAAACATATGTATGTACTTGATAAAAATATGAATGTTAAGTATTTAAAACTAATTAAATACCAAATATTTACTTCAATTAAGTATTTAAAAACAATAGACTAAAGGTATTAACAGAAAACTAATGATAATATTCATAGTAATAAATTTCAAGTACAAAAAGGATTACTTGAAATTAATTGTCATCTTACAAAACATTAATATTTTCTGCTAAAACCGAATACAGATGGTTCAACTTTAAACATTCCCAAAAATTAAATTTTCTACTAAATTTTGATAGAATCTTTACTCCATAATCACATAATTTTTCATCCTAGAAACACTGCTTCGGCTTCTTTTGGCAGTAAAGGATAGTTCATCAACGTTTACAATATCGGCGTCTTCGATACCCCTTTTTCCATTGTACCTTGTACCAGAATCCTTTAAACCTTCATCGACGGAAGACTCCGTAGTAACAGAAAAAACATCCTACAAAAAAAAACTATGAACTATTAAAATGAAGAAAACAAAGTCTTTGGATACCTTAAAGAACTTGAAAAAAATAAATACTCACTTTTGATAACATTTGGAAAGCATCATCAGAAAATTCATCAAGTTTAGCACACTTGTACTCATCATCTTCCTGACTAACCTAAGAAGTCATCAAACCAAATAAAAAAAAAGTAACACTCAACTTCAAATTATTTTTTTACAAAATTTAACAAAATAACCCAAAAGTAATTAAGTACCTCTCCAGAATTATCATTTTCATAATCACTGCCCATAACCAACTCAACAATTATTGTGGGATCATCACATATCTTGTGAACAGTGTAGACAGGATAGTCATTTTTAAGATTGTATTCAGAAACTTCAATCTTGAAAGCCAAAACCTTATCTAGCAGCAGAAATAATTCTTGGGGAAAGCCTTCAGTATCATCAAGATTCATTTGTCTTTCCATTATTTCACTTGCCGATGAACCAACAATACTGGACACATCTCTATCAAACATCATAAAGGACACACTACCACTCTGATCCTGAACCCTGACTTGAACCTTAAACCTGAGATAAATAACTTACAATAAGTTAACTGAATCTTATAAAACATGAAAAAATTGAAAATAAACATTTTATCTTACTTTGTTATAACGGATTTACATTCACACTCGCATTTAGGACAAACCAAGGCTGTAAGAGGCAAGTCGATAATTTTCTTAGAAACTTTTAGAAAATTTTGTAAGTAATTTGATTTAGTTACCACCTTTCTGAAACATTTCTTGCAAGCAACATAAAACCAACCATACCCTTGTTGCACAAGTTTTATACTTGCAACCACAACACAACACATTGCCTGCAATACAACAATATATTGATAATTATTTTAAATCAGATATAAAAAACTAATTAAATGTAATAAACAAATATGTAATCTATTAAAAAAATATTGAAACCGTTTGTATGTCGCTAAGTTCGTCAATATCTTTCTTCGGAGTTGAAACAACGAATTCTTGATGCAATGAGTGAACAGAGTCAGACGAACGTAGTGCTTGATATGTAGAACCAGATTCTTGAACTTGCTTTTTAAGAAGACTGAAAAATGGCAAAAAGAATTAACATAAAAAATGACCTAGGAGACTCAAAAGAATGGCAAAAAAAAGTTATATATTTTCTGCATAAAATTGTTCTAAAAATTGTACCTCCTCCTTAATTGGTTAACTTCATCAATTTCTACATTCAGAAACATTCGAGTTCCATACTTGTCGCTTTGTACAGTAATTTGTTCTATATATAACAATATACATATACTTAGTGACTTTGTTTCATGTTAACAATTATTTAAAAATACACAAACTAACACAAACTTACCTTTCCAGTCTTTAACTTTAGCATGCTGTATAACAACCATCACATGCTCATTAGCTGGATTATTAGAAATGAGCTTCTTAAACAGCACTGCATAATCATTCCACATCGTACATCTTAAAATGGTACCTCTATATGCAAACAATAATTTTAACATTGTAAATACATATAAAAAAAAGTGAAAGCCAAGATTACATATACAACATTTATTACATCACTAAATAACATACAAGTCCTTTAACTTAAGAGAATATTCTTCATCGCATTTACTACACCACATCATTAATCCTTACGATTTATTACACAAATGATTATATGTGTTAAGTTTTCAAAACATTACAACAAAGAATATTTATAAAAAAATACAAGTCAAAACTTACTCCAAATCTTGAAGATTAAAGTTCATCCTTTGGGTTAATTTTGAACCTTTTTCCAAACGCATCCAAGTCACCATGCCAAATAAGACTACCAGCAACATCTGCAGCAAAAATACAAAATAAAACTAAATCAAAAAATTTTACAAATTAAACCATAAAAAACCTTAGTAACATAAAATATCAGAATAGACTGACCAATAGTCAAAAGTTTATTTTCTTCTCCACTCAGAATATCTTAAAATGGAATGAACCTGAACCCATACTCAACACCTCCCCATCGGACATTATGCTTCACAGTAGTACAACAATAAAAAACTATTTTCAAAACATGTGCAACAACCGTGTATGTGTCCTTGTTTTCACCAACACCAAATTTGGAGCGAACAACAACATCATCTTCATGAACTTTATTGTCAAATTGTTGCACCAAATGACTTTTAATAGACGCCTGAATCTTATCACCCTGGAATAATCATAAACAAAACACAAACATCAAACACAACAACTTTTTCAAATTATAGATATAAGTATATAACATGAATATAAGATAACAACATTAACCTAAAACAAAATATAAATAAACATAAACAATCATATCAATGACCATACCTTTTCATCGATCAATATGAGCTCCAACTTAAAATTTTGTTTCCATTTTCGTATAACACGTGCCTTCATACTCCACATATCTTTCCCGGGGTTCAGATCAGAAATAAAACTGAGACTATTGTTCACAGCTTCCATTGATAAGCTTTCAATATATTTATTTACTTATACAAACATGAGACAAAGGTTACAAGACACTCTGTAGAAATTTAGAAGGCTTGTGTTGTAATGTCTTGATATAGGATATATTTATAGAGCGATGTTGTTGCTATATTTACCATTATAAGATAACTAAGTACCACACCAAGTTATGTTAATTTAAAAATTCCCTTTTAAAAGTTCAAAACTTAAGGACGTAAGACATACTTTTAAAATTCTATTTTATTATTATTATTATTATTATTATTCAATAGTTATATAAATCACAAATTGTTTTGAAAAAAAAACTACAAAGACAAAATCTGTTTTACATCATCTGTTGGCTTAAAAAACCAGATGTTCTAAAACAACTGTAAAACCGTGTGCTAACCTTTCAAAGTTGTAATCATTAAATTTGGGCTTTTGGGCGTCTATTTTAACAGATACAATATTTGATGGTACGAACAAAGTCTGGAAAATTTAAAAACTGATTTTATACTGGGTAGTATTATTATTTATTTATTAATATAAATCAGAACTTAGCACTTATTTATTAAAAATGGTTTTCAAACATTTATTAATGTTATTTATTTATCTAAATCAAATATCCCTACATAAAAATTCTTTACAAAATAACAAACTGACTTTGAAGACGATTTATATAATGTACTTTCTCAACTTCAATATTATTGATCAATGCAACAAACTATATAAAATGATACAATGTTATATATCTTTTATAAAATAAATTAATAACTAATAATAACAACAAAAACAATATTTTCTCTTCAAAATCTTATTATTTGCAACTCAACCCGGTTAATCTTCAAATTCGTAAACCCGCTTACCTATGATAATTTAAAAGTTTCCTTCTAAAAAATTCCAAACTTAGGGCTTATTTCTATTATAAATCCAAAGATCTATTTGACAACATCTGATAACATATAAGCAGATGTTCTCAATACACCTGCCATCCAATATAACTTCAAATGTAATGAAAAAACTCTCATCCAAAAAACAATATAAGTATATAACTTAGAATTTCCAATATGCACGTAAATGAATTAAGTAATTAATAATAATAACAACAACAATATTTGTTCTCAATAATCTTATTATTTATAACTGAAGTCGGTTAATGTTCAAATTGGTAAACACGTTTTTCTATTATTTCCAACACTTACTATTTACAACTCAAACAGCTTATTGATTTATCAAAATAAACCGAATTTTTATAACATAGTTTCACAACTTTAATATTATTGATCAATGGAACCAACTATATGACATAGTTTCACAAATTCAATATTATGATCAAACATTAATTAATATTATTTCTTTATCAAAATGAAATGATGTTACATACATATGTTGTCTTTAGAAAATAATAAACTAATTTTCAACACGTTTCTTATAAAATAGTTTCTCATTTTGAATATTATTGATGAATACAACAAACAATATGCAATGATACAATGCTATATCTTATATAAATGAATTAATTATTAATAATAAGAAGAATAACAATAGTTGGCTTCAAAAGTCTAATTATTTGCAATTTGAAACTCAACACTGTTAATGTTGAAATCGTAAACACGGTTACATATGATAATTTAAAACCTTTCCTCTAAAAATTCAAAACTTAACACTTAGTGATCAAAAATGATTCTTAAAAAATTATTATATTATTATTATTTATGAATTCAACCCGGTTAATGTTCAAATTCGTACACACGCTTCCCTATGATAATTTACAACTTTCCCTCTTAAAAAATCAAAGCTTAGGACTTATTTGTTAAAGATGGTTTTCAAACATTTTATAATATTACTACTTTATCAAAATGAAATGATGCTACTTACAAAATCTTTAGAAAAAAATAAACTAATTTTGAATAGGATTCTTATAAAATTGTTACACATTTTGAATATTATTGATCAATACAACCAAGAATATATAATGACACAATGTTATATCTTATATAAATAAATTAATTAATAATAAGTTTTCAAAATATTTACTCTCAAAACTCCTATTATTTGAAAATTAAATCCGGATAATCTTCAAATTCGAAAACTCACTTCCCTAAGATATTTTAAAACTTTCCCTCTAAATAACTAAAAACTTAAGGCTTATTTGTATTATGCACGTAAATGAATTAAGTAATTAATAATAATAACAACAACAATATTTGTTCTCAATAATCTTATTATTTATAACTGAAGTCGGTTAATGTTCAAATTGGTAAACTCGCTTCCCTATTATTTCAAACACTTACTATTTACAACTGAAACAGCTTATTGATTTATCAAAATAAACCGAATTTTTATAACATAGTTTCACAACTTTAATATTATTGATCAATGGAACCAACTATATGACATAGTTTCACAAATTCAATATTATTGATCAAACATTAATTAATATTATTTCTTTATCAAAATGAAATGATGGTACATACATATGTTGTCTTTAGAAAATGGAGTAGTAAACTAATTTTCAACATGGTTCTTATAATCTTCAACCCGCTTAATGTTGATATTCGTAAACATGCTTAACTATAATAATTCAAAACTTTCCTTCTAAAAAATTCAAAAGTTAGGACATATTGATTTAAAATGATTTTTAAATAATTATTAATTTATGTTATGTTTTCATCTAGAACTTTCATTTCCACAGTGTCCATCAAAGACTTTTAGGACTATGTCAACTGTTTTACAATGATTTCGTTAGATATTAATTACAAGTTAGGTTTTACAAACTTTGTTTACTCGAATATTATTTATGAATTCAACCCGGTTGATGTTTAAATTCGTACACACGCTTCCATATGATAATTTAAACCTTTCCCTCTTAAAAATTCAAAAGTTAGGACTTATTGATCAAAAATGATTTTTAAATAATAATTATTATTATTTATTTATGAACTCAACCCCCCCTAATGTTCAAATTCGTAAACACGCTTTGCTATAATAATTTTAAAGTTTCCCTCTTAAAAATTCAAAAGTTAGGGCTTATTTGTTAAATATGGTTTTCAAACATTTTTTAATATCACCTCTTTATCAAAATGAAATGATGATACATACAAAATGTTTAGAAAAAAATATACTGATTTTGATATAAAATGATTTTTAAATAATTATTATTATTATTTATTTATGAACTCAACCCCCCCTAATGCTCAAATTCGTAAACACGCTTTGCTATAATAATTTTAAAGTTTCCCTCTTAAAAATTCAAATGTTTTTAATATCACCTCTTTATCAAAATGAAATGATGATACATACAAAATGTTTAGAAAAAAATATACTGATTTTGATAAAAAAAAAATGATTTTTAAATAATTATTATTATTATTTATGAACTCAACCCCCCTAATGTTCAAATTCGTAAACGTAGGCTTACATATGATAATTTAAAACTTTCCCTCTAAAGAATTTAACTTACAATTTGGAATATTCGACAAAATGAAATACTTGATTAACAATAACAATAACAATATTTGCTTCCAAAACGGCTGTTTTCGAATACAAACTTTAGATGTAATGAAAAAAAACATCACCCATCCAACAGAATTTCATGTTTATATACAATAAAATATATTAAGAAACATCTCTTCACTAACATAGTGTAGACATTTGTTGGACTTATAAATTATAACATTAATTGTAAAAGAAACATCTGTTAACTTTGCAACAGATGTCATGAAACCATTGTAATACAAACTTCCAAAAAAATTGTATAGACCTTCACAAAACAACTGTCTTCAAATACAACTTGAAATTATACTACAGAATATTTACAAACATGTTTTCAACATAGACACACCTTACAAAAACTATTAAAACAACGAAAATAATTATTTAACTAATCTTGAGAAAACTTAAAACTGATGTAGCTATTACATTCAAATCAACTTTCAATATAACATGTCTTTATACACCAATCAGTCTTCAACACATATTTGTTTCTTTGACTGGCAAGAATCTGCAAAAGATTTCCTTGAATATTCAACATACTCAAGGTGCTTCCTCACATACTCTGCTTGCTAATAGAACAGAAAAAACAGTCACGATTATACTTAAACCACAAGCTTTGAAAAACAAAGTAAACAAATAAGAATTTCAAGAAACATACCTGTCGATAAGCACAAAAGCGAAAGTACACGCAGACGCCTTCTTCAATAGATATGCATAGTGGCGTAAAAGCAGAATTGCAATCGA
This sequence comes from Ambrosia artemisiifolia, assembly GCA_032199755.1. Classification (NCBI taxonomy): domain Eukaryota; kingdom Viridiplantae; phylum Streptophyta; class Magnoliopsida; order Asterales; family Asteraceae; genus Ambrosia; species Ambrosia artemisiifolia. The sequence goes on along the minus strand of CM063526.1, from coordinate 27,216,134 downwards.
GGTCTTGCCTAATGCCATCTGGAAAGAGTCTCGAGTGATTAAGCTAATCCCTGTATCTGTTAACGTCCAAACATTCAGAAAAATAGTAAATCAAGAATGACTGAAAGTAATGTCTAACAGAAAAGAATGAACACATTAAACACTCCCATACATGGGTTTAAAAAAGTAAAGACATACCCTTCTTGAGTTTCATTGTGAGAATCTTACAAACAGGAAACCTTTTTCAACGTAAATACTCTGGCTACTGATTAAGAAAACAAAACATTGAGCCTTAGTCAAAACAACAGGGAATAATTTTATTGTTATTGATATGATCGGTTAGAATTTGGGTTTTACCTGATACTCGAATCCTTGAAACAGGAAGTTGAATGTGAGAGAAGCAGCTGTTACGGTTTCAAAATAATTGGAGAGATTTAAAAATGATCTGAGAGAAAGACAGGGACATGATGGCTTTATATAGTTGTGTAATGGCCTGTCGAATTTGAAATTTGAATTTCACTTTGGAGCGCAAATCTAAAACTAACAGCCCTTCAAAAGTCTGTTGTTAATAAATTAATTAAATATTGCCACTTGCTTCAACGGCTGATAAGGCAAGTGGGATTCTTACCACCGTTCAGCCAAGTGGCATTATTTAATTATTTAATTTGATGCTTAGTGACGTCAGTTTTTGCATCACGCAAGCATTGGTGGTCTGTCTAAGGTGTTGACACGTCAGCTTTCTGACGTCACTCACGACTCTCCTATTATTGAAAGTATAGATTAAGGTGTTAATGTTAAAAAAAATCAACCAATCAAAACAAAAAGCAAGTCCCCCCCCCCCTCACGCCGGTGCTCTTCCCCCCTCCTTCCCGCCCCCTCTCCACACCCACTAGGGGTGGTGTCCCCCCCCCCTCCCGCCCCTTTCCCCGCCCCACTCCGGGTGGTCTAATAGTTATTGGAATTGTAGAATAAAGCCCTCTTTTTACGTGGCACATATGTGGCACTGACTGAGTCCTCACACCACCCAGCCTTGGACTATCTCCAACACTATATGTATCCTTAGTTGTCATGCTATCTGTCACATTATATCCTTACAAATCCTTAAAACTCTTATTTAATCTCTAACCCTAAAAATATACTTACTCTTCTTAATATCCACATCACCACCTGCCCACTACACAAAGTATTTAAATAAAACTTCTTTTTGTTTTACTTTGGGTCCTTCCCCATTGCAAAAACCAACACAAACAAAGCCCTTCTGAAAGGGCTTAGTAGCTAAGGATGACTAAAGACAAAATTTCACAATGGTAAGGGCTTGTAAGGGTCTCCAATGGCATCCCTCCAAAAGATGCATTGGAGGTAGTCTTATGATAACTGAAAAGGAAAACCTAAAAGCTAATGTTGTTTATATGCCCATAAAAATCATATTGATGTCTGATTTATACCAATCAAAAATCATAAAAACAAATATCAGTACAAATTCTACCAATACTGATATCAGTACTGGTTTGATAATATTGATATTGGTACCAACATTTTTAGGTCGAAGTTGGTTAGATTGTCACAATACGAGCACTCGAATAGCTTATAATACCAAGAAAAAGATAATATCTCGCGAAAACAACTCCATCTTCTGCAAAAACTGTACCATAATGTCTAAAAAAAATTGAACACAACTGTGTACTTATAATCGAAAGATCAAAATAAAATGAGAATTTTATGGTTTAAATAGGAGTTAATAGCCAAAATCGTACTTGAGGTTTGACCAATTTTGCTAGATCCATCCAAAAAAGTTTTTTTTCTCATCTAGGCCACTGACGTTTACATTTTGTTGCCAGATCCATCCAATTCAATAACTTTGTTTAAAGTTAACATTAACTCATGGGTACTTTCGACATTTTACTTATATGTTTTTTGTTTTAAATGTTTATATTTTCTTTTTTTTTTTATTAAAATAAGATAATAAAACCCACTTACCCACCCAACCCCTCAACCTCACCGCACCTCTCTATCTCTCTTCTCTCTCCATCTCCCCTCTTTCTCTCAACCTTTTTCTGCAATAAACACCGACGGTTTGTTTAGTGGTGCTAACAATGGTGGTTTGGTGGTGGGGTTATGGTGGCTTGGTGGTGTAAAATGTGGGTGGGGATAGATGTGTAGGGGTGAATGATGGTGGTGCAGACGTGCAGGTTTTGACGTTTACATTTTGGTGCTATAGTGGTGGTCGTGTAGATCTGTGATGGCGCTCGCTGGTGGAGGTGACGGAGGCCGAATGGTGGTGACGCGTCAGGGTTTTTGGAGATGGTGAACGACGTGGAGGGTGGTGGTTGAGCTGGTCAACAAGGGTGGTAGTCGATACATCCATCAATCCAAGATGCCCAATTTCTTTTCTATAAAAGCCTTCGTTGAAAGATATGGAAGCCCCATGACCCTTTATAAATATTTTCTTTACATAATTGTTGTATAACTCACCTGTGTTTTTTATTTTGATTCACAAGAATCTTATAGTCCATAAAGAAAAGACTTATTTCAAGATGGTGATTAGTGGTGACGTTAATAGTGGTTGGGGTGGTGATGATGGGTTTGACGGAGGTAGGGGTTGGGTTAGTTTCATAGAAAAGAAAAAACTTTTATTTTTTTAATATTAAAAGTTCACAGAAATAAGAAAAAGTTGAAATCAAAATAAATATGTAAAATGTCAAAAATACCCCTTAGTTAATGTTAGTTTTTAACAAGGTTTGTTAAATGGACGGATATGGCAACAAAATGAAAACCTTAGTGGTCCAGTTGAACAAAAAAGATTTTTTGGATGGATTTAGCAAAATTGACTAAACCTCAAGGACGATTTTAGCTATTTACTCTTTAAATAGATATCTTTTTAACAATAAATAAATAAAACAGACGGTACTAAACAGTTGTTTTTCGGAGCAGACGAATGGGTTCTTAATGTTGTGTTTTACTAAACAGGCCTTAAGTTTTGGGCTCGGTCTCCCTTGTGTATCACACGGTATTTCACCTACTTATTATTAATATATATAAAAGAATTGATGTTTGATGACGTGGCATTTAATGGTGGCCTCCTTCCCTCTTTGAATGTGCCACGTGGCTTCTTGTGGGAATTTAAAAAAAATAGATTTATATCACAAATTATTCATTCATCAATGCTCCTTTTATATATTTTAAGTTTCAAAATCTTTTATTTTTTCATACGATATTGTTTCTTATTATAAAAACATCTTATTTATTTGGATTTAATAATAATAATAATAATAATAAATTATTATTATTGTAGAATTATTTAATCTAGGTTTATTATTTGTTCGGATCTAGCAATCTAAGCATTTAGTGTTTTTTTTTTTGCTATTTGTTTTATTGATTGTAAACGGTTGAATGTTATTTGCAACTTTGTTCTTTATCTTTCAATTTTCAAGAGTTCTAAAATTGGGATCTACTAGAGAGGGTTTGGTTTGGTAATCATTAATTGACAATCGTTTTGTTTCTTGTGGATCTTTAATCAAGTCGTTTCGGTATGTTGTTCCATGTTAACTTTTATTTGAATTAATAAACTTTAATTTGATTTTATTTTTTATTAATTGTGGGTGTGTTGATGTTGTGATTAAAGGAAGCTGACGGAACAACAATTTCCCTCATACGCCAGTATCCATGATTTGAACTCAGATTTCACTTAAGGTAACGATATGGTCTTCTTTGTTCTTTCGATTTAGTTGTTGATGTTTGCACCTCATATGCGATGTTGTCTTTGTTGGTTAGTCACGCCTTGAAGAAACTTGAGCTTTGTTTCACGGTCATGTCATGTATATAATAGATTGTATTTTAAGTTTTAACACCAGTTAAATGGTTTTATATGCTCTTTATAACATGTAGGCGATCATGCGAAATCTTCCAGCGTCTGACATGAGAGAATCGTGCTCTGTGGCTGGCCCTGGCTGTATAAACGTTAAGTTATCAACACAATGGATAGCTAAGGTACTGATTTTGATTGCTATATAATTATTACAATGTGGAAAATTGCAGGCTTTCTAATACATGTCGTCTTAAGAAAGGTCATGTCATGTATATAATTGATTTTATATTAAGTTTTAACACCAGTTAAATAGTTTTATATGCTCTTTAATTGGTCATACAATAAATTTGTTATGCACATGTTGATTAGGTGATGGATGAATATCAGAAGACGCATGGTGATTCATGTGTACAAGCAGATAAAACTGATCAAGGTCCGTATCTTAATGATGCTTTAACCATGTTTTCTTCTTTTATCATTTTTTATTAAGTCATATTAGATTTTTCAACCCCGGGACCTTCCCGGGGTAATCAGCTAGTGTTATGTATATTATAATGACTAAAACAGAAACTTAAAAATAATCATAAATATTCTTTATACCAACATAGGAAATTAATACAAACATAGTAATATTTGGTTGAAATATAATCTAATTGTCACAAACATAGTAATTTCGTTGTGTTTTAGTTTTGAAAACTTTTGTTGTCGAGCCGAAACCGGTTATAGTCTAGATATTCAAAAATACTAGTTCCCTATAACCTTGACTCTGATACAACTTCTGTCACACCACGCCAATGGCGGAAACACGGGGCGCAACGCTCGAAAGCATATCAAAGTCAAGATTAACTCAAACAATATTTAATTAGAAAATATCATTTCATTAAGATGTCGAAAATAAGTACATTGTCTCAAACATTACATATAGCACATTAACAAAATGTCCCAACCCAATGGTAAGTATAGGTGAAACCCCCGACAAGAGTCCGACATCCCTTATTCCACTGTACTAGATACAAATCTATTCAGCACTTAGTTACCTGAAAGATATGTTTAAAAAGACGTCAATATATAAAATATTGGTGCGTTCATATGTTTTAGTTCCATAATAAAAAACATTTCAACAACAAACATGTGAGGAATAAACACAAGCAGTGGTTATTGTATGGAGTAGCTAGCTCCTTCAAGATTATGACGAGTGATGTGCCATAATTTTCACATAAAAACATGCATAATTCGTCTCATAATAGGTCAAAACTGGGCTTAAATTATTGATTTTAGCTACTTAATCGTTCCTATTTGTATTTTTTTTAGGAAATTGGAGCTCCAAACCAAAAACAAGCGATTTTTGGGTAAAAACAGCTAAAAATCGGAGATTTCTGAGGATACGAGACGCGCAACATGTTTTCCGTATGTGAGAAGACCTTCCCGGGATTTAAATGATGATAAAATTTACCCGGAGTTGACCTAGAACGCCCATGTTCACTTGCACAGAGGTCACGCACGTTAGAAGACAACGCAGCCAACTTGGGAGACAAAAAATCTAAGTTTGAAGACCTGCACGCCCGTGCAACACCTTTGGCATGACCTTTCCAAACAACAAATACAGACAGAGCAGATCTGCAGCAACAGAGCGTACGTGGGACAGTGTGCACGCCCGTGCACACCCATCCTGCACGCCCGTGCACCCCCTGGTAGCTCTATAAATAACAAGCTCACCTCAATCATTTGTAATTCCTTCTTGTGCTTTCTTGGGCCAACTTCCAAGCTTCTTCAAGAGATCTTGGGGTCTTGTGGGAGGCCTTAGGGCCATCCTAACATCCCACCAAGGTTAGGCCTCATCCTAATTTGATCATCATGGCCGAGAACGGGGGATCGTAGGTTTAGTTCATGCAATAAAACATCGAGGGTCGTGAGGTTTGCATTAGATACATAGCATCAAGATGATGGAAGGCTTGTTAATGAGCAGCCATATTCTTGTGTTGATCATTTATTATGGTTGTATCTTTCTATCTCCGAACCCATTCGATTTGTAGACTTTTATTATTAGTAGTAGTTTATTTTTAGTTACTTGGTGTGTTATCTTCTTAACTAATTCTTGTTTATTTATCTTTGTGACAGGTTCAACTAGTGATTAACTTGATAAATCTAAAACAACCCTAACTTAAATAATAAATTAAACTATCATAGGTTTCGATCGGTTTCTGATAGTCCCGAGCTAGGTCCAAGGCACGGAAACTGGTAGTGAGACAGATCCTTCGGGCTTCTAATATCCAAACCGGGTTCTAGCAATGGCTTCTGAGGTGGATCAGATCCGAGTGACACGTTTCTGGTTCTTACCAGATGTATGAGTGACTTTCTTGGCAAATGGATGATTCCCAACGGGTGCACCACGGATCTTCAGATTGCACACCCTTAGGATTATGTTCCACCTTTGTTAAGGACTTCATTCATTTCGGGAGGTTATGGGTTGGGTTTGTCACGTAATCACTAAACCAAACTTAAATTTATCTGATCAATAAATTAATAAGTTGTCACTTGTAAGATAAACAACACAAGAATATTTTATCTAGTTCTCGTCATTCCAAAGCCGTTAACCAATGGAGGAAATGTTGACCCTTAAGATGACTGTAAGAGAGACTCTTCGGTGTTCAAAAGCCGTCTCCTAGGTAGGGGGTACGCTGTCACGAGGGCTAACTGTAAGAGATCCTTCGGTACGGAAGCGAGAGCTAAGTGAGGTGGACCAAGCCTCTACTATAATTTAAGGTAATAATTTGGAGGACAAATGCTTAAACGAGCGGCTTAGCGGTGGTTTGGGCAGTACCCGACATGCAGGACTTAGACGGTGGCAATGCAAGTCTACAGAGTTATGCGGTGATGTGCACCTTGGACACACTACTCATCAGTGGCATCGTTTCTCCCATAATCCGGAGTCAGACTTTCCAAAGAGCTGCACAACGATGCGAGTTGGACCAATACCACATGTCAACTGGAGAATGACGGCTTACGAGCTAGTAGTCCGAAGACACCTTTATGGGGACTCGTACACTTCCCCTGTGCGTGACCCATAGAGTTTCCATAACGTCATCCCTTATATATTTCTTTTCTCATCCCCAATTCTGAAGGGACCGTTCACCTATGTCATCATCACCAATAATTAATCTTAATACTACTACTATAATAAATGTAAATACTTATGTGCATGTTTACTATCCCTACTATTTTTATCTTTTTATTTTTATTTTCAAAATCAAAACATTTTCAAAAACCATTTTTCAAAGAACCCATCCGTTTTAATTTTTTCTTTTCAAAACCCGATTAATTAATGTGATAAAAGGTTGAGTAGGGGAAAATGTGTTCTCTAGGAATATGATACTCGGCATTTACCCTAGAAACCTATACTATACACGCCAGGTTCTCTGCCTATGTGTTGGTTTTAGTTTCTAAGTATTTATCGTTTACTTATAAATTTAAAACTTGTTTTAAGGTTTAGTAAAAATTAATCGTTTTCCCAAAACCAATGTTTTGGAATTAAAACATCAAGTTTTTGGCACCGGGAAAATGATATCTTTTGTAATTACTAAAACTAGACACATCAACGAGCAATCTCTTGAGCCCATAACCTAGCCAAGACACTCAATGCCCCGCTAGTAGTTGATTCTCGGAACATAACAACCTAGTTTAGAATACGTGCACCCCTGGTATACACAATTTTTGCCATTTGTACACGATCCTCCCACCACCGACATATATATATATATATATATATATATATATATATATATATATATATATATATAGGGAGTGGATAATATGGAAACCTCAAATAATGGAAAAACCCTGAAAACCCTCTAGTGACCATTGATCAAGTTTGATCAATGGTCCATAATTAATTGTATTTAATAATCAAAAGCAACTTGCATTGTGTGGTCATAATTGAAATCAAGGGTAATATGGTAATCTTAAATAAGCAAGTGGGTCACTTAAAATTTCTGAATCCTAGGTTTAAAAAGGTTGATTTGACACTTGTCAAATCATCTCTCTCCTAGTTTATGGCCCTTTTCCAGCACCAATATTAACGTACGTTAGTGTTGTGATAAAAGATTCTGACCTCGTGTGACACATCGCTAACATGTGTTAACACACATATACTAAAAAGAACAAAATAAAAAGAACACATAAAATGTATATTTAATTAAGAAATGATAAAAACGATCATTACAATCAATACTAAAAATGTATCAAAAAACTTTTCATACAAACATAGTTATTTGCGAATGATAAAAAACTATCATAACAACATAAAAATGATCTAGCTATGCTTCGTTCTTGATACTCATCTGCATCTTTAACACAAAAACATCTTTTCACCTACAAAAAAAAAAAGATAACACGTGTTAGTTGGGCTCTCCAAAACACATAATGAGACATCACTGACATGTGTAGTGTGTTGTAAAACATATGTTTTACTGAAATAACGTATGTCATATGAACCCTAACACATGTTAGTTGGGCATATACTAACGCATGTCATATGAACCCTAACACCTGTTAGTTAGGCATACTAGCATGTGTTAGCATCACTAACATGTATATAAACATATGTTTTACTGAAAGACATCAGTAGCATGTGTTAGCATATTCTAAAACATATGTTTTACTGAAAAAAACGTATGTCATATGGACCCTAACACCTGTTAGTTGGGCATATACTAGCATATGTTGGCATCACTAACGTGTGTGAGCATACAAGACTCAGACCGCAAAAAATAGACATTCACCCTAGACAAGTTCATAACACTTTCACTTGCCAAAAAAAATATTAAACAGAATACAATAATAATAATAATAATAATAATAATAATAATAATAATAATAATACGATTAAATAGGGTTTAAAATCCAACAATAATAAATTTTAAAAAATCAAATCAGAACCAATCCAAATCCATATACCAAAAAATTATCCTCATATTCATGTAATATATAATATAATAAAAGACATCAGTAGCATGTGTTAGCATATTCTAAAACATATGTTTTTACTGAAAATAACGTATGTCATATGGACCCTAACACCTGTTAGTTGGGCATATACTAGCATGTGTTAGCATTACTAACGCGTGTGGGCATACATGACTCAGACCGCAAAAATAGACATGCACCCTAGACGAGTTCATAAACACCTTCACTTGCGTAAAAAAATAAAAATTTATAATCTTTATAAAAAAATCAAAACAATCACTTACCACAGCCACATCATCTACGCCACCTTCTTCCTATAGCCTACTTGTGAAAACCAACAATGGAACAGATACGCATGTTAGTTGGGATCCTCAAACACATAATGGGACATCACTAACATGTGCTAGGGCGTATACTAACATATGTTTTACGGGAAAAACGTATGTCATATGAACCATAACACATGTTAGTTGGTCTCTTTCAAACAATTAACTCAAAACCATAACTTACCACAGCCACATCATCAACGCCTTCTTCCTATAGCCTACTCGTGAAAACCAACACTAGAGGATAATTAAAAAAATAAAAAAAGGTTAACATAAGTTGTTTTTTCTTCATTCAAGCATTTGATCGAACACTTGGTATGCAAACAAAAACTATCCCCAAAATTGTTATTATTATTATTCTAACGAAACCCAAAACCTAACAAAATCAAAATGCCACAAAACGCACAAATCATAACAGATTACAAAAAACAAAACGAGATCTACGAAAAAGAAAAATAAAAAAGGAGATCTACGAAAAATAAAAATAAAAATGAGATCTAATAAAAAAACGTTTTGGATGGATGTTAGCATTGCAAAAAAGCTGCCAAACACAACATTAGGATAATATAATAATTATTTCTTTAAATAATTATAATTTGGAATCACTAAAAAACGTTTTGGATGGATGTCACCATGACAGTATGTATTATAACTTTTTATTTATTTAAAACACTCACACATGAACAGCTTCTCACGAATGCAGTTCTGGGGAAACATTCATCAGTGCCGGAGCAGCGACCAAAGGTGTGGTTACCGGAGCTTCCATTGTCACCGAAGCTTGGTGCCGGAACAGCGTTCATCAATTAGTCGTCTTTGATGCTCTGTTTATTCATACTCTGTTTTTATTAGAAGGTTTGTTCGAAGCTCTTGTGGTGACGGTGGTGGTCATGGTGGTGGTTGTGATGGTGGTGGTGGTGGTTATAGAGAGAGGCATAGAGAGGGGAGGGTAGAAAGCAGGGTATAGATTCTGCCAATTTGAATTTGAAAAAAAAATAAATGAAGAGAGAGAGGGGGGAAATAATATATATAGGGAGAGAGAGAAGGGGTGGAGTTGAAATGTCAATTATGCCCTTCTTTATATAATATAGAGTGAGATTGGCTTGGATGAGGTGGCTTAATATGGGCCAAGTGTTGGGTTTCTTGGGGTTTTTCCATTTTGGAGGGTTTCCTCCCTATACTTTCCCTATATATATATATATATATATATATATATATATATATATATAGGGTGGGGTTAGGATACAAAGGATATGTTTTGTAAGAAGGGTGAGAAATAAAAATGGCTATTGGATCAAGTTGATGGATGGGTAAGATTAAAGGAGTGATATTTTGTAAATTGTGTAAGAATGTTATTAGATAATTTTATGACGGGAGGGGGGTATTTATGTAAAAACACCTCATCTAAATTAGACACACTCATTTTAATGTTCTTCTCTCTCTTGGAAATTTATTCAATTTCCCTTTTTCTCTTTCTTTCTCCCTCTCTCATTTTATACGGTGATGAATGAAGCAAAGATTTATATTATTGAAGAAAGATTGAGATGGTGATGAATGGAACAAATATTAATATATTGAAACAAAGATTCAGATGGTAAAAGGATAGAGAAACTCCAACGCGATTCCATTGAAGCTTGTTCCTGAATAACTAACTCATAAGCAGCCTTCATGTTAACCCTAGTTAGGATAGGTTATGTCGCACTCACTTTTTTTATAGTTTTTGGAATTAATTTAGTTATATATATATATATATATGTATATAAGATGGTGTTAAAAAACAAAGTTAAAACTATAGCTAGGTTTTGCTGTTTTGTTGTTGTTGATTGCTTCTACTGATGTGTTTTATATTAATCCAATGGTGTTAAAAAACAATATACACATTAGGTTAACTGTTTTTAGGTTTACTGTAAAAGACAATATAGGCATTTGGTTAAATGATTTTGGGTTTTATGTTACTCCAATGGTGTTAAAACACATCCGGTTAACAATTTTCAGTTATTGGTTTTGTGTTTATATGATTTTTATGTTTAAAACACAAAGTTAATCTTATTATGTTAAAACACAATATACACGTTATGTTTTCTGTTGATTGGGTTTGCAATAAAACACAATGTAGAATTATCCATCAAGCTTTTTATATAATTCATGGAGAAAGAGAAAATCAAATTTAAAATATAATAAAATTAAAGATTTGAAATAAAATCTCTCATTAATTATTATGTATATAAATTACCATAATATTGATGATGTGTATAATTAACTAAGTGACCTTGAGGTTATTCTAAACTATTGTCACGTGTCATCGTAGGAAGCCTTCTTATCCTTCTTACAAAACTAAGTCATTGTACCAAAACCTCTATCTATATATATCAATGTTTTTAGAACCGGACCGGACGTCGAACCGGAGTCCGCGGCGGTTCACCGGTCCGACCGGTCCAAAAGACAAACCAACCCCCCCCCCCCCAAAAAAAAACCGGTCAGACCGGCCGGGTCGCCGAGTCAAGGCCGGTTTAATGCTAAAGCGGTCCGATGTATCAACCCGGACCAGTCGGGGGTCCATTTCCCGGTCTGGTCCAGGTTTCAAAACCTTGATATATATATATATATATATTCATCTTTTATTATTAAAAATCTAACAAGATATATAATTGAGATATATTTTTAAGAAAACCTTTGATAAAATAACTTAAACAAAGCTATTAACCAAAATTGTCTTGGTTAAAATTATAACCTAACAATTGATTTTGTGCTTTTAGAGTTTATATTAAAATGTTGAATTTTTTTTTTATGTTTTGACCCTTTGGTTTATAATGTCTAGTTCCGTCACGGATGAAATATCAAAATGGAATGGCATTTCATAGAAGGATAAGTTTGGTGAAAAGGAGAGAGAAATGAGGTAATTTTTAGTGTAATATGTGGTTGTGAGTGATTGTGAATAGATGGTGATGAAGAAAATTTGGAGAAGCTATTGTGAATGCTCTTACAATGTAGTTCTGGACATGACAAATATGTACTTGTAATTCTGGTTTTGGTCCTCCTAGTATGTTGCTAGTAGGCCTTTAAATTAACCAGATGTTTATGTACTGTTTGTTAATTTTTTCGGTACGAAGTTCATTAATTTAATAAACAAACAAACATGAACAAAAAGAAATTGTTCGTTAGTTAAATGAACGAACGTGAACAAACGTTGTGTTCGTTCATTTATGTTTGTTTATTTATGTTCATTTAAGTTTATTAATTACATAAGTACTTATATTTATATAAATATAAACATAAATTGGGTTTTAGCAACTTGTATAAATATAACCAACTATATTATGTCATGGAAGCCTTTCGGGATAGACAAATATAATATGAAATGATAAAATATGTGTTATAATGTAACATAAATATTAATATACTACAATATGAGAAAACAACAGTTTAAATCATGTGAATAAGAATGAAAATGTATACAAAAAAGATGTACGTTTGGATGAGGAGCAGAGCTAGAAACAACCATTGTAAGGCGTGATTGAGGTGGTGGTCTTGAAGGTGTGACTTTTGTTGGAAATGAGTGAATTTAACATATTCTACTTTGGATGAAAATAGAATTCTTATTTACTGATTTGAACATGATTAGTGATTTGTCTAGACATAATTAATGAATTAACTGAACACATTGTGTTTTTTTCCTGTATGAACAAAAACCCATCGAAAAAGTCGTTTTTTCCCGTTTTTTGTATAGCAATGTGGTACTCGTTGAAAAGATAAAAAAACGCTCATTAATTTGGTGTAATTTTTTTTAAAAAAAATCTCGTAGATAAAATTTCTTAACATTTAAAAATTGTCGGTGAAAACATGAGAGTGAAAAAGATTTTTTTTAGGGAAATAAAGGAGGGGATGTCACGTGGCACACCCAAGGGGAAGAATGACCTCATTGAGCGTAATATGAACTTTAGTGCTTTCTTTTATTAATATATATATATATATATAGGGCAAGGATCCATGGAAAACCCTATTTAAACGAAAAACTCCCGGAAAACCCTACTTCCCAAGTTTTTTTTTTTTTTTAAAATTAGGGCATGTAATATACATGTTTTAAAGAGTTTTGAGCCAAAAAAATAAAAAAAGCGCCGAGCAGTTTTTTTTTAAAAAAATAATTTTTCATCATAACATATGTTACCAGTGCTAACATATGTTATGATGCACAACTTATTTTATTTTTTTAAAAAAAAACCGTTCGGCGCTTTTTTGATTTTTTTGGTTCAAAACACTTAAAAACATGTATTTTACATGCCCTAATTTTTTCAAAAAAAAAGCTCGGGGAGTAGGGTTTTCCGGGAGTTTTTCGTTTAAACAGGGTTTTCCATGGATACTTCCAATATATATATATATATATATATATAGATAGATTAGTAATTGAGTTTTTTTAGTAATACAAAATCGTTTAGATTTATCATGTTCGTGAACGTCCATTTTTGTTCGTTCATGAACTGTTCTTTTAGGTTTAAACGAATGAACATAAACGAACACGAACATGACGAATTTCTTAATGAATGACACGAACACAAACATGTGTTCGATTATGTGTTCGTGTTCTGTTAAAGTTAAATGAACAAATACGGATATGCCTTTATCCATGTTCGTTTACAGGCATACTGGGAGTTTGGTATTTGGTTTAATAAAGTTGTTTCGATGTTAGGGGGACGGGGCGCTACCAGAATTGGTCACGGGTACCCCACTACCAGCATAGTAACACCGCCGCCACCCATGCTGGTAGTGGTCCCGTGAACCAAAATCTGGTTGTAATTAACGGGCTGGTACCCGTGAGTTTCTCTCTCTCCCTTTTGTCTTTTTCTCTATTTTATTTCCAGTGGAGTGCTGCCTCCAAAAAACTGTTTCAATGAAGTCAATCAGTGAAGTGATGTGATAATAATGCAATATTGATAGAAATTAGTAAAGTTGAAAAAAACCTAGTGAATCGCTCCGTCCCCGTTTAAAAAACAAACAAACAAACCCAGGTTGAGGAGTCATGAAAGTCAAAGTTTAAAAATAATTGTAAAAATTGCTTTTTAGATTTTCTAGATACAAAATGACATGTTACGCAAAGAATTAATAGAAGAGGTGTGTCACGTGGGTGACTTTTGGTGTCATGTTGCCAATGTGGCATTGACTAACCGCCCTAAGGTGGGCCCACTAAGCATTTACCAAATTCGAGGTGAAAAGTTATTGTTAACGTAGACTAGCCGCCTGTGACACTTCTAATACTAATTTAATTCTTTTTTAGCAATTTTTAAAAACGATTTTTCTGATAATTTTTAAGGTTTCTTTCTTTATAATTTTTTTTTATCGATAATTTATCGATTGCAAAATTAGTTGAGATTTCCAAACACCTTATTATTCATGTCAAAATAGTTATTTTTCAAAAGTTATAACAATCGTGTACAGAAGTATAGTTTTTTTAGGGTTGGCAAATCGTGTATACCTAACCTGTTAAGACACGAACACGAAACATGTATACCTGAACACGACACGATAACTTATCGTGTACTTTTTTCAAAACCTGAACACAAACATGTTTATGTATGGTTTACACGATAATATCAGTTTATACCAAGTTAACACGATAAAACACGATAATACATGTTTATACCAGGTTAATACAATATACACGAACATGTTTTCCAAATCAGACACGTTAAATGGGTACCATCAAGCATTAAAAAGGTAGAATTCCACCTATAAAAACGTATAACTTCAATACTCCACCTCCACAACCTATAAAAAAAAAATCCTTAACATATCTTAACGGGTACTAAACAGGTAAACAAGTATTTAACCTGTTTAGACACGAAAATTAACAGGTATATTTCGTGTCTACCTGTTTAGGACATGAAACATGTTAAGGTCATACCTGTACCTGTTAAAATCATGTAGGTTCGTGTCGGGTATTCGTGTCCGTGTCTGAAATTGTCAGCCCTAGTTTTCTTAAGCAAAGCCTAACGACAATTTTAAAGTCACACTTGTTTAAAAAAAAATACATACAAAGGAGCATGGGTGTTGGGACGAAGAGGATTGACGAAACCACGTTTTTGATAACCTTAGTCTATTCCATATCTGCCTAAGTATAGAACTGCTGAAGAACAAAAAGAAGAAGTGCTGAAGAACAAACACAAAGTACTGAAGAGTAAACTCATCAGAAGTTCTGAAGTCTAACCAGACATTTCACTGAAGAACTGCTGAAGACAAACTGCTCATCAGCAGTTTGTCACTCATCAGCACTTTCCCTCAGAAGCTTCTAACCGACTGAAGATCAGCAGTTTGATTATTATATAGTTTTGTTAAAGTCTTGATTTCAAGTTTCAATGTACAGACTGTAGTAACCTTATCTTTGCATAATATCTTTGTTAAATATCTTAGATTACTTCAGACTACAGTTTAGTACATTAGTCTATAAATAGATGAGTTTGTTCATCTATTTTCATATATGTGATTTTGTGTAAAATCTTTGAACTTATATTGAAATCCTTCGGGCTTTAAACTTATAATTTCCACTTCACATCTGAGAAACATAAACTGTTATTACTGCTTTGTACTTAGATCATTTATTGTTTCTCATTTATTGTTCAGTCAAGGGGGAGTAATAACTCCTCATCAAAGTGATCTTTTAGACCTTTGAACACTTGTATTTCCGCTGCTTAATAACTCATATATAAATCTGATAAACACATAAGTGTTCATAAAAACAGCCACTGATCCAACAATTGGTATCAGAGCATCTGGTTAATCTGATCAAAATCAATCTAATAAATTGAGATTCAGACACAGGCTCAATATTGATATTCAATAAAAAGGATAAAAGGCTCACTTTTTAAATCCATCACTTTAAGAAAGTATTGACAAATCCAAACTTCTTAAAAATGGATCCCTACAATACTGGATCTGCCAACAAACCTCCTATGTTAGTCAGAAATGAATATAACATATGGTCTAAGAGGTTGGCACATACTATTTCCCAAACAAACACTGGATGTTGGAGGTCTGTAGTTTTTGGACCTCACAAACCAGTTGTTACTGATCCAGAGGGTAAGACTGAAAGACCAAAAGACCCAAAAGAATACACGGAGGAAGATTTCCAAAAGTTTGAGCTTGATGCAAAAGCTTTCTCCATGTTGGCTATGGCTCTCCCAAATGAAATTTATGCTGGCCTTTTACATTGTGAAAGTGCCAAAGAGCTGTGGGACTGCCTAAAAGAGCAGTTTGCAGGAACTGCTGAGGTGATAGCCAACATCAGAGAAATATTGGCTCAACAATATGAAACTTTTACTCACATAGAGGGTGAAACTTTAACTCAACAGTTTGAAAGATTTTCTTCACTCATCTCTGAGTTAAAAATAAACAATCAGACCTATACAACTGAGTCTATGTTGCATAGATTTCTAAGGTCTTTACCTTCAAAATGGGAAACTTACTCTATAGTCCTCAGAACCAGTTCAGATTTTAACACCTTGAACCTAACTAGGTTACATGGTAAATTATTAACTTTTGAAAGAGAAATCAATCAAAAGAAAAAGTTGCAAGAATCTGGTAAAACTGCTGATGACTATACTCCGGGTAGCACAACCTTATTAGGACATGACTCACCATCCTGTTCTAATAATTTTGGTTCTTTTGACCACATTGACATAACAGCTGGGATCTCATCAGATGGATCTTTCCCAGCTTATGACAATGAAGAACTAAGTCAAACTGCTGACAACATGTGTTTCATCATGGATGATTTAAAATATTTTAGCAGTGATGACTTAGAAGAAATGGAAATATTGCACCAACTGGCCTTGTTAAGCTTAAAAACTAACAAATTTTATAAAAGGTCAGGAAGGAAATTTCCAGGACTAAACAATTCAACAAAAGTTGGTTTTGACAAATCTAAACTGAGATGTCATAAGTGTCAGAAGTTGGGACACTTTGCTAGAGAGTGTAGAAGCTCTAGCTATAACCAACCAATGTCCTCTGGAAATCAATATAACCCCTCATATAATAGGAATAATGGAACTAATGGGAGTGCTCATTTTGTACAGGCACAAGCTCCAAATGTCCAATATGTGCCACAAGTACAATATGTACAGATGCCTGCTCAACAACAACAGCAGCTCATGCCTCCATTTCCAACTGCTCAACTTCCTGCACAAACTCAACAACCCCCTCAGCAACAAAGCTTATTTACCTCAGGGTATGTTGACTGGAGCAGTCTTCCTTATGACACATCAGAATGCAGTCAGGATGCAGACAATAAGGTCTATGATGTCAACTGGGGAGAACCTGATAATGGCAGAAAGAACTTTGCCTTAATGGCTTTTGAAGGATACTCTTCAAATTCTGCTCTCACACAGGTATCACAACAATCTCTGTTAAAGCTTTGCACTAAATCTTGCAAAGAATCATTTGCTTTAATTAGAGAAACTAATGTGCATTTACAAGGCAAATCCAATGACATGGAAAGAAAATACACACAAATGAAGTGTGATTTGGAAAGAAAAATTATGTTGAAAAACAAAGAAATTTCCAAACTGAATGATAAATCCATTGAAACAGAAGCACAAATTAAAACCATGATAGACAGCCTAGGAAAAGTCAGACAAGAGCTTGCTGACACCAAGGTTGATTGTGAAAAATGGGTTGAGTCTTGTAAAGGGTATCAAATGTTACTTAACAAACAAACTGCAGCCAATGTTAAGTTTGGCATTGGATATACCCACACTGAATCACCAA
Source organism: Ambrosia artemisiifolia (assembly GCA_032199755.1). NCBI lineage: Eukaryota > Viridiplantae > Streptophyta > Magnoliopsida > Asterales > Asteraceae > Ambrosia > Ambrosia artemisiifolia. The sequence goes on along the minus strand of CM063526.1, from coordinate 27,198,311 downwards.
CAGATTTCACCCACAAAACTGATAATGATGGGAAGAAATTGATTCAAACTTCTGATATGGAGGAATGCACATCCTACCATCAGAACTTCCTTAAAAAGGGAAGTACTGCAGAAGTTAAAACTACTGACAATAAGCCATCAGCAGTTTCAACTACATCAGGAGTTGAGACCCTGAAAACTGCTGATGACCTATTTCAAAAATCAGATTTTGTCAGTAAATTGCCTTCCAGCTCTCTTGATCTATCTAAAAGGAAAGAGAAGGCAAAAGCATGTGAAATATGTGGTCTGTTTAACCACATAACTGAACTTTGTAAATTTAGAAAGGTAAATCAGTTAAACAAACAAAGACAACAACTGATTGTGGGAAAACAGATAAAACAAGATTATCAAAATACCTTTTTTCCCAACAAACAACAATCAAACAAAACCCTTTCTAAGAAGAAGCCTTTATCTCAACAAAGGTCATCTTCTCAAAGTTCAATTTCAGAAGTTTCACCTAACTCATCAGCAGTTTCACAAACTGCTGAAGTTAAAGATTTGATAAACCTGGTTAAACTTCTGATGACCAAAGTTGATGGTGGAAACCAAAAAGAACCCACCATTGTTCTTAATGACAAATCCATTGCCAAAAAGACATGGATTACTAAAAATGGTCCACAACAAGCTGCACCTGTTCTCAAGAGCAAACCCAAAGCCAAACTAGCTTGGGTTGCCAAAACTAACTAATTTGCTATCTTGTGCAGAGAGTCTCCAGAGGTTTGAACAGCATATGGTATGTGGATAGTGGAGGCTCAATGCACATGACTGGATGCAGATACCTGATAAACAATTTTATCAGTCAAAGAGAAGGATCTGTGTCCTTTGGGAACAATGCCAAGGGATATGTGCTAGGATATGGCAATGTATCCTCTGGCAAAATGCAGTTTGACAAGGTCAATCTGGTTGAAAACCTTGAGTACAACTTGCTGAGTGTCTCTCAAATGTGTGACAAAGGATATTCTTCCTTTTTCACAAAGACAGCATGCAAGATCATATCACCAGAAGGCCAGAAGTTGATAGAGAAGATCATTGAAGATCATACTTTGCTGATTGCCAAAAGATGTGGCAATGTCTATGCAGTGGACATTGAAAAAGACAAAGTATTGAACAAGACTGCCTGTTTCTTCTCAAAGGCATCAACTTCAGAAAATGATCTCTGGCATAGGAGACTTGGCCATGTGAACTTTAAAACCATCAATAAAGTCACAAAAATGGGCTTGGTCAGAGGTCTACCTTTGAAGGAATATCAGTGCAAAGAACACTGTGTTTCCTGTCTTAAAGGTAAACAGCATAAGTCCTCTTATAAGTCTATTGAAGAATCAAAAACAACTGCATGTCTTCAACTACTCCATATGGACTTATTTGGACCAGTCAAGATTATGAGCCTTGGTAAGAAGAAGTACTGCTTGGTCATCATTGATGACTACTCAAGATTCACATGGGTCTTCTTCTTATATTCCAAGGATGAGGCAGCTGAGATCATCAAGTTCTTTATTCTACAAGTAGAGAAGCAATACTCTCTATCTGTCAAAGTCATCAGGAGTGACAATGGGACAGAGTTCAGGAACAAAACTCTGGATGAATTCTGTCTGTCTAAAGGGATTGTTAGACAGTTCAGCATTCCCAGAACTCCTGAACAAAATGGTGTGGTAGAAAGAAAGAACAGAACATTAATTGAAGCAGCCAGAACAATGTTAGCTGATTCAGGCCTACCTTTGTATTTTTGGGCTGAAGCAGTCAACACTGCATGTTATGTTCAGAATAGAGTCCTTATCAACAAGAGACATACCAAAACTGCCTATGAAATTCTTCATGGCATTAAGCCCCTTATCTCCTTCTTCAGGGCTTTTGGATGTCAATGTTTTATCCTCAACATCAAAGACTCTATTTCTAAGTTTGCTGCAAAAGTTGACACATGTTATTTTCTTGGTTATTCTCCTTTGAGAAAAGCTTACAAAGTTTTCAATTCAAGAACCAAGATAGTAGAAGAAACACTGAATGTCAAGTTCAATGAATCAAAGCACACTCTTATTCCAGCAAATCCTGCTGAATTATTTGATCTTGACAATTTTCATTTCGGACCTGAAAAGACTGTTGAATCATCCAAACCTCCTCAAAATGGTTTTCAAGGATTTGAAGATGATAGTCCTGCACCATGGACTCCAAACACAGTCAGAAGATCAACTATCAAACCTTCAGAAGTTTCAATAGCTTCAACTTCAGGAACTACTGATGAACATTTTGAAAATACTGATTCAGCTGAACCTAAAACTCCTGAAGTTCAAATAACAGCTGAACCAGATATTATCAATCTTAGTGGTTTATTTGAAGAACCTGTAGAGCCATCATCCAGTACAGGTTTACAACAACTGATTGAACACAAGGATCATCCATTGGATCAAATTATGGGTGATATTGCATCAGGGGTACTTACAAGAAACCAGCTTTCCAACTTTTGCTTATTCTCAGCATTCATCTCTCAGTTGGAACCAAAGAAGTATCAAGAAGCCCTCAAAGACAACAATTGGGTGCAAGCAATGCAAGAAGAATTGCTTCAATTCAAGAAACAACAGGTTTGGGAAATCTGTCCCTTACCTGAAAACAAGCAACCAATTGGAACAAGATGGGTCTTCAGAAACAAATCAGATGAGGCTGGTATGATCATCAAGAACAAAGCAAGACTAGTGGTACAAGGTTATTCCCAAGAGGAAGGAATTGATTATGATGAAACCTTTGCACCAGTTGCAAGACTTGAAGCTATCAGGTTATTTTTAGCTTATGCAATTTCCAACAACATTAAAGTTTATCAAATGGATGTCAAAAGTGCATTTTTGTATGGAAAAATAAAAGAGGAAGTGTATGTCTGTCAACCTCCAGGGTTTGAGGATCCTTCTCATCCTGATTGGGTTTACAGACTTGACAAAGCTCTTTATGGGCTAAAACAGGCTCCAAGAGCCTGGTATAAAACACTTTCAAACTTTTTGCTTAAGAATCACTTCTGATAAATACCCTGTTCCAACACTTATCCATTCAAAAAGCAAAAATTCCCTCTTTCTCTCTCAAATTCAAAGCAAAACCCCTTCTCTAACCTAACAAATTACTGTTCGATCAAAAACATCTATGGCTCTCGTGTTAAAACAGGGACACAACCAAAGAGGCTACTTTGTTAAAGATGAAGCCTGGTCCCAGTATGATGAGATACTTGATCTCATCATGAAATCCCAATACTATGATGCTTTCACCATCGATCCACCCATTCATGAAGAAACTCTTAATGAGTTCTGGGCAAATTCAGAGACGGTGAAGGTGAACAATGAAGTGATTTCCCTCAAATCTTCCATAAAAGGGAAAATGATGGCCATCTCACCAGAAACACTAAGCATCAGGCTTGGTTTGAAGGATTCTGAGGCACCTGAGCATATTCCAACCTCAGATATTCATCTGACCATGACAGAGTGTGGCTACCAAGGTACTTTGGCACAAGCAACAGTTTACAAAAAATATTTTGACCCACAATATAAACTGTTATTTCATTACATTATTATGTGTCTTAGTCCAAAAACTGGGTCAATAGATCAGATGCCTTCAACCTTTCAACCTATTTTTCATTCCATCATAAATGAAACTTCTTTCAAGGCATCAAAACTGTTTTTCAATGAACTGGTTTTACATCATGAAAATGATAAAAAGAAATTTTTGTTGTATCCAAGGTTTGTTATGCAATGCATAATAAAAGAACTTGGAGAGGGAGTACTTGAGGGAGAAACAACAACTTTAAATCCTTTAACTGCTCAAGTATTCTCTAGGCACAACAAACCAGCTCTTATGCTAGAAGATGACCAAGGGGAAGAACAACCCATCCCCAAGGAACCCACATCTTCCAAACCCAAAAAGAAAACTAAAAAGCCTATACAACAAAAACCAAAAACAACCAAGTCACTGAAAAAGAAAGTTCAGGAAGTGGAGAAACCTGAAACTACTGATGTGCAATCTGCACTTGAAAAGGAAGTGGCTGAAACATCCTCTCAGCACACTCCTTCTCCACCACCCAAAAGAAAACCTGTCACAGTTATTTTCCAAAGAAAAAGATTTAAGAAACCAATAACTGTTGACCCTGCTTTTGAAACTGCTGAAACCATCCCTGAACCTACCCAAACTCCTGAACACCAACCCATAACAACTACTGAACCTGAACCCTCACATACAACCATAGAAATTGCCCAACTTCTCTCAGGACTTAAAGGAACCCATTCACCACATGTCACTCCCCTTACAACACATTAAATTGGGGAGATACCTTCAGAAGTTGACATGAATGTGGATCCTTTTAGCCCAACACAAAGAGATGAGGATGAACAAGAGTTTGTAAGCCCAAACTTGCAAACTTTTGATACTTTTGAGGCTGCTACTACTCACTTATCACCCAGTGGTGAACCTGAGGACAGTAGTAACATAGCTAAGACCTCAAACTTGGCAACTACTGATGAAGGCCTAAGGCCAGAGGTAGGAAAACCTCAGAACCAAGACAAAGAGGTTCATGAGACTACTGGTTTGGGTCCAGCTCATGATATAACTGATCCTGCCCTCTCTGAGGACACTATCAGGGATTCAGATGATTCCATTAAGTTGGTTGATGAATCAAACATTCCACAAACTGAATTGACGGTTGACATTGAAGGTCCTGCATCTAAGGTCTCCAAGCTCAAGAAGCTGGTCACCAAAGATTAGGTTAAAGACCAGTTAGCCCAAAAATCCCCAAAACTGGCATCTTCAGAGCAATCTGAAGATCACCCAAAAAGCACCCCTTCACCAAAACAACCTACCCAATTCACTGGGCTCACAAGCATAGATCTGAACCAACTATGCAGCCCAGATGGTCCCATGTATCAGGCACTCAAACAAATCATAACTGATCAACTCAAACCCTTCACAACTGCTTGGGAGTTAAAAGCTAACAATCAGTTTGGGTTGATCAACTCGAGACTTGCTGAGTTGAACAAGAAAATGGATGAAACACAAGATCAACTGGCAAGGTTGTCTGCTGCAACATCTCATTCTATTAGGCTTCCAGAAGTGGATGAAGCCAAAAAGGGGGAGATGATTAAGGAACCAACAGATGCTACACAAAGACAAACTCCTGATCAAGAAGCTGATAGACCAACACAAAGACCAGGAAAAGAAGTAGCACCAGAGTTCAAGTTATCTAAGGCATCAGAGGGAACTGCTGATTACATTTCTCAAACTACTGAAGACAATCCTTCAGCAGTTATGACTCCACTTACCACATCAGCAATTTTACCTCCTAAACCATCTTCAGAAGTTCCTAAGGCAACTGAAAAAGAACCTGCTCCCACTCCTTTGCCTACAACAACTTCCACAGCTGTCTTAAACCCTACTCCCATCAGCATGTCAAAAGATTTATTGGAGAAGAGTTTAAAAGAAGCTGCTAAGAAGGCAAAAGAAGACAGAGTATGGAACAGCCTAGAAACCAGAGAAGACTTGAGCTTTGAAGAAAAACTGATCAAGTACCAAGAGAAACTTGATGAGCTTGAGGCTGAAGAGAGAGCACTTGAAGCTGCTGCTGAAGAAGACAAAAGAGCACAGCTTATAGCATTCATTACAAAGAACTCCAAATCAAAGCAAGTGGCCCTCAAAAGACTCTCAACACAAGAGCTGACCAGAAGAGCACAAATGCTATCTGATAGAATAGCAACTGAAAATGAGAGGAAAGCCAAAAGAGCTGAAGTGATTGAAGAATTAGTGGCTAATGGCTATGGTTCAAAAGCCTCAATCAGCAGATGGAAAGAACAAACTTTATATGAGGCTTACAAGAAATTCAAAGCAAAGAAAGTTGCTGAACCAGAAAGATTTGAAAGCCAAGAAGTCCAAACAACTTCTATTGTCAAAAGGTCATCTGGTACATTAGGAAGGCCAGCCACCAAAAGAAAAGCAGATGGAGATCCCATTGTCAAGACTGACTTCAAAATGATCTTACTAGAAGGAGATCAGCTTGTACATGGTGATTTTGATGTTGAAGAGAAACCCATCTTGACCCAATTCAGAGACAAGGCTACCTATGCTTATCAGTTACAACAATCCATCCAAGAGAAGACACATACAAGGGTTGTTACAGAACATCACCTGCCCAACATGCCAATCCAAGGTGCTGCTGAATTACAAGGAAGTCAAGAGTCTCACCTGAGAGTCACTGAAATAGAAGACATTCCTCAATCAGGTCAACCTAAGGAAACTGGCTTAATTTCCTATGCCTCTGACTTTGACAGGTCAAAGGTAAACATTGTGAAATGGTCATTTACTGAATCCAACTCAGTACTTGTGACCAGGAGAGACCGTTCAAGTAAGGTCTATAGAAACTCAAAGGAGTTGAGTGTTTTATCGTCCAAAGACCTTCTCACCATTCAACATTTAACACCTGAACTTGGTCCTCTCACTGAGCAACAAAGATGTACTCTTACCACCCGGATGACAGCAGAGATCTGGAGGATGCTAGAAGAGAGAAAAGGACAACAATAAAGGATAGATAAGGTTTTGGCTTCATCAATCCAGGGGGAGATTGTTGGGACGAAGAGGATTGACGAAACCACCTTTTTGATAACCTTAGTCTATTCCATATCTGCCTAAGTATAGAACTGCTGAAGAACAAAAAGAAGAAGTGCTGAAGAACAAACACAAAGTACTGAAGAGTAAACTCATCAGAAGTTCTGAAGTCTAACCAGACATTTCACTGAAGAACTGCTGAAGACAAACTGCTCATCAGCAGTTTTTCACTCATTAGCACTTTCCCTCAGAAGCTTCTAACCGACTGAAGATCAGCAGTTTGATTATTATATAGTTTTGTTAAAGTCTTGATTTCAAGTTTCAATGTACAGACTGTAGTAACCTTATCTTTGCATAATATCTTTGTTAAATATCTTAGATTACTTCAGACTACAGTTTAGTACATTAGTCTATAAATAGATGAGTTTGTTCATCTATTTTCATATATGTGATTTTGTGTAAAATCTTTGAACTTATATTGAAATCCTTCGGGCTTTAAACTTATAATTTCCACTTCACATCTGAGAAACATAAACTGTTATTACTGCTTTGTACTTAGATCATTTATTGTTTCTCATTTATTGTTCAGTCAAGGGGGAGTAATAACTCCTCATCAAAGTGATCTTTTAGACCTTTGAACACTTGTATTTCCGCTGATTAATAACTCATATATAAATCTGATAAACACATAAGTGTTCATAAAAACAGCCACTGATCCAACAATGGGGCGCCTTCGGTCTTGGTCTATCGGCTTTGTAGCAGATTCAGTTACACAGTTCCGAGTTGTTCGGGTTCGGTAATCGGCTAGAGAATTCGGTATGTGGTTGCCGAATTGTGTTGATGGTTCAAACAGTCAAATGACCGTTACACGTTAAAAGAAAAAAAACTCTTTTAAATTACTTTAAACAATATATATACACGCACAACTCATACACAAAATTTTTATACCACTCTCATCTAACAATTTCACATTTCACACTTTCACAATTTTCTTTTCAAATGTCAAATAAACTACACATGATTATTCTACAAATGGAGTCGGATGACGATATTTCAAACGATAGCAGTTTTTTTTAACGATCTCATCGAGCAAGTTGACGAGGAAGACACGACATCATTAAAAAAAGTCGTTAAACGTGATCGCGAAAAAGGTAACCAAATCCCTATGAACGACTATTTTGTTGCTGAACCCAAATACAATGATGATGTTTTCCGCTATCGGTTTCGTATCTCAAAACAATTGTTTTTAAAAATTGTTGCCGATATCGCAGCCAAATATCCATGGTTTTAAGAGGGTTACGATGAAAGGATGAATAAAAGTTTTACACTTACTCAAAAAATCACTTATGCCACTAAACAACTTGCACACGGTAATACACCGGATGAATACGACAAGTATTTGTGCATGTCTAAAAGGATTTCGTGTGAACCCGTTTAGTTTCTTTTGCAACGCCGTAATTAAAACTTACGGCGAGGAGTTTCTGCATCGACGCATAAGCAATGATGTTGCAATTTTATACCGAAACCACGAAGAAAAACATCATATTCCTGGCATGATGGGTAGCATTGATTGTACGTGCACATCTATAATGGAGGAATTGTCCAAGAGAGTTTAAATGAACATTTACGAAGGTACCTACAATCAGCCAACAGTTGTACACGAGGCAATTGTGTCACAGGATATGTGGTTTTGGCATGGTTATTGTGGTCCACCCGGTTCACTCATTGACATCAATGTCCTCCAAACATCTCATATTTTTTTTAAATAAACGGAATGGAACGATGCCTAAATGTCCATTTACAGTCAATGGGCACACATACAAACGTGGATATACCATATTTGGGCGTTGTTTGTAGAAACATTTCCACATCCAACGAATCCGAATGAAAATAAGTGGAAGAGAGTGCAAGAAGGGATGTTGAATGCGCTTTTAGTTATCTAAAGGGAAAATAAGGCATATTAAGTCGACCCATGCGTGCCTATAGGGATGAGCACATAGCGCCGAATACCGATCCCGTCCCGTCCCGATCCCGTACCGAACCGAGGGTGTTCGTTATCGGTATCGGTACCCACATTTAGAGGTTTTCGGTTTTGGTATTATCGGTATCGGTACGGGATCGGTATTTTAAGGTAAAATACCGATACCATACCGGTACCGTACCGTATGTTTTCGATATCTGTATCGGTATCAGTATTGGGTTTTGGGAGTTTTCGGGATCGGTATCGGTTGGTACCGATACCGTCCCGAGCTCATCCCTACGTGCCTACACGGTGGACAAGATTAGAGCCATGACGTATACATGCATAGTATTGCATAACATGATCCTTAAAGACGAGGGAAATGCATTCTCGCCAGTTCACATTAGGGATCCAATTGTTCAACTTGTTTTTGACGAGGATGCCCTTCGTGAAATTGACCTAGTCGAACATATCTCAACTCAAGACCTACCATATCTCGAAGATTCCAACGACGTTGCATTATTTAATTTTTAATATTTTTAGTTGAACTTTTTTTATGTTTCACAATTTTTTATTGTATTTACATTTATTTTATTTTATGTAATTAATATTTATTTGGTTTTATTTTGTTTTAATTAATTAATTAATGTTAAAAAAGAAAAAACGTTTTAGACTACTTTAGGCTAGACATTTATAGTGTTTAAGCTACTTTAGGGGTAAAATGACATAACAGTATGTGATTGGTGCACCCTAAGCTTGGAGCTTAATGTGCCCATTGCTCCCTAAGAACTAGTTTAAAGAAGATAAGTTTTTTTTTACTGTAAACTAATTAACCTACCTTTGTTAATCACCAATCCATAACCTATGCGGAATTTAAACACTTTACCTTTAAAATAAAGAGAAGTCAAAATCTTCAATATCTATCTATCATGACTTTGGATAAAAAAGATGGTGGTCTGGTATTTGTCCCCTAAGAGATTCTAATATTGCTCTATTGACCAGGTGGTGGTGGTATAAGAAGGATGAGAGTGGTCTTTGGAGAAGGATTATTTTGGCTATTCACTATACCCCTAGATTATGGCCAAACCTCCCATTCAACAAAGCTTTAAATGGTACATGGGTGTGTACATAGATATGGTGTTGTACAGATCTTGATTAATTGAGTTTGTGGCCAGTCTTAGATCTGTGTTGGTGTGTGTGTATATATACATACATAGATCTATGTGGTTAAGTGACCGACTAAAGTCGTGTGGTGCCAATGTCTTGCGAAAGTTTTATAACATGCAGGTCAAACTAGGGTAATATTTGGAACTCTTCTAGGTGACCAACTAGTAAAAGTACAGTATGTACTATGAAGTGTAGGTGCTCAAGACCTTATAGTTTAGTGTTTTGGTGATTGCCCCTCATAAATATGGTATTATTCAAACTCTATAAATACAAGTTAATTAAGTGGTATTTAGGAGTAAGACCATGTGTAGTGGTAGAGTGAAATGGGCGTGAAAGGGTATTTTCGCGCCCAAACACCGCCCCTTGGGCGCTAAAGGGGCAAGCGCGAAATATTTCACGGGGCAGGGGGCACTCCCTCATCCAATCCTTTTATTCCACATCACTTTGCATGCTTTGTTTTCCACTACGTATGGCCTAACAAGTTACTAAAAAAGTTTAACTTATAGGTTGTGGGTAGATATGTTAAACAAAAAATTTTGTGCGCCTCCAGCAACCATTTAGAACTATTTTAAATATGATTTGTGTGTATATATTGTAAATGATCGGATTGTAAAAAATCAACTACGTAATCATACAAATAGAGTAATCTAGGTGCGGAAACCCTAGATCAAATGCAAAATGATAGAAAACAAATCAGAACACGATTAAATCCATTTCCATAAACATTTTCATTCATAAACAATTGATTATTCTTGATAAAGCTTAGGTTTACAATGAAAACTAATAATCAGAACGTTCTAGACCTTAGAGAGAACAAACACACAAAACCTAGCACAAATGATCAACGACTTAGACTTAAAACAAAACTATATATAGGCAACCTCATTCGACCCCCCGTGTAGGTCGAATGAGTCCCTTCGACCTCAACACTATGTCGAACCAATAAACAAACATATCAAAACCTTCCTTCGACCTTCTTAAACTCCCTTCGACCTCACGATAGGTCGAATGGGTCTTCAGGAAACACAAAATCTTCATATAAACGCCATATAATGTCAATCCAAAGTCACATCCGTGCACTTACATATATGTATTAGATTTATACCCTGGGAGCGTCCTGGGGTTGAGAAATCTAATATAACATATCAATTTTACATATAAAATAGACTGATGCGCTTTACAGTTACATGCAGGAAAGTTTAAGGTAGCACCTAACCTAAAACAGTTAACAATGTATTTTCAATGTTAACGTCTAACCTTAAACAATGTATAACTCTAATATTAAAACCTAACCTAAAACAATGTACAACTCCAATGCTAACACCTGTTGTAAATATAATTCATATTTACTGGTTTGAACATAATTAATGACTTGCCTATATATGATTAATGAGTAACCTGAACACTTTGTGTTTGTTTTCCTGTATAAACAAAATCCCACAAAAATAGTTGTTTTTTTCTCTATTTTTTATATAGCACTATAGTACTCGTTGGAAAAATAATAAAATGCTCGTTAATTTGGTCTTTTTATTTCTCCGTTTTTATATAACACTATGGTACTCGTTAGAAAGATAATAAAATGCTCGTTAATTTGGTGTAATTTTTTTCTTTAAAAAATCTCGTATATAAAAGATATTAACGTTTAAAAATTATGGGATGAAACATGAGAGAAAAAAATCTAATTTTGTTTTTAAATTCTTTTTCTCCTAAAATCTCTCAATGCCACATGACATCTTACATGACACTCTCAAGTAGGAGAATGACTATATGAGTGTCATGTAGGATTTAGCCTTTTGAAATATATATATATATATATATATATATATATATATATATATATATATATATATATATATAGGATTTGGTTCAAATGAGAACTTTTGGCCAAATTGAGAACTGAGAGAAATATTCTGGACCACAAATTTTTCTAAGGCAATTTTTTCTGCTTTAATCGTTGCTTTATATGCAAGAATTTTTTTTTGTATTTTTTCCCAATATACACATGTATAGCTGAAATATACACATATGTATAGCTGAAATTTCTATATACACATATGTATAAATGGAAAAAATTTATTTTTTTCTTGCATAAAAATGTGCGATTAAAGCAAAAAAAAAAAAAAAAAAATTTGTTTGCCTTTATATGAAATGTGTGGTCCAGAATGGTTCTCTCAGTTCTCAAATAGGGGTTGGTTCTCTTAGGATCCATACCCTATATATATAGGAAAAGTTAATTTGAGAACACCTAAATTTCGTGCGAACCGCGAGAACGCCATCTAAAACCATTCAAATAAAAAATTTCTTTTTACATTTATCTTTATTACTAAAATACAATCCCAAAACCACAATTTACGCGTAAAAATTTAAACGTATACGGAAATAAATTTTTTACACATGTGTAAATTTACTGTTTGTACATGTGTAAACTTTTTCTTTTACACATGTGTAAAAAGTTAATATGAAAGTTTTTTTTGCAAGAAAAGATGAATTATTTGGAAAGAAAAATTGTTTTTTAATGTTGTATTTTGATTATAATTAGGTTTGTGTTGAAAAAAAATGTTCTTGATTGGTTTTCTCATTTGTTCTCACGGTTCTCGTGATATTTAGCGTTATCAAGATAACACTCCCATATATATATATATATATATACAAACATACAAAATTACGTAACATAGACAGAATCACTACTAGTTCATAACTAAAATCACGTAACATATAGTGTCATTACGTAATTACGTACCATAAGACAGAATCATTCAAAACTTTACATAAAAATTTTTCCATACCCTTAAATAATGTAAACATACAAAATTACGTAACATAGACAGAATCACTACTAGTTCATACCTAAAATCACGTAACAAAATTACATACCATAAACAGAATCACTACTAGTTCATAACTAAAAAAATCACATATACAAAATTACGTAACTTTTGGTAATGTACTATATGTTACGTGATTTTAGTTATGAACTAGTAGGTATTCTGTCCATGTTACGTAATTTTGTATGTTACGTGACTTCGCAAACTTCGCACGTTTTTGAGACTTTGTATTTGAACCGACCCATATATATATATATATAGGGGAAGGTTTAAATAAAAACCCACCTAAAACGAAGAAACCCGGTAAACTTAATCTAGACCATTGATCTAAAGTGATCAATGGCCTAGATTGATTCTACATTATTTTATTACAATTAATAGAGTAGATGACAAAAAAAGGGCAAAAGGGTCAAATGACATTTTCTGAAAAAGCATCTATGACAAGTTGACCTGACACATGTCATATCATCTCTCTCATACTTTTGTGATCATTGTCCTAAATCTGCCAGATGCACCGTGTTACATATGTAACATGTGTTGTGTTACGTAGGTTAAAACTGAGTTGCCAGTTTATATTATTTAAAAAATGCTGATTTATTATTTTTTTTATTAGACCATATTTTTTTTCGTTTTATTGTACCAGCACCAGAATTGTTGCATACGTAACGAGAATTGATATGGTTATAGGCATTTTGTTACTTACAAAGTGCTAAAAACAAACAAAACGGTCATTACAAAGTGCTAAAAACTTTATAGATAAAAAAAATTCAAATGTAGACAAGAATTGTTTCTTACAAAATGCTAAAAACAAACAAAACGGTCATTACAAATCAACAAATGCTAAAAAAGTATCATAAATAAAAAAAAGAGAGAATTACACAGATTGTCCTTTAGTTTTACCCAAAATTGCATCCTCTGTCCTTTTTTTGAATTTTTAACTCCCTGTGTCCTTTGTTTTGTACACTTGTTACACCCTATGTCCTTTAGGGTAACTTCTGTTAAAAAACTCCGTTAACTCAGTCATGTGCCCCTCACGTGAGGGGCAATCCTGTCTTTTCACCCTCAAAAGGACAATATGTGTAATAATAATAATAATAATAATAATAATAATAATAATAATAATAATAATAATAATAATAATAAGTCCAAGTATGTTTGCAAAATAAAAGGATAAGCCCTTTGTATCGTTACCCTATCAATAATCTCCAACCGGATTTCCATTTCATAAATCATAAACCCTACAACCAACCACCGTCAACGGCGGCGATGACGTCATCATCGATTAATCTAACCACCACTTTCACCGGACTTTTCAAGCTTCAAAAACCCTCACTTTCTTCTAACACTTTCCCTCTGTTTAGAACCATAACATTCCGCTGTCAACAAACCCTTACGACCACCGTCCGTACACCACTCTCCGCCGTCAACAAACCCTTACGACCACCGCCGTCAACAAACCCTTACGACCACCGCCCTTTGTATCGTTACCCTATCAATAATCTCCAGAAACCACCAACAAAAACCACCATCACCTCCAAACGCCAACCCAACTAAGAACCACCATCACTTACAAGATCTGAACGTTTTCGTCTGAGGGGTGTCTCCTGTATTACTGTCGAAATTAATCCTCCACGTCGTCAATCCCTTTCAAACAATAATCCAACGGTCGAAATTAATCCTCCCGTATAGCTACCCTGGAACACGAAGAACCGCCTCTATTCTTCCATCTCCCTCTTCTTCCTCTCACCTCTCTTTCCTCAATTCTTTTTTTAGTCTGAGGGGTGTCTCCTGTACCCTGGAATCGTAAAAGCCTCTACAATCTTGAATTGCTATTTTCTCAAAGTTGATTGTTTGAACGGAAGTTTCGATTAATTTATTTGTTGACAACTCTACGATTTTGTATTTCAGATCTAAGTTGATGAAATTCAGAAAAAAAAAGGTCTCATTTTTTTAGATTTTGTTTCAGGCCTTTAAAGAGAGATTAGAGAGAGAAGGAGAATAGAGAGAGAGAGTAGAAGAAGAGAGAGAGAGGGATTTAAAATGACAGATTTGCCCCTCACGTGAGGGGCACATGGGTAACTTAACTGACTTTTTTAACGGGAGTTAGTTTAAAGGACAGAGGGTGTAACAAATGTATAAAATAAAGGACATAGGGAGTTAAAAATTCAAAAAAAGGACAAAAGATGCAATTTCAGGTAAAACTAAAGGACAATCTGTGTAATTCTCTCTAAAAAAAAATTGTATACACTTCATTCTTGATAATCATCCTCATCTTTAATGCAAAAAATATGCTCACCTGCAAAAATAAAACAAAAATCATCAATTTACATGTAAAGCCCAACCCCCCCCCCCCCCCCCCCCCCCCGCTTAACGTATGTTAACCAACTGGATTACAAAAAAAAATACGAAACTGATACAAAAAAACATTGTTTTATACATTTAGTTATCAAGATTATCAAACTTAAAAAATCAAAACTTTGTAGTAAAAAAAACAGAAACTAATTTATACCAACTTAGTGGTGCTGTTACATACGAAACAAACGCAAAAAAAAAAAAAAAACAGAAACTAATTTATACCAAATTAGTTATCATGATCAATGACATTCCATTCAAGAGTTTTTTTACCAATTCTTCCTCTATAATATGCAAAAAAACAAACCTTTGTATCTGGTAAAAAAATCGATAACTAATTTATACCAACTTAGTTTTGTTGTTACATACGAAACAGGCGCAGTATAGGAAACAGATGCAAACATACATTCCACACATTATAACACTCATACAAACATGCACATACCGGTAAAAAACAAATCAGACATATTGTTGCATATGTTAAGAGACACTAAAATTCACCAATTTTGATTAAAAAAACATATTAATAATAATAGCATATAAAAAGGGTTAATTAATATCCTATATACGCAACTTAGTTCTGCTGTTACATACGAAACAGACGCAAATATAAGAAACAGAAGCAAACATACATTCCACACATTATAATACTCATACAAACATGCACATACTGGTAAAAAAACAACTCAGACATATTGTTGCATACGTTAAGAGACACTAAAATTCACCAATTTTGATTAAAAAGCATATTAATAATAATAATTTATACCAACTTAGTTTTGTTGTTACATACGAAACAGACGCAACATAGATTTCATCCCATGGTTAGTGACTTTGGTTTAATACAAAAAAACCATTTGGATTACAAAAACACATACGAAACTGATACAAAAAAACATTGTTTTATACATTTAGTTATCAAGATTATCAAGCTTAAAAGTAAAAAAAACGGAAACTAATTTATACCAACTTATTGGTGCTGTTACATACGAAACAGACGCAACACATATTTCATCCCATGATTAGTGAATTTTGTTTACTTAATATATAAAAAAGGGTTAATTAATATGTAAACATACATTTTCAAAACCATCACAAACAACTTCTTATTACCTAACACTAATTAGCTCAAATTTAAACTTGGTGATCACCATTTACCAAAAAAACATTTCCCCAAACACCCACCAACATAGGAGGTATCACCTTCTGTTAAGAAAAATCAATAATAATAATAATAATAATAATAATAATAATAATAATAATAATAATAATAATAATAATAATAATAATAATGCATTTCTATCTAAAACGATTTGTGCCATAAAATGATTTGTGCCAGGGGAGGTAAAACGATTTGTGCCATTCATTCACATAAAACTATTATTTATGAATAATAATAATGGCTAATAATAATAATATAAAACGGTGTTCTGTTACAAATTTAACAGATCTGATTTGAGCCATTCACGTAAAAATGATTTGTGCCATTCAATATAAAAACATTTAAAGTGCCATTCAAACCATTTTAAAGCTAATAACAAATTTAACTGATCTGTTACTAAATATAAAACGAATTAACAGATCTGTTACGAATTTAAAGCTAAAAACGAATTTAAGGGTTACCTGATTGATTTAGGGCTTTTTCTTGAAGAAGATGATGTAGAGGGACGACGACGACGGTGGTGGCTAGTGGTCGGAGGTGGGACGACGACGGTGATGACCAGGGACGAGGGTTAAACCCATCTGCCAGCGACCCATTTCTGATGAACCCGTCTTGGTTTGAGGTAACTTTGACTACAGAGCCTTTTGTGTTGCGATGGTGGCTGGTGGTTGGTGGTGGAGGTGGCTGATGTTTATGGTGGAAGAGAGGTGGTAGTGGCTGATTATTATGGTGGAAGAGAGGTGGTATTGGCTGGTGATTATGGTGGAAGAGAGAGAGAGTGTGTGTCTTTATATAGGAGGGAGGGTAAAAGATTCAAAATATTAAATGGGGGGGAAAAGGAAAATGACTAATATACCCTTCCAGACATAAAATAATATTTCTACTAATGGGTGATGTGGAGCAATGTGAGCCACTAGATGGGTTTGTGGGAGTTTCTTCATTTTAGAAGGTTTCTTGTGTATACTTAGCCTATATATATATATATACACATCCACACATACAAGATGAGTTTGGTGATAATATTAAAAATTGAGAAAGTATATGGTATAAAGCTTCTTAACATAAGAAGCAATAAGAAGCCACCAGTGAATGTCAAGTGTCATATTAACCAAACCTTAGTTAACCTAACCAAACTATAATTAATATTAAATCAGTTTAACCTAAGGGCATTACAGACTTTTTTCACACGTAATCAGTTACGTGATTTACGTTCGTTATTTTTGTAAACGATATTTTCAAATCATAATTTGAATTCTAAACACACAGACGATCACACACACACACACATTACGTTTCAATCCAATTACGATTCAATCTCCATTTTGATTATTACGATTACAGTTTAATCGATCAATTCATCATGTTCGGTAAGTGTATTCGTACTTAATTAATCCATTTTTTAGTAGTTTTGTTTAATTTTTGTTTTTGTTTTTATCAGATTTAAACTTCTCTGTTGAATAGCAGAATGTTGATGTTGAGAATTCGAATCCAGTGCCTGATTATAATGCTTTTCATGGTAGGATTATCATCCTCTGTTTTTTAGTTGAAAACAGAGCTCTGTGTTTCGATAGATTTCTTAACATGATGTTTTTATCTGTGTTCAGACTTGATCGAAAACACTAATCAGGATGTTGATATTCATAGTTTGAATCTCATCAACGAATTCAGAGTTCAAGGTATTTTGTTAGTTTTAAACTGCAATATATACGAATGCGTCTGATTTAATATTGAGTGCATCTGTTGTAAACTGTATTTGATTTATTCTCTGATACTGATAATATATGAATGCGTCTGATTTTTATACATGAATGCGTCTGGATTCCAAACTTTTTTTTTACTAAGTGCGTTTGTTTTTCTATATGAGTGCGTTTGTTTTTGCTTTTTGTAGGTGTTGCAACTGATGTTCCTGTTGATGACCTAGCTAGTAACACATATATACCTGATGTACCTGATTCTCTCAATCCTTTAAAGGACATGGAGTTTCCTAGTATTGAGCATGCACAAGAGTTTTATGCAAAATATGCAAAGGCTAGTGGTTTTGCTATTCGAAAGGGCACTTCAGAAGTGCGAAAAGGTATTCTAAGAGTTAGGTACTTTGTATGCTATAAGGAGGGTTTTAAGCCAATCAAAGTAGGTGAAGAGAGTTCTAGCAAAGATGCTAAGTCAAGGAAAAGGCCTTCGATCAGGACTGGATGTCCTGCACATGTCAGGCTAAACTCTGATGATGGAAAAAAATTCAAGGTTTATGGCTTTAAGGAAGGTCATAATCATCCATTTGTCCATGAAAGTGACATTCATTTTCTAGCAGCAAATAGGAAACTGACACATACTCAAGAAGAGATGATATGTGAGCTGTCTTCATTGAACATGGGTCCTGTCAAAGCTTTTAACATTATGAAGACCAAGTATGGAGGTTTTGAGCATGTAGGTGCAACTGCAACTGATTGTAAGAACTTTAAAGGTGGCTTAAACAGCTTCATTGGTGAGTTTGATGCAGATATGATTGTGTCTAGGCTTAGGGACAAGAAGAAGTTCCTGGCAGATTTTTCATTTGAGTATTCTGTTGATCAAAAGAATGCATTAACCAGATTATTTTGGGTGGATGCTTTATGTAAGAGGAATTACATGGAATTTGGAGATGTGATTTCGTTTGATGCAACATTTAACACTAACAAGTATGTTTTAAATTCTATTTTTTAAGCTTGTTATCCAAATATTACATGTTTTTATTTTTTTTTAAAATTTGTTTTATTGGTTATTGTAGGTACAAGATGGTTTTTGTACCATTCACTGGAATTGATAATCACTGTCGGAACGTCACACTTGGTGCAGGTTTGTTGTCATCAGAGACAACTGAATCTTATACATGGTTGTTACAATCGTTTTCCAAATGTTTTGGAAAGCATCCCAAAGTGGTTGTAACTGATCAAGATCCTGCTATGAAAAATGCAATCCAGTTGGTTTTTCAAAACAGCAGACATAGGTTGTGTATGTGGCATATCATGAAGAAGGTTTCTGATAAGGTTTGTACCAACTTCGTTTGATTTAAATTATGAGTGCGTCTGTTTTATTACAGAGTGTGTCTGAATAGTGTTTTTATTGATGCATTTGCACTGAGTGCGTCCAAATTTATCAATGAGTGCGTTTGTTTAAATGAATTTATTTTCTAATGTGACTGCGTCTAAATACTAACTGGCTGCGTCTGTTCTATGTTTTTTGTAGGTGGGTAGTGAATTGTGCAGTGATGATGAGTTCAAAAAGATGATTTTGTGCAATTGTCTGGACAGATTCCATCAGTCCGGAGAATTTTGATTTCGAGTGGGGTGTACTTATTTTTGATTACAAATTAAATGAGAACACTTGGTTGTCTGACATGTTTGACCTGAGATCGATGTGGATCCCTGCTTTTTACCGGAATGAACCTATGTCTGGGCTAATGAGGACAACATCAAGATCTGAAAGTGAGAATCATTTTTTTTGCCAGGTGGCAAATTCTCAGTTGACTCTTGTTGAGTTTTTCAACCATTTTGAGACGTCCCTTGAAGCTCAGAGATTTAATCATAGGAAGAATGACCATGACTCAAGACATACAATTCCTGATATGTGGACTCAAAACCCTATTGAACAAGAGGCTGCTAAAATATTTACCCGGACTATCTTCTTTGAAATCCAAGAAGAAATATATGCCAGTTACGAAGGATTAATAAGTGTTCATATGCAAAGGGCTGATGAAGAAGGGTTTTTAAAGATTTATGTTGATGATCCACAAGCACAGGGACAAGGCTTTATTGAGGTATTTTTTGTTTTTTATTGACATTTTTAATGAATGCGTCTGTTATGTTAATGAGTGCGTCCAAACTGCACATTATTGTTTTTTTGATGTTTTTAACAAATGAATGCGTTTGTTATATTAATGGGTGCGTCCAAACTGCACATTAATGTTTTTTATCCTTTTTTTACAGGTTTTGTTCAAAAAGGAACTTGTTGATGGTGATCAGGATGTGACTACATTATGTACATGTAGGAGGTTTGAGCAGTACGGGCTTTTGTGTATGCATATTTTTTTCATATTAAGGTTGATGAAAGTGTATAGATTCTCGAAAAGATACATTTTGAAGAGGTGGACAAAAGATGTTGTTCCAAATGAAATCAAGTATTCATTTGAAACACGTGAGTTTGGTGATGACAAGACGAAAGAGGCAAGGCGTATTGCACGGGAGATCGTTTTGGGTGGTGAGTATCTTGCAAACTCTCTAATTTCAGATTTAGCTGAGTTAACCTTGGTTAATGATAAAATCAAAGAGATGGTTAAGAAGGTTGATGAGGGCAGGTTTAAGAGACCTAATCATCAGAGTAAGCATGATAGGTATGCTTCTTTTCTTGGTTATGAGAAACCATCAAATGCTGAACCCACTATTAGGCTTCCGAATGGTATAAAGAACAAAGGACGTGGCAAGCAGAAGCGAATAAAGTCCAGCAAGGAAGTAAAGGTTAGTCGATCCGGCAAAAGAAAGAGGAATTGTGCTATATGCGGAAAAAGTGGCCATGATCGACGAAAACATGCCAAAGAGGGTGCTTCAACGCAGACGACGCAGACGCAAGGCGAACAAGATGATCAAATTGCCGAAGATGATGTTGTTGATAATGAAGAGATAGAATTGGAAGTTTCTGATGATGATGAGGAGTTGTGTTAGATAGTTGCAGTGGACATTGTAAACTTTTAAACATGAGTGCGTCTGAATATTTTACTAATGCGTCTGTTTATGGTTTTTATGTTAGTTAACTTTTGTTCTTTATACAAATGCGTCTGTTTTTTTATTAATGCGTCTGTTTCATTCGTAATTAAAAACTTAATATTTATATATTCAAAACAGGTAGTACATATGAAACTACCACTATTACACCACCACCACCACTATCACTACCATCACCACCACCACTACTACCATCACTACCACTATTACCATCACCACTACCATCACCACCATGACTACCACCATGACTACCACCACTACCACCACCACCATTTAAACCAAAAAAAACAACCACTTAAACCAAAAAAAAAAAAAAAGAAATACTAAGAACCACCACAAAAAGACCAACACATAACCACCACCATCACTTGCCACCCAATATTTCATCCCTTGCCTTCTGTTTTGTTGACATGTTTTTGAGGATGCATGTTTGTGTGTTGCTAAGCGTCTCGGAGATGAGGTTGTCAAAAGATGCCTGAGTGTGTAGGTGCTCAATAGCTGCATGTGTGAATGGTGTCTTCTTCTCTTCTTGCATGAGCTTTTCTATCAGGTCCAGGTTCTTCATATACTGCAACTGAACCTCATTTTGTGCTCCCAGAATCACACAAGATGAGTTGAGGTCATCTCTAACCTCTGAAATGCAGTCCACCATGACAACCGTCTTCACTTGTAGGTTGTTTATTGCCTCAATTTGATTTTCAGACATTTTTGTGTTTTTGTGTTTTTTTGCTGTATCAGTATGATTTAGATTCTTAGATCATAGTTTATTTATAGACTAAAAAATAGAAAAGTAATTAGGTGGTAGTTGAGTATTGAAGTTCAAGTTTTATCTAAATTCATTACCAATCAAATCATAGTTAATACACAGATTTTATACAACTAATAAGATATGCAACTTGTAGATGTAATCATTACATGTACATTTATATAAAATTGAAATAAACCTATGAGTGCGTTTGATTTTTATACGAGTGCGTCTGATTGTTATATGAGTGCGTCTATTTTTTACAGTGAGTGCGTCTGTTTTTTATATGAGTGCGTCTGATGATGATATGAGTGCGTCTGTTTATGCATTACATTTTTACCCAGTGATTTAATGTGTTGGTTTAGACGCACCCTTTTAAAACATAAGTGCGTCTGTTTCAAAGATTAAAGTGTTCTTAATCTGAATGTTTTTTAAATGCATTTTCTCTGTAATTGTAATTATATTTATTTTTTGTTAATATTACATGCGTTCATTGTGTTTTTTGAATAGGATTAATGTGATTTTTAAACCATCGAATTCAATGCTCTGTTTTTCATTTTTTCTGCAAATCAGTAACTGATTTATGATTCAAATCAAAGTTTTTGATTGTTTGATGATTCGAAACATTTAATCGATTGCAATTATTTGCTTAATTGTTGAAATAATTTTGATTTGATTTTACGTTTCGATCAATTGTTGAACGTCTGTTCTTACGTTTTTCTGCAAATTAAAACGCGTTTTACCTAAATTACCCCTGGTTAGGTTAACTAAAGTGTGATTAAGGCTGCTAATTACGATCTTGCCACCGCCTAAATCCAATGGCTCAGATGGCTTCTTACGCTTCGTATTTTTGGACGCTTTATACGTTATCTCTTCCCTTAAAAATTAGACATATAGTATAATTACTTTTATGATTTCTCTACTAATCATAAAGACGTTTGACTCGCAAGCGACGGTTTGGAGAATTTGGCTCGCAAGGAACAAGAAGACGTTTGACGGGTTTTTCGAGCATGTTCGAGACACGGTGGATCGGATAAAAGAAGACTCCTACCTGTGGCTTTCGAAGAGATCTAATTTGGACCGGATCAACTGGGCCGATTGGGCCGACTTCAACATTTCTATGCTTCTGTAATTGGTGTTTGTCTCGTTTCTTTGGTGTTGTTGGTTGTTTGTTTTTGGTGTTTTTCAGCCGCTTGCTGGCTCTTTATATTTATATATAAAGTGTTTTGCCGTTGAAATGATTTCTCTACTAAGAATGTCATAAAATTTAGATATATAGTATATTTTTTTCCTCGAGTACTTAAACTTTATCAATGGGATAAAGTTGGGGCGGCGGGACGGTTTTATGCGGCCAACAGTTTGTTCGTTGAATAAATATGGTTATATTATACTATTAAATGTCCTTTTAGTGTCTGAGACGATATGAGAGGAGGCCTAACCGCATTGGCTTTATCTCCCAAATCAAAACAACTGTTATATTATTGAAATAATTAATTCAAACTCCAATTTTTTAAATGCATATGTTCAGTAGTGTTTCCCTTGTGGGGTATAAAAAGTATTGTTATTGTCATTATCGAACTATTTAAATAGAACAATACTTAAGACTCGTGGGTTCGATTCTGAGGGGGGGAGGGTTTACCCACTTCGTGGGGTTCCCGCCCGGGGTTACTGAGTCGAATCGCTGTGAACACTGTAAGTCCTACGGGCAAACCCACACCTGTGGGGTTCCGGATTCGAACTCGCGTCGCTTGGTTGTCTGTCGTTTGGTTCTACCGCAGAGACAAACCTTCCAAAAAAAAAAAAACAATACTTAAGACATCATAAATAAACAACGTTACATGTATTACGAAGTCATACTTTTTTTTTTGGGAGGCAAACAACGTTACGTGTATTACAAAGTCCGTTTTAATGAGTGAACTATCAAATTATCAAAGTTGAAACCGGTTCTATTTTAAATGTGTCTCTTTATATACATGTATTTATTTATTTTGAAGATTTATATTTAATATCAATTTACTAAACATTGGATATATACGTTTTATCATTTGATATATTTTTAACCTATGATATTTGGGAGAGATAACTTAAGATCACAAAAAGTAAAAAACAGTCGTAACTTTATTAATTTGTATATTTTTTAAATAATTGTTACGTAAAAACAAAATATCATAATTTTCAAGATTGAAGTGTTTGGGGGCAGACAAAGACTAGACAGCCAAAAGTTAGCCATTCAACTTCCACATGGAGTCAACTAACTTGCATGTGATATTTATATTTTGCTTGGCTTGGCTTGGCTAAGGGTGTACGTGGCGGTCTGTGATGGGCTGACCGTGATGGCCGTGATCATCACCAACACCGCTTCACCATTTGTATCACGACCATGATAACATCACAGCGTGACAGTCATCACGCTCCAAAAATAGCTGGTCGTCCCATCTTCCTCTCTCTCTCTCTTCCTATGGGTGGATGATGTGACACAATATTATTGGGTGTGATGGGTGTGATGAAATGTGAACATCACCCAATGGTTTTAGTGATGAATGTGATGAAAGTGACGTGACATAATATTATTGAGTGTGATAGCGTGATGTTGTGATGAGTGTGATGACCACCCCATCTACCCTAAGCAGTCAGCTTCAAAGCTGCTTAATTTATAGTTTCTTGATTGTTAAGCAACGCGAATCATAAATAAAAATTATGTTTATGCACATAATTTCATCAAAGTAACAAAATTACCATTTGTTGCGGCCAAAATTATACTGTAAGTAGTGGCGAAGCTTGAACAAAATTTAAGGAGAGCCGAAAGTACCAAAAGTCACGAGACCCTTAAATTGGGAGTGGTCGGGACTCAATCCATATAAATTTTCAGGCAGAATACTAGTAAATTTACACTACTGAATAAAAAACAGAGAAAAGGGGAAGGGGGTAGGCATCTCCTGAACTCTTCTATCATTCCCCCCGATTGTAAGGTTACGTTTAGAACATCTAAATAACATGTAAACCAAAAACGAGTGTTTGTATTTGTAGCATAACGACCAATGTCGAAGGGTCAGTAAAAAATAAGATTAAAATCTGTTCATTATCACCTTATTAGATAGGGTAAGTCGGGTGTCAAACCACAAGGAGTACTGTGGAAAGTGTTTGGTTTAATTGATTGATTACTAATTAACTAGTTGCAAGAAAAGTAAAATTCGATTGTTTGAGAGTGATTGTGAAAACAAAATAAAAATTAAGATGTAAACAATTGGAGAAAATGTGATTCCTCCAGGTTTGGATTCAAAGTGACTTCAAATAATTAGTTTTTATTGAGAAAATCACATAGACATGATTAAGATAATTAATTAGTTGATTGTGATAAACGAGGACTAAGTACTTTGATTGCAAAACAACGAAAGGTTATCATAAGGTTATCAATTGAGAATCACCAAACCTAATCCTTATCTAATATATCCCAATTACTAGGACTCTCAGGAATTGAAAGAATCAAAACTAGGTTTTAGATAAAAATCAACCGTTTACAATCAAACTAATAAATCACTAAGCAAAAAACATCGAATGCTTAGATTGCTAATCTCAAATACAAAGAAAAACTAAAAACAATCATCCGCTTACAAGAACCTCGACCTGGAGGAAGCCATGAACAGATTAGCCACTCATGTTCTTGATTTGATCTTCAATCTTGATGTTTGATTGCATGTTTGATGTTAGAATGATGATTGGAATGGTTAGAATGGTGAAAAGATCTTGAAGAATGCTCCTAGAATCGTCTCCTAAGTCCATAAGAAAAGCTAGAATGGAATGGTGGCTAAAAACCCTATTTTTTATGACTTTTAATGAGTTTCCCGTAGTCCAGCGTCGTAGCCTACACCAGTCAGCACCAGAGCCGTAGGCTACGCTACTGCACATTCTAATGTGATCAGCCAATGGGCTACCGTAAGCTACTCCAATCAGCACCAGATCCGTAAGCTACGCCTATGATAGCTTTCTACCAATACTTGTTTTCTTCATAACTTTTTCGTTATAACTCTGTTTTCTTCACCGTTTACGGTCACGTCTTTGTTTTTCAACCCACTTTCATGTCATCCATTTTAGTCTTCAGGTTTAATCCATGAATTTTCTCCAAAACACTTCCAATCTTCGTATTTAACCTGCAAATCCACGAATTCAGATAGTTATCTTATTCAAGCAATATAATCATCCAAAATACAATAACCAACCATTTTAATCACATCATCACTCGGTTTTAGCCTCTCCATCACATAAACGTTCAAATAATATTCATACATGCACTACTTAGATGTTATTACCCACGCACATTGAAAAAACGAGTATAATTACCTGGTAAGTAGGTAATTATGGTGGATAACTCGTGATTACTATGGGGTATAATTATTTGCGCACATTCGTGAACTCGAACCAACCAACAGGAAGGGAACAAGGGGGTTGTGCGAAGGGAGGTGACTGCTAGGTAATTGAAATCTACTCTAACGTACAAACACAAAAATGGTGTTGGCTTACTAGTGTAACATAACATGTCCATACAAAGAATGGGTGACCCTCTTTATATATGACATGCATGGGCCAAAAATCACTAACTCTTAACCTGTCATTTTCCTGCGCCCGAGTTAATAGCTTGCCTCCCTTTGGCCCAATATATTAGTATATGGGTCACGTGGTAATTATTGCTGATGTAAGAAAAAGAGTGTACCACCCTATTATAGAGCCACTTGGCATGACTGGAGTGGCTGCAGGCTGGCACTTTTTCTGATGGGCATCATGATTTGACTTGTGGAGGCGTCTGAGGTGACGTCTGACCAGTTGCAGGGCGACGTGTGGTGTACAGTACTCTGACAGTACTGTACACGGCATAGCCTCAGCATGTTCAGCATGGAAGCTGTCACATCGTTGTAACTAGGTAGGATGGTTGGTCCACCTCTAACACGTGTCATCCTCTGGTTGGATGAGCAAGCGCCCAGGCATTGACCGGATCTTTCGTACATCCTCGTACTTGTATATGATGTTGCCAGTTTGTATCGCGCGTGTGTCCACGCACAGAGAGTCTTTATTGTTGCTGACGTCCTTCTACGCTATGGGTAGCTTGCACAGCAAGATGTTCATCCGCATGGATGGGTCCACGAGATTTTGGTAGTTGAGCTGTTTTATAGGCTAGGGTTACCCTTATTTGTGGGAGGATTTGGGACCCTATCCATTCATGTCCCCCAGTCTAGTGTTTCTCTTGGTCTTGCCGAAAGACAGGGTGGAGTGCTAGACTTATTTGAGGAAGTTATGTGCGGGTGATAGCTCATCCGGTACTTGTGATGCTTCTTATTTGTTGCTTGCGTTTGGGAATCATGCAGGCGATGTGTTTACGAGTTACGCTGACCCAACACATGTTGATGACATGTTAAGCAAGTTTTTGAGAGGGAATCACGTGGGTGACGTCTTTATGAGTTACGTCAACCCAACGCATGGTGATGACGTGGAAAGCATGTTCCTGAGAAGGAATCATGCGGGTGACATTTTTACGAGTTACATCAACCCAACACATGGTGATGACGTGGCAAGCATGTTTCTGAGAAGGAATCATGGGTGACGTCTTTATGAGTCATGTCAACCCAACGCATGGTGATGACGTGGCAAGCATGTTCCTGAGAAGGAATCATGCGGGTGGCGTCTTTACGAGTTACGTCAACCCAACGCGTGGTGATGACGTGGCAACCATGTTCCTGAGAAGGAATCATGCGGGTGACATCTTTACAAGTTACGTCAACCTAACGCATGGTGCTGACATGGCAAGCATGTTCCTAAGAAGGAATCATAAGGGTGACATCTTTACGAGTTACGTCAACCCAATGCATGTTGATGACGTGGCAAGATGTTTCTAGGAAGAATCACGCAGGTGACGTTTTTACGAGTTACGTTAACCCAACGCATGTTGATGACGTGGCAACATGTTTCTGAGAAGAAATGACGCGGGTGACGGGTCATCTACCTTTTTGAAGAGTTAATGCGCCGAGAATTTAAAAAGTTGTATTATTTGTGGGGAGCTATTGAGGTGCTGTTTACGGAATTTGAGGCATCGTGTCAGTCGTGTGTCAGGTGACAGGAGAGATGTATACTCTTGTCACAGGTGATTCTGACACGTGAGTGGGCACGTTTTTCATCTGGTGTTAGGCGTGTGGGTGGCCATGCAGGCGCGTGTAGTCAGTTTGGAGAATGTGGACCACGTGGCGTTTTCTGGTTGGACCATCGCATGTCGTAACTGCTATACTGAGACAACTGTCATCCCAGCGCATTAAATACGATGGGTATAAATAGTCTTCGAGACCTTCCTTCTCTCCCACTTTTCTTCCACATTTCCAACTTTTTCTCTCGAGTTCTTCTCTTTCTCCGATGAATCTTCAAATTTTCTGGTTGATCTTCATCTTTCCAGACGACCTTCTTGTGCATTTTTCACTAAATATATGTCAGAACCTCTAAAACAAATGACGAAATGCAGTTTGACAATAAAAAAAAAATAATCTAAACCCCCTCCAAAACTGATGGATACCACCCCCATCAACTGGAACAAGCAAAGATATGAGGAGTTCATTTGGTTGCTCAAGATAGATCCAACGTGGGAGCCAGAACTACCGTCTGCCGGCTAGATGGGCTTAACTTCCACCGAGGGGAAAATCACCTTGTATGAGGTGTTCTTCACCAAGTTTGGATTTCGTGTAATGGCCAGCCGGTTTCAAATTGACACGTTAATGACCTATGGGGTCCATATTACCCAGCTGAGTGGGTTTGGTAGTTGAGGCTCGTGTCTCACACCCCGTCTAGGCGGCAACACGGGATGTAACATCGAAAGGTTTTCAAGCACAATGTTTGAGCAAACACATAAAATTGATACCAAATGATTAAAATTCTAGTAAATCCCCACAAAAGATGGTGTCAAACGGTGCATGCCCAAACAGTTCTCAACTCCCGTGATGTGCAGATCAATTACCTGAAAAACATGATAAAAGATCTGTCAACATAAAGCTGGTGACTTCACAGGTTTGAATTTACGTAAAACATGATAAAGGTTTAGCACTCTTTTGTATGTAACAGGTTAGTGTGACTAACCAAGAGTGGGGTTGCCAAACGTAATAGATCTATTTAAGTGTTCCATGGCTAAACCCATAGCTAATGGTTACGAAGAAAAGTTTGTATGAGGACTATTGAGATCTCATGAACCAATTGTCTCATGTTTCACATGGTAGTCATGATAGAATTCACTCCAAATGTCACACCCCGCCAAGGCGGAAATGCGAGGTGCGGCTTCGAAAGATTTCCAAGAACAAAGGTCACACGAGCATTGATTTAAAATAAAGCGGGAACTTTCATTAAACAACCAAATCCGTTCAACATTAGTTAATTGTTTAATACTAAAACCATTGCCCCACCGCATTGGCCATGGCGTAATTGCCCCACCGCATGGAAAGGTCAATTTACTCGGGGTGACGTGGGAGAACCCTCAATTATTCTTGAAACCGCTTGCTCACAAGATCTATGGATTTGGCATGCTTTCTTTGGCGTTGCAGGCTTGTGTAACGATTTAAATGTTCTTGCAAGATCTCAGATTTTTGACCCCATGATTAACGGCACTGGCCCGGATGATTCTTTTTGGCTCAATGGCGTAAAATACAAGCATGGGTATTATTTATGTGACGGCATATACCCAAGCTGGTCGTCTATTGTGAAGACAATACTGAATTCTACAGACGAGAAAAGGAAAAAGTTTGCAAAGTGCCAAGAAGCAGCAAGAAAAGACGTCGAACGCTTGTATGGTGTGATCAAGGCGAAATGACACATAATAGAAAGGCCAGCACGTGCATTCCATCCACAAAGATTGAGATACATTATGTACGCGTGTTTGATACTTCATAACATGATAATTGAAGACGAAGGTCGTGCGATATGCGTTTACGATCCGAATGAGGTTGAAGAGGTGCTCGAGCCAGTTGACGAGGGACAACAAGAATCAAACAGGTGGGCGTTACGCGATACTAATATTCATGGGAACCTTGTTTCGGATCTGGTCGATCACATTTGGAATAATTTTCATGTCAACCCCGTTGATGACGAGTAGTTTTTAGTTATTTTTTATGAACTTTAGTTTGTAATATTTTTTTTTACTTTGTGAACTTTAGGTTTGTAATTTTTATTATTTATGAAATTTCGGTTTTTTATGTTTTCCCATTTTTTTTAATTTTCACGGTTTTTTATATTATTTTGACGTTTTTTATTTTATTTTTATAAAAAAATAATTATGAAATATAAAATATATAATTAAATAAAAAGGAAAAAGAATAAAAAAAGGAAGGGGGAATGGGGGAATTAGGGGAAGGCATTTCCAAACTTTGGGGGAGAAAATGGGGGAAATGATGTGGTGCTGATGTGGCACTTGGGGGAGTTGGGGGAAAGGGGGGGGGGGGGGGCACACCATATAGCCTTAGTACATGAGACTACTAGGTTGGGCCTAGCTCATGATAAAACTGATGATGCAATCAGGGATTCAGATGATTCCATTAATTTGGATGATGATTCATCTTTCAAGGAATTACCAACTAAGACTTGTGAAGGTCCTAAATCAGATGTCTCTAAACTCAAGGAGTTAGTCACAAATGATTAGGTTAAAGTCCACTTAAACACTAATTCTCCAAAAGTGGCACCCCCAATCTTTATTAGGGATCACCCAAAAACACCCCCTCCACAATCTCAAAAGCCTACCCAATCATCTTTTGTTGCTACAAGCATAGACCTAAACCAACTATGTAGCTCAGATGGTCCTTTGTACCAGATGATCCACAATCTCATATCATCCTATCTCCAAAAGTTTTACAACTGCCATGGAACTAAAGAATGCTACACAATTGGAAATGATAAGGAATGCTATGGAGATAAGAACAAGTGAGCTGTCAAGATAGGTTGAAGATGATAGAAGACAACTGGAGCATTTTTCTGGTGTAGCTCCTCCTGCTCCCTGGTTTCCAGAAGTTGATGAAGCCAAAAAGGGTGGAAAAAAACAAAGCACCACAAAAGATTGACCTTGAACAATTCAAAAAGGCCAGAGAAGCTCAAATACTGAAGGATGCCCAAAAACTTTCTTAGAGGACAAAACAAAAAGTTGCCTTTAAAGAAAGGCATGATTGTCAAAAAAGAGAAAAAGGCTCTTTAGAAACCAAGCTGAAAATCCTCCCATTACCAAAGATACAACTGCTAAAAGCAAACAAACAACTGAAGACAATCCTTCAGTAGTTGGTACTGAAACCAACACTTCCGTAGTTGCAACTCAAACCCTCTCTCAACCTTCTACTGAACCCAGTGCTCAAACAACAACTCAACCAATCCCTACTCAAACTCTTATGCCCACAAAAACACCAGTTCTCAACCCTAAACCTCTTGCATTTAACTCTGAAGAAATGGAAAAGAGACTGTTGGAAATCAAGAGAAATACAAAAGAAGATGAGAATTGGAGTAAGATAGAAGAAAAGGAAGATTTAAGCTATGAAGATAAACTCAAGGAATATCAAAATGAGCTTCAAGAACTGGATAGACAAGAAAGGCTTGCTGAAGAACAACTACAAATAGCTGAAGATGACAAAACACAACAAGTGATGAATTGGATTGTCAAAAACAACAAAGCCAAGAAGTGTACTTTTAGAGATCTCTCAACAGAAGAACTTGAATACAGGGTGAAACTTATTCAAGGCAGGAAAAGTAGTGAGCAGGAAAAGAAGTTGAAGAGAGCTCAGATTGTTGAAGAGTTGGTAGTGAATGACTATGGCACAAAGGCTCAACTCTCAAAATGGAAAGATATTGATCTCAATGAGACCTACAAAAAGTTCAAAGCTTTGCAGAAATAAAACCCTAAAAAATTCAACACATTAGAAGTTTCTTAAACTTCTAAAGCTGCAAAGAATCCAACATCCAAGCTAGCTGCCAAGAAACCCAAGCAAGCAGAGGAACAAGTCAAGACTCAATTCAAGATGATACTCTTAGAAGGAAACACCATAGTTGATGAAGACTTCTCCTTTGAAGAAAAACCACTGATCATACAAGATACGGATCTTACCACATATGCTTATCAACTGAAACAAGCCATCACTGATCCAAAGCAGACCAAGGTAATCACTAAGCATCATATACCCATACCAAGTGAAAACCCTTTCATTGCACAAGTTGAATACATTAGAAGATCCAACCTGATCATATTTGAAATGAAAGATCAACCACAATCAGGACTATCTTTAACCAATGAGAAGAGCATAGTACCTTATAAAAGAAGTTTCAACACTTCTCAAACTAGGATTGCTAAGTGGTCCTTCACTCACAAATCTAATTTCATGTGCCTTGAAAGAGAAGATGCTACATTTAAAGTCCTCAAGCACAAAGATGAATTGCAGAAACTCTCAACAGAAGATTTACTTGTAGTCCAACAACTTGAACCAGAGCAGGGACAATTCCTTACAAGAACATAGATCAAGGATATCAAAGATTCAATGATGAAAGAAATTGAGAAAATCCTTGACAGCAAAAGGAAAAGAGGATCTAAATAAAGATAGATAAGGTTTGGGCTTCATCAATCCAGGGGGAGATTGTTGGGTCAAAGAGATTGATAAGCCTTTTAATCTTAGTCTAATATCCTCTCTGCATTTTGTTAGATGACAAAGTACCGAAGGTTAGAAGAAGAAAGTACTAAAGAAAGAAGCTAAATAAAAGTACTGAAGAGTAAAGTCCTGAAGATGTATAGACAAACATCCGAAGAACAACTTTGTGTCAACAGTCAACGATCCAGGTCAACATCCGTACGCATTTCATTCATTACCCTCATTATATGTGCATATTTAGACATTTTACACACACAATACCCCCTATGATAACTTCCTAACACGTGCAAACATATTAACAATCCACTATCTTATGATTCACAAAATACATATTAATATCATCATCAGATGTCATGGAACCTAACCAAGCGACCTTATCATGGATTTTACAAACTAAAATCACACTCATGTGTGTGCACACCAACGACATCACATATATATATATATACACACACATACTCATATGCACACACACATAAACAAGATCACATGCCTTCTTCCTAAGTCCTAGTTCTTGATATATCACATTCTAACCTACTAATCAACTTAAAGAATGATCTTGTTTCCTTTTCCTTTGGCCGATTAACACACACACACCTCCTCAAATGTCACTATCAAAAGGATGTAAAAAACATACACTAGAATGGCATGGAGGCTCCAAGATCCCACTTTATTTCTTTCTCAACACTTACCCCAAATAGATGAATCTTTTCCCTTTGTTTATTCACGGCCGAATACAAGTTCCAAGGCCCAACTTTCCAAAGTCAACCTCCTTCTATGTTGTCTATGAACCAATCAAAACACAAGGAGTGTATATAGCTGTCACCATCCTCATGTACCTACAAGTCCTACATTAATGATTTGTCTCAATCATCCTACCCCAACCTAAAACCCATCGACCACCCTATGCATAAGACAAGACAAACAAGCTCACTTCCAACTCACTTCCATGTGCATACTAATCAACCTAAAGCTAGGAGGAAAACAAGAATGACACACCTTCTTCTTATACTAAAATAGATACAAGACAAGGCCCCTAGCCCATGGTTCACACAAAACAAACCTCCACTTTGAGAAGATAGAAATCGGCCAACAACATGAGGGAAAGGGACATCATTGATCCATCACTATCAACTAGACTTAGATAACCTTCCTTTTTCCTTAGGAAATAGTGGTCGAAAGAAGCACATCAGGGGTGACTTGTGTAACAACCGGCAAAAATAAGGTAATTCCGTACTAATTAATTAACGTAATTAACGTAATTAAATATAATTATGTGTTGATTATCTAATTGAGGCCTTAGAATAATAGCAATTCCCAAATAATGCATAGGAATGCATATGTTTAATGACAAAACATGACGGAATCAGGTGCGAATAAACCTATCCGGTATGGACACTGGCGATTACCCGGTAAAAATTAAATAAGCGAAACGAATCCCGGACAACCGGAATATAAAATAAAACGTAAATTCACAAAATAAGATGAGTTTTGGAACTCCAAAGCCATACGTGAAAGCTTGTTATACAAATCTCCCGGTAACGAATAAAGCGCGCGTACCGCACCCGATACGCGCCTAACTAATAATTTCACCCGGCAAGAGCCTAAGTAATTTATCAACGCTTAACCCGGACCATAATTAAATGTTATTAGTGATATTTTTAATATCCGGTGGACGCGCGATAAAAGCTCGAAAAATACCCGGACGAGACCCGAACAAGATTAACTTAAACATAACTAATAATGGGTATAAATTAGCAAAGTGGGTCCCACAAGACACCCCCTTGGGGCCGGCCTATGGCCATACAAAAGGAAGGCAACTTGTGTTAACTAAATAAAATCATTAGAAGATTTGTA
Source organism: Ambrosia artemisiifolia (assembly GCA_032199755.1). Taxonomy (NCBI): domain Eukaryota; kingdom Viridiplantae; phylum Streptophyta; class Magnoliopsida; order Asterales; family Asteraceae; genus Ambrosia; species Ambrosia artemisiifolia. The sequence continues at coordinate 27,164,259 of CM063526.1, read as the reverse complement.
ATCATAAGCTTTCATGGATTACCATTGGACATAAGAGATTAGCCAATCCCCTCTCCTCTCTCTCCCAAAACTTACGGCCCAAACACCCTCTTTGTAATCTTTTATTTTTTTTTCTAATAACATTAATCCATATAATCTTAATTAAGATTACACTCAATCTATTAAGATTTGGGGAGGATTATTATAAAGACACAACACAAAACACTTGAACAAAAATCACAAACTTCTTCTTCTTCTTCCCTCTTGGCCGTAGCATACCCCACCCCCATCAACACTTTTCTTTCAATTTTTACACTAACAAATCACCTCTAAATCATCATCCATCAAAACCCCTTTGTGTGTTCAAGAGCTTGGAGCTTAACCCCATTGGAAAAACACACTAAACCCCATCCAATCCAAGGTTGTCATCTTCCCTAGCCTTGAGCTAGTTGTAAGTATTCACCTTGTTTTGATATTAATGTTCATATATTGTGTTCTTTAGAGCAAGTTGTACATTGATGGGTTAATATGGTTTTGAAATATAAAAGTTTATTATATGTCATACAAGAACAAAATGGATGAATAATAGTATGGATGAATCATAGAGTTGATGTTGGGGGTGTAACACTTCAAGAAATACGAAAATATGCACATGCATGTAAAAAGGATGATGATCTAAACACTATTTTTGAAAGAGACTTGAAAGCGATAAAAGATGGTTTTGATCATCATAAGATGACTAACTAATGTCAAAAATATAGTTAAATGGGTTAGATGATCTTGCATGTAAAAGATTCATAATTAAAGTCTACTCACTTAGATGAGTGAAAGTTGGATATGTTGGATAAAAACATAATACACACATGTTAGTAGCATTAATAATAAAATAGAAGACTAATAGAAGTGGAAAAATGTAAAAAGAACCAAACATGTGAAATATGATTCTTCAAAGTCCACTAGTTGGATGAAAAATGCTAACTTTGGAAGTTAGGATGGAAAAAGTAACATTTAGAAGTTAAAGGACTAATATGGAAACTTTGAAAGTTGATGGACAAAAATAAGTATTTTAGAAACTTTGGTCCAAAAATGCATTAACGGAAAGTTTAGTGTCAAAAACATAAATAATAGTTTTTCCAAGTATAGTTTTGGTAAACATATGAAACTACTCATGTAAGTTGTGAAAATTGTATTTTTATAAAAATAGAAGTTTTATAAAAATAAGTGGTTAAGTTAACATAAGGATTTTTGACAAAATGAAGGTTTATTAAAATATTGGACAAAAGAAAAGACTTGGGAAAAACTTGTACGAAAATGGATACTTTTATATAAATGGGAATATAAAAGTATCGGAAACATTTTTGGAGTACAAGATGACAAGTTGAACTAAAAATACAAAAGTATATTTTTCCAAGTAATATACGTTCGGAATTGGAAGTATGAATAAAAATACCATAGGACGCATATTGGAAGAAAATGCGGAAAAAGTTAACTATTGGACTTAGTAACATAAACTAACTATGGCGTATAAACGGACAAACTAGAGAAAAATGCCATTGCGGCAAAACGTGAAAACATATATATTTTAAGAAGTAAAATGTATATAACATGGGTGAAACTTATGTAACACTTTCCTAAGTGTTAGAACGAATATTCGTGGGAGAAAACGTAACATAATGAATTAAAAACATTAGACAACGTATGGACTTAACAAAGAAAACGCACACGTTGATATATAGATACATACTTGCCTCGACGAAATTCTAGTATATCTATTTAAATGGGAAAATAGATACGCGAGAAGGAAAACCGAGACAAGTAGGAGAAGTATATCTACGAACGTGTAAATACCAACAAGATTCTAGTATATTTATTTAAATGGGAAAATAAATATACGGCATGGTGAGTTGAGTCGGGCGTTAAAATATATTATCGAACGACAAGAACTTAGCATATTTATTTAAATGGGAAAATAAATATGTGGCAAAGTGAGTCGGGTCGGGAGATAAGAATACATTATGTCGAACGATGCGATCCTAAGTATAATTATTTAAATGGGAAAATAATTATACGTTAGGTAGAGTTGTGTCGAGAATAATAGTGTACATGTACAAATAATATTAACAAGATTAATATATAAAGAAAAGGGTAATCCATCGCCAATGGACCTAGGATGCGCGTCTAATTAAACGGGAATTGGGATAACACGTGGTCGGGGAGTTGGGTGTACAACTTGCCAAGGCACATGCACTATAGGTGTAGTGACTTATACGCCTAGAAACATTTGTAGGTGCGAGACCACCAAACTTGCTATTTACTTCTTTGAGCCGAGCACAGTTTCAGGTGAGTTTCACGGCCCCATCTTTAAACTATTTTAACGTTTTCGGGGGAAAGATATGTTAGGGAAATGTTTGACGGGTTGGTACTTGAGTTATGATCGCCACTCGGGGTTGAGACCTCACTACTATAATCATTAATTCAGGAAAGTGAAACCGAAGGAATATTTGAATAGTACTATTGGTGCCTGACAAGGCCCACCCCTAATCGATAGCGTCGATTATGCATCGGCGTATGCCTGGGGTGCACGTATTCTGAAATTAAGTCGTAAGAATACCGAGTAACGACTTGGAGCGGGGCATTATTATTTGTCTTGGTTTGATTATAGGCTCAAGTAGAATTGTAGGAACTTGCAACTCCTATAAATTGTCATAACATGGAAATTCCCGAAAGATAATGTTTTGATAACTAAAACCTGTGAACTCACCAATATTTATATATTGACGATTTTAAACATATCTTTCAGGTAATTGATGAATGATGGAAAACATGGCGAGCTGGGTCGGGGGAATCTCATAATGGGGCGTCGGGTGTTATGTAGAGGCTTCATCTCTTTATCCCAAGGAATCGGGATATACATGAGAAGCCTCCTTATTTGAATCAAAAACAATTTTATGTTTATGTATGAATAATGTGACATGATTTTCGACGTCTTAATAAATGACCCGTTTCTTTAATTACTTGTGATTTGCATTAATCTTGGCTTTATCCATTTGAACCGTCGCGCCACGTGTTTCCGCCGTAGTCGTGGTGTGACAACTTGTGTCTTGTAATCCTAAAACATGAGTTTAGTTAAGAAACAAATTCACTTCTCCACCCCATGTCAATCAACTATCCTCTTTTGTCTAGCCTACATTACCTCGACCCAAGCTCAAGAAGAAGACAACCCCTCACAAGTTCCTAACTTTCATGTTTTGGTGATCATTGAAGCTAAAACACCACATTAACATAGGAGTAGGCCTTCCTCTTTTGCCTTTGTCACCACTCGGCCGAACCACTATATAAAGAGGCTCATTGATCATTCCATAATGCACCACAATCACACACCTCTCCTTGGTTCCCTTCGGCTGATCACCTCACCCAACCAAACCCAAACCATTCAAGCATCAAAGGCACTCAAGAGGAAGCTTGGAAGTGGCAACATTCGGCTATCATAACCATCCTATTCGATTAGGTAAGTTACTCGACTACAAGTTCCTCTGTTCATCAAATCTTATTTGGCTTCTTTGTTAACCCGGATCCCGACCCTTGGACTTCATGTTTTCGATCACACAACCCACTATAGATGTTAAATTTCAAAGCATTGTCTTGTTACTAGGGATCTATATCAACTTAAAGTCTTAAACCACTCGCGGTTAAAACTTTGATATTTATTATAAACCTAAACCATTGAGATCAAATACGTTTTGATTCCCCAAAAATTTTACATTTAGCCATCAAAACATACACTAAGATTTCGCTATTTAACGGGAGTCTCTTGAATTCTATTAAGGAAGCTTGATGAGTGCTCGGGTGTGTTTGGTTCTTCTCGCGACTTGATCCTTGCTCCGGGATTCCCATAACATGTTTACCTAGCACCATTACACAAAGAATGGTTAGTGGGTTGTCAATAATACATTTAAAATCGTATGAGAGTCGGTATACGTTGAAACGGAATGAACCAGACCAAACAGCCCCATATCAGGAGAACAAACTACTGCACTTTTTGCGCAGCAGTTGTTTAGGTCGCTTTTACCCCTTCTAAAACCCATAATCTGACTTCGACTTTCAAATAAGAAATGTGCTTCGTTCAAAGACCTTTTCAGGCATATAAAGAACACCTCTTAACGATTTTTCTATAATTTTATATGAATTTTTGAAGATCAGCCTATCCAACCAAACGTTACATCTTTTTAAGTGAACCAAACACATTTAACTTCTGACCATTTCAGCGGCTACATGTTAGTGGAATCATTAAGAGGCTACAAAATAACCCATTATATAAATGTTGTAATTAGTTAATTACATAACCATTTATTTTATATTGTTATAATCATCATCATCTTACTCAGTAAAATCTTATAAATAACAAAGTTAAGGTAGATTAGAAAAGGGTAGATGTAAACAACCTTACATTTACCTCATAGGAATAGAGATGATGCTTCTAGTGAGACCTCTGGTTCAATAGTAGTTTTACATCAAACCTTGGACACGAGACACATAAGTTAGTAACTGGGACAAACCTAATTAACCATATATCCCTTTTAACGTTATTTTCACGAATTAATAAAATAGTAAAAATCAGTGCAATTTTAGTTTTGCCCCCTCAAAGGCCCACATATATATACATTATATGCATATACCGGTAGCGTAACTTAGTTATACTATTACGATATAATATATTAGGTGGTTAATAGTGTTATAAATATATTTTATTATGTGACTATCCACATTCCTAACTTCCCATATCTCATTTAAGTTGTATTAAGTTATAGCCCTATAAATAGTGGCCATTGTATTTCATACATAGATCAATGAAATGAGTTCTATATTCTCTATCATATCTTTCTATCTTTCTTATAATCTTCATTCTTATAGTTCATGTATGGGTTGCTAGTAGGTCGTTGTTTTACAACATGTTATCAGCACGAGTTGCTTTTGGAGTTAAATCATATTAACATATGGTAAGTCTACATGTTCTAGTTATTTTGTTTTTTTTGTTCACTCTCTCAACACAATCCATATTGTAATTCATACAATTTTGGGTTAAAACGAGATTTTTATTTATATTACTCCATTATAATTATAAATTATGTATAGTTAAACAAATCTAATTTTTTTAAGTTAGTTATTTGGTATGGTAATTTTTCTATTGCTCTTCGCTTGGTTGGTACTATTCTGAATAGACATAACAAGTTATGGTTTTTATATAAATTTTGGAGAAGTTTTAATCAAACAAAACTAGTAACTTTGGTTGATAGCTTTTGAAGGCTGTTGACATTTTCTACCGGTCCATTTTAATTCCGTTACTTTAAACTTACATTTAGTTTTGGTTAATATGTTTATTACAAATAAATCATGAAATTAAAACTTTCCAAAGAAAACGTTTCATTTAGTTTTAGGGTCTATTTGGTATGAGGTAATGGAATGGAGGGGGAATGGAATGAACGAGGTAATGGAGTGGACAAGGTAATGGAATGGATCATTACCATTCCACGTCTTGTTTGGTTGCCACGTGGGAATGAAACAAAACTTTACTTTGTGTTGTTAGATAGGTAGAATAAAACGTTAGATAGGTAGAATAAAATGAAGGAATGAAATCGGAGGTGAGTGGTTGTGGTGGGTGGTGGTGGTCGGTGGCGGTTGTGGTGGGTGGTGGTCGGTGGCGGTTGTGGTGGTGGTGGGTGGTGGTCGGTGGCGGTTGTGGTGGGTGGTGGTCGGTGGCGGTGGTGGTGGTGGTGGTGGTGGGTGGTGATATGTGGCGATAGCGGCGGTGGTGGGTGGCGGCGGCGGTGGTAGTAGCGACGATGGAAGGTGGAGGTGGACGACCGTGATGGTGGGTGGGCGACGATGGTGAGTAGTGGCGGTGTGTGGTGGTAGCATGGTGGTGGGTGGCAACGACGATGGTGGGTGGTGGCGACGACGGTGGTGGGTGGTGGCAACGATGGCGATGGGTGGAGGTGGAGGTGGATGGAGGTGATGGTGGGTGGGTGACGATGGTGAGTAGTGGCGGTGATGGGTGGTGGTGGATGGCGGCGGTAGTGGTGGGTAAAGGAAATTGTGGTGAGTGACGGTGGGAGGCGTTGGAGGCAGCGGTGGGTGGGTGACGGTGGTGGGCGGCGTTGGGTGGTGTTGGATAGCGGTGGTTGTGGGTGGTAGCGGGTGGTGGCGGCGACGACAATGACAAAGGTAAGCGGTGACGGCAGTGGTGGGCGACGGTGGTGGGTGATGACGGCGGAGGTGGGTGGTGGCGGCGGCAGCGGTGGTGGGTGGTGATGATGGTGGTGGGTGGTGGTGGTGGTGGGTCATGGTGTTGTTAGTAAAAAGTGAATGAGGGATGGAATGAAAAAAAAACACGGGGGGTAGATGGAATGGTTTTGAGGGAATGGAATGTCTTATGGAATGAGTGATTCCATTCCTTTAACCAACCAAACACACTATTTTTCATTACCTCGTAATGGTCCATTCCATTCCCCATTCCATTCCATCATACCAAACGCTACCTTAATGAATATATTGAATTTGACAATTGATTATAATTTTGTCATGATTATTAACGTTTCATTTAGTTATAATGAATATATTTAATTTGACAATTAATTATTATTTAGTCAGGGTTTAATTGGAGGATAAATGCAATTTGTTTATATTTTCTAATCTAATGTTGGCATAATCATATTAGACCCATGCTTGAATATGTCTAGATACATGTATTGTAAGGAGTTCATTAATACTAGTTTGTTGTCTAGTTATATTTTATTATTTTTATTTTGAAATAATTGACTTACGAATAAAGTTACATATCTTTACTTTTGCTTTTAGGTGGTTGATTGTAATACCCATAGGCTTTTCATTGTTATGTTCTAAGCAGTTGGTTTCACTCAAATATATAGATATATGATATCCTCTTATTTCATGATAAACTAATACATAAATTATATGTTTTCTTATAAATGATGAAAACACTTTATTTCATAAAGGTTATACTATACCTTGTTTTATTTGGTAACATGGTATAACATCATGAAGTATATAATCCAACTTCATGTATACATTGTGTTTTGTATGTTATCATTTTTAAGAGAACATTATGGTATATTGTCACAAGTTATATGATTGAATTGTGATTAAGATTCATTTATTATAAATTCATGGAAGCTTGTAAGAATTTGGATCGACAAATCGTAATGATTTGATCATATAACTTCTTCTAAATTAGTGTTATGTGATGAGAAGATTATTTATACAAGTTGATTAAAACAGTTTCCATTGTCATATCTCATATATGCTCTTGAAGTAGCAAAATTATCAAAGAATATATAAGGTTTGAAATGACCACAATATATGAAAGTTGTCGTTCTAATCAATTCCCTGAAGTGAATGTGATGACATAATGATTGGGGTAGAGGTCGGGATCATGTACATAACTCAAGAAACTGTAATGGTGCAACCATAAAAATTATGTGTTATAATCCATTCCCTAAAGTGAATGTGACGTTATTGATCGATATAAAGATATGGTTGTACTTCATTCGAAGGAATTGTGATGATATAAAGAGTTTTATAAAAGTTGTGATCATATACATAATTAAGAAAATTGCATTGATACCACCATGAAAGTTATGTAGTTATAATCCATTCCTTGAAGTGAATGTGATGATATAATGATCAATGTAAAGTTCATGATCATGGTAATTGAGGAAATCATTATGATGCTCAAGTAAATGAGATCAAATAAGTTAATATGTGATAATGATCAATAATCGATATAAAAGTCGTGATCATGGTGAATGAGCAAAATTGTAAAGATCATCATGTTGATAAAAAAGGTCAACATGTTAATATTGAAATTGATCACAAGAAGTTGCACACCTAAGGGAGTAATTATATGAGAATCATGTTTGAAATAGTTATATAATATTCTCTCGTATTTCTTATCGTGTATTAGACAAACACAAGTACAACTAAAGCATATATGATCATAAACTAGAGGTTTCGGATCATGAATTATAATAAATTGGCTTGACCGGTTAGACCATTCCGAGTCACCGATGATGTGAAAATATTGAAGACCCATAAGATTCTTCATGGTAATTAAACATACAATGTTTGCTCTCAAGGGTAAGATAATTATGTAGCAACTAAGATGGGTGTAAATCTCTAATATGGTATGGAAATGATAAAAGAGTATGTGTATCCCGACATGATACCATTTAGTGTTCTAAAATCGATGCATCGTCTAAATGGTTATCAAATTCGCATCTTGAAGTTTGCTTGAAAGTGGCTTAGCTGATAAGATAGCAAGCACATTACTATAGACTATCATATTAGTTTTGATAAATGTGGTGATCTTGATTTCCATTTTCTTAATGATTATTGAAATAAGTGCCAAACTACATGTGACAAATGTTGTTGCTTTTGTTAAAGATGATGGCCAAACGCCTATGATTAATTGTGAAGCCAACAATCATGAGAGCAAAGGTTTATATATGTATATGGGAACATGTATTTTTACATGATGTAATATTAATTCACATCAAGCCAACAAGTTATTTAACCTTTTCCCCATTATAATTGGTTTTCGGGTCAGGAACCAAACATTTGCCATCTATTGTTTTGATGTGCGATATATTTTGCAATTGATCCACCACAATGCACAAACGATGGGACTTCAAAGAATGTTGAAAATATATGTTGGATAAGAATAAGTATTAATAACCAAGTACTTAGAGTCGTTAAAGATGCGATTCGATTGATTGATTTTTATTTTAACAATCAATATCTCCAACATGAGGGGGGAGATAAAAAGCATTTGAAATAGATGAAATGAATTATCACTTGATCCTCAAATTAATAAGTATGAACTGAAGTACAAAGGATAAATCATTTACAAGAATAAATTGATTACCATATGTATTCACTGACCTAAATATAGTGACTAGCTAAGTCAGATGTATCAATTGCTAGTGCTCCAATTGAATAAGTGTCCCAGAAAGGGCAACCATGCATTGGTGATAAGTCTATGGCATGCCTGAAGCGTGGTAGACTAGTCGATTCCAAGAATAAAAATCCTCGAAAATGGAGCAGGTAATGAAAATGGTCGAAAATCGAGGTATTTTAAAGGGTCTCTTGAATAGACATTAGACATGATTGTTCCAGAAGAACCTCAGGTACCTGAAAATAAAGAGATATTAGTAAATTATATCATGTCTAAAAATATGTATGGAATCGAATCGAAACGAAATCGACGTCGATGATAAATTTGCGTATATTATAATATATATAGCGCTTGAAAATTTGTAAATGATGAGGATCAAGAACTAAGATCTGCCGATAATTAAAATGTGAAATGATTGTCAAAAATAGAAAGATGCAAGTAAGGCAGGATTGAAATCTCTCACGAATCTAGAGTTTTTGGACAAATGGTCGATACAACTAAAAGTTATAAAATATGTGAGATACAAATGAGCCTTTGTGCAGGAACATAATGAGAAATGTGACATTATGAAATATAAGGCACAATTTTTAGCACGAGTTTTTTTTCGTAAAGATTCATAAAAAAATTATGAGGAGAAAATTCTGCAGTGGTGGATGCAACAATGTCGAAATCTGGTAATATAAGAGAGAATTGATATGCGTCTAATGAATATTATGATATCCTAAGTATATGATAATGAATTTTACATGAAATCCCTAAAGGATTTAAGTTTTCAAAATCATGTAAATCAAGTTCTCGAGAATGATGTAACTGTTGTATACAGATTTGGATCCAAATACATGATATATGTTGTATACATTGATAAATTTAAATATAATAGGAACTCATGATAAGTTCCATGAGACAATTTAGTGCTTAAAAGCAATCATCTTAAGGATGTAATTCCTATGCAATAATAAGCATATGGTGATTATAAAGTATGTAAGATGGTACAATATGAAATGGAAGTGAAACAGGTAACGAGTTCTTTGAATATGATATGGAAAACAATATGCTTTATGCGACAAAACTCTTGAAGAGCTCATTAACGTACATGATTGGTTAACATGGAAGGAAGTCCATGACCGATTGTAAATGCAAGAGGCATTGAGAGTAAAAGCTCGAGAAATATGTTATATGAAGTTAACAATTTCTAAGCATGGACTAAAATAGTCAAAGTTAAACATAGTATAATCAACTGGGTAGTTATCTCGAAGAAAAGAGATATGAATATGATGTACTCGTTCATGTGGTTGTATAAAATGTTGATCATATTATCATATGTCCTGATGAGATGAGATGATATACATGTTGAGCATTTGTTAACCATATTTTTGTCAAGTTACATCCAAAAGATGTTGGGGCATTTTAATATCTGAAGGTCAATCTCTAAGAAAGTTGGAGATTGTTAAAACATTTAGTATAAAATGAATTATTATTATCATATTCTGAATAATGATTAGCAGCGGATAAGTACCATAGTTAAGTGCAATTGATGCAATATCTCGTGCACATTATACACAATAAGATATAGTTTGTTTCCAGTAACGAGATATTGAAATGATTTAAAATCAAATATTTTGATACTCTCAAGGTATGAAAAATATGAGTTTGTATTTTACTAACCCGTAAAAAAAGGAGTTGGCTAGTATTTTTGATGCAAGGAATGTAACATTACTAACCCGTAAAAAAGGTTTTCGGTTAGTCTTGTTGGTGCAGGGAATGTAACACAACACGCTCGTTGATTTTATAGTACGCATATATGTAAAGAGGCACTAGACATCTGACATGAAGATCATACATATTTGTTTAGTTTAAATATGTGTATATCAAGAAGATCAAGTGGCACTTCATTGACTACAAAATTTTGCAGAACTTTCATAGAAGATCGACACCGTCATTCAAAGATACATATTAAAATGAAAGGGAGTATTAGAGACGTTGCACTCGTTTTGCTTTCACTAAGTTTTGTCCCAACGAGTTTTCTTAGTGAGGTTTTTAACGAGACAACATAACTGATCCAGAAATATCAGGGGGGTAGATACGCGCTGCACTCTTTTTCCCTTAGCTATGGTTTTATTCCAATGTGTTTTCCTAACAAGGTTTTTAACGAGGTAACATCATCAAGCGTATTAGAAAGAATAATACATTATTTTCTTTTATCACGTGGATAGTCAAGGAGGAGTGTTATAAATATATTTTATTATGTGACTATCCACATTCCTAACTTCCCATATCTTATTTAAGTTGTATTAAGTTATAGCCCTATAAATAGTGGTCATTGTATTTTATACATAGATCAATGAAAAGAGTTCTATATTCTCTATCATATCTTTCTATCTTTCTTATAATCTTCATTCTTATACTTCATATATGGGTTGCTAGTAGAAATAGCAATTTTTATTAAATATATTTGTTGTATTTTACTATATAATAAAATATTAACTTTTCATAATAAGCTTAATAAAACCAATATTTAATATTCTGCTACTTTATTATGATATATTCGTAGTGTCAGATTCTATACGTGCTTAAAGTATTTGAATAAAATTAAAACCATGTCTTTTAATATTCGAATCATTTTCATCTTTAACGGCGACGATTCTAGTATCACTCAATAATTGTTATACTTTAAACATATACGAATTCTAACTAATTAAATGTACCTATTTGATATTTTTTTTAACAATAACTTTCATTAACAAACAGGCGAGTCCTCAAAACAAGGACCGCCACACCAAAGTTTACAACATATGCAAGGGATTGTTAGCTCAATCTTTCCAAACAATATCTTTAAATGTACTATTCTTAATCCAAAAAAACGACAAAGACTTGACGTTTGAAACCACCTCGTACGCCTTCGGCTCCTTATGATTGAATACCTCTTTGATATTAAAATATTAATAGCAAGTCAAAGATATGCTAATCGTATATTTTAAAGAAAAAAGGGTGGTTGGCCGTTGGCTTGACTGAGGAGTTTACTGCCCCAAATCTGTCGGCAGGGTCGCTAATTATATTTTATTATTACTAAAAGTTAATTGCAAATAATTTAATCTATGGAATTAATATTGACACATGGTTGCAAAGATACCATCGTATTTAGGTCGGAATCGTACTTATTATTATTATTATTATTATTATTATTATTATTATTATTATTATTATTATTATTATTATTATTATTATTATTTTAATGAATATAATGTACACTACGTGAAGTGCGGACGAAGAACGAAAGTTATAGATTTAAACAAGTTAGAGTCGTGAGCTGCATCGAATTTGGTTTGTTGAGATATAGATTGAGTCGAGCTTGAGTATAATAAAGATTTGAGTTCAAATATCATACATTGAGATTGATTAAAAATTTTATAGATATAAAAACCATATATAACACATAGCAACGTAAATTATCTATATCTATATATCTATTGGGACAGAATAAAATGAGAATATGGTTGAATTGGAAGAACTGAAGAATTCACTTTATAATCATATATACACTTAATTTAATAAAAAAATATGTAGTTATAAATTAAAGCATAATAAAATATTGAATAGAATATTCATTTACTTACAAAGTCAACATTGGTGTAGTGTTCTTTTTACACCAGTGTAAACTATTATAAAAAAAATTGTTTTTTCATTTTTGTTTACGGCAGAGTTACCCATTTTTATATCAGTGTGTAAAAAAATTTAAATTCACATTTTACATCGGAGTTCTCATGTTCTTCCCATTCAAGCTTGTTTTCATTTGAATGTAATCCTATATCTATATATATTAATAAACCGAAGCACTAAATCATACATGATCCTCAAAGAGGCCATCCTCCCCCTTTGGATGTGTCACATGGCATCCTCCTTTTTTATTTTCATCTAAAAGTTTTTTTTCTCTTTCATGTTTCCCCTACAATTTTAGAACGTTAATAACTTTTATATACAAGATTTGTTTTATAAAAAATTACACCAAATTAATGAATGTTTTATTATTTTTCCAACGAATACCATAGTGCTATAAAAAATGAAAAAAAACAATGTTTTTTGGTGGGTTTTTGTTCATACAAGAAAAAAAAACACAGTGTGTTCAGGCAATTCATTAATGATATCTAGGCAACTTACTAAGCATGTTTAAACTAAGAATTATATTTTCATTAAGAGCATAATAGGTTAAAACTACTCTTTTCCAAAATAAATAAAAAAAGTCACACCTGCAATGTTTGTTTCTAGCTTTGCTCCTCATCCAAACATATATATTTTTAATATACATTTTTGTTCTTATTCACATGATTAAGATGATTGTTTTTCTATATTATAGTACATTAATTTCTATGTTACATCATTACACATATTTCATCACTTTATATTAGATTTATCTATCCCGAAAAGCTTCCGGGATATAATCTAGTTATTATCTATACTATCTTATAATACATTTCACAAGGACCTCTTAAAATTTAAGTTTTACAAGTATTGTTGCTTAAAGTACAAAACACAATGCACATATTAACTACTTTTTGATGGCAAATATGTATTTTATACAAAACTTACAATTTTGCCCCTCTAACTTTATTCAGTTTTTGTTTATTTAAATAATAATTACACTTTTTACCATTATTATAACCAACTACCCCTCACGATTTTAAACGTCTATAACTTTTTCATACGTTAATATTTTCTTATATTACACCGTTTAAACGAACGTTTTTTTTTTCTCTTTAATTTGAGTATGGTATTGCTATAGTTTTCTTAATTTAAAAAAATGATATGTTATGATTAAGTAATAATCGAAACGAAAATAAATGAAAATGAACCAAAAGCTTCTATATCTATACTATCTTACTAGGTGAAATCCCGTGTGAAACACACGGGAGACCGAGTCCCACTTTAAGCACTGTTTAATAAAAGACAACATTAAGAATCCATTCGTCTGCTCCGAAGAACACCTGTTTAGTACTGTCTGTTTTTTTTCTTTATAAACAGATATTATTACTACCAAAAATACAAAAAAAACATAAAGAGACCAACTGTTATCCTCTGTTTAGTAAAACCAAAATTAAACAGTTGATCTATTGTTAAAAAGAGAAACTATATTTCGTAACCTCTGTCCCTTTTATGATACCAGTTAATAATACTGATAAGAGGTTTAATAACTGGAACTGTTACAACAAAGGAAAATATAAATCTACATACGGATTAAAGCTCTGTTGAGATAACACATATAAATCTACAAACGGATTAAAGCTCTATTGAATAAAACATTAAAGTTAATACGAGTCAATTTAACGTCATAAAACATAAATAATCATATATAATTTTGACAGACACACAACTTTGACCTTAAAACACCAGTCTGGCGAAAGCACGAGGGATCCCACCAGCAGATGAGACCACCCGCAACCAATTCCGTCTGAATTAACAACATCATAATTAAAAATAGAATTAAACCCCAGATTTCTTTAGAACAATATTAAATTATGGAATTCTTGTTCTTCAGATCTTGTTGTGTGGGTGAAAACTTTTCAAGTAACAAGTTTATTGGCGAACGTTTCCAGAATCAATTAATCTTGTTTTGTGGGTGAAAACTTTTCAAGTAACAAATTTATTGGCGAACGTAGGTTGTAGGTGTTCCATAATCAATTAATAAAAGTGAACGGAGTTCGAAAGAGGAAAACAGTGCCCTATCAGATACCTAGTTCACAACAGTAGAAGATGGTACGGTGGTTGTATGACCCGTGCTATTTATCCTCCAAACCAATTTCACCCGTTCTCTCTTTTTTTTCTTGACCCGTTGTGACCAGTTCCAACCTTTTCATCCTTTTATTTTGACCATGTTGACCCATCATAAATTAACACTACACCCAAAACAATCGTGGAAGCTGTTATTATGACCCATAAAGACCCAAAATTAGGTTGATGGGTTACTTTTGCCATGCCTAGTAAGGAATCATAAGCACAAACCGTGTAATTAATTTTATTCAATTTTATACCTTGAATGACCCAAATATGGGCCGTAGCCTACTATTGAGACCTTGGGTATAGGAACAATGGTTCAGGTATTGCTAAATGCTAATCCCATATCCATATCAAATAAGCTTAAAAAACGTACCCATATCAAATCATAAAATCTTATCTCATATTTGGTTAATTAGACTCAAAGGTGTAGGGGACGTCCTGGGATGTTCTGGACCGTTGTAAACGGGCTACACCGACCCCTTGGACCATTCCTTTTATAATTTTTTTTTACCGTTAGCCTAACGGCTATTTAAAAAATAAAGTTTCAAATTATAAATACCAACCATTTCAATATATATATATATATATATATAGGGGAAGGTTCAATTGAGAACTCATAGTTAGGGAGAGAACTCGAGAACTCCTACTTAAATTAAGAAAAAAAAATCATAACTCAAAATTTAAGTCAAAAACCAAAAATCTGGTTCGGAGCTTCTCTTTCCCACGTCATCCCGGTTCAGAAAAAAAATTAAAAAAAAATAAAAATAAATAAAAAAAATAAAAAATAGGCGACTTCTAATGCACCTGTGTAGTAAATGTCCGGTTAGCTTTAGGGTTTAGTTTTTGGGTTTAGTTTAGCTTTTAGTTTAGTTTGTAAGGTTTAGGTTTTTGGGGGTGGGGTGGGGGTGGGTAGGGTGGGTTTAGGTTTTTGGGTAGGGGGTTAGGTTTTTTGGTGGGGGTTAGGTTTTTGGTTGTGACGGGTGGGGCTTAGGTTTTTGGTAGGCGGTGGGTGGAGTGGGTTTAGGTTTTTGGGTGGGGGGTGGATGGGTGGTTTAGGTTTTTGGGTAAGTGATTTAGGTTTTTTAGTGAGGGTGGGGGTGGGTGGGGTGGAATTAGGTTTTTGGGTGGGGGTAAGTTGGGGGTAGGTGGTTTAGGCTTTTGGGTTATACTACACATGTGCAGTAGCGTTTTTAGGTGTGTTTTTTTTTATTTTTTTTCCGAACGGGTATGACGTGGGAAAGAGAAGCTCCGAACTAGTTTTCTATTTTTTTACTTAAATTTTGAGTTATGATTTTTTTATTATATTTTTTTGTATTTAATTAGGAGTTCTCGAGTTCTCTCAATAAAATGAGTTCTCTATTGAGCCATCCCATATATATATATATATATATAGGGTTAGGGTAAAATGAGAACACACTTTTCGTAAAAAAACACCGGGAACCATTTATATCCATTGATCTTAGTTGATCTAATGGCTAATATTATGCCACCTTATTTTTTGTCTTTTAGTGCCCACTTGTCCAATTGCTTTATAAAGATAATAATAAAATAATTAGGAAGGGTATAATGGTAATAGACACACCCACTCTCTCTCCTCCTTTTTTCTTCCACATGGTCCCACTCTCTCTCTCTTCTCTCTTTTCTCACAATCTGATGAGCATATTTTTTTATTTTCATTTAATGCACATATTTTTTTATTTTCATTTTATAAACAAATTTTTTTTTCCATTTATAGACTTAATATGCACATATTTTTTTATTTCATTTTATTTAAAAACATAAAAGAATCACATATTTTTTTCATCTATAGAAGGAATATGCACCCACTGTTTCGAGTAATCTATATGTGTAAATATCGTTTACACCGGTGTAAAAACACCCAAATATATTTATAATTTTGATATTAAATAAAAAACAAAGGAAATAATCCCATAATCCATTTACATCAGTGTATACAAATACAATTACGTCTCTGTTCGTCCAAAACGAAAACTCTACACTACCGACTAAAATTACAAATGTAATAATACCTAGTAGGCAAAGTCCGGGGCGCTTTGGTCCTCCATGACATCCCATATTCTCTGTTGGCAAGATCCGATGCGCTACTCTTACACCAATCTGGAAAACAAACCAATTTGTTTTACAAAGTTTACATTGGTGTAAACACCCCCATAACACATACAAAATAACCTAATGCTATATAGAGGGTTGTTCACACTGATGTAAATTTGCACACTCAATTTGTTTTACAAAGTTTATATTGAAAAAAACACAAAACGTGAATTAATCATGGTGTTTACATTGGTGTAAACACCCTAAAAAACATTGAAACACTACTGTTGAAAAAAATCAAACACTTTTAGTCCTAATCAGGCCTGCATTTGTCGAATATACAAAATTCCTACACAATTTAAAACAACTTTTATTAAAAAGACCGTTGTGCACATCATACACTCTCGTACCTGCGTTATCGCCAGCTGGACGTGCGCGAAACACCGCTGTGCACATCATGCACTACCCTAGAAGGTGGATCGTCATGCATACCAAAACAACCTGTTTACAATGGTGTAAACAAAATGACACAATGATTAAAATACAAATGACACAAACCGTTTACATTGGTGTAAACACCCATATAACACATACAAAACCTTTTGACTTCAAAATATAGGAATTTACACCAGTGTTTACATCAAAACGTACAAAACATAACGCTGTCAAACATACCCACATATCGGTATAAAAATTTTCACATATGTAAAAAAACCAGTTTAATTCACACACTCCTAGTATTCAACATCAAAAAACAACATCATCATCGTCTTCTTATATGAAAAAAAACCCTATTATTTTACAACAAAACCAAACCAGTTTACACCACAGTTGGTGTAAAAGACAGTTTACATCAACTTACATTGGTGTAAAAGATAGTTTACACTAGTGCAAACATCACAGTTGCACCAAAATCATCAATATAAACAACAATAATTCACTAAAAAGGGGCAACTACACTAATGCACACCCAAAAACCTGTCACCAAAACACCTTGAATCAAAAAGCAACAGATCAAACTTAACAAAAAATGTACTCTTTTTATATATAAAACTCATCATATATATACACACACATTTAAGAATTTTAAAAATAAAAATATCTTTTAAAAACATATAATAGCATGGAACTACTTAAAAATAAAGAAATCTTTTAAAAATAAAGAAATCTGCAAAAATCAACCCAACAAACATATAAATTTTTACACAATATTTTTATAGAAATCTAAAGAGATCTTTTAAAAATAAAGAAATATGTAAAAATCAACCCAACAAACAAAACAAAATTAACAACACAAACACACATAATATCCATATACTGTAAACATGAACAAAATCACACAAAAAAAAAGTGAAACCCTTTGCCAAAAATCAACCCAACAAACCTCATTTTTCCAGCTTCAAGCAGCATCATCGTCTTCAAACTAGCATCAACGTCTTCTTCAAACCAGCATCATTATCGTCTTCGAACACAGCATCATCATTTGTAACACCTGTTCATCTTGTTTCGAACAGATCTGTAACACCAGTGTCTCATTCAAAACAAAATAATAATAATAATAATAATAATAATAATAATAATAATAATAATAATAATAATAATAATACCTGACCACCATTGTCACCATCATCGGACCACCATCGAACCCACCACAACCACTATCAAACCCACCACAACCACCATCGAACCCACCACAGCCACCATCGAACCCACACACAGCCACCGTCACCATCAAACCCACCACATCCACCGTCACCATCGAACCCACCACAGCCACTATCAAAGGATCGACATCAAGCTTTCACCATCACCCCAGATCTGTTCATCGATGATTATTATTATTATTATTATTATTATTATTATTATTATTATTATTCACAGATCTTGTTTCGAACAGAGAAGTTATCAAACATAAAGAAGAAGAAGCATCTTGTTTATCATATGTTGTTCATCATCCATTATTATTATTATTATTATTATTATTATTATTATTATTATTATTATTATTATTCATATGGATCTTTCATTATCTTCTGGATGAAATAAACGAGTGATAGAGAGAGAATAAGAGAGAGAAAGAGTTAAGAGGAGAGAGAGAGTGAGGGTGTGGTATAGAATGGGGTGGGGTGGGGTGGGGTATTAATAATATCTTCATGTTTAGTTACAATTTTACCCTTAACTAATAAAACAAAACAAAGACACATGGCATCATCTTATTGGCTTAGGTGGGTTTTCTAGTTCTTTCATGAAGGGTTGGTTTTCTATTGAACCTAATCCTATATATATATATATAGGGTCAAGATCGTGTACAAAGTGTTTTTTTTGTGAGAAGTGTGAGAAGTATTAAAAATTGATACTTAGGCATCATTTTTTGAACTTAGTCGTGATGTTTTGGATTGTTTTGCCTATAAAAACACCAAACATAACAATTAAAAACCGAAAACAATGTATTTTAGGCTTAAAACTTAAAACACCATGCTAAGAACATTAGCAGTGTGTTTTAAGCGTTAAGTAGTGTGTTTTAGCTGTTTTTTAAATTTAATGACTATAATACATTGTATTGTGTTTTAGATTGTTTTGTTTGGTGTTTTTCAAGTTAAAACAACCTAAAACATCATTCCTAAATCCAAAACATGATGTCTACATGTCAATTCTTAGTCCTTCTCACACTTCTCACGAAAAATGTACTTTGTACAGGATCCTAAACCTATATATATATATATATATATATATATATATTTTACAAAAACTCTCTCTACCTTAACCCAATTCTTTCTAAATTTTTTTAAAACAATCCAATTCTCTAAAAAAACCCAAGCAATATCGTATTTACCTTTGTATGAATTTTCATCTTCGTCAAGCGAAGAAAACCAACTTTTTATATACGTCGTTTGGGAAACGGCACAGATCATTGTGGCGGAAGAAGAGGAAGAAGTCAACTTGAAACCACGTACTAGGCAAGCGGTCATAAACAGAGACCGGAAAGGTTAGTTTATATTTTTATAGAATTTCTATCGCCACTATATTTTTTTTAGAATTTATATCGCCACAGTATTTATTTTTATTTTCAACATATGTGTTGGTGCCCACAAGAGATTAGTAGCCGATTACTTTGCAGATGAACACGTTGTATACGGATGAGATGTTTAGGCGCCGGTTCCAAATGAGTCGTCGACTGTTCGTACGTATAGCTGATGACTTGTCGAGCCGTGGCCTGTTTTTTACTTTACGATACGATGCTAGAGGCAAATAGGGGTTCACTATCATACTAAAATGCACAACAACATTGTGTTAACTAGCTTACGAGACAGCAGGCGATTCGTGGGACGAGTATTAAGGATATTCGAAAGAACTGCACGAGAATGTTTGTATAAGTTTTGCAAGCGTGTTGTGAAGAGCTACAACAAAAAATATTTGTGAAAACCACTGTCCAATGACGTCTAAAAGTTGTATGAATTCCACTTACAAAAGCATGGTTTTCCAGGAATACTTGGTAACAATGATTGCATGCATTGGCCGTGGCGCAATTGCCCCAATGCATGGCGCGGACAGTTTTTGCGAGGAGATCAAGGACATCCAACAATAATCCTAGAGGCTGCTGCGTCCCAAGATTTATGGATTGGCACGCTTTCTTTGGTGTCCCTGATTCGAATAACGACATTAACGTGATACATCAATTGCTGGTTTTCGACGATGTTGTAAAAGGAACCAATTCAGATACCAACTTTACAGTTTCGGGGGTGGAATACAAGCGCGGTTATTATCTTGCTGATGGAATATACCCAACCAACTCCACAATTGTTAAATCTGTTCAGCACCCGGTCGACGAAAAAAGAAAGAAATTCGCCAACTATCAAGAGTCAATGGGAAAGACATTGAACGAGCATTTTGGGTTCTATAATCAAGACGACACATCATCGCAAACCAGACACGTGCTTTTGAACCCAAAATATTATGTTATTGTATGTATGCTTGTGTCTTGCTGCATAACATGATCCTCGAAGACGAATGGCGTGTTATTTGTGAGTTCAACGAAAACTCGGTGGAGGAGAATACTATTCCGATTAGCCCGGAACAGCAAGAGTTAAACGATATCTCATCATGTAAGGGGCACATACATTATCATCTTCAAGCGGATTTGATTTAATACATTTGGAACAACAGACACGACGACTAGATGTTTTTTTATTATTATGTAATATTGTATTTTTTTAATGTTATGTAGTCTTGTAATTTTTCTTAACTTTATGTTTATTTTTATTGTAAATTTTTTTTAATTAATTTTAGTATTTTAAATTTTATATTAACTATTTATTAATTTCAAATAGAATTAAAAAATAATAACAATAATAAAAAAAAGGGAGGGTTATCTCCACACCTTTATGTTGTCCTCAAAAAGGAGCACAACCCTCTTTACTTATGTGGCAGCTGACATGGATGGTTGTCCTCCTCTTTGGGATGTCCCTATACCCAACAACCTTACCTATTAGCAGTTTTGTAGAACTCGCTAGGCGCTAGTCGGCCAGTGGGGTACCAACTAGAGATTAATTGGGATTAATCGGATTGGATTTTTATATATATTTATACATATATAATGCTAATTTTATACCTTATATGTATAAATTTAGTAGTTAGGCGCTAAATATAAACTAGTGAATATTGAAGGTAGTTAAATATTTACCTAAACTTAATAAGCCTAATCAACTCCATCGTTCACCATATCCCGTTTTTTCTATCCTGTTCCTTCTTTAATCATATGGAACCATTAGACGCAACTAGGGATCATGGAGTTTCATCGATTTTGCTTCTAAATTATGGATTATCATCCAATTTTAAGGTAAGAACTTGTTTTATTTGATCGATTTGCTCTAGTTTTGACCCGTTCAAATTCATTTTTTTTACCTAATTTTGAGTTTTTAGGTCCGACTAATCGGTGATTAATCAGGACACAGATTAATTGAGTGATTAGCCCAAAATTAATCAGTAAAGTGAAGACTAGCGAGTAATCACCAATTAATCAGCGATTAATCGGGATTTTTACAACCTTGCCTATTAGATATACTCGTCCTTAATAGGGATGTGCATATTGCACCAAATACCGAATTGATACCGTACCAAACTGAGGGTATTCGGTATCGGTATCGATATTCACATTTAGAGGTTTTCGGATTCGATATTTTCGGTATCGATATTCACATTTAGAGGTTTTCGGATTCGATATTATGAATTATAGTGTATCCCATTTTACACTTTGAGGGATCAATTAGATTACACAGTGCACACTTAGGTTCATAACATACCTTAATTTGAAATGGTACTGAACCTTTTGCGACTGTATAAAACATGATTTTGTGACTGTGCAATTAGTGGGAATGATTCGAGGTAGTAAGAATTATGACCTTGGACTTCTGAATTTTTCTTGGTCATGCATACAAAGTTGGTTAGGACTTTTAGTATGCACATATAATTCTGTTAGTCTTTTAAACCTTCCTCTGCTATACTTATTTAAATTACTTTGAATTTCTGAAGAATAATAGGTTAAATGGTGTTCGATGTGTTTTGTTTTAGATTTTGAAGGAAGATGATAACAACTGGCCGGAGCCAGATCGTGTTGGAAGGCAAGAGCTTGAGATTGTGATGGGTAATGAGCACATATCTTTCACTACTTCAAAGATTGGGTCACTCATGGACGTGCAGACAAGTAAAGACCCTGAAGGCCTCCGTATCTTCTATTATCTTGTTCAGGTTTGTAATGGATTTCGGTAGTTGATGTTAGCCAGCGTAATCATTTTAAACTACTTGGATATTATTCGATTTTTTTGCCATTTTAGTGTTAAAGTAAATATTTTTTGTGCAAAGGGAGGGTGTCAGGGCCAAGTTTACAAAAATGGTGAAGTTGCAAGATGATGTTGCGACTTCTGCTGATGTGGAGGGGAGAGGAGAGAAGGGGTTGCCTAGTAGGAGAGAGGGAGATAAACTTGCAAGATGATGTTGCGACTTCTATTTTCTTCCAGGGGCTGAATAGTAGTTTTTTAGATAGTTAAAGGGGGTGATTTGGAAAATTTTAGAAGTTGCAAGATGGTCTTGCGAGTTCTATTTTCGAGCAGGGGGTGATTTGGAAAATAAATTAGAAGTTGCAAGATGGTCTTGCGAGTTCTAATAAAAAAATAAAAAGTTTGGTTAGTTAAAGGACTAGTTTTGTAACTTAACAGGGACCTGTTTTATAGATAGTTAGATAGCTTAAGGGGGTGTTTTGTAAGTTTACTTAGAAAACAATATACCATCTTGCGGTTTACTCCATATAAATTGTTATTACCTCGTTCCATATTCAGTCGCATTTGCCGCACCGTAGAAAACTCACATGCATGCTCTTTCCACAAATGTGCAAACACCCAAACACAAACACCCTGCAAACACCCAAAACACCCGTAGATTATTTTTTTATTAAAGTATGGATACGGGTGTTTTGGGTGTTTGCAGGGTGTTTGTGTTTGGGTGTTTGCACATTTGTGGAAAGAGCATGCATGTGAGTTTTCTACGGTGTGGCAAATGCGACTGAATATGGAACGAGGTAATAACAATTTATATGGAGTAAACCGCAAGATGGTATATTGTTTTCTAAGTAAACTTACAAAACACCCCCTTAAGCTATCTAACTATCTATAAAACAGGTCCCTGTTAAGTTACAAAACTAGTCCTTTAACTAACCAAACTTTTTATTTTTTATTAGAACTCGCAAGACCATCTTGCAACTTCTAATTTATTTTCCAAATCACCCCCTTTAACTATCGAAAAAACCACAATATGGCCCCTGCTCGAAAATAGAACTCGCAAGACCATCTTGCAACTTCTAAAATTTTCCAAATCACCCCCTTTAACTTTCTAAAAAACTACTATTCAGCCCCTGGAAGAAAATAGAAGTCGCAACATCATCTTGCAAGTTTATCTCCCTCTCTCCTACTAGGCAACCCCTTCTCTCCTCTCCCCTCCACATCAGCAGAAGTCGCAACATGGTCTTGCAACTTCACCATTTTTGTAAACTTGGCCCTGACACCCTCCCTTTGCACAAAAAATATTTACTATGTCACTAAAATGGCAAAAAAATCATATTATTCTCATGATGACTTGTCGTTTGGGGTGACATAATGTTGTTAAAATATGAGCCTATATGATTTGCTTTCTGTATCCGTTCTTTTGTCTTTTTTGATCCTTGCGTTGGTGTAAGAATCTTTAGTGTTGCAGACTTCGCTTAATAACCCTTTTAGGAGCCGATAACTACCTAAACCTTATAGAGATGGTTAGAACAGTGTTATAAAATTAGTGGTTAAGCATGCATGCTTATAATCTATGTATAATTGTATAGGAACTTGTTGTATTAGTAAAAATACTTATTATTATATTAAATACCAGTTTTTAGTTGGTGTGGGTCTTTTATATGTATTTTAAATGTTAATTATGTTGGAAAGGAAAGAGTAAGAGAATGTTTGCATAGAAAGCAGTCATATACTAAATTCCTAAATCCTTACTCCCATGCGTGTATGTAATTATGTATGCATGGACTATCTGAAGAAATTCGTATTTTATCTTTTAACTTTAAGGGATAGTATATTAGTCATAAGAAGTATGTTTCTTGTTCAACTTAGGGGTTGTTTGGTTGCGTCTGACCGGCTCTGACCGGCGTGCACGTCTAACTCGGTCAGACCAGGTGCGTCTGGCTGGCGACGTCTGAACGCAAAATCCATCTGACCAGGCCTCTGACCGGACCAGATTTGAAGGGGCCGCTGACTGAATCAGATGCTCGGGAATGGTCGATCGTTGGTGCTGAAAAGGAGAACCGAACAGGTATCAGATTCTCCCTGCGCCGTCGTGTCTGTGTCGCGAAAAGGAGAACCGAAACGAATGGTCGGTCGGTGTATGTGTGTGTTTGTGTCTGGGTAAAGATGAAGGGTTGGGATATTTGTTTGGGACTTTGGGTTGGTTTTTAATAATAATAATAATAATAATAATAATAATAATAATAATAATAATAATAATAATAATAATAATAATAATAATAATAATAATAATAATAATAATAATAATAATAATAATAATAATAATAATAATAATAATAATAGATATTTAACCATAAATTTGATAAATAATTTAACTATTCAGATGTCCAACCAAACAACACTTAATCATGCATAACCTCTTAACCATTCAGACCTCTTACTGGGTCAACACTTACCCATTCAGATGCCAAACGGCCCTTATACATTTCCGGCTAAAAGCATGCCGCCTGACAAGAATACCTTAAGTTCTTCTGAAAAGACACCATTTTAAGTTTTTAACGTTAGTCTATGACATGTTGAATTGTTGTTGCCTCATCAAATGTATGTCCGTCTTTCCAGATATTGTGCAAGGGGATTTTCGTCAAATGAATAATATTTGCCTGAAATGGTATATAAATAAAAGTATAAACTAGATATATATATTTGGTTGGCTATGAATTAGCTTTAGAATATTGGTGGCCTTCAAGTATGTTATCTCTTTATTTTATCATTACTGTTTTTTATAGTTATTGGTGGCTATGAATTGTTGTTCCTTCTTCCTCTAATCCATTTCTAGGTATGTTGGAGGAATACGGATTTGGGTAATTTGAAAATTGGAACATTCTTTTGAGAGTATGTTTACCGTGGATGCATGGAAGCTCATTCTAAGTAAATAGATGAAACTTTTGAGTATCATGTGGGTGTTTGCCTTCACCTTTTTGCTGATGAATGTTGCAAATTGCAGGACTTAAAGTGTTTCGTGTTCTCGCTGATATCACTCCATTTCAAGATCAAGCCAATTTAAAGAGCTTTCTTGGTACGGTAGGATCTTTGGAGCCTTGGAGGTACTTGTTGGATTGCACAAGTTGATGTTTTATGTGGTTCAAGTTTTGTGGGATATGGTGGAGCTAACTGCACCGTTAAAAAAACTAGGGTAATTAATGAAGCGCGCGTTGTGATGCAGTTGTTATCAAAACGCTGAGAAGTTATTATCAACCAAAGTAATCAATGCATATTGAAAATTCGACAACAGCATGTTTGTATCGGATCTAATAAGATGACGTCTAGTTGGCCCAAATATCACTTAGCCAAAGATGATATTTCTAACACTTTGGAATACAAAATATTGCACTAACGATGTCATCCAATGCGGTCGGATTCCGACCACCCACTACACACCAGAAGGAAATCTTATTCGGGGGCATTTATTAACCAAACATTTTCACCTAATTTTTTCTACACTTTGTTGTTTTTACTTATCATTTGTCATACGCTATTACAAACACCCCTGAAGTGCCTATACATTGCTGAAGGGATATGGTATCAAAACATCACCAAATACCATATCACAAAAAGACTACGAGCACATCGTACTTTTTCAACCTTTGTTTATTTACAAACATTTAGAGGCTCGGCTCTTCTAACTTGTTGTCTCTAAACATCATTGGTCTTGTCCTTAGACCTATCATGTTTTATAAATACGCCTTTTTATAAACACCCCGTAGAATCACTACCAAGATTAGCGCTAACCCGGTAATCTAGGTTTCGTTTTTCTTCATTGGTGCTATCCGTGGCCTTACCACAATACTCTAAACAAAAGCTTTAACTAGCCAGTTCATTTATATCAGAAATGACTACCCCACCCCCAAAAATCCACTCCCCCTCAGGGGTTGTCCAAGACATAACTAATGAGCCAAACTCACCCCAGGGCCATGACGAAGATGATCAAAACAATATCATCATCAGCCCCCGTGTAATCGATTTTGATACCGCCGACGCACCACCTCCCACCCAGGAGGAAATCGACGAACTCAACAACGATTGGTACGAACGACAAAAGAAACTGCTAGACGCTCAACTTGAGCGTCGACGCATAACAGGAAAAGCCATCATGGCTTCAACCTCTAAAAGTGTCAAAAAACCGATTGCTACCCGTCATGTGGGAGGTCAGGGGAGACCCATTGTAGACCAGTCCCATGCAGAGTACAACCGGTTTGACGAAGACGACTATGACGAAAGTTCCTGGGAGGACGACGCCTCAAGGGACTACTGTCACACCCCATATTATCGCAGAGAACGTCTCAACCATTTCAATAACGACACAACCACCAACCTGTCGCTTCCATATAGGCCAACGGCGTTCGCCGACAAATTCAAGTTTACTAGATGTATCTCTCAAGCACCAATACCACTGAGGCAGCGCCTCCCAGCCAACGTCAAGTTATATGACGGCCTCACCGACCCCGACGACCACCTCAGCATTTTTAACCAAGCCGGGGCCGTCATCGGATGGACCTTACCTGTCTGGTGCCACATGTTCGCCCAGACACTCTCAGGAGCAACTAGGGTATGGTTCGAAAACCTCCCCGTCGGAAGCATCGACAGCTATGAACAGCTGATCGATAAATTTTCACTCCATTTCAGTCAACAGCGTCGCCACAAGCGCGACAAAAGTCAGATCCATCTCTGCAAGCGCAGAGACACCGAACTGCTCGAAGACTTCATCGTGCGGTTCAACAAAGAAGCACTCCAGCTAGGAACTAGGGACGAGGCAACTCGAACCTCCTTCCAAGAAAATGTCAACGACGGCAATTTATAGAACATCCTTCAGGGTAAAGATGGCATCCCAGATTCTTGGGAAGAGGTAGTCCGAATTTCAAAGCTCTACGCCGGAAATCAAAAAACAAAAAATCAGAACCAGCGTGGAAGCTCAAGCAATAATCGCAATCGCAACAACAACTGATCCTCCGTTTGGAGCCGCATCTCCGGCACTATCGACGAAGGAAGATATTCACCCTTTGGCGACGCCAGAAACATCATCGGCAACAAACAAACACGCGACAAACGCAACAGTGGCCGAAGAAACCAAGACTGGATGCCCCTCACCAAAACACCATCTCAGGTATTAGCTCAAGTTCTGCCAATAACACCCGATTTTGTGACTTCCCCAAAGACGTGGGTCACGACACCGACAACTGTTACAACCTCAAAATGGAGATAGAGGATGCCCTTCGTTCTGGCAAGCTAACCAACCTTGTCAAAAACGTGCGCTCCGGCTCACGCAGGACCGAAGAAATCCCAAAGCCAATCAAGGACATCAAAACACATCATGTCTGTGGCGCCTACTCAAGACAGTGTCATATGACACAATGAAACAAGCGCAAACTTCAACCAGCCAGCGTCGCGACAACATCGCAACAAGCAGACGCTGAAAAGAATACTGACTGGAAAGAAGCCCAAGTCATCCTCCCAACAGTACCGGGAGGAGCAAAGTCAACAACACCACTCATCATCATAGCCCTGTTCGGTCACTATCGCACATACAAGATGGTGTGTGACAGCGGGAACAGCTTCGACATCATGTACCAGCAATGCTTTAAACAACTGGACGATGAAGACAAAGCGCGTCTTCAGCCAGACGCACCCATCGCCGGTTTTTTCAACGAGGTCATTCATCCCCTCGGTAAGTTTGACTTTACGGTCACCCTTGACGATGGGATTCATACGCGCTCGGAGACATGCACATTCCATGTCATCCCAGCTACCTCCTCATGCGACATCTTGTTAGGGCAACAAGGTCTCGCCAACTTCAATAGCAACGCGTCTACCCCTCACCAAACCATTGAATTCCCAACAGCAATGGGGATCGCGTACATCCGAGGCAATCAGGAATGCCTCATCACAACAGAACCACCAGCGACACCACCACCGTGCAAACCACCCGCTACTGAAAATGAAAAATGGGTCCTCAACCCATCTTTCCCCGAACAAACAATCACCTTGGGATCAACTCTGTCCCCCCAAGTGCGGGTACAACTGAAGCAACTGCTAGTAGCAAACAAAGATATCTTCGCGTGGCAGTCATCCAACATGATTGGCGTCCCAGAGGATGTAGCGGAACATCGCCTCAACACTTACAAGGATGCGCGACCGTCGCCCAGAAAAAGCGTCTGCTACGCCCAGACAAAGTCAAAGCCTTGAACGAGCAGGTCGACGACTTACTCGAGGCTGGTATCATCAGATGATGCAACCACCAAACATGGGTGGCAAATCCGGTCATGGTCCTTAAAAAGAATGGATCCTGGCGCATATGTGTCAATTACAAGGATCTAAACAAAGCATGCCCGAAGGACCACTACCGGCTACCGGAAATCGACCTCAAGGTAGACTCTCTCGCGCCATTCAAATTCAAGTGTTTCCTCGACGCCTATCGAGGATATCACCAAATACAAATGGCTTACGAAGATGAAGACAGAACAGCCTTCCGAACTGACAGAAGGGTCTACTGCTACACCAAAATGCCCTTCGGCCTAAAGAATGCAGGCGCCACCTACCAGCGCCTAATGGACCAGGCCTTCATAAACCAGATCGGCTTCAATCTAGAAGTATACGTCGACGATCTGGTAATAAAAAGCCGACAGGAAGACAGAATGCTCCTGGATATACAACGCACCTTTGAACAGCTGCGCAAAATCAAGATGAAACTCAATCCAGGCAAGTGCTCATTCGGGGCCAAAGAGGGCAAATTTCTGGGCGTAATCGTCACCAATGGTGGCTTCAAGCCAAACCCAGAAAAAGTTCAAGCCATCCAACGCATGCCATCGCCCAACTCCATCAAAGACGTTTAGATGCTTATGGGCCGCCTAGTCGCCCTAAACCGCTTCTTATCAAACTATGCGTCAAAGTCTTTTCCTTTTGTTCATACTGTAAGTCCAAGATCTTCTCTACCGGGTATCAAACAATACACAACCAAAGGCGGAAACAGTGATTATATGTAAAGAACAAAGAAGAAACTTTAAACCGAATGATTCTATTGATCAAGTGCACACGGTTTCAAGAACCGTCTGGTACACCAAAACCGATTACAATCAAGAACAAACCAATGGACTAACAACCTCAAAAAGACTTAGAAACCCCCTAATTATAGTCTAATATGGCGGTCACTTACAATGTGGCCAATAGGCCGAATCCCATCACTAAACTAGACTAAGCCCAAGACAAACGCAAACCTCTAATTATATGGCCCAACAATATCCCCCTAGGTTTGTGTTTGCTTGAAGAGTTCACTGCTGCTTCTTGCTGCGCTTCTTTGATGCTCTTTTCTTCTTCTCTAACGCCTTTTTCCATTCTTCAGTTGATTTTCCAATATAAGGACCAAACAACTTCGTATCCACTCTTCCTCTATTATCAGATCCTAATCCCAACCTTGATATCTGAGCCACTGCACCAGTAAACGACTTCGCACAGGCTTCATAGTCTGGATCACATTGAATCTGATGTTTCACCAAAACTTCAATATCCTCAGAATGCAGGCTCATCAAGTCCTTCACATCATAGACTCTGAATTCATCATTTTCACAGACAATTACTGCAGAACGAGAGGTAGGATCATAAACCCAGAACTTCATATCTTTCAGGCATCCTCTGTCCAATGGCCTAGATAATGGTATAGTCTTCATTTTGTCAGTAGGAGGCCATTGAACAGTCTTAAACGGTTTTCCCTCGGGGGTCAACACATCTTTGTATTCAACCAGAAGTGAACTAGCAGTCTTCATGTCTCTGAAATTCACCTTTGCTTGCTCTTAAATCTTCTTATGAAACAATACCCCAATCCTATTTTTAGGATTTCTCACTTGATTAATGAATGGAGCCCTTGCAAGTTCAGTCAAATCTACTTTGGTCCAGGAGCTAAATGCTGTAGTAGAAGCATAATACTCAACAACTCCATTTCCCCTATGGACCACAAATACCCCTTTATCATCATTGTATCTCCAACAATTTATCCCTGTTCGATTTCCATACCTGTCAAACCGATCCCTAGTTGTCGTCACAAACCTCTCAGGTTGGTCTTCCATAGGGTCAATTGATGGTTCAGCAGTATTCCTAAGAACGAAAGCACTTCCTGGTCGACGATCTCGAATACGAGGAATCTGATCATCATAATACTTTTTCATCTGTTCTTCATGTTCTTTCTGGGCCTGTTCATGTTCTGCAGGTGTCATAACTTTCTCTACGAATGAAGATGTCTCTGATAACTCCTTACCAAACTTATTCTCCAACTTTTGAGTCAGATTTAACAATCTGGCAGATACATCACCCAAGCTTGACTCCAGTTCATTGATCTGTTGGTTCTTTTCAGTAACAGTATCCATAAGACTTTCAACTTGAGCAGTAAGCCATATATTATCAGTCTCCAACTTCATGACTCTTGTTTGCAGCTTATGAACATCCACTTCAGCAAACAAATCTTCATCACTATCAATACCTCCAATACTAGCTTCTCTTTCTTCAGTTGTCAGGAATTCAACATCAACACTTTTTCCTTTTGCTTTATCAGCCAAATAAGCATTCTGAGCTCTCTGAAATGCTTCTTCATCAAACAGCACCTTTCCTGAGTCAAGTGCATTAGAGGATCCAACACCTTCATTTATCTTACCTGTAATAGGTGCTTTACTCAAATACTGAGAGAATGATTCAGTTGCTGGGACAGGTAATGTGGTGGAAGCATCTGGGACAATGGGAGGACTAGTGACCAAAACAGTAGGTGTGATTTCAGCACCAGTAACAATATCAGCAGTAGAAGTCAATCTGGGATCTCTTTTGCTTCTCTTTCTGGGTTGCAAATCAGCATTCGGATCTTCAACTTCAGCTTGTGTCTCAGCTACAATCTTGAATAGAGGATTCCTTTGTTCAGCTTCACGGACAGATTTAAGTAATTCAGCAAGTTCATCCACTGGAGGAACAGTAAATTCCACCTCAGTGGTTGCAGGAACTTCAGTAATGGTCTCCTTTTGAACAACGTTCTCCATGATAACATCACCATCATCATTCAAATCATCAAAATCAATTTCATTAACTTGCTCTTCTTCATCTTCTTCAGTCTGATTACCCTTCTCAATTACTTCTTCATTCTCACTCTCAATATCAGACAAGTTCACATTTTCAGGTGGTGAGCGTTGTTCAGCAGGTGGAGGCTCAACAATCTGTACATCATGGTCTTCAGCAACTAGAGCAGATGAGAGAACCGATGCTTCTTCAACAATTTCACTAAATTTCCCAAACTTAACTAGTGGAAATTTTCCTTCAAAAATTTGCTTTGAGTCTTTACGAACTTGTCTTATTAATCCAAAGATTTGAGGAGCCATGCACTTCTTATCATATGTTGCAACTGTCTTCTCAAGGTTTGGATAATTGGACTCCAGAATCATTTGCACAAATCTTGAGAACTTGTAAAAGTAATTATTGTTCAGGGTTTTCACATTCACCATCATATCCTCAAAAATGCATTTCGAGTAATTAAAATCCCAACCCTCAATCAGTGCTACAATTCGAGAAGCATACTTCACTCCCATCTGATCCTGTCCACTCTTGTTTCCACCCAAACTAGCCAGATACATATGAACTAATAGCCTCCAGTAGCTTGGAAATAGTTTCTTCAATTATGGTGGTACCGACAGCTCACCTTCATACCCCATCTTTTTCAATACTGGAATGAGTTTATCCTTTGGAAAGCTAACGGGATCGTTTGGAGAATCACCAAAAAGCAATACATCTCTTATATCTTGTTCAGAGATAGCCACCTCAGTTCCTCGAACCCTTGAACGAATCAAAATGTCTTTCTTCTTTGCATCTGCGTTATCCCAAAACTCAGTGATCCAGTCAGTGCAAATAGCTGGATTTTCTCTCATAGCATGTGCAGTTCTACAAGTGTTAAGGCCCACAATCAACGATTTGAACTCCTGCCTATACTCCTCGGGGGGATCAGAAAGATAGCACACCACATTATGACTGTTTTCGAATGTTGGCACATGAGGAGCGGTTTTCTCTGCATAAAACAAATTAAATTAGACATCAAAATTTAAATAAAACATTTAACAAAAACAAAATTATTATATGGGCCCCCTATCTCAGTTTTAACAAATCAGGCCCAAATTTGTTGTGAATTGAGACCCATGTGAGTTCAGGTCAACAGTAAGCCCAACAACAGATGAGTTCGAGTAGCAGAAGGGTGTTCGAGGGTATTTTGGTAAAAAGACAAGGGAGTTCGAGGGTATTTCGGTAAAAGGCAAGGGAGTTTGAGTTCATGAGCTGAGTTCGAGGGCAAATTGGTCAAAAGACAGGTGAGTTCGATGAGAAGGTTTGAGTTCGAGGGCATTTTGGTCAAACTGCATCTGTGTTCGAGGGCAAATCAGTAAATATCCGATGAGTTCGACTAAACAGATTGTGTTCGAGGGCAGTTTCGTCCATTTGCACTGGTGTTCGAGGGCATCTTGGTAATTTTCCCTCAAATAAGTTCAAATCCCAGACGCGTAACGATCACGCGCCACGTCGAACTCGGATTTCCAGGCGCGTGAGACTCACGCGCCACCGACTGAAACATCGAACTCTTTCTTTTTCAACGCTGACGCCTCATTCCTTGGTTTAAAAACATGGTTTCCACACCAGCAAGTAAGATAAAGTACCCATATTTCCAAACACATGCACATAATGAAGAAAATTTACCTGATTTCTTTGAAGATTTTCTTGAAGAAGACATCCTTAATCAAAGAAAAGTTTGATCGGAGAGTGTGTGTGTGAGAGAAGAGAAATTTTTTTTTTCTTTTTGTGACTTTTGAAAATACACTTGCCCGCCGCCCCTTTTTGTTTAACCGAGATTTGTATGGCCCACCAAACGTGTGGTGCGCCAACTCGGATCCCAAGCCCCATTTAACGTTATTCGAGGTGTGTTTTACAACCGGGTCCAAGTCAGATCGTGAAATGGTCTAATAGAGATTTAGCTACAAATTATTCGAACGAAAAAACTTAAAATTATTTTTGTCACGAGATCAAATCACTGTGTTTCAGGCTGAGCTACACTTATCAACTCTAATCTACTTGAGTCGGTCTTAGCAATTGCCAGTATATTTGTCCCCTTAAACTTATTTCCTTAGGCCTTCTTGTACGATGATCTGTGATATTATTTATCATGTTTAGGTATATTTGGTACAAGCACTCAAGTAAGTCACAATCAAATCCTAGAATATCAAGTGGTACCTTCTATCATTAACATTTAGCCGTCAGGACCAAGCCTACCAACATATCACACTAGACCCAAACTGTTTCGATGCACGTCTTACGTGAGTCAGCCTTAATCCAACTTGTGAAAGTTCATTTCATCTCTCGTTTTTAACAATAAAAAAGGTTTGATCTTTTCTTAGGGCACATCCCCCTAAATTTGTGCTTAAAATTGTAATTTAAAGAACAAATTTATAAACCTAAGACTAAGACAAAAAGACCAAAAGACCCCCCCTTTTTTTTAAACCAGTTCAACCCTCGAAATGGACCATTTTGAGCAGTTCAGAGAGAGCTTCAAAACGAGCTCGATTAACAGGTTTTGTAAAAAGATCTGTGACATTGTCGTCAGTGTGAATGTGTGTAGGCACAATCAAACCTTGGTTAAAAGAGTCTCGGATGAAATGTTCTTTTATGACAATATGTTTTACTATTGAAAATTGAACTGGATTTTTCACAATTCGGATAGCAACATCATTATCACAATAAATAGGAGTGAGAGAGAAATCCAAACCGTAATCTACCAGCTGATGTTGTATCTAGATAACCTGAGAACAGCATGCTGAGGCAGCCACATATTCAGCTTCCGCTGTTGAGACGGAGACTGTTTGCTGTTTCTTACATTGCCATGCAATCAGCCGATCGCCTAAGAATTGACATCCCGCAGAAGTAGATTTCCTATCAATGTCACAACCTCCAAAATCGCTGTCAGAATAAGCATGTAATTCAAAGGGAGAATCCCTAGGATACCAAAGACCAAATCTGGGTTTCCCCTTAAGGTATCTAAAGATTCTCTTGACAGCATGCAAATAAGAAGTTTTAGGATTAGCCTGATAGCGTGCACATTGACACACAACGAACATGATGTCTGGTCTGCTAGCAGTCAGATACATTAGCAAACCAATCATTGAACGATAAAGTGTTTCTTCTACGGCTTCTCCTTCCAGATCTTGAGTGAGACCTGGTCTCTCAGACATTGGGGTGTCGGCTGGCTTTACATCATTGAAGCTGAATTTTGCAAGAATGTCATCCACATATTTACCTTGATGAATTAAGATACCCTTAGAGTTTTGACGAACTTGCAAACCTAAGAAAAAGGTCATTTCACCAAGAGCACACATCTCAAACTGCTTTTTCATCACCTCTTCGAATTCCTTGCACAACGCATCACTGGTGGAACCAAAGATGATATCGTCCACATAAATTTGCACCAGAATTCGATCGTCATTCACTGTCTTGACGAATAAAGTCTGATCAATAACACCACGGGTGTATCCATTAGCAAGAAAGTGTTCAGTCAGGGTAGCATACCAAGCACGAGGTGCCTGATGTAACCAATACAAAGCTTTGTCTAGTTTGTACACATGCTCTGGATATTTTGGGTTTGTGAAACCTGGCGGTTGACCAATATAGATCTCTTCTTTCACAGTTCCATATAGAAACGCGGTTTTAACATCCATCTGATAAACAGTAAATCCTTTAAACGAGGCGTAGGCCAGAAATATCCTAATTGCTTCCAACCTTGCAACCAGGGCATACACTTCATCATAATCTAAACCTTCAATCTGTCTGAATCCCTGCACAACTAATCTGGCTTTGTTTCTTACAATCACCCCACTGTCATCTCTTTTGTTTCGATAAACCCATCTAGTGCAAGGGTCGCTTCCCCGGAGGCAGCTTGACTAACTTCCAGACCTTTAGCTTCTCAAACTGATTCAGTTCATCCTGCATTGTATCAACCCAGCCCCGGAGGCAGCTTGACTAACTTCCAGACCTTTAGCTTCTCAAACTGATTCAGTTCATCCTGCATTGCATCAACCCAGCTTGGTTCTCGCATAGCCATAGCAGTAGACTTTGGCTCAATTTGTGAAATAAAACACGAGTACAGGCATCTATTGATGTCACCAGTTTGACTCCTGGTTAAGACACCTGCATCTACTGGACCAATGATGTTTTCCAGTGGATGATCTTGTTGAATGGTTGTAGGAATGGCTATGTCTGGAACTGAGGAATCTGTAGGCAAAGGCGTGATGCTACCGGTTGCAGTTTCTTCCACGGTGTCAGCATCAGCTTCGTTCTCAGCATTGTGCTCCACCGTGCATTCAGGTGGTATGGGATCATACAAAGCAGGAGCTAAGGTATCAGAAGATAGATCTTCGTCATCTACATGTTGCACAGGATCCATAGTGGGAACATGGGATTCGGTAGAAACTGAGTGTAGCTGTATCGATGAAGATCCAGGTATAGCATCCCCCTCATCCGATGCATCATAACTCAAAGAGGATGAGGAGACAGTGGCGTATGTGGGAGTGCCTGTAGAACCTGTATGAACACCACTAAACACATCATCAAAAATATGAAAAGATCGAAAGAGAGTATCATAGTCAAATAACCAGTCTGGACCCACTCTAGCATCCGTCTCATTCTCCTCCAGCCAACGCACGTCAAACGATTCTACGATTAGCTTAGTTTGTTTGTTGTAAACCCTATATGCAGTTTTGCCAGCATAGCCAACAAAATAGCAATCGTTAGCTTTCGCATCAAACTTTGGTGTAGCATCCAAATGCAACAATGTGCACGGACAACCAAAAGCACGAAAATGCTTAACGGAGGGTTTATGTCCAAATAGCACTTCGTAGGGTGTTTTCATTCGTGCTTTGTTTACAAGAACTTGGTTTTGCACATAACAGGCTGTATTCACAGCTTCTGCCCAGAAGAAGGTAGGAAGCTGTGAGTCACATAGCATGGTGCGAGCAGCTTCAATCAGAGTGCGATTTCTTCTTTCGGCGACTCCATTTTGTTGTGGCGTCCTTGTTGAACTGAATTGACGTGCAATCCCTTTCTGAGCACAAAAATGATTTAACTCTGCATTCTTGAATTTAGTTTCATTGTCGCAACGAATGCCCTTTACCTTCAAGTTGGTCTGATTCTCCATTAAGACGACAAACTGTTTTACTATTTCTGCAGTCTCACTTTTGTTAGCCAAAAAGAAAACCCAAGTAAAGCGTGAGTAATCATCAGCTATTACTAAGCAATAAGCTTTACGAGAAATGCTAAGCACATTAACTGGACCAAATAGATCCATATGAATTAGTTGCAAAAGAGAAGCAATGGTGTTGACCAACTTAGGATGATGTGGTTTGCGATGATGCTTTCCTTTGGCACATGCAACACATTTCTCGATTGTCATTAAATCACGTATTGGCAAATCCCTTACCAATCCCAGTTTAGCAACCCGGTTTAGATTTTTAGCATTAGCATGTCCAAGACGACGATGCCATAGAATGGCATTGTTTTGAGAATCTTTTGAGAAAAGACATGTAACGTTTTCAGATGGAGGTCTGTTCATGTCGATGACATAAACATTACCCCGACGTTCAGATTTGAGTAACACCCATTCTTCTGGAATTACAACTCCAGGTTTCAATATCAAACATCCTTTATCAGTAAAATGAGTTGAGTAACCATTATCACAGATTTGTGAAACGCTTAGTAAACTATGTTTCAGTTCAGGAACATAATTAACTTTGTTAAACTGAAGAGCACCATTTCTTACCGTTCCCCTTTGAGTTATTTGATCCTTCTCACCTCCCGCAAAAGAGACAAATCCACCATTGAAGTATTCCACATCGGTAAGTTGAGATAAGTCTCCTGTCATGTGCCTTGAACAGCCACTATCAATGTACCAAAGACGAATGATAGTCCTCCACAGCCGTTGCTGCACATGATGCAGGATCAGTTAGTTGTTGGTACCCAGGCCATAGTCGTTTTGGGTACACCATTGCTATCCATGTACTGGACTTTCATCCAGTGCATGTTGGCGGTTGAAACAGTAGCACAAAAATTAGACAGATTATTAGCTGAACAAGAAGTTCCTACTGACGGGGAAGAATTTGGAATAGAACATTTTGGTTTCCAATGTAATTTGTTTTTTGAAACCATCTTTTCTTTGCAATCAGATGATACCTTAAAGACTTTCATTTGATGTTTAGGTATTTTACGTGACTGTTTGAGCTGCTTATTTCTATTCCAATCATCATCAGAAGGCTTCACTTTGGATTTGTCATTTTTCACTGCCTTAGGTTTCTCAACCTTCATTGGCTGAAAATGATTATGATTCCTGTTTGGAGCCTTCTGATGTTTCCAGCTTGCAAGATTCGTTAGATTTGTTTTACAATTTCTGGCAATGTGTCCTGGGATTCCACATGTGTAGCATATCTGACGCTTCATATGTGAATCCCCTTGAGATCTTGCAGACTCTTCAGATTCAAAAGATTTGTTTGCACCTCTATACCTGCGTGATGCTGGTTTTGAATACCTTTTTCCATGATTTGAAGAATTCTGTTTTTCATATTTTGGTAAAACATGTTTCGGTGGAATATATTTCCCAGCCCTACCTGTACTTGATTGTTTAACCAAAATTTTTTTGAGGTATCACAAGCATTAGACAAAATAACAGAATCTGAATGATCAAACACAGAATCAGACGATAAGTCACAAGGTCTTATGCTCAAAACAAGCGAGCCCACACAAATATTTTTGTCTTTAGCAGAAATTGATAAATTTGTTCTCTGATTTTTATTATTCAATGCAAGTGAATCAGAGTCATCAACTTCATCCCAATCATCTACCCAATCCTCAATAATTACACTTTCTGCACAAGAATTAACTGAATTAGTAATGTTCACAGCATCAGAAACATCACAACAATTTTTGTCAGAGACATTTTTAACTACAGGAGTGTCAGATGATTCTACACTCTCTTTATCTGAATCAAATGAATTTTGAACAAACACAGAAACAGATTCATTCAAAGCGGGCATGTCCTCAGATGATTCGACTGTTTCACATGACTGATAGCTAGAGTAGTTGGTGTCGCCTGAGTCTGTACTAGACTAAGAGTCAGGTTCAGTCACTGGCGAATCATCTGAGTGAGATTGAGAGTTGGTCAGACTATCTTCTCTGTTTGCCCTTTGCATTAGACAAAGCTCCATGATTTGTTTCATGAAGTCAAACTCATAGGTTGCATTTGAGTCTGACTAAGTGGTCTGAGCGGGAGTCGGTTCATTAACTTTTACTGATTCAAGTTCAGGCCTTTTAGAATTAAAAAACAATTCATTTGACTTAGTTGAAATATGAACCTCATCTTTGCTAATCTCAAAAACTCTATCAATTTCTTTATTCTTTTCAAAGCTTAACGTCTCAGTCTGCCTTGAAGCATCTTGAGACCTGACAAAAGTTTTTGACGGAGCTTGTGCTTGCTTAGGTTGTCTATTTGTGGGTTTAGAGATTCTAATTGGGACTGATTCAAGTTTGGGAATGTCAACTTGATCCCTTGATGGTCGACTGGTTGGCTATTCTATTGGAGAACCATATCCTTTCACAGGAAGAGCCAACAATTCTTCATCCGACATGGGAATTGAGGAATAGTTTTCATTGAATGGTGGAGGAATTTCCCCATACCCAATCCCCTTATTTCTCACTTCCTTTGGCCTGTACTTTAACTGGGTATTGATCATTTTCTCAACCTTTTCACTAGAACAGTCAAATTTTTTAAAGTGAAAATCGGCATTTTCAA
The DNA here is from genome assembly GCA_032199755.1 of Ambrosia artemisiifolia. Lineage (NCBI taxonomy): Eukaryota > Viridiplantae > Streptophyta > Magnoliopsida > Asterales > Asteraceae > Ambrosia > Ambrosia artemisiifolia. The sequence continues at coordinate 27,124,826 of CM063526.1, read as the reverse complement.
GTTTTGATTTTAAATCGATCAATTCCGTGGTCAAAGTATCAGACAGTCGTTTGAAGTGTAAGTATCGACACTTGTGATCACTCACCTCTTGATGCAAACGCTTGATATCAAGTTTTTGTTTTTCAACCATTTCTTTATAGGAGTTAAATTTCTTTTTAATGTCCCAAGCGGCCATTTTCTCATATTCAAGCTGTTTGTATGCAGAGAGAGTTTCTTCTCTAAATCCCTTAATTTTAAGTTTACACCTTTCAGTGCAACAGGATTCAGCCAAAATATCAGAATGTACCTCAGCTGCTGACGGAACGTAATCATCATCCATCTGTGCCATGAGTGCTTTGTACACAGTATCTTCAACAATCTTCAGGTCCTCCATTTGTGACGTCCAATCCCATCCACCTCCTGATTGAGCAACCATGGCTTTATTGGAGTTTGAAGACGCAGAGTCAGTGCGAGTGGTAGCTGTCTGAGTGCTAGGAGTAGATGCAGAAGCAGCGGCGGCAGGAAAAGAATTATCTATCTCCTCTTTTGGCTTGGTGCACTCACGAGCAAAGTGACCAGGCTCGTCACAATTATAATAGCGCATCTTCGATTTATCCCACCCAAGTTTCTTTGAAGGGTTTTCCCACACGTTTCTCCCAGTCTTCTTCACAAATTTATTTGCTCGATGAACTACCATAGCTATTTGTCAAGTCAAGTCCATTTCCTCTATATCATCTTGATTAACATCATTCAAGTCACAAGCTCCATCATCTTTGGCAGTGAGTTGTCCAGTCAAGAAGGCATTGTAGCAATTCATAAATCCAACAAACAAGCTTAAGTTGCTTTCGAGATCATTTGGGATTTTCACAGTTGACTGGGTTGCAGCAGAGGATGATAGTGGAGAGGATGAAGATCCAGTAGTAACCGTTGAATGAGTAGGAGTGGTTGAATTTTTGGAGGAGCTAGGTGCAAACATTGGTGGGTATGAGGATCCGCTGGCAGGATAGGAGTACAACGAGGATCGCTGAGGCTCTTGCTGAGATATGAGAGCATTGCTAGGAGTTGCAATGATTGCATTGTTGTAACTTGCAGTTTGAGTCAGGTAACGTTGTCTGTCATCAAGGTCATAGGACTTGATCAAGGAGATGGTTTCAGACATTATGAGTCTCGCCAGATCTTTGGTTCTCTTGATTAGTGTTACATTTGAGTCCCAACTCCGTGGTAGAGTGTTAAGCAATTTTTTGTTCATCACTGAGTTATCCACCACCATGTCATTGGATTTCATCTCACTTACTAGAGCCACAAAACGTTGAATTTGACTTTCTAGAGTTTCGCCAGGAACGTGATTGAAAGCATTGAATTTTTGACTCAAAATCTCCCTTCTGCTCTCTTTCATTTCTTCGTTTCCCTCATATAGATTCTCAAGATCTTCCCAAAGCTCTTTAGCAGTAGCAGTATCACGAACTCAAGCATGGAGGTCGAACTCAGGCATGGAGGTCGAACTCAGATGTAGGTCAAACTCAGGCATGGAGGTCGAACTCAGGCATGAAGGTCGAACTCAACTGTAGGTCGAACTCAGGTATGTAGGTCGAACTTAGGTGTAGGTCGAACCCAGGTATGTAGGTCAAAATTAGGTGTAGGTCGAACTCAGTGCAATGTTGAACTCATCCCAAGGTCGAACTCAAGCTGATAAGGAAACCTGCAAAGATTCAACAACAAATCTTCCACAAAATATGAAAACTGAGATTTTTGAGATTTTTAAGAAAATTTAAAAAATCAAACTTTCTCAAAAATCTCCTTGTTTCTAGCAAACAATTCGAAGTTTCTCAAAAATGGATCAAAACACCAAATATTAATCTGCAATAATCAATCGGATTAGTAGAAAAACATTAATACGAAGGCAATATAAACTGAAACAGTAAAATCAACCTTTGTTCATAACAGTGACTTCCTTGATCTTCTTCCTTTGATACCAACCGAGCCTTCGAAAGACTTCTTAGGCTCTGATACCAATTGTAAGTCCAAGATCTTCTCTACCGGGTATCAAACAATACACAACCAAAGGCGGAAACAGTGATTGTATGTAAAGAACAAAGAAGAAACTTTAAACCGAATGATTCTATTGATCAAGTTCACACGGTTTCAAGAACTGTCTGGTACACCAAAACCGATTAAAATCATGAACAAACAAATGGACTAACAACCTCAAAAAGACTTAGAAACCCCCTATTTATAGTCTAATATGGCGGTCACTTACAATGGGCCCAATAGGCCGAATCCCATCACTAAACTAGACTAAGCCCAAGACAAACGCAAACCTCTAATTATATGGCCCAACACATACCCTCCGCAATGTACTAAAAAGACACAGTTCCGCTGGACACCAGAGGCGGAAGTGGCTTTTCGTGAAATGAAGCAATGTTTAACCTACTTACCAACTCTTACAGCGCCCTTACCAGAAGAACCTCTAACGCTATACCTATCCGCTTCTGAAAAAGCGATAGGCGCGGTATTGCTGGTAGAGCGCAACAAAATTCCAACACCAATCTACTACATCAGTCGCACACTGGCAGACGCAGAAACCAGATACTCCACAATGGAAAAACTGGTCTTAGCACTTGTTCATGCATCTAGACGTCTCAGGCGATATTTTCAAGGGCACCTTATCCAGGTCCTAACAGACTATAGAATCAACACGGTGCTCTCAAAACCAGAGTTTTGCAGCCGCCTTGCTAAATGGGCAATAGAACTCGGCGCCCACACCTTCATTTACAAACCAAGACCAGCAATCAAGGGACAGGTTCTCGCGGATTTCATCGCAGAAATCCCAGCGGAAAACATCGAAGAATGTCAAAATGAACAAGACCCAAAACCAATCCCAGATTCGCGCATCACATGGTCGTTGTTCACCGACGGAGCTTCAAACGATCAAGGCGCACACGCAGGTCTCAGTCTGGTCAGCCCTGACAACACAAAGTTCACATATGCTGTACGTCTCGAATTTCCGAGTACAAACAATGAGGCAGAGTACGAAGCTTTCCTAGCAGGACTGCGCCTGGCCGACAAGATGGGCGCAAGACACCTTAAAGCCCACACAGACTCAATGCTCATAGCGGGACACATCAACGGCATCTTCGACGCCAAAGACCCAGTTATGGCACAGTATGTAGAAAATGCGCAACCTGTACTGTCACCCACATCAACCGAAGTGGAAACAAAGAAGCAGACGCTCTCAGCAAAATGGCATCCACAGCTTGGCCACACATGGCCAAAGAGGTACGTATCAAAACCTTAGATCAACCATCAGTACCTATTCGACAGGTCAATGTAACACAAACAGGCGCCGGGTCATAGATGACCCCTATTCAAGCATACCTAGCAACGGGCACTCTACCGACCGAAAAAGCGGAAGCCAGAAAGATCCAGTACAAATTAGAACCCTACCAACTCATTAATGGTGTTTTATATCGACGTTCATATCTCGGTCCCCTCTTAAGACGCGTTGATTCCGCAAACGCCTCATTCCTTATCATAGAAATCTACGAAGGCATATGCGGCATCCACGCAGGTCCAAGAATGGTCATCGCCAAAATCATGAACGCCGGATACTACTGGCCAAGAATGCATCAAGACGCGGTCAAAATCCTGCGCACCTATTTCAATTGTCAGCAACATGCACCTAATACCTTGTGCCCAAAGAACGACCTCGTGCCAGTCACAGCAGCCTAGCCGTTCCAGAAATGGGTCATCGACCTGGTTGGCCCGTTCCTGATGGCCCCAGGCAAAATACAATATTTAATAGTTGTCGTTGACTATTTCACAAATTGGGTCGAAGCCAAGCCTTTAGCAACAATCAGCGCAGAACAAGTCAAAAAGTTTATCTGGGAATTTATCATCTGCCGATTCGGGCTACCCATGGTGTAAGACCCTAACCCGTAATCATGCGATCAACGCCTAAATCATACGGGTTTGGACCTTACTTAAATCACTCCCGATTAAAACTTTGAAATTTATTATAAGTCAACCCATTAAGTTCAAAGATATGTTTGATTCACACAAATTTTTACATTTTAATAGTTAAAACATATTTTACGATGTTGCGTTTTAACGGGAGTTCCTTAGATTCTAGTACGGAAGCTTGAATGAGTGATCGGGTGTGTTCGCCTCTTATTGCGACTTGATCCTTGCTCCGGGACTTCCATCACATGCTTACCTAGCACCATTACACAAAGAATGGTTAGTGAGTGGTCAAATGAAACATTTAAACTAGTACGATAGTCATTACACGTCGACACAGAACGAACCAGGCCGAACGGCCCTTTATCAGGAGAACAAACTGCTGCAACTTATGCGCAGCAGCTGTTCGGATCGATTTTACCCCTTCTAAAACCCAAAATCCGACTTCGACTTTCAAATGAGAAATGTTCTACGCTCTGAGAGCTTTCCAGGCATATAAAGAACACCTCCTAACGAGTTTTCTATGATTTTATATGGAATTTTAAAGATCGTGCTGACATGCAGGTCAAAGCGCGCGGCCGGTCGGTTTAAGCGCGCGGCCGCGCAAAGCTTCTGATCATTTTTTTTGGTGATTTTTAAGCATGGGAATCATGTCGCAACCGCATTTGATGATTCCCGAAGCCTAAGTATTGACTTGCGGACTAAATAAACCTTTTTTTGACTGAAATCATAGTCCGGTTCATGATGCTATGACCCAGTTCAAAGTTTTAAGTGTTTATGTTGATTTTTACCCATATCGACCCGTTAAGGCCTTGAAACAAACAAGGCACTTTTTGACCACACCAAATGCCTACCGATCAAGTTTTCAAGTCATTAGACACTTGATCAACAAAAGCGTTTATCCGATTTGTTTCATTACGATTTAGTTTCTTAGATTCAACCTTTAGAATTCGTTTAAGTTCCCAAAATGCCCTTCATGGCCAAATATTTCAATTTAGCCATTCGTGGCTAAACTTCTTGTTCCAATTCCAATGTTTTTGACCCATTGACTTGTTTAAAAACCTCTAAGTCCTTCCGGACTTAGATTTTCACCCTTTCTCACGTTTTCACTTGTTTAGTAGATTCTAAGCGCATTAGCGCGCGTTAGACATAGTTATGGAAATAACTTACTTGATTTGAACCCACACTTCATGTGGGTAGTTTTAGTACCCATGTTGCTTCGCCCGAAGGTGTTTAATTAGCTACGGACTTACCGGGTGCCCGTGTCCCATATTCATACCTTGTGCTCCTCCTCCATGATACTTAGCATCAAGCAAGCATACGCGAGTGCGTTTACCTGCGTGCTTTCTAGATAGACACATTAACTTCCTGGAAGTCAAATGATAATACTTTGCCATTTGATCCGCTTAACCTCGTGAATCATAATGCTTGGATTACAAGCATCAAGTGTTGGACTCAAATGATGAAGACTTCACCATTTGACCCGTTTAGACCCATAGTTCAAGATACTATATTACACAAGTTTTTACCTATGGTTCAAATGACACAACTTGACCCATTTAACATCATGTTTAACGATTTCATTCAATTGATTCCATTTGGATTAAAACATCATTTTTTTTTCACATACCTTCTTAATTGACCCGTTTGATGAATTTCACCATTCGGTCATAACTCATTGTCTCAATTAAGGTTGTAAACCACGTTTTGTCTTGAGTGCACATAAGGCAACTCATTTAATACATTCCACCCCTTGGGATTTACCATTATCACATACACTAGATTTAAGACGAATATATACAACAATTAAGCTATGTTATAGTCTAGTGGTGTAAGTACAACTTACTTGTATTCATTCCCATTTACTTGCACTTTAGGCTCATATCCGCTTGACCCGTTTTGTTCGTTGATCCATTCCATCCAAGCTTGCACCTAGCTTGACAAGATCAACCTTCACTATACTCATAAGATTAGTTAAGTTAGTCATCATATCCAATAACTAACACATCTCATGAGTTTATTCACACCATTATTTCATTTTACCAATTTTCATTTGGCTATACTTTTCATTCATGGTGTGATCCATCTTTTAAACATGTGTTTCACGTTTTATATGCGGGTAATTCCATGATTACCCAAATCAAGTTATCACCACAATTTGCAAACAAGACTATTGAGGCATTTCATCAAACACTTGGTGTGCACCCACCAAATTCACTTGATTTTCATGAGTTTAAGTTTATCTAAAACATACCCATCTACCTAATAATCATCATATCATGTTATTTAGACTTTTTAGCCTAAATTCCTCATTTAGAAAACTCCTAAGAGTTAACTAATTCATTAAACATAGAGGGTTTCAACCTAGAGGTTAAACCCCAATTTTCACATATTAGCATAATCATATGACTAGAATCAAACATACATGTAGAATGTGATTTGTATGCAATTTAGGTATGATTGAGGCTCCCTAAAGCTAGAGAAACCTCTAACAACTAAGAATCTCACGTTTTTATAAAATACCCTAATATACTCATCTTCCTAAATCATGAGTTTTCCATGAAATCAAAGGAAATAAATGATACCTTAGGGTGATTTAGGGCTTAGATGATCAACAAATCACCCATGCACTTGTTGAATCCTTGGATTGGAGCTTGAATTGGACAAGAGTATAAGAGGGATGAATTGTGTGTGTTTTTGAAGGTGTGTTTTTCATCTCCTGATGAAAAAAATTGATGCACACACACATATGATTTCATATGTTTAATCAAGTTTAACAACTTGACTATTTTAGCCCCTCAACTTGTTTTCCCCAAAGTTTTTGGTTGTTAAAACTCAATTAACAAACTAGTCTCTAGTTTTATTCCCATAATAGGAAATAACCTAAATTTTTATTATTCGATTCTCGTTTTAATATTTTTTTTTGTAATCACGCCTAATGGCGTAATTAGTCGAAACAGATGATTTTGGGTGGTTACAAATCTACCCCCCTTAAAGAGGTTTCGTCCCCGAAACCTTTCTTGTTTTGTTGCTATATTCACGCCAAAGAGCTTTATTGTCTCTAATCTAATTCGAGCACCGCTCCTTCCCTTGACATTCTATAGTCTAATAATTAGTACTATATACTCAAGGTTGTTACCCATTTACTCGACCTTCTAACTTTTCAATTTTTTTTTTGTATGAAGGCCTCAGCTTTATATCACTACTTTGAGTCACACTACTCTTTTGTTTAACTAGACATTATTTCTTTGCATAACATCTATTTACATACCTTTACAGGGTATTCTAGCTACTCATGTATTTCTCAAAGGCCGCCTTAGAACCGTAGACTATCCCCCGTCTACTATTATCTCGAAGGATGTGATGATTTAAGGGGCCATTCTATCATGCACCTTAGGGTATCTACTACGATACTCGATTGTAGCATGCATATGCATACATGTCTATGCGTCTATTTCTAACAAGTAATTTGCCTTGGTTTCCAAGACTAACCCGGCTTTTTAACACGGCTGTTTTCTAGCTTCTTGGATTCATCCCCGAATCCAACCCTTGTTTCTTTTTGGTTTGCTAAAATGTTATAAACAAACCTTGATTTACATTAACACTTTCCTTTCTTAGACTAATTCTATTTTAAGAATTTGCCATTTATTTGGTTTACCCAAGTTCCCGTTTTGCTAACTCGATTGGTGGTCATTGCCCCAACCGACCCGTTTAAAGACTTTTGAGTTTTAGACTTCAAATCGTTTATATATTTAGAACGCTTAATTTCTAAAAGTCCTTTTTCTGATTACCGATCTCAACATAAATTGAGATTGCTTTTCTTTTCATAAAACACGGTGTAGATTGGTCATTATTACGTATTGTATCGACTAATCTCATGTTATCACGGTTTGCATCAGATTGTAATAACTATACAATCCAACCGTTATTATGATTTGTATTAGATTGTACCAACAATAAAATCTAATGTTATTGCGGTTTACACTTTTTCATCCTTAACCCGAGTGTTGAATGATTTACTGATCTATCACGGCCACAATCCGCTGTTTTAGGTCATTAATCCCAAGATTCATGACTTACCCGAATGTGATTATGACTCAACCCTTGATTAAGGTTCAAGTCCCTCTTTACGAATTTAACCTTTTATAAAAGTCCGAGTTTAATTACGACTTAACCTTGATTAAGGTCCAAGTCTGTTTTCAAGCTAAATCTGTTAATGACTCGACCTTGATTTAGGTTCAAGTTTATTTCCGAACTGAATCTATTTATGACTAAACCTTGATTAAGGTTCAAGTCAGTCTTTGTTTCAACCCAGGATATCTCGTATCGTATATTGCCCATTTTGCTAGCCCAATGTATAAGCTGGTGCCTCGCTCAAGGTCTTGCATGGTTCGCATCCCTGCCGTGTTAGACAGTGGACTACGTCCAAATGCTCCAGTTTGTTGTCCTCTTCGCTAGCCCAGCGTATTCTAGCTGGTGCCTCGCTCAAGGTCTTGCATGGATCGCATCCCTGCCGTGTTAGACAATGGACTACATCCAAAATCCCCCGGCACCTCACACTTACTAAGCCTTTGTTACATAGGTTGTATATGTATTAATCATAAGAAACCCATGGTATCATATGTTTAACACTTACCTGGCCAGGGTAAGTAATTCACATATGGTACACACGGACTTATTATAATTAAGGCATCACACCCTATGCAAGCAAATTTTCAGCTCATGCTTGGAATATATATTACCACTCTACGCTTTGTTCATAGATGCGCAAATCTTAGATCTAACTCATGAAGTTAATTCACTCTTCGTAGTTAGACGACAAGTTTACTTCTAACTTATGAAGTTAATTTACTCTTCATATTAAACGCCAAGCTCAGTTCTAATTTATGAAGTTAGTTTACCCTTCATAATAGACGCCAAATTTACTTCTAACCAATAAAGTTGATTTATTCTCCACACTTGGCGACAAAACTACTCCTACAATCACTCAACTACAAGACATTCAAGACAAGCATTAAAACGCTTCACTTTCATTATAGAAGGAGAAATATGTACAAGCACAATAGTCTCATAGATTACAAACTGCTACACCTACTGGGGAGGCTCATGGGCCGTCCCCGAACTACCCAAACTACCAACTTTGGCAGCCGCTGCGGCAGCTTCCTTTTCAGCCAGTTTGCGCCCAATTCGCTCAGATTCCTGTACCCAACGTCGAAAGCGGCCAATAAGATCGGAGTCTAACAAACATTTTCCAACTATACGGAGCACAGGGAACTCTATCTTTTTCAATTTCTCAAACTCCCCGATCAGCGCTTCTTCCGTATTTACATCCTGAAAAGGCTCCGCTTCAATACTAGCCCCATCCCTAGCGGCTAAAAACCCCTCCAACCAACCAGCACGCAAACCTGCAACACGCGTAGCCTCAACCACCGACACTACCTGGTTACCCATCTTGGGATCATTCCAGCAGTGATCAAAGACCTGCAAAAGGTTACAAGTTAATAAAGCGGCAGGTTAGCAAAAACAAAATACAATATAAACAAACACTAGGAGAAACTTACGGCGGCCACACCGTCGCTCATCATCCATACGGCCTTCTCATCAGTGGCCTTCTGCTCACTAATAAGTGATTCCTTCTCCACTGCCCAGGCTTCCTTCTCCTTCAGCAGGGTTCCTATCTGTGTTTCCAACTCAGAAACACGACTAGTCACCCGCATTACGTCGTCATCCTTAGCCTTCAGATCCGACAGGGCAGTGGAATACTTGGAAGTCAACGTCTCCAGCTCCTTCACTTTCTCTGCTTCACTACGACGCGCCTCAGCAATGTCCAACTCGGCTTTTTGCAAAGCCAAGCGACGGTGCTCTAACTCCTTATTTACATTGGAAGAAGCCTCAACCCAAGCCTTCTGCTTCTCCGCCGCCTCCAAATCCTTAAGACGGAGATCATACTCCAACTTACTCACCTGATCAACGAGACGGCCCTTAGCCGTCTCAAATACCTCCTTCTCCCGAGCAAAACGCTCAACTTCCTGAGCGAATGACGCCTGCTCCTCTGACAACGCATCCTCAGCTTGGCGCAACCCATATACATTCCCAAGCGACAGAGCCAAGTTGGAGCATAACTCCGAAAGCAAAGACCCACGATCCTGGCCCTTCTGATACACATGTTCGGCAGGCGGTATCGCACAGTCAACTAACTCCTCAGCCACAAAGGGGCTAAGGAATCTGCAACTTTTGGTGATACGCCACTTTGGGACGTACACCAAAGCATCAAGCTTGAAGGCGGGGCCACTAGTGGACGCCCCGCCAGCTTCAGTATTTTTCGACTAGGGCTCTAGAACGCCACCAGTACCTTCAGCAACAAGTGGAGTCTCCACCGTCTCCACATCAATCACAACCACTTCCTTCTCAACACCGCCCTGGCTCTTAACAGCCAAGGCCTTCGCCTGTTCCTTCTTCACAGCAGCCATTTCGGCGTGCTGTTTTAACAAGTTAGCCTGCACACGCACGTCCTGCGCATTCTTCTCAGCAAGGGCCGCCTGGCGGGTCTCCTCATGCCTTTTTGCACGCTGCCTCAGCGGCACGCGCCAGCTCTTGCTCCCTCAAACGATTAGCCTCTTCTTCTTGTAGGGCTTTCTCCTTCTCCAAACGAGCCTCCTCCTCAGCCTTCTTCTTCTTTTCATCATGAAAACGTTGAATTGCCGAAGGAATGGAGGCTACGAGACACAAAACCAACGGTCAGCAGATGACATACACTAACATTCAACAAATAGAAGACATAGAAAACAACTTACAGCTCAGTTTCCTCAACGTCTTCTTTCTGAATGGTTCACGAACGGGCGGCGACTCAAGTTCAAAACCAACAAAACCGGGATCAACATCCGTCTCGCCTCCTGTTGAAACAACACCTTCACCAGTAGCCTGCTTCTTAGGCGGCAGCTCCTCTAAAGATTCAGTCTCGTGCAAAATCAGCGTTCGACGCTTCCGGGCCGTGCCTGCACAACAAAGATATCAGATACAACGACAACACAATGCTCAGCTACAAAAAGACAGGAATACTCACTCTTACCTTTATCAGCTGACCCTTCACCTGTAGCAGATCCACCACTAGAACCACCACCTACAGGCCGTCGAGTATGACGGATTAGACTAGACGATGAGCCGCTAGACTCATCATCAGACAAAAACACATAATCAACCCCGGTCGCCGTACGCGCAGATACGGGATCAGGGTTAATGAGAAAACCAAGGGCGAGAGGATTGTCGTGCATACCTTCAATTCGCGCTGGAAATAAGAAGTTCCCACGCATGTTCTCAATCCCAGAAATTTCACCCGCAGGAACCTCTCGGAAACAGGTGCGGGAAACTCTCAGCGCAAAGAAATCAAATAACTTCTCACCTGCAAAGACCACAACATTCACTATTAACAACAAACCAACGAACGAGGAAACAACAGAGACTCAAAAGACAAAGTACATACCTGCCAGTGACTCCATACCTCCGTCGCCATAAGGACGTCATAACCATCTCGGATACCCAGTCTACTAACCCCCAGCATCGTTAGAATACCCTCGTCGCACTTTTCAAGATCATCCAAACAAGTTTGGTGCGCCACCAACGCCTTGAACCAACCCTCCTCTTGGAAATCCTTCATCACTTCGAATGAAGGAACCTTCTGCCCCGCACGCTGGTTTAACCGTTCCATCTCAGCACATATCACTTCCTTCCTCACGAAGAAGAAACACTTCTTCCAATCTCGAAGACTCTTCGGTGAGCTCTTCGGCACCACCACGGTGACGGCCTTGGATCTTTCCACAAACGAAATCCAACTGCTATCCTTCACCTCCAGTTTATAAAAGACATTAAACTATTCAAACTCCGGAGTCATCCTCAACGCTCGACAGGTAGCTTCAAAATTCATCACCCTCATCACCCCGAAGGAGCTCATTTGAGAGATATGCATACCATACTGCTGCAAAACCTTCACCAAGAACTGAGAAACGGGAATCCTGAAAAGGGCCTTGACAAAGAAAGCCTCGTACAGACAAATCTTGTCGTCAGGACAGTCCAACGGAGTCTTCCCCTTCTCCGGCAACTCAGGCTCCCACTCCCATTGAATGGCATACTTATGGAGTAACGCCTTGAACTTATCCTTCGACCAACCTATCTGAGCCTCAGACATGGCTAGCTTAGCCTTCTTATCATCACCAGACATGACATACAGAAGAAAATATGAAGGAAGAAAAGAAAACCGAGTAAACACGGAAATCTCTTGCCGGAATTTAAGAACAAGTCACCGGAGAGAAGAAGAAAATTTTAAGTGGTAAAAGAAACTCAAAGGTAGAAGCCCCTATTTATACCGATCGCATTAATTGCGATGTGAAAGGGGGTCATCATGACAAAACAAATTTTTAGACGCAGGTCCAATGAGAAGACGACACGTCAGACGAAGCACGTGACAGACGGCTCACGCGCGGCGCGTGTTCCCCTCGCTTGACGGTTACAGTACCCAGCAGCTGTCAAAGGGCACCGAAGAACGACACGTGTCCGCCCACTAACAACTCTACCACGCCAGTTGTCAGACACGTTTCCCAGTACGATCGTACGAACCGTCAGACACGTCTATTCAAATAAAAACATTCCCGCCATTCAATTTGCACGGAATTCAAAAAGACAAATTCAATGCGCAATAAGTGCACTCCATCAGCCGCAAAAGCAAACAAATAACTACTTTTTTATCTCATCTTCCACATATGCTACAAGGGCCAACGCCTCCTCAGGCATCACATCAGCGCCCGGATAAAAAATTTCAAGATTTTTCTCCTTCTCATCTTACAGATGCGCTACCAGGCCCGACGCCTCCTCAGGCATCACGTCAGCGCCCGGATGAAAAAATCTCAAGATTTCTCTTTTTCTCATTATCCAGATGCGCAACAAAGCACGACGCCTATACATATAACAACTGGATTTCTTATTTCGTCATACGCCCGCAGGTTGATCACTGTGCGCGCACCAGTTTGACGATGTTATAAACTTACATGTACAGTTTGTTACATGAAAACCCAGTAACGACTGGATGTAACTCAAAGTACACATGTAAAAACTCCACTCCTTCAAAGTTTTCAAACGAGTCCAGCACTCCCTTCTCATAGAAACAAGACATCACTGGACTGGGGGGACTTGAAGGGATATGGTACCAAAACATCACCAAATACCATATCACAAACTTACAAGCTGCGCCTAGCTAAATATACACCCGCCTGTTTTACGTCAGCGGAAGAGTTAGTGTCCATCAGAAATAGGACGCTGACTCACCCGCCCGTTTTACGTCAGCGGAACAGTTAGCGCCCATCAGATAATGACGCAGACTCTCCCACCCATTCTACGTCAGCGGAAAGAGTAGCATCCACTATGTACCGCCCATTTTACGTCAGCGGGAAAAACATGCTATGAGGCTTCTTCAGCAAGATAGATAAAGCTTCATCAACACAACTAAAAGATACCTTCCGGGGCAGCCTCGAGACACACACTCCTGCCCCAGGCAACTATTCCTGACGCTGCAGGCCGCCCGTCAGAGTTCTCAGTCAATCAGTGGCTACGCTCCACCTGACAAATAGAAAGGACGATGACGTGGCAGCTTCCTGACCAAGATATCTCTCCAAAGACTTTTGCAACCCTCCAACTCGACGGACGCCACGTGTATTTACGTCAGGATGGTAACATCCCCCTTTCCTCTCTTTTTCTACCAAACCCACTTGCACCATTAAGCTTAGGGACTTGGGCCGGAAACCTAGAGACACCTCTACCTGGGTCAGGCCCCAATAAGGGTAGAGTACGGGTTGAGAAAGTCGTATGTCGAGGTACTATAAAAGGAGGAGTCCCTTCTCCTTTTATTGGCATCCGATATCCACGAACACTTTCACAGAAAAGACTACGAGCACATCGTACTTTTCTGTGACACCCGTCGAAATCACCGGTCATATTCGTACATTCATGGAATACTACTATTTTCATAAAGATTGTTAAACTTAGGAATTAATGAGTAAAAGATACCTAGATATTATGGATCTCTGGACATGCCAAATTTAAGGTTGTGAAACCTACAACACATGAGAACATACTCCATCAAAAGTGTATAAAACATATGTTTTCACAAGTAAAAGTAATATTTTTCCAAGAAACAAGGCTATCTTTTTACCAAGATCACTAGTTTACATAAGGATGGTGAGTCTTGTAACACACCACCATGAGGTCCATGTTTTGGAAAGTATTACATTAGGAGCCCTAATATGGGACATTTAAAAGATAAACATTGTATCTTTTAAATTAAGATATCATATACATACACCAAAGACACATTTAACTTAAAGAGTTAAGTTACAAAAACAAGCATAATAAGAGAACAACTTGTAAGCAGTACAAGTAACATAGACCTAAAATGTCTCTTTTACATAGGACACGTAGGTCGATCTCTCTAGGCTTAGGCTCACTTGTTCATTTCCCAGACGCACCATAAGGTGAGTTTCACTGCCCCTTTTCACTGTTTTTACATTTTCCGGGAGAAAAACATGTACAGTTTTCAGTTACATACATGACTATTATGTGAACATGAGACATCAAGGTTCAGGATCCATTAAGCCCTCGTGTCATACATCATACCATAACCATTAGCTATGGACTTAGCCATGAAATACCGGAATAGATCTATTGGGTTGACACCCCCACTCTTGGTCAGTCGCTCTGACCAGATGACAGATATCAAAAGAGTGCTAGTATTTCACATTTATTCATTGTCTTGAGTGTACAATGGGCGAGGCACAACATGTCAAGGTTTGGTTATGGGCTCAAGTTAGATCACATATTAATTATTGCCCTAGCTAGGCAGTAATTTAGTCGAATTTTGGATTACAGGTCCAACATACAAAAACCCGTGAACTCACCAAATTTATGTTGACCCATATATTTTTCATGCATGTTTTTCAGGAAATTAGCATGGAGCATGGAAGTTGGGACGTGCGAGCATTTATGGGGATACCATCTTTTGATCCGTTGTTGTGATGTTTTGATCTAAACACTTTTAACAATGGTGTCTAATTCAAACAACTAATGTTATGTTTTGTAAAACTTGAATGTTTTTAAATGATATTTCCTGTTTTCTTAAAGGATGCTCGTGTGACTTTTGTACTAGGAAATCATTTCAGTTGCACCCCGTGTTTCCATCTTAGGCGGGGTGTGACAAAATGGTATCATAGCACAAGGTTATAGCGAACTAAGATTCTTTTGAGTCTAACTATAATCTAAACAAAAATTGATTTTGAAATGCTTTTCCATAGGAAAGAAACACAAAAAGTATCCCTACGCGCTACGCAAGTTCCATGCCAGTTACATACTTCACACATTAGTAGATACATTAAGTACACTACATACTGACACACATGTGTGATCATTGATTTCCAGGATCATGGCACACAATGAGGACCCTATCATCATCTCCGATTCTGAGGAGGAGGTTGTACCAGACAGCCCTCCCGCCGCCGACATTCAGTAGGGTTATGAGCCCGATTCCAGCGATTCAGATGTCGAGGAGGACCACATGCAGGTGGACCACATCGTTTCGGACGACTAGGATGTTGTGCCCGCTGGAGAGGCACAGCCGGAGGATGCACCACAACCAGAGCCTAGGGCGCCATAGTTCTGTTCTTATCACCCGTATCTGGGTGGTGTGCGTCTGATGTACACACCTTGGAAACGACTACTTCCTCCGCCGGCCCCTATCGCTCCAGTTGAGGCTCTTGCCCATGTTAATCCTGAGCCTCCAGCACCTGCAGACCCCCAGCACCCAGCACCAGAGGCACCTGATCCACTCAAGAGGAAGCTACGTCGGAGATCACTGGCTCGTAAGAGGACTTACTTGCCTATTGTCGACGGTTTTCTAGCCTATTCCGACGAGGACACCGATAGTGAGGTCCCTTCTACCTTCGAGGTCGGTTAGTCATCTCTGACTCCCTCTGACACTCCGTTACCCACCGGATTTGAGCCAGCTACCGTGCATCATGCTCTCTACTCTGTGCGGGACGTGGTTGGACGTCACGACACTGAGATTGGGGTAATGCGAGGGAGAGTCCGGGACATTGAAGACAATCTCTATCTCACAGGTGCTACCCGTGAACCTATCCTCGATCGCCTAGCGATGTTAGGTACGCGTGTGTATGAGGCTGACCAGGGATGCGCCGCAGCTGAGGAGCATGTCACTGGGCTTGAGGCTAGAGTCGACGATCTTGAGGCGAGGTTGACTGCAGCCGTTGCAGCTTTGTCTGTTGCTTTCCCACCCCCATCCCCCTAGGTTATCATGTATTGTACTGGTAGTAATAGTGGTTTAAAAACTTGTAAGGCAGTATGTCATTTTATTTTGTATGCAGAAACAAAATCATATCAAGTATGTTAAACTTTCTATGAAAAAGTGCAGTATTTTGGTTTCCTATATTATGTTGTTTGCATAGTTGTTTTGTTGGTGCATATGTTGACAGTATTATACAGTGATATGTGTCTCATTCTTTTAATATTATGTATTAGAAGAAGAAGCTTTTCCTACCACCTCAGCGGACATAGACAGGGTAATTGCACAGGCTATCGCGCAACATGAAGCGAACCGCGGCGATTCCAGTGGCGGTTCGAGCGCAGCAGGCCGAAGCAGAACCCAGGATCCCGAGACTGGTAAAGCTTTTGCCTATCCCTTCTTAGTCTTTATCTTCTCTTATGCTGACTCCATCGACTGACGACCAATTCGTTTTGACACCACAGAAATAGAGAATACCATGCGTGGGTGTTCCTACAAAACTTTCATGGCATGCAAGCCCTGGAACTTCCGCAGTTCAGAAGGACCGATTGGTATCATCCGTTGGATCGAGAAAACCGAGTCAGTACTTGATATCAGTGGTTGCTCAGAGGACCAAAAGATCAAGTATGTCACTTGCACCTTCCAAGATGAGGCGCTTACATGGTGGAACCTACAAGTGCAAACCTTGGGTCGCAAGGCTGCCTACAATCTTTCATGGACTGAGTTGAAAACCATGCTGATGGATAAATATTGCCCACGAAGTGAGCTGCAGAAACTGGAAATCGAATTCTGGAATCTGACCATGAACGGGGCGGAAATCGCTGTCTATACCACCCGATTTCATGAGCTTTCTCGTTTGGTTCCTCACATGGTTATCCCTGAGTACAAGCGGGTGGAGAGGTACATCTGGGGACTTTCTCCTAAGATCCGTAGTATGGTCACTACTGCTGCTCCAACTTCCATTCAGCACGCTGTCGCTCTCGCTCACAGTCTCACTGATGACGCAGTTCGCATGGGTTCCTTGACCCAAAAGGAATCCGGCAAGAGTGAAAGTTTTGGAAATAAGCGCAAGTGGTCCCATTTCAAGAAGGGGAAAGGTCCGGAAGGTAACTCCAACATGAAGCCCGAAACCATCAAAGTTTTTTGCTGCCACCGCTACTGAAACTCGCAAGCCGTACAACGGGTCCCGCCCATTTTGCAGCAAGTGCTAGTACCATCACATGGGGACATGTGACAGCATCAGATGCGAGAAGTGCAAGCGGATGGGACATCCCACTGTGCAGTGCCTAGTCAAGACAGTGGTGAACGATGATGGCAAACCGGGTTGTTTTGAATGCGGAGTCACTGACCATTTCAAGAAGGACTGGCCCAAGATAAGAGGTCAAGCTCATGGCAGGGCGTTTGTTATGGGTGCAGATGACGCGCGCGAGGATCCCAACGTTGTCACGGGTAAGTTTCTCGTAAACAACCATGCTGCTTCTGTACTTTTTGATACCGGTGTCGATTTGAGTTTCGTGTCAACCGACTTTAAACAAGTCATTGGATTGGAGTCAAATAAGTTGCACACCCATTACTCAATAGAATTGGCCAATGGTAAGACAATTAAGTCCGAAGAAGTAGTTAGGAATTGTGCGTTGAAGCTGGGAGATCATTAGTTCAGTATCGACCTTTTACCGATCGAGCTAGGAAGTGTGGACGTCGTAGTTGGAATGGATTGATTGTCGAAGAATCGAGCCGAAATCATCTATTTTGCAAGGATAGTTAGAGTTTCATTGCCAAGTGGAGAAGTTTTGTCTATTCAAGGGGAGTGCCAGAAGACTCCGTTGCGACTCATATCTTGCATGAAGGCCCATAAGTGTTTGCGGAAAAGCCACTTTGCATTCTTGGCGCACGTGATCGAGAAGAAGTTTGAGGAGAAGAGAAGAATCAAGACATCCCTTTCGTGAGGGAATTTCCTGAAGTCTTTCCCTAAGATCTGCCAGGATTGCCACCTCCGAGGCAAGTCGAGTTTCGTATTGACCTCATTCCCGGTGCCGCTCCCGTAGCCCGTTCGCCTTACCGTTTAGCTCCCCCTGTGAGGCAAGAATTATCCAACCAGTTGCCGGAACTACTTGACAAAGGATTCATTCGACCGAGCTCGTCACCTTGGGGAGCTCCAGTCTTATTATTCAAGAAGAAGGATGGATCATTTCGCATGTGCATCGATTACAGAGAGTTAAACAAGCTTACAGTGAAGAACCGTTATCCTCTTCCCAGGATCGATGATCTGTTTGATCAATTGCAAGGTTCGTGTTTCTACTCGAAGATTGACTTGAGATCAGGATATCATCAGTTGCGTATCCATGAGGAGGATATTCCCAAGACAGCCTTCAGGACACGGTATGGTCATTTTGAGTTCCTAGTAATGTCGTTCGGTTTGACCAACGCACCAGCAGTGTTTATGGACCTGATGAACAGGGTGTGTAAACCTTACCTCGACAAGTTTGTGATTGTGTTCATCGAAGACATTCTGATCTATTCACGAACTCAAGAGGAACACGAACAGCATTTGAGGGAAATTCTCAATCTGCTCAATAGCGAGAAACTGTATGCCAAACTGTCCAAATGCGAATTCTGGATTCGTGAAGTTCACTTCCTTGGTCACATTGTGAATGACAAAGGTATACATGTCGATCCAGCCAGAGTTGAAGCGATCAAAAATTGGGCTAGACCCGATACCCAACCGAAGTTCGACAATTTCTAGGGTTAGCTGGCTATTATCGGCGATTCATCGAGAATTTTTCCAAAATAGCCCAGTCCCTAACAGTCTTGACCCAAAAAGACAAGAAAATCGAATGGGGGAGATCAGCAGGAATCAGCTTTCCAGATTTTGAATCTCAAGTTATGCAGCGCACCGATTCTTTCATTGCCAGAAGGAACGGAAGATTTCGTGGTCTATTGCGATGCATCTCATCAAGGTCTCGGTTGTGTCCTAATGCAGAGGAATAAGGTTATTGCCTATGCCTCACGCCAACTCAAAGTGCACGAACGAAACTACACAACCCATGACTTGGAATTGGTGCATTAGTGTTCGCACTCAAGATTTGGAGACACTACCTCTATGGGACTAAGTGTACTATCTTTACTGACCACAAGAGCTTCCAACATATCTTTGACAGAAGGACCTGAATATGCGTCAAAGGCGATGGGTTGAGCTACCCAATGACTATGACTGTGAGATTAAGTACCATCCAGGAAAGGCAAATGTCGTAGCAAACGCATTAAGCCGAAAGGAACGTGCCAAAACGTTACGTGTTCATGCGTTAGGCATGACCATTCATACCGATCTCACTACTCGTATTCGTCAGGCTCAGCAAGAAGCTCTCAAGGATAGTAACATCGGTCACGAAGCTCTATACAGTCAGGTTGGTCAGTTGGCGACAAGACCTGACGGAACAAAATATTTCTTGAATAGAGTATGGGTACCATTGTATGGAGGTTCGCGTGATTTGGTTCTGGATGAAGCACACAAGTCCAAGTACTCGATACACCCCAGTGCGGATAAGATGTACAAGGATCTCAAGGAGTTCTATTGGTGGCCTAACCTTAAGGGTTGTATTGCAGCCTATGTCAAACGTTGCCTAACAAGTTCAAAGGTCAAGGCAGAATACCAGAAGCCTTCAGGTATGCTTCACCAACCAAAGATTCACGTGTGGAAATGGGAGTAGATTTCCATGGACTTCGTTACCAAATTGCCAAAGACACCTTGTGGTCATGATGCAATCTGGGTGATTGTCGATCGTCTGACAAAGTCTGCGCATTTCTTGCCCATCAAGGAACAGACAAGACGGAGAAATTGTCCAGAATATACATCAATGAAATCGTCTTGAGACACGGTGTGCCTATCTCCATAATCTTCGATCAGGATAGTTATTTCACTTCAAGGTTTTGGCAATCGTTACAAGAAGCCCTTGGTTCCTGTCTAAACCTGAGCACCGCTTACCATCCTCAGACAGATGGACAAAGCGAAAGGACCATTCAGACACTGGAGGATATGCTTCGAGCGTGTGTAATTGATTTCGGAGGGAATTGGGATACGCATTTGCCGTTGATCGAATTCTCTTACAACAACAGTTACCACACCAGTATCAAAGCAGCCCCTTTTGAAGCGTTGTATGGACGTAAGTGTCGATCGCCCGTGTGTTGGGCAGAAGTAGGGGACAAGCAGATGACAGGTCCCGAGCTCATTCAGGAGACGACTGACAAGATTTTTCAGATCCGAGATAGGCTGAAAGCTGCCAGGGACAGGCAGAAGAGCTATGCAGACCAGAGACGTAAACCCTTAGAGTTTCAAGTGGGTGACAGAGTTTTGCTCAAAGTATCTCCGTGGAAAGGAGTACCCAGGTTTGTAAAACATGGGAAGCTCAATCCCAGATACATAGGTCCATTTGAGATTCTTGCACGAATCGGACCAGTTGCGTACAAGCTCAAGCTGCCAGAAGAGCTCAGTGGAGTGCATGACACGTTTCACGTTTCGAATCTTAAAAAGTGTCTTGCTCATGAATAATTGATCATCCCTCCAGAGGAGATCCACATTCACAAGCAACTTCATTTCATAGAAGAGCCAATCGAGATAACAGACTGGAAGATTCAGAAACTTCGCCGCAGTCAAGTCAAACTGGTCAAGGTTGTTGATGCACTTTCTGTGGACGTCACTGTCGAATAGACTAGGGTTGAGTCTAGGTATAGTGTTACATGAGATTGTGGTGATCCATAAGGATATTTTATGGATCTGACACATTTGTAAAATATAGGACAATACCAAAGCTAAGTTCGACCTAATATACACTGGGCGAATGTGGAAGCTTTCCACATTCGACCATTACAAATGGGCGAATGTGGAAATGCTCCACATTCGACCATTCAAAAGGGGCGAACCTGGAACTTGGGTGTTGTACTATAAATAGCAATCTCATGTGTTATTGTTCATTTGGTGATTTGAGTTTGTACTTTGAATGCTCTCAAGGGGGAGGTCATGCCCGACCTCCCCCGGCCACGAGATAGACGTTTATCCTACTGATGACAGTGTCTGTAACCGTTTCTGTAGTAATACGAATCTGTGATGACGTTGTTATCGTATATTTCTGTCTCGTCTCGAATTCCCCGTCTGAAACGAGTTGTTTACGCGTAATCGATCTGCGAGTTCGGTCCGTAACCGGACTCTCAAAGGTACATTGGAATTCCAAACGTGGAACCGAGTACACTTTGGAGCATGAGGACCAGATGAAACGCAAGTACCCACATCTCTTCCAGGAGACCCACAGTTCAGATGACCAACACCGAAAATCTTGCGGACGAAATTCCTCTAACAGGGGGAGAATGTGACACCCGTCGAAATCACAGGTCATATTCGTACATTAGCCACACGCATACGTTGTGCATGACATTACATTTTTGCATATTTCATTACAATTGAGCCATATAGGGTTCCAACAAGTCAATTCTGATGCTTACAGTCTAGCATTAGGGCCACTAGTTAAGAACAAATTCCTGACTAGACAAATAGTAATCATGAGCCATAGAGTGATCTCACCAAAACCCTAGTTTGGGAAACTCATACAATTGTACATAACATTTCAATTGTGATCTAAACAAGAACAAAAACAAACAATGTCTTTATACAAGGAATTATTCTAACACAATGTTCACATGAAACTAGTAATACGACTAGTTAAAAAGCAAATAATGTGCACATAATTATATATTGTGGAGGCTAACATAAACCTATACAAAAACCTTCCATAACATTTAAATACCATATGTAACAATGGAATATACAAGACATGAGTATAAAATGTTCAAAAAAAATATATTATATATGTACATACATACATATACGACGGCATACACACACATACATGGGTGTATTGTGGTTTTCAAAGGTCAAACTCTTACACTTTAAATGAACCATCACTTCAAGTCACCTAGATTCCACCACAATTAGCTAAACACTTGACTTTGTATTCATTCCATACTAGTTGACTAACCAAAAATAAAACCCCTACACCTACATACATATATACACGACACACATATACATATGTATGTAGTGTTTGTGTCTTCCACTCTTACACAAGTCCCTTCAAGACATTCTTCCACCAAGATTCTTCCAACAAACTTTAGTCACCTCCATCACATTCCTAGATGTTACACCAAAGAGGAAGGCATCTTATGACACTTAGGAAAGCCTAGTGTTGACTTACCACATTTGACATCCAACATATCTCATACAAGATCCTACCAAATCAAATCCTAAGACTCCTCTAATCTAGCAAACACCATGATTATGTCATATCAAATCCAAGAGATAGTTGACTTAACAATAACCTCCCAACACCCTCTAATTTTCGGCCCACATCCCCCAAGAAAGCATGCATCCATCTTGTCCATAATCTCTTCATAATCTATCCAAAATCACCTTTAAGAGATCTTAAACTATAACTAGAAAGATGCTTTCTTTTGCCTTTCTTGAGCCATGATACCTTGCATCCATAACTATTATATAAGACCAAGGTTTAGGAGGAACAAGTGCACAAAACAACTAAACACCACACCTCTACCCCTCCCTCTCCCTCTCTCGGCCGAACACCACCACCACACCACCATCACCCACGGCTCCACCACCACTCCAAACCACCACTCACATACAAGCTTTTACATATAACCATTAACCTTCAAGGGACTCTTAGGGGTACAAGGAGCATAACAAAGTTGTGCAAGGCCCCTAACTCCCTCTTTTTTAAGAACTAGGAGGTATAACATTATTTCCTTAAACTTATGATTTTATTTTTACAAAGTCTTTTAAATACAAAGTTGTTCACTAGTATGTTTACTCTTGTGACTTAACCAAATAAGTGAATGAACTCATTATTTTAAATACATTATGTTAGTAAGTAAAAGTATGTGTTTACACCTCCTTAGGGCTGAAACATATATGGATACATATATATATATATATATTGGCCGAAAGTTTGTAATAAAAACCATATGTTTTCCAAAGCTCATTAACATAATGCCAATGATTAAAGATCATGTGTGACATGTTAGATCCATAACAAAACATACAAAGAACCTATGTTTACAAGAAAAGCTATGTTTTGACATGGAATACTACTATTTTCATAAAGATTATTAAACTTAGGAATTAATGAGTAAAAGATACCTAGATATTATGGATCTATGGACATGCCAAATTCAAGGTTGTGAAACCTAAAACACATGAGAACATACTCCATCAAAAGTGTATAAAACATATGTTTTCACAAGTAAAAGTAATATTTTTCCAAGAAACAAGGTTATCTTTTTACCAAGATCACTAGTTTACATAAGGATGGTGAGTCTTGTAACACACCACCATGAGGTCCATGTTTTGGAAAGTATTACATTAGGAGCCCTAATATGGGACATTTAAAAGATAAACATTGTATCTTTTAAATTAAGATATCATATACATACACTGAAAAACATTTAACTTAAAGAGTTAAGTTACAAAAACAAGCATAATAAGAGAACAACTTGTAAGCAGTATAAGTAACATAGACCTAAAACGTCTCTTTTAATAGGACACGTAGGTCGATCTCTCTAGGCTAAGGCTCATTTGTTCATTTCCCAGACGCACCATAAGGTGAGTTTCACTGCCCCTTTTCACTGTTTTTACATTTTCTGGGGGAAATAATGCGTACAGTTTACAGTTTTCAGTTACATACATGACTATTATGTGAAAATGAGACATCAAGGTTTAGGATCCATTAAGCCATCGTGTCATACATCATACCATAACCATTAGCTATGGACTTAGCCAAGAAACACCGGAATAGATCTATTGGGTTGACACCCCTACTCTTGGTCAGTCGCCCTGACCGGATGACAGATTTCAAAAGAGTGCTAGTAATTCACATTTATTCATTGTCTTGAGTGTACAATGGGTGAGGCACAACATGTCAAGGTTTGGTTATGGGCTCATGTCAGATCACATATTAATTATTGCCCTAGCTAGGCAGTAATTTAGTCGGATTTGGGATTACAGGTCCAACATACAAAAACCCGTGAACTCACCAACTTTATGTTGACCCATATATTTTTCATGCATGTTTTTCAGGAAATTAGCATGGAGCATGGAACTTGGGAAGGTCGCGTGCGAGAATTTATGGGGATACCATCTTTTGATCCGTTGTGATGTTTTGATCTAAACACTTTTAACAATGGTGTCTAATTCAAACAACTAATGTTATGTTTTGTAAAACTTGAATGTTTTTAAATGGTATTTCCTGTTTTCTTAAAGGATTTTCGTGTGACTTTTGTGCTTGGAAATCATTTCAGTTGCACGCCGTGTTTCCGCCTTAGGCGGGGTGTGACATTTTCCAACCTTTGTTTATTTACAAACATTTAGAGGTTCGGCTCTTCTAACTTGTTGTCTCTAAACATCCTTGGTCTTGTCCTTAAACTTATCACGTTTTATAAATACGCCTTTTTATAAACACCCCGTAGAATCACTACCAAGATTAGCGCTAACTCGGTAATCTAGGATTCGTGTTTCTTCAATTGCACATACAGTCAGTTTCCTTTCCCTCTTTTTGGTCTTGTCCTCTTCCCACACCCACACCAACCCCATTCCTCTTCCTTTTCTCTTTCTATGATGAATATCCATTGGTTTTTCCTCTTTTTTATAGCAATAAGTTGATCTGTAATCAGGAAGACAATCATATACTCTACACAATCACTTGTATAGCAACACTTTATATTGAAGGCTTACCGTGGTTGGTATTGAACCATAGCCACCGTCGAAAACTAAACAGTCTCCGTCAACGTCTATCGCTGCGGCCGGGTTGGCCATCCGATGAGCTAACGTTGACGATTAAGGGGAGGAATTGGCGAGGCGTAACACATGTCTATGGACGGTGATTGTGGTAGTCGTTGTTGTAAGTGTGGTTTAGAAGTGAGCTGACGTGCCGTCACCCTTCACCGTACCAACCCTTTGTTAGGTACGATGTAGGCCAACCGGAACCAACACCGCTGTCTGGCGTCATCTTTATCGGCGCCGGCCACCGTGTCCACCATCTGCGTTCGGAGCTCTCTCTTTCTCTCTCTGCTTTCGCTCGCCTACTCTCTTTCTCCGACGTCCTCTCTGCCGCCTATCTGTCTTCTTCTATTTCCCGATACCTCTGGTCTCCCACTTTAGGTTTCTGTGTGTACTGGCTGTTTATAAAAGTAGATAAACAAAATAAAGAAGGAAAGAAAATAGGGTAGGCAAAAAGGAATGAAAAAAGAACGGGGGAGGAAATTAAAGAAGATGAAAAAGAACTATTCAAAGCCATTAATAGTAATGTCATTGGCTTGTACTGATCATGTGGTCTTTGATGTCTAATTGAAAATTACATTTTGTTTCTTGAGTAAACCCCAATTTTCGTCCCGTTGCTTGCCTCGATCTTGAAAAACCAGTATGGTTTACTATCGAGGGTTTGAACCCCCCCCCCTTCTGCTTGTTGAATAGATTTAATACTTTGATTGCTTATCTTTGTGATAATTACTATCGAGGGTTTGAATTCCTCTCTCCCTCTCCCTCTCCTCCCTTGTTGAATAGATTTAATACTTCGATTTCTTATCTTTGTGATAACATAATCATATCTTATGTCGCAGAAATGCTAATTTGAATGGATTCATGAAATTTTGAATTTATATGATAATGTTACATATTCAATAAATTTGATTGATTTATATGAGTTGATTTTTTGTTATGATAAATTTCTAAAACAATAGTTATTCCAATAACGGCTTTAACAGCTGTAATAACTATAACAAAAATAGAAAAAAAATGCCTCCTTATAATCATAAGTATAAAAAAAATGTTACAACTGAGATTAACCGCATAACCACTCGATGGTCAACCTAAGATTTCTACCCGCGCACGTTGCGGCGCGCCGATGATGATTGTCATTATCATTTTGGTTTATTAGGGTTCCAATACGACAATGATAGCCTAGGCAATAAAAAATAATACTCCCTCCGTCCCAATTTAAATGTCCTTATTTCCTTTTTTGTTTGTCCCAAATTAAATGTCCATTTCCTAAAATAGAAACGTACTTTCCAGTTTTGCCTATAAAAGACAAAACACAATCATCACTTTTGAGGATATTATTGTCATTTTACCACATACAAACAAAAGATTTCTGAAAATGTGTGTTTTTAGACATGGGACATTTAAATTGAGACGGAGGGAGTACCTAGAAAAACAATTGACCAAACCAAGTCTGGAGCACCTCAAACCACTAAACCATCAACTCAATTTATCTTTTATTCGCAACCCAAGTATATGTCATATGATAACGCTATGTAAATGATAAAAAATAAAAATAAAAGCTTTTAACAAGTCTTGAACCTATGACATCAAGTTAGAGAAATGCACCTCAAATCACTCCACCTCTAATCCAAGTTGTATTATAAAATGAAACCATTTATATATATTATTATTAACGCTTTGTAAAAGGGAAAAACATATAAATTTTGAACCGCCCCATTAATATAAATAAATGCACTCCACTCACCTCGAACCCATGATCTTATGTAAGAGAACAACACAACACAACACAACACATCAAACCACTCCACCATCAACCCAATTTATGTTTTAATATGAAACAAATTCTACTTAACATTTAATAAGGCTGGGTAAATTAAAAAAATAAATAAGTTCCCTCCACAAGGATCGAACCTGTGACTAGGGATGGCAAAAAAAATGAACCCCACGAGTATACCCGAAACCGGAAATATTTGTGATGGGTATACCCGATACCCGATGGGTACAAATCCGGGTTTGGGTTTAAAATTTTATTTTTTTCGGATTCGAGTATGGTATATTGCGATACCCAACCGATTACCTGATATATGGATATTCGATTACCCGCAAAAATACCTGATATAATTACTAATAATATATATAGCATATGTCTGTCTCTTTGAATTTCTAAAATATCATTTCCTTATGTATTTAATGTTTCCAAACTTCCCGTAATCCCATTAATTAATGTCATAGAAGAATGAAACGTCAAAAATTTATACGTATTTTCTACTACATATCCAATGGTATTTTTTTTTAAATAATGGGTATACCCGATCCCGATACTCGTGGGTATACCCAATACCCGACGGGTAATTACCCGACAGTACCCGAAGGGTATCAGGTCAGCTTTGATATACGGTTTATAAATAGATACGGGTTTAGTATTACCAATACCCTACCCGAAGCTGACCCATTGCCATCCCTACCTATGACCTTGGTAATAGAACTTCACCACAAACCACTCCACTACCAACCTAACTTTTGTTTTGAAATGAAACCAATGATATATATTATTAAATAAAGCTATGAAAAAACAATATACATATATATATATATATATATATATATACTAGTTGGAAACCCGCGCGATGCGGCGGCGGCGACAATTCACAACTCGGTACTCGTTTTCAGTTAGTTTATTAATCGTCTCGTGATATATCCTGTAGTACTTAAGTTACTATACTTATTCGTGCAATACGTTACAAGTCATTAAAGTTAATTAACTTATCAATCCCCGCATGCTACATTGGACGTGCATATTTACTCTTATGTAAATCCAATATAAACAAAAAAATAGGACATTTTTATCAACCAATGCAAGGAATAGTCCCCTTTTACCATTTCTCAACCATATGAAATGGACCCATAACATATTGAAGAGCAATAAAATATAAGATGCAACAATAAAAGGTGCAAAAATAAAGGTACAAACATTTGGAAAAAAAACATATAGTCAATAGATCAAGTAAAAAAACACCAGTTTTGTTTCTCAAAGATGTAATGGCCATCCGGATGAAGCAAGTGGTCCAAGAAATATAATCCCGAAAAACTATAAAACTAAAAAAAAAATATTGCTCGTTTAGGGTCATGGCCGTATGGGAAAACGTCAATTCAGGAATGAGCAATACTCATCAGAAAATGGTAACTGATAATGAAATATTATTGTTTTACTTTTTCTTTCTTTCCACTCGTCTGTTCTTAAACTTTTATTACAGTTTTAGCGGTTAAATTAATAGTTTTGCCGTCTATTAGGGCATGTGTAGTGGTGGGGGGTTATGTGGGGGTTGTGGTATTAAAATATTAAAAAGTAATAAAAGTGGGGTTATGGAAAAAGAGGGTGTAGTGGGTGAGGGGGGTTATGGAGATTAAAATATTATTATTTGATTGTATGTGTTATTATTTGATTGGGTGTAAAAGAAAGGGGGTATAAAACTGATTAAAAAATAATAATATAAAATTGATTTAGAATTGAAAACGCCGGTATGCTGAAAACGGCGCCATCCCAAAACGCCCCATAACGCCCCAGGGGGCGGTGTTCGGGGCGCTATGGGGAATAAAAAATTCAAAGCGCCCTTTTAAAGTTTACCACTACACACGTCCTTATTGTACTTTAACCGATCAAATCAGTATACAGTGTATACTAACATTTGCTATATTATCTAGAAGAAATAAATTGTTTTTAATTATAATATATGCAGATATAGGGAACATGGAACGCATATAAATTAACATAGTTTGATATTAAAATCGTTGTATAAGATACCTATTTTTCTTTAATCTTCTTTTGACTTGCTTTGTAATTCCCTTTAGATTATAAAAACCTATTTGATATTGAAAACAGCCCATAAAAAACCTATTGGTGTACGACACCCGAAAACAACAAAATCACAATAAAAGTATAGGTGGACATTCAAAAGACAACTCAACACCAAAGGTCTACAGTGTGCCACTGTAATTATTAAAATAATTGTATTGGTAAATTAAACTATTAATTCATTTTTCAAGTTTAATTTATATTATAAATTATGTAGTATTTTAAAATATTAAACTAATTCTTAAAGTGATGACTTTAACTTTGCTTCACCAGCCATGTTCAAAGGATGATATGCCAATTCTTTGTTTTTTTTTTTCAAACATAGAAATGAAAAAAAAAAACCACTAAAGTGATGACTTTGACTTTCCTTCATAAGCCATATTCAACCTACAAATTCTGTATTCTTACAGTCTGTGTTAAAAGTAAAATTGTTCAAAAGGTATTTTTGCATTTCACCAAAATGGGTGTGCTTGGAAAGTATAACATCAAAAGGTTTCACATGAACAACCATATTTAGAATCTTTTATTCAAATAGATTTAGACCATGTAGCTCTGCATCCCGAAAACTTGCAATTACTTCGATCTCTCATTCAAAGGCTACAACCTATACCAAACATAAAAACATATATAAAAAGAAACTGAACACACTATTAATGTAAGTTTTAAAAGCTACTCTATTACTGGGCACTTTTGTTTGTATGTTTACAATACTAAAGTTATCTGAGCATCAAGAGTATTATCTTCTGCACTAACTATAAATACACCTAGTTTGTTCAAATGAAATCTTGCATTGATCAAGTGCGTAAATAATCATGTAAATCATATGAACACCATATTTATTATAGTTATTGATGACCTGTAAATAAGTAGTTTCAAGTTTTAACTAAACCTGATCGTGACTTAAAACACACCTTAGTTCTTCTGCTCTTACTCCTGGCCACCCAAGAAACAGTGTTTAACAACTAACTGAGACAATTTGTAGCCAATGATGGAGTAAATCGTAATTTTTGTGAATACATCCACCTACAGAGTTCTCTATTGGGAGCACTTTTTTATCCACCAGCCATAATTCAACTGGCCAACTTCGAACAAAGAATTTTAAATTATTTCACACATTGTAATATTAAATAGTTAATAGCCTACAAAAAGAGGTTAATCAGTATATCATAGATGTCTAAATCCTAGATGTTCCATAGTACCTGCATAAGCATCCATCCTCAGTTCAAACCTTCTTTGTGCATTTTTTTTTACAAATTACCAATAAAGTTTCACTTATTTTTAGTAGTACCTTGTGCCATATCAATGTGGGTTTGTAATCAGAAGAATGTTGATTCTCCGGATCAACCAGTTCCACCGGTTCGATTTTTAGATAGAGTTTTATATTTTATAAGTTTGACCCATTCGAACCAAAAACCATATCAAACCGTGCATAAGTACACTACATAGGCTGACATTCTACTTATTCAAGTAGGAATATATGAAAAGAATCTATATATTTACATTAATAAAATACCTCAATTCTAATGCTCCAATCATCAGGATCTTTGGATACTTGTGATATCTATGGGAACCATTGCAGCTGCAGCTTCCATGATGATAAAGGGGTTCCACATAAACCAAAGAAACTTAACACTGCATTTGAAAAAAAAAAACATTTTAAGTTAGATAATTGGAAGTTAAACTAAAAGGAATGTGCCAATAGACATGTAATAATTCAGTAATACCTTTTTCTCCTCCAATTTGTTGGGTCGAAAAATTTTAAAAAGTTGGGCTTTTTCATCCGAGCTCAGGTCGTCACGGTTATATTTCAACTGTTCATACACCTCTTTGATCGGTAATTTGTCCTGTATTTTAACAAGTATAGGATTAATAACATGTCGAATAACAACTATATCGACAAATATTACAAGCAAACTTTAGCCCAACAACATACCTCATGACCAATAACACCCAAAATTGCAGCATAATCTGCATCTTTAGCGATGAGAAACTGAAGTCGAGTATTCCAGAGAACTCAAAGTGGTGGCAGCTACAGCTGATAATGCCTTCTCGTGGGCCCCAATAAACTTTTCGACCACCTTCAATTTTTGTATGGTGTCTAACTAAGAGCCCATCTTCAAGTTGAAATGACGCATAATGAGCAGCCAGAACAAGTTGTTCTTGTAGCTTTGAGAATGCAAAAGGTGTTAGGACTGAAGCTGCATGGGATTCCATAGGTGCCCCTGTTTTCAAGCAAATGTTTTGGAGGTTTTGTTGCATTGTTTGCTGTTCACCTGCCTGATCTTTGAAGTCCACAGCAACAGCGACCTGATTTTCAAATTGATTATTGTGATTTGCAAAACAAAATCAAAACAATATAATCTGTTGATTACATCTTAGCATAGTAGGAAAAATAGGCGGGTTGGGTATCAGGTCGGAATACTATTAGAGCTTGGTATACTTCTTACTTGCTTCTCCATATCTAACTAATTTGAGCCCTAAACAATGACGAAACTACAATGGTGAGCACCTCTATCTATGGGTATCGACCATGTCGGGTTGGTGGGTTGAATTGTCCAACCCGAACATGACCCGTCTAACCCGTACACACTTAAAATCGTGTCAAACGGGTTGTGCAGGTAGTAATCAAGTTGTAAACGTGTTAATTGCATTGGTGGTTGTAAAAAATGGGTTAAACATGTCATAAACAGGTTATCAAGTTGACCTGTTTATTTAAACAGGTACACCCGAACACGACCCGTTTATTAAACAGGTTAGATAAGACAGCCCAAAACCTGATCATACTCGTGTCGGAAATTGCCACCCCTACCTCTATCCAAACACTTCAATTTGATTATTTGACATAAAATTTCAATAGTCGTTTTAAAATGCATATTTTAACACTGTTTAAAAGCTCAAAGATAAGCACCCTTTTACATTTCTTCCATGATAACATAAAAGCTTATCATATCGATAGAACACAAATTACATATGATTATGTAGAACAAAATGATAAGAAAATATAGCATACTTGTTCAATGAGGTGTGCAAGTCGAGTTTGGGCACTCAAGAACCGTTGGATGAAAGCATTGATAGCTTTTGAATGTGCAGTTGTTGTCATTCCAGCAAAAAAATGGCTTCTTAAATATGGCAAAGCCCAGAGATTTCTTGAGGCAAACAAGGTGTTTATATGGCGGTTGGTATGGAGCCCAAAAGAATTAACCATATCTCTCCAGCCCATTTCAAAATCTTCAATTGACTCCATATTCTAAAGTCGATAAAATTCACTTTTCCACTCATTATATCGTTCTCCCAAAACAGCATTAAACCAAGATGGGAATTTAGCAACAATCAGCCAGATGCAATAAGCATGTTTAGCAGAAGGCATTTCCATTGATATAGCTTCTCTTACACATAATGTTTGGTCAGTTAATATCGTCTGTGGAACCTTCCCATTCATAAACCCTAAGAACACCTTTCACCAAATGAAATAAAATAATTTAGAAATTAACAAACAAAAAGTTCCACAAATAGATTGTGTGACACATTGTAGGTGTCAATCACTCAATCTAGATTCAAAAATAGGTAAACCCTGGAAGGGCCTTTCGCAAAATGAAATGACAGATAGCAGCATAGCACCGATTTTGATTACTTAGACATTAATTTAGAACCAATGATACATGTATTGGTAAATGGGTCAGTCGACGGTCAAAAGTAGCCCAACGTGCATGTAAATTGCTTTAGTAAAACAAACTTGATAATCACTGTCATGATAAAGATTTTGCAATCATATTAAATTCTAGGTATTTATAAGATACAGAAAAATGAATCAAAAGTGTTTGTGGGTCAAGCTCAACCTTCCCCTACCAAACTCCTTTCGACCTGAATTCATCTCCCAACCCAATCTGCCATTTTGTCACCTCTGTTCTGGAGACCATATAGTCAACTGGCTTAGCCAATGGTGTTACCATATCCTTCTTTGTTCTCTCATTAAGAGGAGCAATTCTGGTAATTCTTTAAAAAACACATAAAAACCCCATTTTATATTTTTTTAACCTTACTTTATGAACCACAAAGATAAGTTTTAATTGTACAGATACAATTAAAGATTAATTTGTCCATATTTCAATGTGAAGACTTACATTTGTACCCTACATTTTCTATAAATTGTCAATCCAAATGTCTTGTATCATGCAACTGCACATATATGTAAGTTAAAACATCAAATTCAACTATAAATCTACCGACCAATAAACCAACTAAACAGCCCTACACATATTCATTTTTTATTCCTGTTTTTTTCATTGCCCAAACAAATGTTTAAAACCAAATACGTATGTTGATATTCTAAATTAAAGAAAATAAAAGCAAGACTACCTTTTAAAATTGGTAGAAGTCCTTTTTTGAGTTCCACACCAGCATATGTCCATATAAAAACATCACTTGTTAATAAATACAAATAAACCAAAAAAGTGGATTGTATCAAAAGAGCATATGACTTACCAGCTCCAACCATGCATACAACCTACCACAATGAAAGGTAACACAACTGCAAGTAACTGAAAAGAATCATCATAAGGTCTCCTAGAATTGGCTTAAAATATTGTCTAACGTCACTTGCATAAAACTCGGTGAATTGTTATGGTATCAACATTGCACAACATAACTAATCATGATTTTACATTCACTATGTGTTGTTGTGATCAGAATCCACTTATCATAGATTTGAACTGTAAAACAAATAAATGTTAGATAAGTGACTACAACATAAACTGGTAAAAAATGCATAAAAACAGTTTGAAGGATGCCTTTATTAGACAACCTCGTTTCTCCAGCACATGTCGAAATTGAATCAAGCTTTCGGAACATCCATTGCTACAGTTGACATCTTCAGATACCTAGTTTTCGATCGAATAAACCATATAAAAGATCTAAGCTAGATTCAGAGGTACATAAGTGGAATAGTTAGCCGAGTAACTTACCGAAATCATAGCTGCTGAATATGATACGTCGATAAGCTGCTTTGAGGCATGGCAAAGGATCCTCTCATGTTGTTGCTGGTCCAACCAGACCTAGCATTCTGTAGCTACCTAGCTTTATGCAAATAATACCTGGCTTTCTGTATGTTTTTAATCAATTCATGCATACCAGTCAATATTCTACAAAACCTTTCCTCACAAGCCCCATATCATGTGTGACACACTGAACACAGGCCCCTCGCGATTAGGGTTACATGTTCGTAAACAGGTTAGGGTACCTCACAAGCTCCATATCATGTGTGACACACTAAACGCCATTTATTAAGGTTTTAGATTTACCTCCGTTATAGAACCCGTACCGGCTCCCCCGTTGCAGCACAAACATCACCCTGGATCTACATCAAAGTTGACTTGTTAGACTTTTTTAGGGTTTTGAATGATGAAATATTGTTCAAAATCAAAACAAAGTGTCACTTACCTCAACAAAGGTTGGAATCTTTGTCGATCGGGTGAAATACTCATAGATTTGGTGAAATACTAACAGATCTGGTGAAATCATGAAGAAATCTCTTTGATCTGGTGAAATCATGAAGAAATCTCTTTGATATTCTTAGGATCGAAAGAGAGAGAAAGAGGGGGTGGGGAAGAAGGGGGCGAATAAGTTTTGAAATGTGAGATCTGATGAAATGAAACCCTAATCACATGTATCCCGTGTTTTCATTTGGCATGGCATTTGAGGGTTGTTCATGATGCTTCGTAACTTGTACGCTTTAAAAGTTTAAGGGATTTTGTGCATGGGGTCATTGTACAATATGCTTTAAGGTGTTGTAAATGTGGCAAATGACCATTCCTGCCCTTCCTATATGCTTATTAATATAGTATAGATATAATAATAGCCACCGCCCCTCTCAACCAATAAGGTGAGGCTGGTGCTATTCACCTAGTTTATAATTAATGCATAGTAAATTAATCACCAAGTTAGGAACAATATTTTGCAAAATGACCAAAAAACAGGGCACGGTGCAAGAGCTGGATCATGAGATTTAAACAAGAAAATTTAAACATATAGATTTTTTAACCTAGTCTGAATGAAATTTTAA
The DNA here is from genome assembly GCA_032199755.1 of Ambrosia artemisiifolia. Taxonomy (NCBI): domain Eukaryota; kingdom Viridiplantae; phylum Streptophyta; class Magnoliopsida; order Asterales; family Asteraceae; genus Ambrosia; species Ambrosia artemisiifolia. The sequence goes on along the minus strand of CM063526.1, from coordinate 27,089,806 downwards.
AAAAGTCCGATTTCAAGAATTATGATCTTTATAGCAAACTAGAATTTGACCCCCCCTTGCGTTGCGGCGGGGGAATGTCGCAAATAGTTTGTGGTGTTAGAGAGACGATAATACAAATGAAACAACCATTGTCAAAGTAAGGTCATCCTGCGTTGCGTGAGTAGGTGTAAAGCCTTGTCAAGTAGAACTATTGTCACATCACGACCAACAACCACAAACACCGGAGAAAGCTCATATAAAAAAAAGTAAAAACCAAAAAAAGTGTAAATGAATGAAAGAAAAGTAGACTTGAATACCTTAAACCACACATGAAATGTACAACATAAAAAACAATAACTTCGTTTATCGAGTATGCGCAGTACAATACTGTCTTTAGCTTCATATCAAAGTGATGATTTCTTGAATATTAATGTCTTGTCTTTCAGTGTAATAATAGCTTCAAAAATAAATCTTTGGCAAAATAAAAATAAAACATTCAACAATTGGCATTCAATCTTTAATATCACCCTTTTGAAATCTACCATTTGTACTTATGAAATTTGCATAAACCCACCTATAAAATTTTCATAAACATACTTTCATCTTCTTGTTAAATCAAGCAACTTCAATAACCACATGAAGTCACCTTATGAGATACTGCACTGTCTCTCTTTTAACTTTAATAAGACTATAGGAATGACCTATGTCATGACTACAAAATGAATGGGATCAATCTCTAATGTTGCGGTCCTACAATTAAGTGAAACATTCAAATATTAAATGATATCATCATCATCATCATACTCAGTTAATCCCACCTATAGCAAAGCTAAGGTAGGGTCTGAGGAGGGTAAGATGTAGACAGCCTTACCTCTACCCCTAAGAATAGAGAGGCTGCTTCCAGTGAGACCCCCGGCTCGATGTGGTTTGGTATCAAGCCTTGGACATAAGACACAAAACACTTAGCAATCGGGACAAACCCGATCGGTGCATGTACCCCTTTGTCTTTTGGCTATCAACGCCACCACATGATGCATGATTAACCGTCCGTCGTTTTTAACATTATTTTCACGAAATTAGTAAAATAACGTTAAAACTAGTGCAACTTTACTTTTGCCCCCGGATGGCCACACATATATACATTATATGCGCACACCGTAAGTGGGGCGTAATATTAAATGATATGATTATTCAAAAAGCAAGTGATGTTTACGTTATTAAAACATAATGCCAGAAAGAAAAGTGGGTACCTCTTTTGATGCAGCAGCATCTATATTATCTTTTCTTTATTTAAAGTTTGAATTTTCTATTTATCTGTATTTAGTTTCCTATTCCTATTATGATTCTTAGGGTGCGTTTGGTTCGCGGAATTGTTTGGAATTGGAATTTGTGAAGGAATTGGAATAGGAAATTGTTGGAATTGGATTCTCAAATCCTATATTATTGTGTTTGGTTGGTTAATAAATTGGAAGCTATCACCCTTGCCCCCATGACCCACATCGTTGTGACCCGTACTGCCCGAACCGTTTTGCCCCGTAACTGCCCGTACCGTTTCGACCAGTACCAGCCCGTACCGTTTCGACCCGAACTGTTGATACCTCTATCGCTTCGACCTGTACCGTTTCGACGTGCACCATTTCGACCCGTACCTGTTCGGGTAAAAAACGATACGGGGCGAAACGGTACCGGTCGAAACTGGTAGGGTCCGAAACGGTACAAGTCGAAACGATACTGGTCAAAACTGGTCCGAAACGGTACCGGTCGAAACTGGTACGGTCCGAAATGGTTCGGTCCGAAACGTTACGGGCGAAACGGTGCAGGTCGAAACGATACCGGCCGTAACGGTATTGGTCGAAATTGGTCCGAAACGGTTCGGTCCGAAACTGTACCGGTCAAAACTGGTAGGGTCCGAAACGTTACGGGCAAAATGGTACAGGTCGAAACGATACCGGTCGAAACGGTATCGCTTGAAACTTGTCCAAAACGGTACCGGTCGAAACTGGTACGGTTCGAAACAGTTCGGTCCGAAACGTTACGGGCGAAACAGTATAGGTCGAAACGATACCGGTCGAAACAGTATCGATCGAAACTGGTCCGAAATGGTTCGGTCCAAAATGGTACCGGTCGAAACTGGTACGGTCCGAAACGGTACCGGTCGAAACTAATACGGTCCGAAACGGTACCGGTCGAAATTGGTACAGTACGAAACGGTTCAGGTCGAAACGATACCGGTCAAAACTGGTACGGTCCGAATTAGTTTGGATCTAAGCGGTTCGCGTTGAAATGGTACGGTTCGAATCGGTTTGGGTCAAAATGATGCCAACCGTGCGAAGATTCCAATAAATTGACTTGAATTCCTTCTAATATTGGAAGGATTTTGAATTCCCTTAGGTAAAGGAATTTTAAGAAATTCATAACAAATTCCAATTCCTTTGTCAACCAAACACACAAGATTGAAATTGAAATTCCAATTCCAACAAATTCAATGAACCAAACACCTAAAGAGTTGGAATTCAAATTCCAATTCCATTGAATTCCATTCAATTCATGCGAACCAAACGCACCCTTAGTTATAAATTAGGGTCTAGGGTTTTATTGTTAGTTAGTTTTTTTGTTTAATTTTAATTGTAAGAACTTTGTTCTTGAACCTCATGGTTCGTTTTGAGAGTTTGAATAATCATTAAGCTTTTGAGCCATTTGATCGCTTCCGAAACTGCATCATCTTTGCATAGAATTCCAAAATCCAATACTCAACAACACTTCTAGGAACCATTTCTCGAGTACTGTATGTGAGATATGTAAGATTAAATAAAGCCTATTTCCATGAGATGTACATACATGTCATTGTTGAGCAAAATAAGATCACTATGAAGGTACTAAATATCAACAACTGAATCAAGAACACCTTAAACACAACGAATTGATAAACATGTATAATTTTTTTTAACAAACATTGATCTTTCTATTATAAAAAGCAATTGTCCTTTTAAAAGTCTTAGATCTTGAATTTTGTAGTCAATGAAATTTCCAACAGAAAGCAAGTAGTTTAAGAAGTGCATGTTAGTACAGTTCGCCTGTTTGCGGATTTTCCCTGCGCTCATTCAGGAGCCTTCTTCTTTCTAAAAATGAACTGAATCGAAAAATGGGTTGTATTCGATAAACAGATCTGTTAACAGACGTATGACACAAGCATCTGTTCATTTTGTTTTTCAGTTGTTGCTTTCTACTTTTTGACCCATTTGGATATTTCGCTTTTTAGCTTCTTTAAAAATAAAAAAAATGTTACTCAGTTGACCTGGTTCGATAAATACTACTCTATTTGCTTATTTGATTATTTAGCCGGAACCATTGCTTTCTAATTGATGGTTTGGGTATTTATATATTTATTGTGTTCTTTGGGAATGAAGCCTTGGCTTTTCTTCATTGTTTAATTTTTTTGGGATAATCCCAAGATACTATGAATATGTAAAGTGTGTTTGATTAAATTAGAACAAAGGTCCAATGATTTAGGTGATTTTCTTAATACTTCTTGATGTTTTCTACAAATTCTTAGGTGGAGGTGCACTTTGTCTGTTTTAGTTAGTTTGTGATGCTCCTTTCTATATTGTGTGGATAAAAGAATCTCAACTAAAAGATAATAATGATTTATTTGAATGTGCTAAAAATGATGATACACAAAAACCTTCTCATAACTAAAAAAGTTATCACTGGCGTTTTATTTTTGTTTTGCCCATTTGGTGTATACCTTCGTATTTGCTAACGCTGCAACCGTTTATTAAAATTATTTACAAAATTTTTTTATCACGCCTATTGTTTGTGTAATGTCGAGTACCCATGTAACACACGGGTTTTAAGTTTCTAACAATGTCGAGTACCCATGTAACACACGGGTTTTAAGTTTCTAACCTAGCTATAACTTATAAGTTATAGCTAGGTTAGAAACTTAAAACCCGTGTGTTAGATGGGTACTCGACATTACACAAACGATAGGCGTGATAAAAAAATTTTGTAAATAATTTTAATAAAGCATAGTTGGGGCAGGGAGGGGCGGCCGACCCCCTCGGATTTTCACGTAGAAGTTCCGATTATATAGTATTCGTATAGAAAATTTTGAAAATATAGGGTTTCGACCCCCCGAAACTGGTTTTCGACCCTCCGAAACAAGTGACTTCCGACCCGCCGGTGACTTCCGACCCCCCGAACATTCGGGTCAAGCTTCGCCACTGCTTATAAGTATGAATGAAGGAATAATAATGCAAGAGTTGAAAAGTGGAGAGGAGATCTGCAAATGGTATGAAGTATTTATCTAGAAGCGCAAATGAAGATATGTAGGTGGTTATTTTATTTAACTAGGTGACGCGACGTGAGGAGGTATTGAACCCTAGTTGATGACATGGGTCATAAAACGACCATGTTTAGTCCCTGGTCAAAAAATAAAGCAATGTAAATCATTAAGGTTTGCCTGACTTAATGGAGCTGAATAGCCAACGTAGGGCAGCGCGGCTGCCATACGGTAACACTACAGCAGAGTACAAACAGTAAACTTCATTGGAAACATAAAAAGGTATTTTGGCTTCTTACTATGGTCAAGACAAAAACATCACATAGCTCCAAGCATGACCTAGGAAATAGTAAAAGCTGAAAACATACCAAATAGGCAAAGTCTCACTTCAGGGACCATATAGAGAGTCAACCTTTACCAGGTATAGTAGGAAGGCTACCATAAGGGAGCTCATGGATAGAATTCCACTGCCTATATAAGGAGACCCTTAGGTTGTCATTCCACACATTCATTCCATACTCATTCTCGTTACTCTTACACTCTCTACTTCATTATTCCCCAACTCCAAACGAATATATACTTATTCTCACGTAGGAGGCCCCCTCCTGCGTTAAGGCTAACGGTGTCTATTACCTTGTGCAGGTCCTTCCATGAGCTTGAGGATCCCCTAAACCTAACACACTCTTAACCCTATACATCTCTTAACCTAATCCCTGTCATTTTCATTGTTGTAGCAACAAGTGGCGCCCACCGTGGGGCTGTCGCTACTTTGAACAAAATCGTTGGAAGTTTCTACAGTCCCGTTTGTTCCTAAGTAACCTTCTTTTGTGATGAGCGGTGGAGATAGCCACCCAGATGGGGGTCCTTCAGAAACTCCGGCCAACAGTCACACTTCCGGTGACGCTACAGGCCGAGAGACACCTGGAACGGACAGACCACGTGTCGAACCGTCTCTAGGAGACATGCCTGACTTTCGAACTCCACAGTCCTCAAGGGCTGTCAGCTCATCTCCTAGAGACAACATGTTGTTACTTATTGAACGTATGGATATCACCCCGGAGAGAGTACGAAGAAATTTCTTGCAACTCCGAGACCTCCTGAACGGCTACATACGGGAGGAGAGATCTCGAGGTGTGAGGGTCAGGTTGTCTTATGACGAAGAACTTACTGTTACCCTGTCGCCTAGTCCTCCATTGATCGGAACCACCACATCACTAGTCACCCGACGAGCCACCACGAACCATCACCCCTATTTGATTGATCAGGGGGGTATTTTTCAGGAGGAGGCCCCAGTATTCCGTACTCTCCCCCCGGGGCCCAAGAGTATACGGTAGAGCAGCTATTGGAAGGCACACAGGTTTCCCTGTCGTCTTCAACACCACTCTCCTATGAGGAAGCTCTAAGATCCTTACCCCTAGCCAGAAGTGTTGTGGCCACCTCCCTGATAGGAGTCAGTTGCCCTGTTGGGGGTCCTGTCTTTCCTTCAGGAATGAGATACTCCAGCTACTCACATCCTCAATACTCACCTTATATGCCGCCGTATTTCCCTACGTGGCCAGGAGGTTACCCATGGCAGTTTCCACCTCCCTTAAACCAGGTACTAGGAACGTCTCTTCTTGGAGGTCAGGGTTCGGGAACCTCCCAACCTCCTGTTCTCACCTCTGCGGTAGAAATAAGAATTGAGGCTACCCCCTCAGAACCATACCGTCCCAAGTCATTGGAATGTTTTGCTGAGCACATAGCCCACTTTGACTTCCCTAATAAAATCAAAATGCCGACTAACATAAAAACGTACGATGGGACCGAAGAACCCGACAATCACCTAAATGTCTTATCTAGGGCAGGCATTGTGGGGAAGTGGAACAATGCTGCCATATGTTTATGCAAACCTTGGTAGGACCAGCTCGCCTATGGTTTTGTGGTCTCCCGGCTCGGAGCATCTCCTCTTTTGATGATCTAAGGAGGAGTTTCACAACAAACTTTAACCCCCTGAGGAAATGTACCAAAGATGCTGCTATACTACACCGGATCCAGCAGGGGGAACATGAGGACCTCCGAAGCTTCATCGAAAGGTACAAAAGGAAAGGCCTACAATATAGTGGAACTACAGAGAAGATCAGAGTGTCGGGATTCATGGGAGCCATTCATCCCAAAAAGCTGTTAAGAAGATTTCATGAAGATGTTCCTCAAACCATGGAGGAAGCCTTCGAGAGAGCAGAAGCCTTCCTTAGGGGAGAGGAAGCTCTCACTCGACAGGACTCCAGGAAACGCGATAGAGTGAGCTGGAGAGACAGCTCGTCCAGCTCTCGAAGACCTGGGTTCCAGCCTTATAACGAAAGGCGATCTGGCAGGTCATTCGAACCCAGAAGAAATGAGGAACGGGGGCGGAATGCCAGATCAGGGAGATATCATGACAGAGAAAAACAAGTGTTCACTATCCTCAACAAAACACCTCAGGAGATACTTTCTACTGAAGAGGTCAAATACACCTTCCGACCTCCCAGACCTATGTGTAAACCGGCTAACAAGAGAGATGCCAGTAAGCAATGCGCCTTCCACAATGATACTGGACATCACACTAATGATTGTTACCAACTGAAAAAGTGGATAGAAGAGGCTGTCAAGTCCAGTGAGCTGGCTCACTTGATCAAGGACATCAAAGGGAGGAAGGATGATGGGAAGAAAGATAAAGAAGTCAAGATGATTAGACAGGATGGGACTCAACAGATTAAGAGGGCTCGTACCGAGCCCCAGAACAAGCAATACATCTGTCTCTCCCCTGCCCTAGATGAGCTGATCGTTACCCCAGTAATAGTAGAAGCCGAACTGGATAACTTCCCGGTGGACAGGGTATATATGGACTGTAGTGCCTCATCAGAAGTAATGTATGAATGGTGCTTCGAGGCGCTAAGTCCGGAGATAAAGTCCAAGCTCAAGCGATCAGATGCTTCTCTTGTGGGTTTCTCTAGGGAACGTGTACATCCCTTTAGGAAGCTCACCTTGAGCGTCTGCTTTAGAGATGGAGACCTGTCAAGAACAGAGGAACTGACGTTCTCAGTAATCAGGTACCCTTCAAGCTATAATGTCCTCATCGGAAGGATGGGCATCGCTACCTTCGATGTCGTAGTATCAACAACACATGGCCTGATGAAGCTTCCCACTCAAATGGAATCGCAACACTGAAACCTTCAGCTGAAGCCTTACGTATAGCCTCCGTGGAGGAGGCCAAAGACCATCGGGAGCTAGAGACACCAGGCAGTAATCCTATACGGGAAGTCAGCATAAACCCTGCCTACCCAGAACCGACCATTAAAGTGAACAACCTGCTCCCAGAAAAGGTTACGTGTGAACTAATTGATCTTTTGCAGGAAAATAAAGACGTATTTGCCTGGTGCCCAGGGGACATGACTGGGGTCCCAAGAGATCTGGCTGAACACTCACTCAACATAGCTCCCTTCTCTAAGCCTGTCGTTTAGAAGAAGAGAAGCTTGGCCCCGGCCAGGATCCAGGCTGCTTGTCAAGAGTTTGCAAAGTTAGTAGAAGCTGGCATCCTAAGGGAGGTCCAATACCACTCTTGGATTTCAAATCCGGTCATGTTAGCAAAGCAGGACAAAACTTGGAGGATGTGTGTGGATTTCAAGGATCTTAACAAGGCCTGCCCTAAAGACTGCTACCCCTGCCCGAAATTGATTGGAAGGTGGATTCCCTCACAGGTTTCCAATACAAGTGTTTCTTGAATGCCTACAAGGGATACCATCAAATACAAATGAAGCAGGAAGACGAAGAAAAGACAGCCTTTCACATCGATAAGGGGATCTTTTGCTACAAAAAGATGCCCTTTAGCTTGAAGAATGCACGGGCAACCTATCAACGTCTGGTAGATCAAGCATTCTCGAGACAGACTGGAAAATATATGGAAGCCTATGTAGACGACTTGGTCATTAAAAGTAAGTCTGGGGAGGCCATGATTAAAGACATCTGGGAAACCTTTGACAACCTCCGAGGGATAAACATGAAGCTCAATCCAGTGAAGTGTTCATTTGGGTTCGAGGAGGGAAAGTTCCTTGGCCACATAGTTGGAAAACAAAGTATCAAGGCGAATCCTAGCAAAACTCAGGCTGTCCTATACATGAAGTCGCCTACCACGAAGAAGGAAGTGCAGAGCCTCAATGGTAAAATCGCTGCCCTGAAACGTTTCTTGCCCAAATCCGTGGAAAATCCTTGCCTTTCTTTAAAACACTCAAAAACTGTGTTGATAAGAAGGATTTCCGTTCGACAACAGAGGAAGAGGTTGCCTTCCTTGAGCTTAAAAAACACATAGCTTCCTTGCCAGAAATGGCAGCACCTGAAAAGGGGGAAGTAATAACAGTTTACTTGTCTGCAGGATCAGAAGCGGTCAGCTCAGTCCTCCTGGTTGACCGAGGGAAAGAACAAATCCCTGTCTACTTTGTCAGTCGAGCCCTCAAAGATGCTGAAATCAACTACGCTCCCATAGAGAAGCTGATGCTAGCACTCGTGCACACTGCCAAGAGGCTGAGGCGATATTTCTAGGCTCACCCAATGAATGTAGTCACCGACCAACCTATACGCTCCGTTCTAGAAAAAACCAGAAGATCCGGGAGGTTGGCAAAATGGGCTGTTGGCTTAGGGGAGCACAAGATAGAATATGTGCCCAGGAGGGCCTACAAGGGGCAAGTATTCGTTGATTTCCTTACTGAGTTACCCATCCAGCAGACAGAGGATGAAATGAATGAGGTCGAGGAAGAACGGCCTGACCTCAAAGGTAAGTGGTGTCTTTTCACAGATGGAGCCTCAAGTGTAGAAGCATCCGGGGCTGGTCTTGTCATAAGGGACCCCACGGAATTGAATACACTTATGCACTCTATCTGGACTTTCCCTACACCAACAACGTTGCTGAAAACGAGGCCTTGCTGGCCGGCTTAAGATTGGCAAAAAGTATGAAGGTTCGAGAATTAAAAGTGTTCGTTGATTCTAACCTGGTGGTCAAGCAAGTAAATGGAGGGTACACGGCTAAGGATCCTTCAATGATTAAGTACAAGGAAAAGGTTAAAGAATTCATCAAGGAATTCGAAGCCTTCACACTAGAACAAGTATCAAGGACCAAAAACAAGCATGCAGATGCCTTGAGCAAATTAGCTTCTCTAACATTTGCTCACTTAACCAAGAAGGTCCTAGTTGAGGTGCTACGAGAACCATCCATTGACGACAAAGAAGTCCAAGATGTTATCACCGAGTCGGAGTCCACCTGGATGACTCCCATTGTGTCCTACCCAAGGTTGCAAAAGGCGTTAGACGCTAGGCAAGCAGTGAGGTCCAGCCTAGGGACTAGTCGGAACTAGGCAAAAATTAGGCGGAATTAGGCGTTTTGGTATTTTATACGTATTATATATATATATATACACAAATTTAGGTGTTTTGAAAATATGTTAAGATATATACACATAATACTTAGATATATACACATAATACTAAGAAATACCTAGAAATACTTAGAAATTTAATAAAAAAATAAAAATAAGAGAGAATTACACAGATTGTCCTTTAGTTTTACCTGAAATTGCATCCTTTGTCCTTTTTTTGAATTTTTAACTCCCTCTGTCCTTTCTTTTGTACACTTGTTACACCGTTTGTCCTTTAGACCCAACCCCGTTAAAAAACTCAGTTAAGTCCCTCACGTGAGGGGCAATATTGTCTTTTCATCAAGCCATCATCTCCCTGCCTTATTATAACGTTCGAAAAAAAAAGAGAGAATTACACAGATTGTCCTTTAGTTTTACCTGAAATTGCATCCTTTGTCCTTTTTTTGAATTTTTAACTCCCTATGTCCTTTGTTTTGTACACTTGTTACACCGTTTGTCCTTTAGACCCAACCCCGTTAAAAAACTCAGTTAAGTTTGTCACGTGCCCCTCACGTGAGGGGCAATTATGTCTTTTTAACCCTCATGTCTTCTCCCCTGTGCTTTTATAACATTCATCTGAAAATTCATACTATTCAAATTAAAATACAGAGACTAAAATACACAAACTTTATTTCTTGTTCTTCAAACACATTTTTAATCTATTTAAAATGTGACTTGCCTGATTTAAGTCACATAATATCAAACATGAATTATCTTCTCAATCTATTAATTTGCAAACCTAATTTACATAAAACAAACCAAAGATTCAGACTATAAAAACAACAAAAATTGCAAGAACACAAATATATAAATAAATTTAACAAACCCAGAAAATAATGTCGCCACAAATCAAAACAAAACCCTAATTTTGAAAGGAAGAGGCTCAGATCTGTTTTACAATTGGTGGGTTTCGTTGGTGGGTTTCGTTGGTGGGTTTCGAGTGTGGTTTTCGATGGTGGGTTCCGATGGTTGTTTCCTGGGCGGCGGCACTATGGTGGTTTCGTGGCCGTAGAGGTAGGGGGTGGAGGTGATGGTGGTTTTTGTTGGTGGTTTTCGATTGATGGGTTCCGATGGTGATGGTGGTTTCTGGATCTGGTGTGGGTGAAGTAGTCCTGCATCTTGTTGTTGTTCTTGTTTGACATCAACAGTTGATGGATTAAGGGAAGCGCTGGTTGAAAAGAAATCCAACTCGTTGATCAATGAAGGTCCATTATCATGGTGAGTAACTGGACATGACTTGTGACCATCGAATGAATTAAGAACCATATTCTCACATCCAGCTTCCATTAACGAAGGGAAATGTATTGATGATTGAGAGAGAGAGAGAGAGAGAGAGAGAGAGAGAGAAAGATGAAGGAAAAATTGATGTTAAAAAGTCTATGGGGTTGAAAGTGCAATGGAGTGTGGGGATTAAGAAGATCGAATGATGACCAAATGGGAAACGAAGTGAGGATTGGAATAATATACGAGTAATTATTATTATTATTATTATTATTATTATTATTATTACACATATTGTCCTTTTGAGGGTGAAAAGACAGGTTTGTCCCTCACATGAGTGGCACATGACCAACTTAACTGAGTTTTTTAACGGGGTTGGGTCTAAAGGACAAACGGTGTAACAAGTGTACAAAACAAAGGACATAGGGAGTTAAAAATTCAAAAAAAGGACAAAGGATGCAATTTCAGGTAAAACTAAAGGACAATCTGTGTAATTCTCTCAAAAAAAAATTAGGGGTTTTTTATCAGATCATCCCCTGTACACACACACACACTCAGTGACAAACACGATGAAGGCAGATGAAATCAGGGAGTATATGAAGCCCAACCGTCTTCCCAACCGTCTTCTTCTTCGTCGCACTGTATATGGTAAGTTATAACCCTAATTTTTTCTAAAATTTTTGAATGTTAAAACCCTAATTTTTTCTAAAATTTTTGAATGTAGAAATATTCAGTATTAATATGCATAATGTAGGGTTTTTCAGTTGATTTGAACGATTTAGGGTTTTCAGTAGGATAAATTGTTGGATTGTGAACGATTTAGGGTTTTCAGTGGGTTGGATTGTGAACGATTTAGGGTTTTCAGTGAACGATTTAGGGTTTTCAGTGGGATAAATTGTTGTTGTTGTTGATTATTGTTGTTATTATTATTATCCGAATAATAATAATTTATTGTTATTGTTGTTAGGAATGGCGATTGAAGACGATGATGATGATGATCCACCGGATCCAGCAACCGAAGACTTGACTTTCTATTTTTAGCGGAAAAGGTTATTCAATATTGCAGGGATCCACCGGTGATGATGATGATCCACCGGATCCAGCAGGGAGATGACTTTCTATCCAGCAAACGATGATGATGATGATGATGATGATCCACCGGATCCAGCAGGGAGATGAAGGGTGAGACGAAAAGACAATATTGCCCCTCACGTGAGGGGCACGTGAGGGACTTAACTGAGTTTTTTAACGGGGTTGGGTCTAAAGGACAAACGGTGTAACAAGTGTACAAAAGAAAGGACACAGGGAGTTAAAAATTCAAAAAAAGGACAAAGGATGCAATTTCAGGTAAAACTAAAGGACAATCTGTGTAATTCTCTCTAAAAATAAATAAAAAATACCACCGCCTAGGACCGCTTAGGCCCGCCTAGGCTCCGCCTAACTGTCGCCTAAAGGCCAAAACGCCCAGGAATCCGACTAGGGCTAAATTCCTAGTTTTGTTCCGCCTAGGCCGCCTTCTGCAACACTGGTCCTACCTTAAAGAAGGGAAGCTGCCAGATGATGAAAGAGAAGCAAAGAGGTTGGTCATCAAAGAAAGGCAATATGTGATCGAAGATGATAAGCTCTACAAGAAGGCCTATTTGGCACCCCTACTCAGGTGTGGGCCCCAATCAAAGCGGCTACCTCATCAAGGAGGTGCATGAAGGGATATGTGGCATGCATGCCGGACCTCGTGCTGTTGTATTAAAGCTAATGAATCTCGGCTATTACTGGCCGACTATGCACAAAGATGCATTCGAGACAATTCGCAAGTGTGAAGCACGCCAATTACAAACACCAGTGAAGACCAATCTAAAGCATGATCTTATCATCTCAGCCTGGCCCTTCTATAAGTGGGGCATGGACATAGTGGGTCCCTTCCCACAGGACCCAGGGAAGCTAAAGTTCCTTCTGGTAGCTGTTGATTATTTCACCAAGTTGCCAGAGGTCAGGCCATTGGCTACCATATCTGGGAAGTAGGTGATAAACTTTGTGTGGGAACAAATAATTTGAAGATATAGGCTGCCAAGGGAGATTGTTACTGACAATGGAAAGCAATTCGCCAACAAGCCGTTCAGCACCTGGTGCTCCGAATTAGACATCAAGCAAGTATTTAGCTCGGTAGCCTACCCCCAGTCCAACGGACAGGTTGAACGCATGAACTGAAGCATTGTCGAAGGTATTAAAACAAGGCTAGGAAGATATGGCAAGAATTGGGTAGATGAGCTCCCAAGTGTTTTATGGGAGATAAGAACCATGGAGAAAACAAGCCACCGAAAAACACCCTACAACCTTGTCTTCGGAAGCGAAGCTGTAATACCGACAGAAATTGGGGTAAGCTCAAGGAGAAATGCTTGCAAAAACTTACAACACAATGACAAGGAGGTGCTACTCAACCTGGACCTCCTGGAAGAAGCAAGGGACCAAGCCTTCATCAGGGAGGCTAGATACAAAAAGAAGCTGGAAGCCTACTACAACACAAGGGTACGTTAGGAGGTCTTCAAACCAGGGGACCTTGTGTTGAGATGTAATGAAGCCAGCAGACAACAAAGTGTGGGGAAGCTAGGCCCCGATGGGAGGGTCCCTACGTCATCAAGGAGGCTCACAAAGGGGGGGTCCTATAAGCTAGCTGACCCCAATGGCAAGATGGTCCCAAGACATTGGAGTGACAAGCACTTGAAACGATTTTATGTTTAATGGTTGAAATGCTACTATGTATTCCGAACGTTATGACTAATGAAAGAACTTTGTTTTAAGAACAATTCACTTGTCATTTATCTTATCAAAGGGTGAGCCCCTCCTAACAAGGCTCCATGGGATCCGGCACTATACCTACCCATGAAACGGGGATGAGCTCCCAGGCCACAACTACTCAACAGGGAACAAGGCTGATAACCTTCCTGTATACAGGGTGAGTTCCTAATACAATCCACAACTCCATAGGACAAGTCCTAAAAGGGAAACCTAAACCCATGAAAGAGGGTGAGCTCCTCACACCAAGACAGCTCATACATGTTCACGTAAGAGTACAAAGGACGAACATTTAATATAACAACCATTAAGTGAGGTTCCAAATAAACAAACAAGCTAATAGGATAAGTATTGCATCGGCTCTCTAACTAAGTAACCTGGGCTGGATGACTGCAGCCTTCAACTCAATGTGAAAGGTTAAGGACATCCTCAGAATAAGGAAGACCATCCTGAAGATAACAAAGATTTATGAAGAATATGACAAGATCAGAAGAATTATTTGATACGGAAAACACCAAAGGTATTGTTTTTAATTATTTCTTTACATTCTAAGTGTTTGCTAATGTTTGCAGAATATCAAAAATGATGAAGAACACAAGGATAATAGCGTCAAAAGTTATTAATCTATTATTCATCAAAGGTCAAAAACAATGCCAACCCCTGATTTCATCCTAAACCAGGACCCATCCACCAGGGGTCAGCATTTCAAAGTCAGGGCTGAGAAAGGTTTGGGGCTTCGTCTTGTGAAACAAGATCCCTCCACCCCAAAATCTCTCATTGTTCATACAAATAAAAACATAAAATTGTCTAAATTATTCATAAGCCAACCATCCTAAAAAACCACCATTCCAAAAATTCTAAAAGGCTCTAGCCTAGTCATCACATCCTTCATTGCCCACTGGTTCCTTAACCTGAAACTCCTTGGACACCCCAGCATCCATCACTTCAGCCTCCGTCACCTCAGCCTCTTTACCAGCATCCTGAGGATCAGCAACAGGGATGGACTCAGACGCCACTTCCTTTCCTCCCAAACTGAGGATCTTCTCTTGCCAAGCTCCAACATCCCAGTCTTCCAGCTTGAAGTTAGGATCCTTAGCTTGCAATGCCATCCTCACTCTAGCCTGAAAAACAGAGATGGTGGCAGACTTCATCAACCCCTGCTTGTACTCTTCCATCTCCTTCTGGTGATCCCTCATGCTTTTATCTTGAGCAGACTTCACAACCTTCAGCTCAGTTTCCACCTTACCTAGTTTCTTCTCAAGCTGTTTGGTCTTATCAAGGGCAGATTTCTTCGCATCCTCAAGCTTGGCCTTAGTATCAGCAAATTCTTTGTTCATATCATCCAGGGACTTCATCAAGTACTCATGCCCCTATAAAAATGAAGAAATGAGGTAAGTATCCAAACCTTATTATATGCTAAAAATAACCATAACCATCCTCAGGATGGACAACATACCTGAAGAACAAAATGAGAAATTTTGCCTAAGATGGCATCACAACTAAGACCCTCAAAAGGATAAGTCTCTTGAGCAGAAGTACTGGCAGCCTTCCTCTTCTTAGAAGAAGCTGGAGCTTTGACCTTAGGGGCATGTGGAGGACTTGTCATCCTGGAACTGGATGGAGAAGTTATCTTGGCGGCCTTGATATCTTGACTATTGATCTCATCAAGATCGAAGTAATCAGGTTTCTTTGCTGAAACAAAAAAGCCAAACATAGGTTAATGCATGGATCAAGATAAGCATCTCCTCAGGATATGACAAAACTCACCAGACATCTCAGTAGCTCGACTTGTAGAGAAGCTTTCCTCTACTCCAAAAGTCCTTGCTGAAGCTGGTAGTTCTAGCACTGCCTTGTGTCAAATAAAAGCGTCTTCCAAGGGAGGAACAAGCTTTGCAAAACAAGCACCTGCAAAACAATAATAAGTTAGAATACCACTAACATCCTCAGGATGTGACTATCATGTTCTTTATCTAATATATTTACCACTCTTTAATCAGGATATAGGGATCTCATCCCCATAAGGAATGGAATCCCTTTTTACGAAAAAGAACTTTGATTTCCAGGGCCTGTCAGATCTCACAACATTGTGCAGAAAAGGAGGCTCTGCGTCGATAAGTTGAAGAACGTAACGACTTGATCCATGTGTTCATAACTTATATATGTATGACAGGTCACCAATTTGAAGCTGAATGCCATGAGTCTGAATGATCTTGTTACAGACTATTAAGATCCTCCAGATCTCAGGCATAGCTTGGGCTTAAGCCATTCCTGTCGCATCAAAGAATTCTTTGATGAAATCTGGGAATGGATATTTAAGGCCAAGTTGGAATGGTAAGAAGAAAAAGCAAACCCAGACAGACGAGGCAAAGTCAGACTTTGCATTCAGATCAAAAGGCCGAATAACGGCAGAATCAGGAAAAGCCCCTGATTTCTTAAGGGCTTGAATATCTTTGTCATTAAAAGTACAAATTTCTTGATGTAACACCCTAAAACCGTAATACAGAAAAATACGCAGCGGAAAATACCAACCGAAAAATTCATTTCTTTAATAACAACCTTGAATGTTTAGAAACCAAATCTACTAAGTATTTTAGGTGTTACATCTTCTATTGTTTCTTATTGCATTCAACAAAACTCATCTTTATTTGGTTAAATGACCGTGACCGCGTACAATCCGCATCCTCGCTCGATCGCCTTCCTTCCCTTGCCTTGAGAGGTAACAAAACAACCTACAATCACCACATAACCATATCATTAGTTCGGTAAGTGACTTTAGTTAATGTTTTACAACATAGTGACAGCATCCTAAGGAAGCTAGATAATCTCTTCGACTTGTCTCTCCCAAGCTCGAACTAGTTCAAAGTTACAAGCTCGAGCCCGATCTTTGGATCTAGCCTTAACATTTCATGCATTCATCCCCATCTAACTTGCATCTTCTTTACCGTTCATACAACAATGTGGTTAGTACCCAATAACAATACGTACGTATACAGGAGTTCCATGATTTCATTTCGATGTCCCACCATCCTATGATCTTAAACATTCTTACTAAGGTCAATCATGGAGCTTAGAATAACCTTAAGAATCCTTACATTCCCACATAATGACACATGATAAACCATGTTAGAAAGAGGAAACAAAACAAAAGTTTCAGGGGTCCACCGTACCTTACTCTGGCCACCGTAAGGTACGGTAGCCCTTGTTTAAGTTTCTACCGTAAGGCAGTAGAGGTTCACCGTCAACTTTCTGATGTCCACCGTACCTTACTCTGGCCACCGTAAGGTACGGTAGCTTCTGCACATTTGGCTTATTTTCTTCATTTCCTTGCCCGCTTTCCCCCAATCTTTGAACGCCTTTAAACTCATGTTCAAGGCCATTCCTAAAGGCACTTGGGGACTTGTTAAACACCATTCAATCATGTCTATAAAATTCCATTTCATACGATTAAGTCCCCCTTTCGGTTGATTAAATGCTTATGCTATTATTACCCAAATAGACCCGTTGAGGTCATAGGTTACACAAATCATTACTTGACCATTCAAGAATTGTAACAATCATATTACCAACCCATTGGACACTTATTTGGCTGAAAACACCATCCGGTTTGTTTAGTTACGACACGGTTCTTAGATTTAACATCTAATGAACCTTTAAATTCCCAAAATGCCCTTGAAGGCAACAACCCAATCTAACCACCCGAAGGCGACACTACTTGGTTTAATTCAATTGTTTTAGACCCATTACCAAGCTTCTTACCTTGGAACAACTATAATCTACCTACTCCTTCAAGATTCCCATCCTATATGAACATAATTCAATATCATAGATGCGAGTTCAGTTCGGAAATCACTTACCTTAAGTTCTCGAAGTTCATGCTTGTTTACTTGCCTCATCTTGACCCATTAGCTTCCCATGCTTGAGTCCATCATTTCTACCCTTTCATATCATCATGTTCACATCATCGTTAGCATACATGTTCATTCATAACCAATCATATCCAACTCATAAATCACATTGACTTGCATAGGTTAATTTCTAACATGCATATAACATAGCTTCCCACCCTTTTTGATTTATCATACAAGCAATTAAACTCAACATCATACATGTCACATAACCAAGCTAACGTGTCTTACACGAAATCCTCAATCTCACAATCATGCTAGACAACATACCCCATTATTTCCACGTCAGTTGACTTTCCAGAAAGTCAACTTTCAACAATACAAACTTTCTTTTTACAAACATATGTCCATATTAACATAATAGGTTGTATGAAATTCACCATAAACATCATGTTCGTATCTCGTTAACATACAAGATCATTCATCTTACCAAATAAACCCAACACATTGTCGTGCATCATATTATTTAAACATAGTGTACATGCTACTAACTCATACTTCTTACCGAATCATACAATCAACTAATTCCCCACATGATTACCTTCTAAGACGCAATCCTCATGTTAACCTACTATCAATTGCACCAATTATCACATTACTTTCATACTTGTCGAGTCTTGCATACAAATTTACACATTATAGGACACACGTACAACCATAAGATCACTTATGTGCATACATACATACCTACATACAATCCATTCTAATTCACACATGGTTTCCATCGAAACACATCCTTTATGTTAATTTACTAACAATCATCATATTCCATTCATTTCCATCAAATACTTGCATGCAAGTTCATCTAGACATTTCATCAAACACATGGTGTGCGTACAACATTCTAAGCTCAATGTACAATTATTTCATGCTTAGCTTCTTACTTGATGTTATCAATTACCATGTTTCTTCCCTACATTACATACCCTTCATACAATAGTCATCAAACATAGCAATTCATCATTTTCTTTCCAATCTATTTATCCCATTTGTTCAAGAATGATCATGGGTAAAAACCCCCACTTTTCTTGAACATGAACCCTAAATAAAAAGTGTCAAATGAGATCATTAATTCATAAATGACACTAGATTAGTGCATCAAAACATGAATTCAGCCATCTAATACTTACAATTTACCCAATTTAGGGTTAGTCATCAAAACCCACCAATAGCTTCAACCAAGAAGTTTCATGATAAACAATGGGTACTTACTTGATGCTTAGGAGGTGATGAACACTTCTCCAATCTCAGATCATACATGCAAAATCCCCATTTTCCCTTGTTTACTAGAGGTAGAATGCACACACACACACACACACACACTCATATACACAAACACACACATTCTCCTGAAGTGTGTGTGTGTGTGTCACATATATCCTCCCACCATAATGTAGGTGGTGTTTTATTTTTGGTTATTCCCAAATTCAGCCCTTCTAGTTTGATACCCTTCCAACATTGACTCAAACCTTATTAAAATTCTACATAGCTTGTGTATCTATCTAGGATAGGTGTTTAGTTATTTCACCCCATGCCATAGCACATTAAAACATGCTTCTAAGTTAAAGTTCGGATCTTGGGGCGTTACACTTGATCAGGTTCTTTGATCAAGTTTTGGGGTGTGAAATCCTTAAGGATTCCAACACTCCCGAGAGCTCTTGTTAATTTTTTGCTCATTCTAAAAATTGATTTGAAAGACTTTTTTGCAGGGATAAGAGAAGAAGAAAACGAGAAAGAAGCAAAGTAGTTACCTTTTTTAATAATCTCAGTTGATTATAAAGAAGGAAGAAAAGCCTAGATATAGGCGGCAGGATATGATGAGGCGTAACGGTTGTTGAGGGTGAAAATCCTCAGAATGATTTTACCTTATATCCCTAATACAGCATCCTCAGGATAAGGATCAGACAGACTTCGGGATGTAAATATTCTTCGACATGTGCACATCCTGAAGATGAACTAACAATTTATGTTTACATGATATGATTGTAGGAATGGAGTCATGACTTTATTTCAACAACTGTTAGTCTAACATCAGTCAAAGACTATCAAAGAATAAAGAAGACACGCTTGCCAACCAAGTTCAAGACCAAAGAAGAGGTCAAACCCGTAACCGTCTCTCATTGAATATAGGCGAATAAAGAGGAAACTGCCATCCAACGACTATATTCTGTTGAATCTCACTTAACGTTCACCTGAAACAGTATCTATCAACATTAAAGGAGCTTAACTACATAGCAGATCTTACGGGATTCATTATTTACTTCATTGTACTATATAAATGGGGGTGTTGGACGAATATAGGACACATTGCTTACACTATAGCTACACACATACACGTAGCTGCTTAGAAACACTTACACAATCATTGTAATCTTAGAACACTCGTCCATTCACTCATCCAAAGTTGTATCTTTTCACCAAATTAATATTAACAAATAAGGCAGGGGCCTAGTCTCCTCCCGAGGTTTTATGCCGGCGATCTACAACTGATCAAGGGCTTTCCTCGTAGATCGAGTGTTGTTCTTTGTCTTTTATTACTTTATTTGATCATTCCTTGAGTTTAACAGCAGTTCCATCCCGAGGATATAACTGTCCATCCCGAAGCAAACTTAAGCCATCCCGAGCATAGTTGTCACTTATTTATTTCTTATTGCATCCTGACTAAGCATTTTCAGAATATAACTAGTTTTAACAATAGATTTACACTCTTAGCACTCTGCCTCACAATTTCTAATTTGGAATACAAAATTATTTCTACTAGGTAATTTTTGACCAAAACAACGGTCATCACGAGGATTTAGCCTAAAAAATAGCCGTTAGGATCTTGAAACATGGAAAGATGAACCCCTCAATTGAGAAAAATATTTTTACCGTTGAGATAACGGTAACCTATTTTTGGGGACAATTGTTGAGGGTGAAAATCCTTAGAATGATTTTACCTTATATCTCCAATATAGCATCCTCAGGATACTGAAGGATCAGACAGACTTCGGGATGTAACTATACTTCAACATGTGCGCATCCTGAAGATGGACTAACAATTTATGTTTACATGATATAATTGCAGGAATGATACGGACTCACAGCTATTCTCCAGCGACTCTTTGTCAAACATCAGTCAAAGACTATCTAGAATAAGGAAGCCATGCTTGCCAGCCAAGTTCAAGATCAAGGAGGAGGTCAAACCCGTAACCGTCTTCCATTTAATATAGGCGAATAAAGGGGAAACTGCCATCCAACGACTATATTCTGTTGAAGCTCACTTAACGTTCACCTAAAACGGTTTCTACCAACATTGAAGGAACTTAACTACATAGCGGATCTCACGGGATTCATTATTTACTTCCTAGTATTATATAAATGGGAATGATGGACGAGCATAGGACACATTGCTATCACTAGAGCTATACACTAACACTTAGCTGCTTAGAACACTCACACAATTATTGTAATCTTAGAACACTCATCCACTCATTCATCCAAAGTTGTAATCTTTTTTACCAAATTAATATTAACAAACAAGGCAGGGGCCTAGTCTCCTCCCAAGGTTTTATGCCGGCGATCTACAACTGATCAAGGGCTTTCCTCGTAGATCGAGTGTTGTTCTTTGTGTTTTATTACTTTATTTGTTCATTCCTTGAATCTGCCAACAGTTCCATCCCGAGAATATAACTGTCCATCTCGAATCATACTTTTGCCATCCCGAGCATAGTTGTCACTTATTTATCTCTTTTGTATCCTGATTAAGTATTTTCAGAATATAACTAGTTTTTACCTTTTATTTACACTCTTAGCACTCTACCTCACAATTTCTAATTTGGAATAAAAAATTATTTCTACTATGTAATTTTTGACCAAAATAATTTGGCGCCCACCGTGGGGCAAGTGGTGCTATTTTGAACAAAAAGCTTTGTTAAAAACTTTTTTCCAAAAACAACCTACCTTATAAAAAACTTGACAACTATGTCTTCTTCCCAAAAAACTATTTCCTCATCCATGCCATCTTCAACCTCTACCAGAAATGTTGCACTGCCACCTCCACCTGCATTCTCAAAGAGTGTTACTTCCCAGATTCCACCTAGACCAGCAATGGGGACATCTGGATCTTCTCCTCCTGTTTTCGTATCAAATGATGAGCTCCTTTCCATGTTTTCAATGGTGAAGGATCAAATGCAACAACAGCAGGAGGCTAACAGGATGATAATGAGAGAGATACAATCCCTCAAGACATCCTCGAAGAGACCAACTGAAGACATGGGGACGCCGTTACAGCCAAGGGTGTTGGATTTCAATTCTAGCATCTCTGGAGGTGTTCATCAAGGAGATTTCATCCCCATGAGCACTGGGTTTTGTGCTCCAGAAATGACTACTGCACCCAGGATGGCAACCACCAGGGATCCAGGATATACACCTGGGCCATCCCAAGGATATAACAATAACCGTAACAATTTAAGTTCCAGTACTTATACTGCTAATGATGTTGCTTCTTTGCAGGATACAGGAATAAGTCCTCATCTAGCAAGGGAGCTACAGAAGATCAAAGACATGGTATCGAGTGTACCAGGGATAGTACAACCTATCCCCGAGGTATCCTCAGCATGACATAGGGTGTCGAGATTTGCACCCCCATATGTGATGCAGAGATCCCAAAACGGTTTCAAACTCCAAGCATGAAGCTCTATGATGGATCTACAGATCCTGATGAACATGTGGCTCAATATAGGGAAAGGATGGAAATAAATCCAATCCCTGCCAATCTAAAATAAGCATGCTTATGCAAGGGATTTGGTTCAACTCTCACTGGTCCAGCCTTTAAATGGCTCCTAAGTGTTCCTCCCTATTCTATTACTTCTTTTGCACATTTAATTAACATTTTTAATAATCAATTTTCTTTTAGTCGAACGTTTGACAAGTGATCTATACAGGGTGACTCAACCACAAGGGGAATCACTAAGAGAATATATTACTAGGTTTGGAAAGGAAGCACTTGACATCCCAAACCTGGATGTCACAACAGCAGTGCAGGCATTCAAGATGGGGCGGCAAAGAGATTCACCATTCTACCAAGAGTTGGTGATGAATCCTTGCAGGAATTTGGATAAAGTCAGGAACAGAGCTTTGAGATTAATCCGACTTGAGGATGATAAGAAGATACAAGAGAGGATAGAGTCATCCTCAAGATATAACCATCCTAATCGAAAGTCCACTCCCACATACGAACCATACAAGCATAAACCATATGCTAGACCTGATAATAAAAAGGTCAATGTGGTAGAGGATGACGATGAGGATGATTGTCCTAAATTATCAGATTATTGTTTTTCTGTGGATGTAACATGATTGATGTATGCCATGAAGAATCTAGGGGACAAAGCAATATGGCCGAAGAAAGATAACTAGACAGGATGGAAGAACAAATCAAAATGGTGTGCCTTCCACAAAGATTTCGGTCACACCACTGAAGATTGCATCGCCTTAAGGAAGGAGATAGCATATCTTTTGAGCAAAGGTCACCTTAATGATCTCCTAAGCAAAAAGAAATCAAGGACTCAGGATGGCACCAACATCCCAGAAAGAGCAGCATCCCCACCTAAGGATGCTGGTATTATTAACTTTATTTCAGGTGGATCAGACATTTGTGGAACCTCATATTCAGCTGCTAAAAGACACGCGGCGGAAACAAAGTCAGAAAAAGGAGAAAGACCTACAAAGACGACCATCCTGACAACCTCTAAAGTGATCCGCTTTGAGGAAGAAGACCGAGAGAACATTCTTGACCCTCATCATGACGGTTTAGTTATTACTTTATATATTGCTAACCACTTTGTTCGCAGGATTCTTGTAGATGGAGGAAGTTCAATGAATATCATCCAGCTTGAAGCCCTCAAAAGAATGAACATCCCGGAATCTAAAATAGTTTCCAGATCGTCAGTCCTCGTGGGCTTCAGTGGGGAAACTAAGAGCACTGTGGGTGACATTAAGCTACCAGTATATGTAGAAGGAGTGAACTCTATCCAGAGATTCTGTGTGATAGATTGTGAGCGAAAGATTTTGACTAAAACAGGATTATTTAATCATACATGTTACAAAACCAGGTGCGGAAACCCTAGCTTTGAACAAACTGATAAAAACTCAAATCAAAACACAATCAATATCATTTTCAACGGTTTTCATAGATTAACTTTTGCATAAACTTGATTACAATGAGTTTTAGGTTAATCTAGAACACACACAAACACTCTCAATCTATCCTAGAACCTGACCTCAAAACACACACAACTAATAACTCTCTATGCATTACAAAATCACAATTTCTATTTATAGGGACTGCACATTCGCCCGTTTGCACTGGTCGAATGTGGACTTCTTCCACATTCGCCCATATGCAGGGTACGAATGTACATCTTCTGTCAAGCTCCTTTCACCTTCGCCCAGAAGTCTTCTACCTTCGCCCATAATAGCCTACCTTCGACCATACCATTTCCACCTTCTATCCATCAGCATTCTAACATATGTTAATATCCAATCATTAGTTGCAAAAAGCATCTACAAACTCCCCCTCGGCTATTGATTTGATCGTCTTCTGTCTTCGTCCATGGCTTTGTTCAACAACTTAATTCTGAGCTGTTTCTTCTGCTCTTTGGTCATTTCAGGCTCTAACTTTCTCTTCACCGGTTTCGACACATTTGCCATCTTCACCATCTTGCCAAGTTTGTTATCCAAATTACTCCCCGCATTTATATCATATGCAAAACATACTCCAACCACTTGAGTATACTTCTTTGCTTGATCAGCGTCATTTGGCTCATGATGAATCGGATTATAGAAAAGCATGATGATGTCTTCGAAAGTACAGTTAATCAACCACATCGGATCAAATACGTGAACATGCTTGTATTTGTCCTTCCCGTCTCTCAACACTATCACCGCTTCAGCCTTCCTCCAATCATAGTACCAGAAAATAAAGTCAGCACTGAAATGTTGTGGCATGGGCATTAAAGGTATTTTCTTCATCACTTCAGGTGCTTTATATATCAAAGTAACCCGCTTCAGCTTGGGTTTAGGATCAATATCCCGATGAACTTTCCTTCTAGGATATTGAGGCTTGAATCTATTCCATCTTGTTCTGCTTTCCCAAACCAGCTTGTCTGCACACAAACCGACATGTGTATTATTCACTGAAGCACCCGACATAGGGAATCTGCATAAATCTCTGACCGCCCAGTACGGTAGAGTTAGCAAATCAATGAACCTATAAAAGTATAGAATTCCTGATTCCCATTTAGCAGCTAGACACTTCAATCTGCCCAAATATGTCCACCCGAGAGCTCTGCCTTTGAACTTGGCGTTGTGAAATCTATAGAAATTTCCTTGAGCTTCAGGCTTCGGTCGGTTCTCATCCATTTCTCTCAATTTCTTCAAATAACTCTTCAACTCATCAGATTGATTTGAAGATTCTTGCTTATCAGCACCAAATACTTTCTCCACAAATTCTGCACTTCTTTGTTTAGCCTTCTTCTTCGCCGAAGTGTTTGGAATTTCAGTAAAATCAGGAAATACCACATCTTCATCAGTTTGTCTGAAGTACTGTGGATATTCCTCATGCGTTATGTCTTCAATTTCCACTTCCTCAAACTCAGGAGTATTCTTATCATCTGAGTGACTTCCAATATCCTTTTCAGGAATATCTGGAATCGACTCATCTACTATAAACTCCTCAAATGTTTTCCCTACTCTCTGTGCAAGTCCATCCAAAATTTCCTTTGCCACAGAAGCAGGTACTTCACCTTCTTCTAAATCAAGATCGTTGTATTCCAATTCATATCTCATGTCATCTGTTTGGAATATCTCAGCAAAACGACTTGTGAACTCTATCTTCCATTCTCTTCTTTCCAACATGTCTTTGTACACTTGTTTAGCATCATCAGTCAAAGATCTCACCTTTTCATTCCAGAAGATACTTTCATCTGAATCAACGTTCTCACCTTTCTTTTTCTTCGAACTTGATTCTCCAGTATCTTTCTTTTTAGGTGTTCTCTTCTCAAATGTAAACTTTGACGAATCATCTCCTCCATCATTATCATCACTCTCATCACTACTATCATCTTCTTTTTGACTTCCCGACCCATCTGCATCATCATCATCATCATTCTTATCATCCTCATCATCACTTTTCTCTGACTCTTCATCGTCCTCATCATCATCTTTTTCTTTATCCGATTCAGATGGTTCAAAATCAACCTGTTCTTCTTCTTTTTCTTTATCTTCTTCACCCTCCTTCAACTTGGGTGCAACATTGTACAATTTATCAATCAAATCACTAAGGCGTTTGTTCTCAGCCTTTAGTTCTTTGTTGTCTTCTTTTATCAACTTTAGCCTGTTCTTGTTTCTTGAACATTTTCCTTCAAGCTTCTTGTTCTTTGCTTCAAGCTTCTTTACTTTCTCGTCAATCTCATCTTGATTTGACTTTGAAGCTACTACAATCTGAAGCATCTTTTCTTCATTCTGTTTGAACTTGGCAATTTCAGCTTGTTGAGCCACTATCATTTTCATCATGTCATCCATCTTCTTGTTCACCTGCTTCATTACATCATCATCCACAGTGACTTTCTTAGCTTTGGATCTTGATGGCTCAACTTCAGCTTCCTTTTCTTTTTGAGGCTTTCTAAACATATCAAGTACATTATCCAGTGCTACATTGAATTCATCAACTGGTAATGTTTCTGCCTCTTTAGATTTCTTCTGTTTCTTAGTGACCGGTGAAGATAACTTTGATGACGTACCAGCATCGGGTACTCTTTTACCTCTCAAGAGCTGGGCTAACTCTTTCTCTCTCAACTGCTTAGTACTTGTCTTTTTAGCCATGGTCTTGTGCTTAGGCTTGGGCAAGTTTACAACCACAGTCTCTCCTGCATTCAACTCATCCATATTCACACCTAAACCTTCATCTTCAGCATCAACAGACTTCTTACTTTTCTCAGCTTCTGCAATTGATCTGTTTAATGATTCAGACTCACCAACCATAGTGGCCTTACGTTTGGTGGCCCTAACATTTTCAGCATCAGAATCCCACTGTTCCTCTTCCTCAGTTTCTTCTGAATCCACTGATTCTTCATCCACCAAACCAGTACCTTTCTTTGCAGTTGTTTTCTTTCTAACCACCTGTTGCTTAGAGCTCCCTTGATCAGTCTTTCCCTTACCCTTCCCTTTGGCTCCGGGATTGACCACTTGCCTCTTCCTCTTAGTATTAGCATCTGCATATACTAAGGGATCATCATTATCAGAATCACTATCAGGATGCCTAGCCGTGTTCTTTCCAGGATCAGAATAATCCTCTTTGGCTAAAGCTCCAAACAACCTTCTGTATGGTGGCCTTTCATTGTCTGGCACACCCTTGTAGCCCTTCATTCTAACCAACGTTCGAATGTTCATGTGATCTTGACCAAGTATCTGTGTCGGATCCTTCCTCAAATTAGGATACTTGTGATCAAAGATCATCATCAGGAATCTAGGGTATAACATGAAATACTTCTTCTTCAATCCCTTTAACATTTCCAGCATGTGATCCAATATCATCCCAGACACGTTGAATGGTTTGTTGAGAGTCAACGCAACCAACAACGAACTCAAGCTTCTCCTCATCACATCATAACCTCCACTAACACATCCAAACACATGGATTATGACATGTGCAAAATATTTGAATTGCACACTCAACTTCCCTTTGTGCATCGAACCATCAGTGATAGCTCCTTTATATTTCATTCTGAGGAAACATGCCTTCTGTTCAGTCCATGATAGTTCTCTTGGATCTTCACTCACTTCAAACTTTATCTGGAGAGCTTCTCTGATATCAGACTCTGTAATAAACATCTCCATGTCTTGTATCTTGCTCTTTATGATAGTCTGATTATCCCAAAAGTCATACTTCGCGTTATTGTAGAAGTCTTCAACTATATCCTTGTAGATAATAGTCGGAGTTGCCAAAGCATACACAACTCTGCTTCTTTTCAAGAACTTGATAATATCAGCAAACTCCACGTTCTTTTCCACGTCTCCCAGATAAGCACAGCAATTATGAGTTTTCTCGAACGGCCATTTGCTTTTGCTTGACGATTCTCCTTCCTGAATATTTTCTGGGACTGGATCTGTGACAACAGTCTCTACTGGTATCTCAATATTTTCTTGTTCCTCAGCCATCTGTTCATCAAAATCAGAATGAAACGTCAAAACACAAAAACGACAAAATTTCAAAATTTTAAGATTTTAGAATTCCACATTCGCCCATTATTATAGGGTCGAATGTGAGTTTTATGGTTCGAATGTAAAACATTTTGGTCGAATGTAAAAAGGTTTTGAATTAAAAGTACATTCGCCCGTATTGAAGTTATATTCGCCCAAAATCTTCCACCTTCGCCCGTTTCTAGACCCGAAGGTAGAACCTGTTAAACCCTAAAAATTTAAAAATTTTCCAATCTTGTTTTTAACACTTGATTTTGATTAGAATGTATACTAATATGGCCGATTACCCTTCGTGAATCATCAATTGTCCATTAATTTCAATTTACATCTGTTTTAAAGATGAATTAGGTTAAAACTGTTCTATTCGATCCATTGATTATTCAAACGTTGTTAAGAACCTAATTCATTCACACATCTCCCCCTAAAACTGATGTACATTGAAATGAAAACAAAAACAATCATCAAAAACTAGTCTAAGACCCATAATTCTTAAACCCTAGGTACGGTTCTAAAAACGACGAGTGTGGCCTCATTCTAGCTCCATTACCTGTGATTTCAGTAGCAAAATGATCAGTAAGTGATAGGGAATCAAACGCACAAGAGCAAAGAATCAAAGCAACAAGGTGACTTTAATCGAAAGAAAAATTTGAAAAACATAATGAAGGTTCGAACCTGTGAATTGTTTATATAGGAAGGCCACCTTCGACCGTTTTGGTGGTCGAATGTGGGTATATTCCACATTCGCCCAAAACTTAATTGGCCGAATGTAAAACTGTTTACCCGAATGTGAAGTTTGTATAAACAAACCCACATTCGCCCATTTTGAACAACCGAAGGTGAAGATTTTTCCACATTCGACCCAATTAAGGGGCGAATGTGAAATGGAAAAATCTGAAAATTTTGCCAAATCACAAATTCGAATCCCGTTCAACATTTTTCAATCTGTTAAGCTTCCAAAACTCATATTTTCACATTTTGAATGATACAAAGCCCAGATGGTGTTATCAAATCTCAGAAATTGACCATCAAGCATCCCCGGTTATCAAAAATAAAACAGAAATGCAAAAAGTTTGGATTTTTCTGAAATTTTATCAAAACACACCTAAAATCTTTTTGGATTTTGTATCTTTTTGACAATAAAAGTAAATTGCAACAAAGTAAAATGCATCAAAATAAAATGAATGCAGTAAATATTTAGTGAAATCCGGTAAGAGGATCATATCAGTTTTCTGAGAAATCTGATCACAGCGTTGATCTTTTTTTGTTTAATATTATCATTAGAAACCATATGTGACACGGCAATTGCTGATATTGTGGTCCACGTAAGCTCACATGCAGACAATTACGCAATGCTTTAAAATGATACGAGTTAGGTGTATTAGACTAACACGATGTGGTGCCCACACACACGACATACTCCCGTATCAAGTAATTGCACAAAGCTTCGTCGTAACGCGTGATTATGCCAGAGTTATCCGTAAAAGTTACAAAGTATATAGCACAGAGGTGTACAGGTCAGCAAACGAATGCAGCAGAGTAACATGTGCGTATACACTAGGTTGAGGCTGATATTAACCACTGATTTGCATCAGATGATCAATACGATGTAATAATGATCTTTGATCAATTAAAACATAAAGTTCCTCAATTCGGTAACTTCCGGTTTTGGCAATTAAGCTCTTTTAGCAAATATTCTGATAAAACTAGGTCCGTAAATCAATACGACAAAAGTTTAATCAGAATATCCCGGATAACCATAACATAACGACCCGAAACCTCAGATTTTGGCAATCCTATCAAACGAAATTACGGTACTAAGACAATATGCCCATGAGGTGTTCAGCCACAAACGCGTAGTTCGTTATGTTTGTATCACTAATGCACGCAATATTTAGTCTACGAAGCCTATCAGCATATCACACGTAGTCAACATACGCCTCATTAAACTATACAATTCTTTAGCCTGTGTCAGATCCCCACTGATGTACTATCATTTCCTCTTTTTATCCAGGAAATCATTTTTGATTTTCTAATTTTTTAGGTCTTTTTGAATTTTTCAATGTTTTTGGTTTTTCTGATAAAATGGCTCCCCCTAAAATAAAGAACATATTTTTGGGTTTTTAATTTTTCTGAAAAACAATAAAAACAAAAAAATTTGAAAGAAACAATCCACTCGAAAGCATCAACTTCTTTGAGGATTAAACAATCCCCTCGAAAGCATCAACTTCTTTGAGGATTACGATAGTAAAGAGAAATTCCCAATTAGCAAAGAGAAATTCCCAATTAGCAAAATATTAAAAACTAAAACTAAAAAGCGATAAACCGAGGTGCCGATTAGTCCTGTTTTTCCTTTATATTGTTTACTTTTAAAAGATATTCAAAGCGGGATCTGTCAAAAGCTTTTGTAAACAAATCTGCACGTTGGTAGTCAGTATGGATTTTGACCATATCTATCAATTCTTTAGCGTAACAATCACGGATAAAATGATATTTGATCCGGATATGTTTCGCTTTAGAATGATTTTCAGTATTTTTAGTTAATGCGATTGCTGCTTCGTTGTCACAGTGTATAGGGGTTTTAAGAAACTGCAAACCGTAATCCACCATCTGCTGTTGGATCCAGAGTACTTGCGAACAGCAACTCGAAGCTGCAATGTACTCGGCTTCACAGGTAGATAGCGCCACGGAAGTCTGCTTCTTGCATTGCCAGGTGATTAACCTGCTCCCTAAAAACTGGCAACCAGCTGTTGTAGATTTGCTATCTTTGTCACAGCCGCCCCAATCTGCATCACTAAAAGCAATAAAATCAAAATCATCATCATTAGGGTACCAAAGTCCTTTTGAGGGACAACCCTTCAGATATCTAAGGATACGCTTGACCGCCGTCAGATGACTTTGTTTCGGCTTCGATTGATAACGGGCACAGAGACACGTTGCGTACATAATATCTGGTCGAGACGCCGTCAAATACATCAGAGATCCGATGATTGCTCTATATGTAAATGGGTCCGTCAGCTCCCCCTTAGCGTCCACTCCATTCCCGTGATTGGGCTGAATCGGGGTATCCATCGGCTTGGAGTCCTCCATCTGGAACCGGCTCAAGATGTCGGAAACGTATTTCGTCTGGTGAATGAAGATCCCGTCGGGTCTTTGGTCCACCTGCAAGCCTAGGAAAAACTGCATCTCCCCCATTGCGCTCATTTCGAACTTTTCCTGCATGACAGTTTCGAACTCCCTGCATAAAAGCTCGTTAGTTGAACCAAATATTATATCATCAACGTAAATCTGCACTAGAAGCAAATCATCTCCCGTCTTCTTCGTGAAGAGGGTGCAATCGACGAGGCCGCACTTAAATCCTTTGGAGATGAGGTATGTACTTAGCTCCTCGTACCACTGTCGCGGAGCCTGGTGCAAGCCATATAGAGCTTTGTTCAGCACGTAGACCTTATCCCGGTGGATTGGGTCCTCAAAGCCTGGTGGCTGCCCGACATAAACCTCTTCCTTGACTTTCCCGTACAGAAATGCGCTCTTAACGTCCATTTGATACACTTTGAATTTCTTGTATGAAGCAAACGCAAGGAACATCCGAATAGCTTCAATTCGTGCTACCGGTGCATAGATTTCGTTATAATCAATCTCTTCGATTTGATGGAAACTCTGCACGACCAATCTAGCTTTGTTACGAACAATAACCCCACGATCATCCTTCTTGCACTTAAACACCCATTTAGTGCCGATCTTCTTCCTATCTGGTGGCAAATCCGTGAGCGTCCAAACTCCCAATTTCTGGAATTGTAATAACTCCTCCTGCATAGCTTCAACCCAGGCATCATCCTTCAAAGCGTCCTTGTATGTCCTTGGCTCTACCTGCGACACATAACACGCAAACGACCAATCATTTTGACTACCAGATTTTTGAATTTTGGCATATAAAGCTAAAGCACCAAAACTCTCTGGCGAGTTAACGCTTCTCAGCTGCCCTCTGGTCATAACACTGCTTCCAGGATCACCGATAACTTGCTCCAGCGGGTGAATACGATGAATCCGAGATTCCGGATAATCAGGTACAGTAACTCCCGTCTGAACAGTCAAGTTCTCTACAGCATCCAGATCATGACCCGTATTTGATGATGAAGCAACATCTGAAGTTGGAGTTTGGTTCACTGGTGGTGCCTCTGGTTCTTCTGCATGTTCAAGAATGACTTCTTCAAATTGTTCATCTTCAGATTCTGAAGAGTCTAATGAAGTTGAAGCCTCTTGAAACACTTCCTCCTCTTGTATAGGAGCATTGGTATCATTAGAAGCTGGTAGGGGGTTCACGGTGATCGGACGCACCAACGGTGAAGTAGTTGCGTTTTCACACTCATAAAGTAATCTAATAACAGCTTCTTCAACCAAGCTATCTAGATTGAATGATTCAAAGAAATCTTTGTAATCAAACATCCAATCAGGACCCGTGCCTTGCAAATTTTGAGTATATCGTTGAACTTCCACATTAGCCCAATCCTCCACTCGACGAGTTCGCTTGTTGTATACCCGTTTGAGCGGGGTTGCATATCCAACAAAGTATCCCTCCTCAGCTTTAGGACTAAACTTCTCGCTTGGATTCAACATCGTGCATGGCGCCCCAAAAGGTTCTAGATACTCTAAGTTCGGCTTTCTTCGGTGTAACAGCTCATAAGATGTTTTACCAAACTTCTTCACTGTTAGAACCCGATTAAGTGTGTAGTTTGCTGCATAAATTGCCTCATTCCAGAACATTACCGGAAGATTTGAATCAGCGAGCATTGTTCTAGCCGCTTCAATTAGAGTCCTATTCTTTCGTTCAGCAACACCGTTCTGTTGTGGGGTGTACGGAGCCGAATATTCATGATGTATCCCTTTGCTTTCACAAAGTTCATCCATCTTGGCGTTTTTGAACTCCGTCCCATTGTCACTCCGAATTCTTTTTATCTTCACATTGTAGAGATTCTCCAATCGAGTGAACAGAACTTTCAAGTTGTTAAAGGTGTCACTTTTATTCTGCAAACACATCACCCATGAAAATCTTGAGTAGTCATCAGTGACAACTAAACAATAAAGCTCCCCAAGATGACTTTTGCGCTTGACCGGTCCGAATAGATCCATGTGCAATCGCTCATGTGGCATCTCTACAGAGTTAACCTTCTTCACTTTGTGGGACTGTTTGTGTTGCTTCCCCTTCTTACAACTCACACACTTGTCATTCAGATGGAAATGTTTCACGTTGACTCCATCGACAAGCCCATTTCTCACAAGTTGGTTCATTTTTCTCAGATGAATGTGCCCCATTCTTCGGTGCCACATTATCGATTCTTTCTCTGTCGCTTTTGATAGAAAACATGTTATTTGCCCCTGTGATGTCATCGCCTTGGACATATCAAGAATATAGAGATTGTTGACGCGAGGTGCCTTCAACATTATCCACTCCTTTGGAATTTTGAAGCCCGGTTTGAGAATATAGCAGGATTTGTCATCAAAATGCACAGAAAATTGTTTATCACATATTTGACTGACACTCAACAGATTATAATCAATCTGTTTCACATAAGAAATCCGCTCAAAGCTCACTATCCCGTTACTCACGCTTCCCTCCATTGTGA
Organism: Ambrosia artemisiifolia; assembly: GCA_032199755.1. NCBI lineage: Eukaryota > Viridiplantae > Streptophyta > Magnoliopsida > Asterales > Asteraceae > Ambrosia > Ambrosia artemisiifolia. The sequence goes on along the minus strand of CM063526.1, from coordinate 27,056,346 downwards.
TATATCCACCTTTATTTCCAGCGAATGCAACATACCCTCCATTGATGTTCTTCACGTCGAACAACAACGCAAGATCCCCTGTCATGTGGCCTGAAGCTCCACTATCAACAATCCAAAGACTGCTAATAGGGCCAGCTGAAGCTCCCTGCACACAAAAAGTAAATCATTTAGTTCTTTCGGGGGACCCAAGCCTGAGTCTTGGGTCTTGGAACATCGGTTTTCACAGAAACATTTTCACAAACATTTTCAACAACTTTTTGATCAATCTTTTTCTGATTGTTCAAAACAGTTTCCTTTTTCTCATTAGCCTTTGAAGTAGAGGCTCCTGGAGTACCATTGGGTGACCAAGATTGTTCAGACCTTTTCAAGATACGAATCTGAGATTTTGGGTTCTCAGTTGGTTTCTGAACATTGTTAACAAATGTAACTTTCTTGGTTACCTTATCTGATTTAACAGACTTAGGTCCAACATTTGATTTGACAATTGGTTTAGGTGGAACCTTTTGTCTATCAATTGTTGTGTTCACCACAGGCTTCCTCCATGATTGTTCCATAGCAATCCGATTTCTTCGATCATATTGAATTGGACGATTGTTCCTCATTTGATGAAAATTGTTTTGATTATAAAACTGTTGTTGTTGAGGAACAACTCGTCTGTGTGGTGGAACATAATGATCAATCGGTTTTCTCATGGAATTCCTCACTTCAACCTCGTGCCTTTTATGTCTTACATATGGACACTGAGCAAGTAAATGCCCTCGTTCCCCACATTTAAAGCATGCACGGTACTCTTCAAAAACATTCGGAGCATTTGGTTGAGCAAATGATCTAACAGGATATTGATCATTGTACTGTTGATTCCTCAAACTCTCGGGGAGTGGCCCTTTTGAGTAAGCAGGCTCATGAAAACCATTAGCTCTGTTTTTGGGTCGTATGAACTCTGTGACATGGACCTTTGGTTCTTGAGGAACATCCAAATACAATTTCTTTAAAATTGCTGGTGGAATCTCATTTGTTCTCTCATGTTTTGGGAACCAAATGGTGCTTTCTTGCCAAATCTTTTCTATTTTAGCATAGTTAGCATTTTTGATTGGAAATTCCTCATCAGAGATGATTTTATCGGATCCTTCCATCCGATAAAACACCTTGACAGGTTTGTCACACTGTTCATTCTTAACACTCTTTTCAAGATCTTTCTTTACCACCCTTTTCTCAAGATCTTTCTTAACAACATTCTTTTCAGACTTTTTCTCACGATGAGCATTTGCCATCGGATGCACAAGTTGAGATGGTGAAACTGGTTCATTTGCAATGATGTGATTTTCTTTTGGAATTTCACATGCATTAACAGTTTGATTACAACCAGTATCATCACTCTCAGAGTCTGAATCCACACTTTCAGCAGTAACACCCTCATCATTCAAACCTAAAATCGGTCTCACATCGGAATGTGGATCACCAATACTCGAGGTATTAGATTCATTTTCCGATGATGAGTCTGATTTTACCGAGCTCTCCGGTGTCACTTGATGACAATTATGGTTTTCAAAAAGAACCGGAGATGGCACAGACTTGTAATTAGTGGTTTGATCATCAATGATGTGGTCTACCACATAAGCAATGTGCTTATAACTTTCTAACTTTTTGTTTACTTTCTCAGCAAAGCATTTGATGGCGGCCATTTCCAACTTGGTATTTTCAATTTCATTGATATAGTTGTTAATTGCAAGTTGTTTCAATGATAAAGTATTTTTCAAGTCGGAAATGTCCTTTTTATAGCCATCTAATACCTTGTTGAAAGCATTCAACTCTTTGCGAGTAGATTGACTGTTCATGATAGCACTATCACGTTGAACACGGAGTTGTTTGTTCTCCTCAGTCAATCTATCACATGTACCACAATATTTATCACTTTTAATATCAGTGCTACAATCAGAACTTACAGGTTTTGGCGGATCAGTCATGGCCATCAATGCGAAATGAGCTTCCTTTCCAGCAAAGAATCTGGAATAGTCAATCTTGGTGAAAGCATCATCTGCAATGCACGACTTCCTCGTCATCAGAAAATCCGCTTCTGCTAGCAACTGATCAATGTCATCATCTAGAGAAGTAACACTTGCTTCCGTATCCGATTCACTGTCTGAATCAGAATAAACCGATTCACACTCCTCAGGAACATCTGAAACAGTGTCAATCACCACTCCAGAATTAGTTTCTTCAGCCTTAACCTCAACAGGTTCAGTCTCCACATCCATTTCAGCCTCAGACTCATCACTTTCACACTCAGTTTCTACCTTCTCATCAACTGTCACTGACTCTTCAATATCAACCTGATAAGCAACACAAGCCACATTTCCACCAGTAGTAATTTCCTCAACACCTATTTGCATACTCGACCAATCAAACCTCTCATCTTGTTGAGTCACCAATGCTTGATTCTGATTGGTGTTCTGATGTGTCTCATTCGGTGTAGTAATTGGTATGACTGTTCGGTTAGCATTTTTAGGTGATTGGTTTTGAATCTGGTTTGGTGTGTTTGGTTGTCTGTTTTGGTTGTTATTAAAGTTGTTTTGACGGTTTTGGTAGTTGTTGTTGTTTTGGTAAGAAACTTGGTTTTGGTTTTGTTGTTGACGGTTCTGGTAGCTTGCATTGAATGGATTCCTATTACCTTGTTTTGGTGGCTGGGTGCATTCTCTTTTAAAGTGACCTTTTCCTCCACAGTTAAAACAAGTAACTTTATCCTTGTTGAACCCGTAGGTTGTGTTAGGAGAAGTCCCCAAATCCGTTCTACCCGTCTTCTCGATAAACTCTGTTGCTCTTCTCATTATGCTTGCAAAAGCCCACTGAATATCAATCAGTTCCATCTCTTCCTTGTCAATCTGTGCGTAGTCTTCATTAGTTAAGTTGTTATTCCCAATTTGACTAGCAACTAATCCATTGTAAGATGAAACCATTGCAGAGACTAGTGCAATGTGTTGCTGAGCAACTTCAACCGTCACATTCCCTAAGTTAGAAGTCTCCAAAACCACTGGTTGTTGATTAGGTTGAGTAACTTGGTTCATTGGTTGTTGTGATTGGCTAGCAGTGTAAAAAGCTGCTTGTTGCATTGGGGAGAATGGTGGAATATAGGAATTGTTATATTGTTGTTGTGGTTGTGGGTTTGATGACTGTGAAAAGGATGATGTTTGTTGATGGTAGGTTTTGGTGATTCCATAACATTGGAAATGCACGCAACATGTGGTGCCACTAATCCTCCTGAACTTGAATTACTAGCTGGAACTGAAGTACCTCCAAAATATAAGTCGGGATTCTGAGGAATCTGTGATCTTCTAGCTTTCCTCTTCTCTTCCAATTCTTTGTTTTCCAGCTTCTCTATAAACTCTTGAATGGACCAGAATTGGTATGCATCCTTCTCCCTGAGAACTTCCACATGCTGATCCCAGTGTGGTGGTAAAGCATCTGCAAACTTATCCACCTGCTTTGTCATAGGAATCTGTATACCATAACTAGACAATTCAGTTAGCAAATGACTATATCTAGGAGTTAATTCTTTCAAAGTTTCATTGCCAATATAAGAAAAATTCTCAAACTCCTTTCTTAATTCTTCCATCCTTAGACTTCTAGTCTTCTCATTACCATCATGCCTTCTTTTAAGCGCTTCCCACAATTGCTTAGACGTTGTACAAGTCCCAAACTGATGCAATAGATCGTTTGTGATTGCCTGTGTCAATTGGGAAAAAGCTTTCTTCTCCACAGCAAACTTCTTTTTCTCATCCTCAGCCATACTCTCCAATGGAACTGGTTCACCCGTATTCTCCAAAACTGGTGCTGTGTAACCTCTAGCAATCATGTTCCATGCTTCTGCACCCTCCACTCCCATGCCTTCCAAGTGTATCTTGAACTTTTTCTGCCACTGATTGTATTCTTGTATCTCCATAAGCTTCGGTGGCCGATTCCCGCTACCTGAAGACAAATCATTAATCAGTGTGGAAATAGCATTTGTAGTTTGAGTGTTTACCACAGCTGCTGCTACTCCCCAGTAGTCAGTTTGTGGTGCCGGAGGTGCCACATTTTGAGACATCGAGCTCGTCATCGCCATGTAGTTAATCGGTTGCGAAGACTGTGTGCTCGTCTTTTGTGCTGCCACCGTCCATGGGTCCATCACTTGCTGTTGTGGTTGCGTCGTTGGTGGTCTCGGAGTAGTCGGAAAATTCCACATGATCACGAACTTCGAAAAATTCAACACTTGGAAAATTTTCCAAAAACTAATCCTAGATTCGCCCGTTTAACTCTCACTTTCGTCCCTTCTGATGCAGATTCGCCCAAACAGTAAAACTCGAAGGTAGAATCTCACCAGAATGTAAAAACACACTAACACAATTCCACGTTCGCCCAGAAAAGTTCAGGTTCGACCGTTTCTATTCTACGTTCGCCCGCCCGATCAATCTGATGTGGAAAATGTGACCCGAAAGTGAAAACTTCAAACAAAAACTTTTCAGGTTCGCCCAAAAATACCTAGGTTCGACCAAAAATGACTCAGGTTCGACCAAACATGTCCAGGTTCGACCACTTAGGTTCCAGGTTCGCCCATTTCAGGTTTGAAAAACGGTTACACTTTGAAAAACGGTTATTTTGATCTCTGATTTTCAAAAGTTTGTGGATTTGAATGATCTTAATCAGGTTTTGATTCGGAATTGATTTGGAACAACTTTAATTCTTGGAATTTTGAAATTTTAACCACAAAATCAACTTCAAATCAATCAAAAACACTCAAAAACCATTTTCATTCAAAAACAGATGTGAATTGATCAAAATTAGGTCCAAATCAGCTCTGAGTTTATCAAATTTGTTGTTGTATGATCCGTATTGCTCTGATACCACTTTGTGAGCGAAAGATTTTGACTAAAACAGGATTATTTGATCATACAAGTTACAAAACCAGGTGCGGAAACCCTAGCTTTGAACAAACTGATAAAAACTCAAATCAAAACACAATCAATATCATTTTCAACGGTTTTCAAAGATTAACTTTTGCATAAACTTGATTACAATGAGTTTTAGGTTAATCTAGAACACACACAAACACTCTCAATCTATCCTAGAACCTGACCTCAAAACACACACAACTAATAACTCTCTATGCATTACAAAATCACAATTTCTATTTATAGGGACTGCACATTCGCCCGTTTGCACTGGTCGAATGTGGACTTCTTCCACATTCGCCCATATGCAGGGTACGAATGTACATCTTCTATCAAGCTCCTTTCACCTTCGCCCAGAAGTCTTCTACCTTCGCCCATAATAGCCTACCTTCGACCATACCATTTCCACCTTCTATCCATCAGCATTCTAACATATGTTAATATCCAATCATTAGTCGCAAAACGCATCTACATAGATTCTTTATCCTGCTATAATGTCATCCTGGGGAGACCCTAGATAAATGACATGAAGGCAGTACCTTCAACATGTCACCAGTGTGTGAAGCTACCTACACCTTGGGGAGTTGTGAAAGTCAATAGCGATCAACAGGAAGCTAAGGATTGTTATACTACATCAATGAACGCCTCATCCCGACAAGCATAGCAATTACAGCAGGATGCACAGTGCCATCCTCAGGATGTTAAAGCACATCCTGACCAGGATGTAAAAGCCGTCTGCCTCGACGACAATAACAAGGATATCACTGTGCAAATCGGTAAGAATATCCCACATGATATTGAACAATCACTAATCTCATTTCTTAAATGCAGGATGTCTACTTTTGCATGGAAGCATGAAGATATGATTGGCATCTCTAAGGATGTCATTACCCACAAACTTGGGATTGATAATAGTTTCAAGACCATTCAGCAGAAAAGAAGAAAGTTTGCTCCAGAAAGAAATATCATCATAAAGGAAGAAGTAGACAGGCTGTTAAAATCCAAGATGATAAGGGAAGTAAAATTCCCAAGATGGCTTGCGAATGTAGTGGTGGTTCAAAAGAAAAATGGGAAATGGAGAGTATGTGTGGACTATACAGACCTTAACAAGGCCTACCCTAAGGATCCATTCCCATTACCACACATATATTCGATGGTGGATGCTACAGCAGGCCACGAGATGCTGACATTCATGGATGCATCCTCAGGATTCCAACAGATACAGATGGAACCGGATGATCAGGAAGATACAACATTCATGACACCATCAGGTGTTTTGGTAAAAAATTACCTAGTAGAAATAATTTTGTATTCCAAATTAGTAAAAGTGAGGTAGAGTGTTGAATGCGTGAAATATGTTAAAAACTTAGTTATATTCTGAAAATAACACGTTAGGATAACAAAGAAATGATTTTTGACAACTATGTTCAGGATGGCAAAGAAACTGGTCAGAATGCACAGTTATATCCTGAGGATGTAACTGTCTGACAGAATGATGAAATAGGCAAAGATCAATGAATGTAAATGTAGTACAACCAAAGAACAACACTCGATGTACGAGAAAAGACCTTGATCAGTTGATGATCGCCAGCACAAAACCTCGGGAGGAGTCTAAGCCCCTGCCTTGTTTGTTAATATTAATAAGGTAAAAATGAGTACAACTTTGGATAGGTGATGAACGAGTGACTAAGATTACAATATAGTGTTGTGTGTGTGTAGAGAGTATCAGGTCTTCTAGGTGTCAATCAAGTGAGAAGAAGTGTCCTATTACTCGTTGATCACCTCCTATTAATAGTTACACGAAAGTAAATAATGAATCCCATGATATCCGCCGTCTTTAATGATCTTGTGGACTGTTTCAGGTGACCGTTGTGTTGTTACAACTGAATGTAGTCGTTATATGGCTGTTTCCCCCTTTCTCGCCTATATTTAATGCATGTCGGTTACAAGTTTGACTTCCCCTTTGAGCTTGGACTTGGCTTGCAAGCACATCATCATCATCCTTGATTTCTTTGATTTAAATGAGACAATATAGCCGTTAGGAATCAGTTACTAGCCTTAATATTGATTAATTGTTCTTGCAATATTATCATAATATAATTCGTTAGTCCATCCTCAGGATATGCACATGCTGAAATATAGTTGCATCCTGAAGTCTGTTAAGTCCTTCAGCATCCTGAGGATGTTTCTCAGTGAATATGAGGTAAAATCATCCTGCATTCATATAACAATAAGATAGTTAGTTTATCCTCAGAATGTGCATAAGATAATATTCAGTGTCATCCTGAAGTCAGTCGACTCCTTCAGCATCCCGAGGATGCAATATCGGATGTGAGGTAAAATCATATTGGGGATTTTCACCCACAACAATTGTCCCCAAAAATATGTTACCGTTATCCCAACGGTAAAAATATTTTTAATCCTGGTGCTTATCTCCTGCGGATGATTAGACATCTGACAGGATATCAATGGCTATATTTTGGTCGATGATTTAGGGATGACCGTTACACCTTATCACCTTTCACCGTCTATATCTAGACTTCAATCCTTCCTTTATAATCACAACAAGATTATCAGAAAGGTTATTTCTTCTTTCTTCTCTGCTTTTCTCTGTTTTTACCAATCTTCAAACTTTTTTATACAAAGAATTCTCAGGATAGGTAAAAAAAGCAACAAGGGCTACAGGATGTATAGGAGTCCATAAAGACTTTATACAACAAAAACTGTTAAAAGATCTTGCAAACAAAGCCTGTACGTTCACAGACAAAGATATTCTTTCTTTGAATAACTCATGGGCTTTCCCTGAATCAGCTGTGTTCCGGCCATATGACCAAAATGCAAAGTCTGATTTTGCATCCTTTGTATGGGTCTGCTTCCTGTACCTGCCTTTCCACCTGGGTCTATGATATCCATTCCCCCCGTTCATCAAAAAGTTCTTTGACGTAACTAGGATGGTCTATGCCCAGGCTATGCCTGAGGTCTGGAGGATCCTGATAGTCTGTAATAAGATCATCAAGAATCATTGTATCAATCTTCAGATTGGTGACCTGTCTTACCTGTATAAGTTGAAAACTCATGGTTCCAACCGTTATGTTCTTCAGCTTATAAATAAAGATCATCCTTTCCTGTATAATGTCATTAAGTCTGACAGATCTTGGAAACCAAAGTTCTTTTTTATGAAGAGGGATTCCATTACTTTTGGGGATGATATCCCTATGTATTGGCTAAAAAGTGGTAAGATTATTTAGGATGTTTAATGAAAATTTTGTATTGATATCCTGAGAATATCACTAATATTCTGAAAATTTTGTGTGACAGGTGCTTCACTTGCCAAACTTGCTCATCCTCTCTCTGATTCTATAATTAGATACAAGGTTGTTATAGACTTACTTGTCTCAGCTAAAACCTTTTAAGCAGAAGAGAGCTTCACTACTAGCTAAGCCACCGAGATGTCTGGTGAGTATTACCTGTTACATCCCGAGGATGTTTTATTTATTCTTCACTTGCTGACTTTGTTTTTGTGTCACCTTCAGCCAAGAATCCATTCTTTGACTTAGATGACATAGACAGTCAAGATGTCACTAAGGTTGCAAGGATTACATCTCTATCCAGTTCCAGGATGATCAACCCACCTTCCAAGTCAAAGGTCGCATCCTCCAAGAAGAGAAAGACTACTTGAGCTTCTTCCAACCAGGGTGCTTTCTCCTTTGAAGGTCTTTCAGCCCATGATGCCTTGGGTAAAAATTTCTTTGTTCATACTCCAGGTATAGTGCCATCCTGAAGATATCATTTAATATTTTCAAGATAAAATATAAAATAGAAGACTAACCTGTTTTCCTTATTTCTTCGTAGGGCCACAAGTATATGCTCAAATGTCTTGATGAAGCTTCTGCTGATATTCAAGATGCCAAGATAGCTTTGGAGGATCACAAGAGGCTTTCCCTTGCAAGGGGGAAACATTCTGAGGAGAAGCTATCCAAAATTGGAGCCGAGCTGAAGCAGTTGAAGGCTGAGAGGGCCAAGATGTCTAGGGAACATGAAAAAGAGTTGGAGGAGTATAAGCAAGAGCTTATGAAGTCTGCCATCCTTTATGTCCTTCACGCCATGGTTAAAATTGCCCTCCAAGCTAAGGATCCCAATTTTAATGAGGATGAATGGTATGTTAAAGCTTGGCAGGAGAAGATAAGGAGTTTGGATAAAACGGAGGTGTTGCATGAGCCTGTTCCTACACAACTTAAAGTTCCTGAGGCTGTGGCTACAGAGGCTGGAGTGGTAGATGCTAAGGTGCCTGTGGAGTTTGATGTTCCAGTGGGCAATGAAGGATAAAATGACTAGGCCGAAGTCTATTTTTTTAGAAATTTTGTGGAAGTGATTATGGTGGTAGTTAGTGGTTGAAATGTATAAGGTTTGGGGTGGAGGGATCTTGGTTTCAAGACGAAGCCCCAAATCTTCTTCTGCCCTGGACTATAGACGTTGATCCCTGGTGGATGGGCCATGGTTTTGGATGAAGCCAGGGGATGCATTAATAATATATGGTAACAATTTTTGACGCTATCGTCCTTGTGTTTTTTACTTCCTTTGATATTCTACAAACATTAGCAAACACTTAGGTTGAAAAGAAATAATCAGAAATAATACCTTTTATATTTTCTCTGTTGAGTGATTCTTTTGATCTTGTCATATTCTTCTTAAGTCCTTCTCATCGTCAGGATAGTCTTCATTATCCTGAGGATGTCCCCAGTTTCTTCTTCATCCTTGGGATAGTTTTGCATCTTGAGGATGCATCTGGTTTCTTTTCCATCCTTGGGATGGTCTTGTATTCTAAGGATGTCCCCAGTGTGATATCTTCAAGATAGACCTTGTAATCTTTCATAAGAAAGACTTATGTTTTGATAATATCCTGCAAAGGAAGATTTTGTTATCATGCTGGCGACTTAGGCCTTTGGTTCAATCCGGGATCAAAAACCCTTTTGTTACATCTTGGTGATAAAACCATTATGTATCATCTTGAGAATAACTGGCGACAAGGCCTTTAGGGATAACTGGCGACAAGGCCCTTAGGAACAATTGGGGACAAGGCCCTGGTGACTAGACCAAAGAGACGTTGAAAAACGTCTAACCATTAGAGACATTGAAAAATGTCTAAACCTTAAGAGCTCCATCGTATATCTCAAAGACAATGAAATTGTCAGCCATTTTTACATGGACTGGTCCCACCATCCCGAGAATATATATGGGCATCGTGCGCTCCAGGCGAGGGTTGCTAACCCAATGTGAAAGGTGAAAACCTTTAAACCTTTGGAAGGTGTCAGACACCTTAACGGAGGAGAGGGTGGCCAGCCCCCTAGTCTTCTAAGCATTCCATCTTCAGGATGGTACTGCAAAATTCTCAGGATGGACTATTTCTAGACCATGTTTAGTGAAAATATAATCGATCGAAATAAATCAAGGACAAGAACTTACATATGGAGATGATTCATCTCTATCAGCCTTCACCTTCATCCCACCTGTGATTCGGATCATGGTTTCTCTTCCAGAGTGACCAGTCACATGCATCCCTAGGCATGGTAGTATTTCAAGTGTATAGCATTTCAAGCTCTTGGTAGAATCTCTCCTTCCATTGTTGATAGCCAATATGCTACTTTCCCTGCTTCAGAATCGATTAAGTATGGACCTTCCCACTTGGGAGCTAGCTTACCATCGCTTGGTTTGTTGTATTTCGGAAGGCTTTTCTCAATACCAAGTCTCCCTCTTGAAATCTTCTTATCCTGATGTTCTTGTTGTAAGCTTTAGCAATCCTTTGTTGATATGCTGCCATCCTTAATTTAGCAGCATCCCTGAGTTCATCCACAGTTTCCAAGTCTTGTAGTAATGCTTCAGAATTAGTAGTTGCATCCTGAAGATGTTTCGTTGTTGTAGGCATGACCATCTCTGTTGGCAGCATCGCTTCTGTTCCAAAGACCAAGGAGAAAGGTGTCTGACTAGTAGCATTCTTGGAAGTAGTCCTATCAGCCCAAAGTGCAAATGGAAGTTCTTCTGCCCATTTCCCTTTCTTTTCCCCGAGCTTCTTCTTCAAGTTGTTGACAATGATTTTGTTTGAAGATTCTGCTTGTCCATTAGCCTGAGGATGGACTGGTGTTGAAGTTACCATCTTGATCCCCCAATTCTCACAAAAGTCAGTTGTTTTTTTGCTAATGAATTGAGAGCCATTGTCACAAATAATTTCAGATGGCACTCCAAATCTCGTTAGGATATTCCTTTTGATGAATGACACCACCTCTTTATCTCTGACTTGCACGAATGCTTTGGCATCAATCCACTTTGAGAAGTAGTCTGTCATTACTGACATGAATACCTTTCCTCCAGGAGCTTTGGGTAGCTTTCCTACTATATCCATTCCCCATTTCATGAAGGGCCATGGTGAAATAATAGGATGTAGTGGTTCAGCATGCTGGTGAAGGATGTTGCTGTGTCTTTGGTATGGATCACATTTATGAGAATATAACATGGCATCCTTCTTCTTGGCTAGCTAGTAGTATCCTGATGTTCTTGAGAACTTCTTTTGCCTCTTCCTTGTTGAGACATCTTAAGTATGGACCTGCAAGAGTTTTTTTTATACAATATATTGTCTATAATGGTAAATTTTGATACCTTCATCCTATAAGCTTTTGCATTTTCTCCATCAGGAATGGCATCTTCTTGTAAATACTCTATTATAGGAGTCATCTATGACGAATCATCTTGAACCCGAGTGGTTAGAACAGTGTTATCCTTAAGATGCACCGTCTTATCCTCAAGCTATTCAGTGTTATCCTCAGGATGTGCTTTGCTATCCTCAGGATGGCATTCTTCAACTGTTGGCTTCAGGACGTGGATAATGGGAATCTTGGATCCTTCAGGAAATTCAAAGAGTATCCCAGATTTGCCAAGGCATCAGCTTCAGCATTTTCTTCCCTAGGTACCTATGTTAGTGAAAATTCTACAAAAGAAGTTGCTAATTTTTTAACTATTTCAAGATAGATAGCTAACTTTTGACCTTTTACTACATAAGATCCATTAAAATGGTTAGTAATCAACAAGGAATCAACAAATACTTCAATATTAATAATATGCATGTCTCTAGCAAGTTGTAAACCAGCAATGAGAGCTTCATATTCTGCCTCATTATTGGTTGTCTAAAATGCACTTCTAATAGCATGGGGTATCTTGTCCCCTTGTGGAGATTTTAGTAGTAATCCCAACATGTGCCTCTCATATTTGAAGCACTATCAGTCTATAAAATCCATTTTCTGAAGTTTTCATCTAGTTGTTCTACTACTTTTTTAATCTCAGTTAGGATGTCATTACTGAAATTAGCCACAAATATAGCTAGAGCCTATGATTTGATTGCATTTCTAGGCTCATATACCAAGTCAAAAGCACTTAATTTCACTGACCATTTTTGCTACTCTTCCTGACATATCTAGTTTTCTAAGTACATTTTTAATAGGGTAATTAGTTTGAACATGTATCCTATGTGTTTCAAAATAATGCCTTAACTTGGTAGATGCCATAATCAAAGCTAAAATGAGTTTTTCAAGATGTGAGTACCTGGTTTCAGCTTCCAATAGATAGGATGTTGTTGTCCTTCAAAGTCTTTAACCAAGGCTGCACTTATTGTATTTCCAGAAACTGCATGATTTAGCTTGAGAGGTTCACCATCTTCAGGTTTCATCAGGAGTGGAGCTGCTGCAAGATATTCCTTCAACTTCGGCAATGCTTCCTCATGCTTTTGTCCCTAGTCAAATTTATTGTTATTCTTCAGGATGTGATAGAACTCCTTGCATTTTTCTGAGGACTTTGAAATGAATATGTTCAAAGCTGCTATCCTACCAGTTAATCTTTGCTCATTCTTGATGTTTGTTGGAGATTTTAAATATAGGATGGCTTTGATTTGTTCTGGACTGGCTTCAATGCCTCTCTTGGTTACTAAGTATCCAAGAAATTTCCCAGCACCAACTCCAAAATTGCACTTGGCAGGATTCAACTTCATATTATAAGCATCCAGGATGTCAAAGGCTTCTTTGAGATCCTGAATATGGTCTTCAGCTTTCTTGGAATTCGCTACCATGTCGTCGATGTAGACTTCCATTGTGTCCCCAATCTTTTCTTTGGACTTTATGTCGACCAACCTTTGGTATGTTACACCTGCATTAAAAACGAAGTTAGAGATTGTTCAATATCATTAGGAATGTTCTTACCGATCTGCACAGTGTTATCCTTGTTGTTTTCATCGAGGCAGACTGATTTGACATCTTGGTCACAATGTGCTTTGACATCCTAAGGATGGCACTGTGCATCCTGCTTTAATTGTTGTGCTTGTTTCGACTGGGATGATGCCTTCATTGATGTTGTGTAGCAATCCTTTGCTTCTTGCTGGTCACTGTTGACTTTGATGACTCCCCATGAAGTTGGTAGCTTTACACATTGGTGACATGTTGATGGCACTGCTTTCATGTTGTGTATCCAAGGCCTATCTAGGATGACATTCTAACACAATAAAGAATCTATTACACAAAACCTTTGAATAGAGTTTACCCCCTTGACATAAACAGGCAGTTTGATATCACCAACTGTGCTCTTGGTTTTCCCAATGAAACCAACCAAGATAGATGATCTAGAAACTATCTCGGTTTCTGGGATGTTCATCATTTTGAGAGCTTCTTATTGAATTATGTTAACTGAGCTCCCACCATCTATCAATATCCTGCGAACAAAATGGTTAGCAATATATAATGTAATCAACAGACCATCATGGTGAGGATCTAGAACATTTTCTCGATCTTCTTCTTCAAAACTGATCACCTTAGCATTTGTTAAGATGGCAGTCTTCGTAGGTCTTTCTCCTTTTTCAGTTTTCACTTCCCTTGCATGTCTTTTGGCTGCTGAGTAGGATTTCCCACAAATATCTGATCCTCCTGATATAAAATTAATAACGCCAGCATCTTTAGGTAGAGATACTGCCCTATCTGGGATGCCAGTGTTATCCTGGATTTTTGACTTCTTTTTTCCTATCAAATCCTTAACATGGCCTTTACTTAGAGGATATGATATTTCCTTTTCAAGGCAATGCAATCCTCAGTAATGTGGCCAAAATCTTCATGGAAGGCTCAACACTTGGATTTGTCCTTCCATCCTGACTTGTTTTCCTTCTTTGGCCATCTTGCTTTATATCCAAGATCCTTCATAGCATACATTAATCCTTGTGATAAACTCCCTTAATGATTCTCCCTGTGGCTGTGTCCCCTGTATAGACCACTTGTCAAACGTTCAAGTGTTCGACTACAAGAAAACTGATTGTTAAACATGTTAATCAAATGAGCAAAAGAAGTAATAGAATAGGGAGGAACACTTAGCGGCCATTTTAATGCTGGACCAGTGAGGGTAGAACCAAATCCTTTACATAAGCATGCTTTCTTGCGGTTTGCTGGAATGGGGTTTATCTCCATCCTTTCCCTGTACTGTACTACATGCTCTTCAGGATCAGTAGATCCATCATAAAGCTTCATGCTTGGAGTCTGGAATCTCAGCATCACATATTGGGGGTGCAAAACGAGACACCTTATGACATGTTGAGGATACCTCAGGGATGGGCTGTATTATCCCTGGTACACTAGACGCCATATCCTTGATCTTTGGAAGCTCTCTTGCCAATTGTGGATTTTATACATGTATCCTGCAAAGAAGCAATATCGTTAGTAGCAGAAGTACTTGAACTTAAATTGTTACCATTGTTGTATCCTCTGGATGGTTCAATGGCCTATCCTCGAGACGGCTCTACAGCATATCCTTGGGATGGCTCAGCAGTATATCCTCGAGATGGCTCGGCGGTATATCCTGCATCTCTAGTTGCTGTCATCCTGGGTGCTGTAGTAGTTTGAGGTGCAGATAATCCAGTGCTCAAGGGAATGAAATCTCCTTGATGAATGCCCTTAGAGATGCTAGAATTGAAATCCAACACTCTAGGTTGTAGTGGTGTCCCCATGTCTTCAACCGGTCCCTTTGAGGATGTTTCGAGAGATTGTACTTCTCTCATCAGCATCTGATTAGTGTCCTGCTATTACTTTATTTGATCCAGATCTAGCAGTATTAGGAGCAACACTTTGGTAACTTGTCCAGAACTCTTAAGAAATGTAGGAGGATGTGGTAGAGTCACATTTCTGGCAGAGGTTATGGATGGTGTGGAAGTAGACACAGATTCTAGGTTTGAGGCCATTGTTGTCAAGATTTTTGAAACGAATTGATTAAGGAAAAATTTTAACAAAGTTTTTGTTAAAAATAGCACCACTTGCCCCACGGTGGGCGCCAAATTGTTTTGGTCAAAAATTACCTAGTAGAAATAATTTTGTATTCCAAATTAGTAAAAGTGAGGTAGAGTGCTGAATGCGTGAAATATGTTAAAAACTTAGTTATATTCTGAAAATAACACGTTAGGATAACAAAGAAATGATTTTTGACAACTATGTTCAGGATGGCAAAGAAACTGATCAGAATGCATAGTTATATCCTGAGGATGTAACTGTCTGACAGAATGATGAAATAGGCAAAGATCAATGAATGTAAATGTAGTACAACCAAAGAACAACACTCGATGTACGAGGAAAGCCCTTGATCAGTTGATGATCGCCGGCACAAAACCTCGGGAGGAGTCTAAGCCCCTGCCTTGTTTGTTAATATTAATAAGGTAAAAATGAGTACAACTTTAGATAGGTGATGAACGAGTGACTAAGATTACAATATAGTGTTGTGTGTGTTTAGAGAGTATCAGGTGTTCTAGGTGTCAATCAAGTGAGAAGAAGTGTCCTATTACTCGCTGATCACCTCCTATTTATAGTTACACGAAAGTAAATAATGAATCCCATGATATCCGCCGTCTTTAATGATCTTGTGGACTGTTTCAGGTGACCGTTGTGTTGTTACAACTGAATATAGTCATTATATGGCTGTTTCCCCCTTTCTCGCCTATATTTAATGCATGTCGGTTACAAGTTTGACTTCCCCTTTGAGCTTGGACTTGGCTTGAAAGCACATCATCATCATCCTTGATTTTTTTGACTTAAGTGAGACAATATAGCCGTTAGGAATTGGTTACAAGCCTTAATATTGATTAATTGTACCTGCAATATTATCATAATATAATTCGTTAGTCCATCCTCAGGATATGCACATGCTGAAATATAGTTGCATCCTGAAGTCTGTTAAGTCCTTCAGCATCCTGAGGATGTTTCTCAGTGAATATGAGGTAAAAGCATCCTGCATTCATATAACAATAAGATACTTCGTTTATCCTCAAAATGTGCATAAGATAATATTCAGTGTCATCCTGAAGTCAGTCGACTCCTTCAGCATCCTGAGGATGCAATATCAGGGATGTGAGGTAAAATCATCTTGAGGATTTTCACCCACAACACCAGGTATATATTGTTATTTAGCCATGCCATTCAGACTAAAAAATGCAGGTGCCACCTATCAAAGGCTAGTGAACATGATGTTCAAGGAAAAGATTGGGGACACGATGGAGGTCTACATTGACGACATGGTAGTGAAATCCAAGAAAGCAGAGAATCATCTTCGGGATCTCAAAGAAGCCTTTGACATCCTGGATGCTTACAACATGAAGTTAAATCCAGCAAAATGCCACTTTGGAGTTGGAGCTGGAAAGTTTCTTGGATAATTGGTAACAAAAAGAGGGATAGAAGCTAGTCCCGAACAAATAAAGGCCATCCTTGATCTCAAATCCCCATGAAATATCAAGGATGTGCAAAGGCTAACTGGCAGGATAGCAGCCCTGAATAGATTCATCTCAAAATCCTCAGAGAAATGCAAGGAGTTCTATGACATCCTGAAGAAGAATAACAAATTCGACTGGGGACAAAGACATGAAGAAGCATTGAAGAAGCTGGAAGATTATCTTGCAGCAGCTCCATTATTGATGAAACCTGAGGATGGAGAGCCTCTCAAGCTATATCTTGCAGTTTCTGGGAATGCAATAAGTGCTGTCTTGGTAAAGGACTGCGAAGGGCAACAACATCTTGTCTATTATGTAAGTAAAACTCTACTAGATTGTTTTGGTCAAAAAATTACCTAGTAGAAATAATTTTGTATTCCAAATTACAAATTGTGAGGTAGGGTGCTAAGAATGTAAATTTATTGTTAAAACTAGTTATACTCTGAAAATGTTTGATCAGGATGCAAAAAGGAGTAAATAAGTGACAACTATGCTCGGGATGGCTTAAGTTTGCTTCGGGATGGACAGTTATATCCTCGGGATGGAACTGTTTGTAATGAACGAATTAAGGAGTAAAACACAAAGAACAACACTCGATCTACGAGGAAAGCCCTTGATCAGTTGTAGATCGCCGGCATAAAACCTCGGGAGGAGACTAGGCCCCTGCCTTGTTTGTTAATATTAATTTGGTAAAAAGGTACAACTTTGGATGAGTAAGTGGACGAGTGTACTAAGATTACAATGATTGTGTGAGTGTTTCTAAGTGTATATGTGTAGCTATAGTTTAAGCAAAGTGCATGTAAGTGTCCTATACTCATCCAATACTCCCATTTATATAATACATGAGAATAACTAAAGAATCCCATGAGATCCGCTAATTAGTTAAGGTCCTTCAATGTTGTGTAACAGCTGCTCCAGGTGAACGTTGGAGGTCTTCAACAGAAAGTAGTCGTTGGTTAACGGTTTCTCCTTAGTTATTATCCTTAGTTAGTCAATGATCCAGCTGTTTCCTTGTTTATCGCCGATATTAAATGTGTATCGGTTACAAGTTTGACTCCATCTTCAATCATAGACCATGAGTTACATTCCTATCTTTAACTTCTTCAATTGAAGATTATAATATAGACGTTGCTGAGCATTAAGATCTATATTATAACTTAGTTGTACGTGCAATCATATATAAGAAAGCTAATTCGTTAGTTTATTCTCAGGATGTGCCCATGCTGAATTACTGTTACATCCTGAAGTCAGCAGAGTCCTTCATCATCCTGAGGATGGTACATTAGTGATGTAAGGTAATATCATCTTGAGGATTTTCACCCACAACAATTGTCCCCAAAAATATGTTACCGTTAATATCTTTCAAGGTAAAAATATTATTTAATCTAAATATCTTCTATGATGACTGATGGGATGTCTTGTCAGGATGACAACGGCTATTTTCTCGACAGTAATTATGTGATGACCGTTACAAACATCATCCTCTACCCTCTATATCTAGAGCTTGATCCTTTCCTTTATAATCACATTTGATTTTTAAGAAGGTAATTACTCTCTTCTTTCTTCCACTTTTCTTTTTACTCTTGCAAAAAAAAATATTAGTAATATTCTGAAGATGGCAAAAAGATCCACAAGAGCTTCAGGGAGTGTGGGAACTTCCAGTGACTTCATTCCCCAAAACCTTTTGAGTCATCCTGAACAGGAGATTTGTTCTTTTGATTACAAGGAGATTCGAGCCCTAAAAAGCTCAAAAGTCTTCCCAAGCTCTGCTGAGTTTCGTCCTTATGATTCTCATGCAAGATCAGACTTTGCATCTCCTACCTGGGTCTGTTTCCTGTACTTACCATTCCTTCTAGGGTTGAGGTATCCTTTTCCCAAGTTTATCAAAGATTTCTTTGATATTATTGGGATGGCTTATTCCCAAGCCATGCCTGAACTTTGGAAGATTCAGATGGTTTGTAGTAGGCTCGTCGAAGATTATGGTGTCCATCTTCAAGCGGGGGACCAGGCTCATGTTTATAAATTGAGGACACACGGTTCCCGCCATTATGTTCTTCAAGTTATAGAAAAGGAACCACCCTTTCTGTTTAATGTGGTCAACTCTAAGAAAAATTGGAAAACACAATTCTTTTTTGTTAAGAGGAGTTATATTCCTTATGGGGATGAGATTCCTCTTTATTGGTTAAAAAGTGGTAAAATTATTTTTAGTGTTCTTAAAAAAATATTAGTTACATCCTGAAGATGCTAACATTCTGAAACCTTTTATTCAACCGGTGTTTCCTTTGGCAAGTTTGCCACCCCTTTGAACGACGCTTTTCTTCGGTGTGGAGTTGTTTATAAGCTACCTGAATCAGTAAGGACCTTCGTAGTGGAAGAAAGCGATACCACCAGCCAAGCCTCCAAGATGTCTGGTGAGTATGTTATGTTACATCCTGAGGATGTTTATCTTTTTATTTATTTACTAACCCTGTTATTATCTTAGCCTCAGCCAAGATACCTGCTTCTTTTGACCTGGATGATATTGATAGCATGGCTACCAAAGTGTCCTCTCCCTCTCCTTCAAGTTCCAAGATGGTTACTCCTCCTTCCAACCCCCCCCCCCCAAAAAAAAAAAAAACTAGGGCTGTTGCTGTTGTCTCAAAGAAAAGGAAGGGGAGTGCTGCTACTGCTATTGCTCAGGAGATCACCCCTTTTGAGGGATTGAGCTGTAACGAGATTCTAAGCAAGATCTCTGAATTCACTCTTCAGGTATGGTCCTATCCTGAGGATAACACTATTATGTTAGTGAAAAAATTAAGAATACTTACCTTTCCTTTTCCTTGTTAGGGCCATGAGTATCTCTCAAAGTCTCTGGATGCTGTTGCTCAAGAACTTCATGAGGCCCAAACCAAGCTTGAAGATGTTCAGAAGATTTCTCATGGGAAGGGCAAATTTCTTGAAGCCAAGCTGGCAGAGACTGGGGCTAAACTGAAGAGAGTGAAGGCGGAGCATGCTAAGACCTTGTTGGATCAGCAGAAGGAGGCACAGGATCACAGGAACGGGCTTATCAAGTCTGCTTCTATTGCCGTTTTTCAGGCCAGAGTGAAGATGGCTCTCCAGGCCAAGGATCCGGGATTCGATCAGAATACCTGGGACATTGAGGCTTGGAAGGAAAAAATTAAGAGCCTAGGCGGCAAAGAAGTGGTCTATGAGCCTGTTCCTATTGCTCATCCTGAGGATGTGGCTAAGGATCCTGAGGATGCAGAGGTGAAGGCAGCGGAGGCCAAGATTGCTGAGGTGGTGAAGGACCTTCCAGTGGGCGATGAAGGATGTGTTGACTAGGCTGGAGCCCATTTTTTTATTTGATCTTTGTGGTTGTGTTTGGTTGAACAATTTCAGACAATTATTAATATGTAATAACTTAGGAATATTATAAGTTTTGGGGTGGAGGGATCTTGGTTTCAAGACGAAGCCCCAAATATTTTGCTGACCTGGACTATAGATGTTGACCCCTGGCCGGTGGATGGGTCCTGGTTTTGGATGAAGCCAGGGGTTGACATCAAATTTTGACTTATGATGCATAAATACTATATGGTAACAATCTTTTGACGCTATTATTCCTGTGTTCTTTATTTCCTTTGATATTCTGCAAACATTAGCAAACACTTAGGTTGTAAAGAAATAATTGAAAATAATACCTTTTGTATTTTCTCTGTTGAGTAATTCTTCTGATCTTGCCATATTCTTCATAAGTCCTTCTCATCGTCAGCATGGTCTTCATTATCCTGAGGATCTCCCCAGTTTGTTCTTCATCCTTGGGATGGTCTTCCATCCTGAGGATGTTCCCAGTTTCTTTTTCATCCTTGGGATGGTCTTGCATTCTGAGGATGTCTCCAGTGTAATATCTTCAATATAGACTTCAAGTCTACAATCCTTTATAAGAAAGAATTGTGTTTTGATAATATCCTGTAAAGGAAAACTTTGTTATTATACTGGCGACTTAGGCCTTTGGATTAACTAGGATCAAACCCCTTGGTGATAAAACCAATATGTAAGATCTTGAGAATAACTGGCGACAAGGCCCTTAGGAATAACTGGCGACAAGGCCCTTAGGAACAACTGGTGACAAGGCCCTGGTGACTAGACCAAATATGTAAGAGACATTGAAAAATGTCTAAATCTTAGAGACATTGAAAAATGTCTAAACCTTAAGAGCTCCATCGTATATCTCAAAGATAATGAAATTTTCAGCCATTTTTACATGGACTGGTCCCACCATCCCGAGAATATACATGGGCATCGTGCGCACCAGGCGAGGGTTGCTAACCCAATGAGAAAGGTGAAAACCTTTAAACCTTAGGAAGGTGTCAGACACCTTAACGGAGGAGATGATGGCCAGCCCCCTAGTCTTCTAAGCATTCCATCTTTAGGATGGTACTGCAAAATTCTCAGGATGGACGATTTCTAGACCATGTTTAGTGAAAATATAATCGATCGAAATAAATCAAGGATAAGTACTTACATATGGAGATGATTCATCTCTACCAGCCTTCACCTTTATCCCACCTGTGATTCGGACCATGGTTTCTCTTCCAGAGAGATCAGTCACATGCATCCCTAGGCATGGTAGTATTTTAAGTGAATAGCATTCCAAGCTCTTGGTAAAATCTCTCCTTCCAATGTTGACAGCCAATATGCTCCTTTACCAGCTTCGGAATCGATCAAGTATGGGCCTTCCCACTTGGGAGCTAGCTTACCATCGCTTGGTTTTGTTGAATTTTGGAAGGCTTTTCTTAATACTAAGTCTCTCACTTGAAATCTTCTTATCCTGATGTTCTTGTTGTAAGCTTTAGCAATCCTTTGTTGATATGCTGCCATCCTTAATTTAGCAGCATCCCTGAGTTCGTCCACAGTTTCCAAATCTTGTAATAATGCTTCAGAATTGGTAGTTGCATTCTGAAGATGTTTCCTTGCTGTAGGCATGACCATCTCTGTTGGCAGCATTGCTTCTGTTCCAAAGACCAAAGAGAAAGGTGTCTGAACAGTAGCATTCTTGGAAGTAGTCCTATCAGCCCAAACTACAAATGGAAGTTCTTCTGCCCATTTCCCTTTTTTTTCCCCAAGCTTCTTCTTCAAGTTGTTGACGACGATTTTGTTTGAAGATTCTGCTTGTCCACTTGCTTGAGGATGGACTGGTGTTGAAGTTACCATCTTGATCCCCCAACTCTCGCAAAAGTCAGTTGTTCTTTTGCTAATGAATTGAGAGCCATTGTCACAAATGATTTCAGATGGTACTCCAAATCTTGTTAGGATGTTTCTTTTGATGAATGAGACCACTTCTTTATCTCTGACTTGCACAAATGCTTCAGCTTCAATCCATTCTGAGAAGTAGTCTGTCATCACTGGCGTGAATACTTTTCCTCCAGGAGCTTTAGGTAGCTTTCCTACTATGTCCATTCCCCATTTCATGAAGGGCCATGGTGAAATAACAGGATGTAGTGGTTCAGCAGGCTGGTGAAGGATGTTGCTATGTCTTTGGCATGCATCGCACTTTTGGGAATATAGCATGGCATCCTTTTTCATAGTAGGCCAATAGTATCCCGTCCTCAAAGTCTTCGAGTAGAGAGATCTTCCTCCTGTATGATTTCCAGAATCTCCTTCGTGGATGTCTTTGAGTACTTCGTTTGCTTCATCCTTGTTAAGACACCTCAAATATGAACCAGCAAGAGATTTTCTATACAAGATATTGTCTATAATTGTAAATTTACATACCTTTATCCTGAAAGCTTTTGGATTTTCTTCATCAGGAATGACATCCTCTTGTAAATATTTCATTATGGGAGTCATCCATGATGAATCTTCTTGTTCCTGAGTGGCTAAAACAGTGATATCCTCAGGATGGTCTGTTTTATCCTCAAGATGTGCCTGGCTATCCTCAGGATGCCATTCTTCAATCGCTGGTTTTAGGATGTGGATGATGGGAATCTTGGATCCTTCTGGTAAATTAAAGGAGGATCCCAGGTTTGCTAAGGCATCAGCTTCAGCATTTTCTTCCCTAGGTACCTGTGTTAGTGAAAATTCGACAAAAGAAGTAGCTAAATTTTTAACAATTTCAAGAAAAACGGCTAACTTTTGTCCTTTTACTGCATATGATCCATTGAAATGGTTAGTAATCAACAAAGACTTCAATTTTAACAACATGCATATCTCTAGCAAGTTGTAGACCAGCAATGAGAGCTTCATACTCAGCCTCATTATTGGTTGTTTGAAATGCACATCTAATGGCATGGGGTATCTTGTCCCCTTGTGGCGATTTTAGTAGTATTCCTAGACCTGTGCCTCTTGCATTCGAAGCACCATCAGTGTATAGAGTCCATTTTTCCAAATTTTCATTTAGTTGTTGAACTTCAGACTCTACTTCACTCAGGATGTCACTACTGAAATCAGCCACAAAGTCTGCTAGAGCCTGTGACTTGATTGCATTTCTAGGCTCATATTCTAAGTCAAAAGCACTTAATTTAACTGACCATTTTGCCACTCTTCCAGACATTTCAGGTTTTCTTAATACATTCTTAATGGGATAGTTAGTTTGAAAATATATTTTATGTGTTTCAAAATAGTGCCTTAACTTAGTAGAAGCCATTATTAAAGCTAAGATAAGTTTTTCGAGATGTGAATACCTGGTTTCAGCATCTAGTAGAGTTTTACTTACATAATAGACAGGATGTAGTTGCCCTTCGAAGTCCTTTACCAATACAGCACTTATTGCATTCCCAGAAACTGCAAGATATAGCTTGAGAGGTTCTCCATCCTCAGGTTTCATCAATAATGGAGCTGCTGCAAGATAATCTTTCAGCTTCTTCAATGCTTCCTCATGTCTCTGTCCCCAGTCGAATTTGTTATTCTTCTTCAGGATATCTTAGAACTCTTTGCATTTCTCTGAGGATTTCGAGATGAATCTATTCAGGGTTGCTATCCTGCCAGTCAGCCTTTGCACATCCTTGATATTTCTTGGGGATTTGAGATCAAGGATGGCCTTTATTTGTTCAGGGCTGGCTTCTATCCTTCTTTTTGTTACCAAGTATCCAAGAAACTTTCCAGCACCAACTCCGAAATGGCATTTTGCTGAGTTTAACTTCATGTTGTAAGCATCCAGGATGTCAAAAGCTTCTTTGAGATCCTTAAGATGATCTTCTGCTTTCTTTGATTTTACTACCATGTCGTCAATGTAGACCTCCATCGTGTCCCCAATCTTCTCTTTGAACATCATGTTCACTAGCCTTTGATAAGTGGTACCTGCATTTTTTAATCTGAATGGCATGGCTATATAACAATATATACCTGATGGTGTCATGAACGCTGTGTCCTCCTGATCATCTGGTTCCATCTGTATTTGTTGGAATCCTGAGGATGCATCCATGAATGTCAGCATTTTGTGGCCTGTTGTAGCATCCACCATTGAATCTATGTGTTGTAATGGGAATGGATCTTTAGGACAGGCCTTGTTAAGGTCTGTATGGTCCACACACACTCTCCATTTCCCATTTTTCTTTTGAACTACCACAACATTCGCCAGCCATCTTGGGAATTTCACTTCCCTTATCATCTTGAACTTCAGCAGCCTGTCTACTTCTTCTTGTATGATGATATTTCTCTCTGGAGCGAACTTCCTTCTTTTTTGCTGAATGGGCTTGAAACTTTTATCAATCCCAAGTTTGTGAGTAATGACATCCTTAGAGATGCCAGTCATATCTTCATGTTTCCAAGCAAAAGTAGACATCCTGCATTTAAGAAATGAGATTAGTGATTATTCAATATCATGTGGGATATTCTTACCGATTTGCATAGTGATATCCTTGTTATTGTCGTCGAGGCAGACGGCTTTCACATCCTGGTCAGGATGTACTTTAACATCATGAGGATGGCACTGTGCATTCTGCTGTAATTGCTATGCTTGACGGAATGAGGCCTTCATTGATGCCGTATAGCAATCCTTAGCTTCCTGTTGATCGTTGTTGACCTTCACAACTCCCCAAGGTGTGGGTACTTTCACACATTGATGATATGTTGAAGGGACTGCCTTCAAGTCATGTATCCAGGGTCTCCCTAGGATGACATTGTAGCAGGATAGGGAATCTATCACACAGAATCTCTGGATAGAGTTCACCCCTTCTACATATACTGGTAGCTTGATGTCACCCACTGTGCTCTTAGTTTCTCCACTGAAGCCCACTTACACTGATGACCTGGAAACTATTTCAGATTCTGGAATGTTCATTCTCTTGAGGGCTTCAAGCTGGATGATATTCACTGAACTTCCTCCATCTACGAGAATCCTGCGAACAAAGTGGTTAGCAATCTATAAAGTAATAACTAAACCGTCGTGATGAGGATCAAGGATGTTTTCTCTGTCTTCCTCCTCAAAGTTGATCACTTTAGAGGTTGTCAGGATGGTCATCTTCGTTGGCCTTTCTCCCTTTTCAGACTTTGTTTCCCTCGCGTGTCTTTTAGCAGCTGAGTATGAGGTTCCACAAATGTCTGACCCTCCTGAAATGAAGTTGATAATACCAGCATCCTTAGGTGGGGATGTTGCTCTTTCCGGGATGTTGGTGCCATCCTGAGCCCTTGATTTCTTCTTGCCCAGGAGATCCTTAAGGTGACCTTTTCTCAAGAGATATGCTATTTTCTTCCTCAAGGCGATACAATCTTCAGTGGTATGGCCGAAATCTTCGTGAAAGGCACACCATTTGGATTTGTCTTTGCATCCTGTTTTGTTGTCCTTCTTCGGCCATCTTGCTTTATCCCCTAAATCCTTCATGGCATACATCAATCCTATTACATCCACAAAAAAACAATAGTATGATAATTTAGGGCAATCATCCTCATCGTCATCCTCTACCACATTGACCTTATTATCAGGCCTAGCATATGGTTTATGCTTGTATGGTTCGTATGTGGGAGTGGACTTTCGATTGGGATGGTTATATTTTGAGGATGATTCTATCCTCTCTTGTATCTTCTTATCATCCTCAAGTCGGGTGAATCTCAAAGCTCTGTTCCTGCATGGATTCATCATCAATTCTTGGTAGAATGGTGAATCTTTTTGGAGTCCCATCTTGAAAGCCTGAACCGCTGTTCTGACATCCAGGTTCGGGATGTCAAGTGCTTCCTTTCCAATCCTAGTAATGAACTCTCTTAGTGATTCCCCTTGTGGTTGAGTCACCCTGTATAGATCACTTATCAAACGTTCGAACGTTCGACTACAAGAAAACTGATTATTAAACATGTTAATTAAATGTGCAAAAGATGTAATAGAATAGGGAGGAACACTTAGGAGCCATTTCAGGGCTGGACCAGTGAGAGTTGAACCAAATCCCTTGCATAAGCATGCTTCTTTCAGATTGGCAGGAATTGGATTTATTTCCATCCTTTCCCTATATTGAGCCACATGCTCCTCAAGATCTGTTGATCCATCATAGAGCTTCATACTTGGAGTTTGAAACCGCTTTGGGATCTCCGTATCACATATTAGGGGTGCGAATCTTAACACCCTATGGCATGCTGAGGATACCTTAGGGATAGGTTGCACTATCCCAGGCACACTCGATACCATGTCCTTGATCTTCTGAAGCTCCCTTGCTAGTTGAGAGCTTATTCCTGTATCCTGCAAAGAAGCAACATCATTAGCAGCAAAAGTACTGGAACTTAAATTGTTACCGTTATTGTTATATCCTTGGGATGGCACAGGTGTATATCTTGTATCCCTGGTAGTTGCCATCCTGGGTGTAGTAGTCGTTTCAGGAGTAGAGAATCCAGTGCTCATGGGGATGAAATCTCCTTGATGAACACCTCCAGAGATGCCAGAATTGAAATCTAACACCCTTGGCTGTAATGGTGTCCCCATGTCTTCACTCGGTCTCTTCGATGATGTCTTGAGGGATTGTATCTCTCTCATTAGCATTCTGTTGGTCTCCTGATGTTGCTGCATTTGATCCTTTACCATTGAAAACATGGATAGGATCTCATCATTTGACACTAAAACAGGAGAAAATCCAGATGCCCCCATTGCCGGCCTAGGTGGAATTTGAGAGGTAGCACTCTTTGAGAATGTAGGTGGAGGTGGTAAGGCAGTAATTTTGATAAATTGACAAAAGCTTTTAACAAAGTTTTTTGTTAAAATAGCACCACTTGCCCCATGGTGGGCACCAAATTGTTTTAGTCAAAAATTACCTAGTAGAAATAATTTTGTATTCCAAATTAGAAATTGTGAGGTAGAGTGCTAAGAATGTAAATTTATTGTTAAAACTAGTTATATTCTGAAAATGTTTGATCAGGATGCAAAAAGGAGTAAATAAGTGACAACTATGCTCGGGATGGCTTAAGTTTGCTTCGGGATGGACAGTTATATCCTCGGGATGGAACTGTTTATAATGAATGAATTAAGGAGTAAAACACAAAGAACAACACTCGATCTACGAGGAAAGCCCTTGATCAGTTGTAGATCGCCGGCATAAAACCTCGGGAGGAGACTAGGCCCCTTCCTTGTTTGTTAATATTAATTTGATAAAAAGGTACAACTTTGGATGAGTAAGTGGACGAGTGTACTAAGATTACAATGATTGTGTGAGTGTTTCTAAGTGTATGTGTGTAGCTATAGTGTAAGCAAAGTGCATGTAAGTGTCCTATACTCGTCCAATACTCCCATTTATATAATACATGAGAATAACTAAAGAATCCCGTGAGATCCGCTAATTAGTTACGGTTCTTCAATGTTGTGTAACAGCTGCTCCAGGTGAACGTTGGAGGTCTTCAACAAAAAGTCGTCGTTGGTTAACGGTTTCTCCTTAGTTAGTCAATGATCCAGCTGTTTCCTTGTTTATTGCCGATATTAAATGTGTATCGGTTACAAGTTTGACTCCATCTTCAATCATAGACCATGAGTTACATTCCTATCTTTGACTTCTTCAATTGAGGTTTATAATATAGACGTTGTTGAGCATTAAGATCTATATTATAACTTAGTTGTACCTGCAATTATATATAAGAAAGCTAATTTGTTAGTTTATTCTCAGGATGCGCCCATGCTGAATTACTGTTACATCCTGAAGTCAGCAGAGTCCTTCATCATCCTGAGGATGGTACATTAGGGATGTAAGGTAAAATCATCCTAAGGATTTTCACCCACAACATAGATGCTGAAACCAGGTATTCACATCTCGAAAAACTTATCTTAGCTTTAATAATGGCTTCTACCAAGTTAAGGCACTATTTTGAAACACACAAAATATATGTTCAAACTAATTATCCCATTAAGAATGTACTTAGAAAACCTGAAATGTCTGGAAGAATGGCAAAATGGTCAATTAAATTAAGTGATTTTGACTTGGAGTATGAGCCTAGAAATGCAATCAAATCATCGGCTCTAGCAGACTTTGTGTCTGATTTCAGTAGTGACATCCTGAGTGAAGTAGAGTCTAAAGTTCAACAACTAAATGAAAATTTAGAAAAATGGACTCTATACACTGATGGTGCTTCGAATGCAAGAGGCACAGGCCTAGGAATACTACTAAAATCGCCACAAGGGGACAAGATACCCCATGCTATTAGATGTGCATTTCAAACAACCAATAATGAGGCAGAATATGAAGCTCTCATTGCTGGTTTACAACTTGCTAGAGACATGCATATCGTTAATATCGAAGTTTTTGTTGATTCTTTGTTGATTACTAACCATTTCAATGGATCGTATGCAGTAAAGGGACAAAAGTTAGCTGTTTATCTCGAAATTGTTAAAAATTTAGCTACTTCTTTTGTAGAATTTTCACTAACACAGGTACCTAGGGAAGAAAATGCTGAAGCTGGTGCCTTAGCAAATCTGGGATCCTCTTTAAATTTACCAGAAGGATCCAAGATTCCATCATCCACATCCTGAAACCAGCAATTGAAGAATGGCAACCTGAGGATGGCCAGACACATCCCGAGGATGCAGCTAAACATCCTAAGGATAAAACATTCCATCCTGAGGATATCACTATTTTAACCACTCAGGTTCAAGACGATTCATCATGGATGACTCCCATAGTGAAATATCTACAAGAAGATGTCATCCCTGATGAAGAAAACGCAAAGGCTTTCAGGATGAAGGTATCAAAATTTACAATTATAGGCAATATCTTGTATAAAAAATCTCTTGCAGGTCCATATTTGAGGTGTCTCAACAAAGATGAAGCAAACGAAGTACTCCATGATATCCACGAAGGAGATTGTGGAAATCATACAGGAGGAAGATCTCTCTACTCAAAGACCTTAAGGACAGGATACTATTGGCCAACTATGAAGAAAGATGCCATGCTATATTCCCAAAAGTGTGATCCAAGCCAAAGACACAGCAACATCCTTCACCAGCCTGCTGAACCACTACATCCTATTATTTCACCATGGCCCTTCATGAAATGGAGAATGGATATAGTAGGAAAGCTACCCAAAGCTCCTGGAGGAAAGGTATTCATGCTAGTAATGACAGACTACTTCTCAAAGTGGATCGAAGCTGAAGCATTCGTGCAAGTTAGAGATAAAGAGGTGGTGCCATTCATCAAAAGGAATATCCTAACAAGATTTGGAGTGCCATCTGAAATTATTTGTGACAATGGCTCTCAATTCATTAGCCAAAGAACAATTGACTTTTGTGAGAGTTGGGGGATCAAGATGGTAACTTCAACACCAGTCCATCCTCAGGCTAATGGACAGGAAGAATCTTCAAATAAAATTATTGTCAACAACTTGAAGAAGAAGCTTGGGGAAAAGAAAGGGAAATGGGCAGAAAAGCTTCCATTCGTACTTTGGGCTGATAAGACTACTTCCAAGAATGCTACTGGTCACACACCTTTCTCCTTGGTCTTTGGAACAGAAGCAATGCTGCCAACAGAGATGGTCATGCCTACAGCAAGGAAACATCTTCAGGATGCAACTACCAATTCTGAAGCGTTATTACAGGACTTGGAAACTATGGATGAACTCAGGGACGCTGCTAAGTTAAGGATGACAGCATATCAACATAGGATTGCAAAAGCTTACAACAAGAATATAAGGATAAGAAGATTTCAAGAAGGAGACTTGGTATTAAGAAAAGCCTTCCAAAACACAACGAAACCAAGCAATGGTAAGCTAGCTTCCAAGTGGAAAGGTCCATACTTGATCGATTCCAAAGCTGGCAAAGGAGCATATTGGTTATCGACGATGGAAGGAGAAATTCTACCTAGAGCTTGGAATGCTATTCACCTAAAATACTACCATGCCTAAGGATGCATGTGACTGATCTCTCTAGAAGAGAAACCATGGTCCGAGTCACAGGTGGGATGAAGGTGAAGGCTGATAGAGATGAATCATCTCCATATGTAAGTGTTTATCCTTAATCTATTTCGATCGATTATATTTTCACTAAACATGGTCTAGAAATAGTCCATCCTGAGAATTTTGCAGTACCATCCTGAAGATGGAATGCTTAGAAGACTAGAGGGTTGGCCACCCTCTCCTCCGTTAAGGTGTCTGAGACTTTCCTAAGGTTTACAGGTTTTCACCTTTCTCATTGGGTTAGCAACCCTCGTCTGGTGCGCACGTTGCTCATGTATATTTTCGGGATGGTGGGACCAGTCCATGTAAAAGTGGCTGACAATTTCATTATCTTTGAGATATACATTGAGCTCTTAAGGTTTAGACATTTTTCAATGTCTCTTACGTATTTGGTCTAGTCACCAAGTGTTTTATGGGAGATAAGAACCATGGAGAAAACAAGCCACCGAAAAACACCCTACAACCTTGTCTTCGGAAGCGAAGCTTGAATACCGGCAGAAATTGGGGTAAGCTCAAGGAGAAATGCTTGCAAAAACTTACAACACAATGACAAGGAGGTGCTACTCAACCTGGACCTCCTGGAAGAAGCAAGGGACCAAGCCTTCATCAGGGAGGCTAGATACAAAAAGAAGCTGGAAGCCTACTATAACACAAGGGTACGTAAGGAGGTCTTCAAACCCGGGGACCTTGTGTTGAGATGCAATAAAGCCAGCAGACAACAAAGTGTGGGGAAGCTAGGCCCCCGATGGGAGGGTCCCTACGTCATCAAGGAGGCTCATAAAGGGGGGTCCTATAAGCTAGCTGACCCCAATGGCAAGATGGTCCCAAGACATTGGAGTGACAAGCACTTGAAACGATTTTATGTTTAATGGTTGTAATGCTACTATGTACTCCGAACATTATGACTAATGAAAGAACTTTGTTTTAAGAACAGTTCATTTGTCACTTATCTTATCAAAGGGTGAGCCCCTCCTAACAAGGCTCCATGGGATCCGGCGCTATACCTACCCATGAAACGGGGATGAGCTCCCAGGCCACAACTGCTCAACAGGGAACAAGGCTGATAACCTTCCTGTATACAGGGTGAGTTCCTAATACAATCCACAACTCCATAGGACAAGTCCTAAAAGGGAAACCTAAACCCATGAAAGAGGGTGCGCTCCTCACACCAAGACAGCTCATACATGTTCACGTAAGAGTACAAAGGACGAACATTTAATGTAACAACCATTAAGTAAGGTTCCAAATAAACAATCAAGCTAATAGGATAAGTATTGCATCGGCTCTCTAACTAAGTAACTTGGGCTGGATGACTGCAGCCTTCAACTCAATGTGAAAGGTTAAGGACAGCCTCAGAATAACGAAGACCATCCTGAAGATAACAAAGATTTATGGAGAATATGACAAGATCAGAAGAATTATTTGATACGGAAAACACCAAAGGTATTGTTTTTAATTATTTCTTTACATTCTAAGTGCTTGCTAATGTTTGCAGAATATCAAAAAAGACGAAGAACACAAGGATAATAGCGTCAAAAGTTATTAATCTATTATTCATCAAAGGTCAAAAACAATGCCAACCCCTGATTTCATCCTAAACCAGGACCCATCCACCAGGGGTCAGCATTTCAAAGTCAGGGCTGAGAAAGGTTTGGGGCTTCGTCTTGTGAAACAAGATCCCTCCACCCCAAAAACTTTCATTGTTCATACAAATAAAAACATAAAATTGTCTAAATTATTCATAAGCCAACCATCCTAAAAAACCACCATTCCAAAAATTCTAAAAAGTGGGCTCTGGCCTAGTCATCGCTTCCTTCATTGCCCACTGGTTCCTCAACCTGAAACTCCTTGGCCATCCTAGCATCCATCACTTCAGCCTCCGTCACCTCAGCCACTTTACCAGCATCCTGAGGATCAGCAACAGGGATGGACTCAGACGCCACTTCCTTTCCACCCAAACTGAGGATCTTCTCTTGCCAAGCTCCAACATCCCAGTCTTCCAGCTTGAAGTTAGGATCATTAGCTTCCAATGCCATCCTCACTCTAGCCTAAAAAACAGAGATGGTGGCAGACTTCATCAACCCCTGCTTGTACTCTTCCATCTCCTTCTGGTGATCCCTCATGCTTTTAGCTTGAGCAGACTTCACAACCTTCAGCTCAGTTTCCACCTTACCTAGTTTCTTCTCAAGCTGTTTGGTCTTATCAAGGGCAGATTTCTTCGCATCCTCAAGCTTGGCCTTAGTATCAGCAAATTCTTTGTTCATATCATCCAGGGACTTCATCAAGTACTCATGCCCCTATAAAAATGAAGAAATCAGGTAAGTATCCAAACCTTATTATATGCTAAAAATAACCATAACCATCCTCAGGATGGACAACATACCTGAAGAACAAACTGAGATATTTTGCCTAAGATGGCATCACAACTGAGACCCTCAAAAGGAGAAGTCTCTTGAGCAGAAGTACTGGCACCCTTCCTCTTCTTAGAAGAAGCTGGAGCTTTGACCTTAGGGGCAGGTGGAGGACTTGTCATCCTGGAACTGGATGGAGAAGTTATCTTGACGGCCTTGATATCTTGACTATCGATCTCATCAAGATCGAAGTAATCAGGTTTCTTTGCTGAAACAAAAAAAGCCAAACACAGGTTAATGCAGAGATCAAGATAAGCATATCCTCGGGATATGACAAAACTCACTAGACATCTCAGTAGCTCGACTTGTAGAGATGCTTTCCTCTACTCCAAAAGTCCTTGCTGAAGCTGGTAGTTCTAGCACTGCCTTGTGTCAAATAAAAGCGTCTTCCAAGGGAGGAACAAGCTTTGCAAAACAAGCACCTGCAAAACAATAATAAGTTAGAATACCACTAACATCCTCAGGATGTGACTATCATGTTCTTTATCTAATATATTTACCACTCTTTAACCAGGATATAGGGATCTCATCCCCATAAGGAATGGAATCCCTTTTCACGAAAAAAGAACTTTGATTTCCAGGGCCTGTTAGATCTCACAACATTGTGCAGAAAAGGATGCTCTGCGTCGATAAGTTGAAGAACGTAACGACTTGATCCATGTGTTCTTAACTTATATATGTATGACAGGTCACCAATTTGAAGCTGAGTGCCATGAGTTTGAATGATCTTGTTACAGACTATTAAGATCCTCCAGATCTCAGGCATAGCTTGGGCATAAGCCATTCCCGTCACATCAAATAATTCTTTGATGAAATCTGGGAATGAATATTTAAGGCCAAGTTGGAATGGTAAGAAGAAAAAGCAAACCCAGACAGAATAGGCAAAGTCAGACTTTGCATTCAGATCAAAAGGCTGAATAACGGCAGAATCAGGAAAAGCCCCTGATTTCTTAAGGGCTTGAATATCTTTGTCATTAAAAGTACAAATTTCTTGATCAGGTTCTTTAATCAAGTTTTGGGGTGTGAAATCCTTAGGGATTCCAACACTCCCGAGAGCTCTTGTTAATTTTTTTGCTCATTCTAAAAATTGATTTGAAAGACTTTTTTGCAGGAATAAGAGAAGAAGAAAATGAGAAAGAAGCAAAGTAGTTACCTTTTTTAATAATCTCAGTTGATTATAAAGAAGGAAGAAAAGCCTAGATATAGGCGGCAGGATATGATGAGGCGTAACGGTCAACACGAGGATTTAGCCTAAAAAATATCCGTTAGGATCTTGAAACATGGAAAGATGAACCCCTCAATTGAGAAAAATATTTTTACCGTTGAGATAACGGTAAACTATTTTGGGGGACAATTGTTGAGGGTGAAAATCCTCAGAATGATTTTGCCTTATATCTCCAATACAGCATCCTCGGGATACTGAAGGATCAGACAGACTTCGGGATGTAACTATACTTCAACATGTGCGCATCCTGAAGATGGACTAACAATTTATGTTTACATGATATAATTGCAGGAATGATATGGACTCACAGCTATTCTCCAACGACTCTTAGTCAAACATCAGTCAAAGACTATTAAGAATAAGGAAGCCATGCTTGCCAGCCGAGTTCAAGATCAAGGAGGAGGTCAAACCCGTAACCGTCTTGCATTTAATATAGGCGAATAAAGGGGAAACTACCATCCAATGACTATATTCTGTTGAAGCTCACTTAACGTTCACCTGAAACAGTTTCTACCAACATTGAAGGAACTTAACTACATAGTGGATCTCACGGGATTCATTATTTACTTCCTAGTATTATATAAATGGGAATGATGGACGAGTATAGGACACATTGCTATCACTAGAGCTATACACTCACACTTAGCTGCTTAGAACACCTACACAATCATTGTAATCTTAGAACACTCGTCCACTCATTCATCCAAAGTTGTAATCTTGTTTACCAAATTAATATTAACAAACAAGGCAGGGGCCTAGTCTCCTTCCGAGGTTTTATGCCGGCGATCTACAACTGATCAAGGGCTTTCCTCGTAGATCGAGTGTTGTTCTTTGTGTTTTATTACTTTATTTGTTCATTCCTTGAATCTGCCAACAGTTCCATCTCGAGAATATAACTGTCCATCCCGAATCATACTTTTGCCATCCCGAGCATAGTTGTCACTTATTTATCTCTTTTGCATCCTGATTAAGTATTTTCAGAATATAACTAGTTTTTACCTTTGATTTACACTCTTAGCACTCTACCTAACGATTTCTAATTTGGAATAAAAAATTATTTCTACTAGGTAATTTTTGACCAAAACAAGCTCCATTGGTGAAATCGCCTTCACCGGTGGAAGCCAAGGTCTTGTTGCCAACATCGTCATATAAGCCATCAGTATCCAGGCCAGCGAAGGGATCATCTTCGGCAGAGGGAGGAGTGGAATCAACCTCCAAATCTTGAAGTGGGGAGGGGCTCTCAAATACATGCTCCAAGAGAGGAGCTTCAGACGTGTCAGCAGGCTTGGAACGCTTAGAACTGCCTTCCCCACCATCTCCTCCCTCAAGCATGATCTTGAAAGGCCTCTTCAACACATAGGAACTGAAAACCTCGTTGGCCACATCCTTCTTCAAACCCTCAAGCTCCAAGTCTTGCTGGAAGGCAAGAGGCTACTGAGAAGCCTTGGTAATAGCAGAAATATAAGGGTAAGTGGACAGTTCCATTGCCTTCACCGCATCGACAAATTCTGCCACAGAGGTAGGTTTAAAGGATGGATTATCCTCGGGCTTCTGACCCTCCTCAGCTGCTTTGTAGCCAACCTGAATTCCCCCATGTCGTCCAAAAGCTATGGTCTATGCAACCTCCAAATATTGAAGTGGGGAGGGGCTCTCAAATACATGCTCCAAGTGAGGAGCTTCAGACGTGTCAGCAGGCTTGGAACGCTTAGAACTGCCTTCCCCACCATCTCCTCCCTCAAGCATGATCTTGAAAGGCCTCTTCAACACATAGGAACTGAAAACCTCGTTGGCCACATCCTTCTTCAAACCCTCAAGCTCCAAGTCTTGCTGGAAGGCAAGAGGCTACTGAGAAGCCTTGGTAATAGCAGAAATATAGGGGTAAGTGGACAGTTCCATTGCCTTCACCGCATCGACAAATTCTGCCACAGAGGTAGGTTTAAAGGATGGATTATCCTCGGGCTTCTGACCCTCCTCAGCTGCTTTGTAGCCAACCTGAATTCCCCCATGTCGTCCAAAAGCTATGGTCTATGCATAAATAACAGCAAGAGGAGCATTAAACTCCTGGGAATGCAGCAGGTTGCTGACAAAGCGAGCAACACCTTTGGATATCAACCACTCCCTCTCCTCGGTCAAACGGTTAACCTGGACCCGAAGCTCCATACCAACCTTCTCTATAACCACCTGCTCCTGCCTAACAGCCTCCCGGGCCTTAGCCAAACCTTCCCTCTCCTCAACAACTTTCGCCTTCTCCTTATTCAACCCTTTAAACACCTTATCAAACTTCTCTTTCTCCAAACCTAATTGAGTCCTGGACACAGCCAACTCATGCACCAAATCTTTCTCTCGGGCAACATAACATGTCAACTCCCCATTCGCTTTCACCAACTCAGCTTCATGCTCCTCATACGCACCCTCAACCTATTCTCGGCGACCCAACAGTTCACCCCATCTAGCCATCCCATCCGGGAACAAGGACAAAAACTGCCCAAAGTGATAATACATATTCTTCATCACATCACGATCCAACCACTCCTTGTGAACTGCCCTCTCAGCATCAGGGATGCAATTGTCGATCAGATCTCGACAAACGGAAGCTTTCTTCAGAACATCACTACCCTTCACATCCCACTTGGGTACAAAGATCCCCTCACCCTGACCCTGTTGTGAAGAAGGGTCATCAACAACACCAGCAACTGCATTATAACTCTCACCAACCTCACCTTGCAACGATAACAACTTCTGATCTCCCCCCCCCCCCCTTAACAACAACATCTTTCAGCGTCTTAAACACAACATCATCCTTTTTGGGAGAAGACAAGGTAAGTTTACCTTTCCCCGAAGCAGGGGCATAACCCAGAGCAGAGGCTATTAGTGACGAGTCTTCGTCTTCATCCTTAAGAACCAAGGGAATGGCAGGTGAGTTCCCTAAAGCAGAGGAAGCAATCTTCAGTCGCTTGCTGGAGCGACGAACAATGACTGCCTTCTTCCCTGAAGGCTCTGCAATGGCTGTCGTTAACGAAATGATGCTAATGTACTCCCCTTGGAAACGGACGTGTTCAGTCCTCACTACAACATTCTTCCCTTCCCCTACAACACGAGCCTTAAACTTGACATCCGAAATATCATCCAATGAATGGAAATCCAAAGTACTCATCTCTGCAAAAAAGAAGGAAATCAGATAAGAAACACAAGCAAAGAAAAATGGGTAGGGAAAGTAAGCCACAACAACACATACCCTCCCCACCATGATATATCACCGGTTCGGTCTCAGGATCGTCCTAGTTGATACTCAAACCCATAATAACTAAAAAATCCTCAGGAATAGTACAGAGGCGAGTGGGAAAAGCACGAAGTTTTTCCAACAATTATTGATCAAGGGTATTTGGATCAGGCTCCTTGTCATTCACGGGAGCATCTGAATATCTCTTAGGAGACTTGAAAGGCAAGAAGTCGGAGTTCAAGAAGAAGAACTTGTCTTTCAAAGTAGAGACAAGCCCTATGACACTGGAAATTAGGGCAGGCTCACATTGGGTCTTTTCGATTGTAAACCAATTCCCATTCTTGGCTAACTTAAAGAAACGACGATACATAGCCAAGGGAGGCTCATACCCAAGACAACGACAGACAATCTTGAAGTGTAAGATTCGAGCAACACTGGATGGACACAACTGGTCAAGGGAGAGTTGGTGGTACTCAAGAACATTAAGAAAAAACTTGGAAAAGGGTACCGAAGGTTACCCTGGTCGAACTGACGGGTGTACACAGCCAGTTTCCCTGCCGGAACAATGGTCACCGGGTTTCTCCCCTTTGAGACGACAGGGGAATACCAATCTCGGTGCAAAACCGTTCGGCATCAGACTTAGACAAACGAGCGAACTGGGAGGCAAGGTCACTTTTCGACATAATGAAAGCAAGTATGAAAATAAGGGAGGTTACTTACCGAATATAAAGGAAGAAAAAGAAGAACGCCGGCGAGTGAAGATCGTGGGAGAGAGAAAAAGTTTTTTGCTAAAGAGGGAAGGAAATGAAAGATCAAGAGAAGTTACAAACTTTATAACATTTAAAATTCAAATTAATGGCTAGGGATGGTTACCAAGGGAGTAACCGCCACACAGATGTCCCACTTGGCTGACGTCAGCCTAGGCACCCATCAAATCAAAGGTAGCCTATAGCAGACGATGGGACATGAAGCTGCTCCCAAGAAGCAATGATGACCCCTTATATTATTTAAAAAGGAGATCATGATTAGCAACAAAAAGCCAGACACTTGCATAAAAATTGATGGGAACACACTATAAATATTATGCTCCCACAAGGGAGCCTGGGATTTAATAGCTCCTCGATACCAAAGTAAGGAAGGCTAACGTTGCTACCAAGGAGTCAGATAATTTACAAGTCACAAGCACTTCTAACTTCTTTACAAATGCTTATGACTGGGGGGCTGATGACGTGGGTCCTAAAACGACCACGTTTAGTCCCTGGTCAAAATATAAAGCAATGTAAAACATTAAGATTTGCGTGACTTAATGGAGCTGTATAGCCAACGTAGGGCAACGCAGCTGCCATACGGTAACACTACAGCAGAGTACAAACAGTAAACTTCATTGGAAACATAAAAAGGTATTTTGGCTTCTTACTATGGTCAAGACAAAAACATCACACAGCTCCAAGCATGACCTAGGAAATAGTAAAAGCTGAAAACATACCAAATGGGCAAAGTCTCACTGCAGGGACCATATAGAGAGTCAACCTTTACCAGGTATAGTAGGAAGGCTACCATAAGGGAGCTCATTGGCAGAATTCCACTGCATATATTAGGAGACCCTTAGGTTGTCATTCCACACATTCACTCCACACTCATTCTCTTTACTCTTACACTCTCTACTTCATTATTCCCCAACTCCAAACGAATATATACTTATTCTCACGCCGGAGTCCAAACGCAGAAGGTCCCCTCCTGTGTTTAGGCTAACGGTGTCTGTTACCTTGTGCAGGTCCTTCCAAGAGCTTGAGGATCCCCTAAACCTAACACACTCTTAACCCTATACATCTCTTAACCTAATCCCGGTTATTTTCTTTCTTGTAGTAACATTAATAAATGCGATGACGTCAATTATTAATGTTATTATCATGTAACCTTTGTTGACCGGCACCCATTTGAAATTGAATTTGAAATCGAATCGGTGTTCATTTAAGTAACTTTGAATCTTTAATTGGAAGGGGAGGTTGTGGGAACCAAACCTTAAAAAACTGACGAAGACAGGCTTAGAGATGAACAAGTGGGTGTGATTACCCGATAATATGTCATATTTTACATTAATTAAAGTCAATCCGTCTAAATTTAAGACACGTCTGTCACATAGACAAACCTACAATTCTTGTGAGAAAAATCAAGGTGTGATTTCCCCGAAAATACTATGGGCTAAATTGTCTTGTGTATATATATTATTTTCAACTAATTATTAATTATGTATAAATTATAAGTTGGGTGAATAGTGTCAGCCCCTTTCTTTTCTCATTGGTTGAGAGAGGCGGTGACAATTTAATATATTTTTTTTAGTTTTTTATATCTTTATTTTATAATAAATATAATTAGTTTCATATGAAAATCAAACTTGGGTAAGTGATGTAGTGATCTAATCTGTGGTTCTCTTGCCTAAGGTCATGGGTTTGAGGTCTGTGAAGTACATGAGGCGGTGACAATTTAATATATTTTTTTTAGTTTTTTATATTTTTGTTTTATAATAAATATAATTAGTTTCATATGAAAATCAAACTTGGGTAAGTGATGTAGTGATCTAATATGTGGTTCTCTTGCCTAAGGTCATGGGTTTGAGGTCTGTGAAGTACATTTATTTGTATTAATGGTATCTGCCCCTTCTTGTTGGTTGAGAGGGGTGGTTCAATTTTTTTATAGCTTTATTTAATAATAAATATAATTGATTTTATTTCAAAACATAAGTTGGGTTGGTGGTGGAGTGGTTTGAGGTGCATTTTTCTAACTTGAGGTCATAGGTTTGAGATCGGTTAGAGGCTTTTATTTTTTGATCATTTACATAGCGTTATTTCTTATGATATATAAATGGGTTGTGAATAAAAGACAAATTGAGTTGATGGTTTAGTGGTTTGAGGTGCATTTCCCTAAGGGGAGGTCATAAGTTCGGGACCTGGTTTGGGCAGTTGTTTTTCCAGACATTTTTGTTGTTGCCTAGACTATAAACCAAAACGATAATGACAACCACCATTAGCGCGCCACACTGCGCGCGGGAAGAAATCCTAGTTAGTCTTATTTTAGTTTATTAAAATTCAATCCGTACATCCTTATAAACTAGTGAAAGTCCATGCACTACGTAGTGGAGCTTTCGGTTGGTACTGGTCCAGCGATACAAACGCTCGATATAACAACCGACGCGTGTTTTAAGGTATGTTGCCGACCGGTAGCTAAAAATTTTATCCGTCAATTTTGAGCAAAACTTTTATCTAAAGGTAGCTAAAAATTAACAGGTCATAAGAATATATTTAAAACTTTATAATGCATTATATTAAAACTATTAGAATCACGAAAAAGGTAAACAATGTCACTCTATACAATAAAAAAAATCTAAATCGTGTATTATCTTCGAGGACATGTGCGGTTGTCCTTCAATCATTTATACATTACTACTCACAACTAGGTTTCAATGTATGGAGACATAAATAAAAATAAAAATAAAAATAAGTGCGTCGCTTATTCGAAACTTTATTACCATTCCATTCAAAACCTTATAAAAGAAAGAAGAATAACGTTGAAAACAGTTATATAAAAATAAAAAATAAACTACTATGTATTTTTGTTGTAATATATATACCATTAGACGCTGATATGACTTAAGAGACGTTCTTGGAAGGGTATCATACCGAAATAAAACATGTATGTTCAGGGAAGTTTCAATATTAGCTAATTAATCAAACATCTTTGACCTTTACACAGTGCGTATATTAATGCCTGAGTATGAGCATGCAATTTCACATAATTAAGAAACTAAACTGCATGAGAAGCTGAAATTAACTAACTGGTCATATGGCGGATATCTTTGATAAGTCAGGGCCTTTGCACCTGGTAGACTCTTTCGACTGGTATGTAATATTGCTGCTCTTAATGTTTGACATTATTTATCCGGCTTGATGTTTCGAATGATCGACGGTTTGATTCTTCTTTGCAGGGGAAATGATATTCATCGAACATCGCTTTTTGCGTGCCTCGTTCAAGGTGTTTACGTTTTGGAACAGGATCGTCAAATAAGAAACAAACTGTTGAAAGCACTGTCCGAGTCGTGAGTAGTCTTAAGAACGCTGCAATTGCGAAAGCGATGAAAAATCACCGTAACAATCCAGAAGAGAACCATGAGTTATCGAAATGGGCGCCTTATGTGTTTGTGAATCGGAAGGATCTAATTTGTGCCGAGTACATTCGGTATTTTCAGCATAGAGCAAAGATGGAGGATAAAGGTTTCGGAGCGCGGTTGACGACGGAATATTCCTTACCAAGTCTGCTATATGCCGTGAATGGGGGAGATATGGAACCATTGCATACTCTACCAACGGCTCATTTGAGGGTGAACACAAATCCGTCGAAGAGATTCTGGAAATGGCATGGAATTGCTCAATGGTGGCAACCAGATCTTCAATTGCAGTCAAAGCTATACAAATTCAAGGCTCCGTAAGGGCGTATGTGTAGTGGGGGGCTTGATGGTAATAAAGTGAGACAAGAGGCTTAATGAGAGTTTTATGTAAGTTACGTGTGTTGTGGATAAGAGACTTGATGAGAATCAAATAATATTGTTTGATTGGGTATAGAAGTAGGGGTGTAGATTTTGATTAAAAATATTATTATAAAATTGTTTTTTTTTTAATCAAGGGGCACCGGCGTGATATCCATCAACCTCTCCCCATTTTTTTGCTCATCAAGCCCCAAAGGGGAGGGGGGTGTAGAGGTCGCTATAGGGGTTTTATAATTCTCCTTCAAGCCCTCGTCACCCCCACTACACATACTCTAAATATTATGTATTCTGTCTCATGCAATCTAATGTGAAGGTCCTGAATCCAATGTCTCTGTACTCAAGGAGTCAGTCACAAAAGATCAGGTTAAAGACCACTTGAGCCATAATTCCCCTAAAGTGGCATCCACAGTTCATACTGAGGATTACCCCAAAACACACCCTCTACACTCACAAAAGCATACCCAATTCTCTGGGTCATCAAGCATAGACTTGAACCACCTATGCAACACAGATGGTCCCTTATACCAAATGATACATCACCTCATAGCTTCACATCTCCAAACCTTTACAACTGCTATGGAGTTGAAGAACAGAACTCAGATAGAGATGATTAACAATGCAATTGATCACAAGCTTGGGGAGTTGTCTAGGAAGATAGAAGACAACTAGCTCATTTGTCTGGTGTGGCACCTCCTGCTCCTTGGTTTCCAGAAGTGGATGAAGCCAAAAATGGGGAGATGTCAAAGGAACCTGAAGTTGTTTCTCTTGAAGCTACCAAAAAGGCTAGAAAGGCACAACATTTCAAGGAGGCCCAAAAAGAAACTGCCAAGACAAGGCAAGAAATTGCTTTGAAAGAAAGACATGATTGGTATGAAAAAGAAAAAGCCTCCTTAGAGAAAAACCTCAAAAGACTTCCCAAGGCATTATTGAAGAAACTACTAAAGACAAGACAAGAAGTACTGAAGACAATCCATTAGTAGTTGATGCTCAGATCAACACTTCAGTAGTTGATACTTCATGCACTAAACCAGACCAGTCGGCCTTCTAAAGCAACAGATTCTATTCTAGCTTATATTCCAAAGCCTATTCTCATTCCTAAAACTGTTTTGAACCCTACTCCCATATCATTTTCCAAAGAACAAATGGAGAAGAGTTTGAAAGCAGCAAAGAAGAAGGCTATAGAAGCAAGGGAAGATATGAACTTTGTTGATAAATTAAAAGCTTATGAAGAGAAGCTGAGTGAGTTAGAAGAACAAGATAGAGTTGCTGAGGAACAACTCCTTGCTGCTGAAGAAGATAAAAGACAACAACTGGTGAATTATATTTGCAAACATAGCAAGACAAAGAAAAACTCACTAAGGGGACTCTCAACTGAAGAACTCACACTCAGGGCACAACTTGTATCTGACAAGCTTACCACAGAGAAAGACAGAAAGTTGAAGAGGGCCCAGATTATACAAGAATTGGCAGACAATGATTATGGTTCAAAGACTCAACTGTCAAAGTGGAAAGAAGATACTCTTCTGGACACTTACAAGAAGTTCAAGGCCTTACAAAAGTCTAATCCAGAGAATTTTAAAACGTCTGAGGTTTCACAACCTTTAGTAGTTCAAACTTCTGGTGATCAGTCCACGAAACCCCCAAGGCCTACTGCCAAGAAGAAGACAGAGGAACATGTGAAAACTGGCTTCAAAATGGTCTTGCTTGAAGGTAACACAATTGTACAAGATGATTTTGTTGTTGAATAAAAGCCTCTGCTCACACAATTCAGAGATCCTTTTACCTTTGCTTATCAATTACAACAAACCATAACAGACAAACAACAAACAAAGGTAATCACTAAACATCACATTCCAACCCCTAGTGATTTACCTGGTGTTGCTAACATTGAACAAAGAAGGAAATCCCATTTATACTCTAGACTTTGACCAATCTAAAGTAAATATTGTGAAATGGTCATTCACTGCTACAAACTCAGTGATGATTACAAGAAGAGATTGTTCAAGCAAGGTCTTCAACACCATATAAGAACTGAAGAATCTATCATCCAAAGACCTTCTTACAATTCAACAGCTTGAACCTGAACAAGGATCTCTCACAGAACAA
Source organism: Ambrosia artemisiifolia (assembly GCA_032199755.1). Classification (NCBI taxonomy): domain Eukaryota; kingdom Viridiplantae; phylum Streptophyta; class Magnoliopsida; order Asterales; family Asteraceae; genus Ambrosia; species Ambrosia artemisiifolia. The sequence continues at coordinate 27,012,823 of CM063526.1, read as the reverse complement.
CAAGCTCACCAGCTCAAGGTCTCCATGGTTGCAGAAATATGGAGAATACTTGAAGACAAAAAGAAAGACAATAAAGATTAGATAAGGTTTTGGCTTCATCAATCCAGTGGGATATTATAAGGACAAAGAGGATTGACAAAGCCACTTTTGATACCTTAGTCTTAATCATATTCTGCAATATTATTCTAAGTATGGAAACTGCTGAAGAAGAAGATAACAAGTACTGATGAAGCAGATAACAAGTGCTGAAGAGTAAAGATCAGAAGTTCTGAAGACGAACCAGACAACTCTCTGAAGAACTACTGAAGACAAACTTCTGAAGAATACGCATCAGTAGTTTGTCACTCATTAACAGTTCTGTTAGAAGCTTCCCACCGCCCTTATACATCAATAGTTTAGTATTATATTAGTTTTGTTAAAGTCTTTGTACAAGTTCCAATATTACAGCCTGTTGTAGTATTATTATAATCTTTTATATACTTCACTTGTACGTATTAATCTGTTTATAAGTAGATGGGTTCATCCCACTATTTTAGACACCAATCCTTCAAGACTTTTGTAGTTAACCATTTCAATATATTTGAGAATCATTTGCAAACTTATTAATGTTATATTCATTTACTGTTTTGATTCTCATTTCCTACTTTTAGTTCATTGATTGAGGGGGAGCAATAACTCCCGTTAAAAGTGAAACTTTAACTTGAACACTTACATTTACTTCGTTGTGCAAATTTACTTTGATAGATCTAAACAGGTGTTCATAATAAGAACTGTTAAAACAGAAACTGATCCAACAGGTTCCAGTTGGTTTCTCTTTGTGTTTTACATCTTGTAGGTGTTGCAGCCTTATGTGTGTTCTTCTGTGTGGAAGATTTTATTCTGGTATTGAAATCTTGTGATTTTGAGTGTTATCAGATCCTGTTTAGGTTGTAACGGTGCTTACATGTGATTGAATCATGTGATTCAGTTTGTATGGTTCGTGTTGTTTGTGAAGTTGTAAATATTTGATTAGCAAAATTAAAAGGTTTTTTTGTTAAATCAAATATGTGTTTACATTATTTACAAGAGTTTATCAACATGAATAAAATTTGTCTTGTATGTTCTTATTGCTAATCGTCTGAGTGCTGATTAATTGGAGCATGTTTTTACTATGTCTTAAAGTCTGATGTATGCACTGTTGGCACGACTATAGCTAAGTTGTGTGATTAAGTTGTAATCAGAATGTTTGCTAATCATGTTCGTTCTCAAATATGTTTTCTTAAAATCTTCCAAGGTACGTCATAGCCTTCCGAGGGACGCTCATCACAAATTTCACCAGATTCGAAGATATGAAACTAAATATGAGGTGCGTGTTCGCTAAACTTGAAGAAAGCTCGCGGTTTCGTATCGCTTTTGAAGCAGTTTGGAACACGGTGGTAACCGCGGGACCTGCAAATGTGTGGATAGCCGGACACTCATTAGGAGCGTCAATAGCAATGCAGGTTGGGAAAAACATGGCAAAGTCCCGATATCATGTGGAAACGTATCTCTTCAATCCGCCATTCATCTCTGTACTTCCGATCGAGCAGATGATAAAGAATGAGACGTTGAAACACGGAGTCCGTATAACTGGAAGTCTTATGACTGCAGGCATTGCGACTGCAATGAACATTCACCGTGAGGATCCAGAAGAGGACTTGTTTACTGTGTTATCGGAATGGACGCCTTATGTGTTTGTGAACCCAGCAGATCCGATTTGTTCGGAGTACATAGGGTATTTTCAGCATAGAGAGAAAATGGATGAGATGGGTGTTGGAAAATATGAGAGGATCGCGACTAGGGCTGTACACGAGCCGAGTCGAGCCGAGCCAGGCCCAGCTCGAGCTCGAGCTCGAACCTAAACCGAGCCAGCTCGGCTCGGCTCGGCTCGTTTTTCTGATCGAGCTGAAAAGTCGAGCTCAAGCTCAGCTCGTAAATGTTTGAGCCGAGCTCGAGCTGGCTCGAGCCAGCTCGATATATTTTTTTTTTATTTTTTTACAAATATTTATTAAATAAAAAACAATAAAATTACACATAATCATGTATATTTTTTTTATTTTTCTAAAGAAAATTACACATACACAAGACTATGTCGAGCCATCGAGCCGAGCCACGAGCTAAACACCCCTGGCTCGAGCTCGGCTCGACTACAAAACGAGCCAGCTCGGCTCGGCTCGAAAACAAAACGAGCCTCTTCGAGCCGAGCTTTTTTCGAGCTTTTTTCGAGCGAGCCTCGAGTCGCGAGCTTTTTGTACACCCCTAATTCGCGACCAAGTATTCGTTTGGAAGCCTGGTTTCTGGCGCGATTGGGAGAGATATGGAACCATTGCATATTGTACCGACGGCTTATATGACGGTGAACATTAGTCCGACTGAGGATCGCAGGCAAGCTCGTGGAATTGTTCAATGGTGGCAACCACATTGTCAATGGCAATCGAAGTTATACAAATTCAAAACCCTCTAATGTTATGTGCTGTGTTTCATGTAACCTAATAACCTCCCTTTCACATAAAGGGTAAAGCTGTACTTTCCTTTTGAACATGTATGATCTAACATTGAAAATATACTTGTTAAATTTATAATTACTTGTCTACAGTGATTGTTAATCGAGACATGGCACTACGGCTGTTATCGAGCCAAGCTAGAGTGAGCACGAGCTCATCTCAAGTTTTAAACAAGCCAGTTCGGCTCAACTCGAAATACCCAACCAAATTGAAATTTTAAGCCCTACCTCAGCTTGTTTAAAAAAGTAGCGCGGCAACAATAAATGTTTCAAGAAGATCGTTTCAAAATCTAGTCGTGGCAACAAACAATGTTTCAAGAAGATTGTTACACACTATCGAGCGAGCCATTGAGTTCGACATATTTACAAACCAAGCCGATTTTCAGCGACTTCCAAGCCACTAGCTATTTGAACAGTCCAAACAGCATATGTTGATAAATGTATACAAATATTACTTGGTTTAAACATACATTAATATGAAGCCAGCAATCAGCATGCATACAGATCCAGTAACCACCAATAAAACTTCCATGAACACATCATCATATTCATGATTTCATCTTATAACATCATATGCAACTAAAGAAGCAAGCCATCAGTTCATTACTCTAGAATCCCTTAACGTATAGAAACAACATAAACATGTTTACGCAGTTACCTGCTCGTCGGCTGCGCCATTCTCTTGTACCTTCACCTCACCATCACCATCATCAGTTTCAGCCGCAACCCCGCCACCAGACTCGTCCCCGTCCTCTGCATCACCCTTATCACCGAACAACTTTGATGGCAACAACGAAGAAACCGCAGCTCTTGCGCTAGCTTTCGCTCTCTCCGCCTCTTCAGCTTCTTTAGCTGCCGCTTCAGCTTTCTCTCTTTCGATGTCCGCCATCAAATTCACCAAATCATCCTCTCTATCTTCCTTCCGCAGCTCCTCCCTCACAAACTCCTGCAACTCATCCGAGAAATCCAACGGATCCTCCCTCAACATTTTCCCAATAATCTCAAGAACTTCATTGTGTTTCTTGACATCAAACAATGCTTTCATTATAAACTTATAGCTATCATCATCCATCCTCAGCTTCGGCACCATCATATCAAAAAACGACTTCGCTTCATCAACCTTCCCAACTTTCACCAACTCATCCATTAACCTGTTATAAACTCCCAAATTCGGCCTCAATTTCGCCTCCACCATCGCCTTGAAATACGCAGCAGCGTCATCATGACGGTTTTCTTTAAAACAAGTATCCATCAACACAACAAAGGTATACTCATCCCGACTCACCCCTTTCTCACTCATACCGTTAAACAATTCTTCCGCTTTACCCAACAACCCATTCTCACACAACTGCTCAATCAAATTATTGTACGAAAGCGTATCCGGATAACACCGTTTCTCCCCCATACTACCAAACAAGTCAATCGCCTCATCAAACCTCTTTTCCGCACAATACCCATCCACCATCACATTATAACTTCCCAAATTAACCATCAACACTTTCGGCGGACTATGCTTCTCAAGCATCTCACCAAACACCTTCAACGCAACATCAAACTTCCCATTCTTACACAATGCATCCAAAACCGAATTATACGCAACCGCACTCATCTTAACCTTCGAACCCTCCCCCACCACTTCCTCAAAACACTCCATCGCCTCCTTCTCCATCCCCTTCAAAAAATACCCTTTCATCACACTCCCATACACCACCCCATTCGACACAAACCCGCCCAACTTCCCCGTCAACTCCTCAAACAATTCAAAAACCGCTTCATGATTACCCTTCTTAGCCTCACCGGCCATCAAATAACTATAAACCAACGGATCCGCCTCAAACCCTTTACCAACCATTTCATCTTTCACCTCCAAAGCCCTATCCAACTTATTATCATCCACAAGCCCTTTAACAATAATCCTATACGTCGTCGTATTCGGATCAAACGGCGCACTCTCAACCAACTGTTTATACTGCTCCATAGCAGTATCGATTTTTCGACAGTCCATATAAGTATTAATAACCAAGTTATAAGTAACAATATTAGGTGCAATAGCAGCTTGGGTAATAAACCTATGCAAATTGAGCAATTCGGCGTATTTCGATTGGCGAAGGCACGCAGTCATAACCGCATTACAGGTAAAAATGGTGGGCTTACAGTTGGAGTAAACGGAATGACGAGTTAATAAAACAGCTTCTTGTAAATCATTTTCTCGAATAAGTTTGAGGATACGGTTGTGGAGATTGAGACGGTTACCGGTTAAGGCTGAGACGTGTTCAGGGAGTTTGGGGGAGTTGGGGTTGGTAGGGGTGGGGGTGGGTCGGGGTTGGGTAGGGGAACGGAGGGAGGAGAGGGGTGGTTCGATGCGGAGGCGGCGTTTACGGCGGCGGCGTTCGGCGGCGGCGTCTTCGGGAGTGGCGAAGGAGAGGTGGCGGAGAGTGGTGGTTAAGGGGTGGGGGAGAGGGTGGTGGGTTCGGAGGAGGTGTTTGAGGTGGGTTAAGAAGGTGGGTTTTGATAGAGCCATGGTTGAAATGGTGTGGTTTATGAGTTAGGGTTCTTGAAGAGGGTTTAAGGAAAGGGGGTTGAGGAGTTGAGGTGAGGAGATAGGGGTTGGATACTTGGATGTGTGTGATGGATGGGTCGTATGGTGGATCCGGGTATCTGGGTTGGATACTTGGATATATGAGTGGAAAGGTGTGGAGTTGTAGATCGTGCATTTTGCATATACTAGTACTCAACCGCGCGATGAGACGACGACGATAATTTTTCATGCGGTATTTGTTTTTGGGTAGTTTGTCAGTCCTCTCGTTATATATTGATGTGGTCTATTTATGTCATGAGTCTTACGAATCTCAACTAATGGTATGTTTGAAAAAACTAGCTGGTGACTGGTAGGTAGTAGTTGTAGCTGGTAGCTATAGCTTTTTTAATATATATTGGTGTTTGACAGAGTAGCTGGAGTTTTTATAAAATGACCAAAATGAGCATAATTAAAAGCTTGTAAGAAAAGTTTTTATGTTTATTTTATTATAAAATGGGTATTTGGGTATGTTTGGCAAGGAGCTTTTAGGAGCTTCAAGCTTTTAAGAAAAATTTCCTACTCAATAAAAAGTCTTGTTTGGTTGAAGGAGCTGGAAGCTTTTAGGTTGGAGAAAAAGCTCTATAGTGAAAAGCTACTAGTACTAGCTTTTAAGAAAAAATTTTACTAGCTACAAGCTTTTAATTAGTAAATGACACAAATACCCATTCTATTTTAAAAATAAAATAAAAACCTTTTTTACAAGTTTTTGTAGGAAATAAGATTCACAATTTTATTAAAAATAAAAAAATGAAATAATAACGAGACTCTCGTTATTCGTAGGAAATATAAAAGTACAATACCGTATACAAAACTAAATATAAACGAAATAAGTACAAATATAAAATGTACCGAATCTTGATTCAAGCAACTTCAACCGCATCATCTTCTACTAATCGTCTCTGCAAGAATAAAGAAATAGTCGAAGGTTTTGGTTGAGGATCGTGTTTGACACGGGGCCCTTAAAACAGATTCCTCGCCTCCTCTCAGACGGTCTGTCTCCCAGGGTACAACAACCGGAACAGTAGTCGTACTGCCGGAGATGATCTTGAGCCCGAGATTGCATCAGTTGTTATGTGTTTTTGAAACATAAAGGAAAGTTGTAGAATGTGAGAGTCATCCTCTCGTTAGTTAGAGCAATAGAATAATGTGAAAATCTCTAGTATGAGTTTTCTCCCAACTTCTAGATATATACATGAACCCAACGTTCATGTATTAATGTTTCACACTAATTGAATCATAATTGCATTTTATTATTATCATTAACAAGATTATTAATCTTGTAATAAATTACAATGAATTGCAATAATATAGATTTATGTGGTTAACTTGAAACCGTCAAGTTACTTTATGGCATGACTTGAAACAGTTGGTTTGACCAAGTCAACTGACTGGTTTGACCAAGTCAACTGACTTAACAGACTCCTGCTCCAATGTTGTGTGAGCCGCGTGCTGACCAAGACGACGCGCACTAACCAGAGTGCTACCTGGTCATGCGCCATTATAGTCCTGCGCAGCTACTGAACACTACATGCGCGTGCAAGTCATTCCGTTACGTCGTGCACGGACTAGGACGCCACCTAGTCTTGCGCGTACGTAGCCTATGCGACGACGCCATGTATTCTGGGGACGACCACTCCTCTGCGCACACCTAGTTGACGCCTCGTACGCGCGCGGACCTGAACGTCCTGCGCGTATGCGCTACTTGATTACGGTTTCCGTCAACTGAGCAGACCAAGACGCTACTTGGCCCTCCGCCATGTACCAGACCATGCGCACAAGGTCAAAAATACAAAGGCGGCTCTCAAGCGGCTCGCGGCGATGCGAAGTGCAAAGTGCGCCATCAAAGCGCCACATTGCGCCCATCGCCCACGCCACGCGCGCGTGTGCAAGTGCGAGTTAAGGGTGCTTCGCACCCTTTAGGGTCCCCACTAGTGTTTGGCTCAAGCTAAACAATATCCAAGAAGTGCACCTCCTTATAAACCACTTCAAGTTTTGTCATCCCACCAATGTGGGACAAAACTTAATCCATTTTCCTCATCTTTGGTTGTTCCAACCTACAACTTTCAAGCTTCGATATCTCATTAATCTTAGCTCTATTTTGGACATGGTTTGGTTCGTTGTGATACTCTCACAATATAGTACACAAACCCAGAAATAATTATTTATATAACACATACATAAATATATTTAAGTCCAAAATTAGTGAAAAACTCATTTTCACTACCATTTTTCCAACAGTTTTTAATTATGTCCATTTTGGTCATTTTAAACATTTTATTAAAAGCTCCAGCTACTCTGCCAAACACCAAAATATATTTAAAAAGCTTCCAACTACCAGCTACCAGCCTCCAGCTAGTTTTGCCAAACATACCTTTGGTGGTTAATATTTGTTTGAATGACTTGGTTATACACAGATTGGGATGAGGGTTGGGATCGATGAGTTGGTTTATATCAACCATTGGATGATAGAGTTCTGAATGGATGAGATTAGTTGATGGGTGATCCGTGTGGTAGCAAGTGTCAACCAATGAGGTGCAAGATAAAACTTAGATCTGTTTTAAACGGTTATTCTCATGTGAAAGATTCTTCAATAAATTTACCATGCTATGCATTAAGAGTTGTACATTATGTTCTAAAAGTTGTAAAATCTTAAAATGTAGCAAATGACAATTCTTGCCCCTCATATATGCTTATTAATATAGTAAGTATAGATATAGGGGCCGATTATCGTAAAAAGTGACAAAAACGTGCGAAGTGTGTGAAGTCACGTAACATACAAAATTATGTACCATAGACAGAATCATTACTACTTCATTACCAAAATCACATACCATATACATAATCATTATAGTTCCATTACTAAGATCACGTACCATAAACATAATCATTCAAAACTTTACACAACAATTTTCCACCCCTAAAGTAAATGTAACATACAAAATTACGTACTATAGACAGAAACACTACTAGTTCCATAACTAAAATCACGCACCAAAATTACGTAATGATTTTGTATTTTCATGAAAGCATTACGTAATTATCATTAGGTAATTATCATGTACTTCGCACACTTCACACGTTTTCATTACTTTGTATTTGAACCAGCCCCTATATATGTGTGTATGTTTATATATAAAATGAGATTTTATAAAAACAAAATATGTTTTTCATCAATCGTTTTACTTCAAAATTATGGCTTTGATCTGAATTTGATGTAGTTTAAAAGCCCTATATTTTCATTTCATTTCGTGCCTTAGTTTCGTCGATTGATTTGGGGTTAAGGCTTAGGGAAACTATACGGGCTAAAAGTGTAAATTTAGAAAATAAAGTTAACCAACTTTTTTAACAAAGTTAGGCTAAAGGACATACGGTGTAGCAAATTTAGAAAATAAATGACAGAAGGAGTGAAAAAATTAATGTAAAGGACATAATGTGCAATTTTTTTAATAACTAAAGGACAATCTGTGTAATTCTCTCTATATTTAATGCACTATGCACCATGTACAACGCGTAGAGTGTATTGATTTTAGCTAAGGCTGAGCAATTCACAGTTCGGAACCGATAGAACCGAGGAACCGAAACTGAACCGCTAGATCCGAACTGTATTCTTGTATTTAGGGTCCGGTTCCGGTTCTAAAATTTTGGTGAAAACGGTTCCCGGTTCGGTTCGGTTCAATTCAGAATCGCCGTTCTGTTTAAAGAACCGCTAGAACCGAGTTAGGTTAAAACTTTAAAGATTATTTTTAAATCCTATTAATTTAGTGAGCTTTTCCAAATAGCTTGTAGACCGACTATCCACATTTTCAATTCCCATGTTTAATCTTTATAAAGAATACTGTTCGAGTCATGTTAACTATATAATATCTAACAAACTTATTGAGATAGGAGCTCCATTCGAATTATGTAATTTCTATAAAAACATATCTATACTATATTATAATGTATGAGTGAGGGGTAGTTTAAGATACCCAAAAGTTAAGAACTTTATTTTCATTTACAACCTTAAAATAGGGGTAAATTAGTTACTTACTTTAATTCCTCCATTTTTAGTTAGTAGTTACATTTTTCTCACCTACCCCTACAAAATTGTAATTCTTTTATTTAATCCTATAATCACTTTTAAACTATTATGTTTTATAAACATTCGAAAATATTATGACGATCTGCTCAATTCTGTCAACGTTTCAATGTTTGTCTTATTCAATATCGACGTGTAGATTGAAATGTACAAGAAAGAAAACGTTATGTATAAGTGATTATTGCATTGGATGTTTAACTGAAAGAATCTAAAATAAACGAATATTAATTAATAAACTGAAAGAATCCAAAATTTCACCTACAATGAAATGTTTTTTAGCGATATAACTAATATTTTTACAAGGTAAATTCAATAAATGTTAAAGTAAACATAAAGCAGTTAACGCGTTGTTCTAGAAGAAATGTTATAAAGCTTGACATTAAATTAAAAACTAAAATGTATGTGAAATTTGGATTACAGATCAACATAATTTGGACGCAATTAAAGAACTTAGGCATGTTTATTGTTAATGTAGATGTTGAATCATAACACCATTTCATGACCAAGTAAAACTCAAAATCGTAAAATTAAAGTTGGTTCTAAATACTTTCAGCCCAATAATGAAAAATTCACATCAATCAAATGCAATGATTCAACAAACCAAACAGAGGGCACTAGAAATCTAAAGACCAGCTTTGACGATTCTTAAAATATGATAATGTTGTTAAACATTATGCTTCATCCTTGCTTTGGCAGACAAATAATTTGTCACGTGGTAACAATAGTGAAACTCAACTCTGGGCTCTATGAATTCTTTATCACAATTGCTACCGATAGCTTCAATTGTTGTACCATATTTAAATAACTAATATTAGCAGTATGTGCATATGTATATGGATATGCATGTATATATTAATAGGTATAGACATAAATATAATTAATTAAAAAAATCTCATTAAACTTTTAAATATACATAATTAGCTAAATATATAAAACTTTAGAATAATTAAGTTTAGAAATTGTAAAGTTGCATATTAGATATTAATTGTAGGTAAAAGAAATTTAAAAACCTTGGTTGCATCAGTTCAGCAAAAACACCTAATGCATATTATATATTCATGTGATATTAACATCTATGTTAATAACAACAAAACTCCCTAATTTGAAGGGGTTCTTTTTAACAAATATAAAAATAAAAAATAAAAGATAAAAGCACTGAATTCGGTATTCATATAAAACATAATAACTTTTTTAGACTTTAGTCAAAGATAAACAAAATTTCCTGATTTAAAGGGGTGGGAAAATCATGAGTTTTAAAATTAAAACCATATACTAACCTATTTAAGTTTATTCTATGAATACATAGTAATGCACACCTATTTCACTTGCTAAAATACTTAGTCATGATCTAAATCTGAGTCAAATACTAATTATACCTTTTTATACATATCTTAGTCATTTAAATGTTTGCTTCTTGGTTTTGCAGATTCATTTGGATGAAAACATTCAGAAATGAACAAACCAATAACCGTACAAGCGTCTAAAGTAGCATCTAAGGTTGCATTTATTAATGTTTACGTGTTAATAATAACATGGTTGTTATTTTATGTGGTATATTGTATGTGTTTTATTGCAGGATAATGGTGATAATAGTGTTAAGATTATTTGCTATGGTGCAATGTTTAGTCCCTATAAATCTGATCTTCATTATGAATTTAGTTAAGAGGTAATATCAATATTTATTTAATCTTCTATTAACTTGTGTATTAAATATTTTTAATTTTTTAAGGATTGGATGCATAAAATTAATAGGAAGAGATCCAAGAGGCTCTCTAAATAAAAAGGGAGTCAAGTTATTGATCTAAACAGTTCTTAGGAAAATGACAAAGAAGATGTGTTTGATAATATTGCAGATTCAAGCACTAACCTGAAAACTTTATTTAAGATACTCTGTGTGTCAATTCAGAAGCGCAACAGTTTCATGCTGTTTAATATTATAAGATTCTTTAAAAGTTGTGTTATTTTTAGTATCGTATTTTATTTTGCTAATTCCAGTAACTTTTCATTTAATTTAGTCAGTTATGATATGATTTTTCTTCATTTTAATTATTATGTTGACTTTGCAAATCAATAACAAGAAAATAAAAATATGTGTCCGCTAAAAATGTTAAAGATGGATTGGAAGAAAGAATTTTTTTTCTAGATTTTAATTATTGAAATAAACTCATCCATCATCCAAAAGATGTAACAATCAAACATGAAGCTATACAAGAAATTCTAGGGAATGCTTTTGATGAGGAATGATGGGTAGACAATATAAAAAAATTCATGCACATTTGGAAGGCGTATGACTAAACTGGTCTCATGATTCAAGCAGGTCACGCTTGAGCTTTTAGTTTTCATGTTTTATGTTAATTAAATACTTAGTTTTCCTTTATTATGTTACTTTATTTTATTAAATATTTCTTAAAGTACTTTATAATTTAAATGTTAAATCTTTTAATTTAATAGACATGTGTAATGCTTATGATATTCACCGCAATGATGCTACAACAAATATTATATAGATTTGAAATAAATATTGCAATGCAAAGTGTCGCTCCCGCCGCATCGCGCGGGTTTTCTACTAGTAAAGTATAATAAAGGGAATGAAATAGCTTAAACTGGAAATCAATGCTTACAAGTTCATTTATAAGGTCCACAGGTTGGCCTATACACTGTGTTCCCGAGTTTCATTTAACGAAAGAAAAGAAAGGATTTGGAAGGATGTTTTAAAAAATTGTATTCCAGAGTTTTTTTAAAGAGAGAAAGGAAGGGAAATGGAAGGAAATTTTGGTTCATTTCCTTCATTTTTCATCATTCCAAATTGGAGAGATTTGGAAGGAAATGCTATTTTAAACATAGAATTCTTATTTTCCTCTTCATTTCCTTTAAACTCGGGAACACACTGATTAATTAAATCTTTTCTTTCCACTCTCTTTCTTTTCCCTCCTTAATTCTCTTTCCCTTCCCTTCCTTCATTTGTTAAACTCGGGAGTTTCATTTAAAGGGGGGAGAGAAAGGAATCCCTCCTTATTTTCCTCCCCTTCATTTCTCTCGTGTTCCTTCCAAATTGGAACGACAAGATTTATGCCTAAAACCTCCTCTTCCCTTCCTTTCTCTCTATACAAGAACTCTGGAACACAATTTTTCCTTCATTCCTTTCAATTCCTTTCTCTTCCCCTGCTAAATGAAACTCTGGAACAATGTGTATCAGATATTGATGTAGTATAACATGTGACATTAGGAATGTATGACACATATCATTCGTAGTGTCAAAATTACAATCATTGCATATATACGGTTGGTACCGTGCACTTTTAAACATGTATCATAGGGCCGTAACATGACTAGAACACCACACTTTAGGTTACTAAAGTTGCCTTTGATTTAATTGTTAGTTTTAGGAGTTAATTGACAACCAGTTCCGGCAAGAACTGTTTACACGAGAACCGTTTAACTCGGTTCCGAACCGAATCGGTAAATTTTTATACGATCCGGTTCCGGTTCTTATATTTATAACTAAACGGTTCTTGTTCGGTTCGGGTTCAATCCGGTTCTCAACCGTTGCACACCCCTAATTTTAGCATATACCCAAAATATGGGCCGTTAAGTATTTCAATAAAGTCAGTCCCCTTGCCACATTTCGAGGGTGTTTGGGATTGAGTTTGGAAATGCAAAAGTGCTTATTGGCTTATGACTTTTTGAAAATGAGTTTTAAAAAAAGTGTTTGGATTAGCTTTTGGGATGGGAAACGTCAAAAAGTCAATAGATTGTTATTTTTTTAAGTGTTTTGCTTAACTTATTGTGAATATTGGTTTTATGGGTGATAAATTTGTAATTTTTTTCCAAAAGTCAAAAGCCAAAAGCTAAAAGCTAGGATTTCTAACTTTTCAAAACAGCTTTTTCACCCTTAAAAAGCTAAAAGCCAAAAGTCAAAACAGAAAGTGCTTTTGAGTTACACAAACAGCTTATTGACTTGTTAGCTTTTAAAGCTAATAAGTCAATAAGTTGGTACGAAACTCAATCCCAAACACCCTCTTCACATTTCACGTACACTCTCGCATTCAGAAGCCATGGGTGAAGAAGAGAAAGGAGAGTTTTACCTACGATACTACGTAGGACACAAGGGCAAGTTCGGTCACGAGTTCCTGGAGTTCGAGTTCCGACCAGACGGTAAACTCCGTTACGCCAATAACTCCAATTACAAGAACGATACCATGATTCGTAAAGAGGTCTTTCTTACTCCTTCTGTTCTCAACGAATGTCGCCGTATTGTCACCGATTCCGAGGTTATTATTATTATTATTATTTTGCTTTTTTCCTTCTGTTTTAGTTTTATTTGTTAGGGTTAGTAATGTGTTTCACATTTTTATAAATTGTTTATTTATATGTGGACTAGTAGAATGTTCTTAATTTAATCATGAATTGTTGAGCACTGGTCTGGTAGTTGATGTAATGCTCATTCTTAATACATACCCACCAAGACCTTATTGCTAACATCCTGCCTATCGCCTTTTGTACTGGCTAATATTGTCTGTTTTTCTTTCGTGTTGATTAGGTTTATTATTCAGCTAGTTTGGGTATTTTTTTAATCCGATAAGGCGATAATTGATCCGTATCACAGTCAGCTTGGTTTTAAAATCGCAAAGTGCGTAAAAGCGACAAAGTCTAAAATCGAAGTGCAAAGCACAAAAGCGGAAGGCTTTTCGTACAGTAGGCGCATGGTGCTTATAGAATCTTTTTGATATGTCCAATAGGTTTTTAGCATTACTTACAAAAAAACATAGGTATAAATAAGGTTTATGTATAATTTAATGTATAAATCACTTAAATGTACAACCTTTTTAGCTACATGTATAACACTTAGAAGCACAAAACACTCCTTGTACAAGAAGTGCACGCGAGTCAGTTGGTTTTTTTTTTTCCAAAAAAGGTTGTTGTTTCTATGCTTCTTGTACAGAGCTCGCCTTATGTCACACAAGGCGCAGTTCTCAGCGCCTAGGTTCGCCTCGCGCTTAAGGGCACCTCAGGCGCGCTTTTTAAAAAACAAGACAGTCAGGTTCAAGTTAGGGGGTTGTTGGGTAGTTTGGGCTTGAAGATATATGTTAATAAATTGATAAATTTAATGTGATTTCACAAATTCTTGATAACATGCCAAAAGTTGAACTGATTTAGTTCTCATTAATCGGGTTTAGGTTAATTGGTTTGGGACTTTGGGGTATGTGGGTTTTTGATGTTTAAAGGTTTAACCAATACACAATCCTGTTGATAACGACCGGTTTAATCAGTTTTTGTGTAACAGATGTGTTTGGGTCGGGTTAATCAGGTACGGGTAAAATTGACATGCCTATTCGGCTATCTAAAACAAAACAATGTGTCGATGTGAGATTTGCCTAAGGCGTTACATAGATCAAGGATGGAAGACGTCAATATGAATCATACAATATCCCATATTGGATTATACAATGCACACTCAGGTTCATGACAGACCTCAGTTTGGAACACTAGCAAACCTTTTGTGACTTCACAGTTAGTGGTAATGATTCGAATTAAGGCACTCAGATTAGGTTAGCAGTTAGGACTTTTAATATGTACATATAACTCTGTTAATCTTCTGAACTTTCCACTGCTATAGTATATTAATGTGCTACTTGAATTTCTGAAGACTAACAAAGCTAAAATGGTGTTCTGTGTGTTTTATCGTAGATTATGAAGGAAGATGATAATAACTGGCCGGAGCCAGATCGTGTTGGAAGGCAAGAGCTTGAGATTGTGATGGGCAATGAGCACATATCTTTCACTACATCAAAGATTGGGTCGCTCATGGATGTGCAGACCAGTAAGGACCCTGAAGGCCTCCGTATCTTCTATTACCTTGTTCAGGTTTGTAATGGATTTCTGTAGTTGATGTTAGCCAGCGTAACCATTTTAAACTACATCTTGATTTTGTTTCCATGATGACTTGTCGTTTGGGGTGATATAATGCTGTGAGAATATGAAACTATATAATTTGTTTTCTGTGTCATAAACACACGGTCACACATAGGGAGAACAGTCCTGAACACAAGTTGGGCCGCATTAGTCATTAATCTCACTACTTAGGTTTTTTTGAACTAAATATAAAGTTATGAAGTAAATTAAAGTGTTTTTTTTTTGTATTGTAAACAACTGGAGGCTATTACTGAACGTCTCCTAATCTGAATTTACTAGGGGTTTTCATTTGTTGGGTGAATATTTTTCATTATCTATTTGGAGCTTTTTAGAATCTGAAGGCTGGGTGTCCTTTCTTTTGTCTTTTCAATCCTTGCCTTGTTCCTCTACTCCTTTCTAAGTATGTTGGAGGAATGCAGTGGCAGAGTAATCTTACGAATTTGGGTAATTTGAAAACTGGACCGTTCATTTGGGAGAATTTTTATCGTGGAAGCTCATTCTAACTAGATAGATGAAACTTTTGAGTATCATGTGGGTATTTGCCTCATTTTTTTTTACTTATTGAATGTTGCAAATTGCAGGACCTGAAGTGTTTCGTGTTCTCGCTGATATCACTCCATTTCAAGATCAAGCCAATTTAAGGAGCTATCTTGGTACGGTAAGATCTTTGGAGGTACTTGTTGGATAGCACAAGTTGATGTTTTATGTGGTTTAAATTTTGTGGGATATGGTGGATTGATCATGTGGTCTTCGATGTGTGTTTGAAAATTACATTTTGTTTTTTTTTTAAAGCTAGAACGGTTTCGGTTTGGTTTCTATTCGGTTCCAGCCGTTTTTTAGCGGTACTGGTTTGCGGCTGAACCGGTTTCAGATTGGTTTGGCCGTTTTAGTGTTGTTTTTTTTTTTACCAGGTTTGGTGAAACCGGTTTGGTAACGGTTTATTCTCAGGTCAATCTGCCGGTTTCGGTTCCTGGTTTTTGCTGCCATCTCTAACCCTAACTGCTATGTATTGATTAACAATCGCTATACACAAGTAATTGTATAACAAGTATTTTTTCATTGTTAGATCATACATGTTCAAAAGGAAATTACAACTTTACACTTCTTGTGAAAGGGAGGTTATTAGGTTACATGAAACAGAGCACATAACATTAGAGGGTTTTGAATTTGTATAGCTTCGATTGCCATTGAAAATGTGGTTGCCACCACTGAACAATTCCATGAGCTTGCCTGAGATCCTCAGTCGGACTAATGTTCACCGTCATATAAGCCGTCGGTACAATATGCAACGGTTCCATATCTCTCCCAATCGCCCCAGAAACCAGGCTTCCAAACGAATACTTGGTCGCGATCCTCTCATATTTTCCAACACCCATCTCATCCATTTTCTCTCTATGCTGAAAATACCCTATATACTCTGCACAAATCGGATCTGTTGGGTTCACAAACACATAAGGCGTCCATTCTGATAACACAGCAAACAAGTCCTCTTCTGGATCCTCACGGTTAATGTTTAGCGCAGTCGCGATACCCGCCGTCATAAGACTACCAGCTATACGTACGCCGTGTTTCAATGTTTCGTTTTTTATCACTTGCTCGATCGGAAGTAGAGAAATGAACGGCGGATTGAAGAGATACGTTTCCAAATGAAATCGAGACTTCGCCATGTTCCTCCCAACCAGCATTGCTATTGACGCACCTAACGAGTGTCCGGCTATCCACACGTTTGCAGGTCCCGCGGTTACCACCGTGTTCCAAACTGCTTCAAAAGCGATACGAAATCGCGAGCTTTCTTCAAGTTTAGCGAACACGCACCTCATGTTTAGTTTCATATCCTCAAATGTTGTTAAATTTGTGATTAGCGTTCCTCGAAAGGCGATGACATACCTCGGAGGGTACGGGCTTGATTGATAGAAGCACGGATGTGCGTATTTGAGCTCGTAAATGGCTCCGAAATACGACAAGTCACTATCATCGACAAGAACATGATTCAAATGGAAGTGAAATCGTTCCCACCATGGAGAAGCATGAGCCTCGTGCTTGTGCTCGACACATCCTCGCTGGCGGTCTCGTTCCAGGCTGTAAACACCTTGAACGAGACTCGCAGCGAGTGATCTTCGATGAAAAGTGTTTCTCCTGTAAAACAAATATCAAATAAGCATTTGACAAATCAATCTGGATGAAGAACACCGATGATACTACGAACAGGGGTACGTACCAATCGAAACAAGTTAGCAGGTGCAATGGCCCGGACACATCGAAGATTTCTGGCTGTGATGCCATGATCGGTCAAATTCCTGCTTCTTGTGCTGGTTAGTTTCTTCAATGAAACTGCATACTTATACTTAAATGAAACTAAAGCTTACTAAGTCAACACGTATTTTTTTTATTTTCCAAGAACGTGTTGTATAACTCTTAATTTAAATTTAGACGATATAACATACTGACAATTTCACGAGTGACATTCCTAAATAATAACTACTATGGATTTTTACTCGGTTTTACTGATTTGTCCGTGACAACGAAAGTGAAAGTTTGGAATATGATTGTTTAATTTTTTTTCTTGTGGTTTATTATGAGTAACAATTTGCATTAAATTTATATGGAAGTATTTTTAACAGAAAGAACAAAATGAAACCTTAAATAAACAATGATTAAGCCGTTCAAAAAAAAATTAAAAATAAATAAATAAATAAATAAACAATGATTAAAATTAAATGTCAAATGGAAGGGTAGATATAGATATTCTTTTATGTGAATACAAATACCCAGTCCAAACTTTCCAACTTGTGTATAAATAAAACAAACAATTTAGGTTGACTTTTAATATGCGTATATTAGGTTCTTGTAACATGTAACATAATTATTTATTTGGTTAACTGACCGCTCATATATTTTATAAATAAAATGTTCGAATATCGTTTAGGTTATGAAAAATAATTTGGGTTTCTCCCAAAGTCAACTAGTTCGGGTGGAGAGCCTTGTTAGGTAAAATTCCTTTGAATTTGGCCCTTTGTGCTAGGGGTGTCCATATCGATGATCAGTTGTGTTGTGGATGTGTAGTTGTGGAGGAATCGACGGATCACATCCATTGATGATCGGTTGTGTTGTAGATGTGTAATTGTAGAGGAATCGACGGACAGTTCCCGAGTCATTGTTTGGTGGCGAGGTCACTTTAGTGACATGTGCTTGTTTGGTTGAAGGTTTTGATTGCAGGGTCAAATGCAACTTATCATGAATTGCTTCACATGTTTATTAATATGAATAGTTAGAAGGATATCAAAAAGTTGACCAGGACAACTTTTTGACAACCACTTGGTGATTTGAAAGTTAAGAAACGAGAAGGAATTCAGTAATCGCCATACTCCTATCGCTCGAACAATGAAACGAATAAAAGAAAGTTCATCCTTATGGGTTGAGTGTAGAACCAAATTTTGTACATTAACTTGGAGATGTGCAATTTCATTATTCGATATGTGATATTGTAACTTTGTTTTTTAGCTTCTTGCTGTCCCAACCTTTTCTGTATATCTTATAGAATTTCTAACACCATTTGGTGTCATGAGGGCAAGAGCAAAACCCCCACCATACCACATAGGCGCCATGTAGACTAACTGAGCTTTACCCTCCACACAAATCCAAAGGACAACGCCTATGAGAATCTCCACGCGAAAGGAGGCAACACCCTTCAGCTCATGGACATGGGGCATCTCCCTACACGCCTCACACTGTGTAGAAAAGCTTTCAAAAACAAGATGACATGATGAACAATTAGCATTAAAGTATAATAACCGGTTTTGGTTTGATTTTGGTATTGAAGTTTATGGGGGGTTTTTATAGAAGAAAATGCAACGGTTCATTTTCTTGAATTATGGTTGTAATGGTTACTTTTTAAACGGTTAGAAAATTAATTACTGTTTGAAAATTAAAAAACGATTACTTTTTTGAATTTAGATGAAAATATAAATGAAAGAATCAGTAGAGTGTTGTCTCAAAAAAAATGTTTCAGTAAAGTAAATCAGTGAAGTGATGTGGCAATGCAGGATTAGTTAAAATCAATGAAAGAAAAATATAAATCTAGGAGTGTCCCTTCCCTCCTTATAAATTTAAAACTTATAATATTTTAGTAAAAAACATCTTTTTTCCAAAACCAATGTTTTTGATGTTTTTGTTGAAACAACAAGAATAGGCATGGAGATGGTACGGATGTCTCTTCGGGTTGAACCTAGCACCTTCCGAGCATGTACATGCACCACGAACAACTCGTTAGAAGGGGTCCAGAGACCGGGGTCTCTGGACCACCATCCGACGCTCAACATTAGTGATTTATCCCAAGAAATGTACATAAAAGTAAATATAAAGGAGTAAATGAGGGATACTAAGTATGAGAGGAGGTGGTGGTTGAAACCCGGCGGTTAGCTAGCAGCCGAGGTGATTTCGGGGTGCTTAGCTCGATGGCTGAAAGTTGGTTATTAGAACCATGGATCCGTAGACTGTTGATATGGCAGCTCCAGGGCTCCGTAAGGGGAGCTCGTGAGTTCAACAGGGGAGCTTAACATCTTAATTGTGTGTAATTATAGAGGGTTTATGAGCTGCTGATGTGATACTTTAGCAGCTCGTAGGCTCCTCTATGGGAGCTAGGCAGATTAGCTAGTGAGAGAATGTTTCTAGAGAGAGAGAGAGAGAGTGAGTGAGATGTCTTGAGTGGAGATTAAGACAAATGAGATGGGTTTGGGTGAAGGTGTGACCCCTTTATTTATAGAGGGTGAAACCCCAAACCCTAATGGGCTTTGTAGTAATGGCCTGGGCTGGCCCATAAATGTTGGACCCACCTTTATTACTGACCTCCTGTAAGGCAGGTCCTGTGCTCGTGTAAGGCAGGTCCTGTGCTAGGGAGCTGAGGAGCCGATGCAGGTAGCTTCTTTACACCAGCTTCTGGCTTTTCGGCTTCCTGGCCCGAGCTTGATACCTTCTTGAATATGTTTAAACGTGAGGGTTTTGGTACCCACATCATCAGTTTTTAACACCAAAGTTTTTAGAACCGAAAAAATGATATCTTTTGAATTACTAAAACCAACACACTAATTATCAAGAATGTGCACACAACTAAACATATTTTCTACATCATTTATAACCCGTTTTAGATAGTTTTCTTTCTTATTCTAGGGCCAAATGTATCAAGAATTGCTTCACATCTATATTATATTATAAAGCATTTTGCAAGGACTTCTTAAAATTTAAGAGGTCCAAGTTCGATTGTTTATGGTACAACACCCAATGCATATAATAACTACTTTTTGAGGGTAATTTTGTCTTTAGAACAACATATTTAATAACAATGAAGTCAAGAGTTAAGTGATGTTTATGGGAGCTCTTGACATTTAATTTTACAATTACTTTGAACACATTAAAAAGAAAAATATAAAAAATAATTCATAATGCTACATGTCTTGTTATAATATTTTACATAGAGTTAGATACTTTATAAAAGTTAACGTTTTATAAACTTGATGATCATATAAGAAATCGAGAAATCAATAATGAAAGCTGTTTTTTTAATCATGAGGTAACGCTTTGCATTTTAAAATTATTACGTTATATTCATATACGTAAACATGCCTAATCTGATCTTAACTCGACGTCACCGGTATCTATGACTAGATAAAAAAGTTTATGTTTATAATGAATTTCAAACAAAGGTTTCATGTAATTACGTCAACTAATCATGATTAAATTAAATGAAAGTGAATTTTCTTCTACAAAAAGTATTTGACATATTGTAATATGCGAAAATTTGATATCGAATTGTTACGATGATTTTAATACGTTATAATTTAGTTGAATGATTATTAATAGAAAAAACTCTTGATGTTTGATTGATATTATTTGATAATTTGTGCTATACAAATATCATTATAAATTTTTGTATTCCTAATACCCTAAAGGGAAAGGATTGAAAATTGAAACTTATGTTACGAGGAAAAACGAAGTTTCTTTATTGGTTTTATTTTTATATACGTTTGAATGTAAGTTTCGTTAAAAGAGAATTGTGTGTGATAATATACAGGTCATCTAAACATAGACGAATAGATCATGAAAGTTTGTTTTTAGTTTTTTATGTTCTTTTTATGTGGTTATGTTGCGGTTCGACTTACTTAACTTTTTCTATGATACTTTTTAACTTTCTTTAATATGGTGAGTGAACACGCCGTCACGCGTGTGCGTGATTCAATGTTTTTGTCTATTTTTCTTTTCTTTTTAACACTTCCGCCGCAACGCGTGGGTTTCCCACTAGTGTTTATTAATATGAATAGTTCAAAGGATATCAAAAAGTTGCTTAGGACAACGTTTTTGACAACCACTTGGGACAATTAAAAGTTAAGAAACAAGAAGGAATTCAATAATTGCCATATCCCTATAGCTCGAACAATGGAACAAATAATAGAAAATTCATCCTTATGCGTTGGGAGTAGAACTAAATTTTATACCTTAAATTGGAGATGTGCAATTTCATTATTAGATATATGATATTGTAACTTTGTTGTTTTAGGTTTTCAGTTTCTTGTTACCCTGACCTTTTCTGCATATTTTATAGAATTTCTATCACTAATTGCTTTTTAACCAACTGATATTGAGACTTAGGCTAAACGGTGTCTTGAGGGTAAGAGCAGACCCCCCACCATACCAAATAGGCGTCATGTAGACTAAATGAGTTATACCATTCACATAAAAAAATGGCCGATGTTGTGGGCATGGATGAGCTTAGAAAAAAAAATCAAGTTTCAACACACAAAACTAAAGGACAACCCCCGTGAAATCTCCACGCGTAAGGGGGCAGCTCCCTTGGGCTCTTGGACATGGGGCATGGAGGGGCTCCCACCTCCCTTCTCCATACCACATGACGTGTTGAAAAGCTATTAAAAACAAGATGACATGATGAACAATTAGCATTAAATGATATAAAAGCCTGAAAGAGAAAAAAGTTATGCGCTAATATCATTAAAATCGATCAGTGATATTCCGACTACCCTGAACATCCACCAATCATCACCTGAAGGCACTGAAACACTATAAACTAGATCTGAACCCTATCCGTTTTACATCAGTACTCTGAGCCCACCATAGTCGGTTTTACAAGCCACCACCACATAGTCGCAAAACGAGTCAAAGTAATTTGAACACGAAGAAAATGAACCCATTATGCAACTAAATTCGATCAGAAAACAAATATTTTTGTAGGTTTCGTATTTTCCAAATTCTCCTAATTGTCTTTCTAAATTAAGTAGAACTAGGTTTCTAAATTGGCTAACTTCAAAAGTTCGGCATAAACAAGAATGGGCTTTTTGGAGTAAACAAGGTTAAAGTCTTGTATGTAAACATACAAGAGACTTCTCATTTATATGTAGAATGCCAATACAATGTGTAAGTTAAAACCACACAACTCATCTTGGGAGAATGCGTAAGTCGAAGGTTAAACATTTGAAAACTTTTCGGTTTGCAACGCTAGTGACTTCTGTCAGTAGTAATCTGAACACGAAGACAATGAACCTAGTATGCAACTAAATTAAAACATGAAAAAAATTTATTTATGTAGGTTTCGCATTTTCCAAATTCTCCTAAATGTCTTTCTAAATTAAGTAGAACTTGGTTTCAGATTATGGTTAGGAAATCGAAATCGGCTAGCTTCAAAAGTTTGGCATGAATTTGAATGAGCTTTTTGGAGTAAATAATGTCAAAATCTTGTATGTAAACATACAAGAGACTTCACATTTATATGTTGAATGCCATTACAATGTATAAGTTAAAACCATACAACTCTTCTTCAAACAATGTGTAAGTTAAAGGATAAAGAGTTGAAAATTATTCAGTTAGCAACACAAGTGACTTCTTTTAGCAGGTAATTTCTGAGAAGAAACTTCTTTACCAGTAATTTAGTTACCGATGATGATTGGCATGCCAATAGTAACTTAGTTATCAGTTACCACTTAGCTTTGATCGGTATGGGGGCTTTCCCCACCCGTCCTCGTCCCGAACGTCGTCCCCAGGACGAATAGGATGTCCACTCCCCTCTCTCTTCTATTATTTTATTATTATTTTTTATAACAGCTCGTTTAAAAAAAAACCTTTTCTTCAACCGGAGAAGAAGATGGTGGTGGTGCAGACGGCGATGATGGTGGTGGTTGTCGCCGGAGATGGTGGCTTCATCGAACTCTCTCTTTCTCTCTCTCCTTGACCTGTTGGCAGTGATGGTGGTGCAGGCGGTGACGATGATGGTGGCGGTGGTGGTGGTGTAGGGGGAGGGTTGGTTTCTGTTTGTTGGCGTGTGTGTTGATGTATGTGTGTTGTGTCTCTGTGTTTGTTTATATAATGATGATGATGATTAATAACAAATGGGGGAGGGCTGTCTTCACACCCTTAGTTAGTCATTAAAATGAGGATAACCCACCCATGCTGATGTGGCGCTTATGTGACATTGATGACATCCCATTTGGGTTGTCCCCATACCCAATAGTCTTAGGGTATGTTTGGCAAAACTAGCTGGAGGCTAGTAGCTGCAAGCTGGTAGCTGGTAGCTGCAAGCTGTTAGCTGGAAGCTGGTAGCTGAAAGCTTTTTAAATATATTTTGGTGTTTGGCAGAGTACCTGGAGCTTTTAATAAAATGTACAAAATGACCAAAATAGACATAATTAAAAGCTTGTAAAGAAGGTTTTTATTTTATTTTTAAAATAGAATGGGTATTTGTGTCATTTACTAATTAAAAGCTTGTAGCTAGTAGAGCTTTTTCTTAAAAGCTACTACTAGTAGCTTTTCACTATAGAGCTTTTTCTCCAACCTAAAAGCTTCTAGCTCCTTCAACCAAACAAAGCTTTTTAGTGAGTAGGAGCTTTTTCTTAAGAGCTTGAAGCTTGAAGCTCCTAAAAGTTCTTAAAAGCTCCTTGCCAAACATACCCTTATTGGTGATCACAAATTGCGGTTGATTGTTCAAGTAACTACTAATATAATAACACATATGCTATTGATTTTAGTTGTCACTAATGAGCCCATTTGTTGTTGTTCACAGTTAATATTGATAATCAGCTCCCCTTGAATGTTAAATTCATATATCTTTACATCAACCACGCAAAATAAAAATACTTAACTATGGCTACCCCTTAAACCTCGCTTAACATAACAAAAGTTTCCAACGTGGTCCAACACTTGTAGCCCAGTTGGTTGAGGGCCTAAAAGTTTCCTATGGGAGGCTTGGGTTCAATTCCCACTAGCTACATTTGGAGGACATTGGTGGAGGGGAAATGAGAGATGACCCGGCCATTGGCTTGGGTTCGAGTCCTGATCCCGACCGGTTTTACCAATTATTTCACTTTCGTGCCTTCGGGCGGGTGAGTGGTCGGGTTTTCCCGGGAATTGGTAGCAATTGGTGGCTTTAGGTACTCTCGAATACTTGATTCGCCAAAAGGGTGCCCGAGAGCGCTCGAAAATTGATTCGTTGGCCGTTCAAAAAAAAAAAAACTTTCCAACGTGGGCCCACCACAGGCGTTACCATCTTAAATCTATGTATATTTGTTGGATCCAACAATTAAAATAGTATTGAACGAGCGTTATTTCACACATCATAACTTGTATCCATGTTATTCTTATCTATATTATCTTATTAAGGAAGAGTGATGTACCACATTGTAATTTTCATTTCCGTACAACTTAACAAGCAACATGTACAACATATTTAAGCAAGAAATTTAAGGGTATTATGGACATAATTGTGACAATTAAGACACTTAGGAGGGTAATATAGACATTTTACCCACCTCCTCCTTTACAATATTAAAACAAATTTACAATAATACCCTCCTCTTTCCATCCCTACCCTTCGATCGTTTGGCCTTCTTCAGTCTTCATCAATACAGTCCCTTCAATTTTCGTAACCCTAATGATCAACTTGAATGACATTGATTGCAAAATTCAAGTCCTCCTCCTATAACATTCGATTGAAGGCCTACAGACAGAAGAAAGATGTTGAGGATATTCGTAGATTGCATGTTTGGTTGCTGGAGTCACATGTGCGGCGGCTATACGAACCGGAGAAGAAAGGGGTGACGATGGAGACCTCCATGGCCGGTTTTTTGGGTTTCTATTTGTTTTTTTTCTTTCTTCGTTAGAATCGGTAGCGGCTGTGGATAAGCTCTGTTTCTCCGGCGGCCGTCAGTTTTCCGGCGAAGCCGCAACCATCTGTTGTCTTCTTGCAATCGGTAACTCTCAACATCTTTGGTATTAGTGTACGGCCTTTTTGCTACATCGTCTAATTTAGGTTTGGGATTGTGAATTTTAAAAGAATGGGTTTAGTGTTTTTGTGATATGATTAACCTGTTTTGATCAATTTATAAAAATCTTTACTAATAGCATTCATGGATTTGTTTGAAATTTTAAGTGCTGAATTCTTTTTAAGTGTAAGCGTTTATGCGGTTCTCTCAATTGACTGTATGAAATATTTGATGAATCTTATAAATATAGTCTGAATTTGACATACAAAAGTTGAAATCCGGTTGAACAGTTATATAGGAAAGATTCTTTCATTATCGAGTTTATCTGGGGAGTCAATAGGTCGAAAATTCTACAAATTGTTTGTGTATACACAGGTAATGGTTCTGAATGGGAGAAAATTACTTATGGTAAGTCGCTTTATTGTCCGTGTTTGTATCTTAATGTAAATTTTTTAAGTATTTTTATATCATCATCTTGAAATATTTGTATAGACCATGCTGCTAATTTGCTTAAATATGTGTGTTAGCAATCTATGTACCTTGATGTAAGGATGCACTTTGCGATTCTCAACCTTGGATTCTTGGTTTAAAAAACCGTGTTTTAGGCGCACCTAGGCTCAAAGCTTAACAAGGCTCACGAGTAAGGCTGTAAACGAACCGAACTTTCAGCGAACAGTTCATGAACCGTTCGGCGGGAAGTTCGTTTGTGTTCGTTCGTTTAACAAATGAACGAACAAGAAATTTCGTTCGTTAAGTTAAACGAACGAACATGAACATAGGTCGCGTTTGTTCGTTTATGTTCGTGAACGTTCGGTAACGTGTTCGTTTGTGTCCGTTTATACTTGTTCGTTTGTGTTCATTTGGTATTTAAAGTTTATATTTAAAATTTTAATATTATATATATATATATATATATATATATATATATAAAGAAACTTACAATTACAATAACAATGTTTTAAATTTTATATTCGTTCGTCCGTTTGTGTCCATTAACAATGTTTTATCTATATTTTCTAGTCAAACGTCCGTTTGTGTCCGTTTGTGTCCATTAGTGTTCGTTTGTGTTCGCTGACAATGTTCACGAACAGTTCGTGAACAACCAAATTACAAACGAACATGAACACGGACAAAATTTTATGTTCGAAAATTGTCCACGAACAGTTCATGAACATATTTTGTCACACCCTCAAATAACCACCTGCGGAGTTCTACCGCAAGGCGTGTGACACACCAGGATCCAAGTCAACGGTCACAATAAACGACGTCTAAATGTAAAAACATACGTAATAAAAACCATGCATAAGATTTAAAATTCAACATTTAACAGTGCGGAAGCATTAAAAGTTTACAAAAGTCATGCAGAAAATAAAACATAAGTTCAAAGTTTAACATTCCCAAAAGCATGCAAATGCGACTCTAGACGCGAGACGACTCCTGTGCGACTTCGTGCGCCTATCAGACAGCTGCTACCTTAGCGACCTGAGAAAACATGCTAAAAGAGTCAACATATAATGCTGGTGAGTTCACAGGTTTTATTTAAACGTTTCAAGTAATCCTTCGAAAGCCGTTACCATCACAATTACTACTATGCTTGTAAGAACGCTAGCTAGGCGAAGATTAAGATACTCATACGGGTGAAACCATTGCTGACTAAGCCGTGTAATGACCCTTAGTTTCCTATGGGCTACCGTCATCACCGGTAGACCTTGTTTTATTAGAGACAATATGCACCCGCCCGGTCCTACCGTCGAGTGGGGTTTGTCAGTTCCCAATAGCGCTATCCATATTTCCCCGCCATATACCCATGTTAGTGGTTTCTAAGGGACTTTTTGATGAACCGTATAGTACGATAAGTAAGCCATAGTATAATGTGATAAAGAGTCATGAGCAATAAGAGTTTAATAAACCATAAGTCATAAAAGAGTTTTAAGCATGTTTCTCCCCCGAAAACATAAACCGTAAAATGTGGGGCCGTGAACTCACCTTAGGTTGCGTATACCGTTTATGAGTAAACCGTATGTGTGATATGAGTAAACCGTCTGTAAGATATGATAGCCCCAACTAGTGGCGACCTATCATAAGATATGTGTTAAGTTAGACTAATAACCCGCAGGGTTCATTAGTCCCTAAGTCCAGTCCATGACCATGATGTGTTTGAAAAACGTGTTTGACCGACAACCAGACTACGTAAGACAAGACTCGACATCCCATTGGTGACCCGACATTCCACGTGTTCACCTCATACATAAACATACACAAAACATGCAACTCAGCACTTAACATGCGTTAAAGTTCAACAATTCTAACACATAGGTCAAATAACGTACGAACAAGTCCGAACACGTGTTAGTATGTTACTAAGCATGTCACGGGGTTCCTATCATGTTCCTAGGTGTCAAATCGGGTTTCGGGATGTTAAAATACACTTACAACAGCATTTCATGCGATTAGGGACTTAGCATGCAATTAGGAAAGTCAACACGTGATTAGGGATGGTCAACAGGCAATTAGCAGGGCTAATCGCCACTTATGTTAGGTGTTTAGGGCTAATCACATGCATATTAGGCGATTATGGTCATGTGGTATGCAATTCAGGGCTTAACTAGTGATTAGGGTCACAATTGCATGACATGAAGGCAATTAGGATCACAATTGCATGGACTGCTAGCAATTATGATGCTAATCGCCACCCCTAGCACACGAGTAGCCTTTTTCTTAGGCGATTATGCCCCTAATCGCCTACAACATAGGCGATTAGGATTGCTAATCGCCTACAGTGCAGCAATTGTGGTTTTTCGCGCGTTTAACCCTCCAAATCAGATCCGAAACGTGCGCAAACACCCAATAATCATTCTAACATATTAACAAACATATTTCAAGCAAAACCCCTAAGTTTTCATCATTCTAACAGTCCCGAATGCGAGCGTTTTCCCAAAATAGCAATTTAACATGAAAACATCACATCAACAAGCAATAACTTGCCCTAAATAGCAAATATTCAGATCTAATCACATAATCACGTTGTCCGAAAGCATCCTACTGTTCTAACATCATCCTAGAGCAAACCCTAACATCAAGCAATCAACAACACACCTCATATCATCCTAAATCATCCAAAATCATTCAAACGGGTCAAAACATCAAGTATCCATAATACACGACCAAAACCATCCAAACTCCTTGGACATCATCATACTAACTTGTAACAGCTATAAACATCATAATAACACACAAACAATCATGATTAGATCCCAAAAACTCTATCTTTAATCACATATAACACATATAACACATGTAAAGGTGTGGGTTTGTTTAGAAACGGTTTTAAATGGATTTTCAAAGACAAAAACCTTTAAAAGTCAGGTCTGGACATTTAGGGAGTAAAACATAATCATTTAAAGGTTTGGGTTTGAAGAACACACCTTGTATTTAAGAGTAGATGATGGAATAAGCTTGGAAATGGTTGTTTGTGTGTAAAAATGGGTTCCAGAGGGTGTTTGTGGGTTGAGATATGTTATGGGACGGCTAGGGTTGTGTAAATAATGTTTTGGAGGTCAAGGGTGGTATTTATAGGTGTTTTTAGTCGTCAAGTACGTTGCAGGCGATTATGCAGCAGTTGCAGGCGATTAGGGCTGCTAATCGCCACCCCTTTAGGCGATTAGCCTGCTAATCGCCACCCCTTTAGGCGATTAGCCTGCTAATCGCCACCCCTTTAGGCGATTAGCCTGCTAATCACCACCCCTTTAGGCAATTAGCCTGCTAATCACCACCCCTTTAGGCAATTAGCCTGCTAATCACCACCCCTTTAGGCAATTAGCCTGCTAATCACCACCCCTTTAGGCAATTAGCCTTGCTAATCGCCTACAGGGTCTGGTGTGGTGTATTTGGCGCGTTAAACTCCGTTTTAACATATGTTAACACATTCTCACATACCGATAAGTCACATAATGATTATAAACACATAATACATGAAAGTAAACACGTTCACACTCGTTCACCAATCCCCGGGACTTTAGACTTGCGTATGTTAAAACTCTAATGACGTGCGACTCGACTCGACCGACCTTGTTTTGTGTAACGTATGCGTGACTCGCTAAGGTAGACTTGCTAAGTTTTCAAAAGTTAGTTACCGGAAGTTGCCGGGTGTCACATCATCCCCCTGTTAAAAGAATTTTCGTCCCGAAAATTTCCCGAAGTCGAAAAGAGAAGACAAAACAAGAAGAAAAAATTTTCCGGGTCGTCACATCACCCCCCTGTTAAAAGGAATTTCGCCCCGAGATTCTTTTGGCCCCAACAGTGATGAGTGTCGACCTCTGTGTATGCCCAAGTAACGTTTCCCCAAGGAACAGCGAGTGGGTATGAGACAAGAGACCCCCGATCGAAGGCCTACTGGGGACTACTGTGATCGGTATAACTAACCCACTGGTACCGTCCAACTAACATCCCCAAAGGACCCTCATCGACCCCAAAGAATGAGAAGTAAAGACCAAACCCCAAGGAAACACCCAAAGACATGAACACACAACAATGCGAAAGAGTAAAACCAAGGCGTAACAAAAGATGAGAAAGAATACGTACGGGTAACAGTGTCTGGGTCCACCTGGTTCTCCCTAGCACCAATCACATAAGCATGAGCACGAGTAACCCGACCACCACCTTCATTGTCTCCATCCTTCCCTGCGTTCCCTGTGCCCCCTTGATTCAACTTTGGACAGCTGCGCTTGAAGTGCCCCGCCTCACCACAATGAAAGCAACCCTGGTTCCCCTGTGGAGCAGGGGTAGTAGTAGCAGCAGTCTGAGTCGTCCTGGAAAGGTTGACCCTACAATCCTTGGCAAGATGCCCCGTCCTCTGACAACGCTCACAGCGAAAACTCTCACAAGTACCATAGTGATGAAACCCACAACGCCCGCACTTAGGGCTCTTCCCAGCATAGCCCCCTTGTTTCTGATCCGACGCTGACCCTGAAGCTTCAGCCTTCTTCGTCGCCGGTTGTCGCTGAACCCCCGCTGAACTCTTATCCACACTATCCCACTTCCTCTTGTTCTCTGCCGGCGCCTTCACAGACGAACCCCTAGGAGGCAAGACACCCTCGGTAATCTTCAAGTTAGTCATCTTAGTAGCCGACCGCACAGCCTCCAACATGGTAGTAGGATCCCTAGCGGACACCAACCCAGCGATCTCTGGCACCAAACCTGCAAGATACTGCTCTATCCTCCTGTACTCTGGTGTAGACAAACCTGGACACAACACAGCTAGCTCGTTGTGCCTGATAGTGTACTCCTCAACCTCAGAACCTACCATCTTAAGATTCCCATATTCCTGTTCCAACCTCTTAATCTCTTCACGCGGGCAGTACTCGTCCTTCAACCTACGCACAAAATCCGCCCAAGGCATGGCGTTGGCCTCCCCAAGACCAAGTGTCTGTG
Organism: Ambrosia artemisiifolia; assembly: GCA_032199755.1. Classification (NCBI taxonomy): domain Eukaryota; kingdom Viridiplantae; phylum Streptophyta; class Magnoliopsida; order Asterales; family Asteraceae; genus Ambrosia; species Ambrosia artemisiifolia. The sequence continues at coordinate 26,982,044 of CM063526.1, read as the reverse complement.
TGACGCTGTTCCACCACGTCAAGGCGGGTCCTACAAAAGTCCCCGAAGCAAACTTCACCCGATCCACCACTGGAGTCTCACATAAAGCAAACACCGATTCAGTCTTCTCTAACCACCGAAGTAACTCCACAGCCCCCTCCGTACCCTGGAAGCTGAGAGGCTGACAATCCTTAAACCGCTTGTAGGCAACACCTGCCGGAACCGGAGGAGCAGTAGCACCCATGAAAGTCTGCTGGGCAGCCTGAAAAGCAGCTAGCGCAACGCTCAACTGTTGCTGCATCATCTCATTGAGCTCGTCATACGTCAAGGTGATGTTACCACCACCTCTACCCCCACCAGTGCGTCCCCCAGTACGTCCTCCAGTGCGTCCTCCAGTGCGTCCCCCAGTACGTCCCGACATCTAAGAGAAAGACAAGAAGCAAACACTTAGACCCAACACCAACGCTAACCCAAAAGAATACGAAAAGTCTAAGATCGGGTCCAAATGTGACCATAAATCCCAACACGAGATCCACCAAGTCTTCCATGCATTTCAACTTATGATTTCGTGTGCACCCGAAATGATAAATTGCTCTACATGGTCCTCAAGGCGTGTCCCGAGCTCGAACCTCAAGTCACCCGATACCCACATCTTAAGAAGACATAACCAACTCAAAAGACCAACACACAAGTTTCCTCGAGCGCAAACCCGAAGAAGAAGATAAAGTGGAGCTAGGAATAACCAAGGATAAGGTAGGTAACGTGACACTGTGTGGTAAGGATATCGACACCCCGACAAAGTTAGTATGTTTACCAAAACACACGACTCAAATGTATGTGACCGTCTAGTGTGTGAGACTCGGCTATAGTCTAGACTCTACATGCAGTCCTAGTTCACTATAACCATTGGCTCTGATACCAATCTGTCACACCCTCAAATAACCACCTGCGGAGTTCTACCGCAAGGCGTGTGACACACCAGGATCCAAGTCAACGGTCACAATAAACGACGTCTAAATGTAAAAACATACGTAATAAAAACCATGCATAAGATTTAAAATTCAACATTTAACAGTGCGGAAGCATTAAAAGTTTACAAAAGTCATGCAGAAAATAAAACATAAGTTCAAAGTTTAACATTCCCAAAAGCATGCAAATGCGACTCTAGACGCGAGACGACTCCTGTGCGACTTCGTGCGCCTATCAGACAGCTGCTACCTTAGCGACCTGAGAAAACATGCTAAAAGAGTCAACATATAATGCTGGTGAGTTCACAGGTTTTATTTAAACGTTTCAAGTAATCCTTCGAAAGCCGTTACCATCACAATTACTACTATGCTTGTAAGAACGCTAGCTAGGCGCAGATTAAGATACTCATACGGGTGAAACCATTGCTGACTAAGCCGTGTAATGACCCTTAGTTTCCTATGGGCTACCGTCATCACCGGTAGACCTTGTTTTATTAGAGACAATATGCACCCGCCCGGTCCTACCGTCGAGTGGGGTTTGTCAGTTCCCAATAGCGCTATCCATATTTCCCCGCCATATACCCATGTTAGTGGTTTCTAAGGGACTTTTTGATGAACCGTATAGTACGATAAGTAAGCCATAGTATAATGTGATAAAGAGTCACGAGCAATAAGAGTTTAATAAACCATAAGTCATAAAAGAGTTTTAAGCATGTTTCTCCCCCGAAAACATAAACCGTAAAATGTGGGGCCGTGAACTCACCTTAGGTTGCGTATACCGTTTATGAGTAAACCGTATGTGTGATATGAGTAAACCGTCTGTAAGATATGATAGCCCCAACTAGTGGCGACCTATCATAAGATATGTGTTAAGTTAGACTAATAACCCGCAGGGTTCATTAGTCCCTAAGTCCAGTCCATGACCATGATGTGTTTGAAAAACGTGTTTGACCGACAACCAGACTACGTAAGACAAGACTCGACATCCCATTGGTGACCCGACATTCCACGTGTTCACCTCATACATAAACATACACAAAACATGCAACTCAGCACTTAACATGCGTTAAAGTTCAACAATTCTAACACATAGGTCAAATAACGTACGAACAAGTCCGAACACGTGTTACTATGTTACTAAGCATGTCACGGGGTTCCTATCATGTTCCTAGGTGTCAAATCGGGTTTCGGGATGTTAAAATACACTTACAACAGCATTTCATGCGATTAGGGACTTAGCATGCAATTAGGAAAGTCAACACGTGATTAGGGATGGTCAACAGGCAATTAGCAGGGCTAATCGCCACTTATGTTAGGTGTTTAGGGCTAATCACATGCATATTAGGCGATTATGGTCATGTGGTATGCAATTCAGGGCTTAACTAGTGATTAGGGTCACAATTGCATGACATGAAGGCAATTAGGATCACAATTGCATGGACTGCTAGCAATTATGATGCTAATCGCCACCCCTAGCACACGAGTAGCCTTTTTCTTAGGCGATTATGCCCCTAATCGCCTACAACATAGGCGATTAGGATTGCTAATCGCCTACAGTGCAGCAATTGTGGTTTTTCGCGCGTTTAACCCTCCAAATCAGATCCGAAACGTGCGCAAACACCCAATAATCATTCTAACATATTAACAAACATATTTCAAGCAAAACCCCTAAGTTTTCATCATTCTAACAGTCCCGAATGCGAGCGTTTTCCCAAAATAGCAATTTAACATGAAAACATCACATCAACAAGCAATAACTTGCCCTAAATAGCAAATATTCAGATCTAATCACATAATCACGTTGTCCGAAAGCATCCTACTGTTCTAACATCATCCTAGAGCAAACCCTAACATCAAGCAATCAACAACACACCTCATATCATCCTAAATCATCCAAAATCATTCAAACGGGTCAAAACATCAAGTATCCATAATACACGACCAAAACCATCCAAACTCCTAGGACATCATCATACTAACTTGTAACAGCTATAAACATCATAATAACACAAAAACAATCATGATTAGATCCCAAAAACTCTATCTTTAATCACATATAACACATATAACACATGTAAAGGTGTGGGTTTGTTTAGAAACGGTTTTAAATGGATTTTCAAAGACAAAAACCTTTAAAAGTCAGGTCTGGACATTTAGGGAGTAAAACATAATCATTTAAAGGTTTGGGTTTGAAGAACACACCTTGTATTTAAGAGTAGATGATGGAATAAGCTTGGAAATGGTTGTTTGTGTGTAAAAATGGGTTCCAGAGGGTGTTTGTGGGTTGAGATATGTTATGGGACGGCTAGGGTTGTGTAAATAATGTTTTGGAGGTCAAGGGTGGTATTTATAGGTGTTTTTAGTCGTCAAGTACGTTGCAGGCGATTATGCAGCAGTTGCAGGCGATTAGGGCTGCTAATCGCCACCCCTTTAGGCGATTAGCCTGCTAATCGCCACCCCTTTAGGCGATTAGCCTGCTAATCACCACCCCTTTAGGCAATTAGCCTGCTAATCACCACCCCTTTAGGCAATTAGCCTGCTAATCACCACCCCTTTAGGCAATTAGCCTGCTAATCACCACCCCTTTAGGCAATTAGCCTTGCTAATCGCCTACAGGGTCTGGTGTGGTGTATTTGGCGCGTTAAACTCCGTTTTAACATATGTTAACACATTCTCACATACCGATAAGTCACATAATGATTATAAACACATAATACATGAAAGTAAACACGTTCACACTCGTTCACCAATCCCCGGGACTCGAGACTTGCGTATGTTAAAACTCTAATGACGTGCGACTCGACTCGACCGACCTTGTTTTGTGTAACGTATGCGTGACTCGCTAAGGTAGACTTGCTAAGTTTTCAAAAGTTAGTTACCGGAAGTTGCCGGGTGTCACATATTTAAAGCTTAACAAACGAACACGGACAAGCTCCGTCCGTGTCCGTCCGGTTCGTTTACAGCCCTACTCACGAGTGGGGCGATTTCATGGCACAAAATTGACCATGAGGCGCACGCCACATATATTTTTCATATTATTGTGCATTAGCTTGTTGTACAACATGATTTTCAGGTTGTACATGTATGCAATCCCATATTAAAACATATATAAAGCTTACTTGTCTCCAATATTTGGTGAATGATGCTAGAAACCTATAGGAAATGTATAAAGTTATATAATTATTTGCGCATCGGGTACGAAAAATGGTGCACTTCGCGCCTCAGTTTTAAACATTGTCGCTTTTGTGCACTTTTCACTTTTTAAAACCAAGCTTGGATGTGTAATTTAGTAATAAAATGAGGTTCTCTTACTATAAGAATGCTTTTAGTGATTCTTGACATGTGTTGGTCAATTGTTAGCTTATGTGCAGGGTAGCTGTATTAGAAGGAATAAAAGTTGAGCAATTCGCACCTTATCTAAAGTCATTTGAGTTGAATACGTGAAGGTATTAGTTAATTACTTTAAACATGTTTGCTTAATTACATGTACCAGCATGCATGTGATTTGTTTCAGTGGCGAGATTACCTTTTTCTTTAGCCAATAAAAAAAATAAGTTCAGCGTATATTATGCTATTATTTCTCTATTCTGGTGCAAATAAATATATATGTTTAGTATTCCCTTATGATTGGGCAGTGTAAGTTGGAAGTGTTTGTGATTAGATGTGCGGTTGAAATGATACTTGTGTTTAGATATGCGGTTGGAAATGATTGTGATTTAAACCATTGATTTTATCGTGATGATATGGGCAATATATGTTCTATCTATGCTATCTAGAAAACTATTGTGCTTGTTTTGGTGCCATGGGAAACATATATGATAGTTTGCTTTTAGGCATAGTGTATGCTATGGAACATTTGCGTAAATAGAAACAGCGACGATGGGGAAGTTCATAAAAGGGAAGATCATAATCTTATTTAATATTCTGGAACTAAGAACCAGACCAATCTAAAGTGGCTTCGTGTTTTAGTTTTGTTGTTTCAGCTTAAAATTGGTTCGGTCTCTAATTAGATAATAAACTGAATACATATTGCTTTAAAGTTTTATATGTTTGAAACATCCTAAATATAAAATATCCAGTTTCAAGTTTGAAAATAGATAGTTACAAAATAAACGAGTTCAGTTCTGGTCAAACCCTGCCAAACGGAGAATCGGCATTTTGAAGTATGTGTAGACAATAGCCGGGTGAATAAAAACTGAAATTTTGCAAAAAGTGTGCCTCTTTGGGTTGCGTATAAATTATTAGCAATTTCTTTCCCACTTCGGTGTGATATTATGGTCATAATGTTGGGTTTAGGTGCAGTTTTAGGAATAGGTAAACGAAGGCACCAAATGTTCGTTTGTGATGGTGGTGGTGATTCAACTTGTGAAATGTGTCAAGAAACAAGAGTAGGTGCTGCATAATCTCCACATAGAGTGAACCAACCCTGACCTGTTTTGACCCATATTATGAATTATTGGTTATGACTTCTAACCTGTATCCAACTCACATGACCCGCCCACTTTCCCAGCCTTTACTATGTAAAACTTTATTAGACATCATATTGAGATATATCATCTGGCTGTAGGGGCATCATAGTGTATTTACAACAAATAGCAATCTCAATTTCATAGTTACACAACACTTTTATAACTTTTTTGCAAACTGTACTGTAGTATTTGATTTCACTTCTGTTGCAATATTTTGATATTCATGGCAGGTCACTTAAAACTCACAGAGTCATAGCTACACAACAGTTTATTTTAAGCACTTGTGTATTCTCTATAACATTCAATATGTCTTAATTTATTTTGATCAATATGTTCTAGGTACATTTTCTTAATTGCTGACTAATATAATTTCTTAATGCGCTTGATGTTATGATAGTAGATGTAAATGGCAACCTACACCTACAATTAGTAATACCGTAGGATATATGCTATGATGCAAGTAACCACTTTTGAGGATATGATATCACTATGATTTAATATCCGGAGATCAGTGTTGCAAAAGTCACTAGGCGCTCCCTAGTCGGAGTCGGGAGTACTCGGGGAGTTCTCGGCCTATTCGGAGAGTACCCGGGGAGTACTCGGCCTAGGTCTAGAGTAATCGGGCCTCGGCAACCTACCTTGTAGCGATTACTCGGGGAGTACTCGGCCTCCTCGACCTTGTTTTACAACATTGCCGGAGATCTTTAACTTACAAATGGATCGCATTCCCACCGTGGAAATGGGTTGCCGTTCGTAATAGGCATCATAAGTAAATCTGATGTCAGTTTAGACACCCGCTGCAACGCGCGGGCACTTCCGCTAGTATATGTTTAGTTTTATGTAAAATCCTAATTAACTAAGGGGAGAGATAACGTATAAAGCCCCTTTAACGTAAGAAGCGTAAGAAGCAATCTCAGCCATTATATTAAGGATGCAGATTAAAAACCCTAATCATACTTGGGTTAAACTAACCAAGGGTAAAATAGGAAAAAACCGTCTAATTTTTTGTTTCAAATCATAACAGAACTAATTTGAACACTGATTTTTCATCGTTTTCAGATCGATTCATGTTCAGAATGATTACACAATAAAAAAACGATTACAATGAACGAAAACGTAATATCAGAGTTTGAATCTTAAAATAATCATATGAACAATTATGAATCATAATAGTTGTCGAAATACTCTCGATTTTGTTTCAATAAGGATGATTAAACATAAAAATTAGGTTAAAAAAAAGTTGCAGAGGAAGAAGATGAAGTTGGTGAAAACAGAGCACTTTTAAAAATATCAAACGCACTCACAAATTTACAGACGCACTAATAAAAAATTTTCAGACGCACTCATCCAATTTCAGACGCACTTAGCAAAATTTCAAACGCACTCATTGAAATTTAGAATTGCACTCATTGAAAAATTTAGACGCACTCATCAAAACCCAAATAAAAATTCAAACGCACCTTTGCCATAAATCAAACGCACCCTTCAAATATCATCTTTCAATCACAAAAATCAAACGCACCCCCTTCAATTCAAACGCATCCCTTTGGCTTTATGTACAGGTAACCACCATCAAACTTATACCAACAACCTATACCATCAAACTTATACCAACACCATTAAGATCCCAGTTCACACGCCCATGATCATCGTTCTTTTATTAAAATCTTTCATGAAATGAGGAGGTAATCAACCCTTCACTGATCCTCTTTCCAATTGTTTTTTTTTATAATAATATCTTAATAATATTCAGGGGTGGAGAAGGAATCATAGTCAATAGATCGAGTTATTATAATATTAATCGGCCACAACCACATTCTCTTGATTATTGTTGGGTCTGCTGACCTGGAGAAGAACAGATGATTAAAAAGCCAAAATATTCTATCTTTTGATCCTTTGAATAAAACAGTTGATACAAGAAGCTTTCCCCAAAAGACTGTTGACCCTAACAACTGCTACACCAAACAACTGATAAAGACAACTGCTGCTGCTGAAAGGTCTGCTGAACAAACGACTGATAGACAAAGGTCTGATGAAGAAACAACTGCTGATCAAGTACTGAAGAACAAAGGTCTGTTGAACCAACAACACTTTGGTTCAACAGATGATAGAGACCATCAGAGCTTTCCTTTACAGTGTTTTGTATTAACAGTGTTTTCAATGTAACAGTAGTTATAGTTAGCAGATGTTAAACGTTGTTAGTCAGTTAGAGGTCGCTGTCTTAGGTGACGTCAGCAGTAATCATCAAAGGTTTAGTTTAGTCTATAAATAGAACAGTGAATGTACTGTTCTATTCATCACTCGTCATTCTCTTAAGACAAACATTCTCTGAGTGATCAGGCTGAGGGGGAGTTTATTGTACGATTGTAATCTTTCAACTTAATGAAAGCATTCGATTAAAAACAATTATTCTCTTGTTTTGATTTATAGTTTATCATTCCGCTGCACTTTCCATTTATATCTCACTTCACTTATTTCATATTTGTCTAAACAATCAAAACAAACAAACTCAGATCCTAACAATTGGTATCAGAGCATGGTCAATTAAATTCGATCTAACCAATCAATTTAATATAAACAGATCAGCTCACAATTATTGATATCGTTTGTTTGTCGGATTGAAAACAGAGTAATAGTTTATTTTCGTTTCAACCGTTAGTAAACAGATTTTGTTTTCGAAAAATCAGAGAATGACTTCACTTAATCAAGATCCACACAACACTGGCACTATCAACAAGCCTCCGATGCTTGTCAGGTCAGAGTACAACATCTGGCAGCGTCGGGTGGCTCATGTGTTAGCACAACAGAACACAGGGTGCTGGAAATCGGTAGTATTTGGACCACATGCTCTAATGGTACCGAGTGCCGAGGATCCAAAGATCCAAGTACCAAAGAGTGTTGAGAACTACTCAGAGCAAGATTTTCAAAAAATCGAGTTAGACGCCAAGGCTTTTAGCATAGTAGCCATGGCGCTACCGAATGATATCTATGCCGGACTCTTGCTCTGCAATAGTGCTAAAGAATTGTGGGATGCTCTTAAAGAGCAGTTCGGGGGGGACTGAAGATGTGATTGAAAACAACCGTGAAATACTTAACCAACAATATGAAACGTTTAGTCACATAAAGAGAGAGTCGTTAACACAACAATTTGAAAGGTTTAATTGTCTTATTAGTGAACTAAAACGGGTTGGTCTAACTTTTCCTAATTCAAGCTTGAATCATAGGTTCCTTAGTTCACTTCAGGACAAATGGGACACTATAGCTATAGTCATGAGAAACTCTATCGGATTTAAAGACCTGACCCTGACCCAGCTTCATGGTAAGCTCTTGACTTATGAGAGAGAGCTTTACCAGAAAAAGAAGCTCCAGGACTCTGGAAAAGAGTCTGATGACTATGTATTTGGGAATACGGCACTTTTGGGCCAAGAGGAGGGTTATGGAAGTAGTAAGGATCAGAGTTATGATCATTACATTGACATAACCACTGGTTTTTAACAATGATTCTTACTCATCACCCAACTATGCTTTTGCAGCAAGTGGTGATATCCAGGCATCTGATAATTCATCTTTTGTGTACAATGACCTTCAATATATTGACCCTTTGGACTTAGAAGAAATGGACATCTTGCATCAGGTTGCCCTGCTCAGTATTAGAACTAATAACTTCTATAAGAAAACTGGCAGGAGGTACCCAGGTTTACATGGTGGGTCAAAGGTGGGGTTGGATAAATCAAAGATCAAGTGTTACAAGTGTCATAGAATGGGTCACTTTGCTAGGGAATGTAGGAGTCAAAATGGTACCTATGATCACCTATCCAAACCAAAGGCCTCAGACCAACACTTATCAAAACATCCATGTACCAAATGTGCAAAACACTGCTCACTTTGCACAGACCCAAACCACTGTTCCTGTGCACTATGTTCAAACCACTGTTCCTCAGTATCACTATGTCCAAACACCTGTTACTCAGGCACAAGTGCCAATGACTGCTGCTCCACCCTCTGCTCCTGCAGAGACCAGTCAGCATGGTCAACAGAGTTTCTTCACTCAAGGCTTTGTTGATTGGAGTAGTCTACCAGATGAGATAACAGATGATAACATTGCTTTAGTTGCCAATTCTGAAAATAATTTTTGCTTTATGGCACTAGAAATAATTGTTGAAGAGACTGATTCTGAGGGAGTGGTGTCTATGTCTGAAAATGTGACTAATGGTGTTGTTGATGAAGTTGTTTCAGCTGAAGAATCTGAAGTAGAGGTTGTGAATCTCTCAGACCCCTGGGGTAGTGATGATTGTGATTGCCAGTGTAACTGTGCCTTGATGGCTGCTGCTAAGGTATCTCCTCAAATCTTAAATGACTTGTGCTCAGACAAATGTATTGTGGCATTTGGTAAGATAAAAGAGGTGAATGAAAACTTTAGAAAGAAAATTTTGGAAGATGAAATTCAGTTTGAAAAACTCACTAAAGAGTTAAAATCAAAAATAGCTGAAAAAGAATCTGAAATCAACAGTTTAAAACATGAAGCAAGCATAACCAAAGATCAGCTTCAGACTTTGATAACCAAATATCATAGTTGTAAAAAGGAGCTTGAGTCCACCCAAGTTGAATGTCAGAAATGGGTGGAATCATCAAAAGGTTTTGAGATGATTGTCAACCAACAATCTAAAAGTCATGTGAAATTTGGCTTTGGTTTTCAAGAAACCACTGCTCAAAGTTCACAAACCACTGACAAAAAGGAACCACAGTTGGTTGAAATCATCCCAACCAATTCAAAAGGTCAAGAAATCAAGGTTACTGAACCCAATGGCAAGAAAAATCATTCTTGAAAAGTTGGAAGGTACACCCTCATTTGATGAAATTGAAAAATATCAATTCAAACCATCATGGTCAGATGAGTGTGATGTCCTTGAAAATTTTCAACCAATGACCTTCAAAACCCCTGATGGTAAAAAGGCACCACAGGCCAAAGTTATCCCTTTGAGAGATCTTCCAACAGATGATCAAACATCTATTGAAAAGAAGAAAGGAAAAGGGAAAGCAAAAGATAACTTGTTTTGTGATTTTTGTGAAAAGAAGAATCATGTCACCAAAAACTATTTTCTTCTAAAAGCATATGACATCAACAAAGCAACAAGTTTAAATGATTCTAAAACCAATGAATGTTCAATCTGTAAGAAAAAGAATCACAAAACAAAAGAGTGCATGTATCTCAAAATTTTTGATGAAAAGATAAAAGAGTACAAGGCTAAAACTCTTGAAAGTCAAGTGGTGAGTACTCCAAAAGGAAAACCCAAACAGACTTTTGAACCAGTCCAAACAGCTATTACCAAAGTTCTGAACAAAAACTCTGCTCCCAGAGATGTTCAGGTAACAGATGTTCCACCAGCTACCAGACTACCAAGAGGATATGGACAACCAACTTTTCATCGTCTGCCACATGTTTATGAAGAGCCCAAAAGGCCTTCAAAACCAAAAGTGAACAGACATCCTCATGGTTTTCAGCATCTGACAGGAAGAGATCAAACATCTGTTGGACCAAGTGTTGACATACAAGCACTGGCAAATGGTCAACTACAGTTGTTGAACCTAGTCCAAAAGCTAGTTCAAACCACTGATCATTCTCCTCAACTTAAGGCTGAGACATCTAAGAACCCATCCAAAGCTAATTTGGCTTTGGACACTCACCAAAACTAAACTCTTTACTGATGTGCAGGGAGCTTCTACTTGCTTAGATAGTTTATGGTATGTAGATAGTGGAGGCTCCAGGCACATGACTGGATGTAGAGCCCTTCTTCTGGACTTTCTTGCACATGGAGGGGGTGATATATCCTTTGGTAATGATTCTAAAGGTAAAGTGTTGGGTTGTGGAACTGTCCAAGATGGGAGGCTTAAGTTTGAAAATGTTAATCTGATAGACAATCTAAAATTTAATTTGCTTAGTGTATCACAAATGAGTGACAAAGGATGTGGGTCATTCTTCACTAAGAAAACATGTAAGATTGTTGGCCCAGAAGCGGTTGAGAAGATTAACACCATCATTGCTGAGAGTAAAGCACAACTTGTTGCTCATAGAAGTGGCAATGTGTATGTAGTTGATATGTTGAAGGATAACCCTATGGCAAATGTCTGTCTGTTCTCAGCTGCCTCTACCGAAGAGACAGAATTGTGGCATAGGAGACTTGGTCACACCAACCTTCAAACTATCAACTCTCTCTCCAAACAAAACCTTGTCAGAGGTTTGCCATCAAAAGAATTCAAATGTGATGAGCATTGTGTTTCCTGCCTAAAAGGAAAACAACATAAAAGCTCTTACAAATCAATTGATGAGTCCAAAACTAGTCAGTGTTTACAAATGTTACATATGGACTTGTTTGGCCCAGTTAAAATCATGAGTCTAAGAAGAAAGAGATTTTGTCTTGTCATAGTTGATGATTTTTCTAGGTTTACATGGACTTACTTTTTACATTCTAAGGATGAGACTGCAGGTATTTTGAAGGACTTTGTCACCAAAGTTGAAAAGCAATATGACTTGCTAGTAAAAGTCTTTAGAAGTGACAATGGAACAGAGTTTAAAAATAAGGAGTTGGATGATTTCTGTGTGTCAAAAGGGATTGTAAGGCAGTACAGTATCCCAAGAACACCAGAGCAAAATGGGGTGGTTGAAAAAAGAACAGAACTCTCATTGAAGCTGCAAGAACAATGCTAGCAGATTCTGGTTTGCCACTGTCCTTCTGGGCAGAAGCTGTAAACACTGCTTGCTATGTTCAAAACAGAGCTTTAATCAACCCAAGACATCAAAAGACTGCTTATGAAATTTTGTTCAAAATCAAACCATTGATCTCATTTTTCAAAGTCTTTGGTTGCCCATGTTTCATTTTAAATCTTAAATATTCCATTTCAAAATTTGCAGCCAAAGTAGATTGTGGATATTTTCTGGGATAGTCTTCTACTGCCAAGGCCTATAAAGTGTTTAACACAAGGACCAAAACAATAGAAGAAACCCTGAATGTGAAGTTTAATGAACTTTCATCTTTAAAAATCCCAGCAAACCCTGCTGAGTTATTTGATTTGGATAAATTCAAATTTGAAGATATTACTGTCAAAACTAACAATGCAGGTATTCCACAATCTCCACAGCAAGACTACAGAGTAGATGTTGTGATTCCAGATCACTATAAAGTCTATCCTGCATCAGAGGAAGCAGTAGTTCAAAACAACTGTCAAAACTCTGTCACAGCTGAGTCAGCCACTGTTGGCCAGTCCTATCCTCAAACCACTGATTCACCCATTTTGTCCACTGCTCAATCATCTGTTGACAAAAGTCAGTCAAATTTTACACCACATGGACCCATTCCTCCACCACCATTCCAAACATCTGTTGACACTACAAAAGTGCAAACAGATGTTATGTCAACAGAGTCACCAAACCTCTGTCCTTCACCACAAAATGCCATCATACCATATCAGGGAGATCTAATCTACCTAAGAGCTCATCCACCAGATCAAATCATTGGCAACATCAGAGAAGATGTGCTCACAAGGAGCCAATCCTCAAATATCTGTCTTTTTGCAGGCTTCCTCTCCCTCACACAACCAGTCAAGTACCAAGAGGCACTGAAAGACAACAGTTGGGTGGAAGCCATGCAAGAAGAGCTCCTTCAGTTCAAAAGACAACAAGTATGGGAACTTGTACCACTGCCTAAGGATGTTTGTCCAGTTGGCACAAAGTGGGTCTTCAAAAATAAAACTGATGAAAGGGGTATAGTTGTCAAGAATTAGGCCAGGCTAGTGGTTCAAGGCTTCAGACAAGAAGAAGGGATAGACTATGATGAAACCTTTGCCCCTGTAGCAAGGTTAGAAGCTATCAGACTGTTCCTAGCCTTTGCTGTCAACCACAACATCAAGGTGTATCAGATGGACATCAAATGTGCCTTCCTATATGGCAAAATTCAGGAGGAGGTCTATGTATGTCAACCACCTGGTTTTGAAGACACATTCCATCCTGTGTATGTCTACAAGCTAAATAAAGCTTTGTATGGACTCAAACAAGCACCAAGAGCCTGGTATGAAACTCTCTCCACCTTTCTCTTATCCATTGGTTTCACAAGAGGTAAAATTAATAAAACCTTATTTTTAAAATGGAAAGGGAAAGATTTAATGATTGTTCAAATATATGTGGATGATATCATTTTTGGATTCACATGTAACAAAATGTGTGAGGAGTTTAGGGAACTCATGACAACAGAGTTTGAAATGAGTGTTATGGGTGAACTTCAGTGCTTCCTTGGTCTTCAAGTGAAGCAGCTGCAAAATGGCACATTCATTCATCAAAATAAATATGTGAAAAACCTGTTAACAAATTTTGAGAAGAATGATTGTAAGCCATGTAGTACACCCATGAGCACAGTCAAGCCACTCACTGATGATGACAAAGATGAACTGGTTGATCAAACACACTACAGATGCATGATTGGGTCTTTATTGTACTTAACAGCATCCAGGCCAGACATTATGTTTGCAACCTGTGTTTGTGCAAGATCTCAGGCTTCACCTAGAAAGTCAAACCTTATTGCTGTGAAAAGGATATTCAAATACCTAAAAGGTGCTCCCACACTTGGTATCTGGTATCCTGCTAATGGAAACATTGAGCTTTCAGGTTATTCAGACAGTGATTTTGCTGGCTGCCACACAACAAGGAAGTCCACATCTGGAGGGTGCCAGTTTCTAGGGAATGCCTTAGTCTCCTGGCAAAGCAAAAAGCAAGCAGCTGTTTCAACATCAACAGCTGAGGCTGAATACATTGCTGCTGCAAGCTGTACAGCCCAACTCATGTGGCTTCAAAATCAACTGCTGGATTTTGGGATAACTGCACTTAGGACTCCACTCATGTTGGATAGTCAAGCTGCTGAAAATATCATCAAGAATCCAGTCTCTCATTCAACCACAAAGCACATAGACATCAGACATCATTTTGTCAGAGATAGCTATGAAAAAGGTTTGATTACTCTGCACCATGTTCCAACAGAGGATCAGTTGGCAGATGTGTTGACAAAAGCTTTAGACACATCTACCTTCACAAATCTGATCTCTAGAATTGGAATGTTGAACATGGATTAAAAACAACAAAAATGTTTTCAATAAAAACATTAAAATGTTTTCAGAAAATCAAATTTTACTTAAAAATAGCTCTTTTGGTTGAAAAATCTGTTTTAAACCACTGATCAGATAAAACAACCACTGTTTCATTCTATCCAATGTTGGTCGAAAAATCTGTTTCAAACATCTGATCAGATAAAACAACTGTTACTTCATCAGTCTTTTGGTTAAACAACAGAGGTTGGCAACAGACTTTTACCAAAACAGCTGTATGCCACCAGATGTTTAAACCATCAGATGTTTGCCACGTCTGCTCTCAAAAGCAGAGTTTTTCCACATCAGCGGTTTCACCAGAGGCTATAAAACCCTGTTTTTCCCCCAACAGCAGTTTTACTGTCTCATTGTATTCGAAATACTAAAACCGCCATCGTCTTCCTCAAACCCCCAATCAAAGTTCAGTCCTTTCACACTCGAAATCCATTACAATGGATCTTCAAACTAAAGCCACCCACAATTTCCTACCATATCTGGTTAAAACAGAAGATAACGTACCATTCCATTCCACCATTGACATCATTGATAACTCAAAATACAAAAACATCCTAACTGCTAATGCTCCTATCCATCTCGAAACCCTCCAAGAATTTTGGGCTAACGCTGAAGTCTTGTTTCAAGACAAAAAGCCTACATCCATTATTTCCAAAATTGGAGCCACTAGCATCTCCATTACACCTGAACTCATATCCACAACCTTCTCCCTCAACGACTTGTCAGGTAAGGACTTTTTTCCTAAAACAGAGCTTCACACAGAGTTTCAGGAAAGAGGGTATGATGCTCAGATGACTGGATCAACATTATTTAAAAAGTTTTTTTCCTCCAGTCATGAAATTTTTCTTCCATACTCTCCTTCTCTGTGCCTCGGCTAAGACCACATCCTTAAATGAAATCCCATTAAGGATTCAATACTTGGGGTATGCTATGTTGTCAGACTCTGACTTCAATCTTTCCCATGGATTGTTTTTGGACTTAGTTTCTAATGTGAAAGCCATAAAATCTGGCTCAAACAATGCTTTTCTACTCTACCCAAGAATTTTAAGTGTAATTCTTCAAAAGGTTTTACCAGAAAATGATTTTTAAAAGGGTGAGTCTTTTAAAATGAAAAGTTTAACTGATGAAACTTTCGCAAGAATGCTGGGTTCTTCAACCCAAGAAAAGGTGTCAAAAGTGTTCAAAGTTTCAAAAACACAAACAAAGAGGTTAAAGACAACAACTGTTGTTCAAACCTCTGTTGTTGAGCCCACTGCTCTTGGTGATCATGGCACTTCATCCAGTGCTGTGAAACCCACACCAGCCACCAAAAGAAAACGTCCATCTTCAAAAACCACCTCCACACCCAAAAAGGGACTTCTGGAAGATGAGATACCAGAAGCTAACCCTGTTGCATCACCAAAGCAACCTGAAACCACTGTTGTTACTTCCTCACAACAGCTGGAGATATCTCAACCCAAACAAACTCCTCAAGAATCCTCACAAAAGGATCTTGTTGTAAGCCAAAGGGAACCACATACTGAAGCATATGAGTCACTTGATCATATGTTTACAAGTCCATCTCCCAGGGCTAACTCTCTTCTTACTCCTCCAACATCACCTCCACATGTCCCACAAACAATGCAACCTCTGTTTGAGGCAGTTGATAAAACTCAGGACAATCCCAGTTCCTCTCCTTCACCTGTCACAGAGAGTATACCTCCACAAGTGACTGGGCCTGAGAAAAATCAATCTGTCAACCCACAAACAGATGAGGAGGTTACACTCCCAGAGTTAAATGTAACTCTTGGTGAGTTTTCAAGTGAAGCAGCCACTACTGATGTAGAGACCATTGTCTCACAACAGGACAGTGGTTACATAACTAAGACTTCCTTGAAGGCAACAACTGATGAGGCCACAATTGTGTCCCCAAAATCAGTTGGAAGTCCCCAGAACCAAGACCAAGGGGCATCTGGTTCTCATTCCATGGACTCACCTCCTAGGACTGAACCAGGTAAAACTACCACTGGTGGGAATTCAGATGATCCTATTAACTTAGGTGATGGATTAAAACTCTAAGAATTGACGGATAGAGTGCAAACCATTGAAACCTCTGTTGCTGACATCAAAACAGATGTCAAGTCAATATTGGAAACTTTGGCAAACTTTACCAAGAGTCAACCATCCACTTCTGATATTGCTAGTGAGCTATGGAAATTTGTTTCCCCCATCATCATAGCTCACAGAAAATTAGCAGATCAGACACAAGAGACTTACATGACCTTGATCAGAAATATGGTGGATGCCAGGTTTAATGACACCAAGGCTGATATCAAGGTGATCAAAGACCATTTGCTGAAGACTACTGGCTCTGCCCCTACCACAATCCTCAGAGATGAAGATGATGATGAATTCACAGCTGATGATGCCAAAAAGGGGGAGAGTGGCAGAGATAGGTTGCCAAAACTGAATCCATTTGGTGCTCCACCCTCTCAAAAGGGTAAACCAACTACTGACAAACCAGAGTCTACCAAATCAGCACCACAAAAACAACAACAACAACCAAGTGCTCAAACCTCTGCTGCTACTGAACCAGCCAAAACCAGCAAAGCGAAGGGACTTGATACCTCTGCCAATGAAAAGACTGATAAGGCTGCTGAAGACAAGCTTAAAAGGGCTGACACTCTGGAAGTTAAAGCAGAGAGGTTAATTCAGCTAAAGAAGGAACAACAGCAAGAAGTAGAAGATGTGAGTTCCTCAAAAAGAAAGAAAATCTCAGCAAAACATACAAGGAAACCACCATCAAAACTATCTTCTGAAACCACTGATGCTGAAACCCCTGTTTCCACAACCACTGCCACCAAAACCACTGAAACCAAAACCACTGCCACCAAAACATCTGTTCCTGCCAAACCAATCACCAAACCAACCACTACACAATCAACAACCAAACCTACCACAACACAACCAAAAACCCAAACAACTGCTGGTTCTACAAAAGGACCAACAGAGGTTAACTCAACCACTGCTACATCTTCACCTTCACCAAAGATCTTGTACAGTAGAAAAAGGAAATCTACCTTTGTTGTACAAGATGAAAACATTCACACCACACCACCTAACACCCCATTCACACAATCTACACCTGTTCAAGCCATTCCACTTTCATCATACTCACCATATACTTCATAGTTCAGATCACATAGACCACCATCAACCATCACACCATTGGCTGAGAAGTATCCTCTTGAACTTGATTTACTCAAGGGGGAACTTCAATCCTTCTATAATACTGATCAGCCATCAGAGAGATCCTTCCCTTCTCCTAAAGATTTTCCTGTTCCTCTCAACATTGATACCTATCTGAAGTACAAGAGTGAACAGGCAGATGCCATCATAAAAGAGAAGTGCAAAGGGAAGGATGACAGGAGTGCTCAGGGCATCCATTCAGCAGAGCTTAGCAAATTTTGAAGGATTGAAGATTTTGCTAAGACCCTGAGCAACTCCATGTCCTCCATGCCTCTCGGCAAAGATATGGAAAAAGAGGTTAGGGATTCTCTTCTGGAACAGATCTTGGCCACCATGCCTTACAAAGCAAACAAGAAACAGTTTGCAAGCTGGACCACCCATGCACTTAGAGAAGAATTGATCAGGATTGAAGACATGGCCAAGAATCCTCCATCAAAGGTCTCTGCCCCTGATTTCAGCAAAGGGAGAGATCCAGCTAGAGCTCTCAAGTTTAAAAGGATGAGACAGGAGATAGTAGCTGCCCAGTATGGAGAAATGAGGTCTGTGGCAAGATGGTCTGAAATCAGATTGATTGAAACATACAAGAAGCTGGAAGATAACAGAAAGACAGACCCTACCTTACCAAGAAAACCTATCTATGATGATGAGCCCAAGAGACCTCTACAGGCCTTTACTCTTGACAGCCTACTGGACACTTCTGATCTATCTATTGCTGCAAGAAGACAGTTCAAAAAGCAGAAAGAGATGACAGAAGAAGAACAAAAACAGTTTGCTGATACATTTGTAAAAGAGGGTCAAATAAACCAAATTCGTTATTTCTCTGATCCAACCACAGAGAGACTCAGAGAACTCATAGGAAGACCTCCTTCTCCAAACTCATAAAAAATAAAGATGCATCCCAGCCATTCCTCTGATTCTAAAATTCTAAAATGGAAGTCAAACAAAGACACCCATGAATTGACATTGCTCAGATCAGATGGAAGAATTCAGAAGCTCAGTATGGATGATGCACATGGCCTGTGTGCTGAAGATCTTCAAACACTGCTGAATCTAGAGCTGGAAAGAGATGCTGAAGACCTCTTCTCTTTGAGCTTTGAATTACAACTCAAAGGTCAAATAAGAGAAAGTCTGATGAGGAATAAAGATCAAGAATAAAGCTAAGTTTTGGCATCATCTGTTCTAGGGGGAGATTGTTGGGTCTGCTGACCTGGAGAAGAACAGATAATTAAAAAGCCAAAATATTCTATCTTTTGATCCTTTGAATAAAACAGTTGATACAAGAAGCTTTCCCCAAAAGACTGTTGGCCCTAACAACTGCTACACCAAACAACTGATAAAGACAACTGCTGCTGCTGAAAGGTCTGCTGAACAAACGACTGATAGACAAAGGTCTGATGAAGAAACAACTGCTGATCAAGTACTGAAGAACAAAGGTATGTTGAACCAACAACACTTTGGTTCAACAGATGATAGAGACCATCAGAGCTTTCCTTTACAGTGTTTTGTATTAACAGTGTTTTCAATGTAACAGTAGTTATAGTTAGCAGATGTTAAATGTTGTTAGTCAGTTAGAGGTCGCTGTCTTAGGTGACGTCAGCAGTAATCATCAGAGGTTTAGTTTAGTCTATAAATAGAACAGTGAATGTACTGTTCTATTCATCACTCGTCATTCTCTTAAGACAAACATTCTCTGAGTGATCAGGCTGAGGGGGAGTTTATTGTACGATTGTAATCTTTCAACTTAATGAAAGCATTCGATTAAAAACAATTATTCTCTTGTTTTGATTTATAGTTTATCATTCCGCTGCACTTTCCATTTATATCTCACTTCACTTATTTCATATTTGTCTAAACAATCAAAACAAACAAACTCAGATCCTAACAATTATTTCTTGAAAGCCGGCCACCACCAAGCTCGGGTGGTGGCGGCGCTGTTGTATCGGACCCCAATGAAAGCGGCAGAAGCGGAACTTCCAGAAGGTTCTCAAGAAATAACAGGTTCATTTTTTTTAGACTGAAAGGCATAATTGCATATATTTCCCTTATCATTTTACTGCAGGTTTGGTGGTGGTGGTGGTGGTGGTGGTGATGATGGTGGTGGTGGTGGTGGTGGTGATGGTGCTGGTGGCGATCGGTTTGTTTCAAAATGAGATGGGTTAGGTCTAGAACAGGAAGAGGAAAAATACGTTTAATTGTGGTTTAACTGTGGTTAGGTTAGATTAACACGTGTCAATCTCTGGTGGCTTCTTACGCTTCTTATTTTACGGGGCTTTATACCATATACTTTCTCATTAACTAATATGATCTAAACACTAAAATACCAAGAATTATCGTATGATGTGCACACAACTAAACATATTTTCCTCATCATTTATAACCTGTTTTAGATAGTTTTCTTCTAAATCTTTGTAAATTAGTGCAAAATTTGTTTACTTTTGATTTCCAGAACGTTCGGGATGCAGAATAACAAAAGAATCCAAAAAAAGAAGGAAAAGTTAAGCAGGTCAAGACACTGGTCGTGCTTGTGTAAGGCAAGCACTCCCCCATGCCTGATCCTCAAGTTAGGGAAAAATAATAATGTTTTCCTCAATACAAGAGAAAGTGGTGGTCTCCTCATCCAACTAAAAGACAATAGTGTGGTGGAAAAAAAACCAAAACTTTATAGTAACATATCTCGGGCTAGGTAATAAGTTACGAGGACCATAATATATGAATGTTGAGTATTTCGACAAGAAAAAGAAAAAAAAAGTGGTTTTTATGGTAAAATTGCAAGGCATAAGCGGCGCCTCCGACTGAAAACAACAAAAAGCTCATCCTGGCCCGCAAGAGTTGACTACGTGTCGCGCCTAGCAGGCATGGGCCATGCCTAGGGCTGCAAACGAACCGAACGAACACGAACAAGGCTTTGTTCGTGTTCGTTTGTTAACGAAATTATGTGTTCACGAACAGTTCATGAACACTTACCGAACGAGATAGCCCGTGTTCGTTTGTTAAGAGAACACTCGTGTTCGTGTTCATTTGTGTCCGTTTGTTAATTTTGTTCATGAACGCTCACGAACACAATTGAACATTAATGAACACAAACAAGTGTGCATGAATACAAAGTGTTCATAAACGGAAACAAACACAAAGGAACATATATTAACTTCCAAATAATATCGAATTCACATATACTAAGAAATTAACAACATCCACCCAAAATATAACCTAGTTATATAAACATACTTAGTACTTAACATAATATTGGTAAACATAATAAAGTAGTGTCTAAAAAAACTAAGCTCGTATCTTAGACTTGAAGTCTTCATTAATTGGTTATTTGAACTTGAACTTGAACTGTTTAATAATTATTTATTTAATGATTATACTAAAAGTAAGGTTTGTTGATTTTTTATAGTCAGCCAGATACTTATCTCACATAAATTATTTACTTATTTTGGTAAAATAATAAAAATTAAATAATGCAAAAAACATTATAAAAATTAAAAACCCTATTAAACTCTTGAACATAAATGGACTTAAACGAACATGTTACCAACGTTCACGAACATAAACGAACGAACGCGGCATTTGTTCATGTTCGTTCGTTTAACTAAACGAACTTCCCGCCGAACGGTTCGTGAACTGTTCGCTGAAAGTTCAGTTCGTTTGCAGCCCTACCTCTCGGAAATGACAATATATACTCTAAAGATATTTGAATTTCCCTAACACAAGCAAGATCTTGATTCTTGTACTAGGCACGGGTCGTGCCCAGACGCCTAGATCAGCCTATAGTTTCATCTCTCCTCCATCCATTTCTTGGCTCAATTGTTTCCTTTCTCCCTAGTTTATGATTTGATTTTACCCTTTTCTGGTCCGGTTTTGTAATAACTAATAATTGAAGATTGTAAGAACACCTTAATCACATTTTCAATCTTGTAATATGTCAAGTGTGTCAATGACTATCTTTAAAGCCATGACGATTAAGTTATTTTGGTAATTAACTTGGGAGAAACAAACCCTTGATGGGTAAATAACTAAAAGATTATGGGTAAAACTAGACTTCTTTGTTGATTATGTATGTATATGTATAATTGGCATTTTTTTAAGCAACTGCAGGTTAATCATGCTAACCTGGTTAACGTTTTTTTAATCCAATCACCGAACCAATACTACTTTTAGATTTGGGTTCCATCTTGTTAAGGTTCGGGTTAATTGGGTAACACCATAATTGGGCTCAGGTTGTTTTATTTGGGTTGCTTTCGGTTAAAGACTTAACCCTATATTACGGTATCCATACGGTACCAACCCCTAGTATACCAAGCGAAAGAAAAAACTCTAAAGTTATATTTATGATATGCCTAAAGGGTCATCTACATGTTTTACATCGACGAAAAACCATGAAAACTAATATTGGTAGTCTTCTGATAGTGCTAATGCTGATATTAGTGTTATTAGGTTGGAATCGATTCGGTTGGCCATGGCATCGGTACGTTACCAACACTCGAAATATCTTACGATAAAAGAACACTTTATTTTTAATATAACCACGTTTACAGTATTTTCGGGTGGAGTTAGAATAAAATATGTGCTGGAAATCATAAAAATGAATGTTGGTATTGCTCTAAAATTTTGACCGGTATCAATTTGCTTCGTCACATTAAAGAAAAAAACGATCACATCGGTTCTTATAATACCGATATTGAAATTGTTCGTTTTGCCACGTGACCTCTACAGCGAAAGCGTCTAAGGTAAAGCCATTACATCACCCAAGCGTCTACTATGCTCTTTCTATCATGCAATGCCACGTCTCATGTTTTAATTGGGTTTTTGATATGACGAAGCGTCTATCATAAAGCCTCTTTGTCCACGTGTCATTCTTTAAGTTGTCTAAGAATGCGTAAAGTCTCTACACTTGTTTATTTGGCAAAAAATTTTGCGTCAACGTTTACATTTGTGATTTCATTTCCCTTAAATATGTTAAACCTACTGGAGTTGTGATGATCGTTAAATATTCAAATGTTCAAAAACAGTTATAACCAAACAAAGCTTGTTTGCCAATTGTTAACTTGGCGTTCGATCTAGATATCCAATTTGTTGGTAGCCTATATTGACTGACTAACTACCTTTTGGGCACGATATTGCAAATTCTCATCAATCGTCCTATCCTAATTACCTAAGACGAATGAGAATTAATAAAACAACCACAAGCTGTAATCGTAGTCATGATCATGAGCCATTAGTTCAAACATTATGTGTTGAGAGAGGCTAATATGGTACACAACTTTATAAACACTTAAATATGTATTATATAACTTAGGATGACCGTTAATTATTATATATCTCGACCATCTGTACATCAATCACAATGATCATGCACACCACACTACATATATAGCACACAATTAGATTTGCTAAAACACTCTAGACCTTGTTGAACCATCATTTTATCATACAACTATAATTTATAAACCAAACATACATTTTTCAGAAGGGCTCTAGCCGCTTTTATCCGTGGCTCCCACCGCCACGACCACTGCCAAAACCATGTCCACCACCATGAGCTCCACCACCACCAGACCCATACCCATAACCAGACCCTGAACCACTCCCACTACCACTCCCAGAACCATAACCAAAACCATAACCCTTACCAAAACCATTAGGAGACCGCCCTGAACCTGATCCGTACCCCCACCCGCCCCCTGGGCTTGACCCATATCCCCAACTACTGTCCCAGTTCGAACCATGGGCTGATCCAGTAGTTGCAGTTGGAGTTGAAGTGGACATTTGGTTTACAAGGGTCTTTCTTCCACCTTTAGGGTTGTATGCAAAAGTAACAGTAGAGATAAATATAAAGATAACAAGTGCAACAATTTGGTAGGTTTTGAAAGGCATTTTGTTGTGTTTAAATTTCTTGTTTGTCCAAGGGTTCATGATGTTTTTATAGTGGTCGATGAAAGTGTCCACTTTGTTATATTATATTTATATAAAGGGTTATTATGGGATGATGAATAATTGAATATGGTGCATGCATGAGGGGTGTTTGTGTACCTTAGCATATATTATTATCTTGTGGACCTGAATAGCCGTGAATGGTGGTAAGGTCCTTAGTGGACACTTGTTTGAATCTCAAAGGTTTGGTGTAAGATAGGGATATTACAGTCAGGACAATAGCGGCGACACCAATAGCGACGAACAGTGGTAAGGTCCTTTAGCGACGATGCATGTAACCAATTGCGGCGACTTGTTGTCGTCGCTAATGCTCATTTTTGTTATAGTGGTCATTTGCAACATCTGGTCTGGATACTATTGGAGATCGCACACAAAGAGCAAGAGTAATTACTATTGGTTGAACAATGTTTTTACGTTATTTTAAACATAATACTTGTTACGATACCTATGTTACGATACATATGGCCAGCCTACATCATGCACAAAACTTGGAAACTCTTCATTTCATCCTGGTTGTTGTAACAATACCTTCAAAGCAAATTATGACCACATTTACTTTCAGACTAAAGCACATACTACCGAAAAATATATACAAGTCACAACACTGCCTTAACATAACATTTAATAATTAAGATATTTGTGGACAGACCATATACATATACTATGTACAACTTTCATTTCATCACGATTGAGTAGTGTTAATAGTAATGCCAAAACAAAACATTTGTTATGATATTTCACTACTAGAAAAATGGCCATTTTGGTACAAATTTTTTCTACAAAAAAATACGTCACAAAATTTTAACAAAGTTGCTACTCATTTATAATGACAAAAAAGAACTCTATTTTTTCAAACAAATTTGCTACACAATGAGGACAAATACTTAGAAAATTGCATAGGAAATTTGGAATGCATTTCATATGCCATTTCCTAAGTATTTATCCTTATTGTGTAGCAAATTTGTTTTAAAAAATTAAAGTTTTTTTGTCGTCACAAATGAATAGCAACTTTTTCAAAATTTGTGATGCATTTTTTCCGTAGAAAAACTTTGTAGCAAAGTGACCACTTTTCTAGTAGTGTTTTATGCTAAAGTTATATGCACACTCTACAGGCATTTCATATCATGAGATTCATGACCAATATAACGTGCACAAAAAGGTATGTAGCCTAGCTAATCTGGTTGACAACATTTTTGCAACCAAAATCATTTGCTACAGATTTTAGTGACTGAAAAGTCCATCTTGAGTCTTGACAATATTGGCGATCAGTTTCATTTTAATTCTTAAAATAATTTGCGACGAGAAGTTATTGCGACCTAACTTAGTTTTTGTTTTCCTTATAAACATTTTGTAACCGATTTGAATCGGTCGCTAATTTTGAGGACTCCTTTCAGTTGCAAAGAATGCTTGTAAAAGTTTATCAAAAAGAATTTGTTAAAATGAGTAAAAAATAATAATAATTTGTACGCTTAAAGTCAAAAACGGAGTGATATAATTGGGAACCGTTTGATATGTTAGTGAAGATATAACTGAAATAATAGATGATTGAATTGACATCCATTATATAGGGTTGGGGCCATGCGCATATAGACGGCCTTTTATACGTTCCACTAGATAGTTTTGTGGTGGATGCATACTAACATAAAATTATATGCCGTCATTTATACATACCAACTTGTAACTTGTAATATCTTCGGTTCTCATATTATTGTGCAATGAAAGCGATTATTAAAACAAGAACAAATAAAATAGGCTTCTTTCTATTAAATCAAACCGTCGACATGACCGACCAAACTGTAAGCAAGCACAGTTCATCTAGTTAGTACGTGGTCTCGATATGCAAAATATATGATCTTTCGCCTAGTCTAGTCTGAAACCGGTGCAAGCTGATTGCAAAAGATCACTGCTAGGAACAAACATCTTTAAACAACAAAACATAGGATTTTCAGCTATGAATAGAATTGATTTTTTTCCCAAAATGGTGGTATAGTAGGATTTTTTTGTACATTTGGAGGGTGTCAGCAGTGGATTTATGCAAATGGTGAAACCGCAAGACCATCTTGCGGTTTATGCTTAGGTGGAGCTGACTAGGAGTGAACTAGAGGGGAGGGTGGTGATTAGGAGGGAGGCTTTTACTTAGTAGGAGAGAGGGATTAGAAACCGAAATACGGTCTTGCGGTTTAGGAACAAAGCCTGACACAAGCTGGTTCGATGAAGGGGTTATATAGTAGTTGTTTAGATAGTTTAAGGACCTGTTTTGTAACTTCACATCAAAACCTATTGATGGTCTCGCTATTTGCTGACAAGAACAGAAATACTTGAATATTATTACATACTTGAAGGACTAGTTTTGTAACTTAACAAATAAATTCGAGGGACATCTTGCGGTTTATTTGTTTTTAAAATTGCATAGTTTTGTCTTCAAACAATCAGATATACACATGCATGCATTGATTGTTATATAATATTCGACATAACCGCAAGATAGTTTTGCAGTTTACCCAATATAAAGAGTTATTACGTTTGCTCATTCCATTTTCACTCACCCACCCAAAGCACCAAAGCAGAATACATGATCTTTCTTTCCACAATTGTGCACAAACCCGTATCCATTCTTACAAAATGCTTTCTTTCCACAATTGTGCACACACATATACATGGTGTTGGAGGCTATGGTTTTTTAGTGTTGTTGGACCGGTGTTACTTTCTCATTCCATCATTTCAATGTTATTAATGATGGGGGTCCAAAGGCTGCATAATAATCCATGCAGTTTCTTGTTTCCTTTCCCTCTGCCAAATTGGTGGTGGCTGGAGAGGTTTCACTTGCACATTGGATCAATGTTACATCCACATGAAACTACTTGGATCGATGTTACTTCCACACGTGGTATAACACGTGTAGAATGCAACATCGGTACTGTAGTTTATAGTCTTGGGGAGTTGCATGCCCAATTTTTCAGCAACGGCTTGTTTTTAAACTCGTAGCATACAAGTTTAAAAACAGACTCCCCCCGTTTCATCTGCCGCCTCGCATCATTCCTCGTTGTTCTTATAGGAATATGGCGAGGCATGTAAAAATAGCGATGCCTGGAGGGGTTATTTCAGGGTTCTTATTTTCAACCTTCCAGGCAAATCCTAAGGCGGCTGGGGAGGTGCTTCAGGCACCTAAGGTAGGCGAGGGAAGCTGAATGTGGTGGAGTTGCCTCAGGCCCTTGTTTCCCTTTAAAAGCTGGAATTGGTGTTCTCGGAAATTGAAGGTGAAGCTGAAGCTGATGGTGCTTCAACCTTCATCTCCCGCCTGGCATCATTCCTCGTTGTTCTTATAGGAATATGGCGAGGCGTGAAAAAATGGTGATGCATGGCGGGGTTTTTTAGGGTTATTTTGTTTCAACCTTCCAGGTATCATCCTCTTGTTCTGCCGTTAAAACAAAAGGTGGATGGGGAGTTCGTTTTAAAGTTGGAATTGGTGTTCTCGGAAATTGAAGGTGGTCGATTCATCAAAGTCGATCATTTTTGCAGCAAACTTAATCACACTGGCGGCTTCTACACCTTCAGCGCAAGGCCCTCCGACGTCGAAGAAACACGCTCAGTAATTAGCGACGTCGGGGATATCGGATGCTCCTGCTCCTGGCCGTTACTTTGTTGTTGGGGTAATCTGCCATAGTTACGTAGTTACCCTTGATTTGGTACCCATGTTCAACAAATCGATGAACTTAAAGATAAAGCTAAAGTATGGGCCAAGTGTCGAGGGAGAATATTGGAATTGGTGGTCTCGGAAATAGATTGTTTTGTAACTCGGTAGATTGTATATTTAACGTTTTGTCGGATAAATAAATTTACGTGTGTTTTATTCAATAAATTTATTATTATTAAATAACTTTGTTAAAAACGACATATTATAATTTAGCAAATTTACTAAATGACATATTAAATAAATAAAATTAAGATAAAAAACAATTTCTAAAAAAAACACATATTAACAAAAAAAAGACATAAAAAAACACATATTAACAAAAAAAAACGACATATTAACTAAAAAAAAAGATATTCTGGTTCGGAAATAGATTGTTTAAAAAACGACATAATAACTAAAAAAACGACATATTAAATAAAATTAAGATAAAAAACGATATTCTAAATAAAATTACGTTAAAAACAACATATTAAATAAATTTAGGATTAAAAAAGTTATATTGGATACTCCATATATAAATTAAAAAACGACATATTAAACATATTTTTATTAATATGTTGTTATTTTATATTAAAGATTATTCGTTTTAAATATAATTTTTATCACTTTATTAAAAAAAGTGTATTAATATTTTTTTATTTTTTGAGTACGGTACGGACATTTACTATCATTATCAAAACCGCAAGTTGAAGTTGCAAGTTTTAAAATCATTATCAAAAACCGCAAGTTGAAGTTGCAAGTTTTAAAATCATTATCAAAACCGCAAGTTGAACTTGCGGTTTAGTACCTCTTAATATTGGCAGTGTCACCTATAAAAATAGATATCTAACGTTTCATTATGAATCACCCAAAAGAAACGTTGGATCTTATGGAGAAGGATGAAGAGGTCGGTGAATATTTTTGTTCTCAACCAGCCGCTAAGAAATCAAAGTGGACTGATGATCTTTGGAGGCGTATGAAGAGGTCGTCGTCATCCACGAAGGCTGGGTCATCTACGCAGATTCCGACCGAAAAGCCACCGGAAAATGAACCTGAAAAAGACAGTGCTATAGTCCCCAACAAAGATTCTAAGAATTGGTCCACAAGTGTTTTAGACTTTTACAACAACGGGGACTCCCCATACTGCTACAGTCGTTTCATTACAAAAAAAACTCGACAGAACTTTTTGGGGTGCCCTACTAGGGGTTGAATCGGGCGGTCATTTGTCGTCCACAGTACACTTTCTTGGAACATTATTAATTTTTATATGTTTTCTCACGTTTACATAGTTACACAACATATTAATCTGCTATTGTTTTTTCCTCTTTGCAGCATGTTGAAGCATGGACTGTAAGATTAATGCGTGTATGGCAGGCGATGCTCTTAAAAAACCTCAATAAAAAATTCCGGTGGACGGTGTTATCTCCTGATTTTTATTATTACATGCAGGATGATAAATCCACTACCCCGCTTTATTTTGCTGGACAAAATGACCTGTATCCTCCATTTTGGGAGGTTGACTGCGTCTACTTGCCTTTGTGGATTGGCCAAACAGACTGGTTACTTGTCCGTTTTGATATGCAGAGCATGGTGATTACTCAATACTGGAGCGATAAAAGATGGAGAAATGGAAAACACCGAGAGGTAAGGAACTGTATGGGGATGCTACAGTTATGTTCAAATGGTTTCTAGAACGTATTCACTATTGGTCAAACACGAGGTACATAACAGAACGTGATATGTCCCTTGGCTTGGTTGAGATGGATGTCCCCCAAGACGAGGGTAACATCGCTAATGCCGGGGTTCTTGTTTGTATGATGATGGAGAAACTAGTTAAAAAGAAACCGTTGATGATAAACCAAGAAAACACTGTAGAAGAGGCTTGTGTGAACTACCGACGCCACATGGCCGATGAGCTGTATAAGGGTCGTTGTGATAAGTTTTGGTGACTTTTCTTGATGTTTTGTAATATTTTGTTTTCATGTAATAAAGGCGTGATCATGATGAGAGTAATAAAATGCTAGATCAAAATGTTGCATCATACTACAATAATCACGAGAGTTATACGACAACTTCATAACAAATAACATACAATAACCACGACACTCAACGTAGCAGAGACAGTAACATACGACAATCAAAGTTCGATAATCACGACACTAATACGACTAGTTGATAAGAAATAACAAGAAACAATAGTACAAACATCAACATACGACAACCGACACACGACAATGAACATCACTGGCCACAGGAAGTACACCATTTTTTGTTGTGCCCTGTCTTCTTACAAATACTGCATCTGCGGGGAGCATGTGGTTCGTCCTCATGCCTGTCATCCATCTCGTTATGGATCCTCTTCTGTTTCAACCTGCCACGTTTGACGGTAAAATGTGACGGGTTACCATGAAGTCTCCAGGTTCCTTCTGCCCACAAAGCTGTATGACCTAGGGTATAAAAGTGGCCGTTGTACTGAAGACGATATTCGGAAGTATGATATCGTGGATCAACAATTTGAAGAAGGTCCTTACGTTTCATGTGGCAAACCGCTATAGCATGCGAACAACGCTGACGTTCGATTTGCCACTTTCCACAGGAGCAACTTCTGTTACGATATTCAACCGTGTAATCGTTCCCCCCATCTTCCATTGCCAGAACGCGAGACTTGACGTGGTACCGTCCCGTTGAACCATCATACAAACAAACAGTATGTTCTCGTGATTTAGCATCACGTTCGCATATCACCTTCCAGATGCGGGGGGCAGCATTGTTTGGCAACGCTTTGCAATTCTGTAGTGAATGTTAAACTGATCAACATCCCTTCCCTGCGTATGGTGTATGGCTTCCGTGAATAGGCATCATCCTTGCCTTTGACAACACATGGTTGAAGCACTCAGACATGTTCGTTGTCAGGTGACCCCACCGACAATTTTCTTTATCGTGCACCAACGTCCACTTAGAGAGATCAATGTCTCTCAAGTATCTCCATGCCTTTTTGTTAATGCTCTTCATTTTTCTGATGGCATACAAATACTTGTAACGCTGTGATGTGCTACCGATAGTCCAACAAAGCTTTTTAAGAGTTGCGCTTTTGAATTTTGTGCCAAGATTGCTTCGTACGTGACGAAGACAATACCGATGGTAAGCGTTCGGCTCCCTCCATCCTGGCAATTCCTCCATCGTCCTAATTATTCCGACATGTCTGTCCGAGATAATACAAAGGGGGTTGTTGGCGTTGTGTTTTGAAATATGCAGCCTAAATTGCTCCAGGAACCAACCCCAGCTCTCAATTGTCTCCTCATCTACAATTGCATACGCCACCGGAAGTATGTAGTTGTTTGCATTCTTGGCGGCCGCAATCAACATCTTGCCCTTATACGTCCCCTTTAGATGAGTCCCGTCGACGGAGATGACCGGTGCCGAATATTGGAAGGCCTCAATTACGGGCGCGAAGGCCCAGAAAACATATTTAAACACCTTACATTCCGGGTGGCTCCTGGGATGATGATACCACTCGACAACGGTACCTGGATTTGTAGCCTGTAACCGAGCCACATAGGCAGGCAACTGCTCAAAGTTGCTCTCCCAGGTACCGTACACATTCTCAATTACTTTTCTTCGGGATTTCCATGCCTTAGAGTATGAGATATCGACATTCAGCGTCTGCTTTATGTAAGTGATGACCTATTTCACCGGAAACGTTAAGTCAGCCTTCACCTGTGCAAAGATATGCGTGGCAACATCTCTTGACCTTAGTGCCCAGTTGTTGTTGCGTTCAACCGTTGAGTAGCATGTGTGTTTTGTTGACCACTTTGATAACCGCTAGAAGGCCCCCTCCTGGGCACGTGATGCCGTAGCAGCCCACATGCAACTTGAGTTTTTATTTTTACATATTACTCTAAATGTGTATGGCCTGCTTTCGATGACACACAACTCTCTATTACATTGCACGTTCCAATACCAGATCAGTTTAATCACTTTTTCTTTACTTTCAAAGTAGATACCCACACGGATATCGGCTATGTTTCCACTCCACATCTCCATGCTATCATCAGCGTCGTAATCGGGAAGCCGATATGCTTCTAACCCTTCATCTTCGTCGTCAATAGGTACGTCTGTAGGGAAATCAGGATTAAGCCCTCCATGGAATTGAGGATCTTTTGGGACAAGTGACTGTCTAACTTCATCTTCTTCGTCCCCGCTTTGTTCTGAGTCAGCGTCCGTAGGTTCATGCTCGCTTTCTCTGCTCTCTTCGGACGCATAACCTACGAAGCAGTATTCGATCATATTAGGATACCGTATCAATGAAAGTACTTTATTATTAAGAAGAAGAAAAAAAATACCTTGAGACGCATCTGACGGTTCTTAGTTATAATTTACAGGAACGTTGTCATCGATGTCGTTATTGTCGTCTTCATCACCGTCCTCATCGTTGTTGACATAGCCTCCAGCGTCATCCTCTTCTTTTTTGTCATCGTTATAACACCACAATATTATAAGTACGTTAATATAATTATAAATATTAATAAAAATTAATTGACTATATAAGTCTCATTCCTTCATCGATATCGTTAGCATGATGTTGTTCGTTGTCATTAAGAGATAGATCAGCAACATACTCTTCGTTATAGTGAAAATCATTATAATGGTAATCAGTTGTACCTCCTTGATATGAGGTTCCTGTGTTGTTGAACGATGACCCAAGATATAGATTGGTTGACTGCATATGCTGAGATGGCGGAGTTTGCAAAGTGTTATCTTCTAAAGGCACCGAGGAAAAGCGTCTTAGGAGATCCATAGCACTAGTTTCCTGAATAGAAACTATAGGCATGGGCTTCACATCTACGATTGCGACGTAACAATGTGTATGCTCCGCTAGATAGAACATCGTGTTCATACCATCGTCCCCGACGATGTATGCCCCCTCAGAGCAACCCTGAAAAGTGTAGTACAATACTAAACTCACAGTATAACACTCCCTGTTAATATGAGTGTTACTACAAACTGCATCTACAAACTCAGTATATGACATTCTGTGGGTCATAATAAAAGTGGTTGAAATGGTGTTGTCGTCGGCGGTAACACTACCGTTTATGTAGGTAAGGTCACCACCCCAGTAGAGTTTTACAATGAAAGGGTGAAAGTTTGACATGATATTTTTGGTAACACAAGATGGTGATGGTGAGTACTTCATATTCCATACATATATATAAGCAAAAAACGGCAACTTGAAGTTGCGGTTTCTTCTAAACTACTGTTTTCCAAAAACCGCAACTTGAAGTTGCGGTTTATCAACAATATTATTATATTCACCATAAAAGGTCGTGCAATAATAAAATACTATTTTTGATAAACCGTAACTTCAAGTTGCAGGTTCAAAAAATACTGTTTTCGATAAACTGCAACTTCAACTTGCGGATTAATTATTCCTATAAATAACAATACTCATTACATACTAAGTTGTGTGTATCAACGAACGAAACCACAATGTGGTGACCGGTAAACCTGGGCCAGCACATCGAATCACGCGCCCGAAAGTGGCCCCCGGGTCATTTTGCCACGCTAGAAAAACGTCCGAAATTAAAAACACCTCATCAAAACCGAAACTTGAACTTGCGGTTTAGTACCTATAAATAGAAGACCAAAACCTCATTATTAGTCACAAATACCACTCAAACCAACGAAAGATATGTCTGGCAGTTATCCTTACGAAGCTGCCGGACCTTCCGATCTCCGGCGATACTCTCGCCGGAGACGTCGTCGTGTACCACTTTCATCTCCTCCACCAATGTTCTCTTCTCCTTCTCCTCCTCATCAACCAATGTTCTCTCCTCCTGCTACTACTCAACCAATGTTCTCTTCTCCTACTCCTCAACCAATGTTTTCTCCTCCTCGTCCTACTCAACTACTATCCAAACCCATCACCACCATTACTCCTTTACCAGGGTACACTCGCCCAACACCAGATGCTGACCTAACTGATGAGCGATCATGATGTGTCCCCGCCGCCGTACACACTCGAGGACTGGGATAATTACTTGCCGTATACTCCTCCGAATCCGTAATGGGGGGTTTCGGTTTAATTATCTAATGTCTTAATAAGTAGTTTAGGATTATGTAATGTGTTTGCAATAAGTAAATTAGGATAATGTGTTTATGTAATGGTTTTAGTTTATTTTTTTTAATATGTTTATCTAAACTAACATTAAACATAAACACTAAAACATAAAAATGTTACATCCATAAACGATTTAAAAAACTATACTTCATGCATCATTATTACAGTAACCAGGACCACCACAACTAGGCAGATTACAAATTCTAGAACCGGTACCACATCGAGTTCGATGACGATCTCTAGGAGGATTCCGACGTTCATCATATTGAAAGGGTACAGGCGTCGAAGAATTATTATAACCCGTTGGTAGTTCACTTTGATTTTGTGCCCAGTAAGTGAACGAAGATTGTTGGGTGTATGACGGGTTATCTGGTGTCCAAAATGAGGACGCCTGAGTGTTACTTGGGGGTAGGGGTGTATAGAACATAGACTCCTGAGGAGTAGGTATGAATCCCCCAGAGTTTTGTGAATTGAACCTCCCCCCCCCCCCAACTGTTATTGATGAACGGTGTGTTGTGATGAACCGGCCCCTATAAAATTACCACTCCCACCATCAACATCATCACCATTCAGTAACCGTTCTAAAGCAGAAAAGTCGATCACCTGATTAACAATGGGAGAGTCTGAAAATCCTGTAGAAGGCCCTACTTCGTCATTTCTTTTAGAAGGCCTTGCTTCTTCCGCCCGGCCACGTCGTCTACGGTTAATGCGCCCTGAAACCCGCTTCTGTTAGCCTGGAAACCGACCGGGTCATCTTGTAGACGCAAAGAATAATTCAGACGATCTCCTTCACGAATTGAACTCAACACTGCGGTGGCAGTGTTTTAAATCGCTGAAAATTGTTCAGGAGCGTTTGCCATAAACCGACCGTCTTGGCCATAAATCTCTGCATAGCCTTCCAACTGCATTAATATTAAAATAACAACTATTAAAATAATATTTTGCATTATATACTAATGTGTTAATTATTAAAGTGATATACAAACCATTAGTTGGCTTATTGACCCATCATCTCGGAACCCGGTTTGTGGTACCGGGTTATTCGTCGGGTTGGTCACAAATCCAACTGTGTGTTCCAGATACCAACTCATGTACACAGAAGGAAACCCTTCCGATATCCGGTCCCCCACCACTCTATTAAATCTGTGATTATCCCATGAAGATACATAGTTTTCATGTTTGCTTCCCCAGTCTATATCCATTTGCCCGGTACACTTCTGTTTATGTAAGGTACGGTGGTCTTCATGGCTAAGGGGAGGATTCTCAGGTTTCCATTGGCGGAACCTGTACTGTCTAAGGACCCGAGATGGTGCGTGGTATTCCACCATATGCATCCACAAAATATAACATTCACAATTCCATGAATCCTCCCCTGCTAGACAATAATCAGAAGAGAATCCCTTGCTTCTTCGTATGGACGCCAAACAAACTGGTGCAAAAAAATAATAAATTATTAAGCCATTGTACGGAATTCAGCAGTAATTTAATGTAACTTAACTCTTACCGAATCCTCATGAAGACTGGATAGTTGCGACCGGATTGCGTGCAACGAGTGTCTGGTCGTCTCCTTAAAATCGTGTGGTACACGCCAGCTTTTAAATATAATTATCAAACACAATAATTAGCAAAATTAACATGTTTTAATAAAATCAATAATATGCACGCATAACATAGTACTTACATGGCACCAAATGGGAGTCCTTCTTCTTATTCGTCTTCTTCTTGTTGTTCCCGTACAATTCTAGGAGCTAATATCCGGATTCTGGTATAGGCCCACAACTGTAACAAATACACACACCCACACATTGCATCGCCGTCCATTACTGTTGCTTTGCACAGGTTGCGATACAACCATGCCAACACAGCACTACCCCAACTCAAGG
This sequence comes from Ambrosia artemisiifolia, assembly GCA_032199755.1. Taxonomy (NCBI): domain Eukaryota; kingdom Viridiplantae; phylum Streptophyta; class Magnoliopsida; order Asterales; family Asteraceae; genus Ambrosia; species Ambrosia artemisiifolia. Next base: position 26,946,648 of record CM063526.1, on the reverse strand, counting down.
TCCCACATTCATTGAGGTCCTCTAACTGTGGTAAAAAGGACAACTTCACATAACCGTTTCTTGTGTCACCAAACAAAGTAGTTGACAACAGGATTAATATCACACAACGTGCGCGTTGTGTGATCTCGACCTCATTCGTGTTATCGGGCAACGGACCCGACATTCTGTCTAGAACTCTGATGGTCGACATAGTGTTTTTGCGGAATGTGTTGGTTGTTATACCCAACAAATTGTAGACAAGTTGTGCCCGTTCCGCATCATTCTTCACATCAAATTGCTTCCCTGTCACCGCTCTACCATTAATCGGAAGACCCATTAGACATGCAACGTCCTCTAACGTCACTGTCACCTCACTGAATCATAGGTGAAACGTGTGGGTCTAAGCCATCTTTCAACGAGGGCAATTAGAAACCCTCGTTCAATCTTGTGGTAACGGCACTCAAGAACTCCAAGAAAACCTGCCGTCCGCAGCATCAATTTAACACGTTCATCCAACGGATTGTTGCTAATTTCCGCCCACAAGGATTGGTCCCCCCGTCTAAAATTAAGTTCCGGGGGCCCATTTCCTCCAAACAACATTGCAGAACGATGTCGTGATTGATCCCATAGAAGTTCATTGGAGCGAGGACCAGGGTTTAGAAATGCCATAATTTATACGAATGCAAACTTGGGTGTGACTAAATGCAAACTTGGGTGTGATATAACTGGGTGTGGCTTAGCTTTCAGAAAGTATGTGACTTGTGAAATGTTGCATGAACCCATATATAAAGAAAAACTCTCGTATGCATGCATTTGCATGCATTTTTGTTTTTAGTTGTCTGTGTTTATTTAATTACCTTTTGACTAACATGCATGCCCCTGACTAAGATTCTTGCATTGCATTTGTGTGGTTAGGGTGTAAGACATGTGAAATTAATAGACTTGTCATATCTGCTCTTTCTTGGATTCATATACGAACTCACATGCAATTTGAAAGACAAGTTACAAAAATAGTCCTTGATCTATCAGCTTAAAAAAACAACCAAACCGCAAGATGGTCTTGCGGTTTCACTTATAAATAAGTTACCAGACTAGCCCTTCAAGTATGTAATAATATTCAACTTTTTTTGTCTTTGTTCTGTTCTTGTCAGCAAACCGCAAGACCATCAATCGGTTTTGATGTGAAGTTACAAAACAGTTCCTTAAGCTATCTAAACAACTACTATATAACCCCTTCATCGAATAGGTTTGTGTCAGGCTTTGTTCCTAAACCGCAAGACCATCTTGCGGTTTCTAATCCCTCTCTCCTACTAAGCAAAAGCATCCCTCCTAATCACCAACCTCCCCTCTAGTTCACTCCTAGTCACCTCCACCTAAGCATAAACCGCAAGATGGTCTTGCGGTTTCACCATTTACACAAATCCACCGCTGACACCCTCCAAATGTACAAAAAAAATCCTACTATACCACCATTTCGGAAAAAATATTCGAATAGAATTTTACTAAGGAATAGACCTACATAATTAAAGTTTCATCGACACGTCACCTAAAAGATACAATAATGATTCACAAGTCCATATTATCGACGGGTCAATGATGGAAGTTTCACCGAGGGATCATCGACTGACTGAGTATTACTTTCATATATAACGTGGCTTAATCCGTCCATAATATATATCTTTTTCACAAAATAAATAAATAACGTGAAACAAATCAAAACCATGGATGGCATAAAACTGAAAACGAAAGCAAACTGCGGCCCAAGAACAAAATGTTGCCGAAATAACTTTTCAAGTGTGATGTACATTTTAGGGAGTACGGCTCGTACCCAACTAAAAGGAGTACAACCTGTACCCTACTCAAAACTCTATTTTTGGATTCTTCTCATCGGCCAAATCAAGATTCATATGTTGCGGTCTTCGTAACTTATTTTCTAGCTAAAGATATGGCCGTCTAAAGTCCATATTCTTCCCTAGCTCAAGATATGCCTCAATCTTCAGGTTTCCATCCAAATCTTTCACGAACATCATCTAAACCTATAAATCCACAATATGAATGGACAAGTACCATAATGTTATAGAATTTGTAATATAACCCTATAAATTGTGCATAGAAAACATGTATAATTAAGCACACATCATACGTCTTTATACATACGTGGTTATCACAATAGAGATGGTGGGTAAAGTTCGGTTCTTGAGTATGCTATTGTAAAAGTTACTTGCTTCATAGTAAGACTACACGGAGTGGGGGGGGGGGGGAGGGGGGGAAGAGGGGGGGTGAAGCGCCATGTGGCACTTGTGGGACCTATGTGGGGGGGGGGGGGGGGGAATTGTGGGGAATGGAAGGGGGGGGTGAAAGGAATAATATTATATTGTGTTAAAGTTTAAAAAAAATCAGCCGATCAGAAGCTTCCACGTGGCCAGCTCCTCCCCCCACGCCCATGGTCTGCTCCCCGCCCAACCTTCCCCTCCCCCCCCTCCACGCCCCTGCGGGGCGGTGTTCTCCCCATGAAAGCCCCTCCCGCCCCACTCCGTGTACACTAATGGTGGAATTGAACCTGCATGTTGATTGGTATGTATTTATTCCATACATGGTCGTATTCTTGTGGTCATTTTAAGCGGTGTGCAATTAAGTTTTGAGGATTCACCAAGATTTGTATGAAGATTTAACACTTAAAATACGGTCCTGGTTAAGAGTGGAGGGAGTGGGCGGGAAGGTGAGGGCGGGGAGGACTTTCAAGGGCGGGAATACCGCACCACCCTGGCGTGGAAGAGGGCGGGAGCCCCTTGGGCGGGGAAGAAACCACTAGCGTGGGGGGAGGAGGAAGCCACGTGGAGAAGGCTTATTGGCTGATTTTTTTTAACTTTAACCCAATATAATATTATTCTCTTCACCCCCCTTTCTCCCCCTTCCTTCCACTCCTCACAATTTTTTCCCCCTACATGGGTCCCACAAGTGTCACATGACGCTTCACCCCCCTCTTCCCCCCCCCCCCCCCCCCCTCCACTCCCTATAGTCTAAAATGTATTTTTCTCTGGCTTATGGCTTATATGGGGCTATGCATTCCGGTCTTACACGTAAGTTCGTGGGGATGTATCTCGATGTGGTCACTCCATTTTATGCTGGTGTATTAAGAGTTTTGGGTGAGTTAGCTCGATCGATGTGTTCTTTTCATCTCACGGTGGAAACCCAATTTACCACACCATTTAATCGAGCAGAGTTATGTTTTGCATAAGGGGATTCAAAAACCAAAGTACTGCCTATTGGTTGTTATCCTTTATATTTACTTTTATTTTTAGTTTATGTTTATGTTTATTTATTTCATTTGCATTTTTTCCATCTTTCTTTTATGACTGACTATAAACAACTAGAGATCTCATATAACTGATTAATCTTGGACGCAGACGACGATCTAAAACTAGACATACGGGATAGATCTTGGTTCATAACTGGGTTTGGACTCCTAACAACCACTCATCATAAACTTTTTAAATGTCTACACAAAAATGCGTTAGATAAACTTGTTGGACAATGTGAATGGGTTAGGGTGTGTATAATGGTTATGGAATAGTTAAAGTGTAATCTTTCTTAATTCTGACATTTTCAATTCAAAGCAGTTTTGCACTAACCTCATATATCGGTAAGTCTTAAAGTAACTTTTGTATAAATGTACAGGGTTAGGATCAAATACACAAAACATATTTTCTAGGAAGGGTGAGAAAAATGGTGATCCAATGATCATATATTTAAAAGGTTGAGATTAGTTTGTTTGAAAAAAAATAAATAATAAATTAGAAAAAGGGCATAAAGGGAAAACCACATTTGTTGACTTTCTCTCTCCACATGCAATGCACATGTCAATTCCCCACATCATTTTAAAATGTCTATAACTTTTTCATACGATATTTTTTTTTTCAAAAAAATTTCACCATATTAACGAGCGTTTTTTTATCTTTAATATGAGTACCACATTGCTACATTAAAATTGAAAAAAAAAAATTCGTGTTAAATGGGTTTCTTTCTCCGTTGTGTCTTATGTTCGTTCATTGTGTTATAGTGTGCACGTGTGCTTTATAAATATGTTTTTATGTTTTTTTTAGTCTACACATGATTTAACTTTGTCCATTGTGTTTTTAGTATGCTTTTCATTGTGTTTTACGCAAATGAGTTTTGTATTTAGGTGTACATTGTGTTTTATTATGTTGTTCATTGTGTTTAAGTCTATTATTCATTGTGTTTTAGTCTTCTGTTCATTGTGTCTTTAGTATGTCGTCCATTGTGTTTTATTAGACTGTTCATTGTTTTTATACTCTATTGTTCATTGCACATTTAATTGGTACTCATTGTGTTTTACATTATCTCCATTGTGTCTTACGCAACTGGGTTTTCAACTTTTTTTTCAAAAGTATTCATTATGTTTTAATCTTCTGTTCATTGTGTCCTTATTATGCCGTCCATTGTGTTTTACACAATTGGGTTTTTGACTTTTTTTTTTAAATATTCATTGTGTTTTAGTTTTCTGTTCATTGTGTCTTTAGTATGTCATCTATTGTGTCTTACGCAACTGGGTTTTTAACTTTTTTTCAAAAGTTTTCATTGTGTTTTAGTCTTCTATTCATTGTGTCTTTAATATGTTGTCCATTGTGTTTTACTAAACTCTTGATTATGTTTTATACTCTATATTTAATTGGTGCTCATTGTGTTTTACACTCCATTGTGTCTTACGCAAGTGGGTTTTTGAATTTTCTTTCGAAAGTATAACAATATGGTACTCATATTAAAGATGAAAAGACGCTCAATTTTATGGTATAATTTTTTTTTAAAAAAGATGACGTATAAAGAAGTTATGGATATTTAGAAATGAAGGTGGAAATGGCATGTGACTTGCATGTGCATATGTTTTTGACAAAATTACCCCTCCCACTTGTTTAATCCTTTGGACACATGTCATTTTGTAGTGCCTTCTCACCCTTCTCATTTTTTGTAGCCTTTGTAGAATGACCCAACCCTAGATGTACATATCTAATGTAACATCTTTAAAACAGGTATAACGAGTTTGCACGACGTGACGAGAGGTTAATTATATAAAAGTCTTTGACAACATTTTGTCCACTCAAATATGGGTTGAGTTATTCTACAAAGACTACAAAAAATGAGAAGGGTGAGAAGCCACTAGAAAATGACACGTGTCAAAGGATTAAGCAAGTGGGAGGGGTAATTTTGTAAAAAAAAATATGCACATGCAAGTCACATGCCATTTCCACCTTCATTTTTAAATGCCCGTAACTTTTTTATACGTCATTTTTTTTTAAAAAAAATTATACCATAAAATCGAGGGTCTTTTTATCTTTAATATGAGTACCATATTGTTATACTTTCGAAAAAAAAAGTCAAAAACCCACTTACGTAAGACACAATGGAGTGTAAAACACAATGAGCACCAATTAAATATAAGGTATAAAACATAATCAACAATCTAATAAAACACAATGGACGACATACTAAAGACACAACGAATAGAAGACTAAAACACAATGAATACTTTTGAAAAAAAAAGTTGGAAACCCAGTTACGTAAGACACAATGGACGACAAACTAAAGACACAATGAACAGAAGACTTAAACACAATGAATACTTTCGAAAAAAAAAGTCAAAAACCCAATTGTGTAAAACACAATGGATGACATAATAAGGACACAATGAATAGAAGACTAAAACACAATGAATACTTTTGAAAAAAAAAAGTTGAAAACCCAGTTGCGTAAGACACAATGGAGATAACGTAAAACACAATGAGTACCAATTAAATATGCAATGAACAATAGGGTATAAAACACAATGAACAGTCTAATAAAACACAATGGACAACATACTAAAGACACAATGAACAGAAGACTAAAACACAATGAATAATAGACTTAAACACAATGAACAACATAATAAAACACAATGTACACCTAAATACAAAACTCATTTGCGTAAAACACAATGTACACCTAAATACAAAACTCATTTGCGTAAAACACAATGAAAAGCATACTAAAAACACAATGGACAAAGTTAAATCATGTGTAGACTAAAAAAATATAAATAACATATTTATAAAGCACACGTGCATCCTATAACACAATGAACGAGCAGAAGACACAACGGAGAAGAAAACCCATTTAACACGATTTTTTTTTCCAATTTTAATGTAGCAATGTGGTACTCATATTAAAGATAAAAAAACGCTCGTTAATATGGTGAAATTTTTCTGAAAAAAAAATTCGTATGAAAAAGTTATAGACGTTTTAAAATGATGGGGGATTTGACATGTGCATTGCATGTGGAGAGAGAAAGTCAACAAATGTGGTTTTCCTTTTATGCCCTTTCTCTAATTTATTATTTATTTTTTTCAAACAAACTAATCTCAACCCTTCAAATATATGATCAATGAATCACAATCCTTCTCACCCTTCCTAGAAAAAGTGTTTTGTGTATTTGATCTAACCCCTCAAATATTTGAAACTAAAATGGGGATAACTTTTATTATAAAAAAACATTTGGCTCGTCACAATATATAAGCTCCTTTTTTTTTCAAACTATTTAGTAACTTTATAATATGTATATAGTTATGATAAATAAGAGTTATAATTATAGTTATAATTATCTTTTCCACCAGAAGTAAAAACTGTGTCGTCATATCGTTTGTTAAACTGATATAGCTAATTGTAAGTTTGTACATGTGATGAGTTAAGACGTCATGTTTCAATAAATTATTGTTTCATGGTCATAAGAAAATACTCTTGCATATATTAAAATTAAAATCAAGAAGAATGTAACCAACTAATCCTTTAGTTTTACTTAGTTATTATCGACTTATGTTAAAGTTCCTTATATTATCACTACAAGAAACCCCAGCTTTAGCGGCGATATTTTTCGCCACTGTTGATTTTCCTACTTTAACACATTTCAGAAGCAATAGCGGTGCTATTGTTTTTTTGTGATAAAACCCGGACCGTCAGATTGTCCACCATTCAACGACCTGATCATGTTTCTTTAAGGCCAGACATTGATTGAAGCAATAGCGGTTACTTGTTGGTTGTCTCCGCTAAAGACGTCGCCGCTATTGCTCAAATTTATTGTAGTATATCCCAACATTGATTTCGTAATACCCATACACTAATTAAAAAGTTTCTTTATACATGATATGTACCCTTAACATATACAATTCCAAATAGTTAGATTTATGAAGATATATATATTTGTAATATCCTCATATTCCATCAAATAATTCATACTCCTCGTGTTCAACTCCATCATGGTTAACTTTTGATTTTAATTACGATGCATGTTATGGGCAACATTCCATGATGTGCTGTGCCCTTATGTCCATAAAAAGCTAACTTTTATTCCTTCAATATTCTCATATATTAACATCAGATGATAATACTTTATGCTTAATTCCGTCAATCATGTTCCACGATTAATCTTATGGATAATATGACAGATGATGTGGGATGGGTCCCGTTGAATTACTCGGGTTAGTGTGCTATCTTGGGAGGACGGGGCACCACCTGTAATGAGCACAGGTAACACACTACCCACACGGTAACACCGCCGCCGTGGTGAAAATCCTGGTTGTGGTCAACGGTGAGGGATATTGATATGAGTGGTTGTACAGACGTAATAGTAATCGTGATTGCTCGACGCCCAATTCTCTCTTTGGTTATTGATTTATGTAATCATGCGTTATATTAGTTATATTTTAATTTTAATTATAGCTACGTATGAGTTTTAATTTTAGTTATGTATCACTTTTAATTTTAGCTATGTGTTAGTTTTAATTTAGTTATGCATTACTCTTAATTTTAGCTATGTATTGATTTTAATTTTAGTTATATATTAATTTTAATTTTAGCTACGTATTAATTTCAATTAAGATTTAAATAATTAAACTAGAAATAATTAATTACTTTTATTTATTTAAAAATAATCAAAAGAATCAGTGAAGTGTTGCCTGCAAAACTGTGTTTTAATATATTGATGTGACAATGCAGAATTGACAGACATCAATGATATTCAATGAAGCGCCCCACCATCTCTGAGATCCAGAGCTGCTGGTTTCTGCAGCCTCTGGGCTCGTTGGGGCAGGCCCAATTCGCAGAGCTTTCTGATGTGATCAGGGGTGTTTCTTTGTCTGCTGCTGATGACGTCTGGGTCTGGCCCAACAACGCTGGTTCTATTTTTTCGGTTAAAGATGTCAGGTTCGAGCTGGCTGCTGTGGGTTCTTCGGTGCAGCAGCCGATGCAGTTTCGTTGGAACTCTTGGGCAACTCTTAAAGCTAACTATTTTTTGTGGAGGGCGCTTCAAGGTAAAATTGCTACGAAAGTCGAATTGGGCCGTCACGGTGTGCACATACCTGACAAGATGTGCGCTAGATGTGGTCTGGAGGAGGAGACTTCGGATCATGCCCTGTTTCGGTGTCTCTGGGCCAAAGCGATTTGGTGGAATGTTTTGATTTGGCTCAAGATTGGCTGGCCCCCGGATGTGGTGTCTTTGTCCAGCTTGGTGGAGTTTTTGGCTAACGCTTCTGGCTCGGCCAAATGGAGGAAAACGGTTAACTTGGTGCTGATTGCTACTACTTGGAGGCTCTGGCTTGCTCGCAACACTAAAGTCTTTGATGGTATCTTTGTTCCAGTGAGAAGTGTCGTCGACCAAGTTAAGGAGGATGCGTTCCTCTGGATCTCGAATCGGCGAAGTGGAGTGAAGCCCACCTGGGAGCAATGGTCTGATTTCAATATTGCTCATATTTTGTAATTTTGTTGTCTGTGTTTTGTCTGTTTGTTTGGGGCTGTTTTTTTTTTCTTGTGTTTGTATGCCTCCGTTTTCGGGGCTTTGGAGTTTTCCCAGCCGCTTGCTGGCGCTTTATATATAGCTATAAAGTCGTTTGCCGTTCAAAAAAAAAAGAAAGTTGCTTGGAAATTTGAATGGCCTACAACACTGTGCAAGGTTTCTCAACTATGGGAGAAAGATAAATCACGTGGCCATCAATAGTCACCCCCATTGGGTTGGGAGGCTTTGCACCCCATAGACTAGTATCACAAACCTAAAGCAAGCTTAATGGTTTTGTCACAACATTTTTGTTGGCAAAAATGATAGTGTGACTACTGGATTCAAGGTTTATATATCCTGATTGTTACGTTTGAATGGACGAAACTAAAGGGTTTTGGGGTCGTTTAACATTCAGTTTGTCCCATTTTTTTTTGTTAACATGGTGTATCAACGTCAAAACAAAACTTTTTCTTTAACTCTTAAGTTAGTGACGGTGGAGAAGTTGAAGTGAATGTATAAACTATTCTAGTAGTTGAAAAGCTTTAGTTACACAAATATTCTATATGTCTAACTGGATATGTAAAATTTAGGGGTCCAAACAAGACCATGCGAGCTAGTTTAGCTTCACAGAACTCGAGGTTGAGTTTGGTTCGTTTAGCTTAGCAGTAGTACTCAACCTCTGCTCGTTTCAAACTCAAGCATTACTTGTGAAAAGTTGTTAAAAACTTGAGGTTGGATCGTTTGTTGTTCATTAACTATTTTATTTATATACATATATAATTAGGATTTGCTATTCAGAAAGGGGTGGCGGCGCAGCTTGTTGCCCGTCTGCCCGCTATTTTAATGTAATTTTTCATTGTCCTGGAATGAACGAAAAGTATTTGATAAAAAATATATATATATATATATATATAATTATTTTTGTATGTATTTATTGTTATAATGTCGTGTATACATTATAATATATATTATTTTAGTTGTTAATAATGTAAAAAGGTTATTATGTAAAATATATTTTTTGTGTTGAATAACATTTATATATTCATACAACTAATTTAGTCTTGCGAACTTATCCGAGTTTGGTAGATGAAGCTCGTTTATTGAACAAATTTATTTTTTAAATCAAGCCCCTATAAACTCTACTTGATGATTCAAACTTTCAGGAAACCAATTTCATAGCTCATAAACGAACTGATCTCGAATAACTTACGAGTTAATCAACCCAGTTACATAGATTCTATTTAGATATTTTTTTCAACAAGCATCAAAGGCCGCTCAAATTCCAAAACCAACTAACCAAGTGGGATACTTAATGTAAGTAGGCAACTATTTCTTGGGTCAATTAGAACAACTTTTGGCCCACCCATGTGTCCACAGCAACTAAACCCACCTTAAGAAATTATCTCAATGGATGTCAATATGTCATGCACATGCTTCTATCTTCTTATGTTTGATATGGTAACCATATTATGTGAGAATCATTATAAATTGAGAAAGTATATGGTAGAAACTTCTTTAACATAGGAAGTGTAGGAAGCCACAATATGATGATACATGTAAACCATAGTTAGGGTTAATAAACTCAATCCTGGTTGATTAAAAGGGTAGTTTAGGCCTTTTGTTTGTTTAACCTCTGATTCAAATACAATTCAATTCAGAATCAAATATAGCAATATTTTTTTCAATTATGACGTAATTATATTCTATATTCGATTGAAAAAATTAATGACACTCCAGTAAATAACAATAATTCTCGATAATAATGTGATGCTCTATTTTTTCATTCATTTTTATAACCTTTGTTCACGACTGATAATGAGTGTTGATCATATGAGTGATTTAGTTTTACATGTTGATTATATTTGATTACTGAAAAACAGCGATCATGGAGGTATTGTAGAGAATTAAGATGAAGAAGATTTTTGATGATCAGTAAGATGATGAAGAAGGATAAGACATATGGAGTGTGTTTTTATTGATTTTGATTACTCAGTAATTGTACAAGTGCGTCTGTTTAAAAACACACGTTTATTTAAAGAGTACAATTAAAAACGCACATTTTATTTTAGTGGAATATAAATGTGCGTTTATTAAAAATCATATCTTTCTTTCTCAAAACACTCATACTCTGTTTTAGCCTTAATACTTTGTTTCTCTTCACAACCATCAAACATCACAGCATATAAACGTGTGTCTTTTAATATTAACTGATGTTACATACATATTGAATTCCCACCATTAATAATATTTTTACCATTGTGATCAGTGAAAACATAGGACCGAAAGAATACAGAGCAGATGGAGAACAACAGTAACAATATGTGCGTTTAAGTCAATAACTCCTTTTGCTTCTTTTCCAATTCAACCCTCTGTTTCTCCATCACAATTCAACTCTCTATTTCCTTTCCAATTCAACTCTCTGTTTTCAACATATTTAAAAAAAATTGAAGCCTCCATATTTGACTAATAGATCTTTTTTTACTAATAGCATCACAAAATTGCATAAACCTTATCCTTTGCCAATTTGTGACACCCGACAAATTCAGGTTAACATTTTATAAACATTTACCATTTACCTTGGTTAAAATATATATTTAGTTTAATTCGGAGGAATTAAATAGGTTAAATATATGGGAAACAACACGAACAGATAATCCGGTAGATTATCGAGTCATACATACGAATAACTGACCCCGAACGTTGGTTATAAGACAAAAGGAATAATTGTAGAATAACTTGTCTTGTATTATTTGCAATTATGTGCCTACGTGAAGCTAGTTGTGAACTTATGTGCAATTCTGTCTATTTAAGAGAAATGTGTTACTGAGTCCGTAACCGACACCCGACGAACCGAGAAGCTAATTCCGGTCATGAATTATTGGGTTGGTTAGTTATTGGGTTAGATACATTGTACTAGGCCCAAAACATATAAATAATAACAATAATTATATTTAAACCAAACCAGGCCCAATCCAAGCCTAAAACAAGCCCAAACCGGATCTAGAGGTCGCCGCGGCCCGCGGCTGCCATGCCCAATTCCTCTGCAGCCCGCGGGGGAGTCCCAGTCGTGGAAAACAAGTTTTGTTGGTTTTAAAAACGATTTTAAACCCCATTATCCTTATAAAAACAACCCTAATCATCCTTATCAGCCTCCATACGAGTATTATCATTCCTAACCTCTGCCATAACCATAACCATAATCAATCAATTCTTGGAGCTTTAGATGTCTTTTAATCACCCAAACAAAGAGCTTATGGTCCATTATCAATCCTTTACTTGTTTCAATCCTTTTGATTATGTTTAAATATGTTTTTGTCCGAAAACCTAAAGTCCAGATCTTATCAAAAGTTGTTTTATTAATAACAAATGATTTGTAGATGATTAACATGTTTATGTGATGTGTTTTGATGATGATTTGATTATGTTACAACATAGGATTCATGTTTAATCATAAACCCTAACTTTGATGAATCTTGATAACCCTAGGTTGTATGATTATGATGTTAGATCTGACTTGGATGATTTGTATGATGATATTATGTTAGTCTAGGATGATTAACATGTATTTGATGCTTTATTAACATCGATTGATCCGTTGTTCATACCTTACTATAAATGGAAACTTTATTGATTTTGGATTTCTAAGTTGAGATTAATACATGTTATGATGTATGTAATGCTATGAGATGATTAGTAATGATTATCTAAGATTGATAAAACATTGTTTCGGTAGAAACCAAACTCGATCCATGTACTTACCAAAGATGGAAACTTTTGCATGATATATGTGTACTTGGTGTTCATAACTTACTAAGTTTGGAAAGTTTACATGAGATGCAAGTTGTAGGATGCATGGAATGTGTTGTATGACTTGTGGTGATTCATGACTTGTTAGAAGTAGAATGTATGCGCAAACTTGTACTTGCAAGCATATGTGATATGTGACACATTACGTGACAACTAACATGATAGATGTTAGGAATTGCATGAACTGTTTTTGTGATGTAATTCTAGGTCTATGTGGATTAATCAAACATGAAACATTAACGGGTCACCAACGGGTCAGTGCGTCAAACATAGTCAAACACTTTTGTAAAACACAAACTAAGACATTGATCAGATTAAACGGGTTATCTAGACAAACACAAACACTGGACAAACGCTTATAGGTTGTTGTAGGATAGGTTTCTAGTAGTGGGATATCTATTTTACAAAACGCTTGGTTTTACTTTAGCACGCAAAGCTAAGGCGAGTTTCACGAACCCTTTTTACTGATTTTCCCGTTGAGGGAGAAACATGCTACACAAACACACAAACATTGTAGATCACATGTACTATTATATCACTTGTTTACTATAGCGTAACACTCATTCTTAATTCCTCACATTATAAACCATAGTATGTGAAGCATAGCGATGAGATGTGAATAGATCTATTGGGTCTGACAAGCCCCATCTGTGTCAACTGGAGGTTGAGCAGGTGCATATTGTCCTAAACATTCGTCATTGTGACACTGTGTAAAGGGCAGTGGCGGGAGGCAAACAACTACCAACAGTCAGCAATGGTTTATGCGCGCTTAATAACTTGTTAATGTCTAGCTAGCATTGGGATATAATTAGTAAATGAATGTGATTCTATGCGGACAAATAGACAAACGGATTTTCTTACATTAAAACTTGTGAACTCACCAACTTAATTGTTGACACATTTTAGCATGTTTTCTCGGGTATCTAAGATAGCAGCAGCTATGATGCACGTGGAGTCACATTTGCATGCATACAAACACCATCAACTGGTTTTCAAACATTTCAATTGTTATATTGGTTTTGGTAACTCGCGACTGTATTGCGAGATGTTTTATATTTTGCTTCCGCTAAACTTTTAAAACTCAAACTGTCAGGTTTATTCATGTGTGATTTTGAAATCATATATAGGTCATTCATTCGACCGTTGATTGGATCCTGGTATGTCACGCGCCTCGCGGTAAAACTCCGCAATGTAAATTTGAGGGTGTGACACAATTGCATCGAGAGCCTACCTTCCTAAAGAAAATTCCATGTTTTTCTCAAGCTTCCATAAAACTCACAGCCATAATATGAATCGTCGCCGCATTACCATGACTTCGTTTTCTTCTTGAATTATTGTCTGAAAGGAAGTTTCAAAATATAAATGTGTGTCTTTTAATATTAACTGATGTTACATACATATTGAATTCCCACCATTAATAATATTTTTACCATTGTGATCAGTGAAAACAAAGGACCGAAAGAATACAGAGCAGATGGAGAACAACAGTAACAAAATATGTGCGTTTAAACAAAACGCACTCAATCAAACGTGAGTTTAAGTCAATAACTCCTTTTGCTTCTTTTCCAATTCAACTCTCTGTTTCTCCATCACAATTTAACTCTCTGTTTCTCCGTCTACATCTAATGGCTGTAGATCATTCTTACACTTTTTACGTTAATAACGCTTTGTACGTTATCTCTTCCATATATGTGTGTGTATGTGTATGTACAACATTATTTTAATATAGTATAATGTTGTGTTGGTGTATTTAAAAGAATAAAAGAAGTCGGAAAGAATAAAATGGTGAAAAGACTTTTCTTATAAGTTATAACATGGCTTGTGTTAATATCTTAAAAACAACTTAACCTCAAATCAGCTAAACTAGTGTCGGATAAACCCATGCCAACCAAAGTTAGTACTTAAGAGTCTAGTTTCTTGTTCGCCTGGTCAGTTTAGTCTATTTTAACAACTTTGTGTATACATGTTAGTATTTGGTGTTGTTTGATTTAAAGAGCGTTTGGGTGTGTTTTTTATTAGGAAGTTTTATTGAATTGTCATAATTCAGTGTGGTTGAATATTCGATAGAGAATAACTTTCGTTATGTCCGGGGGATATTAATAAAAATCCTTTGTCTAATGAGCAATTAATTGAAGTGGCAAGCACTAATAATAGCCCAATTAATAATTTGCATGTGGAAAAAGTGCATGGGGGAACTGGCATGTGGGGATGAGAATGCGGCAGGGGGGAATGATGTGGCATAGAGTCCTATGAATGAAATAAATGTGCAGCCTAATGAGGTGAGCCCATTAGAGACTAGTAAAAAAGGTCAAATTTATTGTTTTGGTTCAATAGGGGAAGTGGGACAAAGGGTCTTGAGAATTTCTAGAAAGCGGTCTAGGCGCATGAGAAGCCCAATTCAAGACTGGAGAGGATGAGGTGGTGGGAAATGTAGAGGGTATGGGATCCGGGTGTTTTAAGAAGATAAATATGGTGTATTTAGTTGAAGGTATCTTTGGAGAAATGCTTTCCATGACTTTCATATGGTATAAAAAGATGGGCAAATAAACACAAGGTGGCATGGGAGAATTAGGCGACGATTGATGAGTGGGGTAGAAAAGGTATGATGTAATAGTAGTAACTACAAGATGTTTTGTCGGGCGTCTTACATTGTGTTATTGTCTTACTCGTACAATGTATTTGTATATTTTGGGTGATGAGTAAAAGTTGTTTCCATTAAAAAAAAACTTCCATTCATTCATCACTTACCTTCTAAATTCTGAAATATTAAAGGGTATTATTGTAATTTTAATTATCTTTATGCCACGTTTATACCAGGTTGTTTTATAGTCGGGTTTTCATGAATTTTCTATTATATCCTAAACTACCAAAGAGAATGTAACCTATTGGTACTCGTAGTGAACAAGAGCTATAGATTCAATGGTAAAATTAGTGGTTTGTATGAGTTAGCCGATCCAAAAACAAAAGGTGCAGTCCTTACGGTTAGATTGACTTGAACATGTAATTTTTTACATATGTTAGGTTGACTACAACTTCTAGAACTATAATTGTTGGCATCTATTAAATTTTAGAATAGCATGGGTTACTTCAGCGCCGTAGCGCCCCCCTTTTGTGAATCGCTGCATCTATTTGAGTGATCCACAAACGACGGAAATGTACGTGGCTAAGATATTGTAACCACCCAAACCGAACTGTGAACATTCGTGTCTAGGGAAGGACACATTTCTTCATGAACGATGCGGTCCATAACTTCTAACAAAACAAACATTTCTTTTCCATTTTGAAGGGCTCATTTCATCAACACTACATACTTAAGAATGCCTTAAGTTCAAAAAGGTTTATTTTGCCCAAAAATGGATATACAAAACATGCTTCTTCCACTAAAGATACAAATCATGCTATAGTGACTTGTATTGTTCGATTAAACGAGAAGCATGGAGACGCGAAGTTGGGGTCGTAGTGCATCCGAGACTTTGTAGATAAGCGATCTGTCAAGCAATAGTTCAAAAAGATAAGTATCATTAGCAATGATGTGTTCTAAACTAATCATTGTTCTTAATTGCAAAAACAATAAAAAAATGAGATAAAAACAATGCATGTAGCAAGGAACTGCTAACTCGCCTGCTTAGACGTAGCTGCAGAGGAACCCATTGCAGTCTCGATCCTTAACTTTTGGAAATGTTCCTGTAAGAAAAAAGAACTTATGAGCGTGATTGTTGGATCCTAAATGGATAAGACCGAAAAACCAACCCATTTATAAGTAAAAGGATCGGAATGGATCCTTTTAATCCTAAGATTGACTATTTAGAATTGTAGCATAAATATGTATGTAGGATTGTCAGTTAGTAGACATGATACAAACCTGTTTTTCCCTTGTAATATATGCACGCTTTTCTGCAGGAATTTGTAGCCATTGTAAAACCTGATGGTTGAGAAAAGAAAAATCATTTTAATTATAAGTTTAATATAAAATATAGTAACTGAATTTAATCAAACACTGATTGTTGAGCCTACATTTTCAGCATACTGGAATGCTTCATTGCTCTTCAAGCATGACTTTAGGGACCGAAGAACGTCCTGATATAAATTGACATGATAGTTGTGAATTATGCAAGGTTAGCTAAAAATAATAAAGAATCATTTGAATGCAATAGAAAAGTTTTTCCTAATAAATTTGGTTCCAAACATTTGAAAAAAGAAAAAATCGCACATCAGATTCAAACGGGATTTTAACCAATTTTTTGTTATGTTTCTTTTTTTTTTTTTTTGCTCCAGTGAGATTCAAGAAGAAAGTCACCTTTTGTGCAGTTTTCTTCACTCTAAGCCTTTCATCGATTACAAAGGCAACCTATAAACAACCAAAAACAAGAATCAAACTCAAGCCGTGACACAAGAAAATATAAGCATAAAGTTAGTTACCTGATTATTCATATGTTTTAAGGGGTAGAAGTGGCAATTTTAACCCACTTACTTTTGAATAGGTCGATTCGGATTATGGTTTATCTTTAAAGAGGTCAAATAAATTTGAAAACTGGTGTATTTTTTATTCATAAATCCTAGTATCCTACTAAATCATTTTATTTGGATATAGGATTATCATTATTCTAAAAAAAAGTTCCATAATCACATTTTCACACCAATATAAAAATTACTTGTTTTAACCCATTGTATAATACCCCCAATTTGCAACCACTAATAAAATAAAATAAGAGACCAAGTACAATGAGCAAGGATATGCTAGAACCTTGTCAAGCAACCTCTTTGGTTCCTTGAATGCTGCCTTCTTAGCCCATTGATGAAATAAATGAGAAACAGTTGCTCGTTCTTCGCTGCTGAATCTGTTTTATCAAATATGTAAGGGACATGTTGGCTAGTAATTAGTTAAACAGTAGAATAATGATAAGTGCAGTTAAAGGATACATTCAAATTCTATGACAAACCTTTTCAAGAAATCATTGCCATTGCATGGCAAGATTGCTTCATTTGATTCTTTTGAATCTTCATCAAACAAATTATTGGTCTCACTGCTCCCCATTTTTACTGTCACATGTTCTGTGGCTTGCAAATCATTAGTAAGACAAGATTGTTTATTTGGAAGTTTTTGATGCTCTGCTTGCATATATACCGAGCTTGACACATCCTACAAACAAAACTCAATGATGTGGAAATCAAAAGTTACCTTCGCTATGATGTAAATTTGTAAAATATGTTCTCAAAGCCGACACTTAATAACAATTTTGAAACTCAAAAGACACGCACCTGAATATCAAGAAGATGCTTTGGAATTTCTTTTAAGAAACGTGAAGGTTGAAGTACCTGCATGAATTAATGGTATTATATTAGAGGAGACAGTTTTATCTGTTTAGTGTTTACTAATGAACATGTCAACTGGATCATGTAGATCTCTAACACATCAAATGGTGAAATGGGTAGATAAATAAGTTGGCTTACTAATAAACAAAGGACTTATTTTCTTAATTTCATCCATAACTGGTCAGACACGTGAATAAAGTCAGCTTGAAAAGAAATGGGCCAAATGGATCGAAGTGTTCAAACGGGCTAAAGCTTCCATTTAATGCATGAAGCGCCCTAATTCATCTTTATTCAAAACAGTGGGCAAGAAGCAAGATTATTACATTTTAATCATAATTCAACCGTTTTTATTTATGAAAACTTATAAAGATTGGATAGAAAGTTTCCATGGTTAAAGAAACTAAAACAACTCCTTTTGAGTATAAGTTGTCTTATCCAATCAACCCATTTTGCCAGATGTAGTTGTTCTGATCAGACACTATAGCCAACAACCAATCATATTATAAGAGATGATTATGCTTCACCTGCCAGTTTGAGTCCATGGTGACATATAGAACAAAAAGTTTCTTTCTTGCACGAGTGATTGCCACATAGAGTAACCGACGTTCCTCCTATCATTGTTCAAAGAAGAGAAGCATCAAGGACGTTTCAATTATAAATCTTTCATGTGGTATGCAAAGATACATCAATTAAAATTCAAGAGCATGCTTACCTCAAGGGAGGCACAGGTTTCTTTGGTGATGCCATTATATTCATGCAAAAGGGGAATTTCAGATTCATTTGCCTGAAAGATTGATCCATAAGTAGTTTTCTTAAGTGAATAGATTTTAGTAAAGGTTTTCAATCCATATGCTTATGATATTATTAATCTCTAATGAGTTAAAAAGAAACGGATCAAAGGAAGCGCCATGAATGAACAATAATTTCTTGATCGTTTTATTAAAATTATTGTGAAATAACATAATAACTAAAATCATAGGTAAATGTTTGAGGTTTGAACAGGTCAACCCACATGATATGTTTCAATCCATGACGAAAGTATCCTAACAGGTAATTTTATTTCAGTAATCAGTACCTTTACTATAAAGACAGTGTCCCACTCCAGCCCCTTTGACTATTGGAAAGATAAGGTAAGACATTAAATAAGCTGAAAATAGTTACTTATAAATTCAAGAATTTACAGCAAATCAGGATCATGAAACTATGATCCATGATTAATTTAGGCAAAAAAATGTAGATCATTGCCTCATTGGAGGGGAAGAAAGGGTACCTGATGAATAGTAGTAAGAGTAACAGCATGATTATTATCATTTCGCCTCACACGAAAGTTCTCTGTTTCCCTTTCAGATATAAAATCTATGAATTCTTTAAGTACATTTACACATCCTTTTTCTTCTGTGGCATTATCGTCCACATTACTATCAAAGTTGTATGATTTTAGAAACTCAGACACATCATCCAACAGATACTGCAGAACCTGCACAAGCAGTAAAAAAATTATTTATCTACCCATCTTTTCTATAATACTTAATAAACTTACGGATCTAAGATCATGCTCCTCATTTAGCAACTTCCCTCCATCAACATCAAGGACAGCTCGTTGCTCAAGGAGGTACTTCTGTAACAAAGAGGAAGAAAAATTGAAATTTTAATATACTTGACCTATAAATATTAATCTTCTTGCACAGCTAGATTAAATCGAAAGGATGACATGCCTGGGGTATCATGTTTGCCACTGATCTGATGACAGCCGAAATAGATTGTTCCTGCCATTATAATGCTTATTTGTGAATATGTTTGTCACCCTTGGATTTTAAAATTTTTCATGACATATATTTGTTTACTGAAAGTCTGGAACAAGGAATAATCAAATAATGCTAATCCTGAAACACTCATAAACCTATATTCTCTATATATGAGATTTAAAGGTTTCACAACATAGAATGATGAAAATAGAACAATATTTTTCAACAATGACAAACTGACTAGTAACTGTCATTTTGAAACGAGGTGTGTATTACTATATAAATTAGATAGTTGTGCTTACCCTGTGAACAAGTTTTGAAATCATTTCTAAAGTATTCAACACCTTACGGCCTTGGGTGAGTTGACTCCTGCAGTGAGAGATGAAATTAGATAATTGCAATGTCAAAACAACTTCATGGTTATGGATAATGGGTTATAAAATAAGGGGGATCATTGTAGATTTGCTGCTAAAATCAAATCATGTAAGTTTATCTATGTACACCATATATATAACATATAACATATATATAATAAACTTAACACCAGAGATCCTAAAGAAATTAATTCTGCGTGTATATATTGTTAAGGTATCAAACCTTTTCAAGGTACCAGAGATCTTTGCACTGAATATATCGGAAGCAGCAAATATGAAGCTGCATTTCCTTACAGCTGAAACTTTATTGATATGGTCAATTATCTGCAAAGAGGAAAAGTAAGAAATGCATTTCTTGATACACTCATACCAGATTCATAGGTAATGAAAGTTGAAAGTTAAATGAACATTAAATAGAAAATGCCATTAAAACTTATACCCTCTTCTTTTCGTCTTTCTCTAGATTTAACAGGGCCTTGAATACTCGCCTAAATGACCCATCATCACACACCACCAATGTTGTTTTGAGCATAGATATGATAGCCCTTACTACCTGTAGAAATTCCATCAGTATGTAAAGGTAAATTACCATGTAACAATATTAAAATTTTGATATGAGAGTTTGCTAACCTTTTTTCTGTAAAACGCAACCCCATGAACGTTAAATGGGATTTTTCTTTCACGGAAAGCTGTTTGGAACATTTTACCCGAAACCTGTTTGGTATCGTGTAAGATCAAGAACTGCTTAACAAATTTGCATTAAAAGAGAAAAGCTTATGTTTGGGGGTTTGGGGTATGCATTTGATCAAAACCAACAAAATAAAAGGACCAAACGGAGAGCAGACCAAACCAGCCCACTGCCCGCTATGTTTGGTTCGACTCATGATTCTTGATTATTTTCAAAAACTGGTTTTTAGATCTAGTTTTTACAAAAATTGGTTATTGGTTCAGTCTGCCCTGTTAAAGACCAGGACTGAACTAGTCGTCTTTTTTTTTCTTAAAACATGAAATGTCTTTTTGGGCATTCCTTTTCTTTTTGGGCAAACAAATATATTTACTTGCTGTTTGAGACCTAAGCAATTCTATACCAGTACTAGACCTGTTTAAATCAGTTTGTTTTTCGGTTTTATACTTTTATTAATTCAATTTTTCTGTTTTGGTCAGCTTACAGTCCAGCCCCAACCCAATGCACATCTCAATTGGAAAGTGTGATATCACATAATTTCAGATGGGTTGACCTGTCGTCGGTAAAGAACAGCAATCTCTCCAAAAGTGCCTTTAACAGATGAACCCGAAGAAGTGAGTTCTAATATCTTGTCAACAACATATGAACATTGTGCATCCTCATTACAGCATTCTTTGACAATAATCTGAGTAGTTAATCCATGCAAATCAGACATATACCTCATTTACTAACACACTTATCAATGTATATAAATAAAAAAATTATAAGAAAGAAAAAAAGATGTTACCTTAGAACCAGAAGAGTTATCAGTAAGAACCTTGTTTAACTGAGATCGTTTTGAATTATTTTGTATAAGAAATGAAGCAGCGTCAACAATACAGCGGGTAGAACGATAGTTCTTATTTAGTCTGATCTGCAACATAATCATGTAAAGAATAAGAGGTTTATCTTATTAGAATATACAATCTTGTGACATCATATAGTTACAAATTACACAATGAAAAAAGTTTCAAGAAAAAGCATTAAGGAATATGGAAGTGTTATGTCAGACCTCCTTATGAGGTTGAAAATCTCTGCGAAAGGACTTGAATCCACTTACATCAGCACCATTGAAACTGAAGATCGACTGCATTATGATTTGTAAAATGTAAGATCGAATTTATTACTAGTAAATATCAGGTGGAAATATCAAATATATACCTGATCCTCATCTCCAACAATTGTTATGCGTTTATGTGATGCAAGAACTCGTAATAAATCATATTGCATGGTACTTGTGTCCTGAAACTCATCTATTACAATTGCTTGCCATGAATCCTGACACTCCTTGAAAACTTCAAGTGATATACAACTAATAGATGTCAAAATCAGAAGATTTACATGTACCCAGAAGAAATTAACAAATAAAATACACAGATGCCTAACCTTCAGGAAAATCAGTAAGCAGCTTGACAGAGCAGCTGATTAAGTCATGATAATCCAGAGCATTACATGATTTTAATATGCCCTCGTATTTCCTAAGAATTGCAGCCTGATTCCAGATTTAAAATCAGACTTGTAGTTCAAAAGCTACATAATATATTATATGTTATATTGTTAATTAACGAAATCTTACCCCTGTAGCATTTCCCTGCCCCTGGAAATCCTCAGAAGTTTTCCCATAAGCTTTCGCCTGAATATATAGTGGGAAGGAATGTAAAGCTAATACATGAATAGTATGTTAGAATGGACATAATTAAGGCTTAAATGATAAATTACTTGTGACACAAATTTCAACCACTTCTTTGATTTATCTCTAAAGTCTTCCACACAGTTCTTAGTGACATTAGACTCGTTACAAAGTTTGTCAGTGTCTGATCCACACTCTGTGAGACGCACGGCTTCAATAACAGCCTTTCTTTGTTGTCCCTGACCATATAGCAAAAACTCTGGTGTGCGACCTAGCCTAGAATGAGAAAAACATCTTATAATAGTAATTACTAGTGACAAAAGTAAACATATAGATATAGATGACAATTATATTATTAAGAACTGACAAGAGGTTAACAGCAAAAGCCGTCCAAAACAGTATATGTTTTCAAATGCAAATATCCACAATAAATTAAAAATTACATACTTTTCAGCATGCAAACGACATAGTTGTAACGAGAATGAGTGGAAGGTGCTGATCATGAGTTCCTTTGCTGCTGTCTTCCCAGCCACTGATCCAATTCGGTCCCGCATTTCTGAAGCAGCAGCTGTGGTGAATGTCATAGCCAATATGTGGGATGCTTCAATGCCCTAAATTTGTATGTTGATTAGTCAGAACAACCACATGTAGAAATTTTACAAGTCACTAGACTCTTCATGACAAGGACAAACAAAAATGAAAATAACCAAGTACTTGATGAATTATAATTGTCAATATCTGCCTTCCTAACATTCAGGAGTTGAAGGTGGCAGATTGGGTAGGTTACAGGTCAAATTGTTGTGTTCAAAAGTTGTAAATAACTTATAAATAGTTAAAATGTCAACCATAAATACGAGAATATATATTTTAATTAAAATGTTTAGGAGGTTTTGTGCATTAAAATTAGGGGTGTGCATTCCAAATTCCAACAAGGCACGAACCTAACACAAAACTTACGAGTTTGGGTGTACAATAAACAGTGTGAGTTTTGGGTAAAATCTACAAACACGTTTAGCTAAACAGGGCGGATTCGGGTCAGCTGGCAGGTTCGTAGTTTGCCCTGTTTATTTTTGTAACTTCTTTTTAAAAGTATTATATGTCATAAGTCATAACTTAAACTGGTTTGAGTCTTCTGTCACAACTTAATGTTAGTACTTAGTAGAGAAATGGGTGTCCTGTTTTTTAGTGTAAATGCAACTGTTTTATTTACATATGTGTTTCTTGCTGTAAACTTCAGAATAGTAATAATGTAATATGCAAAAGAGAAGCAGGTTAAACGACCTGTGTTCGTGTCAAGCCGTGAGTATGTGAATTGTGTGTGGGTTCGTGTCATGTTCAACTTCCAACCTGCCAACCCGTTTTAACACCCCTAAATTGAAAAACACACTTTGGGAAATTTTGACCCATTTCTTTTTAAGCTAGTATTTAAGTAGTTATCCCATTGGCCTCTTATCATCATCATCATCATCATACTCAGTTAATCCCACCTATAGCAAAGCTAAGGTAGGGTCTGAGGAGGGTAAGATGTAGACAACCTTACCTCTACCCCTAAGAATAAAGAGGCTGCTTCCAGTGAGACCCCCGGCTCGATGTGGTTTGGTATCAAGCCTTGGACATAAGGCACATAACACTTAGCAATCGAGACAAACCCGATCGGTGCATGTACCCCTTTGTCTTTTGGCTATCAACGCCACCACATGATGCATGATTAACCGTCCGTCGTTTTTAACGTTATTTTCACGAAATTAGTAAAATAACGTTAAAACTAGTGCAACTTTACTTTTGCCCCCCGTGGGCCACACATATATACATTATATGCGCACACCATAAGTGGGGCGTCCCCATTGGCCTCTTCTAAATATATCAAAACCCAAGCCGGCCCATTCATACGAAAACACTCAAAATTACAACTACAGTGATCAGTAAGTATAAGGCAATACCTTGTGAAGAAGCATTAAAACACGCCCAACCATGGTGGATGTCTGAAATACAGAAAAAAAAAAAGCTTAATTACACAAGGTTTAAGAGTAATAAAATCATAAAATTATGTGTAAACAAAAAAAGAACACAAATACAACCTTGCCACTTCCAGGTCCAGCAACAATCATCAAAGGTACTGAAATATCACTGCAAGCCGCTTCACGTTGTCTATCATTTAGTGACTGCATATATTTTGCATACTCGTCCGGCATACCTTCAGTCAATCCACTACAACTACTTCCATCCAAAACCGTATCCTTTTCCAAATTCTCCAAAACAACCGGACCAATATCAGTTCTAACTTCACAGCCGTTCGTTTTATCCTGCACACTCTTCACCTGAACATCACAACTAGAGTTACTAGACGCCACAACCACTACCTTGGACTTCACCGCAGACTCACATATCGCATCAATTTCAGCTAAAACCGAATCATCAAAGTCTTCATAAAAAATAGTAGGCATAACCGTAGAAGCCTCGCTTAAACTAACACATGACTGTTGTTTCATTGGAGTCACAAACGAGTTTAACCTAACATCATTTTCCAAACAATAATCTTCCGGATCATGTTTTTCGGCCACTATGTTGTTCTCACAACTTACATTACAACCAAAAGGCTTAGTTGGCGTTTTAAACGAATCCAAACTAAGTTTATCCTCATTCGCAATATGAGATTCATCTCTCAAATCAAATCCACTATAATTAACTCGTCTAATTGGTGTTTGAAACGAACTATGAGCTATTCCATTCTCATCTTGCAACACACGTGTCCCTGATTTAAAATGCGAGTCTCGGACAGACTCGCTGTCATTTAACTTAAAGTACTTAACCGCGGTGGGAGTGTTAACCGAAATGTCCGAAAGAGGGACTCTATTAACAACAACAGATGGAATTACATTTCCACCCCCAACTCTACAACACAAAACACAAAACACAAAACATAAACCATTAATAAATTTTAAATTATAACAAAATAATAATAATAATAACCTAAAGAAAGGGAATTAACATGTTATACTTATGAGGAACGGGACCGGAGGCGGCGATGGAGTTTCGATTGCGCTTTCGGTCAAGTAAGGCTTTGGCAGCTTTGAAGTTTCGGGAAATTCGAGCGCGTTGTTCGTCGGAGAGTTGTCCGACGCAGTTTTCTTGGTTCATTGTGTTTGAGAGTAATAATGTGAATTCTGATGGGATTTTATGAAGGGATTGATGGAAATGTGGATTGATTATTATAATTATTATTATTATTATTATTAAACCCTAGGAGGGGAAATTGATGGGTAGAAGAAGTAGAAGTGGTGTTTCCCTCCTATGCTGTTGCATTTGAAAATGTTCGACTGTTCGTTTTGGTATGACTTGCGGGTCGGGTTTGTATAAAAAGAGAATAAAACCAATACATCTCCGATCAAATGGAGGCTTTTGAGAGTGTCTACTAAACTCCAATTGAATATGGAGCTCCTAACTTAATCCGTTTATTTTTTTTTTTACCTTATAACCCGACAAGTATTCAAAACCTACCTTTCGACCTATGCCATCTCCATCGTCGGTTTATGCAACCACCACCAATCTCTCCTTCAAACAACTTTAGGGTTTTCATCTTCCTCTCTACATCTGATCTATCCTCTGCTAATATCATCCTAATATTCGTCACTAAGGTAAGATTTTTTCGCATTCTCTCTTCTCGTTGTTAATCCTTGTTCCTCTTCTTCCCTTTGACTTTAACAGGTGCAATTGCGTCATCGTTTTCATTTGTTGATTTCACAATTTTAATTTTTTTCATCTGAACCTTTCCAAATCGTTTGGGAATTAGGGTTTAATTCGATACCTATGTTGTTGATTACAGATTTCTCTTCTTGTCTCTTCGCAGATTCCTGTTCCTCCATTCATCACCCCGACGGCGATACTAGCTTCCCAAATTGGCTGTTTATAGGTATGTTATTTAATCGAATTGTTGTTCAAACATTGTTTACATCGTGATTCAAGCCATTGTTTTTTTTATAGTTTAATTAAATCGAAACCCATATTTCATGGTTTTTGCATCTCAGTCATCATCTGGTGAACAGCATCAAGTAGGTAATGGCTTCTAATTCGTTGTTATGTATTTTTTTTTTTTTAGTAAATCAAACTTCCTTTTGTGTAAAGGTTTGAAATTTGAACAGTTTAAATATGTTTATGCCAATTAGTGGGTTACTAGATCACGAGCACCTATGAGTAAGGAGTCAAAATTGAAAAGACATATTTTGCGTTTTCATATCAGTTCAGTATATGCCTTTGGTTGCTTGGAACATAAAATCAGTTAACATTCCTCTTAGGCAAATTTCTTGACAAGTTACTATAGTAGATGCTAATAAAGACCGCTTGAGTGCTACGCATTGTCACCAAGTTTTGCTTTTTCGAACTCCATTTATGGATATATGCATATACATTGTGTATTATATTAGTTGATTTAATAGGTATGGGTTGTTTCTTCGATTCGCTCTAAATCTTATGATTTTAGCCATCATCAATTGGCTAAAGAATTATCAATTCTTTATCTCATTGCCATAGGTAAAACGAAATCAAAACTGAGAAGTCTACTATTTTTTTAGATATAGGCGACATGCATAATAGTTCATGATTTTTTATTTTTTTTATTTGTTTAGTTGCTCTTATATGGGGTCAGGTTGTTTCTTGCAAGCACCGGCGGCGAGGAAAGCTACTCTTATGAGCAGTAAGGTGAGCTATTTATGTAGTTTATTCTCAAGATGGTTGAATGGCATACTTGTAATGTATTTGATCTATGCTTTAGTGCTTCATTTGTATGTTTCAACATAGATATAAGGTTGATTTGTTTTTGTTTATTTTTTTATTCGATAAACTATATTTAATCACTTTGAATTTGAATGTTCATGTTCATTTTATTTTCATTAGAATAAATATATTATTATTTGTTTCATTTCATCTGTTTATAAATTATGTCAAATCAAACATTGGTCGATCGATATATGCATTATTGCGTTATATTAAAAGCCTTGTGT
This sequence comes from Ambrosia artemisiifolia, assembly GCA_032199755.1. Classification (NCBI taxonomy): domain Eukaryota; kingdom Viridiplantae; phylum Streptophyta; class Magnoliopsida; order Asterales; family Asteraceae; genus Ambrosia; species Ambrosia artemisiifolia. Next base: position 26,919,258 of record CM063526.1, on the reverse strand, counting down.
GAAGAGGGAATTAATGAAGAAGATAAGGAAATGGCTTATGTTTTTAGACAATTCGAAAAATTCTCAATAAGCAAGGACGATTATGAAGGTATTATGGAGAAAGATCCGATCATGTACCCAACCAATGTGTCACGGCTGCAAGATTGTTTGGTTTTCATGGATTTGATCCATGTTACCACTATTGTTGAAAGGTACAAACGCAAATTCGAACTAGAGTTTGAAAGAACCATTGAATGGTTCATGCAAGAATTCTTAAAAATAAAAAACAAAGCACCTATGCCACCAAGAGATGGAACCGGATATCCAATAAGTTTATTGGATTTATACACTAAAGTGCAAGTGTTTGGTGGATATGATAAAGTAACAAGAGATAATAATTGGGCAATTGTTGCTATGTCGATCGGTTATGGAAGAGGGCTACCAAGTTTGGCAAAGAAGGAGGATATAACATTAACTCTAAGGCTAGTGTATGTTCGTTATTTGGAAATGATGGAATGGTACCATCTTAAATATAAAGGCCGCGAGTTATTTGTTGAAATTAAAGATGAAGATGGTAGCACAAGTGGTGGACTAAAGAAAAACGAATGGAATGATGAAGACATGCCACCAAAGAAGAGGAGCCGATTATCCTCAATTGAAGATTGAAGAACCGATCAAGAAAATCTAGTTTAAGGGGGAGATTGTTAGACATAAATAGTTAAACTTGATTTTATTCCTATGTTAGTCTATTATTAAACATATGTTAATTGTAAATATTGTAAGTCTAGAAGTTAGTTATCAACGGTTTGTGACACACCGGTTGATAAATTAGTTTAGCCTAAGTCTAATTATTATTCAAGGGACACACCGGTTTACTCATACCGGTTAGTAATCTATAACTTATAATAAAAGAATTGAACTTTGATGATTTGACATTCAATAGAGGCCTCAACCCCTCCTTGAATGTGCCACGTGGCATCATGTAGGTTTTTTTAATTTTTGAGTTTTTTTAATAAATCTAGAGTTAAATGCTATTTTCGTCCCTGATGTTTGACACTTTTTGCTACTTTCATCCAAAAGTTTATTTTTTCTTATCTGGATCCAAAGGTTTTCAAATTCTTGCTCGTTTCATCCAACTCGTTAACTCAGTTAGTCAAAGTCAGTTAAGTGAAGGGCATTTTGGTCAATTTGTCTCTTTTTAACCCCAACCTTATTTAAACCACCTGAAATCAGTAAATCCCAACCTTATTCATCTTCTTCCCTTTCTAATGTTAAAAAACTAATCAACCAAAACCCTAAATTCAACAATGGAAGTTTGGGTGAGTATATAGATTGTATATTTATAGACAGAGATATGCTCATGTTTCATCCATGTTAGTCGATTGTGGTTAGCTGTTCCAGGAAGCCGTTGTTAAGAACATGTGGTTTGGTTTGCTTTGGTCAACGATCTGAGTCTAACAGTCCAATCACGGGCTTCAACGTTACCAATATATAAATTATTTTTTCAATTTAAAAACAATTGTATGAACAAGATACTCATTATACTATGTTAATTGTAAAAAAAATGGAACTTAATCTAAAGAATAAAGAATGAGATCAGTACCTTGACATTTATGTCAATCAGCAACATAAAATGTACTAATAAATGTTGGTCAGAGACTTAGAGGTAAGAACGTTAATATTTAGAGTTAATTACCAATACCATCCCACATTGTTAAATTTAAGGTTTTGGTTGATTAGGGTTTCTTGACATTAGAAAGGGAAGAAGATGAATAAGGTTGGGATTTACTGATTTCAGGTGGTTTAAATAAGGTTGGGGTTAAAAAGAGACAAATTGACCAAAATGCCCTTCACTTAACTGACTTTGACTAACTGAGTTAACGAGCTGGATGAAACGAGCAAGAATTTGAAAACCTTTGGATCCAGATGAGAAAAAATAAACTTTTGGATGAAAGTAGCAAAAAGTGTCAAACCTCAGGGACGAAAATGGCATTTAACTCATAAATCTATATATATTATAATTATTTTAGGAAAAGATAAGAATTTAAAAACAAAATTAATTTTTCTCTCTAATGTTTCCTCTCATAACTTTTAAATGTTAATATCTTTTATATACGAGATTTTTTAAAGAAAAAAATTACACCAAATTAACGAGCGTTTTATTATCTTTCCAACGAGTACCATAGTGCTATATAAAAAACGGAGAAAAAAACAACTATTTTTGTGGCGTTTTGTTTTCAAATATATTTTACTCTACTAGTAAATCACAAACGATAAACATAACTTCATAGGCAGGGATTTTTTTTTTTATATTTGAATATGATAACTAATGGCAGAAATTTGTTTAAAATAAATAATAATAATAATAATAATATTATTATTCATTAATCATGTATTCGCAAATCATTAATTATGTTGTCATATTAGATATTTTATTATGTTATATTAGATATTTCAACCCCGGGACACTCCCGGGATAAAAGCTAGTGTATATATAGGGTCCGAATGTATCATTCTAATATACGAAAGTTTATGTTTATTCTATAACTAACTTTCAAACATTTCCCTCTTTCATTCCCTCCAAATATAACCACCCTCAAACTCTAAGTGTATACCGAAGCCTTACTGATTTTAACAAAAACTGTCAAAGTCTAAATCAGACTCCATACAATGGAATTTGTGCTATGGAACATGACTACAATAATACTATATCTTAAAGATAAAGAAACTTTGGAAGCTATTTATTTCAAAATAATTGTAAAATACAATATTCTTGATGAATTCACAACAGACTTAAATTTTGTCACAGATTTAGTGAAAAATAATATACAGTTGGAAATAATAACCATAAAGCAAGAACCGGAGATTGACTTGTTACAGGAAGAATTGCTTCCTATTAATATCAAATGGTTCATTGGCTGTGAGTTGTGGTTCCTGCATAAACAAAATAGAGCATAATTAACCATCTAAACAACTCTTGAATACCACATTTGGGCACCTTAAACAAATATTGTTGTGCACAGTATTGGCCTCCATCGACCCAATCACTTACGAAGGGGTTGATTCGGTTATGGTTATGGTTAAAAGATCTGAAACGGAAACAAGTTGAATGACTCCCTGTGTGTACTTTTAGTGCGTACAACCTACTAAATCGTTTTTATTATTTCGAAACATCTATTTTTGTAGTTAGATTTAACGCAAATACTAAATAAAAAATTTAGGAGTTTTGGACGAAAAGCGTTTTGGGTCAACCATCTTTTGAACCATGCTAGAGTTTGCTACTTTAACCCAAAACTCATTTTGACTTGTTACATGCCATCTTTGCCCCATGGATGATGACCAAGTAAAAAAAATTCCAGCGAATGTGATAATACCTGTCTGTTAACGTCACCAGCACGAGTTTCATCTTTGTATATGATGTCTCTTATTGAAGTCAGCATATCGCCATATGTCGTTCCATGCCCACTTTCAATTGCTTTTATGAATGAAGATGTCATTCTGCCAGTTGCAGTCGCCTTCGACGGATTCTGCCATAGGAATTCATTATATTATTAATATTACAATTTGATGGATGACATTATATATAGCATTGCACTACTCATTGCATAAAAATATAAAAAAAAAGGTTTCTCCAAGAAGAAAACCTCAAACTCATCAGTAACTTCATTCAAATTAATCTTAAACATTACAAGAGGATAAACAACAAGGAAAAGCATATGAATTTACATGTGTTTCGGCAGATAACTGATCGTCGTCACAGCCACTAAACGAAATGACTTCCCCTCCATTTGTGCCCTTGAAAACTCCAGATGGAGGGCTATGATCCACCCATGCATACCGTCCATTCCTACATCAATACAACATTTACATGTTAGTTGAATAAAAAGGGAGACCATAAAATTTGGGGTGACATGTTGGGCTGGTTGGATATAAGGGTCAAAAAGGCCACTTTAAATACGGGTCAAAACGTGCCAGGCCAGGTTGGATCGCCCACAAACACTTCCTATCCATTTTTTAGTAACTTTTTTTATGAATAATGTGTCAATTATGATGAATAATCCAAATCTTAACTTTTAGTTATTTTTTTTATTTGACCCATTTGACTTGCTCCCTTTAAGTTATTTTTTTATTTCACCCGATGAAATACAACCCAAATCAACAAAACCAACATACAATAGAAACACAACATTAAGATATGTGATTGCATACCTTTCCATTCTACAAAGAAACGGTAAATCAAGCACGGTGCCACTACAACAAGCATCAATAATGGTATGAAGCCTAACACCATACGGCAATGGCTTGACCATTGTTGCGTTTATTTCATCATCAACAATCACTCCATTACTCTCAACATCCGACGGGCACAATGTCTCATCATATTCATCAATTTCATCATTAGTGTAGTTTCTTTTACGGGAACCATGGCCAGAAAAATAGAACACTAAGGAATCTCCAGGCTGGCAACCTTGTACGAGCCAAAACATGGCCATTCTGATGTTATGTTTTGTTGGAATCCTACACTGGTCGGTTTCCTCTTCTGTAGTAAGGTAGGTAAAACTATGTTAGCCTAAAATGAGGTGACAATTTCGAATCAGTTACTTTTGAGTTGGTCGGTGTGGGTAGTGCCAAACCACAAACGAGTCAAATGGTTCAAATCAATTGTCTAGCTTTAAGATGAATGGGTCAAACGGATTGAAAGTATCTTAGAGTCTATTTCTAATGCATACAAGTTTTTAAATCGATTTATCAAATATTTATGTTATTATTGTAATAATATATTTTTTTTGTTACTTATACTTGAAATAAAAAAAGACAAAACAAAAATGGACAATAAAATGTTTGCGGGTACTAAAGTATAAGTAACAAAAAAAATAATATTCTAGGATAATGGTTTGTGTATGTGGTCCTCCGCGATGGAGATGCTCTTATGGTTTGAAAAAATCAAATTAAAAAAAAAAAAAACAGGTGAATTATGCCAAATACCAGTGAGCATGAGAATAGATGACTCCGGGAACATGAATTTTTTTATCAACAAATACTTCATACACTTTGCATCATTGATGGAACCTTCCAACTCGGCCCTAGTATTCTGGTACGATATTCCGCAGATCACGGCCCTCTTCCGCCCATTGACTGAACACAATGATTGATTGTAATGCGACGGAGCCAGTGAAGGCAGAGCGTAGAAGCTGAGGTCAGCTACGCGTGTAATGGCATGACAGATGGCGCACGAGATGAATCTGTTTCCAATTCCAGGCGTCAGCTGTAGTGGAGTCCGACAACTTGAACAATCAACGAGCATCAGCATCTCAATATAGTGGTTAATAAGAAGGTTTGATTAAAAATATTATAACAAGTGACAAGAGTAATACATATATAGATTGGGTTCGAGTACTATATATACATGCCACATGACCAAGTCAAGTCTTTAGGTGTCAACATAGTTGAATAAGATAAATTACCCATTTTCTACGTACACCCTTTATTTTCTAGCAGTTTAATTAATGGGAAAATCACGAAAATAGCCATTGACCAAATGGCTTTTACCAAAATAGCCACCTCTTGTGTCTTGGAGGTGGCTTCCAGGGGTTCTAACGATTTCCGAGACGTCTTCCGTTTTAACCAACCACAGCACGACACATGTTCAAAAAATAATAAAAAAGTCAAATAAAGCTGCACCTCTCTCTCTTGTCCCTCTCTACCCTCTCTCTCTCTCCTCTCTCTTTCTAATCGATATTGCAACAAGTCTGCAAGCCATATATATACACATGTTCATAATATACGCCTTCTCCTTTCTCATCTATAATATCGATCTAAAATCAAACCCAATCCCAAATCACTCTCTAAGCTGCATCGATCACGTCTGTACACATCAAACTCACTAATTGATCCAATATTTTACCAGATCTCTCTCTCTCTGTTACACAATAATACTTGATTTTTCAAAGCAAACACAACACAGGCAATCACAGCAGATCCGAAGACGATGACAGGAGTCCGAGTGGAGGGTTTTGAAGGTGGTGTTGGGAGGTTCTGGGTGTTCGACCAAGGTTTGGTTTCCGGGTGGGTGAGGTGTTGCGTTTAACATATTGTGTTATCAACAGTCTTGCGTTTAAAATGGTTTATGGTTGCGTTTAACATGGTTTATGGTTGCGTTTAACATGGTTTATGGTTGCGTTTAACATATTGTGGTTGCGTTTAACCAGGGCCGGCTGAAGCCTAAGTGAAATGAGGCTAGGGCTTTGGGCCCCTAAATCTATAGGGCCACCATTTTTTATTTTGAAACACTGAATTGGGTTGTGTAATTCCAGGAAGTAGAGGAAGGGGCTATAGGAAATTGAAATTAAGTTCTTGATCAATTTATTTTGATAAATTTAGTTTAAGTTTACTGATTGAAATTGGTATTAAAGCCCTATCGTTTGTTTGTACATACATTAAGATTTGGTTTGGCTCGTTAGACACAAAGTATCGCAACACGAATTATATAAGAACTAAAAATATTTTATGCTTTCGGAAAAAGGGCCCCGAATTGATAATTCGCTTTAGGCCCCCTAAAGGGTTGAGCCGGCCCTGCGTTTAACATGGTATATGGTTGCGTTTTGAAGACGATGACAGGAGTCCGAGTGGAGGGTTTTGAAGGTGGTATTGGGATGTTCTGGGTGTTCGACCAAGGGTTTTGGGATAGTGATAATAGTCACAGGAGTTGTTCTTGAATAATATATGTCAGTAAGACAATAAGATTTGTCTGTTTCACATGTCCTGTGAATGGTGTGGAGAAATTTATCTGTTTTTCTTTTCTACTGATAATTGTCACTGTAAAGTGGATTTAGACATGTTGCATAAAATTAAAAATAATAGGTTGAACAAAGACTTATTAAATGTTTTGGTAAATCTTTAAACGCAAGTGTTTAAACATTTAGACGCAAGTACAAATATGTTTAAACGCAAGTGTTAAAATATTTAGACGCAAGTACTATCAACCCAGCAAAATTTTTTTTTTTTTAAAGTATAGCAATATGGTATGGAAATGAAAGAGGATGAAAAGCTTGTTTTTATGGTGTAATTTTTTTTTAAAAATAATGTCGTATAAAAAAGTTATGACCGTTTTAAAAATGGAGGTGGAAGTGTGAAAAGGAAGCGTCTTGGAGGGTCTTAGAATTAGAACCTGGGAGCCACCTCCAAGAGCTAGAGAGGATTTTGGGACACGTGGCCACATGTTAGTGGCTCTTTTTCTCCAAGGTCATGGGAATCGGTTAAGGTGCCTCGGGAAAGGGGAACGGTCTCACAGAGACGGTTCCACTGGCTAGTTTGGTAAAAACCCTTTGGTCAACGGCTATTTTCGTGATTTTCCCTTAATTAATTATGCATGGATGCATGTGTGGAATAGTCTTCTTTGACAGGCTTCTTTAAGTTGCTTAGATATTTCCGGTAGTTTGTTTTCTAGTTTATTGGGAATGAATCATTGAGAATTCATTGCTCACATAATTCTCCCTCTCTCACACACACACATATAGATACATAGATTGTATATAAATGCAATGCAACAAGCCAACGAGTAACTTTTTATAAGAAATAACTTACTAAGTAGTATTAGTATATATACTAATCAACAAAAGTCTGCGCAACAGTATCCTTTTTGTTTTTTTCGTTTTTTTTTTGGCATACTTGTAATTTACTTTGTGAACTAGTGGCAATTTTGCCCCATCCTTACTAGTTAAAACTAAAATTAAATTATACTATACCTAAAGAAATAAATATGATACCGTAAGCAATTTTTATATATATATATATGGTTAGAGCATTCACACTAGATCCTCCTTCTCCATCTCTATAATTACACTAAAAATCACTACCATTCTCTCTCCTTTTCTATTTAATAATACTTACTCTATACTTTTATCATTACATTTTCTCTCTCCTCTACTCACAACCACTTCTAAAAATATTAAAAAATTATGGAGGGTGAACAGTATCCCCTCCAAATTTACTGATGAACAGTGTCTCATCTATATATTTTATCTCTCCTCTACTCACAACCACTTATACACACTCTATATAATATGGAGGCCCCCCTCACACAAATATAGAGGCTCTACTGTGAATGCTCTTAGTAAACTTATGTCAATGTAAGGCTAGCTCGTTTAGTAAAGACACGTGCCTCTTAGAAGGAAGGTCCGAATTCAAGGTAATATATGGTTTGTGCTGATTGTCCGGGCATGGTCTTGAAGTTGTAGCACTAGGTCTAGTCCTTCCTTATAAAAAAAAACCCTGCTAGAATGGGTGTGATCGAGGCCATAACCTCGATACCACCCGCTAACAATATGTTAGTATTTTAGTATTGACCTACATCTTGCATTTGTGTCTATAAATTATTGTAGGGTTGAAACATTTTTTCATTCAACATGTTCAATAACCTTTTTCTACAATAAAATAACACCGAAAACCATAGGTAACATTAATTTGCACGCGTAAAACATATATCAGAGTTAATTTTTTAACTTTCTGGTATAACTGTGAATAAAACTGGATAATATCATAGTCAAGGAATATATACATTCAACTGAAACACATTAAGTTTAATGTTATTACTAGTTTTTTATTGTGCATTTAAACCTTGATGCTATTAAACAAATATAACGAAACTTATTGTATGTCACATCTATATATCTATATACATATATCTATACATCTAATAAAACAAAGTCTATGAGGACACTTGGCACTCCCTCATTTCACCTCAATTCCTCTCTCTTCCCATATTGTGACATGTGTCCTCCTCTTGTAATTTATAAAATTTTTCTTTTTTAAAAAATAAAAATTAGACTAATAATACATAAATATGGTCAAAATTGGTGAGTTAATACTTTCCTAATATCATTAACCCACTGAATCAATTATCCTAAATCAAATACACGTTTTATTTTTTCTCCTCATTCTCTCTCATCGTATTCTCTCACCGCTCTCTCTCTGAAGAAGAAGAAGAAGGCAATCTCTCTTCTTCTATTCAACCATATTATTCTTCTATTCTCCTTCAAGGTAAATCTATAATCCATGAAATCTTTTTTAACACACACATCGATCAACCATCTCTCCTTTTCTGTTTGTTTTTTTTTTTGAGACCCTGTTATGTCTCCGTTTCTGTTCGATTGTGATATGGATCTTTATCTTCTTTTCCTATTACTAATTGTAATGATTTTTGTTTATAATATGCATTAATTTTGGATTGTTGATTGGTTTTAATAGTTTCCAGATTTGGGCGATTAGGGTTCATCTTTCTCCATGTCATGTTTAGGTATTGTGTTTTGTTTTCAATTGTTAGATAGTCTTTAGATTTAGGGTTAAATGATTTGTTATTAAGACTGATTAGGGTTCGACTGAAAGGTTTATGTGTTATGTTTCGAATTAGGGTTAATGTTTTAGATTTCGGTTTAGGGTTTCATTGATGTTTTAAGAAATATTTGAATGGTTTCTTATGATTTAGGTTTCAGGTATCGTTTTAGGTGTTTATAGGGTTCAACTGATGTTATAAGGTTTGATTGATGTTTTAAGAAAGCTACTGATGAGTATTACTGATTTAGGTCTGTATTTAGGAAAATGATTATGGTTTCGATTTACGGTTCAATTGATGTTTTAACAAAGCTACTGAAGAGTACTACTGATTTAGGTTTCGATTAGAGGTTTATGTTTTAGGTATCGATTTATTAGGTTTCAGGCTTCAACTGATGTTATAAGGTTTGAATCATTGTTCTCTATAGCATAAACAAGACTGGCTTTTAATTACACGAATATTCTTATTTATATTAAACCTTTCCTCAAACACGAGCAAAATTTAATGTATCCATGTATGTAGCCTTGCAGAATTATGATACCAACTTCAATAATGTAGAGACTAAGGTAAACAACGAGTCAATACATATACATGTCCACCTGTTGCTGTAGCTGTTTTCACAGCAGAGTCTGTTTGTTGCAGCTGTTGCTGCATCTGTTTTCACAGCAGATCAGCAGCAGATTAGTGCATCTGTTTACAGAGTCTGTTTACTGCAGTTGTTGGTGTATGCAGAGAAGCTGGAAGTTGAATTTGGGGATTTACAGAATCTGTTGGTTGTTAGGTCTATGAAGCTGAAGAAGCTCAATGTTGGAGCTGATCCTAAAGTCTGTAAACATGTATGTTTAGACGTTATTTATTCAGTTTTATGATTTGGAATGTAGGTTTGAGGTTTGTATCGGTTTGGTGTGCCATCGGTTTCGGTATATTGTTGTGTAGATAGATAGGTTCTATTAGTTTGAAAGTCGGTATGAATAGGAGTATTTTGGTTAGGACTGGTTAACTATAATATGAAGTGTGGGATATTGGTTATTGTTTATATTAATAGTTTGGTGATTAGTTAAGGTTCTTGAAATGTAGCAATGTAGGTGGGGGTTGAATGATTGATCCACCTTTTAGAGCGTTTATTTAACGAACATGACAGAATCTCTCGGTTGTATGATAAGAAAAGGAGTTTACACTAATGATGACCTTGGTTTTAAATTGCGCGATGCGTATGCGCTCTGATGCTTTTGGTCCAAAAGCTTGATGCTTGATGCGAGTTGTACTTAAAAAGTGTTAAGGAACCATAATGGTCCAAATCAAGCATACACAGATATTAATTATTGAAAAAACCCAATCCATTTCATAGATATGAAAAAAAAAACATAATGGACAATGTTGTGTGCATCAGAGCGAATTATGCGAACGCGGTATTCTCGCATCACGTAAACGTAACGCATCAGCTGTGGCGATGTGCTCTCATCAGCGCATTGGGCGCACATTTTAAAACCAAGATGATGACATTTGATAGGATGACGATTTTAGATGGCTGATTAAGCATTGATCGTGGTTATAAGTTATTGAGTTATTGGTCGCTTGGACGAAATCAGCTTTTCTAGAGGTTAGTTTGTGAAGGTTTAGATTTCGTGACATCTTTATGCCTGACCCCAAATACCACCTATGCGTTTTGGGGTGCATTGGGTTATTGGTTGCGGATGAGAGGAGTAATCATTTAGGATCTGTGACTTTTTAGGAAGTTTCCGGTTTGTAACAAAATAACAAATCCATGAGCTCTTTGTGAGCGAAACGGACAATATCGGTTGGTATGAGGGGCCACGTATTCTAAATCTTCTTTTTGATCTAATATTGAGAATGACTAGGATCGATAAAGTTATGATGGAAGTTAATTATCTGGTGAAAAATTAGTTGTGAAAATGCTGGAACCATAAGTTCACTTAACTATGTATTAGTGAAGTACCGATAAGGATGATGATTTCAGAGTTATTCAGGCTTTTAAGTTTTAAGTAGGAAAGTAATTGATTGGAGAGGGTAAGAGGTTATTGATCTGAAAGAGAAGAAATGCACAATATGGGCTGAAGATGTTCGTGCAGGTGAGAAACCGCACACAATTTTTTTACCTGCCAAAAAGGCTCATCTATATTTTAATATCGTTCAAGCAAATACAGAGTAAAATCTATCTACATATGCCTGTTCAAAAGTATAAAGGGATTGAGGTTGCTGCCAGTTTCAGCTATAATCAAGTAAATAAGAAGCCGTTACAGGGCTGTGTAAGATCGGACCAAGTTGAAGCTGGTGTTGAAATCAATTCTGTAGAAGAAAGTATTTGAGATAAATTTTGTTTTTCTGTCATAGATATTTGTGCCTCCAAATCATGCTTATGTTGACTCTTGAGTGTAAATGTGTGGTAAGCGTAGCAAGAAAACCAAGATGAAAAAAAAAGGAAAAAAGTTAAGTTTTTGTTTTTTCTGCACTTTGGTGCATCTAGGAAATTTCTGTCAATTTCAACAAAATAGCAAAAGACAACATGATTTATAAATGAAGCAAAGGTGATTTGTCTAAACTCTAAAGATCATTCATCATTCATATCACGTTATACATGAGTCTGGTTTCTTACATGCCAAGGAGGGTAAAAGATTAGAGCAAATAAGCTAAATTACAACAAGTTGTTAAGTGCTTAGCTTTATTGAAAATTTGGATAGCTCTATAATGTAGTTTTGCTTTGCTTCCTTTTTTCTGTCTTGCGTATGTAAAACCTATGTTTCATCCTAGATATATATTTATTTAGATTAGATTTTTAGACAATACTTTTATAGCCTTCTATGATTAGCAAACCTGCTATAATAGTGTGCAATGGTTGCCTCATGAGCAAGGATGGAGGAGACTTAAGAAGCTACAAAATTTTTGGCTCAAGATTGTCGAAGTAGAGGGACTATATTTCGTCTTGCCGTATATTTCTCTATTTTTGTTTAAAGGTGACAAACAAATGGGTCGGATGGGTTGGATAAACGGTCGAAGCATATAATTTTCATGTGCAGACAAAACGGTTTGGTGGGGTTGGATAATGGGTCAAAGAATGTAATTTATATGTGCAGACAAAATGGATTGTGGGGTTGGGCTAACCCATCAACACTTCCTTTTAGTCTTTGAATTTGCATAAAAATAATTTTCGTTGAGGGATGGTTTCAGTGTTCTTGAACAATTCTCATATAAGATCTAATGAGAGGGTTAGAGGTGATCATAATTTTTTTCTTCTATAGAAATATAGAATGCATATTATTAACAGAATAATTTTGCAAAAAGATTTTTTAACCAATGTAGTTGTAACACAAATTCTTTAGAGTCCTAGAGGTTACTGGTTGATCAAGAGGTTTAGTGTGTTTAAACAAAAAAAAACGAAGAGTTTGGAGTTTAGGGTTTGACAACAAAAAATGATCTACATGTGTTTCATTACAACACCTTATGTAGTTTTGGTTAACTAATTACTTCATATCGACTTTTGAGGTCCCAAATACCGATAGTTACTTTTAAAACACACTTCCTAAGCCTAAATGAGTTATGTTTGCTTGGTCAACTAATACTTGATATCGACTTTTATGTCTGTTTTTTATTTGAGTTGGTTGTAGTTTTGGGGAAAAAGTGAAGAATGAGCGTCACCTCTTAGCAAAGAGCTCGTGTTTATAATACTACAGTTTCTTGATGAGGAGAATTTTAAAGACACTGCTCACAGGTAGGGCTTAAGGATATTCTGTTTGTGAATTTTGTATGTGACTATGGTTATGTGAAATTTGGTTTGTTTTTGGTGTGGTGGTTGGAGCAAGAATTGGGATTTTTCTTTAACCAAACGGTATTTCGAGCGAATGGTGATGAATGGGGAGTGGGATGAGGTGGTTATGATTTGCATTATTTTTAACCTGCTATGCGTCATTTACTGATGTTTATGATTGTATAGTGAGCTTTACAAAGGTTGTTGTGGCGGAAAAGAAGAATAAGAAGAAAAAGGGTCGGTGAGCTTGCTAAACAAGTTCAAGTTCCCACTGATCAACACATAGAAGAAAAGCAGTAGTAAGATATAAGTTTGACATTTTAGCTCATTTGTCTTCGTTATTTGTTTATACAGTTGACAAATAATTAAAAGATGGAAATTTCATATTTGGTTACTAAACAGAGAAGTCGTTTTTTTGCAGGTAAGCAGACCAAAAGACTTTATGTTGCGAGTTGGCATGATTGAACATCTATGGACTTCATTTCTAGGACAAGATCTAGGGTGCAAACGAGCCGAGTTAATCGATATTTGTTTAAAAAAAGCTCGAAAAAAATCGAGCCCAGCCAAGCTCGAGCTTTATGTCGCATTGTCAAGAGTTAAAAGAATGGCAGGCGTGAACTTACTTATACTTGATGCTGATGGGAAAGTGAAGACTAAAACAAAAAATGTGGTGTATAAGGAAATTTTCAGCAATATTTGAATAAATGTGTATTCGTTGCTTTTAAATTTTAATAAAATTTTTCTACTTTATTTTTCTTATACGTTATACTACTCCAAATAATCGTACGTTGGTGAACTGCGTGTCAACGCGGGCAAATATCTAGTATACAATAAATGAAAGCCAATGTGTACACTTGGCATTCCCATGTTGCTCCTCAATTGTGTAGCCTATCATATTGTGCTAAGTGGCTAAATGTGAGAATTTATAAAATTTTGATTTATTTTAAATAGAAAAATCATTCAATTACTTTTGGTCAAACTCATTTACTAATATTATTAATAACTTTCCTAAAACCTTTGTTCAATCATAAAACCACCATAATATTCATGTCTTTCAAATCCTAAGCCAATCAAACATTTTTCATCTCGATCAAAATTCCAATACCTGGTTAGTCTTTTTATCCCCTCATTTGATGCGATTGTATATTCTTTATTGGAAATTGATTCATTGGTCTCTCTCTTTTCGCTTTTTTGATCGGTACCCACGTTTTAATTTTTACGTTTTTAGTTTAGTTTTTTTTATTGGATTGGCTGGATTCTGAAGGTTATTTGGGATTTTTTCTGAAGGTTATTCTGAAGGTTAGTTTTTTTATTGTTTTTGTTTTCGTGTTTTTTTTTTCTGAAGGTCTCCTCCATTTTCTCATTTTCTGTCTGATTTTGTTATTTGGGATTTTTTTTCAATTAAGTTTTGATTTATTCTATTTCTATTGTGTTTGTTACTAACGTTGTCCACGTTTTACACATTCAGGAGAGTTTGAAGTATCGGTTGCTGGATTCTGAAGGTGATATTGGTTCCTGGGTTCATGAGTATGTTAGGTAATCAATTTGTTACCTTATGTCTTAAACTACGATGATTGATACATATGCATGATAACATATGTGTTCATTGCTTTTGGTTTGGCAGGCCAAATGCCAAGAAGTCTTTCTAATATCCGGTTGAATTTTATGTTTGATCTTACTTTTGTTGGTAAACAATGGATTGCATGTTTGTAGGAATATTTTAATTGGTTTCCAAGATTGTGGCATTAATTCTGATTGTCTTGGTTTAACCAATTTTTTTATACATAATCTGAATTTATAATTGATTTATTTGTTTGAAAGTTCAAAATTTTGTTTTGACTTTATATATATTTTTTACAGAAACTTAATCAATATTAAGAAGTTTCCTTATCAAATCCGTAAATGTTTTCGAAGATTGTATATGTAATTTTGAATTTTCAAATTTAAATGTTTAATTGACTTTTAAATTCAAATTCAAATTGTCACACTAATTTTAGTAATTTAAAAACTTAATACATACCTTTTAATTATTAATTTTTGCTATTTCTAAAAGTTCGCTTAGTTAAATCTGAAATTGATTTGTAATTTATTATAATAATATAAATTAAACTGGTTTCATAAGCTTTCATTACTTACCTAAAAATATAGAATATTTATTTGTTAAAGTTTTACTCTAATTTTAATCACAAGTATCATTTGGTAACTAATATCTTTTTTTTTTGCTTTTGGTTATTGTTTTTAATTAATTGGATTATCATCTTCGAATACGATGTATTTAGTTATCTGTGAATCCGCTTATCATCTTCGTCTTCAAGGTGTAATTTTGTTTATTAATACAATGACTTTATTAATTTTTTTTAAATCGAAAATCTAGCCATTAAAGGCAATGGTCAACATCGGTCAAATATTAAACACTTTCCATGTAATTTAGAAAATTTTTAGTTTTTTTAAAAGTCATTAATTAAATTAAATTAGGTAATTCATTGATTAAATTAAATTAGGTAATTCATTATGATTTTTAATTTGAATTTTCGGTCAAAACAAACATTTATCAATTGTGTAATAACATGCCACTTAATTTTTTCGTATATAATTAATGACAATATTGACTTTTTGATCAAAGAAAATAATTAAATTAATTATAGCCAATAAAAAAATCAATTATAAAAATAAAATATACATTGTTAACACTTTTTTTAACATGTACTCTAAAGTATTATTTATAGAAATTATTATATCAAATATCCTTATTCCAAAACCAATAACCTCTTCATCTATTAATACAATGTCTTTATTAATTTTTTTTAAATAAAAAATCTAGCCATTAAAGGCAATGGTCAACATCGGTCAAATATTAAACACTTTCCATATAATTTATAAAATTTTTAGTTTTTTTAAAAATAAAAAATCATTAATTCGAATTAAATTAGGTAATTCATTGATTAAATTAAATTTGGTAATTCATTATGATTTTTTTAATTTGAATTTTCGGTCAAAGCAAACATTTATCAATTGTGTAATAACATTTTGGTTAAACTCTAAAAAATATTCGAATTCTAAATATTCTGTTTAAGTATTTAACTTCAAATTTTAATATTCATAATTTTAATTTTTAAATTTTGGGTAATATTATAAAAATTGAAAAATTTGAATTTAGAATAATTAGGGTAACATTTAGAATTAACTACTATATTAGTTTCATAATTGTGAATGATTTAAATATTTAAAAAATCCAAATTTGTTAATTTAAGTTAATAATTGTAACAATTACACCTATTTATTACCTTTAAATTACAGATTTTCTAATATATTTAATTTTAACAAATAGTAATATTGGTTATAAATTTCTCAAATTAGTTTCAAGTTTAAATTCAAATTTTGAATACTATAATTTCAAAAATAGTTTTCAGTTAAACTTTGAAAATATTTGAATATTAAATGTTCTATTTAAGTATATAATTTCAAGCTTTAATATTTATAACTAATTTTTAAATTTTGGTTAATATTGTAAAATTTCTAAAATTTTGAATTTAAGATAATAATAATGCTAGCAATTAAACTTAATTAATGCATTCAATTTGAAATTTTGAATGAATGGAATACTTTAAAAATTTTCAAACTTATAAATTTAAGTTATTAATTATAACAATTAAACCTATTTATTATCTTTAATTTAGAGATATCCTAAAATATTTATATATTTTCCAATTATGGATGACATGTATTTATAAATTTTTGAACTAAGATGCAAACACAGAAATGAATCCAGGATTCACATATGGCCATCTTTATGTGGTATTGTCAAGAGTTAAGAGCAGAGCAGGGGTTGAGTTACTTGATCCCGATTGGAAGGTTATAAATAAAACAAAAAAGGTTGTGTATAAGGAAATATTTAATGATATTTAAATTGTATGTGTATTTCTACTATATTTTCTTTATAATTTTTACGCTTCAAATAATTATTAATTGTTGAACTGCGTGTACACGCGGGCAAGTAGTACCTACAAGTATGTGACTTACAAAAAATTAACATACTTTGATCATAGAATATAAAATTATTTATATTGATCTTTGTTTTAATGATGGTAGGTGGTAGTTTTAGAGGTGTTTAACACCAAAGGCATATATGTACTTTATGATCCCCAAGAGGTACTTTTCATTTAGTTAGTTGTATTATTTTGTGCATATTGTCTTCTAATATGGACATTTGCGATTTGGTTTACTCAAATAGGTGCATTGGATTTACTTTATCTATAGACATCTGATATAATGTATGTGGTAGGGTTTAACACAATCACCAATTGGAGTCAAAGATTTGTAGAATTAAATCAAATATAGGCAAGTCATGAAACTTCAAACAAAACATTTTTTTACTAGAAAAGGGCCCGTATTTTTACTTCGCTTGGGGCCTCCAAAATGGTGGTGGGTTGCCTAGGTTATAACACTGCAAAATCTGAACCGATGCCTTATTTTTCTAGAATTTGAATGTGATGTATTTAATAGTTACATGGGTAACTTTTAAACGTCTTTATGATAAACCAACCTTCTGAGTATTGTTCTTTAAATGATTGGAGTTGGTATACATTTGAAAGTTTAACAAGAAAAGCTTTATCCTCTTAAACATGTATATGGTAACATGCATGTAAATTAGGATTCTATTAATTTATGGTAAATGATTTTTAATAATTTGTTTCATTTAATATATACATAAGTATATATTTTAGAAAATTATAATCGTGTCAAGGTAATAACTATACCACCTGGGGAAGTAAATGAAGTACAATTTAAAGGAGCTAATTATACCTCCTGTCAAGGTAATAACTACTATGAACTTTTTTTTTTTTTATAAAATTAAACAAATTGTGTTTTGTGGGTGAATACAAAAATGATGCCTGAGTTTCAAGCTACATATCTTTATACCTTCTCTCACATATAAGTTTCCTTTATTTTATGAACCGTCTTTCACCCCCTTTTTTTATTATGATCCTCACTTTTGTACTATGATATTTATATAATACAATAAGTAGATACCGTTTCGACAATGGTTTGATAAAATTACTGTTCATTTGTTTTATTTAAAACACCAAATGTGGTGTACAAGGAAATCTTTAAGACTTATAATTTTGCTTATATGTTTTGAAATTAACTGTAATTTCAAGATTCCAGTAAAGTTCCAAAGGCGTCAATTTCCAATAAGCGTATGTTTCGCAATGACCGTCAATAAAAGCCAAGGACAGTCTTTATCTAAGGTTGGATTGTATTTAAGAGAACCTGTTTTCTCACATGGCCAACTTTATGTCGCATTGTCAAGAGTTAAAAGCAGGACATGAGTGAAATTACTTATACTTGATGGTGATGGGAATGTGAAAACTAAAACCAGAAATGTGGTGTATAAAGAAATATTTAGTGATATTTGAATAAAATTTGTATTCGTTGTTTTATACTTTAATACAATATTTCTACTGTATTTTTCTTATACGTTATAATTCTCCAAATAGATGTACGTTGGTGAACCGCGTGTACACGCGGGCAAAAATCTAGTTTGAAATGTTTTGCAATGTGGTCAGACAGAATATAAACCCCACGTGAATGACAAGATCATAATGGTAGCTTTTGGGGTACTTATGATTATTCTTGACAATTGTAAACATGAGCTCGTGCATATAAGAACCTTCCGTAACATTGCCCGTGATGACATGGAATTTATCCAAATTGTGAGGCGTATTGGAGCACATATGATGTGGAAAGATGTGAAGTTTCAATTCGTCTCACCGTCTCCATGGGCTTCAATTATTTTGGTTATTGTGCCATTTTCTTATTTTCTAATTCTTTTAAGAGAAAATTGCTGAATAGTCTCCGTGGTTTGTTCCAATTCAATTTTTAGTCCTCATCTTCTCAAAATTACAGTCATAGTTCTCACCTTTTGACATTGTTTCACTCTGATAGTCCCAAAAGTTGATGAAGATTAGATTGTTTAGTTAAGTAGCTATGAAATGACAAAACTACCCTTCCTATTAAAAATATAATAATTAAAAACTTAAATTAAGAAATATAATTATAATTAACATTTAAAAATTTAAGTGGGTACTACCACCTACCCGGCCCATTTCATCTTCTCCACTCTAAACCATCCATCTCCATCTTTCACCATGACCGACATCCACCAACCACCACAGCCATCACCCACCCAACAATCACCGTCTTCAAACTCTTCGGTAAGTATGTGACATCATGTCCATATATTATCATTGTTTTGAGTAAAATTTTAGGTTAGTTACTAAATTGTAAATATTCTTCCTAATCAAATAGATCCTCCTCCAATCATTCTCATGCATGGGTTTTCATCGGATCCCTTCCTCCAATCATTCTCATGCATGGGTTTTCATCAGATCCCTTACTGAATACTCAAATTCCTTCGCATTCTTTCTATGTGTTTCTCTTCATCACACACACACACATATATACTATTATTGTTTTGGAAGCATTGAATTTATTTATTCGAGCAAATTTCTCTTAACTTTGTTGGACATTAGAGATAAATTAATGCAAAAAATCAAACAAAGTAATGTGTAGCCGAATGATTCCTTTACTTTATTGAATGAATTAAATGATTACAAAAGAATGAAAAGTGAAAGTGAATGTTTTCTCGATTCATTATTATGCAGCTAGGCTACCCTATTTAAAGATAAAAACTAAACAATAAAGACCCACAAACTAGGTCTAATTCCTTAAATGACTCAATAAACTCCAACGTTAACATTGACTATGCAAAGCACGTTCCTTTATTCACAATGCAATTCGGTTGACCTACTTGAATGAGTTAATACTAACCAACATCCCCCCCCCCCCGTGTTGGCTCCATTCTTGAAGTCTTCAACTCCAATGAGACTTCTCAATTCACATAATTTTAGTCGTGGCATGTATCAACTTTCTGTAACTCCCCGCTTACGTGTTTGACATCAACCTGTTCCTGTTTTTCGCACTCCCGTATAAAATGGTACCTCGTGCGTATGTGTTTGCTATTCTTATGATAAATCGGGTTCTTCATCAACTCTATGGCAGATTGATTATCTACCAACAACTCCACCTTAATTTTGTGCTTCTTCTCCGGTTAATTCACTGACCAGATTCCTTGTACATAAGACTTGGCATGCCGCGGATGTGGCTGCCATATACTCGGCTTCACAAAAACTAAGTGCCATTGTTTGTTGTTTTTGGGAAGCCCAAGTAATCAAGTTACCTGAAAAATAAAAGGCCATGCCTGTAATTCCACGCCTGTCTTCAACATCAGCTGCATAACTATTGTCCTAGTTGTAGGATCGACACAAGATTTGAATATCGCGCGCGTATTGGATCGAGAGCGGAATCAACGATCCAGTTAGTTGTTATAGGTGTGTGTTTAAGGATAAGATAATAATAATAATAATAATATGATAGCACACACATACAAAAACACACACAAAGGATTGCACTTGTATTGGAATGGTTAAAAGTTTGGCAAAAGTTACAAAATGACTAAGGCATGGGGTATTTATAGTAGAACTCATACACCTCCCTATATTGCACACTTATCACTCATACATGTAGGTGGTACATGTATGAATCTCATACATGTTGTAACACCCCAACCGATGGCGGAAACATCGGGATGTCACGTATTGATGATTGTTTCAGTAGCACATGGTATTTATTGAATTTTAAATACTTTATTCATAGCATAATATCCAAAAGAAACATTGTCTAAGAAAATGAAACATAATATGAAATAATCAAACAACTTCAAATAACTTCTTCAAGCACACCCTAAGCTTCAGCTTCATTGTTACCTGAAACATGTTAATTTTGAAAATGTTTTTGGGTCAACAAAATGTTGGTGAGAATTACATAGGTTTGAATATTGAATAAAACTTGTACAATTCGAGTGTCATGGCTAGTCTAGTCCATATGTGAAAACAAACTATCAGGTAAATCGAGTGCATAATCAACCTTTGAGACTAGAATACTGTGGTCCATCCCATACGCATATGGTTCACTCGATTATGTTATGTGTTCGATAACAATCACCCACGCTACCTATGTAGGAGGTACACGTATCCGGGTGGGATTGTCAGTCCAATAGATCTATCATTGTATACCGTCGGCTGATCAATGTTAATGATTATGCTAGAATAATGTGCTTATCCTAGTAATGTTTAAGACATAATGCAACATAGAATAACACATAGACACTTATGATTGAATTGTAAATTGAATGTTGTAACATGTTTCACCCCAAAATAGTGAATGGAAAAAGGGGCTATGTAAACTCACCTCAAGCAAGCAAATAAGTATCCACAACGCAACAAACAACTAGCAATATGTTTCAGAAGGAATCAACCTAGATGGTGCAAACAAAGTCTAAGAATAAACACGTATTAAAAGTCTACGGTTTCCTAGATCGAGAGATAAGGGTTCTCTAGTTTTAGGGAAAGACGCTTAAATGTTAATGGTTTAGTGAGAATATAAAAATAATATTTAAAACGTTATTATTTTTAAATAGACTAAAAGATATAACTCTTGAAAGTACGGAAAATATTTTCTATAAATTATTTTCTATTTATTTTGTATTTAAAATAATTAAAAAAACAATGACTTTTGAATCGTTAAAAACAGAATTTTTTATGAATTAGTTATGAGTAAAACAAGATCTATTTTATCCATTAGAAAAACAAATAATAATTAATTTACTAAATAATATTAATAATATAAAATAAATCAGATTTATTAAATAAATAAAACTAAATCTGATTTCCAATTTGATTTTATAAAGCTTCATATCAAATCAGATATTATGTATATATTTAATTATAATATAACAAACTCAATAATATATAAAACTATTTTTTTTTAGTAAAACAGTTTCTAAAAAAAACAAATATGGGCAGCCCGGTTCAACAAGGATTCAAACCCGGGACTTCCGCATCAGCATACAGAGATCCAACCAACTGATCTACGAAGTTAGTTGTTATTGTTTTCGTTTACCAGTTTTAAAACTGGTTTTCGAATCAGTCATCTTCCCCAATTTATACACCCAAACCAGTCCGATCCAACCCCAATTAATTAACCCTCTAACAGCGATCAGACCCAGGTTTTTCTTAGGGGTTTTAAATCCTAATCATACTCGACTGATCTGAACAAAATAATTGAATTATAAACTTACCAGGCGCGAGCAGGAACAGGTGGTTGGGTTCGACTACTAGCAGTGAAGAACAGAGAATTAACTGTGAGGGTTTGCGTTGGAATGAGATGCACAGAGGGTGAGAGTGTGGTTAATTTATAAGGTGATTAGAGATAGGGATCCAATTTGAAATAGGAATAGATAAGGGTTGACTTGATTAAGAATTGAACAAATTATCCGGTATTATTTCGATATAAACCTGCGTTTTAGTTAGGGTCAAGGTCGGTTTTAAGGGGATAGCCATAAATGATGGGCTGGATGATTATACTTAGATTGTTATAAAATCAATTTGGCACTTATATCTTATAATTGAAAGTAAAATAATTTAAAAAAATAAAAAGAACTTTAATTGTGATATGTATTTGAATCAGCAACATTTTTTTTTATAAAACTATATTTACGAATACAATTTTTTTTATGGCAAAATTGTAAATTTTAATAATAACTTGTAAAATTTCATGTATAAGAAATGTAATAAGAATAAACATGAACATAGGGAATTTTACTAAATGAATAACGGGAATTATAATATTTAGGATTTACTAGAAATTACACAAGGTTACAGTCTCCCCTACTTTTGGGAATTTCGTCCCGAAATTATAGAAGAGTCTGCTAGAAAATTTTGAGTAAATAGCTCGGGTGGTTAAATTTTTATGAAAAACAAGGGACTTGATGGTTTTAGAGGATCAAGGTGACAGAATATATTCCCAAGTTGTAGCAGATGATGGGAAAATGGGATTGTATGGCATAAGAATTCAAGTTTCAAGATGACACAATCAAAGAGTTTTACATTGAACAATCAAGTTGATCGAATAATATAAAGACTTACAACACAAACAAGGGTTAGTCCTGAGTTCGATCCCCAGTCTCATCTTCGATGCACCATTAGCGTTTATATATTGGGTGTACCGCAGCTAACCCACCACGCCTTTGGTGTTTCGAAAGCGTACTGAACATCTCCCCAGTTAACCTAAATAGAATTTCACACCACCTTAACGTACCTGTAAATTCATGATTACGTTCCGGACCGTAATCACCAATTTACCTTACATTAGGGTTTTATGTCCTTCTATGACCCTAATTTAAAACAATACATTGAAACACAATAAGTTTCACACAAATGATGCGTCTATGTGGCTGTGAAGACAAACACATTGGGTCACAATGGGTTGCTAACACAATTATGTGACTATGAGGCAATGAAAGCAAACACGTTGGGTTACAACGGCTTGTAAACACGTAAGAATTTAAGTATGGGCTACAACCAAAACTGGGAGCCCACTGAGTAAGATGTTTGCACATAGTATACAAAAATGAGTCCAACTGATGAGCAGGCAAGAAAAACCTCTGCCAGACGTGGAGTAGGAACCTCTACCGATTGTTGAGCAGGTACGATGGCCTCTGCCAGTCGTTGAGCAGGTTATTAGAACCTCCACCGACTGTTGAGTAGGCATGATGACCTCTACCAATCGTTGAGCAGGTTATTAGGTACTCCAATAACTGTTGAGCTAGGTAATTCATCCTCTACCAGTTATTGAGTAGATAAATGTAGCAAATGTAATAAGTTTTTTTTTATAGTTCAACACATATGTTGCAAATCGATAATACACACATATAAGCAAGTTTGTAAATGCGACAATTATCAAGTATTGAATGCGACTTGTAATTGAGTTGCCCTAGACAAGGTTAATGATCCTAGGTGTGGTTTCACTAGTTGATGATTATAGCAAACAGTTCATATTAGCTACCCATGTTTTCAAGTATCATGAATAATCAAATGTGCAAATAGAATAGGTAATCAAATTCTCATGTATAACTAAGAATCAAGTTTTCAATAGTCTGGTTATCATAGGGATTAAGTTCATGTTCAAGTAGGAAAAGGATATGAATTTAGTTCCTTAAGAGGATGATGAAGGAATCAAAGTATCATGAAAGATAGTTAACGGGTTTATTTTATAAATTTTCAAAGAGGCACAAGTAGTAAGGAGATTATTTAGCGGCATGAATCGTGGGATTTAAATCAAATATTAAAATCAAGCGTATGAGAAGACAACGGATCTTCACAGAATAAAGCATGATTGTGGCAAATGCAATAATCGTGATAGTTCAAACTAGTTAGAAGCAAGTAGCATTCAATGAGAATTCGAAGGATTTAGTTTCTCCGTGATTAGAAAGATTTTATTTTCAAAATTGGTTTTGGGAAAAAGTAAGTGTGGTTAGATTTTTTTTTTTGAATAAATAGTACAAACTAAATGGATTTGGGTCGGAATATCAGAGATTTTAAACACGGTGTCGGGTTTCCAAAAATCAGGAATTTGTTGAGGTGTTTTGTATAATGGACTTTGACTATTCCATAAAACTTTTCATCGAAAATCATTTGTTACGCCAATAAATTGTTACATAAACACTTGAAATTTAGAAAATAGTTTTTGTGAAAATAAAAGACTCTTTGACAAAAATATCTATTTGCTATAGTTTGTGAAATCCCTAGGTGATGAAAGTTTGACAAAATTTAGTACTCTTTAGTGTTGGTGCTAGAGCATCTCCTACACAAGTTATGAGATTATAGTTTGAACAAGGATTTTAAAATCTTGAATGTGATGAAATTTAATGCTTGAGGGTACCTAAAAAAAGGGGACGTTTAAAATAAAATTGGCTAGAAACATCAAAGATAATAGATTTAAAAGAGATATATGTAACATTTTTGTAAAGAGGAACATATTATTTGGGTTAGACGTTGAAAATAATTAAACGTATAAGTAATATTATAAGTTTGAGAATGAAGTGTGGTTGTGAAATTCACAAATGTTTCCTGAAATTTAAGCTAACATGGGAATTATATAAGAAAGAAAATATATTTGAATTGCAAAAATTTTGAGATTCAAATCTTAGAATTTAAATGAGAGTGATGGGGTATAAATGAAAATGAAACACAAAGACTGTATTCGTTTATCTACGTATAAACGAAAACGTTGACTTATCAAGACAAATCAGATCTAAGCTCAAGGAATTTGCCCTAATAATCTAGGAGTACATTAGGATTGCAGCAAGTGAGAAAGAGTAGACAAGACCAAGCTAGGGTAAGAATAAGGAGGAGGATAAGGATAGAGATAAGGATAAGGATAAGGTAGAGCTGTAAGTAATTGAAACAAGTACTGGTTAAAGTCCTAAGGTTATAGACTAGATTATTCTTCTAATAACCTAATTCCCTGTAACCAAGGCTCTGATACCAATCTGTAACACCCCAACCGATGGCGGAAACATCGGGATGTCACGTATTGATGATTGTTTCAGTAGCACATGGTATTTATTGAATTTTAAATACTTTATTCATAGCATAATATCATCCCCGGTGAAAAGAAGGCAAAGGCCTTATTCGATGATGTAATCCGGAAAAAAGAAACATTGTCTAAGAAAATGAAATGCTAGTACATAACATGAAATAAATCAAACAACTTCAAATAACTTCTTCAAGCACACCCTAAGCTTCAGCTTCATTGTTACCTGAAACATGTTAATTTTGAAAATGTTTTTGGGTCAACAAAATGTTGGTGAGAAGTACATAGGTTTGAATATTGAATAAAACTTGTACAATTCGAGTGTCATGGCTAGTCTAGTCCATATGTGAAAACAAACTATCAGGTAAATCGAGTGCATAATCAACCCTTGAGACTAGAATACTGTGGTCCATCCCATACGCATATGGTTCACTCGATTATGTTATGTGTTCGATAACAATCACCCACGCTACCTATGTAGGAGGTACACGTATCCGGGTGGGATTGTCAGTCCAATAGATCTATCATTGTATACCGTCGGCTGATCAATGTTAATGATTATGCTAGAATAATGTGCTTACCCTAGTAATGTTTAAGACATAATGCAACATAGAATAACACATAGACACTTATGATTGAATTGTAAATTGAATGTTGTAACATGTTTCACCCCAAAATAGTGAATGGAAAAAGGGGCTATGTAAACTCACCTCAAGCAAGCAAATAAGTATCCACAACACAACGAACAACTAGCAATATGTTTCAGAAGGAATCAACCTAGATGGTGCAAACAAAGTCTAAGAATAAACACGTACTAAAAGTCTACGGTTTCCTAGATCGAGAGATAAGGGTTCTCTAGTTTTAAGGAAAGACGCTTAAATGTTAATGGTTTAGTAGAATATAAAAAATAATATTTAAAATGTTATTATTTTTAAATAGACTAAAAGATATAACTCTTGAAAGTACGGAAAATATTTTCTATAAATTATTTTCTATTTATTTTGTATTTAAAATAATTAAAAAAAAACAATGACTTTTGAATCGTTAAAAACAGAATTTTTTATGAATTAGTTATGAGTAAAACAAGATCTATTTTATCCATTAGAAAAACAAATAATAATTAATTTATTAAATAATATTAATAATATAAAGCAAATCAGATTTATTAAATAAATAAAACTAAATCTGATTTCCAATTTGATTTTATAAAGCTTCATATCAAATCAGATATTATGTATATATTTAATTATAATATAACAAACACAATAATATATAAAACTATTTTTTTAGTAAAACAGTTTCTAAAAAAACAAATATGGGCAGCCCGGTTCAACAAGGATTCGAACCCGGGACTTCCGCATCAGCATACAGAGATCCAACCAACTGATCTACGAAGTTAGTTGTTATTGTTTTCGTTTACCAGTTTTAAAACTGGTTTTCGAATCAGTCATCTTCCCCAATTTATATACCCAAACCAGTCCGATCCAACCCCAATTAATTAACCCTCTAAAAGCGATCAGACCCAGGTTTTTCTTAGGGGTTTTAAATCCTAATCATACTCGACTAATCTGAACAAAATAATTGCATTATAAACTTACCAGGCGCGAGCAGGAACAGGTGGTTGGGTTCGACTACTAGCAGCGAAGAACAGAGAATTAACTATGAGGGTTTGCGTTGGAATGAGATGCACAGAGGGTGAGAGTGTGGTTAATTTATAAGGTGATTAGAGATAGGGATCCAATTTGAAATAGGAATAGATAAGGGTTGACTTGATTAAGAATTGAACAAATTATCCGGTATTATTTCGATATAAACCTTCGTTTTAGTTAGGGTCAAGGTCGGTTTTAAGGGGATAGCCATAAATGATGGGCTGGATGATTATACTTAGATTGTTATAAAATCAATTTGGCACTTATATTTTATAATTGAAAGTAAAATAATTTTAAAAAATAAAAAGAACTTAATTTGATTGTGATATGTATTTGAATCAGCAACATTTTTTTTATAAAACTATATTTATGAATACAATTTTTTTTATGGCAAAATTGTAAATTTTAATAATAACTTGTAAAATTTCATGTATAAGAAATGTAATAAGAATAAACATGAACATAGGGAATTTTACTAAATGAATAAGGGGAATTATAATATTTAGGATTTACTAGAAATTACACAAGGTTACACATGTGGGGGTACATGTATGAGATAACTAAGGAGGTGTATGTAATATAATTAATTCCCAAAATACCCCTAAGCCTATAAAAACACTATAATGCAACCCTAAAACGTCTAAAACGCTATACAATCATGCCTATGACTATTATGGACCGATCACTAGCTAGGGACACACACGAAGTGCACTAACAATATCCCCTTGGACTTATCTAGTGATCTGTAGACTTAACCAGTCACTGAACTGGGAATGTCTTAAAGGACGTTCACAGACTCCCCCTAAGGTCTAGCTAATGATCCTCGGTCCTCAAGTCTTGAATACTTGCTGATTTGAGTTTTGGTCGTGGCTTCACGAGATCTCGTCTTGGTCCTCGATTAGCTTCGATGACTTGGGAGGAATCAAGAAATCTCCGCTGTTTTGATTGATGATTGTGTGACGAAGACGGAGATCTACAACATCTGCACTTTCATTTCTCGATTCTCATCTTCTTCAGCTTCGGTTGCTGGAGCTCTACTACGGTCTGGTGTCTCTGAAGATGGAATATCGGGTTCTTGCGGTTCAGGATGATCTTGTTGTTCACGTTTGGGTCTTGTTCAGCGTCAAGCTTTGTCGTTTGAATCAAGATGAGCACACTGGTATGTTTGATCCTGCAGAAAAAATTAATAAAAACTGCACACAAACTACAACTTGTATTAGATATGACAAATAATCCGGACTTCAATCAAATTCTTGAAGTTTATCATTCGATAATCTTTCAAGATTTGTCCATTTTGACCACCATTTGGAGAATCGAATCGTTCTCCCCTGGAACAATTGAATCTTTTCAAATTTCACCTTCAACTTTGAAACTTGTCAATTTAAACCCTTTAATTTATGAAAGTTGCATTTTGACCCTTGAATTTTTAAAGACTATATTTTATTGTGTTTCGGCTTCAGATCTCAGATTCCAATTGAAGAATTTAGTATTCCAACATCGGTTAATCGAAAATAAATCAAAAATAAATTCTTTTTGATTTTTTTATAAATGCTGAAAATTAAAAAACGAGATGCAGTAAGTAAATATATACAAGCATTCAACTTTTTGTGATTTTCCGGTAAGAGGATCATATCAGTTTTTGAGAAATCTATTCACACCATTGTTCTTTCAATTTTGAACTTTATAGACTATAAGACTTGGCAATTGCTGATGTTGTTGTCCACATAAGCTCACATGCGAACCGTTGTGCAATGCTTTAAAAATGATACTGATTAGGTGTATTAACAACTAACTTGCCTATGGTTCCCACACACACGAAATACTCTCGTATCAAGGAATGTGCACAAAGCTTCATCGTAACGCGTGATTAAGCCGTAGTTATTCGTATGTTACAAGGTGCGAGGCACAGAGGTGGCAGGTCAACAAATCAATGCTACAAAGCATATGTGCACTCAACCAGGGTGAGGCTTATATCAAATATGATTTTCATCATAAATTTGGTATGATGCATTAGATAATCTTTGATCATCGTCATACATTTTAGGTTCCTCATTCGGTAACTTGGGATTTGGCATTGTCAGCTCTTTTAAGATACCCTGACTGAATCTAGGTCCATATATCAATACGACAGAAGATCAGTCAGGCTATCCCAGATAACTATCAACATAATGACCCCAAACCTCTAATTTTGGCAACCCTATCAAACGAAATTACGGTACCAAGACCATATGCCCATGAGGTATTCATCCACATAGCAAGTAGTTCGTTATGTTTGTATCACTAATGCACACATTACTAGGTTCACGAAGCCTATCAACACATCACTTAAACACATCACATATCATTTTTATCATTACAATTCTTTAGCATGTGCTAGGTCCCCACTGATGTACTATCATCTCCTCTTTTTCTCCATGAAAAATCATTTTGGGTTTTTCTGTTTTTTTTTTGTGTTTTTCTGGAACTTTCTCCCCCTAAAATTCAAAAAGTTTAAAGAAATTGAAAACTTTTTGGATTTTCGGATAGAAAAACTGTTAAACAAAAACAGATCTTCTGATGTGGTTTACTCATATATTCGCAAAATGCCTTTTACCTTTCAAAGATAGTCAAATTTAGATTTGTGAAATGATTTGGTAAATTTTTTGCCAATATGGTAGTCAGTGTGGACTATAGTAATCACTAGATCCTTAGTGATTTCTATGGAAGTTACATTATTAATAAGAAACTGGAGGTGATAAGAAAAACGCAAACCGTAGTCACGCATGTGTGTTGATAGATCCATTAAAGAACGTGGAAACAATAGCTCGATGCAGCTACCTGATTTAGCTTTGCAAGTTGTAGGAAACACATGTGACAACCTCCCGTGAACTGATATCCACCCGTTGCGGATCCAGCTTCAACATTGTAACCACCATTGACAAAATCACAAAAGTCAATGAGATCTAGCTTATCGCCATTAGGGTACCATAGACCTTCGGTCGGTAACCCTTTAGATAATGAAGGAATCGTTCTACAGCAATCACCCAGTTCACTCTTATTCATTACTGACACCCATTGATAAGTCGAAACAATGGGTCATGATTTTAATCTCATTGAACATTTTCTCTTCTTCATTTTTTCTTCTTTGACAACAAATCCCCTCCTTTGATTGGATAAGTTTACATATCCTCCAAAGATGTTCTGATCAAGTTACCAGAGCGATATGTCACACATTTTGTGCTAAGATGCCCCACTATCAACAATCAATAACTGCTGATAGTTCCTCCTGGAACACCCTGCACACTCGTTCAAAGATTAGTTCTTGAGTGGGACCCATGCCTTGATTGTCGTTGGTCGGCCTGGTCATCAATCATTGGTAAATCCATCCACCTACTGTGAGGAGTTGGAGTAGGATCACCTGATGATGAACCCTCTGAAGAATTTACTGATTTAGGTCTCCAAACCTGTTTATATTTATCTTTGAAAGCCTTTGGTTTTGCAGGTTTAGGTTTGGCCTTAGACTGTGTCCTTAGTTTGCCCTTTGGACTTGCCTTAGGGTCTGTCTTAGGCTTTGAGACCTTAGGTTTTACAACCTTCTCAGTTTTAGGCTTTGGACATTCAACAACAATTCTTTGTTTTCTTTTAAGTGGGTTTGGTCTCTCATTTTGATAATAATTATCATAAAAATTTTGTTTTGGACAAACTAATTGTTGTTGTTGTTTCTCGGGGGTCCATAACTACTAGCCTTCATCTTTCTCAGATAGGGACAATGAAATCTAATGTGTCCTACCTCGTTGCATTCATAGCATGACCTCCACTCTTCATAGTATTCAGGTTCATAATGTGAATATCCCAAGCTATACTGAGAAGATCTCGGGCTAGAGTTTCCAAATCTAGTGGTACTTGATGATGCTTCATGGTCATGAGATCTAGGTGCACCATATCTTTGATCTTTTTGTTTAAAATACTCAAAATTTGATTGGTTTTCATAATGCTGCACTTGATCCGTACCTCTAGATTTGACAAACGTAACTTCTTTAGTCTTGGGAACTGACTTGTTCTTCCCAGGCTTTTTCTTTGGAACACAGTTGATTTTATTTGACTGGTTTCGTTGGTTCTTTTGATTTTGATGAGTTTTCTGAGTAATGGCTTGCGGTTTCACCTTTTGAGGTTTACCATTTTGCTTTTTGACTTCAGGTTCAGGATCATATTCAATGTGATTCTCAAGTGGAATAACTGGTTTTAATCCTAAACCTTGTCTCTCAGAGTCCTCATCAGAATCTTCGTAAACGGTTTCGACCAACACATAATTCTCATCTTTAACAATCTTAGTTTCCT
The DNA here is from genome assembly GCA_032199755.1 of Ambrosia artemisiifolia. Lineage (NCBI taxonomy): Eukaryota > Viridiplantae > Streptophyta > Magnoliopsida > Asterales > Asteraceae > Ambrosia > Ambrosia artemisiifolia. The sequence goes on along the minus strand of CM063526.1, from coordinate 26,887,724 downwards.
TGATCTCAGATGGGTTAGCAACAAGTGGTGTTGTGACAACAAATTTGTGAGATCTGTCTCCTCTGGTGACTTGGAATAATTCTCACACACAGGAGGTGGAACTGCATTGTAACCTATACTACTCGTGCTCTTTTCAGTTATTTGATTTTCAATTATGTGATCAAGCACATAGCTGGAATTCAAATAACTGTCAAGCTTTTTCTTGATGGCCTCGTAAACACACTGTGCCACTGCTAATGCCTTTTTGTTTGGGTTAATTCAGCAATGTAGTTGTTGATTGCGTCTTGTTGTTAAGAATGGTTCTTTTCATCTCAGTAACATCCTTTTTTAACAACATTATTGTTTCTTTAAACTCCCTTTCATTTGATTTTAAGGCGTTGTTTGCATCAGTGCACGATCGAAGATCACATATCAAACTGATATTGTGTTCTTCGATCGACTCGATTCGGGCTTCTAACTCACAACACTTAGCACATACAAGTTTAAAGGAGCTAGAACTTACCTGAGTATGCTGCTCAGTCTGATTTTCAGTTGACTGAATTGGAGTGTCAGCATCTCTATCCTCTATCTTTTCTTCCTTTGAATCATTCCTTCCAGATGTTGAACACTCTTCATTTGTGCTGCTTGTTGACTCAGACCTTCGTTCGTCAGTAGATGATTCAATCTCTTCACCGGACCCGTCTTCATAAGTCGTTGAGCTTGAACTGGAGCTCTGACTTTCCTCACTTGAGCTTTCATCTGCTCCACTGCCTTGTTCCTCTGAACTCTGATCAGAGTCTGAGGATTCTTCATCATCTCGAACTCTTGTCATCTCTTCACAACTTTTATCCGCATGTTCAATCGATGCTTTGACTAACACGATATTTGCCGAATCCGTGTTACAGCTTTGTGTTTCCTTCTCGCTCACATGATTCCTTTGGACGCTTTGTGACTGATTTGATGATGTAGCGAGTGCCCAAGGATCTATCATGTTGACTGTTTGTTGAGGTGGAAGTTGGAAATGATGATAATGGCATTGACTTCTTTCAGCTTTTCTTGTCTTCTCTATATCTCTATTTTCCAACATCACTAGATAACCACTGATGGAAAGCGTCTTATACTGACCCATTACCTTCATGGCATCCACGTAGTGCATCCATTTTTGCGGAAGTGCATTTGCAAAATGCTCAATTAGCTCACGGTGAGTATATTTAAGGTCAAACTTAGTCAATTCACTCATGAGATAGTTGTATCGAGACTGCATGTCTCTGAGTGTTTCAGTCTCAATGTAACTGAATGCTTCAAACTCCTTCCTAAGTTGTTCTATCTTGGGAGCCTTGTTGCTACTACCCGTCTCATTGTCACTCTTTAACATTTGATGCACACTTTGAACTTCGTGAGTTGTAGAAACCATTGTCCAAGAGTTTGATGAACCTTCTTGCGGAGGCGGAACAACATATGTACCATAAGGCATAATGGCGTTTGCTTGTTGTGGAGGATTCATTCCTTGTGCGACAACATACGGATGTCGTACTTGCGGATTCGATTGAGGTTGTAACAGATGATTCCAACCCATGACTTCTTAGATGAATAACTGATAATCGAACTGAGATCGGGAATGAGAATTGATAGAGTCAAACTCGATCAAAGAAAGTCAACTTGGTCAACAAAAGTCAACTTGGTGAAGGACAGTCAACTTTGGTCAAAGAATGTTAACTTGATCAAAGAAAGTCAACTAGGTGTATGAAGGGACAAGTATGAGTTTGAGGCACACTTATGAATAGGCACATGTATCAAAGGACATGTATGAGTGAACAGATAGGCACACGTATGACTGATACGTGTAGGTTAACTGATACATGTGGGTTAACTGAATGAAACTGATACGTGTGGGTTAACTGAATTAAACTGATACGTGTGGGTTAACTGAATGAAACTGATACGTGTGGGTTAACTGAATGGAACTGATACGTGTGGGTAACTGAATGAAACTGATACGTGTGGGTAACTGAATGAAACTAATACGTGTGGCTAACAGTGTGAAACTGATACGTGTGGCTAACAAAGTGAAACACGTGTGGCTAACAGAGTGAAACTGATACGTGTGGTTACAGACACACGTATGACTGATACATGTGTAGGTCTGCATAAAGTAAATACAGAATAGAACAAGTTGAACACAATCGGATTTGAGTCTTTTATGAAATTTTGATGATCTGATCTTGAGGTTTTGTGTATGGAATGATTCCTAACAAGTTTGCACTATAAAAAACACATCAAAAACACGAATTATAATAAAAAATCCTCAAGAACATGAAGAACACAAAACTTATGGGTTTTCATCAAAAATTCAGATTTGATCCAAATTATTGTTGTTTAAGACCTAAATTTGATTCAAATAGTCTCCGAAAAACTTATGAATGATGATTGAATGATCAGATCTCAATAATTATTCCATAATCATGATTTTACATCAAAAACTCATAAAAACTCATAAAACTAATGAACATGAAAAATTTTCATAATATTCTCAAATCTGATCCGTTTTTGCTCAAATTTGATTTGGTTATTTGTAAAATCAGTTTCTAAACATAAAACCACAATCAAATCTCAGATCCAATCATCAAACATACTCCAAAATCATTGAAAACCATATTTTAAGCTCTAAATGGGTCAAAATCAATTTTCTATGAACAATTGCCTAAAACTTTCAGATCTAATGCAAACCACTATAACAACACGCGTGATATGAGCCTTAGCTCTGATACCACTTGTCGGATCGACACAAAAATTGAATATCGCGTGCGTATCGGATAGAGGGCGGATTCAACAATCCGGTTAGTTGTTATAGGTGGGTGTTTATGGATAGGATAATATAATAATATGAGAGCGCACACACAGAAACACACACAAAGGATTGCACTTGTATTGGAATGGGTAAAAGTTTGGCAAAAGTTACAAAATGACTAAGGCATGGGGTATTTATAGTAGAACTCATACAGCTCCCTATATTGCACACTTATCACTCATACATGTAGGTGGTACATGTATGAATCTCATACATGTGGGGGCACATGTATGAGATAACTAAGGAGGTGTATGTTACATAATTAATTCCCAAAATACCCCTAGGCCTATAAAACATCCAAACAAGCATAGAAAGTGACTAAACATGATCAGATAAGTATATCCAAGTTAGGGACATAACCGCAGGGTGCATTTACACGAGTAACCCATGAGCCGACCATCACCACCCCTTTTATACTTTAGTCCATACCTTGTCGTACCCTTGAGGTACTATAAAATCTGTTTCACAGCAGCATAATGGGACTCTTTATAGGACTGCATAAACCTGCTTACGACCCCGACTGAGTAGCTTAAATCGGGGCTAGTGTGGAGTAAGTAATGAAGACTCCCGATGATTCGTCTGTACTCTGTTGGGATTACTACCCATTTTCATCCTTGGTTAACTGCAACTAGGGATCCATAGACCATTTTGCTGCATAACATCCATACATGCCTCCTATTTTTAGAACTTTGCATGCATAACCTTCTTGTTTTATTGTGATGCTATCTTGTGCTTGGTCAACTTCTATACCCAGATAGTAGCTCAATTTCCATAAATCATCATATCAAATATAACTTTCATCTTTTTCTTGAATTCAATAATTTCTTTCTCGCTTGAACCAATGACTATTAAGTCCTTTACATACACACCAACAACTCGAATTTCAATTTCTTACCTTGTATACTGCTTGTTTGTGGATACATCTACTAAACACGCATTCTTTGAGCGTTTTGTCGAGCTTTATGTTCCAAGCTCTAGGAGCATGTCTCAATCCATAGAGCACCTTATGCAATTTGTACACCATATTCTCTTTTCGAAACCGTTTGGTTGAGCTAGATACACCTCCTCCTTAAGTTCTCCGTTTAAGAATGGTGAATTGACATCTAAGTGATGTACAAGCCTGTCATGTGACACCCGGCATATTCAGGTTAACATTTTACAAACATATAAGTCTACCTTAGCGAAAAACATTTATCAAACGTACTTAACAGAGCCAGTTGAGTCGATTTACGTTAATTGAATTAAGTGATAAACATAAATTGATCCATATATGATGTGCAATATGCAAATACGTGTTTAAATGGTGTTTATATGATTATAAATGCTTAACATATGTTAGGATTGCATGTTCATGTGTTAGGATGTGTTAACATGTGTTAAAACGCGTTAAAACGACAAAATTACAAAAGTTGGAAACTGGGGAAACTGGTTCGACCCTTAGGGGGTTCGAACCAGTCATTGGGTCACTCATTCGACCCCTAAACTCTCTCATTCGACCCATGAAGGGTGCGAACGAACACTGGCTATAAATACCACACTTTGCAACTTTTTCATCATTTCACAAACCCTAACCACCCCAAAGTGCTCTCTCTCAACCTGTAGAAAGAAGTTTTTGACCTCGTATTTCAGATCCTAACCTACAAACACGTTCTATAACATAAATAAGAGAAGGTTCAAGGTGTGTTCTTGATTTAAAACCTTTTTAATCAATTTTCATTCAAACTTGTTTTCATGGATAAAAACCTTTCTAACATCTTTCTAAACGAAACCCTTCCACTAATAATGAGTTTTTGTGCAAAAAATACATGTGTTAATGATGATAAATGATGTGTTATGAACTTTGATGAATTTGTTTGATGTTTAAACGATGTGTAGATGATATGATGATGATTGTTAACTGTTCTAGATGGTGGTTTAGGATTATTATAGGTTGCAATTGGTTATTGATGATGTTTTGCCCATTTTGGGGGTTTTTGTGTTAGATCTAGGGTTTGTTCATAATAATATTGTTGATGAAATGATTAGGGGTTTTCATATACATGATAATCTGAGCATATTGATCTAATTCTTAGATGATTTTGATAAGTTGCCATTTTGGGCAAAGTTTACATGCTTTGATGTGACATTTCCATAATTTGCCATTTTGGGAAAGTTGTAAAACGGACTGATTCCAGGATAGAATTGGTAGGGTTTTGTGGGGATTGGGTAAATATAGTTGACTGCTGTGATTGGTGATGTTTCGTGATGTTTTCGGACTGTTTTGATGCGCGTTTTATGAGTTTTTACAGCAATTGGGTCAAACCAGAAGTTGGTTCGCACCCACGGGAGGTCGAACCAACCTCTGGGAGGTCGAATGAACATCAAAGGGGTCGAATGGACATGCTCAGGGTCGAATGAACATGGCTGAGGTCGAATGAACTTCATTTAGGTCGAATTAACATGTATTGGGTCGAATTAACATGTGTTACGGTCGAATAAACATGTGTTAGGTCGAATGAACTTGTGTATGGGTCGAATAGACATATTATGGGTCAAAGCAAGGCTGTATGGGTCGAACCAGGACCTATAAGGGTCGAACCAACTCTAAAACTCACCGATTCGACCCTATGACTTCTTGTATACGATTTTTGACGCATTCTAAGTGTTTTATGCTTGAACCTTATGTGTAAACCCTATATGCTTAATTAGTTTGTGTAATGGGTCACCAACGGGATGTCGGGTCTGTCGGGTGTGTCCGGTTAACGTTCAAACACATTTTCAAACACGCGTAATCAAGATCTGGACAATCGGGGACTAGTTAACCTTCAGGTTAGTAGTCAAAACACTTATGCAAACTTATTGATAGGTCACCACTAGTTGGGACTATCAACACGTGTAGGATTACTCTTTTACTTGAAGACACAACCTAAGGTGAGTTCACGACCCCACTTTTTACTGGTTTTACTTTCGGGCGAGAAACATGCTAGGTATTTGTATTCATAAAATGTGTGTCATCTTACGTATTTGTAATCATAAAACATGTATCATATCACGTATTGGTATTCATAAAACCTATGTTATGTTACGTATTCATATTCATAAAACTTACGAGGTAGTCTTTGCTTACTATATGATATCACGTACTCATTCGTATTCATGAATTTATATCGTACTGAGGTAGTCTTTTGGTTACTATATGATTTGTTAAAGTCTCGAGGAAAACCATGAATGTGCGGTGGTAGCACAACGGGGGAAATGTGGATAGATCTATTTGGGCATGACCAGCTCCACTCGTTGACTGGAGGTCGGACGGGTGCATGTTGTCTCTTTCAGGTATTCATGTATTCTTGTATTCGTGTATTCGGGCAGGTGTATTCATGTATTCTTGTATTCGTGTCCAGTAATGGTTTTCCAATTGTAGTAGTAGCAGGTATTCGTCTGGTTAGTATACATATGGCACGGTATGATCAGGAGTATTCTTTGAACACTTTTGGAGTCGTTTTCATAAAAACCTGTGAACTCACCGACATTATGTGCTGACGTTTTTAGCATGTTTTCTTAGGTCGCTAAGGTAGCAGCTGTCGATAGGCACACGGAGTTTGACGGCGTCTAGGATTACACTTGCATGGTTTTGAACATTATCAGACTTATAACTTTTACTTTTTGAGTTGTAAAGATGTTTTATGCTTCCGCTGTTGTGGTTACATTTTGAGAAGTTAATGAATGGTTTACATTGTTTTCATATCATATAGTTGTCGTTTATTGTGACCGTTGACTTGGATCCTGGTATCTCACGCGCCTCGCGGTAAAACCCCGCACGTGGAATTTGAAGGTGTGACAAGTCACCTCTCTCAGTTAAGGCTAGTAGCAGCCTTATAGTTTCCAGAATTGAAACCGGAATAAACACATCTTTGAAATCAATACCTTTCTGTTGTACATAACCCTTTGCGACCAACCGGGCTTTATGCTTGATCACCTTGTTGTTTGCATCTCTTTTTAGCTTAAAGACCCACTTCAATCCAATTATTTTGTGATCGATAGGCAGGTTAATGAGGGTCCAAGTTTTGTTCTTGTTTATAGCTTGTAATTCTACTTCCATGGCCATTTTCCAATGACATCACTTGCAGCCTCTTCAATGTTGTTGGTTCATCATTAATAAGAAGTAACTCTTCTCTTGCGTACATGTCTTGAACTTGTTCTTTACTCATTGGCATTGTTTCTTATAACTTCATTTAGGGAATGACAACCTTGCTTGGGAGTATCATCCAATGGGACAGTTGCTTCTTGACTTGAATTTCCAGAAGCTTGATCTGAATGAATTATTGAATTTGATCCACTCTCTTGACTTTGTACACTTGCATAGTCAAAAGTTTGTGGAGAAACCAATATTATAAAAAGAAATAGGTGTATTAAGGGTACTTGGCTAACAACTTTCACTCCCACCCATCCCTCTTTGACGAGAATTGGTCACATGTACATGAGCCCATGTGAGAGGAATCATTTGCATTTGTGGGTGGTTTATTGGTTTTCAAATTATAATTGGGTGGTTAAATGGGTAATTTGTGAAAATGGTAATGCCTCTAAATGAAAGGGAGGCATCACCCCTATGAAGCTATCCAATGATTGGCAACCTGAAGTAGAAGTCGCTAAATGAAAGGGAGGGATTGTTGATGCCTCTAAATGAAAGGGAGGGATCATGTTGATGCCTCTAATTGAAAGGGAGGGATCATATTAATGCCTCTAAATGAAAGGGAGGGATCATATTGATGCCTTTTTTTTATACATTTTCTTCGACCATACGTAAATGAGGGATCAAAGATCAAAGATTGATGTCGCGAAACCACTCTAAGGCATCAAATGAAGTTGCCAAACCATTCTAAGGGATCATTCACATTGTCTTCAAGATAAATACCTCATGAGATTTCACATTCTCTTCATCCCACCCACAATTATTTTTCCAACACAAACAAAATACTAATCAAAAGATGAGGTATAAGTGTTTTTACACAATTGTTTTGGGTTGATGTTTCGTCCACATTGAGATATAATAGTACTGGGCGGGGAGTGTTTGTTTTTAAACTTGTATCATACGTGCTTAAATAATTGTGGGTGGGATGAAGAGAATGTGAAATCTTATGAGGTATTTATCTTAAAGACAATGTGAATGATCCCTTAGAATGGTTTGGCAACTTCATTTGATGCCTTAGATTGGTTTGGCGACATCAATCTTTGATCTTTGATCCCTCATTTACGTATGGTCGAATAAAATGTATTAAAAAAGGCATCAATATGATCACTCCCTTTCATTTAGAGGCACTAATATGATCCCTCCCTTTCATTTAGAGGCATCAACATGATCCCTCCCTTTCATTTAGAGGCATCAACAATCCCTCCCTTTCATTTAGCGGCTTCTACTTACACATTTCAGGTTGCCAATCATTGGATAGCTTCATAGGGGTGATGCCTTCCTTTCATTTAGAGGCATTACCATTTTCACAAATTACCCATTTAACCACCCAATTATAATTTGAAAACCAATAAACCACCCACAAATGCAAATGATTCCATGTGAGAGCTGTACTATCTTCCAGTGAACTTTGTCTCAAATCCCATGCCTTTTTCTCATCAAATACTACATCACCCTCTCCTCTGTTGCTATTATAATTATTTTTTCCATAGGATTAAATTGTTGTATCCTCGATTACCAGGTTCCACACCCAAGTAAATCAAAGATACACTCCTATCTTCCAGGTTAGTGATGTGATTTTTCAACTTTACTACATATGCCTTGCACCCGAATATCTTTAAGTAATGCAAACTAGGCTTCTTTTTCTTCCACCCTTCATATGGGGTCATTCCCTTTACTGCTTTAGGGGCTGTTTGGTTGATTAAGTGCTGAATTATTAAGAGGTCTGCATGGTTATGAGGTCTGAATGGTTAAGCGCTGAATCATTAAGTTGATCCTCTTAATGGTTAGTTTTCTTGTCCCGCGTTGATAGGGAGCCTCATTAAGGTTCAGCCTAGTTCAGTGCTTAATAGTTCAGTGCTTAATGGTTCAGCAATATCCCAAATCTTAATGATTCAGACTTAACCATTCCATTCAGAAGCTGAAACAAACGCGCTGAATGCTGAATCATTCAACACTGAATGGTTAAGAGCCTCATTAAGAGGCTACCAAACAGCCCCTAAGTACTCTATTAAGTACATAGACTGCATGGTCCATAGCCTCCCCCTATAATGTTAGGAACTTTCATGGTTTTCAAAAGCACGAGTCATCCCCATCAGTGTTCTATTCCTCCGCTCCTCAACACCATTTTGTTATGGAGTGTATGGAGTTGTCATTTGTCTTCTTATACCTGCTTCTTTACAAAAAAAAAAAAAAAAAATCATTGAAAGCTTGTGAATTGAACTCACCACCATGATCTGTTTTCAACATTTTTACTTCATACTCACTTTCTTTTTCAACTTGAGCCTTAAATATTTTAAACTTTGACAAAGCCTCATCCTTTGTCTTTAGTAAATAAACCCACATATGTCTACTATAATCTTCTAGAATCAACAAAAAATAGTGATTACCTCCTATTGATTGAGGGGTGAAAGGCCCGCAAAGATCTGCATACAAGAGCTCCAACGATTTCGTAGCTCTCCATTGTGCCTTCTTCGGTAAACTTTTCCTAACTTTCTTGGCTATAAGACAACCCTCAAAAATTTATCTCGGATGAGATTGTTTGGCAAACCTATTACGTGACCGTTTTTCGCCATAGTCTCTAGACATTGAAAGTTGCTATGCCTGAATCTAGCGTGCCACACCCAAGCATCATCTTTCAACTTAGTCATGAAGCAAATAGGTTTTGTATAGTTTAATGGTATCTTGTAAAGTCGGTTTGCTGATCTTTGAACTTTCATCACAAGCCTTCCTGTTCATCTCTCATCTTTAAGAATTCTTCTCGCATGGATATATCATATCCCACTTCTGTCATGTGACCAAGGCTCATGATGTTACTCGTTAACGCCGGAATAAAATACACATCTGGTTGGAATATAAGAGTTCCTTTTCCCTTGATGTCTACCTTTGAACTATCTCCCAAACCGTACACTACCCGTTACGTTTCCATCCAGTTCTACAAAAAACACTCTTTCCCCTGTCATGTGGTTACTCACCCCATTGTCCAAGTACCACAAGTTTTGTTTGGATCACCCTGATCTTCACGTTGCAAGAATACATTATGTTCATCTAACATTACCTGTATAATGGTCTCCTCTCCTGCTATAGACAATTAGAGGGCTGGTTCATCATCAGTCTCCCTTAACAAATGTTGGCACTCGTAGCATCTAACCTGACTTTTATCACGTAGTTTTCTAGTGAAAGTTTCAGGTTCTTGTGATGACATGTTACCTTTTCTTTCATTTCAGCTTCCACAACCGAATCCACGCCTCCCTCTCGAGCCAAACCTACCTCCTCGTGTGCCAGACCCACCACGATTCTAGTTAGGGTTCCACTTATGACTAACTTTGTTGCTACTGGAACCTTCTATCTTGGTAAAAAAAACAACGCTTTATCACCATTATAACCGGTCCCTTGACGCAGTCTTAACGTATCCTCATAGGCCTTCAAACCTACCATGGATTCCGCAACCGACATCTCATCTACATCAGAGTATTGCTCCATCGATGCAACCAAATGAATGTATTTTTCTGTTATGGTGTCATGCAGTTTCCGTACTAGTTCTATATCTTCTAACGCAACCCGAACAATATTGTATTTCGAGATCATTCTTGATAAATTTCCTGCATAGTCGTCGATGGTATCCTCATCCTTCATTCTTAGTGCTTCAAACTCGCCTTTTAGTGTGTGTGACCTCGCCTTTTGAACCCATTCAGCCCCTACGAAATGGGTTTTCAATGACTCTAAAACTTCCTTTGCAGTCTTCTTTTTCGCCACTTGCATAAGGATCTCCTCCAGAATTGCCTGGAATATGAAAGCACGAGCAGCCTTGCTCTTTTTCTCATCAACAACCACACCGGATGGTGTTTCAACGGACTCCCACAAACCTTGTGCATCCATTATAACTACCATATTTATGGCCCAGCTTGTATAATCACTGAGGGCAGGGTTGGGCATTGGAAAGGGAATGAGGCTTCTTTGTGAGGATTAGAAGTGTTGGCCAGGGCAGACATGGTGTTGAATTTCAAGATCTTTGGCATATGAGGGTTGGATCAAGACTGAAACTTTGATACCAAATGTTGGATATGAGAGATAAATTAATGCAAAAACGATCAAACAAAGTAATTTGCAGCCGAATGAATCCCTCACTAAATGATTCAAATAGTTACAAAAGAATGAAAAGTGAAATTAATGCTTTTTTGACTAACTATTATTGATGTGCTATTTATGGTCTAAAAAAACTAAACTAACCTAGACATCTAGTAATATAAAACAAACTCATCTAAACTAGACCACATGACAGGCAAGTGTATCTATCAATGCGGTACAGACTAAATAAGTCCGAGTATCGAACCCATAGGACGCTAATGGAAAACAAAACTAGACTCGACTAAGACTTAAATTAAATAGTTTAATAGTTGATTTTGGTTTTTTACATAATTAATTAAAATAAATAAGATAAATAGACAACAAAGATAACTGCGGAAAATATCAGGATAGGAAGGCAACTACCTTGGTCAAGAATCCTACATGTAACTCAGAACTTTCGGAAACCTTCGCCATGAATTAGTCGACCATTTGTGGGCTAGACGTCCCGATGATCTTGTATTAGATTAGTTTTAGTTTTTTTATAGTTTGTATTCTTGTAAACGTTAATTTAACATTTTTATTTAAGTTTATTTTTGTATTAATATTATAAATTATACAAATTTAGAAAGCCTAAAAAACTATAAAGAAAATTAAAAAAAAAAAAACTGGATGAAGCGACTGCTCACCTCTAGCTCTCACATCTTGCTCGAACCAGGTGCCCGCGTCTTCATTATTTTTCACCGTTTTAAACTCAGTTCTTACAAACACCTACAAAATAATTAAAATAATAAATACATAATATAAACAACATGAAAGGAATAAAAACTTAACCAAATAATATTCAAAATACATAGGAAAAAAGATGTGTTTTGCAAGACATCAATTATGCCGCTAGGCTACCCTATGTATCTATACTATATTATAATGCATGAGGGAGGGGTATTTTAAGATACCCAAAAGTTAAGAACTAATTTTTCAATAACAACTCTAAAATTAGGGTAAAATAGTCATTCATACATTATTTACGCTTTAATACCTATCTTATTTACACTTTAATTCCCTAATTTTTACTTAGTAATTACATATTCCTCCTCTCCCCTACAAGATTATAATTCTTTTATTTAATTCTATCATAACTTCAAAACTATTATAGTTTAAAAACATTCGAAAATACCATGACGACCGGCTCATTTTTGTCGACGTTTCGATGTTTGTCGTAATCAATACCGATGTGTGGATTGAAATGTACAAGAAAGAATGCCTTATGTACAAGTGATTATTGCATTTTATGTTTAAATACTAACTAGATGAAATATATACCTTTCTGTACCCAAACACCGTGAACATGTACATTGAACTGTTTACACAAAATTTTCTATTGTCACATTTGCACGTTTTGTTATATCATTTATTTTAGATGTAAAAAACTTACTCAAATAACACAATATTTAGCAATTTGCTTTGTATGATTGTAAAGAAAAGTATTTAACCAAAGACTACCAACAATTTCAACCAACCAAACAGTAAGATCAACATAGCATATGATTTATTGAATAGAATTCATATTCAAACACAGTCATGTCCAAACAAAAACATCCGGAAATTAAAACATAACAACAATATCACAAACACAAAAGCACACACAAACTAGATTCTTTTTGCCATGCCATTGGCATTGTTTTATTTCACACAACATCCAAATAAAGCTGCAGGAAGTAAAAATGGTGGGGTTTTGTTCTAGGAACTGTTGGAACTTTCTCCAGGTGATAAGCTACTTTCTTATTGGACACATTTCATCTCCTCATATGCCCATTCGAGACCACTACAATCATGAACTGGGGGGTTGAATCTGGTATCCTCCATGTTATCCGGCAAGAATACTCCATTCTCGATTAGGAATTCGATTGCCCTCCTGTTTCTTTCTTTTGCAGCAGTGTGAAGTGGAGTCCCTGTGTTAAAAAAAAAGAAAAAGATTAAATTATAGGGGAATTGGATTTTAATAACCTGAACTATTTGAAATTGGCCACTGGCACCCTCAACTAAAAAATTGGCCGTATATAACATGAACTATTGACTTATTGGAATCTAACACCCACTAACGGTTAAATCACTAACACCGTTAGTGGGTTCGCTGACGTGGCATGTTGACGTGTCAATACATGTATGCACACGTTAGCGTGCCACGTCAGCAACTTGTGCCACGTAACCCAACTAATGGCGTCAGTTAGTTGGGTGCTAGATTCCAATAAGTTAATAGTTCAGGTTATATATAACCAATTTTTTAGTTGAGGGTGCCAGTGACCAATTTCAAATAGTTTGGGTTATTAAAATCCAATTCCCCTGAATTGAATTGAGAAAACTACAAGAAATCAACCCGTGGTGCAGCAAAATGAATGTTTTCAAGATGTAGAAGAACTCTATAACTTAAGAATAATTGAAGATACAGTTTAAGTACTACAGTCATATATGATCCGAATCTTGAATGCTAAAACAGAGTTACAAGCCTTCATCACCATCTTTACTGGTTTATTATTCAAAACTCGGTGATGGTTATTGTTAACAGAAATTATTTTGCAGGATGATAAAATATGTGACACGGAAAGATAAATGTATACCATTTCATCATCTGTAGGGTGGTCTACTTTCTCAAGAGCCTCACGAAGCATTTTATTTTCTTCTTCTAATTGACAACTTCTTTATTTCGCAAATGCCAAATCAGCTTTGAGCGTCTTCAGTTCTCGAAGGAGTAGTTTTGCTTTAGCAGTTGTAGTAATTGCCACCTGCCACACAAGACAAAAGCCGACAATGCATTTCACCAAAAAGGATATAGATTAAAACACAAGTACTTCATCAAAAAAGTTGATTTGTACAATGGAACCGATATATCCTGCCCATAATAAGTTGAGAACCGTGAGAAATTTAGTACCAGATTTAAGAACTGTTGCTTGAGTTCAGAAGCTAGTTGCTTTCTGTTGAATGTTCTAACCGCATGGACCGCATCAGGGTGCTGCTGCTAATAATATGCCAGTAGGGAGAACGACTCATTCGAGATTCAAGATTCCCATTTGTGTTAATAACAATTCAATGTGTAACATAAAAAACATAGTGGGGTAGCTGAACTAATTGGTGGTAAGACGACAGGCGATAGAGGCAATCCATCGAACGTTGCAAGACATTGTAGGCGTTAGTCTCCTATTTGGTGGTAAGATAATGGTTATGGGAGGAGATTTTAGACAGGTGTTTTCGGTTATTAAACGCGGATCTAGAGCAGATATTGTAGACTCCAGCCTGAGAATGTCACCTATTTGGTCTTTGACTAAAAAGATGCGATTGACAATTAACATGAGAGCACTGAATGATCCCTCGTATTCTATTTTTCTTTTAAGAGTTGGTGATGGAATCGAGGAATCGATTGAAGGAAGCTATATCCGCATAACAGATGACATCACAATTCCACTCAGTAATAAAAAAACACTCCATAACAAAATTGATCAATGCAGTATTTCCTTCAAGGTCAAACAATTCCACATGTTGGTGTTTATCTTCCGGATTCCATATTTTCGCATGGATAACTTTATGTTGCTCTATCAAGAGGGAGGGATATCATGCGCTAATACAAAGGTATTAGTGCATCATACCAAAATCTTCAAAAGAGACGGGGTATGCACCTCAAATGTAGTCTATTGGGAGGTGTTACGCGATATATAAAATGCTTGTAAGTGAGAACGTTATGATTTTTTTATGCAATTGGTGGTTTACACAAATACATTCTAAATATAGTTACATGATGTTATTACTTTATATACTTGGCTCACTTTTACTAACTTATTCATTTTTTTTCTTAAAGAAAGATTAGGAATCTGTCATGGATGAGACAAAGAGAAAAATAGAAGACGTAGCAGGTATTATATATAACATTAACTTATAAAAAACACATGTTACTAACATACATAACATTGTTTTTTTAGGTCCCAAACTTGCTTCGGCTACTGACGGGTCATCTAAATAAGAGAAGATAGAGGAAACGCAACCTCCAAAAAATGTAATAATCAAACATAAAGAGATACAAGAAATTTCAGGGATTGCTCTTGATGACGAATGGTGGGATGACAATATAGATGAGATCATCCAGACTTGGAAGACGTATGACTAAATTGATCTCATGATTCAAGTAGTTCACACTTAAGCTTTTAGCTTTCAACTTTTATGTTTATTAAGACTTATTTTCCTTATTCGCATGTTACTTTATTATTTCATCAAATGTTTCTTGAATTAGTTTATAATTTCAATGTTAAATATTTTTAGTTACTAGACACGTGTAACGTTTATGACGTACATCCACCGCAATGATGCTACAACAAATATTATACGAATGTAAAATAAGTATCGCAATGCAAGTGTCGCTCCTGCCGCATCGCGCGGGTTTCCTACTAGTCTATTAATAATTGAAAGCAATTAATCTCACATGGCATTCAAAGAGGGCATCCTCCCCCTTAAGTATGCGATGTGGCATTAATTGATTTTAGGAAAAAAGCCTAAAAACAAAATTGGATTTTCTATCTCATGTTTGATCCCATAATTTTTAAACGTTAAGATCTTTTATATACGAAATTTTTTAAAGAAAAAAATTACACCAAATTATCTATTATAATAATTGAAAGTAATTAATCTCACATGGCATTCAAAGAGGGCATCCTCCCGCTTAAGTGTGCCATGTAGCATTAATTGATTTTAGGAAAAAAAAATTAAAAACAAAGTTGAATTTGCTATCTCATGTTTCCTCTCATAATTTTTAAACGTTAAGATCTTTTATATACGATATTTTTTAAAGAAAAAAATTATACCAAATTAACGAACGTTTTATTATCTTTCCAATGAGTACCATCATGGTTGCAAAACTCGCTAGGCGCTACCAACTCGGCCGACTGGGGAGTTGCGAGTACCCGTCAACTCGGCTATACTTGGTAACCAACCCTGTAGCGAGTACTCGACGAGTAATCGGTCAACTCGGACGACTTTTGCAACTATAGGTACCATAGTGCTATATAAAAATCCGAGAAAAATGACAATTTTTGTGGGCTTTTGTTCATACAGAAAAAAACACAAAGTGTTGAGGCAATTCATTAATGATGTATAGGTAAGTCACTAATTATGTTCAAATTAGTAAATATGAATTCTATTTTAAATATGTGTTAGCATTGGAGTTGTACATTGTTTTAGGTTAGGTATTAATATTAGAGTTATACATTGTTTAAGGTTAAGCGTTAACATTGGAGATACATTGTTAATTGTTTTTTGTTAGGTGCTACCCGAAGCTTTCCTACATATAATTGTAAAGCGCATTAGTCTATTTCATATGTAAAATTGATATGTCATATTAGATTTCTCAATCCCGGAACGTTCCTAGGGTATAAACTAGTTTATAGATAAAAACTGAACAATAAAGACCCACAAACCTGGTCTTATACCTTAAATGACTCAGCAAACTCCAACGTTAACATTGACTATGCAAAGCACGTTCCTTTATTCCCCATGCAATTTGGTTAACATATTTGAATGAGTCAATACTAACCAACAAACTTTGATTCATTCAAGAAGCATTGAATTTGTATATCCACTTTTCTTTAAAGCCATGCATTAAAGGTTTACGGATGCTTCATTTAAAACTTCAATTTCCATATAATACAATTATTTGCCTCTCTATGGATGGAAGAGGAAAAGGCAGAGGCGGAGAAGAGTGGCAAGAAGTCACCCCCCTCGTAAGCATGGCGACGACAACAAGACCAGAAGACATCACCAAGTTTTTTATTACCAACCTTCCTAACGGATGTATCCCATGGGATGTAGCTTACTTCTCCAAAAATTTTGGGGAAGTGGCTGGCACATATAACGTGAGGAAGAAGGATAAGATGGGAAACAGGTTTGGTTTCATCTCTTTCAAAAAGGTAAAGGATGTTCAGGAGTTGGAAGCGAGAATGAATGGTGTGAAGATGGGCAAGAATAAGTTGAGGGTGAATATTACCAAGTTTGCTGTGGAGAACCTTGGAATGGAAAAGCATCTAGACAAGAGGAGGAGCAACACCGAATCCAAAGGAAAAGAAAGGAAGGAACCGGAGAACCCTGGTAAGTACCAGACTCTATGTACGATTGATATGGGGGTTCATAGAGGTGAAAAATCATGCAGGGAAACCTTGGGCGGTTTTCGCAATCCAAGTCCAAATATGGGTAGCTCGTCATCAGGCTGTCAATCCAAGGTTTTGGAGATTCCGAGTAATGTGGTCGCATTCAGCGAGATTCATGGACGGGCTCTGGTTGGCCGGGCCAAAGATTAAAGATATAGGTGGAATTGTATAAGCTGCTAGTGGAAAAGGGTTTCCAGGGTATGGAGATTCAATACATCGGGGGCCTGTCGTGTTTCTCAAAGTTCAGAGAGGTCAAGGAGGCTTCTAATTTTATCTTGAACAGGGAGATCTGGCGTCACTGTTTCACCGCCCTAGATGTTTGGATAGAGCAAGTCCTTCCTTTTGAACTTGTTGCATGGCTTAAAATCCATGGTGTCCCCATTCATTTAGGAGCTAATGAAACGTATGACAGTGTGGCAAGATTATTTGGTAGAGTGATACATCCTTCTCAAATCTGAGCCGACGATGTGGATATATCAACCGACTACGTGGGTGGTCTGATCGGTGACAGTAAAAGAATTAACGATGCAGTCAGTCTGAGATAGAAAGACAAGATTTTTCAAGGTGTGGGTTTCAGAGGAACCGGGAGATAGGGAGACGGATAGTGTCGGGGTAGGCACCGGAATTGGGTCGGAGAAGGAGGTTGGTTTGGCTGAGTCATCAAAGTCATCGGACGGTGGTAGTTCACCGGAAGTCCAAAAGCCCCAGGATAACGAGAAGTCAGGTCTTGGGAGTCCCATGCATGTGGAAGAGTTTTTGGACTCTCGAGGTGGGTCCCAGGAGGTGTCCCCCAATAATAATATGGATATGGCGGTGGGTTCTAGTATCTATTATTTTAATGCTGGTAATGGGTCAACTAGGCCCCACAGGAAAGTTGACAAAGGTATTTTTGTTAGAAGGAAGCCTAAGTCCAATAATCCTAACAAGAGCCCAGGTGAACTCAGGCCTAAGAAGAGATCTAGGTTAGACTCAGAGGACCTCTTCGACTTAAACAAATTAATTGAAAGGAGCCAAGTCAGTGGTCAGGGGAATGGTTTGGAGAATATTCAGGAGGCAGGTTTCCAGTTTGATTTAAACTTATTAACGGATCAAGGGACGAATGTCATCGATGAGTCGGCAGGATCTCTTCCGGTCAACGATGACGATAATTTTCAGACAAGGGTGGCTGAGGAGGTAGAAGCTACTATTGCCATAGGAGCTGCATTGGGTGTTGATCTCAACAACCATGGAAAATTGGTCAATGAAATTATTATGAAAGAAGGAATTAATGTGGTTGAGATATAAATTTCTCTCAGTTAATGGAAGAGGAATCGGGGGTCATGAGAAAGCAGGATGGATTCGGGATCTCAGAAAGTCTAACAAGGTTAGTCTTATTACTATTCAAGAATCGAAATGGAGATGGTGTCGAGTCTTGTCGGGGCCAATATTTTGGGGAACAAAAACTTCAAAATGGAGTTTGTGGGATCGGTTGATCAGTCAGGTGGAATTGTTAATCTTTGGGACCCGAATTGTTTCGAGGTGGTCTCTTCGGTTAAGGACAGAAGTTTTCTATTAACCCAATGGATTATTAAAGGCAGTGGTGAACATCTGAATGTCATTAATGTGTACGTGCCGCAAGGGGTATCGGCCAAGCTTAGTCTTTGGAATCGACTGTAAAATCTCATTGGTAGTGGGTTAGGTTTCTGGGTCGTTATGGGGGATTTTCACGCTGTGTGGTTTCAGGAAGATCGAGTGAATTTGACTTTCAAAAACTCGTGTGCTAGAAATTTTAATTCATTTATCAGCAATACTGGCCTTCTCGAGTACAGTATGAAAGGCAAGCAGTTCACTGGTGTTCGTGATAATGGGAGAAAGCTTAGCAAACTGGACAGGTTCCTGGTCAATGCGGAGTTCTTTAACAAGTGGTCGAAAGCTTGTCTTCGAGCTTTACCGTGGCTCCACTCAGACCACAATCCTCTTATTCTCTGTACGGCTTCTAAAAACTTTGGGGCAAGGCCGTTTAGAATCTTTAATTCATGGTTGGATAAACCTGGCTTAGATGGTTTGGTGCGTTCGGCTGCTGCTAGTTTTCAGTTTTCACGCCCTCCAGACACTTTTCTCACTATGAACCTCCGAAGTATTCACAACCAAATCAAGGTGGGGAAAGACGAGATGACCAAAAAGGAAGGGGATTCCGAGGCCGAGGCGATGAAGGAAATTATCAAACTGGAAGAGGTGTTCGAAATTAGATCTCTTTCTAAAGATGAGGAATGGATATACGAGGAATGTATAAAAGAACAAAAAGACATGAGAGTAAAAGAAATTTGGATCTCAAGCAGCGATCTCGTATTCGGTGTGCGATTGACAGAGACGCGTTTCAATACATCGAGCTCAATCTACATCGGAATATCCCACAAGAGTAGTGACCGGTGGTTTAGAAAATGTAAGCCCATAGGATAATGTGCCCTTGACATAATGTAAAATACGTTTGACAAGTTGGTAATGTGATGTGGTGGGCGAATGAAGAAATTGACTTGCTTGATTTTCAGCGTAGGAAAGATCTGTCCTGGTAGTCGTCAAATACTGTAGGCACCAACCAATGACTGATATAGAGTGGGATCATGAAAAAGGGTACTAGGAGTGATGAAGAATCAGTTGTAGCAAGTGGTGCAGAAACCGGCTTTGAATCTTGAAGACCTGCTTGAGCCAGAACATCATATGCATATTTAGACTGGAAAAGGAACAATTCCATGGTGGTGTAGGAGAGTTCCAATCTAAGAAAATAGCTTGAGTGGCCTAAGTCTTTGGTTGCAAATTCATCGTGAAGGTTGGTGATGAATTTTCCCGTGATGACTTCATTGTTGCCCGTAAGAATCGGATCATCCACATTAACGAGAAGATACATGACACAAGATGCATTTTTGAAAACAAAAAACGATGTGTCGAATTTGCAACAACTAAAACCTTGATTTAGAAGAAGGCTGCTTAATCGTTGGAACCAAGCACACGTTTCGTCTTTAAGACCATAGAGTGTTTTAGTGAGTCGACAAACATGATTCGGATGTTTACGATCAACATACCCTGGTGGTTGTTCCATGTAAACAACTTCATTGAGAATTCCATTGAGAAAATGTTGGGTCTGCTGACCTGGAAAAGAACAGATGATTGAAAGCCAAAATACACTAAGTGTTGATCCAGTATAAATAACAGAGTTTACAAGAAAGCTTCCTCCAAAGAACTGCTGACTCCAAACTGCTGATGCTTAAACAACTGATACAAGACAACTGCTGCTGATGAAAGGTCTGATGAAGAAAGTCTGAAGAGCAAAAGTCTGATAAAGAACAAGTGCTGATCAAGATCTGAAGAACAAAGGACTGTTGAACCAACAACACTTTGGTTCAACAGTTGTTAAGAAGACATCAGAGTTTATAGCTTAACAGAGTTTCCCTTCAGTAGTTTCAATGTAACAGTAGTTTATTGTTTATCAGATGTTGTAGTTTGTTAGTCAGTTAGGGGTCGCTTTCTAGGTGACGTCAGCTAAGTGATCATCAGAGGTTTGTACTTGTCTATAAATAGAACAGTACTTGTACTGTTCTATTGGTCACTCGTCATTCTCTCTAAGACAAACAAACTCTGAGTGATCAGGCTGAGGGGGAGTTATAATTGTACCTTTGTAATCTTTCAACTTTAATGAAAGCTTTCGATTGATAACAATTATTCTCTATGTTTTGATTATTCTTTATTCCGCTGCACTTTCCATTTATACTTCATTCATATTACATCATTAATCAAAACAATCCAATACTCAGATCCTAACAATTGGTATCAGAGCATGGTCAATTAAATCTGATCTAATCAATCAGTTTAATATACAGATCAGCTCACAATTATTGATATCGTTTGTTTGTCGGGTTAAAACAGAGTAATAGTTTATTTTCATTTCAACAGTTAGTAAACAGACTTTGTTTTTGAAAAACCAAGAGAATGACTTCACTTAATCAAGATCCACACAACACTGGCACACACAACAAGCCACCGATGCTTGTCAGGTCAGAATACAACATCTGGCAGCGTCGGGTAGCTCATGTGTTAGCACAACAGAACACAGGGTGCTGGAAATCGGTAGTATTTGGACCACATGTTCCAATGGTACCGAGTGCCGAGGATCCAAAGATCCAAGTACCAAAGAGTGTTGAGAACTACTCAGAGCAAGATTTTCAAAAAATCGAGCTAGATGCCAAGGCTTTCAGCATAGTAGCCATGGCACTGCCGAATGATATCTATGCCGGTCTCTTGCACTGCAATAGTGCTAAAGAACTGTGGGATGCTCTTAAAGAGCAATTCGGGGGAACTGATGATGTGATTGAAAACAACCGTGAAATACTTAACCAACAATATGAAACGTTTAGTCACATAAAAGGGGAGTCATTAACACAACAGTTTGAAAGGTTTAACTGTCTAATTAGTGAACTAAAACTGGTTGGTCTAACTTTTCCTAATTCAACACTGAATCATAGGTTTCTTAGATCACTTCAGGACAAATGGGACACTATAGCTATTGTTATGAGAAACTCTATCGGATTCAAAGACCTAACCCTGACCCAGCTTCATGGTAAGCTCTAACTTATGAAAGGGAGCTTAACCAGAAAAAGAAGCTCCAGGACTCTGGCAAAGTGTCAGATGACTATGTATTTGGTAATACTGCACTGTTGGGTCAGGATGATGGTTCTGGAAGTAGTAAGGATCAGAGTTATGATCATTACATTGACATAACAACTGGTTTCAATAATGATTCTTACTCATCACCAAACAACTGTGCTTTCACAGCCAGTGGTGACATCCAGGCTTCTGATAATACATCTTTTGTGTACAATGACTTGCAATACATTGACCCCTTGGACCTAGAAGAAATGGACATCTTACATCAGGTTGCCCTGCTCAGTATTAGAACCAATAACTTCTATAAGAAAACTGGCAGGAGGTTCCCAGGTTTACATGGTGGGTCAAAGGTTGGGTTGGATAAATCAAAGATGAAGTGTTACAAGTGTCATAGAATGGGTCATTTTGCTAGGGAGTGTAGGAGTCAAAATGGAGTTCCTATGATCACCTATCCAAATCAAAGACCACAGACCAACACTTATCAGACCATCCCTAATGTACCTAATGTGCAAAACACTGCTCACTTTGCACAGACCCAAACCACTGTTCCTGTGCATTATGTCCAAACCACTGTTCCTCAGTATCACTATGTCCAAACACCTGTTGCTCAGGCCCCTGTGCCAATGACTGTTACTCCACCCTCTGCTCCTGCAGAGACCAGTCAACCAGGTCAACAGAGTTTCTTTACTCAAGGCTTTGTTGATTGGAGCAGTCTACCAGATGAGATAACAGATGACAACATTGCCCTAGTTGCCAACACTGAAAAGGATTTTTGTTTTATGGCACTAGAAACAATTGTTGAAGAGACTGATTCTGAGGAAGTGGTGTCTATGTCTGAAAATGTGACTGATGGTGTTGTTGGTGAGATTGTTTCAGCTGAAGAATCTGAAGTGGAGGTTGTGAATCTATCAGACCCCTGGGGTAGTGATGACTGTGACTGCCAGTGTAACTGTGCCTTGATGGCTGCTGCTAAGGTATCTCCTCAAATCTTAAATGACTTGTGCTCAGACAAATGTATTGTAGCATTTGCTAAGATAAAAGAGGTGAATGAAAACTTTAGAAAGAAAATTTTGGATTCAGAAATTCAGGTTGAAAAATTAACAAAAGAGTTAAAATCAAAAATATCTGAAAAAGAGTCTGAAATCAGTAGTCTAAAACATGAAGCAAGCATAACCAAAGACCAGCTTCAGACTATGATAACAAAATATCATAGTTGTAAGAAGGAGCTTGAGTCCACCCAAGTTGAATGTCAGAAATGGGTGGAATCATCAAAGGGTTTTGAGATGATTGTCAACCAACAATCTAAAAGTCATGTGAAATTTGGGTTTGGTTTTAAAACCACTGATCAAGTTTCACAAACCACTGACAAAAAGGAACCACAGTTGGTTGAGGTCATCCCTACAAACTCAAAAGGTCAAGAAATCAAGGTTACTGAACCCAATGGCAAGAAAATCATTCTTGAAAAGTTGGAAGGTACACCCTCATTTGATGAAATTGAGAAATATCAATTCAAACCAACATGGTCAGATGAGTGTGAAGTCCTTGAAAATTTCAAACCAATGACCTTCAAAACCTCTGATGGTAAAATGGCACCACAGGCCAAAGTTATCCCTCTAGTAAGTCTTCCAACAGATGAAACATCTGTTGAAAAGAAGAAAGAAAAAGGGAAAGCCAAGAACAATTTGTTTTGTGATTTTTGTGAAAAGAAGAACCATGTCACCAAAAACTGTTTTCTTCTAAAAGCATATGACATCAACAAAACAACAAGTTTAAATGATTCAAAATCTAAAGAATGTTCAATCTGCAAGAAAAAGAATCATAAAACAAAAGAGTGCTTATATCTCAAAAATTTTGATGAAAAGATAAAAGAGTATAAGGCTAAAACTCTGGAGAGTCAGGTGATGAGTACTTCAAAAGGAAAATCCAAACAGACTTTTGAATCAGTCCAAACATCTGTTACCCAAAGTCTGAACAAAAACTCTGTTCCCAGAGAGGTTCAGGTAACAGATGCTCCACCTGTTAACAGATTACCAAGAGGATATGGACAACCCACTTGTCATCGTCTGCCACATGTTTATGATGAGCCCAAGAGGCCTTCAAAACCAAAAGTGAACAGACATCCTCATGGTTTTCAACAACTGATTGGAAATGATCAAACATCTGCTGGACCAAGTGTTGACATACAAGCATTGGCAAATGGTCAACTGCAGCTGTTGAATTTAGTTCAAAAGCTAGTCCAAACCACTGATCATTCTCCACAACTTAAGGCTGAGACAGCTAAGGACCCATCCAAAGCCAATTTGGCTTTGGACACTCACCAAAACTAAAATCCTTACTGATGTGCAGGGAGCTTCTGCTTGTTTAGACAGTTTATGGTATGTAGATAGTGGAGGCTCCAGGCACATGACTGGATGTAGAGCCCTTCTTCTGGACTTTCTTGCTCATGGAGGGGGTGATATATCCTTTGGTAATGATTCTAAAGGTAAAGTATTGGGTTCTGGTACTGTCAAAGCAGGGAGACTTAAGTTTGAAAATGTTAATCTAATAGACAATCTAAAATTTAATCTACTTAGTGTATCACAAATGAGTGACAAAGGCTTTGGGTCATTCTTCACTAAGCAAACTTGTAAGATTGTTGGCCCAGAGGCTGTTGAAAAGATTAACACCATCATTGCTGAGAGCAAAGCACAACTTGTTGCTCACAGAAGTGGCAATGTGTATGTGGTTGATATGTTGAAGGATAATCCTACTGCAAATGTCTGTCTGTTCTCAGCTGCCTCTACAAAAGAGACAGAATTGTGGCATAGGAGACTTGGTCACACCAACCTTCAAACTCTCAACTCACTCTCCAAACAAAACCTTGTCAGAGGTTTACCATCCAAAGAATTCAAATGTGATGAGCATTGTGTTTCCTGTTTAAAAGGTAAACAACATAAAAGCTCTTACAAATCCATTGATGAGTCCAAAACCAGTCAGTATTTACAAATGTTGCACATGGACTTGTTTGGCCCTGTAAAAATCATGAGTCTAAGAAGGAAAAGATTTTGTCTTGTCATAGTTGATGATTTTTCTAGGTTTACATGGACTTACCTTTTACACTCTAAAGATGAGACTGCAGGTATTTTGAAGGACTTTGTAACCAAAGTTGAAAAACAATATGACTTGCCAGTAAAAGTCTTTAGGAGTGACAATGGAACAGAGTTTAAAAATAAGGAGTTAGATGATTTCTGTGTGTCAAAAGGGATTGTAAGGCAGTACAGTATCCCAAGAACACCAGAGCAGAATGGGGTGGTTGAAAGGAAGAACAGGACTCTCATTGAGGCTGCAAGAACAATGCTAGCAGATTCTGGTTTACCTCTGTCCTTTTGGGCAGAAGCTGTAAACACTGCTTGTTATGTTCAAAACAGAGTTTTAATCAACCCTAGACATCAAAAGACTGCTTATGAAATTTTGTTTAAAATCAAACCACTGATATCATTTTTCAAAGTCTTTGGCTGCCCATGTTTCATTTTAAATCTTAAAGATTCCATTTCAAAATTTGCAGCCAAAGTGGATTGTGGATATTTTCTGGGGTATTCTTCTATTGCAAAGGCCTATAAAGTGTTTAACACAAGGACTAAAACAATAGAAGAAACTCTGAATGTAAAGTTCAATGAACTTTCTTCTTTAAAAATTCCAGCAAACCCTGCTGAGTTGTTTGATTTAGATAAATTCAAATTTGAAGATATTACTGTCAAAACTAACCCTGCAGGTACTCCACAATCTTCACAACAAGATTACAGAATAGATGTTGTGGTTCCAGACCACTACAAAGTCTATCATGTATCAGAGGAAGCAGTGGTTCAAAACAACTGTCAAAACTCTGTCACAGCTGAGTCAGCCACTGTTGGCCAGTCTTATCTTCAAACCACTGATTCACCCAGCCAATTCACTGCTCAATCATCTGTTGACAAGAGTCAATCATCTGTTGACAAAAGTCAGTCCAATCTTACACCACTTGGACCCATTCCTCCACCTCCATTTCAAACATCTGTTGCCTCTTCAGAAGTGCCAACAGATGTTATGTCAACAGAGTCTCCAAACCTCTGTCCTTCACCACAAAATGCCATCATACCATATCAGGGAGATTTAATCTACCTAAGAGCTCATCCACCAGATCAAATCATTGGCAACATCAGAGAAGGTGTGCTCACAAGGAGCCAATCTTCAAACATCTGTCTTTTTGCAGGCTTTCTATCCCTTACACAACCTGTCAAGTACCAAGAGGCACTGAAAGACAACAGTTGGGTAGAAGCCATGCAAGAAGAACTCCTTCAGTTTAAAAGACAACAAGTATGGGAACTTGTACCACTGCCTAAGGATGTCTGTCCTATTGGCACAAAGTGGGTCTTCAAAAACAAAACTGATGAAAGGGGTATAGTTGTCAAGAACAAAGCCAGGTTAGTGGTTCAAGGCTTCAGACAAGAAGAGGGTATTGACTATGATGAAACCTTTGCCCCTGTAGCAAGGCTAGAGGCAATCAGACTTTTCTTAGCCTTTGCTGTCAACCACAACATTAAGGTGTTTCAGATGGACATCAAGTGTGCCTTCCTATATGGCAAAATTCAGGAGGAGGTCTATGTATGTCAACCACCTGGTTTTGAAGACACATTCCATCCTGATCATGTCTACAAGCTTAACAAAGCATTGTATGGACTCAAACAAGCACCAAGAGCCTGGTATGAAACTCTCTCTACTTTTCTCTTATCCATTGGTTTCACTAGAGGTAAAATTGACAAAACCTTGTTTTTAAAATGGAAAGGAAAAGACTTAATGATTGTTCAAATATATGTGGATGACATCATTTTTGGATCCACATGTAATAAAATGTGTGAGGAGTTTAGGGAACTCATGACAGCAGAGTTTGAAATGAGTGCTATGGGTGAACTTCAGTGCTTTCTTGGTCTCCAAGTAAAGCAACTGCAAAATGGTACTTTCATTCATCAAAACAAGTATGTGAAAAACTTGTTAACAAAATTTGAGATGAATGATTGTAAGCCATGTAGTACACCCATGAGCACTGTCAAGCCACTCACTGATGATGAAAAGGATGAACTTGTTGATCAGACACATTATAGATGCATGATTGGGTCTTTATTGTACTTAACAGCATCCAGGCCAGACATTATGTTTGCAACCTGTGTGTGTGCTAGGTCTCAGGCTTCTCCTAGAAAGTCTAACCTTATTGCTGTGAAAAGGATCTTCAGATACCTAAAAGGTGCTCCCACACTTGGTATCTGGTATCCTGCTAATGGAAACATTGAGCTTTCAGGTTATTCAGATAGTGATTTTGCTGGCTGCCATACCACAAGGAAGTCCACATCAGGAGGGTGCCAGTTTCTAGGGAATGCCTTAGTCTCTTGGCAAAGCAAAAAACAAGCAGCTGTTTCAACATCCACTGCTGAAGCTGAATACATTGCTGCTGCAAGCTGTACAGCCCAACTTATGTGGCTTCAGAATCAACTACTGGATTTTGGGATAACTGCACTTAGGACTCCACTCATGTTGGATAGTCAAGCTGCTGAAAATATCATCAAAAATCCAGTCTCCCATTCAACCACCAAGCACATAGATATCAGACATCATTTTGTCAGGGATAGCTATGAAAAAGAGGTTGGCAACAGAGGTTTAACAAAACAGCTGTCTGCCACCAGATGTTTCAACCATCAGATGTTTGCCACATCAGCGGTTTCACCAGAGCCTATAAAACCCTGTTCTTTCCCCCAACAGCAGTTTTACTGTCTCATTGTATTCAAAATACTAAAAACCGCTCTCGTCTTCCTCATAACCCTCAATCAAAAATCCTTGCTTTCATAATCAAAATCCATTAAAATGGAACTCCAAACAAAAGCCACTCACAATTTCCTTCCATATTTGGTTAAAACCGAAGACAACACACCATTCCATTCCACCATCGACATCATCAATAATTCAAAATATAAAAATGTTCTTATTGCTGATGCCCCCATTCACCTGGAAACACTCCAAGAATTCTGGGCAACTGCTGAGGTTTTATACCATGACAAAAAGCCTACGTCCATAATTTCTAAAATTGGAGCCACCAGTATCACCATAACCCCTGAGGTCATATCCACTACCTTCTCACTGAACGACCTGTCAGGTATGGAAACTTTTCCAAAAACAGAGCTTCACACTGAGTTTCAAGAGAGGGGGTATGATGGTCAAATGACTGGTTCCACACTATACAAAAAGTTTTTCCCACCAGTCATGAAATTTTTCTTCCATACCCTCCTCCTCTGTGCCTCTGCCAAGACTACATCCTTCAATGAAATCCCATTGAGGATACAATACTTGGGATATGCTATGTTGTCAGACTCTGACTTCAACCTATCTCAGGGATTGTTTTCAGACTTGGTATCAAATGTGAAAGCCATAAAATCTGGCTCAAACAATGCATTTCTGCTCTACCCTAGAATTCTAAGTGTAATTCTACAAAAGCTTTTACCTGAAAAGGATTTTCAAAAGGGAGAGTCATTTAAAATGAAAAGTCTAACTGATGAAACTTTTACTAGAATGCTGGGTTCTTCAACCCAAGAAAAAGCACAAAAAGTTCAAAAAGTTTCCAAAACACAACCAAAGAGGACAAAGACAACAACTGTTGTTGAAACCTCTGTTGGTGAGCCCACTGCTCCTGGTGATCATGGCACTTCATCCAGTGCTGTGAAACCCACACCAGCCACCAAAAGAAAACGTCCATCCACCAAAACAACCACCAAAACCAAAAAGGGACTTCTGGAAGATGAGATACCAGAAGCTAACCC
Source organism: Ambrosia artemisiifolia (assembly GCA_032199755.1). Lineage (NCBI taxonomy): Eukaryota > Viridiplantae > Streptophyta > Magnoliopsida > Asterales > Asteraceae > Ambrosia > Ambrosia artemisiifolia. The sequence continues at coordinate 26,859,023 of CM063526.1, read as the reverse complement.
TGTTGCATCACCAAAGCAACATGAAACCACTGTTGTTACTTCCTCACAACAGTTGGAGATATCTCAACCCAAGCAAACTCCTCAAGCTTCCTCACAAAAGGAACTTGTTGTAAGCCAAAGGGAACCTCAAACTGAGGCATATGAGTCACTTGATCATATGTTTACAAGCCCATCTCCCAGGGCTAATCAGCTTCTTACTCCACCTACATCACCACCACATGTCCCACAAACAATGCAACCCCTGTTTGAGGCTATTGATAAAACTCAGGACAACCCCAGTTCCTCTCAATCACCTATCACTGAGAGTATGCCACTACCAGTGACTGGGACTGAGGAAAATCAATCAGCCATCCCACAAACAGATGAGGAGGTTATACTCCCAGAAGTACATGTTACTTCTGATGAGGTTTCAAGAGAAGCAGCCACTACTGCTGTTGAGACCATTGTCTCACAGCAGGACAGTGGTTACATTGCTAAGACTTCCTTGAAGGCAACAACTGCTGAAGACACAATTGTGTCTCCAAAAACAGTTGGAAGTCCCCAGAACCAAGACCAAGGGGCAGCAGGTTCTTATTCTATGGACTCACCTCCTAGGACTGAACCAGCTAAAACTACCCCTGGTAGGGACTCAGCTGATCCTATTAATTTGGGTGATGAGTCAAAACTACAAGAATTGACGGTTAAAGTTCAAAACCTTGAATCCTCTGTTGCGGACATCAAATCTGATGTCAAGTCAATATTGGAAACACTGAATAACTTTACAAAGAGTCAACCATCAACTGCTGATGTTGCTAATGAGCTATGGAAATCTGTTTCCCCCATCATCATAGCTCATCGAAAATTAGCAGATCAGACCCAGGAAACCTACATGACTTTGATCAGAAACATGGTTGATGCCAGATTCAATGATACAAAGGCTGATATCAAGGTGATCAAAGACCATTTGCTGAAGACCACTGGCTCTGCCCCTACCACAATTCTCAGAGATGAAGATGATGATGAGTTCACTGCTGATGATGCCAAAAAGGGGGAGAGTGGCAGAGATAGGCTACCAAAACTAAAAACACAAAAAGGGAAGAAGCCAACTGCTGACAAACCAGGGTCACCCAAATCAGCTCCACAAACACAACAACCAAATGTTCAGTTCCCTGTCTCTGAACCAGCTCCAGCATCAAAGGCAAAAGAAGTTGACACTTCAGCTAATGAAAGAGCTGAAAAGGCTGCTGAAGACAAAATGAAAAGGGCTGACACATTGGAGGTAAAGGCAGAGAGGTTGGTACAACTGAAAAAGGAACAGCAACAGGAAGTGGAAGATGTGAGCACTTCAAAGAGAAGGAAAATGCCAGCCAAACACACTAGAAAACCACCTTCCAAATTAACTGCTGAAACTCCTGTTGTACAAACACCTGTTACCACAACCACTGCTCCACAAACCACTGCCACCACAACCTCTGTTACCCAAACCACTGCACCTAAAACAACTGAAACTAAAACCACTGCTAAAACATCTGCACAACCCAAACCAGTAACCAAACCAGTCACTAAACCAACCACAACTCAACCAACTCCCAAACCTACTCCAACACACACCACTACCAAACCTACTTCAACACAACCTAAAACCCAAACAACTGCTGGTTCCACAAAAGGACCAACAGATGTTTCTCAATCCACTGCTACATCCTCATCCTCACCCAAAATCTTGTATAGCAGAAAAAGGAAATCCACCTTTGTTATACAAGATGAAAACATCCATAACACACCACCTAACACCCCAATCTCATCCACACCAGTCAATGCCATTCCACTCTCATCTTACTCACCACACACTGACCAATTCAGGTCACACAGACCACCATCAACCATCACCCCATTGGCTGAGAAGTATCCCCTTGAGTTGGATTTAATCAAGGGGGAACTTCAATCCTTCTATAATACTGATCAGCCATCAGAAAGATCCTTCCCATCTCTTAAAGGCTTCCCTGTTCCACCTAATCTAGACACATATCTCAAATACAAGGGTGAACAGGCTGATGCTGTCATCAAAGAGAAGTGCAAAGGGAAGGATGACAGGACTGCTCAGGGCATCCATTCAGCAGAGCTTAGCAAACTCAGAAGGATTGAAGACTATGCTAAGACCCTGAGCAACTCCATGTCAACCATGCCTCTCAGCAGACACTTGGAGATGGAAGTAAGGGATTCACTGCTGGAACAGATCTTGGCATCCAAGCCTTATAAAGCAACAAAGAATCAATTTACAGGCTGGACCACACATGCTCTAAGAGAAGAACTAATCAGAATAGAGAACATGGCCAAGAATCCTCCTGCTAAGGTCTCTGCTCCTGATTTCAAAAAGGGGAGAGATGAAGCTAGAGCCTTGAAATTCAGAAGAATGAGACAAGAGCTTGTAGCTGCTAAGTATGGAGAGATGAAATCTGTTGCCAGATGGTCAGAGATCAGGCTAATTGAGACATATAAAAAGCTTGAACAAGAAAGAAAGACCAATCCTGATCTTCCAAGAAAACCAGTGTATGATGATGCTCCCAAGAAACCTTCTCAGGCCTTCACATTAGACAGTTTACTGGAAACTTCAGATCTTACCATTGCTGCTAGAAGACAATTTAAGAAGCAAAAAGAAATGACTGAAGAAGAAACAAGACAGTTCACTGATACTTATGTGAAAGAGGGGATCTTGAACCAAATCAGATCTTTTTCTGATCCTGTGTCAGACAGGCTCAGAGAACTCATTGGAAGGCCACCATCACCAAACTCATCCAAAATAAAGATGCATCCCAGTCACTCCTCTGATTCTAAAATTCTAAAATGGAAGTCTGATAAAGAGACCCATGAATTGACATTGCTCAGATCAGATGGTAGTGTTCAGAAGTTGAGCATGGATGAGGCACCTGGCCTAAGTGCTGAAGATCTCCAGTCACTTCTAAACTTGACACTGGATAGAGATGCTGAAGACCTCTTCTCTCTGCACTTTGAATTGCAACTAAAAGGGCAAATTAGAGAAAGTCTGATGAGGAATAAAGATCAAGAATAAAGCAGAGTTTTGGCATCATCTGTTCTAGGGGGAGATTGTTGGGTCTGCTGACCTGGAAAAGAACAGATGATTGAAAGCCAAAATACACTAAGTGTTGATCCAGTATAAATAACAGAGTTTACAAGAAAGCTTCCTCCAAAGAACTGCTGACTCCAAACTGCTGATGCTTAAACAACTGATACAAGACAACTGCTGCTGATGAAAGGTCTGATGAAGAAAGTCTGAAGAGCAAAAGTCTGATAAAGAACAAGTGCTGATCAAGATCTGAAGAACAAAGGACTGTTGAACCAACAGCACTTTGGTTCAACAGTTGTTAAGAAGACATCAGAGTTTGTAGCTTAACAGAGTTTCCCTTCAGTAGTTTCAATGTAACAGTAGTTTATTGTTTATCAGATGTTGTAGTTTGTTAGTCAGTTAGGGGTCGCTTTCTAGGTGACGTCAGCTAAGTGATCATCAGAGGTTTGTACTTGTCTATAAATAGAACAGTACTTGTACTGTTCTATTGGTCACTCGTCATTCTCTCTAAGACAAACAAACTCTGAGTGATCAGGCTGAGGGGGAGTTATAATTGTACCTTTGTAATCTTTCAACTTTAATGAAAGCTTTCGATTGATAACAATTATTCTCTATGTTTTGATTATTCTTTATTCCGCTGCACTTTCCATTTATACTTCATTCATATTACATCATTAATCAAAACAATCCAATACTCAGATCCTAACAGAAAAGTGTCTTCATGTCTAGTAGATATCATTATTTATCATAGCATGAGCAAGAATAATATACACAGTGGATTCTTTGACAACAGGGCCAAAGGTATGATGATAGTCAAGACCCGGTATTTGAGTAAAGCCTTGAGCGACTAAACGGGCTTTGAAATGCTCCACCGAACCATAAGACTTACTTAGATCCAAAAATATTTACATTTGCAGGTCGTGGAACTAGAGTCTATGTTTTGTTATTTGTTAAAGCATCCATCTCTTCATCCACCTCCTTTACCCATTTTGAATGCTTAGAAGCTGAAGTGTACCCATTTTGATCTTTCATTGCAAAAAGAGCAGAATGAAGTGAACTGTGTCTAGTGAACGTAAGGTTCGCATGATCTTTAACTTTGAAAATGTCATATTCGACCGGGTTTGCATTGGGTGGTGGGATGGTTGGGAATGAGTGGTAGGTTGTTCAAGGTTCTCAGGTTGTACATGTGTAGATATAGGGTGGTCAGAGTGGTGTGGGTCTTGGGTTGGGTAGTTTTCATTTGGGGCAGAATGTTGGGCTTGGCTGAGTGACTTACGGTTAGAGCAGAATGTACAGTGAGTTAGGTGGTTGGGTTTGGGTTGGGTGGTTCGCGGGTGAGGCAGGTGGTTGGGATTAAGTTATCTGGGTTACGGATAAGGGAGGATGGGTCAGAAAAATTGGACAGGGATTGTTTTTAGGAGTGGGTATAGGTTGGGTATTAATGGTAGATGGGTTAGTGTGGCTGTGTAAGGAGTTTGAGTAATAGGTATGGTTTCATCAAAATTGGCAAAAGTTAAAAATGTTTCATCAATATTAGGGGTGTGGCCACAAAATGGAAAAACCGCTTCATCAAATTGAGCATGACGAGTGGTATAAACTCATGATGTAGACTGGTTTAAACAACGAAAACCTTTGTATTGCGGACAATATCCAAGAAAAATGCAAAAAGCACTTCATGGAGAGAGCTTGTTTGGAGCATAATCACGCAGCTATGGAAAAACTCTACAACCAAAGATCTTGATTGCATAAGACGGTACCTGATGAAAAAGTAGTTCATAAGGTGACTTGTTGTCAAGCAGCAGGGTAGGTAGGCGATTTATGATATATGTGGCAGCATAAACGCATCGGTCCACTATTTTGTCGGTGCATGAGCATTAAAAATCATGGCTAGCCCTGTTTTCGTAATATGCCAATGTTTACGTTCTGCTCTACTGTTTTGCTCTGGTGATGTGCCAAGATTTACACGTATTTTACATGTGCATTTACACTCCTTTTTGCAACAAACTCGTGCTTTTATCAAGAGTTTATCATGTTTAATCCTTCCTATTTGATAATTGCAGGTTTTGGGTGTCGAGGAGTGAAAAGGGGAGAAAGACGGCACAAAAAATGGAGGATTGAAGACTTAGAGAGCAGCATCAGATGTTGCACGAACGTGCACTGGTTCCTGGTCAACAAATCAACGATTCATGGTCAACAGAAGGGAAAATTCAACATGCACGGGTGTGCTCAAGGGGTGCACGACCATGCACCACCCAAAACCTGCACCACAAGGCTCAGCAGACCAAAACTGACAAAACCAATTAGCCAAGTGGACAAGCACGGCCGTGCTCATAGGTGAGCACGGCTGTGCTCCTCAGCAAACCAGACAGAATCTGCCAGCTTGCCTCCATTTCTCATTTTGGCATCCTTTTCTATCCATTCTACCCAACACTTCTAATGGAAACACTTCTTTTCTCCCACCAAGGGGGCTTTCTAGGCCCCATAAATACTCATTGTAGCCTACCCTCAAGAGAGAAATCCTAACACCCATAGAAATCTTTATCCAACCCTCACCATGATTTCTTATAAAATCCGCTTTTCTGACTTTGTTGTAATGCCAATTCTTGGCTAAATTTCTAGGATGACGGCTATTTTGGTATGATTTATATAGTTTATTTTTAGTTTAAGTGGTGTTTTGTGCTCTTGGAAATTCTTTCTACTCTTTCTTTGTTTGATGAACTAACCAATTCATCAACTTAGTATTTGGTCTTGTGGGTGTTTTGGTAGGAAGTGGAGGGATTTATGAGTGTACATGTGGCATGTAAAACCTGTGCACTTGTAAGCTAGCCATTAACTCGACGTGTAGTAATTAGCCCATTTGTGTTTTAGAAATACTCACACTTTTTGGACGATCCTCAACTATCAAAACTTCACTTAGGGTCAGTACGATCTATATACTTGGCCTTGTGATAAGCCAAGATTTGGTTGAACAACTTAGCTACATGGTCTATGTGTTAGCTTTGGCGCAAACCAAAGATTGGTGAACTCGTGTTAGAAGTAAACGATCTTTATTTACTTCTATTATTATATTGCCGCACAATTAATAATAGATCAATCACTTTTTGGTAAATTAATTATTTCAAGTAACGGATGAGCGTATGCAGGAGGCTGTATCGCCTTTACCATATCAAGTGGTAGCTTGTTAACTGCTCCGGTCGTTGGCAAGTTATTCACAAAAGAGTAGAGTAGTTGGATGTCAATATCACAACTTTGGGAGGTGTGTTTTTTGGGGTTGGCGCCACAATCTTGGGTGATATGCCCCTCATAGTTGATAGGTGAGCTTACCGGGATGGGAAACCCTTACAATAACAACCAAGAACATAAATCATTTTGAAGTTATAGCGGGAGACATAATTTTGACACATCACTTAGCTAGATATTTACTATTAGTTCATACCAAGACAAAGTCGGATCCCAAAGCAACACTTTCGTTTGGTTATTGGTCACGCTCTCGGCTAGTTTTGTTATCTTTATTCTTATAAACTTTACTTAATAACTTAAAGTTGAATAATAAAATTCGTGCCTTTGGATTCGGTACTTGCTCTCTCTATAGTACACTCGATAGGTACACTTGCCATTTTTGTGAGTTTTAGATCATTAAGCAACTATCATTGTATTTACAAATTTAAAACTTGGTAGCGTTTTGGTAGAACTCCACTCTTGTTAAGTCTTAAAAACACAAAGCTTTAAAGGTCTTATAGGTGTCTTTTAAAACTCACTAAAACACACACATTAAGTTTTTAGCGTCGTTGCCGAGGACACGATGTTTTTAGGGAAATGTTTTAAGTTACTTATATAACTATTTTGTTTGGTTTTTTTTTTTATCTTGCAGGATGGATCATCAAGATAACCAAAATCAACTTGTTCATAACTAATAAGGCTTTAAGTAGGCCAATAGCATGCACAAGAGTTAACCTATTTGGCATTAATGTTCAAGTTTTGGTCATATATCTACAACACCTTCAAAATACATAGCAACTATGCAATGTTTTGAATTATGTGTAGCTCTTTCTCTTACACTTCTGATTATGAATTGTTAAGAGAATAATTTTCTGGGTATTAGTTTTTATTCACTTATGTTTTGTTAGTACAGGAACCGCAACTCACAGCTAGTGAACCATTTGATGTTTATAAGAAGCGATTCTCCCTTTAACAAATAATCTCCTGCTCTTGCATTAAGTTTATATATTTTCATTAATAGTGTATTTTCACTTAATTTGAAATAAAAAGTTTCCATTGTTTGATTTATCTCCCGACCCCAAATTCCATTGTTTGGAGTCTGATTGTGGGTTTAGCAATTTTGATTGATTTTGTTTCCTTTGTAAAAACACATGAATCTTCAAAAAAAGGCTTGATGCAATGGTGTTGGGTAGTAATTCAATTGTATCTTATCTCAATATATCGTTTTATGATTCTTAAATCTTCGTTGCTAGTTATTTAATATTTCATTTATTCAATCCATGTAATACATGGGTTTAACTCAGTACAAAATAAAGTTATGTTATTCAAATCTTTATCTTGATCATCCTCTGATTTTGTAAGTTATTCTCAACGAGTCGACACCATAAAGATCCTCATTATTTTAACTTAATCTCCAAACAATGTTGGTTGTCGCTCATATTCTCATCTGCGCGATGAATCATAAGCTCTGATGATGATCATCCTTTTAAATATTGTAGTACTCAAATATATTGTGAAACATTTTGCAAATCTCATATAAAGCGCGATGTCAATCTTGTGCGTTGTGGTTTTCTTCGTGGTTGTTCATTGTCTATTAAAATAGTTGAAGCAAAATAGTTGAAGCATGTGACTTGGTGTGTTATAAAGTTTATGAAAGAGATATTTTAGAATTTGTAAAACAACATATGAGTCATGTCAATGAAACATGATATGAGGAGAGGTACTTGTCTATTTAGAATCATAGCCAAAGAATAGTAACCATGTAATAATCTAGCACCCCCTATAAGCTAAAATGTTTGTAGAGATATGAAGCTTTAAGCAAAGATAGATACACTAGATCAACACTAATGTCTTGGAACATGATATGAGGAGAGGTCCTTATGTTCTGAAGGCAACTTTTCACAATCAATACAATCATCACAAACTACTAGTTCGGATATGGTATGCCCAAGTATGAACATGAATTGGTGCAGCTAGCGAAATAATCCTTTAGGGTCACACAAAAAATAACACAATTACTCAAATCGTTTAAAGGAGTTTAAACGTCCAAGTGAAGCACACCTAGGGGATATAATAATTGAAATAATAATCGATTATTATCATAATCGATTATTATCATAGAGAAAGTATAGGATACAAAGTATCCTTAACGTGAAAGGTGTAGGGAAGCCACCAGGGAATGACACGTGGAAAACCATAGTTAAGTTGTCTAACCTAAACCTGGTTGATTAGAAGGGTAATTTAGTCCTTGTATTTTTTCCTTAATCTGAGATCTAATCAAACCCAGTTCTATTCACGAATCAAATCACCTTTCAATTATAATTTAAAATTATTAAATTTCAAATGCAGGATTCAATTCATGATCAATTAACTTTTTTCGATCATGAATTCATGATTCAGTTAACAATTATTTTATACGATTATAACCATGCTCTGTTTTTTTAGCCGATCAATTTTTTTTTTGTTTTAATGATTGATTACGAGTTAAGATCATATGTTTGATTTAGTTTTATATCTTGATTATATGTTGTTAATCAAAATCAATAATCGTGGATGTATTTTTATAGATAGAAATAGGTGGATGATGAAATTTGATTATCAGTAATGGTATGTTGAAGAAGAAGAGGCATAGCGTGCGTTTATAGTGATTCTTGTGTTTTTAACGTGCATTTATGTAAATCAGTATCTGGTATCATAGTTGTTTTGTGAGTGCGTTTAAGAATCATAAATGTGCGTCTAACAAAACTTTATACGTGCGTTTATAGTTAATCATGTTTTTCAACGTGCGTTTATGTAAATGAGTCTCTGGTGGCATTGTTTTTGTAAGGGCGTTTAAGAATTATACAAGTGCTTATTTACAAGCATGGTTGTGATCAGGAATGAGCATGGTTATGCTTGGGTGCGGCATGATGTGGCATGATCGTGCTTATTTACAAGCATGGTTGTGCTTAGGAATGAGCATAGATATGTTTAAATACATGCTTTTAAAGGTGCGTTCTAATTTTTCAAATGTGTGTTTAAATGTTGGTGTGCGTGCGTTTAAATTTTTGTAAGTGCGTTTAAAAGTCTCTGTTTTCACCAACTTTGTCTTCTTCGTCTGCAACTTATTTTTAACCTAATTTTTATGTTTAATCATACTTATTGAAACAAAATCGAAAGTATTTGATAACTATTACGAGCGTTTATTCATAATTGTATGTTTTTCGTATGATTTAATCGTCCCAGTGTAAATCTCTGTTTTCCTAATTTTTTCGTTTTCATTCATTGTAATCGAATGTTTTTTGTTATTTTGATTGTGTAATTATTCTGAACGTGTAATCTAACTGAAACGATGAAAAATCAGGGTTCGAATTAGGTCTGTTGTTTCGATTTGAAATTTTTTAACGTTTTTTTTCCTAATTTACCCCTGGTTAGATTAACCCAAATATGATTAGGGTTGTTAACTACCATCTTGCCACTGTCTTAATCTAATGGCTGAGAATGCTTCATACGCTTTGTACGTTATGAAGCTTTATACGTTATCTCTTCCCAACGATGATAATTGTTTTGACAAGTGATTTAAATTTTTTTTTTGAATATTTAATGTGATTGAATGGTAAGAATGACAAAAATACAATATTTTAAATAATAATAATAAACAATTGGTGGTATTAAAAACCAAAGTTAATGCCCAATTCAAGGATTATTATTTTAAATATTAACTTCACAAAATTTATACATGAGAGGTTGATGTTCATTTTTTGTAATACACATCTTGATGATTGTATATGTTAAAAAATACATTATATATTACCGGAGGGAAACCCGCGCTACGCAGCGGGACTGTAAATATTTGTAGCATTCTAATACTAATCACAACTCGATATTGATTTAAATTTAAATTGAGATATAGTTAAAAATAAGCACATCGAAGTAGTATGCTTTGAATTTATAGAATATCGGGTTTTTAAAAGTTGTAAAAGGAAAACACGGTACATCCCTAAAATTAATTAGCATCTTCTAGCCCAAATCGCCAGAAACCAATATGTGAGATTAATTTTTTTACTCAGATTATTATAATGTTAATTATACTATTAAACATCCATTTATAAGGGCTTATTATTAAAATAAGCACAAAAGCCAAGTTAGTTTCTAACTACCGTCTTTTTGTCAAATTGTAAACCAGACATTAGATCGGACTGGACCGGTATGAGCCATGGTCCACGATCTAAACCGGGTGCTGCCACACCTTCGACTACCACCGCAGACTGAATTTCCGATGGAAATTGCAGAGAAATAGAGAGAGGGTTGAAAAGTACGAAGGTTGTTTGGTAGTGTGGGTTTTGGGTTTCAAACTCAGTTGTTGTCGATCAGTTACGAATTGCTAATCAAATGGGTTTAACGATAATTCAATTGTAATAACTGTGTCGAATCTGAGTGGTTGGTTACGATGGCAGCCATTTCATCCGTTATTTTTTCTTGTCGATATGCAGGACGGTCTTTGAAGAATTGGCCATATATAGTTTTTTTTATAAATTTAATGAATTATCTAAAATGCTTCTTCAATTCAAACAAAAAATATAATGTTATAGAAATGAAATGAATTGATATTTCAATTAATATCATCTTGGTCAAGTAGTCATATTAGTAATCTACTATTAATCAATAGAGATTTAATTGTTTTATTAAATGTGTCTTGACAACTTAATAAGATTATAAGGGGTTGATTTAGAAGTTGGGGAGTTTAATTAGCACGACCCTTATAATTTTGTCCTTGTAAATGAATATTAAATTATTATTTTACCTATCCAGAACCCATTATCTCTACTACATTATAAAGAGGGAGCAATGGGCAAAGATGTCTAACTTGGCAAAGTTAAGATGGCATCCCAAGAGTCTCAAGTGTAATCCTCAAATTTTTATCCAATATCTTCCATTTATACCCTTTTATACTAATTATAAAGAGGGAGCAATGGGCAAAAATGTCTAACTTGGCAAAGTTAAGATGGCATCCCAAGAGTCTCAAGTGTAATCCTCAAATTTTTATCCAATATCTTCCATTTATACCCTTTTGTACTACCTTTGATAGCAATTGTACATTATAAAGAGGTAGCAATGGGCAAAGATGTCTAACTTGGCAAAGTTAAGATGGCATCCCAAGAGCCTCAAGTGTAATTCTCAAATTTTTATCCAATATCTTCCATTTATACCCTTTTGTACTACCTTTGATAGCAATTGTACAAAATAATAATGCAACTTATTACACACAATCCCCTCTATCCATCTCAAAATGTAACCCCCTTCATAACACTCAATAAAATCCCCCAATAAATTGAACTAAGTAAACCCCTAATAAGTTGAACCAAATCATTAATCATTCGTAACCCCCAATAAACTAATGAGATTGATTATGAAACACCAGAGGTTACAATTGAAACCTCATTTATACCCCTCAATCCTCTTGTATTTTTAATTGCCAAATATAAAGGGACACCAAAACTGGAAGAAATTGACAGGAGAATTCCTTACTTTTCCGGTAGGTGGAACTCAATTTATGTATGGTGCTCTACACTGTATTGGCATGTTACAACATGTAATTAAGTAATGGAAAACTTTTGTTTTGATTTGGGTACATGTTACAACATGTAATTAAAAGCGCCACTAATATCATTGAGTTATATATTGGTTTTAGATAATAAAGATATTGGAAACAAGCCTATGTTGATATATTCTAGCCGATCCGGAACACTGTTTTATGTCCGATGTACTTTGGGTTTTAAGATTTTTTCCATCGGTATGTATGAACATCGATTGTAAGGAAGTGCTCACCGAGTTTAGGCCTGGTTAACAAACATGGAATTGATACTATTGTTTAAGTAGTTTTATATAATAGAGATTATGGAGTTTATTGTCAGCTATCATTTGGTTTGTTGGTTTCCATTTATATCATTTTCGTTGTTGATATATTTCTATAATTCTTTCTTCGTGCACTTACTATAGAAGTCATAATAATACTCCAAGAAGTTTTCATGAGATGCTGGAATGCCTCGTAATATGCTTTGTTAGTAACTTGGAAAGACCAAGCCTTTGATTAACTTGTGCTCGATATCTTCAAAAGCTTAAAACTCGGTATTGACTAACAAAATCAAAGAAAGAACAGACCAAAATGCAATGGTGCCAGCTATGTTTGGTGAAGTTTGTAGTTACAATCTATCTTTTGGTGTACAGTTCGAATCTATTGGTTATAAATAGCGTACGCTTCACTAAACAAACAATGCGGCTGATTTAGAAAATAAATGATAATATTTATGCACTCATTAACGATCATATTTTATATAGGATGCTATTTGATATCTCTGAGGCTTGACTATTTACTACACTTCAGTCTATAGTGAAGTCAAGTGCATTTTAATATGCAAATACTATTTCATCTTATTTTATTTTATGTTATTTAACAAATATCAATCAATTTGGTAATTTATATGGTTAGATTTGATTACTAATCTGTTTGGTGCATCTTGTTTAGTTTAAACAGCAGTACATGTATGGGTTCACTTTCTATAGCATACTGATACCATTTATTTTGGTATATACTTAACTGATTTATCTCCCATATATTTGTTACGATGAAATGATTGACAAACTAACATAACGAGAACAACGACGCAAATCGAGACTATGCCGCATCTGATTTATAGTCAGCTTATGCTTCATTTTTTATACAATTAACATTTGATCATTGTCGTAACGACTTTAGAAAATATTGTGCCCCCGTCGCAACGCGGTCGTCAAAACAACTATTTATTATATATTCTTGACTTTTGTGAAAACTCATTTGCTAAGATTCAACTACGAATCTTCAATATATATAACACATATATAACCAACTTAATTAGTAAACAACTTACATAAACTCTCCTACGAAACGAGCGCAAAAATACAAATTACACACCCGCGGCAACGCGCGGGATTTCATACTAGTATAGTAGTATAGATCTGTTAGTATAATACATGAGTTTATTCAACCGTACATTATATGTTTTTTATAAACATAACTTTTTTATAATTAATTAAATAATATTATATTTATCAATCCCTGTAATACATGAAATTGTAACCAGACCTAATCAATCAATAAATATACTACGAATTCATATATTTTTTTATGTAAATATTACTAAGATTGGTAATTAAGTTGAAAAGAATCTATGATCCAAACCAATAAAAGTGTTAGTTTATGTGTGTTGATTTATTTTTTTTACTTAAAGCTCTTTTACACACATTTGCCAATAAATTTATAAGGATCTATTAACCCCCTTAGGTCTCTACATAGTGGATATTAAAAATGCAGATATGGTATTTTTATATATTACATACTATTAATAATACAAAGGATTTAAACAGTAATTTATGGTATACTTGTAATTTTCTATTATTTGTGTCCCTTCATTTACACGAGTTATATTATCATCTACACACGTGTTCTGTTGCCTTTACCTTGAAGACACGCGTCCTCTTTTTCCCCTTGATATGTTGTTTTTCTCCCTGATGACACAAGGCGTAAGATTATTATCTCCACTGCTTTCTCTTTAGCTATCCACCGTCCAAGCCGGTGCTCCACCTCCGTCGCTCAACCTCTGCTCCACCCCTGTCGCTCATCCTCGAACCGCTGCAACAAACTCAATGAGCAGTGTTGTGCAACTTGTCTTCTTTGAGGTCTGTACACGCGTATCAGGACACGCGTGTTTCATTTGATGTATACAAATATACCTAGAGAGAGTTGGCAAAGAAGGCGATGAAAAAGAAACCAAAGAGCCGGCCATGGTGCATGGTCACGATGTTGATGGTTTTGGGGCTGGCAGATTGGGGTTTTGAAGCGAAAAGAGAGAGGGAGCACCGATAATGGAACTGTGGTGGTAGCAACGTTTCCGGCGGCGGCTAGGGTTTAAGGCATACGAAGATGCCAGGTTCGGTTCCGTACGCGTCCGATTAGCGGCCCACCTCTAAGTCTTTCGTGGCCTCTTAAGTCTTTCGTTTTGTTACACTACCTTCTTGAGAGGACAGGAAAGATGAAGCAAAAGATCTCAAACCACAATGTATTTGAGGTATCAATTTCAAAGTTGTAATGAAAATTAGCTTATTTCTTTATCAAATAATAAGATGTGCAGGTTTCATCTGCCTCCTCCTTACGCTGGTCCTATGCAACCTACCACAAACTTAGAGTATTTCTTTTATCTATTTTTATTGATGTTTATATTTCCTAGATTAATAGTATATGAGGTTTGTTTGTTTTATGTCAGATGAAGGCCTAGAAATACGGAGGAGACAGAGCTGTAGTACCAAACATGTTGCATTGGAAACGAGTGAGGAACTTGATCTGCACACTAGAGCATTGTATGTCACTTTTTATGTAGCTTATTACGGGTTTATATAATGCAAGATCAATAATACTAAAAACTTCCTACTCTGCTCTGCTCTTCTTGACATGCAGGAAGATCCTGATGAACATGTGGATTAACAAATTCCCAACTCAAGGTGACGCCTTTTAATTAACTTGCACAATTTTTACTTTGAAAAAAATCAAAATTAAGTGTGTATTTGTGTTGAATCACTTTTTATTTATATGAGTTTTAGATATTATTGCAGAATGGAAGTACAAGTTATGCATGCCAAAAATCAGGTTTGATTCCATTGATTGCCAATTAACTTTATTAAGAGCTCGATTTTTCGTGTCGTTTGCATTCCTGATATGAACATTGGCCTGCTGACAAGCTTCGACTCACCAATAACGCCATTCAGGTTGTACCAGATTTAATTTAGAGGGGTTTGCAAGGTGTTTAACGCTTCTAATATGCTTCCTGCTGTAGCTGCTAAAGCAATTGATGGATGGTTCCCTGGACTAGCTGATACAATTGAGAAATCAGATAAGGTACAGGTTGAAACTGTTGTTGCCTCCCCATTTCTGTTACGATGTTAAGGAATATGTGTGAGGCCGATTTGTGATCTATTTGTAATAAGTCAAATAGTTATGCATATGCCGTTAATTATTGCCTTTCATGGTTGAAATTGTTGTTGCCGCCCCGTTTCTGTTAGGGTTCGCTCGAACTTCATAAATCCGTTTTTCCCCATTAAAATCGTTTTGAAAATGTTCATGAGGCTGAAAATTTTGGTTTTAATCTGTTTGTTTGCTGCGCATGTTGCTGTGTTGACATGAAATTGTGTTCATTACCTGCTACAATGTGTTTTTAGTCTCTGTTTGGTTTCATGGGGTTAAGGTGCTAAAACGGGTCAAGTATATGGTTAATTCCATATACTTGGCCTTAGGGTGGACGGTACCCTCCTAGATTTTGAACCGAGTACCCACTACCCGCTTGGGAACGCTACAGGTGACCTAGGTAGCGAGTTCCGAGTACTATAGCATGAGCTTTTATGTGTGCAATGATTTTTAATATTTTAATTGAAGTTCTCAAAAACAACAGGTGGAAATTGATTTGTTTTTAATTTAAATTGGGTATTTGCAAATCTTGATTATGGATATCTTTGAGAGCTCATGGGTCGTTCTGTGTAGGCTTCATAGGTGTTCAACTCCGTAGCACCATATCCAGGAAATATGGAGGTAAAAACAATAGAATTTGTATATAACTTGACGTTTTTGACAGTTAGTACAGTAGTGAAGTATCATGACTTTATTTATGCCTAAAAATTGAACACTTTAGGCAATTATATGAACGACTTCGTTTACTCTTTTTTATCATTTTTTCCCTCATCTCTTTCCTTATATCTTAATGTGAGGATAGACGAACAACCATTATATTGTCTTTTTTTTTTGGTATAATTGCGGTACAGGAAACAAAGAACAACTTTTGTTCATTGCTGAGTGAAGCAATTCGGTGCTAGCTATGGTTCAAGTCAACGCGTTATATGGAGGTGAAGAGCTTTTGTTCTTTTTTTATTTTTAAGTTTTCAGTTTGTAATTTCTTGAATCGTGTAAACACGGGTGTTTTATATAGTCTGTTAGGTCATGGGAATGATGGCAATGGATCTGTTCCTAGCCAGGGGACAATAGTTTTAGTTCAAGGTGCTGGAGGAATTTCTGCTGCTGCTGCTGCTGCAGCATTCTTAATCACAACTCCACTCGACACTATAAACACTCAACTACATGTACATCTTTTTTCCATGAGTACTGTAACTGAAACTATTGCCAATTTTGCCATATGGTTCAATGACGGAAATAGAAATATAAAGTTTGTGAGGTACGTTTGCTAAAAAGAAGTGAATTTTGTTCTCCTTAGGTCCCATAGATTACTTTCCATTTAGGATGTCTCTAGAAAATTGCGCATTGCAATATATCTTTCTTTTGAACTTTTATAGTTACAGTTACGTATTTTTCTTTGTCATCATTACGTCGCGGATATCGATTTTGGTTCAGAAGGTTCGCTTAGTTTTTGGTCATTGAAGGGTATTTCAGATATTTGACAAATACATTGTTCTAGAACCATGGGCCCTATCAAATAATGTAATCTCTGTGTGGCGTATGCTGTAAATTATGTGTGACAAATTAAAGGCGTCTTGACATATTGGGTAAGAGGTCAAAACGGGTAAATTTAGTACATACTGAAATGGGTCGGTTTGAGTTGATCTGCAAACATTTTTCATTACATTTTTAAAGATTTTTTTGACTCGGTTAATGTTTTAAATATATTTTTCAGAAGCTATATTATCATAGTTTTAATCACTTATTAAATAAAAGGATTAGAGCTCATTAATATTGTTTGTACAAGGTAATGGGACATGACAAGAGACCCAATACACGCCAACTTATCAAAACATTGATTACAGAAGATTGGCTGGAAAGGTTTTTATAAAGGAATTGGTCCAAGGTTTTTTAGCATGTCAGCATGGGGAACATCCATGATCCTTGCATACGAATATTTGAGTACGAACACTTTTCCTTATGCTGCATTTTTTTTTGTTTCATGTTAAAGTAATCATCAATATAAACATCATGGTAATGAAAACTAGACAATAATAATATGCAATCGAAGTCACTGGCATACGATGTTATTCCAAGGTAGATTTACATTATCAATATGCAGTATTCAAGGATTCAGTCCAATAAATAGCAAAATGTTCCATGGTGGTAGAGCGATAGAGGCTAAAATGTTGAACGCAATTTTGTGAAGCTCCATATGCCGGTTTTTCTTACATCTAGCAGAATGAGCGTGCTCAAAGTGCATACAAGACAGAAAGTTATGAATGTGAGTGCAATGGATAAAAAAAATAAGTGCAGCAGACATACATTGAACCTCATCTGCCACACCGAGCACGACTCCACCAACATCACCAATTGAAACATGAGGCACGACTCCACCAATAGGAACAACATGAGGCATGTCAGCAGAAAAACGATCTCTCTTTCCATCATGCGGTGTATCAACAAGGCATAGTTTTTTCATTACAACGCGGATACAAACATGTTATGTATTTCACTGTTTTCTTTAGTTTATTATGAATGTTGGTATCATGCGTTGTTTATGTTCAAATTATGCTGCTGAATAAACGCAACACAACTTATAACTATCGTAGCGCTTAAGTTTAGCGCATTTTGTTTATTATGAATTTTGGTATTATCATGTTGCTTCGCTTTATGCTTATGATACATCTGTTTTGCAACATTCACATCATACAATAGACAAAACTGTTTGATATCTCGATTCGATAACAACCATGCCCAACGGTTGCGCAACGCGCAACCTGGCAACCTACTAGTTTATTTAAATATATGAATTTTGTATATTTTTTCTAATCATGACCATCAAAAATTTGTATTTTGTAAATACAATATTTGAATTTGAAATCTAGATTATAACTTTGAATTTTGTTATATATAAACAAAAAAGATAACTAATGTTCAAAAACGGTTGATCTCATTCTTGTACATAGATGGGGTACCTTTTGACACCAAGAACGACCCCGTGAGCCCACCGATGCTAAAAAACTAAGGTTCGTTTCACTTTCGACTCAATTCATTAATTCAAAACCCATCAATGTTTAAACAACCACATAATTGTATAAATTTAGGAGAGTGACCTAAGTTCAATATATAGTTGTATATGCATGTTCAGAAACATAATAAAATTAGTTTAATAAATCATTATATAGTAAATAACTAAATACACATGATAGAATAACCAAAATGCACAGCATATGCTTGAACTCTTTTATTGCATTTTATTTACTTTGATTAAAAGAATAATTAAATAAGACATTATTAAATAGTTATAAAAGCATCAAATTTTCCACACGAAGGTGGTTTCACATACATGGAGGTCCAATCCGTGGTAAAAGGTTAATAAAAGAATAATCCAATGCTTTTTATAAAGTTAAGGTTCATAATCTTCAATTTAGTTGGCTAAGTAGGTGCCTAACTAAATTAGATAACTTCGCTTCTTTATTACGGTTTTACTCCTATCATATTCAGTGCTAAATAGGGTATATCTGTTTAAAGTAGCTAATAACTTTTTAGCTTTATTATACAAATTATTTAAGTCGAATCTAACTCGGATTGCATCTTGTGTAATTCTTATCATAGTTAATGTCACACCCTCAAATATCCACCTGCGGAGTTCTACCGCGAGGCGTGTGACATACCAGGATCCAAGTCAACGGTCACAATAAACGACGTCTAAATGTAAAACATACATAACAAAAACCATGCATAAGATTTAAAATTTAACATTTGACAGTGCGGAAGCATTAAAAGTTTACAAAAGTCATGCAGAAATAAAACATAAGTTCATAAGTTTAACAACTCCAAAGCATGCCATGAGACCCTAGACGCGAGACGACTCCAGTGCGACTCCGTGCGCCTATCTGACAGCTGCTACCTTAGCGATCTGAGAAAACATGCTAAAAGAGTCAACATATAATGCTGGTGAGTTCACAGGTTTTACTTAAACGTGTAAAGTGATCCTTCGAAAACCGTTACCATTACAGTTACTACTATGCTTGTGAGAACGCTAGCTAGGCGCAGAATAAGATACTCATACGGGTGAAACCATTGCTGACTAAGCCGTGTAGTGACCCTTAGTTTCCTATGGGCTACCGTCATCACCGGTAGACCTTGTTTTGTTAGAGACAATATGCACCCGCCTGGTCCAACCGTCGAGTAGGGTTTGTCAGTTCCCAATAGCGCTATCCATATTTCCCCGCCATATACCCATGTTAGTGGTTTCTAAGGGACTTTTTGATGAACCGTATAGTACGATAAGTAAGCCATAGTATAATGTGATAAAGAGTCATGAGCCATAAGAGTTTAATAAGCCATAAGTCATAAAAGAGTTTTGAGACGAAAATAAGTCATAAGTCATAAAAGCGTTTTAAGCATGTTTCTCCCCCGAAAACATAAACCGTAAAATGTGGGGCCGTGAACTCACCTTAGGTTGCGTATTCCGTTTAAGAGTAAACCGTATGTGTGATATGAGTAAACCGTCTGTAAGATATGATAGCCCCAACTATTGGCGACCTATCATAAGAGATGTGTCAAGTTAGACTAATAACCCGTCGGGTTCATTAGTCCCTAAGTCCAGTCCATGACCATTATGTGTCCGAAAAGCGTGTTTGACCGACAACCAGACCACGTAAGACAAGACTCGACATCCCATTGGTGACCCGACATTCCCCGTGTTCATCTCATACACAAACATACACAAAACATGCAACTTAGTACTTAACATGCGTTAAAGTTCAATGATTCTAACACATAGGTCAAATAACGTACAAACAAGTCCAAACACGTGTTACTATGTTACTAGGCATGTCACGGGGTTCCTATCATGTTCCTAGGTGTCAAATCGGGTTTCGGGATGTTAAAATACACTTATAACAGCATTACACGCGATTAGGAACTTAGCATGCAATTAGGAAAGTCAACATGTGATTAGGGATGGTCAACAGGCAATTACAAGGGCTAATCGCCCCTTATTATATGTGATTAGGGCTAATCACACGCATTTCAGGCGATTATGGTCATAAGGTATGCAATTCAGGGCTTAACTAGTGATTAGGGTCACAATTGCATGAAATGAAGGCAATTAGGATCACAATTGCATGAAATGAAGGCAATTATGACCCTAATCGCCTATAGTATACACGAGTAGGCCTTCCATTCAGGCGATTAGGCCCCTAATCGCCTATAGCATAGGCGATTAGGATTCATAATCGCCTATAGCATAGCTGATGTGGTTTTTCGCGCGTTTAACCCTCCAAATCAGATCTGAAACGTGTAAAAACACCCAATAATCATCCTAACACATTAACAAACATATTTCAAGCAAAACCCCTAAGTTTTCATCGTTCTAACAGTTCCGAATGCGAGCGTTTTCCCAAAATAGCAACTCAACATGTAAACATCACATCAACATGCAAGAACTTGCCCTAAATAGCAAATATCCAGATTAAATCACATAACCACGTTGTCCGATAGCATCCTACTATTCTAGCATCATCCTAGAGCAAACCCTAACATCAAACAATCAACAACACACCTCATATCATCCTTAATCATCCAAAATCCTTCAAATGGGTCAAAACATCAAGTATTAACAATACACAACCAAAACCATTCAAACTCCTAGGACATCATCATACTAACTTGTAACAGCCATAAACATCATAATAACACAAAAACAACCATGATTCAATCCTAAAAATTCTATCTTTAATCACATATAACACATGTAAAGGTGTGGGTTTGTTTAAAAACGGTTTTAAATGGATTTTCAAAGACAAAAACATTTATAAGTCAGGTCTGGACATTTAGGGAGTAAAATATAATCATTTAGAGGTTTGGGTTTGAAGAACACACCTTGTATTTAAGAGGAGATGATGGAATAAGCTTGGAAATGGTTGTTTTGATGTAAAAATAGGTTCTAGAGGGTGTTTGTGGGTTGAGATAGGTTATGGGACGGCTAGGGTTGCATAAATGATGTTTTGGAGGTCAAGGGTGGTATTTATAGGCGTTTCTAGTCGTCAGGCACCTTATAGGCGATTATGCAGCTTTATAAGGCGATTAGGGCTGCTAATCGCCTTCACTATAGGTGATTAGCCCCATAATCGCCTATAGGAAGGGCCCAATCGCCTATAGGAAGTTGCTACTCGCCCTCGTATAGGCGATTAGGGTCCCCTAATCGCCTATAGGGTCTGGTGCAGGGTATTTTGTGCGTTAAACTCCGTTTTAACATATGTTAACACGTTTTCACACACCGACAAGTCACATAATGATTATAAACACATAATACATGGAAATAAACACGTTCACACTCGTTCACCAATTCCCGGGACTCGAGACTTGCGTATGTTAAAACCCTAATGATGTGCGACTCGACTCGACCGACCTTGTTATGTGTAACGTATGCGCGACTCGCTAAGGTAGACTTGCTAAGTTTTCAAAAGTTAGTTACCGGAAGTTGCCGGGTGTCACATCATCCCCCTGTTGAAATATAACTCTATTGTGTTTGTGGACTTTTTTAGATCACATTTCACAGTCCCATACCATTCAAAGATGGCTTTTAGACCGCAGAATGCATAATTGTTTACATCTTGTTTTCTACAAGGACTTTACTTTGTTCAATTTGTTGTAAATCGGTTTGCTATAAAGCTGAAATAAACAACTCAAGTTTTACATAAGTTTATGGGTCAAATATGAAAACTTGCCATAGCTTACTATACATTGACATGTAGTAAACTTAATAACGTATGTTAATTTAACATGAAAACAAGAAGATAATTCATACTTTTTGTTGGCTTATTATTGAACACATATGTTTCAATAAACACATGGCTTATTTTGATGAATTCCACTAGTTTTTTTTATATTATTTTTTACTAGTGGGAATGCCCGCGCTTTGCGGCGGGTGACCCGACGGACCCTAGACTCAATTATGATTCCTAATACAATGTTGTGGGTATCTAACATTTTATTCTATTTAATGAACAATAGCCATAGAAGTTTCCAATACGCCGGAAACCCGCATGATGTTGCGATGACGACAATTTATAACGTGGCACATATAAATAATCATGCTCGGTCTTGTTTATAACAACCATCATATTTTATAGCCAATGTTTTTTAAATGATATCTTACCAAGTAACCGGATCGAAAACCAAACACATAGCCATTCGACATTCATACTTAGACAAACTGCAAACCTTGTATAGACCAATATTTTAACTTCTTCAACCAGTGTCAACATTGTGGTATTGATTGTATAGCTCAACATGCGTGTCGATTGTTTCTTTTCAAAATAAAAGGAATGCCCATTAGTTTAGATGTTGAAAAGAAGAGTGATTAACTTAAAATGTCAAACATAATGCCCATCAAACTCAAAGTTGTGTTTGACCCGGTTGCCATTTGACAACACTATTTTCATGTAATAATTGAATTATCTCAACACCAATGACCCATAACCCACGTTACCCGTGACCCTTTTGGACTCATGAACATACTTGTTAAACCCAACACAATCAGTTGGTACAAAGTTTGGGTCGTAACTAAAAAACAAACATAATTTTTTTATTGAAATTCCGCCTACCGCAATGATGAGAGAAACGACAACGCAATGAAGGATGAATACAAAGGAATTTCAGTAATTCAACATTCAATTGTTGTTTAATTAACGATTAAAGTTATATAAACATGCATTTTTTGTATTTAAAAGGAACACATTAGTAAACAAACAAATAGAGCTTCACTAGCAAAGCCACAATTTAATCAATATAGCATAGTTGTCACTGTAAAATTTGTTTTTGACAAAATTCATACAACACCATAGTCTTTTGAGTTGTAACCAATAAAATTGATGTTGATATGCTACAAATCCAAAATCTCTTAACCTGGCAAAACAATCATACAACTTGAACTTAGCTGGTGTTGATCCATGGGAGCAAATGAAGAATAGAGAACTTGATCCATGAGAGTAACTTTTATGTTTTCATGTTGTTAAATGACAAGCCTAATACACATAATCATAAAAAGCATAAATCTTACACATATGAGTAACAGAGTAGGTAATAGAAGTACACTAAATTTCGAGATAAGCTACAACATTTAGAAGTAAAAATGACCAAGATCTAAGTTATGTCTTGTGTAGCTGTGTTGTAAAGCAAGAATCTAACTTGTACATCAAATTTATTTACATATTAAAATTTAAGTGCAAATATTTAGCATACTTGACTGGTTTTACTAATTTCGTGAAAATAACGTTAAAAACAACGAACGGTTAATCATGCATCATGTAGTGGCATTGATAGCCAAAAGACAAAGGGGTACATACACTGATCGGGTTTGTCCCGATTGCTAAGTGTTATGTGCCTTATGTCCAAGGCTTGATACCAAACCACATCGAGCTGGGGGTCTCACTAGAAGCAGCCTCTCTATTCTTAAGGGTAGAGGTAAGGCTGTCTACATCTTATCCTCCTCAGACCCTACCTTAGCTTTGCTATAGGTGGGATTAACTGAGTATGATGATGATGATGATAGGAAATTTCTATACATGAATTAACATGAGAACAAGCTTCTTTAAAAGCCTGCTCTTCCATATCAGGTCCCTACATTGTGAATCATACGCAAACTACAAGTTGCTTTGAAGATTATGGAAACATACATGGAAGGTTACCAACAGGACTGGGAACTTTCCTTTGCAAAAGATACCCGTACAAGAGGTGGATGGTATCTATACTTATTGTCTTAATTGCTTTTTAACCAATAATTAGGATGGCAATATCATAGTGTAAACTGTGAAAAAATGAAGTGCTACCTACAACTGATATGACATTGCTTATTTTGTCAGGCAACAACTTGGAATCATAGTTGCAGGTCCAGGGATAAGCAACATCTCATACATCCACAAGGTGAACTATTTGGTGCACCCGAACCCACACTTGAACCAAACTCACATAACTAAATACCAGTGCACATGAACCTCATGTTGGTCTGGTCTTGTTGGAATAACAATATTCCCATATTTCTTACCACAATACTTTTGTGTCTCTATGATTAACACAGGACAAAGAAGCAGGGGATGATCTTGATGTAAAAGAGGTACGGAAAGCTTGTTGCTCATGAGGTTGTAAATATATACAATGATTCTCTGCTACTCTATTTGTCTATAAATTTTATCGAAGGTTATTAAAAAATACAAGTGACTTTTATTTATATTCAATAAATTGGAAGATAAGAGAGTAGTGTTACAACATACAAGTACATTATTCTAATATTGATATCTACGATATTATTTGTGAGTATGAATGAATCAGCTGCCTTGTATTCTCTCATTCCACATTTTTCTGCAACCAACGGTACAATGAACTTCTCGTCACCTTCAACCTATGCAAAACTGCTGGTCTTCTGTTGGGTGAATTCAACAACTTGGCTCCTTCTAGGGTTTCATGTAAATCAGGCTGAGAATTGAAGGGGTTCTCTATGTTAATTTTTATCTCAGTTGGCATTTTAGGTCCTAATGAGAGAACCTTAAGCCCAAGATTATTTTTTATAAGTTTAATTATAGAATCTTTTACATCAAATTCATTTTTATCTACAGCTGTTCCAACTTCCCCGACTCCCAGAATTATGAACATGTCATCTATCATAAATTCTCCTGCAACAAAAAACATGTTTATGCATAAATATTCATAATCAAGTGTGTAGATGTGTAACAAAGAATTCACTGTTACCAGGATGGTAATTCTCTTTTATCATTCACAAAACTGCTAGGACGACAATACGTGCTTCAACATATCGAATACATTATATTAAACAATATCTATATACCAAACTTTAATCATTTTGAAATTATATTCCAATTAATCTTGTGTTACCTTTGTGAGGCCTCAAAGATCAACAGCTATAGACTGGGTACCTTTCTGCAAATGTGATGCGACTTTCTCGAGAAGTACAATTAATGTGGGGTCCCCTTAAATCCCTTTTGTAGGTATTTTTAAGTTGGCCTTGTGATCGACGACTTGACGAAAACATCAAAAGGCATTCGTTAAGTACATAGCAAACTTAATAAATCTTCAACCAATTCATTCGATTCCACATAAAAACACAGATGCATCACACTAATTGCTGATGTGTGAAATGTGTGATAAATATATATTAAGTCCAATTAATTTCAAAACAAGTTTTAAATGGGAAATACCCACTAAACCACACACTACCGGCAAGTGTACCGGTCGAAAGTAGTAAAGTAAATAAGTCCGAGTATCGAACCGTGGACACAGTAATAGCGGCTCTCAATACTAAACTTTCGTCGAGTCCTAGTCTAATAAATTGAAGTGATGGTGATTTAATTAAATTACTAAAAATATATAAAATTAAAGTAAATAAAATGCAAATAACGCAAACAAAGCAAACGAACAAGTAAAACTAGATGAGATCAAGTAATGAGAAAATGGCTACCTAGGTAAGAATCAAGGTGACTGACTTGTAGCTCTCGGAATTGGATAAATGGGTTTTGGCTACCGGGATTTTAAGATACACTAAACTAGACCAACACTGGAACGCGAATCACTCTCCAACATGTCGCAATACTGAATCTAGGGAAGTGTGTAAACTCACCGGTCTCGCGTTCAGATTACCTCTCGGTCTCTCCAAACTATGCTAAGGTATCCTAAATCTGAATGTCCTCTCGGCCCCCTCAGAAACAATACATCCGGGATGTGTAAGGGATGCAAGGGATAGTTATTCTAACAGGTTTCTAACACAGGGTGCTAACAAAACATGCACGCTAGGGGTGACTCACTCTCGTGCAGACCACGGTCCCGAATACCTACCAAGCCAGACACACTGACACCTAATCTCCTCTCGGTCTCAAAGGTGGTAGAATGCTAAATTACCAAATAATTAATTAACTTGTTTCTAGGGTTTACTACGTCTAGCAACCATAAAATGTATCAAAAACACCAAGTCTAAGATACTCACAAAATCCTAGGTCAAAAGATACAAAATCAATTAAACTAGAATTAAGAGAAACAAGTATTAATATTCAGATATCAAGCACGCATATACAAAAGAAACCTTATTAGAAAACCTTTACCAAAACATAATCCAAAACATTATATAAATCCAAACCGAAAACTATTATTCAATTGTCACTCATCATCAATACCTAGGTAGCACTAAATATTTAGCCACTCATAGTCATGGAAATCAATGAAAACATAGGTTCAACAAAATAATAAAACATAGTATTAAGTTGTTGAAAACACAAAGTAATCAAAAACCAAAACTAGTGTTTTAGATAAACAAACTCAAGCCTTCACCAATGGTTCCAAGCCTCCTTTCCTTAGAAATTCCCTCTCAAAAATATCTTGATGCTGATGTCGTTCTCTTGTACTTGCCGCTGCTATGTTTTTTTTTTCGAAAGTAATATATCCCTCGTAAAATAATCTGCTCCAAATAATAATATGCCACCTTTTCTTTTCTAATCCAATCCGTAGGGTTTTTTTTCAATTCTGTGACTTTTTTTCTTTTGTGGGCCTCCAAGACAAAACAAGTCCACGTGAATTTTCTTTTCTTTTCATATCTTATTTTATTATTATTATTATTATTATATACTATATTAATACAATGACACTTTAATAGTGCCAGATATTAAAATACGCCACTGTGAATTTTGTTTTAACATGCCACACATTCTTTGAAAAAATAAATGCATGCAATGATGCAATCATTCAAATTGAAGAAAATTGTAATACTATATTATATGTTATGTAATATTATATTACTAGATTATACCTCGGGAACGTCCCGGGGTTGAAAAATCTAATATAACATATTAATTTTACTTATGAAATAGAATGATGCGCTTTACAGTTACATGCATGAAAGCTTCGGGTAGCAGCTAACCTAAAACAATTAAAAATATATCTCTAATGTTAATGCCTAACCTTAAACAATGTATAACTCTAATATTAATATCTAACTTAAAACAATGCATAACTCCAATGCTAAGGCATGTTGAAAATAGAATTCATATTTACTGATTTGAACATAATTAGTGACTTGCCTATACATGATTAATGATTTACCTGAACACTTTGTGTTTTTTGTCCTGTTTGAACAAAACCCAACAAAAAATAGTCGTTTTTTTTTCTCCGTTTTTTTATATAGCATTATGTGTAACACCCCAAATTCTATAAACACGATTAATCGCAATAATGTCAAATACGAGGTTTAAATTATAAACAAGCAAAGATGAATTCTATAAGATATACATGCTTGAGGTGCTAGTATGCAACTAGAGGGGCTGAAGTTGTCACATTTGAAAGTTGTGTATTAAAACAAACAAAACCAAGGCAAGGTTCATTCCCTGCTCTTGAAAATCACACGCCAAACACACACACAACTTCACCTACTATCCTTGTTCAAGTGCAATCCAGACCCTAAATCAAGTCCTCTTCAATGCATGTGTTAAAATCCAGTCATCCATGGTCTAATACATCCTAAGGTATTAAAGTGGAGGCTCGGGAAGCCGGAACGGTAAGACTTGAGGTTATGGGGAAGCACGCAAGTAAGTCACCCGATGACTTAATCTTGTTATATCCATTTATAAGCATGTGCTAGCTTTTATTGCTTAGTAACTTATGTTGATAATCCGAACCAAATTGTGCAATATTCCTTGCATTTTTAGTTGCAAGGTAGGAATAACACCATCATGGCCATACGGGTCATTGGAGGTTAGGTAAGTCATGCAATGACTCCCAAGTTTATGTAGTGAGTCGCACCATGACTTATAAATTCTCATGATGATTATTCTTGTTATGGATATCTAACTTAAGATAAGTAAACACAAACTCCCCATTATTGTATTGGAAATAATATAAAGGATGGGATTCATGGTAGATCGTAACGGATCCTATTATAGTGTAACAACGACCTAAGACGAAGACACCATAGGTGTGGATTGATGCGCCCTTAGGCGTTACCTAGGAATCCTTAATGGGTTCAACATTGAATGTTATCGCTTATTACAATAGACGTGTTGCGCTTATCATGGTGAATATCGCCCTAGATGAGCTTAGATAAGTCATTGATAGGGTGACACGGTTGAGAACAACGGTTGCTTGGGTTAGGCTCGTGGTCGAATAGATTAGTGTGTTAAACACCCACGAAATGAGGTTCTATATAAAGTGTTTTGTGGCCCCAAAGTCAACCTTGTGGCTGCACTTTTAAATCTTCTTGCTGCAGGGCAATTATGGCTTGAAAATATGTCTAAAACGCTGCACAAATGAGCAGCGAAAAGCTGTCAAAATAGGGCTGAAACGCTGCACAAATGTGCAGCGAAAAGCTGCCAAAATATGTTTAAAACGCTGCACGAATGTGCAGCGAAAAGCTGTCAAAACAGGGCTGAAACGCTGCACAAATGTGCAGCGAAAAGCTGCCAAAATATATCAAAAACGCTGCACAAATGTGCAGCGAAAAGCTGTCAAAATAGGGCTGAAACGCTGCACAAATGTGCAGCGAAAAGCTGCCGAAATATGTCTAAAACGCTGCACAAAATGAGCAGTGAAAAGCTGTCAAAACAAGACTGAAACGCTGCACAAATGTGCAGCGAAAAGCTGCCGAAATATGTCTAAAACGCTGCACAAAATGTGCAGTGAAAAGCTGTCAAAACAAGATTGAAACGCTGCACAAATGTGCAGCGAAAAGCTGTTAAAAACATGGCTGAAACACTTGGCAAGGGCAAGTGTTTGGTTTCGACTTTTGAAGTTGTTTTGATACGTTTCGCTTATAGATTCCTTTCGTACTCGATTCCTAATTAATAAATGAATCATTCTAACCATGTTCTTGGTGTTATGATGTATCAAAACCTTAGGTATACGAACGGATTGACGGGAGGTGATCATGATCAATTCAAGAACCGAATGTGCTTAAAAGTTGAAGTCTTCCGCTAAACTCTTTTGATAATATCCAACGTATTCCCTGTGTGTCCAATCGAATTAGACTTCCATGTTGAAGTTAAAATGATTCAACGCTATTTTTGTGCAAACTTGACACTTAAACCATTGTTATAAAACAATTGGGGTTTACATGTGCTTAATGTAAAGTTGTAATGTAACTATTGTTCTAATCTTTTTTTAAAAAAAAAAACATAGTTATTCGTACTTAGACTCGTCTTAGTAGTACGGGGCCTTACAAGTGGTAATCAGAGCCCAAGGTTTAACGATTTAAGCATTCGGTTCAAGATTGATCTTCAAAATCCCGGTAAGAAAATCCTATTCTATAGTCATTCATTATAACTGAAACACGTAGCTAACATGATTGGACACGTGCCAATCAAGTATCTGAATAAGGGAAAAGTGTATTAAACACTTAAGCTCGGGGAAACAAATTAATTAAATAGTCAAGGTGGACTATAGGCTCTACCGAACAAACAAAAACACGTTTGATTACATCAACAAAATGACACATAGTCAGTTAATGAAATTGAACGCTATGCATCGTTGACACGTACAACAAATGCATAGAAAAGATATGTATTAAATCTTGGAAGAGTAAAGGGGATCATCACCCCAGAATAGATTCAAACAAAAAGATATTAACACAAATAAGCAACAGTCACATGTGGACGTGTTGCGCAAACCGTAAATGACAAGAACCCTACATGAATTCGAAAGAATTACCCGGGGGCAAAGAAAAGACTTGAACCATAATCAAAGTTGGGTCATAATCGCATTTGAACCTTAATCAAGGTTGGGTCATAATCGCATTTGAACCTTAATAAAGGTTAATGCGTAAATAGACTTGAACCTTAATCAAGGTTGAGTCATAATCCCATTTGAACCTTAATAAAGGTTAATCCGTAGATAGACTTGAACCTTAATCAAGGTTGAGTCATAATCGCATTTGAACCATAATTAAGGTTAATCCGTAGATAGACTTGAACCTTAATCAAGGATGACTCATGACCGCATTTGAACTTAAAAAAAAGGGGATGATTCGCGAAAAGACTTGAACCATAATCAAAGTTCAAGTCGTACACACATTCAAGACTTACTCAAAGATTTATTCACAATTAGACTTGAACCTTAATCTAAGGTTAAGTCATACACGCATTCGAAATATAACCAAAAGTGAAATGCTTAAATGGATTTGAACCTTAATAAAGGGTTAGATCACAACAACCTTCGAAACTTAATCGGGGACCTAATCATAAGTAGACTTGAACGCTAGTCAGAAGTCAAGTCCTAATCATGTTCAACCCACGGACAAAGGTTAATCTATAAGTAGACTTAGACCTTAATCAGGGGTTAGGTCGTCATCAACTCGAACCTTAATCGGATACTAACCCGCAATAAGGCTAGAGTTCCAATCAAAGGTTGAATCTTAATCAAGTTGGACCCTAGTCAATATAGATTCCTAACTAAACACGAACCTTAGTTTAAAGGTCACCTCGTTAGAGAACCGGAACTTAATCGAGGGTTGAATCGTAAATGGACTTGAACCTTAATAAGAGGTTAAGCCCTAAGCAAACTCGAATGATATCCAAGGGATTGGTCACTTGCAACTATAAACCTCATACGAAGGTGAACCCAAAACCAAGACTCGAACCTAGTTCAAGTGTAAGTCATAAGCGGACTTAAACTATAAGAAACTCGTAAAAGCCTATGGGCAAGGGTGAACTACGTGTCACACTAGACATAAACGTAAACAAAATATAGGCCCACGAGGTAACCATAGAGCATGGCTCGCACCTAACTAAATAGAAAATCGCGGTGGCAAAACATAAGACCACGTGTTAAACAAGAAAATGGACCCAACAGTTAATGGTCAGGGGCAAGTCAGAGACCCCGGGAATTAGAGGGACCATAGCTCTAGTGGGAATTGTGTAAAACCAAATATAGTTACCACGTGGTCTGATTTCGACACGTTATAATGGCAAAACGAAACGAACCTCCACATGCTTTTAGCACCGGTGGAATAGACCAACTGGAAAAGATCTAATATGTATAAAGGATTGAGAATCACAAAATGGAGGTAACACCTCCGTAATAAGCTAAACTGGGTCTGCAGGACCAATATACACATAAAGACTAAACTAAGAAAACACACGTAGAAATACCTATGTGAACAAGCATAAGAATGGAAAAAAAAATCAAGCAGTTCTGAGGGGTGAGAACCCTCCTGGTAACGCGGGAATGATCTGAGAATCAAAGTCTCAAGTGCACAAACAAATAAAAACGGGTCGTAGTACCAAAGATCGGATCTTAGGAGATTGGACAAGTAAGGAAGTGGTCTGTAGGACCAAGGTACCCTAATGAACTAAGAAAAACGAATCCTGCATGGATATGAAAATTAAATTTCGAATGCGAAATAAAATCTAATAAGACATCTCAAGAACGAGGTACATAACTCAAAAAGGATAGATAAGGAAGGGGTCGTGAACCCTATGCGTAGGAATAACTTCCTATAAACACAACCAACTCACAAAATGCCGGACTGCCGGTGCGAGAGGGAAAAAGGCGATCAATCGTGTGAAAATGACTTCGGCATGAGGTCGAAAGTTCACGTACCAATATGGAACAAATGATACCAACACATGAAGAAACATTCAAGGGGTAGGCCAGACGCCGTCTAAATCAAGAATAAATGGAGGATTCCGTGAATTCTCAAATTACGAATTGAAAATTCAAGAAATTAGTACGGGCACAGCATTTCGCGAGCGCCTAATCAAAAGGCGTTAATAGAACTCGTAAACGAAAACTACCACAAGACTCGGTGTTGTGTGGTGGATAATTTAATCAATAATTTCAAACAAAGTAAATGAACGAAGTGTAAACACTAAGTCCGTGTTGGCTTAAAGCAGCCAAACGAACCAAGGAGTCAGAAATGGTGACTCTTAATCTGAACAAGACGCATACAGGTGGCTAAATTAAATAACTGCTCATGTGGGCAGAGTAATAATTAATAGTTAAATCCTAAAGATAAGAACAATGTCGATTTGGTAAACCCTTGTTGGGAGATGGAAGAATGCAAGATTATAATCTTAAGACACGCTCTTACGAAATTCTTATCAAAGAGGTTATGCGTTTAGATAAGGGATAGAACCCCCACCGATTCGGTATACATCCGGTTTCGAGGACGAAACCCCCTTTAAGTGGGGTGGAATTGTAACACCCCAAATTCTATAAACACGATTAATCGCAATAATGTCAAATACGAGGTTTAAATTATAAACAAGCAAAGATGAATTCTATAAGATATACATGCTTGAGGTGCTAGTATGCAACTAGAGGGGCTGAAGTTGTCACATTTGAAAGTTGTGTATTAAAACAAACAAAACCAAGGCAAGGTTCATTCCCTGCTCTTGAAAATCACACGCCAAACACACACACAACTTCACCTACTATCCTTGTTCAAGTGCAATCCAGACCCTAAATCAAGTCCTCTTCAATGCATGTGTTAAAATCCAGTCATCCATGGTCTAATACATCCTAAGGTATTAAAGTGGAGGCTCGGGAAGCCGGAACGGTAAGACTTGAGGTTATGGGGAAGCACGCAAGTAAGTCACCCGATGACTTAATCTTGTTATATCCATTTATAAGCATGTGCTAGCTTTTATTGCTTAGTAACTTATGTTGATAATCCGAACCAAATTGTGCAATATTCCTTGCATTTTTAGTTGCAAGGTAGGAATAACACCATCATGGCCATACGGGTCATTGGAGGTTAGGTAAGTCATGCAATGACTCCCAAGTTTATGTAGTGAGTCGCACCATGACTTATAAATTCTCATGATGATTATTCTTGTTATGGATATCTAACTTAAGATAAGTAAACACAAACTCCCCATTATTGTATTGGAAATAATATAAAGGATGGGATTCATGGTAGATCGTAACGGATCCTATTATAGTGTAACAACGACCTAAGACGAAGACACCATAGGTGTGGATTGATGCGCCCTTAGGCGTTACCTAGGAATCCTTAATGGGTTCAACATTGAATGTTATCGCTTATTACAATAGACGTGTTGCGCTTATCATGGTGAATATCGCCCTAGATGAGCTTAGATAAGTCATTGATAGGGTGACACGGTTGAGAACAACGGTTGCTTGGGTTAGGCTCGTGGTCGAATAGATTAGTGTGTTAAACACCCACGAAATGAGGTTCTATATAAAGTGTTTTGTGGCCCCAAAGTCAACCTTGTGGCTGCACTTTTAAATCTTCTTGCTGCAGGGCAATTATGGCTTGAAAATATGTCTAAAACGCTGCACAAATGAGCAGCGAAAAGCTGTCAAAATAGGGCTGAAACGCTGCACAAATGTGCAGCGAAAAGCTGCCAAAATATGTTTAAAACGCTGCACGAATGTGCAGCGAAAAGCTGTCAAAACAGGGCTGAAACGCTGCACAAATGTGCAGCGAAAAGCTGCCAAAATATATCAAAAACGCTGCACAAATGTGCAGCGAAAAGCTGTCAAAATAGGGCTGAAACGCTGCACAAATGTGCAGCGAAAAGCTGCCGAAATATGTCTAAAACGCTGCACAAAATGAGCAGTGAAAAGCTGTCAAAACAAGACTGAAACGCTGCACAAATGTGCAGCGAAAAGCTGCCGAAATATGTCTAAAACGCTGCACAAAATGTGCAGTGAAAAGCTGTCAAAACAAGATTGAAACGCTGCACAAATGTGCAGCGAAAAGCTGTTAAAAACATGGCTGAAACACTTGGCAAGGGCAAGTGTTTGGTTTCGACTTTTGAAGTTGTTTTGATACGTTTCGCTTATAGATTCCTTTCGTACTCGATTCCTAATTAATAAATGAATCATTCTAACCATGTTCTTGGTGTTATGATGTATCAAAACCTTAGGTATACGAACGGATTGACGGGAGGTGATCATGATCAATTCAAGAACCGAATGTGCTTAAAAGTTGAAGTCTTCCGCTAAACTCTTTTGATAATATCCAACGTATTCCCTGTGTGTCCAATCGAATTAGACTTCCATGTTGAAGTTAAAATGATTCAACGCTATTTTTGTGCAAACTTGACACTTAAACCATTGTTATAAAACAATTGGGGTTTACATGTGCTTAATGTAAAGTTGTAATGTAACTATTGTTCTAATCTTTTTTTAAAAAAAAAAACATAGTTATTCGTACTTAGACTCGTCTTAGTAGTACGGGGCCTTACATTATGGTACTCGTTGGAAAGATAATAAAACGCTCGTTAATTTGGTGTAATTTTTTTCTTTAAAAAATCTCGTATATAAAGATATTAACATTTAAAAATTATGGGAGGAAACATAAGAGAGAAAAATCTAATTTTGTTTTTAAATTATTTTTTTCCTAAAATATTTCAATGCCACATGGGATGACACATGGCACACTCAAGGAGGAGAATGCCTCTTTGAGTGTCATGTCATTAAAATGGCTTTGGTTTATTATATGTATAGATACGCTACCACACAAACTATTAATATATTATATTGTATGTATATTAATTATTATTATTATATTATTAATATATATTAAAACGACACTTTACAGAAGACAGTTCAACAGTATACTGTTATGTTTTCTTGATTTGACCACAACTGTTTATTATTCGTTATTGAAAGACAGTTCAATAGTATACTTTTATGTTTTCTTAATTTGACCACAACTGTTTATTATTTGTTATTGAAAGACAGTTCAATAGTATACTTTTATGTTTTATTAATTTGACCACAATTGTTTATTATTCCTTATTATTGGCTCACATAATTGAAGATTATTGGCCCACCTATTTGAAAAAATTGCTAACGTAATTGAAGATTATTGACCCACGTAATTGACGAAAATTGCTAGATAGCGGTACGACAATGTTACTTTTAATGTTCACCAAACTTATAGCGATACGAGCGCCCCGCAGCGAAGCGCAGGTAACTAAAACACTAGTTATTATTATAGATAGTATTATACTCTGTACTCTCGACTCGGGTGTTCTTGACTTAGACCAAAGTTGATCGTCTACGCTCTAACGTCCATGAGCACCTACAAAATATAAAATAAATACGTAAATACTAACAATGAATCAAAAGTAATAAAAATCTAATAAAAAGCTAAAATAAATTAAAAAAACAAGTACAAGCCTAAAACTAATAAAACACTAATAAAAAGACTCGAAAATGACTATAAAATACATAGGAAATTAGATGTGTTTTACAACACATCAAACATCCCCACACTTAAACCTTTTTCGTCCCTGAAAAAGCATAGAATGGAATCATAACCAGGACTTTCGGTTTTCAAACTCTGTTAATACTTTTTATTAATTAGGCAAAACAACATACTAACTGCAACTGCTGGTATTGTGATCCACCTAAACCAAACCACCGACTAATCAACCCTTTTCGTGTTTTGTCAATTAGGTCCAATTTAGCTCAATCATCTAAGGGTCTCACACTCAAGAATCATAACTCTATCCTAATCCCGAATCAAGCTTATAAGGTAAAGATTAACATCTACCACTTTATATAAACGCCCTTATGTATTTATAACCAAATATGATGGAAGATGGATGAAGTTTATGAGCTTAGACACTTTTTTTTTTCATACCTAACCCAGAGGTTGTCTCAATCAGAGTCACAATCCCTAAGAGCGACAGCATGAGCTTCGGTATTTTTATTTTTTATTTTTTTTTTGGTCTAGCTCAATTGATGGATATGTGGATTTTTTTTTTCGGGCGCCACTTTTCAACGGATTTATTCTCATAAAAAGGATCAAGTGTGCCATTTGATTCAAAATACTTATAGGCATTTACTTATAGTGGTACATTTTATACTATCAACGGTTTCAGACTCGGCCAAACATCCTAAGGTGAGAACCCACAAGATTTCATGATTATATTATTTCGTATATTATAACACTATTTGGGAATCTATCACAGTCGGCTGGCCCTACCAACATATCACAGGCAACATGTTCTCTACCTTTATATTCTCTTATATATAATATTGAAAAACCGAAAAATCCTAATTCTACCTATCACTTTCCATTTAAAAGCACACAAAATCAGGGACTTTTTTTTATTTTTTTTTGGATTTTTTTTTTTGACTCAACCTACAACTAAGCAAAATAAAGACGAAGTCTCCCATCCCCACACTTAGAAAGGCACAATGTCCTCAATGTGCTTTAGGATACAACGTAAACTAAAAATAAAAATGCAAAAAATAAAGTAGAAATAAACTAAATATATAACAACAAAGTAAATGGAACAGACTCCGCTGGAATTTGTGGCGATAGCTCGCAGAAAGTGTTCCGTCCGTCCATCATCTACAGCCGTATAGCATTTCCTTCGCGGCCATAGTCAGAATCCTGCAAAAATAAACTAAAAAGAAAATGAAAGTAAAATGACTCAATGACAAGTGAGATGCCTGTTTACAAAAAAATAATTTTAAGATCGACCCCCACCCGAATGGAGATTGAGTACGGGCGAGGGGGATCAATAGTGAAAAGGCAATGGCAATCCCGCAAGACTCGACCAAACGAAAATAAACAAAACGGACTCAAATAAACTAAAATACTAGACTCAATAACACGACACAAAATAAAATAAAAGAAAGCGAGGAAAACATACCTGGATCAGCACAGTGGTGGTCAGTGGCGGGTGATAATGATAATGGTGGAGGTTATGTGGCTTTTTTTAAGGTTTTTTTTTAAACGAAAATAAAACCAACCTCAAACCTCATACGAATGAAATATTTCCGCGCTAAAGACAAGCATAATATCCTACAAAAATAAGATGAAACAAAAACGCACAAATGCAAACAAACAGAAAAAAATAATATATACAAACTCTACAAATTTGGGTTTTCACCCGTGTGATCCTATTTTTATCAAGCACTCTAACCTGGATCAACGAGGATATCTACACCATCCTCATGTAAATCAATCATGCTACTTATGTTATCTCTCCCGAGGCAAGATCTTTTCCAACTAAATCTAAGATCACCAGAAAATATTCTTAAATGAGAGTGGTGAATCAGGATCCTATCCCCACACTTAGATTTATTCACTACCTCAAGGATAAATTTAAACAGTGCCTTATTCTCCTCATCTATCTGGTGCTCACTTTCACACTCGTGGGATAGCAAAATATGAACCGAGGGCTCATCCATCACCTCCTCGGAACTCTCAACAACCTTAACTACCTCTAAACTATCGGGAGGCTCACCGGATGCATAGCCCGGATCATGCTCCATAGGAACTACAGTCTCTATTTCTACCTCCTGCCTCTCTTCTGTTTGGTGCCGCCTATCTAATAAGTCTGCTCCACAGATGTAGTCAATGCACCAGTCGACATGTGACATGAAAGTGCCAAGAAAGCACACAGATTTAACCTGACTACTCATACTCTCACTAGACTTATCAACACAAAAAGTGATGGACTCGTCCCCTACACGCAGTGTAATCCGACCATCCGAGACATCTATCAATGCCTTTGCAGTACGTAAAAAGGGTCGTCCTAAGATCAACGGCACATGCTCGTCCTCCCGTATATCAAGTACGACAAAATCAACGGGAAACACGAAGCTCTCCACCCTTACTAGCAAATTCTCTAGAATGCCTATGGGGTACTTAACAGATTTATCAGCCAACTGTAAGCACATCCTAGTTGGATTCAACTCCCCAAGATCTAATCTTTTGAACATGGAATAGAGCATGAGATTAATGCTAGAACCTAAATCAGCGAGGGCGTTCCTAACTGTCAAACCACCTATCTGACAAGGGATAGTGAAACTCCCAGGATCAGTCATCTTCTTGGGCAGTTTATTAAGAACGACAGCCGAACACTCCTCACTCAGAGTGACATGGGAAAGCTCATTCAACTTTTCCTTGCGGGATAACATCTCCCTTAAGAACTTCCCATACTTAGGCATATCTCTACGAACATCAATGAAGTGCCTATATTGCTCTAAGTTCTCACTCTTATTCAACCTACCAGGATAGGGCGGTACTGGTTCATAAGGGGCAGGTGGAACATAAACCTTTTTGGGCACCTCCTCAGACTGTTTCTCCTTCAACCTACCTTTGGGCTGTGCGGTACTTGCTGGGTCTAGCCTATTGGGTTGCACCTTGCCCAGAGATTCTACCCTAATCTCCTCAACTACAATCTCCTCCTCAACTAACTCACTCTCTCTCGACACTAGGTGATCAACTCCCGTGCCTTTACCACTTTCGGTGAACATCGCGTTCACCTGAGCATCTGTCGAATTCCTAGTCAGCTTACCAACTAACTCTCCTACGACCCTCTCTAAACTCTGGAGCGTGGACCCCTGATTCCTAAATAGCAACTCAAACTCCTGATTTTTCTTTTGCTGCTCCTGATAACGGGTCTCACGCTGCATCACTATGGTCTCTAGGAGTTTATTCGTCCTAGCCTGATTCTCCTCACTTTTCTTTATTAACTCACTAATCTCAGACTTAGGATCTCCTACACTCTGCCATCCGGAGTTGTAACTTTGGACATAGTTCAACTCCTCAGTGGGACCTACTGGCAATCTATGGTCTCATGACCCCCTCTACAAATCTCACACTTAGCACTAATCTTAACCTGAATATCCTTCATGACCATAGCTAAAGATTCTACCTGGGCGGCTAGTGCAATGCTACTCTCAACAGAATGGATACCCTTAGGGGCAGCAGTAACGCCCCCAGAGCCAGGCTCGATGTAGGTGCTAGTGGCTAGGTCCTCTATCATCTCAAGGCATTCAGCAGCGGTTTTGGTTTTCATCATGTTACCGCCTGCTGTAGAGTCAAGAAGTCTTTTGGTCGCGTCAGAAACTCCAGTATAGAATTTCTCCACGACTCTCCAGTCTTCAAGACCATGATGAGGGCACTTATTCAAAAGTGCCTTGAATCTGTCCCATGTCTCATAGAAGGATTCCCCTGACTGCTCAATAAAGGCATAGATAAGATTTCTAAGACGAGCTGTTTTAGCAGGGGGGAAATACTTCTGCAGGAATTTCGTCTGAAGATCAGTCCAAGAGGCGATGGCTCCCTGTGGGAGGGAGTCCAGCCATGTGAGGGCCTGATCAGTAAGTGAGAACGGGAACAGACGCAAACGAATGGCGTCATCAGTGGCACCATTAAGCTGGAAGGTGCTACAGACTCTACCAAATCTATTCAAGTGGGCATATGGGTCTTCGTCACGCATGCCGTGAAACTGAACTGAGTGAGATATGGTGTTGATCAAAGTGGGTTCAATGGTCCAGCTGTTCGACTCAACAGTGGGTAGTGTAATACTGGACCTGATGTGAGTGGGTGTAATGCTGATGAGTTCAGCGACAGTCCTACGTGCAGCCATTTCTATGTGATCTATCTGATGGGCAAAATGTTCTAGGACTGCAATAGGGTACTTCCTATGCACACAGAGAAACTAAAACTATACTAGAATAAGAAAAACAAATAGCAAATAAGAATGAAGATAAATTATCAAATAAAGAAAGCTAACAACTAATCCTAAGAAAAACAAATAGCAAAAAAAAAATATATATTTTTTTTCTTTTTATAAAATTAAAAATAAAAATCTACCAAACTAAGAAAGCAATAAAAAGACTAGATCCCCGACTCGGGTCGTCCTCGAAAACGCAATTGTGTCCCCGGCAACGGCGCCAAAAACTTGATGTGTGAAATGTGTGATAAATATATATTAAGTCCAATTAATTTCAAAACAAGTTTTAAATGGGAAATACCCACTAAACCACACACTACCGGCAAGTGTACCGGTCGAAATAGTAAAGTAAATAAGTCCGAGTATCGAACCGTGGACACAGTAATAGCGGCTCTCAATACTAAACTTTCGTCGAGTCCTAGTCTAATAAATTGAAGTGATGGTGATTTAATTAAATTACTAAAAATATATAAAATTAAAGTAAATAAAATGCAAATAACGCAAACAAAGCAAACGAACAAGTAAAACTAGATAAGATCAAGTAATGAGAAAATGGCTACCTAAGTAAGAATCAAGGTGACTGACTTATAGCTCTCAGAATTGGATAAATGGGTTTTGGCTACCGGGATCTTAAGATACACTAAACTAGACCAACACTGGAACGCGAATCACTCTCCAACATGTCGCAATACTGAATCTAGGGAAGTGTGTAAACTCACCGGTCTCGGGTTCAGATTACCTCTCGGTCTCTCCAAACTATGCTAAGGTATCCTAAATCTGAATGTCCTCTCGCCCCCCTCAGAAACAATACATCCGGGATGTGTAAGGGATGCAAGGGATAGTTATTCTAACAGGTTTCTAACACAGGGTGCTAACAAAACAGGCACGCTAGGGGTGACTCACTCTCGTGCAGACCACAGTCCCGAATACCTACCAAGCCAGACACACTGACACCTAATCTCCTCTCGATCTCAAATGTGGTAGAATGCTAAATTACCAAATAATTAATTAACTTGTTTCTAGGGTTTACTACGTCTAGCAACCATAAAATGTATCAAAAACACCAAGTCTAAGATACTCACAAAATCCTAGGTCAAAAGATACAAAATCAATTAAACTAGAATTAAGAGAAACAAGTATTAATATTCAGATATCAAGCACGCATATACAAAAGAAACCTTATCAGAAAACCTTTACCAAAACATAATCCAAAACATTATATAAATCCAAACCGAAAACTATTATTCAATTGTCACTCATCATCAATACCTAGGTAGCACTAAATATTTAGCCACTCATAATCATGGAAATCAATGAAAACATAGGTTCAACAAAATAATAAAACATAGTATTAAGTTGTTGAAAACACAAAGTAATCAAAAACCAAAACTAGTGTTTTAGATAAACAAACCCAAGCCTTCACCAATGGTTCCAAGCCTTCCTTTCCTTAGAAATTCCCTCTCAAAAATATCTTGATGCTGATGTCGTTCTCTTGTACTTGCCGCTGCTATGTTTTTTTTTCGAAAGTAATATATCCCTCGTAAAATAATCTGCTCCAAATAATAATATGCCACCTTTTCTTTTCTAATCCAATCCGTAGGGTTTTTTTTCAATTCTGTGACTTTTTTTCTTTTGTGGGCCTCCAAGACAAAACAAGTCCACGTGAATTTTCTTTTCTTTTCATATCTTATTTTATTATTATTATTATTATTATTATTATTATTATTATTATTATTATTATTATTATTATTATTATTATTATTATTATTATTATTATTATTATTATTATTATTATTATAGATAGTATTATACTCTGTGCTCTCGACTCGGGTGTTCTTGACTTAGACCAAAGTTGATCGTCTACGCTCTAACGTCCATGAGCACCTACAAAATATAAAATAAATACGTAAATACTAACAATGACTCAAAACTAATAAAAATCTAATAAAAAGCTAAAATAAATAAAAAAAACAAGTACAAGCCTAAAACTAATAAAACACTAATAAAAAGACTCGAAAATGACTATAAAATA
This sequence comes from Ambrosia artemisiifolia, assembly GCA_032199755.1. Classification (NCBI taxonomy): domain Eukaryota; kingdom Viridiplantae; phylum Streptophyta; class Magnoliopsida; order Asterales; family Asteraceae; genus Ambrosia; species Ambrosia artemisiifolia. Next base: position 26,817,294 of record CM063526.1, on the reverse strand, counting down.
CATAGGAAATTAGATGTGTTTTACAACACATCAATTGCACTTCTAAATACATACGAATAACCAATCTAATAAAAATCAAAACAAATAAACAAACAATATCTAGTAAAAAAGCACTTGTGATACTTATGCACTACAAGAAAACTAAGTAATAGAGGCGACACGTGACTTGTGTTGCCTACATTGCTCAAAAAAGTCGTCACTAAAGGCAATAGTGACGACATGTCGTCGCTATTGTGTCACCGCTAAATCCTCATCGCAAAAGCTCATGTTTTCGTCCCTATTAAATTAACCATATGGTTAATCTAACCATCAGGGCTACATAGAAAGATAGAGATCAATTTTTTTAATCTCACTATTCAAGAAACAAAGAGTAGTTGAGAACATGAAACACTAAATCTATTAAAAGTGTCCACATTGAAGAGCTCTTCGCTCTTGTACTTCTGTTGTTAGAGGTATCCTTCAAAACCAAGAACAAAACAACAAACTAATTAAATCCATATACTTCTTCGCAAACTGTATAAGAACTCTAGATATGATTTCTAATTTTGTTATCCGAATCTCTAAAACATAGCAATGAAAAAATATCAATTACAATCCTAGTAAGTTGGCACTTCTTTATGAGAAGCACACACTGAATTTGGCAGCTTGTAATAATTCCTTTGCACCCATCATTGCTAGTGATGATTAAAAAGACCACTAACCATCTAGTGAATTTGGCATCTTGTAATAATTCCTTTGCTAGTGATCGATGGTTATCTTGTATGATCCCTTCACACCATTCCTCAATCAGTTCCTTAAGATAGTAGCCATTGGGTTTGAACCTACACAAATGAGATATATTTATATATTTCAGTCAAACACCCAGCACACCACAAGGCTTATGAGGATTTTGACTTAGGGGCATAGCTAACTCCCTTTCTTTCAATTCAGGGGAAACAAAGAGACTATGTTTAATCTCTAAATTAAATTGATGATTCAATTTAATTAAACAAAGAGACTATGTTTAAATACAGACATGACCTGGTTAGGGATGTCTTATGGGACGTCTTACGAAAAGCAGGGATTTCAGCTAGGAAAGAACCCTCGGTTAACTTTTTGACAGATCACTTGAGGGGCGGTCGACCCTAAGGCCAGCGGATGTCCTTGTGTTCGGGTGGGCGCAGGGCAAACACGTGTGCGTTGATCTCACAGGGGTGTCTCCTTTGGTGGGACTTCGGGATTCGGGGTTTGTGGTAGGGCAAGCAGTCTTAAAAGCTGAATCCAAGAAAGTTGACAAACATGAAGCTGCTTGTCTGGAAAATCAACACGTCTTTGTGCCATTCGCTTCTGACACATTTGGGGGCCTTGCTCCCGAAGCAATCCGGTTTTTAGATCGAGTGCAAAGGGTGGTGCAGAGTAACTCTCCTGCGGCCAAGGACACACGCTTTATTTTAATAGAGTAGGCTTTATTATTCAAAAAGGGGTAGCGGCGCAGCATGTTGCTCGTTTACCCGCCGCTCACTTGTAATTCTTGTTGGTTTTTATTTCTAATACAAAAAACGAGAAAAGTGATTGAAAAAAAAATTTTCATATTCAATTCAATGTACTACTTCATGAAGCACAAAGGGGTGGAAAGGTAAAGAATTTTATGACATTTGAGTTTTAAGCATAAGACTTTTGACATGCCATCTTAAAAATGAGGTGATTTTACTATCCTAGCCATCTTCGGCTCTTTATAATGTAGTATAGATGAAGCCACATTTTGAACTACTCATTTTGTAAATTAGTAGCCCAAATCAATATTATTAGACGAAATACAATTATACAAATGGTACGAGCCCATTTCATTACTTTTTGCACAAAAATATAAAAAAAATACATATATATGAGCCCCATATAACTGAAATGTTTTCTTAGGCCCATGATCTGCTATTCATGATGGGCCATGGGAGTATGGATGGGCAGCAGACCATCAAGATATATCAGGCTAGACCGTTGGGAGTGTTTAGCGGGTCGGATTTGGTCTTATGGTTACTAAAACAGATGGGCCAACCAAATTAGCTCCATGCCTCTATGATTATGATTCTTTCACTTTTGGTTGCACACAGTTGGACTGAAGTGTTATTTTGATGCTTGAAGAAACAAGCACAAATATGATACTTTGACATTTGATGTGTTATACTTTTACATGCTTCTTTAGGCTATCAATTTCAGTATTATAAAACCAATAATTCTATATCTAGCAATATGTAATACTAGCAATTATTCTTCAATACTAGCAACTAATTCAACCGGAGCAGTTAACATCTCTTAACCTTGAATCATCTTCGTGTAATATGAACTTCTAAGATAGAATGTAAGCCTGCATAAATTTGAGAAATATAGAAAGGTTAATGAATTGCTTTTGGTTACAACACATTTATATATAAAAAAAGGAAAGAACCTAAAAGAATTGCAGCCTCCTAAGCCATCAAAGTTCAGCCTAATTTGTTATTCTCCATAATCCCCGTGCCCAATAGAAGCATCCTCTCAACCTTTGCCATCCCATCTTTATCAATATCACACATAGGCATATTGCAACCGAGGCTAAAAGTACACTTCCCGTAATGTCCATAGTGGGGTATGCATCACCCAAACATGTAGTTATGAGTATATGTACTTGAAAGCATGTGCCCATCAACACTAGAATCATAGCGTTTGTACCGTCACTATTTAGGAAGCTCGCGTGAAGAAGACAAAGGTACCCAAATAATCCGCATAGTATAACGTTGCTGGTACCAGTTTTTGACACCCTTTGTTGTTCACCTAGAATAGTGAAAAGACTTCTAGTAGTGCAACTCCAAGCATACTTCCATAGGCCATCCACCCACTTGGTATGTATTGTCCCAAAAACATGAGGAGTGCGGTATGATATCCCCTGAACAAATAACCCAAGCTGTAAAAGAGAAGTGAAGAGTATCTTGAGCTCGAGGTAGGCGGTTGTATAGTCTTTGGGCAAGACCGTGATAAACACTACCACATATGTCATAAACAAGCCAAGACCGGTAAGTATTGCTTCGGTGACCCTCCCCGGCTTCATCATTGCTATGAGAAAGGCGATAGAGGCAAGCATAATGCATCATCGCATATAGACAATGCAATGCTCATTGAAGACGTCTTTGGCATTGTTGGAGAGCACACAGGTGGAGGCCCATTGCAGTCCTAACAACGCACACTCGGACGAGCCCTGGACGAGCTCCTACCCCGACCTCTGATGCTCCCACTATTCTTGCTATTACCACTTCCCCTGCCAATATGTAATATCTCATAAGAAGATCCTTTAGTATTCCTGCGGCGAACATCGTCACCCAATACCAAATCCCGGATCTTTTCAAATGTTAACCCTTCAGGCTTGAGTTAGTGACAGCAGTCACCGTCCCAGACCAACTATCAGGCACTGAAGATAGCAAAATCACAGCTTTGGTCCCATCATCGAAATTCATTCCCACAGACGACAAATCTGGATAGAAAAGAATTCAAATTACTTATGTGCTCGATCACTGAGCTTCCATCTTTCATTATCATTGTTCACAACAACTCTCTCATCAAGAACACTTTGTTAGCTGCAGACGATTTTTCATACATGTTCGACAGAGCCGACATCATACCACGAGCCGTAGTTTCAGACATGATGTTAAACGCAACGCTCCTCGTCAATGACAATGTAATAACACCTCTAGCTTTCTTATCCTTGGCATTCCAAAGAGCTTCTTCAACTTCATCCATTTTCTCCGGTTTTTCTTCCAGTACCATATCCAAGTCTTTTTGACCCAACAATGCATCTCTCTGCATTTTTCACCAACTAAAATCCGAACCGTCAAACTCTTCAATCACCAATTTTCTGTCTTCAACAATAATGACAAACGAAAAATAAGATCAAAGTAACCCGGTTCCAAAGTTGATAATAACCCGTCAAAAACAGACAAACAAACCAATCCCGAACAACCCGACTAATAACCCGAAAACTTGAACACCCAAAACATGAATAACAACCCAAACAAACCTAATAAAACAAGAACAAGTGAACTTATCTCTCTTGATCACGGCTAAAAAACGGTTGTAAATGGCGCGTTCCCGGAAACGTTACAATTAGAGGAAGTGGTTCAATCGGTTTAACCCAGTACAATGACGGCGGTACAAGGTTCTCAAAGTCAAAACTAAATCGTGATAATCAAAGAAAAAAATATATATATGTCGGCTTCTACCTTACGCCAAGTAATAATAATAGTCAAACAAATCCTTTCCTTTGACTACCAAATTGTATGACAAATCACGACAAAATAGAAACCCAATTTCCCTTTTTTTTCATCGTCAGACCTTTACATATCCAATATTCAACAAATAAAGCTTTCCATATGACTTAAATATAAGAGAACCTAATTCCTAAAGGTTACGAACCACTCCCCATCAACCGAAAATAATGTGAAACGTTACGTGAATACAACGAACCATAGCTCTGATACCACTTGTTAGGATTAAGTGGCGTAGCGGAATAACCAATTCACAACGAACACGCAATAACAAACGAGAAAATATAAAGCACGACACACGGACACGAGAATTTTACGTGGTTCAGTTCCAGTGGGGAACCTACGTCCTTCAACTAGGGATATATTATTTAGCTCTAACAACTATTACAATAACATAGACAGGATATATATAGAGACTAATCTAGGGTTTAGGCTTGGTGAACAAGAAAACCATAACGGGCTTTCAAAACATACAATAAAACAAGCCCAATAGCAATAACTAGCCCAAGGACTTCACACCCAACAACTAGAGCTCAAGAAACAACTGGAAAGGGGTGCAAGAAGGGTAACGGATCCAAATCCAAGCCCTCACAAGAAACAAAAGTTGGGGAATCCCAAAAGAAAGGGGGCGTGAAGGGCACATACCAATTAGTGTAAGATATGTGTGAGAGGCCACAAAGGGGAGTGTTATTTTAGGTAGGGGTGTTCATCGGGTTTGGTTTTCGGTTAACGGGTTATTCGGGTCGGGTTATTTGGGTTTTCAGCGGTGAAAGCTTTACCCGATAACCGACCCAATCTAGTTAAATGGTTATCGGTTATGGGGTTAATCGGGTTCGGGTTTTTCGGGTCGGCTTAAATGGTTATTGGTTAAATGATTTGAGTGTTTGAGTTACATATTTTCAAGCATTTGAGTTGCATACTTCCCATTCGGGCTGCATATTTCCTTCTTCATTTCCTCAAAGATAACGAGCAATAAAAGCATTCATAAAAAATAAAAAGTAATCACCAAAGGCTTTTCACTTGCTGATTCATAAAGCAATAAATACTACAGTTTATCTTTGGTTTTGATAATCCATTTGATACAAATCTATACTTTCAATATTTAATACAACACCTTTAAACCATCCTACACAAAACCTCTTTGTTTGAATTAGCGTAAAACACATATCAAACTAAGTTTCAATGATCATACAATATATATAATATATATACAAATTACTATGCTTCGGTAATCTTAGAATATAATATCGAACTATGCTTTAGTCACTGTAGTTGCTTGAGTCACAATGGTTGAGACAACAGAAACCAAGGGCCAAAACTTTGATTTGAGTACATATACATGGAAACTTGATTTTTTTTTAATTCTTCAGGTTATTCGGGTCAACCCGAAATACATATGTTTAATCCAAATACCGACCCTAATAACTCTAGTCGGGTTCGAGTATCACACTTCATCGGGTTCGGGTTAATCGGGTAAGCTACTTTCCTCGGTCGGGTCATTTTGGATCGGGTTCGGTTATCGGTTAAAAAGAACACCCCTAATTTTAAGAACAAGTCGTGCCCGATTTGCAAAAAGACAGGTCACATAGTGGCAAGTTTCCCCGCCAAAGCTAATGTATGCTTCAAGTGCTACAAACCCGAACGCAAGAAGTCTGAATGCCCGGAAGTATAAAAATCAAATGATAAAAGCGAAAGCCCAAATGAGGCTTCCAAAGCTCGAACAAGATCATTCAATATCACTGTGACACCCGGAAACTTCCGGTAACTAACTTTTGAAAACTTAGTAAGTCTACCTTAGCGAGTCGCGCATACGTTACACAAAACAAGGTCGGTCGAGTCGAGTCGCACATCATTAGGGTTTTAACATACGCAAGCCTCGAGTCCCGGGAATTGGTGAACGAGTGTGAACGTGTTTACTTTCATGTATTAAGTGTTTATAATCATTATGTGACTTGTCGGTATGTGAAAATGTGTTAACATATGTTAAAACGGAGTTTAACGCGCCAAATACACCACAACAGACCCTTTAGGCGATTAGCTTGTTCCTTTAGGCGATTAGCTTGTCCCTTTAGGCGATTATGGGGCTAATCGCCTATAGTGAAGGCGATTAGCAGCCCTAATCGCCTGATAAAGCTGCATAATCGCCTATAACGTGCCCGACGACTAGAAACGCCTATAAATACCACCCTTGACCTCCAAAACATCATTTACACAACCCTAGCCGTCCCATAACATATCTCAACCCACAAACACCCTCTGGAACCCATTTTTACACTCAAACAACCATTTCCAAGCTTATTCCATCATCTACTCTTAAATACAAGGTGTGTTCTTCAAACCCAAACCTTTAAATGATTATGTTTTACTCCCTAAATGTCCAGACCTGACTTATAAATGTTTTTGTCTTTGAAAATCCATTTAAAACCGTTTTTAAACAAACCCACACCTTTACATGTGTTATATGTGTTATATGTGATTAAAGATAGAATTTTTAGGATTGAATCATGGTTGTTTTTGTGTTACAATGATGTTTATGGCTGTTACAAGTTAGTATGATGATGTCCTAGGAGTTTGAATGGTTTTGGTTGCGTATTGTTGATACTTGATGTTTTGACCCATTTGAAGGATTTTGGATGATTAAGGATGATATGAGGTGTGTTGTTGATTGTTTGATGTTAGGGTTTGCTCTAGGATGATGTTCGAACAGTAGGATGCTTTCGGACAACGTGGTTATGTGATTAAATCTGGATATTTGCTATTTAGGGCAAGTTCTTGCATGTTGATGTGATGTTTTCATGTTAAGTTGCTATTTTGGGAAAACGCTCGCATTCGGGACTGTTAGAATGATGAAAACTTAGGGGTTTTGCTTGAAATATGTTTGTTAATATGTTAGGATGATTATTGGGTGTTTTTACACGTTTCGGATCTGATTTGGTAGGTTAAACGCGCGAAAAACCATATCTGCTGCACTATAGGCGATTAGGAATCCTAATCGCCTATGTTATAGGCGATTAGGGGCATAATCGCCTAAGAGGAGGCCCTACTCGTGTAATACTTAGGCGATTATGATCATAATTGCCTTCATTTCATGCAATTGTGATCCTAATTGCCTTCATGACATGCAATTGTGACCCTAATCACTAGTTAAGCCCTGAATTGCATACCTTATGACCATAATCGCTTATAATGCATGTGATTAGCCCTAATCACCTATCATAAGGGGCGATTAGCCCTTGTAATTTCCTGTTGACCATCCCTAATCACGTGTTGACTTTCCTAATTGCATGCTAAGTTCCTAATCGCGTGTAATGCTGTTATAAGTGTATTTTAACATCCCTAAACCCGATTTGACACCTAGGAACATGATAGGAACCCCGTGACATGCCTAGTAACATAGTAACACGTGTTTGGACCTGTTTGTGCGTTATTTGACCTATGTGTTAGAATCGTTGAACTTTAACGCATGTTAAGTACTAAGTTGCATGATTTGTGTATGTGTGGATATGAGATGAACATGGGAAGTCTCGGGTCACCAATGGGATGTCGAGTCTTGTACACTTGGTCGGTTTAACAGTCAACGTGTTTTCAAACGAACCTGGTTATGATCTGGACACTTGGGGACTATTTGGCCTGCGGGTCAATGGTTCGGGTACTCATATGCATTCGATAATAGGTTGCCGATCCTAGGGCTGTCATTTGCATTGTCTGTGGTTTAGTAGAAGAACGCAATCTAAGGTGAGTTCACGGCCCCACTCTTTACTGGTTTTGCTTTCGGGGGAGAAAACATGCTGGGTACTGGTATTCATAAAACGTGTGTCAACTTACGTTTGAGTATTCATAAGGGGTGTGTCAACTTACGTTTTCGTATTCATAAAAGGTGTGTCAACTTACGTTTGAGTATTCATAAAAGGTGTGTCAACTTACGTTTTCGTATTCATAAAAGGTGTGTCAACTTATATTTTCGTACTCATAAAACCTATGATTCGCTAAGTACTCGGATTGGTAAAGCTTACAAGGTAGTCGTTGGTTACTATATGGTATTACGTATTGGTATTCTTGAATTCTTTATGCTTGCTATACGATCTTTTAAAGTCCCGGGGAAAACCATGAATGTGCGGTGGTTGCACAACGGGGGAAATATGGATAGATCTATTTGGGCGTGACCGGCCCCACCCGTCGGCTTGGAGGGTCGGACGGGTGCATGTTGTCTCTTAGGGTATTCTTGTATTCTTGTATTCTTGTATTCGGGCAAGTAGTATTCTTGTATGCATGTATGCGTGTCCAGTAATGGTTTTCCAATCGTAGTAGCGACAGGTATTCATTTTGGATGGCATTCTCTGAGTAGTATTCTCTTGGTCGGTTTACGTATGGTTTGGTCTACTTTGGAGTATTCTTTGAAACTAACTAAGTTGCTTTTCATAAAAACCTGTGAACTCACCAGCATTATATGTTGACGTTTTTAGCATGTTTTTCTCAGGTCGTTAAGGTAGCAGCATCGGACTTAGGCGCACAGAGTCTCACTTGGCGTCTAGGATTTTAGTTTCATGTTTTCAGTACTTTCAGACTTCAGTCACGTTGTTTAAAGTTGTAATCAAGATTTAAAAAAAAAAAAAGCTTCCGTTGTTGGTTTATGTTACGAAACTAAATGTTTTTATTCTACGTATTTTATCATATAGTGTTGTTTATTGTGACCGTTGACTTGGATCCTGGTGTGTCACACGCCTCGCGGTAAAACTCCGCAGGTGGAAATTTGAGGGTGTGACAGATTGGTATCAGAGCCAATGGTTATAGTGAACTAGGACTGCATGTAGAGTCTAGACTATAGCCGAGTCTCACACACTAGACGGTCACATACATTTGAGTCGTGTCTTTTGGTAAACATACTAACCTTGTCGGGGTGTCGGTATCCTTACCACACGGTGTCACATTGCTTATCTCGTTCTTGGTTATTCCTAGTTTCACGTTATCTTCTTATTCGGGTTTACAGTCGTGGGAACTTGTTTGATGATCTTTTGAGTTGGTTATATCTTCATAGGATGTGGGTGTCGGGTGACTTAAGGTTCGAGCTCGGGGCACACCTTGAGGACCATGTAGAGCAATTTATCATTTCGGGTGCACACGAAATGATAAGTTGAAATGCATGAAAGACTTGGTGGATCTCGGGTTGGGATTAATGGTCACATTGGACCCAATCCTGGATTTTCGTATTCTCTTGGTTTAGCGTTGGTGATGGGTCTGAGTGTTTGTTTCTTGTCTTTCTCAGAAGATGTCTGGAATTCACGGTGGACGTAGAGGTGGTGGTCGTACTGGCGGACGCAACGGTGGCGGTGGTCGTGGAGGGATGAACCTAACCCAGGAGGATCTAAACACCTTACTGCAGGCTGCCTTTCAGGCAGGACACAATGCTCATGGCGGCGGTGTTGTTAATCCACCCCCAGCCATGTGTACGTACAAGATGTTTCGGGATTGTAAGCCCCATGAGTTCTCTGGCACTGAAGGGGCTGTAAGCATGCTCAAGTGGCTAGAGAAGGTGGAGTTAGTGTTCTTGATGTGTAACTGTCTTCCTGAGGATCGAGTCAAGTATGCTGCCGCACTCTTTCTGGATGTTGCTTTGACCTGGTGGAACTCTATTACTCAGAATATGGGTTTGGGGGAGGCGTATGCCATGCCATGGGAGGATTTTGTTCAGCTGTTGAAGAGGGAGTACTGTCCCAGGGAAGAGATTCAGAAATTGGAACATGAGGTTTGGAGCCTCAAGATGGTGGGGTCTGAGATTGAAGAGTACACTGTGAGGCGTAACGAGTTGGCAATGCTATGTCCTAACTTGCACACACCAGAGTATAGGAGGATTGAGCACTACGTTTCAGGGCTAGTACCAGAGATAGCGGGATTGGTGGCTACAGGAAATCTTCCTACATATGCAGAAGTGGTTCGATCGGCTCATCGGATGACGAATCTGAAGGTGAATGAGGGTATCTTGCCTGCCCGAGGTGCGACTGTCAAGGCTCCTGAAGGTAACAAGCGCAAGTGGGATAGTGTTGGGAAAGGTTCTGTGTCAGCTGCATCTCAACAGGGTAAGAGATTTGATGTTGAGGGTTCTTCTTCTTCGGGCTCTAAACAGGATGGTTATGCTGGGAAGCTCCCGAACTGTAATCAGTGTGGATTTCATCATGTAGGCGACTGTGACAAGTCCCGCTGCCACCGGTGTCAACGATTTGGTCATCATGCTAAGGATTGCAGGGTCGTTTTACAGCCACAACCAATTCAGGTCGCTGCTCCTGTTCCTGCTCTTCAGGGGACTCCGGGAATGCAAGGTTGCTACAATTGTGGTGAAACGGGGCATTTCAAGCGAAATTGCCCAAAGCTGAATCAGGGAGAGGCAGGTACAACAAGGAATGGAGGAAACAACCAGGGCGGTGGTGTAGCTGCTCGTGCTTATGTTATTGGGGCTAGGGAGAACCAGGAGGACCCGGACACTGTTACCCGTACGTATTCTTTCTTACCTCTTGCTACGTTTTGGTTCTACTTTTATCCGCATTATTGTGTGTTCGTGTTTTCGGGTGTTTTCTTTGTGGGTTGGCCGTTACTTCTCATTCTTTAGGTCGACGAGGGTCTTTGGGGATGCTACTTGGACGGTACCGGTGGGTTAGTTATACCGATCATAGTAGTCGTCAGTAGGCCTTCGGTCGGGGGAGTCTTTTGTCTCGTATTCACATTTGGGGAGGCGGGTTCCCGGTTGTCATTGTCGCGTTTTGATTCATGACCTTCACTCGTTGTCTTTTGGATAAACGTTACTTGGGCACACACGGGGGTCGACACTCATCACTGTTGGAGTCGAAAGAATCTCGGGGCGAGATTCCTTTCAACAGGGGGATGATGTGACGACCCGGAAAATTTTTCTTCTTATTTGCTTTCTCTCTTCGACTTAGGGAAATTTTCGGGACGAAAATTCTTTCAACAGGGGGATGATGTGACACCCGGAAACTTCCGGTAACTAACTTTTGAAAACTTAGTAAGTCTACCTTAGCGAGTCGCGCATACGTTACACAAAACAAGGTCGGTCGAGTCGAGTCGCACATCATTAGGGTTTTAACATACGCAAGCCTCGAGTCCCGGGAATTGGTGAACGAGTGTGAACGTGTTTACTTTCATGTATTATGTGTTTATAATCATTATGTGACTTGTCGGTATGTGAAAATGTGTTAACATATGTTAAAACGGAGTTTAACGCGCCAAATACACCACAACAGACCCTTTAGGCGATTAGCTTGTTCCTTTAGGCGATTAGCTTGTCCCTTTAGGCGATTATGGGGCTAATCGCCTATAGTGAAGGCGATTAGCAGCCTTAATCGCCTGATAAAGCTGCATAATCGCCTATAACGTGCCTGACGACTAGAAACGCCTATAAATACCACCCTTGACCTCCAAAACATCATTTACACAACCCTAGCCGTCCCATAACATATCTCAACCCACAAACACCCTCTGGAACCCATTTTTACACTCAAACAACCATTTCCAAGCTTATTCCATCATCTACTCTTAAATACAAGGTGTGTTCTTCAAACCCAAACCTTTAAATGATTATGTTTTACTCCCTAAATGTCCAGACCTGACTTATAAATGTTTTTGTCTTTGAAAATCCATTTAAAACCGTTTTTAAACAAACCCACACCTTTACATGTGTTATATGTGTTATATGTGATTAAAGATGGAATTTTTAGGATTGAATCATGGTTGTTTTGTGTTACAATGATGTTTATGGCTGTAACAAGTTAGTATGATGATGTCCTAGGAGTTTGAATGGTTTTGGTTGCGTATTGTTGATACTTGATGTTTTGACCCATTTGAAGGATTTTGGATGATTAAGGATGATATGAGGTGTGTTGTTGATTGTTTGATGTTAGGGTTTGCTCTAGGATGATGTTAGAACAGTAGGATGCTTTCGGACAACGTGGTTATTGATGTGTGTAAATATATATATAAAAATAACACAAACTTTAATTTAAACGACTCACCTAAAAACTTCACACGCACGGCAAGTTTACCGGTCGCAAAGCAGTAAACAGATAAGAACGAGTATCGAACCCAAAGACGCGAATGCAACTCTAGATCACAACCTCTACCGAATACTAGCCTAAATAAATAGATACTTATATGGGGGTTAAACTAATAACTAAAAGAAATTAATTAAAACTAAATTACTAGTTAAACTAAGAAACTGAAAATAAACGAAAGCTGACGAACTGGTCTGAAACTCTAGTGAGGAGAAGACTGGTAACTTGGGTAGAATCCCTAAACTCTGGTTATAAAAGTTGACTTATGTAATCTGGTTGGAGACCCTGTTCTCACCTAATAAACCTCCTGTCAAGGATAGTCGACTAGACTCAAGGCGGGACAAGTGTTGAGATGCTAAAATGAAAGTGGATCGCCCCAGCGAAACCAAATCCCACAGTAATCCTTTAATCAACCACTCTTGGATCGAAACTCCCAAACTGCGAAGCAGACTTAACTAATACGAATGAAATCCTAGGAAAACTCTAAACACGAATAAGTAACCGGTCTCGCCCCAGCGATAACCAAACTACCAAACAATGCCTAGTTAATCAACCTAGCAATCCCGAATTATATTCCTAACCTTCGGGAAGGGATTGCACACCTTAGTTAATTGACCTTAAAAACCTGTTAAACTTGCGTCATTCCTAACTGCAAGAACTAGCTCGACAACAAAAGTTAATCAAACTAGAATGATTTCTAGATCTAGGGGATATTCCTATATGCCTAGAACATCAAAACCAACAAACAAGTAATCAAATCAAAAAGCGCCAGTACACAAATATTCAAAATCAAACATAAAAATTAAATCATGTAACCCAACACATCCAAAACGGAAAACATAAATCTTTAATTAAAAACCATAATCTAGTTCATCATCCCAAGTCACCAATAAAAGGTTTAGCTCATAATAAAAATAAGAAACATAATCCCACAATTAATTAAAACCATGTTCATAGTGTTTCTAAATAATGAAAACAATAAAACAAACCTCGGGTCTTCGAATAATATATCTTTAGTGAACCCGAGACCTTCTCCTCTCCAAAAATTCTTCTGCTCGTTCAAAGCTTTTCTTCCTCCTATTGAATAATGTTTTTCGAATGAATGTTGTTGTTTTATTCGAATCAATTATAATCCTTTAGACGGCAGTCGAATTCAATATATATCTCCAATTTGTGCACCGCCATTTTGACTTTTGTTTTTTTTGTTTTAGACTTGGGCCACGAGCCCAAGCCACAACATTTATTTTTTTTTCTTTTTTTTATATTATATTATTATTATTATATACTATTATTACTCCAAGCTCTCGAATTAGGTGTTCTTGGCTCGATCAAAGTTACTCGTTTACGCTCCACGTTCATGAACACCTAACAAATTATAAAACGAGTAAATGAGTACTAGAAATAACTAAAAACTAATAAAAAAAACTATACAATGATAAATATAGACAAACAAACGACTACACCCCTATAACAACTAAAAACTATATACAAAAGTCTCAATTATGACTCAAAATAGATAGGAAAATAGATGTGTTTTACGACACATCAAACATCCCCACACTTAAACCTTTTTCGTCCCTGAAAAAGCATACAATGGAATCATAATTAAGATATTCGGTTTCCAAATTATTTCAATACTTTTTCTTAGCAAGGCAAAACAACATACTAAATGCAACTGCTGGTATTGTGGTCCACATAAACCCAACCACCGACTGATCAAGCCCCTTTTTGTGTTTCGTTAATTAAGTTCAATTAAATTCAATCATCTAAAGGTCTCACACTCAAGTGTCTCGACTCTATCCTAATCCCGAATCAAGCTTATGAGGCAAAGATTATTATCTACCACTTTATATAAATACCCTTATGCATTGAGAATCAAATATGATGGAAGATGGATGAAGTTTATGAGCTTAGACATTTTTTTTTCATACCTAACCCAGAGGTTGTCTCAGTCAGAGTCACCATCCCCAAAAGCGACAGCATGAGCTTCGGTATTTTTTTTTAACTTGACCTAGAGGGAGTTTCGATCAGAGTCACCATCCCCGAGGGAGACTCCATAGGCTTCGGTTAATTTTTTTTCTTTATTTTTTTTTTTGTCTAGCTCAATTGATGGATATGTGGATCTTTTTTTTTCGGGCGCCACTTTTCACCGGATTTATTCTCATAAAAAGGATCAAGTGTGCCATTTGGTTCAAAACACTTATAGGTATTTACTTATAGCGGTACCTCTTATACCATCAACGGTTTCAAACTTTGCCAATCAACCTAAGGCGAGAACCCACAAGATTTCATGATTATATTATTATTTTATATATGCAAACACTACTCAGGAAACTATCACAATCAGCTGGGCCTACCAACACATCACAAGAAACATGTTCTCCACCTTATTATTTTTATCTTATACATATAGTATTGGAAAACCAAAAAATCCTAATTTTACCTATCATTTTCCATTTAAAAGCATACAAAATCAAGGACATTTTTTTTTAGTTTTTTTTTTTTTTGAAATACAGACTCAAACTATACTAAAACGCAGTTACCATCCCCACACTTAAAATTGCACATTGTCCTCAATGTGTAGAGAAAAGAACTAAAAATAAAGTAGAAAAAAAAATAAAAATATAACAAGTAAATAAAATGGAACAGACTCCCCTGATATATGCAGTGCAATCCACGCAAAGCGTGTCTTGAGATGTCCAAATCCATGTACCATGCAATCGTATGGCATTTCATTCGCGGCTGCATCAATAACCTGCAAAACAAACACTAAAAAGACAAAAAGTAAAATGAAAAAAAAAACACAACTGTGTTGGGATGATTGTTTACAAAAATTATTTTTAAAAGGTCGCATCGCCCGAATGGAGATTGAGTACGGACGAGAAGATCCCACTATGAAAAGAATGCAAACCATCCCCACACTTAGACTCAAACAAAGACATAAACTAAAATTACTAAACAAAATACCTACAAACTCTAAAACTTGGAAAAACCAAAGTATTAATCAGGTGGCTTATATTTAATCCAACCCATGTCCAACCCGTTCAATTCTTTTCGTTCACCATTGTTCGTCAAAAAAGAATTGGTGAAAATATAAAGACGTTTGAAAAATTCAAACGGGTTGGGCCACCTATCCCTAGACTTACATGGACCAAACCTGATATGTGGATGTGGCCTGTGATTCTGGTCCATGTAACTGCGAGCCTTCTCCCGTGGGGGTGGCCATGGTAGCAGTGTAATATCCAATGCCTGCACGGGCTGGCTGTGGTGTTCTTCTTCTTCCACCACTGCTTCTTTCTCATTTTCCTTGTTTGGTGACTCCTGAATCTCCACAATCAGGCATCCTCTCAATAATGCCTCTAAGATATCGAGGTCACCTACTGGGTCAAAATCTTTGTCCACTTCTGGAGCTAACAAATCACCCAACTCGTCACCAAACTCTACTTCCCAATCATCTACTTCTTCAAGCAGGTCAGTGGTGTCTTCCTCTTCCACCACTTCTTCCTCAAACAGCCAGCCTGTGGATTCTGAAAAATCCATATCTTCCTCAGCCTCCCCTATCTTCTCCATCATGGCTTTCCCAAGCGCGTCCCAGGCTATGCTTTCTATCTCCTCATTATCACTCCAGACATCCGCCTCCCAAGGATATGCTGCTGAACTAGAGATCTGGCAAGGTTGCTCATCCTGCTGAACCAAAGGTGGGACTAAGGCGTCCATTATGGTCTTTGGCTCTAACCCTGAATCCTGCAAAATATCATCCTCACAAGACAAGTGTAAAGAATCATATGGGTCAGTTAAATCATGCACAGAATCAGATGAGTAAGGATAAACAGTTTCAGCAACGGGCCTAATGCAATCAGGTAATGTAAATGTTACCATCTCGTCTGGGTCATCATTTGTGAAATAAACCTGCTGAACTGGAGGTGGGACTTCAACGTCCATTATGGTCTTCAGTTCATCCACCTGAGCCTCTAGCCTCTTAAGTGCCGCATCTTGTTCCCTCAAATAGCCGGTGCGCTTGGATAGGATAGAATCCATATCCTCGAGCATGAGCTGTTGATTAGCAAGGAAGGCGGCAAGATCGGGTCTAGTGTGAGACGAGACATCCCGATAATCGGGATGTGGATACAAATATTGGCTAGGTGGATACTCTGACGAGCTACCACCATGCCTTACCTCATACATCTCATCTTGTAGACGATCAAGCCGACTTTTTATTCTATCTAGTGACTCAGATGTTGCAGGGTTAAACCACCGGTTTGCCTGTGGGTATGAAGGCTGGTATGACTGATATGGCTGCTGCTGCAAATAGGTGTTAGAATAATAATCCGTGGAATACCCCGATGAATATGAATGAGGGCATCTTATGGTAAAGTGGGGTCCTCCGCAGATCTCGCACATGATAAAAAAAATTACATATTACGAATAAAAAATAATAATAATAAGAAAGAAAAAAAATAAAAGCAAAAATTATTCACAAAATAGTATACCAGAAACGAATCGGATAATTCTCAAGAGTGCCAATTGCGTCCCCGGCAACGGCGCCAAAACCTTGATGTGTGTAAATATATATATAAAAATAACACAAACTTTAATTTAAACGACTCACCTAAAAACTACACACGCACGGCAAGTGTACCGGTCGCAAAGCAGTAAACAGATAAGAACGAGTATCGAACCCAAAGACGCGAATGCAACTCTAGATCACAACCTCTACCGAATACTAGCCTAAATAAATAGATACTTATATGGGGGTTAAACTAATAACTAAAATAAATAAATTAAAACTAAATTACTAGTTAAACTAAGAAACTGAAAATAAACGAAAGCTGACGAACTGGTCTGAAACTCTAGTGAGGAGAAGACTGGTAACTTGGGTAGAATCCCTAAACTCTGGTTATAAAAGTTGACTTATGTAATCCGGTTGGAGACCCTGTTCTCACCTAATAAACCTTCTGTCAAGGATAGTCGACTAGACTCAAGGCGGGACAAGTGTTGAGATGCTAAAATGAAAGTGGATCGCCCCAGCGAAACCAAATCCCACAGTAATCCTTTAATCAACCACTCTTGGATCGAAACTCCCAAACTGCGAAGCAGACTTAACTAATACGAATGAAATCCTAGGAAAATTCTAAACACGAATAAGTAACCGGTCTCACCCCAGCGATAACCAAACTACCAAACAATGCCTAGTTAATCAACCTAGCAATCCCGAATTATATTCCTAACCTTCGGGAAGGGATTGCACACCTTAGTTAATTGACCTTAAAAACCTGTTAAACTTGCGTCATTCCTAACTGCAAGAACTAGCTCGACAACAAAAGTTAATCAAACTAGAATGATTTCTAGATCTAGAGGATATTCCTATATGCCTAGAACATCAAAACCAACAAACAAGTAATCAAATCAAAAAGCGCCAGTACACAAATATTCAAAATCAAACATAAAAATTAAATCATGTAACCCAACACATCCAAAACGGAAAACATAAATCTTTAATTAAAAACCATAATCTAGTTCATCATCTCAAGTCACCAATAAAAGGTTTAGCTCATAATAAAAATAAGAAACATAATCCCACAATTAATTAAAACCATGTTCATAGTGTTTCTAAATAATGAAAACAATAAAACAAACCTCGGGTCTTCGAATAATATATCTTTAGTGAACCCGAGACCTTCTCCTCTCAAAAATTCTTCTGCTCGTTCAAAGCTTTTCTTCCTCCTATTGAATAATGTTTTTCGAATGAATGTTGTTGTTTTATTCGAATCAATAATAATCCTTTAGACGGCAGTCGAATTCAATATATATCTCCAATTTGTGCACCGCCATTTTGACTTTTGTTTTTTTTGTTTTAGGCTTGGGCCACGAGCCCAAGCCACAACATTTATTTTCTTTTTCTTTTTTTTATATTATATTATTATTATTATATACTATTATTACTCCAAGATCTCGAATTAGGTGTTCTTGGCTCGATCAAAGTTGCTCGTTTACGCTCCACGTTCATGAACACCTAACAAATTATAAAACGAGTAAATGAGTACTAGAAATAACTAAAAACTAATAAAAAAAACTATACAATGATAAATATAGACAAACAAACGACTACACCCCTATAACAACTAAAAACTATATACAAAAGTCTCAATTATGACTCAAAATAGATAGGAAAATTGATGTGTTTTACGACACATCAGTTATGTGATTAAATCTGGATATTTGCTATTTAGGGCAAGTTCTTGCATGTTGATGTGATGTTTTCATGTTAAGTTGCTATTTTGGGAAAACGCTCGCATTCGGGACTGTTAGAATGATGAAAACTTAGGGGTTTTGCTTGAAATATGTTTGTTAATATGTTAGGATGATTATTGGGTGTTTTTACACGTTTCGGATCTGATTTGGTAGGTTAAACGCGCGAAAAACCATATCTGCTGCACTATAGGCGATTAGGAATCCTAATCGCCTATGTTATAGGCGATTAGGGGCATAATCGCCTAAGAGGAAGCCCTACTCGTGTAATACTTAGGCGATTATGATCATAATTGCCTTCATTTCATGCAATTGTGATCCTAATTGCCTTCATGACATGCAATTGTGACCCTAATCACTAGTTAAGCCCTGAATTGCATACCTTATGACCATAATCGCCTATAATGCATGTGATTAGCCCTAATCACCTATCATAAGGGGCGATTAGCCCTTGTAATTGCCTGTTGACCATCCCTAATCACGTGTTGACTTTCCTAATTGCATGCTAAGTTCCTAATCGCGTGTAATGCTGTTATAAGTGTATTTTAACATCCCGAAACCCGATTTGACACCTAGGAACATGATAGGAACCCCGTGACATGCCTAGTAACATAGTAACACGTGTTTGGACCTGTTTGTGCGTTATTTGACCTATGTGTTAGAATCGTTGAACTTTAACGCATGTTAAGTACTAAGTTGCATGATTTGTGTATGTGTGGATATGAGATGAACATGGGAAGTCTCGGGTGACCAATGGGATGTCGAGTCTTGTACACTTGGTCGGTTTAACAGTCAACGTGTTTTCAAACGAACCTGGTTATGGTCTGGACACTTGGGGACTATTTGGCCTGTGGGTCAATGGTTCGGGTACTCATATGCATTCGATAATAGGGTGCCGATCCTAGGGCTGTCATTTGCATTGTCTGTGGTTTATTAGAAGAACGCAATCTAAGGTGAGTTCACGGCCCCACTCTTTACTGGTTTTGCTTTCGAGGGAGAAAACATGTTGGGTACTGGTATTCATAAAACGTGTGTCAACTTACATTTGAGTATTCATAAGGGGTGTGTCAACTTACGTTTTCGTATTCATAAAAGGTTTGTCAACTTACGTTTGAGTATTCATAAAAGGTGTGTCAACTTACGTTTTCGTATTCATAAAAGGTGTGTCAACTTATGTTTTCGTACTCATAAAACCTATGATTCGCTAAGTACTCGGATTGGTAAAGCTTACAAGGTAGTCGTTGGTTACTATATGGTATTACGTATTGGTATTCTTGAATACTTTATGCTTGCTATACGATCTTTTAAAGTCCCGGGGAAAACCATGAATGTGCGGTGGTTGCACAACGGGGGAAATATGGATAGATCTATTTGGGCGTGACCGGCCCCACCCGTCGGCTTGGAGGGTCGGACGGGTGCATGTTGTCTCTTAGGGTATTCTATTATTCTTGTATTCGGGCAAGTAGTATTCTTGTATGCATGTATGCGTGTCCAGTAATGGTTTTCCAATCGTAGTAGCGACAGGTATTCATTTTGGATGGCATTCTCTGAGTAGTATTCTCTTGGTCGGTTTACGTATGGTTTGGTCTACTTTGGAGTATTCTTTGAAACTAACTAAGTTGCTTTTCATAAAAATCTGTGAACTCACCAGCATTATATGTTGACGTTTTTAGCATGTTTTTCTCAGGTCGTTAAGGTAGCAGCATCGGACTTAGGCGCACGGAGTCTCACTTGGCGTCTAGGATTTTAGTTTCATGTTTTCAGTACTTTCAGACTTCAGTCACGTTGTTTAAAGTTGTAATCAAGATTTTAAAAAAAAAGCTTCCGCTGTTGGTTTATGTTACAAAACTAAATGTTTTTATTCTACGTATTTTATCATATAGTGTTGTTTATTGTGACCGTTGACTTGGATCCTGGTGTGTCACACGCCTCGCGGTAAAACTCCGCAGGTGGAAATTTGAGGGTGTGACAATCACCGCCGACGAGGCCAAGTCGGACCCAAATGTAGTCACAAGTACCTTCCTTGTTAATTCGATACTTGCTAAGGTGTTATTTGACATGGCTGCGAATAAGTCCTTTGTTTCACACGAACTTATTCGGCACCCATCATTCATACTAGAAAAGTCACCTGTTCCACTTGAAGTAGAAGTAGATAATAACAAACATTTTGTTATCTTGATGTATGCCGAGGTTGTGCGATCATTATAAACGTGAAAGAGTTCCCCATAGACCTAGTGCCCATGAAGATGGGGGAGTTAGGAGTCGTGATCGGGATGGATTAGCTATCCAAACATCATGCCAACGTAAACTGCCACCGCAAGGTAATACAAGTAATGTCGCCGAGCGGTGAGCATGTCACAATACATGGGGAAACAAGCTGCAACCCTATCTTATGTTCAATACTCGAAGCCAAGAAGCTTATGCAACACGGGTGCAAGGCCTACTTAACCCGTGTGACCGACACCCAAAGTAAAGTCACGCAAATTCAAGATGTACTGGTGGTATGTGAAGTCCCTAATGTGTTTCCAGATGACTTGCTGGGTGTTCCACCCGAGCGGGAAACGAGTTCGGAATCGAATTGATCCCGGGAGCCAAATCGATAGCTAGGGCACCATACCGCCGAGCACCATCAGAGTTCTAAGAGCTAATGACACAATTGCAAGACCTTCTCGATAAAGGCTTTTTCCAACCGAGTGTGTCCCCATGGGGAGCATCGGTGCTATTCATAAAGAAGAAGGACGACATCCTTCGGATGTGTATTGATTACCGGGAGCTAAACAAGCTCACGGTCAAAAACAAATACCCGCTGCCCCGAATCGACGACCTGTTAGATCAACTCCAGGTGCAAATTGGTTTTCAAAGATAAATCTAAGGTCGGGACACCACTAACTCAAGGTGAAAGAAGCTGACATATCCAAAACTGTGTTTCGAACCCGGTACGGACATTACGAGTTCCTTGTGATGTCGTTCGGTCTAACAAACGCACCCGTAGCCTTCATGGATTTAATGAATCGGGTGTGCAAACCAATGTTAGACAAATTTGTGATCGTGTTCATCGACGACATTCTTATCTACTCCACAAGTGAGACTGAACACGCCCGTCATCTAATCGAGGTACTAGAAACACTCCGGGGAGAGAAATTCTATGCCAAATTCTCAAAATGCGCCTTTTGGCTTTGGGAAGTTCAATTCCTTGGTCATGTGATAAGCGTCGAGGGCATATTAGTGGATCCTTCCAAGATTGAGGTGGTGTCAAAATGAAATTCGCCTAAGAACCCGTCTGTAATCCGATGCTTTTTAGGACTTGCAGGTTACTATCGGAGATTCATTCAAGATTTTTCAAGAATCGCCGCCCCATTGACCAAATTTACTCGAAAGGAAGAAAGGTTTATATGGGTGAAGAACAAGACAAAGCTTTTAGTCTTCTAAAGGAGAAACTCACACATGCTCCGGTGCTCACTTTGCTGACAAGGTGGTTTATTCTGACGCGTCACATCTCGGATTGTGGTGCGTACTCATGCAACGAGACAAAGTTATAGCGTATGCCTCTAGACAACTGAAGGATCACAAAACTAAATATCCAACTCATGATCTTGTGTAAGCCGCGGTTGTGTTCGCGCTCAAGATTTGGAGGTATTAACTATACGAGGTAAAAATCACAATTTTCACGGACCACAAGAGCCTTAAGTACTTATTTGACCAAAAGGAGTTAAACATGAGCCAAAGACGTGGTTAGAAACACTAAAAGACTATGGTTGTGAAATTCGTTACCATCCGGGTAAGGCAAACAGGGTTGCCGATGCCTTAAGTCGAAAGGAAGACCATACTCCTATCCAGGTGAGAGCTATGCAACTTGTAATCACCTCAGACCTTATCGCTCGAATTCTGGAGGCCCAAATCGAAGCCTTGAAAGAGGATAACTGGAAGAGGGGGAGAATCAAAGGTCAAGTTGATGACCTTGAAGAAGATAACCACGGGTTGAAGACTCGACTAGGTAGAATTCAGATACCTAACTATTGTGTTGCTAAAAACCTTTTCTTAGACGAAGTGCACAAATCCCGGTATTCGATTCATCCCGGGGCTACCAAAATGTATATGGACTTGAAGAAAAACTATTTGTGGCCCGGAATAAAACGGGATGTAGCAAAGTATGTCGAGAGATGTGTGGCTTGTTTACAAGTCAAGGCTGAGCACCAAAAGTCGTATGGGAAACTCCAACCATTGGAAATACCCATATAGAAGTGGAAACAATTAACCATGGACTTATTGACTAAGTTCCCAAAACAGCATGGGGATTTGATGCGATATGGGTTGTGGTCGATCGACTAACAAAGAGTGCCCATTTCATTCCAATATGTGAAATGTATTCTTCGGAAAATATGGCGGACGTGTTTACCAATGAAATAATCGCACGGCAAGGGGTGCCGGTGTCTATCGTTTCGGACTGAGATCCTTGGTTTACCTCCCGATTTCCCGATTTTAGCAAGAGTTCCAAAACCAAATAGGCACTAAAGTACTACTTAGAACTACTTTTCATCCACAGACCGATGGTCAAAGCGAGCGAACCATACAAACACTTGAAGACATGCTACGCGCGTGTATAATCGACTTCGGGGGAAGTTGGGATACCCATCTACCGTTAGTAGAGTTCACATATAACAATAGTTACCATGCTAGTATCGTTATGCCTCCATACTAGTTACTCTATGGAAGAAAATGCCGAACACCCATGTGTTGGGGTGAAGTGCGTCCACGAGAACTCGCTCACAATGTCATGGTTAGTGCTACCAATGAAAAGACCGATCTCGTGCGCGCGCATCTCAAGCCTGCGTAAGATAGGCAAAAGTCCTACGCGGACAAAAGGAGAAAACTAATAGAGTTCCAAGCGGGGGACCTTGTGATGCTAAAGGTATCCCCGTGGAAAGGAGTGATGCAGTTCCGAAAGAATGGCAAATTGGGTCCATGATTTATAGGGCCGTTTAAAATACTTGAGCGTATAGGTCAAGTAGCCTATCGGCTAAAGTTAGCCAACTAATTGAAAAGCATACAAAATACCTTCAATGTTCCTTATCTTCGAAAGTGTTTGACAAATCAAGAGTAATGTGTGCCTTTGGAAGAGATCGAGGTCGATGAAAGACTAAACTATGTAGCGCGACCCATAGAGATTATAGATCGAAAGCTAAAGCGTCTCAAAAACAGGAGCATCGACCAAGTGAAGGTCAAATGGGATCATAGAAAAGGGTTGGACACTACATGGCAGTCTGAAGAAGAGATGCAACGGTTCTACCCCTACGTATTTGGTACGTTCATAGTTTCACGGACGAAACTCCCTTTAGAGGGGGTGGAGTTGTAACAGCCCAAATTTAATAGAATACATTTAATTACTATAATACACCCTAATGAGGGGCTTAGATCAAGAAAAGAGATTTAATATCAATTATAAAAGTTACACATGATGAACAACACCTTAACAACAAGAGTTAAGTTGAGTAATAATCCATAAGACTAAATAACCATAAAAACAACTAGAGGGACTGATCTTGATAATCAGCAATACTTTATTGTTGAGGGTTTAATGTGTAAAGAAAGCCATCAGATTTTCATTCCTTGAAGATTGTATAACACACCCACACACACACACACACCATTTCACACACATAAGCTCAATAACATAAAATCAGCCCCCAATCAGCTATAGATCAAGTTGTTGCAGCTTGCATGATCCAAATTTAAGTCATCTAAGCCTTATCCCATCTCTAGGTAAGCTTTGCTTCGTTCAATTTGGTATCGAATTGGGTTATGTGATAATGATCAAAATTTAGGACCTTTGATTTTGGTGAATTGGTGACTAACAAGGGTGTCTCTAGTACAAGAGGGCATTAAAACGAAACATTCTTGTGTGAATCATGGTCACTTGAAATCAAGAGGAGAGAATCCTTAAAATTCATGGTATGAACTTGTGGGTACTCTTGAGTTATAAGCAAAAGTTAGGAATTCATGGTAATAATGTGTGTGTGCCTAAATATAAATTGTGATAGATAATGAACTTGGTATAATTGAATGCTATTGAAATTTTGATATTGATGTGGGTACGATTCTCATGGTCTAGGTGACCTAAAATCAAGTGTTATAAAAATCATACCGACTAACTGTTTGATGAAACGCCACAATGAAGCTCGCTGTTTATTCATTGAACACGTGGTCAGGTGATGGGTCAAAATGATTTTTGAGTTAAAGCAAAAAGACGGTTGATCCAAAACAAAACTCCCTTTTTTTGTATTTTGTATTTGCGTTAAATATGAATACAAAAATATACGTTTTTACAATATTAAAAGCACATTTTTAGTGAAGAATAGAACTTATTTCCTTTTTAGATACTTTTATTTTACCTATTTAACCACTTGAAATCAATCATAACCAAAATCAACTTGTTCATAACGAATAAGGCTCTAAGTAGGCCAATAGTATGCACAAGAGTTAACCTATTTGCCATTAATGTTCAAGTTTTAGTCATATATCTACAACACCTTCAAAATACATAGCAACTATGCAATGTTTTGAATTATGTGTAGCTTTTTCTCTTACACTTCTGATTATGAATTGTTAAGAGAATAATTTTCTGGGTATTAGTTTTTATTCACTTATGTTTTGTTAGTACAGGAACCGCAACTAACAGCCAGTGAACCATTAGATGTTTATACGAAGCGATTCTCCCTGTAACAAATAGTATCTTGCTGTTTATATATTTGATTGTGTGTTCATTATTTCACTCAATTTGAAATAAAAAGTTTCCATTGTTTGATTTATCTCTCGACCCCAAATTCCATTGTTTGGAGTCTGATTGTGGGTTTAGCAATTTTGATTGATTTTGTTTCCTTTGTAAAAACACATGAATCTTCCAAAAAAAGGCTTACCTCAATTGTATCTTATCTCAAAATATCGTTTTGTGATTCTTAAATCTTCGTTGCTAGTTATTTAATATTTCATTTATTCAATCCATGTAATACACGGGTTTAACTCAGTACAATATAAAGTTATGTTCTTCAAATCTTTATCTTGATCTTCCTCTGATTTTGTAAGTTATTCTCAACGAGTCGACAACATAAAGATCCTCATTATTTTAACTTAATCTTCAAACAATGTTGTGGCTCATATTCTCATCTGCGCGAAGAACCATAAGCTCTGATGATGATCATCTTTTTAAATATTGTATTTCTCGAATATATTGTGAAATTTTTTGCAAATCACATATAAGGGGCAATGTCAATCTTGTGCGTTGCAGTTTTCTTCGTGGTTGTTCATTGTCTATTAAAATAGTTGAAGCATGTGACTTTGTGTAACGCCTCGTTTTTCTCGAATAATATAATAATAATATTTTTATTCATAAAACGATTCGTTAATTCGTTAAAAATATTATCTCATTAACAAGAAATACATTCTTATTGCATTAATAAATTTAATTATCTAAATTCGCCAAATAACGCGTTGTAAGAAGTAATATTATCATTTTAAATTTTAAACGCGACTAAAAATATAAATAACAAATATATAATCCAAATGCTCGTTCTAATTCGGTCTGCATTTATATAATTTATGAAATAACTATTCCATTGATTAAACGAGTCCGGTTCATAAACGAGACCCGAGTCAGTGACGGGTTCGTATACGCATTAATCTTCCACTTAACCCACATCATAACCCTACCTATTTAAACCACACTAACCCCTCCTTCCATCATCTTCCTCACAATAACCCTAGCCACCAACACATTTTACCCTTTCCTTTCCCTCTCTAGAGACCAGTGGCGGCAGCAACAAGGAACCACCACTCGAGCCACCATTTGCATCGCATACTCCTTTATCCCTTACAACTCAAACTTAACCCCATCAACATTCAAGCTCCTCTCCCTCACCCAAAGCGGCAGCGCCGCCGCCAACCACCACTAAAACCAAACCTCAAAACCCCAAATCCGTCAGAAGGAATAGAGAGAGAGAGAGAGAGTGTCGGAGCACAGATCGGATCTGAAATGTACGACCTGCAACAGCCCCAGTCGGGTCTTTATCCTCGTCTTCGAGCTCAGTCAGACCACAGACTATTATTCCATGAAGACAGGAAGCGTTGATAGGCTTGATCCCTTTTCCGACCTCCTTCCCCTCTCTTACGGTTACCTCTATCTCTAGTCTTTTATGTTGCTGTGTAAATGGAACTATGGAAGGATTTGGTGTGCTCCATAAAAAGGAAGCGAAGGGATACAGGATAGAGTAGAAGGGGTTGATTTGGGTACGGTGCTCACTTCCTTTTAATCTGTTTTAAATTTAATAAATAGTATTATTAATAATTATTTTGCTAGATTTAAATGTCTTGGTTGTTAAGACACGTAAGAGTTAAGTTTACAAATGATAATATTTCTTTTAGTTTTATATTTTAGTTAGTATTTGAAAAGTGTTGCATCTAAATTTATAATAAGAAAAAAATAAATATATATTTTCTTAAACTGAGTGTGCCCGTACATATTCATATATTCATAAACTGAATGCGCATATCAAACCTTATAAAAGATATATTTTCGTTGATAAAGAAATTCATAAACTTTCCAGATATGATCTCTTGGCTATATCTATTAAAAGAATCTTTTTCCTAAACTAAAATAGTATATACATGTCTTCAACTAGAATATTTGGTTACTATTCGTTCGTTAAGTCATGCACACTTTAAGACGCGCATTCGTCCAATGCGAGTCTAGGTAGTTGAAGCAACTATCTTTACAACCAAGAAACGAAACAAGCTTATTTGCATTAGAATTTAAGGCATCATCTATTTGTAATAGGATACAAGAGTTCAATTAATCCAAGTTCAGACTTGTTGCTTCTTGCTAGTACTTACCCGGTGAATTTCAGGTGAGTATACTTGACCCCTTTTATGCTTTAAACCACTTTTGGGTTGTAACATGTATCATTATTAAACTCACACCATGCACACAATCATTCTTATACAAACACTCAATCTGTATACATGCTTAATTGTTATGCTATATGTGTTATTCATGCTATATGCTTATGCTTGACTGTCTAGCCACCCTTAACATGTATAGCGCTATAGGAGTAGCACACCGCCCTATTTGTGGGTCATTGTTAAGGCATACATACATACTCTTACGGTCTAACACTTCGGTGTTAGGGATGCAATTATACCATACATAACGATCTAGCACTTCGGTGTTAGGGATGCAATTATACTATACATAACGGTCTAACACTTCGGTGTTGGGGATGAAATTATATTATACATAACGCTCTAACACTTCTGTGTTAGGGATGCAATTATATTATACATAACGGTCTAACACTTCGGTGTTAGGGACGCAAGCTAGTGGACACTTTGGCTTGACTTTTGGTTAATGCATGCTAGTATGATTCATAGTTTAGTATACATTAGCATGTGGATTTGAGTTTTATTCAATCTTTATACTACGCACGTATTCAAACTTGTATACTCGCCAACATAATTTGTGTTGACAGATATTTCATACATGTTGCAGGAAAAAGCTTGATGAGATGATACAAGAAATATCACTTAGGACTCGGCTTTAGAAACAAACGAAACAATCTATATTCATGTCTATGTTGATGTATTTTCTTGTGAACGAATTGTAAACTTGTTGCATCTTAGATACAAATGAAATCTATTTTAATATATTGTCACAACATAGTGTTATGAAGTCTTTGAACAATCTATCACAAGTCGCGCCTCAATGTATTCCGCCATCGGTTGGGGTGTGACAGATTGGTATCAGAGCCATAACTATAGGGAATTAGGAAAATTGCCATGATTGACCTAGTCTATAGTTAGGAACCTTTATTTGACTACTTCCTTTACATGCTTGAAATACTTGATTTTCCTACTTGCTTCTTATCAATTACTTATCAATTTCATAAACCTTAAAATGCATGCCTTTCCTAAGGCAACTTATACTCCAATACAAAGACACTTGTATATCACAAACGAAAGAAACTCACTAAAATAGGCGTGAAACCCTTACTTTGGTGACAACTTTCAATTCGTTTCATTCCTTTTAAACTTCTGAAATTTCACCATCGAGATAGGAGTGATTTCCTTACCTTGATGACAAATTCACTCATCTCATTCTAGTGAAACCTTACCAAAGAGTTAGGATTAACTTCCTTTACTCTATGGATAAGTACCAATCCACATTTTGAAAACGAAACCATCAAGTTAGGAGTGATATCCACATCTTGATGCCTAGTTTCATATTCTCTCATTTCCTAAAAGCTCCACTACCAAGTTAGAGTGAATCCCTTTATCTTGGTAGCGCTCCATTCCTATACATTATCATAACAACTTTATCACCAAACTAGGAGTGATTCCTTTTACCTTTTGTGTTTTTTGAAACTACACCAAGATAGGCGTGATTTCCTTACCTTGGTGGAAATTTCACAAATTTTCATTCTAGTGGAAACTTACCAATTGAATGCTGGAATTAATTTTCCTACCTCGTTGGACAAGTGAAAAAAAAACCACACTCAAGAAACGACACCGCTAAGATAGGAGTAAAATCCGCAACTTGGCGACTAGTTTCAATCCTTGATTTTTGTTATTATTTTATTTTTATTTTTTTTCAATCTCTCCAAAGTCTCGAACCTTCGATTGACAAAGGACATGTAGTAACTGGAAGGTGAATACCGTTAACCGAAATCTCGGCGAGAGCATTCCACCTATTTAGGCCAAAGCATGTCTCCAAACTCAATAATAAATTCGAATCATTTTGGTTAGTCTTAGTTTCGTTCCGGAACAATCCAAACCTTGTAAACCTCTTTTACACTCTGCAATAAACTTCAGGTCCATTTTATTAGGCGCATTACTTAAACCTCTCGCACTTCTGCTTGATCTTAGTTGTGAATTCCTCAAAAGTATCGAGAAACATCATCGTTTCTGAAAAACATTTAATTTTTAATATATTCAAATATATAATCAAATATTTTATGATAAACCTGGTTCCGTATTAAAGCGTTTTCTTATCAAGTAGTTTCGATTAGGCACTTTACAAAGTTTTCTCCAATCATATACATCGATTGGCAATCGATTATATAAAACGTGACATTTTGAACAAACCGAAATTTTCGCATTTATGACAGCATGTTCAAATAAAACATCAAATAAATATTTTCGAGTATTATAAATTTTATTGGTATAGAAATTCCAAAATATTTATGCATGAAAAAAAAAAACCTTTAACTTTATGTACATGTTTTTTTTACTGATATTGTACTATTTCACATTCTATTCTTATCTACTTTACATTATACCAAATTAATTTTAAAATGAATTAATAATCCAATTATCATTCTATACCGTCTAACATTTGATAACGTCTAATTTACATAAATGCATAACGCTTGTTTATTATTTTACATTATTCTATTTATGTCATATTTGATTCAACCCATATGAATCTCTTCCATAACATACTCAAAATTTTTAACAAATATTTACCTATGCTTTACGATTTCATTATCTTTCGTATTTTCTTTCTACCGTTCTAAACCTCCCTTGTATTTACAAAAAAAAAAAAAAAAAAAAAATCTTGTTCGAAATAGGTACACAATATTTCCATTATGTGTCATTTCGTAGTGCTAAAAAATGCGAATATAAATTTTTCTTTCGTGAAACATGAAGTCCTTTTATTTGCCTAGTTCATACCTGGTTCACAATTGAAAATTTTTAACGACATATGAAACCTGACTTTCTCATACATGAGTTATTATAAGGATCATAAGCTCTTTTCACAAGCAAACGTCTATAAATTATTAATTATTATTTTTGTAAAACCAATCATTTTCATAAACTTGATTTCATGTCAACTAGTCTATACCAACATGTCCACAAATTTTCAAGCCTAAGGAGTTAAACTATTTACCAACAACGTTTTCGTTTTCTACAGCCAATGTTTAAATTTCGACTGTATTCTATGTACATCATTCCCTACGAAATTTGACTATTTATCGACCACAAAAAAAAAAACCTTCATTTTTCCAATTTCAAATTTCCTTATCATCCATCATTCACTTACGATAAGTGTCCTCCATTTCTACAATCACTTATTTACATATTGTTAATATCCTCCAACAAATTCTACACCTCCATCTCCTAAAAAAAAAATAGTTACTCCTTAATTACTCTTGCCAAAGGGATGACTATTTCATTTGTTTCAATAAACTCAAACATTACTTTCCATCATGATTGTCCATAAACATTTATTTTCATATGATACAATCACAACTACTCTACATGTACGTTTACATTTGCATCTTAACACTTTACTAATACACTTTCAATTTTAATACTTTTATCCACCCAACAATTGGTAGAGATCATTATGCCTGCTCGAGAGTTGGGTACATTTCTAGATACACCTTCTTGGATACAATTATACTTATAATACATTACTGGAGATGTTTTGATACGCATACATCTTTTCATAAACTATGAAACCTGATACTTGAAATTCAATACATATTCTATGCTACTTGCAAACTTGATCATACATGAAACTTGTTTATCCATGAAACCTAAGACTTGACTATGCGTAAAACTAGATTTTTTTCCATGGTATTGGAATCCAATATTCTATAATACTTGTAATATTCTATAAACTTAATTTTTCACTTAATGCTTATAAATCGTCATAAAAACATTCTATCCACAAATCTGAACTCGCTTATACCTAAACTCAAATCACCCTAGCACTTATGTTGAATCTCTTTTAAACTTGGAAAAGTAAACGATCCCTTGCTATTTCAACGGATGCATAAACATTACTTCATGGATTACCCTTACAACAATTATAGGAATACATCTCATTAGGATGTAGCCTTCCAGATAACCAGTTTTGGTTGTAGCCAATACCTAAATCCATACGTGCTTATATTCATATACATGCGTTGTTTCATTAATACTTGCTTGCCTACCTGCATACATCATCATTACATTATCAAATCGTCGCATATCAACGTGTTCGTTTTACAAATATAATGACTAGCTCTTAGAGTTAGGAAACATTTACGTCTTATCCATCGTTTTATTTCAAGTTAGTGTCATAGAAAGACATAACACCCTAATGTAAGGTAAATTGGCGATTGCGGTCCGGAACGTAATCATGAATTTACAGGTACGTTAAGGTGAGATGAAATTCTATTTAGAGTTGTTGGCAGATGCTCAGTACATATTCGAAATACCAAAGGTGTGGTGGGTTAGCTGCGGTACACCCTATATATAAACACTAATGGTGTGTTGAAGATGTGACTGAGGGTCGGACCAAGGACCAACTCTAGTCAACCTAATAATTACAATAAGCCCTGCCCTAAGTCTAAGTCTAATCAGTCATATATCATTTAAAGCACAACTAAAACACCCTCCATATTACACAAAAGCTTATTACTCAACAAAACTCAACAATACACGCTATAACCCCTACAGTCCATCCTTCCATGAGTTTGCAACCGTACTTAACAGTCATTTCTAAATAAATTTCGGGACGAAATTTCCTAAAGTAGGGGAGACTGTAATGTAACAACCGGCAAAAATAAGGTAATTCCGTACTAATTAATTAACGTAATTAACGCAATTAAATATAATTATGTGTTGATTATTTAATTGTGGCCTTAGAATAAATAGCAATTCCCAAATAATGCATAGGAATGCATATGTTTAATAACAAAACATGACGGAGTCATGTGCGAATAAACCTATCCGGTATGGACACTGGCGATTACCCGGTAAAAATTAAATAAGCGAAACGAATCCCGGACAGCCGGAATATAAAATAAAACGTAATTTCACAAAATAAGATGAGTTTTGGAACTCCAAAGCCATACGTGAAAGCTTATTACACAAATCTCCCGGTAACGAATAAAGCGCACGTACCGCACCCGATACGCGCCTAACTAATAAATTCACCCGGCAAGAGCCCAAATAATTTATCAACGCTTAACCCGGACCATAATTAAATGTTATTGGTGATATTTTTAATATCCGGTTGACGCGCGATAAAAGCTCGAAAAATACCCGGACGAGACCCGAACAATATTAACTTAAGCATAACTAATAAAGGGTATAAATTAGCAAAGTGGGTCCCACAATACACCCCATGGGGGCCGGCCTATGGCCACACAAATGGAAGAGTACATGAGTTAACTAAATAAAATCATTAGGGAGATATTAATCATAAGCTTGCATGAGAGAGTATTGGTTCTTAGAAACTAACCAATCCCCTTCCTTCTCTCTCTCTCAATTCTCGGCCCAAACACCCTCTTTGTAGTCTTTTATATTTTTTTTTTTAAATCCATATAATCTTAAATAAGATTACACTCAATCTATTAAGATTTGGGGAGGATTATTATAAAGACACAACACAAAACACTTGAACAAAAAAAATCACAAACTTCTTCTTCTTCTTCCCTCTTGGCCGTAGCATACCCCCACCCCCACTAAGCTTTTCTTTCAATTTTCACACTAACAAATCACCTCTAGATCATCATCCATCCAAAACCCATTGTGTGTTTCAAGAGCTTGGAGCTTAACCCATTGGAAGAACACACTAAACCCCATCCAATCCAAGGTTCTTGTCTTCCCTAGCCTTGAGCTAGTTGTAAGTATTTACCTTGTTTTGTTAATAATGTTCATATATTGTGTTCTTGAGAGCAAGTTGTACATTGATGGGTTAAAATGGTGTTGAAATATAAAAGTTAATATATGACATACTAGAACAAAATGGATGAATGATGATATGGATGAATCTTAAAATCGTAAATGTTAATAAAATGGCTAATGAAATGTGAAAATAATGACATGCATGTAAAGAGGATGATGATCAAAACATTATTTTTGAAAAAGGTTTAAAAGTGATGAAAAATGGTTTTGATCATCATAAGATGACCAACTAATGTCAAAAGTGTAGGAAAATATGTTGGATGATCTTGCATGTAAAAGATTCATAATTAAAGTCTACTCACTAAGATGAGTGAAAATGGAAAATGTTGGATAAAAACATAATACATACATGTTAGTAGCATTATTAATGGATTAAAAGGTTAATGGAAGTGGAAAAGTGTAAAAAGAATCAAACATGTGAAATATGGATTCTTAAAGTTTACTAAGTTGGATGAAAATGCTAACTTAAAAAGATTGGATGAAAAATGCAACAAGTATAAGTTAAAAGACTAATATTGTAACTTTGGAAGTTGATGGACTAAAATAAAGTATTTTAGAAACTTTGGTCCAAAAATGTGTCTATGGAAGTTTAGTGTCAAAAACATAAAGAATAGTTTTCCAAGTATAGTTTTTGTAAACTTGAACAAACTACTTGAATGCATTGTAAAAATGTATTTTTATAAAAGTAAGTGTTTTATAAAAATAAGTGTTTAAGTTAAGGTTTTTGACATAAATAAAGGTTTGTAAAATGTTGGACAAGAGTAACAACTTAAGGAAAACTTGTACAAAAATGGATACTTTTATATAAATGGGAATATAAAAGTATCGGAAACATTTTTGGGATACAAGTAACTAGTTGTACTAAAAGTATAAAAGTATATTTTCTGCAAGTAATATACGTTCGGAATTGGAAGTATGAATAAAAATACCATAGGACGGATATTAGAAGAAAATGTGGAAAAAGTTAACTAATGGACTTAGTGACGTAAACTAACAATGACGTGTAAACGGACAAACTAGAGAAAAATGCCATAGCGGCAAAACGTGAAAATATATATATTTTAGGAAGTAAAATATATATAACATGGGTGAAACTTATGCAACACTTTCCTAAGTGTTGGAACAAATATTCGTGGGAGAAAAACTAATGAATTAAAGCGTTAGACAACGTATGGACTTAACAAAGAAAACGCACACATTGATATATAGATACATACTTGTCTCGACGAAATTTTAGTATATCTATTTAAATGGGAAAATAGATACGCGAGAAGGAAAACCGAGACAAGTAGGTGAAGTATATCTACGAACGTGTAAGTCCCAACAAATCCTAGTATGTTTATTTAAATGGGAAAATAAATGTACGGCATGGTGAGTAGAGTCGGGCGTTTAAAATATAAAATCGAACGACAAGAACTTAGCATATTTATTTAAATGGGAAAATAAATATGTGGCAAAGTGAGTCGGGTCGGGAGATAAGAATACATTATATTGAACGATACGATCCTAAGTATAATTATTTAAATGGGAAAATAATTATACGTTAGGAAGAGTTGTGTCGAGAATAATAGTGTACACCTTACAAATAATATTAACAAGATTAATATATAAAGAAAAGGGTAATCCATCGCCAATGGACCTAGGATGCGCGTCTAATTAAACGGGAATTGGGATAACACGTGGTCGGGGAGTTGGGTGTACAACTTGCCAAGGCACTCGCACTATAGGTGTAGTGACTTATACGCCTAGAAACATTTGTAGGTGCGAGACCACCAAATTTGCTATTTACTTCTTTGAGCCGAGCACAGTTTCAGGTGAGTTTCACGGCCCCATCTTTAAACTATTTTAACGTTTTCGGGGGAAAGATATGTTAGGGAAATGTATGACGGGTTGGCACTTGAGTTATGATCGCCACTCGGGGTTGAGACCTCACTACTATAATCATTAATTCAGGAAAGTGAAACCGAAGGAATATTTGAATAGTACTATTGGTGCCTGACAAGGCCCACCCCTAATCGATAGCGTCGATTATGCATCGGCGTATGCCTGGGGTGCACGTATTCTGAAATTAAGTCGTAAGGATACCGAGTAACGACTTGGAATGGGGCATTATTGTTGTCTTGGTTTGATTATAGGCTCAAGTAGAATTATAGGAACTTGCAACTCCTATAAATTGTCATAACATGGAAAATTCCCAAAAGTTTATGTTTTGATAACTAAAACCTGTGAACTCACCAATATTTATATATTGACGATTTTAAACATATCTTTCAGGTAATTGATGAATGATTGAAAGCATGGCGAGCTGGGTCGGGGGAATCTCTAAATGGGACGTCGGGTGTTATGTAGAGGCTTCATCTCTTTATCCCAAGGAATCGGGATATATATATGAGAAGCCTCCTTATTTCAATTAAAAACAATTTTCGTTTATGTATGAATAATATGACATGATTTGACGTCTTAATAAATGACCCGTTTCTTTAATTACTTATGATTTGCATTAATCTTGGCTTTATCCATTTGAACCGTCGCGCCACGTGTTTCCGCCGTAGTCGTGGTGTGACAGAAAGTGGTATCAGAGCCAAGGTTATAGCGAATTAGTTTTCAAAAATCTAAACTATAACCGGATTTGGTTCAAAAAGATAAGGCTTTCAAAATATAAATGCAAAATGCAATTAAGTATATTTTCAAAGAAACATTGGGTATGAAGAGATTCCGACCAAGCTAGCCATGGGTATTGATGTATGTTACTTTAGTATTAGAAGTAGGAAGTTTACTGAAAACGTACTCCCTAACCTTCTAATAAAGAATATATAAATAATAGTACGGTTCTTTTGCCAGGGATGTCGAACGCTGAGAATGGCGCACCGAGTTTCGATAGCAGCATCCAGATCTTGTCGCCCCCACCGATCGAGGTGGTAGTGCTTGAGAGTGATGACATGGAGGTAGACGCTGCCATTGGAGGCATGGAGGACGAGACTGACCCCAGTGAGGACCCGAACTGGGCCCCCGCTGGAGATGACATAGTCGCAGCAGCTGACCTACCAATGGAGGAGGCACCGCAGGCCGACTTACCACTAGTGCCGATACCGACTGCACCACTGCCGGTACGTCCCATCCGAGCTGTCAGGGATTTCCCTGTAGGTTGCGCAGGTCCGTCGCAACCAGCTCCCACTGGATCAGAGACCGTAGAGTCTCCCTACAGATGGCGTACCCGCGCTGAGCGTGAGCCACTACCCGCCCCTCACATTCCCGTTCCCTCAGGCATGATGCTTGTGCCTATCTCCCGGGGACGGAACGGGTGGATATCGGACGACTCTGATGATGAGTCGGTGGCGTCTGTGGACCACATAGCCCTACCCATACCCCCAGCTGCTCAGGAGGAGCCCATTGCTCCAGTGATAGAGCACGCCCCCTCTGACCCGACAGCCTTGCTCGCCCTACCAGAGCCCGTACCAGAGGAGGAGCCAGCCTCCGCAGGGCACATACTTGAGGGTAGCTCAGCCCGTAGCTCTGAGTTACACCGAGCCGGTATGACGGCGTACGCTACTGCGAGCCCACCTACCCCCACCGTCGTGGCATCCACCCCGGAGTGGACCACTGTGACACAGCCACTCATGGTCTCGATGGCCGATCTTATATCACCCACCCCAGCCACCATGACATTACCCATTACCACTTTTCCCATGATGCCACCCCTTACTGAGCTACTGTCAGTACCCCCACCTGCACCATTCACCATGGGTGCAGAGACTCCTTTCATGATGACACCACCTGCACCATACCCTTTGGGTGCAGGAGATCCATACCAGATACCACCCCACTTTACTACTGGACCACCGGGCTTTGCCCAACCCTTTCCATCCCTACCGATACCAGACATAGTCGGCCCATCCCAGCCGACTTACCCTGACATACCTGGGCCGTCACAGCCTCATGTGATGACCCCACTATCCGGACCAGCATGGTCCACTGTGATCTCCTTAGAGAGGGACTTCCAGACCCTCACAGACACAGTGCAGCGCACTGTGAATCAGATGGAGCAGCAGACACGACTGATGTGGGCCAGGATCATCGACTCCAGAGACGCACTAGCATACTACGCCGAGGAGTTACTACGCATGGACGCACATTGTGGGATTACGGGTGATGCGCACTTTGCTCATCGCCAGTTCTTGTACGATCGCATCATGGCGATCAGCATGTCCATCAGCATGTATGCCCCTCAGTACCAGTACCCACCACCACCACCACCACCACAATAGAGAGACACACGAAGAATCTTTTGAAGACATGGTAGTAGTAGTAGTAATGATAGCATAGCACGGGTTATAGCACCCGTCTACATTTTTGCCTAGCCGAGCGGGTTATGCCGGTATTTGACATTATGTTTCTATGGTATTTCAAGTAACGATGTATGAGGGATGTATCCCCAAATTTTGTTATTACAAACAATCATGTACTCGTGGTAATTGAAATTAATGAGAATTATGTTATGGTGAAATGTGTTGTTATGATTATCTACGATTATTATTACTTGTCTTGTATATATTGTGATTTGTGATGGTATGGTGATGTTGTGTTGATTATTGTGTTTATGTTTTGAGTTGTTGGTTGTGCTATATATATATGACGATGTTGTATGCATGATCGTCAAATTAACCTTTAATAATTTATTATTGAAGAAAAATGGCACCATCCACTCGTAGCAACAGCGGAAACGGAGGACTACCTACAACGCCCGAAGAACTTGAGGCACTAGTCTCTGAACGCGTAGCACAAGCCCTCGCAGCGGAAAACGCCGCCCGCACTGAGCGA
This sequence comes from Ambrosia artemisiifolia, assembly GCA_032199755.1. NCBI lineage: Eukaryota > Viridiplantae > Streptophyta > Magnoliopsida > Asterales > Asteraceae > Ambrosia > Ambrosia artemisiifolia. The sequence goes on along the minus strand of CM063526.1, from coordinate 26,779,175 downwards.
TCGCGGGATAGGACCGGGAGCGACCGACGCGAAACCTCCCCCAACGGTAAGAGGGTTATAAATAAATGTAACGGGAGATTTTCATGAAACTCCTAATTCATAATAACATGCTACCTTATTATTGCAGAAATGGCCTCGCGAGAGCGTGGCTGCACCTTCAAAGCTTTTCTAGACTGCAAGCCATTCAACTTCGGTGGCACCGAGGGATCCGTCGGACTAATTAAATGGTTCGAGAAAACTGAGGCGGTGATCCGCATCAGTAGCTGCACTCCCCGTCAAGCGGTTATGTATGCCACTAACCTGTTCCTGGACCAGGCACTAACCTGGTGGAACGACCAGGTACAATCGCTAGGAGACGATGCTGCCTACTCCATGTCCTGGTTGGAGTTGAAAGAGCACATGATCGCTGAGTACTGCCCTGCAAGCGAAGTACAAAAGCTGGAGACTGAATTCTGGAACCACGCTATGATCGGATCAGACGTAACTGGGTACACATCCAGGTTCCATGATCTATCCCGACTGGTACCTCGTCTGATTACTCCGGAGAGCAAGAAGGTGGAGCGTTATCTATTCGGGTTGGCGCCACAAATTCGCGGCATGGTCACTGCTTCCAAACCCACGACCATGCGTGAGGCTATCGATCTTGCGATGAGCCTCACTGAAGACGCCATTCGAGTAGGCACTCTAATCCGGAAGGTGTCAGGACTGAAGCTTACTGAGTCCAGCAGTGTAGAGGGCAAGAATGTAGGTACAAGTTCAACGGTTGGGTTTAGTGATCAGGGAAACAAGCCAAGGTTTGGGAAACGCAAGCGTAATGACGGGAAAAAGGACGGGTCATCGGGTGGAGCGAACAAAAAGGGAAAAGGGTATGTAGCCACGGGACGTGGAAATGGCGGAAAGCCAGGTTATCAGGGGAAGAGTGGGATAATTTGTGGAAAGTGCCAGCGCACAGGACACAAAACAGAGGAGTGCAGGTCAGGTGCACAGAAGAATGGAGGAGCGAGGCCCTGTTTCTCATGTGGATCGCTCGACCATTGGAAGAGGGATTGCCCCAAGCTCAACAACCAAGCCCGTGGGCGGGCGTTTGTGATTGGTGCCGGTGATGCACGACAGGACCCTAATGTGGTCACTGGTACGTTCCCTCTTAATGGTCATTATGCTTCTGTATTATTTGATACTGGCGCTGATTTTAGCTTTGTATCTGTCGAGTTTAAAAGATTACTTGGGCTAAAAACTAGTAAACTAGACACACCGTATTCTATAGAATTGGCTAATGGTAAAACTATAGAAACCCGAGAAGTAGCAAAAGGTTGTAAATTGGATCTCTGTGGTCGTGAATTTGATATTGATCTCTTGCCGGTAGTACTGGGTAGTTTTGACATAGTCGTTGGCATGGATTGGTTATCCGCACAACGTGCGATCGTTGTCTGCAACGATAAAATAATTCAAGTTCCCCTCCCGAGCGGTGAAACTCTGTCAATTCAAGGGGAAAGGCGTGGGACGCCATTACGAATTATTACCAGCATGAAGGCTCGAAAGTGTTTGAGAAAAGGCCTTATTGCATTCTTGGCACACGTAGTAGATAAGAAGGCCGACGAGCGTAAGTTAGAGGACATTCCGATAGCTAGAGATTTTCCAGACGTGTTCCCAGAAGATTTGCCGGGGTTGCCACCACCTCGACAAGTCGAGTTCCGCATCGACCTCGTTCCTGGAGCTGCACCCGTAGCGCGATCGCCATATCGCTTAGCTCCGTCCGAGATGCAGGAACTATCCGGTCAACTGCAAGAGTTGTTAGACAAAGGCTTCATAAGACCAAGTTTCTCACCTTGGGGAGCTCCCGTCTTATTCGTAAAGAAGAAGGACGGCACTTTTCGAATGTGCATTGACTATCGGGAACTAAACAAGTTGACCATCAAAAATCGCTATCCTCTTCCCAGGATCGACGATTTATTCGATCAACTTCAAGGATCCAGTTTTTACTCCAAGATTGACCTGAGATCCGGCTATCACCAGTTGCGTATCCAGGAAGAAGATGTACCTAAAACGGCGTTCAGAACTCGTTACGGACACTACGAATTCTTAGTAATGCCATTCGGATTAACCAACGCACCAGCAGTTTTCATGGACTTGATGAATCGTGTGTGTAAGCCATACTTGGACAAATTTGTCATTGTCTTTATTGATGACATTTTGATCTATTCGCGCACTAAAGAAGACCATGAGAATCACCTTCGGTTAATCCTAGAGGTACTACGCAAAGAGAAGCTCTATGCAAAGTTTTCAAAGTGTGACTTTTGGATTCGAGAAGTTCACTTCCTAGGCCACGTGGTAAATGAAAAGGGAATACACGTCGATCCCGCCAAGATCGAGGCTATTAAGAATTGGGAAGCCCCTCGAACTCCTACTGAAGTGCGACAGTTTCTTGGCCTTGCGGGTTACTACAGAAGGTTCATCAAGAACTTTTCGAAGATAGCACAGTCTTTGACCATGCTAACCCAAAAGGACAGGAAGTTCGAATGGACGGAAAAGCAAGAAGAGGCATTTCAACTACTAAAAGACAAGTTATGTGGTGCTCCGATACTATCACTCCCCGATGGTACGGAGGACTTCGTAGTTTACTGTGACGCCTCTCACCAAGGATTGGGTTGCGTATTGATGCAACGAGAGAAAGTGATAGCATATGCTTCCAGACAACTGAAAATCCATGAGAAGAACTACACCACACACGATTTGGAATTGGGTGTCGTAGTGTTCGCACTCAAGATATGGAGGCATTATTTGTATGGAACCAAGTGCACAGTCTTCACGGATCATAAGAGTTTGCGACACATTTTCGATCAGAAGGAACTGAACATGCGACAGCGACGATGGGTCGAATTATTAAACGATTACGATTGTGAGATAAAGTACCATCCCGGTAAGGCGAACGTTGTGGCCGACGCCTTAAGTCGCAAGGAACGGATCAAGCCGTTGCGAGTCCGAGCTTTAGGTCTAACTATTCAGACGAATCTGACTGACCGAATTCGCGAAGCTCAGATTAACGCTCTTAAGCCCGAGAATGTCAAAGGTGAAAGACTACGGAAAATGGTGGACTCACTAGAACCGAAGGCGGACCAAACCTTGTACTTTATGAATCGGATTTGGGTTCCAGTGTATGGAGGTTTACGAGAACTAGTATTGGCTGAAGCTCACAGTTCTCGATATTCGGTTCACCCTGGTGCAGACAAGATGTTCCACGATTTAAAAGGATTTTATTGGTGGCCAAACTTCAAGAGAGATATAGCAGCTTATGTTGCGCGGTGTTTGACTTGTGCAAAGGTCAAAGCCGAGCACCAGAGACCATCCGGTTTGCTCCAGCAACCGGAGATACCGGAATGGAAGTGGGAACGGATTACCATGGATTTCATTTCCGAGTTACCCAGGACAGCGAGCGGCTATAATAAGATTTGGGTAATTGTCGATCGATTGACAAAATCCGCACACTTCCTTCCGATCCGCGAAACGGATGGGCTGGAAAAGTTGACCCGTTTGTACATCAAGGAGATAGTATCTAAGCATGGTGTGCCTACATCTATTATCTCCGATCGAGATGGTCGCTTCACCTCAAGATTTTGGGGAAGTTTGAACGATGCCCTTGGTACTCGCCTTGACATGAGTACCGCATATCATCCCCAAACCGACGGGCAAAGTGAACGGACCATCCAGACCCTAGAAGATATGTTACGAGCATGTGCAATCGATTTCAGCGGTAGTTGGGATACACACTTACCACTGGTGGAATTCTCATATAACAACAGTTACCACACGAGCATTCAAGCTGCACCTTTTGAAGCTCTATATGGACGTAAGTGTAGATCTCCACTATGTTGGGCTGAAGTTGGAGAAAAGCAACTAACCGGGCCCGAAATTGTTCAAGAAACAACGGACAAGATCTTCTTGATAAAGGAACGCCTCAAGGCGGCCCGTGACCGACAGAAAAGCTATGCTGATATGAGGCGAAAGCCTTTGGAATTTCAAGTCGGAGACCGGGTCCTACTAAAGGTGTCACCTTGGAAAGGTGTCGCGCGCTTTGGGAAGCGCGGGAAGTTGAACCCACGATATGTTGGACCGTTCGAAATCTTGTCCAGAGTAGGTCCCGTAGCATACAAGCTCAAATTACCTCAAGAAATGAACGGTGTGCATGACACGTTCCACGTGTCGAATTTGAAGAAGTGCCTATCCGACGAGACTCTCATCATCCCTGCAGACGAAATCCACGTCGACGATAAGTTACATTTTGTCGAAGAACCAATCGAAGTAACCGATTGGAAGGTCCAAAAACTAAGGCGCAGTAAGATCAGGTTGGTCAAAGTGCGCTGGAACGCCAAGCGTGGACCAGAGTTCACGTGGGAAAGGCTGGACCAGATGAAGCAAAAATATCCCGCCCTATTCGAGAAGACCCCTATACCGGAGGAATCAAAGTGAATTCCGGGACGGAATTCTCTTAACGGGGGGAGAATGTAACAACCGGCAAAAATAAGGTAATTCCGTACTAATTAATTAACGTAATTAACGCAATTAAATATAATTATGTGTTGATTATTTAATTGTGGCCTTAGAATAAATAGCAATTCCCAAATAATGCATAGGAATGCATATGTTTAATAACAAAACATGACGGAGTCATGTGCGAATAAACCTATCCGGTATGGACACTGGCGATTACCCGGTAAAAATTAAATAAGCGAAACGAATCCCGGACAGCCGGAATATAAAATAAAACGTAATTTCACAAAATAAGATGAGTTTTGGAACTCCAAAGCCATACGTGAAAGCTTATTACACAAATCTCCCGGTAACGAATAAAGCGCACGTACCGCACCCGATACGCGCCTAACTAATAAATTCACCCGGCAAGAGCCCAAATAATTTATCAACGCTTAACCCGGACCATAATTAAATGTTATTGGTGATATTTTTAATATCCGGTTGACGCGCGATAAAAGCTCGAAAAATACCCGGACGAGACCCGAACAATATTAACTTAAGCATAACTAATAAAGGGTATAAATTAGCAAAGTGGGTCCCACAATACACCCCATGGGGGCCGGCCTATGGCCACACAAATGGAAGAGTACATGAGTTAACTAAATAAAATCATTAGGGAGATATTAATCATAAGCTTGCATGAGAGAGTATTGGTTCTTAGAAACTAACCAATCCCCTTCCTTCTCTCTCTCTCAATTCTCGGCCCAAACACCCTCTTTGTAGTCTTTTATATTTTTTTTTTAAATCCATATAATCTTAAATAAGATTACACTCAATCTATTAAGATTTGGGGAGGATTATTATAAAGACACAACACAAAACACTTGAACAAAAAAAATCACAAACTTCTTCTTCTTCTTCCCTCTTGGCCGTAGCATACCCCCACCCCCACTAAGCTTTTCTTTCAATTTTCACACTAACAAATCACCTCTAGATCATCATCCATCCAAAACCCATTGTGTGTTTCAAGAGCTTGGAGCTTAACCCATTGGAAGAACACACTAAACCCCATCCAATCCAAGGTTCTTGTCTTCCCTAGCCTTGAGCTAGTTGTAAGTATTTACCTTGTTTTATTAATAATGTTCATATATTGTGTTCTTGAGAGCAAGTTGTACATTGATGGGTTAAAATGGTGTTGAAATATAAAAGTTAATATATGACATACTAGAACAAAATGGATGAATGATGATATGGATGAATCTTAAAATCGTAAATGTTAATAAAATGGCTAATGAAATGTGAAAATAATGACATGCATGTAAAGAGGATGATGATCAAAACATTATTTTTGAAAAAGGTTTAAAAGTGATGAAAAATGGTTTTGATCATCATAAGATGACCAACTAATGTCAAAAGTGTAGGAAAATATGTTGGATGATCTTGCATGTAAAAGATTCATAATTAAAGTCTACTCACTAAGATGAGTGAAAATGGAAAATGTTGGATAAAAACATAATACATACATGTTAGTAGCATTATTAATGGATTAAAAGGTTAATGGAAGTGGAAAAGTGTAAAAAGAATCAAACATGTGAAATATGGATTCTTAAAGTTTACTAAGTTGGATGAAAATGCTAACTTAAAAAGATTGGATGAAAAATGCAACAAGTATAAGTTAAAAGACTAATATTGTAACTTTGGAAGTTGATGGACTAAAATAAAGTATTTTAGAAACTTTGGTCCAAAAATGTGTCTATGGAAGTTTAGTGTCAAAAACATAAAGAATAGTTTTCCAAGTATAGTTTTTGTAAACTTGAACAAACTACTTGAATGCATTGTAAAAATGTATTTTTATAAAAGTAAGTGTTTTATAAAAATAAGTGTTTAAGTTAAGGTTTTTGACATAAATAAAGGTTTGTAAAATGTTGGACAAGAGTAACAACTTAAGGAAAACTTGTACAAAAATGGATACTTTTATATAAATGGGAATATAAAAGTATCGGAAACATTTTTGGGATACAAGTAACTAGTTGTACTAAAAGTATAAAAGTATATTTTCTGCAAGTAATATACGTTCGGAATTGGAAGTATGAATAAAAATACCATAGGACGGATATTAGAAGAAAATGTGGAAAAAGTTAACTAATGGACTTAGTGACGTAAACTAACAATGACGTGTAAACGGACAAACTAGAGAAAAATGCCATAGCGGCAAAACGTGAAAATATATATATTTTAGGAAGTAAAATATATATAACATGGGTGAAACTTATGCAACACTTTCCTAAGTGTTGGAACAAATATTCGTGGGAGAAAAACTAATGAATTAAAGCGTTAGACAACGTATGGACTTAACAAAGAAAACGCACACATTGATATATAGATACATACTTGTCTCGACGAAATTTTAGTATATCTATTTAAATGGGAAAATAGATACGCGAGAAGGAAAACCGAGACAAGTAGGTGAAGTATATCTACGAACGTGTAAGTCCCAACAAATCCTAGTATGTTTATTTAAATGGGAAAATAAATGTACGGCATGGTGAGTAGAGTCGGGCGTTTAAAATATAAAATCGAACGACAAGAACTTAGCATATTTATTTAAATGGGAAAATAAATATGTGGCAAAGTGAGTCGGGTCGGGAGATAAGAATACATTATATTGAACGATACGATCCTAAGTATAATTATTTAAATGGGAAAATAATTATACGTTAGGAAGAGTTGTGTCGAGAATAATAGTGTACACCTTACAAATAATATTAACAAGATTAATATATAAAGAAAAGGGTAATCCATCGCCAATGGACCTAGGATGCGCGTCTAATTAAACGGGAATTGGGATAACACGTGGTCGGGGAGTTGGGTGTACAACTTGCCAAGGCACTCGCACTATAGGTGTAGTGACTTATACGCCTAGAAACATTTGTAGGTGCGAGACCACCAAATTTGCTATTTACTTCTTTGAGCCGAGCACAGTTTCAGGTGAGTTTCACGGCCCCATCTTTAAACTATTTTAACGTTTTCGGGGGAAAGATATGTTAGGGAAATGTATGACGGGTTGGCACTTGAGTTATGATCGCCACTCGGGGTTGAGACCTCACTACTATAATCATTAATTCAGGAAAGTGAAACCGAAGGAATATTTGAATAGTACTATTGGTGCCTGACAAGGCCCACCCCTAATCGATAGCGTCGATTATGCATCGGCGTATGCCTGGGGTGCACGTATTCTGAAATTAAGTCGTAAGGATACCGAGTAACGACTTGGAATGGGGCATTATTGTTGTCTTGGTTTGATTATAGGCTCAAGTAGAATTATAGGAACTTGCAACTCCTATAAATTGTCATAACATGGAAAATTCCCAAAAGTTTATGTTTTGATAACTAAAACCTGTGAACTCACCAATATTTATATATTGACGATTTTAAACATATCTTTCAGGTAATTGATGAATGATTAAAAGCATGGCGAGCTGGGTCGGGGGAATCTCTAAATGGGACGTCGGGTGTTATGTAGAGGCTTCATCTCTTTATCCCAAGGAATCGGGATATATATATGAGAAGCCTCCTTATTTCAATTAAAAACAATTTTCGTTTATGTATGAATAATATGACATGATTTGACGTCTTAATAAATGACCCGTTTCTTTAATTACTTATGATTTGCATTAATCTTGGCTTTATCCATTTGAACCGTCGCGCCACGTGTTTCCGCCGTAGTCGTGGTGTGACATGTAACGCCTCGTTTTTCTCGAATAATATAATAATAATATTTTTATTCATAAAACGATTCGTTAATTCGTTAAAAATATTATCTCATTAACAAGAAATACATTCTTATTGCATTAATAAATTTAATTATCTAAATTCGCCAAATAACGCGTTGTAAGAAGTAATATTATCATTTTAAATTTTAAACGCGACTAAAAATATAAATAACAAATATATAATCCAAATGCTCGTTCTAATTCGGTCTGCATTTATATAATTTATGAAATAACTATTCCATTGATTAAACGAGTCCGGTTCATAAACGAGACCCGAGTCAGTGACGGGTTCGTATACGCATTAATCTTCCACTTAACCCACATCATAACCCTACCTATTTAAACCACACTAACCCCTCCTTCCATCATCTTCCTCACAATAACCCTAGCCACCAACACATTTTACCCTTTCCTTTCCCTCTCTAGAGACCAGTGGCGGCAGCAACAAGGAACCACCACTCGAGCCACCATTTGCATCGCATACTCCTTTATCCCTTACAACTCAAACTTAACCCCATCAACATTCAAGCTCCTCTCCCTCACCCAAAGCGGCAGCGCCGCCGCCAACCACCACTAAAACCAAACCTCAAAACCCCAAATCCGTCAGAAGGAATAGAGAGAGAGAGAGAGAGTGTCGGAGCACAGATCGGATCTGAAATGTACGACCTGCAACAGCCCCAGTCGGGTCTTTATCCTCGTCTTCGAGCTCAGTCAGACCACAGACTATTATTCCATGAAGACAGGAAGCGTTGATAGGCTTGATCCCTTTTCCGACCTCCTTCCCCTCTCTTACGGTTACCTCTATCTCTAGTCTTTTATGTTGCTGTGTAAATGGAACTATGGAAGGATTTGGTGTGCTCCATAAAAAGGAAGCGAAGGGATACAGGATAGAGTAGAAGGGGTTGATTTGGGTACGGTGCTCACTTCCTTTTAATCTGTTTTAAATTTAATAAATAGTATTATTAATAATTATTTTGCTAGATTTAAATGTCTTGGTTGTTAAGACACGTAAGAGTTAAGTTTACAAATGATAATATTTCTTTTAGTTTTATATTTTAGTTAGTATTTGAAAAGTGTTGCATCTAAATTTATAATAAGAAAAAAATAAATATATATTTTCTTAAACTGAGTGTGCCCGTACATATTCATATATTCATAAACTGAATGCGCATATCAAACCTTATAAAAGATATATTTTCGTTGATAAAGAAATTCATAAACTTTCCAGATATGATCTCTTGGCTATATCTATTAAAAGAATCTTTTTCCTAAACTAAAATAGTATATACATGTCTTCAACTAGAATATTTGGTTACTATTCGTTCGTTAAGTCATGCACACTTTAAGACGCGCATTCGTCCAATGCGAGTCTAGGTAGTTGAAGCAACTATCTTTACAACCAAGAAACGAAACAAGCTTATTTGCATTAGAATTTAAGGCATCATCTATTTGTAATAGGATACAAGAGTTCAATTAATCCAAGTTCAGACTTGTTGCTTCTTGCTAGTACTTACCCGGTGAATTTCAGGTGAGTATACTTGACCCCTTTTATGCTTTAAACCACTTTTGGGTTGTAACATGTATCATTATTAAACTCACACCATGCACACAATCATTCTTATACAAACACTCAATCTGTATACATGCTTAATTGTTATGCTATATGTGTTATTCATGCTATATGCTTATGCTTGACTGTCTAGCCACCCTTAACATGTATAGCGCTATAGGAGTAGCACACCGCCCTATTTGTGGGTCATTGTTAAGGCATACATACATACTCTTACGGTCTAACACTTCGGTGTTAGGGATGCAATTATACCATACATAACGGTCTAGCACTTCGGTGTTAGGGATGCAATTATACTATACATAACGGTCTAACACTTAGGTGTTGGGGATGCAATTATATTATACATAACGGTCTAACACTTCTGTGTTAGGGATGCAATTATATTATACATAACGGTCTAACACTTCGGTGTTAGGGACGCAAGCTAGTGGACACTTTGGCTTGACTTTTGGTTAATGCATGCTAGTATGATTCATAGTTTAGTATACATTAGCATGTGGATTTGAGTTTTATTCAATCTTTATACTACGCACGTATTCAAACTTGTATACTCGCCAACATAATTTGTGTTGACAGATATTTCATACATGTTGCAGGAAAAAGCTTGATGAGATGATACAAGAAATATCACTTAGGACTCGGCTTTAGAAACAAACGAAACAATCTATATTCATGTCTATGTTGATGTATTTTCTTGTGAACGAATTGTAAACTTGTTGCATCTTAGATACAAATGAAATCTATTTTAATATATTGTCACAACATAGTGTTATGAAGTCTTTGAACAATCTATCACAAGTCGCGCCTCAATGTATTCCGCCATCGGTTGGGGTGTGACACTTTGTGTGTTATAAGTTTATGAGAGAGATATTTTAGAATTTGTAAAACAACATATGAGTCATATCAATGAAACATGATATGAGGAGAGGTACTTGTCTATTCAGAATCATAACCAAAGAATAGTAACCATGTAATAATCTAGCACCCCCTATAAGCTAAAATGTTTGTAGAGATATGAAGCTTAAAGTAAAGATAGATACACTAGATCAACACTAATGTCTTGGTTAAGAAACCGGGAAAGTTAGAAACATATCTAACTCGGAGAGATCCTTTTGTTTTTACTAGATTCCATCAGAGATCCTTCGATGGTGCAAACTGTTGTTTTTGCTTTTTCTCGTTAGGTGTATCATTATATACTATGTATATGTGTCATGGTCCTGAGGGGCAAAAGTAAAATTACACTTATTTTAACGTTATTTTACTAATTTCATGAAAATAATGTTAAAGACGACGGACGGTTAATCATGCATCATGTGGTGGCTTTGATAGTAGAAAAACAAGGGGTACATGCACCAATCGGGCTTGTCCTGATTGCTAAGTGTTATGTACCCTATGTCCAACGCTTGATGCAGAATTACCATCGAGCTAGGGTTCTCACCGGAAGCATCTTCTCTATTCTTACAGGAAGAGATAAGGTTGTCTACATCTTACCTATTAGTAGGGCTGTTCACGAGCCGAGCCGATCCGAGCGAAGCGGCTCGTTTACAATCGAGCCGAAAACCGAATGAGCATTCTTCGAGCGGAAATTTTCCGAGCGAGCGCCGAGCGGAGAATAATATGGACGATCATAAAATTAGGATGTTTCCTTCGATGTTTTCATTGTCGGGTGACAACTAAGGTCGAAATGTCCGATGATAACACTAATATTGAGATCCTAGTGTCCAAGGATGAGGCTTAGATTGAGGCTGGTGAGGTGATGAGCATACGTTAGAGAACAGTTGTTGCATTGTGACATAGGTGTGATATCAAGCGACAATTAGCGATGGACGACTATAACATAAAGAAGTCAAGACTTTCACCTCATGACTTATTGTTTTACTATTTATAGGTGATGAGCATACTATTAAATCTAGTGTTAATTTTTTTATTGAGTTAAGTGGGCTGGTTATATTTTGTTTGCATATATTGTGTCAAATCCAATAGAATCTTATATATATAGCCATAAATTTATCTGTAAATTGTGTGTATATTTACTATTAAATAAATAAAAATTTATTCGAGCCGAACCGAGCATACCTTTGCTCGTGCTTGGCTCATTTACAAACCGAACCGAGCCGATCAGCTCATATACAACCGAGCGGAAGATCGAGCGAACATTTTTCGAGCATTTTCCAAACGAGCGGCGAGCGATCCACGAGCGGCGAACGGTTTGAACAGTCCTACCTATTAGTGGGATTTACCGAGTACAATAATGATGTTGTACCATTATATAGATGGACAGCTTGGCTGCACCACTCATACTCGGTGAATATGCTGAGAGCAAAGAACTTTTGATTAAATATGGGTTAACCCAAAATTATATACACCAATAATATTATTTAACCAAACACACCCTTCATAGTTATCTGAATTAGGAGTGATTACTGATTACTAACGAATGTCAAACTCTATTCACGGAACCTTTCTAAACTAATTTAATTCGTTCCCATGCATCAAAATCCGACATTAGTTGTATGTCTACACAATTAGGCATCCATTTATAGTATGTGATATTAGTCGCTTGGTTTTTATTCAACTTAAACTTTTAACACAATATAGTAAGCACGGGAGCACTGTCAAATCGCGAGTGCATAATGGCTGGAGAAAACACGTTCATGGTATGGGGTTAGAGTGACGAAAGGTATAGCTATTCATAGATGGTTAACCGATAATCAGTTAACTACTATCATTTCAATAATTTCTTGAACCTAGACCCAGATATAAAAATTGGTCAACCGTTTATTTGGTTCTTGAGTTAATGTTGTTACCACAATCGTGAACCTTAAAACAAACCAAAAACAAAAGGAGCATACCAATTAACCAGGCCCCAACATCCTTCAAACCGATCATAAAGGAGTGATTGCTAGGACTTTCAAATCTAAACCGGTCTTTGAGCGGTTTGTTGATTAGAATGGACTAAACACCGCTCACCGCCTCACCCCTTGCTGCACACAAATGCATAAATGCATGAATGCAGGCATGCTGTAGGAATTAAAGACACCTCTTGCATATTATACGAGCAGAATATATATATATATTTGAGTGAAATGTTGAAAGCCCGGCTGTACAACTCAGGAAGAAAAGTAAAATATTGCAAGAAAATAATTACTCTAACTACAGTTAAGAGTGAGAACAAACCAAGCAGACTCCAATCTCCATTGTGAAGGGTTTAGTAACTTTCTGAAGAAAACAGCAGCTATGGAGAAACATGTGTACTGTTGATACACGGGTTTAGAACAGCCGGAAGAAAAGACTTGTGGAACCGTCACCAAATGACCGTATGTCAGCTGGCCGAACCATGGCTCTGCATAAGGGACACGTTCTCTCTCTTTCAAACCTAAATATAAAACATCCAGGTTTCAGAAACATAGTATAAGCGTAACATGTAATAATACATTATACATTATACATGAAACACACACACATGCATATAAGCAAATGTATGTATATGTGCCGTTTAAGGAGAATCTAACCATTCTGAAACACAGTCTTCACAGAAGATGTGGTTACAGCATAGTAATATTGGGGCCTGCATCTTTTCTTGGCATATGGCACACATATCACCTGCCTCACTTACCTGCTATTAAGAGACAATATATGAAAACAGAAAGCATACAAAATAACCGCAATCCCGTCTCACCAAAAAAGCAAAGTTTACACTCAAACTAGACAGATTTTTTAGTTTCTAATACACCCCCTCAATGACAAATCAGTGCCTAATGTGTTTTATAATGATTACTAAGGGGCAGCAAGGTAATTTTGACTTTTGAATTAGAACATTGCCATTGTGTTTCGCTCATATCTATCAGGGTACGTTTTGGGGTTGAGGGCTGTCACAAATGATGTTATGCCCTACTATGGTATCGCATACTACATGTAAAGAATGCTTGATTATCTTACCTGTTCTGGTGTTGCGTATGATCCATAATGCATTTCTTTTCGTGATAAAGCCTTCAATGCAGCATAGAAAGATCCAACCTGCAGGGAAGATAGATAATATGTTAGTCCACTCAAATACTGCATAAAAGAAATGTCCGATGTGAAAAAGTTGAACATTGGGTTCTTGGTGCTGAAAATCAACAAGTAACCACATCTTTTTCACGAAGTCAAAATGTAAAACAAAAACATCAGAAATTCTGATCACATACCTTCTCCACTACTGATGTAAGCTTAAAAGTCAAATATAACCCCGTTATCAAGGAAGAAAACAGGCTCCCGTATTCTTTGTTCAAAAAGAATCTATACCAAACCGGAGCAGGCAAGAATGCACGGTATAACAACAGAGCATACTCGACCAGTGTCAGCATTTGACCCTAAAATGGTAAAATACCAACGTTAACCGTCAGAAAGTTCTGAAATTATGTCAACTTATAACAATTGTTTTTCAAAACTGCTGTACATCTTAAAAACATACCCAAAGTATTTGTTTTATTAGTTTTTTGAACTATAGTGACCAGGATTCACAACCCGGGTTCAAATCTCTTGGACAGCAACATGTCAGCCATGTACTTTGTCTGAACGTGAGTAAGTAAAACTGCGCTTCACAACCCTGGTTTCTCAGAGAATGTCAAGAGTTCTAAGATATAACAGGTCATTAACCCTGGGCTCAGTATTCTTCTTCCACAATCTAACTTTCCTATACATCAGTCATTTTATGGACTTGGAATCACTTTCAAAAAGCCTGCAACACCTCGGGTACTTGAACAGCTTAATACTTCCTCATGCCCGAAGCTTAAAGTTCTGCCATATCTTTAAATCTGATTCATGGTTTCGTATATCGTGTAACGCCTTTTGGTTTTCATAGTATACATCATCTTCGCATCTTTTGTTGGCATTCCATTTTCTGAGAACCTAAGATTATAGGTTACCTCCTGGCAAGCTACTCATGGCATTCTGATGTGACACTTCTCTGCAAAGCAGGGGTTGTGAACCCGAGTTTTACTTTACTGCAGTTGAGGAGGTTGAACCCGGTGTAGCTAACCCCAGCTACAGTAGTTTAAAAAACAAAAATAAAATAGTTCTGAAAATATTTCAAGATGTACAAAACTTTTGAAAACAAAAAACCCCAACTTCTCACCCCACCACTCTTAAGGGGCATAAATTAAATTGCATCACATTACCTGCCTACGGAAATTATGGCCCCTGCCATTCTTATAGTACATAAGCAGTACCAATTTTAAAGTCATAGCTGCCTGCCGGACCATTGTATCTGCAGGCAATAAATTGTTCATCGACAAACAATAAGCCACTCAATATGTGCGTATGTGATATGTCTGGTTGAGTAAGAAAAAACATCACTACATATAATTATTTTCATACCATTTACAATTATTATGAATATAGCATGCCAGAATGGCGGTATTGTTTTAGGCGGAACCATGAACAACGGGTAGCTAAGATCATCATTTTGATACCACCAGTATACTCCAACCACATGTAGCATAAAAATTATACAATAGCCGACAAGAACAGATAATCTTCTCTCCCCCTGCAAAACTCACCAATCATTTATGCTGACAGCCTGAAAGAACTCGACTCAAAAGTTGTTTTGAATCATTTTGTAGTAGTAGAATTCATACCTTTAAAGCTGTCTGTTTTCGAAGAATGTCATTTGACTTGTACATAAAAGCAGTTACATATATTGTTACAAAGAACCCTACAATCAATCACGAACAAATAATTCATAATTTTTTTATAATCAAAATACAGCTCAAAAAGATAAACACTCACATATGGAGTTAAGAAAATGACAAATCTACAGCCATAGAAATAATGCAGCTTACAATCAAAACCTAGAGAGTAAAGCTTATATGTATAACAAAAAGAAGATTGAAGCAGGTAAATATCCAAACTTTACCAAAATCTTTACATCTAATCAAATTATATGATCAAGCTTAGAAGATAAACCTGCTGGAGAAAGATAAAAGGATTCTAAAATGGTTCTTTCTGTGAAACAATCAGTTACAACATAGCTTATCAGCCTTATATTCAGTCTTAACTGTATTTGAACGTTTTTGGCATTAATGCGGTCAGCCGGTCACAATTCATAATTCGTGATTACCGTTCCATGTCACACTAATATCCACATCACCCATCTTTCATGCAGCATATAATTTATCAATGTTTAAACTAAATATCGCCACTAAACTATATCAATTAACTTAAGCAGTAGCCTGCAGTGCCTCACTCGACTTAGTTAAGTAAACGTAACAGACGAATCAAATCATGCCCAAAACAAACTTGGCAAGCAACATTACAACTTTTTTAAAACTAACACTTAAACTAAACATATAATTCAATTCAAACTCGAAAAGATAATTTAGTCCTAAGTACCTTGCAGGTGTTGACGAATAAACACAACAATCAACAACAAAGAAAACGGAAGAATCTGCTCAATCCATCTCGAAACCTGCTGCAAATCATACCTCTGCTGCTGATTCGACGACTCACCCCCATTATTATTATTATTATCATTATCATTATTATTATTACTCCCATCCAAACCACTATTCTCACCACTTTCTTCCCTCTCTGCCTCTCCCTCACCGATTATCCGAATCGAAACCTCGCCATCATTATTGTCATTATTCCTACCAACACTATCACCAACTACACCACCCAAATCACTCAAACTACCACTACGATGATAATCACTACTGTTATTATTACTGTTGTTACTGTTAATTAACCTAGGGCGTAGAAAACCAGAGTATTCAAACAAACTAGTGACTGGGGATTGTAGAAATCTTATTATCTGAGACGACGTCGTTTGAGATGAAACAAGCGAATTCGAATTATCCGTCGAAGCAACGCCAACAACTCCTGCTGATGTTTCCATCACAAAACCTAATAATAAGACTGAAAATGGATTGTAAGAATATTATTATTATTATTATTATTATTATTATTATTATTATTATTATTATTATTATTATTATTATTATCTGAAACGACCAAGACGACGTCGTTTGAATTGTCTGATCATATTGAGATGAGAAATAATAATAATGATTGGAGAAATGGAAGGAAAAGGGAGGAGGAATTGAAATAGTGAAGGGAAGGGGTGTTTGTGTTTGTGTTTGTGTTTGAAGACAAGGACAGCAAGAGAAGAGCATATGGCGACAGGCACGGACCAACCTAACTTTGTTTGACATTCTTTTTTTTTTTTTTTTTGTTTTTTTTTAATCTTTTTTCAATTATAATAATAACAAGTTTTTGAATTAAATTATATTATTATAGTTTTAAAAATTGTTTTTTTAATTATTAATTTATTATTATTATTTTTTTTTTATAACAATTATTAGCATATATCCTCTGACCTTGTAATTTTACACTAATGTCCAGCATCATATTCGGACCCTTAACTTTACGAGAAGAGACGCACTTTACATATCTTAAACCAGTAAGTTTGTTAAATTTTCTCTCTCTTTTCGCTCTATTAATCTTTTATATAAATGTGGGTCCTTTTGATTCTTTAACCAATTCTTGCATATTGTAAAATCTAAAAATGCTTAAAATAATTTTGTTGTCCGCATACCTACTATCTTTATGTAATTTATCCCCGCTATTAAAGATATGGCAAAAATAAATAATTGAAAAAGAGCTCCAGTATAAAGATCTTCATTAGTTCGTAAACCGATTGTATACCACCACTGATAAACACTAGAATAGGCAATATTTACTGGCCCAGGAGCACCCCCTCAAGTAAAAGCGTCTACAGCTGGTTGACCAAAATGAGGATCCCAAATTGCATGAGCAATAGGTCTTACATGTAAAGGGTCATGTACCCATGACTCAAAATTTCCTTGCCAAGCTACATGAAAGAGATTTCTGGAAGTCCACAAAAAAATTATTGCTAATTGCCCGAAGTGAGAAGCAAAAATATTCTAATAAAGACGTTCCTCAGTAATATCATCATGACTCTCAAAGTCAAGTAAAGAAATTAAAGAAAAAAAATCTTTGAATGATTAATTCAATACACATTGAAATAAAAATTAAGAGAAAGAGGGGTCAAGTGTGAGCCAATTTCTATATCATGTTTTACTTGGCAACTATTTACGATAAGTGATCACTTCATCACTTGACTTTAGTATGCGTTCCTTTTATCTTGTAATAGTAGTATTACAACAAGAAAGTTCAAAGATGGCCGTTAACTATATTAGTGACAAATAAAGAGGTGACCACTATTGTATTAGTGAGAAGATTGTATATTGGTGATCCATACCATTAAGGGTAATGCTTAGTGAAGAAGAAATTTTGGTTGAAGACCAAGTACTGAAGCTTAGATGGATTTGTTAGTTAACACTTATCTACATCACTATATACCTTTGTTTATGTGTGATTATACCTTTTCTTGGTTTCATTACACGTCAGACTTTAGAAAGTTCAAATCTTGATTAGAAGTTTTCTTATTAGAAAAATAAAGGTTTTATAAAATCTTAAAAGAACCTAATAACTTTTTACAATATGTATACATATTAACACAAAATTAGCTTTTAAGTTGTGCAACTTGTTTATATATTTGTGTGCTTTGCTTTTTACAAAACCCATAAAAAATATACATATTGTTTCATCTTATGCCAACTTGGTCCGTTAGTCTAAACTCAGACCATAAAATTCACGTCAGTCATGTGCCATGTTAAAGTCCATGCTCTTACTCATGTAAAGGTCCAGAATCATGAGATTGCTAATGACTATCTTGTTAGTGACTATTATTTACCCCCCCCCCCCCCATATGATGGCGCTATTTTTAGGCGTCTTTTCGCATTAGCTAGAAACTATTCATGCAAATAGTTGACGTCTTGGTTTTAAAAAGCGAGAAGCGCGGCTAGGCACAAAGCGCAAAAGCGGTGCACTTTCCGTACGCGAAGCACAAATTGATTTGATAATTGTTTTTTATATATATTTAAAAGGTTTTTAGCATCCCCTAACTAAAATATAGCTATAAATAAGGTTTACACATGTTTTAACAAATAAAAACCTACATATACTACCTAGAAAGCCTATTGGACAACATTTCACTACATAAAAGAGCCGTGTATATGAGTTGCGCACCTCATGGGCGCCTCAAGGCAATATTTTGTCTAAAAAATGTGTTTTCATGCACATTGTGCGTCTCATGTCACCTAAGGCACAGCTCTTTGCGCCTCACACCTAGGCGCGCCTGATGCACGCTTTTTAAAACCAAGGTTGACGCTGAGAGCAAATGTATGAATTTTTCAACAAAGGACCGACGCTAAAGGTAAAATGGTTTCATTTCATTACAAAAGGGGATTTTGCCAAAACTATGAAGGTAGCCAATCCAACTTGATTTTGGGCGAAAGAAAGCAAGGAACGTAATGTAAGCTTGAGCGGTTTTACATATGAAGGTTACATTCCACGGCCTCCTTCTGATCAAAGTACTGGACTTGTTACTATTTCATCACTATAGCCTTTTATTAAGTTATTAAATGAGAGGCCTATGCTCTAATTATACCATGTATCCTTGTTTTTCTGGCATATTGGATGAAAGAACTATATTAAAGGTTAGATCTTATCCCAAAATAAATTTTAAGGCAAAGTTTTATCCCAAGTTAAAAGTTTAGCGCAATTCAAATATTTGGTTAATAACCAAAAACCGAATCGATCCTATATTAAAAATCGATAACCGAACCAACTATTAACCGAAACTGAATGGTTATGGTTTTTTGATAACTGAAGTTTCGGATATGGTTTCGGTTCTAGGTAATAAAGGAACAGAACCTGATGCTCACCCCTAGTTTTTGGTATGTAGGAGTGGTCTACTATGTAGAAGCCCTTTATGATCTCTCACAACCCAAATATCCGATTAACCTAACTTGTTTAAACTTAAACCCAAACAACCTGAACCCGACGAACCAAATAAAGATATAGGTGGGTTATCGGTTTTGATTAAACTTTTTGAAAAGTAATTAACTCGAAAAACTTACCTGAAGAACACCCCTACGTCTAACTCATTACAACAGTGTGCCAACTTGGCATGTTTTATTCAGTTGTAATGAGTTTCAATGGGCAAGTTTATATATAATATTGTGCCTAATGTATTAGAATGGTACGCCTACCGTCCAACATTTGTAGCCCAGTTGGTTGAGGGCCTAAAGTTTCCTATGGGAGGCTTGGGTTCAATTCCCACTAGCTACATTTGGAGGACATTGGTGGAGGGAAATGAGGGATGACCCTGCCATTGGCTTAGGTTCGAGTCCTGATCCCGACCAGTTTTACCGATTATTTCACTGTCGTGCCTTCGGGCGGGTGAGTGGTCGGGTTTTCCCGGGAATTGGTGGCAATTGGTGGCCCGGGTACTCTCGAGTACCTGATTCACCAAAAGGATGCCCGAGAGTGCTCGGAAATTGATTCGTTGACCGTTAAAAAAAAAAAAAAAACAGAATGGTACGCCTACCTACGTATATTTAATGCACACTTTCAAAGAGGGGATATGGATAGCTGATATGAATACTTTTATTGCTTGATGTGTAGCTTTGTGTGAAAAGCCTAGAGGTTTAAATAACAAAAGTATATTAAAATACAACACATTCAAAGATGCATATATTCATACTAGCTGATTATCCTGGGAGGGTCCCGGGGTTGAAAAATATAACCATTCTAATACTAATACTAATACTAATACTAATAGTAATAATTATTACTCTTATAATTAAATAAATAAAAAAATACCTATCCATCTTTAGAAGAGTAAAATTCCAATGATAGCATGACGATTGGACTGAAATCATCGTAGATAAGAAGCTGGTTTAAAAGAAAAAACATGATTAATGAATAACCTGAACACTTTGTGTTTTTTTGTTTCCTGTATGAACGAAACCCCACAAAAAATAGTCGTTTTTTTTCTCCGTTTTTTATATAGCACTATGGTACTCGTTAGAAAGATAATAAAATGCTCGTTGATTTAGTGTAATTTTTTTCTTTAAAAAATCTCGTATATAAAAGATATTAACGTTTAAAAATTATGGGAGGAAATATGAGAGAGAAAAATTTTAATTTGTTTTTAAATTATTTTTTCCTAAAATAACTCAATCTCTTTTAGGGTTTTATCTTTTTCTTTTTTTTATTAAAAAATCAAACTAATTCAAAATCACTAAAATCTTTCAATTGTAATGCCACGTGGCAGTTTCATGGAGAGGTTGAAGGCACCAATACACGCCACGTCAGCAACGTTCAATTCTTTTATATATATTAATTAATAATAATAATAGATTAGCTCTTGCATTTTCGCAGCAACGGTGTGGCAACATATTAGCTCTTGGTGCAAGGTTCAAGGTTTTTTCGTTTTCTCCTTCCGTGATCTTTTGGAGTTCCACAAATTCTCGGGGTTAACTGGGAAAAAGAAGGAGGTGCTTCACGGGATAATTATCACTGCTTGTTGGTGTATTTGGAATTCTCGCAATAGGTATGTTTTCAACAATAAAGCGGTGAGGATGGAAAACATCATAGGGGACTTGAAGTCGTTTTCTTTTCTCTGGGCCAAGCATAGATTAAAGCTCCATTCCCTTCAGTGGAGCGATTGGTGTAAATTTGAATTTATGTAGTGTTATTTGTTGTTTGCCGCCCCGTCTTGGGGTTTTGACGGTTTTATGAAGTTTACCTTTCAAAAAAAAAAAAAAAAAGATGCATATATTCATATAATCATTTGAAAACATTTATGTCACAAATCCAAGATAACCTCATATGTGGTCGGAGACAAAAATTTGTTGCCCGCTTCCAAAGATTTGACATATCACATAGATCGACATAGACCGACCGTGTAGTTAATATTTAAAAAAAAATACACAATCACAAATGATAAAACAATATATAAGTTTAAATTTTTTTTGCCTTCCAAAGATTTGATATACCACATAGACCAACCTAATATTTAAAAAAATAAAAGCACAATCACAAATGAAAATACAATTCATAAGTTTTAATTTCCCACTTATATAGTTCATTTTTTTTTTACCAATAATAAGCCTTAAATGTGTAAATACAAATGAAATAAGTTCAGTAAGCGTTAGTTATTTGAATAGAATTAGAAAATGCTTACAAGTAATCAAGTATATTGCCCTCTTAGGCCAGAGAAAACAATGAAAATTGTATAAAATTACAATAAAAAATTTGCCCATGCAGGTCTCGAACCTGCGACCTTCGCGTTATTAGCACGACGCTCTAACCAACTGAGCTAATAGGCCACTTGTGTTTGTGCGCGGTTCACATATTATATAACGTGAGCATATGAGAAATTATAAACTAATTATATCTATCTATTAAGTTTACGACACTTGAATAGTGTCTTTTAATATATTAATATATTGGTCGCTAACTTTTAGGTTAACTTTATTTTCTGCTATTAACTTTTAGGTTAATTTTATTACTTACAATTTGATCACCAAACTTAGACCACCAAACTTTTAGCTTTAAGGATTCAAAACTTTGGTCACTAACTTTTAGCTTAACTTTATTTTCTTCTAATTTGACCTCCAAACTTTTTGCTTTTAGTATTTAAAACTTTGACCACCAAACTTTTAGCTTTTAAAATTTCAAACTTTGACCACTAAACTTTTAGCTTTTAGCCGCGAGTATTTTTTTGAAGCCCACGCGACAATAACAGTCATTTAATATTATCTTTTATGTCCACGAAACCCTCCACGCAACAGGAGCTCCCACAGCGACACGCGATCTTCAACGGCCACCAAATCCTCAACGCAACGGGAGCTCCCGCCGCGAAGCGCGGGGTAATAGAATCCTAGTTGATATAAAAGTTACGAATTAATGGTAAAAATAGCTTAAATCTAAGTTTATATTCGTGATATATTATATAATATATTCGTAAAATAATAATAATTAAATGCTTGCTTATATACTATTGTTTGGTGTAATTTGTACACTTATATTTTATCCAACATCCTATGCATCAATCTCATTAAATATAAGATAGGCAATAGTGAATATTTGATGGTTTTGTTGCTTAACTTTTCTATAAGGGGAGAAATAACGTATAAAGCCACCTTAACGTAAGAAGCAATCTCAGCCATTAGATTAAGGATGCAGATTAAAAACCCTAACCATACCTGGGTTAAAACAGACGCACTCATCAATTTTCAGACGCACTCATTAAAATTCAAACGCACTCATTAAAATTCAGACGCACTCATTAAAAATTCAGACGCACTCATCAAAATTTCAGACGCACTCATCAAAAATATCAGACGCACTCATTAAAATTTTCAGACGCACTTTACAAAAATTTTAAACGCACTCATTAAAAAGTATAAAAGCACTCATTGAAAATTTTAGACGCACTCATCAAAATCCAAAAAAAAAAAACAAACGCACCTTTACCTTATAATCAAACGCACCTTAGAAACCTTCATCACAAACAAACGCTCATGCTCTGTTTTTGTAGATGGTTGCTTGATGTTGCAGATCTGGAATAGGTAAGTTTGCATCAAAATTTGTAGATCGTTGCTTGATGTTGCAGATCTGGAATAGATGTGGTTGTTCAAAAACCAGGTATTATTCATTCCCTTGGTGGTGCTGTTACTGCAGGTTTGGTGGTGGTGGTGGTGGTGATGGTGGTGGTGGTGGTGGTGGTGATGGTGGTGGTGGTTAGATCTCGATCGACTTTTGTGAAGTAAAAACAGAGACGTTTATAAACTTTTGTGAAGGTACAGGAAGATGGTGGTGGTGGTGTTGGTGGTGGTGGTGGTGGTGGTGGTGGTGTTGGTGGTGGTGGTGGTGGTGGTGGTGTTGGTGGTGGTGGTGTTGGTGGTCGTGGTTGTCAGATCTAGATTGGTATGTTTTAAAATGAGAATGGTTAAGATTTGAACAGGGAAGATAAGATTTATTGTGTTTAACTGTGGTTAGGTGTGGTTAGGTTAGATTGACATATGTCAATCTCTGGTAGCTTCTTATGCTTCTTATTTTAAGGGGCTTTATACCATATACTTTCTCTTTCTATAATATATCTTTTGAAGACTTAATGGTACGTAATTGGTTCAAATATATTATTAACAGTTAAAATTATCATAATCTAATAACCAAAATGTGTTTCAATTATATGTAAGGTAATGTAAGCAGGCTAACTGAGTGCTATGTAAGCTAATTTAAGAAAATATTGATGTACTAACATTTGTAAGTTGTGTTAATGTACAATTATATGCTATGATACAAAATATTTTGTAGTCTAGCGGTATCAAGATATGTTAAGCGTTCTTTGTGATGGGGTTGTGGGTTCAAGTCATATGGTGTACATATGGTGTAGCTATAACAATGCTATAACAATATAAGTTATCTTATTGTAGAGACATGTGCAAAATCAATAAACTTCAAGGATGGATATATGGACGCTGCCAATGAGTTAATTATCTTTATCATATATGGAAATTATGATTCATTTAAGTTTACTTCGTAATTATCCTAGATCTTATTATACTCATATAGTAGTCTATAACTAATAAATGATGTAACATATATTTGTTTATCCCATGATCACAAATCATCAGTTCTATTTCTTGTAGCGCTTAATTTAAACGATGTTTTAAATATAAGAATAAAGGAGTAAATCTAATCACAAGCATAACTCATTTATGTTTTGTACTAGTTATAACAAATAAATAATCATATAAAGATACTAACGAAAGCTACGACCAACTTGGTTCAATCCAGGCGTGAGGGTTGACGAGTTCCCTTCCAACCCCAACAATCTCTTCAACGTTTTTGTCACTGAACATGTGATACCTACATGTTTCAAGCGAATAGAACACTATGTTCCCATCCCTCGAATGCAGTCGCGGAAAGAAAATCTTGTTCTCCATTTCCGGTACCTGAGCTTCAATACATAGACATGTTGTACCACCAATGTAGATCATGTGCCTTCCTAAAGAGTACACTTCCTCCCAAGCTTTTGTATCATCATTCAACTTGAATACCTCAACAATATACTCACCTGCTACGACTAGCAAAAATTGTTGATCACGTTTCACTAGAAAGTAGTCTCCTTCGCCAATTCTTTCACCTCCAACTTTCTTAAAATTGTAACGCTGAAATTTGGGCAAATTGTTTAAAACATAAATTTGGCCCTTGTCACAAAGGACATAAAGATCTCGGCCGCAGAAAGTTGGAGAACAAAAGTGAGGTGGAGGGGCACCACAAAAATCCAACTGAATCATACGCCAGGTTTGTTCTCGTGCTAAGTGGATGCAAACACGTACATCAAGATTTCTCGTATAAAATCCAACAACCATACAATTAGGGGAAGTAGGAGGTGCAGAGAAACATAAGCTATACAAATCCAGATACAAATGTGGAAGCTTGCGAATCTCACTCGTGAAGGGATTAAAGAACAACAATATAGAAGCGTTGCTATAAAACAACCACCAGCCAAACCTAGAACAAAGTACTTTGTTGCAATCAATTAATAGTTGTGATCTTTTCATATAGTACTTGTCACCAAACATCGGATCTTTAAGATTGATAATACCCTTATTCTTGTCTACCAACATTAGCCACGGCGAAATTAGGGAATACTTGTGCAATCTCCTTAATGTTGTTTTGTCGCTCCATTGTATCAAAGGGGCGGCTAAATAACAACGTTTGCATGTAGCACGAATGCACATGTATTCCACACCAATACAGTGATCCATTATCATCTCCAATAAATGAAATGGAAGATTAAGCAACTGTGATTCGTTCAATTCAACCTTCTCAAATGTAGTTGATCTTACGTCGATCTTACCGTTCTTATCCTCTATTTTTCCAGAATCAAATGTTAACACAGAATCTTCATCATTACCATCTAACCTACACAAAATAAATATGATTTTAGGAAAAAAAATAATAATAATAAAGGAAGGCCTAACTTATGATTTTAGTTATATACAAATGTTACATCAAGACAAACAAATTAAAAATAATACCTGCATTCCCACAATGACACATGGCTTGTCGGATAAGCCATAGAAGATAGCGAAATGGTTTTGTCTTCCACATCGTACGAGTACAACATTTTGCCCATTTCATCACAAATGTGTATATAACCCCCTAACTCAGACGCAATTGCATGGTTGTAATAAACAGAGCAATCACCAGAAAGATTTACAAAAAATACGGCGCTTTTGAGGTTTACCATTACTTCCCACCTCATACTAGTCATGACCCATTTAAACAAATACACATTACCAAGTGTTTTTCTTGTGATCCCACCAAGACTTGTAACCTGATTAAAAGCTACTCTAATAAAAAACAGTTGTGTACATGATCCTTTCAGCAATGGAATCGATATGGGAAAATGTGCGTCGAAATGGTAAGGGTGTCTCCCAAATAGCAAAAGTTGTACTAATACTTGTGCATCCTTAACTATAATGTCAACCTGTATGACAACCTCACCTTTATTACACAAGGCATATATTTTACCTTTGTAAGAAGTTGGGCATTCTAAGAAACCATGATAATGGCCAACTATTTTCTTCAGCTGCCTGTTGTATGGCCTTCTTGTCCATTTTAAGCTGTCCAATCTAAAGCCTAGCCGACACAAAACAAAGGTACGTTCTCTGGATATCGTCAACAAGAGAACTGACGTAGGATCATCAGGAGGGGACGACAAACAACATTGTCCAACAGATTCAGAATTGTTTAAAATCAAGGGTGGAAGGTTAATAATCTTCGAAGTCATTGGGTTCCAAAGAGACCACATATTCTTCTTAGAGAGAATTACCCAACCGTGAGAATGCCCTCGAATAAGTCTTCCGAGTAACTCAGGTATCCGACAGTTATAATGACACAGCTGGTCGTGTATGGTGTAAAAAGTCTGGTATCTACTGCCATCCAGATTCTGAGCAACCAACAACGGGTAGTTTGCAGATTCGGGTGGAAATCGATTACCACAAGCAATCAGCTTTCGTTCCATCTGATAATAGCATAAACTTAATTACTGAAACATATATGTATCAGAAAGTTGTGTTAATGAATCACTGAGCTAAGCATATATGACTTTACAGACTTTCAAGTTAATTTAAAATATCAAAAGCACTAATTGTAGATAATAATTATTTTTATTCTTTACACAAGTAATCAAATAATAATACACCATTCAGCAGATTGAAGACCATACAAAATCAAACACAGAAGTGTAAAACAAGACCAGAAAGAAACTACATAAAACAAAAAAAGATGTATATATCACACATAAATATTTAAATATATAAAAGATGTATATAATACACCATTCAGCAGATTGAAAAAATAATAATATGCTGATAAACTCCTTCCACATAGAGTAAACATTGTAAAGTAAAAGATGTCGCCGGTTTAAACTGAAAAACGGTTTAATCTTTTGAAAACTTTGTAATGTGAAAAAGATTAAAACAAGGCCTTGATTCTAAAAAAAGGTTAAGCACTTCAGCTGCAACTTAAGAAAACATTACTTAGATTTAACAACTATTATGTTTTAATTTATCGAAACAACACACACATTGGGTGCAGTCGTGGATTAACTGATTAAGCCTTGAAGAATATTTTGTAATGATCTATAACAAATAATGATAAACCGATGTAAAGAGACCCTCCCTCTAAACGCAGAAATAAACCTCTGAATGCTACGAATGGATTGGTCATGTATAAATAAAATTAGTAGATGAAAGGATAACATCAAAAGTGTAACAACAAGTTAAAAAAACAAAATTCTTAACCTTTAACACATCATATTAATAACACATCATATAGTACATATAGGTACACATGCAACAGAAAAACTACAAATCAAATCTTTATATTATAAATTTTCACAAACCAACAACCTTTAAGTTTGACTAAAAAATCAAATCTTTCATCCAAAACAACACAGGTTTCCAGTAAACAATTTTTAGGTTTATAACTTAAATAAAAAAAAAAAATAACTTAAACAAAATCAAACCTATTGACTGTTGCAGTCGTAACTGGTGTAGTAGGCTAAGAAATTTGATCTCTAAAACAAAACAAAACAAAACAAAACAAAATAAAAAATAATATATTTCTTTAAAATTGTTTTTTTAAACCCCATGAATATAGCACCCAAACCCAAGATCAAACCCTTGCCCACACACCGCCACACCGGTGGGTTCGTTAGCTTTTGGGCGGCTGCCTTACAAGGCCTGTTAGGCCACATTCCCAAGCCCAATACACTACCACTTTCAAATTTGTATTTATTTAATAATAATATACAAATGGTTTATGTATAATGTTGTTGTACTTAGGTTTGTGTAGTTATACATAATTGCATCTATGGGTTTCTATGAGTTTCTTCCACCAAATTACACCATGCATCCTCCCTGTCTTACCCATTTAATACCTTCCATCTAATTACACATTGCGTATGCTAGTGGCAGATCTTGAACGGAAAGCCTCGCCAGACTCAATACTTATTAAAATTTTCGGTAAATTACACTACGAAAAGCGAAAAAAAGCTAGGCGGGTCAAGGCTTCGTCTGGTCCGTAGGAAGATCCGCCCATGGAGTCTAATAATTGTGCTTCCTTTAGCGTCTTCACCGTGCATCTAAGACCCCGTGAAGGTAGTGTTTTCGTTAATTTTTATTTGTCACTCAAATTAAATACTTTTAAAGTTAGGGCATGCATCGTAATTTAGTTACTAATGAAAAATAGTGAGTGAAACCGTCCATGTTAGTGGTTTGCAGAATGAGTAGAATAGTAATTCGACGCTTTTATTTTATAAGGTGGTCAGTACTAAAGCATCACATGAAGCATGGTTTTCTAGGTCATATGTAACTGTTGGTCCTTTCTTTTTAGTCTTATGTTCACTTTAAAAAAACAAGAATCACACAAACCACAGAATAATTGAATCGAACATAATCCACATAAGTCTAGAATCAAATCATAGAAAATCAACTCTGATCATGAAACTAAATTAACTTAGTGGGACATGATGCCTAAATCAATCGAAGCAAATACTAAATAAAACATATTAAAGAAAACTTACTATACCTCACAAATTAATTTTCAACAAAGAATAAAAAATTCCAATTCCTCTTTGTTTCCCGTTTTGCAGCCGTCGAAGAAGTTGTCGAACTAAATTTATTCCCATGTGTCGATCATGGTGGGCTGATATGTCAATTTGGGCCACACCATAAATTCAGCCCAATTATTATTGTTATTTTATTTATTTATTTTTTTTATTTTTAAGTCCGGTTGGTCGTCAATGGAAAACAAATGTTGGTAAACTTGTGGTTCATGAACTTTAGCCATCACCAAATTAATTCAACTAGTGGTAATCGAGGCGGCGCGTTGCGCCTAGGTTAAACCGGTATCTAATTCTGTGTATGTAACGCACAACAATGGAAGGACGGCGCAATTTCTTTTAGTATTACAACAACATTTCTTTTAATTTTTCAGTGTTTGTTACTGGTGTATAAGTTGCAAGAATATTGACTTTCGGATCTGATGTAGTGAACAAATAATTAACGGAGCTGAATAGTAACTTGCCGGCCTTGAATAGTTACTTAACGGAGTTGGATAGAAGTTGACGGAGTTGAGTTGAGTTGAGTAGTAACATGACAAAATTGAGTGCTACCCTAACGAAGTTGAGTAAAGAAAATTAAAAAAACATAGTTAAATAGTAACTTAACAGAGGAAAAAACGGAGTTGCGAAAAAAAAATTAAAAGAACAGAGTAAATAGTAACTTGACGGAGTTCAATAGTAACACCGTTAAGCTAACGGAGTTAAATAGTAGCCTAACGGAGTTGAGTAGTAACCTAACGGCGTTGAGTGGAGTTGAATAGTAACTTGACGGCCTTGAATAGTAAATTGGCGGACTTGGATAGTAGTTCACGAAGTTGAGTTGACTTGAGTTGTACCACAACGGAATTGAGTAGTAGCCTAACGGAGCTGAGCAAAGAAAATTATAAAAAACATAGCTAAATAGTAACTTAACAGAGAAAAAAAAGGAGTTGCGGAAATTTTAAAAAAAAATAGAGTAAATAGTAACTTGACGAAGTTAAATACCTAACGTAGTTGAATAGTAAGTTCGTTAAGCTAACGGAGTTGAACAGTAGCCTAACGGAGTTGAGTTGTAACCTAACGACGTTGAGTGGAGTTGAATGGTAACCTGACGGTCTTGAATAGTAACTTTACGGAGTTGGACAGTAGTTGACGGAGTTGAGTTGAGTAGTAACATGACGGAATTGAGTAGTAGCCTAACAGAGTTGAGTGAAGAAAATTAAAAAATAGAGTTAAATAGTAACTTAACGGAGAAAACGGATTTAGGAAAAAAAATTAAAAAAACAGAGTAAATAGTAACTTGACGGTGTTGAATAGTAACTCCGTTAAGCTAAATAGCAACTTAACTGAGTTAAATAGTAACTTAACAGAGTTGAATAGTAACTTCATTAATACTATTTATGAGAGTTTGAAAACTAATATATAGATAATATCTACGTCTACGTCTACATCTACACTATATAATAATATAATAAAGGCAAACAATTAAGAGGACATGTTGGGGATTTTCAGGAATAACAAACAAATAATCGGATAATTGAAATCTCTGAAGGCACGTAATCGCTTTCAGATTGAATCAATTCGACGGTTCATTCGAATATTCAATAGGATACAATCAAAGATTAAAAATTTTCTGTAAGTGTATGTTTGAGAGAAGAACCAGAGAATTTTTGACCAAGAAGATAATGAATTCGTAATGAATAATTAGGGCCATTAACGGCCTTTTAGGCAGTTATCACAAGGTTTCAGAATTGCTAAAATTAGTCCCTCTAATTCCGAAAATTAATTTTCTGATACATTTTTACCGTAACAGTTTTAATGGAAATAAAATTTTTCCAAGCTGACCTGGCAGCTCGACCCCAGCCAGGGGCTCTGTCCTTGGACCCCGCCAGGGGCTGCCGCCCTTTGGACCCTGCTCCCAAGGGGCGCTGCCCTCGGACACCCGTCCCTTAGGGGCGAAGCCCCTAAGTTCATAATAAATTCAAATAGGCGTGCACTCCGCACTACCATACCTATATGATGTTTTATTATGAAGATATTGATTAAACAGTCAATCCAATTACACTAAAATATCCAACAATCCTCCCCTATTTTAGTGTAGCCCTTGATTAACTAAAACAAGTAATCTCAAACATTCAAAATTTTGCTTAAATGACGATTGAATTTCACATTAGTACATTACACATTCTGAATATTCGAATACCAAGGTGTCGCTTAGGATTGAACCCTGGGAACTCATCTTGAATACACAAAGATAATGTACACAAACATTTACATACATAGTAGTTCCATCTTGACATAATGTTTTACTAGCCTATGTCCTTATCCTTCATAAGCATGTAAAAGCTAAGTCCTAGCTTCTTGAAGCGGCTAAACTTCATACTTACATAGGTAGCTCTTTTATTCTTGCACCTGCAATGCAATTTGTCAAAAGAGCTATTAAGAATATATATATATATATATATATATATATATATATATATATATATATATATTCAACCTCCTTAACTTGCAGGTCTGAACACATACCTTGGGATGAATCTTCTAATGTGTTCCAATCTCTACATATTAAGCTTTCCGCATTGAATTCTGCATCTAGCGTTGTACTAGATGGGAATTGGGCATCTTAACATCAAAGATTTCTAGTGGACTTTAATCCCATCCCTATAGCCGACTTTTTCACGAGATCTCTTCTTAACCCTTTGGTTAAATGATCGGCTAAATTGTTTTGAGTTCTCACAAACACCATAGATATCACACCATTCGTGATACGTTCACGTATCATGCTATGCCTAACACCTAAGTGTCTAGACTTTCCATTATACACTTGACTATATGCCTTAGCCAAGGTAGATTCACTATCACATCTGATAGATAATGGTGATATCAGTTTCGGCCACAATGGAATTTCATAAATCAAATTTCTTAGCCATTCAACTTCTTTACTAGCTGCTGCTAATGCCACAAACTCAGCCTCCATTGTTGAATTAGTGATGCAAGTTTGTTTCTTTGATGCCTAGCATATAGCACCACCTCCAAGAAGGAATACCCAACCACTTGTGGAAGAATGATCTTTCAAATTAGTAATCCAACTTGTATATGAATAACCCTCAAGGACAGAAAGAAATCCAGTATAAATCAAACCAAAATCTATGGTTCCTTTCAAGTACCTAAATACTCGATTTATCGCTTGCCAATGAATCAAACTTAGATTGTGAGTATATCTACTCAGTTTTCCCAACAGCAAAGGCTATATCAGGTCTAGTGCTAATCATGTCATACATGAGAGATCCAATAGCCTTTGAATATTCAAGTTGATTCACAGCAACTCCTTTATTAGGCACGAGTTTTACAGTAGGATCCATAGGAGTACCCATTGGAGAACTATTTTTGTGATTAAACTTTTCCAACATCTTCTCAATATAATGTGATTGAGAGATAGAAATTCCATGTTCTCCACATATGATTTTAATACCAAGAATCACGTCTGCCTCCCCCATGTCTTTCATATCAAACTTAGATGACAGAAATTTCTTAGTTTTATCAACTTGATTTTGGTTATTACCAAAAATCAACATGTCATCAACATATAAGCAAATAATTACTCGTTTTCTAGAAGTATCAAATTTGCTATAAACACACTTGTCCGCTTGGTTTAATGCAAAACCATTAGACAACACCACATCATCAAACTTCTGATGCCATTGCTTAGGGGCTTGTTTCAGGCCATAAAGAGATTTTACCAATTTACAAACCTTTTGTTCATTTCCAGGCATGACAAAACCTTTAGGTTGTTTCATGTAAATCTCTTCATCCAATTCACCATTCAAAAAGGCAGTTTTAACATCCATTTGGTAAATTACAAGATTATGTATAGCTGCAAGTGCCAACAACAATCTAATGGTGGTTATCCTAGCAACATGAGCATAGGTATCAAAGTAGTCAATACCTTCCTTTTGCCTAAAGCCTTGGATGACCAATCTAGCTTTATATTTGTCTATGCTACCATCCACCTTCATCTTCCTTTTGAAGATCCATTTACTACCCAAAGGTTTACACCCAGGTGGTAAATCAGCTAATTTCCAAGTATTATTGTGTATTATAGAGTCAATCTCATCTTGGATTGCTTCTTTCCAAAATGCAGCATCCCTAGAAGACATAGCATCATTAAATGTCTTAGGATCCTCATCAACATTAAAACAATATTGATACTGATGTTCAACACCATTCCCGGTTCCTTCTACTAAATAAAGATGAAAGTAAGCACCAAAAGACTTTTGTTTTCTGACTCTAGTACTTTTCCTAGGCTCAGTACTAGTAGAAGGTACATCATCACAATTACCTGAATTGTTACCACAAGCAATTGTCTGTTCATAATTTTTAAGAAACTGAGGCATATCCTTCAATCGAGGAACAGAAGAAAATCTATCCTCATTCCCAAAATTAGCATCTCTTGACTCAATGACAGAGTGAACAGATACATAATCATTTGGTTCTATGACATAGAACCTATAAACAGGGGAATGTTCAACATATTCAATAAATATGCAATCTATGCCTCTTTCACCAATGTTACTCATTTTGGGCCCCTAAGCCTCACAACAGCTCTACATCCCCAGACTTTGAGACAACTCAAATCTGGTACCTTTTTGTACCAAAGTATATATGGGGTCACCTTAGACCTTTTGTTACGTGCTCGGTTCAATAAGTAACAGGCTGTTAACATAGCCTCACCCCAAAATCCATCACTTAAACCAGAATAGGACAACATGGAATTAATCGTTTCTTTCAATGACCTATTCTTCCTTTCAGCCACACCATTTTGCTGTGGTGTATAAGGAGCAATGGTTTGATGTATTATACTAGTAGACTGAAAATACACTGGATCATAATACTCTCCACCTGTATCTGTACGGAGGTTTTTAACCAAATCACTTCTATGAAGCTCAACCTCTTGTTTATAAACTTTTAATTTTTCAAGAGCTTCATCCTTTGAATGCAATAGATAGACGTAACAAAATTCATCATCAATAAAAGTAACAACATACTT
Source organism: Ambrosia artemisiifolia (assembly GCA_032199755.1). Lineage (NCBI taxonomy): Eukaryota > Viridiplantae > Streptophyta > Magnoliopsida > Asterales > Asteraceae > Ambrosia > Ambrosia artemisiifolia. Next base: position 26,745,273 of record CM063526.1, on the reverse strand, counting down.
CTTATTTCCTAGAGAAGGAGTACTATGAATGTCACATAAATCAGAATGAATCAATTCTAATACGTTAGAATTCCTTTTGACGTCTTTAAATGGTTTTCTTGTAATTTTAGTCAATTTGCAAGTATGACAATCATTACGTTCTTGTATGTCAAAAGCTGGTATAAGACTCATTTTAGACATATCTTTCATTCTGCGATAATTAACATGACCTAATCTAGCATGCCATAATTCTGATTTACTAAAATCATTGCTAGAATTAGTAGAAGCCATACAAACAGAATTATTTACAAAAGGGACATCCAAATTCAACTTAAACATGCCATTCAAATAACCGAATCCAACAAAGTTTCCATGTCTTGACAAGATATACTTGTCACTTTCCAAGACCTGCTTGTAACCACAATTATTCAATACAATACCATATACTAAGTTCTTACGAATCCCAGGTACATATAGAACATTATTTAGTAGTACAATGTTTCCAGAAGTAAAGACTAAAAGAACATATCCTATTCCTTTAATTGGTTTAGTAGCAACATTGCCCATCTTTAGTAAAGATCCATCTTCAATTGGCTTGAAATCCTTCAACCATTGAAGATTTTGCAAACATGACATGTTGCTCCCGAATCCATCCACCATGAAATATCATCATCCTGCACATAAAATGCTTCAGAGATTATTGATACATAATAATTCTCAATATAATGATCACATGGTACCAAAAACGAACCTGATTGCTTTCCGGGATCCTTGGATCCACTTATACCAGCCAAGTTTTTGCCTTTTCCTCCACTCTTACCAGACCCGCAGTCTTTCTTGAAGTGTCCAGGTTTATTACACTTCCAACAAACCCTTTTAGGCTTCTTATCAAAACCCTTATTGTTGTTCCCTTCAAACTTTCGTTTCCCTTTCCAAGCCTTGAAGGATTCACCCTCCTCCACCATGTTCATAGAAGAACAACCATCCATGGTTTTAGTACCAACAACAGAACCCTTTTCCATATCACGTATGCATTGTTCAATTTGGAAATGACTTCCTAATTCAACCAGATTCAATTCCTCTTTCTTATGTTTCAGATTGTTTTTAAAAATTTTCCAAGAGGGAGGCAGTTTATCAATAATACCAGAGATAGAAATAGATTCATCCATCTTCATACCATGTTGTGCAAACTGCCCTAGTATTCATTGCAATTCATGATACTGTTCGATGACAGGCCTAGTGTCTACCATTTTATAGTTCATAAAATTACCAACCAGAAATTTCTTACTAGATGCATCTTCTGCCATGTATTTGGCTTCAAGGGTATCCCATAATTCTTTTGCAGACTCTATCTTTTGATAAACATCAAATAAAGAATCAGACATAACGTTAAGAATATGACCACGACAGATGTAGTCTGCGTTTTCCCATTTTGAACGTGTTCTGGTTTGTTCTAGAGTTTCATTCTCAACAATCTCGGGACAAGGAGTGCTCAGAACATACACAACTTTCAGACTCATGAGATAGAAGTGCATCTTCTTTTTCCTGTGTCGAAAATCCTGGCCAAAAAACTTGTCCAATTTTGTAAAGTACTTCGTCATACATATCTTTCACAGATTCATTGCTTGCCATCTTCGAATAATTGATTCAATCTTTGTTGGGGATTTTCAGGAATAACAAACAAATAACTGGATAACTGAGATCTCTGAAGGCACGTGATCGACTGATCGCTTTCCGATCGAATCAATTTGACGGTTCATTCGAATATTCAATCGGATACAATCAGAGATTGAGAATTTTCTGTAAGTGTATGTTTGAGAGAAGAACCAGGGAATTTTTGACCAAGAAGATAATGAATTCGTAATAAATAATTAGGGCCATTAACTGCCTAAAAGGCAGTTATCACAAGGTTTCAGGATTGCTAAATTTAGTCCCTCTAATTCTGAAAATTAATTTTCTGAGACATTTTTACCATAGCAATTTTAATGGAAATAAAATTTTTCCAAGCTGATAATAAATTCAAATAAAATTTTTCCAAGCTAAATTTAGTCCCTCCCAGGGGCGCTGCCACCAGACCCCGTCCCTTAGGGGCTTCGCCCCTAAGTTCATAATAATTTTAAATAGACGTGCACTCCACACCACCATATCTATATTATGTCTTATTATGAAGATATTGGTCAAACGGTCAATCCAATTACACTAAAATATCCAACAGGACACATGTCACATGGCTATAACTTCTTGGTTTGGTAGCAACTAAATTTAAGTTGTTATATGTAATACATTCTTAAAATAACTTTTTTATAAGATTAGTTTCTTAATTAATATTTGTTTTTTATAACTTACGATATGTAAAAAATAAATGTTGTAGACAAGAAAAATTTCAAAGATTTATAAATCGTTTATATCTATGTTTTTAAATAATATTTGTAATCTGTTACTTTATATAATGTAATAATTAATTTGATTGATACAAAATGTTTAGATACTTATGATTTATATATTTACATTGTTTAACCCGTGTTAAACACGAGAACCTAACCTAGTTTAATAATAAACTAGGTGTTAACACCGCACTTTATGGCGTAACAAAGTCAGTATTCTAAAGTTATTCACTGAATGTTACAAAAATGGTGAACTCCAACAACCTTATCGCTTGTGTTTGGAACGTAATTAATAATTGACATCATGCTTCCTACCCAGTTGGGGTTTCATTATTTGCAATCGTTTTATTTTTACATTAGCTAATGTTTCAGATTTTATTTACTGATTGCAATTTATGGAATTGTGGATACCTTTGAGCTACGCCTCCATTCGTAAGTTCGATCCCAGGAGGACATGACAGTTGACAGTAAAGTTTTAAGCACAACGTTGTGTACATTTGGCCTAAACAATTTTGACGTATGTGATGTGTCACCAAAGATGGAAATGTGAATTCAGATAACAATAATAAAGCACAAACATCTATATCTATATCTATCTATCTATCTATCCTTACTATAATAGAAGAGTCGTGAGTGACATAGGAAATCCTTAGAAAAGCTGATGTCACAGTTGTATAGATAGGCCAACAATGCCTTGCTAATCATAAATGTGATGTCATTATTCTGATTAAAATATTCACAAAAATGTGCCACTTGGGTTATTTAAATAAATTAAATAATGCCACTTGCATTAATTAAATAAATTAAATAATGCCACTTGCATTTCAAAATCTTTTATACTACAGATTTAAGCTTTAAATTCAAATTCAAATTTCAAAATTGAAACCGTTTATACAAATGTATATATAAATGTGACATCTGTTTCTCTCTATCAAATTATTCGTGATTATTCTCTCTCTATCAATATTCTTAAATAATTATTAAATCATACGAGTAGCTGATGCTTTGCTTCATACCCACATTCAGATCGATGGATTCAAGCATCAGGTAACTAAATTTTAATCGATTTATTATAATAATAAAATTTACGTCTATGCAATAATCGTCGAAGTTTTTGTCTGTTCCATTATAAAACAGAGGATTGGGCTTGAAAAAGATGTTGATATTTGGAAGATTCTTACAATCTAAGAAAAATATTATTTGTGTTATTACCAAAGGTTGAATATTGGCAGCATCAAACTCAAGATAGGTATGTCTTTTTTTTTTAAATTTATATCTGTGCAATAATCGTGGAAGTTTTTGTCTGTGCAACTTATGTGGTTTATTAATTTGGTTTATTACGGTTACCAGCTAGAGGCGTTAGCTCAAGCAATCAAGGAGAACACTATAGTGTTTTTCGAGATGGTGTCAGGCAAGAGATTGATTGCGATTATGCTTTACGTCATTATGCTTATCTTTTTGAGAAAACCCTCTTCGTTTACTACTGTGTTTTTTCTACCCACTGTTGTACTGGTCAATAGGTATGGTGTTTGACTTTGTTATTTCTTGATTTTGTTTTTTAGATGTGTAGTTGAAACGTAATCATTTAAGTTTTTGTTTGTTACATTAGCAAGCAGAGTATGTGAGGAAGCACCTTGAGTATGTTGATCTCTGAAAGTTGACCTTTGGAAGATTCTTACAATCAAAGAAAAACATTGTTTGTATCATTACCAACGGTTCAAGAGTGGTAGTTTTTTGCAACATTATTTCTTGAAGAATGATAGGTGTATACAGAAACTAATATAGGTGCATCTATTCAAGATTGGGCTGCAACGTTCTCTACATGTTATAAGTTTTCTGCAAGTTTTAAGTTTTAGTTGGTCTTAGTTTAAGTTTTATGTGTTTTTCAGCTATAGTTGCAAGTTTGATGCAAATTAGTTGGTGTTAGTTTTTTTTAGAAGACTTGTATCTTCTATTTTTGTAAACAGTTTTCTTTCGTGATTTTCTGGCTGTATTTTGTATCTTGTATGTTTTCAATAAAATTATGGAAATTCAATTGTCACACCCTTAAATTTTCACTGCGGGGTTTATACCGTGAGGCGCATGACATACCAGGATCCCATAGCCATAAGTCATATGAACGAACTCTAAATGCCCAAAACATTTAGTTCGTTCTCAAAAATCAAGTTTAGTTAAGTTGCGGAAGTGTAAACCAACTTTAAACCCTTTTAAAACCATGCGCAAAACAACGCGCCCAAATTAAAACCATATGAAAGAAAACGTAAAAGCATGATATATAATTTAGGTGTATGCCCAAGGCCCCAAATGCAGTGAAATGTGTAGTGCTTCCTAATCGTGGACACCGGAAGCTAACTACCTGCAAAAGCATGTACATAGTGGGTCAACAAACAACGTTGGTGAGTTCACAAAGTAAAGTAAACGCGTAGGTTTTCCCAAAACCACGTAACAACAAGTAAATGCGTCGGCCTCCCATACCACGTAACAACAAGTAAATGCATCGGCCTCCCAGACCACGTAACAACAAGTAGCAGCTAATTCACATGCCAGGGGTAGCTAACCCACTCATGAAAACTAACACCGGTGATACCGAACTGCTAAACGACGAGATCCCACAATAGTGAGCAAAGTGCCTTGCATCATTGCCCATCAACAATGATAATAAAAGTTAAGTTATAGTTCACACCCATGCTCCCAGCACGATGTGAGGTTTGTGAAACCTAATAGCGCTATCAACTAATAACCCGCTTGCCCACCCGGCAATTCATTCGGTATCTAGAAGGACTTCAACGATAGGGTTGGTTTAGTTCATCAAGGACATATAGCATGAATTAGTAAAAGTAGATTCACCTTGTGAACCTAGAACCCCAAAACCCGGGATGTGTAAATGTAGTCCCAAACCGGACTAGAAAACGTTAAGTAAGTTGTCTCCCCGAGACGCATGCTTTTGAGAAAAGAGTAGTCAAACTCACCTTAGGATGCAAGCAAATAATCCAAACTTTACAAATAGGATGTGCTACCGACTCCCTATTACATGTGTCACTAAGTGAGTATATGTGTAATATCATTACACCATATGACCCGTTTGTCCAAGATGTTTAGAAGTTCAAAACCGTGTAAGTGACACCTAATGATTGTAAATGCACAAGTAGACCCTACGAACCCGTTGGTGAACACAATGATTGACATCAGTTATACACTTCATATATACCACATATAAGTGCTCATACAAGTTCATGTCAATTACAAGTCATACAAGACTCCAAATAGTCACATAAGCGTACATAACATAACCTGCGTTTTTAGGATAGATTATGCGCCGTGAAAACCAATTTATTAAAAATACTAATTCAATGAATTAGACTCCCAAAATGTTACTGAATATTCCAGGGTGTCTACCGGTCAAGTCCATATTCTTATTTCATGATAAAACCATACACAAAAATTATGAAAAATCATACAATACAACTAGGTCCAGGAAATACTCACAAAAGATCAGATTAGTAGAAAAATTCCCAAAAATTGTGTATTTATCCAAACAGGATGAATCCACTTGGAAAAGTCAAGTTTCATCAATGTCGACCTACTGTCCAAATTTCATAATCAAACGCTTTGTAAAACTAAAGTTATGATCATTTAAAGTTGACCCAGTTTACTAATCCGAAAATCTGATATGACCTTTAATCAAAGAAAATTCCAAAAACTTATCAAACGACATCCAAATCAGATGATTTTTCCCATTCTAAAAATCTAAGACCATGTAAAATGCATTCATGCAAAGAATCGATCAAAACAATTACTTGCAAGCCACGTAACAGACCTTACAAGTCGACATTCAGATTCTGTCCAGATTTTAATCATGCAATATTATCAACTATATCAAACCCTAGTTGCATATTATCAATCAATAACACCCAACAAACATCATACAACATTAATAAGACCCAAATCTGATCAAAAATTGAAAGATACATCATAAACATCATCAATCATAAACCCTAGAAGTCTAAAACATCAAGAACACGCAATATCATGTAATACTCCAAATAACAATCGCATAGTATCATGTTTGACCCATTAAACCTTTATAAAAACCATGTTTTAATCTTTGTAAGTTTATTTTAGATCTTGGACAACTTGTTTATGGTGCTTTATAACATAATAAAGAAGATAAAACACAAAAGGTTTAATAATATACCTAAAGCTCTTTGTTGAGGTGAGAAAACACAATTAAAGCTCCAAAGCTTGATCGATTATGGTTATGGCAGAGGTTATGGAGTGGATTTTTCGTATGGTGGCTGCTAGGGACAATTAGGGTTGTGTTTATGAGAAGTAGGGTGTTTAAAATCGTTTTTAAAGACCCAAAACTTGTTTTCCACGTTTTTGTCGCCATCGCGGACCGCGGAGGGATTTTTAATGTCTGCCGCGTACCGCGGCGCCCCTTTTTTATTCGTCTGAATATTCTACTCCCTCGCGGACTGCGTGAGAGTTTCCTTTCCCGCCGCGCTCCGCGGGGGAGACCAAAAATTAAAGTTTTTATTTTATTTGTTCTACAATACTAGCCACCTCTCAATATTAATATCCTAAACATTTATATTCAAAAACACACACAACCGTTCATCATGCATATTTGGATCCCGGTCCGTCCCGTCCCGGTTACCAATCCGTTAGTGTTTAATCACGTAAGTTCACATATTCACATATTAGCACGTAATATCAACATGTAAGTTTATGATAATCATATTTCACCAAGTCACCAACGTTCAAGGTTCCCTACTTGTGTACGTAGTCTGATAATTCCACGAATTATCGTTTCATGCAGTTATTAACCTATAACTGTGCAACGAATACTCATCCTAACTAACCCTAGTTAATTAGAATGCAAGAAAAGTATGTACAAGTAACTAGAGTCTTGTTAAAGTAAGAACCTGAAATTGCGGGGTATCACATCATCCCCAAGTTGAAAAGAATTTCGTCCCGAAATTCAGCAAGTAAACAATAAAGCCAGCTAGAAAAAGTGTGCTTTGTTCCCGGATGTCACATCATCCCCAAGTTGAAAGGAATTTCACCCCGAAATTCACTTTGAGAGAGCTGCTTTACGTTTAGTATTTGGTCTATGCATAGGTTCAGGTTCAGTAAAGACATGTGGGTATTTAAGCCACATTTGATCCGTGCGTTCCCACATGTATTCCGGTCCTAGACGGGAATTCCATCGCACCTTAACAATCGGTATGGTGCTCTATCTGAGTTTCTTGACGCCCCGCTCAAGAATCTCCACTGGTTCTTCCAAGAACCGTAGCTGATCGTCCACCTGGATCTCCTCCAGTGGCACCACCAGTGTTGTATCCGATAAGCATTTCTTTAGATTCGATACGTGGAATACATCGTGTACCCCACTGAGTTCATTAGGCAGGTTTAACCTGTAAGTTACTGGACCAATCCTTTTGACAATCTCGAATGGTCCGGCATATCGCGGGTTCAACTTTCCCCATTTCCCGAAGTGTATGAAACCTTCCCAAGGTGATACCTTGAATAGTAACTTGTCCCCAATCTGGAACTCCAAAGGTTTCCTACACTTATCATGCCGATCACGAGCAGCAGCCATCCGATTTCTGATTTGCACTATCTTCTCAGAAGTTTCTCGCACGAGTTCGGGACCTGTTAGTTGGCTATCCCCAACTTCAGTCTAGCAGATGGGAGATCTACACTTGCGTCCATAAAGTGCCTCAAAAGGCGCACACTGAATTGAAGTTTGGTAACTGTTGTTATACGAGAATTCAATCAAAGGCAAGTGCTTGTCCCAACTGTTGCCAAAGTCCACCACGCACGCTCGTAGTAGATCTTCCAGTGTTTGGATGTTACGTTCACTTTGTCCATCCGTCTGGAGTGATAGGCTGTGCTCATGTCTAAGCGAGTCCCCAATGCATCTTGGAGAGTAGTCCAAAAATGAGAAGTAAATCGCGCGTCGCGATCTGATATGATAGAGGTAGGCACCCCGTGCCTAGATACGACCTCCTTGATATAGATGTTGGCCAGTTTCTCTAGCGTGTCGGTTTCCTTTATTGCTAGGAAATGTGCGGATTTGGTTAAACAATCGACGATAACCCAAATCATGTTATGCCCACTCGGCGTTTTAGGGAGCTTTGTGATAGAGTCCATAGAAATTCCGTCCCATTTCCACATAGGGATTTCTAGTTGCTGGAGTAAGCCTGAAGGTTTCTGATATTCAATCTTAACCTTTGCACAAGTCAAGCACTTACTAACATAAGTGGCCAGCTTTGCATGTTTGGCCACCAGTAAAGAGTTTTGAGATCTTGGTACATTTATCCGAACCAGGATGTACAGAATAACGAGAGGTGTGAGCCTCATCGAGCACAAGTTATCTGAGATCCCCAAAACATGGAATCCAGACTTGATTTATGAAGTACTGAAGACCATCCGTCCTCAGTTCCAGGTGCTTATCAGCACCATGCAATGTTTCAAGCCCGGTGTTTTCTTCTTTCAAGGCCTCGCCTTGGGCTTCACATATCTTATCAGGAAGATTAGAATGAATAGTAAGTTGTAAAGCTCGCACCCGTTTGGGTTTCGTTTCCTTACGACTAAGGGCATCCGCTACTACATTGGCTTTCCCTGTATGATATCTGATGGCATAGTCATAATCGTTTAGAAGCTCGACCCATCGACGCTGTCGCATGTTCAGCTCCTTCTGATCGAATATGTGTTGGAGGCTCTTGTGATCAGTGAAGATCGTACACTTCGTTCCATAGAGATAATGCCTCCAAATCTTTAAAGCAACAACCACCGCTCCTAGTTCCAAGTCATGGGTGGTGTAATTTTTTCTCATGAACCTTCAATTGACATGAAGCATATGTGATCACCTTATCACGCTGCATCATCACATACCCTAACCCTTGGATAGACGCATCACAGTACACCACAAAGTCCTCTGTTCCTTCAGGTAGCGATAGTATGGGTGCACTGCAAAACTTTGCCTTTAACAATTGAAAAGCATATTCTTGGGCATCTCCCCACTTGTAAGTAATACCCTTCTACGTGAAAGAAGTGAGGGGTTGAGCGATCTTAGAGAATCCCTCAATGAATCTGCGATAATATCCCGCAAGGCCAAGAAACTGGCGCACCTATGTAGGAGTCTTAGGAGCCTCCCACTTTTTAATAGCATCAATCTTGGCGGGATCGACATGTATTCCTGCCTCGTTAACCACATGTCCTAGAAATTGGACCTCTCGAATCCAGAAGTCACATTTAGAGAATTTCGCGTACAGCTGCTCATTTCTCAAGAGTTCCAAGATCAGCCGCAGGTGTTGCTCATGCTCCTCCCAGCTCTTGGAATAGATTAATATGTCATCTATGAACACTATGACGAATTTTTCCAAATAAGGCTTACACACGCGGTTCACAAGATCCATGAACACCGCCGGTGCATTGGTCAGCCAAAATGGCATTACCAAAAACTCATAATGCCCATAACGAGTTTGAAAGGCTGTCTTCGCCGCATCCTCCTCTCGGACTCTCAATTGGTGATACCCTGATCTCAAGTCAATCTTAGAATAGAAACTCGACTCTTGAAGCTAGTCAAACAAGTCATCAATACGAGGCAAAGGGTAGCGGTTCTAATCCGTCACTCGATAATCAATACACATGCGGAAACTCCCATCCTTCTCCTTAACAAGCAGGACTGGGGCTCCCCAAGGTGAAGAACTAGGCCTAATGAAACCCCTATCCAATTGCTCTTGGAGTTGGGTAGATAGTTCTTGAAGTTCGCCTGGTGCTAAGCGATATGGTGCACGTGCAACTTGGGGTGCTGCAGGTGCAAGGTCAATTTGAAATTCCACTTGACGAACAGGTGGAAGTCCAGGTAGTTCCTCTGGGAAGTCACGAACCACAGGGATGTCCTCAATCTTCGTTTCAATTTCAGTTCGAGTATCGGAAATGTTAACCAAAATGGCTGGGTAGCCCTTTCGAATGCACTTTTGGGCTTTCAAGAAGAAGATGATGCCCACCATGGCACCACCACGATCACCCTGAATTGATAACAGTTCTCCACTAGGGACAGGGATATGAACAATTTTCTCCTGACAGAGAATTTCAGCGTGTTGCTTGGACAACCAGTCCATGCCAACCATGAGATCAAAGCTTCCTAGGGTGATTGGCAGAAGATCGATGGCAAATAATGGCCCATCTAGCTCGAGCTTACAGTCATGATGGATGTGGGTTACCTCAACAGGTTTCCTATCAAACTAATTCTATAGAATGTGGGGTATCAAGAAGAGTAGGAACCATCCCTAGGTGTTTGCTAAGTTTTAACAAAACTATAGTCTACACCAGTATCATATAAAACAGAAACGAGAATGTCGTTTAAGGAGCACGTATCCGTCACGACATTGTTATCGGTCCTAGCTTCCCCAGAGCCGATCACAAATGCTCTTCCACGAGCCCCATTGTTGTGGTTGTTGTTGTTGTAGAACTTATATCTCACACCATCCAATGTTCTCTTGCCATCATCAACGTCAGAAGATGAAGCACTATTCTTTAAAAAAAAGTACCATGCTCGACAGCCTTGTCAGTGGGGTTGCGAGTCAGGTGAAAGATTTGTTAGATTCTAGATAGGTGAGCTGCAGTAGCCTTGCCACAAATCGGTGGGACCAACCCTTTTGGTATGAAGCTCGATCCACTTGTAAGGTAGGTTAGATAGATTTGAGCATATAGTAGCTAACTCCTGTAGCTTGGTAGTGTAGGCGTCGATCTCAGACCTAACCGTCATTAGATAACAAATTTCTAAGTTTTGTCACAGGGTGTTACATTCTCCACCCAAGTATCTGTAACTCATTGAGTGTGCATGTAGCATACATTACCCATCCTGCCTGGGGCAAATGCACATGGCAAAGACCTATACTATCGAAGTAATCAAACAGTCTCCTTCAGTCCCGTTGGAGTTATTGAGGCTTACAACTCATAAAAGCCTTGGAAATACGCTAGCGAGTTGTTTTGCTTTACAAGTAATGCAACCCTCTATAAGATCAGTTTATAATTTTCTATACAATTTTTGCGTACCATGATCTCATCTAGATAAATAAATAATAATAAAATATTTAAAAGCATGTGTTAAGCCCTTAACTTTTGAAATTTTTAGAGGAAAAGTTTTAAATTAACAGATGGAAGCGTGGTTACGTTTTTTCTACATTAAGAGGGTTGAGTGTCAAAGAATAAGTAGTCAAGTGATTTATATATAACTAATTGATTTATTTTCATCAAAATATTAAGTACATTTAGTAACCTTCAATGAAATTTTTGAAAAGTTTAAACATGAGAATATTAATATTATTATTAATTTTAATAATAATACAGTATATGTTGTCATATAGAGTCTCTAAGTCCAAATATTATTATTACGATTTGAAACTTATAGTTTATTTATTTTTCCACATGCTTATTTTTAATTGGAAAATTGTATCGTATGACAGTTGTTTTTAGAACTACTATAGACAAGTCAACAGCTGTTGTAAAACATATGTTTTGTTTTACCAGTAATGCAACCCTCTAAAAGATCAGTTTATAATTTTCTATAGAGTTTTTGCGTACCATGATCTCATCTGGATAAATAAATAAATAATAAAATTTTTTTAAAAACATGTGTTAAGCCCTTAACTTTTAAATTTTTAAGAGGGAAAGTTTTAAATTAACATAGCGAAACGTGCTTACGTTTTCTTACATTAAGAGGGTTGAGTGTCAAAGAATAAATAGTCGAGTGATTTATATATAACTAATTGATTTATTTTCATCAAAATATTAAGTACAGTTAGTAACCTTCAATGAAATTTTTAAAAAGTTTAAACATGAGAATATTAATATTATTATTAATATTAATAATAATACAGTATATATTGTCAAATAGAGTCTCTAAGTCCAAATATTATTATTACGATTTGAAACTTATAGTTTATTTAATACGTTGTGGTTGAACCATGACTACCTTTGAACGCTTGGAAAGAAAACACCCCTTTGTATGGGAAAAAGAAAATGAAGAAAACCAACAGGTATCGTTTGTTGGTTAAGGCCCCAAATAAACTCAAACAATATTATGTATATGTATTGAACTAGTATTTAACTCGCTCGCGTTGCGGCGCGGTAGACCGAATTGTTCCAAACTCGAATAAATGAATTAATGCGGAAAACTTGTATATTATATGTACTAAACAATAATTACACAAATGATGTGGCTGTGTAATGTGTTTCCATTGACGGCACCTGGTATCATACCGACTTCTACCTAGTGCCAACATCCAAACATACAAAATTACTATGCAAGAAAAATAGGAAATTAAAAACCTTACTTTGAATCCACTCCCAAACCTCTCTGTTGGCATACACCTGCAGATAAGCAACATATTACAGGATAAAATATGGCACAAAACTTCAATACAACTTTCAACACCTCATTTATGTCAAATTGTTGGTTCATATAGTCTGGTGAAACCAAGCTACAAATCTACAAAAGAGTTATAATAAAAGTTACACTCATTCAGTCATTCAATTTGATTAAACAATAACTTTCCCTGTGTAGCAGCAAGAAAATTAAAGAAATTCACATAGTTTGCCCTTTTGTGTGAAAGGCAAAAGGACTAAAAATTCTTAAATTATTTTCATAATAGCAATGTCATTGTGCAAAAAGATCAGTTAACAATTAATCCAAAATCTTTTTTTTAAAAAAATTTAAAGCAATTTTTAGCATCGAGAAAGTCAAGTAACCAACGTGTTTTTACTTTTTAAAATATACTAAAAGACTGTAAATTGGTTTCCGTCGTTAGACGACTGCAAAAAAAAATGCCAAATTCCTCATGAATATCCTGCATCTCAACCTAGATATATAAAATTTTATAAAAGGTCAAACAAATGATCTCAAACAAATTTTCAATTAAACACATTGATAGAGAGACATATACCTAATCATGATCCCTTTTATACAACATTGTTTTTGATGTTTCCAAGAATTGTGACACAGGTATTACAATCCTACTTCTTTAGTTATTATCCGATAATAATATTAATAGAATAATTGCACTTCCAAACAATCCCTAAATCAGTAAATTATATAGACACATGAGCGATTGGCATGAAACAAATCAAGAATTTATGTATTTTACACGTTAATCAATTGCCAGAGGATCAAATCGACAGAAATTTAGCTCCTTTGTACAATCACTGATTAGTACTACAATCTAGACGAACATATGTTCATAACATACATGAATTTTGTTAGCGAAAGATTTTGACTAAAACAAGATTAATTGATCATACAAGTTACAAAACCAGGTGCGGAAACCCTAGCTTTGAACAAACAGATAAAACTCAAATCAAAACACAATCAATATCATTTTCAATGCTTTTTCATAGATAAACCTTTTCAAATATTCAATTACAATGACACTTAGGTTAATCTAGATCAGTTACACACTTTCACAAAATCAACCTGGAACCTAACCTGAACACACACACAACTGATAACTCTCTATACATTGCAAAAACACAAAATCTATATATAGCCACTGCACGTTCGCCCCTTTACACTGGTCGAATGTGGAATTCTTCCACATTCGCCCACCAAAAGGTACGAACGTATATCTTCAGTCAAGTTCCAATCTTCATTCGCCCGTTTATCTTCTACCTTCGCCCACTCTCTTTCACATCCGCCCAGACAGTTTCACCTTCAACCCTTCAGCATCTCTTAACATATGTTAACATCCAATCACTAGTCGCAAAACGTGCATCTACAAACTCCCCCTCGACTATTGATTGGATCGTCTTCTGTCTTCGTCCATTGCTTTGTTCAACAACTTAATTCTGAGCTGTTTCTTTTGCTCTTTGGTCATTTCAGGCTCCAACTTTCTCTTCACCGGTTTCGATACATTCGCCATCTTCACCATTTTGCCAAGTTTATTATCCAAATTACTCCCAGAGTTTATATCATAAGCAAAACAAACTCCTACCACCTGAGTATACTTCTTAGCTTGATCAGCATCATTCGGCTCATGATGAATCGGATTGTAGAAAAGCATGATGATGTCTTCAAACGTACAATTAATCAACCACATCGGATCAAATACATGAACATGCTTGTATTTGTCCTTCCCGTCTCTTAACACTATCACCGCTTCAGCCTTTCTCCAATCATAATACCAGAAAATAAAGTCAGCACTGAAATGTTGTGGCATGGGCATCAAAGGTATTTTCCTCATCACTTCAGGTGATTTGTATATCAAAGTAACCCTTTTCAGCTTGGTTTTAGGATCAATATCCCTATGAACTTTTCTTCTGAGATATTGAGGCTTGAATCTATTCCATCTCGTTCTACTTTCCCAAACCAATTTATCTGCACACCAACCGACATGAGTATTGTTAACTGAAGCTCCAGACATAGGGAATCTACATAAATCTCTGACCGCCCAGTACAGTAGAGTTAGCAAATCAATGAATCTGTAAAAGTACAGAATTCCTGATTCCCATTTAGCTGCTAGACACTTCAATCTGCCCAAATATGTCCACCCGAGAGCTCTGCCTTTAAACTTAGCATTGTGGAATCTATAGAAACTTCCTTGAGCTTCAGGCTTCGGTCGCTTTTCATCCATTTCTCTCAACTTCTTCAAGTAATTCTTCAATTCATCAGATTGACTTGAAGATTCTTGCTTATCAGCTCCAAACACTTTCTCCACAAACTCTACACTCCTTTTCTTTGCCTTTTTCTTTGCTGAAGTGTTTGGAATCTCAGTAAAGTCAGGAAATATCACATCTTCATCAGTCTGTCTGAAGTACTGTGGATATTCCTCATGAGTTATGTCTTCAATTTCCACTTCATCAAATTCAGGAGTATTCTTATCATCTGAGTGATTTCCAATATCCTTTTCAGGAATATCTGGAATCGACTCATCCACTATGAACTCCTCAAATGTTTTCCCTACTCTCTGTGCAAGGCCATCAAGAATTTCCTTAGCCACAGTAGCAGGTACTTCACCTTCTTCAAGATCAGGATCGTTGTATTCCAGCTCATATCTCATATCATCTGTCTGGAATATCTCAGCAAAACGTCCTGTAAACTCAATAGTCCATTCTCTTCTTTCTAACATATCTTTGTACACTTTCTTAGCATCATCTGTCAAAGATCTCACCTTCTCGTTCCAGAAAATACTTTCATCTGAATCTGTGTTCTCTCCTTTCTTCTTCTTTGAACTAGATTCTCCAGCATCTTTCTTCTTTGGTGTTCTCTTCTCAAATGTAAACTTAGACGAATCATCTCCTCCTTCATCATTATCACTATCATCACTACTATCATCTTCTTTCTGACTCCCAGACCCTTCTGCATCATCATCATCATCATCATCTTTCTTACTATCCTCATCATCACTCTTCTCTGACTCTTCATCATCCTCATCATCATCCTTTTCTTTATCCGAATCAGACGGTTCAAAGTCAACTTGCTCTTCTTCTTTCTCCTTGTCTTCTTCACCTTCTTTCAACTTGGGTGCAACATTATACAAATCGTCAATCAAATCACTAAGGCGTTTGTTCTCAGCCTTTAGTTCTTTGTTGTCTTCTTTGATTGCTTTCAACCTGTTCTTGTTCCTTAAACATTTTCCTTCAAGCTTCTTATTCTTTGCTTCAAGCTTCTTCACTTTCTCGTCAATCTCATCTTGATTTGACTTTGAAGCAACCACAATCTGAAGCATCTTCTCTTCATTTTGTTTAAACTTGGCTATTTCAGCTTGTTGAGCAACTATCATCTTCATCATCTCATCCATTTTCTTGTTCACCTGCTTCATTACGTCATCAGCAACAGTGACTTTCTTGGATTTCGATGGCTCAACTTCTGTTTCCTTTTCCTTCTGAGGCTTCCTAAACATATCAAGCACATTATCCAGTGCAATGTTAAATTGATCAACTGGTAGTTTCTCAGCCTCCTGTGTCTTTTTCTGCTTCTTAGACACTGGTGAAGATAGCTTCGATGATGTACCAGCATCGGGTACTCTTTTACCTTTCAAAAGTTGGGCAATCTCCTTCTCCCTCAACTGCTTAGTACTTGTCTTCTTTGCCATGGTTTTGTGCTTAGGCTTTGGCAAGTTAACTACAACAGTTTCTCCAGCATTTAGCTCATCCATATCAACGCCTAAACCTTCATCTTCAACATTCACAGGCTTTTTATTCTTCTCAACTTCCTCAATTGTCTTATTCAGTGATTCAGACTCACCAACCATAGTGGCCTTACGTTTGGTGGCCCTAACATTCTCAGCATCCGAATCCCATTGTTCTTCTTCCTCAATCTCCTCCTAGTCAACAGATTCTTCATCTACCAATCCTGTTCCCTTCTTAGCAGTTGTTTTCTTTCTCACCACCTGTTGCTTCGAACTTCCTTGGTCAGTTTTTCCCTTACCCTTCCCTTTGGCTCCGGGATTAACTACCTATCTCTTTCTCTTAGTACTAACATCTGCATATACTAATGGATCATCGTTATCAGAATCGCTCTCAGGATGCCTAGCCTTGTTCTTACCAGGATCAGTGTAATCCTGTTTGGCTAAAGCTCCAAATAATCTTCTGTATGGTGGCCTTTCGTTGTCTGGCACACCCTTGTAGCCTTTCATTCTTACCAAAGTTCGAATGTTCATGTGATCTTGACCAATGATCTGTGTTGGATCCTTTCTTAAATCAGGATACTTGTGGTCAAATATCATCATCAGGAATCTAGGGTATAACATGAACTGCTTCTTCTTCAAGCCTTTTAACATCTCCAGCATGTGATCCAGAATCATCCCAGACACGTTGAATGGTTTGTTGAGAGTCAACGCAACCATCAACGAGCTTAGACTTCTCCTCATAACGTCATATCCTCCACTTACACAACCAAACACATGGATTATGACATGTGCAAAGTATTTAAACTGCACGCTCAACTTCCCTTTGTGCATCGAACCATCAGTAATAGCTCCTTTATACTTCATTCTGAGGAAACATGCCTTCTGTTCAGTCCATGATAGTTCTCTAGGATCTTCGCTCACTTCAAACTTTATCTGGAGCGCTTCTCTGATATCAGACTCTGTTATAAACATCTCCATATCTTGTATCTTGCTCTTTATGATGGTCTGATTATCCCAGAAGTCATACTTTGCGTTCTTGTAAAAATCTTCAACTATATCCTTGTAGATAATAGTCGGAGTAGCCAAAGCATACACAACCCTGCTTCTTTTCAAGAACTTAATGATATCAGCAAACTCAACGTTCTTTTCCACATCACCCAGATAAGCACAACAGTTATGGGTTTTCTCAAACGGCCAGCTGCTTGCACTCGATGATTCTCCCTCTTGAACATTCTCTGGGACTGGATCTGTAACAATATCTTCAACTGGAGTCTCAATGTTTTCAGTTTGATCAGCCATCTGTACATCAAAATCAAAGAAATACGTCAAAATACAAAATCGACAAAAATTGAAAATTTGAACATTTTTAAATTCCTCATCCGCCCGTTTTGTTAAGGTCGAATGTAGATTTTATGGTACGAATGTAAGTATTTCTGGTCGAATGTGAAAAGGTTTTGAATTAAAAACACATTCGCCCATTATTAAGATTCATTCGCCCGTTCTGTTCCACCTTCGCCCGTTTTATGAACCGAAGGTAAAACCTGTTCTTCCCCAAAAATTCAAAAATTTTTCAACTTTGTTTTTAGCACTTGATTTTGATTAGGATATGTTCTATCATGGCCGATTAACCTTCGTATAACATCAATTGTCCTTTTATTTCAGTTTACATCAGTTTTAAAGAAGAATTAGGTTTAAACTGTTTTATTCGATCAATTAATCATTCAAACATTGTTAAAAATCTAATTCTTTCAATCTTCTCCCCCTAAAACTGATGTCAAGTGAAATGTAAGAAAAAACAAGGATCAAAAACCATTCTAAGACCCCTAATATGAAAACCCTAAGTCCGGTTACAAAAACGACGATACTGATCTCGTTAGGGCTCCATTACCTATGTTTTTAGTATGGAAATGATCAGTAAATAAGCAGGAATCAAACGCACAAGAAAAATAGATCAAAGCAACAAAGTGACAGGATCGAAGGAAAATTTTGGAAAAATATGACTGAGGTTCGAACCTGGATTTAGCTTATATAAGCAATCCACCTTCGCCCGTTTGAGTGGTCGAATGTGGGTAAATTCCACATTCGGTCCAAATGAATGACCCGAAGGTAGAATGATTCACCCGAAGGTGGAAATTTGTTATAAAAACCCACATTCGTCCATTTTAAACAGCCCGAAGGTGAGGATTTTTCCACATTCGACCCAATTAAGGGGCGAATGTGAAATGGAAAAATCTGAAAATTTTGCCAAATCATGAATTCGAATCCCGTTCAACATTTTTCAATCTGTTAAACTTCCAAAACTCATATTTTACACTTTTTGAATGATACAAAGCTCAGATGGTGTTATCAAATCTCATAAATTGACCATCAAGCATCCCCGGTTATCAAAAATAAAGCAGAAATGCAAAAATTTTGGGTTTTCTGAAATTTTATCAAAACACACCTAAAATCTTTTTGGATTTTGTTTCTTTTTGACAATAAAGGTAAACTGCAACAAAGTAAAATGCATCAAAGTAAATGAAAGCAGTAAACATTTTGTGAAATCCGGTAAGAGGATCATATCAGTTTTCTGAGAAATCTGATCACAGCGTTGATCTATTTATTTAATATTATCATTAGAAACAGTATGTGAGACGGCAATTGCTGATATTGTGGTCCACGTAAGCTCACATGCAGACAATTACGCAATGCTTTAAAATGATACGAGTTAGGTGTATTAGACTAACACGATGTGGTGCCCACACACACGACATACTCCCGTATCAAGTAATTGCACAAAGCTTCGTCGTAACGCGTGATTATGCCAGAGTTATCCGTAAAAGTTACAAAGTATATAGCACAGAGGTGTACAGGTCAGCAAACGAATGCAGCAGAGTAACATGTGCATATACACTAGGTTGAGGCTGATATTAACCACTGATTTGCATCAGAAAGTCAATACGATGTAATAATGATCTTTGATCAATTAAAACATAAAGTTCCTCAATTCGGTAACTTCCGGTTTTGGCAATTAAGCTCTTTTAGCAAATATTCTGATGAAACTAGGTCCGTAAATCAATACGACAAAAGTTTAATCAGAATATCCCGGATAACCATAACATAACGACCCGAAACCTCAGATTTTGGCAATCCTATCAAACGAAATTACGGTACTAAGACCATATGCCCATGAGGTGTTCAGCCACGAACGCGTAGTTCGTTATGTTTGTATCACTAATGCACGCAATATTTCGTCTACGAAGCCTATCAGCATATCACACGTAGTCAACATACGCCTCATATTCTATACAATTCTTTAGCCTGTGTCAGATCCCCACTGATGTACTATCATTTCCTCTTTTTATCCAGGAAATCATTTTGGATTTTCTAATTTTTAGATCTTTTTGAATTTTTCAATGTTTTTGGTTTTTCTGATAAAATGGCTCCCCCTAAAATAAAGAACATATTTTTGGGTTTTTAATTTTTCTGAAAAACAAAAATTTGAAAGAAACAATCCACTCGAAAACATCAACTTCTTTGAGGATTAAACAATCCCCTCGAAAGCATCAACTTCTTTGAGGATTACGATAGTAAAGAGAAATTCCCAATTAGCAAAGAGAAATTCCCAATTAGCAAAATATTAAAAACTAAAACTAAAAAACGATAAACCGAGGTGCCGATTAGTCCTGTTTTTCCTTTATGTTGTTTACTTTTAAAAGTTATTCAAAGCGGGATCTGTCAAAAGCTTTTGTAAACAAATCTGCACGTTGGTAGTCAGTATGGATTTTGACCATATCTATCAATTCCTTAGCATAACAATCACGGATAAAATGATATATGATCCGGATATGTTTCGCTTTAGAATGATTTTCAGTATTTTTAGTTAATGCGATTGCGGCTTCGTTGTCACAGTGTATAGGGGTTTTAAGAAACTGCAAACCGTAATCCGCCATCTGCTGTTGGATCCAGAGCACTTGCGAACAACAACTCGAGGCTGCAATGTACTCAGCTTCACAGGTAGATAGCGCCACGGTAGTCTGTTTCTTGCATTGCCAGGTGACTAACCTGCTCCCTAAAAACTGGCAACCAGCTGTAGTAGATTTGCTATCTTTGTCACAGCCGCCCGAATCTGCATCACTAAAAGCAATAAAATCAAAATCATCATCATTAGGGTACCAAAGTCCTTTTGAGGGACAACCCTTCAGATATCTAAGGATACGCTTGACCGCCGTCAGATGACTTTGTTTCGGCTTCGATTGATAGCGGGCACAGAGACACGTTGCATACATAATATCTGGTCGAGACGCCGTCAAATACATCAGAGATCCGATGATTGCTCTGTATGTAAATGGGTCCGTCAGCTCCCCCTTAGCGTCCACTCCAATCCCGTGATTGGGTTGAATCGGGGTATCCATCGGCTTGGAATCCTCCATCTGGAACCGGCTCAAGATATCGGATACGTATTTCGTCTGGTGAATGAAGATCCCGTTGGGTCTTTGGTCCACCTGCAAGCCTAGGAAAAACTGCGTCTCCCCCATTGCGCTCATTTCAAACTTTTCCAGCATGACAGTTTCGAACTCCCTGCATAAAAGCTCGTTAGTTGAACCAAATATTATATCATCAACGTAAATCTGCACTAGAAGCAAATCATCCCCAGTCTTCTTCGTGAAGAGGGTGCAGTCGACGAGTCCGCGCTTAAATCCTTTGGTGATGAGGTATGTACTTAGCTCCTCGTACCACTGTCTCGGAGCCTGGTGCAAGCCATATAGAGCTTTGTTCAGCACGTAGACCTTATCCCGGTGGATTGGGTCCTCAAAGCCTGGTGGCTGCCCGACATAAACCTCTTCCTTGACTTTCCCGTACAGAAATGCGCTCTTAACGTCCATTTGATAAACTTTGAATTTCTTAAAAGAAGCAAATGCAAGGAACATCCGAATAGCTTCAATTCGTGCTACCGGTGCATAGATTTCGTTATAATCAATCCCTTCGATTTGATGGAAACCCTGCACAACCAATCTGGCTTTGTTACGAACAATAACCCCACGATCATCCTTCTTGCACTTAAACACCCATTTAGTGCCTATTTTCTTCCTTCCCGGCGGCAAATCCGTGAGCGTCCAAACTCCCAATTTCTGGAATTGTAATAACTCCTCCTGCATAACTTCAACCCAGGCATCTTCCTTCAAAGCATCCTTGTATGTCCTTGGCTCTACCTGCGACACATAACACGCAAACGACCAATCATTTTGACTACCAGATTGTTGTATTTTGGCATATAACGCTAAAGCACCAAAACTCTCTGGCAAGTTAACACTTCTCAGCTGCCCTCTGGTCATAACACTGCTTCCAGGATCACCGATAACTTGCTCCAGCGGGTGAATACGATGAATCCGAGATTCCGGATATTCAGGTACAGTAACTCCCGTCTGAACAGTCAAGTTCTCTACAGCATCCAGATCATGACCCGTGTTAGATGATGAAGCAACATCTGGAGTTGGAGTTGGGTTCACTGGCGGTGCCTCTGGTTCTTCTGCATGTTCAAGAATGACTTCTTCAAATTGTTCATCTTCAGATTCTGAAGAGTCTAATGAAGTTGAAGCCTCTTGAAACACTTCTTCCTCTTGTATAGGAGCATTGGTATCATTAGAAGCTGGTAGGGGGTTCACGGTGATTGGATGCACCAACGGTGAAGTCGTCGCGTTTTCACACTCGTAAAGTAATCTGATAACAGCTTCTTCAACCAAGCTATCTAGATTGAATGATTCAAAGAAATCTTTGTAATCAAACATCCAATCAGGACCCGTGCCTTGCAAATTTTGAGTATAACGTTGAACTTCCACGTTAGCCCAATCCTCCACCCGACGAGTTCGCTTGTTGTATACCCGTTTGAGCGGGGTTGCATATCCAACAAAGTATCCCTCCTCAGCTTTAGGACTAAACTTCTCGCTTGGATTCAACATCGTGCATGGTGCCCCAAAAGGTTCTAGATACTCTAAGTTCGGCTTTCGTCGGTGTAACAGCTCATAAGATGTTTTACCAAACTTCTTCACTGTTAGAACCCGATTTAGTGTATAATTTGCTGCATAAATCGCCTCGTTCCAGAACATTACCGGAAGATTTGAATCAACGAGCATTGTTCTAGCCGCTTCAATTAGAGTCCTATTCTTTTGTTCAGCAACACCGTTCTGTTGTGGGGTGTACGGAGCTGAATATTCATGATGTATCCCTTTGCTTTCACAAAGTTCATCCATCTTGGCGTTTTTGAACTCCGTCCCATTATCACTCCGAATTCCATTTATCTTCACATTGTAGAGATTCTCCAATCGAGTGAACAGAACTTTTAAGTTGTTAAAGGTGTCACTTTTATTCTGCAAACACATCACCCATGAAAATCTTGAGTAGTCGTCAGTGACAACTAAACAATACAACTCTCCAAGATGACTTTTGCGCTTGACCGGTCCGAATAGATCCATGTGCAATCGCTCAAGTGGCATCTCTACAGAGTTAACTTTCTTCACTTTGTGGGACTGTTTGTGTTGCTTCCCCTTCTTACAACTCACGCACTTGTCATTCAGATGGAAATGTTTCACGTTTACTCCATCGACAAGCCCATTTCTCACAAGTTGGTTCATTTTTCTCAGATGAATGTGCCCCATTCTTCGGTGCCACATTATCGATTCTTTCTCAGTCGCTTTGGATAGAAAACATGTTATTTGCCCCTGTGATGTCATCGCCTTGGACATATCAAGAATATAGAGATTGTTGATGCGAGGTGCCTTCAACATTATCCACTCCTTTGGAATTTTGAAGCCCGGTTTGAGAATATAACAGGAATTGTCATCAAAATGCACAGTAAATTGTTTATCACAAATTTGACTGACACTCAACAGATTATAATCGACCTGCTTCACATAAGAGATTCTCTCAAAGCTAACAATCCCATTACTCACGCTCCCCTCCATCGTAATATATCCACCTTTATTTCCAGCGAATGCGACATACCCTCCATTGATGTTCTTCACGTCGAACAACAACGCAAGATCCCCTGTCATGTGGCCTGAAGCTCCACTATCAACAATCCAAAGACTGCTAATAGGGCCAGCTGAAGCTCCCTGCACACAAAAAGTAAATCATTTAGTTCTTTCGGGGGACCCAAGCCTGAGTCTTGGGTCTTTGAACATCAGCTTTCAAAGAAACATTCTCATTAACATTTTCAACAACTTTTTGTTTTGGATCAATCTTTTTCTGATTGTTCAAAATAGTTTCCTTTTTCTCATTGACTTTTGAAGTTGAGGCTCCTGGAGAACCATTGGGTGTCCAAGATTGTTCAGATCTTTTCAAGATGCGAATCTGAGATTTTGGATTCTCAGTCGGTTTCTGAACATTGTTAACAAATGTAACTTTCTTGGTTACCTTATCTGATTTAACAGACTTAGGTCCAACATTTGATTTGACAATCGGTTTTAATGGAACCTTTTGCCTATCATTTGTTGTGTTCACCACTGGTTTTCTCCATGATTGTTCCATAGCAATCCGATTTCTTCGATCATATTGGATTGGACGATTGTTCCTCTTTTGATAAAAATTGTTTTGATTGTAAAACTGTTGTTGTTGAGGAACAACTCGTCTGTGTGGTGGAACATAATGATCAATCGGTTTTCTCATGGAATTCCTCACTTCAACTTCGTGCCTTTTATGCCTTGCATACGGGCACTGAGCAAGTAAATGCCCTCGTTCCCCACATTTAAAGCATGCACGATACTCTTCAAAAACATTTGGAGCATTTGGTTGAGCAAATGATCTAACAGGATATTGATCATTATACTGTTGATTCCTCAAACTCTCAGGGAGTGGCCCTTTTGAGTAAGCAGGCTCATGAAAACCATTAGCTCTGTTTTTGGGTCTAATGAACTCTGTGACATGGACCTTAGGTTCTTGAGGAACATCCAAATACAATTTCTTTAAAATGGCAGGTGGAATTTCATTTGTTCTCTCATGTTTTGGGAACCAAATGGTGCTTTCTTGCCAGATTTTATCAATTTTAGCATAGTTAGCATTTTTGATTGGAAATTCCTCGTCAGAGATGATTTTATCGGATCCTTCCATCCGATATCGGATGCACATGTTGAGATGATGAAACTGGTTCAGTAGTAATGATGTGATTTTCTTTTGGAATTTCACATGCATTAACAGTTTGACCATTACCAGTATCATCGCTCTCTGAGTCTGAATCCACACTCTCAGCAGTAACACCCTCATCATTCAAACCTAAAATCGGTCTCACATCGGAATGTGGATCACCAATACTCGAGGTATTAGATTCATTTTCTGATGATGAGTCTGATTTTACCGAGCTCTCCGGTGTAACTTGATGACAATTATGGTTTTCAAAAAGCACCGGAGATGGCACAGACTTGTAATTAGTGGTTTGATCATCAATGATGTGGTCTACCACATAAGCAATGTGCTTATAACTTTCCAGCTTTTTGTTTACTTTCTCAACAAAGCATTTGATGGCGGCCATTTCCAACTTGGTAATTTCAATTTCATTTATGTAGTTATTAATTGCCAATTGTTTTAATGACAAAGTGTTTTTCAAGTCGGAAATGTCCTTTTTATAGCCATCTAATACCTTGTTGAAAGCATTCAACTCTTTGCGAGTAGATTGACTGTTCATGATAGCACTATCACGTTGAACACGGAGTTGTTTGTTCTCCTCAGTCAATCTATCACATGTACCACAATATTTATCACTTTTAATATCAGTGCCACACTCAGAACTTACAGGTTTTGGCGGATCAGTCATGGCCATCAAAGCGAAATGAGCTTCCTTTCCAGCGAAAAACTTGGAATAGTCAATCTTGGTGAAAGCATCATCAGCAATGCACGACTTCCTCGTCTTCAGAAAATCAGCTTCTGCTAGCAACTGATCAATGTCATCATCTAGAGAAGTAATACTTGCTTCTGTATCCGATTCACTGTCTGAATCTGAGTAAACTGATTCACACTCCTCCGGAACATCAGAAACAGTGTCAATCACCACTCCAGAGTTAGCTTCCTCAGCCTTAACCTCAACAGGTTCAGTCTCCACATCCATTTCAGCCTCAGACTCATCACTTTCGAACTCAGTTTCTTTCTTCTCATCAACTGTCACTGACTCTTCAATATCAACCTTGCAAGCAACACAAGCCACATTGCCACCAGTAGTAATTTCCTCAACACCTATTTGTAATCCCGACCAATCAAACCTTTCATCTTGTTGAGTCACCAATGCTTGATTCTGATTGGTTTTCTGTTGTGTCTCATTTGGTGTAGTGATCGGTATAACTGTTCGGTTAGTGTTGTTAGGAGATTGGTTTTGAGTCTGGTTTGATGTGTTTTGTTGTCTGTTTTGGTTGTTGTTAGAGTTGTTTTGACGGTTTTGGTAGTAGTTGTTGTTATTTTGGTAAGAAACTTGGTTTTGGTTTTGTTGTTGACGGTTCTGGTAGCTTGCATTGAATGGGTTTCTATTACCTTGTTTTGGTGGCTGGGTGCATTCCCGTTTAAAGTGACCTTTTCCTCCACAATTAAAACAAGTAACTTTCTCCTTGTTGAACCCGTAGGTTGTGTTAGGAGAAGTTCCCAAATCTGTTCTACCTGTCTTCTCAATAAATTATGTTGCTCTTCTCATAATGCTTGCAAAAGCCCACTGAATATCAATCAATTCCATCTCTTCTTTATCAATCTGTGCGTAGTCTTCATTGGTTAAGTTGTTATTCCCAATTTGACTAGCAACTAATCCATTGTAAGATGAAACCATTGCAGAGACTAGAGCAATGTGTTGCTGAGCAACTTCAACCGTCACATTTCCCAAGTTAGAAGTCTCCAAAACCACCGGTTGTTGATTAGGTTGAGTAACTTGGTTCATTGGTTGTTGAGATTGGCTAGCAGTATAGAAAGCAGCTTGTTGCATTGGGGAGAATGGTGAAATGTATGAATTGTTGTATTGTTGTGGTGGTGGTGGTGGTTGTGAGTATGATGGTTGTGAGTAAGATGAGGTTTGTGCCATGTAGTTGATGGTAGGTTTTGGTGATTCCATAACATTGGAAATGCAAGCAACATGTGGTGCAACTATCCCTCATGAACTTGAGTTACTCACAGGAACTGAAGTGCCCCCAAAGTATAAACTAGGATTCTGAGGAATCTGTGATCTTCTAGCTTTCCTCTTCTCTTCCATTTCTTTGTTTTCCAGCTTCTGAATAAACTCTTGAATAGTCCAGTATTGGTATGCATCCTTCTCCCTGAGAACTTCCACATGCTGATCCCAGTAAGGTGGTAGAGCATCTGCAAACTTATCCACCAAATTCTTCATAGGAATCTGTATACCATAACTTGACAATTCAGTTAGCAAATGACTATATCTAGGGGTTAATTCTTTTAAAGTTTCATTGCCAATATAAGAAAAATTTTCAAACTCCTTTCGTAATTCATCCATCCTTAAGCTTCTAGTCTTCTCATTTCCATCATGCCTCCTTTTAAGCACATCCCACAATTGCTTAGACGTGGTGCAAGTCCCAAACTGATGCAAAAGATCATTTGTGATTGCCTGAGTCAATTGGGAAAAGGCTTTCTTCTCCACAGCAAACTTCTTTTTCTCCTCCTCAGACATACTTTCCAATGGAACTGGTTCACCTGTATTCTCCAAAACTGGTGCTGTGTAACCTTTAGCAATCATACTCCATGCCTCTGCGCCTTCCACTCCCATGCCTTCCAAGTGAATCTTGAACTTGTTCTGCCACTGATTGTATTCTTGTATCTTCATAAGCTTCGGTGGCCGATTCCCGCTACCTGAAGATAAGTCATTAATCAGTGTGGAAATAGCATTTGTAGTTTGAGTGTTTACCACCGCTGCTGCTACTCCCCAGTAGTCAGGTTGTGGTGCTGGAGGTGCTACACTTTGAGGCATCGAGCTAGTCATCGCCATGTAGTTAATCGGTTGCGAAGACTGTGTGCTCGTCTTTTGTGCTGCCACCGTCCATGGGTCCATCACTTGCTGTTGTGGTTGTGTCGTTGCTGGTCTCGGAGTAGTCGGAAAATTCCACATGATCACGAACTTCGAAAAATTCAACACTTAGAAAATTTTCTTAAACTCAGTTTCTAGGTTCGCCCGTTTTCTTTCACTTTCGTCCCTTTCTGGTTCAGATTCGCCCAAAAACAGATCACCCGAATGTAGAGATTCACCAGAAAGTAAAACACACTAACACACTTCCACTTTCGCCCAGAAAATCCTAGGTTCGACCGGTTTGATTTCAGGTTCGCCCGCCCGATCAATCTGATGTGGAAAAAATGACCCGAAAGTGAAAACTTCAACCAACAAACTCCAGGTTCGCCCAAAAAGACTCTAGGTTCGACCAAAAATGACTCAGGTTCGCCCAAAACCACTCAGATTCGACCACTATGTTCCAGGTTCGCCCATTTCAGGTTTGAAAAACGGTTATACTTTGAAAAACGGTTATTTTGATCTCTGATTTTCAAAAGTTTGTGGATTTGAATGATCTTAATCAGGTTTTGATTCGGAATTGATTTGGAACAACTTTAATTCTTGGAATTTTGAATTTTAACCACAAAATCAACTTCAAATCAATCAAAAACACTCAAAAACCATTTTCATTCAAAAACAGATGTATTTGATCAAAATTAGATCCAAATCAGCTCTGAGTTTATCAAATTTGTTGTTGTATGATCCTTATAGCTCTGATACCACTTTGTTAGCGAAAGATTTTGACTAAAACAGGATTAATTGATCATACAAGTTACAAAACCAGGTGCGGAAACCCTAGCTTTGAACAAACAGATAAAACTCAAATCAAAACACAATCAATATCATTTTCAATGCTTTTTCATAGATAAACCTTTTCAAATATTCAATTACAATGACACTTAGGTTAATCTAGATCAGTTACACACTTTCACAAAATCAACCTGGAACCTAACCTGAACACACACACAACTGATAACTCTCTATACATTGCAAAAACACAAAATCTATATATAGCCACTGCACGTTCGCCCCTTTACACTGGTCGAATGTGGAATTCTTCCACATTCGCCCACCAAAAGGTACGAACGTATATCTTCAGTCAAGTTCCAATCTTCATTCGCCCGTTTATCTTCTACCTTCGCCCACTCTCTTTCACATTCGCCCAGACAGTTTCACCTTCAACCCTTCAGCATCTCTTAACATATGTTAACATCCAATCACTAGTCGCAAAACGTGCATCTACAAATTTGTACATGTGTATTCCTTATGTATTTTCCGGCATATACACATACCCTAAGATAATTAATTAAAACCAATGAGTGACTTCATGTTATATTGACTGACTGATACTTCAAGTTACATTCTAATACTTAAACATAACAAAATAAGAAGCATAATAAAATAATAAAATCAGAACAATATCATATTAAACTCTTATCATTTGATTCTACTTACTAACACAAATGAAAACCATAAGCAAGACCTCTACTGAATTAACATAATCAAACAACTAAACAAACAAACTCAAGTCAAGTTCCAGATTATTTAAGATTCTAATCATTAATCTTACCGACGGAGAACATATACGGACCAAAATCAACAGACAAACTCATCTGATTCTCAACTTTATACCTCAATTTCTCCGATCTAGGCACTTTTGGAGTAAAAGATTTAGGGTTTCAAGCTTCACTTCATGAAGAATCGATTAAGAGGAATTGAATTACATAAGCATTATATACATAAACATTTGTACTTTTTAAACCATATCAGCGGCGAGCATCAGATGACGAAGATGAAGAGTTTGAGTGCCACATCAAGACCTAAAATCCAAAATCAGCCACAAACTAAAAGGGTGTCCTTCACCATGATGAGTTAGATAAAGAGTTAGTCCTAGCATGTGTTAGATGGCCCAATATAGCAGAGTTAAACAAAACATCTGTGTTGTATCTCTCTATATTATTCGTAGTTGTTGAGCACGTTGGCTTCTGGAGAAACCAACCCTTGTTCGGAACCCTAACCGTCACCCATAGGTGCGGCTGCTGACCACCGCGAACCACCATCACCATCGTCGCTGTTACCGGTTCAGTGGTTGTCTTCGTTATCGACCGGCGATTCAAACCCTATGAAATGTATGGAGCAGATAAGGATAAGGATGGCTATGAAGGGAGCTGATAAGGATGGCTGTGACTATAATTTGGATTACTTAGTGAGATATATAAGAATGCATTCGCTGGTTGTACCTTAAAGTAGAAAAAAAGATGCATAAAGGGCTTGCAAATTGTGTATATATAAAATATGAAGAAGATAAAGCAGGAAATGAAAAAGGTTGCTTCTTTATTCATTGATGAAAGTCTATATATATAGTGTAGCACCGTACACTTTTTACTTTTCTTTTATTTTGTAGGTTATCTGGTCAATCTCTACACTTTTCTTAGCCTAACGTTAACTTTCAGGTCAACATTGACCAGAACTCCAATGTTGACACTTTAAAACCAAGTATATATGTGAAGAAACAACGAGTACAACGTGTGTACAATGTGGGTTGGCTACTCGTGTTCGCGATAGGATATAATCATTTGCTCACACCGAAACTAGATCTGTGACCCGTAAGACAAAAAGAGAGTGACGATTTAGTACAAGAATACACAAGATATAAGTAGTTCGGTCTCGTTGACCTACGTCCACTGTAAAAGTATAATCTTTACTACTCTAATGATTACAAGTATAAAGAAAGAGATACAAGTGTATTACAAGTATTGTGTATGAATGGTGAATTGATCGACCTCTTGAAAGGAAGTAAAACCCTCCTTTTTATAGTGGGTGCATGTTCCAGGTGTCGTGGCCAATAACAGGAACGACGGGCTTGGGCCCGGCAACTGGGCCTGCCTTCAAGAAGCCCATCTAGTTGGGTTTGGACCAAAGATTTGCATAAAGCAAACCAGGTAGAAACGACGCCCTGCTATTGGTCCATGTGGCACGCTGTGATTGGCCGTCAGGGGCGGCGCCCTGCCACTAGTACACGTGGCGCGGTGTGATTGAACCATGACTCCCTTTGAACGGTTTGAAAGAAAACACCCCTTTGTATGGGAAACAGAAAATGAAGAAAACCAACAGGTATCGTTTGTTGGTTAAGGCCCCAAATAAACTCAAACAATATTATGTATATGTATTGAACTAGTATTTAACTCGCGCGCGTTGCGGCGCGGTAGACCAAATTGTTCAAAACTCGAATAATGAATTAATGCGGAAAACTTGTATATTATATGTACTAAACAATAATTACACAAATGATGTGGCTGTGTAATGTGTTTACATTGACGGCACCTGATATCATACCGAGTTATACCTTGTACGAACATCCAAACATACAGAATTACTATGCAAGAAAAATAGGAAATTAAAAACCTTACTTTGAATCCACTCCCAAGCCTCTATGTTGGCATACACGTGCAGATAAGAAACATTACATGATAAAATATGGCACAAAACTTCAATACAACTTTCAACACCTCATTTATGTCAAGTGGTTGGTTCATATAGTCTGGTGAAACCAAGCTACAAATTTACAAAAGAGTTATAAAAAAAGTTACACACATTCAATCATTCAATTTGATTAAACTATAACTTTCCCTGTGTAGCAGCAAGAAAGTTAAAGAAATTCACATAGTTTGCCCTTTTGTGTGAAAGCCAAAAGGACTAAAAATTCTTAAATTATTTTCATAATTGAAATGCCATTGTGCAAAAAGATCAGTTAACAATTAATCCAAAATCTTTTTTTTTTAAATTTAAAGCAATTTTTAGCATCGAGAAAGTCAAGTAACCAACGTGTTTTTACTTTTTAAAACATACTAAACGACTTAAATTGGTTTCCGTCGTTAGACGATTGCAAAAAAAAATGCCAAATTCCGCATGAATATCCTGCATTTCAACCTAGATATATAAAATTTTATAAAAGGTCAAACTAATGATCTCAAACAAATTTTCAATTAAACACATTGATAGATAGACATATACCTTATCATGATCCCTTTTATCCAACATTGTTTTTGATGTTTCCAAGAATTGTGACACAGGTATTACAATCCTACTGTTTTAGTTTTTATCCAATAATAATATTAATAGAATAATTGCACATCCAAACAATCCCTAAATCAGTAAATTATATAGACACATGAGCGATTGGCATGAAACAAATCAAGAATTTATGTATTTTACACGTTAATCCATTGCCAGAGGATCAAATCGATAGAAATTTAGCTCCTTTGTACAATCACTGATTAGTACTGCAATCTAGACCAACATATGTTCATAACATACATGAATTTGTACGTGTGTATTCGTTATGTATTTTCCGACATATACACATACCCTAAGATAATTAATTAAAACCAATGAGTGACTTCATGTTATATTGACTGATTGATACATAAGGTTACATTCTAATAATTAAACATAACAAAATAAGAAGCATAACAAAATAATAAAATCAACACAATATCATCTTAAACTCTTATCATTTGATTCTACTGACTAACACAAATAAAAACCATAAGCAAGACCTCTACTGAATTAACATAATCAAACAACTAAACAAACAAATGCAAGTCAAGTTCCAGATTATTTAAGATTCTAATCATTAATCTTACCGACAGAGAACAGATACGGACCAAAATCAATAGACAAACTCGTCTGATTCTCAACTTTTTGCGTCAATTTCTCCGATCTAGGCACTTTTGGAGTAAAAGATTTAGGGTTTCAAGCTTCACTTCATGAAGAATCGATTAAGAGGAATTGAATTACATAAGCATTATATACATAAACTTTTGTACTTTTTAAACCCTATCAGCGGAGTGCATCAGATGAAGAAGATGAAGGGTTTGAGTGCCACATCAAGACCTTAAATCCAAAATCAGCCACAAACTAAACGGGTGTCCTTCACCATGATGAGTTAGATAAAGAGTTAGTCCTAGCATGTGTTAGATGGCATAATAAACCAGAGTTAAACAAACCATTTGTGTTGTATGTCTCTATATTATTCGTCGTTGTTGAGCACGTTCGCTTCTGGAGAAACCAACCCTTGTTCGGAACACTAACCGTCACCAATAGGTGCGGCTGCTGACCACCGCGAACCACCACCACCATCGTCGCTGTTACCGGTACAGTGGTTGTCTTCGTTGTCGACCGGCGATTGAAACCCTATGAAATGAATGGAGCAGATAAGGATAAGGATGGCTGTGAAGGGAGCTGATAAGGATGGTTGTGACTGTAATTTGGATTACTTAGTGAGATATATAAGAATGCATTCGCTGGTTGTACCTTAAAGCGATACAAGTGTATTACAAGTATAAAGAAAGAGATACAAGTGTATTACAAGTATTGTGTATGAGTGGTGAATTGATCGACCTCTTGAAAGGAAGTAAAACCCTCCTTTTTATAGTGGGTGCATGCTCGAGGTGTTGTGGCCAATAACAGGAGCGACGGGCTTGGGCCCGGGAACTGGGGCTGCCTTCAAGAAGCCCATCTAGTTGGGTTTGGACCAAATATATGCATAAAGCAAACCAGGTAGAAACGACGCCCCTGCTATTGGTCCATGTGGCGCGCTGTGATTGGCCGTCAGGGGTGGCGCCCTGCCACTAGTACACGTAGCGCGTTGTGGTTGAACCATGACTCCCTTTGAACGGTTGGAAAGAAAACACCCCTTTTTATGGGAACTAGAAAATGAAGAAAACCAACAGGTATCGTTTGTTGGTTAAGGCCCCAAATAAACTCAAACAATATTATGTATATGTATTGAACTAGTATTTAACTGGCGCGCGTTGCGGCGCGGTAGACCGAATTGTTCAAAACTCGAATAAATGAATTAATGCGGAAAACTTGTATATTATATGTACTAAACAATAATTAGACAAATGATGTGGCTGTGTAATGTGTTTACATTTACGGCACCTGATATCATACCGAGTTCTACCTTGTACCAACATCCAAACATACAGAATTACTATGCAAGAAAAATAGGAAATTAAAAACCTTACTTTGAATCCACTCCCAAACCTCTCTGTTGGCATACACGTGCAGATAAGCAACATATTACAGGATAAAATATGGCACAAAATTTCAATACAACTTTCAACACCTCATTTATGTCAAATTGTTAGTTCAAATAGTCTGGTGAAACCAAGCTACAAATCTACAAAAGAGTTATAATAGAAGTTACACACATTCAGTCATTCAATTTGATTAAACAATAACTTTCCCTGTGTAGCAGCAAGAAAGTTAAAGAAATTCACATAGTTTGCCCTTTTGTGTGAAAGCCAAAAGGA
Source organism: Ambrosia artemisiifolia (assembly GCA_032199755.1). Taxonomy (NCBI): domain Eukaryota; kingdom Viridiplantae; phylum Streptophyta; class Magnoliopsida; order Asterales; family Asteraceae; genus Ambrosia; species Ambrosia artemisiifolia. The sequence goes on along the minus strand of CM063526.1, from coordinate 26,711,453 downwards.
TTAAAAATTCTTAAATTATTTTCATAATAGCAATGTCATTGTGCAAAAAGATCAGTTAACAATTAATCCAAAATCTTTTTTTTAATTTAAAGCAATTTTTAGCATCGAGAAAGTCAAGTAACCAACGTGTTTTTACTTTTTAAAACATACTAAACGACTGTAAATTGGTTTCCGTCGTTAGACGACTGCAAAAAAAAATGCCAAATTCCGCATGAATATCCTGCATTTCAACCTAGATATATAAAATTTTATAAAAGGTCAAACTAATGATCTCAAACAAATTTTCAATTAAACACATTGATAGATAGACATATACCTTATCATGATCCCTTTTATCCAACATTGTTTTTGATGTTTCCAAGAATTGTGACACAGGTATTACAATCCTACTGTTTTAGTTTTTATCCAATAATAATATTAATAGAATAATTGCACATCCAAACAATCCCTAAATCAGTAAATTATATAGACACATGAGCGATTGGCATGAAACAAATCAAGAATTTATGTATTTTACACGTTAATCCATTTCCAGAGGATCAAATCGATAGAAATTTAGCTCCTTTGTACAATCACTGATTAGTACTGCAATCTAGACCAACATATGTTCATAACATACATGAATTTGTACGTGTGTATTCGTTATGTATTTTCCGACATATACACATACCCTAAGATAATTAATTAAAACCAATGAGTGACTTCATGTTATATTGACTGATTGATACTTAAGGTTACATTCTAATAATTAAACATAACAAAATAAGAAGCATAACAAAATAATAAAATCAACACAATATCATCTTAAACTCTTATCATTTGATTCTACTGACTAACACAAATAAAAACCATAAGCAAGACCTCTACTGAATTAACATAATCAAACAACTAAACAAACAAATGCAAGTCAAGTTCCAGATTATTTAAGATTCTAATCATTAATCTTACCGACAAAGAACAGATACGGACCAAAATCAATAGACAAACTCGTCTGATTCTCAACTTTTTGCGTCAATTTCTCCGATCTAGGCACTTTTGGAGTAAAAGATTTAGGGTTTCAAGCTTCACTTCATGAAGAATCGATTAAGAGGAATTGAATTACATAAGCATTATATACATAAACATTTGTACTTTTTAAACCCTATCAGCGGCGAGTTAGAAAAGGAGTTAGTCCTAGCATGTGTTAGATGGCATAATAAACCAGAGTTAAACAAACCATTTGTGTTGTATGTCTCTATATTATTCGTCGTTGTTGAGCACGTTCTCTTCTGGAGAAACCAACCCTTGTTCGGAACCCTAACCGTCACCCATAGGTGCGGCTGCTGACCACCGCGAACCACCACCACCATCGTCGCTGTTACCGGTTCAGTGGTTGTCTTCGTTGTTGACCGGCGATTGAAACCCTATGAAATGAATGGAGCAGATAAGGATAAGGATGGCTGTGAAGGGAGCTGATAAGGATGGCTGTGACTGTAATTTGGAAGTGAGATATATAAGAATGCATTCGCTGGTTGTACCTTAAAGTACAAAAAAAGATGCATAAAGGGCTTGCAAATTGTATATGTATATAATATGAAGAAGATAAAGCAGGAAATGAAACAGGTTGCTTCTTTATTCATTGATGAAAGTGTATATATATAGTGTAGCACCATACACTTTTTACTTTTCTCATATTTTGTTGGTTATCTGGTCATTCTCTGCACTTTTCTTAGCCTAACGTTGACTTTCAGGTCAACATTGACCAGAACTCCAATGTTAACACTTTAAAACCAAGTATATACCTCAAAAAACAACGAGTACAACGCGTGTACAATGTGGGGTTTCTACTCGTGTTCGTGATAGGATATAATCGTTTGCTCACACCGAAACTAGATCCGTGACCCGTAAGAGAAAAAGAGAGTGACGATGTTGTACAAGAATACACAAGATATAAGTAGTTCGGTCTCGTTGACCTACGTCCATAATAAAAGTATAATCTTTACTACTCGAATGATTACAAGTATAAAGAAAGAGATACAAGTGTATTACAAGTATTGTGTATGAGTGGTGAATTGATCGACCTCTTGAAATGAAGTAAAACCCTCCTTTTTATAGTGGGTGAACGTTCCAGGTGTCGTGGCCAATAACAGGAGCGACGTGCTTGGGCCCGGGAACTGGGCCTGCCTTCAAGAAGCCCATCTAGTTGGGTTTGGACCAAAGATTTGCATAAAGCAAACCAGGTAGAAACGACGCCCTGCTATTGGTCCATGTGGTGAGCTGTGATTGGCTGTCAGGGGTGGCGCCCTGCCACTAGTACACATGGCGTGTTGTGGTTGACGACGGGGACCTCCTTTTCTTCCTGTTGCTAGGATGTGTCAGGATGTTTCAGGCGGCTTAGCTTCTTCTCGAAGATTAACTAATGTGATCCCTGACACCTAGGAACCTGTGCAATAAGTGGGCTCAGTGGAGATGTATCTTCTCTGCTGGAGCGTCGAATTGGTGCAACAGGCCTGAGGTGCATCTTGTTGTTATCTTTTGCAGGAGACCATCGCCAAGATTGGCGCATGGTGTGACGCGGGTGGATTGCACTCCACATGTTGTGTACATGAAAGCTGAACTCCACGGAGGTGTGTTATGATGAAGATGATGTGGGGTAAGGTGCGCCTGCGCGCCAGAATTGGTACCCTACCCCTTCAAGTCCCCCCAGTCCAGTGTCTTTCCTGGTCTTGCTAAGAGGTCTAGTGGGGTGTTGAACTCTGACGTTGCGCTGGGTGGGTAAAGGCTCATCCACATTTTGTGTTTAAAAAGTGCATATTGCAGCGTTTTAACATACATCAAGATAGAAGCGTACCTTTTCATCTTTCTTTTTTAATTCTTTCATATGTTCCTTTAGCTTCAGGACGATGGAAATCCATTTTCCTTTGCTTATTTACATCCGTGTCTGCGCTGACACCTAGAGGGGAATCAGGCAGAGAACGTGTTGTTGTTTTTATGTCAATGTATCGCCGACTGATGACGTGGCATGCCTGGCCCTGAGTAGGAATCAAGCGGAGAACGTCTTTTCGTTTTTACGTCAACGTATCGCCAAGTGATGACGTAGCAAGCCTGACCCTGAGGAGGAATCAGGCGAAGGACGTCTTTTCGTTTTTACGTCAATGTATTGTCGTGTGATGACGTGGCATGCCTGACCCTAAGGAGGAATCAGGCGGAAAACGTCTTTTCGTTTTTACGTCAACGTAGCGCCGAGTGATGACGTAGCAAGCCTGACCCTGAGGAGGAATCAGGCGAAGGACGTCTTTTCGTTTTTACGTCAATGTATTGTCGTGTGATGACGTGGCATGCCTGACCCTGAGGAGGAATCAAGCGGAGAGCGTCTTTTCGTTTTTACGCCAAACCGGCCCTAAGTGATTACGTGGCAGCCTGGTTGTTAAAATGTACATCCTGCAGAGAACGTCTTTTTGATTTACGTCAAACTAGCGCCAAGTGATGACGTGGCAGTCCGGTTGTTGAAATGTGAATCCTGCAGATGACGTGTCTTATCTTTTTTAAGGAGTTAATGCGCAACTATACTTGTATTAAATATTGGAACGATTCACAGTTAATGCGCCGAGAATTTGAAGAGTTGTCATTAATTTGGGGGGAAAACCAAGGAGGTATGTTGAGGAAGCCGAGGAAGTTGGTGGACGTGTTAGCTTGATAGAGAGCATGTATGTCATGATGGCAGTCACGTCAGTACGTGGATGGTGTCCTGTTTCTTCGTGTGTCAGGCGAGTAGCTGTCCACACGTGCGAGTGGAGCTTCCACTCTGTAGATTGTTGACACGTGGCAAGTGAAGGACAGGCTGTGTCAGGCACGTGGATAGTCATGCGCTCTAAGGCAGCTGTCATTCTTCAGGATGATGACACATGGCGGATCCAGTCTTCGTGTGTCAAGCGTGTGGGAGACCACGCGCGCTCATGTAGCCAGCTGTTGGCAAGTGGGACACGTGGCATCATCATGAGCGTCCAGATGAATCGTCATCTGCTCGTGCTTCACAGCTGGGACCCATCGCATTAAATGCGATGGGTATAAATAGTCGTCTCCCTCCTCTCTCTCTCTCTTCACTTTTCCCACTTTTCCAATAATTTTTCTCTCAAACTTTCTTTTTAAACCTTCAAGTATTCCGGTGGAGATTTGAAGCTTCCGACTGATCTTCAAAATTTTCTGGCGAAGTTAACCCAGATTTCTTTGAATCTTCATCCTTCCACCATGTCTGAATACTCTCAGACCCAAGATAACCCTCAAGGAAATCCTGAGCAGCCTGTGGAGAAGACGAAGACGGCGAAGACGTTGGTGAATACAACGATGAAGTGGGCGGAGTCCAGTTTCAAGGAGTTTCTTCAGAAGATGGAGATTGATCCAGCCTAGGAGTCTGATTTTCCTGACTCAGGGAAGAGGACCCTGGCGAATCCTGAGGGCAAAATTGCCATGTACGGAGCCCACTTCACCAAGTGTGGTTTCCGTCTCCCGGCCACCAGGTTTCAGATTGTTACCTTGGTGGCTTATGGGATTCATGTCACCTAACTTAGTGGGTTTGGCATGCTCAGGCTCGTGCATTTCAAGGCCTCTTTCCGAGTTTGAACGTCGAACCGCCTTTCGAGCGGTTCAACATTTTCTATGTGATGACCAGGGAGCAATCCTGGTTCAACTTTTCTGTGCGCGGCAAGGTGGCGCCTGTTGGAACTGATCCTCCCAAGTCAATGCATGACTGGAAGGAGAAGTTTTTTTATGTGAAGTGCGGGGTGATCCCCGTGGAGATGCCGTGGAAAGTTCTTGGGGAGCGTCAGAAGCTACCCATCATTAATGTGATGCAGGGTTAAAAGGACCAGGAGTGGTTTGTAACCCAGACTTCAAACGCCTCTCCTCTTGATGCGAACACATGCGTGGAGGAGATGTTGGTGATGTTAGGGATGAGTTGCCTGCGCCTGCAGCCCGGTCAGGAGCCTTACATCCTTGATGAGTGTTAGCGTGCATCCTTGATTTGTTTTTTTTATTGTTTTCATCTTTTTGTAGAAAAAGAACTAACTGTTCGTTCCTCTGTAGGTGTGACGAAGTTTGGCGCTTGAAAAAGCCCGATTGGGGTGGAGGACCACCCCCCCTCCAACGGACCGTCCGTCAATAGTGGAAGTGATGTTTGGCAGATTTTATCTACCAAATCTGGAGAACGTGCCTCCGCACTTCCGCGCCACGGGTGAGTCTCCCATAAACCCTGACCCCTTGTCTTACTAGGCACCGGGAGAGTTCCCGTGCATTATTATTTCTGACGAGGAGTTGATCGGGTCTTCAGAGGAGTTGGTGCATCCCAAGCGCCCCTTTAGGACCTTGGAAGCTCGTGTTCAATGGAAAATGGCGCCCAGAGCTCATGCTTATAAGAGGTTAGGTTTAAATCTTTTCGAGTCGTCAACTTTGAGTGCAATTTGCATGTCAGAGAAGTGGAAGGAGTCCTCTTCTTCCAACCCGTAGGAGACTGAAACCTCTCCAGAGGAGAAGAAGAAGAAGAAGTGGAAAGTGACCCCACACCCAAGACCCACACAGAAGGCGGGGAGGGTGGAACAGGTCGGGCTGGTAAATCTGGCCCGACTCTCCAACAAGACAGCGGCAAGGAAACGAAACCGGCGCCGTTTTCTTTTAACATTGTACCGTCTCCAGAGTGCAGGCCATTAATGGCGAAGACGGTGAAGAAGACACCGGGTAAGTGCCTTGGCCATTTTTTTTATTCCGCCCTCGCATCTTCATAGCTGACGCTTATTTTTGTTTCCTTTTGTAGCCCCAATCTCTCCAAAGGTTATTCCTACTTCTTTGCCCAAAATGGGCTTGAGCGCTCAGCACTTGTATCCGACATTTGCGTCAACCAAGCCTTTCAGTTAATGCTGTGAAGGCGACACAGGCGCAGAGAGAGGACAAGCTCAAGGCTGAGATCGAGAGGTATCACGGCCGTGCTTACAAGGCTGAGGATAAGGTGAAGTCCTTAGAGTATGATCATTCGGTGACCCAAAAAAGGTGACCGAGTCATGCTAGGTTACCACCTTGAAATGATGAAGCTGAGGGAGCAGGTTCAAATTCTTCAAAATGAAAACTCTCAGCTTCGTGAAGCCAGCGAAGGTCACTCCAAGGCGCTAGAGGAGAAGGACTCCCAGGTGTCATCCTGGTTATGCCCCCGCCCACCCCTGTGGACAGTCTTGATCAAGTGGCCTAGCTGGCCAGTCTTGACAGCGGCTTCTATGTCCAACTTTAGACTATAACAATTTTTTGTAAAATGGTCATAGTCATTGTGGTAATCACAAAACTTTGTGGTGTCCACATTCTTCCGCTTTCCAAGGGCCTTAGGCTCCTTGAAAGTAATTTGCTCAGTCTTGAGCACTTGAGAAGGTGTCTTTGTTAGAGGGGTCCAATATGTGGTTTTTCTTGCAATGGCCCCTCTGTTCCCGTGATGGCTTATTGCTAAGCGTGTGGCCGGCGTCATTAGCAGACGAGTACTAAACCCTCGTCTGTTGAACCTGAGATGCGCGACCAGACAGATTGCTTGTTTTTGTTTATGTTGTTGTGGGTCTGCCGGAAGCCGCGCTGCTGTTTGAGGGAGCTCTCGGAGGATCCAAAGATTTTATATGCCTTGATTACTTCATCCTAAGAATCTGGGATTCCGTCTTTGCCCGAGAGGGTTTTCATGAGTTCCTCACTACGGACGCCTTGAATAAATCCCGCGTGTGTGAGTTCTTCGCCGCATCCAATCTGCAGCGCCTCCTTGTTGTAACGCACGATATAGTCCATGATGGACTCATTATCATTGCGCTAGCATAATAGGACATATGATTTATCCTGTTTGTGCTTCATGAGGTGGGGGAAATGGTCTTCGAACTTCCTGATGAGATCATCGAAATCTGTAATTCCTCCCACTGGGAGATTGTCAAACCAAACCCTGGCGGCTCCCGTGAGCGTCTGGGCGAATAGATGGCACCAGACTTGAACCGGCCAAAGGACCATGGTACCTGCACATTCAAAATCGTGCAAGTGATCTGACGAGTCATGCAGGCCATCGTACCTGCCGATGTTGCTGGGAACTTTGGCTTGTTTTTCAATGGGGGCGGTGACAATCCGGCACAAAATTTGGAGTTATTGGAGAACGACTTAGCCCTGTACGGCATGTTGAGGTCGTCGTCCTCCATCTTGTGTGATGTAGCGGAAGTGTTACGCGACGTCCGGTGTTTCCTCGACTTATGGTAGTCCGAGTCACTGGTAGACCGGTAACCGTCCAACTCGCTCATCAACTTTTCTAGGTCCTGATCCTGTGTATTTCTACCACGACCTCCACCACGAGTATTGGAGCGGTCGGTTTCTTGCTCTTTCCCTTTCCGGCTATGTTTGGCCTAAGGGGAGCCACGATTAAGTGTTTTTCCAGCCTTTTGCTTTGCGAGCATGTGCTGGATAGCAGTATTTTTCATCTACTTTTAAAAAAGCCACTCGTCTGGATCGATGGCTGATGAAGGTACGTCGTCAGAATCCGAGGAGGAGTAGGTTAACGTGCGGATTGGCTTGCGAGCCCGCAAAGCAGGCTCCTTGTTTTGGTTGTCCAGAGTGCCTGATGTTCCTACTAGTGTACCCGGGAGCACAGTGGATGGGGTGAAAATAGGAGCTCCGGCTGTGTTGGGATCTGCCATGGTTAAGCTAAAAGTTGTGGCTTAGTAAACTTGGTTTTTAGCCAGTACGGATGGCACCAATGAAGAACAACGAGTACAACGCGTGTACAATGTGGGGTATCTACTCGTGTTCGCTACAGGATGTAATCCTTTGCTCATACCTGTAGATACACGTATTGCGACTAGTGATTGGATTAGGTTGATTAACATATGTTAGTGATATTCTGAAGTGGGCGAAGGTAATAAGATGTGGGCGAATGTATAGAAGACTGGGCGAAGGAAGAAGACACTAGACCTGAAGACCAAGTTCGCACCATGGAAGCGGGCGAATGTGGACTATGTCCACATTCACACCATCAATATGGGCGAACCTGCAGTATCTATAAATAGTTTTTGTTCATTTTCAAGTTACAGAGAGTTTTAGAAAGTGTGTGTTGAGAGATCAGGTTCAGGTCTAGTTTGTGATTGTGTGTGTAAGGTTTAGATTAACGTGTCAAGTGATTGTAAACAAGTTTTGAGAAAGTTAATCTATGAAAAGATGTTTAAAATGATGTTTTACATGGTTTGATTTGAGTATTATCATTTTGTTCATATCTAGGGTTTCCGCACCTGGATTTGTGACTTGTATGATCATTACATCCTGTTTTAGTCAAATTCTTTCAACTACAAAGTGGTATCAGAGCCATACAGATCATACAACAACAAAATTGATAATATCAGAGCTGATTTGGACTTAATTTTGATCAATATTCATCTGTTTTTGATTGAAAATGGTTTTTGAGTGTTTTTGAATGATTTCGAGTTGAATTTGTGGATAAAATCAAGTTTTCCAAGAATTAAAGTTGTTCCAAATCAATTCCGAATCAAAACCTGATAAAGATCATCCAAATCCATAAACTTTTGAAAATCAGAGATCAAAATAACCGTTTTTCAAAGTGTAACCGTTTTTCAAAGTGAAAATGGGCGAATCTAGACTGTAGTGGGCGAACCTGACCTTGCTTGGGCGAACTTGAGTGATTTTTGGTCGAACGTGTCTTTATTTTGGACGAACCTAGAGTGTTGTGTTGATATTTTCCACATTCGGGTGTTTATTTCCACATTCGATTGATCACGCGGGCGAAGGTGGAAATAGAGTGGACGAACGTAGCTAATTTTGGGCGAACGTGGAAAGGGTTAAGAAATATTTTACTTTCTGGTTCCTGTTTTACATTCGGGTGATACTGTTTGGACGAAAGTGGGACTTTTGGACGAACGTAGATTGTTTTTGGACGAAGGTATACTCAGGAGGGCGAAAGTAGGATTGTGTCTGGAAAATTTTCTAAGTTTTGTGATTTTCGAAGTTCGTGTACATCATGTGGAATTTTCCGACTACCCGACTAGCAACGACACAACAACAACAGCAAGTGACGATGGACCCATGGACAGTGGCAGCCCAGAAAACGAGCACTCAATCTTCGCAACCGATCAATTACATAGCGATGACTAGCTCGATGCCTAAGAGTGTTGCACCTCCAGCACCACAACCTGACTATTGGGGAGTAGCAGCCGCGGTGGTAAATACTCAAACTACCAATGCTATTTCTACACTAATAAATGACTTATCTTCAGGTAGCGGGAATCGTCCACCCAAGCTAATGGAGATGCAAGAATATAACCAGTGGCAGAAAAAGTTCAAGATCCATCTGGAAGGCATGGGAGTGGAGGGTGCAGAGGCATGGAGGATGATTGCTAAAGGTTATACTGCACCGGTTCTGGAGAACACCGGTGAACCAGTTCCATTGCAGAGCATGTCAGACGAGGAGAAAAAGAAATTTGCTGTGGAGAAGAAGGCATACTCCAAGTTGACTCAGGCGATCACAAACGACTTATTACATCAGTTTGGAACATGCACTACGTCTAAGCAGCTATGGGATGTGTTAAAGAATAGGCATGATGGGAATGAAAAGACGAGAAGGTTGAGGATGGAGGAGTTGAGAAAAGAGTTTGAGAACTTTACTTATGTTGGAAATGAAACATTAAAAGAGTTGACTCCTAGATATTGTCATTTACTAACTGAATTGTCTAGCTATGGCATACAGATTCCAATGACAGATCTGGTGGACAAGTTTTCAGATGCTTTACCACCGTACTGGGATCAGCATGTTGAAGTTCTCAAAGAGAAGGATGCGTACAGATTTTGTACTATCAATGAGTTTGTACAGAAGCTGGAGAACAAAGAGCTCGAGGAGAAGAGGAAAGCCAAAAGATCTCAAATTCCTCAGAATCCAAATTTATATTTTGGTGGTACTTCAGCAACAGTTGGAAACTCGAGTTCAGGTGGAACAGTGGCACCTCATGTTGCTTGTATTTCTAATGTCATGGAACCACCAAAACCAACCATCAACTACATTGCACAAACCTCATCCTACTCACAACCATCATACACACCACCACCACAACAATACACTAATTCCTACATTTCACCATTCTCTCCAATGCAGCAAGCAGCATTCTACACTGCTAGCCAATCACAACAACCACCTCAACAACCACAATACATGAACCAAGTGACTCAACCCAATCAGCAACCGGTGGTTTTGGAGACTTCCAATTTGGGAAATGTGACTGTTGAAGTTGCTCAGCAACATATTGCTTTAGTCTCTACAATGGTTTCATCATATAACGGGTTGGTTGCAAGTCAAATTGGGAACAATAACTTGACCAATGAAGACTATGCACAGATCGACAAAGAGGAGATGGAGCTGATTGACATTCAGTGGGCTTTTGCGAGTATAATGAGAAGGGCAACGGAGTTTATTGAAAAGACGGGTAGGACTGATTTAGGAACTTCTCCCAACACAACCTATGGGTTCAACAAGGAGAAGGTGTCATGTTTTAATTGTGGAGGTAAGGGTCACTTCAAACGGGAATGCACTCAGCCACCTAAACAAGGTAACAGAAACCCTTTCAACTCAAACTACCAGAACCGTCAACAACAAAACCAAAACCAAGTTTCTTTCCAAAGTAACAACAACTATCAAAACCAAAACAACTACCAAAACAGACAACCAAACACAACCAACCAGAATCAAACTCAATCACCAAATAACACTAACAGAACAGTTATACCTATTACCACACCAAATGAGCAGACACAGAATACGAATCGGAATCAAGCTCTGGTGATCCAACAGGATGAAAGGTTTGACTGGTTTGGGATGCAAATTGGTGTGGAGGAGATTACGACTGGTGGGAATGTGGCTTGTGTTGCCCGACAGGTTGAAACTGAGGAGTCGGTAATAGTTGATAAGAATGAAGAAACTGAAAGTGAAGTTGATGAATCTGTGGAAGAGATGAAATTGGAGACTGAACCTGTTGAAGTTCAAGCTGAGGAAGCAAGTTCTAGAGTAGTAATTGACACAGTTTCTGATGTTCCTGAGGAGTGTGAGTCTGTTTATTCAGATTCAGACAGTGAATCAGACACAGAGGCGAGTGTTACATCTTTGGATGATGATATTGATCAGTTGCTAGCAGAAGCAGATTTTCTAAAGACGAGGAAGTCGTGCATTGCTGATGATGCTTTCACCAGAATCAATTATTCAAAGTTTTTCGCTGGAAAGGAAGCTCATTTTGCTTTGATGGCCATGACAGATCCTCCTAAACAGGTAAGTTCTGAATCTAGCACTGATGTTAGTAGTGATAAATACTGTGGAACTTGTGATAGATTGACAGAGGAAAACAAAGAACTTCGCGTTCAACGTGATAGTGCTATTATCAACTGTCAATCTACTCGCAAAGAATTGATTGCTTTCAACAAAGTACTTGATGGATATAAAAAGGACATTTCCGATCTTAAAAATACTCTTTCATTAAAACAATTAGCAATTAATAACTATATTAATGAAATTGAGAACACTAAGTTGGAAATGGCCGCCATTAAGTGTTTTGCTGAGAAAGTCAATAAGAAATTGGAGAGTTATAAGCACATTGCTTATGTTGTAGACCACATCATTGATGATCAAACCACTAACTATAAGTCTGTGCCATCTCCGGTGCTTTTTGAAAACCATAATTGTCATCAAGTGACACCGGAGAGCTCGGTAAAATCAGACTCATCATCGGAAAATGAATCTAATACCTCGAGTATTAGTGATCCTCATTCCGATGTGAGACCGATTTTAGGTTTGAATGATGAAGGTGTTACAGTTGAAAATGTTGATTCAGACTCAGAGGATGATGATTCTGGAAGTTACCAAAGTGCTAATGCATGTGAAATTCCAAAAGAAAATCACATCATTACTACTGAACCAGTGTCATCATCTCAACATGTGCATCCGATGGCTAATGCACATCGTGAGAAAAAGTCTGAAAAGAATGAAATTAAGAAAGAAGTTAAGAATGAACCGAGTGACAAACCAGTCAAGGTGTTTTATCGGATGGAAGGATCCGATAAAATCATCTCTGACGAGGAATATCCAATTAAGTTTGCTAACTATGCTAAAATTGATAAAATTTGGCAAGAAAGCACTATTTTGTTTCCAAAGCATGAGAGAACAAATGAGATTCCACCGGCAATTTTAAAGAAATTGTATTTGGATGTTCCTCAAGAACCAAAGGTTCATGTCACAGAGTTTATTAAGCCCAAAAACAAAGCAAACGGTTTTCATGAGCCTTCATACTCAAAAGGGCCACTCCCTGAGAGTTTGAGGAACAAACAGTATAATGATCAATATCCTGTTCGATCATTTGCTCAACCGAGTGCTCCAAATGTTTTTGAGGAATACCGTGCATGTTTTAAATGCGGGGAGAGAGGGCATTTACTTGCTCACTGCCCATATGTAAGGCATAAGAGGCACGAAGTTGAAGTTAGGCATTCCATGAGGAAACCGGTTGATCATTACGTTCCACCACATAGACAAGTTGTTCCTCAACAACAACAATATTATAATCAAAACAATTTTTATCAAACGAGGAACAATCGTCCATTTCAGTATGATCGTAGAAACCGGATTGCTATGGAAAATTCATGGAGAAAACCAGTAGTGAACACAACAAATGATAGGCAAAGGGTTCCACCAAAACCTATTGTCAAGTCAAATGTTGGACCTAAATCTGTTAAGTCAGAGAAGGTAACCAAGAAAGTTTCTTTTGCAAACAATGTTCAGAAACCGACTGAGAACCCAAAATCTCAGATTCGTATCTTGAAAAGATCTGAACAATCTTGGACACCAAATGGTTCTCCAGGTGCCTCAACTTCAAAATCAAATGAGAAAAAGGAAAATGTTTTGAATGATCCTAAAAATATTGATCCAAAACAAAATGCTGAAGTGAATGTTTCTTTGAACGATGATATTCAAAGACCCAAGACCACTCAGGCTTGGGTCCCCCGAAAGAACTAATTGTTTATTTGATGTGTGCAGGGAGCTTCAGCTGGCCTATTAGCAGTCTTTGGATTGTTGATAGCGGAGCTTCAGGCCACATGACTGGGGATCTCGCATTACTGTTTGATGTGAAGAATATTAATGGAGGATATGTTGCATTTGCTGGGAACAAAGGCGGATATATCACTATGGAAGGGAGTGTGAGTAATGGGATTGTAAGCTTTGAGAGGATTTCGTATGTGAAGCAGATAGATTATAATCTGTTGAGCGTCAGTCAAATCTGTGATAAACAATTCACTGTTCATTTTGATGACAAATCCTGCTACATTCTCAAACCGGGCTTCAAAATTCCAAAAGAGTGGGTAATGTTGAAGGCACCTCGCGTCAACAACCTTTATATTCTTGATATGTCCAAGGCAATGACTACCCAGGGGCAAATAACATGTTTTCTATCTAAGGCGACCGAGAAGGAATCAATAATGTGGCACCGAAGAATGGGGCACATTCATCTGAGAAAAATGAATCATCTTGTAAAGAATGGACTTGTCGATGGAGTTAACGTGAAACATTTCCATTTGAATGACAAGTGCGTGAGCTGTAAGAAGGGGAAGCAACACAGACAATCCCACAAAGTGAAGAAAGTTAACTCTGTTGAGATGCCACTTGAGCGATTGCATATGGATTTATTTGGACATGTCAAGCGCAAAAGTCATCTTGGAGAGCTTTATTGTTTAGTTGTCACTGACGACTATTCAAGATTTTCATGGGTGATGTGTTTGCAGCATAAAAGTGACACCTTTAACAACCTGAAAGTTCTGTTCACTCGATTGGAAAATCTCTACAATCTAAAGATCAAGAGAATTCGGAGTGATAATGGGACGGAGTTCAAAAATGCGAAGATGGATGAACTTTGTGAAAACAAAGGAATTCATCATGAATATTCGGCTCCATACACCCCACAACAGAACGGTGTTGCTGAACACAAAAACAGGACTCTAATTGAAGCGGCTAGAACAATGCTTACAGACTCGAATCTTCCAGTAATGTTCTGGAACGAGGCGATTTATGCAGCAAATTATACACTCAATCGGGTTTTAACGGTGAAGAAGTTTGGTAAAACTTCTTATGAGCTGTTACACCGACGAAAGCCGAACTTAGAGTATCTAGAACCTTTTGGGGCACCATGCACGATGTTGAATCCAAGCGAGAAGTTTAGTCCTAAAGCTGAAGAGGGATACTTTGTTGGATATGCAACCCCGCTCAAACGGGTATACAACAAGCGAACTCGTCAGGTGGAGGATTAGGCTAACGTGGAAGTTCAACGGTATACTCAGAATATGCAAGGGATTGGTCCTGATTGGATGTTTGATTACAAAGATTTCTTTGAATCATTCAATCTAGATAGCTTGGTTGAAGAAGCTGTTATTAGATTACTTTACGAGTGTGAAAACGCGACGACTTCACCGTTGGTGCGTCCAATCACCGTAAACCCCCCACCAGCTTCTAATGATACCAATGTTCCTGTACCGGAGGAAGAAGTATTTCAAGAGGCTTCTACTACTTTAGATTCTTCAGAATCAGAAGATGAACAATTTGAAGAAGTTATTCTTGAACATGCTACAGAACCAGAGGCACCGCCAGTGAACCCAACTCCAACACCAGATGTTGCTTCATCGTCTAACACGGGTCATGATCTGGATGCTGTAGAGAACTTGACTATTCAGACGGGAGTTACTGTACCTGAACATCCGGAATCTCGGATTCATCGTATTCACCCGCTGGAGCAAGTTATCGGTGATCCTGGAAGCAGTGTGATGACAAGAGGACAGCTGCGAAGTGTTAATTCGCCAGAGAGTTTTGGTGCTTTAGCTTTATATGCCAAAATACAAAAATCTGGTAGTCAAAATGATTGGTCGTTTGCATGTTATGTGTCGCAGGTAGAGCCAAGGACATACAAGGACGCTTTGCTAGGAGGACGCCTGGGTTGAAGCAATGCAGGAGGAGTTATTACAATTTCAGAAATTGGGGGTTTGGACGCTCGCTGATTTACCGCCTGGAAGAAAGAAGATCGGCACTAAATGGGTGTTTAAGTGCAAGAAGGATGATCGTGGAGTTATAGTTCGCAACAAAGCCAGATTGGTCGTACAGGGTTTCCATCAAATCGAAGGGATTGATTATAACGAAATCTATGCGCCTGTAGCACGCATTGAGGCAATTCGAATGTTTCTTGCGTTTGCGTCTTATAAGAAGTTCAAGGTATATCAAATGGACGTCAAGAGCGCATTTCTGTACGGGAAAGTCAAAGAAGAGGTTTATGTCGGGCAGCCACCAGGCTTTGAGGACCCTATCCACCGGGATAAGGTTTATGTGCTGAACAAAGCTTTGTATGGCCTGCACCAGGCTCCGAGATAGTGGTACGAGGAGTTAAGTACATACCTCATGGCAAAGGGATTTAAGCGCGGACTCGTCGACTGCACCCTATTCACGAAGAAATCAGGGGATGATTTGCTTCTAGTGCAGATATACGTTGATGATATAATATTTGGTTAAACTAACGAACTTTTATGCAGGGAGTTTGAAACTGTCATGCAGGAAAAGTTTGAGATGAGCGCAATGGGGGAGATGCAGTTTTTCCTAGGCTTGCAGGTGGACCAAAGACCCACGGGGATCTTCATTCACCAGACGAAATACGTATCCGAAGTCTTGAGCCGGTTCCAGATGGAGGATTCCAAGCCGATGGATACCCCGATTCAACCCAATCACGGGATTGGAGTGGACGCTAAGGGGGAGCTGACGGACCCATTTACATACAGAGCAATCATCGGATCTCTGATGTATCTTACAGCATCTCGGCCAGATATTATGTTCGCAACGTGTCTCTGTGCTCGCTATCAATCGAAGCCGAAACAAAGTCATCTGACGGCGGTCAAGCGTATCCTTAGATATCTGAAGGGTTGTCCCTCGAGAGGACTTTGGTACCCTAATGATGATGATTTTGATTTTATTGCTTTTAGTGATGCAGATTGGGGCGGATGTGACAAGGATAGCAAATCCACTACAGCTGGATGCCAGTTTTTAGGGAGCAGGTTAGTCACCTGGCAATGTAAGAAGCAGACTTCGGTCGCGCTGTCTACCTGTGAAGCCGAGTACATTGCAGCCTCGAGTTGCTGTTCGCAAGTGCTCTGGATCCAACAGCAGATGGTGGATTACGGTTTGCAGTTTCTTAAAACCCCTATACACTGTGATAATGAAGCCGCGATCGCATTAACTAAAGATACGGGCAATCATTCTAAAGCGAAACATATCCGGATCAAATACCATTTTATTCGTGATTGTTACGCTAAAGAATTGATAGATATGGTCAAAATCCATACTGACTATCAACGTGCAGATTTGTTTACTAAAGCTTTTGACAGATCCCGCTTTGAATATCTTTTTAAAAGTTAACAACATAAAGGAAAAACAGGACTAATCAGCATCTTGGTTTATCGCTTTTTAGTGTTAAAATTTTCTTTAAAGTTTTTATTGTTTTTTAGAAAAATTAAAAAAAAAACCCAAAAATATGTTTTACATTTTAGGGGGAGTCATTTTATCAGAAAAACCAAAAACATTGAAAAATCAAAAAGACCTAAAAAATTAGAAAACCAAAAATGATTTCCAGGATAAAAAGAGGAAATGATAGTACATCAGTGGGGATCTGACACAGGCTAAAGATATGTATAGAAATATGAGGCGTGTGTTGATTACGTGTGATGTGCTGATAGGCTTCGTAGACTAAAAATTGCGTGCATTAGTGATACAAACATAACGAACTACGCGTTCGTGGCTGAACACCTCATGGGCATATGGTCTTAGTACCGTAATTTCGTTTGATAGGATTGCCAAAATCTGAGGTTTCGAGTCGTTATGTTATGGTTATCCGGGATATTCTGATTAAACTTTTGTCATATTGATTTACGGACCTAGTTTCATCAGAATATTTGCCAAAAGAGCTTAAATGCCAAACCGAAAGTTACCGAATTGAGGAACTTCATGTTTTTATTGATCAAAGATCATAATTACATCGTATTGACTTACTGATGCAAATCAGTAGTTGATATCAGCCTCAACCTAGTATATTTGCACATGTTACTTTGCTGCATTTGTTTGCTGACCTGTACACCTCTGTGCTATATACTTTGTAACTTTAACGGATAACTCTGGCATAATCACGCGTTACGACGAAGCTTTGTGCAATTACTTGATACGGGAGTATGTCGTGTGAGTGGGCACCACAATGTGTTAGTCTAATACACCTAACTCGTATCATTTTAAAGCATTGTGTAATAGTCTGCATGTGAGCTTATGTGGACCACAATATCAGCAATTGCCGTGTCACATACTGTTTCTAAGGATAATATTAAACAAAAAGATCAACGCTGTGATCAGATTTCTCAAACAACTGATATGATCCTCTTACCGGATATCACAAAATGTTTACTGCTTTGTTTACATTGATGCATTTTACTTTTATTGTCAAAAAGATACAAAACCCAAAAAGATTTTAGGTGTGTTTTGATATAAATTTCAGAAAACCAAAAGTTTTGCATTTCTGCTTTATTTTAGATAACCGACGGTGTTTGATGGTCAATTTCTGAGATTTGATGAAACCATCTGGGCTTTGTATCATTCTAAAAGTGAAATAATGAGTTTTTGAGACGTAACGGATTGAAAAATGTTGAACGGGATTCGAATTCGTGATTTGGCAAAATTTTCAGATTTTTCCATTTCACATTCGCCCCTTAAATGGGTCGAATGTGGAAAAATCTTACATTCGTACGTTTTTGTGATGGGCGAAAGTGGATTTCAAAAACAAATTTCACCTTCGGGTATAAAGTTTACATTCGTGCCATTAACTTGGGGCGAATGTGGATTTCACCCACATTCGACCAACACGGACGGGCGAATGTAGCACACTATATAAGCCAGATATCAGGTTCGACCCATCATTCTAAATTTTTCAAAATTTTTCACAACAACCAGACCTTGTTGCTTTGATTCCTTTTGTCTTAGTATATTGTTCCTTGATAGTTGCTGATTGTTTTACCTCAAATTTCACAGGTAATGGACTCGTAAACAGATCAGAATTCGATGTTTGGGTTACGAACCCTAGATTTTTCAACTTGGAACAATCTGGACTGTTTTATTGAGGGTTTTTGATAAGGATTCAATCATTATCAGTTTTAGGGGGAGAGATTAACAGGAATTAGGTTATATCAGTGTTAATGATGTTTAATTGATTGATTGAATGTGTTAAACCCTAATTCCTTTATAAAACAAATAATAATTGAATGTTTTTAACAATTGATGGTATACGAGTGTTATTCGGCCATATTAGGTTATGTTTAAATCAAAATCAGAGTCTAAAAACAACTTTGGCAAATTTTCAAATTTTGGGGTTATCAGGTTTTACATTCGTCCCCATCAGAATGGACGAATGTAGAATCTTGAGGGCGAATATATAATATTTTGGGCGAATGTAAATTTTAATCAAAACAGTTTCACATTCATGCTAAATTGATTACATTCGTACCTTTAATTCCACCTTCGGCCAAGCATAAATGGGCGAATGTGGAATCTGTAAAAACTCAAAATTTTTAATTTTTGTCGTTTTTGTATTTTGACGTATTTTCTGACTTTTGATGTGCAGATGGCTGAGCAACCTGAAAATATTGAAGCACCAGTAGAGAATATCGTACCAGATCATGTACCAGAAGCTGAAAACATTCCACAAGGATGGCTGTTTGAACCAAAACACAATTGCTGTGCGTATGTGGGAGACGTTGTGAAGAATACAGAATTTTCTGGTATTGTGGAGTTCTTAAGGCGAAGCAGAATCATACATGCCTTAGCCACACCAGCCATAATCTACAAAGATATAGTGGAGGACTTTTACAGGAATGCTAGATATGATTTCTGGGAAGATCAGACTATTATCAGAAGCAAGATTCAGGGTATGGAGATGTTTTTGACTGAAGCAGATATCAGAGAGGCATTACAGATAAAGTTTGAGACGAGTACTGATCCCAGAGAGCTTTCCTGGACTGAGCAGAAAGCTTGTTTTCTCAGGATGAAATATAAGGGTCCTATCACTGATGGTTCGATGCATAAGGGAAAATTAAGTGTGCGGTTCAAGTATTTTGCACACGTAATTATTCATGTATTTGGGTGTGTGAGCGGTGGATACGATGTAATGAGGAAGAGCCTAAGTTCATTGATGGTTGCGTTAACACTTAACAAACCATTCAATGTATCTGGTATGATATTAGACCACATGCTTGAGATGCTGAAAGGCTTGAAGAAGAAGCAGTTCATGCTATATCCGAGGTTTCTAATAATGGTCTTTGACTATAAGTATCCTGATTTGAAGAAGGATCCGACGATGATTCTAGGTCAAGATCACATGAATGTTCGAACGCTTGTAAGAATGAAAGGTTATAAAGGTGTGCCGGACAATGAAAAGCCACCTCACAGGAGATTGTTTGGAGCTTTGGCTAATCAGGGTTACATTGATCCTGGTAAGAACAAAGCAAGGCACGACAACAGTGACTCGGATAACGATGACCCATTAGTGTATGCTGATGCAAGAACTAAGAGGAAAAGACAAGTGGTTAATGCCGGAGCCAAAGGGACGGGTAAGGCAAAGGTGGATCAAGGTAGTTCGAAGCAACAGGTTACTCGAAAGAAGACGACTGCAAAGAAAGGCACGAGTCTAGTTGATGAAGATTCTGTGGATTCGGAGGAAACAGAAGTTGATGAGCAGTGGGATTCAGAGGAAGAAAGAGTAAAGACCACCAAGCGTAAGGCCACTATGGTTGGTGAGTCTGAATCTTTGAATAAGACTATTGAAGAGGTTTCACAAAAGAAGACTGTTAATGTTGATGAAGGTTTGAGTGTGAATCTTGATGAGCTTGAAGAAGGTGAGACTGTGGTTGTGAATTTAGAGAAACCAAAGCATAAGTCAATGGCAAAGAAGTCAAGTACAAAACAGTTGAGAGAAAAAGAGATTGCTCAGTTGCTTAAAGGCAAAAAGTTACCTGACGCAGGTACATCATCTAAGCTATCTTCACCAGTGGCTAAGAAGCAAAAGAAAAGTAAGGAAGCTGAAGCTTTACCAGTTGATGATTTTAATACTGCATTGGATAATGTGCTGGAAATGTTTAAGAATCCTCAAAAGCAGAAGGCTAAAGAAGTAGAAACATCCAAGTCAAAGAAAGTTACTGTTTCGGATGATGTGATGAAACAGGTTAACAAAAGAATGGATGATATGATGAAGATGATTGTAGCACAACAAGCTGAGATTAGTAAATTCAAACAGAATGAGGAGAAAATGCTACAGATTGTTGTTGCCTCTAAAACTAACCAAGATGAGATCGAGAAGAAAGTTAAGCAACTTGAAGAAGAAAACAAGGATCTTGAGGTTAAGTGTAACAGGAATCAAAGGATGATTAAGATTGTTAAAGATGACAACAAAGAACTTAAGACTGAAAATAAACGTCTAAGTGATTTGTTGGACAAGCTATATGGAGAAGCCCCTAAGTTGAAGGAGGGTGAGGAAGATAAGGAGAAAGAGGAAGAACAAGTTGATTATGAGCCTTCTGATGAGGAGAAAGAGGATGATGAGGAGGATGATGAATCAGAAGAGAGTTCTGATGATGATAGTAAGAAAGATGACAAAGATGATGATGATGCGGAGGGATCTGGTAGTAAGGATGATGATGGTAGTGATGAGAGTGATGATGATTATGGGGGAGATGATACGAGTAAGTTTACTTTTGAGAAGAGAACGCCAAAAGAAAGATGCTGGAGAGTCGAGTTCGAAGAAAAAGAAAGGAGGTGAGAATGTAGACTCAGATGAAAGCATTTTCTGGAACAAGAAGGTTAGATCGTTGAATGATGATGCGAAGAAAGTTTATAGAGATATGCTTGAAATAAGAGAATGGACCATTGAGTTCACTGGAAAGTTTGCCGAAATCTTCCAAACGGAAGATATGAGGTATGAACTTGAATATAATGATCCAGACTTGGAAGAAGGTGAAGTACCTGCTGCTGTTGCTAAAGAGATTTTGGAGGGTGTTGCACAGCAAGTAGGGAAGTCATTGGAGGAGATAATGATGGATCAAATGATTCCAGATCTTCCTGAAAAGGAGATTGGAAATCATTCTGATGATAAGCAGACACCTGAGATGGAAGAGGTAGAGATTGAGGATATTACTCACGAGGAATATCCACAATATTTCAGGGAAAATGATGAAACTGTGGTTTTCCCAAACTTTACTGAGATACCAAACAGACTAGCTAGGAAGAAAGCAGAGAAGAGAAGTGAGGAGTTTGTAGAAAAGGTGTTTGGTACTGATCAGCAGAAACCTTCAAATCAGAATGATGATTTGAAGACTTTACTACAGAAGTTGAAGGAAGCTGATGACAAACAACCAAAGCCTGAAGCTCAAGGTAGTTTTTACAGATATCACAACGAGAAGTTCAAAGGCAGAGCTCTTGGTTGGAAGTATCTGGGAAGACTGAAATGTGTAGCAGTTAAATGGGAATCAGGAATCTTGTACTTTTACAGATTTCATGATTTATTAACTCTACCGTACTGGGCGGTCAGAGACATTTGCCGATTCCTTATGACTGGAGCTTCTGTTAATAGCACGGCTGTTGGTTGGTTTGCTGATCGGTTGGTTTGGGAGAGCAGAACTAAATGGAATATGTTCAAGCCACAGTACCCTAGAAGGAAGGTTCATCGAGATGTTGATCCGAGAACAGGGAAGAAAAGGGTTACTTTGATATATAAAGCGCCTTAAGTGATGAAAAAGATTCCATTGATGCCTTTACCTCAACACTTCAGTGCTGACTTTATATTTTGGTATTATGATTGGAGGAAAGCAGAGGCAGTGATTGTGCTGAGAGATGGAAAGGATAAATACAAGCATGTTTATGTATTTGATCCTAAGTGGTTGATTAATTGCACGTTTGAAGATATCATCATGCTATTCTACAATCCGATTCATTGTGATCCCAATGATGCAGATCAGGCAAAGAAGTATCAGCAAGTTGTTGGAGTTTGCTTTGCATATGATATAAACTCCGGAAGCAACTTGGATACTAAGCTGGGTAAGATGGTGAAGATGGCTGAAGTGCCTAAACCGGTGAAACGTAAGCTGGAGCCTGAAATGACTAAAGATCAGAAAAAGCAACTGAGAATCAAGCTTATGAATCAGATCATGGACGAAGAACGAAGACAATCCAATCAATAGTCGAGGGGGAGTTTGTAGATACACGTATTGCGACTAGTGATTGGATTAGGTTGATTAACATATGTTAGTGATATTCTGAAGTGGGCGAAGGTAATAAGATGTGGGCGAATGTATAGAAGACTGGGCGAAGGAAGAAGACACTAGACCTGAAGACCAGGTTCGCACCATGGAAGCGGGCGAATGTGGACTATGTCCACATTCGCACCATCAATATGGGTGAACCTGCAGTATCTATAAATAGTTTTTGTTCATTTTCAAGTTACAGAGAGTTTTAGAAAGTGTGTGTTGAGAGGTCAGGTTCAGGTCTAGTTTGTGATTGTGTGTGTAAGGTTTAGATTAACGTGTCAAGTGATTGTAAACAAGTTTTGAGAAAGTTAATCTATGAAAAGATGTTTAAAATGATGTTTTACATGTTTTGATTTGAGTATTATCATTTTGTTCATATCTAGGGTTTTCGCACCTGGATTTGTGACTTGTATGATCATTACATCCTGTTTTAGTCAAATTCTTTCAACTACAATACCGAGACTAGATCCGTGGCCTATAACACAAAGAGAGAGCGACGATGTAGTACAAGAATACACAAAGATATAAGTGGTTCGGTCTCGTTGACCTGCGTCCACTGAAAAAGTATGATCATTACTACTCGGATGATTACAAGTATAAAGAAAGAGATACAAGTGTATTACAAGTGTATGTGTATGAGTGGTGAATTGATAGGCCTCTTGAAAGGAAGTAAAAGCTTCCGTTTTATAGAGGGTGCATGGGACAGGTGTCGTGGCCCATAACAGAAGCGACGGGCTTGGGCCTGCCTTCGAGAAGCCCATCTAGTTGGGTTTGGACCAAAGATTTTCATAAATCAAACCAGGTAGAAACGACGCCCTGCTATTGGTCCACGTGGAGCCCTGTGATTGGCCGTCAGGGGCGGCGCCCTGCCATTGGTACGCGTGGCGCGTTGTGGTTGACTGCATGAACCTCCTTTTCTTCTTATTGCCAGGATGTGTCAGGCGGCTTAGCTTCTTCTGGAAGATTAACTGAAGTGACCCCTGATACCTAGGAACTTGTGAAGCAAGTCGGGCTCAAGGGAGCTGTATCTTCTCTGCTGGAGCGACGAACAGGCACAGAAGGCTTAAGGTGCATCTTGTTGTTATATTTTACGGGAGACCATCGCCAGGACTAGCGCATGGTGTGACGTGGGTGGATTGCACTCCACGTGTGATGTACATGAAAGCTGAACTCTGCGGAGGTGTGTTATGATGTCGATGTTGTGGGGTAGGGTGCGTCTGCGCGCCAGAATTGGTACCTGTTACAACCCAAACAAGAGAACTCATCCCAAAAGACTAGTCTGATGGGAGAGAGAGCCCACTTGGGTTATAAACCCCACATTGGTTGCCCATATAACCGATGTGGGACAAGTCCCATGCCTTGCAATGGGTTCAGTCCATAACAATCGACCCTCCTTAAGGGCCAACGTCCCCGTTGGTCACGGCCACGTTGGTGATGGCTGGCTCTCTCCAGGCCACCACTCCGCAGGCCACCACTCCGAGTTTGGCTCTGATACCATTGTTTGCCCAACATTGGTTGCCCATATAATCGATGTGGGACAAGTCCCATACCTTGCAATGGGTTCAGTCCATAACAATCCCAAAAGACTAGTCTTTTGGGATGAGTTCTCCTGTTTGGGTTGTAACAATGATAGGACGATCAGAGGTAAGAAAACAGAGAGAGATACCCAACCCAATCGTGATTATCGTTCATTAACACAGTTGGTTATATGCTGATTACAATACTCTAAATGTCAACTAACTTTTTACACTAACAGACCTCTGACTATCTGTTCTTGACAATAACAGTCCCTAACTTTCCAACTGACTAACATACTAAGACATTATTACATTTTTAGTCCTTAGACTATTATTACACCATATTACACATCAATACTTTCCCCTCCCCCCAAGCATTTTTTTCATCAAAAATCTATCTTAAACTTTGGAAATCTCAACTGCAAATCCTCTGCATTTTCCCAAGAAGCTTCAGTCAATGGCAGCTTATCCCATTGAACTAACACATCCACTGAAGCTCTATTACCCCTCTTAACCATTCTTCTCTGTAACACTTGTAAGGGATTAAACAAAAATCTTGGTTCTTTGGGTAAAGGTGTCACCTGTGTCACATCTCCTCTTGCCAACATTAATAAGGAAACATGAAAAACTGGGTGCACTTGTGCAGCAGCAGGCAAGTCCAGTTTATAGGCCACACTTCCTATCTTCTCAATGATCATAAAGGGACCAAAGAACTTAGGCCCAAGTTTGTTGTACTGAGATGCTCTTAGAGTAGTCTGGCCATAAGGATTCAACTTCACATATACAAAATCACCAACATTAAACACTCTTTCACTTCTGTGTAAGTCAACAGCTTGTTTCATTCTGTTCTGGGCTCTAGCCAATGAAAACTTTAACAGCTTGATTTTTTTCTCCCTATCAGTTAAGACTTCATCAACAGCAACAATTCTCACATCTCTTGGAATATAAGGAACAAATTGTGACAATAGTCAACAAACCAGGTCAACATTCGTACATAGTTTAGTTATTGCTTTACCTATATGTGCATATCTAGATGGTTTTTCATACACTATACCCCCCCCCCCAGTCTAGTAAAGCCAAAGTTAATTAGAAAACTCAACATTTGGGCACTTGTTTAGTCATACAACACCCGAATAATCTCTTAAACAAGCCTTTCAAGAGATTAATACACCCTAACACATGACAAGTGCATCTCTAACACATATATGAGAAAACAAGAACTATCAAGGGTTATCAATTACTAAACATACGATGTCTAGTAAACAAAATACATGTTAATATCGTCATCCAACACCCAAGAGACATTCCTATGTCTTAACTTAACAAAACCAACAACAACCATAACCAAAGATGTATGTATACACATATATATACACATACATGCACACGGCACCTCACTAGACCAAACAAATATAAGACAAGACACTCCTACAAACTTTGGCACCTTTTCCTTTTGTTTTAACCTTGGCCGAAGGTTCACAAGCCAAACAATGGATTTGCGGTTCAACTTCCTGTAGGACACACATCTCACTTCAACTTCCTAGGATAACTAACCTCCCTTAATTAGAAACAAACATTCCTACACCACTTGGATTTACGGCCCATAGCAACCCTACAAGCCTACCATTCTAGTTAACATGACAACTAGGATTCTTGGAACTATCACATTCTAACATAAGACAAGGGATGAAAGGTCACTATCCAAGAACACACCTCCATACATGGTGGCGGCCGAAAACCCATTCCCAAGGAGTCATTGTGTAAATAAATCATTGGCTAACATCATATTCCTTGGAACTTGTAGAAAATAACCTAGGTATGATCCATCACTTTCAAAAACAAAGCTACCCTCCTACCTCTTTGTCCTAGATCGGCCGAGAAGCCCAAGGAGGCACATGCCTTGTGCTTAATTGTAAACTATCACCAAAGAAGGAAACAAGACAAACATAGAGTTTTATACTCCTAGCTAACAACCTTCTACATATATCTATATTAAAGAAATCGGCTCACATAGGAAGGAAACAAGAGTTGAGTTGACTTATCACACACTTACACCAAAATAGGTATCTTCCAAACCTTAACATGCTTCCAATCAAGTCAACCCCTTCCCTCTTTGTCTTGTCTAAACCCATCGGCCTCGTCACCTAGCTAATAAGAACATGTTTTTCACCAATTAAGGAATAAGACACTTGAACAATACACAAACCCATGCAAGAACAACACCCATTCTTGTGTTGTATCCTCACCCAATCGGCTATAGACAAGAACACCTCATGCTTTACACCAAACTAGTAAGAAACATTATACATGAACTCTAATCCATAGAGGATAGTTTGCCATTCAAACTAGTATATATAGGCCTCACCATTCACCCTCATTCCTTGCACCAACACTCAACACAAACACAAACACTTACACACCCTAAGCAAACAATCGGCCAAGCCAAGGGGAGCACCAAGCCGAAGATATCAAGGAACAAGGGAGCAAACACACGACTCTCTAAGCCTCCTAGGTAAGATACATTACACTATAAGCTTCTTTCATTCGATGTGTCCTCTTGTTAGACCCGATACTCAGCCATAGAACACCATGATTAGGCACACACCACTTCGCAAGAAAATAGATTACAAAACAATGCTTTTAGATGTATAAATCTTAGGCACATTGTCTTAATATTAGCAATTGTTCACGAGATCTTGCTTTAACAACTATGTATTCGACTTTGATATAGGCAAGAGTAGTTGAATTATATTTTGGAATATTTTGGAACCATATACAACTTAGATCACTTCGGGTTTCATTAGTCTAAGCTTACTTGGCTTAAGTTTAAAGCTAAGGTTAGTAACATATTAATCGAAGCTTAAACTTGTTACAAGACTCACAATATGTCATGATATAACACTCCAAGACTCGAATAAGCATAAAAACAATCAAGTTGATTCACTAGATAATCGGCATTATCCTTTACACCATAAGAACACATCGGCTACCATGAGCTAACGTGTGTTAAGCTAGGCCAAAGCATGTGTTAACCTCAAATGGTGTAGTATAGAGGTCTAAACATATGTTAAGATACTTATCTATCACAAATCAATCACACAATAACCGAAATCACAAGTTTTGGGTGAACAAATTGTATAATAAACAAGGCTAGACAACTTACCATGTCCATAATGATCATAGGGTATCATTTGTCAGGACGGTGATCATCTACAGTTTTTCCTAGACCACCTACACTGCCATCAGGTGAGTTTTCATGGCCCCATTTTACTACTTTTCATTTTGGGAGAAATACATGCATCAATACTTGTGTCATTTTCAAGTGTGTGTACATTCTATCATGACTGCCATGTGGAACATGAGACATTTTGGTTCATGAGCTCACTAGTCCTCGTACATCCTTTACTGTAACCATTAGCTAAACATCTAGCCATGGAACACTTTAATAGATCTATTGGGTTGACACCCCCACTCTTGGTTAGTCGCTCTAACCTGTCACATACAAAAGAGTGTTAGCAAGCACTGTGTGGTACCACTACGATGGTTTCATCTTATTGTCCTATTGTTATTTAGTCATGAGAGTAATAGACACGTATTCTCTTTCGTTAACGCTATGGTGACGTTTTTAAATAATTAATGACAATGCCCATCTTACACGGTAGTACTATTTTGAAATAAATGATGTGATTGCTTGAACCTTGTGTGCTTGAAAACATTTCAGTCGTTACATCCCGTGTTTCCGCCTTGGCGGGGTGTGACAGATTGGTATCAGAGCACAAGGTTATAGCGAACTGAGATTCTTTTGAATCAACTATAACTTAAAAACCTATTTTCAAAACGTTTTCACAAAGTACCACGACATCACGCCTTGCATCTCTCAATTCCCAAGACACTCCACGAAGACATACGGGTATGATGGTTTGTTTATTTACATACGTGATTATTTACATGTATATGCATGTCATGACAGGGAAACATGGTCATCACTATTGATCTCGTTTCTTCACCTGAGTCGGAGCCAGATTATTTGGCAGATGATTCCCAGGAGGATGACTTACCCCTCACCCAGCCAGCCCCCGAGTCCCATCATAATGGGTGGATTTCTGAGTCTGAGATGGACATTGACCCGCCTCCGATCCCTAGAAGTACTTCCGACAACGAGGCAGACGATGATACTCCACCCCTAGCCATTGCTGACCCTCACCCTTCTGTCACCCCTTCTGTTTTTCACCCTCCGGCTAGTCTCAACCCTTATTTTCATTTGGACACTTCGGGAGGTACACTCAAGAAGTGTACACCTCGAAAGAGGGTGCGACCATCTCTCGTCATTGATATACCTGCTAGAGCTCCTATCTTTTCTCTTTCTGAGCCCACCCAGCCCATTGACCCATTACCAGAGCCCCTAGAGGAGAGCGAGCCACCTAGGAGACTGAAGCGGCGCTCTCAGGCCCGCAAACGACCTTACCTTACTAGCCTCTCGAGTTGCTTAGCACACCGAGATGAGGAGGACGATCCCGAGGTTCTGAGTTTGGGAGACTCATCAGGGAGACCCTTTCGCACCGAGCGTAGTACTCTTATATCCCATGACGCTTAGCTAGTAGCATTAGGAGACCGCATCCGAGAGCTTGGGTGCCAGTGGGCCGAGGCCGAGCAGGGGAGACTGACTGCAGTGATGGAGCGAGCTGAGATTGGGAGACGACTAGAGGTGTTGGAGCGTAGGGCGGCGGAGTCAGATCGACGTATGAGGGAGGCGATTGTTTCTCTAGCTACTGCTTTCCCACCCCCTTCTTCGTAGTTTATGTTGTTATGGTTGTGTTATGATGACTTATGCTGACATGTGATGTTGTGTGTTGTGACATGATACTCAAAACTATTTGCGGTTCGACCGCCCATTTTGTATTAAAACTTAACTATTTTTGGGAGTTATGTATGGGATTATGATGTGTTGTTATATTGATCTAACTTGACTTATGTATGCTTGTGTTGGTTTATATATGATTACATGTGATTATGCATCTCTTATGTTTATTGTGTTCTCTTCTTAGCTATGCCTACCCGACAGTCAGCACGGACAACCACAGGCGAACCCCTACCGACCACACCTGCTGAGTTAGCCAGAGTGATTGTTGCAGCAATTGCTCAACACGATGCAGCTCGGGCTGACTCTAGTGGAGGTTTGGGAGGTATCGGTCGTCGTAGAGGAAGTGAAATAGATCACGAGTCCGAGAACTTCATCCAGGGCTGTTCATACAAAAACTTCATGGCATGCAAACCATGGACCTTCTGTGGTAATGAGGGTGCTGTAGGAATTGTCCGATGGATAGAGAAGACCGAATCAGTCCTCGATATCAGCGGTTGCTCCGAGGATCAAAAGGTGAAGTACTCCACTTGTACTTTTCAGGATGAAGCCCTTACTTAGTGGAATCTACAGGTACAAACCTTGGGCAGAGAAGCGGCATACAATCTCTCTTGGGTCGATCTCAAAGCAATGCTCATGGAAAAGTACTGTCCTAGGAGTGAACTCCAGAAGCTGGAAGCCGAGTTCTGGAAGCTTACCATGGTGGATGCTAACGTAACTGCATATACCACTCGTTTTCATGAACTCTCTCGACTAGTCCCACACATGGTCACGCCCGAGTACAAGAGAGTCGAGAGGTATATCTGGGGTCTGTCACCCAAGATTCGCAGTATGGTTACCGCATCGGTGCCATCCACTATCCAGGCTGCGGTTACCCTAGCTCAGAGTTTGATCGACGACGCTGTTCACATGGGTTCATTGAACCAGAAGGTTTCAGTTGCCAATGAGAATTCCGGGAACAAGCGCAAACGTTCCGACCACCGGAAAGGCAGAAACTCTTCTCACAAGCCACAAGATGTCGTGAAAGTTTTTGCTGCTACAGTAGTTGAGGAACCCAAGCGCCAATACAACGGGCCCCATCCTTACTGTAGTAAGTGCAATTACCATCACATAGGCACCTGTGACAGTATCTTGTGCAAGAACTGTAATCATCGTGGTCACTCAACCGCCAACTGTAAGGCCAAAACCAGAAACACTCCTCCTGCCAAGAACGAGTGCTTTGAATGTGGTGCAACTGGGCATTTCCGAAAGGACTGTCCCAAAGTCAAGGATTAGGCCCGCGGCAAAGCGTTCGTGTTGGGAGCCAACGAAGCACGCGACGATCCTAACATAGTCACGGGTACGTTTCTCCTTAACAACCAATTCGCTTCTGTACTTTTTGACTCAGACGCAGATTTTAGTTTTGTGTCCACCGACTTTAAGAAATCTCTAGGATTAGAATCTAGTAAGTTGGATACACAATATACCATAGAATTAGCTAATGGTAAGTTAATATCGTCTGAGGACATCGTTAAAGGTTGTGCTTTAATGCTTGACGGCCATGATTTCCATGTCGATTTACTGCCCATCCAATTAGGAAGTTTCGATGTAGTCATCGGCATGGATTGGTTATCCAAACATCGTGCAGAGATAGTCTGTCATGAGAAGTTGGTTCGAATCCCCTTGTCAAATGTTAACACCCTATCGATTCGAGGAAGCCAGAGTGTACCCACTCTTCGAGTCATATCCTGCATTAAGGCGCAAAGGTGTTTGAGAAAAGGCTGTGTTGCATTTCTGGCACACGTCGTTGAACAAAAGGCCAAAGAACGGAAGCTTGTGGACATCCCAGTGGTGCGAGACTATCCAGAAGTCTTCCCCGAGGACTTGCCAGGATTACCACCACCGCGACAGATCGAGTTTCGGATGAGGAATTTATCATTAGCCAATTTTGGAAGGAATTCACTGCCTTGCAAGGAATTCAGTTGACCATGTCTTCTGCCCATCATCCACAGACTGATGGACATAGGGGTGAGCATTTGTCAGGAACCGACCCGACCCGATAACCGAGAATCATACAAAACCAGAACCGACATTCAGACCTGGTACTAACATCGGTCTTCGGTCCAGGTACCGACGGTTCCATGGTTCCTAGGTGACATACCCGAACCGACCATCATCCTTCAATTCGTCCAATCCATGGCACATGTCTTCCAATTTCTCTAGGATTCTAACAGGTAAGTTGTTCTTTGCAAACTTGGAGCTCGATTCTTTTTGTTTATTGCATAATAAGTGGAATTTGTGTACTTTTTATTTGGGTTCATTTGCTTGCATATTCAAAACTGAATTCAGAATTTCAGTTGTTTCTTAACCTGAATTTGCCCTAAAGAGCTATGATATGTGTTGTTGATGGAATTGGTTGGTGATGTTATAGCTTGTTTTATGTAATCTAGCATATATGATCTTTGCGCACCAAGTGTTCGATTGAATGCCTCAGTGAAAAAAACTAAAAGAGTAGCTGGTTTGATTAGTTGTTGATGTTAGAATTGATTGGTGTGTTCATGATAGAACATAGGTTGTTTGCTGATTTAGTTGGTTCGATTGTTATGTACCGTATGTTTGATCCATCTTAGTTTGTTAAAAAAACAAAAAATTAACAAACCAAATAGTAATAGATAGTGAGTCTAATATCACTGCCTTGCATGTAGGCATATATTCATAAATTAGGATCCTAATTCAGTCAAAGATAATTGCATCAGTTAGTGTTATTGTTGTTACTGCAGGTCTGCAGCCATATGTTAGTATTGTTACTGCAGCCATATTACATGGAATTCACTTTATTAAATGACATGTAGTTTTTGCTAATGGACAAGAAATTGATGTGAAGAGGTTATCCAAAGGATCCAGACAAGGCACACTAGAGTTCAAGAATGAGGTTATATTACTAGCCAAACTTCAACTAATGGGATTTTGCCTACATGCTGAGGTGAACATTAGAACTCATCAATTATCACTTACAATAAATACATGCAATATGTTAAATAATACAGGTCAAACTCACAGTTTCTAATTCGATTGTGCAAGTTGGAAGATGGTCGGCGCCTAAAATGGAGTTAGTTATGTAGAAGATCGGTCCAGTCGGTTCTCCTCGGTTTTAATCTGTTTCTGGACCGACCCGACCTGAGAACCGAATGGATGGATTTCCAGGAACCGACTTCAGAACCTACAATATATACCCGGGTCGGTTTCGATGTCAAATAGGGTCGGTCCTCGGGTTTTTTTTCGGTTCGGTTCATTTGTGGTCACCCCTAGATGGACAGACAGAAATAGTCAACAGGTGTTTAAATCATACCTCAGGTTCATGATTATGGATAAGCCATCACAGTGGGTCAAGTGGCTTCCATTAGCTGAATATAGGTACAACACAAACTTCCATACATCATCGGGTATGACACCTTTTCAGGCACTGTATGGATATCCACCTCCCTTATTTGTGTCACACCCCGCCAAGGCGGAAACACGGGATGTAACGACCGAAATGTTTTCAAGCACAAGGTTCAAGCAATCACAACATTTATTTTAAAGCCTAGCTGACAAAAAACAAAGGTGTTAGAAAGTATATCAATTTAGGATCATAAAAAATCTCATCATTTCCTTGATTAAAGATCTTGACAACTAATGGAACCAATCAAGAAATATAGCCGTTTATAAATTGGCAATCACCCCAACCTTTCCTTCTATTTGTCATAATGTCTTTTCTATATATGTTTCTGTCCATTTGCTGTAATACCACAAGAAATCAATATCAAAACATTATTATTTTTTCCTTTTCTCTAATTCATATACCAATATGGTATCAAAGCAGTGAATGTTCTTGACCTGCTCATCATTTACCTTGTTTTTCTAAGCTACGATGTCTTCCGATGGCAGCCAAACGAATCAAAACAATATCGATATTTCAAATCAGTTAGCCACCCTTCTCAATGGGATCCAATCCCAAAACCAAAATACCAAACACAACCTATCCGACAGCCTCAAGATTAGTCTCAAACTTAACAACCAAAACTATGCTCTATGGGCTCGGATGATCCGAGTAGCCATAGGCGGAAAATAAAAAACACTCCTCGGTCATTTGTCAGGAAATCCAACATCGCCCAAACCGACCAAAGACGGGTATGAGCAATAGGAACAAGACGACCTCGTAGTGTTCTTGTGGCTTATACAGAACATTTAACATGCCATAGCAAGCAATCTTACCAAGTTTCCCACGACCAAATCTCTATGGTATACACTCGTAACATGTAACACCCCGGTTTTTTACCCCGAATTTTTCGCACTTTTATTTATTATAGCCAATGAAAAAGTAATAAATAAATATCAACGCATTTAGAAACACGAAGCCGAACCCGACACTTATGTCCGAATAATTTAATAAAATCGATAATTGTTATACGCGAGTATGGGTGACGAGTCAAAACCGATACACGTTAACGAGCTCGAACCATGCCGGGAAGCAGGGACACATGTCACCTCACTAGAGGGACACATGTCCCCTCTATTTCCTTGACACCATCACAACAAAACTATTGGTGTCAAGGTTCCAGCCACCGTTTACACTTTATATATCAATACCCATCTATGCCTCTTCATTTAACAAAACACAAAACACATACCACACCCACCGATTAGATAAAGAGAGAATCAAGGCTAGAGAGAGAGAAGGAGGAGGAGAGAGAGGCGGAGGAAGGTACCCAACCACCAGGGCCGGCTCAAGCCCAAGCATTTTGAAGCTTGGGCCTCGGGCCCCCAATTCTTTAAGGCCCCCAATTCGCATGAAGGATCTCACAGGTCATGGGTGTGCTTAGATGGTCAGGGATTCAGGAATAGGAACAAACAGCACTAGGGTTTAAAGAAGATGGAGTGTTCTATGTATGCTCATCTGTTGTTTATTTTTTGGCCACCCATCATTCACTCATTCGAAGGTATATGACATGAACTTGATGATGAATTTGAAAGCTTAGTCCACGAGTAATTGAGTTCCATCGTTAAAGCACACGAATCATGGTAGTAAGTTCCAATTTCTTCGTTTGCATCTCTGATTGATTGCATCATATAAATGTTTTGTATAGATTTTATTGTTTAGGTTTGTAAACTTCAAGCCCCATTCTCAGTTTCAACTCAAAATGTTAAGGTTTTGA
Organism: Ambrosia artemisiifolia; assembly: GCA_032199755.1. Lineage (NCBI taxonomy): Eukaryota > Viridiplantae > Streptophyta > Magnoliopsida > Asterales > Asteraceae > Ambrosia > Ambrosia artemisiifolia. The sequence continues at coordinate 26,677,530 of CM063526.1, read as the reverse complement.
TTAATCATTTATATTCATTTGACTAAAATAGGAATTTAATCTCCTTAACGTTGTTTTACTTTATGTTACAAAAGAGGAATGTAACCATAGTTTTTCAACAGCTGATCAAAGTAGGAGCTATGGTATTTGATAAAGGTAATTTTCTTGATGATGCTCCATTATGATTTTAATTTATTTGATTTAATTTACAAAGCTTAAAGCTTAGTTTAATCTATATGATTTAATTTGTAAGGTTAAAAATTGCCAAATAGAAAGCCCCAAATTTCAATTTCGCTTTAGGCCTCTAAATGGCTGGAACCGGCCACCACCATTCACGGTGGCCTACGACACCATCATCCTACAACACACACACACATAATCTAGAGACTGAAAACCGAACAGAAGCGGAGAAGGTAGGTGGTGACGGTTTAGATTGGATGATGTGAACGAGTCGGTGGAGGTTTAATAGAATCTGTGGCGATTCAAGATAGGGTCGGGGGGCTGAAGTCTAACTTTATAACAATGGATGTGATGGTGGTTTAGGTAACGATTATAGTTAAGATTGTGGTGGCTGTAAAAGGGATTTAGGTGGGGCTCGGGTCAAGGATTATTGACCGGTCACCAGAAGTCAAACCAAGACCTGGTCAACATTAGTCAACAGCACCTAACATGGAACCGCAAACTGGAAAGGTATACACTAATTCGATTCCTATGTTTATGCATATCTATTGGTCGTGTGTGACACGTGTGGGATCTACGAGCCTAACGAACCTAAGCAGATAAAAGATATAGGTTAATAACAAGTGTGGGTGTGGATATAAATAAGGAACTAGTAAACATAAAATAAACTACGAAAGTTACAGCATGTATGTATTTTACACAATGGTATGTGATTATTGATGCAATATTATGGTAACTTTAAGGATAGATAATAAATAGGTTTGATATTATAGCATACAGGCATTCATTATTTGGGACATTCAAAGGTTGCAACATGTAACCTATACTAATGTTCGGACTTGGGTGAATTGGCTGCTTAGCCAATTAAATGACTGAGAAAGTGGATAGTAAAACATGGCTTTTGGAGTTTAGACACAAAAGTATTATTAGACAAATGACACAATATATAGGCATCGTACAAAGATTTAGATACAAATGAGATTATTAAGGCTATGAACCAACGGGTATAACAAGGAAATAAAATAGACTAAACGTCCTAGCTCGACCACACGTGTAACCACACTAATTTATAAAACATACTAATGATAATTGACATGAATAGGTTGGTTTATTTATATGCACATAAACGATAAGTGGGCTCAAGACCTCGGAATACCATGTAACCGTGACACACATTGTGATACGCTACCAAGGTGAGTCCCGTGTACCATTCCCCTTTTTTTGTGTTTTATTGTTTTTGAGTGAACATATGCTTCGTGTTTATAAACTGTGTGCTGCGACAAGATACTAGTTGCCGGATAACACTGACACTCATTAACTCATATGTGAGCCACTTAATATATGGGTAGTACTACTTGGGGAATCCCCCACGCAAGGTGGACTCGGGACGTAGGGCCCGGGAAACCCTCCACTAAGGTTTCGTGACCATTGCGGCATATGTTTTGCCAGGATCTATAATGGCAGTAGATAGAGTCCATGTTAAGGTTGAGGGGTCGCTTGTACATCACGTGTGTTAAACTGTGTAAAATTGTTTTTGAAATGATAAATCGTTTTGGATCCACTTAACTAATTACACGGACTCACCAGCGTAATTGCTAACCCAACTCTTTTTAAGCATGTGTTCAGGTACTGCGTTTGGATGATCGTGAAGACAAAGTATATGCTTCCTTGTGTGGATTAGAGATTTTTATGTTAGAAGGTTCGAGCTTTAAGCTCTGCGGTTTAGAGCATCTAGAGATAGGTACGGATAGAGATCGGATCGACTACAGGACTACACTCCTCAACTGCTTCGACGATCGCTGCGATTCGTCCCTGCATTAGACTTTAGTTATTTTTATGTTGTATTCATATTAATTTGTAACCAAATTGTTGTATTAAAACAATAAATATTAGTTATCGTTGCTTCCGTTGTGCAAGTCTGGCATCAATCTGTATAATCGTCCAGGCCACCCTAGCCGGGTTGTTACATAACATCAAGTAGCGGTAAAGATAAACTTCAAATGTTTGACTTACATGTCAAGGCAAATGGAGTTAAACAAAATGGGATGCCTCTAGAAGAATTTTGGATCATAATGCAAGGAATTTGGGGAGAAATCGATCGGAGAGATCCTAACCCAATGACCTCATCAACGGACATCTCCACATACAACAAGCTTCGATCCGAACAGAAACTCTTTCAGTTTCTGAATGCTATTGATTGACAATATGATACCATAAAAAGAGAAATCCTTCGAATGGATCCTTTACCATCAGCCGAAGGAGCGTACGCGGCTGTCCGAGAGAAGTTTGCGCATCAAAACATCCTTGGAACCACCACTACAACATCGTCAGGAATCGGGGCTGGATTAGCAATGACTTGAACAGAATCCGGTGACAAAGCTCTAGGGCTCGCTTCCAAAGGACCAGCGTGACGGCCAGACGCTTCTTCAAGAGCCAAAATCGACAAATCTCACTTGAAATGTGATCATTGTGGTGTGATGAAACATACCAAGGAATAATGCTTCAAGATTGTGGGTCACCCCGATTGGTGGAACGATGGGCACAAGAGGGGCAGTGGGAGAGTTCGGCCGCCACCAGCAACACTGGAGACACCAGCGGCGGCGGTGGTGACGGTGGAAAGGACCAAAACGCTAACTTTGGAGGGATTTCTTTTGGAGTCGATTCATTTGCTATGGATGGAGGTCGGGGTTTTGGGGAAGAAGAACCTCAGACTCATTTCTTAACTCTAAGTTTAATTATCATATATTAGATTTATTAATAAAACATACTGATGAACCCTCTCAAAACAAAATAGACCAATTGGATGAACCCTCAGACTAATTAGATGACCCCCCCCCCCCTCCCACCCAAAAAAAAAAGATGATACATGCCCATCACCTTATAATTATTATACTATGTATTAATTTGGAAATAGATGAATAGTATTTTGCCATTTTAATCAATTTATAAATATATTTGTGTTGAGATGATCTACAATATGGTCTCTTGGTGTGGTGGTTTGGTTGCTACATATTGTCCACGATGTCTTAGGTTCGAGTCTGGCTAGGTTGGTTTTGGTATCATTTTTTTTTCGCGTGACATGTTGGTAATATCATGGTATTGCAAGGGTATTTCTGTCATTTCCCATTTTACTGATGTTTCCCTTTGAATGGATTATCTAGGCGGTTGTAACACGTGTCACCCCATTTTACTGATCTTTTTACAGTCATGCCTGCACCGATTTACTTTTCTTTCTTTTTCTCTGCAACACCACCGTCTTTGTCACCGTACTCTCGCGTGATGGCTGCCTGGTGCTCAAAAACTCACGGCAATGGTTGCTTGGTGATAAAAAAGGGCCGATCGGTAGTTTGGTTTATGATTGTGAAGCCTTTTTGCGGTTTACCTAGACGGCGACGGCGGTGAACGTTTTCAGCAATCGTACAGATTTTTCTACTTTTTCTTCTTTATTTGTCTCTTGGTTGCTCTTCTTCTCGCTTTTGAGTTTTCAGCAAGGAAACACTCCACATCGCCGCCCTTACGTTGTGTTCCCGAGTTTACTAAACAGGAGAAAAGAAAAGAAATGAAAGGAAAGATGTGTTCCCGAGTTTCATTAAAGGAAGGAAATGGAAGGAAATGGAAGGAAAACTAGTTAAAATTCTTTAGTTTAGTTTTCCTTCCGATTTGGAAGGAAACGGAAGGAAAGAACATTTATCCTTTCTTTTCCTTTCCCTTCCCTTCCTTCAATTCTTTTCCTTTCTTTTCCCTCTTTAAGTTAACTCGGGAACACAGCGTTAAGGTGACTTTATCTTGTTGTTGCTTTAATTTCCTCTTTCTCACTATATTTGGATTAGATTACCTTTTTTTGTATGCATAATCAATATTCAGGCTCTAATCAATAAATGCTAACATTGATTCCATTCATAATTACCGAGTCCGGTTATAGGCGGTGTTAAAGTTTTTTAATTTGTATGGGTTTTTGAAATTGGAGTCATTAGGTTAAAATCTTGATTTCATTACCTTTTTTTTCAGATTTTAATTGGCAGTCAGTCTTTAGGTTAAACTTTAATTGGCAGTCAGATTTATGAAGCATTGTGTTTTTCTTACCTAACTTCATTTGTATAACTGATGTTACTTAATGATTGCAGGATCATAACTTTTCTTATGAAGCGAAAATTGCTTTCTTGCCGGTTGAAAAGGGCTGAAATTGATATCTAATCTCATGGTTTATGTTACGAATTAAAGTTCCATTTTGACAGGGTCAAGGTGTGTGACTACCACATTTTCATCATCCAACTTTTTGCAATTTACATTTTCTCATGCCATTAATATTTGTATTTTCTTATTGTGTTGTCATTTAGATTGTAAATAGAATCAGTGGTATTGCCGAATAGCTTTAACCGTATTGATATAGCAAAGAATATTCAGCCAACCCCGCCGACAAACTCGATCTGGACAAGTAACAGTATACCATCTATTCCTGCCAAAATGTAGTCTCGTTTAAGAGATATGTTAATCACATTTAAGAGATATGTTAATCAAATTACATATGATTAAACTTCGTATCAACTATGATAGACAAAGTCAGATGTATTGGTTGCAAAACAAACTCGGAGGTATGCATGTAAGGTGCGTTGCAATTTCTCTTAATTTTTCGTATTTTCACATCATGTCATTCATTTCCATTACACTGAAAAGAAATAATAGTATTTTATTGGCAAGTAATACAATACAATCTCTTCTTTTTAGTTGAAGGGTTGATCAGTTGGTCTAGATATGATATTACATATAAGGTAAATATGAGAATACATACAAACAACATGAAATTGTATGCGTACACAAAAGTTTACAAATTCATAAGTCATGTTTTATAATATATTGGATATATATAAGAAACAGATGCACATACACATAAATTTGTCTATGTCTATTATTATATATTATAGATTTGCATATTTTCCAATCATATTGAATGTTCTTGAATATAGGAAATTCTTTCAGCTCCTTAAGATGACAATTTTTCTTTATTAGGTCAGTGAGTCCTAAATTTTAATTCTATTATGTTATATAGTTAATTGAGGTGACAAGTTCAACTCATTTATGTGAAATCGGCTAATCTGGGTTGAAGGTGGTAAAACATGTAAATTGTGCAAAATTTCATTTTCAGCGAATTGTTAGCATGCTAAAGATTAGTGTTTTAGAGGTTGTTGGCATTACATATTACAAAAATTAAGCTAATTTCCCTGTACATCTTTCTGAGGTTGTTTGCATTACAGATACATTTCAGCCCGCTTGATGTGTTAGACCCATTTGGCCAATTTTAAATATATCTCATTATATTGCTCAACTAGACTGGCCTGTTTTGGGAGAAGGTGATTTGAATCAATGATTCGTAAACAAACGGGTCAAACTTCCAGCTTCTAATCTTGGCCATATCTGACAATAGATCAAATGCATAAAAGTTGAAACTAGGTCACAAGAAAGTATCGACTATCAACGTAGCATAAATTGTTAGACATAATATCTTGATTTCTATATTATCATAAGTATAACTACATATCCTAAGTTAGATATTATTTGTGGTAGTTATATACCAACCGACACGTCGGTTACATCAAAGGGGACACACCCTTTCACTATGTATAAATAGGACATAACCCCTCATTTGTAAATCAGAATGTTTGTTCAATAAAGAATACATCTTTTACATTCTCTCTGTTCTCTCTCAATCCCACATTTGGCATCAGAGCGTTAAGATCATGTAGAACCTGTGAAGAAGAAGAACGTGCGAGTCGTTCACAACGAATAAGAAGATCAAGTGATTTGATCATAAGAAAGAGAAACAGTTCGTGATCGAAGAACCAAAAGAAGAAGAAAATCGAGCGATTCGATCAAAAGAAACAAGCAACGATCAATCCTCTGTTTTTGAAAAAAACAGAGACAGACTAAAGGAATCCTTTTTATAGAATCAAAGGACCGTTGCCATATAAATCAATCAAAGGATCATCACTCTTGAAGATTATAACCGTTCAAAGAAGAAGAATTAGAACCGGTCAAGTATTCCGGCGAAACTCATCTTCTCCGGCGAGACACCGGAACTGAAGAACGTATTGCTTAAACGCAATAAAACGGTTATTGATCCCTCTGCCCTCTATTTAATGAACGAATCGAATACCTAAAAAATTTTAATCCGATCAAAAATCAAGACAAGTGTTGATACCCTGTTTTTGTTCGGAACAAAGTTTTCCCGCCAAAAGTTTTTGTCAAACCGATACAAGTTTTTTAAGAAACAAACATCAGTTTGAACGATTATTATCATATATTAGATTTGGTTTTACATACAAACATCAACACATCAGGATTAGAATTTTTCTTGTACTGTTTCGAAAAAAAAAACCGAAGCATTTAAAAAAATTCGTATTCGATCATTTTGGTTTTATAAATAATTCAAATCAAAGTTTTGTAGAACAATGGTTGTTGTTATTCCATTTGGATAAGTCAGAACAAAGAAGTTTGTTTTGATCGATTGGGCAGTAGGTTTTTGTGAAGAAGGAGTTTGACTTTTCAGAAGTAAATACAAACTTTTAAGAATAAAATATTCAAACGGTCAAGGTAAAATCAGTTTTCAAGTTTACTGATTTTATTTTTGTTAATAAAAGCAAGTCAAAACCTTTTAAGAAAACAAATCAAATTGTGAGGATTTGGTTTTTGAAGGATCAGTTTATTAAAAAAAGGAACGGAGATAGTATACTGATCAAATATTTTGGAGGATATTTTTTAACAAAGTCAAAGGAGAATTGACTTTAATACTTGGAACATTTTGATATTCAAGTTTTACAAAAATTTAAATAATCAACAAAGTTTTTAGTATTTTGTTTAAGGCCTTACAAAACTATTATACTTTGTTAAATAAAAATATTTTCAAAGAATATCAAAGTTATTTTGACAAAAAGGGGTCAAGAATAACAAGTTTGACAAAAGAGTAGTCAAACAGAAGTTCCAAAGAAGTGTTGGGTAGTCCGTATTAGATCAGACAATAGGGAAAAAGAACAAGAACAAGACTCCACTAAAGTCGCCCCCAAAACCCAAAATGACAAAAGAAGAGAACGTCACGAAGGACACACTTACGTTTAGCCTCCAAACACCGATGTTAACATCTACAAATTACACGAGTTGGGTTGTTCGTGTAAAGGCAATATTGAATGCCAACAACCTTTGGGAAGTAGTGGAACCCATAGAAGGAGCAAAGGTAGATGTCAAGAAGAGTGATTGCCTATCTATTTCAAGCAATTCCAGAAGATATGGTGATGCAAGTAGCGTCACATACTACAGCCAAAGACATATGGGAAGCATTAAAGACGAGACATATTGGAATTGATCGAGTCCAGAAAGCAAGACTTCAATCATTACGCACAGAATTCGAGATGTTATCAATGAGAGAGACAGAAACCATAGACCAGTTTGCTGGTAGATTAAGTGCGTTAAATACAAAGTCAAAGACCCTCGGATCAAAGTTCGAAGAACCTATTTTGGTACGTAAATTATTAGACTCAGTACCAGACAAGTTTTTACAAATTATTGCATCGATAGAACAATACTCCGATATGGAAACCATGACACTCGACGAAGCAATCGGTAGACTAAAAGCTTATGAAGAGCGTCTCCGATCTAGAGATGAAAGAAATCATAGAAATGACTATGATAAACTTCTACTTGCACAATACAAAAGAAAGACCAATCAAGAAGGACAAGGAGATTTTAATCGAAGTCGTGGTAAATTCAATTATGGAAAAGATAATAGACGAGACAAGTTTCAAAGAATCCAAGGTCAAAGTCGTGAAGACAACCACCAAGAAGAAACAAGTACAAAGGATAAGTCTCAACCCAAGTGTTATCGATGTGAGAAACTTGGACATTATGCCTATAAATGTCCAAATAAACAAAGGAATATTAAATCCTTTTTAGTCCAAACCGAAGATGAAGACCCTACTCTTCTATTAACAATGTGCAAAGGAAAAGAAGAGAAGGCCACTAATCATGTGATATGATTAAAGAAGAATATCCGTGTGATACGGAAACAACCTGTGATAGGTACAATGGGGAAATCCAGTGAGTGGATCAAAAGCAAGTTGGATCATGTGAGGTGATCAAAAATAAAGAGTGAGTGTGTGTGGCACTAAAGAACTAAACTAAAAGATATAAGTTGAAGATCATGGTGTGTGAGGCAACCATGAAAAGGAAGAATCGCGTGATACGATCAAAGCCGTGAAGGAACTAATAAAGGAGACCTGTGTGACTCAGATCATCCAAGGAAAGCTGTGAAAGCAAAGTTATGTGAAGCAACAATATAAATCAAGAAAACTATGAAAGTCGTTTGTGTGAAACAAGCAAAGAAATGTGAAGCTAGCTAATCATCCGCGTGTGATTCAAGAATCAACAAGTTGTGTGAGACAATTAAAGGAAAAGTAAAAGGCAAGAGAATTTGTGTGATACAAATCAAGCTATGAAGAAAGGAGCTAAAGAAGCATGAAAGAAGAAATCAAGAATTAGGGGGGAGAATGTTAGACATAATATCTTGATTTCTATATTATCATAAGTATAATTACATATCCTAAGTTAGATATTATTTGTGGTAGTTATATAGCAACCGACACGTCGGTTACATCAAAGGGGACACACCCTTTCACTATGTATAAATAGGACATAACCCCTCATTTGTAAATCAGAATGTTTGTTCAATAAAGAATACATCTTTTACATTCTCTCTGTTCTCTCTCAATCCCACATAAATCATTCTCATCTATTGTCAAACTGATCCGCCCAGTTTTTATTTCCTTTTGCTAATTTTTTCATGTATTAGGTAGAAATAGGAACCTTTAAAGTCTGCAGCCATATTAAAACTTTGGGACAAATGTAAGATTGCGAAGATTGCTATCAAAAAAGGAATACATGATACCAAAACTTCCCTAAAGAATTAAAGGTCAGTTACATATTTAAGTTTAATAGAATTGATATCAAATTGAAGCATTAGTGTATTTTACCGGACCCAATTTGATGTACTTATGTTAATTTTAAGTTTCTTAGCAATGTCGATGCCCTAATAATTTACGAAAACCTCAAAATTATGGGAAAAATGTTTTCAGCCCAAATAAACTTGGCTAAGTATGGGAGTTTAAATGCACTTTTATTTAGTCTTAGTTTACTATTGAGTAAGCATAATTTGCCCAATGTATGCGTGCCAAATCCCACTAACAATAACTAACTGTACATTAGGATCAACAAACGACTCCTCAATTTCAAGAGCACATATGCCACTGTAAACAATATTTTTTTTCCACTTTTTGCATCCGATTTTTATGTAACTTATGATTTCTTGGTTTCATCATCTTCGCATGTGTTGGTATGGTAGTTTAGGGGTTTGGCTGACAAGTGAGCGTCCAGGTTCGGCTCCATTTTTCTTTAGCATATCTGTTGTTTTTTTATTTTTCTTTGGGCTGTCGACGCATGTTTTGTTTTGCTAACCATGACGTGGTGCTTTTTACACATGTTGCATTTTGCAAATCATGGCGTGGCTTTTTGACACGTTCACCATCATGGCATCATCTTTTACCTGCCTTCACCATCATCGTATTCTGAAAAATCAGGTCTGCTTTACCTTTTGATGGCTTGAATTCCTGAATCATGTGTCTGTTGATTGATTTATAGTCTGTCTCTCTTTGTTTGTTGTTACAACCTTACAGATTGAGTTTGGCGTTGTGTTCATCAATCGGCATGGCAGATTCAAGTTTGGTTTCCTCTTTGCACCTCTTTGACTCTGGTTTTTTATTAACATGTGTCAAAGCAAACATCCCCAACATTACTTGAAACTTGGAACCTTTACATAATTTAATCAAAGACCTGAGTTGGATTTACTTTTATGTTCAGTTAATTTCCAAATTGTCGCAGAAACAATTATTGTAATTAAACATTTATGTGGTATATCCATCTTCTTTGCACAATTATTGTAGTTAAACATATGTCTAATGCGATAATTAGTGCAAGATTGTTTACATTTGTTTACACGCCATCATCGTCCTTTTTTTTGCCTTGCTTTATGTAGACACTCTAGGTAGCTTTCGGAACACAACCCTGTTAACCATATTATGCAAATGAGCCACATAGCAAAACAAAATCTGTAGCTTCGCGTCGCAACGCGCGCGGGGAATCTTCCTAGTTTATATCTTAAAGTACAAAGTCGGTGGCTACGGTGCCACCGACAACGACAACGACAACTAATCTATTCCCTCGGTAGCCACGTATGCTTTCCTCCTTGTAGATAGCCAGCTGATCCTCTCAGTTCATCTACGTCTTCCTTCTAGCTCATACTCTCACTTCCCTCTATCAAGGATACCCAATTGTTCATCGTTGAGCGGTGAACGTCAACGAGGAGAGACAGAGTTAGCAAGTTTCTAACTGTCATTGTGTCTTTTGATCGATCTGCACTCTTTTGATCCATGAATCTCAACTCTAACCCCGATTGTTTTTAATTCTCTATATTTTCACCTACTGAATTTTTTGATTCACGAGTCTAACCCTTGCAATGTTTCTAGGGCTTCAAATTTTGAGTCTTACTCCTCTCACTAGGGCTGTGCAAAGGGTCCGGAACCGACCCGACCCGACCCGGACCCACCAAAACCGCATACCCTTTAATTGTGGAAATCAGGAACCATGAACCGAACCTTAAAAGGCTATGTGGTTCCGGGTCCTAAAGGTTCTGATGGGCCGGGTAAAGGGTCTGACCCTCTAGAACATTTTAATCTAATAGCCACTTTTAGAGGATTACATATACCTAATCTTTTACCATGCTCGTAAAAGAATTCCTCCATATGGTTCTAACAATAGCCCATGAGTTTCTTTTTTCCACTTTTCGTTTCTCGACTTATGTTTTCGTAACAGTTTTGTCATTCTCATCACTCGAAACATTATCTGAATCATACACACACATCAAGCGACATACATAAATATTTACTTCAAATTCGGATATAAAATATATTATATAATATATCACATATATGTATATACATCAAGCCGAAAAATATTTCAAGAAAAATACACTGTTATATTTAGAAATAATATTTTTAATATTGTATTAACATTACATGAAATCGATTACGATAACACGTAAAAATAAATAGTGAAAAGACTAAAAAATATTATTTTTTATATTTTAATATAAATACAAACGGTTCTTGTGGTTCTTATATTAGAACCGTGGGTTTGGAACCGACCCGACCCGGAACCGATAATTCATATAATTCTAGAACCGGAAACCGACCCATATATTTAAAAAGGTTCGGGTCCAAGGGTCTCGCGGGTCGGGTCCAAGGTTCCTATGGGTCCGAACCACGAAATGCTCACCCCTACCTCTCACACGTGTCTTGCTTTGACCTTACAGGGCTTTCTGCACCATTTTTTCTCAGCCAGTGTTCTCATTTCTGTTCGTAATCTTTGGTTTCAGTTAGTGTTTTCCCGGTTCTTATTGTTTGAATTTTGAATTTTTGCTTTTTACAATGTTATAAATAAATGAAACTCAGTAGACTCATGGAAATTGAATGTTTAGTTGATTAATTTGGATGGACTATTATGATTTTGGCCTTTGATGGATTGCACTTTAACATGCCCGCCAAGTGTTTGTGTTAATGCGTGAATGAAAGTTTTTGTATGGCGTTGGCTAACAGTTCAGCCTCTCTTGAATTTATTAAATTATTTACTTTTCGTATTTTTTTTCCTTGGTTTCACTTACCGCCGCCACTGATTTGAGACTGTAAATATAATTGTCAGGGATTATTGGTTGTTTTGTTTGGTTTATGCTTTGCGCTCATTAGTATAATTTACACACCTATGCTTGCCGTTGGCATATTTAAGACCTCACATATATTTTTTTTTTCTTGTGGCTTAAAACACTCATAACTTATCTTAGTATATTTGTTACCTTCATTTTAGGTTACCATTGTTATACTACAGGAAAAAGATTTGTTTCTTGGTATTCTTGTGAACTTGGGTGACAACATCTACTGGATTCCGTAGACTAATATTTTTGACATTAACATTTCACGTTTGTAGGTAGCAAAAATACAACGCAAAACATTTTCGGACTAGCAGCTACAAAAAAAAAAAAAAAAAAAAAAAAAACTTTAGAAGGAAAAACCCTGGAAACTTCGTTGTTTTTTAAAGAATGGGCCGGGCTAAAGCTTTTGAAATATACACACCTGTTATGTTGGCACCAAATTGAACCTCAAATTCTATATGCTTTAATCGATAAAGTAACAAATTATGTAGCCATTGTGGCTGATGGATAACCTTTACATCACAATCGATTGGAGCTTCACCTTGTAGTCGCCCCTAAGTCTGAATGATACATATGTGTAAAGTGATGATAGATGTGTGTAAAGTGACGAACGGATGTGAACGTGGCAAGAAGAAAAGCACGTGTTAGCAACCAAGAGCCACATCCAATCAACAACAACCAACTGTTGAACACTATTGACCAAGTTTAAAAGTTAATAGTTAGGATAATTGAGGAAACAAAAAGAAATAAATCGAATCCATTTCATGGAGAGCCAAGAAATCAGTGACGGAGAAAACCTACATGAAAAAATCATTTCTAAATCAGAACATATAATCGAGAAAAACATGAAAAACTTTTATTTGTTGGTTGAATCTTGATTTTTTTTTTATATATAAACTCATAAACAAAGGAATGTTAACTCGAGATTTTACATATATGAAACATGAATAAACATGAATTTTCTAACGATTAGAACATTCAGATCGATCGAGAGAAAAAGTAACCTGGTTGTGACTCCGCCTTCCAATACCGATCAAAACCCATAAGATTATATGATGAAGCCCACCGGTGAAACTAATTTACATAATCAATGACTAACTCATGAACTATGAAGAAATTATATAGAAAAGAAATACATTTGAAAGAGATTGTAGAGAAATGATTTGTTCTTGAGAGATAAAGAAAGACAAAGATACAGGAGTTAAAGAGGGGAAAAATAGAATGAGATTATTTATATATGCCGGGTCGGAAGAATGTTAAATGGGTTAATCATAGAGCCCCGTAGGTTTGGTTAATGAGTTAATGGCTGACGTGGACACCTTAGATAGGGGTCATCTCAGCCCAAGTTACTCTTTTGTTATATAGGTAAATGATCCGACTGTTTACAAGGCGTTACAAAAGCACATAGTACTAGAATTATCATATTTTGATAACTATCATCTACACACTTAACCACAATATAGTATCCATTTCTTATTCTATAACTAGAAAATGTAAAAGCCAGCTTCACATGTCCCTCCCTATCTTCATATTTGACAGCCCCTGCAAAAGCAAAAAATAAATAAAATGTATTAATACAGTTTTTATCTCATCTATCTATAACAATAAAAAAACAACCAATAATAAGCCTTTACCTAGTTAACCCTGTTATAGCCAGCAAACATAGAACTCACAAGCTCATGGTGATCTCCTCCCAATGAGTCCATGACTTCAGCAACCTGTTAGAAAGGTGTCGATCGTATAATTAAATTACTACAATGAGTCACTTATTTACCTAATAATCTACTAGATAATTAGGAGAAGAAATACTAAATAAGTTAAAATCTGAATTCAAATAACTGAAATACATGATGACGATGATTACATTAACTGAACAATAGGTATTGTTGGAGCTAACTGGATCTGTCATTAACATAAACACGATTAAGAACAAAAGAACGATAATATTAAACACAAAGTGTTTTACTAATTAATCAAAACCACAAATAAAACATTAACCTTACCAACCTATGCATACTAAATCTAATAATATTAGAACTATATCTTGATTGATGGAGAGATGGTGAGAAGCGCATCCATCATAGCCACCTTCTGAGCCTCCGGTGTTGTTCCCTCCTTTAGAGTAAGTATCATCCACCTAATCTTAGGCTAATAATAGAAGAAAACTGGTTAAAGTGTATAAGGAAAGTGATTAAACGATGAAATTGCATAAAAAATCTAAAATCAATTGTCACCTTGTATGGTTCACCATCGGGATTCGCACTAGTGTTACAGAATGAGCAGATTTCAGGTTGAGTTGTTGCCGTAGAGGTAGATGCAGCCTCTCTCTCCCTCTCTAGCAATAGCATGTCGGCCAACCGCTTCATAAGGCAACTAGCGGTATGCCTATTATAGGTTGCCCTAACCTTCATAAGGGAACTAGCAGTATGCCCATTATAGGTTGCCCCAACCTATTCCTTACATCACTGACATTTGTAAGTGGTTATCCGATCTTTTTCTCCAAACAAGTCCTCATGCATTTTTTTTCTTTCTTCTTTTATACGATATGCGTTTGAATTTAAATTTGAAATGAAATTATTGGCGCCTTGCTTCTTTCTTATATACTCACCTTCCCTCCCTTTCCTTTAGAAGTTTATGGAACTTCTTCTTCATGTTATGAGGAAGCGTTATGCATACCTTAATACGAAAATATTTCGTGTGTAGGAACCACTAGCTAACTAGTGCTTAATATTTACCTAATTTAGATATCACTAAATGCATGTTGAAAGAATGGTGCATCGATTTAAGGAGGACAAGCATATGGATAATCATTGTTGGGTTGTAGTTATCCTTAAGAAAGTTGAAGTGTAGCTAGGCTTTTAAAGTTAGTGTGATCTCGTATTTAATTTTTTCTACATCTCAAATATTAGAAGTTTATTAAAAAATATTAAAATCCAAATATATATATATATATATATATATTTCTTTGTGTAGAGTTGTTTTCAAGTCTTCCATGTCACATTATTTGTGTCTCAAGCCGTTTGAGATACTTACTTCATTGCACACCACAAATGAATACGGTTTTGTCTGTATGTTGAATTTTGTCTGCAGAAAATTTGGAGTTGTGTTTGTGAATAGGTTTCTTCAACTACTTGCTGCAATGATGGTCGATCATCAGTTGAGTAAGATACTAAAACAAAGCACATGCTTCTTCAAGTTTTGAGAAGATACCAAGTTAGGAATCCTCCTCCTACATCTTCTGAATAACTCAAGCTAAAGAGAGTTGGAAAAGTTCGTACCTAATCAGCAAAAGATGATGCATGCAAAAAGGAGGAGATTGTGGGATAAAAATTTCTCAAAGAACAAAATGACAAGAATGACCTTCAGTAAGGAAAATATGGAAAGCATCAATCTAGGGGAGTATTGTTGGGTACTGAATTTGAGACTGAAGCTTTCCAAATTGAAGATCAAAGTATGCAGAGATTGACGGTTCTGAAGATGATTACAAGAGATTGATAACTATAGGGAAGCTTAACAACTTAGTTGTGTGTAATTATAGAGAGATTATGAGCTGCTGGTGTGATACTTTAGCAGCTCGTAAGCTTCTCTATGGGAACTTAGCAGATTAGTTGGTGAGAGAATATTTCTAGAGAAGAGAGAAGTAAGATGTCTAGGGTTTAGACCAAGACAAATAGGATGGGTATGAGTGATGGTGTGACCACTCTATTTATAGAGGGTGAAACCCCAAACCCTAATGGGCCTTATAGTAATGGGCTGGGCTGGCCTATAAAGGTTGGACCTACATTTATTATTGATCTTCTGGACGGAAGGTCCTGTGATAGGAAGCTGATGCGTGTAGCTTCTCTACACCAGCTTCTGGCTTCTTAGCTTCTTGGCCTAAGCCTGATAGTTTCTTGAATATGTTTAAGCGTGGGGGTTTGGGCACCCACGTCATCAACACTTGTTAGTAATCATTAAATCGTCAAATTTTGGTCATTTATAAAAAAAGTTTTATCCACTCCATCGACATTTGGGTTTCGCTCCCAATTAAATTTAGGTAGTGTATGGTTTGCAGGAATGAGAGATAGAATGGAATGAATTATTGCTATGGAATGAAAAAAGGGTGTTTAACTGGTCAAAGTAATGGAATCACCCATTACATAGTCTTTTCCATTCCTTTTAAAATCCAAAATTCATTCCATCCATACCCCATTTTTTTTTCATTTCATTCCTTCTATCACCCTTCACCACCACCACCACCCACCGCTATAACCACTACCGATCACCACCTGACGCCACCACTGTACGCCGTCGCCATCACCGCCACCCACCGAATATCGTTACTACCGCCACCAACCACTGTTCATCGACCACCGCCGCCCACCTACCGCCACCCCCACCCGCTGAACACCACTGCCACCCGCCATTGACACCACCACCCACCGACCACCGTCACCACCGTTGACCACCGCCACCATCGACAACCACCGCCACCCGCCATCAACGCCACCGCTGACCACCGACTATCGCCGCCCATGGAAAACCACTGCACCGACCACCGCCACCACCCACCTCTGCCGACCACTGCTACCGCCACCAACGACCGCCGTTGTTGCCACCGCCGCTACCCACCGCCTATGTTATTCCTTCATCTTTTCCTGCCTACCAAACAATACAAAGTAATGATTTATTCCATTCTCACATGGTAACCAAATAAGACCAATGAATGTTAATGATCCATTTTATTTCTTTATCCATTCCATTACCTCTTACATTTCATTCCCTCGTCCATTTCATTACCTTATACCAAAGAGACACTTATAAATAGCTTAGTGACCTTAGACAAGACTTCATTAATATGTAATAACTTTCATCTTATTTGCATAACTGTCTAATTAAGTGAGTCAATAAGATAGGTTGTATTGTATCTGAACTACAAAATACAAACACTTTGCATGACTGTTTGATTAAGTGAGTCTTCACTACAAAGTGAGTCAACAAGTGAGTCTTCACTAATTGAGTCTCAGTTAGTTGTTAGATAAGTTGTGTCTTCATTAAAAAGTACCATCAAACACTTTTTTAGGCTTGTCCAATTCATGAATACATCTGTTTGATACAAACACACTCTTGTAAGTTCATATAGATGAAAATTTATAAACAAAAGTTCTGTCATATTTTAGTTTGAAATTTCAGCCCCGCCGCTTAATCAACCCTGCAACTACTATCGCTGATGAGTTTTTATCTCGTAGTATTGTCTTCGTTCTCTTCAAGCCATGATGGATGCGACGGCAGTGTGGACGAGTTCTCAATTTGCATCTTTCTAAAATAAAGCGGATCATGTGTATAAAGATACCATTTTACAATAACAAAATATAAGCTAAATGATCAAAACTTCATTTGCAGGTCAACCCACCTCATTCCTACCCAACCGATGTTGTTCTGACCCTTTCCGGCCTCCCATACACATGATAGATGAAGAGCGTGTAAAAAATCATATGATATGCCGAAATGTAACAAAAATATATGGTTCACGGCGGTAAACATTCTAATGCCAACCTTTACCTCATAAGCCCCAATATTTAGGCACATTCTAATACAGTTCCAGCTACCTACCGTAGGATAGAGAAAAAAAATCTTTTCATAGCCTGGTTGGCTTTGCCATCATCATGCCGACCTTGACATTTGAGCATCACCCGTGTTGCTAGCATCCCTTGTTTTTGGTGGCCTACGACCTTTGTCTGGCCCACCGATCACACCCCATTCTTCAAATTGCCTTTGCCTTGCTCTAGCCCTTTCTTTCTCTTCCTCAGATTTTGAACCATAGCAGTAGGGACACGTAACCCCATATTCCCACTTTGGCGATTCCATGTCAGCGTCGCTCACAGGTTTCTTGCAGCCGTAGCATAGTTTGAAGTTTCCAGGAACCAGCCCATGCTTGACTGAAACTCGTTTATCAAACACAAAACACTCACCCTCCCAAAGAGACTCGGTTTTGGGGACTTCCTCTAGGTATTTGAGTATCCCGCCTCGTAAATGGTAGACCTAATAGAATAAACATAAACATTTTATACAAAAGCATTAAACATTTTATAAATAGCGAGTATACCAAATCTGAATACAAAATCATATCATTTCCAATTTTCCATAAATAACATCAAAATGGGCAGGTCGATAACGGGGTCAAAACTACTAATTTTTTAGTGCAGGCCGGGCTGACCCAAAACATTTTCATTCCAACAAAAAAAACGAAAAAGAAAAAAAAACTAATTTTCCATAATCATTATGTGTCAATTTGATTAAAGAATTTTCAACAATAACCTAGTCTTTTTGACAAAAACATCTTTAGAAGGTTCTGTAACTTAATCATACAATCTGGGAGTTTGACCCGTTTTCTTTTAAAGCTTCTCTTTTTCATTTTGACTGTTCGAACCGTCATATATATAACAAAATATAGATCAACCCAGTTTAAGGTTAAGGTTGGTTAAGAGTTAAAAGTGTAAGCTACACTTATGACTTACCTCTTTAAACCCTTTGCTGAGAAGGAAACTTGAGGCTTTTTCACACCGAATACCACCTGTACAATACATTGCAACACGAGGTGGAGACTTCTGTCCCTCGTTTTGTTTGCCACCTTCCTCAGCTGAATCTCTGAATTCTGATTGGGTATCTGATGGCGAAAGTTGGAATTCATCATCCACCCATGATGGGAACTCCCTGAAAGCTGTGGTTCGTGGATCAACTGCCCCTTTAAACTTGCCAATTCTTGTCTCATAGTCATTGCGCACATCAATAACAACCTAAGAGAACATTCAAGAAAGAGAAGTTTGTTTCAATTCATCATGGCCAGGTGACATGCCGACTAGACATCCTAGTCAACAAAAAGTAACCTACAATGTTGTTCCCAAGATCACCCCTTATTTTCAAAAACCAAGTAGAATAATAAAGCTGAGGATAGCCCGATAGAATACGTATAAAGCAGGAAAATAACCAGCTACCGGTCACACGTAGAGACTTACCGTATCTGGATCACTGATCAAAGAATTCCACTCATTTGGGCTGACATATGTCCCAACTCTTTCATTAGGTGATACAGACAGCAATCCAAGCGAAACTATCTGCACCAAACATACATGTTGAGGTGGAAATTACGACCCATCACTTCCAAAAGGGTTTATATGCGTTGTGTTTTATCTCAAACGGGTCAGATATATAACTTTCTATTAAGGAACATGTCAAATGTGTCCAACGGATCAAAAGCCGCCCAAAGTACATACTTTAAAAAATAGACAAAAGGTGTTTATAAGGTAGACCCAACCCGTTTAGACATGTTACCAAACCTGCCCATTTAAAACTAACTAAATCATCAGCAAACAATATCTCCCTCCAACTAACTCTACAAAAACACTTGGTTACCTCTTTTTTAAGCTTCACCCTCACATGGTCCCATCGGAACGGTGCATCTTCCCCTGCAGCGAGTGGAGAACTGCTTGTGTGTCCATGGTGAATAGCTTCTTCTTCAGGGCTTACAGGTGACTCTATTTGTCGGAGACCCTTTAAGCGATCATCAGACTGAATGAAGTCAAGAACTTGCTCAACTGATTTCCGGATGCCACATATGCTGCCATTGATTCCCTCTGGTGCAAGAATGATACCACCTGAAATGTACTGAAAGTATAAGTTCGGTGAGGGCCTGAGGGGTATGATTCACAAGCATACAAAGGATCATGAAACAACGGACAAAACTAAAAAAGGCCATTTTGTGAAACAAAATACCCTTCATTGATGCAGAGTTAGTATTATCATATTAATTATGGCAGATTTGCTTATGAAAAGGACACAACGGGGTGCTTGGAAGTGTGTTTTGAAAGCAAGTCAGTGATAATATGCTTCTTTAATTTAAAAATGTATCAATGTCTAAAGTGTAGGGCAAATTGTGACTATTTAAGGAATTAATAGATAAGATGGCCAAAAGTGACATTCTTTGTGAAAATGATGGACATTTTGTGAAGCCGGGTCATAAAGTCTCTCAAATTAGGCTAAAGTAGAGATAAATTAATAAATAATAACTGTTTATCCAAACATCAGATAATCAGTTCCAAAACCAAATCTAAACACCCCCCTATAACTAAATAGTTCACTTGCACAAACTATATGTGGTTAAACTTGAACTTCAAAAAGATCAAAAGTGACCAGCATCTGAATCTCAAGAACTACTGCAATGGCTCTACAAGAACACTCCATAGATCAAAAACTCCTTGCATGCACCTCTCTATATCAATAAATATTAAAAGGTATGCAGGCGATTAGGGCCAGACATATTGTTTTATAAAATAAAGCCATTGCCTAGGCCAAGGCCGGTCCTAATGCTTTGTAAAACTAGGCAAACACCTAGGGCCCCCAATTTTTCTAGCCTCCGATCTTAATCCTATAGTTGAACGATGATGATGTATCAAAACAAATTCTACAGATCGTGAGATATGGATTAAAGGATTTTGTGCTCACTTTTAATTAAATTTTGCCGTAATTTAGTATTTGGTGGTTTGTTAGGTAAATAAATATTAGATATTGACATTAGAACTCCTGGTCTTGAAATATATTCATTCAATCATCTGGTAGCAATGTAGCATTGTTATGGTTCAGGGGTAAACACTAACCAAATCTTGATTTGTACATCAGTTGTATGATATTTGTAACATGTTAGACAGTTAGAGGGGAATCGTATATTATTAGTGTAGTAATTCTTTGAATGAATCTGATTTATTTCCTTTAAGTTCTTCTCTACGGTTGCCTCTTGTCAAGAATCAAAAATAACAAAAAGGAGGGCATTACTCTTACCAAAGATTGGTTGACCCACCCCTGCACCAACTATAAACTTTTTAGTTTATTGTTGCCAGTCCAATGTCCAGGTAAATGGGGAAGAGTTTATAAAAAAAATCTAAAAGGGACCCGACTTTTTAGTTCACGTAGGGCCTCCAAAAATGTTCGACCGGCTCTGCCTAGGCCCCCCACAAGACTCGGGCCTCCAAATTCTAACAAAAGTTCTATTATATTGGGATTTTGTTTGCAAAAATAGAAGATCTGGTCATCCTCCCCACTCACTTCCTTAATTTAATTTTGAAGAAATCTCGCCATTTTGAAAGGCCATGCTTTAGTATTATTATTATTATTAACATTTTATTTTAAAAACGATATTGACATGTTGAAAAGTGTCCGGTTTTTCTCAGAGCACCAAATTGATCGAGCAGGCCCTGCACACAACATTCAATCAATTGTGCACGCAACGACAACATTTCAAGAAGACATAATCATTTTTCTATCCTTATCAACTAACATTACTTCACATTGATCACATCACTAAGTAACACAACAAACATCAAGAAACATTTCTTCTAATTCATGGCTTAACTGAACTTAATTCATCAAAAAACATATCGAAAACACTCACCAGCTTCTCACAAAGATCTTTCAAGGGTTTACGAAGATCAGCATGGTCAGGAAAATCAGCAAACTTATAAAACGACACCACCACCAGCTCATTTTCATCCGATTCATCATCAATTCCAGAAACCGAAACCCGATTACCCGCCGCGCATGACGAAAACGATGTAAACCCGTTGGAAACTGTAACTGGTTGAGATAAGGTTTTACAGGCGATATGAGGAACCTGTGGATTGGAAAACAATGGAAGAATATTAGTAGATGATGATGATGATGAAGGATTGGGATTTGTGTTCATGGAGGCGTGGAGAGAGGTGGGGTTAGGGTTAGGGTTTGGTGAAGAAGACGATGATGATAACATTTTTAGGGTATGGAAAGCTAAAGGAGTTGTTGTTCTGTGATAGCAGCAGCCAAGGAATGGAAGAGAATACATTGGAACATGTAAATTAATCAGGGGCTCTTCTGTCATTATCACATTGATGATTTTAGTAGATAGTAGGTACTAGGTAGGGCCAGACACGAACATAATAACCTGAGACGAATCTATACGATTTTAACAAGTTTCGTATTTTGCCTTAACATGTGTCGTGTCTATAACAGGTCGATACATTAAGACCTGTTTATTTTCGTGTCGTGTTCGTGTTTACCTTTTTCGTGTTCGTGTCTTATCGTGTCGTGTTGTAACAGGTCTTATCGTGTCTTATCGTGTTTCTTATCGTATCTTGTCGTGTCTTATTGTGACTTGTCGTGTCTTATCGTGTTAACCTGTTTTACTAGGTGTTCCTTATCGTGTCTTATCGTGTTAACCTGTTATACAAAAGTTTGTGTTCGTGTTTGAAAAAAATGACACGATTAGATTTATAATGTTCTTCATCCATATAATTTTGTCTATGTAATAAGTTCATCTTTTTAAAACCTTTACCATATATATTCAAAATCATCTTAGTAATACATTTTTCACTCACAATCACTAAAAATATAGATGTTTATTTTTAGTTCTCACATAATTTGGGGTATATTGTATTTGAACATGGACTCAAATTTATGAATGAAAATAAAGAATATCTCACATTGTGGAAAAAGGAAGATGAACTCTATTACGAGTGCTTAATGAAACAGATTTTACAAGTTATTGTATTCAACTTCACAAAGTCATATAGCCAATGTTTGTTGCCGGTGCACTCACTATAGTTAGTGTTCACTCTATCAAGTTACAGATGTTTGAAGCACAATTACACAAGCTCTTCAAATATGAATTATGAAACTTACAATTTGGTTCCTTAAAAGTTTTTTTTTTTACAAAATTACAGAAATCAACCTTTATGTTTCATTAAAGTTGCAGGTTTCAACCTTTATATCCATTTGCACGAAAAACAACCTTTACCTATTGATTTTACTACAGGTTCCAACCTTTGTGACTAACTCAGTTAGTTTTCTTGGTTAAGTCCCCTCACGTGCATATCACGTGAAGGTATATTGGACATTTATCAATAAAAAATTTATTGATGTATATATAAAAGAAAAAACCCTTCTCCCCCTCCCTCCCTATCTCTCTGCCATCAGCCGACAACAACAACACCATCTGACCACCACCAATAACCATTCTCCCCCTCCCTCCCTATCTCTCTGCCACAAGCTAACAACAACACCATCCGACCACCACCAACCACCAGTAGCCGACCAACACAACCTTCTGAAGATTAATGGCCTAAATTTTGATTTTTGCCCCCAAAACAAACACATCTGGAAAATAGGGATTCAAGCCCCAAAAACCTTTGTTTCGTTCTACCTCGTCTAGAAACAGTGTTAGCGGATTTGAATTAGAGCTGCGTCCAACAGATTTAGCAATGGTGGTGGCGATATTGGTGGATGGTCAAAGGTAGAAGGTGGGTGGTGCACTAGTGGTGGCGAGCAGGTGGTTAGGGGTTACACGACGGTGGAGAAATGGGAGTTAATCGAGGAAGGTTAATAGTGGTGGTGATGCGGTGGACGAGTGGTCTGTAGAGTGGTGATGCGGTGGATGAGTGGTCTGTAGAGTGGAATGTCGAGGGTTAGGGTTAGGGTTGGGTGGAGTGGAGTGGAGGTCGATGGTAGATGTTGGTTGCAGGTTTGGGTTGATGGTGGTTGCAGGTCAGGGTTTGGATGGTGATGGAGGTGGGTGGCTAAATCGTGCAACTGACTACGGTGATAGTGTGGGTGGGTGTTGTGATAGATAACGTGAAGAAGAAGAAGAAGAAGGGTTTGTATTTTTTTTATATTTTTTTTGCTTTTAACACAAGCGAGGGATGTGAAAAAACTAAATTGCCCTCACATGACTTGCATGTGAGGGAACTTAAACCAAAAAAATTAGCTAAGTTAGTCACAAAGGTTGGAACCTATGGTGACATCAATAAGTAAAGGTTGTTTTCCGTGCAAATGAAACATAAAGGTTGGAACCTGCAATTTTGATGAAACATAAAGGTTGATTTCTTTAATTTTTTGTCTTTTTTACCATCCAGATTAACACTTTTGACATAATACTTTTTCTCTCTTACAACTTTCCAATGTTGGTTTTTTTTTTATTTATTTTTTTCTCTTAGAGCTTCCTTAATGGTGATGTTTTTTTGGATGTTTTCCTAGGAAATAGAGGGTGAGGAAAATGAGAGAGGGTGTCGGATAAGGAAAGGGTGGGGGAAGGTTCATGGTGAAAACCGAAGTATATTGAAGATGTGAGCGGGAAGAAGGAAAGAACACGGAGGGTAGCGTTTTGGGTTATTGAGTTGAGAGCGGGGCAAGAGAGGGAATAATTTTGATTGAAGGAGTAGGGATGGCAATGAGTCGGGTTTGGGACGGGTTTAGGTAATCCCAACCTCAATCCCGATTAGGTATGTTTGTCCCAAATCCGTCGGGTTATATCGGGTAGTTACCAATCCGGTATCGGATATACATGCGGGGTTTTTTTTAAATTAACAGGTTTTCGGGTAAACCTGATAATTTAAAAAAAATACCCATTAGGTACATCTGACCCAAAACCCGTCGGGTATGTATCGGATAACCACTAACCAATTACACTTGGCATTATCAATTACATTTAACATTTTTAAATATATAAATAACTAAAATGTATATAAATAACATATCTGAATATAATAAAACACACAAATGCATAGATAAACAAAAATAGTATTTGTGACATTTTTGGTGATTTGTAGCACAAGATAACAATCTAGATGGATATATTACATATATTATACATACATATTTAAAAAAACAAGAAAAACAATATCGGGTAAACGGTTAAACTTTATCAAGTAATCAGGTCAAGTAATTGGGTATATCACCAAATCTCAAACATGCGAAAAACAAAATAAAAACGAATCTCATACATGGTCCTGTACCCGACCCATAACTCGTCCCAAATGTGTCAAGTTTCGGACTTAGCTACAAAGTTCGGGATCGATTGCCATCCCTATGGTGGAGGAAGTTTTAACTAGGTACCTCCAAAAACAATGAAAAACACCCCGCTATAGTTGGGGATGATCTTAGAGTATGTGTGGTGGATGGGCTTTTAAGGGGGTATCATGTAATAAAGTATTAATAAAGTGAAATATGGGGCTTTATATAAAAAATGTTTTTTTTTTTGTGGTTTGATTGGGTGTGAAAGTTGAGTTTGATTGGGTGTAGAAGAAGGTGAGTGTAGAAATTGATTTTTATAGAAACGGTTTTGGCGATTTGTGTATTAGACGGTACCATTTTAATCAAGATGCTAAACATGTCGGCTTAAGAGATTATTTTCATTTCGAATATTTTAGTAATTGAAAAGCTCTTTGCAATTAAAATTGTAAAGATTGTCTTACTTTATATCTCACAAAATGACTATATTTTAGCTTGCTTCTTGCTGGAATATCAATGATAACATGATATTACTATAGTTTTATTTGTGACTAGACCTTTAATAAATTATAGGGAAAATCACGAAAATAGCCTTGACTTTTGGGTTTTTACCAAACTAGCCAGTGGAAACGTCTCTGTGAGACCGTTCCCCTTTCCCGAGGCACCTTAACCGATTCCCATGACCTTGAAGAAAAAGAGCCACTAACATGTGGCCACGTGTCCCAAAATCCTCTCTAGCTCTTGGAGGTGGCTCCCAGGTTCTGAGACCCTCCAAGACGCTTCCTTTTCACACTTCCACCTCTATTTTTAAAACGGCCATAATTTTTTTATACGACATTATTTTTTTAAAAAAAATTACACCATAAAAACAAGCTTTTCATCCTCTTTCATTTCCATACCATATTGCTATACTTTAAAAAAAAATTTTTTTTTTTGCTGGGTTGATAGTACTTGCGTCTAAATATTTAAACACTTGCGTTTAAACATATCTGTACTTGCGTCTAAATGTTTAAACACTATCACATACAAACATATGTGATACTCGTCTTCGTCCTCTTTTTCGTCTTCAGAAGTGGATGCAAATGATTGTAACTTTAAACCATCTCGAATATTATGTATGTGGATGCCTAATACAGAAGTTATGTCGTCGGTTATTGCCAAATGTAAGAAAAGTAGCAGTTCTGCTGGTAATATATCTGGATCAAGAAGGTGGAGAATCTGGAATTCGTTCCGTCGGATCAACAGCGAAGGGGATGAATCGGTTTTGTTTCTGAGATCATCTAAGAAAACCGATGCCTTAAAAGAAAGACCGAAGCAGAAGCTGGTGACGGCATCTCCGTCGTTTCATGAAGCGTTTTACGTGTAGAAACAAGCAGAACAGAAAGGGGATAAGATGAAATCGTTTCTACCGTACAAGCAGGATCTGTTAGGGTTCTTTGTTAATATTAATAGATTTGGTAACAAGAAATTATCAAGTTGAGTTGCTCAGCTCATGCACTTCGTGTTTTAGATTTCAATTAATATTTTTGTTTTTTTTATATGTAAGTATTGATAATATATATTATCATTCTAGCTAGCTAGCTATATACATTGATCTGCAAAGGGAATAATCTATATCTTGAATTTTGTTAAGTAGTGTAATTACATATTTCTTATAGCTGTTAGGAGATGTAAGCAAATAATGCATGAATCATATGTGATACATCATATTTTTTTAATACAAACATATTTAAAATTAATCACAGTAGTGTGTTTAAACATGAAACATGCATATGGTTTAACATGAAACAGTTTTAAACGCAAGTGTTTAAACATTTAGACGCAAGTACAAGTATGTTTAAACGCAAGTGTTTAAATATTTAGACGCAAGTACTATCAACCCAGCAAATTTTTTTTTTTTTTTAAAGTATAGCAATATGGTATGGAAATGAAAGAGGATGAAAAGCTTGTTTTTATGGTGTAATTTTTTTAAAAAATAATGTCGTATAAAAAAGTTATGGCCGTTTTAAAAATGGAGGTGAAAGTGTGAAAAGGAAGCCTCTTGGAGAGGTCTTAGAGGCCTGGGAGCCACCTCCAAGACACAAGAGGTGGCTATTTTGGTAAAAGCCATTTGGTCAACGGCTATTTTTGTGATTTTCCCTAAATTATAACCTATATCTTATCGCAAAAACTCAACATTCAGATGTGTTTACTTGGTAGTGGTTGTTTTTTATTGAACATCGACACATCGTAGGATCACATAAATACACAGAGACAAAAAGTATGTTGCATATTTACTTATTCTTATGTAACTTCAATGAAACCATTAAAACATAAATTAAAAGTGTCATATTCATATGCTTCAAGTTAATGGATCAATCGTTTGATCAGCAATAAATACTTAAGTACGCATGAACATATAATTAATAGGGTTTGAATCAAATACATAAATACACAGTGAAAGAAAATTAGGAAGTCGTAGGAAGAGTATCAAACAGACTCTGATTGAACTCATTCAAACGGCATTGGAACCGTCTTATCGAACCATATGACGTTAGTTTTTAGGTCTTTGTTTTTTGGGGTTTAGCTTATAGTTTTTAGAATATGCGTTATATCATATCATTGTGTCTTTTATGTACCATTGTGTCTTTTTCTTATCATCATTGTGTCATTTTTTCAATTCATTGTATCTTTTTTCTTAAGCATTGTGTTATATTTTTTGGCACTGTGTTATATTTTGTGGTTCATTGTGTCATATTTCATGATCTATTGTGTTTTTTGTATTCTTCTCATCATTTTCATTTTTGTTACATTGTATAGAATAAATTGACCCATAATTAATAATCGCAAATTCAGTTGATAAATCTAATAATCGTGTGAATGTTAATGTGTATATTAAATATATATGTTATTCCTGGTAAGATTCTTAAAATACTCTCTAAAGATAACTACGGGGATTGTTCATTTCAGAAGAGATTTTAATGTGAGAAGTGCAAAAAGAAGATTAATAATTCATTTTTATTACTTTTAAAAAAATAAAAACATAAAAAAATTGTTGAAATGTGTTGTTTATTGAGCTATCTAGAAAATTAAACAAATATATGAAGCAAATTTCATTAATTTATATAACCTACACATGTAAAAAATTTGTGTAAGAACATTACCTACACATTATATAACACATGTGTAGGAAAAGGTTTAAACCTTAAAAAACACATTTGATTGTATTAGTTTAATAAGTTTTTGTATATATAACATAAACAATGATATAAAAAAAAGTAAAAACTTCAAAAATATATGAACTATTACTAATAAAAAGTAAGATTTAGATTTCTTCTCGCACTTCTCACACTAAAACACCCTTATGAAAATAACCTAACACCATATAATCAAATGCACATATTTACCCAAACTTGATGTTATTCCCATAAAATTGTTTTACAAAACATAAATCAAAGATAAACAGTACATCCAGATGATGTAAAGCATCACGATACCAAACTACGGTGACTGTCACAAGGAAAAAACCCTAAAATAACGTAAAGGCTCGATTAGGGGCAATAGATGATAGCGGTTGAGAGAAAACAAAGAGAAACTACACCTCATCATGCTACAGAGAACAATTTCTCTCAAATTCATACCGATACAGACACACAATACCGACCGAATCACTGCTGCATCGCGCGAAAAATTATTGCTCACCACAAAACACGAGCTTACCTTAACTCTGGTTAATAGCACTAGTAATATTCCCCTTAACCCATCATTAGCAAACCACTTTAATAAAAACAACATTACCCCTACGTGTTGCAGTAGGAATTCGGTTGATATCGATATGGTATAAACGAATAATTTTACCACTATCGAAGTTGTTCAGTCTGTATCGGTTTGATTTAGCATGGCAAACAAAAAGTCAATTATATCTGACACGTTCAATTTTGAACATAACTTTTATCAATAACTAGATAAAAATAAGCACGTCAAAACAGTATATTCGAAATTTTATAAAACATCTACATCACAAATTTCAATCATCATCTCTAAGTTGAAGGAAACTCACTTGAAGAACGTTTGGCTCTATTGTTCTACGCTCGTGGGACATTGGCTGCTTTTTTTTTTTAATTATTATTATGCGTTTGTTTTGTGTATATATACGAAAATTGCATCATCTTTTGAAAAGTTGTGGTGGTCTTTCAATTTTTTTAGGGGGTCCAAGTTTGTGTTTCGGGATGGTTTATTATATAACTAGAATTAGTTTGTACTTAACGTAGATACTCTTTGGATATGTCTTTCCGCTTTGGACATGTCTTTCCGCTTTGGTCCTAACTCAAAAAATCATTGTTAATCGTTACGAGAATTAATTCTTGTAGAGTTTTGATGCGAGAGCAAGTTGTCTAGTCTTTTGAAGATATATGATGTATTAGGAAGTAGTAAACGTGAGACTTGTTGCATAGTCATCTTTAAAGTTAATGAGAGTATAATACTCGGTGTCTAACAAGTCTTGTAGTGTTTATACTCTAACGGGTGTGCAAACTACGATATTTTCTAAATGACGATAATGTCAACCATACTATGTGAGGGTATATTAGTGAGCCATCGTCATTTGGCTTTGAGATCGACTACATGAATATGTTCAAGTGTTTCTTCTATCGAATTGTTTGAGTGTCTGGCCGGTGGTAACAGATTTTGGTTCGTAATTGAGTGTGCTTAATCATGTGGACACTTGGATGTTATGTCTAGAAGTCTGGATTGGGGTATACCATTGTATTTAATATGGTGTGACCAAACTAACATTATTGTAACTATATAAAATGAAATTTTTTTTAAAGAAGTTTGTTTTTCTAAATGCTTAAGCGGGTTAACGGGTCAAATCAAACCCAATATATGTTTTAAATGTGTCAACAAAAATAGTTTATGTTAGTCAACCCAAATACCGTTTTTTTCTCGTCATATAAAGAATTGAGATACGTAACCCTTTTTATTTCATGTCTAAGGGTGTGCTGAGTGGATCCAGTGGAAGTGACCACGGTCCACGGGTACTTCGCCACGTCAACCTCGTCAACCATCCGACCATCTGAGCCGTGGAACCTGGGGTGCTACCCGCCAACCACCCACACACCCAAACCTACAAGTCTGCAACATACACAAACACCACCACCCGTCTTTGGCTTCTGCCATCCATAAAGCCTACCCGTCCCCACCTACCCAACAGAGACTAAACGATGTACTGCTCAGAAACCGGTACCCGCGGGATACCCAATCTCCACACCGTCTACCCCAACACATTACAAAAATGATTATCAAAACACGAAGTGGTTGGTGGTCAATACCTCTCACAAGCATGAATGACATCATAATATCCACGTCACTCCAAACTTGATACTAAGAAATTTCCGAGAACTTATTCAGTCTTTTCTCCTCACCTTCTCAAGTCACCCACACCCCACCCATCACTTTCCCCTACATATATAAATATATAATATAAATTTAAGTACACTTGTACTAGTTTATGTCTTAATATGTTATATATATCACATGCTACTAAACCCTTATTCTTATAAACCAAACAAACACATCTAGCTACTTGTTTGCTTCATAATTATCTTTCATTTAACATGGAGAAAACTTCAACACCCAACAAGAAAAGATTGATAGCTGAACTAACTAAAGGTAGAGATTCTACTAAAAAGCTTCAGAATCTACTTCAAAGGAGAGTTGTGGATGACGGGTCGGTTTCGACTAAAGATTTGGTGATGAACATAGTGGGATCTTTCTCTAACAGCATTTTGGAGTTGAGTACTTGTGGCTCTGGAGGATTATGTCCTGCTCCAGCCACTGCCTATGTCGGTTCAGCTTGTTCAGCTGAACCGACATGGGAATTAGGCGAACGTGACGTGAAGGCGATGCCGGTTGTGATCAAGAACCGTAGAGGATGTTACAAAAGACGGTAAGTATGGTTGAAGATGGGTGTGTGTGTGTGTATGCATGGATAGGTACTCTACGTGTATAGGGCAAATATTCTAACTTATTCATGAGCTATTTGAGATTGGTTTGATAAAAAAAAAACTAGAATTAAGCCGAGTTTAAATAAGTTTGAGCTTATGTAGATTATATAGGTTATATTTGAGGTCTTGTTAACATTTGAGCTTAAGATTCACTTAATTAATGAGTTTCACTAGGCTAGTTCATGAGAGTAAATAAACCCCTATTATTTCTATTTTTTATTTAAAATAACCAATTTTTATATAAAAATGATGGTAAAAATTATATGTGATATATAAAAATAATTATACATGTAGATAAATAAAATAATTAATAATAAATGAGTTGGATTCTAGCTCGAGCTTGAAAAAATTTGCTTGTAAGTTGAGCACGAGTACTAATAATAAATCTAAAAACGAACGGAGCTTGGGCTTAGGCAGTCCAAGCTCGAGCTTAGGCAGTCTCGGACTGGCCACGACTTGTTTTACATCCCTAAATGTTATATTTATAGTAACATACAAGTACAAATGCACTAGGAGCAACGTTTTAAGCATTGATTGTGAAATTGCAGAAAGAAGGAAGATTCAAGGGTTAAAATTGTTGATACAATTGAAGATGAATTTGCATGGAGGAAATACGGGCAAAAGGAGGTTCTCAACTCTAAATTTCCAAGGTCCCACTCACTTATATTTATTGCATAATTTAGTACTATTTTGATTTTCTTTATCTATTATTTATTTGTTTGTTTGAAGTTATCGTTTATTAAATAAATAGGCGTAATTGCTAGTTGACAAGTATACCATTTATTTTAGGATGTTCACACGAGAAGTTTTGATAAAATCATGGTCAACTGCGACTGTGAAGATTCTAAAAATTAATAAATCAAACCTATTGGATTGGGTTGGGTTGCGCTAGTCGTAAGTCAACACTGGTCGATTTTAGCGGTTTAAAGATTTCAATTTATGTTCAGTGGCAAAGGTTCTTTAGGGCCTGAGGGCCCCCCGCCCCCACCGATTTTTGGCACATTAATAAAATTTTGTGATTTTCGTAGGTAAATTGAGTCCGGGTTGAGTTTAAACAGTTCATTGCAAAATAAACCGAGCAAAAATATTGTAATTAGCAGGCAGAATCTAAATTTAAAGTGAAATATATATTCTCTCTTATATATCATACTAAAATTAGTTTATGTGCAGGTGTTATTTTAGATGTAAACACAAAAATGAAGGGTGCAAAGCATTAAAACAAGTTCAAAAATTGGAAGATGGGTCACAAATGTTTCATGTCACATATTTTGGGTTTCACACGTGTCAAAAAAGACCAAAAAATCCACAAATGTTCTCGGACTCTGAAGCTCTTAGTTTTTTCCTTGTTAATTTTGAGGACTCCAAAATAAACCATTCGTCATCAATTGGTCTCCCAACTATTCCACATGCCAATATTACCCCCTCATTTGAGCAAGAAGATGATGATACACATTCACAAATTGATGATTGTCTTGCCTCTATATATGATTTTAAATTTGATTAGAATGTATTGGCGTATGTTTAATTATTCTTCAGAATAGTTGGCATGTGTTAGTTTTATACTAGACGACATCATGACATTGAGGGTTTGGTAGATGTCATAGTGTGTTTTGGACCTTAGTGTGGTTATCATATAGTGTGTGTGAATTAGACGTATAACCGTGATGTATATATCGTACAAGAAGTAAATAAATATTTATTGATTTAATCATCTCTCTCCCCTAACTTATTTTTTAAAAAATCTTACAGAATCTATTTTTTTATATATAACGTACTTTAAAAAAAATCTATTAAAATCTTAAAATCTGTTGTTAAACCTTTTTTTAAAATCAAGTTGTTAAAGTTTGAGTATTATATTTCGTAAAAATAACCCAAAAAAATATGCATTTCTTGTTCAAACACAAGATTTAGAGTTATTAGGTTCGAATCACCCGCTTAAAAAACCTTTTTATAAATAAAACCAACATGCAAAAATAAAACTAGCTATATGCTATACCCTTTTAAATTTGTATTTCATTTAAACCTAGTAAGTCTTTCGTTTTACACTTTTTTAACCCATTAATTTTCGTTCACACCAAGCGCGTTCTCAAAATAAGGACCGCCAAAACAGTTACATCATGTACCAAATATTTTACTAAAACACGATTTAGACTTTTAATTAGGGTTTTTTTTAAAATTTGTGACACATTTTTTTCCGTAGGAAAATTATGTAGTAAAATGGGCACTTTTCTAATATTGCAATTATAATATGCTGTAATTATATCCATAAAGTTTGTTTCGTATAAAAAGACTATTTTATGTAGCGGTAAAATTGTAAATTTTATGTATTACTTTACTAACAGGCCGGAATAAATACCGCCTAAACCAAACCTTTGAGACTCGAACTAAAAAAAAAAGGAACAAGGGAATGGGTGATTAAAAATCTGAACTAAAGTTACAAAGAATAAGTTACTATATTGTGTTTCCTGTAAATAAAAAAAATCGTAAACCAAAAGGAATTTTAGCAATGATCGTATATACTGTAGATTTAAGTGAATATTATTTTTTTAATTAAATAGATAATTATGATGGTATAGCTAAAGTTAATAGATCAATCGTACGTAATAAGTTTTTTTTTATAATAAATACAGATTTTTAGATTAATAAAATATGTTTTTTTAAAGTAAGTTTTACATATAAAAAACTTTATGCTGTAAGATTCTATAAGAAAAGAACATTAGATGAGAGAGAGTATCGTGATAAAATTGATATTTGTTTAATAAATTGTGTTTATTAAATGAGGTTATGAGTGAGAAAAAAAAACTAAAAACACTATTTTGGTAAATATTTTTTTAACAACACCATTTTGGTAAATATTTTTTCCACCAACACCACTATGGGAAAAAACTCTGTGAGTTGCAGTTTTTGAGTTTAGTTAATACATTGAATAACATCGATTAGTGAAGCTCGAGCCCAGGGCTTGTTTACTAAACAACTTTAAATAAGTGGTAAATATTATTAAATATTATAAAACACTAATATTACTCCAGGCTCGATAAGGCTCGACGAGCCTAACGAGCTTCACATGTCAAGCTCAAGCTCGGCTCGAGCTCGTAAGGCTCGGCTCATTTCGAGCTTTTTACCGAGTCGAACTAGAGTAGCTCGCGAGCGGCTCGACTCATTTGCACCCCTACTTATAACACATTTCTTAGGGTAGAACAGAGCCGGTCATAAGGATTTAAGTGCCTCGGTCGAATTGAAAAATAAAGGCCCTTGGGCTAACGAATTATATAAAAGAAATAATTTTTAACCGATGATTAACGTTACAACAATTAACATAACAAAATAAACTTATTAGAATGATACACCGTAGTAGCTGTAAATATTTTTATATATACAGGATTAAGTAATGAATACGGCCCATACCATAATAGCAAATATATATATATATATATATATATATATGTATGTATAGGGAATGGTTCTAGAGAAAACCCTCCTTATTTGGTAAACTCTGGAAACTCTGACTTCCCAATATATAATTTTTTTGAAAAAAATAGGGCATGTAATATACATGATTTTAAGCATTTTGGGCCAAAAAAATTAAAAAAGCGCCGAGTAGTTTTTTTTTTTAAAATAAATAAAATTTTGACTAACACATGTTAAGCGCTAATAACAGGTGTTAACCATGTGTTAACTATATGTAAACAGTAGACGTTTTTTATTTTAAAAAAAAAAACGTTTAGCGCTTTTTCGATTTTTTTGGCTCAAAATGCTTAAAAAAATGTATATTACATACCCTATTTTTTTCAAAAAAAAAAAATGTTGGGAAGTCAGAGTTTCTAGAGTTACCAAATAAGGAGGGTTTCCTCCATATACTTTACCTATATGTATATATATATATATATATAGTATTAAAATATTATCATATTATTTTTTATTGGATAATTGAATATTGTTGTATTATGATTTACATTTATTCAATCCATGTAATACACATGTTTCTAAAAATTTAATTATTTTATTACTTAATATGTTAAGTTACATTTATTTGATTCTAAAAAATTAATTATTTTATTACTTAATATATGAAGTTACATTTATTTGGTTCGTGTAATACATGGGGTAATAACCTAGTATACTTATATATAGAAAAACTTTAAAGTACTCCAACGCTACTTTATTATATTTATTTGTATTTTAACTTATATAACTACTTAGGTTAACATATAAGCCACACAAACACAAAACAAGTAAAAACATGGTCCAAGATATTATTATGTATATCAATTACTATAAACTAGTGGGTTACCACCCGCGCTTCGCAGCGGGTTCGAAACATAGATAAGAATAAGCACAGGCCGAACGTGACGATAAAAAACCACGTCGCGCTATTATATTCGAAAGTCACGAAAAATTATGTCGTATATGAAAGTCAAGTTATTCGAACAATATTTAAACCAGAACGGATATAAAGATACAACGAATGAAAAGTAGACGTAAAAGCTTTGAACCACGTACACCCGTCGCAGAGTGGTGACACGCAAAAATTAGATTGAAATGTAATATATAGAAAAGAATAACTAAGCCGACCTAGAACGCCGCACGGTGCGACATGTCCGTTAAATGAGGAAAAATAGGCATAAAAACGTTAAATCACAAACGCAAGTTGTAGCTTAGTAACTCACAAAAATTTAGGTCAAAACGAAATAGCAAGTATGTTGACAAATTTAGAAAAGATTAAAAGTTTATAGGGTTAAAAGTAAAAAATAAAAAAAAACACAAAATAATAAAACAACAAAATGACAAAATAGTCACTGTTGCTAAGAGTTCAACAATTGTTATATAATAAACCGAAGTTTTCACATGAATCGGATATTCATATATATTATATATAAGTCTTAAACATCACCCTTTATCTGAACTTTAGCTACTTTGTAGAGCACGGATCTCAGGAGAAAAAGATGAAATCGGAGCCCTAAATACATGTTAGTTACCTGATGTTAGGCGAGAAGCTCCGCTTGGTTAGTGGCTGACGAAGTAGAGGAAGCGGCAACCAAAGTTACGAATGAGATTTCAGGTTTAGGATGGATGGAAGGGTTTTGTTTGGAACAATGGAAAATGGAGATAGATGGAGAAGATTCTGTGAAAAGGAGATAGTTGGTGTAGATAAGGATGTCATGGGGCATAGATGTAAATAATGGTCAAAGCATGTCCAGATTCTATGCTGTTCACAAGGCCATTCAAGTTTTGTTTATATATAAAATATAATGTTTTGCCCCAGAATCTTTTGTGAGTTTAAGGTTTTCATCACTTATGTTTGTTTACTTTAATATTTAGCCCTGGAACACATATACCAAAATTACCAATTACTAAAATTTTAATAAACTACTTTTAAAAAGTAATTTTACAAATAACAACAAATTTAGGTTAATTGATAATTCTTTAATATTTAGCCCTGCAACAGATATAGCACATATTACGAATTACTAAAATTTTAATAACTTCCGATATGTTTCAAACTACTTTTAGAAAGTTTTTTTTTTACCTTTTACCTAATAGGAACAAATTTAGATTGAATGATAAAATTGATTTTTTTAATAATTTTTCATAATATATATGAATTACTCTCAATGTTTTGCGCCAGTATCTTTTGTTCACCACTTTGTTTGTTTTCTTCAATATTTAGCCCTGCAACACATATACTGTCAAATTTACCAATTACTAAAATTTTAACAACTTCTCGTATGTTTCAAACTACTTTTAAAAAGTTCTTTTACCTTTTACCCAATAGCAACAAATTTAGATGGAATGATAATTTTTTAATATTTAGCTATGCAACAAATAAAGCACATATTATCAATTACTAAATTTTTAACAACTTCTTATATGTTTCAAGCTACTTTTAAAAAGTTCTTTTACATTTTACCTTTTTTTTAATTGTAAACTTCATTAAAACATGCGCGACCTCAAAACGAGGACCGCCAAACAAACAAAATTACAAACTGTACAACGGATTTACAACCCATTCCTTCCAATTAAGGGATCTAGACTTCAACCGATTCCTAATCCATAAAAACGACAATGACTTTGTAGAAGCGACTATGTCGCGCACTGTAACAGTACAGATTTCTGAGAAGATTAACATGGACCATTGTATGACACCTTAGGCAAATCCCACATCGGCCGTGGCCAGGAGAGATCCTTGGTTCATATGTAATCCAATGCCTCTTAAATCACCAACGCGTTTTGGGCTTAATTTTTAGTGGATGATAGGAGAACTCCACAGTTAAGCGTGCTCAGGTGGAAGTAGTATCAGGATGGGTGACCTCCTGGGAAG
This sequence comes from Ambrosia artemisiifolia, assembly GCA_032199755.1. NCBI lineage: Eukaryota > Viridiplantae > Streptophyta > Magnoliopsida > Asterales > Asteraceae > Ambrosia > Ambrosia artemisiifolia. The sequence goes on along the minus strand of CM063526.1, from coordinate 26,640,476 downwards.
TCTCCACCAGGGCAACCAAAAACAAATCCGTGAGCTTTGGATGGGCAACTCATCAGGGCAAAGCGGACAATATTGGTGGTGAGAGGGGCCGGATGTTACAAATGGTATCAGAGCCACTCCTGTGTCGTTCGGGATGGTGGGGCAAACCTCATCGAGGACGATGAGTCCCTAAGGGGGGGTGATTGTAACAGTACGGATTTCTGAGAAGATTAACATGGACCATTGTATGACACCCTAGGCAAATCCCACATCGGCCGTGGCCAGGAGAGATCCTTGGTTCATATGTAATCCAATGCCTCTTAAATCACCAACGCGTTTTGGGCTTAATGTTAGTGGATGAGAGGAGAACTCCACAGTTAAGCGTGCTCAGGTGGAAGTAGTATCAGGATGGGTGACCTCCTGGGAAGTCTCCACCAGGGCAACCAAAAACAAATCCGTGAGCTTTGGATGGGCAACTCATCAGGGCAAAGCGGACAATATTGGTGGTGAGAGGGGCCGGATGTTACACGCACCTTGGGCGTACCCCCTTCAAACACCTTATTGTTCGAGCCCGCCAAATCGCCCAACATTTAGTTAAGATGATCCCCTTAATAATCCTTTTGCCATCTTTCGAAGAAGCGATCAACTCATGCATTCTTATAATGTTAACGATATCAAAAGCAAATATAGGGTCTGTTTGGCACCAACTGCTTATCATTGACCAAACACCCATCGTAAAGTCATAGGCTGTAAATATATGTTCGATGTTCTCGTCCCCCGAGTTACACAACACACAAGAGAGGTCTTCTACATGTATATTTTTGTGCGACAACGCACACCTGGTTGGTAGTCGATCCATCTATGCTCGCCACATGAACAAGTTCACTCTTAACGGGATCGTAGACTCCCATCTGAACAGCCGGCTGCAGCTAACATCCCTCCCTATGCGAATCATTACCTTAACCTGTGCAACTGAGAAATCAACATAATCTGTAACAAACCATCTCCATGAATCGTGTTTTTCCGTAAGATTAACTTGAGCCAGAACTTGCATCAACTCCTGCATTTCCGAAATTTCTTCGACTGTATTCGACCTTCTTTTCCAGCTCCGATCCCAAACAACATTATCTGAAAGTGCGTTAACTTGGTTTGCAATTGAACAACTTTTGTTCTGCTCCAGAGAATAAAGGCGTGACCATCTACTTTTTAACAATGAAGAACCATACCAATAGTCTGACCATAATCGAATGTTGACACCAGTTCCAATTGAAGGTCTGATACAGCTGTGTATTGTTTGTCCTTGAAGTTTAAGCTTGCCAAGGAAAGAAACAATGTTCTTCCAACAACCTCCTATCGACTTATTTATAGGAAGAAAATCCTACCTTTTCCGACACCCATGAACCGCTTCAATTATGTTATGCCACAATGAATCTTGCATATGGTAGAATCTCCAAGCCCACTTGGTTAGAAGCGCCGCATTTACGTCAGAGAGTTTGGAGATTCCTAGACCACCATCCTTCTTCGACAATGTAACAACGTCCAAGGCGACCCAATGCAACCTTTTGATTTCTAAACTTCCAGCCCATAAAAATGATCCCATAAGACTTTCAAGCTAATTAATGATAGCTTGTGGCGCCTTATATAAAGACAGATAGTATATTGGGAGACTAGATAGGACCGACTTAATTAGGGTCAATCTACCACCCATGGATAGAGTCTTAGCTTTCCAAGAAGCTAAACGAGAACGCACCGTATCAATAACCGTACCCCAATTAGATATTCTAGTCATATTAGCACCCACTATAATTCCAAGATAATCAAAAGGTACTTCACCCATCTTGCATCCGAGAATACCAATCATTCTGTCCAACTCTTCCTCATCAGTCTCGATCCCAAAAAGATGTGACTTTTTTAATGTTAATCTTCAGTCCCGAGCATAAGTGGAATATTCTAAGTAGCCGAGCTGTCTTCTCAATATTATCCTTCGACCACTCCCCCACAACGATGGCGTCGTCCGCGTATAAAAGATGAGAAATAGTGGGACCTGCATCATTAATCCGAATATCCTTGAACTCTCCCAGCTCAACAGCTTTATTAAAGATATATGTGAAAGCTTCCATATCAATCAAAACCAAAAAGGGGAAAGGGGATCCCCCTGTCGAAGGCCTTTATGACACTGAATTTCAAAGGTGGGGCGCCATTCACCAAAACAGAAGACCGAGCAGATTCCAGAATGCCTTTAATCCACATACGCCATCTACATGGGAATCCCATATGATCCAACATATTCAACAAAAAACCCCAATTCACGTTATCGTAAGCTTTTTTAAAGTCGATCTTGAGCATAAATGCTTTCTTGCGCATCATCATCGGCCTGTCTAAGATGAATCTATTGCTCAAAAAACGCAGATTGGGATTCAAAGATAATGAAAGGCAAAACCTGCTTAACTCTCGACGAGAGCACATTGGAAATAGCTTTGTTGATAATATCGACAAGGGTTATCGGTCTATAATCGGTTAAACCCACCGGAGTCTTTACCTTCGGGATTAAAGTAATGAAAGATGAAGCACATCCCCTTGAAATGGAGCCTGTCTCGAAGAATTCAGCCATTAACTTACCAAAATCACCCTCGAATAGGTCCCAAAAAAATTTCAAAAACCTAAAATTGAACCCATCGGGACCTGGAGCCTTATCTGAACCACACTCAAACACCGCCTCTTTAATTTCTTCCTTAGAAAAGGTCTTCACTAAATCTACCACAAGTTGAGACGGGACTTGTTTTATGTCATGACAATCCAAAATCAGCATGTGCTTTATATTCTCTGAGAAGTGTCTTCTGAAGTGTTTCAGCACCTCACGTTTTACTAGAGGAGGTCTTGATACCCACTCCCCACCAACAAGTAACCCCGGTATCGCATTCGAAGCTTTTCTCCCATTTATAATTTTGTGGAAGAATGCGGAATTCTCATCACCTTCTATGGCCCATCTGATCCGAGATTTTTGTTTTAAATCACTATTGGTACAATAATTAATGAGCTCCACGCCTTTCTTACACTCCTCCCATATCCAAACCTCTTCTTCCTCGAGTTCCCTTTCCTCCAAGATCTTCTCAATTCTCTCCATATATGTCTTCATAACTTTCAACTCGTTCCCCTCCTTCTCAAGCATCTCCTTCCACCATTTTTTAAGTTCTCCGCGCAAATGTTTAAATTTTCGCATGAGAACTATATCAGATGGACCATCATCAGCGCAGTTATCCAGCGCTCTAGTCACCACCTGTTTACAATCCCCCCCGGTCTAACCAAGAGTTGAACCACCGAAAAGGCTTAGCCCCAAAATTAATATCAGCGACTGTGAGGAGTAAAGGACAATTATCACACATCTCTCTCGAAAGAGCTCTACACTACGCTAGCGGCCACTTGTTGAAGAAACTATGACAAACAAGAATACGGTTAATCTTGCTAAACTTAAACCCCGTATCCGTCCTTGCCATAAAAGTGAACTTATTACCCCACATATAATATTTACAGAGCCCCAATTCATTAATAAATTCATTAAAACAGTCAGCACAGTTCTTATTAAATTTAGAGTTGTACCGGTCTTCAGGTGAGCGAACTGCATTGAAGTCGCCCAAAACAACAAACATACTTGACAAGCTGTTAATAAGAGACTTCAACCGCTCCCATAACACCCTCTTTTCACCCAGTTTATGTGGTGCGTAAATATTCAAAATATTTAAATCAGACCCTTCTTCTATAAGGGATCCAGATAAAAGAATGAAATGCACATCCACAACAGTGCAACTTTTCTTAAAAAAATTCGGGTTCCATAAGGTGATAAGGCCTCCTGACTTTCCTGTTGCCCCAACCTCTTCAATCACATACGTATCCCCTCCCCATATACTTGCACAATCGAAATTATTAACCCCAATAAGCTGAGATTTTTGAATAGCCAAGAACCCAACACCGTAATTATTTTTCAAACCTTTAATCCATCCTGTCTTACTGAACCCTCTAATCCCCTGATGTTAATTGAAAGGAAATTCATTTGTCACCTGTTTGTTGACCTTCATTCTCGACTGTTACCTTCACCAAAGATTCGAAATCTGCTAATTGGGCGCCCACTTTTAACCCCAAGGTTACTGTCTCATCCACCTCCTTTAATACAATATCGAGATGTTCTTCGGAATTCGAGATGTCCCCTGTATGATCGACCAACCCATTTGTTGTCGCATCGTCTCTGTTTTCAGTACACTGATCCATTGGAAAAGAGTTCTCAGTATTTTCAACCTCACTATTATCGCCCCTTGACTTCTTTCCTGAATACTTAGTTTGATCCATTCCATTAGCCAAACCCAATAAGGCATCAATGTGACAACCGTCACCCCCATTTTTACTAAGATTGGCAATTATAGTCCTTCGTATATTCAACTGTTTCTATTTTAGTCCCTGTAAGGTTTGACGGTTTCAAATTTAATAAAAGAGCGAATTCGATATTTATCATTTTTTTATGGAACGTATCTACGTATATTGAAACATTTTCGAACTAGATTTTATAAAAAAATTTAGCTAGTATAGTTAGTGTTTTATAAAAGAAAATCTAACCAAGTTATAATATTTTAACCTAGTTTAAATGTGAGGACCTGTTTTGCCAAATTCAAAAAGTTTCAAAAGAGCCTTCCCTCCCTGTTGCCCACTCACGAAAATCCGGCAAGAAGTCCGGCCACCGGAATATTTTCCGGCCACCTTATAAATCGTGTATGTAACGCTTGAAAACATTCAATAATTATTCCAAATCGTTTCTCCACTTAACCACAATAAATTTCCAGCATGAAATAGGCCACTAACATGTATTTAAGTGAGATTAAATTCGAGTTAAGATGCAAAACGGCCGGATTATTAAAGTCGCTTAATTGACCCATTTGGAACGACTATTATTTAAAACAATCTTCTAATAAGTTTTCTGCACCTTTTGACATCATAAACCCACAAAAATACTGATACGTTCTCAACCAAACCTAAGATGGTCATTAACTCATTACCCACGTTCACAGTAGTTATCATTCATGTCTTAGGCTTTTCAATATTCACATGCCCATGTTCTCCACTATTCACGTTTAGAAGTTAGGGTAGTTGTTTGTTTTCACTTTTGCATCTTGTATTTAAGTACCTCATTGTGTTAATTAAATGAAGAAGAAAATATTTAAAGAAAGCTTTGTGCTTTAATCTCTATTCTTTTATCTTGTTATTCTTGGGAGTTTGTAGGTTTTCTCCGTAAACCTATCAATTGGTGCTTTCATTGAGCCTTAGCCTCCATGGCTTTGGAAGAACTCGATGACTCCACCTATCTATCTCGCTTTAACGGTTCGAATCCGGTTCGTTGGCTTTTTGAGGTTGAACGGTTCTTTTACGTGTATAGAATTTATGAGGAAGACCGGTTCGCGTATGTCGTTGAGTACTTTGATGATGAACCTTTTTCTTGGTTCAATTCATGGTATCGAGGAGATGAACATATCACTTGGAAGTCTTTCACTACCGCAATGCTAACGACCTTCCCTACGGTACCGAACCCGTCACCAAACCACACGGCGTCTCCGAAACCTTTTGCGCCACCTCCACCTCCTCAACCACGAAGACAGACATATACCACCACCTTGCCCGAACCAAAACACAAAGTGACACTACCACCAAAGCCCCAACCATTGACCGCATTAGTTTCACCAACCTCACCATACACACTTCAAAAACTGTCTTCGGAACCTTTGATGCCACAATCTCCATGCAAAACCATACCCACCACATACAATTCATTTGGTGCCTCACCCACTCCACCTCCATCCATACTTGCTGAAAAGAGTGTCATGTGCATCGTGGATACCACCCCCATTCTCATGGTACGACTCGAATGGAAACCACCGTGGTTGCCAAAAATGATCACACCACCAAAACACCCATCATTTACACAGCCACCATCACCTCCCAAACGAGAAATTCATGCCGCATCTTCTACACCAAAAACTAAAATTGTGTACGATGAAGATGAGGAAGATATATTTATTATTGATAAAGTTATCTCATTAAAAGAGACCGAGACCGAAACAAATTCAGTTAGAGATCCAAAACCACATATTAATATCAAAGCTTTTGAGCTTTTTGGGATATCAAGAAGCGTGGAGCATTGTCTATCCTTTGAGAAAAAGAGTGTATTTGAAACAAATGGTGATATTTACATTCCTATAAGCTTCACTACAGTTTCTTCAAACCTCAAAGATACAGTATCAGAAATGGGATTCGGAGTTCATCCTGCAACAAGTCGACTCGAGTGTCGCCCAACATGGCGCGTAGTAGAGACCGCACCAAATGCCGTCGGACGAGTCGAGTGGCGACCGCCGTGGCGCTATGTGAAGACAGCTCCGAATGCCGTTGGAAGAGTCGAATGGCGACCGCCATGGAACGAGCATTCCGTCCTTGAGGACAAGGACGTTTTCGAGGGCGCGAGTATTGATACGTTCTCAACCAAACCTAAGATGGTCATTAACTCATTACCCACGTTCACAGTAGTTATCATTCATGTCTTAGGCTTTTCAATATTCACATGCCCATGTTCTCCACTATTCACGTTTAGAAGTTAGGGTAGTTGTTTGTTTTCACTTTTGCATCTTGTATTTAAGTACCTCATTGTGTTAATTAAATGAAGAAGAAAATATTTAAAGAAAGCTTTGTGCTTTAATCTCTATTCTTTTATCTTGTTATTCTTGGGAGTTTGTAGGTTTTCTCCGTAAACCTATCAAATACCACCACAAACACGTCCTAAAGCTCTCCAATCGGTGCAAGAAGGTCCCGACATTTTTCTCTATCTTTTGACTCGTAACTAACTTGTGAGTTCGTTTTCATTATGCCGTTTTATTCTATGATCATCCCCGAACAAAAGCCCTATAGTTTCGAGTATCATCTTCCTCGAATTGATGGGTTATTGATTTTGGGTCTAGGGTTAGGGTTTATGTGATAGATTGGGGAAGAAGATGAATAAGTTTTTATTATATAAATAACTTTTGTCTTAGGATTATTTCATCAAAAGATTTTGTAGTGTGGTGGTTTGAGTGTCACTATTATCCAACAGAGACCCGGGTTCGAGTCCTTTATGCCACGGGTCTGGATGATTATTTTTATTATTATTTTTTTTATTTAACTTATATATATATATACATAAATCTTATAATATTCATAATAAATTCATATTTACTCCAAAAATTATGAAAATTTAGACATAGCATCTTGACACCATAAATAAAATTATCACATAAAAATTTTCTGGAAAATAAATTATTTTCATATTTTTATTAATTTAAATAGTTTTAATCATTAATAATTGATAAAAAAATTCATTTTTAATGATTTAAATCTCAAATTTTCTGGAAAATTATTTTTAAGGATCATGAATCTATATAAAAATTATTGGACCTGAAAGCATTCATTGTTATTAATTTTTCTATTTTTAATCATTTAAACATGATTTAAACTTATTAAATTTATTTTAAATACAAATAAATTGAGAAAAATTATGGAAAAATTATTTTCACCTTTATACATCAGAAAATAGTTATTTTTCATAAAAATATCATTTTTGAATCATATCTTGTATTTTTAGTTTATTTACATTTAATTAGATATTATTAATTATTTCGTTAACTGTAAATTACTAAACTATGATTTATGGATATTTTTTTCTATAAAATAGAAAATATTCCTATGAGTGGAAACATAGTAATTCCTTCGTCACGAGTTAAATCTTAAATCATGATATACTTTATTTAACATTTTATTGAATTTAAGATATAATAAAACTTCATCTTCCCTACATAAGTCTAGCAAACCCTAATGCCTTAGATTCTAGATGCTTTAGACTTTTAAGACACTTTCCTCATTAGTATTCTTATACGTATAGGTTGAATTCTTCGGAATTCCCAAATTAATCTTGTGACAAATTTTGTTGGATTGGATACGCTTAGCAAAACTGTGAGTATATCTTTCCCCTTTTTTCATGTTTTACTCTTTTGGGGCTACTCATGTACATTATGACAAAATGTTGTTCTGTTATTAAATGCAATTCTCATGTGTGTTTGCTTTATGTTAATTTGTGTGTATCTATGGCTGTCAAAATCATTAACCGTTGTGGCCTTGCATTTCAATGAATAGTACTATGGTATATACCCCTTGTGACTCTGTTGAGAGACCTTGGTCATTGTCTTGTGATTCATTATACTCAAAAATGGTGTTCAAAGTGTTGTCTTGTCTTAGGGTTGGTTTTGACTGATACTGCTTAAATACATAATTGCAAACGGTATACAACACATGAATTGCTAATCACTTTTTCTACTATATGTATTCAAAACAGGGTATGCTCACCAATACAATTTTTGTATTGACCAAATTATTTTGTACATGTTTCAGGTTATTTTGAGATGCATTCTTTAAGCTTTCGGATTTATATTTAGATTTTGATTCATTGTATTTCAGTTTAGTTGACATTTAGACTTGTTGTATTTTATTTCATTGTAATAAACTATTTAATCAATGTATCTAAATTTACACTTTAGTCCATGAGCTATTGAACAATCGTCACTACGTGGCACCTCGATGATTCCGCCATCGGTTGGGGTGTTACAATCAAGCCCAAATGTATCTAGCCCATTGGGATTGAAGTCCAATCTAGGCCTTTTAACACCACTAGGCTGTTCATCTACTGAAAGTAGTTTGGGCCTTAAATCATGCTTGAAAACTTCCTTCTTATTTCTATTTATTTGAAAACTTTTTGAGGACCCCACTTTTATGAGAAGACTTCCTTTGACCCTCCACATTAAAATCCTTTGCTGCAGAATTGGAATATTCCTCATTATTATTCATACCAAAGTTACCAATATTCTCATTATTATCCACTTCAATGTGGTCATTAATTGCCACATAATTATCAAGCCTTTCCAAATTTGTCACCAAATTTGAACTCGTTGAAATGTCAATCTCTGGCCAAACGTTACAATTTTCAGTGAACGGAACCGGAATCTCGCCCCCTCCAAGTGCTCATTAACCACCGCTACTGGATTATTATTGACCAGAAAATCCGGCTCCCAGTCATCGGCTTCTTCAGATATCCACACCTTGTATTTCCTACCCTTCCATACAAGCGTAATCTCATCACAAATCCTCTTGCCATCCGAGACCAACACCGCAACAGAGTTGTACGATAAATCAACATCTCTACAATCGTGTTGTGCATGTTTCAGAATTTTCCGGAATCTGCCGCCAATGCAATCAAGAACATCGTTATTTAGTAGATGAAGAGGCATGCCTTCAATGCGCACCCAAACCACCCTTTCAAACGGAAGGGACTGGCCCACCCACACATCCGCCGCTTGAAAAACCTCCGGCAAAACCAGTGCGTTCAATCGAAACTCATTAGCTATCCTAGATACCTGAAATGTAAGCATGACAAACAAACCACCCAAGTATTGAAGCTTCTTCCCATTTGGAGACAACTCTTTAACTAATGCACATCCGCCGCTTGAAAAACCTCCGGCAAAACCAGTGAAAATTCGACATTTGGACAATAACAGCCTTTCCTAGCACGTCCGAAAATGCAATGTTTCCATCGAGAAGGGCAATAGTATTAACTTCCTCCTGGTACTTCTTCTTTCCTACCAACGTCCCCCCAAATGGAATCTCCATTCGCCTGGCTAGTAACTGGATCGTATAATTTCTCCTTACCTTTAGGCTCATGGACGCCGTTTCCCTTAACACCTTCTGCCGGTATTCTTCCACCTTCCATTGTCGAATGTTTGAAAGTGTCTTCATCGGTGAATCTAGCAATATTAATCTTGAGTTTGGAATCACCCATCTTGATGTTTCCCATGCTATCCTCCAATTTCTTTTTATCTCTAACCTTTTGAAATGATACAAAGCCAAACTTCAGCCCGTCTTTATCTCGCTTCCTCGCTATGTAAACCCCCACTATCTCTCTGAACATCTGTAAAGCCTCCTTAACGTCATTACCGCTTCATCTTTCTGGGAGATTCGTTATGTAGAACTTGACGAAGTCTTCTATCTGATGATCTCTGGTTGTTGTCTGATGATCTTTGTTTACTGTTTGTAACCCTGAAAATCGCCTTTGGTAGTCTCCCATGTTGTAGTTTGGATAGTTATCTTTTTAGATTAGATGATAAATTTGATTTACCTAATAGTTTTTCAATAGCATAATGAGTTAACATTGTATGTTTGACATAATTGCATTTTTCAGATTTTATCCAAATCGTTAAGTTGAAAAATTTTACTTACTCAATCATTATTACATTGAGTTCGTTAAATCTTTTTTGTCGATATTCACTCAAAATATGGAAATTCTTTTTATTGTAAGCTATACGAGTGTCAGTAGCGATACAAACTGAACTAATCACAACCGAACAACATTGGTGGCGGTATCGGTGAACCGATACCAATATATGATTTTTGATAGATGTAAAACACATGTCGATATTCTTTTATGTTGCTATAACATGTGGCTATATCGTAACAAACCGAATCGATACCGATTTAGTTCCCGCCGCGTAGCACGGGGAATCCACTAGTTACAAAACAATATCGCTACTTATACCCCACCCCCACAACCTAATCAAAAATATCTTCACTTTCTTAATACCTCTTCCATGTTCCCACCTCTCAAAACCTTAAAAACCTCCATTGATCACTCATGGCTTCTTCACTTACCTTCACCATGATCACCCTTTTAGATTTCTACCATGTAATGACCGCAGCCGTGCCACTCTATGTCGTCACGATTTTAGCCTACAACTCGCTCAAATGGTGGAGTCACCCGTGATCAATGCTCGGAATCAACCGCTTTGTTGCCCTCCTCTTATTTCACTTCAGTTCCACCAACCCATACTATATGAACCTCCAAATCATCGCAATCGATACGCTTCTATAATACAAAATTTTGGCCCCTCGAAAAATAGGGCCTCGACCGGGGGCGCGACTCGCCCACCCAAGGCCGGCTCTGGTTACAGGCCATCTCATCAGGACAACAAAAAGTAGCTTCATTTATTTCCTTATGCTCAATAGCAAAACTTATATCCCCGTTATTAACTCCAAAATGTAACTCCAACATAATTAAAAAAAAGAATTCTAGTTCCTTCCTCTTGCATAAAACGTGAACTTTACCATAAATTACATCTCTTTTTAAAATAGGATTTATGAAATTTCATCTCATTCATATCTAAAAAAAATACACACTTACCCCTCTCGTGTTGTCATTATTGTATCCACTACTAAAGACGTGGGAGCCGATAGGAGGTACACATGATAACAACATCTGGCCAATAAGGGCCCGCCGGCGCCTAGACGTCGCCTCACGATCGCGCGCGATGCAGAGCAAACAAGAAGTACAATGACATAGCGACCCATCCAATAAGGAGTTTCAAATCCACGTCAGTCTTAAATTTCACTAACAACTGCCAACAGGGGAGACAATAGTACATCCTTAAAGCGACGCCTGACCAATCCGTCGTCTGCAGTCGAAAATCCACCTCCGCGGAGGACACGTGTCAAGGGCAGAGGGGAGCCAATGGGATTCCTACACACATTAACAACTCATTACAACCTTCTCACCACTCCCGGCTATAAATAGGCCTCTTGGCCAAAAGGTAAGACTCAACGAGATACACACTTGACTCGAGCTAATTCCTATTATCTTTATCAGAACCAGTTATTGTTTCTCACACCAGAGGGTGGTCAAGAGAAGAACCCTCTTCTCTTCCTTCTCTTGAAGAGCTCACGGTGTTCTGTTTTGCAGGTCAACACTTCCTGTCGAGAAATTTTAGCTAAGGACCACTTGTGGAACCATTTAGGCCAAATACCCTAACCGGTTTTGGACTGGTATTTCTTCAAATAACTTTAAATCCTTTAAGTTTTAAAAATTAAATTTTCTATAAAACAAGATGTGATATTCTTCCCACCCTATTAAAATTCACCCTCGAAATTTATGAAGGTCCAAATAGATGTGCCTATTTTTCTTTCATATCTCTTTCCTGCTCCCATGTAAATTTGGGGCCTCTTATGGAATTCCATTATCTTAACTACTATTATTCGTTTTCTTCTCAACTTCTTAATCTGTCTATCTGTTATTCTTAACGGTTCCTCAGTAAATTGCAATTTCTCATTAGTGGTATTGTTGAAGATTCTTCTGTTAAGCATTTCCTTAAGTTAGAAACGCGAAACTTGTCATGAATACCACTCAGTTCACTTGGTAGATTTAATCGATAAGCAACATATCCAACTCTTGATGTTATCTCAAATGGCCCAATGTATCCTGGACTAAGTTTTTCTTTCTTGTCGAACCTAACCACACTTTCCATGGTGATACTTTTAAGAGCATTCCACATTTGGTCCACCAAATCCCCTCCATCAAATTACACTAAAAATTACTACTCCACATCTAAATCTTCTCTCTCCTAATTAAAATAATAATACTTTCTCATACTTTTATCATTATATTTTCTCTCTAGTCACTCACAATTCACTTACAAAATATTAAAATATTTATAGGGGTGAACAGTGTCCCCCCAAATATAAGGGTTAACAGTGTTTCCGCTAAATATTTTTCCTCTCCTTCACTCACAACCACTTATATCCACCCCCATATAATTTGAGAGAAACACTCACATACATTTGGTGGACCAAATGTGAATGCTCTAACATCACTTTATCCAGTGTTGTAGAACTCGTTAGGCGCTAGTCAGTCGGTGGGGTACTGACTAGGGGTTAATCGGGATTAATTAGGATTAATCGAGATTAATCGGATTGGATTTTTATATATATTTTTCCAAATTTATACATATATAATGCTAATTTTATACCTTATATGTATAAATTTAGAAGTTTAGGGGCCAAATATAAACTAGTGAATATGGAAGGGAGGTTAAATATTAAAATACCTAAACTTAAATAACCCCAATCACCTCCATCGTTCTTCATATCCCGTTTTTTCCTCCCCATTCCTTCTTTCATTGTAAGGAACCATCAGACGTAACTAGGGTTCATGGAGTTTCATAGATTTGGCTTTTAAAATTTTGAGGTGTTGGATCAGTGGCCTCTTTTATGAACACTTATGTGTTACAGATTTATATAAGAGTTAATGAGCAGCGGAATAATAAGTGTTCAAAGATTAAAAGATCACTTTTAAGAGGAGTTATTACTCCCCCTTGACTGAGCAGTTAATGAGAAACAATAAAACAGTTCAAGTATAAAGCAGTAAAGCAATTTATGTTTCTCAGATGTGAAATGGATTATAAGTTAAAAGCTTCGAAGGATTTCAATTGATTTCAAAGGAAATTACAAAATATCACATATCTAAAATAGATGAACAAACTCATCTATTTATAGACCAACATACTAAACTGTTGTCTGAAGTTATCTAAGATATTTAACAAAGATATTCGGCTTAAGATAAGGTTACAACAGTCTGTACATCGAAACTTGAAATCATGACTTTAACAAAACAATATAATAATAAAACTACTGAAGTCTTCAGTCGGTTAGAAGCTTCTGATGACAAAGTGCTGATGAGTGACAAACTGCTGATGAGTAGTTTGTCTTCAGTAGTTCTTCAGTGTAGTGTCTGGTTAGACTTCAGAACTTCTGATGAGTTACTCTTCAGAACTTTGTGAATTTGTTCTTCAGTACTTCTTGTTTCTTCTTCAGCAGTTCTTTCCATACTTAGGCAGAATATGATTTGGACTAAGGTTATCAAAAGGTGGTTTCTTCAATCCTCTTTGTCCCAACAATCTCCCCCTGGATTGATGAAGCCAAAACCTTATCCAATCTTTATTGTTGATTCTTTCTCTCTTCTAGTATCCTCCAGATTTCTGTTGTCATCCGGGTAGTAAGAGTACATCTTTGTTGCTCAGTGAGAGATCCCAATTCAGGTGTAAGATGTTGAATTGTGAGAAGGTCTTTGGAAGATAGAACACTCAACTCCTTTGAGTTCTTGTAGACCTTACTTGAACGATCTCTCCTGGTCACTAGTACTGAGTTGGAATCAGTAAATGACCATTTGATTATGTTTACCTTTAACCTGTCAAAGTCAGAGGCATAGGAAACCAAGCCTGTTTCCTGGGGTAAACCTGAGGATGATTGTGGAATGTCTTCGACTTCAGTGACTCTCAGGTGAGATTCTTGACTACCTTGAAGGTCAACAACACTTTGAATAGGCATGTTGGGCAAGTGATGTTCTGTTACAACTCTTGTATGTGACTTCTCTTGAATGGATTGTTGTAGCTGATAAGCATAGGTAGCTTTGTCTCTGAATTGTGTAAGCAAGGGTTTTTCTTCTACATCAAAGTCTCCATGTACTAACTGATTTCCTTCCAAGAGTACCATCTTGAAATCAGTCTTCACAATGGGTTCTCCCTCTGCTTTTCTTTTTGGGGCTGGCTTTCTCAATGCACCAGAAGATCTCCTTATGATTGAAGTTGGTTGGACTTCAGGAGTTTCAAATCTTTCTGGCTCTGCAGCTTTGCTGGCCTTGTACTTCTTGTAAGTCTCATATAATGTTTGTTCTTTCCACTTTGAGACTGAGGCCTTTGAACCATAGCAATTTGCCACCAGTTCATCTACAATCTCTGCTCTTTTAGCTTTCCTCTCTTTCTCTGTTGCTAACCTATCAGATAGCATTTGAGCTCTTCTTGTTAGTTCTTCAATAGAGAGTCTTTTTAGAGCCACTTGTTTTGATTTGGAGTTCTTGGTAATGAATGTGATCAGTTGTGCCCTTTTGTCTTCTTCTGCAACAGCTTCAAGTGCTCTTTCTTCAGCCTCAAGCTCATCAAGCTTTTCTTGATACTTGATCAGTTTTTCTTGAAAGTTCAGATCATCTCTAGTTTCCAGACTGTTCCATACTTTGTCTTCCTTAGCCTTCTTTGCAGCCTCTTTCAAACTCTTCTCCAACAATTCTTTTAACATGGCAATGGGAGTAGGGTTTAAAACAGTTGTGGAAGTTGTAGTTGGCATAGGAATGGAAGCAGGTTCTCTTTCAGGTGCCTTAGAAACTTCTGATGTTGGTTTGGAAGGTGAAACTGCTGATGGTTTGTCTGTCTTCACAACTACTGAAGGATTGTCTTCAGCAGTTTGATAAGTCTGATCAGCAGTTTCTTCTTGTGCCTTAGATGATGAGAACTCCTGAAATATTTCTTTTCCTGGTCTTTGGATTGGCTTTTCAGCTTCAGGATTTTCTCTGATAGTAACTTCAGGTTCTGGTTCCTTAATCTTCTCCCCCTTTTTGGCTTCATCCACTTCTGGAAGCCTTAGAGAGTGAGAAGTTGCAGCAGACAACCTTGCTAACTGATCTTGTGTTTGATCCATCTTCTTGTTCAGTTCAGCAAGTCTGGAATTTATCAACCCAAATTGGTTGTTGGCCTTCAACTCCCAAGCAGTTGTGAATGTTTTGAGTTGATCAGTTAAGATTTGTTTCATTGTCTGGAACAGGGGACCATCTGGGCTGCATAGCTGGTTCAAGTCTATGCTTGAAAGCCCAGAGAATTAGGTAGGTTGTTTTTGTGAAGGGTGTGTTTTTGGGTGATCTTCAGACTTCTCTGAAGATGCCACTTGTGGGGATTTTTGGGCTAAGTGGTCTTTAACCTGATCCTTAGTGACCAGCTTCTTGAGCTTGGAGACCTTAGATACAGGATCTTCAACATCAACCGTCAATTCAGTTTGTGGAATGTTTGATTCATCATCCAAACTAATGGAATCATCTGAATCCCTGATAGTGTCCTCAGAGAGGGCAGGATCAGTTGTATCATGAGCTAGCACCAAACTAGTTTTCTCATGAAACTCTTTTTCTTGGAACTGAGGTTTTCCTACTTGAGGCACTAGGCCTTCATCAGTAGTTGCCAAATTTGAGGTCTTAATTATGTTACTACTATCCTCAGGTTCACCACTGGGTGATAAATGAGTAGTAGCAGCCTCAAAAATACCAAGAGTTTCTAAGTTTGGGCTTATAAACTCTGGTCCATCCTCATCTCCCTGGTTTGGGCTAATAAGGTCCACATCCATGTCAAGTGAAGAAGGCATCTCCCCAATTTGATGTGTTGCTGAGGGAGTGAAATGTGTTGGATGGGATCCTTTTAGTCCTGAGAGAAGTTGGGCAATTTCAAAGGTTGTGTGGGAAGGTTCAGGTTTAGTAGTTGTAATGGGTATGTGTTCAGTAGTTTGTATGGGTTCAGGTTCAGGTTCAGCAGTTTCAAAGGATGGGTCAGTTGTTACAGCCTTCTTAAATCTTTTTCTTTTGAAAATGACTGTAACAGGTTTTCTTTTAGGAGGTGGAGAAGGTGTGTGCTGAGAGGATGTTTCAGCCACATCCTTATCAAGTGCAGATTGCACATCAGCAGTTTCAGGGATCTCCACTTCCTGAACTGTCTTTTTCAAGGGTTTGGTAGGTTTTTGTTTTTGCTGTTTTGGTCTTTTGGACTTCTTTTTGGGTTTGGAAGATGTGGGTTCCTTAGGGATTGGTTGTTCTTCCCCTTGGTCATCTTCTAGCACAAGTGCTGGTTTATTGTGCCTAGAGAATACTTGTGAAGTTAGTGGGTTTAAAGTTGTTGAGTCACCCACAAGTACTCCCTCTCCAAGTTCTTTGATTATGCATTGCATAACAAATCTTGGGTACAGTAAAAACTTCTTTTTATCATTATGATGGTGTAGAACCAACTCATTGAAAAACAGTTTAGATGCCTTAAAAGGAGTTTCATTTATTATAGAATGAAAGATTGGTTGAAAAGTAGAAGGCATCTGATCAATAGACCCAGTTTTTGGACTTAAGCACATAATTATATAATGAAATAGCATTTTATATTTTGGGTCAAAATATTTCTTATAAATTGTTGCTTGTGCTAAAGTACCTTGATAGCCACATTCTGTCATGGTCAGATGGATGTCAGAATTTGGGATATGCTCAAGAGCATTAGAATCCTTCAAACCAAGCCTTATGCTTAATGTTTCTGGTGATATGGCCATCAGTTTCCCTTGAATTGAAGATTTGAGGGAAATCACGTCATTATTAACTGTCACCGTCTCTGTATTAGCCCAGAACTCATTGAGAGTTTCTTCATGAATGGGTGGATCAATGGTGAAAGCTTCATAATATTGGGATTTCATGATGAGATCAATGATTTCATCATACTGGGACCAGGCTTCATCTTTCTCAAAGTAGCCTCGCTGATTATGTCCCTGTTTTAGAACGAGAGCCATGGTTGTTTGATCGAACAGTATTTTTAGGTTAGAGAGGGGGTTTTGGTTTTGATTTGAGAGAGAGAGAGAGAGGGAATTTTGCTTTTTGAATGGATAAGTGTTTGAAAAAGGTATTTATCAGAAGTTTTTAACCGACTAGATCAAACTTCTGATGAGTGAAAAGTCTGTTTTACCCTTTTTAATGAAACTGTTGATGAAGAAGGTTTCTTCATCAGTGGGTTTGGTCATCTCTTCAGCAGTTTCAACTGCCGATGAGAATGACTTTTAAAACACTTAAATAACTTCTGATTCTTATCAGTAGTTATTTCCATTTTGAAAATTTCCCATTTTTGATTTTCATCAGTAGTTTCTCTCAAAAATTGTTCTTCAGAGGTTTTGAGACAGATAAGTATGTAAGTGAAAATAAAATATGTGCAGAACTAAAAAGTGAAACACTTACAGACTTTCTTCCAAGTTTAACATCCCAAGCATGGATACTCAAACCCTGGAGGTTGACAGACATACACTTCTTCTTTTATTTTTCCGTACAAAAATGCACTTTTGACATCCATTTGATAAACTTTAATGTTGTTGGAAATTGCATAAGCTAAAAATAACCTGATAGCTTCAAGTCTTGCAACTGGTGCAAAGGTTTCATCATAATCAATTCCATCCTCTTATGAATAACCTTGTACCACCAATCTTGCTTTGTTCTTGATGATCATACCAGCCTCATCTGATTTGTTTCTGAAGACCCATCTTGTTCCAATTGGTTGCTTGTCTTGAGGTAAGGGACAGATTTCCCAAACCTGTTGTTTCTTAAATTGAAGCAATACTTCTTGCATTGCTTGCACCCAATTGTTGTCTTTGAGGGCTTCTTGATATTTCTTTGGTTCCAACTGAGAAATGAATGCTGAGAAGAAGCAAAAGTTGGAAAGCTGGTTTCTAGTGAGTACCCCTGAGGCAATATCACCCATGATTTGATCCAATGGATGATCCTTGTGTTCAATCAGTTGTTGTAGACCTGTACTAGACCACTGAGATTGATAATATCTGGTTCAGCTGTTGTTTGAGTTTCAGGAGTTTTAGGTTCAGCTGAATCAGTACTTTCAAAATGTTCATCAGTAGCTCCTGAAGTTGAAGCAATTGAAACTTCTGAAGGTTTAATAGTTGATCTTCTGACTGTGTTTGGAGTCCATGGTGCAGGACTATCATCTTCAAATCCTTGAAAACCATTTTGAGGAGGTTTGGATGATTCAACAATCTTTTCAGGTCCGAAATGAAAGTTATCAAGATCAAATAATTCAGCAGGATTTGCTGGAATAAGAGTGTGTTTTGATTCATTGAACTTGACATTCAGTGTTTCTTCCACTATCTTGGTTCTTGAATTAAAAACTTTGTAAGCTTTTCTTAAAGGAGAATAACCAAGAAAATAACCTGTATCAACTTTTGCAACAAATTTTGAGATAGAGTCTTTGATGTTGAGGATAAAACATTGACACCCAAAAGCCCTGAAGAAGGAGATAAGGGGCTTTATGCCATGAAGAATTTCATATGCAGTCTTGGTATGTCTCTTGTTGATAAGAACTCTATTCTGAACATAACAAGCTGTGTTGACTGCTTCAGCCCAAAAATACAAAGGTAGGCTTGAATCAGCTAACATTGTTCTAGCTGCTTCTATTAAGGTTCTGTTCTTTCTTTCTACCACACCATTTTGTTCAGGAGTTCTGGGAATGCTGAACTGTCTAACAATCCCTTTAGACAGACAGAATTCATCCAGAGTTTTGTTCCTGAACTCTATCCCATTGTCACTCCTGATGACTTTGACAGAAAGAGAATATTGCTTCTCAACTTGTAGAATGAAGAACTTGATGATTTCAGCTGCCTCATCCTTGGAATATAAGAAGAAGACCCATGTGAATCTTGAGTAGTCATCAATGATGACCAAGCAGTACTTCTTCTTACCAAGGCTCATAATCTTGACTGGTCCAAATAAGTCCATATGGAGTAGTTGAAGACATGCAGTTGTTTTAGATTCTTCAATAGACTTATAGGAGGACTTATGTTGTTTACCTTTAAGACAAGAAACACAGTGTTCTTTGCACTGATATTCCTTCAAAGGTAGACCCCTGACCAAGCCCATTTTAGTGACTTTATTGATGGTTTTAAAGTTCACATGGCCAAGTCTCCTGTGCCAGAGATCATTTTCTGAAGTTGATGCCTTTGAGAAGAAACAGGCAGTCTTGTTCAATACTTTGTCTTTTTCAATGTCCACTGCATAGACATTGCCACACCTTTTGGCAATCAGCAAAGTATGATCTTCAATAATCTTCTCTATCAACTTCTGGCCTTCTGGTGATATGATCTTGCATGCTGTCTTGGTGAAAAAGGAAGAATATCCTTTGTCACACATTTGTGAGACACTCAGCAAGTTGTACTCAAGGTTTTCAACCAAATTGACCTTGTCAAACTGCATTTTGCCTGAGGATACATTGCCATATCCTAGCACATATCCCTTGGCATTGTTCCCAAAGGACACAGATCATTCTCTTTGACTGATAAAATTGTTTATCAGGTATCTGCATCCAGTCATGTGCATTGAGCCTCCACTATCAACATACCATATGCTATTCAAACCTCTGGAGACCCTCTGCACAAGATAGCAAATTAGTTAGTTTTGGCAACCCAAGCCAGTTTGGCTTTGGGTTTGCTCTTGAGAACAGGTGCAGCTTGTTGTGGACCAATTTTAGAAATCCATGTCTTTTTGGCAATGGATTTGTCATTAAGAGCAATGGTGGGTTCTTTTTGGTGTCCACCATCAACTTTGGTCATCAGAAGTTTAACCAGGTTTATCAAATCTTTAACTTCAGTAGTTTGTGAAACTACTGATGAGTTAGGTGTAACTTCTGAAGATGAACTTTGAGAAGATGACTTTTGTTGAGATAAAAGCTTCTTCTTAGAAAGGTTTTTGTTTGATTGTTGTTTGTTGGGAAAGAAAGTATTTTCAAAATTTTGTTTTATCTGTTTTCCCACAATCAGTTGTTGTCTTTGTTTGTTTAACTGATTTACCTTTCTATATCTACAAAGTTCAGTTATGTAGTTAAACAGACCACATATTTCACATGCTTTTGCCTTCTCTTTCTTTTTAGATAAGTCAAGAGAGTTGGAAGGCAATTTACTGACAATATCAGCATTTTGAAATAGGTCATCAGCAGTTTTCATGATCTCAACTCCTGATGTAGTTGAAACTGCTGATGGCTTATTGTCAGTAGTTTTAACTTCTGCAGTACTTTCCTTTTTGAGAAAGTTCTGATGGTAGGATGTGCATTCCTCCATGTCAGAAGTTTGAATCAATTTCATCCCATCATTATCAGTTTTGTGGGTGAAATCTGTTGGTGATTCAGTGTGGGTATACCCAATGCCAAACTTAACATTTGCTGCAGTTTGTTTGTTAAGCAGCATTTGGTACCCTTTACAAGACTCAACCCATTTTTCACAATCAACCTTGGTGTCAGCAAGCTGTTGTCTGACTTTTCCTAGGTTGTCTATCATTGTTTTAATCTGTGCTTGGGTTTCAATGGATTTATCAGTCAATTTAGAAATTTCTTTATTTTTCAAAGCAATTTTTCTTTCTAAATCACACTTCATTTGAGTATATTTTCTCTCCATATCATTGGACTTGCCTTGTAAATGCACATTTGTTTCTCTTATTAAAACAAAAGATTCTTTGCAAGATTTAGAGCAAAGCTTTAAAAGAGACTGCTGTGATACCTGAGTGAGTGCAGAATTTGAAGAATATCCTTCAAAAGCCATTAAGGCAAAGTTCTTTCTGCCATTATCAGGTTCTCTCCAGTTGACATCATAGACCTTATTGTCTGCATCCTGACTGCATTCTGATGTGTCATAAGGAAGACTGCTCCAGTCAACATACCCTAATGTAAATAAGCTTTGTTGCTGAGGGGGTTGTTGAGTTTGTGCAGGTTGTTGAGCAGTTGGAAAAGGAGGCATCAGCTGCTGTTGTTGCTGAGCAGGCATCTGGACATATTGTACTTGTGGCACATATTGAACTTGTGGAGCTTGTGCCTGTACAAAATGAGCACTCCCTTGAGTTCCATTATTCCTATTATAAGAGGGGTTAAATTGATTTCCAGACATGGGTTGGTTGTAGCTAGAGCTTCTACACTCTCTAGCAAAGTGTCCCAACTTTTGACACTTGTGACATCTAAGTTTAGATTTGTCAAAACCAACTTTTGTTGAATTGTTAAGTCCTGGAAATTTCCTTCCTGACCTTTTGTAAAATTTGTTAGTTTTTAAGCTTAACAAGGCCAGTTGGTGTAATATCTCCATTTCTTCCAAGTCATCACTGCTAAAATATTTTAAATCATCCATGATGAAACACATGTTGTCAGCAGTTTGACTCAGTTCTTCATTGTCATAAGCTGGGAAAGATCCATCTGATGAGATCCCAGCTAGGGCTGCAAATGAACTGAACTTTCAGCGAACAGTTCATGAACCGTTCGGCGGGAAGTTCGTTTGTGTTCGTTCGTTTAATAAATGAACGAACACGAACAAAAAATTTCGTTCGTTTAGTTAACGAACGAACATGAACAATGGTCGCGTTCGTTCGTTTATGTTCGTGAATGTTCGGTAACGCGTTCGTTTGTGTTCGTTTATGTTCATTTATGTTCGTTTGTTTAATAGGGGTTTTAATTTTTATAACCTTCTTATATTCTTATATATATATATATATATATATATATATATATATAGGGGAGGGTTATCTTGAGAACGCTAAATATCGCGAGAACCGTGAGAACAAATGAGAAAACCAATCAAAATCATTTTTTTTCAATACAAACCTAATTATAATCAAAATACAACATTAAACAAAGAATTTTCTTTCCAAATAATTCATCTTTTCTAGCAAAAACACTTTAAATTAACATTTTACACATGTACAAACAGTAAATTTACACATGTGTAAAAACAATTTATTTCCGTATACGTTTAAATGTTTACGCGTAAATTGTGTTTTTTGGATTGTATTTTAGTAATAAAGATAAGTGTAGAAAGAAAATTTTGATTTGAATGGTTTTAGATGGCGTTCTCACGGTTCGCACGAAATATAGGTGTTCTTAAATTAACTTTCCCCTATATATATATATTTTAGGGTGAGGTTAGGATACAAAAGAGGTGTTTTGTAAGAAGGGTGAGAAGGAAAAATAGCCATTGGATCAAAGTGTTGGAGGGTTTAGATGAAAGGAGTGGCAATTTTGTAATATGTGTTATAATATTATTAGATAAATTAAGGATGTAGGGGCAATAAGGTAAAATTACACATATCAATTAATAGTACTTGCTATTATCACGTTTAAGTTTAATGTGATTGTTTTGTTATGTGTTTTTTAATGTGATTTTTTAATGTTAAAAACACCCCGATGTGTTTTTACCAAAAAAGAGATGAGTTTTTTTGTATCTTTAAACTTTAAAAATTGTTTTTTTTTTCAAAGGTGTTTTGTGTTTTTTTATAACCCTTCAAACAGAATGTGATTTTTTCATGTTAAAGCACACCCAGATGTGTTTTTACAAAAAACAGATGAGTTTTTTTTTTTTTTTTGTATCTTTAAACATTAAAAATTAGTTTTTTTCAAAGGTGTTTTTGTGTTTTTTTATAACTGTTCATACAAATTGTGTTTTGTATCTTTAAACATACTGATGTGTTTTACAAATAGGAACATGGTTTTATGTTTACAAATATGTAAAAATGCAGGCGTGTATGCTTTAATACAAAAGAATATGTTCTCTCGTTTAATACAAAAAAAAAAGCACACATCTGTTAAGCACTAAATAAACATTATAGAATTTAGATAACAAAAATGATTTCGAAAATTGCATACAGAATCTAGATAACAAAGAGATGCGAATTAAAGAATAAACATATGTGTATTTTCGGATAATATTTTGAAATTTTTTTTTCCTATAATCACTCCATTATTAAACAAAATAATATACACCGATTCGGTAAAACAAAAACAAAATTATCGAAAATTTTAAAATCAATCCCTAAAATCACTCCTTAATTAAAAAAGGATTTAAATTTAATAAGTTTATTATATGTGTATAATTACCTTTGTATCCTTTACCTTAGGGCCACTTGTCATTATGAGAGTCTTTCTTACCCTTCTCACAATATTAACCTTTTGTATGGGAACCCTTATCATATATTTTACTCAAATAAAAAAGTAATTCTTGTGAGGTATATATATCACTACTATATGATCAGATTATTAAGCCTACTTTTATTTCCAAGTTCCATCGCCGTCACCATTCACCTCCGACACCGTTCACCTCCGACACCGTCAAAATCCGAAGCCTCTGCCATCCACCTCCGAAGCCAATCGCCATGTAAGTTTGATTTCATATGCTTTTATTTGGTGCGATTTTATTTCGTTTGTGTTCGTGTGCGTTCATGAACAAAATTAACAAACGAACACAAACGAACACGAACACGAGTGTTTTCTTAACAAACGAACACGGACAAAAAATCTCGTTCGGTAAGTGTTCGTGAACTGTTCGTGAACACATATTTCCCTTAACAAACGAACACGAACAAGGCTCTGTTCGTGTTCGTTCGGTTCGTTTGCAGCCCTAATCCCAGCTGTTATGTCAATGTGGTCAAAAGAACCAAAATTATTAGAACAGGATGGTGAGTCATGTCCTAATAAGGCTGTGCTACCTGGAGTATAGTCATCAGCAGTTTTACCAGATTCTTGTAACTTTTTCTTTTGATTGATTTCTCTTTCAAAAGTTAGTAATTTTCCATGTAACCTTGTTAGGTTCAGGGTGTTAAAATCTGGACTTGTTCTGAGGACTATAGAATAAGTTTCCCATTTTGAAGGTAAAGACCTTAAAAATCTATGTAACATAGACTCATTTGAATAGGTCTGATTATTAATTTTTAACTCAGAGATGAGTGAAGAAAATCTTTCAAATTGTTGTGTTAAATTTTCACCCTCTATGTGAGTAAAAGTTTCATATTGTTGAGCCAGGATTTCTCTGATGTTGGCTATCACCTCAGCAGTTCCTGCAAACTGCTCTTTTAGGCAATCCCACAGCTCTTTGGCACTTTCACAATGTAAAAGCCCAGTATATATTTCGTTTGGGAGAGCCATAGCCAACATAGAAAAAGCTTTTGCATCTAGCTCAAACTTTTGGAAATCTTCTTCAGTGTAGTCTTTTGGATCTTTTGGTCTCTCAGTTTTTCCCTCTGGATCAGTAATAACTGGTTTGTGAGGTCCAAAAACTACATACCTCCAGCAACCAGTATTTGTTTGAGAAATAGTGTGTGCCAACCTTTTAGACCATATGTTATATTCATTTCTGACTAACATAGGAGGCTTGTTGGCAGATCCAGTATTATAAGGGTCCATTTTTAAGAAGTTTGGATTTGTCAAAGCTTCTTTAAAGTGATGGATGAAAAAAGTGAGTCTTTTAATCCTTTATTGGATATCAATAAGAGCCTGTGTCTGATTCTCAATTTGTTAGATTGATATTTGATCAGATTAACCAGAGCTCTGATACCAATTGTTGGATCAGTGGCCTCTTTTATGAACACTTATGTGTTACAGATTTATATAAGAGTTAATGAGCAGCGGAATAATAAGTGTTCAAAGATTAAAAGATCACTTTTAAGAGGAGTTATTACTCCCCCTTGATTGAGCAGTTAATGAGAAACAATAAAACAGTTCAAGTATAAAGCAGTAAAGCAATTTATGTTTCTCAGATGTGAAATGGATTATAAGTTAAAAGCTTCGAAGGATTTCAATTGATTTCAAAGGAAATTACAAAATATCACATATCTAAAATAGATGAACAAACTCATCTATTTATAGACCAACATACTAAACTGTTGTCTGAAGTTATCTAAGATATTTAACAAAGATATTCGGCTTAAGATAAGGTTACAACAGTCTGTACATCGAAACTTGAAATCAAGACTTTAACAAAACAATATAATAATAAAACTACTGAAGTCTTCAGTCGGTTAGAAGCTTCTGATAACAAAGTGCTGATGAGTGACAAACTGCTAATGAGTAGTTTGTCTTCAGTAGTTCTTCAGTGTAGTGTCTGGTTAGACTTCAGAACTTTTGATGAGTTACTCTTCAGAACTTTGTGAATTTGTTCTTCAGTACTTCTTGTTTCTTCTTCAGCAGTTCTTTCCATACTTAGGCAGAATATGATTTGGACTAAGGTTATCAAAAGGTGGTTTCTTCAATCCTCTTTATCCCAACATGAGGTAAGAACTTGTTTATTTGATCGATTTGCTCTAGCTTTGACCCGTTTGAATTCGGTTTTTACCTAATTTTATGTTTTTTAGGTCCGACTAGGACCAATTTTGTCTGACTAATCGGTGATTAATCGTGCACTGATTATTTGAGTAATTAGCCCAAAATTAATCAGTAAAGTGAGGACTAGCAATTAATCACCGATTAATCGGGATTTTTACAACCTTGACTTTATCACCAACTTGGACTTCCAATGGCTTTCTTTTTTGTCACCATAACTTTTCTGTTTATTACGTGCTGCTATTAATATTTCCATGATTTGCAAGATCTTGTCCGTCGTTTCTTACGCAATCTCCAGTCTTGACAATTAACTTTATCCTATTTTCAACCAACACACTCGAGTTCTTACATTTTGTACACTTTGTGTTATGGGAAGAGATAACGTACAAAACGTCTTAACGTAAGAAGCGTAAGAAGCTTTCTGAGCCATTGGATTTAGGCGGTAGCAATTTCGTAATTAACAAACCTAATCATACTTCAGTTAAGATAACCAGGGGTAAATTAGGGAAAACGCGTTTTAATTTTCAGAAATCGTAACAGCAGAGATTAAAACAATCGATCGAAACGTAAAATCAAACAAAAATTTTTCAACGATTAAACATTATTTCAAACCGATTAAATGTTCAGAATCATCACAAAATCAAAAAACATTGAATTGAATTAACGACAGATCATATTTGCAGAAAATTCAAAAAACAGAGCATTACAATAGAATTTTTAAAATCAGATTAATCCTATTCAAAAAACACAATCAACGCATATAATATTCATATAAACATACGATTTTAATAAATATAATTAGAATTAAAGAAAAAAATGGATTTGAAAAAGTTTCAGATTAAGAACAATCAAAATCTGTATGTTTAAACGCACCTTATAATTTTATTATATTATAAGGTGCGTTAAAAAAGACAGTAAGCAGTTATCAAACACAGAAAACAGACGCACTCGCTGAATGTTTGGACGCACTCCCGTAAATTCAGATGCACTCACTATAATGTTGGGACGCACTTATATTTTTTTTTCATATAATAGATCAAACAAATCTTCAACGAGCATAACAAATCTTCAACTCTTCAATTGAATCACATGAATCCAAATAAAGCCATAAACACATAAACAAAACAAAAACATACCAGACATGCAAGCTTTGAGGCAACCACCTGTGCATTAGCAAATTTTGGGTTCATTCATAACATCCACCTGTGCATTAGCAACCTGTTAGAGATGATGTCACTTAAGATGATCATCACTAGACCCTCCTTCCCCAACAATATTAATAACCTTCGTCTGCTTCCTCTTCTGAGCCAACTTCGGCACCTTAATCTTCAACACCCCATCTTCAAGATGCGCCATAATATTATCAAATTTGTTGGGTCAATAATGAATTTGGACGCACTACCAAAATTTATATAATAAATTTGGACGCACTACTAAAGTTTACATAATGAATTTAGACGCACCAATGAATTTTATATAATGAATTTGGACGCACTTTACATAATGAATCTTACATGAGGTAGCAGACGCCCTCTGTTTTTAGGCGTGTGACATCCTTCTTCAATTTCTGGTTCGGGTAAGAAATCAGTTGGTGTAAAGGAGCGTGGTGGATTAATATTCCAAGACAATGAGATTGTGGAACTGATTGAAAGCAGATCTTGATGTAATTGTAAATCGGTGGACATGATGGTGCGGTGGTGGTGGATAAGTTTCTAGAGAGAGAGAGAGATGTGGACAAGAAATGGAGGGTGGTGGCTTTGGTGTGTTCTGTTTATATGTAATAATATTATTGTTAGTATTAATATTAATAATAAGGTTGGGTTTTCTGGACGCACTAATTACATAATGAATTTTCTTTGGATGCACGTGATACAGAAACAAAAGTGTTGGACGCACTAATTAAAAAGATGGAATCATTTTTGAACGCACTCTCTCACTTTTTCTTCAGTACCATGCTCTGCATTTTATAAAAAAACAGAGCATGTTTCAAGTTATGGGTTTTCAAAAATCAAAGCATTCATTTACGTTTATACATACCATCTTCTTCATTTACATTCAGTACCCATGCTCTGTTTTTTTATTTCTGGAATGTTTTTTTTTTGGCATTGTTCTACATTTACGTTTAGTTTTTTGATTTGTTTGTTCTTCGAATAATGTGTTTGATCGACTGATGTTGTATAATTCGAATTTGAAATCGTTCACGTATGTTGTGAAATCGTTTACGAAAAAAGAACGTGACTGTAAGTTGACAGGTGGCATAATATAGTGGCTTCTTACGTTAATAAACTTTATACCGTATAATTTCTCTTGTGCTATAACTATTGTTATTGTTATAAGAAAATTCTAGTCGTTAAAATGTAAAAAATCCCCAAATACAATATGAGGGATTGAGTAAATCCTTTTATTATCACAACAAAAATCATACATGACCAACTAATAATCTATACATCTAATAAAACAAAGTCTATGAGGACACTTGGCACTCCCATATTGCACCTCAATTTCTCTCTTTTCCCATATTGTGCCATGTGTCCTCTTCTTATAATTTATAAAAAAATTTCTTTTTTAAAAATTCAAAATTGAGTAATAATACATAAATATGGTAAAAATTATCACTTAATAGTTTCCTAATCTAATTAACCTACTCAATCAATTACCCTAAATCATAATACACGTTTCTTTCTCTTCATTCTCTCTCATCTCTACTCTCCCATCCCTGCGATCGTATTACACCCTCCAAGCGCCGATCATTCATCTTCTTCGTCTCTCTCCTTCAAGGTAACGATTGTTTCTTGCTTTTTCATACGATTCCTGTTATATATTGTTGTTTCGTTATAATTATTTTCAGATTTTTCCGATTGTTGATGTTTCTTCATGTCATGTTTCTTTGTCTCTGTTCGTCGCCTGTTAAGATTGTCAAATCCTGTTATGTATTGTTTAATGCTATTTGATTCTAATATTAACCTTTTTTTTGGATTGTTGATTGGTTTTTAATAATTTTTCAGATTTGGGCGTTTAGGTTTCATCTTTCTTATTTGACTACGAATATGATATTGTTACTTTAAGTTTCAGTGTTTAGGTATTGTGTTTTGTTTTCAATGTTTAGGTATTATGTTTGTGGTTGTCAATTTTGAGATTTTAATAATTTCCAGAATTGTGCTATGATGTTTCATGTTTTCTCATTTACTTCAAAGTTTAGGTGTTGTTTGTTGTTCTTAATGGTAAGTATTGCTATTATGGTTCATGCCCTGTTATGTATTGTTTTTTGATTCTAATTCATGATGGAATCATTCCTCAGTTGATGTTTGTTTTCGGGTGAGGTTGAATGTTCATATGTTCTTCGAGGTGTTCTTGAGGATCATAATATTAGATGAAATGTAAAAGAATGTTGGATAGTTTTTAGTGATTAACCCGCTTAGGAAAGCTATTCGGGTACGGGCTCTGTTTGTTGATTCGGGTCTCATTTATTAGCATTTTATTCGTTTCCTAAGTTGGTGACTTAAAGTTTGGAAGGATAAGTATAATAATTAATTGTTATAAATGGTGGTTTGAAAAGTCTTGGCTGTTAAAAGGAAGGGTCGATTTTTTTGGTAAGAGATTGATTGATTGTATTATAGGAAAGTTAATAGCACAATTAGTTGTACACTTTCCATATAGTCATAGTCAAATGTATTAACTGCATAGTCAAATGTATTAACTATAATTGTTAGAATTATGGATCTTGGTTTGGAAAGTTGTTGAATGGAATTGATGGTGAAATTGGTTTGTAAAGTTATTGCACTAATTTTAATACATTTTTAAAATTTTGATTTGTTTTTTAATACTTTTTTATGGCGGTTGCAGGTGTATAATGATTGTGTTGCACCAGTGAGCAACGGTGGAGGCTGTCTTGTGGGTATCGATCATGGTCGTACTCATGACAACTAGGTAGTTTATTACAACTTGGAGCAGCTATAGACCTCAAAAGAATCAACTAATGAACAGAGTCAAAGTCAAACTCAGGTAAATATAAGTGCGATAATAATTAGCTTTTATGATATGGTTACATTTTTCTATAATCATTAACACTAACGAATTTATATGTTCATCAGGACTTAGGTAAAGCTTTCGTGAAGGTATGCCGCAATGAATTTTCCTGATGTTAGCAATATAGAGTTTATATGATTATCAGGTTTCACTTTATATAATTTTTGCTTTACATTTGAGTGACTTTTATCTTAAGTGAGAATTTTATTTTGAACAGATAAATATTGCCCCAAGAGCTGGTAGGGAATTGGGTTATGTGAGGATGAAAATGGACCAGATCAAATTTAAGGAAGGGTTGCTGAGGTGCAGAATCTTTTTTTCTTTTTTCTTTTTTTTTCTAAATTTTCTGTACATTATATTTGTTTAATATCACTTACCTTCTTTTCCTATGATTTCATACAGTCGACAGTCGATTTTAGATCACATTACTGTTCAACTTGCGCCACGGGCAGCTGATGAGATGTGGAACGGTGAGGGTCAGGTGAGTGGATATTTCAGTTCTTTATAGAGTTTGTATATTGTAGAAAAAGTATACACTTTAAGAATCTTCTATAATGATATAACTTTTTTTAATACTCCTGACCCAAATTAATGCAAATTGAAAGTTGATAATTATTTTCGGAAAAACTAAAATTGAAATGTGGAAAATATTTTTGGGACGGACTGACAGAGGGAGTACGGTTTGGACAGTGATTATGAGCACATGATTCTAATTATTTAGTTTGGATATATCTGAAGGTATGGGGGAACCATTACAAATCAGATAAGGCGGCTTGGTGCTTCTTGTGATTGGACCAGAGAGCATTTGACACTTGATGAGCAGGTAAGTGGTAAGATAGTTTTTGAATCATATAGTCACCTCCAATAATTTGATAACTATTTTCAAATGTATAATGATACATAAATGTTTACATTTTATTCTTTTTCTTACATCTTGAAATAATGTAGACTCTGTTCATCTGTTGTTAATAGTGCTACTGTTAAACGACTTATTGAACTCTACGTGTTTGCAGAGCAACATTACTTCAATCATCTGACATTTCATGACTTATGTATTTTTTTTTTGTTGCTGAAGCTATTATCGAGGCATTTCAAATGTTAAGATATTGATCCAATTTACATTGTAAGTCAACTTAAGATCCTTCATCAGGATATCAAGTCTGCAAATATACTTTGGTGTCGTGAGAAAACGTTGCAAGTCATTTGCAGGTTTGTTTCGACTCAAAACTGATAAGAACAATTGGAAAACTTTTAAGGTATTTTGAATATAACAAGTGCGACTTTTGAATATGCAGAAATTCAGATTATACTTGAAGCGATTAAGCGGTATGTGACAGTCAGCAGGTACGGAAACAAACAATTAGTTGTATAATTGTGTATTGAAGCCAAAATAAAGTGAGCGTGTGTGTGTTTGCTGTGGGAGCCCATGAACAGAGGGAGCAATCTGGTAATGTGTTGAAGCGAAAAACATCCCTAAAGTAAGGAGGATCTGTTGGTAAGTAATTCTAGACATTCAAATTAAAGAAATTGGTGTAAAAGTGGGTATTTGTTGGATGATATTGCAATCCATAATTCCTTCTTAAATATAAAAACTTTTGATGATGCAGTGTGAAACTTTCAGACATGCTTTAGTTCATCAAATAAGTAAAATGGTGTTTAAACTGTTTAGTTTTTTATTTAAAAGTCACAATCATTAAAAAGGGGAATTGGATTTTAATAACCCAAACTATTCGAAATTGGCCACTGGAACCCTCAACTAAAAAATTGGCCATATATAACCTGAACTATTGACTTATTGGAATCTAGCACCCAACTAACTGACGCCGTTAGTTGGGTTACTGACGTGGCACAAGTTGCTGACGTGGCATGCTGACGTGGAACAAGTTGCTGACGTGGCACACTGACATGTGCACACGTGGATTGACACGTCAGCATGCCACGTCAGCAAATCTTGCCATGTCAGCATGCCACGTCAGCAAATCTTGCCATGTCAGCATGCCACGTCAGCAAATCTTGCCATGTCAGCGAACCCACTAACGGTGTTAGTGATTTAACCGTTAGTGGGTGTTAGATTCCAATAAGTCAATAGTTCAGGTTATATATGGCCAATTTCAAATAGTTCAGGTTATTAAAATCCAATTCCCCTTTTTATTAGGTACTGGACTCTTAATCAACAACTTGCGTCCTTTGGTTTCTAATCTATAATTAGTCTTTTAATTTGTTTCTAATAAGTATATTGTGGATCAGATGATCTACAAGTGATATCACTAAATTTTAACAATATCATAGAATTTCATATCTTTTTTGGTTATTGTAGGTGTTATGGTCTTCTTCGGCAATAGATAAAGGAGTGTTTGCTTATTGTCGATTTGTGTCTTGATACAACAATGAGTTGTTTTTTAGTGTTTTTGGAACTACTTATCAAATTATTTATGAGCAAAATATATTTTCAATCAAACAACATTTTACATCTTTGCATGTTTTTATAGATGATATCAACATATATGGCCTAGAGGAGAAACCAAAAGGAAAAAAAGTTATGGGAATACTTAACAAATAGAAGCTCACAAGTAATTTTAATGCGCTTAAAGTTTAGTTAATCTTAGACTTTATCAACATGTGCTCTTAATATAAATGTGTGTTGTTTTGATAATAAATGTCTGTATTTATAGGTAAACTGAAAGAGATGAATGTCAAAAAGGAGAAAGCGCAAGTGAAACCACTTGGCGAAAGAGATGAATGTGGTGTATAAGGAAATTTTCAGCGATATTTGAATAAAATGTGTATTTGTTGCTTTTAAATTTTAATAAAGTTTTTCTACTGTATTTTTCTTATACGTTATACTTTTCCAAATAATCATACATTGTTAAACTGCATGTCAACGCGGGCAAATATCTGCTATATCAAAATCACACTTGAAATCCAACTCATCTCTTCTCCAACAACAATCACACTTGTTACTCAGATCGATCTCTCTTACGCTATATGTTCTAGAGAGAGAGAGAGAGAATGTTGAAATTCCTGAAAGACGTGGTTGCCGGATCTGTTGCCGGCGTAAAAGATCTTCCTTATACCATCGGCGAACCTTATTCTTCCGCTTGGGGCTCCTGGACTCACTCTCGTGGCACCTCTAAGGTTTATTATTATTATTATTATCATATGCACCTGTAACTGTATCTGTATCTATCTATATAACTCTATCATCCGTTTAATCTGTTTTATTGTGTGATGAACTGTTACACATTTCGGTTTTTTTAGTATGATTGATGGACTGAAGGTTGTTAGGGTTAATGAATTATGTTGATTTAGTGTTTTGTTTTCTTATTTTGGATTATATAGCAATTAAGTGTTTATGTTAGTGTGAGAGTTTATGTTGTAGTGGTGTATAAAAGTTGCTTGAGAAAGAAGTTGATGTAGTAGGATTAAGGTGCTGTTTGCGAATGTCTGAACTCTGAACTGAACATATGCATCTGTGACTGTGAGTGTATTATGTATGTGTGTTTATCATCCGTTTAATCTTTTGAATTGTGTGATGAGATGTTTGAACAGCGTTTGACATTGTTTCGCAGTTTTGATATCAGATAATTTAAGCAAACTGTTTATTTAGTAGGACGGGTTAGCGAATCATTGTGATTTGTTGATTTGATAGATGATCTAGGTTTTGCTCTATCTACTTGGATTATATAGCAATCAGTTGTTCATGTTTGCGTGAGAATCTATGGCATAATGTTGTTTACACGTAGCTTGAGATAGAAGTTAATATTGTAGGAGTAAGGTGCTGTTATGACTTACAAATGTCTGAACGGAACATATGCACCTGTAAGTGTATGTATATGCATTTTTTATCAGTTTAATCTGTTGAATTGTGTGATGAAATGCCTTAACGGAGTTTAGCATGTTTCGCGGTTTCGATTTTGAATAGTTTAAGCGAGATGTTAACCTAGTAGGTGTAGGATTGAGAGACTGAAGCTCGTAAGGGTTAGCGAATCATCGTAATTCAGTGTATTGTTTCGTTAATTTGGCTGATGATCTAAGCTGTGTTCTCCCTAGTTGGACTATATAGCTATCAAATGTTCTAATGTTGTTTACAAGTTTCTTGAGAAAGAGCTTAATATAGTAGGATCAAGGTGGTGTTACAAATTTGGTTTACCTTTTGCCCAGAAGTATAGGATTTTTATCTGATTGGAGTGGGATTCTATGTTTATAGAAGTGTGAGACTTTGAACTTTGTTAGGGGTTTGGTATTGGGACAATTGAATAGTTGGAAAGTGCGTTCATGAGCAATTGTAACTGTCATCTTGTTTTTGCAGGTGGATGGATCTTCTGTATCAATATTTTCAATCACGGGAAGTAATGCTGGTGACGGACGTTTAGCTGCCGCGCGCAATGGTGTCAAACGGCTTCGAACAGTGAGTTACTCGTCTTGATCTAAATTAATGGGATTTTCATGACTATTCATCCGAACATGAAATTTATTGATATGTGGTCCTTTCCATTAGTTCCATGCTGACTGAACAATTCGTCTATTGGCTATTCTTAGTTGTATGTCAGTTACTGATTACTAATATTTCTTTGGTGTTAGTAATTGGAAAAAGTTCTTTTCATTTTTGAAAGAAATGATCTAGGTAGTGGGTAGTTCTATCGCCTGTGCATGCCTCTTTTTTTTTTTTTTTTTTTTTTTTTTTCAAATTTCTGTTTATTTATATACATGTAAGAACCCAGCTTATGGAGAACATTTGGTGAGCTTCTTGAAATAATGTATTTGTTACAAGTGAAATAAGTCTATAACTGTTGATTTCAGGTCAGACATCCAAACATTTTATCGTTTCTTCATAGTACTGAGGCTGAAGTAATTGATGGATCCTCTACAAAGCTCACTATATATATTGTCACCGAACCTGTTATGCCACTCGCAGAAAAAATCAAGGAATTAGGATTGCAAGGTACACAAAGGTACATAGGCTCGTTTATTAGCTGATCTTATTTCCCTTCTTTATTAGTCAGTGGGTCAGCTGATTCTTAAGGGGTCTCTTATTTAACCTGTCTCTACTAGGTTTGAGATAATAGGCATGCTATCTTTTGCCTTTACACGTGTACTTATTGGTTCATTTTGGAACTTCAAATTCTTTATGCTGTTCTCAGGAAAATGTCCATATTTTTGTGTGATATCATATTACATGTTATATAAAAGTTTTTCTTCTTGCAACCAATCCGTTAGTGTTATACATGGATAGTTGAATTAGGCTTCACTTTAGTGACTAGTGTAAACATGACCAACCGAAATATGTCTATAGTTGGTGCATGCTATGAAGACATCTCCTTTTGTGTGAAAAACTGAAAATGATATGTGTTTACATGTGTTTTACACTTTTACATTGTAATTTCACCGTTAATCTCTTTGGTAAGAGAGTAAGAGACTGAGACATGGCATGCCTGATTTTAGATTTGGGGAGCTTTTGAAGGGATAAGGTTAGTGGAGCTTTAGAATGACTTGCATTGATGCAATTACACAAGAACAGGGTGTAGGCATTCTAATTAGGCACATTCTGTTCTGCACATACTATACTAACACATATACTAAGTAAACAGATAGGCATATAGGGCTAGAGCTGTCAACTAGTGGGTAATGATGATCTACCTCAGTACCTCTTCAGCAATTATGTCTTCGATCGATAAAACTCAGTTTTCTCCTTGCATAAATTATATTTGCTTCACGTATCTCTGGTATATGTTATTGTTGCACGTTATGTAATTCTTCAAATCATCTGTCAACCCTTAATGCTTTCTGACATCAGAGACGAATATTATGCCTGGGGCCTGCACCGGATAGCAAAAGCTGTGAGCTTCCTCAATAACGATTGCAAACTTGTGAGTACTATCATCTGAACCATAAATTGTATGTCTTATTGTCATATTGTGTGTCATGACTTACGTTTAGCCAATGAAAGAAAGATGAACTAATATTCACTTTTTTGGTTACGTTTCTGAAGTTTCAGGACCTGTATCCGTAGCCTTTTTCTAGTTGTGACTTTTGAATAACTAGGCATGATATTCGTTTGTAATGATAATGATTCTGGGCTACAAACATTAGAGTTGCACACTCCCCAACTCATTAAGGAAGTATGAAAGGAAATCAATAGAAAAAAAGTAGTTGCAAATTTAGCATTAGCATCGTGTAAATCTTTTACAAAGAATCCATTATCCAGAGTTTTTTCAAGCGTTTAATGCTCAAGCTCAATTTGTGTGTCCAATTTTATTTATTTTTCATTTTTCTTATATGGATTTAGTGACTTACTTTGTATGTGTGAGGATTTGAGTATATGTTACAATGGATACATAGTAAAGACTATAGGTAAGTCCTAAAAGAGTCCTAGTTGCAGCCCGTGGACGTAGGTCACACCGACCGAACCACGTAAATTCTTGTGTTCTGTTCTTTTTTGTTTGTGTGTGCTTGTGTTGAATCAGTTCCAGTCGTGACAGCTGGATTCAAACCTGAGACCTCTGGACTCTGGTAAAGGGACTCATGTGCTTACCGCTGCGCCACCCTCTTTAAGTTCATTCTCGCCACCCTCTTTAAGTTCATTCTTATCAGTTATAACAATAGTTTAATTTTTTAGAGATAAATCACAGCCAGTATTTACTTGTTCGTAGGTATTTGAATCAAGTTTTACTCCCTTTAATCCATTGTAATGCTTATACTGTGGAACATATGTTTATTAACAATTCTTTGTGTAAGCTGTTTGTAATGTCTGAGAAAATCTCTCCTTGGCTTTCTTTTGTTTGTTGCAGGTCCATGGTAATGTTTGTTTGGCAAGTGTGGTTGTTACTGATACCTTGGACTGGAAGCTGCATGCTTTTGATGTTCTTTCTGAGTTTGATGGGAACAATGCATCTGCAGGACCAATGCTGGTACATCATTACCTGTCATACATATTTATTGTTCACTTCCAATAAATGATACTGTATCATGCGGAAAAAGGGTTATAAATTTAGGGTTATCTACATTTGTAGTACCAATGGAAAAGAAAGCAGATATTCAGTATAATATATGGGTTATTACCCTGAACATTATAACAATATAACATAATAAAACACATCTGATGTCTAAACCTTACTTTAAGCTAATTTTATTTTATATCTTTAAATTCAAGTTGGAGAAGATGTATCATTTCCAGCTTAACAAGCAAGACATAAAAATTTCTGAAAGGAGAAATACTAAGAAAACTAAATAAAGTAGAATATACTAATAATATGAGTTATCAATTTCCTATCGCTTAGGGAATAGGGACAGACCTAATAGTATAATAGATAGTGGGTTATGGGCTCAAACACAAATAATACATACATCCTAACGGCCAGACGGTCTAGACCTTGCTAGCATGACTTCACCCGGAAACAGAACAGGGCTAAATATCAAATGATGTCTTGGTTTTAAAAAGCGATAGGCGCACAAAAGTGATGATGACTAAGCGCCAAGCGCAAAAGCGGTGGGCTTTTCGTACCCGAGGCGCACACTAATTATATAATTTTTTTATATATCCCATAGGTTTTTAGCTTCCTTTACCCAAAATATAGCTATAAATAAAGTTTTTATATGATTTTACCTATATGTACAAGCCAAAAAACCCAAGGTACAACATGTTTCTACATAAAAACTCATGGGGTATGAGAAGCGCGGGCCTCAGGGCCAAAAAAGCCAAAAAAACCAAAAAAAATGTGCTTTTTCTGTGCTTCCAGGAAATTGCCTAGGCGCAGATCCCTGAGGCTCCAGGCATTGCGCCTCACGCCTAGGCGCGCTTTTTAAAACCAAGAATGCTGTGATGTTTTAGTTAAATGGAAAGCTTAAGAAGACTAAAAGCTGAGGACTCGTAGCTGTTCAAAATCCTAAACCTTTTTTAAAATGTTAAGCAAATGGAGTGCTTTTTCTTCTGTTACGAGGAACCATTTTCTTTTCGTGTTTCTTGGTGATACTTGCAAATTTTAATAATATATGAAACTCTGGTAGTCTGGTGTTTCCATGTTTGTATTGATTCTTTTGTCATCATTGAAGTTTGTTTTTTTCTTCAAATTTCTTAATTCTTTGTGCATGTATCTTATAACCTTAAAAAACTACAACTACATGACTTTTTAAATTATTTTTTGTCCAGCAATATGATTGGCTTGTTGCCTCACAATACAAACCAATTGAGTTGGAAAAATCAGATTGGGCTACTATCAGAAAATCTCCACCATGGGCTATTGATTCTTGGGGTTTAGGTGAGCTTTTATGCCTCAATTTTTGAATCATTACCATTTGTATCCCTCCAAAATGATTTTATCATTTATCACTGTCCATATCAGTTCTTGTTCCAATTGGTTAATGTACTTGTGTGCATCTATGCTTATACTACTTTAGCCAGAGCATTTTCTGTTGCAGAGCTACCTAAGTGCAGTTGTTGATAAAAATAAATGCATATATTGAAGTTTGTAGTAGATTTTTTTTTCCATCCTATTATACATAAAGAAACTTGAATGGTTCTGATCTATATTCATTTGTTTGTTCGGCATAGTCTGGCAATGATTAATAAAAGTGGGAGCATGCATGCCAATGCTGAACTGTTGCTATTAAACAAACAACGTTCAGTGGTTGGATGTGGTTATGTATGTCTGGTATATGTACATCTATATTTCAAGATTAATCTAATACTGTTTGTCGTTTCCAGGTTGTTTCATTTATGAACTATTTTCGGGTTTAAAGTTAAGCAAGACTGAGGAGCTACGAAATACAACATCTTTACCAAAGGTCAGCATGTCATTATGTTAGGGGGGTCGAAACATCTTGATGCCCCTCAAAAGCTTTAAGTTTTTGTTTTCTAGTTTTTATGACTAAGTTGTGTGCTTACCCACCTTTGTTATGTTGGCTGTTTTTAAAGTTATTGTCACTTAAAAGTATTTATTTTTGTTTGTTTCTTCATTGTTGTAGTCCCTACTTCCAGATTATCAGCGCCTATTGAGTTCTACGCCTTCTCGTAGGTTGAATTCGTCAAAGCTCGTGGAGAACTGTGGTGTGTTCCTTTACATGCCTTGATTTTTGAATTTATGTACGATTTTGTGGGATTTCATGACTTGAATCCTAATAAGGGTAGTTTAGTACTTTGACTATGTAAAAGGACTGCAATTAATATATTTTAATTGTGCGATTAGAATGGAGGGGAAATCTCAATATATACATGAAAGAAACTAGAAACCTTAAAGATACCTACCTATCTTGGGCAAGTGGGCTAAACACAACTAACATAACAATATAATACTAAATTACTATATTTAACACTCCTTAATGCATAATGCTGTATTCGGTTAGTAGTTAGTAGCCTTTTTTAATTAAAACTGGAGTCAAGTGGTGTTGTAAATGATTATTTAAGCAATCGTATAAATACCCAACGTGTTCTTGATTTTGGTTTACTAATAAACAAATTCTGACTTTTGTTATTTTGTTCAACTTGTTCTTGAAATTTGCTAATTAACCGGTGCTGTTTGTAGCGTATTGTGTGAATAAGAGGTTACAAGTACAAGGTGCATATGAAGATTAATGTTATTCATTGATACCATCTAAGTCTATTCTATACCATAGGTGCATCTAGTCTAATACGCCACGACATGTGAGAAGGGCTAGGAACTACCTGTAACTTGAATTATAGAAAAAGAAACCAATATTGCCTGGTTTGGGCCTGGATACTCAACTCAAATAGCATAGCAACATAAAACTTGGAGAGTTGAAGTAGTAGAAGATGAACTACTTGTCAATGTGTATCAGCAACGGATTGAACCTTAAAGCCTTAAGCTTGGAAAATGAGCAAACTTTGTTCAATAGTACTGTTAAGATAGTAAATTCCGTTTTGACTGTATGATTAATGGGTAGAGTATATGGATAAATTAGCAAACCTTATTAACCGCGAACACGATAGATGAACACGGAAGACTGGAAGAGTGCCGTATCAAAGAGCCCCAACTATTTGATGGTACTTGATTGGATTAGAGAAGTCTTTATTGCCAGTAGGAGTTTGGTAGCTAACAAATCTCTCGTTGTAGAAGCTCCAAAATCTATTTTTATTGAGAGATTATAGTTGCAGATCCTTTAAGATTTGTTTCAATGTCCATAAAGTAACTAAGTGGCCCAAGATCCTATAAAGAAATACTATGTCTGGGCTCAGTCAATGAAAACAATGTTGTTCTTTGTAACTATAATGTCAACATAGACCAAAATATGTGGGTACATACATGAGAGTGTATAGAGCGGGAGGGTTTACAGGCCACAAGTAGAACCTTGGAAAGTCGTTGAAGTAACACCTTTGAGCCTACTTGAGGCCACACTTGGACTTGTGGAGCTGTAACACTTGATGTAGTTGTGCGGATCAACGAAGCCAGAAGGCTATCTCATGTAGATAGTTTTCTTGAGGGTGAAGTGAAGAGATGCAGTTTGGACATCTAGCTATCGAAGCGGCCCATTATGAGTTTGTACTAGCGATAGCATGATTCTTATGGTTTTTATATAGTAGCAGGGCTAAACGTTTTATGAAAGTCAATGCCTAGTTGGCATAACCCTTTCATAATAAGTTGTGCTTTAGAGAGTGACAACATTGGTCTTGTTTTATTTGAATATTAAACTCATGTATAGTCTGCAAATTTTGAATTATAAATGAAGCCTAAAGTTTCTAATTTTTTTTTTCCTTGAGTATCTTTTACATCTTTGAAATGCCCTTTCCAAGATTACATGATTGTTTTTATCTTTCTTTCGGGCCTATAATAAAAAGTTTGAACTTGTTATGCAGAATTTTTCCAAAACAAGTTGGTGGATACTATTCATTTTATGGAAATACTTAATTTGAAGGATAGTGTTGAGAAGGATACCTTTTTCCGGAAGCTTTCAACTCTAGCAGAGCAGTTGCCTCGTGAAATTGTACTGAAGAAGGTATCATTTTAACTATGTTTAAGAATGTGCCAGGTTTTATATTATCTTAATTTCAAATGTTTTATTCAATGTCTATCCGGATTTGCAGTTACTTCCTTTGCTTGCGTCTGCCTTAGAGTTTGGTTCAGCTGCTGCACCTGCTTTGACTCCATTATTAAAAATTGGCGCTTGGCTTTCTCCTGAAGAGTTCAACATAAAGGTCATCTTCTGTTCTGTTTATCCTTGTTTGCTGTGTTCTGTTTGTTTTACACTGGATATTCTGTCATTAGTTTACTTACTCT
Source organism: Ambrosia artemisiifolia (assembly GCA_032199755.1). Classification (NCBI taxonomy): domain Eukaryota; kingdom Viridiplantae; phylum Streptophyta; class Magnoliopsida; order Asterales; family Asteraceae; genus Ambrosia; species Ambrosia artemisiifolia. The sequence goes on along the minus strand of CM063526.1, from coordinate 26,599,630 downwards.
TGTTTTCTGCTGATTATGTTTCAATGTAGGTCCTCCCAACATTAGTAAAACTTTTTGCCTCCAATGACCGAGCTATCAGAGTTGGTCTTTTGCAGCATATTGATCAATATGGGGAGGCATTTACTGCTCAAGTTGTTGATGAACAAGTAAGACTTAAGTACTAGCACTAGAGGTGGCAAAATGCAAAGGTCTGACAGGTTGGGTAATGAGTCAAAACTGGTAATTTTGGTACGGGCTAGTCCGGGTTGGGATGACCCAAAATACTTTCAAAAACTTTTATTTTTATGTATAGGATTTGGTTCAAAAGAGAACCTTTGGCCAAATTGAGAACTGAGAGAACCATTCTGGACCACATTTATTCGCTGCTTTATATGCAGGAATTTTTCTTTTTTGTATTTTTTTTCAATATATACGTGTATAATTGCAATATACACATATATATAGCTGAAAATGTAATATACACATATGTATAATTGCTATATACACATATGTATAAATGAAAAAAAAATAAATATTTTTTACTTTGCATAAAAACCTGCGATTAAAGTTTTTTTTTTTTTTTTTTTTTTGCCTTTTTAAGAAATGTGTGGCCCAGAATGGTTCTCTCAGTTCTCAAATAGGGGTTGGTTCTCTTAGGATCCCTACCCTATATAATTGTGTGGAAAATGATCACTATTATGTTATTTTAATTATAATCTTATTTTTAAATACAATGTTTTGGTCTTTTGCATTAAAAGTACACTGGATGATTTTTGGCCTTGTTGAACCATTTCCTTTTTAGCTAGCTTTTTTGAATTTACCCCATGTCACACGTTACCAATAAAAGTAACCAGAATCAACTCATTTCACAAGTAAATGAGGCAAAATTGTCACTTCTAAGTTCTAACTAGCACTTTTCACTTGCAAACAAGCTGATATGTCTAAACCTTAATATGTAAAATGTGTGGTACTGCATTTGACCAGGTCTACCCCCATATCGCTACTGGATTTTCAGACACATCTGCTTTTCTGCGTGAATTGACTCTAAAATCCATGCTTGTTCTTGCTCCAAAGGTATGCTCCTCTTTCACCCAGACTGTTATCTTTCTTTTTTTCTCGTTTCTCTCTGACACTGTTACATGTTTGTTGATGACTGACATGATTTCTTGGTCATATATACCAATTGTCTGCTGCTCTGATATTGTTTAAATAGAATAGACACACAGTCATACAAACATATATGTATATATGTACAGTTTCTAACTCATACTTTGTCACTAAGGTGTGTGTTTGTAGATATTTGTTAGTGTTAACTGATTTCTTTCATTGTTGTCATATAAGAACACATAACTGATTTCCTTTTACCCCAAATTGTACATAATTAATATACTGCTTGTACTTTCAGTGTTATTCATTCTGTCCCTTTCCTCCTTTTTTCAAAAATCAAAATTGGAAAAGCATTTAGAAAAAAATAGCGATTTGGTTTTTCTGACCATAAATCAAATGTGAATGTTTTCCATGTGGGGTTATTTTTAATCTTTAGCTTTATAGTCCTCCACTAATTAGCTTAGGAAAAATGTATATAGCGAAGCAAAACAATCTTAGCAGAGAGATGTCAAAGGAGGATTTGGATTAGGGTATTGCTTGCAGTGTTGAACTAAGTTGATGTGTTTTTCAACACTTTAACTTATATATTGGAATAAAATGCAATTCATTTCACTTTTGTAGCTTGGAGTGTTCATCTGCATATCCTTTTGTGCCGTAGTGAACTCCATTTGTCATAATATGTTTATGAGTTACAAGTATTGCATCTCAATTATATTTATTCTGCTTATGTTTAATTTGCAGTTGTCTCAGCGCACCCTATCTGGGTCACTCTTGAAATATCTTTCAAAGCTCCAGGTAATGCTATTTGTAGTCATACTGTTACCGTTCTTCTAGTTTGTCTATCCTATCTTATAGACTTTCATGTGGTGCTGATATTGTCCCTTCAGGTGTACAATGTCTATGCTTTTCTAGTGTTGGCACTTATTTTCATTTTTGACACAGGTGGATGAAGAACCAGCAATAAGAACAAATACCACTATACTACTTGGGAATTTGGCTAGTCACCTCAATGAAGGGGTTAGTAAAGTTTTTGCTTTTTTGCCCATCAATATCATTCTCTTTTTCAAATATGCATGGGTTGACATGGGTCGTCTTAAATTTAAAATAGCCAAGCAGGTCAATTGGCCAAATAAAAAATAGTTAAAATAGGAATACGCCAAGCGGGTTGAAAGTTGCCCGAGTGAATTCTTTTTTATACAACTTCCTAAATCGCTTTAGTCAAAGATTTTGCTTATTACTGTATTGCTACTGTTTTTTGTAATCATATCCGATCTATTAGTTACTCATCCAAATATTGGAAATTGATAACTGGACCTATCATTTTGATATGCAATAAAAATTGACGAATTTTGACCGAAACTTTTTACCCATCCCGACCTCCAGTAGACAACAACTATAGACTACATAAAGGTTTGTGAAATAAATGAAACGAGGCATTCGTTGGTACATTGCAGACACGCAAGAGAGTTTTGATTAATGCGTTCACTGTTCGCGCTTTGCGGGATACATTTCCCCCTGCCAGAGGAGCAGGTAAACTTGTAAATTTTCACTGTCTAAATTTGTAGTTAACTTTCCTTAATACCTCAAGTTTGGTAAGTTACACACATGTTTCGTGTTGGCAGGTATAATGGCCCTATGTGCAACTAGTTCTTATTACGATGCCCAGGAGATCGCTGCTCGTATTTTGCCGAATGTTGTTGTACTTCTTATAGATCCTGACAGGTTATTATCCTTGCTTTAGCAACATGACAGTACTTGTGATTATTCTTGACATAATCATATATAAATGGTTGGTTCTTAATACAATAAATAAATCAAAGGTTTATACTTCTACTGTTGAAACTTGAAAGCGTGTCTTTGGTAATGGTTATATAGTATACTTATCATGTCTTATATATTTCAAGGATTAAAAGTACGGAATCGTGCCTCAAGGCTTTTTCCCTTTGCCTCACGAGGCGTACGCCTCAAGGCGAACCGAGGCGTAAGCCCGAGGCGGAATTAAAAAATAAATATAAATTTTATATATCTTATAAAAAATGAAATCCGAACTGATTTCATCATTAGATTTATCAAAACACACACATTAAAAAGACATGAAATGCTTGAAATTGACACAAAAAGTTTAAGACATCAAAAACCCATGAGGTGCACCTGAGGCGCAGTGTTTGTTGCCGCCTCAGCTCTATGAGGCGCATGTACAAAATAAAACCTTGAGCCGCCGCCTCATATTCGTTTTCTTACAGAATCGCCTTGAGGCGCACCTTGGGGCGCACGCCTCACGCTTTTTTTTAAACCATGATATAGTATACTCAGCAATAACTACAGGCTCCTTTTCATACGTTGATATTTGTTCTTACTTGCAAACCTGATCTATGACTAAACATGCTGCAGTGATGTTCGATCAAAGGCCTTTCAAGCAGTTGAACAGCTCTTGCAGATAGTGAAGCAGTATTATGAAAAGGTGTGTGTGTGTGTGTGTCTATTGCTACTTTGTTGATGCTTTAACGGAGTTTGTTTCTCAATTGACTCATTCCATTTCCCTAAGGCATTGGAAAGTCAAGATAGAACTTATATAACTTTTCAAGAAAAATGCAAATATATAATATCTTTATTAAACGATTTAGCAAAATATATTTGTAGTGTATCTTGTCAAGATTGGACGATTAATGTTTCTCAATTTCAACCCTCAAATGTTGGTAAAGCCCTTGGATAAACACAACTTTGTAATACATTTAACAGTGAGTTTCTTTTATACGTTTTTTTGTAGACAAATACTGGAGATAGCACTGAACTGTCAAGCTCAGGAATTTCATCACTTCCTGACAATTCAAGTATACTAGGGTATGCTAATTTCTTTTATGATGTGTGTTATGTCAAAGATCTTAGACCATTCATTTCTTACCACTGGATGCATTCTTTTTTACAGTCATGAGAAAATACAAAGAAAGTGTAATGTAGTATTGATCTACCATATCCCGTCTATGTCAATATGGTTTATGGTTCTCAAAAGGGTTGATTTGGTCTTATAAAAATATTTAGTTGAAAACGTAATGGTCGGATAGGTTTAACGGGTCAACAGTTGTTCAAATTATAGCTTTAATGCGTACAACATTTAAAAAACATATACTTTTTCCAGGCCGACCAACCTCGTTTTAGCTTATTTTTCCACCTCTAATTAAAATTTGTGCTCGACTGTCAGTTTATTCTCTAAGTAGCTTCAATTTGGTTTCCTGGTTGATCAACATCCCTTTGAGGTTCTGTTAACTCCTTCATTAAACTTGATCTCTTTGTGAACCATATCTCAGTGTTTACTGCATTTGCTTACTCCTCTACATGTCTGGGTTTCTTATAACCTCACATATTGCATTTTTCTTGTATGTGGCCTCACTCTGTAGCACGTAGTTGATTTATAGAAAATGAGGCCTCTGTACTAGGAAATCTGTTTAATTTTGTTGCTATTAATTTATGTAGTGCACGTGGTTATATCATTTCAAACCCTTCTCTAAATAGAAAGATAATTAGAATTTTAAATGCATCCCTGACATGTAACCAAATGTCTTGCCTGTGATGTACAGATGGGCAATGAGTTCATTATCTCTCAAAGGAAAACCTACGGATCATACTCCACATATGTCTGCAAGTTCCAGTGCACCTAATATTTCCGCTGTCACCAATGCCAGCTCAGGTAATGGTGCGTCATTGTTTTTATACGGGTGGTAAAATATGCGGGTTGGCTAACAGGCCAATGTTAATTTTTGTTAAGGGTTGGGTTGAATCAAAACACTAGCTATCCAAGTTTTATACAAGTACTCAATGTGTCACACAAGGTTAAAAGAAATTATATTTTGAATGAAAAGATTTAGGAGGCTTTTTGCATATAAAAACACTTTGGGTGACTTTGACCCATTTAACCCGTTTCCATTTTAGCTACTTTTTTTCCACTAATCCTAGAGATAAAACATACCTAAAAGTACCACTTCCACACCTCTCATTTCCATTGAATACATGCAATGGAGTGTGGATAGGTGATTATTAGGTTTGCTAGACCTTATTGGTACTGAAAGCTATATAGTTGAACACTTTGTTGCTACAAGTAAAAATAAATTGGGGAAGGTCGAGTAACAAAATGCATCCACATGTCAATTAATAAGTTGATATTTGAAACTTTTTTTTTTGGGTGTTATGATAGTGGTAGCAGATGTCCAAAGTACAGGAATGGTGCGTGCGTCTTCAAGTGCTGACATAATTGATCAACCTGCACCAGAGTCGCCGACCTCCACAGCCACTGATGGATGGGGTGAGCTTGATAATAGTATTATTGCGGAAGATCATAATAATGATAAAGATGGTTGGGACGATTTTTTGCCACTGGAAGAAGAATCAAACCCATCCCCTGCTCTTGCAAGTATCCAAGCTGCTCAAAAGCGACCCGTTGCACAGACAAAACCACAAGGTAATATCCAATTATATTTTTGTAAGAACTTTTGGTATATATCTGCTTGGTTTCTTTTAGAGGAGGGAAAATGGGTGGGTTGGGAAACGTTCATGTACTCGTGTGTAATTTGAGGTATGGGTCGGATTGACCCGAGTCCAAAAGTTGTCAAACCCGATAACAAAAGTTATACTCTTTCATAAAAATGTATCTTCTTATACAAAGATTTAGGTCTGGTTTCCTCTACTCAGTCAACCAGTTTGACCCTTTTCCTGTTTCAAGCTAAATCTCCTATTATTCTACCAGTGACATATACGTAACTCGTATCAACACATTTTTATACTAAAGGGACCAAAAAAGTAACCCAAAGGCTTATCATGATTACATATACTTCCTACAGTTTCAAATATGAGACCGAAAACGACAACATATGCAAGCAAAAACGAAGATGAAGACTTGTGGGGTTCAATTGCTGCCCCTCCTCCAAAGTCTCACAATGTGAAACCAAGTGCTGCCTCGATTGATAACGATGACCCCTGGGCCGCCATTGCAGCACCCCCACCAACCACCCGGGCCAAGCCGTTAGCTGCTGGCCGGGGTCGAGGATCTAGACCTGCTGCTGCACCAAAACTGGGTGCTCAAAGGATAAACCGAACATCTTCGTCTGGAGTCTAATATTTTTTAGAGGATTGGGAAAATATGCAAAAAGGGAAGAAATTTATACGAGGTATGTATGTATATTAGTGTTATAACCATTTACAAAGGGTGTGTTTGGTAAAGGGATTAAAAATTAATGAATGGGTATGAGGAAACCTAGAAATATGGGTTTTTCTTCAAACCTATTTCGAGAGATTTTTTATTTTTAAATTTCCAGTTTGGGTTTGGTTCTGTTTTAGATTTCATATTACTATGCTCAAATCTCTATGGGCTTGTAATACCATTTTTTCTCCATTTTTTACAGTCACTTTGTTTGTTCTTAAATGTTTAAATTTTAACTATAAAAATAGATTTATTATTTTAATTTCTTTCAACGGTGTAAAAACATGAATTCTGATTTGAAGTCAAATTTGGAAGTAATGAAAGATGTGTTCACTTTGGTACTAGATTGAATTATTATGAGTAGGAAAAGCAAATGCGTCTAAACTCACCTTACGCGTGTTGTTGGCAACTCTTTTAAACACTTCTAGCTTCAAATTACGAAGGTGTAAAGGATTCAATGTCTATTATTCCTTAAATAAGTTGGTGTGTGTGTGAAGTGCGCCTTTTATGAAGTTTAATAACTTCTAATAGTTTGGTGTAATGTAAAATTTCAGTTAGAAAATTAGTTCGATTATGATTCGGTCTGACTTGATTGGTCCAGCCTACGACATTGTTTTTTTAAAAACAAAAACTGGTTTACTGGAGGAATGTCTTTCCGACTTTCCCGGCTACTGATTCTCGGTCAGTACCAATCAAAATGCTCGATATTCGATTTAATTGCCTCCTGTTGATTAGATGCCATCAAGAGCCAAATCATATTCCAAATCAAATATAGTTGATCAGTTACGTTTATAATCAACTAAACATGCAGTAAGAAGAGAACTATGTAATTTCAAGTATTTGTAGACTATCAATCGTGTGCTTGTGAACACTTATCCACGCACTAAAAATGAAGATGGATAATCGATAAAACATCATTGACTTTATAAATAGGGAGGTTTTTTATTTGATTACAAACTGGATAACGTGTTATAAACCGAAAACTGAAGAAATGAACATGTTTAAAACCAAACCAAACCAAACCCAGTTGCATGCTGTTTGGCTTTGGGTTTTTTAAGAAATTCAATTCGGCTGAAACCGAGTAAATCAAACTCATTTAGCATTGGACATGTTTGAAGGGAACTCCTCTCCATGGTTGAAGGAAAGCTCACAGAAACAGGTGAACCAGTACTCGTTAAATCACTCCCTCTGCGCACTATGAAAGATAGTTAAACTTTTAAACCTATCAAATACCAAGCCCCCAGAATAACCTCAACCTTATAGGAAGAAAATTGTTGAAAAAAGGTCTTATTTGATACAGAAATGACTCTCAGGAATGCCACTAAGAGACGCAACACACCAAATATTTCTTTTTCACACACACTATAATATTACATTTTTAGTAAATTTGGACTATTGAGTTTCGCGTATTCGTAGACTATCAAACGTTTGCTTAAGCACACGATATCAATACACTAAAAACGAATATTGATAATCGATAAAAACATCATTGACGTTATACATAAGGATGTTATTTATTTGATTACAAACTTGCTAAAGTGTTCAACCGAAAACTGAAGAAATGAACACGATTAAAACCAAACCGGGTTACATGTTCGACTTTCAGTTTGGTTTACAACTGAACCATTTCGATTTTTTAAACAATTCAATTCGGCTTTAGACCAAGTAAGTCGAATTCATCAGTATTGGACTATGGATTTTTCTGTTTGTAAACACACTAAAATATTTTTTTCAATTACAATATTACATCTCTAAATCAATTTGATTTTACCAACACTACAATATTACATTTTCAGTAAATTTCGACTGTGAATTTTGTTATTTGATCGTGGTCTATTACCTATTCTGACATTGAGATTGTTCGTTATCATTAATCTTTTTGAAATTCAGGAGACACCCTGAGTTTCGAACAGGGGTCAGGGTGATACAGATCTTCGTACTTATCCGCGGGTGAACTACGCCGTCTAAATAATAATAATAACGATAACAATAATAATAATAATAATAATAATAATAACGATATGTTAGAGTAAAAATAGATACAGGGACTTAATTGTAATAGATAGAACTAGAGGGTCTATTGTGTAATAGTCTAAACTTGTAACTGCCAAATAACAGCTTTATAAATAAGAGAATGGGAGGGAAAGTACCTCACCTTTGAGCTGGATAAACTTCTTCTTCTGTTATTCTGTTTTTCCCTTATCAAATGGTATCAGAGCTAACCGTTCCTCGGCAGCTCGTACCAAACTATCCAAAATAACCGTCTTAACTACCATAACCACCACTCACCGTCGTAAACCACCGTCAACCACCATCGTTCTTTTCATTTCGATCAATCAAATAATCCATTCTTTCTTGTTCTTTTCGTTTCTTTTCGTTCAATCATTTCATTTCGAGCCTGGATTGATCAATTGTTGATCAATTCATTCCTTGGATCGATCAATTTGTGATCTGTCCAATCCGTTCCATTTTTTATTGTCTTTTCATTCTCAATTCGTGTTCTTTCAATAATCATGACAACTCGAAACAGGGCTACTGATGATCAAGAAAATGTGATCAAGAAGACACTTGATGAGCATGCCCTTACTCTCATCAGGGTGGATTCTCAGCTACAAAAGAATGATAAAACCTTTGAAAAGTTTGAGCAGGTGTTAGCAAAACTTACTGATGAAATCACTAAGTTGAGTAATAAACATAATGATAATAATACTTCACTACCAAAATCCACTGATAATAATAATAATAATAAACATAATGATAATAATAATGCAGTATTCAACAACCATAATGATAATAATAATATCACTAACAAACAAATGGTGGATCTGACTAAGTCAGACAGATTCCACAGAGTGGGAAAGATTGAATTTCCAAAATTCAATGGTGATGATGTAGATGATTGGATTTATAAGAGTGAACACTTCTTTTCAATTGATGAGACACCTGAAAATTGCAAGGTTCGTTATGCTGCAATTCATTTGGAAGGAAATGCAGTGAAATGGCATCAAAGGTTTGTCAAGAACAAGAATGTGCCAATCACTGATATTTCTTGGAAAGAATATTCAGAAGCTATGATTTCTAGATTTTCTGAGAATTTGTATGAAGATGCTATGGGGGTGTTAACATCTTTAGTACAAGGGGATTCTTTAGAAGAGTTTTGTACTTTGTTTGATACTTGCTTACTTAAGGTCTCAATTCCTGAGCCTTATGCAGTGAGCATCTTCTTGAAAGGTTTAAAACCTGAAATAGGGGGCCCTGTGAGAATGTTTCAACCAACAACTATGTCTCATGCATACCATTTAGCCAAGATTCAAGACAAAACAAATAAGGCTATGGGTGTTTCTTCCTCAAGAACCTATGGCAGGTATAACTCTAATTTCAATAAGCCATTCAATTCTCTTAAACCCCCTGCCAACACTCAACACTTACCTTTGTTACCCAGTCCTGCTGCTACTAAACAGTTGCCTTCAAATGGTAACTATAAGTCTTTAACTAGAAAAGAAATGAATGAAAAAAGGGCTAGGGGAGAATGTTTTGGGTGTAATGAGAAATACACTTCAACTCATAAGTGTAAAAATAAACAGATTTTCATATTAGAATTGGATGATGAAAGTGATGAAGAGATTGAGTTGTTAAATTGTGAAGGTCCTGTGAATGACCAAAATACCCCTGAAGGGAAAATATTGACTGAGCCACAGATCTCAATACATGCTATAACTGGTATTCCCTCATTTTCAACAATGAGAGTTATAGGCACTATTGGGACTAGACAGTTGATAATACTGATTGATTCTGGATCTACCCATAATTTCATTGACATTAAGTTGGCCAAGAAACTGAGATGTCAAATGAAAAAGGTCCAGGGTATGAGAGTTTCAGTGGCTAATGGGGAGATGTTGGAATGTGTTACAATGTGTGTGGATTTCCAGTGGGCCATGCAAGGATTGTGGTACAAAACAGATGTGTTAGTACTACCCTTGCAGAACTATGACATGGTTCTTGGTATCCAATGGTTGTTAACCTTGGGAGATATTACCTGGAATTTCAATGATCTGGTTATGAAATATAAGATAGGGGATTCTGTTCATGAGTTGAAAGGGTTCTCTAACAAAGGGCCTACTCTTTGTTCTGTTGAAAAGCTAGATCAATGGCTGGAACAGGATACAGTTGTGTCAGCCCAACTGTTAAGCCTGCAGTTAGACTCAGCCAATGAACAATTTCAACATTCCACAAAAGTTTTAGAAGGAGAGAAACTGGAAAAGATTGAGAAGGTTTTGGCTGAATTTGAAGATGTGTTCAGGGAGCCAAAAGGGTTACCCCCATCTAGACCATGTGATCACAGAATCATACTTCAAAATGAACACACTGTCATTAACCAAAAGCCTTATAGATATCAGGCACTCCAAAAGAACATCATAGAACAATCAGTCCAAGAGTTGTTGAGTACAGGAGTGGTTAGATGTAGTACCAGTCCCTTTGCCTCTCCTGTTGTCCTAGTGAAAAAGAAGGATGGGAGTTGGAGGCTTTGTATTGATTATAGGAAGCTTAACAATGCCACAGTCAAGAATAGATTTCCAATTCCTCTAGTAGAAGAGTTATTTGAAGAATTGCAAGGTGCCACAATTTTTTCTAAATTGGACCTGAGATCTGGTTATCACCAGGTCAGAATGCATGAAGATGACATTCAGAAGACTGCTTTCAGAACTCATTTGGGGCTCTATGAGTTTTTAGTAATGCCTTTTGGCCTTACTAATGCTCCTGCTACCTTCCAATCTTTGATGAACTCAGTTTTTCATCAATATTTGAGGAAGTTTATTCTAGTCTTCTTTGATGACATTTTGATTTACAGCAGGAATGTTGATGAGCATGTGCAGCATTTGACTTTAACTTTGCAGCTTTTCCAGCAACACCAACTCTTTGCCAAGAAGTCAAAGTGCAGCTTTGGTGGCCAGACAGTGGAGTACTTGGGTCATTTTATTTCCAAGGATGGGGTGTCTACTGATCCAAAAAAGGTAGAAGCTATTCTCTCTTGGCCTATTCCTACCAATGTTAAACAATTAAGGGGGTTCTTGGGCTTAGCAGGGTATTATAGAAGGTTCATTAAATCTTTTGGAATCATGGCTAAACCCTTAACTGAGTTACTTAAAAAAGGCTCTTTTGATTGGACTGAAAAGGCTACAACTGCTTTTGAGAATCTTAAAAAGGCTTTGAGCACCCCACCTGTTTTGGCTTTGCCAAATTTATCCCTACAGTTTGTACTTGAAACTGATGCTTCAGCTTTAGGGATAGGGGCTGTTTTGATGCAACAAAGCCACCCCATTGCTTATATTAGTAAAGCCTTGTCCCCTAGACAACAAGCTCTCTCTGTGTATGAGAAGGAGCTGCTGGCCATTATGTTTGCAGTTTCTCATTGGAGACACTATTTGTCCAGTGGAAAGTTTTTGATCAGAACTGATCAAAAAAGTTTGAAATTTTTACTGGAACAAAAAGTGACAACTCCTTTGCAACATGTATGGTTGGCAAAAATGATGGGATTTGATTATGAAATTTCTTACAAAGAAGGGAAGACTAACCTAGCAGCTGATGCTTTATCAAGGGTTCAGGGTCCTACCTTGTTACCTATTACATTGTCTACTTTTGATCCTTCTCTTTTGGAAAGTATTAAAAGATCTTGGCAAGTTGATGACACTGTTAAAGGCAAGTTAGAACAGTTGATGGCTGGAAAAACAGTTAAGAATTATCTTTGGGATGGTCACCTTCTCACTAAGAAGGGCAGGATTGTAGTGGGCAAAGATGATGAGACAAGGAAACAGATCCTGCACTTAAACCATGATACTGCTGGGGCTGGACATTCAGGTGTTCATGTCACTATGCAGAGAATTAAACAGTTTTTCAGTTGGAAGGGTCTTACTAAAGCTGTCAGACAGTATATAAGGGAATGTGATGTGTGTCAGAGAAGTAAGAATGAGACAGTAGCAATTCCTGGATTGCTACAACCCCTTCCTACTCCAAAGTACATCTTCTCTGATATTTCTATGGATTTCATAGGGGGTCTGCCTAAATCAGGGGGAAAAGACACTGTCTTGGTAGTAGTTGATAGGCTTACTAAGTATGCCCACTTTATACCCCTCACTCACCCCTTCACTGCCACAACAGTTGCCCAACTGTTCCTTGACCATGTGTTTAAACACCATGGGTGGCCTGAAACAATTGTTTCAGATAGAGACCCTATCTTTGTTAGTAACTTCTGGAAGGAGTTTACTAGGCTGCATGGGGTCAACTTGACTTTATCCACTGCTTACCATCCTCAAACAGATGGTCAAACAGAGGTAGTTAACAGGTGTTTGGAATCCTATTTGAGAAGCATGACTATGAATAAGAATAAGGAATGGGCAAAGTGGCTACCTTTAGCAGAATGGTGGTATAACTCCAGTTATCACTCAACCATTAAAATGAGCCCTTTTGAAGCCCTATATGGTTATCCTCCTCCTGTCTTTATACCCTACATTCCTAAAGATTCAAAGGTTGCAGCAGTGGATGATTTATGTAGGGATAGGGAGGATATGATCAAAGTGTTAAAAGGTTCATTGGAAGTAGCTAAAAATAGAATGAAGCAGTTGGCAGATGCTCACAGAACAGAAAGAAGTTTTGAAGTGGGGTCTTGGGTCTTTGTCAAACTCCACCCTTACTGTCAAAACACTATGAGAGACTCTAGACACACCAAACTTTCTCCAAAGTACTTTGGTCCATTTTTGGTGTTGGAAAGAATTGGAGCTGTGGCTTATCGACTGGATCTCCCAAGTGATGCTCAGATCCATCATACCTTCCATGTATCCCTATTGAAACAAGCAAATGGTCCACCACAGTCTGTTGTTCCTATTCCTACTGAACCAAGGTTTCATCTTCAACCTGCTGCTGTGTTAGAACGAAGATGGGTCAAAAGAGGTTATAAAGGATCATTGCAGGTTCTAATCCATTGGCAAGGGCTCTCTCCAGCAGATGCAACATGGGAAGATTTACAAGAGCTGTCACTCAGATTTCCTGAATTTACTAAAGACCTACAGTCTTGAGGACAAGACTGTTATAAGGGGAGAGTATTGTTAGAGTAAAAATAGATACAGGGACTTAATTGTAATAGATAGAACTAGAGGGTCTATTGTGTAATAGTCTAAACTTGTAACTGCCAAATAACAGCTTTATAAATAAGAGAATGGGAGGGAAAGTACCTCACCTTTGAGCTGGATAAACTTCTTCTTCTGTTATTCTGTTTTTCCCTTATCACGATAACAATAATAATAATAATAATAATAATAATAATCTTGTTGAAATCTGTTTTTTTTTTCACTTTGAAAAAAAAACAAATATTCAAATTTGGTTTTTCATCATTTTAAATTCGGTTCGGTTTGGGATGACTAAAAAAAAAGCCAAGAAGACCAAGCGAGAATCCGGGTGAACATAGCTGCTTGTAAGTTGTAACCAGTTAACCATTTACACTGGTCATCAAAACACCACAATAAAGGAATACAATTGTAAGCCAACATGCTAAGAATTTCACACAATGCTTGGTTCTTTTGCACCTATTTGACTTCATATTGGGGATTTAATACACCCAAATGACCTTTTTAACCCTAACTAAGAAAAAAAAAGCTATGTATAAATCTTGTCAAGAAAAATTGTATCTTGGTAAATTGTGTGTAGTATTTCAGAATATTAATTCTGAGAAAAATATTGTCTACTTTTTTTTGTACCTATTTTCACGTCCTTGTTCTTACATCCACGTCGAAATAGCAATTGGGTGTTTCATCTGTGCTAACCGGGTGAAACGAAAAGAATTCGCTTCGCGTATTTACACTTCTTCAACCTAAATCAACATATTTAGATCAAATTAGACCTGAGAAGATACCCGAGATTCCTAATCTTTTTATTCATAGGTAAGATTATTATTGTAATTTTCATAATAAAAATGCCTTAACGGGTCATCCGAGTCGACCAGTTCTAAAAAACCTGAAGACCCGTTTCAACCCAAACTTCTTTTAACCCGTCACAATATGATCAGAACTGGAAAAATAAACGTTCGTAAATATATACCTGTGGCAGATTCATCAACTCAAGAACAGCCTTTTGTGGGGTTAGCTCATTATCTATAATCCTTGCCACCGCTGTTAGAACCGGCATTTTAACATTGTATTTTTGTGCCAATGCAATCACAGCTCCTGCAGTTGATACACCTTCAGCCACCTAAAATTTACACAAGTGTTAAATAACTACATGATTTTTTATTAAATTGCTATTTTTAGTGGTGATAGATTATCGATCGAGGGTTAGATAATGACCTGGTTCATGGAGGAGAGTATATCATCAAGTGTTTCTCCAGAACCTAATCGCACTCCAACTGTTCTATTTCTTGAGAGGCTAACAAAGCATGTAAGCATTATGTCCCCCGTACCAGATAAGCCAGATATTGTTGTTGACTTGGCACCCATCTTCGTGATACAAATAATTTAGAGAATTAATTTAACCGCGGTAATAAATGGACAAATCAAGAAAGAAATTTGACCGGAGAGCCCAAAGACCAGATCTCAATAGATCCTATTCGTTTTGGTCAATGAATGAATTCATTTTGTGGGTCTCATTCACATGGTGTAACAAGAAATGAACATTTTAGGTGTCTAATAGGTCAAAAAGGTAAATAAAAAAATTTTGGCTAAAAGAACTTATCACACGGGTTGAGCGTCGCCCAAAAGTGTAATTTTAATGTATTCATAGAAGTAGATTAGTAACTGTTTTTATAAAGAATTTGAAAATGTTCAATAAAAAGTGTTCCAGGAACAAAAAGTTGACCCGTTTTGACCAGTCACTTAAGTAGCCAACCCACCCATGACAAATGCATGTATGAATCCACACCTTTGTTGATAACCATCGTATCTCAGAACAACCTTGTGCAACAAGAGCTGCCATGGAATTGTTACCAAGATCCAAACCTTCCACAATCCCTGCTGCAATTGCAAGTACATTCTTCAGTGCACCAGCAATCTCCACCCCTGTAACATCACTGTACCATGAGGAGTTACAAACTGGCGATGCAACTGCAACAATCATTAAACAGGGTTTTTTCTTTCATATGTTGCGTTAAATTATGTTATTATTATACCACACAAACACAACAGAGAAAGAGGATTAAGAGATGTCAAAAACATTACAACTTTGGATGCTATAGAGAGTAATATCCACCTTGTTGTGCTGATTCTCAAGTTTTTAGATGCAAGAAGTTGCTGAACTGCTTTTGCCAACTTTTTGTCTTTTGACGCAACCACCATTGCTGTATATACACAAAGCAGAATTTAGGGCGTATTACGTATTTACGTTTTGGTCATTTGACCTTTCCATATTGTTGCTTCCGAAAAAATAGAGGGTCATGCATTTTTCAGTACGATCAAAGTGGGCGTGGCCAGGTTGACCCACGATCACTAATGTTGTCCTCTTTAAAATTCCTGATACGTTTTTATCTTATTACGGTAAAAATAATAATTATCTAAATCTTTGAAAACACGATTTATGAGGTTGGATGTAGGATTCGTTGCGAATAGTCTCTTGGCAACTTTCAATCTATTTGACCCACTCAGTTGACTCATTCTCTTTAAGCTACAAAAATATTCAAGTCATTTTGGACCCAAAGGAGATAAAATATACCCCAAAATGACCGATTTACATGTAAATGGTTCAAAATTGTCGTCTCTAATTTATATAGTTCGAGGAGAGAGAGGATGTGATTACGGGACCATTCACTTATGGTGAGGAGAAATGAAAATGGAGGAGACCATAAAATCAAACATGGAGAAATAAGGAAAATGGATTGAATGCACTGATTTTCCTTGCAACACACCTGTAGGCAACTTGTTCATCAACTCGAGTGCAAAAGAAGGCCCAGAAAGTGCAACATACGGCTGCCGAGAGTTTTTTAGTGTTTGTGGAATTATCTGAGACATCATTCTCAATGTGTTTAGCTCTAACCCTTTACTAAGGGATATGAAAGGAAGTCCTGGCTCTACATGCTCAGCAACACCCTCTAGGAAGGAAGAACTGAACTGCAAGATAAAGATTCTCTTAGAAAAGAAAAGAGATGCATTTGGTTATCACTAACTCTTATAACATAACGGAAATGAGAGACATATTCATGTGATCTGATATTAGATATCTTGATGATGCGAATAACTGGAACTGTTTAGACTAAGTATTTTCAAAATATCCAGCTACTGACAATTCGAGAAACCAAGTATTAGAATCAATAAAGGGCATCACATCCTCTTTCATATAATCTAAATCAGTTTACTCAATGATATAGATTGTTAGTGTAATCATATTCTTTTTATTATGCGATGCATTAATTGTTTACAAAATTTATTATGGACACAAAAATGTGGGTTGAGTGGTTGACCCAACTTGACCCAGTCTGTTTCGATCCATACAAGAAACAGCTAGTCTTGACCCGTCAGAACACCTAATGCATATATCTGTCATATTAAACTGAAAGATGGTCAATGACAAGTTGAAGACCTGTACAGGTACAGCATGGAGACAAAAGTCAGCGCCAGTAAAAGCCGTTTTTGCATCCATTGTTGCAATGACGTTTTGTGGTAGCTTGTGGTCTGGAAAATATTTACTGCAAAGAAATAAAATCAAAGTTTTATGCAACGCTAATAAAATTAATCTAAAAGCATTTATATTGTAAAATAGGAAGCGTATCAAAAGTCACCAAAATAATCTAACTCAAAACCGAGCATGTAATTTAATGCCTATCTCACCGGTTACAATGGTTCTCGTTAATAGATTGACAAATTTGAGGATCACGTACAAGCATATTAACTTCCATTTGTTCCTTTCTACCTGCAACATGGGAAGCCATTGCTGTTCCAAACGATCCACCACCTAGAACTACCACCTAAAGACCATTCAGAAATTGCATATCATACGAATGTGAGAACAGCTTAAACTTGTTATGAGGATCAATTGCTAGAAAAGTTACTAAGTGATTCTGTAATCATACATAGAGAAACACAAGCCATGCCCTAAGATATAGGACTATTTTAAAAGGTATGCTGCTATTTTAGTATTTTACAGAAATGGTATGCTTACCATAAACCATAGTAAGAATGATCTGATACGCAGTTACGCACTCAACTAAAAGCATGCACACTCAAGCTTCAGATTAAATTATTCATATATACATCCGCAACAAATTGAATACGAAATACATTATATCATAGAACCACATACCAGTCGCAAAAATATTTTATTTCTGTTTTCTCTTGGGAAATGAACAATCATGTCTGTTTAAGATAATTGATAGCGCATCGTAGTAGGTTTCCCGGGTATCAGTTATAAACCATATTTCCTAGACGATTTTGAGGTTTAAAATGGTAATTTTCTACCGTTCAGATGATCCATTCAGAGAGCCTATCAAACATTTGTTGTTTGCTCTATACCAATTCCAAAAAGATCCCTTATCACTTAAAACTTATCCATTCAAATCAAAAGCCTTTGCTCCAATATCACCTAACACTTCATCAAGTATCATAAACATTGCCATGTGAACGCAACGAGACCCTCACTAAAAATTGTTAAAAAACAAAAGAAGCCAACATATCAAAAAGAACAACCAGAATACACGGTCTATATTAATACCAAATCGTTCGAAAACTGGGATGAACTCTAGCTTTGTCAAACAACTCATTAGAAAAGTTTACCCAAATTTTAATATTTAACAAAATTTGGTCATAACACTAGCATAGAATTAACATAACTTGTAAGACAAACTGTATACAGCTTAGTCTCATCAACATAAATTCCAGAACATAAATATGTTTCCTCACATTTAATCAAATAAATCAAGCCTATCCGCACGGAATACCTAGAATAAATAACCTGATTCGCCTACGTATAAGCATCACTTAATTCATTTCTATCCGCAATACATTCCAACACTAAATTCATTCAAAACATCCGTTAATACACAACATTCTTCCTGGTTCAACTGATGCCTGACGTCGTCAACTCTAAATTCCAGAATCTATAGCCTAATTCACCTAACCTATAAGCATCACTTCTTCATTTCTTAGAGCAATACATACGTTCTAGTAGTAGTTCTAATACTAAAATCTACACAATTCCTGACCTATTCAAGACACAATAAAACCTGTTTAATAAAAAGTACACTGCCTAATTTTATATACTTTTTAAAAAATAATAAAAAATTAGAATGCTAGGCTCCGTCATTTCTCCTTTTTTATACATAAAAACATTAAACCGGCTTTAACGCGATAAGACCTGTTTTGTGAGCACTACTTAAAATAATTAAACAAAATAATACGAATAAACTCATCACAACCTTATTAGTACGTTCTAGAACATCAGTGTTGGCCTTCAACCGTAACGATCGAGACCACCGGACAAGCTTCTCCCACGCAACTCTCACAATCTTCCGTCGGTCTCTGGTGGCGCTAGCTACTTCCACCGACACGTCCGTCGACGGCGACGGTAGTGGATCGATTGAAGTTGAACATAGTATAGAACTGTTTTTGGACGTAGTAGAGTAGTGTAGAAGAACAAGTGTTGGCTCTGGTTTAGGTGATGGAGTGAAATTAGTGTGAAGGAGATTGTGTTTATAAGGTGGTTGAGGATTAGAGAAGATAGAGGTTGATAATGGCTGTTGTTTGAAGCAGGACGAAGCCATTGTTATTGTTAATATTATTATTATTAATATTATTATTATTGTTATCCTCTTTCTTGTTGTGTATGTATATTTATACAGGTTTTTTTTTGAGAGGTTATAAACCCACGTTTTGAGGGTGGAGTTTTTTGTGTGACTAATGTCAAATGCAACTTTAGTCCCTTGAGTAGTATAAACTTTACATATTTATTCCATTACCCTTTTTTTTCTTTGATGTGTTTGATAGTGAATTTTCACCGTAAAAAACAATTTACCCATCGTGATAATTGTGATTCTAGGAGCATCGTTTTTTTTTTAAATTGTAGCAATTTGGAAATGATAAGATGTTCATTTCTATCAGAAAGTCATGTCTAATCAAATGGAATTGAGATTTTTCTATCCATCTCTTAACGACTAAGATTTCTTTAAATGTAGAGTAATACTCCCTCCGTCTCAATTTAAATGTCCCATGTCTAAAAACACACTTTTTAAGAAATCTTTTGTTTGTATGTGGTAAAATGACAATAATATCCTCAAAAGTGGTGATTGTGTTTTGTCTTTTATGGGCAAAACTAGAAATTACATTTCTATTTTTGGAAAGAGACATTTAATTTGGAACAAACAAAAAAGGAAATAAGGACATTTAAATTGGGACGGAGGGAGTAACAAACTAAGGATAACATATAATATTCAATAATTATAATGTACTCCTTCCGATACTAATTGATATGTAACACAAACCAATTGTGTGTAAGAGCGCTTATGCTATGCATGAATTGCGGTTATAGATGGGTTTGGACTAGAACGCAAATAAGGTCCTGTGTAAAATTAGGGTTGAAGTTACACAAACAACATTAGGCTTAAAATATGCTAATTTTGTGAAATATTTATTATACCTTTTTTTAGTTAAAAAACAAAATATCATAAATACCCTAGCCTGCAGATGAAAAATGGAACACCGCACCTCTCCACCACCCAAACACCCCCTTGGTGGTTGGAACTTGGCAAAAACAATATATTAAGTGTCGGGCCATCATAGAAATTATAGGTATAATAGAATGAGTTGTGTTTGTGTTCACCCACAAAGTCGAGTATTGTATTGTATTTGGGTTCATGTGTTTGCCTTGACTTTCATATTCATGTTGTTTTCAAGTTTGCCTCGGGTTCAACTGACAACCCAAGAACGTGTCTACTTTCTTCTAACTTGTTGTGTAATTAGTTGATTTTCGTATAATCAAAAGTGAATAATATAATAGATAAATATACAAAGTAGTAAAACTTGAATCACTATTTTAACCAAATACCAAAAATTCAAAATTAAATCAACAAAAATCTGGATACAAACTTCCAATCACATCCTCAACCACTAAAAACATAAACAAATAAATAAAAAACAGAAAAAAAAATTCACCAATTAACTTAAACAAAGATATAACAAAAAACATAAGGACCAATTCAGTAGTAATGACCATGATGATGGTGGTGATGATGATGATGAGTGAGTCCGAAACAATGCAAAACCGGGTAACAAGCAGCCGCAGCACACCTCCCGATCATCTCAAACATTGATGCAACCAACAAACAAGGACAACAACAAAGTGCTATCAATGGATTACCATATGGATCATCGTGATGGTGGTGGTGGTGGTGACCATGATGACCCATCTTCAAATCAAGCTTTCTTCGATTGCGGGATCGATGGATCTTGGTTTGGGATATTTAAGGGAGAGACAACTTAATGAGCAAGGATGGAGAAGATAATAATAGATGTGAAAGGATTAAATTCCAATGTTCATACGAGACATTTAACGTGTGAGATATTTATTATTGGACCCCTCCATAGCTATTTCTACGAGCTTTCATTGGTTAAGAATTAGTGGTGACTTTAGTTTTGGATGTCGGTTCACACTGTTGGTCTAGTTCTTTAAAATTAGGCCTTATGGACCCGATGGTCTACTAATAAATAAAAAGTGTTGGGCCTTCAATAATATAACAATGCTATGGTTCTATACTTCTATTCTATCAATTTTAATTGGACCTTCACTAGTTGACTTTGTTCTATGCAAAATGGTTAACCAAGAACTCAATTAGACTAAGAGCTGTTTGGTTGATTAAGTGTTGAATCATTAAGATGGTCTGAATGGTTAAGAGGCTCTGAATGGTTAAGAGCTGAATCATTCAGCATCCCTTATTAGCTTAATGGTTCAGCACTTAATCATTCTATTCAGATGCTAAAATAAACAGTTTGAATGCTGAATGATTCAGACCTGAATGGTTAAGAGGCTGATTAAGAAGCTACCAAACAGCCCCTAAGTCATTTTTGTAACAACTAAACCGCACTATCTGAACCTACTCTTAGTATCGTTATGCAACAAGCTCTTTGATGTTTTTTACTTAGTTAACCACTAGTTACGTTTTTTTGTTACTATGTAATTTGGATGATTCTTGACCGAAGAGCTGTTGCTCCAATCACATTTGTTTGTTCTTTGTTCTGTTGTGTAGAGTGAACAGCTCTACGTTGGCTCTAACAAGTTATGAGTGATGGCATGTTACTTTGTATTGTATAATAGCGCGTAGAGCTCACTTATTTTATTTTTGTTAAGGATAAAATAGAAATACCAAAGCTATATGGATTGAAAAAAAGAGATTTTCATACGTGCCTCAAAGCACCTTATAATAGTGTTTTACACCTTTTACAGGAAAAAAAATTAAGTACCATATGCAAGAAACAAAATTTTAAGTACCAAAACCTCCAATAAGGATACCTAATTAAAAACATTGACATCTTTTACAAAAAAAAAAAATTTAATTACCAATTTATTTATTATTTTTGGATGGAGAATAGTTTTAAAATAACTTGAAATTAAAAACAAAACATTAAACTGTTTTATAAATAAAACATTATGAAGAAACACTGGGTTAAACACCTATATAGACGAGCACAGTAAAGAGATAATTTTATTGGTAGTAGCTAGGAAGATTAGAAATACTCGAATACAAGTGAATATAATGTTTCGACTATAATTAATCTTTCTCAGCTATCACGGAATTCTCTAAGTGTTTTTGTGTGTGAAAACCGAATGAATCATCTCCCTTGGTGGAGAGTGGTATTTATAGGCTTGGCACCGTCCTGTGATTGGTTCATGTGAGAATGACAACTGTCCAACGCGGGTCCCACACGGTTGACAATCGTTGGAGCATGGGTGTTGTCTTCCTGTGATTGGTCCACGTATTCTGCAATCGTCATTTCTGTCCTTTTTCTGTACCTCGTACCTGTCAGAGATCGTGGAGCAGGAAATAACGGCCTCTAATTGGTTGCACGTCCTTTTCTTTGTCGGATCACAGCTGACATGTACTAGGAAGCGTGCGTAGGCTTCCATAAGTTCTGTTCAGTGCTTCTGCTGACATGCATGGAGATGTGTGGCCGTGCGCACGCGCGGGTACATATCTCTTCAAGTTCCCCTAATCTAGTGTTCTGTATCCGGAGCATGCGGGACGCTTGACTCAGTAAGTTGATAATTCCGAGTATTGAATTGCGGGGGGTAGTTGGTGCTCTTTGTTTATGGCGTGCGCCATGTGCGCTATATAATTGTAGCCAGCGCCCTGGCGCACGGCAGTAATTAATTTTTACATCAGTGCGGTCAGTGGTGTCAGATGAGAGGACAGGGGTGTCAGATGAGAGGACAGTTTGGTGAGATGAAAAGTCGTCTGGCGTACTGCTTTTGCAGAGGTTGGTGGGCCCCTCGCTGTCGCTTTAGCCGTCTGTGCGTTTCTCTTTCTTACGTGTCACATCCCGATTGGTTGGACATGCGACACGACGGTGCAGGTTTCTAGGGCATTAATTGCCCAACCTATATAAAGCAGTTTCTTCTCTCATAATCCATTTCACACCTAGTAGAATTTCACACTTTTTCTCTCTACTATCTTAGCGAAAATCCTTTTTTTTACCTTTAAATCTTTAGTTCTTCCTCCGATTCTCTGATTTAGTTCCATTATTTTCTTGTAAAGAGGTATCATAAGCATTCTTTATCAGAGGAGCTCATGATCATGATGTTTAGTTATTAGTTTTTAAGGAAGGCTACCTAGTTTGGACGGTTTAACAAGGCGAACAATTATAAACTCAGTGGCAACCTGCAAAATGTGTGAAAAAGTCATGGAATCCTCAAATCACCTATTCACAACATGTTTCACAGCTGCAAACTTATGGAATAAGGTAGGAGAATGGTGCAAAATCCCTCCCATTTTTGCCTTTTCCTTTTGAGATCTCTTAACGGTTCACTTCAAGTCCGTCATGAGTAGCGTTAAAAGAAAAGCAGTAATAGTCACCACTTGCTGGGTTTTACGGAAGGGGCAGTGAAGGGATAGGGAGCCCAATCCTCGCGGAAGCGGCATCCCTATCCCGCTTTCCAGCAATCCGGGCGCCAACTGCAGTCCGCGTCAATAAGCATCCCTAGTTGGCGGAACCATCTAGTGGACCTGAGTCCGCGCAAGAGATCATGTTGCATATGATGCAACCTTATCCACATCAGTACTTCAGGAGAATAGGCGCGCGTGCAACCACGCACGGAATATTCGTTCGCCACTAGCTTTTGGTACGAGGTACGGAATATCAAGGATTAAGAAGATTCACTCAGATTTGGGCAGAATATGCATCAACCACATGGCGACACGTGTCAGGGTCAGGCCAACCACTGCTGACATAAACAGCGACTTGACTGCTCCCATGCCTCCACCATGCTGCTGTCTACAGTATTCGGCAGACATGCTTACCTGTTGCCAGATGTCACGTCAGACGCCAGCAGGTAAGTCAACGTACCATGCTGTGTCAGAACAGCATGCCGCCGGCGCCCAATTAGAAGGCGCAGCACGTGTCAGTTTCGCACAGCTATTCCAACTCTTCCTTACGTTAGCAGGCATGGCTAGTTATTTCCTGCCAATAACAAAGATCCCAAAAAGGGTGTTGATCTTTAATGGGAATTAGCAATGCATTCTTGTCTTATGCCTAGTTTGGTGAAACTTGGTGGCATGCCTTCCCTTCCTCTTTGGCCGATTGTGGTTAGAGGTTTACTAGTGAGGAAGGTTGACTTGTATGGGAGAATGAGTTATCTTGGTTTCTTGCCTAAATAAGTGTAAGTTAGGTGTAAGTATAGGCTTTATCATTATCATATGTTCTTGAGTGGGATTGCCCGAATTGTGTGTAGGTTTTAAAGGTGATAGTGACTAGTCTAAGATCATGTATTTGTCATGTGTGTATTTATATATGTAGCCGATGTATATGTGTGTATATCTTTGTATATGTGCGCGTGTATATGTGCACATGTGTATATTTGTCAAGTGTTTGTTTCCAAGATATGTTAAGTCTTGTAACCCTTGCTTGATCATGGGGTTAGTGGGTGTTTGTGTCCTTATATACTTTAGTTATTCTAGATGTAGGAACATCCAAGTAGGTGATCATGAGTCGGGTATTGATGACGACATTAACATGTATTTTGTTTCATAGTTATCATGTGTTTGTCAAGTATGGTGATTCTTGTATTCACATAGGTGTGTTGAAAGTGAGCTATCGTGTGTTAGGACATAATAACCTCATGTAATGTTTGTTTTGATGACTTGTCCGGGTTTTGTATGACTAAACAAGTGTACCATATTGAGTTTTCTGATTAACTCTTGCTCTACTGGACTGGGGGGGGGGGGGGGGTTAGTGTATGCAAACTATCTAGATATGCACATGTAGTGAGGCAATAATTATATTATGTACGGATGTTGACCTGGTTTGTTGACTATTGTCACAATTAAGGACCGAACCACTTACATCTTTGTGTTCTTACTTTCAACACACACATACACACTTATTCTTATCTTACGGTTCGGGTTTAACTAACGGTGTGGGTAAAGGGTAACTCTTAGATAAACAAAGGTATTTAACCACACGGAGGTTAGTCCTAACCCCCTCAGGCGGAATGATAAAATATTTGCAAGAAAAAGGTTATTTCTTGATCAAATCCTTTGCGAAGTAAAAACATTGTCTTTCATGTGGGTAAAAATTCGGTCGAAGAAACAAACAATGGATTGGGAGATGTGGCGTTAATTTAGTTTTTAATGGAATAGTAGGAAAGACATAGTAGGCTATCATTTTGGTGTATTTTCTATTTAGCAACTTGCAAGTAGAAAAAAAAAATTAGATCCGATTTTTCCGGAGAGGCGATTTTCGGCGAAATAGGGTTCCATGAGAGGTTCCAGTCGCATCAACGTTGACGAGTGGTACGATGTTCCAACTAGGAAGGGTAAGAATTCCAGAGATCAGGGTCGATCAAATAACGAGGTAATCACTAAGTTTTTTTGTTTCGAATCTTCCGCCTAAGTGTTCTTCTGTAGACTTGTTGAATGTGTTTAAAGGTTTTGGCGATTATGTGGGGTCGTATATTGCTCGGAAGTCCGATAGGCTGGGTAAGAAGTTTGGGTTTTTATCTTTTCATAACGTTAGGGATGTTAGGAGATTGGAAGCGGATATGTTTGATGTTTGGATGGGTTCGTATAAGCTGTTTGTTGTTCGGGCAAGATTTGTTGATGATGAGCGAGTGGAAGGGGGTTCGGATAGTAACAAAGACAGTAATAAGGATCGGACGACCGATGTTGCGGCAGAAAAAAATACAACGCATGAAGGCCATGCAAACCCTATTCTGGGTGGAGTGGCTGCACGTGCGGGTGATAATAATAGGCCGTATCGTGATACGTTTCTCAATAAGAATGGTTCAGGCAGCGAAATTTCGGTTTTGAAGATTGATGATAGTATTGAAGGATATTGTGAGTGGCATAACATCTCTGTTTGTGCACGAGTGAAGAACTATAATGTGCTAACTTCTCTTGCTGATCTGTTAAAGAATAATGGAGGTAGCATGATAAAAATTAAGTATGGGGGGGGGGGGGGCTTTAAAGTGGTGTTGATATTCAATAATGAAGACGAATGTTTATCGTTTTTTAATAATAAGGTGATGTGGGCTGAATGGTTTGAGAACGTGGAGAGATGGACAGGACAGTTTTTCAAGTACGAGAGAATAGCGTGGTTGAGAATTCATGGGATTCCAATTAGTTTAGCAGTTGATCAAGTCTTTGATGCAGTGGGAAAGAGATATGGGTCAGTGGCTCAACCGGCATGTTTTTCGAAGGATGAAAAAGATTTTTCGTATGCTTATATCGGGATCCTTTGTTGTAAAGAGTCTAGAGTGGATGATAGGTTCACATTATCTTGGAGGGGTTCTTCGTTTATGGTTTGGGTGGATGAGGATGTCGAGGAATGGGCCCCGGATTGCATTGAGGAGTTTGACGATTGTGTGGCGGAGGAGTATTCTGAACCTATTCTGGTTGGTAACAATAGTGTGTGCAGAGATGGGATAGAGATTGAAACGGGAGTGAGTGGTAGTCAGTCTCATGAAGGGGAAGAACATGTCAATTATGCGAGTTGTGAGGCTACTAGTTATGTTGAAACTTCGGTTAATATTACACCATCTTTGATTGTTACTGACAAGTCCAACTCTATGAGAAAGAAGTTTAAAAAGAAAAAATCCACCAGGAATAGAGTGATATCTTCGGGTGAAAACTATCGTCTGAAGAAGCGAGCGAGGGAGGATTCGGATATATTTGGAGTCGATAGGTTGATTGGCATTCTTAATAATAGTACTAATGTGGAAGGACAAGACTGTGAGGAATCGGTTAGGCTGGATTTTGTACTCCTGATTTAAACAAGAATTGTGCAGCTTTGGTTAGTGAAGAGGAGGTAGAAGAAAGTGTTTCCGATCGTGTTTTGGCTCAAATTCATGATCAAATTCATGTTGATAACGAGGAATCAACGACGGTAGAGTTAGGAAGAGCCTTGGGGGTGGATAACTTGGGCGATTTTGGTCTGCAACTTAGAAAAGAAATTGACAACGATGGGTTTCAAATTGGTGATCCATGAATTTGCTATCTCTCAACATTCAGGGTATGGGTGTTCAAGGTAAGTCTACTTGGGTCAGGAATTTACGGGTACAAAATGAGGTGAATTGTGTTTTTTTACAAGAAACTCAAAGCAGTGATGCTTCGGGTTTTGAGCTTGGGGATTTTTGGGGTAGAGGTGGTTTTCAAGCTGAATGTGTCGAGGCTAATGGGCGTTCAGGGGGGTTGATTACCATGTGGGATTCGGGTTTCTTTACAATTCTGGATGTTAAGAAGTCGCAAAATTTTCTCCTAATTGGTGGTACGATCAAAGGTATTGGAATGATGACGTATTTGATGAATGTGTATGCGCCGCAACAGCCGGTTGCTAAATGGGTTTTATGGAGTGATATTGAACAATGTCTGAGTACGGTGGATGGGTTTTTGGTGGTCGCGGGTGATTTTAATACTGTAAGGGATAGATCGGAAAGGAGAAATTCTAAATTCCATGTTTCTTCAACTCAAGAGTTTAATGAGTTCATTGACAGGGCGAACCTTCATGAGTACGCATTGCGTGGAAGGAAGTTTACTTTTTCCGCAGGGAACAAGTTAAGCCGGATTGATCGTATTTTAGTGAACTGGAACTTTTTTATGGAGTGGCCTTCTGCTGAATACAGAGCCTTGTGTAGAGATAAATCAGATCACTCGCCTCTTATTTTGAAGATTGTGTCGAGAAATTATGGTCCTAAACCATTTCGTTTTTTTAATTCATGGTTTGATAGAGACGATTTTCATACGGTGGTCTCGGGCATCTTAAATGGCGCTAGGGTGGAGGGTGCTCCGGATGAAAGGTTAATGAATAAATTCAAGCTTCTTCGCCTTGGCATTAACAATTGGAAAGATGATTGTTTGAGTCGCGAGTTCGAGGAAAAAAGGTTGCCGGAACAAGAGCTACTACAGTTAGAGATGGTTATGGAGGTTAGCGATCTAACCGAGGAAGAGCTGTGGTCTTTACAAGAGATTAAAGGCGATTATTTGAGCTAGAACGATTGAGGAACAAGGATATTCGTCAAAAATCGAGGTGCAAGTGGGCAACGGACGGGGATGATAATACTCGTTTCTTTCACGGGGTTATTAATAAAAGAAGGGTTGCGAATAGTATTCCGAGTTTGATGGTTGATGGCGAGTGGGTTCGAATATTGTTAAAAGAGAGGCAATGCGTTTTTTCAGAAATAAGTTTATTAAAGGTATGAAGATACGCCCTCGTTATTTATGTGACAACTTTAAGCGATTGCCCAGCGATGTATCCACTAATATATCTAATCCATTCTCTGTTGAGGAGATAAAAAGGGCGGTGTGGGAATGTGGAGATGATAAAGCTCCAGGGCCAGACGGTTTTAATTTCCGTTTTATTAAAAAGTTTTGGAGTTTTCTAGAGGCCGATTTTGTTGACATTTTGAGATGTTTTTATGATTCCGGTAAGTTCAGCCCGGGAAGTGGGTCTTCATTCATTACTTTGATACCGAAGAAGGTGGAACTGACTGAGTTAGGTGACTTCCGACCGATCAGTTTAATTGGTTGTATCACTAAGGTTGTTTCTAAAGTATTAGCTAATCGTATTAAAGGGGTTATGGACTTGGTGGTTTCAGAGTCCCAGTCTGCGTTTCTCTCTCGCAGGTATATTCTGGATGGTCCTTTGATTACGAATGAAATAATTTCTTGGGCGAAGAAAACAGGTCGTGAGCTGTTTTTTGTTTAAAGTAGATTTCGAAAACGCCTACGATAATGTGAACTGGGAATTTTTATTGTCAGTGCTCGAGCAGATGGGGTTAGGGGTGTTCATCGGGTCGGTTTACGGTTTATTCGGTTTTCAAAATTTTGTAACTCAAACCAAAAACCAAACCAAACCAAATTAGGAATATGAAAACCAAACCAAATTGAATTCGGTTCGGTTTTGGTTTAAAACCAAACAAACCAAATTGAAACGAATTTTTTTCTCTAACTTATATACCTATATGTTCCAAAATCCGAAAAGAAAGTTTGTAATAAATATAAACCAAAAAATCAAACCACGCAAACAGAAACATCATAA
Source organism: Ambrosia artemisiifolia (assembly GCA_032199755.1). Classification (NCBI taxonomy): domain Eukaryota; kingdom Viridiplantae; phylum Streptophyta; class Magnoliopsida; order Asterales; family Asteraceae; genus Ambrosia; species Ambrosia artemisiifolia. The sequence continues at coordinate 26,570,644 of CM063526.1, read as the reverse complement.
AAATTAGAAATAGTAAAATGAACCCTAGTTTACTAGTTTATACTCATATTATTACCTCTATAAATTGGTGGGCTTTATTTATTTTGGGTTGGGTTTAATATTTTGGGCTTATATATTATATATGAGTTATTAAATATTGTTATTTTTATTTAATAATTAATTATTTTACCGGTTTATTCGGTTATCCAAATAAACCAAATAAAAAAATGTAGAACCAAAAACCAAACCAAACACCGAATAAGCAATTCGGTTTCGGTTAAAACCAAACCAAACACCAAATTCGTTGTTCGGATGGTTTTTTCGGTTACAGTTACGGTTCGGTTTTCGGTTTTTATTTGGTTTGCGGTTTTTCTGAACACCCCTAGATGGGGTTTTCGCCTTTGTGGTGCAAATGGATAAAAGGGGTGTTATCCGCTTCTAAGGCTTCTATCCTGGTTAATGGTTCACCTACTTTTCATTTTTCTTGTCAGAAGGTTATTCGCCAAGGTGATCCTTTGTCCCCATTTTTATTTATTCTTGTCATGGAAGCTTTTTCGGAAATGGTTAAAAAAGCATGCTCGAGTGGTTTTTTTGATGGTATTCGTCTTCCGAGGGATGGTCCGGTTATATCACATCTATTATATGAAGATGACGCTATGTTGATGGGTGAGTAGTCTCTTTTCAATTTCTCTAATATGAAAAGGATTTTGCGGATATTTTATTTGTGTTCTGGTCTAAAAATAAATATTTATAAGTCGGTTTTATATGGAGTGGGGAGGAATCATCAAGATGTTGAGTTCATGGCAACCAGGTTGGGGTGTAAATCTGGTTTGCTCCCGTTTTCGTACTTGGGTATTATGGTGGGTGCTAACATGAACATAATAAATCATTGGGATCCAGTGGTGAATTCTTTCAGGAAGCGGTTATCCAAGTGGAAGGCGAATTGCATTTCTATTGGCGGACGGGTTACTCTAATAAGGTCGGTTTTAGATAGTCTCCCTACTTATTACTTATCTTTGTTTAAAGCCCCGGTTAAAGTTATTAATAGGCTCGAAGAATTCATGAGGTGTTTTTTGTGGGGCGGGTCCGATGAGGTGAGAAAGATGGCTTGGGTCGCTTGGGATAAAGTGACGCTTCATAGAGAAGAAGGAGGGTTGGGCTTAGCTAGACTTGATGAATGTAACAAAGCGTTATTATTGAAGTGGTGTTGGGGGTATGTTATGGAAACAAACGCGTTATGGCACAAGGTGGTGGAATCTATTCATGGCTCTGATCGTAAGTGGGGTGTTCTTCCTATTAATATTAGTATATCCGGGGTTTGGAAGAATATTGTTACGCTTTGTAGTAAGATTAAAGTAGATGGGATGGGAGCTCTAAATATGATAAGGGGTCGGGTTGGTGATGGGAAAGACCTTCGGTTTTGGATTGATCCATGGCTATGTCAAGTTCCGTTAAAAGAGTGTTATCCGATCTTGTTTACTTTGGAGTCAGATAAGAAATGTCATGTGAGGGATCGATGTGAACCTACTGATCAAGGTTTGGTGATTAGATGGCAATGGAAAAGGGGTCTTGTTTCGTTGGATGAGACTTCTCAGCGTGAAGATCTGGAGCATCGTTTGGCCGCGAATTCTTTTTCAGATCGGGAGGACGATTGGTGTTGGAACGATAGTAAAAACGATCACTTTACTGTAGCTTCGGCCAAGAGATGGTTACGGGGTAAAGGTAATGCTGAGAGGTTCGGCTTTAAGTGGTGTAAATGGGTTCCGGCAAAATGTAACATTTTTATGTGGCGCGCCTTTCTTGATCGTATTCTTACCAAAATTGCTTTGCAAAGGAGGAATATCATGACTCAAGATGATATTTATGTTTTGTGTGATGACGGCACCGAGACAACGGAACATATTCTAACTGGGTGTGGTGTTGCGGCGGGGGTTTGGAATGGTATATCTAAGTGGTGTAGTATTCCTCCAGTTTTTGCGTTCTCTGTTAACGATCTTGTGCGTGTATTTGAGCAAAGTGGAGTTAGTGGTGAGAAGAAGAATGTTCTACAGGGCGTTATTATCATTACGAGTTGGGGATTATGGAAAGCGAGAAATGAGAAGATATTTTCAAACAAAACGGTCAAAGTTACGGATATTATTTCCGATGTTAAAGCTTTAGGTTTTCTGTGGTATAAACATACGGCGCGTCGAGGTGTTTTAGATTGGGAGAATTGGTGTAATTTCAATGTAATGTAACTGGTTGTTCGCTTTCGGTTTCCTATTCCATCTTGGAATAAGTTGCCTTGGTTTTAATGAAAGTTAACCTTCAAACAAAAAAACTTGCAAGTAGAAAATTTTGTACACATTTGGTTAGGGCTGTGCAAAGGGTCTGGAACCGACCCGACTCGGACCCACCAAGAACCGTATACCCTTTTTTTGTTAAATTAGGAACCACGAACCGAACCTTAAAAGGTTATGTGGTTCCGGGTCCTAAAGGTTCTGATGGGTCGGGTAAAGGGTCTGACCCTCAAGAACCTTTTAATGTAATAGCCACTTTTAGAGGATTACATATTTCTATTCTTTTACCATGCTCGTAAAAGAATTTCTCTATATGGTTCTAACAATAGCCAATGAGTTTCTTTTTTTAAGTCACTTTTCGTTTCTTGACTTATGTTTTCGTAACAATTTTGTCATTCTCATCATTGTTATAAAACAAGGTCTCGAAGGTCGAGTACTCCCCGAGTAATCTCTACAAGGTAGGTTGCCGAGGCCCGAATACTCTAGTCCTAGGACGAGGTCTCCCGGGTATTCTCCGACTAGGTCGAGAACTCCCCGAGTACTCTCGACTCCAACTAAGGAGCGCCTAGCGACTTTTGCAACATTAATTCTCATCACTCGAAACAATATGTGAATTTGTTATGTATACATCATAAATACCCACACACATACACACGCACATCAGAGCGACATACATAAATATTTACTTCAAATTTGGATAAAATACATATTATATAATATATCACATCTATGCATGTACATAAAGCCGAAAAATATTTAAAGAAAAATACATTGTTATTCTGATAAATAATATTTTTAATATTGTATTAAAATTATGTGAAATCGATTACAATAACACGTAAAAACGAATGGTGAAAAGACTAAAAAAAATTATTTTAATTTTTTAATTAAAATACAAACGGTTCTTGTGGTTCTTATATTAGAACCATGAGTTTGGAACCGACCTGACCCGGAACCGATAATTCATATAAATCTAGAACCGGAAACCGACCCATATATTTAAAAAGGTTTGTGTCTAAGGTTCTCGTGGGTCGGGTCCAAGGTTCCTATGGGTCCGATCCACGAAACGCTCACCCCTACTTTTGGTAACGAAAGAAATGAAGTTTGTGGTAAAAAAAAAAGTAGAGTGAAAAAATAAGTACATCTAAAATGAAAAGAAATACGAGTATGTATTTTGTGAGATAAATGAAACTAACTCTATAGTTGATACACGGCTTGTTCCCCTTTCATATGAAGAATCCCAACAATCTGAATCCCCACCAAAATCAAATCAAACCCAATCGTACTTGCACCCACCATCTCCCAAACCCCAAACCCCCCTCCCTCCTCTAATTCAACCATCCATTACATGATCCCAATAAAATAATAACCCTACAAACAAAATCCAATCAAATACTAAGCCTAGCCTAGCCTAGGGTTAACAGTATTTCCATTCCATTTTCTATAAAAAATATTAAAAAAAAAATGGGTTCAGAAGAGACCACCGCTTTAGCCCTATCACACCAGACCCTCTTCCAAAACCATCCAAATCCTCATCATGTTGCTGCTTCTGCTGCTGCTGCTGCTGTTACTGTTGTTGGGACTAATAATAACACTAATCAACATAAAGCTACCCGTGAACTTACTGGCTTTATTAATCATAACCACAGGTATTATCAGGGTCAAGGAAGGGTTGAGTTTGGGTTGATTCAGAACGCTGGTTTGCAGAATTGGAATGCTAGAGGTTCCGATGGATCCGACGCTGATGAATCCGATGATGATGATGAAGATGAAGATGATGTGGAAGGGCTTGTGAATAATAATAATAATATTAGTGATAATAAGAATAATAATAATAATAATAATAATAATAATAATAATAATAGGGGTCAGGGTCATAGTAGTGAAAAGGATGGGAATGTGAAGTTGAATCCTCTTTCTTCTTTTGGTAAGCTTTTTATTTCAGTTTTCATGTTTATGGAGTTTGTAAGTTTATATCATCAATAATTCATTTCCTTAGTATGTGTGTGACACTTTAGGCAAATCCCATAGGCAATATGGTTGTGTTTTGTTGTGTCTACATGATTGATACCGGCCATAAGGAATACCGGTACCTGGCCTTGCGTTTGGGCGTAATTGATATGAATGAGAGAATTTTGCCCATAACCGTGCTCGGGTGAGAGCAATACTAGGATATGTGATGATGTCTCCACCCAGGAAAACCCCTGATAGTTATGTTTTGTTCACAGGATAGATACCGCCATACCGGTCTTTAAGGAATGCCCCACCTCAAGTATCACTAACGCGTTTTAGGCTAATAGGCTTAGTGACTAATGACTGTGGATGGGAGTAGAACTCTACAAGTTTAAAAAAGCGTGAGGTGCTCCGAGGCGTTTTGGTTCCAAAATCCGAAGCGCGGGGCTTAAAGTGCGAGGTGAGAGCTTCACGTATGCGAGGTGCTTAATATTAAACAAATATAAAAAAAATATTTATATATGTCAATATGACATATTCTACCTTCTAATCAAACATAAACACAAAAGCATCATTATAAAACACCCTAAACACTTAAAAAAACATTCAAAACATAAGAATGCCCCCTTTGCGGGGGTCGGTGGCAACCCCCCGGGAGCAGGGTCCAAAGGGCGACAACCCCTGGGGTCGAGCTGATCGACAAAAAACAATCCATAATACGAATTAACATGAAACTTCACTTGTTGGGCTAAATAGAATAGGCAAAATGGTTTTTGGGCTGAGGCGCTACTGAAGCGCCGCCCCAAGAACTTCATATATCCCAAGGCTTTTCAACAAAAAAAAGCGATTTTTTTGGAGCCTCGCGCCTCAAGAGCTTAAAGCGCGCCCGAGGCGCTATTTTTTAAACCAAGCCAAAAACAAATTTGTTAGCTTCTTGCGAGGACAATATTGGTTGCTATAAGAGGATGGATGTTACAACGTGCTTGTGTTAGCAATTATGCAGTCTGAAATCAGATTTCTAATCATGGGATTATTGCAAATCTATAAATATTATGCAATAAACCTTGAATTTTTTCTTGTTCTCTCAAAGTTGAAACAAAATTCTACCTTGAAAGGTTTGTTGCGTATGTTTGTTTTAATTATTTTTTGGGTGTTAGGCTCTAGCAGAGAAGTATTGAAGGTCGGAAGTCTTATGCCTTCAGGAAGCGATTTAAATGATGTAAAACCGAGTTCTAGTGAGAATCATCAGCAAGAATCGAGTCATTACCCGAATGCTGTTGCACTTGTGGACCGTGATGGTGAATTGTATTATTCACAGTATCTTCACGGGACGGAGGGTTTTGGGTCGGGGCTCAAAGATACGGTGGTGGACAATGGTTGCGGGTTTAGTGGAAGAAAGGATGTTTCATATGCCGGTGAATCTGGGGACTCACTTAGAGCAATACTTTCAGATCCTTTAACGTGAGCTTCCACCGATTCGGTTATTTCATCCTCATTTTTAAACGGTTCGTTGTTATATTGATTGTGTGTCTTTACAGAGGAGCTCTTATGGATGATGCTATGATATTGCCTTGTGGGCATTCTTTTGGTAGTGGTGGATTGCAGCATGTTATGAAGATGGTAAGTTTTAATAATCTTTATATGATTATCATGTTTCTTTTTATCGTGACTCTTTAAATCTCTTGCTGACTTTCTTTTCGTACGATGCGTTTTTCAGAAAGCATGTTACACTTGTTCACGCCTGGTGACAGAAGATTCAGTGGCTCCAAATCTAGGTAATATTATATACTGTTTGGGGATTTGTTTTCTTTTTTGTTGTTTTTTTAAATTAGTTTCTGCTTTTGTAATTTTTAAGTTCTCATGGTGTATCGACTTTGGTTATCACAAAGTTATGTATAAAGCTGTTGTGTATGTTATGTTTGTTGTGACGGCATCACAATTGTTTGAAACTCAAAATTATGCATCCAAGAGATTCATGCTTTTAAAGAAATCATTGGCATAGGTTTATTATATTAAATACTCAAAATTCTCTTTTGTTGTTTCATTATTCTTGAAATCAGTATTGCTTCATTATTATTGAAACAACTACTTATCTATAATGCCACATAGGTGTTCTCTTAATGTATGCCGACCATATTTTTCTTGGAAAAAAAAACAACTGTTAACCTTTCATCAGTTGTAGATTGATAGAATTTACTGATGAAACTTACAGCTGGAAAAATGGTAAAGGTTAGGCGAGCGATGAAAACGGGTAATATTTTGGGTTCTGTCCAAAAAAGTTGAATTTTCATATAAATACACAATGTTTTAAATATGATTACGAAAATCATATTACTACTTCAATAGCTATCTAGTTCTCGGAATAGAATGATTTCATAGGTTATATGCACAAAACATACGATTTGGATGACATTCACCCTACATTTCGGAGGTTTTACCAATTTGACTAATGTTAATATAATTTCGGGTCTACTTGTGTAGCTCTGCGCTCTGCTGTTTTGGCATTTCGTAGGGAGGAAGAGTCACAAGTTCACCATGCAGCTAAACGAAGAAGAGAGAGATTAGACCAGGTTTGTTTTCTTTTTTTGTAGAACTGTATTCATAAAGCCAGTATATATTTATTGAAGGTGGCAGAATCGGCAGTTTAGGTGGTTGGGTAAAAATTATTACGGTGTGGGTTAGAATCGGTTACTTTTTTATAGGGTTAATACTCCATACATGCTGGGTCATGTTGGGGCCCGGCCAGTGAACACTTATTTTCTATTTGAAATTTTAATGAATTACAAGTGTATTCAATGAGATTATCTACACTATGTTGCTACAATATTAATTAATCTTGTGTTATTTAGCAAAGTGATAATAGGAGGTTTTAGATTTGAAGTACTTAGGTGACTTTTGACTCTTTCGACCCATTTCACATATTTTCTAACTAGCGAAGTCTTAACGTTTGACCCGTTGTAGATAAAATGAAACCAAATCGACCAAGTTTTAGGTAATTGGGTCGAAATAATTAGCTCAATGTGACTAGCCTATCTGATGTCGACAATCGACATTATAAAAGTGATCTCTACTGCTGCAGGACAGGGTTAATTACAATGATTTAACGGACACACGGGGCAAAGGTCTCCAGTTTCCTTTTTCTGTGGCGGACCGCGTTATTATCAAGGTTTTTACTGAGTTCCATAAGAATACTATTTTTTTTTCTTTTTGCATACTAAATCAAAATTAAACATATAACCAGGGAAACAAGAGGACACCCGAGCGTTTTGTTGGTTGTGAAGCTGTTGTCACAACTCAGTGCTTGAATGGATGGTCAGTCTTGTTGTTGGCGGATATGATTCACTAACTTTACATCTTCTGATAAAATTCTAATTATTTATAAATTGGTTGATGTTTACGTTTTTTTTTTGTGTGTATTGTGTTCAGGTATGTGGTGAAGACATTGGATACTGCAGAGAGTATTAAAGTGCAGTATCGGTCTTTAGCCAAAGTTTCTGATAGTTCTTCCTCACACCCAACTTCAAGCAAGATGGCACCAAATTGGCTATAATGCGCCACTGTTGTAAGTATATTTATACATATGTATCTCTATATTGTATATGTATATGGTAGGTTTGATTTCTTTTGACGGTTCGTTTGTAAATATAGTTATTTTAAATACGATTAACGTGTTTAGTGAAAAATACAATACGAAATCACAATATATTTTAGAATCTTCATAAGGTTACTGTATATTTTGGGTGTTATTTATTAGTATCAAATTTATAGCGTGCATTATTACAATTCAAATACAACCTTTGTAGTTAACTTCAGTCTAAGCAAAAAAAAAAAAAAAAAAAAAAAAAAACTAGAAGCACAAGGTTTGATTAGTCCACTCACAGATCATGATTTGAGTTAACCTATAAGAATAAAACTTCTAAGGTGTAATGCCAATGGGTCGTTTTTGGAGCCGTCCGCAGCTGATTTGGAGGAGATATGGAAGATGGAAGGAGGAGAAAGGGATGAAGGAATGCCCACATATGGAGATTGTTTATATCATATTTAATAATTATGCTAAAAGTTTATTTATGTTACAACATATATACACAAATCCTCTATTTTTCCACAACCAACCTAATCAACCATTAACTTTACAATCTCACACCAAATCATGATTTAACTAACCACCATCTTGAACAACCACTCTACCATCACCACCACCACCACCCAATGACCTCCCCGCCACCACCACCAATCTTCGGCAAGTCGGGCACGACGAATGCGAAGCCAACCACACATCAATACACCTAACATGAAACCCATGACCACATTGTGGCAACACCCTAACCTTCTCCCCATCCACAAACTCCCCAAGACATATTGCACACTCACTCGCCGGAATCTCCAACCCTTCACCATAAACCGCCACCGGAATCTGCTTCAACGCCTTTTTCTTAACCCCGGTCACCGCTGTTACATCACCACTTTCAAAAGCCAACCTCCTGCTACACCTCAAAGCACAACGCACAATAGTATTAAGCCCCAATGCACATACCAATGCACAAAGTAAACATGCCAATATGATCACCATGTTGGCATCGAAATTCGCTTCTTTTCGGTATGATTCATGCTGTTGGTTGTCTGTTTCCAGTAGTCGACGTTGCATCATCATTACCCACATCACAAACAGAATTATAACTAACAAAATTGGATAAAAATATATAAAAAAAAACAGAGTTATGGAAACAGAGTATTGATTTCTTTTCTCCAGGGAAATCGAACAACGCATGAAATTGTAAATTGGGTATCCATTAAATTATGATCTTTAAAGATCTTCTTCTTGATTCTTCAGTTCATTGTTTTCTTGAATAACTCTAACAGAATTCATGGTAGAAACAGGGGTTTGCTCTGTTTCAAGAAAATTTTGGAGTTTTTTTTTTCAGTTTCTATGGATAGAGTGGAAGATGTGAAGAATTGAGTAACAAAACACTGAAAAAAGGTGAAAATATTATGTGGGTATGTGGAATTTTTTGTTCTTGATCTGAAATTAGCTAGGGTTTGTTTGATTCTTGGTGCTCTGTTTCAAGAAAATTTTGGAGGGTTTTTTTTTTTTTTTAATTTATATGGATAGAGAGGGAGATGTAATAAAATGAGTAATAAAACCTTACAGAAAGTGAAAATTGTTGGTGGGTATGTTCTATGAGATTATTTTGAGCTTGTTGAGGTCTTGAGTTGGTGAAAGGAAGAGGAGGCAGGGATGTTTAAGCTTTATGTGGGTGGGTGGTGGGGTGGGTTAAGAATTTTAATCAAGCACCTGATGCCACTTAATCACAATTAAGGGTACAAAAGTAATGCTTTATTCCAAACACTAAATTTATCTCTATAATCTTCTTATACTATTCTTCACTCCACTTATTCATTCTTGATGGTTCTAACAAAAATCTAAATCCATGGGAGATATTTAGCAGTATTTTATAATTTTAGTTTGAAAATAAAATTAATTTAGTAGAAAGTAAAATAAGAGCAATTTTTTTAGAGTAAATTCCTTTTGAGTCCCTGAGTTTTCTTGATTTTAACTACTTGAGTCTAACATTTTGATTTTTAACATTCTGAGTGCTAGTATTTTAAGTTTGTTATGGTTTGAGTCCAATTTTTTTAACCCTGTTAGATTTTTTCTGTTAATATTTATGAAATGACCAAAATACCCCCACCATTAAAAATAAATAATTATTAAATATACACACACACTACATTTGCACACACACATATCTCAACTCTCTCTCTCACTTCTTTCTCTCTCTCTCTCTAAGTACGAAATCCACCACCACCATACATCTTTAGCAACCACCTCCACCACCATCAATCTCCATGGTTGAACCACCATCAACACAACCACCACTCGACATCACCCGAATACGAACCCAGACCTGACCATAACCCGAACCAGTAACCACCTAACCCAGACGAGCGACCAACGACCAGACCTAACCACCACCCGAACCCAGACCTGACCACCACCCCGAACCCAGACCTAACCATAACCCGAACCAGTAACCACCACCACTTGTCATCTCCGCTCCGAAAACCAAACAAACCCACAACAATCAGGACCTTCACAGCCTTATTTGGGTCTGAAATAATCACGCCGCCGCCACCAATGACGGTGGTGGTCGGCCACTGCTAAAGAGGGGTGAGGGAGGGAGAGACGAGCGGGGAGAGGGAGAGAGAGAGGTTTAGAGAGAGAGAGAGAGTTCAGGTCAGATTTGAAATTAATTTAGGGGTTAGGGTTTAGAGGTGGAACGATGATGGTGGTTTGATGAGGGTCGAGTCTGATGGGGCCTAGGGTTCAGGTTGAAGATGGTTGAAGTAGGGATGCGGTGGTGGATGGTTAAACAGGGAAGACAATGATGGGTTTTGCAGGTGAGGTTGAGGTTTGTAGTGGTGGTGAGGGTGGTTCGGAGGTGGAGGTGTGGTGGGGGTGGATTGTGGTGGTGAGGCAATGGTGGAGGTGTGAGAGAGAGAGTCTGTACAGGTGTGTTTGTGTGTGTGTGAGAGAGAGAGAGAGTGAGAAAGCTTTATGTGTGTGTATATATATACACTTATTTATATATTATTAAAAACTTCATGCATTAAAGACTTGTTCCTTATATATTATGCATTAGAAAGTTGTACCTAGGTGTTAAATGACTGAAATACCCCTGTACTTAACTGACTTGATTAACGTCGTTACAAAATTGGACTCAAAGGGTTACAAAATTAAAACTTAGGCACTTAGAATGTTAAAAATCAAAATGTTGGACTCAAGTAATTAAAATCAAGAAAACTCAGGGACTCAAAAAGGAATTTACTCTTTTTTTTTATTCATGTGGTTTGCTTAAAATAGCAATTACACTTCATTAGTTTGAAATTTGTTAATACCAGTGGTTTCATTACGTTTCAATTGAACCCACTCCCACTAATCCCATCCAAATCATCGTTGTTTTTTAGTGAAATGGCTAAACTACACATATGTCTCATCCATTTCTCCCTATACATCTTCTCTTCACTTATATACATGCCACCACTAACCATAATCGGCCACTACTACCACCACCCACCATTAGAATATATGGTGTGCCTCTTTTTTCCCCCAACTCCACCAAGTGTTTACATCAGCGCCACCTCATTTCCCTCATTTTCTCCCTCAAAGTTTGAAAATGGTTTCCCTCAATTCCCCCATTCCCCCTTCCTTTTTTTTTTATTCCTTTTCCTTTTTATTTAATCATTATTAATAATAGTTCAAGGAATTGTGGCCAATCAAATGCTTCGGGACAAAGGGGGAGATAACCCCGAGTTCACCGAAAAAAATTCGGGGGGGCCGGTGTTCCATTTCGGGGCCGACGACACATCACCTCCCCGACTTCACTCCCCGAAGGCATAACTTTTAGTCTTAGAGCCATCACCACCAGCCACCATTAATAGCCACTAAATATTCTATAAATAAAAGTTGACCAAACCTAACCTCAATGAAACCCTATTCACCTAAACGACTACCTAAACCACCATCGACAACCATCATACTCACTTTTAACCACTGCCCAATGACATCTTTGCCACCAGCAATTACCATCTTCAACGAAACCCCCATCATACTCTATGACTCATCACCATCTTTAATGTAATCATACTGATCAGAACTATTAGGTTAACGGGAGTAACAACATGTTGCCCCACTTACATGTAACGCTATCAGCAGTTAGTTCATCACATATCTTTAAAATGCAAATCAAATTCAGGAGAAAAAAATATTTCTTTCAAGTTAGTGAATCTCAAAATGTAAAAATTGGTGTTCTTGCCTTCTTGGCATTGTGCTAAACTCAAATTTTAAATTGGTGAACACAGTTTCGATGAAATATGAATATTAGCTGAACATTTGATTACTTCAAACTTGTTTTTGGCTTCTCCAACATAATCATGTGAGCACCTATAACTTTTCCTTCAATTTTTCATTCAGCAAATAACGATGCTCTTTCTCTTTTAGTTGCTCACTCTCGATTAGCCACAAATCAACCATCCAAAAGTCTTATCTCCTTCTTTCAATGTGATACCATGTGTAGACAACGACATAATAGTGGAGTCCTTGTGGTTATAGTAGAGAGGAGTTGTAGTAATTGTGGTGGTGATTACATGTCAGAGGTCACAAATGGTGAGTGGTTTGTTGTTGGAGGTGATGAACGATGGTATGGTGAAGGTTTTTAAGTGGGTTTTGTTTGACGGCAGTTGTGGTGGTTTTGTTTGGGGGTGGGGTTGAAAAGGTTATCAGTTTCAGCTAGGGTTTTCAATAGGGGTTGGTCACAAGTGGTGGCAGAGGCGGAGCCAGGATTTGATGATAAGGGGGGCTTAGATTATTGGAGTGAGCGTTAAGGGGGGGCTTGATACAATTTTATCGAATTTTTACCATAAAAACAGGGGGGCTTGATACAATTTTATCGAATTTTTACCTTAAAAACTTAACAAATTTGGGCCATTGGGGGTGGCTTGACACCCGGCAGTCCCCCCCCTAACTCCGCCTCTGAGTGGTGGTGCCTTGGATTAGTGGATGCAGGTTAAGTGGAGGCTGGGATAGGGTTTGCTATGGTTGTGGTTGGTGCGCTATGGCACAACGGAGTTAGGGTTTAGTGGTGAACGTTTTTGTGGTTGGTGCATGGTGGTGAAGTTTGTGGGTGGTGGTAGCTGGAGGTTGATGTGTGTGTTTATTAATAGGGGAATTATGGCCAGTTCATACGTATTTAACAGAATAAGTGGATGGAGTTAGAGGATGCGGGTCTAATTGAAAGAAAATAAAACCATTGATATTGTTTTAACAATTTTTAAACTAATGGAGTGCAATAAATATTATTAGCAAACCACATGTATGAAAAAGTAATTTACTCAAAAGATAACAAAATAAACTTTTTCTTTTTTATGATTTTTTTAAGTAAAAACATATTTGTAAGACATATAGAATATACTTAAGAATAATTGTGTTTGTAACTTTTTTTTTCCTTTTTAAGGTTGTGTGTAAATCACTAAGTCCACTTAACTTAAAAAGATACCTTCAAAATAGTGACCGAATATGAAGCACATTTTATTATTTATATCTATACTGTTTTATAAAAGATCTCTTCAAACCACAATGTAATTTCACAAACTTTTTAAGAAGTATGTTACAACTTTCGAAGAACATAATACAAGTACTTTATTCAATAATTTTTAGTTTGCCCCTATTTAACAAACTTCTAGTTAATAAATTATTTAATGCATATGAGATTATTTAATTCACTACATTAACTATTATCTTATGTATAACTAGCCGATTACCCCGGGAAGGTCCCGGGGTTGAAAAATTTAATATGATTTAATAAAAAATGATAAAAAAAAAAGAAAACTCAAATCACGAAAAGAGTAAATAACTTAAACATAATCAATCTTAGTTAAAAAACATTTATTTAAAAAGTTAAAAAAATAAAAAGCATAAACCATATTAAACATAATAAAGTATTAAAAGGATAACCTTCAACATATAATCATCTTCACGTAAATTAAAATATGTTACAATTTGACTTATACTTATATATATAGATGTAGAATTCATGATGGGGGTTGAAAAATATAACCATTCTAATAATACTAATACGAATAGTAATAATTATTACTCTTGTAATTAAATAAATAAAAAAATAACCTTGCTATAAGGTGACACCATGTGTTGCAGTGTTGGGCGAATCTTTCTCCTAGCTTCTCTTGATGAAGTATACCTATCGATCTTTAGAAGAGTAAAATTCCAATGATAACATGGCGATTGGGCTGAATTTCAACATCGTAGATAAGAACCTGGTTTAAAAGAAAAAACATGATTAATGAATAACCTGAACACTTTGTGTTTTTTTCTGTATGAATATAACCCCACAAAAAATAGTCGTTTTTTTTTTCATTTTTATATAGCACTATGGTACTTGTTGGAAAGATAATAAAACGCTCGTTAATTTGGTGTAATTTTTTATTTAAAAAATCTCGAATATAAAAGATATTTATGTCTAAAAATTATGGGAGGAAGATAAGAGAGAAAAATTTAAATTTGTTTTTAAATTCTTTTTTCCTAAAATAACTCAATTTAATTTTAGTAATTGAGAATTGAGAGATAGAGAGATAAATTTAGAAAAATACTCAAAAACACCAAAAACACTCAATTATTAAGCCACATGGCACTCTCAAGGGGCATATATGCTTTGTTTTATATATATATATATATATATAGACTAGGTTATATCCCGGGAGCTTCACGATCTTCCCGTGATAAACAAATCTAATATGAAGTGACAAAATGTGTGTTATGATGTAGTATAAAACTTAATATACTATAATATGAGGAAGCAACAATTTTAATTATGTGAATAAGAATGAAAATGTATGTTAAAGAGAGAATTTATGTTTAGATGAGGAGTAGAGGCAGAAGCAACCATTGCAAGGCGTGATTGAGGCGGTAGTCTTGAAGGTGTACCTCTTTTAGAAACAAATGGTTTTGACCTATTATGCTCTGGATGAAAACAAACACCCATTTACAGTTTCATTTAGTGTAAAGAATTAATTAGAAACTTGTGTATCACTTGAATTATAACATTTTTTTTTGTTTTTTCATTTATTATTAGGCTAGAAAATTTAATATTACATGAGTTGGATCTATAAAATATTAAATAGTTTTTAGGAAAAATTACAAAAATTGTCCTTTATGTTTACAACGTTTTTCAGTGGTTGTCCTTTAACTTCAAAATTGATGACAATCGTCCTTTATGTTGAAAAATCTTGCAGGTTTCGTCCTTTAGGGCTAACCTGGTTAGTTTTTGTGGTTAAGTTTGGTCATGTGGACCCACATGAGGGCAAATTGACACTTATGCCCTCATCTTTATCATCTTTATCACCACCATCACTTACATTCGTAACCCAAGCACCACAACTTGCAATCATCAACCCTACACGACCACCACCACCTGCCACCATGAAACCCCATCAAATCCGACACCCCCACCAGTGGTCAACATCCATTAAAACCAGAGCCAACATTCATTCCAAATACACTGAGTCTCAATCGCCACCACTGGTATCACACTACCACCACCACCACTGACAACACCAAGTATTATTAAAAATAATCAAACCTTATATTCTCTATAAATCAGTAAATCACAACATCAGTAAACCAGTGAATCAAAACATCCAAATCAGTTTTTTAATAATACTTTGTAGCGAAAAGTTGAAAAGGAGCATGTATTTTTTTAACAACAAAGTATTGTTAAACACAATAACAACACAACCAACAACAATCCACAACATCCAAATCAGTAAATCACTACCAACCTTTCATGATATGATCACCATGACTGCAAAGCTCACCACGTTGATTCCTCGGAAGCGAACTACCGGTATCCGAATCAACAATCTTCATCTCCACATTTCTCACAATCGTCCCACACGATCCAGATCCGAACCCAACCCATCCACAATAACCATCCTAAAAAAACCCCTAAAACATCTCATAAAAACCCGATCCATAACCCGAATCCAACTTTACCGAAGGAAGATAGGCTATTACTGGTGGTTGTTGCGAAGACGGCGGCGGTGCTCGTGCTTGCTGGAGGTTGGGGCGGTGGTAGTCTGAGGGTGGTGGTGGTGGTGGAGAAAAGGTAGATAAGGGGGGAGTTGAGAGAGATAAAGAAGATTTTTTTTGATAGATAGAGCGATTTATTTATAGGTTTTTTTTTTAATTTTTTATTTTAGAAAAGATGAGGGCATAAGTGTCATTTTGCCCTCATGTGGGTCCATATAAAAAAACTTAACCACAAAAACTAACCAAGTTAGGCATAAAGGACGAAACCTGCAAGATTTTTCAACATAAAGGACGATTCTCATCAATTTTGAAGTTAAAGGACAACCACTGAAAAACGCTGTAAATATAAAGGACGATTTTTGTAATTTTTCCTTTTAGTTTTTAATAAGTGAAAATATAAAAAAAGTTAGTTAAAAAAATAAATATTAAATAAATAAGAGATAAACATGAAGGTATGATTTAATAATATTATTTCATATGGGAGATAATTAAGATAATCATAAGATTTTTATTTATTATATAGTAAAGTAATAATAAAGATATAGATAAATATTATATAATAATAAATATTGGTTTATTTATATCCTATTTTTTTGCGGGAATTCAAGGGTGCGGATGGCCTTACAAAGTAACACATGTCCCCATCCGAATCGATTTATTATATATATATATATAAATGCTTTAAATTAATGTTTATATGTACATTTATTAATTATATTTCTACAACTAAATTCTATAGAATACTAAATATTTAAATAGTTTTAGTAATACTAATAATCCCAAACATATTATTAAAAGAAAATTGAATAAAAGAAATTTAAAATTTATATAGCAAATTCAACTAATTAATAAGTATTAAATATTACATTATAAATAAAAGTATATAAAAGTCATAATTGTATAAGCTATTAAGATTTAATCTTAAATTTAAATTTATATTTGTATTTAATGTATATATTTTTTATAACTAAATACTATTTAAGTACTTAATTATATAATTATTAAATATATAGTTAGTTATGATGACGATGATAATAATTAATAATAATACCTAAATAATGTGCATAGTGTAACAAAAATGAGAATGGTGAGAAGGGTACAAAAAACACAATAGATCACGTAATATGAAATAATTAGCCACAAAATATAAGACAATGTCAAAAAATATAACATAATACCAAAGAAAAAAGACACAATGAATCGCAAAAATGAAAGACACAATGCTACATAAAAGACACAATATTATAATGTAAATTCTATAAACTACAAGCTAAAAATCCAAAAACTCAAAAACCTAAAAACTAAGATCGTAGAGTTCGATGAGAAGGTTTTAATGCAGCTTGAATGAATTCAATTAGAGTTCGTTGTATACCCTTTCTACGACTTCATATTTTTCTTTCACTGTGTATTTGATCCTAACCTTATAATAATCAGTGTTTAAGATATGTTATCTATATTATCTTATTAAGGAGGAGTGATGTACAACATGGTAATTTGCATTTCTGTACAACTTAACAAGCAACATGTACAACATATTTAAGCAAGAAATTTAAGGGTATTATAGGCATAGTTGTGACAATTAAGACACTTAGGAGGGTAGAATAGTAAATTTAACATAATCCTATACCTCACATCCTAAAATCTTATCCCAATTATGCTCTTATGTCCAACTTTTAAAACATAAAATACAACCTATGATGATCTTAAATATAAGACCTTTCAATCCCTCATCTATATTATTATCTATACTTCATTATAATCAATTTATGCAAAAAGAATTGAACAGAAGTGCATTTTACCCTTTTAATCCTTACTTGAGCACTCGAGCTTGTTTATTTTATTTATCAGTTTATTTTATATATTGCATTTCCCCTTTGCACAATTATATTTATGAAAAAGGGATGCGGATATCATATTTTTTTTGAGTTGAGGTGGCGTTATGGCCTATGGGGGTGTGTGGAAATAGGGTCGGATTATTGTTCATATAACAGAGGTAACATTTACCTTTTTTTTGTTACTTGCGGAAATTGTGTTTGCTTAGAGGAAATATTACAAATGTGCTTGATTAAATTGTTTTAGTTGTTCCATATTATATGTTGTCTTGAACGTTCTAGAGGCAAGTAGAGGTTTGCTTTGATTAATTGTATGGTCAAAAGAGGCATATTACTCAATAAGATACACTCTCTTTATGCAAAGACGATTGAAAGGCTTGACTTGTATATTGTAAAGAAACTGTTCAACTATTGTCAAATACCCAAAACACCCTTTAAGTTCAACAAGCACCAAGTGACGGACACTTGTGCACCTAAATTAGTACATTTTTATTTGTTAATGATGATACTGTGCAATTATTTGTTTAACATGGGGACATTTGAAATGCGGACTATTTCCTTTATTATTTTCTAATTTTTCTCAACATCTTAGTGAAAAACATCAAACACTTATACTGTGTGTTGTGGCTCAACGTGAGCACCAACTCTATCTTCTAATATTAAGCCAACTAGGCGCTGACGTGAAAGTGTGATAAAGCTGCAACTTACTCACTTGACCCTCCTTTTAAACTTAACAACTCGTGGTTGCTCTGTCCAGATTTATTTGATTTAGTTATCTCAATAGCAAATGAATTCGGTGAGGGTGCTCCTGATGTTGTTTTGGCATCTAAATTGAGAAAGACTAAAAGTGGAATAAAAAAAGGTTAGCAAAGAAAAAAAAATCCAAGGATGAATAAGCATTGTTGAAAGAGGAAGAAATTGTGGCAAAATTGGACAAGGAGGTTGAAGCAGGGATCTTCTGATGTTGAGATTAAAACTGTTATGAAAAATAAAAACTTATTGTAGAAATTAATGATTCCAAACAAATGGATCTTTTAAATATGCTGAATTTTATTAACTATCATTTTTTTTCTTTTTAAAAATATTGTGTATTTTGTTCGTTACAGCTTACAATCCAGATTTAGGAATGTTTGAAATGGGAAGTAAAAGCAAATCTACAAATTGCTCAAGAGACATGGGTCTTAGTGAATCAAATACATACTTTGGTTGGATGGGAGTTAGAAACTCAACTTAGTCAACAGGAAAGAAAATCCGGAAAAAGTAGTGATGTTTCTCGGGTGCTACTAAATGTACTTCTCCCACAAACATGAGGGGTGGGACCTACCATACCTCTCATAGAGGGGGAGTGGAGGGGGTATTTTTAGTAATTAGGGGGTGCATCTAGACTCATCATTTTCAAATTGAGCAACTGAGTATTCATACCAAAGAGAGTTATTGTTGGGTGTACTATTAAATCCATATTTGTGCATTTTGTACATAATTAAATTATCACATTAGAGGCTTTATTGAATTCCGTTGCAATACGTGACTAAACCTACTAGTGTTAAATTATGTTCTCAAAAAGAGCCTTGTTGAAACCCACCGTATTGCACGAACCAACCTACTATTTTTTTTAACGAGTGAACTTATATGAAAAGAGGCACCGCATCATTCTTATTATATTCTGAAAAACAATAAAATCTAGTGGGACTTGTTGTAAGTAAAAAAGGTATCATTCTTATAAATATTCTCAAATACTTTTGTAGTCACGCTTTATCACACTTTTTCTTTATTTGATATAATTAAATATCGATGGCGAAATGTTGTTGAAACCTTTTTTAACAAATTAATCATTTTAATGACTTAGTTCTCACAAAATCTCATTATCCTATATGTTTACTAGCTTTTATCCTGGGAGCGTCCCGGGATTGAAATATCTAATATGACATAATAAAATATCTAATATGACAACATAATTAATGACTTGCCAATATATGCTTAATAAATAAATATTATTATTATTATTATTATTATTTATTTTGAACAAATCTCTGTCATAAGTTATCATATTCAAATATAAAAAAAACGAATCTCTGCGCCGGGGTATAAATTTAGTGCCACTACAAAATATTATATAATGTTAAATGAATTCGGAAGTTTGTAATCGAACATTCTAAAAAGAACTAACATGAAATAAGAAAAAAAAAGTTATTTATTGAAATAATATTATAATAACCATACATATATTTTAGTTACATACTATAAAGTTTTTTGTTTATGATGGTGCACGTATATTGCAAATATCGAACGCATTAGTCTAATGGTTATGTGATGCGTTAAAAAATTCATGGGTATATGATCGGGTATGTAGTTCGGATATTTGGGTATGTGGTTTCGGGTAATCGGGTCAGGTATCACCAATAATCGTTTTTTTTTCTCCGTTTTTTATATAACACTATGGTACTCGTTGGAAAGATAATAAAACGCTCGTTAATTTGTTGTACTTTTTTTCTTTAAAAAATCTCGTATCTAAAAGATATTAGCGTTTAAAAGTTATGGGAAGAAACATGAGATAAAAAATAATAAATGTTTAATATTTATTTAGTAGATTAGATTTTAATATATTTTTTTATCCATATGTTATTTTATTTCCTTTTAAATAAATTATAATATTAGGGTTTTTTTATTAATGATTAAAAATAGATTAAAATAATAAATTCAATACTATCACCTCAAAGTGCCACATGGCATATTCAATGGGGGATTGAGGCCTCCATTGAATGCCACCTCATATAAACTCAATTCTTTTATTATAAGTTATAGATTATAGATTTTACAAGTTTGATGAATAGTGCTAGCTTCAATTTTAGAAAGGTATTAATGATTTTAAGGTTGATAACAAAAAGTGTGATGGTATAGATGGTTGCAGCATTGTTGTGTGTTGGGTGTGACCCGAGTTTGAGTAGTATAGGGAACCCTTTTTTTTCCTATTCTTTTAAGTGACTCTTTTTTTAATAATATATTCTTAATGCTTTTCAGGTGTTGTTTTTGGGTGTTTCTACGTTTTATCACTGCTGAGTCATCCACTTTTGGCTACATGTCGTTATAAGGCTTTTTTTTTTCTCAAACAACTTCTCCTTTCTTCTTCATTCGTATTTCTGTGAACCAAGTTTTCTTGTAGCCAAACAGTCGAATTTCACAGGTGAGCCGTTTGGCTTGCAACTAATGTTCCTCGATCGTTTGTTGCATTTTTGTTCGTAAAATGTGGAACGTAACAGATGCTTTGATTTTGTTAATTAATTTACAATTGGTGTTTGTTTAAATCAGGTTCCATTTAGTATTTTAAAGAAATAATTGGGCACGTTTGTTGCAAATGTGAGACTGTAAGATGTAGATCCCAAATATGAAACTGTTGATGGTTGTTTGTAGTGTGAAACGGTTTTAACAAAGTTTTCAAATTGACCATGTTTGTTGCCGTTGTGAAACTTCAACAATGAAGGTTTCATTGTTCTCTTTAAATAAAATCAGTTTATTGTTGTTTATAGTGTGAAATGCTTCTAATAAAGTTTTCGGATTGTGTTTTTAATAAACTCTAAGAAATTTGTGAAGTATGTTAGACTGTGGCTGCCATTTGCAATCCATTTTTGTTGTAAATGTATAAGTGTTAGATGGATTATTAAGAAATTAAGCCTATTTGTTGCAACTGTGAAACTTCAAGAATGAAGCTTTCATTGTTTTGTTTTAATAAAATCACTTTATTGTTTTTATAGCGTGAAGTGTTTCTAACAAATTTTTCTGATTGTGTTGGTTGCCATTTGAAATCCATTTTTTGTTGTAAATGTACATGTGTTAGATGAATTGTTAATAAATTAAGCTTATGGTTGTTTACAATTTGAAATGGTTACAACAATGTGTTACCTTTGTGTTTATAATTTTTTGTTGTTGTAGATTGTTTTAATTCAGTCTCTGGTAGTTTAAATGTGTTAGTTTTTTGTTTATGAGAAAGTGAATATGAAAATAATGTTTGCGCCTTTTGTTGTTGTAAGTTAATTTAACGCATTGTCTTCCTAAACATGTTTGTTTTAAAGTCTAAATGGTTACAAGAATGTATATCAGTTCTGAATAATTTTTTTGACATTCCTGTTATGCAAGTCTTTGTACCAAACATTTTTCTTTAGAGTTAAAGATTTATGATGGAAATTGGTATAATTTGTTGTTGGTATATTAAAGGCTCCGTCTATTCACACCCCCTCCTTCTATTTTAACCCATCTCAAAGCGCATCGCTTTGGCCAAAGCGATGCGCTTTGCCCCCATTTCGAGGAGGTCAATACGAGGGGGCAGAAAAAGCTGAATTTTAAAAGCGAAGCTCCTCGCTTTGGCCAAAGCGAGGTGCTTCGAATCATTTTTTTTTATTTTGGGGTGTTTTTTGATGTTTTGAATTGGTTTTTTATTTTTTTAATATAATAATTTAAAAAGTTAAAAAAATTTAAAAAACAAATTAATAACCCTAATCAAACGTCTATATAGGCGTTTTCGATTTCCAAATTAATCAACGACTTAAACTTGACATCATCAACCATGTATAGTCAAAGATTTTAACACAAAACAAAGTAATAACCCTAATTATACTATCATTAATAACTCTAAAAGTGGTTTTATTATGTTTTTTATTCATTACTTCCGGGAAAGACACAACGGTAATCTTCGTTATCCTGTATCATCTCTTAACATGCTTGCAAAACACATCTCTTTTCCTATGTATTTTGTATATTATTTGGTTATGTTTTTATTCGTTTTGTGTCGTTTTTATTATATATTTATGTATTTTATTATTTTATAGGTGTTTGGAGAAAATGAGCTTAAAATGGAAGAATTTTAATCGAGACACCAACACTTGAGAGTAGGTGTTCATGGACGTTGGAGCGTAAACAAGGAATTTTGGTAGAGCCAAGAGCACCCGAGATGCGAGCCTGGAGTATACTACTACTACTACTACTAATAATAATAATAATAATAATAATAATAATAATAATAATAATAATAATAATAATAATAATAATAATAATATAAAATGAAAAAAAGAGAAAAAAAAGGAAAAAACGGCAAAGTGGAATTGGGCTACGAGCCCACGTTGAATTGAGGAATTTTGTTTACCATATTATATCTTTGGAGCGGCGCATATTTTGACGGGCGGACATATTATTATCGAAAGAAAGGGCAGCCGCAGAGAAGCAGAACTCAACAGCCGAAGGAGAGGATTTTCAAGGAGAAGAATGCTCGGGATCAAAAGAGTAAAGCACGGGATCAAGTATTTGCAAGTGTTTGGTTAGAGTTAAATGCCAAAATGGCCCCTGTGGTTTGACCCAAATTGCCACTTTGGTCACTTTTTTGAATTTTTTTTGCCAAAACCACCCCTCAAGTATCGAAAAGTGCCAAAATGACCCATATTTAACTGAGTTTCTAACGAGGAACAAAAACTCAGTTAAGTCTGAGGGGCATTTTCGTCCTTTCATGTTATAACGTTTTAAAACCCATTTTAAACCCATCTTCTTCATCATTTTCATCCCAAATAAAACCCTAAGGTTTAAGTTCTTCTTCCTCTGCTCATCCTCGTCGTTCATCTCTGTTCAATAATGTTGAAGTTTCGAGACAAGGGTGTTGATTTCAATCCTCTGCTTAAATACCGTAAGTTATTATTGCTTATTGGTGCATCGTTGTTGTCTCCACACGATCACCTCTGCTCAACATGATCAATAATTTTTTTTTTGTTTTCAGGTAACAATCATCAGCTTTTTTCAGTGGAATTGCATTATGGTGGTTAGCTGACTGATTATGTTGATGGTAATGTTTCAACAATGCTGAATGATATGGTATTAGAACTTGGGTATTCAGAAGAGGATATTTCCATTTTTAGGTATTATTTTAAAGTTCCAGGTGACGATTTAGACTTTGGGTTAAGACCATTGAATGGTGAAACTGATTATAATGTAATCATGAGCTGACTTCAGCCGTAAAAATCGTCACCTGGTGTCAGACTTGGAGTGTTAATGGCGGCTCCTGTCAGTTGCTGACGTGATCTCTGTTGGGATGCCCCCAACTTCATTTGATCATGGATTTTCTATATAAGGTAAATTTTCTTTTAACACAAAACATTAACACACACACCGGACCACTGATCACTCACTCTTTTCTTTCCCCTGCACCACCATAAACCCTAAACCTAATGTCAACATCTGCGCAAACAATGAATCTTACACAAGCTGAGAAGGCGGCAGTTGAAGGTATCCTGGAGTTGTCTACCCGTCCTCCAAATGCCTTTGATCGGTTAGCTCAATATTGTGGGCATTTGTTGGAACAAGAACAGATTCAACAGGAAATTGATGATCAAGGTACATCCTTGAAGATGAAGAGGTTGTCTGAACTAGGTGACATTCCAAAAACACCGAAGCTCAGGTTTCGCCGAGTGGGGGGTAGATGGGAGCATGCTCCAAATACCTAGATTTGCAAGTCTTATTGATGCATATATTTATTGATATTGATATTTTGTATTCCCTATGATGATGATATAACTGTATAGGACATAGGTTTTTGCTTGGAACCACCTTTTTGTATGATTGATCAGGGATGAATATATATATGATGCCCCTAGGCAGGGATGAATATATGATGCCCCTGGGCAGGGACATAGGTTTAATGCTTGGAACCACCTTTTTGTATCAAGTAAGTATAGTAATGTACTATGTGCATGTTTTTTGACTGTTTGACTGTAAGTATAGTAATGTACTATGTGTTAATATGATACAATGTGTTTCTCAGGTGAGTGGTCCAGGGCTGTTGCTATGAAAGAAAGGAGGCTCGTTGGAGGTGGCAGTTGACTGGAATGCCAAGTTGGTCTAATTGTAATGCACAATGTTGCTATGAATTGTATATTATGTTTAGTATGTAATGTACAATGTGCATGTTTTTTGACTGTTTGTAATGGTAATCAAATGGTAATGAAATGTTGCTATGAATTTAGTATGTTTAGTAGTTGTATGTCTTTGACTGTTAAAGCAAATGGGTCAAAATGTATATCCTGTTAAAGACCCTAGGCAAATGGGTCAAAATGGGTCAAAATGCATTGAATGTTAAAGACCCTATGCAAATGGGTCAAAATGGGTCAAAATGCATTGACTGTTAAAGACCCTATGCAAATGGGTCAAAATGGGTCAAAATGCATTGACTGTTAAAGATGGGTCAAAATGGGTCAAAATAAAATGGGTCAAAATGGGTCCCAATCTACTGCAGTTTCAATTCTTGGCAGTTTGGCATTTCAATTCTTGCAGCAGTTTGGCAATTCTTGGTCCATTTGCAGTTTCAATCTACTGCAGTTTCAATCTACTGCAGTTTCAATTCTTGGCAGTTTCAATCTACTGCAGTTTCAATTCTTGGCAGTTTCAATCTACTGCAGTTTCAATTCTTGGCAGTTTGGCAGTAGATTGGCAGTTTTGCATTTTGCCATTTTTGGCATTTTGGCAGTAACATGATGTATCATTTTAGCAGTTTGGACCAAAAAGGATGTATCATTTTAGTAGTTTGGACCAAACATAATGTATCATTTTGGCAGTCTAATGCAGCATTGTATGTACCATTCTGACATTATAAATCTAGTCTGGTAGTTGCATTCAATGAAGTTCATTTATGGGGTTAGTGGGTAGATTTGAGGTAGATGGATGAGTTAATTGTTCAGCTGATTTATAAGTCCAAATATTGCAAAGCATTCATGCAATTCAACTTCATATTTCATCTCTAAAATCTCTAAAATCTCTAAAATACTATAATGTTTAAGCAAGTTGTTCTTGCACTACCTGCAGTTCAACAACAGGTTGAAAAGCCTGAAGTTGTTGATCAAGAGTCTGATAAAAAGGATGATGAAAAGGTGGTTCAAGAGTTGGTTGAAGATAATTTTGAACAGCTTACAAAGGCTAAAGGGAAGGCAGTTCAAGAACCGGTTGAAGAAGAGGAGCTTGACCCATGTAGAGACTATGACCCAGAGGTGTTAAAGGACGCCTGGAACTATGCATCAGATGATGATGATTGGTACCATGATCCCTATGAAGGAGAGCATGACACAGATTCGGACTGGTATTCGAATGATGATTGTCGTTGGAAGTAGGCTTGTTGGTTCTTGTAGGTTATGTTTCCTGACTTATGCTTATTAGGCTTATCTATTTCATGTATGCACTAGACTACTTTAAGTATGAACCTTGTTTTGTATGTTTCTGTTTGGTTATGTACTACTAATGCTTTAGTATGTTTCTGTTTGGTCATAAGCACTTGATTATTACAAACCTTTATTTATCACTACAAAACAACCTAAACTGAACATTTGCAAACATACATTACAACTTCAACAAAAGATGATCATTAGAATAAGAAACAACATACATTGAGTTTTTATCATTACAAAACGACCTACATTGAACTAAAACATGATATAATACATGATGATTACAAACCAAGTCATCCATAGATAAATTTTCAACTTCTTGTTCTCGGATTTGAGTGTCCCAACCAAGGTCTGCAATGCTGTGTTGTTGAGTCTCAGTTCTTCATTCTCATCAATATCATTGCTACTACTAGGAATCTGACCCAAGGGTAGTTCAGCCCAACAAACGAAACCACAGGTCCTCCCCTTCTTCTTGTTGCAGCAGAAAAACCGCCTACCAGGGTTTGCAGAGGTGGAAGACACACGTATGATAGTAGGAGCTCCACATTTGCAGAATACCATCGTCTAGCTTAGTTAATCGAAACCTGTGTGATTTGGAAGACAAACGAAATCCACAATTATGTATGATTTGGGAATTAGGGTTTGTATGATTTGGGAATTAGGGTATGTATGATTTGGGAATTAGGTTTGAATTGAGAGGAAGAAGAAGAAGGTCTGAAGATGAAGAAGATGGGTTTAAAATGGGTTTTAAAACGTTATAACATGAAAGGACGAAAATGCCCCTCAGACTTAACTGAGTTTTTGATCCTCGTTAGAAACTCAGTTAAATATGGGTCATTTTGGCACTTTTCGATACTTGAGGGGTGGTTTTGGCAAAAAATTCAAAAAAGTGACCAAAGTGGCAATTTGGGTCAAACCACAGGGGCCATTTTGGCATTTAACTCGTTTGGTTATTATTTATTTACTTTGTGTTTTTAAATATTATTTCCATGACTTTTATTTTTCTTGAACCTATGTTTTTATTATTTTCTCGAATTATGTTTGGCTAAAACATTAGTGGCCACCTAGGTTGGAGATGACTATTTGATTTTGGTTTATGTTTCGGATTTGGATTTTATAGTTGGATTTATGTTTTAGTAAGAAACTTGTTTATGATTCTATGATGTGTGTGCGTACTTTTTACTAATTTATGATCTTTTGATGTTCCACGAGTGTCTTAGTGAATGTCTTTCATGTTTGAATACTTGTTAGAATTACTTGCTTTGTGCTTGTAGTTTACTTTATGGTTTTAGGCCTAAATTCCATAGGAACATCGATTGGGAGTTTAGAGGTAATTAGTATTCTTCCTACTCTTGAGACCGAGAGGTGATAGGTAGTCAGGTTTGTCTTTGGTGCTAGAGGTTTAGGCTAGAAACGCTGAGAGATCAGGTTTTCCTAGGTTCTCTAGTATTATTTGCTTATCTGTGTCACAGATTGACTTTACAGGTTACTCCTTGCACTTTAGGGTGTATTGTGATTGGAGAGCGAGAAATCTAAACCAGTCTAGCGAGTACTTTAGCATAGTTAGTGAGACCGATAGGTGATCTAACCAATTAGTGAGATTAGTAGTCTTTAGGATTCCTTTTCGGTCAGTCTTGGTAAATGATCCGGGAGCCACTAGGATACTAGGGGTGAATATTATAAGATCCTGATTGCCAACATAGTTTCCAAAGCCGGGGCATTTCCAATTTCATTAGTAGGATTCGATACCTAGGTGGTTGCCTTTCCCATTTCTGATTTCCCTCCTTAGTGATCCTCTGCTATCTATTAATTTAAGAATTTATTTACTTTAGTAATTAATTAATAAAAAATTCACAAAAATCCAATTTGCTAGGCTAGGAGTCGATAGAGGTCTAGTACCGAGAGTCGCCACATTGTGTCCATGGTTCGATATTTCGGACTTACTTGCTCTGCTACACTGCGACCGGTACTCTTGCCGTTAGTGTGTGGTTTTGTAGGTTTTTCCATTTTTAAAACTTGACCGATTTATCTACTACACATTTCACACATCATTGTACAATCTTTGTTAGTTATTGTTTACTTTCCAATCGATTTCAAGTATGTGAAGAACTTGATCTTCGAATGCGGTATGCGCGTTAAATTTCATTAAATAAATGAAAAAGGCGAATTAGTCAATTAAGGGATCCGCTTGGAGTCTAAAGCTTCGCGTGTCATCTTGGTCGAACTCATGTTGCAACATTCGTCTCGTGTGTGTTAGGGTCAGAAATTTTAGGACTTTTTAGTGGGTTTTGCCAGAGGGTCATTTTTCATATATAAAGAACATTAATCGGTTTCATCTTTGTTTCTTGAGTTGAACTTTCCATGATACCTGACTCCTAGAAGTCTTGAAGATATTTTCCAATCGAGTGAACAGAACTTTCAAATTGGTAAACGTGTCACTTTTATGTTGTAAGCACATCACCCACGAGAATCGTGAATAGTCGTCGGTAACCACAAGACAGTAAAGCTCTTCGATATGACTCTTATGCTTGACAGGTCCGATTAGGTCCATATGCAAACGTTCAAGTGGCATTTCAACATAGTTCACTTTCTTCGGTTTGTGGGATTGTTTGTGCTGCTTACCCTTCTTGCAACTCACACACTTGTCGTTCAGATGAAAATGTTTGACATTAGCGCCTTCAACAAGTCCATTTTTCACCAATTGATTCATTTTTCTGAGGTGAATGTGTCCCATCCTCCTGTGCCACATAATAGATTCTTTCTCTGTAGCCTTTGTTAGGAAACACGTAACTTGGCCCTGAGTTGTCATCACTTTAGACATATCAAGAATGTAAAGATTATTCACTCTTGGTGCTTTCACCATGATCCACTCCTTTGGAATTACAAAGCCTGGTTTGAGAATATAACAAGATTTGTCGTTGAAGTGCCCAAAAAACTGTTTGTCGCATATTTGGCTCACACTTAACAGATTATAGTCAATTTGCTTCACGTGAGAAATCTTATCAAAACTCACTATCCCGTTACTAACACTTCCCTCCATTGTGATATAACCTCCTTTATTTCTAGTAAACGCTACATATCCTCCATTGATGTTCTTTATATCGAATAACAGCATCAAATCACCAGTCATGTGACCAAAAGCTCCACTGTCGGCAATCCAGAGACTGCTAACAGGGCCAGCTGGAGCTCCCTGCACATATCAAGGAAAACATTAGTTCTTTTGGGGGACCCAAGCCTGCTTGGTCTTGGGTCTTTGAACATCAGATTTCAAAGATTCATTCACACAAACATTAGGTTTTGAATCGACCTTTTTCTAATCGTTCAAACATTTCTCATTTTGAAGTTTCTCATTTGTCTTTGAAGTTGAAGCACCCGGAGAACCCGATGGTGACCAAGATTGTTCCAAACGTTTTAGAATCCTGATATGAGTTTTTGGATTTTCATTAATTAAACTTGTTTATGATCTTTACAATTCGAGTTACAAGTTAATGAAACACTATCACAATGATAAAACCCTAGAGAGAAAACCTAGACTGAACACAAGACTCAAAAATGGCAAAAGTTACAATGAAAAACAAAATTCAAGCTTATATACTACTGCACATTCGTCCCTTTTATAAGGTCGAATGTGCAGGTTCGACCACTTCTATGGTATGAATGAAGCACTCCGTTCTTCAGTCTTCCAGGTTCGTCCTCTAGTATCCACATTTGACCCAACTTATCCACATTCGACCCTCTATTTTTCTACATTCGCCCCCACGTAATCTGTAAAACAACTTCTATAGTGCAATCCAAAGCATTAGTCGCACATTATGCACTAACATTGAGGTCATCCCATTATATTACTCTACTCAGATTTCTCACACAAGCTGTTTCTGTGCTATATGAGTTCTCCTCATATTAAGCCAAATAGAATCATTACCAATGAACTATATATTTGGTCCTCTCGAGTCATCCTTTTTAATGAATTATAGATTTGTTTTAACAAAATTCATTCTCATGTCGTCACATATGTTTGAATGTTCAAAGTTAATTTATTCTCTGTGAAGAATGTAAATTAACAAGTATTAGTCTAGCATGCTTTAGACTACAAATACTTAGCATGTGAACAGAAGATACTTCATTCTAATTCTTCACAGCCTTAAAAAATAACACACTATCTCTTCCAAACATTCACGTCTTAGTTTAGACACCACAATGAGATTTTGTTTTACCATTCCAAAACCTCGGTTTTAAGAATGTCTCAAAACCATAGTTAATTTCATCCATTAGGATCAAAAACTCATTTGCCTTTTAATCTCTAAGGCTTCAACATTGACTCTTAATGACTTAAACCTAAGTCTTAATATAAGTCACTTTGATGAACATATTCATCATCAATAAGATAAACTGTATAAAATCATTGTATCTTGACATAGAGTCAATTAAATTGACACTCAACGACATGACATTTATATATGCCTAAAGTGATATATATATATACACACACACACATTTTGTTGAAGCCATTTATAGGGAGACTCTCCAAAAATATAGTACAAATCCTCCATATAGTTCAACCAACATTGATGGTTTGTAGAGACTCTACACGTCCATCACTATTGTAAGTCTTTTATAATAAATCTCGCAAAATTTATCAAATACTTATGAATAATAACATATATTTCTATCATATGTTATAGTCATCGAAAACACATTTGTGCATTTCTTTGTTGATGCTCTCAACATTAGATGACATATCTCATTTTTGTGTATTTAACCTCAATACACTTGCCACGTTGGTCATGATTCTCTCATGATATGGTTATACATTTGATATTTGATTTATATATCCTTATTATATTCATCGTACAAGAGTCGTCCAAAAAATAACAATAATAATAACAATAAAAAATACCGTCTTACATTTCCTTTTTATATTTATCGTTTATTAGATTTTAATCCACTTGATTATCTAAAATTATAAACGACAGTCCAAAAATATATATAATATATTCAATATGTTTAAACGTAGTCATATATCACAAGTGTTATTACATTCAACACTTTTATCATTCGACCGAAATAATCACAATTATATCGTTTTGTGGCATGTTTTGAGGTACTCCCTTAATAAGACAAATTGTCCAAAGAACAACAAAGTTGTTTACAATTAACTACACGCGGGTAGTGAACAAGAATATATATACGAGTGACAACATCGAGTTTTTTTCCACTAAATACTCTCTCAAGACTATTATATGATTCAAGACATCATACTTCTCATACGGGTATCAAACCATATATAATTTGTAAAAGACATGTTTTATTCCTTCAAAACATTTCTCTTTTTGCAAGTGTTTTTAAAAATAAACTATATATATATATATTTATGTTTTGATTACAAATCAGTACCATAAACTTTAATATAGTTTTATTATTTAGAAACATTTCTAACTCACTCGTTAGAAGGAAAAAGAAAAGGTGATTACAAATCAACCTTAATTAGTTTATCATATAGCTAATATGATTCTAATCCGCTCGTTAGAAGGTAAACGATTATAAATCATTAATGTATATGGTTTTCAAAAAATAACCGCTTCTAATTTGCTCATTAGAAACTATATGTGTACCATATATAAAAACATTCGGTTTCAATAACTAACCATTTCTAACATACTTGTTAGAATACAAAAGATTACATGTTTTGTTATTTGGAGTTTTGGTAATATAAAGTAAACATTTTCTAACACGCCCGTTAGAAATAAACAATTACCCAAAATCATTTTAAAGGTTATTGGTTTATATATACAACCGTTTAACCCGCCCATTAGAAATAAACGATTATGACAATTATTTCAAAACTTATTGGTTTATATAAAAAATAATCCGTTTCTAACACACTCGTTAGAAAAATTAAACGTCTACATAAAACGGTGTTAACTTTGGTTTTTCTAAAATAAAGTTCTTTCAAATTCGCTCTTTAGAAACCATAAAAGTTTAACCAAACCGTTTCAATATTTGATTATTTTTCCAAAATAATCATTATAATCGTTTCTAACACGCTAGTTTATTTTGTACAATAATCTTTTCTAACACACTCGTTAGAAAATGTGAAACTCGTAAGAAAATGTAAACATCTTATTTATCTTTACAAAATCATCAATTTCTAACACGCTCATTAGAAAAATAAATATATAAGTTAAAAAATTAAACTTACAATTTTGTAAATAATTATTTCTAATACGCTCATTAGAAATATTTATGCACGTTATTCTTTCAACGCCATCGATTCTAACACGCTTGTTAGAAATACATGTTTCAAAACCTTTTATTTTTAAACCTTTTATTTTAGTAATTATTTTCTAATACTCTCATAATGGAAACATTTCAAAAACCTTAAAACCATCTATCTAATATGCTAACTAGAAAGAAAACATTCTCAAATGTTTTTTTTTTTACATAGGTTTACAAAATTTATGTCTTTTCTAATACGCTCATTAGAAATTTAGTATTTCAAAACGTCTAAAATATGTTAATATTTGTTAATGATCAAGTTTATCTAAACACGACACAAAACCCATGAACCTGAAAAAACTTGAATCTTCGGATTAAAGATTTCACTCCAATCATAAATTTAATCCGATTCGATGTACCACAACATATTTCCAAAAGAAAAACATTTACAAACTTTCGCAAACCAAAAAAAAATCCTTAAAAAGAAGGTTTTAAGATTGGTTCCCAATCTACACGAAAGCCGGTTTTACTAATCTGTTTAAGTTTGTTAGAAAACTTACATTGAAATCCAAGACGAAATCATCAGTGTGAACCGGACTTGTGGTTGACATAATTCCCTTAAACAGATTCGCGGTCTGTTCCCGGGGTACACCGGTTCTAAACAGTGGTGGTGCACTGCCGGACTTGCACACTTGCCTGAAAGATATTTGAAACTTGGCTGCTACGCTTGAGTGTATGTGTGTTGCGAGAGTTTTTTAGTGTATTTTTCTCTCTTCTCAAATGAGGCATAAAGCCTAATATGTATACATGAACTATGGCTAGTGAAAAGTCTAACATAATTAGAGACTTAAATTTTCTTTATTAGCCATAAAACTCTAATCAAGTCTCATAAACAAACTTTACTCATGAGTTTGTCTTAAATTCACCATATGAGAAATATAATTAATAATTATAATTTCACTAAATTATAATTAAATCTACATTCACCTTTCAATTTTCCAACACCAACTACTATAGTCTATAAGGGGTCATGATCACAAGTATTATAAAACCAACTTTAAAAAATTGGCATCCATGGAATACGGACCTTCATCACCTTCATCTTGGAACCTTTGTGCCAAAAATGCGACCTAAAATTTTGTTACTAATACAAAGATCCCTAAAGATAGTGCGATAAGTGATGAGGCGATAGAGACACATAATGGGATGTGATTCCAAAAGACGACATAAGTGTACGTAATGATAATGAAAAATTAAGAAAAAGTTACAAGTAACGAAAGAAAAAAAACAAGAAGCGTGCTGAAAATGGGTAGAAGGGTATGCTAAACGTGTGTATGTTGGTGACGAGCATAAGGAGCATCGCGTGTCCTGGTCAACCGAGAGCAACAATGGCTTGGAAAGTTAACAACGGTGGTTAGAGAAGACAAGTAGCAACGACTGCATATGGTGGTTGTAGGTGTCAAGTCTCAATCAACACTCAAAATGAATACAGAATTATGGTAATTCCCACAATATTATTAGATCAAGAAAACTACTTAAAAACTTGATTACAATCCCTAATCATGACTCAAGTATTCATAATCTAACCAAGACACGTTAGACTACAATCAGGGTTGCTAAACAAATAATAAGAAGACAAGATAATAATTGTTTAAATTTTTAGACCTAATCGCCAATGATCTCCAGCTCAGCTGGTTTGAGGTAGGGTGGGTTTTCCCTTAGGGGTTCCCATCCTGGGGGGAGGTCACAGGTTCGATTCATGCACACCACAAAAAAATTCCCCGTAACGGTTTGAGCTTAGGCAAGGAGGACACCGGTGTGTGGGTAGGGATTCGAACTTGGGACCAATAGGTTAGGGTTGTACAAGGATTTCCAATGATCTAAACCTTTCAAAAAAAAAATTTTTTAGACCTAATCACATTTAACCATTCATAATTATCCACTCTTGTGTCAACCAATCCTTGCATTGCACGCAAAGGAATGGCTTTATTCGGAATTCCCAACAATAGGGTAGCAGAACGGCGATGAGAGTGATCTCGGTTAGGTTTGTGTTAGACGTAATCGAACAAACATTAAATAAAAAAGTACCCGACGGTTCACTAGCGGCTGAGTAAACCGTTGTCTGTATGCGTTAGAGTATGTCGGTTGGTATATTGGCAGTTATTTAACTGCCAAAACCAAGGCTATATAAGGCCTTCATATGAAAAAGACCGATATAGCATGTATGAAGTAGTAGACGACCACAATGGTCTAAGCCTTTCCCTTCAAGTCAACACTACATGTATGAAATCTACCCAAACAACCGGTTACCGGGTCAATATGCTAATACCGATCTCCGTTAACTGTAGGGTAGTGTAGTTTGCCGTTAAATAGAATTTACTTTCAACTGTTGAATTTCAACCACCTCACATGCATATGGGATATTCTTCTTATTACCAAACATAAACACGAACATTAACAACCACCAAATACGTATCATCTTGGGACCAAACTCAAAAACCAAATGACGTTATAGTATTACTTTTTACAACAACCATACCCAGTAAAATCCCACCAATAACAAAGCAATTAGTAGGGTCTAGGTAGAGTAGAATACAAGTAAACTGTACCTCTATCCCAAATGATAGAGAAGCTGCTTCTTTGGATGTCACATTATTCAAACCCGAGAATGAGTCAACTTGGGAGTTAAAACAAACATCTCGCAACTGTGAGCATCAACGTGAACGCCAAATGATGCTACTGCATCTGCTACCACATCTTCATGCTGTAGACCACATCAAGATCATATTTGGTTGAGATCTCATTAGTTTCAAAATCTATGATGAAAAATCAAGATGACCCGTTTACTTGAAAACGGGTTAAACTGTTGTTTTATGTTGGACTATAAAATAACTGAATTTTTCAATTTTAACGTTTAGGGTTGGACTTGAAATGAAAAGTAATCAACTTGAATGAATAGAGAAGTCTTACCTTCCATAAATTGCGTACGGAAACACTGATGGAGGACTCGAGTCCAAGACTATCCCATGAAACTTTAATTGTTCCCCCTTCTGAACATCTGTTCCAGAGAACAACAACAAAACGGTTTCCAGATAACGGGCCGGCCCAAACCTGAACTCAAATTAAGATCAAATAAACCATTTCATTTAGTTCAGCTTCACTTATATCTGCTTAATCAGAAAAAGACTAGATGTGGCAATCTTGCCCGTTTACATGTATATAGGGTGATTCGGTTATGTTTTCTCTCAAACAGGTCAAATAGGTAAAAAAAGAATTTCATAAGGAAACAATGGGTCAAACGTGTCGAAAGTTGGTTCGATCATTATTGAAGGAATGCGTTTTTTAATCATCTAAAATTAGACAAAAGACGTTGCATGTCAAGTGCACTAGAATGACCCATTACCCGACCCGCCCGGAGCCTTTTTGCCACCTCTACAAAAGCCTGAAAATAAGGACCTGGAGACAGCCATCTGTTCCTGTAACGTTGACTTTCCTTCCCTGAATTCCAAGCGGATCTGCAAATTTAATAATCTACTTTTAAGAACAAAAAGACAACATGTATTTACTATTTAATAGTTAATATATCTGTTATATTTTTGATAATTTAGTCATTTGATACTTTCTTTCTAATTTGACCCGTTTTAACAAGAACTAAGCTTTTTTTAAATCGGCCCGTTTTGACCCAAACCAAGTATGGCCTGTTACCTGACCCTCTCGGCCTGTTTTGCCAGGTCTATTATAATAATTATATATCTATAAACAGTTAACAGAGAACAGCTGACCTTGGTTAACAGCAATGACCTCCTTATTGCTTAGGATTTCAAATGTTTCTGCAGTCATATTCCTGATATCACAACCTATAAGAAGTGGAGACTGCACAAATAATAAAAAATAAAATAAAAATAAATAAAACAGGATATTAAGATTGTCAAATTTCAATTATTTTGCATCATCTTAATGACAAACAAAACCTTCATTAGAGCCCATATGCTAAAATGTGACCGGTATTCCAGATAAGTCATGCCTCCGTTACCAACTTCTAACATATCCGGATCTATGAAAAATTGATAAAAATAAATGAATAAATAATATAATAACAATAATCCAATGTCATGTATTTCCTGAGAAGGTTTTAAACTACCATTCCATCCACCAGGTCCTGCATAGGCTGCCCATTTGTCATTAAGATCAGCAATAGACGTCATACTGCAGGAGAAGTTAGTATGTTGATATGTTAACCAATAACCGAAGTTAACCACATAACAACTGTCACAAAACGTTTGAACCTTGCCCATGTGTCGTTGATGTCATCTGTTGTTCTCCAGCTATTTCCAACATTGCCTGCCCAGAGAGCAGGGTCATCCTCACCCCTATCAAAGTAAAACAAAAAGAAAAAATGGTTCGGTAAAGAAAAAATGGGTTCAAGGTTTTAATCCACCGGAGTGTTGTGAATTCCTTGTCAGCTTCGGCTTTTCTGTCACGCCTAGGTGAAATGTGTTTGAGAAAGTAAAAAGTTTGAACATGTGCAGAGACGATATGTTACCATTCACAAAGGGAATAAAATATTTTCCGTCCAGTCGCATTCAAAGCATCCCGCATTGTTGGATATCTATAAACGTAAACCACGATTAAATAACAAATAATTTATGAAAGATATGGTTTGAGAAAGCTAACCAAGTTCAACGAAGCTGAACCTGTCAATCGGCTTAATGCCAAGATTAAAGCAGTTGTCATACTTCAAGTAGTCCACCCCCTAAACAACATCCCAATATGAATCATGACTCAAATAAAACTCTCTATATTTTTTTAATCATATTAACTGTTTTCACAACTTACCCATGAAGCCCAACTTGCTGCATCATCATTCTCATGGAAAAGTGAACCGGGTCGTACTTGACACGTAAAAACACTGATAAATTCAACAGAGTTAATCATAAGAACGGTTTGTAAGCGAAGTAAAAAAAAAAAAAAGTAATGTGATTATATTGTACCCTGCAGAAGAATAGATACCAAGCTTGAGATTCTTCTCATGAACATAATCAGCAACAGCCTTTATTCCAGATGGAAACGTTTTCGACTCAGGAACCAAATGACCCTGCAGAACCAACCAGCCAGTAAATATAGCATTCGCGAATCATTACAGAGTTTGTGTTCAAAATTTAAGGATAGTAGCAAGAGGTAATCGAATTTCGACTTGCCTGTAGGTCACGGGTCAATTCTTCCCAACAATCATCTGTGTTTCGGGAACAGATCAAAGCCAAACAATTAATCACCAATTCACTATTAACAAGTATCAATAAGAACAAGTTAACAAGTACCAATATTCACATAGTTGTAGCCCAAATCCGCCAATCCGGTTGAAATAAGCGCATCAGCTGCCAAACACATTCAATATACCTTTTAGTTAGAACTTAGAACAAAACTTTATCAATTAACCCAAATCTTATAAAAATAAAAAGAATTCAAAATAACCGAAAAAAACATATTGGTGAATAATATTTTCTATGTATTGAATAACCGAAAAGGCGAAAATCATATCTTTTTCTAGTATAATTGACTCCCTACTGTGAGATAGCCATATTTTTATTTTTATTAGTACTTTTGTACGCTTTTTGATATGATTATCTCGAAGCAGCCTCTCTATCCGGAAAGAATAATGATAAAACTAACCAACTAACGGTCAAGCTAACCGACTAACAATAACTTCAATAACCATAAAACATCAAAAACTATTTTAACTATCACCAAAACAGAAACTGACCTGTTTCTTTAATAAGAGTTTCATTTATGTTACACCCAAAATAATTCCAGCTATTCCATCTGTTCAATTCATTCATCCAAACATTTATATCACAATCTTATAACTACAAAAAAAAAAAAAAAAAAAAAAAAAAAGAAAGATACCCCATCTGAGGAGTTTGGGCCAATCCGTTACTAAGCTGAAGCAAACCATATTTGGAATTATCAAAAATATTAACAGGGTCAGATGGGTTCTGAACAATGGGCAATGGCATCACTCTAGCTCTAGCTGCTGCTACTGAGCATGATGCAATTGATAGAAACAACAGTGTTGCTAATAAAATAACAACTGGGTTGTGATTGTAATAGTAATCCATGCCCATTTGAGATGATTAATTTGGGTTTACAAATTTTAATTTGTATTTGTAGTGATGATGATGATTGATTGATTATTCTGGATTTGTGTAATTGTTTCCAGATGGAGGATACAGAATATTCGTTTAAAAAAATGTAGAGACGTGGAAGAAGAAGATTAAACACGTGGGTTATACTTGGTGCTTTAGTGGTTGTACTTTGGATAACTTAAACTAAATCTATTATTACTTGATCGTTGACTTTGATAATGACTAGGGATCCAAAAAGACACGAAAACTACAAAGTGTTTTGAAACCTGGATCGACAGGTCGGACTAGAAATCCGAGGTCAAACCGGTTCGGCTTAAGGTATTGGACTGATTGTGCAGTAAAGAGGGGTTGGATCGGTGAACCCGGCCAGTTGAACCGGGTTTTAAAGGGTTTAATTGGATTTTCAATATATATATACTAGCTGATTACCCCGGGAAGGTCCCGGGGTTGAAAAATTTAATATGATTTAATAAAAAATGATAAAAAAAAAAAGAAAACTCAAATCACGAAAAGAGTAAATAACTTAAACATAATCATTCTTAGTTAAAAAACATTTATTTAAAAAGTTAAAAAAATAAAAAGCATAAACCATATTAAACATAATAAAGTATTAAAAGGATAACCTTCAACATATAATCATCTTCACGTAAATTAAAATATGTTACAATTTGACTTATACTTATATATATAGATGTAGAATTCATGATGGGGGTTGAAAAATATAACCATTCTAATAATACTAATACTAATAGTAATAATTATTACTCTTGTAATTAAGTAAATAAAAAAATAACCTTGCTATAAGGTGACACCATGTGTTGCAGTGTTGGGCGAATCTTTCTCCTAGCTTCTCTTGATGAAGTATACCTATCGATCTTTAGAAGAGTAAAATTCCAATGATAACATGGCGATTGGGCTGAATATCAACATCGTAGATAAGAACCTGGTTTAAAAGAAAAAACATGATTAATGAATACCCTGAACACTTTGTGTTTTTTTCTGTATGAATATAACCCCACAAAAAATAGTCGTTTTTTTTTTCGTTTTTATATAGCACTATGGTACTCGTTGGAAAGATAATAAAACGCTCGTTAATTTGGTGTAATTTTTTTTATTTAAAAAATCTCGAATATAAAAGATATTTATGTTTAAAAATTATGAGAGGAAGATAAGAGAGAAAAATTTAAATTTGTTTTTAAATTCTTTTTTCCTAAAATAACTCAATTTAATTTTAGTAATTGAGAATTGAGAGATAGAGAGATAAATTTAGAAAAATACTCAAAAACACCAAAAACACTCAATTATTAAGCCACGTGGCACTCTCAAGGGGCATATATGCTTTCTTTTATATATATATATATATCGGTCGACAAGAACCTAGTGTATTTATCTTAATGGGGAGATAAATATACGGTAAAGTGAGTCGAGCCGAAGGAGAAATAAAATGGAATACCCGACGAGGTTTCCAAGTGGACTTTTATGATCATTATGTGGTGCGGTAAGATCACCTGTTTGACATTACCATACCACCCGAGGGGTCCCGTGGTCGGGATGTGACCTGAGCGATGATTGATTGCTGTTGCGAACCCTCTTAT
Source organism: Ambrosia artemisiifolia (assembly GCA_032199755.1). Lineage (NCBI taxonomy): Eukaryota > Viridiplantae > Streptophyta > Magnoliopsida > Asterales > Asteraceae > Ambrosia > Ambrosia artemisiifolia. The sequence goes on along the minus strand of CM063526.1, from coordinate 26,530,856 downwards.
TTTTTTATACTCATCCGTAGCTCCAAGATGGGGCAGGTGGAATCAATTCAAACATTCTTCTAAACTCTGAAAATTATTCGGAATTCAATCACCATTCAATATATAACACATTTACCAACCACTTTTTTCTCTTAATGTCGCAAATAACTCACAAATTTCTCATACACATGTTACTTTTCACTTTCAACAATATTATATGAACAAAGTTAACATCCTTATTATTATTATCATTATTACTAATAACTATTCTATAACAAATCCATATTATTTATAAAAGGATAACCTTCAACATATAATCATCTTCACGTAAATTAAAATATGTTACAATTTGATTAATGAATAACCTGAACACTTTGTGTTTTTTTCTGTATGAATATAACCCCACAAAAAATAGTCTTTTTTTTCGTTTTTATATAGCACTATGGTACTTGTTGAAAAGATAATAAAACGCTCGTTAATTTGGTGTAATTTTTTTATTTAAAAAATCTCGAATATAAAAGATATTTATGTTTAAAAATTATGGTAGGAAGATAAGAGAGAAAAATTTAAATTTGTTTTTAAATTCTTTTTTCCTAAAATAACTCAATTTAATTTTAGTATTTGAGAATTAAGAGATAGAGAGATAAATTTAGAAAAATACTCAAAAACACCAAAAACACTCAATTAAGATGCCACGTGGCGATTTCAAGAGGGGATTGAAGGAACCAATGGACGCCACGTCAGCAAAAGGGCTTTCTTTTATATATATATATAGATTTTTTAATTGTACCCTTTTGAATTTTACGATACCATCCAGTTTTTACATCTGATCCGACCGGTCGAAACAATGGACCGGTAAGGAGACCGGTTCGAGGTCCAGTCTGATTTTGAAAATATTGGAAAATATATACACGTCCAGGGATAAGCTTGGGACGGTATCGGTACCAACCGATACTGAACTCGAAAATACCAATCCCGAAAACTCCCAAAACCCAATACCGATACCGATATCGAAAACATACGGTAAAGTACGGTATTGGTTCGGTATCGGTACGGTACCGGTATAGTATCGCTATTTTACCTTAAAATACCGCTCCCTTGTCACACCCTGACAGCGCACAGCGGAATGCAAGTCATGAGGTAACGGAAGTTGTTACCATAAAGGTTTGCAAGTCACTTGGGTGTACGTACGAACATCTTGCAACCAACCTCTAGCCCAATACATTTTAGCTTTTGGTCTAAGAAAAATTTAAAAATATGTCATAGCAAGATGGAGCGATAGTATATAATCAGTGTTTTACAATTTATTAAAAAAAAAAGTAAGAACAGAGATTTCATAATTTAAGGTCCCAATCATCATGTCCATTCGTAGTGCATGCTAAACTCACTCTTACTATACTCTTACACATGAGTACCTACAAAAACATGCTTAAAAATATCAATAAATTGTTGGCGAGTTCACAGGTTTAAAAGTAATAAACACACTTTCTAGTTTAACGAGAGCGTATGATAAGTATTATTAAAAAGAAAGAACCAAGTAGACTATCTAGGTCCAACAAGTATGATGTATCCAAAGGCTCCTTATCAAACCATAACTTTGTTCCCGGGGTGACCTCTAGTCCAAGAGGAGCTTTTTGGAGGTTATGTTCATTTTTCATTCAGATACAACTAAACTCAATCATTAAAACGGGGGCGTCAACCCAATAGATCTATAACATAAACAACGGCTATAGCCAAGAGTTAATGATTAAGAAGTGCAGGGAGTGTGTCAGCCCGAAGTGGACACTGGTGTTACGAAAATCGTACCCACCGAGGCACCGACCTAAGGTCATCAAGTGTTCTATATTTCTAGTCTAACTCATCATACAAGCATGTTAATCCCCCGATTTGTAAAAAATGTTCAAAAACATTTAAAGAAAAGGGGCCGTGAAACTCACCTTTATGCAGCAAATCACAAAGTCTTCCAATCTGAGTCCCACTCTTCTACCAAACTATACCCTAAACGTTTATAGGGTCGTTTAGCAACAATCTAAGCCTAATCAAGTATTCCACCAAACTTTCACAATCCAGTTTATCAAAAGTTTTCGTGTTCTACTTATCCTCTACCCTTTGAACCCAATGGTGACTTTGCTAATTGGTTAAACTTTAGATTTTGCATGCACACATATAACAATAAACCACCCATCTCTTGGGTCCTTTCTTATTCATCCATTCATAGCTCTTTTCATGCTGAACATTACACAATACGTCACAATCAAATCATTATCATTTACTATCAAATCCTCGTCATATAACACACCCGTGCACATTCGAGCAAGTTTCATATCAAACGAACTTCCAATGCCTTGAGTTAACTTATGAATATCCTATAAGCTCAATTAGGTTTTAGAATATACATACAAACCACAAAACATGTCAAATTTTCTGCCCAAATTATTCACAAAATGTGACTATTCTATGCCTCAAAACTCGCATTTCGGCGACTTTTGCGACATAGTTTTGCACTGTAAACGTTTGTTGTTAAGGTAAACATATTATGTACCTTAAATCATGAATTTTATACTCATTTTGGCACCAGCTAAGCTGTTTTACATCAGACCTAAAATTGGGTGTCCTAAATGTGTACAATTTGTCGAAAACCTACGTTTTTACACATTTTTCACAAATATACCTAGGGTTTTAACTTAGGTATTTCATATTCACTTCATCACACCTTGTTTTGCATCAAAATAAGCAACATAAACCTGCTCTAAATCAGTTTTAGAATAATTGTTTCACAAGCTCGTATTTTGGCGTTTTAAGCCGAAAAATGCGTTTTGATCATACATGCAAGGCCTCCCAAGCGTGTAGATCCTACTCAAACTTGTTTTGCACTATATCAAGCTTATGAAAACCCTAAAAATCTAATTACAATCAGATCTGGAAATAAGTGTAATATTATTCAAATCTCAACATAAATTGTTGCGTAAACATGAACCCACAACTCAAACAAGCTACTTTCTATTAGCCTCATTCCTATATCATTCATTTAATTCATCAAGATCATCAAAACCTCCTTTTAATTCTGATTCAAGTCCCTTAGAAAATCTTCTTGCATGTTATAGAAATTAAAGGATCTAATCATATCAAATCATCTATTGAACATAACAATACATTTCACATACATATACACACACATACATACGGAACATACACACACATTCACGACACACACACACATATATATTTAAGTCACCATTTTCCATTTCTCTCATTCCCCATCATTTGTTTTATAAAAACCCTTTTTAAATCTTGGTTTGTTTGGTGAAATCTTTAACAAAACTGAAAAATACAAGGAGTTATAGTAAAGCTTTTATTCAAGAACTTACCTCTAAAAACTCTTGAAAACAAGGGTCTCTTGCTCTGAAATCTTTGGATTCTTGAAGGATTTTACTTCTAAATTGCTAAAAATACTTCACAACTTGATGAATCATGTTTGCTTTGTGAAAGATCAAATCAAAACAATGATATTAAGGGGGTGTGGGAGGGTTTACGGTTTGGGGAAAGGGAGAGAGAGGGAAAATGAGGAGTTTTTGTGTGTGTGTGTGTGTGTGTATGTTATGAATGTGTGAGTGTATGGAAGATGTGTATATATCTTGGGAGTGTAAAGCAATAATAATAATAACAATATGGTGATTGGGGGTGGTGGGCGGCGACGGTCATGGGGGGGGGGGGGGGGGGGTTGGGTATTATATTTTTTTTATAAAATCTTATAACATAATATACCCATCTCACAATTTATAAAAACCCCGTTATACTGACTTAATGAGGTTTTTACCCATTTGGTCACTTATACCATTTCCCCAATTAAAAACATCAATTTTTAGCTAATTTAGTTATATTATAGGTTTCCCTACTGTACCGAGTCTCAGTTTCACGTTTCAACTCTAAATCACGCAACTACTAGACTTAGACAATTTAAAAACCACTAATTATAACCACCACTAGTTCTAATGATATTCCCAACCATAAAATATCATTTTATGCTCAACCGAACATCACAAGTTAAAAATTAGACCTTCTAAGGCTAGCCGGGTAATTACCATTGCTTAATCCGGACAACTCATATCTGAATAATGTGGAAACTCCTAAGATTCTCTCACTCAGATAATATTTTCCTACAATTTCCAATCACCACTAAATGCATCTGTAACACCCCAACCGATGGCGGAATCATCGAGGTGCCACGTAGTGACGATTGTTCAATAGCTCATGGACTAAATGTGTAAATTTGAATACATTGAATTGAATAATTTATTACATTGAAAGGAAATTACAGGATACAATAGTTCTAAAGTGACATGTCTAGCTAAAATACAATGAAGTCAAAACTTAAATATAAATCCAAAAACTTAAAAGAAGCGTCTCAAAACAACCTGAAACATGTACGAAAATAGTATATGTCAATACAAAAATGTATTGGTGAGCATACCCTGTTTGAATACATATAGTAGAAAAAGAGTTTCACAATTCACGTGTTATACTATCTACAATTTAGTGTTCAAGCTATGTACAAATGTCACCCAAAATCAAACCTTTAGTTCCAAGAATAAAGAATCACATATATATAGTATTCGCTCATAAGTATTATTATATATAGTAGGCGACAAGAGAATATCGTTCACACATAACAATAACCAAGGACTTAACACGAACACGTAAGTCAACAAGGGGTATATACCATAGTACTATTTATTGCTATGCTAGGCCCACACCGGGTTAATGATTAAGGTATAAGTACACACTATCAGCGATCAACAAGTAAAGCACATACAAGAATTGCGATTGTGAATATAGAATAAAACATGATTAAGTGAGTGGGGTAATAAGCGTACATGAATCACCCCAAAAGGGTAAAACATGAAAAAGGAGAAAGATATACTCACAGTGTGCGTAGGGATTTGATCCTACCGAACGATGAGTGTTTAAATAATAACGATCCCAAACGATTAAACCTAAAGGAATAATAATTTATAAGAGAATGAATCTTAAAATCTATGGTATCGAGGATTGTGTACTTAGGGTTTTATAGACTAGAGATGGGGATTCTAAGGTTTTTGAGTTAAACCATAATTGATTGTAGATACCTTTTTTTATTTAAGAAAAAAATATATCTCAATTATCTTTCTAAATATGAAGACATGTAAAGTGACTAAATGTGTAAATAATGACACGACTCGATTTTAAATAATAGACTTTATGTGATTAAATATGAAATAAGAGTATAAATTAATGAAATAAGTCTACAAATCAAAACAAATTTAAAAATTACAAGTAATTTTAATTCTGAGAATATAAATAATTTTCAGAATTTTCAAACTAATAGTTTTGTATTTTGAATATTTTAAATTGATTTAATATTATTAAAAAGGCAATAATTGTGAATTAAAAACAAATAAAGTATATTAATATCATTTTTATTTTATAACAGAGGCTAACACTTGATGTAATTGAAAAATAATTTTAAAAATTATTTTCCATATTATTTTCATTCAAAACCGAATTTAATATAGTATAGTCAATTAAAGAGGATTTAATTGTAAAATTAGGCAAAAATGATTTTTTTACAGAAATAAAATTACCAAAAAGTTTTATATGGTTAGAAATAACTCCACAAAAATTTTGGTATTAAAATCTTTAAAAATGAATTTTTTTTATGAATTAATTACGATTTAAACAAAATAAATAAATTAAAAATAATAAGCAAATATTTTTCAGAAAAATAAAATTATAAACATAAACTTTAGAGTTTGTTGAAGCCATGATAATTTTTATAAAAATATTGGACAAGGTTTACTATTTTTATTAATTAAATGTATTAGTATGAGTTATATAAAAAAAGAAAAAAAAGGGAAAAGCTGATTAAAAAGGGCACAGGACCGGCTCCCCATGGACTCGAACTCCTGACCGGATATGTGCAAGGCCACGCCCAGACCAACTGATCTGGGTGGGTGTTTGTTGATTATTTTGATTCGTTAATTTATTTATACAAAAACCTGAAACAACAAAATCCCCAAATAACTAATATAAACCCTAACTACTAATCGAACCAATTAACCACAAAACCGATACAGTTAACAATCAATATTATAGGGCTTTTAATCTTTGATAATAACCGATTCAAAAGCATCTAAAATCAAAGTTTGAAGTGTACCGATTGTTGGTGCAAACCGAGCACCAAGTCACGACTGAATAACCTTCAAATCTGGATGATCGAGGGCACGAAAATGAAAGGTTAAGGAGGGGTTATCTTAGTCGCACGTTTCTGATCTTGTGGGCGAATTTAATTGAAACAAGACCGAGTATTTATAGTGGTTCGATATATGTCGTTTAGGAAGGTTATAAATGGCTCTTAATCAATCAAATTGACAGTTCAAACGCGTATCAATCAAAGAATTCGTAAGTATGGAAGGTGGATATGATTGGGGTGCTCGAAACTTGGTGATTGAATTCGAAAATAGGCGCGTTAAAGGTTGGTAATTGTCGGTGGGTTCTCTTCGGATCGAACATGGATCTGGATGGTTATCTTTTTTGGGTTTAAAGCTTGATATAATTTCAAACAACATTCATACACAAATCCTCATAGATCTCGAGCAATCAAACCCCGAATTTGAGGACGTCCCTGAGACACCACCGTATAAGATTCCACACCAACCCCGATGGTATCGTCCAACTAGAGAATCGAAGAAATGGTCTCCCAATGTCATAGAATTATACCAGAATGGTGATGCCCCTGTCTGTTGTAGTGTTTTTTTCTTGGCCGGATTCCGCTCGGAAAGGATTTTTGGGGAACCCTATTGGGATATGACGGTGATGGTCACCTTTGGCCACTTGTAAGCATTGTTTTTTATGTTTTTTAAATATTAATATATTCCTCTCTACATTTATTTATGTGTATACATTTTTTTATTAAAAATTGCAGCACGTGGGAGGCTGGGTTACGTTGTTCATGAGGTACAGATGGGTATTGATCAATAAATCTAAGAAACCTGAACAATTGTATCCGTGGACAATACTACCCCCACAATTCTTCGACTTATTATCTGAAACTCCCAATTATCATGCGTTGCCATTTTCCATCGGAATTACAGACAACTACCCTCCTTTATGGGATATTGATATGGTAATCTTTTTTAATATAAACCAGCATATATATATTGAATATTGTTGGGAAATAATATACCCTAATCCACCTTATGCAGTTGTATATCCCATTATGTGCTGAACAAAGACAGTGGTTTCTTGTTCAAGTTGATATGCGGACACTTCATACGAATCTGTACTTTACTAGCTCTTGCACTTTATCTAGTTGCGGTCAACCGACGCCAATCCAAGTGTTGATTTACCCAACAATTGTGAAGTTCGAGACTTTGTTCAAGCAATTTCTGGATGAAATTTCATACTGGGAAAATTCTGGAAGAAATTATGTGGAAAAAATAATAGTGTCTGATATAAAAGTTTGGCCACCTGAAGATCACGGCTCAGTTGGTGGCAATTCTGGAGTCCTTATATGTATGTTAATGAAGAATCTAATTAATGAGGAAGATATCAACTTTGAAGGAGATTTTGCGCATTCTTGTTCAGCCTACTGTCGGTACATGGCCGATGAATTTTACGCTGGACGTTGGACACCAAATAATATGTAACAAATACTGTTGTTAACGTTTGTGAGCATATTTGTTTCTTAACCTTTAGCAGCCTTTATGTAGTTAACGTTGGTGAGTATGTTTTTTTTTAACCTTTAGAAGCATTTATCTACCAAAGAAGTCAATTTATTTGACTGGACCATACATAAGCATACTAAATTAAACTCAACCACAACCACAACCACCTACCTAACCTCTTAGAGAAGATACACACGTTATTAATAAAACTTAAGTCCATTATGTGCTGAACAATCAGACTGGTTCCGATTCTAGGTCATACTCTTCAAGAGCTTCTTGTTCCTCCCACAACCTGAATAGGATTTCATCAAGAATCGACTCATCAAAATCCTCTACGTCATCTTCAATGGGTGGTGGATTTGGTTGGTGACCGTTGTCACCGGTAGAGGAATGTGGTTGTGGAGTTGTCGGGCGGTTATGGTTTTGTATTTGTGTAGTTGTCGTACGGTTATGATTTAGTGTTTGTGGAGTTGTCAGATGGTTATGGTTTAGTGTTTGTGGAGTTGTCGGACGGTATGAGTAGGGTTGTTGCAAATGGGAGTGTTGCAAGGTAGGGTTTCCTTGTTGGTCAGTGATGTTTACAGAACGATTAAACTGATCAGTGATTTCATTCATCATACCCGAAGTGAAAGTCTCTACTACAGGGATTACTACAGGTGCCTCTGCCCAACATACGAATCCACAACCATGGGGTTTCCTGTTACAGCCGTAGAATCGACGACCTGGGTTTCTTGAAGTTGATGATATACGGACTACTGTGGGAGAACCACAATTGCAATAAACCATACTGTGCTTTCGTTCATTGATGCACACAACTTAGTATGTAATGAATATTGTTATTTATATGAAAAATTAATCCGCAAGTTGAAGTTGCGGTTTATCGAAAACAGTATTTTATGAACCCGCAAGTTGAAGTTGCGGTTTATCGAAAATAGTATTTTATTATTGCACGACCTAATGTGGTGAATAAAATAATATTTTCGATAAACCGCAAGTTGAAGTTGCGGTTTATCAAAAATAGTATTTTATTAATCCGCAAGTTGAAGTTGCGGTTTATCCAGAATAGTATTTTATTATTGCACGAACTTTTGTGGTGAATAAAATAATATTTTCGATAAACCGCAACTTGAAGTTGCGGGTTTTTGCTCATATATATGTATGCAATTTGAAGTACTGACCATCACCATCTTGTGTTACCAAAAAATCATGGCAAACTTTCACCCTTTCATTGTAAAACTCTACTGGGGTGGTGACGTTACCTACATAAACAGTAGTGTTACCGCCGACGACAACACCATTTCAACCACTTTTATTATGACCCATAGAATGACATATACTGAGTTTGTAGACGCAATTTGTAGTAACGCTCATATTAACAGGGAGTGTTATTCTGTAAGTTTAGTATTGTATTACACTTTTCAGGGTTGCTCTGAGGGGGCGTACATCGTCGGGGACGATGGTATGACCACGATGTTCTATCTAGCGGAGCATACACATTGTTACGTCGCAATCGTACATGTGAAGCCCATGCCTATAGTTTCTATTCAGGAAACTAGTGCTATGGATCTCCTAAGACGCTTTTCCTCGGTGCCTTTAGAAGATGACACTTTGCATACTCCGCCATCTCAGCATATAACAACACAGGAACCTCATATCAAGGAGGTACTGCTGATTACCATTATACTAATTTTCACTGTAACGAAGAGTATGTTGCTGATCTATCTCTTAATGACAACGAACAACATCATGCTAACGATATCAATGAAGGTACGAGACTTATATAGTAAATTGATTTTTATTAATATTTATAATTATATTAACGTACTTATAATATGTCTGTTGTTATAACGATGACAAAAAAGAAGAGGATGATGTTGGAGGCTTTGTGAACAATGATGAAGATGGCGACGAAGACGATAATAACGACATCGATGACAATGTTCCTGTAAATTATAACTACGAACCGTCAGATGCGTCTCAAGGTATTTTTTTCTTATTAATAATAAAGTACTTTCATTGATACGGTATCCTAATATGATCGAATACTGCTTCGTAGGTTATATGTCCGAAGAGAGCAGAGAAAGCGAGCATGAACCCACGGACGTTGACTCAGAACCCAGCGGAGACGAAGAAGATGAAGCTGGACAGTCACTTGTCCTAACAGATCCTCAATTCCAGGAAGGGCTTAATCCTGCTTTCCCTACAGACGTACCTATTAACGACGAATATGAAGGGTTAGAAGCATATCGGCTTCCCGATTACCACGATGAAGATAGCATGGAGATGTGGAGTGGAAACATAGCTGATATCCGTGTGGGCATCTACTTTGAAAGTAAAGAAAAAGTGATAAAAGTGATCCGGTATTGGAACGTGCAATGTAATAGAGAGTTGCGTGTCGTCGAAAGCAGGCCATATACATTTAGAGTAAGATGCAAAAATAAAAACTCAACGTGCATGTGGGCTTCTACGTCATCACGTTCCCGGGAGGGGGCCTTCTGGCGGTTGTCAAAGTGGTCAACAAAACACACGTGCTACTCAACGGTTGAACGCAACAACAACAGGGCACTAAGGTCAAGAGATGTTGCCACGCATATCTTTGCACAGGTGAAGGCTGACTTAACATTTCCGGTGAAACAGATCATCACTTACATAAAGCAGACGCTGAGTGTCAATATCTCATACTCTAAGGCATGGAAAGCCCGAAGAAAAGCAATTGAGAATGTCTATGGCACTTGGGAGAGCAACTTTGAGCACTTGCCAGCCTATGTGGCTCGGTTACACGCTACAAATCCAGGTACCGTTGTCGAGTGGTATCATAATCCTAGGAGCCAACCCGATTGTAAGGTGTTCACATATGTTTTCTGGGCCTTCGGGCCTATAATTGAGGCCTTCTAATATTCGGAACCAGTCATCTCCGTGGACGGGACACATCTAAAGGAGACGTATAAGGGTAAGATGTTGATTGCGGTCGCCAAGAATGCAAACAACTATATACTTCCGGTGGCCTATGCAATTGTAGATGAGTAGACAATTGAGAGCTGGGGTTGGTTCCTGGAGGAGTTTAGGCTGCATATTTCAAAACACAACGCCAGCAACCCCCTTTGTGTTATCTCGGACAGACATGTCGGAATAATTAGGGCGATGGAGCAATTGCCAGGCTGGAGGGAGCCGAACGCTTACCATCGGTATTGTCTTCGTCACGTATGAAGCAATCTTGGCGCAAAATTCAAAAGCGCAACTCTGAAAAAGCTTTGTTGGACTATCGGTAGCACATCACACCGTTATAAGTATCTGTATGTCATCATACAAATGAAGAGCATTAACAAAAAGGCGTGGAGATACTTGAGAGACATTGATCTCTCTAAGTGGACGTTGGTGCACGATAAAGAAAATCGTCGGTGGGGTCACCTGACAACGAACATGTCTGAGTGCTTCAACCATGTGTTGTCAAAGGCAAGGATGATGCCTATTACGGCCTCCATACACCATACACTGGAAAGGGATGTTGATCAGTTTAACATTCACTACCGAATTGCAAAGCGTTGCCAAACAATGCTGCCCCCCCCCATCTGGAAGGTGATATGTGAACGTCATGCTAAATCACGAGAACATACTGTACGTTTGTATGATGGTTCACAGGGACGGTACCACGTCAAGTCTCGCGTTCGGGCAATGGAAGACGGGGGAACGATTACACGGTTGAATACCGTAACAGAAGTTGCTTCTGTGCAAAGTGGCAAATCGAACGTCAGCCTTGTTCGCATGCTATAGCGGTTTCCCCATGAAACGTAAGGACCTTCATCAAATTGTTGATCCACGATATCATACTTCTGTATATCGTCTTCAGTACAACGGCCACTTTTATACCCTAGGTCATACAACTTTGTGGCCATAAGCAACCTGGAGACTTCATAGTAACCCGTCACATTTTATCGTCAAACGTGGTAGGTTGAAATAGAAGAGGATCCATAACGAGATGGATGAGAGGCATGAGGACGAACCACGTGCAGTATTTGTAAGAAGACAGGGCACAACAAAAAAGGTTGTACTTCCCGTGGCCAGTGATATTCATTATCGTGTTTTGGTTGTCGTATGTTGATGTTTGTAGTACTGTTTCTTGTTATTTCTTATCAACTAGTCGTATTAGTGTCGTGATTATTGTATGTTGATTGTCGTATGTTACTGTCTCTGCTACGTTGAGTGTCGTGATTATTGTATGTTATTTGTTATGAAGTTGTCGTATAACTCTCGTGATGACTCTCGTGATTATTGTAGTATGATGCAACATTTTGATGTAACATTTTATTACTCTCGTGATGATCACGCCTTCATTACATGAAAAACTAAATATTACAAAATAGCTAGACAACTCACCAAAACTTATCACAACGACACTTATACAGCTCATCATCCATGTGGCGTCGGTAGTTCACACAAGCCTCTTCTACGGTGTTTTCTTGGTTTATCATCAACGATTTCTTTTTAACTAGTTTCTCCATCATCATACAAACAAGAACCCAGGCATTAGCGATGTTACCCTCGTCTTGGGGGACATCCGTCTCAACCAAACCAAGGGACATATCACATTCCGTTATGTACCTCGTGTTTGACCAAAAGGGAATACGTTCTAGAAACCATTTGTAACATAACTGTAGCATCTCCATATAGTTCCTTACCTCTCGATGTTTTCCATTTCTCCATCTTTTATCGGTCCAGTATTGAGTAATCACCATGCTCTGCATATCAATACGGACAAGTAGCCAGTCTGTTTAGCCAATCCACAAAGGCAGGTAGATGCAGTCAACCTCCCAAAATGGAGGATACAGGTCCTTTTGCCCAGCAAAATAAAGGGGCGTAGTGGATTTATCATCCTGCATGTAATAATAAAAATCAGGAGGTAACACCGTCCATCGGAATTTTTTATTGGGGTTTTTGTAGTCCCAAAATACTAGATCTTTTAAGTGCACAAGATTGTTATCACTTAGAAACACCTATTTGTTAGGTGTTTTAAGTGATTAATCTTTACAAACAAAGAAACTAGATGAATATGATAGAAACTGACACACAAGATGAATAATACGAAGATTCCATTACTGATTTGAGCATTACAACACCATGGATTTTACTAAGTACGCACCTATCAAAATTGTGCTATCAAAGACAATGACCAAAACCCTAAACCCTAGCTGCAGCATAGCATTCTTTATATAGAAGAGCTGATGGGCCTGCGCACTTAAGCTAAGTGCGCAGAGCCCGTGTATTAAGTGCGCAGCCTAGGGTTTAGTTGCTACAACTATGCCATAAATACACAAACAACCCTCTAACTTCTAGACATCATTACAAACTATCAAAAACACTTAATCCTGGTAACTGTGGTCTCAATCTAACCCAACAATACTCCCCCTAGACCACAGCTACCAGCTCTTCGTCCTCAGTCGATCTCCACATCGCTTAACTCCCCCTCTTCTCTTGCTTGGTGCACCGGGAGTGCTTGAACTATACTTTCATCAACATTTGTTTCTTCAACCGGTGGATCTTGGATGAAAAACTCAGCAAGGTCTACAGGTTCTGGTTCCTTCTGAGTTTCTGGAACTGGTTCTGAAGATGCTGGTGGGGCTTGAGTAGAATCTGTCTCTGGATCAGTTGTTGCTGCAGGAACCTGTGTCTGCACCTCTGAGATGACCTCAGCTTCAGTTGTTTTTGCAGCAGCAGCTTGGGCGGCTTTCTCTTTTTCATCTCTTGCTTTGTCGGCCGCGTTGATCCTGTCTACCAAATCGAGCAATTCCCTTTTTCGCTTCAATGCCCGTTCCACCGCTCTCCTGAATAGGATTGCTTCTTCAAACAACACATTCCCAGCACCCACGTTAATCTGGTTTGCAAACAGGACAGTCAAATCTGAAGGATTAAGAGCAAACACATCCACTGGATCTAGAATTCTCAAAGCCTCTGAATCGTCTCTCAGCTTGATGACAGCTTCACCAGTCATGCTGTCGTAGAACCATTTCTTAAACTCTGTCAACATCACTGGAAGCTCGGGACGTATGTGTAACGACCTGGGGTGGGTCAATCACATAGGTGATCATTCCCTGTCCTGTTGCTGGATCGATTCTCTTTTTGGAGATTCTTCTTCTTGGCTTCTGTGGTTTAAAGATCTGGAAATCAGTCTCACACTCCTTTTCTATGAAGACAGAGGTCATGCCAGCTTGGGTGCACTTTGAGTGGTTGATGAATGGAGCTCTGCTCATTTCCCTGATATCCCAGCGAGGAAGAGTTTTCAGATCTTGTCTACCTTTGAAATACTATATCACTCCTCCCCTTCTCTTCACAACAAACAACCTTTTGTACCCATCATATCCCCATGAGATGATTCTTTCTTGGTGAGCTTCTCTTGTGTGATGGATGTTTTGGTGTAGAGCTGGAATGGTAATAGGTCTTCTGGGAAACCAGGTAGATCTCTCAGGGTCCAACTTGTATCCGTCTGACATCTCATACACAGTGTCTTCTCCTGCACCCATCTCCACAAACTTTTCAGGCATCTCATCTTCACTTATTTCATCCACGTCGCTCTCTTCAGCTATTCTCTCTTTTTCTTTCTCTTCTTCCAAAAACTTCCCAAAATCAAACATTTCACCAAATGACGTTCCAAAAGCACCTGTTTCTTGTTTCTTCAGCTCTTGAATCATGTCGAACATCTTCATCTGTACCTGAGTCTGAAACTTGATCATGTATCGTTGATCCTTAACAACCTTTTCCAGATTCTTATGCTTCAGCTTCTTTATCTTTTTCCTCAACTCTTGATTGTTGTAAATCTGATTCTTCAAGGTGCATATTTCTTTTGCTGCTGTCTTTCCCACCTCTTTTGATAATTTCTCATAAAGTTCTTGATGCACAGGTTTTCGACGTTGTGCAGTAGGAACATATGAGGATGGTGCAGTTGGCTTCTTCACAGGAGGTTTAGGAACAGGAGCCCTGGCAGTGGAAGGCCCTGGTTGATCCTCTCCCCCGAACATAGACTCCCAAATCTCTTCATTCTCAAGATCTTCTTCAGTCATTACTCATGGCTTCTCAGATTCTGGTAACTGTTCTCTTCTTTTCTTTCTTTCTGCCCTTGCCAATTCAGCACTTTGTCTTGAAGCTTCAGCAAAATCAAGTTCCTCTTGTGTCAGTGATTCTCTGCCTTCTTGTAACAAACCAGTCGGCCTATTCCTTTTGGTTGGCCTAGGTGCAACTGGTTCAGATGCTACTCTTTTGCCCCTTGTTCTTTCTCTAGCAATCTCTTCAGTAGTTGGCTGGGCTGCTGTGGGAGCAGGTTCAGATGATTCAGGTGCAGCTGTGGATGGCTGACGAGCTTCTGTAGCAGACTGTTTCCTCTTCTTGATTTTGTTGTATAGTTCCATGACGATAGGATATCGTTGTGCTGCATAAATGTTCTCAAGCATAGGTTCCCAGTCAGGTGTATTTTACTCTGTAAAGAATCGTGCACCATTGGTGAAGTTGTACTGATCACCAAGGGGCAGATCCTCGTGTTGTGCGTTGATCATCATCTGCACAAATCTCGGGTACATCGACCATTTGCCTTTCCCAGCTTCAGCATTCTTAACCATATAATCAAACACCATTCCTGACAGATTAAACGGTTCATTCTTGCAAATCTTTATCATGGCGGTCGACCATTCAGGGCTGAGTGCGTTGTAACCTCTTTTCCTGTGACACAGAGACATAAGAAACACGTGGCTGATGAGTCTCCAGTCTCTTGTCAGCTGACTCTTCTTGATATCCCCTCTTTTGTCAAACTCTCCCTTGTATCCAAAGTTCTTGAACTCTTGGTGAATGTCTGCTTTTGATAGAAATCTGACTGTAGCTGGCTGATCTTGGAATCTCAGAACGTTTCGAACAGCATCTTCTGTGATGATAACGGCCTTGTTTCTGACTGTAGCTTTGATTCTCTTGACGCGTGCAACGACCTCTACTTTGGCAGATCTCCAAAAGTCCTCAATGTGTGAGCTATAAACTTGTACATTCTGCTCCACAGCGTATCCAATTCTGCTTCGTCTGATCCAAGTAACATCTCTGAACTTTGCGTCATCAGTCTCAAGATTCATTGGCTGATTGTGCATTCCCCTTGGATCCCAGTCAAGAGCCATCTGTATGGATCACACGCACGAAAAGTAAGTTAGAACTTTTGATTTTGAGTTGACGACTTAAAGACTTATCATTGACTTTGACGAACAACGTACTTAGACTTTGTTTATTTTATTTGGTTTTATGTGTGTGATTCTTTTGATGGATTTGTTTTAACAGTGTACATGGTATTTTTTGTCTTTCATTTTAATGATCATTTAAGTCCAGTCATAGTTTATGGGTGATTGAGTCAAAGTACGCAGTCCGGTCAAATGTCATGAATGATCAAGTCAATAGTCATATTTTGTTTCAATGTTAAGTTCTCAGATCCTTTAAGTGCGCAGCCCTAGTCAGAGTGTTTCAGCTAAGTGCTCAGTCAAGTGCGCACCCAAGTACTCAACCTTGACTGAGCACTTGGGTTAGTACGCAGTCCATTGATCTATTTGTACACGAGGTTACAAGTACGCAGGGCAGCCTTGACTCGGGCATGGTAACAACTTAGTCAAAATGGTCAAGTCTGCGTACTAGTCAAGTACGCAGACACTTAAACCTTCGTTTAATATTTTAAGTTCGCATCCAAGTGCGCGGTGATTCTAGGGTTTCTCAAGCTTGTATCATATGATGTAAGTACGCAATATATGATACAAGTGCGCAATTATTCAAGAAATAAGTGCGCAGTTCATGAAAAACCCCAAATCTTCAAGCGTTGATTTACCAGAATTCAAAGATAACCCCTGTTAACATAACGAAAACTCGTTAGAAACTGGACTACCTTATACAGATACACAAACAACTAAGAATGAAGTAAAAGGAAGGATCAACAGGTGTGATTTAGGAGGATTAACGGTGGTTTAATGGTGGTTATTAGGAACAAGAACACTGTTGATGAACGATGAGGATGATGATTGATGATGAGATTAGGGTTTTAATTTAGGATAAAAGTAAAAATCTGAATTACTGTGGTATTTATATCAAAAGGGTTTGGGCTGCGCACTTGGCCTAAGTGCGCAAGGCCCAAAGGCCCAACTAAGTGCGCAAGCCCAAAAATTAATAAAAATAAGCTTTAATCAAAGATCAGGGTCTGGAGATCAACCGTTTCTCACCTTTTGCATCAAGATCATACTAGCCATACCTGCCAGATCACATTTCAACTTTCCGTTGGATAGCTGCAGCTCAAGAAAAACTGTCGGTATGTTTGTCCACTTAAATCCATGCCTCTCGTCTTTCAACATACTTTATGTGATGAGCTTTATCATGTTTTGGTAATATTGACGAAAAGTTAATGGACCCCACTCGTGCTAGGTGTAAGCCTACCAATCCTCAAGGTTTATTGAGATATAATGATGAGAGCTTCAGGTCTATGTTTCCATAAGCAGAGAAGATGATCATTATGTCAATCAGATGATGAGAGCTTCAGGTCTATGTTCCCATAAGCAGAGAAGATGATCATCTGATTGCTTTTTGAGCTATCTATATGTTTGCACGTCACTAACATTGCGTGTCTTTTGTTGCTCATTTGATTTAATAGCCCCGCTTTGGTAGCTTGCACTCTTAGGTGTCTTTTGATTGCTTATGCACAAAATTTTCTGTGTCTTTTGATCTCTCAACCTGTGTATGACCGGACTCAGCTTGTGCAGACCTAAAACACAGTGGGAATCCAGCTTTTCGTGTAGATCTTTTCAGTTTATCACCTTTAGTAGTTTACTTGATTCCAGGCTGAATCTACCGACATGTCGTTGCTTGAAGCCGCAACGTCCTCTGGGTCCTATTCACATGCTGACAAAATATGATTAGTCCCTATCATTTCTTGATTTTTGAAAAAGTTTAAATTTTGCAGTTAGGGATCTACCGGTTTATTTCTCCCCCAAAAATCTTTATTTTGATGAAAATAAGATTTTTTTTTATACACAAGGTTTTTTTTTTTAAGTTTCAATTATTCAAAATTGATCATTTCTAGCCATGTTACCAACTGACGAAAACGGGTTTTGTCAAAAGCTTTTGTAAAGATATCTGCTTTTTGATCAGCAGTATCTATTGGCAACACCTGTATATACCCTTTGTCGTGTGCATCGCGAATTGAATGAATCCGAATTTCTATATGTTTGGTTTTAGAATGATCAATTGGATTCTTCATGATGTCACGACAAGCATCATTGTCAATATAGATAGGGGTTCTCATGACATTCAAACCGTAATCTAACAGCTGATTTTGAATCCACAACACTTGACAGCAACAACTGGATGCAGATGTTTACTCAGCTTGAGCGGTGGAGATAGACACTGTTGTCTGCTTCTTGCTCTGCCAAGACACAAGCCTGTTTCCCAGAAATTGACAGCCACCAGAGACAGATTTTCTGTCAATCCTGCAACCTGCATGATCACTATCAGAGTACGCAATTAGGTCAAAATTATCACTCTTAGGATACCATAAACCGAGTTTTGGTGTTCCTTTGAGGTAGCGGAAGATTATTTTTACTGCAGTTTCATGAGATTGCTTGGGATTTGACTGAAAGTGAGCACAACATCCAACTGCCCACATGATGTCTGGTCTGCTGGCTGTGAGATACATCAAGGATCCAATCATAGAACGTTAAGTGTGAGGGTTCACAGAAGGGCCTTGAAGATCTGGTACAAGCGTTGTTTGAGCAGCAAAAGGAGTGTTGGACGGTTTGCAGTCAGACAGGTTGTACTTTGCCAGAATGTCTCTTGTATACTTTGCTTGGTGAATGAGAATGCCGTCTTCTTTCTGTTGGACTTCGAGACCTAAGAAAAATGACAATTCTCCCATCATGCTCATTTCAAATTGAGACTTCATAATGCTTTCAAATTCCCTGCACAGATTTTCGTCAGTTGAACCAAAGATAATATCATCAACATATATTTGAACAAGGATAGAATGTTTGTTGACTTCTTTGGTGAACATGGTCATGTCAATCTTCCCTCTTGTGTATCCATTCTGTAGCAGATATGAGGACAAGGTCTCATACCAAGCTCTAGGAGCTTGATGGAGACCGTAGAGAGCCTTGTCCAACTTGTAGTATCTGTTTGGATGATGAGGGTCTTCAAAGCCTGGTGGTTGACACACATAGACTTCTTACTTGATCTTCCCGTATAAGAAAGCACTCTTCACATCCATCTGAAAAACTTTAAAATTTCGATATGAAGCATATGCCAAGAAAATGCGAATGGCTTCAAGTCGAGCGACCGGTGCGAAGACTTCCACATAGTCAATCCCCTCCTGCTGACGAAACCCCTGAACAACCAAACGAGCTTTGTTATTGATCACTACGCCACGTTCATCCATTTTGTTGCGAAAAACCCATCTCGTTCCAATAGGATATTTTCCTTCAGGCAGATCCACAAGCTTCCACACCTTGAGTTTTCTGAACTGAAATAACTCTTCCTGCATGGCCTCTACCCAGCTTGCATCTCTAACTGCATCTTCAATGCTGAAAGGTACTGTTTGAGATAAGAAAGCTGAGAGAGCGGTGTTGAGCTTGTATGTCTGATTTCTTGTAAGAACACCCTCACTGATTGGTCCAATGACATTTTCAATTGGATGATTCTTTGAAGATTTGTATCCCATATTCTCTTCTTCTTGCACTTGTGGAGGTAGGTTTGAAAGATGATCTGCAGGTGCTGATGAGCGGGATGGTTCATCTACAGACTGCTGATTTGATTGTGTTCCTTCAGCATTTGAAGTGCTTTCAGGAATGTGAGAGGTTTCAGCAGCTGTATCACCATTATTGAGTTGAGGAGGAACGATTGGATCGGCAACAAGAGGAGAAAAGCGAGTGGTGAATGGTGCAACTTCGTCGTCAGAAGAGTAGAGAATATTCCCAAACGGAGATGAACTTGTTGCTTGATTTTCAGGAGTTTGATCTGCAGGAACTTGATGTTCAGGTATGGCAAAGTGATTAAACACAACATCCACGTCAAAGAACCAGTCAGGACCGGTTCCAACATTAGTGGAGTTGGATTCTTGCCAGTCAACATAAAAAGATTCGAGAACCATCTTGGTACGTTTGTTGTATACTCGATAAGCCTTTTGACTAGAAGAGTATCCAACGAAGAAACATTCGTCTCCAACAACATCAAACTTCATGATATTCTCAAAGTTGTTCAGAAGAGTGCAGGAACATCCAAACGGTCTGAAATAATCAATGAGAGGTTTTCTTTTAAAAAGCAATTCATAAGCCGTTTTCCCACGTGGCTTGACAATCAAGACTCTGTTAAGAACATAATAGGCGGTATTCACAGCTTCTGCCCAGAAGATGATCGGCAATTTAGAGTCGATGAGCATGGTTCTGGCAGCTTCAATGAGTGTACGATTCTTCCTTTCAGCCACTCCATTTTGCTGAGGAGTCCTTGTAGCACTATATTGAAGATGAATTCCTTTCCCGCTGCAGAATGTCATAAAGCTTTGGTTCTTGAATTCTGTTCCATGATCACTTCTGATTGACTTTACTTTCAATTTGATTATGTTCTCGATCAAAGGAACGAACAGCATCAAAGTCTCAGCAGCTTCACTCTTGAACTCCAAGAAGTACACCCACGTGAAGCGAGAGAAATCATCTGTAATCACCAAACAGTAAGACTTTTTACCCAAGCTTTTTATACTAATTGGACCAAAGAGATCCATATGTAATAATTGAAGTGGAGAGTCAATTGAGTTCACTGTTTTGGACTTGTGAGATTTCTTGTGTTGTTTACCTTTTGCACATGCTAAACATTTTTCAGAAAAAGGAAATTCCTTGGAGGGAAGACCTCTGACTAGATTTAGTTTAGAAAGTTTGTTCATATTTTTAAAATTCACATGACCTAATCGCCTATGCCATAACAGTGACTCTGACTCAGATGCCTTTGATAGTAAGCAAGTCATTGGGTGTTCAGACTTGGCATCTCTCATGTTTATCACATATGTGTTATTCTGCCTAGGGGCTTTCAACATGATCATGTCGGTGGGTGGTTTAAATCCTGGCTTAAGGAAGATGCACTCCATGTCGTTGAACAACACCGAGATTCCTTTGTCGCAGACTTGTGATACACTCAACAGATTGTAGCACAGTTCTGGAACATAGTTGACATCTTCTAGTGTTAGGGCGTCAGAGACCACATCTCCTATGCCAACGATCTTTCCACCCTTTTCATTTCCAGCGAACGCTACAAACTTTCCATCAATGAGCCGATAGTTCTTGAGGAGTTCTTTCAGTCCAGTCATGTGTCTTGAAGCGCCGCTGTCGACATGCCATAGATATCTCATAAGAGCTATCAACCATTTCTGTAATTTATTCTGCAAAACAAAAGAAAAGAAAGGCAAAGATAAACTAAAGAAAATCTATGTACAATCACGACTCAGACATTTAATTAGGTGACTTTGGGAATCCAAGTCTGTTTTAGCTTTGATCTGTCGTGATTTTCACCCAAAATTGACTCTTGTCTTTTCCAGATTTGTGTATTTTTAACAAAACTTTTTACGGTTTCTTGAAGATTTTTGATCTGATCAGAAAAAGAGTTTTGTGATTTGACATCTTTCTGTGGTTTAGGTTTCAAGTGAAAGTTTTTGACCACGTGACCCTCATTTCCACATCTGAAACATTTTGAATGCTTAGGCTTGATCTTAGGTGAAGATCTGGATGATGATGGTTGTGATGTTCTTTTCTCGAGCTTGTCTGATCTGAAGCTTTTGCTTGAACTCGATTCATCCTTGTTGCTGCTTGATTCTTCATTAGTGTTGAGGGCAGGTGGGCTGGTGTTGCTCTTTGTATCACTTAGTGATTCTTCAGAACTTGAGTTACCTGTTTCACTTTGTGATTCTTCAGAACCTGATACATCTGTGGATGAAGGGATAAATTCTGGGATTTTCTCAGTGAGAAATTTCCCAAACCTGTTAAGCTTTAGTTCTGGCACAAACACACGTGGTTTGCACGTTTGTTTATCATCAGAGAATGCAGCATTAAGATCAACACAAACAGGCATAACATTTTCAACACAAACATTTGAACGTTTAATAGGATGCTTCCTATCATCAGGGGCCACAGCACCCTTTAGATCTAGTTTAGAAGACACGTTAATACAGTCATCCGGCCTAGATAAACTATTACAGTTATCCATCCTAGATAAACTATTACAGTCATCCAAATTAGTTAAAGTATTACAGTCATCCAAAATAAAATTGTTTTTAGACTTTTCATTGTTCCAGATAAACCAATTCACTGTCGAGTAATTGGCACCTGGATGTCCTAACCCCAATGTCTGCCCACCACAACTTTCATCATCTTCCACACGAGCCTGTTGGGTCACATCTGCATCGCTTTTACTTATGTTAGCATTTGACTCAGACTCATCACATTTGTTTTCAAAAAGGTCATTTTTTGGATGAGGTGTTGGAATGGGTATGTATTCACTTCGGCTCAAGGGTAAGAATAGTGATCTTTCGATTCCATTCTTATCCTTATACCCAATTCCATCCTTTACAAATGATTGCCTTGCGCAATCAACGATATCAGCATGAGCCTGTTTGCTTACATTCCACTTGTCAACAATGATTTGCAGACGAGTTGTTTCATTTCTAGATTTTTCTAATTTTGAAGTTAGATCATTTATTAGAAAATCCTTTTTAGTACAAATTCTTTTAGAGTCTGCATTTCAGCTAGAGTTGCATTTAACTTTCGCTGATATGCCCACTCATTTTCTTTCATTTCAGAATTAATTTTTCGAATGTCATCCATTTCTCTTAAAACTCGTCTGTTGTGTGACAAACAGTAAGCAACAGCTGTAACACACCTAGGTGAGCACAGCTTAGATTTTATTTCGTGAGGGATGTTTACCATGTCTTTCTCCTCAGCTTTCTTGGGAGCACTCTTCACCTCTTCAGCAGCATTCTCAGGGGAAGTCTTCTCAGCTATCAACGCCTCCTCTCCAGTCTGACCTTTCGCTTTCTCATCAACCAGCACACTCTTCAGTCCAGCATTCTTCAGCATTTCACCCTTCAGCATCTCAGTAGATGACCCTTCTAGAGAATTCACACCGTTCGAGGATTTGGTGCAAATTGTGGCCATCAGGGCTTTGTTGACTTCAACTTCTGCTGCAGCTGCCTCTTCTCCCCAATCAAAATCTTCAACAACCAATGCCTTTTGTGGTTCCTTCTCATTTCCTTCATTTCCATCAGTGATGGCCACCAACCTCTTAGCAGGCTTGATTTCAGCTTGGTTCAAAGTGGGACATTCATATTTGAAATGCCCAAGAACTTTGCAGTTATAACATCTAATCTTTGACTTGTCAAACCCAGCTTTTCCCATTCCTACTCTCCTACCAGTTCTGTCTTGAAACCTTTTAACTCTCAGAGTGATCATTGCCATCTGCCATTTGAGGTCCAGTTCCTCCATGTCATCTGGATCCACTTGATACATATCCTCCGGGGACATCATTTCACTCTTGATCTCACCAGTCTTTAGCGCTTCAAAACTGCTCATGAAGGTGTTGAAGAGTTCCACATGTTCGGTAGCCAGCTTGGCGACCTGTGGAGTCAGTGTCTTCGCTGCCTTTTCTGAGTACATTGGTGCTTTACCTGAACTTGAACTTCCACCACCCAATGAGTCCACATATGGATGTAGAGAACTTGAACCCATCTCACCAATCGGAGTCATCAATGCCAGATTCTTCATTGCACTGCTAGCAGTCACTTTTGGAACGGTCTGATTCATCTCTCTTTTTATGATATCCATCTCAAACGACTTCAATGTGTTTATAAGATCAGCCAGAGTGGATTGAGCATCCAAGTAATCCTTCTTAATCAGCATGCACTGAACACTCCATTCCTTTGGAAGAGAGTCAAGTAATTTCTTGATGGAGTTACGGTTGTTGACAGGAATCCCGGCTTTCTTCATTTTCGTCAACAGATTCATGAACCTGTCAATGTGTGATGTCAGGCTTTCACCACGAACACTTACAAACATATCATACTCTTTCTGAATCATGTCTTGCTTGTTCTGTCTCATCTCAGCATTTCCTTCATAGTATTCACTCAAAGCGAACCACAGATCATGCGCCGATCCGTACTCTTCGAACATATTGTACACATCGTTTGACAAAGCCATGGTGAGGGCACCGTAGGCTTTGTGATCTCGTTGCATCAATTGCTTGTCAAGGTCTGTGTAGGTAGTAGGATCAGTGTTAAACACCTCTCCTGCTTCAGTGATCCTCACTGGAATGTGAGGTCCAAGTTGCACAGAGTCCCATTGAGTGTGATCATTGACAAAATAGAATGCTTTCATCCTGTTTTTCCAAGTACCATAATCCTCAACACGCATTAACTTGGGAATTCGGGCTATTGTTCCTGTTTCCAGTTCAGCTTGGGTTATAGGATTAACCGGATATGAGTTGTTGTTACCAGCCATTGATTTAGAGTTAATTTGATTAATTTTAAGAGTCTGGTTAATTGATTTTAGTGGTTATAGTCCAGAAAACGTCCAAGGTCCTTAATTTTAATGATCAGTCCACAAGTGCGCAGACAAGTACGCAGGAGATAAGTACGCAGTACACTTTGAGCAGCAACCTGAAACAATGAGTAAACAGAAGTGTTAAGTTCTTGATCTCCTGATAAGTGCGCAGTTCCTGAAGTACACACAATGGCTTAAGTGCGCAGGTCAGTCAGGGCTGAGCAAGACAAGTGCTCAGTCTTTGACTGATCAGTCTGCGTACTTATCTAAGTACACAGACACTTAAACTCTCGTTTAAGATTTTAGTGCGCAGAAGCCCTAGCCAAGTACTCAAAAACTGCACCTTCCAGCAAGTACGCACCCCAACTAGTAGTTTCTGATTAGTGCGCAGAAACCCTAGTTGTGATATCGGGAGAAAGAGAGCTGTAAAGCCTTGTGAAAATTTAAGTGCTCAACCCAAGACACAAGTGCGCACACTTATGAGATAAGTGCGCAATGTATTCCTGAGATAAGTGCACAGCTTGAAATGCCAAGTATGCAACTTATGAGCTAAGTACTCAACACATAAAATAAGTACTCAAAATAAGAAACAAGTACTCAGATTATGAAACAAGTGCGCAGAATAAGTGCGCAACAGCTGCTGAAAATACACAAATCATATCAGAATCTTATCCAAGAGTTTTTCAATCAATCTGAAGTCCTCGGATGATGTTTCTATTGAAAATAACCAACTTTTAACACCCTAGAAACACTTTATCCACGAGATTTTGAAGCAAAAACTAAAGAAAAACACTCAAAGTTTTGATAAACACAAAAATTTATAAAAATCTTGATAATAAAAACTAACAAGATAAGGGTTTTGGTATCTTTAAATAGATACAATCTAGAGCACAGAGGCTCTGATACCAAATTGTAGTCCCAAAATACTAAGATCTTTTAAGTGCACAAGATTGTTATCACTTAGAAACACCTATTTGTTAGGTGTTTTAAGTGATTAATCTTTACAAACAAAGAAACTAGATGAATATGATAGAAACCGACACACAAGATGAATAATACGAAGATTCCATTACTGATTTGAGCATTACAACACCATGGATTTTACTAAGTACGCACCTATCAAACTTGTGCTATCAAAGACAATGACCAAAACCCTAAACCCTAGCTGCAGCATAGCATTCTTTATATAGAAGAGCTGATGGGCCTGCGCACTTAAGCTAAGTGCGCAGAGCCCGTGTATTAAGTGCGCAGCCTAGGGTTTAGTTGCTACAACTATGCCATAAATACACAAACAACCCTCTAACTTCTAGACATCATTACAAACTATCAAAAACACTTAATCCTGGTAACTGTGGTCTCAATCTAACCCAACAGTTTTTTAAGAGCATCGCCTGACGTACACGCATTAATCTTACAGACTGTGCTTCAACATGCTGCAAAAAAAGGAAAAAACAAGAGAAATTAATATGTTGTGTAACTATGTAAACATGAGAAAACATATCAAATTAATAATGTCCCAAGAAAGTGTATTGTGGACGACAGATGACCGCCTGATTCAACCCCTAGTAGGGCACCCCAAAAAGTTTTGTCGAGTTTTTTTGTAATGAAACGACTGTAGCAATATGGGGAGTCCCCGTTGTTGTAAAAGTCTAAAACATTTGTGGACCAATTCTTAGAATCTTTGTTGGGGACTATAGCACTGTCTTTTTCAGGTTCATTTTCCGGTGGCTTTTCGGTCGGAATCTACGTTGACGACCCAGCTTTCGTGGATGACGACGGCCTCTTCATACGCCTCCAAAGATCATCAGTCCACTTTGATTTCTTAGCGACTGGTTGAGAACAAAAATATGCACCGACCTCTTCATCCTTCTCCATACGATCCAACGTTTCTTTTGGGTGATTCATAATGAAACGTTAGATATCTGTTTTTATAGGTGACTGGCAATATTAGGAGGTACTAATCCGCAAGTTCAACTTGTGATTTTGATAATGATTTTAAATTCCGCATCATCAACTTGCAAGTTCAACTTGCGGTTTTGATAATGATAGTAAATGTCCATACCGTACTTACAAAATAAAAAAAATATTAATACACTTTTTTTAATAAAGTGATAAAAATTATATTTAAAACGAATAATCTTTAATAAAAAACGACATATTAATAAAAATTTATTTAAAACGAATAATCTTTAATGTTTAATAATAGTGAATAAATTTATTAATGATAATTTATTTAATAATAGTAAATTTATTTAATAATACTAAATTTATTTAAAACGAATAATATTTAACGTTTAATTATTACTAGGTTTAATTACGTAATGTTTTTGTTTAATTTAATAGGTTTAATATGTCGTTTTTTTAATTTATATATGGAGTTTCAAAAAATAACTTTTTAAATCCTAAATTTATTTAATATGTCATTTTTTACCGTAATTTTATTTAGAATATCGTTTTTTATCTTAATTTTATTTAATATGTCGTTTTTTATCTTAATTTTATTTAATATGTTGTTTTTTTAGTTAACAAATTTTATAAATTTTTTAATAATACTAAATTTATTTATCCAACAAAACGTTAAATATACAATCCATCGAGTTACAAAACAATCTATTTCCGAGAACACCAATTCCAATATTCTCCCTCGACATTCTCCCAATCCTTAAACTCAGTACCGCATTCAAATTCAAACCCATTTGGCACAATCTTTAAGTTCATCGATCTGTTGAACATGGGTACCAAATCTTAAAGGGTACCCATGATCAGCCAGATTACCCTGACAAGAGGAGCAGGAGCAGGAGAAGCTACATCCGATATCCCCGACGTCGCTAATGACTGAGCGTGTTTCTTCAACATCGGAGGGCCTTGCGCTGAAAGCGCAGAAGGATTAAGTGCGATTAACTTTGCAGCAAAAATTAGTATCTTTGATGAATCCACCACCTTCAATTTCCGAGAATACCAATTCCAACTTTAAAAGGGAAACAAGGGCGTAACTCTAAAATATAACCGAAGAGTCAGCGCCCTCGCCTACCTTAGGTGCCTAAAGCATCTCCCCATCCGCCTAACTTTTAACGGCAAAACAATAGGATTTGCCTGGAAGGTTGAAACAAAAGAACACTAAAAACCCCTAGGCATCACCACTTTTCCATGCATCACCACTTTTCTTTAAGAACAACGAACAATGATGCAAGGCGGGGGATGAAACAGGGGGAGTCTGCTTTTAAACTTGTATGCCACGAGCATAAAAACAAACTCCAGAGGAAAAAATTGGCATGCACGCGGGTGCAACTGTGGAGATTGTTACCACCAACGCAAACCAATTCTCCAATATTATAAACTACAATACCGGTGTTGCATTCTACACGTGTTATACCACGTGTGGATGTAACATCGATCCAAGTAGTTTCATATGGATGTAACATCGATCCAATGTTCCAATGAAACCTCTCCGGCCACCCCCATTTTGGCAAAGGGATAGGAAACAAGAAGCTGCATGGATTCTTATACAGCCTTTGGACCCCCGGCGTTAACAACATTGAAATGATTTCATGTGGATGTAACACTGATACAACAATACTAAAAAACCATAGCCTCCAACACCAGTATAATAACACCGCGTATTTGTAACCCTTCTTCTGCATTTTGTGAAAATGGAATACGGATATATTTATGGATTAATCTATATTTATGTGTGTGCACAATTGTGGAAAGAAAGATCATATATTCTGCTTTGAGTGAGTGAAAATTGAATGAGGAAACGTAAGAACACTTTACAATTTATATTAGGTAACCTGCAACTTCAACTTGCGGTTACTTTTAATTATTGCTGAAACGTAGGGCTGTAAACAAACCAAACGTTTGACGAACAGTTTGTGAACTGTTTGGCGGGAAGTTCGTTTGTGTTCGTTCGTTTAATAAATGAACGAACACAAACAAAAAATTTCGTTCATTTACCTAAACAAACGAACATGAACAGAGGTCGTGTTCGTTCGTTTATGTTCGTGAACGTTCGGTAACGTGTTCGTGTATGTTTGTTTTTGTTCGATAGTTCATTAGGGTTTTTTAATTTTTTTTATTTAATTTAAGTATTTCAAATTTTCCAGTGGTAGATTGTTTAACATATATTAGTGTACCAAATGTTAATATTACTTAACTATTTTGATTAACTGTTATATTTTGTGGATTAAACGAGGATTTCAAGTTTAATATGATACCTCTGTGTTTTCATATGACATTACGTGATCAAGATTATGTCACGTATATTTGGGTAATTTGATTAGTATATTCTGGGCGGACAATGTTAGCGTTGAAAAATGCAAATTTTCATAATTTAATGTGCTAGTTTGTGCTCGATTTTGTTCAGTAATGCCTACTTCTGTTCGTTTACATTCATTTGTGTTTGTTTGTGTTCGTTTTTGGCCGACACCAAAATTTAGCAAATAAATACAAGCAAACATGAACAAAAATCTCGTTCGGTAAGTGTTCATGAACAGTTCGTGAACACATTATTTTCTTAAAAAACGAACACAAACAAAAAATCTCGTTCGATAAGTGTTCGTGAACAGTTCGCAAACACGTTAATTCCTTAACAAACGAACACGAACAAGGCCTTGTTCGTGTTCGTTTGGTTCGTTTACAACCCTACTGAAACGAATCCAGGTGCCATCCATATTCTCGTGCCTATTTAACATGTGTGTGTATATTATTTAACAATCAGTTTCCATCTCTGTGGCCTTTAATCAGAAATTGAAGAAACCGCAGGTTCAACCTGCGGTTTTAGTTATAATCAGTTTTTAACTTCATGCAAGCATTTAAGTTCATGTGATTCTGTGCACTTCATTTAAGTTCCATCGTTCAGAGCTGCAACATGCATTCAGAAGGAGAGAGGTGAAACCGCAGGTTCAACCTGCGGTTTTAAGTCCATGTCATCGAGCAACCTTTGCTTCTCTCCTACTCACCTTTGCATCTCTCCTAATCAGCTCCACCTCAGCATAAACCGCAGGTTCAACCTTCGGTTTCACCAAATGACTAAATCGAGGTCTGACGCCCTCCAATTGCACAAACTTTTGGTACTATGCCACTATTTTGGCAAAAAAATCTAAGCATTTCATCATCTCTATTTACTATATTCATTCAAATTCAATTCCGTTATCCAAGTAGCTAATAAAGGAATACTATATATAGACATACCTGTATAAAAAAGTATAAAAAGATAACATGAAGAAAGATGAGTACCATGGTCAACGGCGGATCCATGAATTTTTTACAATGGGTTCCTTTTGGCATACTCTCTCTATACAAGGTTCTCATTATTATTATTATTTTCTAAGCGAGCCCGTTCCTGAGATCTCATAAAACAAGACTTGACACCCCTGGCCATGGTTATGAATTGTGGTTTAGACCATGTAATAGAGTTGGGTTGTTCAGAAGGAAAAGAAGAAAAAGCAAAGAAAAGAAAAAACCACCATGCTCTATTTATAGCTGAGGGAAATAGAGGTTGGTTGTTTTGCCTAAAATTAGCTTAAAATTCGTTAGTTTGAAGCAAATGGATCCTAGTTTTCTATCTATAAGTTAGGTTCTTTATTATCTTGAATTGATACCCTTTTCTTGGAGGGGGATATATAGCAAAATAATAATATTGCGAGTATATTTATATCGTACACTTCCTTCATGTTTCTGCATCACTAAAATGTTGGAATGTACGAACTTACAAAATTTACTTGTTTTTGTTTGCACGTGAAACTTTTTTGTCGAATTTCTACTTTGTCATTTATAAAAACTAATAAGAGATTTTTTTATAAATATTTATTAACTATAGAAAAAAATAAAATAAAGACATATATACACACACTCAAAATAATTACTCACGTGATTTTCTTTCAAAAAAAATAACATCGACTACTGTTTTGAATCATTTTCATGTGATTCTTGTCAGGTAGTTAACCAATTATACACAATTGATTTTAAAGTTTTACTAGATGATTGTCGTATTCCGCGCGTTGCGGCGGCGACGCTTAAGTTGTTTGTAGGTGGCGGCATGTCATGTGATGCGTTAATCGTATGAAAATGTACAATAACTCAAGTTTACACAATCGAATGAAAATTTTATATTGAGCCGACTCATTTGTATCCGAACACAGTTTACGTAAAAAACGTAGGTAACTCGAATTTTTACTGTCAAACTAAAATGTTTTATATTTGATCCAACCCGTTTCCGAACAAAATTTACGTCAGAATCGTAAACCAACCGATATCATAAGTAAAAATAAGAATGGAAAAGTTTTATATTTGACAAGAGTCGTTTCAGAAAAATAACCTTATGTCGAAACGTGAATTTATATTGTTTACGTTGAAGCATAAATTTATACCATCATGTACAGCAAAACGTAGACCAGTAAAAAAAAACATACATAAAAATAAATTTACGTCGAAAAGTGTTTTATACCAACACATACACAATAATAACTGTGTCAGAATATGTTTTTTCTTTTAACGTAAATAATGAATATACAGTGGGTAAATTTGAAAAGTTAGAACTCAACAGAGGTGAAAATGACATTTTATAAAGTTTTTACAAAGTGTAGGGGCATAAATATCAATTTCTAAAGTTAAAGGGTTGTTTGTGTATTTTATCATAAACTTAGGTAACTCGAATTTTTACTGTCGAATCAAAACATATTATTTTTTACATGACTCTTTTTCAAGGAAATTTAACTCGTTTTATACCGAGACATCCATAAAGATAAAAACGTAAGAAAGTAGTTTTTTTTTGGGGGGGGGATCAAAGTGACGTTTGCAAAGCTAGAGGATTACTTTTGACATTATAGTGAAGTTTGAGGATAGAATGGGTTATATGTCAAAAGTTTGGGAGTTAAAAAAAGTTTAAAAGTAAAATGGATATTTTTGTCAAACTTAAAATGTAAGGGTCATTTATGTCAATGTTGAAAATTAGTTTTACTAAGTTGAAAACTTGAATGGTGAAATTTGTTAATTGATACAAGTTGAAGGTTGATTCGTTAAAAACTTAAAGGGTGAAATTTGTTAATTGATAAAAGTTGAAGGTTGATTAGTTAAAAAGCATGATCCACCACCCACCATGCTTTTTAATGTACTAGTAGGAATGCCCGCGCGTTGCAGCGGGTGCGGCTGTTTTGTAGCCTCGTAGTTGTTGGGATTTATGGTGTGCATGTGGTGTTTGTGAGTTATTATTTATGGTGTTCCCTATCTAAAATCCGCCAAAAACATTTAAACGTATGATTATTATTGTCAATTATGTTTTCATAACTCGGTATGACGACTGAAAGACAAAAGTAAAAAATAAATGTTTCAGGATAACACCATATATTTTAAGTCAAATGAAAATGAAAATTATAAAACGAATACCATAAACTATAAAAACGAACACCAATATTGCAACCGAATTTGTTCAGACTATTGATTCAGTTCCTCACGTATAAAAATCGAGCGGGTACAAAAACTATAGAAGTTACATTTAGGTTGCAAAAAAAAGTGCTCCCAAAAGTTAAGATGGTATATATTGACGCCATCATGTTGAGTAAGGCTGGCAATTTAGACACGAACACGATAACCTGATACGAACCTACACAATTTTAACAGGTTTCGTGTTTGGCCTTAACAGGTTTCGTGTCTATAACAGGTCGACACGTTAAGACTTGTTTATTTTCGTGTCGTGTTCGTGCTTACCTGTTTCGTGTTCGTGTCTTATCGTGTTCGTGTCTTAATAGGTCTTATCGTGTCTTATCGTGTTTCTTATCATGTGTTGTCGTGTCTTATCGTGTCTTGTCGTGTCTTATCGTGTATTGTCGTGTTAACCTCTTTTACTAGGTGTTCCTTATCGTGTTAACCTGTTATACACAGGTTCGTGTTCGTGTTTGAAAAAAATGACACGATTAGATTTCGTGTCGTGTTCGTGTTTACATATTTCGTGTTCGTGTCTTATCATGTTCATGTCTTAACAGGTCGTGTCTGACACGATATGCCAGCCCTAATGTTGAGCCAAGCTTTCTTTGTAAAACCATGAAAGTTGACCAATTGGGCCTTTTTTTCTAGAATGCTAGCAATAGCAGCCATCCATATTGATGCCCTCGTATCTCTCCCTAAAGTTGTGTAGATAGTATTTACAATGGATTAAAGGTAATGTGAATCAAGGTTTACAATGGATTAAACAGTACCTTCATTCAATAATTAGCTTTGTGAATCTATATTCAATAACCCTTCATTACCTTAAAATATTTTCCCGCCTTTCACCTAGCGACATATCAACACAACAAGTGCTTACATTTCCTTTGTAAAGAATCAACGTAAGAACAACTTCCTCAAATATAAAAATATAAAGTATAAGAAATACCTCAAATTGTTCAAGTGAAGTATACAATCCTTCATGAAGTTTGGCTCTCATGGTCCCAAAATCCATCGGTTCCTCAATGATTTCATAGTAATCATCAACCTTATACAATCAAACCAATTCGACCCGCTAATTTTCTCCAGCTGTTTGAAAATAGAAACCCAAGAAATAAAAACACCAACCTCTTCAGGGTCAACTGATTCAGCAAATATCCCATATATATCCTTCCTACATTATGCCACAAAAATAATCCAAATTATAAGAAGTTAAAATGAGGCTGACCCTATATTAGATACTTGAAATGGGACTAACCAACCTTTGCAACGTGTCAATAATGAGCTCTAATGTTTGTTTATCAGGCAATGGCTAAGCGAAAGACGGTGCACCCAACGGTTCTTCCATGTTTGCATCAGTCTCTGTTTCTTGGTTTTGATATTATGAAAGCAGAACAAGAATAAGACAAACTATTTCAAAATGTTACGCCACCATGATTAAAGAAGTAAGATCCCAATATTGTCACAAATTTGGTTGGTTGCTCGAGTGGAGACATCCCAAGAGTTCGCTAATCATGGATTGCTCCCAGCCAAGCACGCCTAACTATGGAGTTCTGCTCTCTTCCATAGTCAATGCGCCTGAAACACGTTGACGGTATTTGAAACAGGGCATTCTTTGTGAACCTGACATCTCTCCTATCAACGGCCCACGTTAGAAACTTGGAATTACGTAGGATGTTACATAAAAATGTTCATAATTAACTTACCACCGATTACCGATTGATCTTCTTGCTTTAGTTTCTTTTCCACCTAAACATCAAAACCAAAGTTTAATGTTCATAATCATAATAAAGAATATTGCCTTCAATTTATGAACTTGGCACACAAACAAATAAATATAAATTGAGCTTGGTTGATGAAGGTTCATAGTGCCTTATCTTGAGGCTAGCCTTGGTGCGTGATGGCGGGCCTTGCAGCTCGTCTTCCCTTAATGACTTGAACCGGCTCTGCTGCTGCTGCTGCGCCTTCCTGGTACGCGATGGTTCAACCCGGGCACTTTTTTCCCTCCTTTTTCTTGCTGTTTTCTCTATCTTGCAACACTTTCCTGCACTGTCACAACAAAAACTGTTCATGAGTCATGTGATGTATGGATTGAAACATGCCCAAGTGAAATTTATTCAACCCCAGATTCAACCAAAAGTGAAACAATCTAAAACCAAACAACAATAAGTTAGCCCCAATCTGAACCAACTAAATCATGATCAATTTCTTAAAAACATATAAACACATTATAAAAATAATGTGACTTTACCCTTGTGGAGCTCTATTTCTTCTGTACAAGCACCAATTGCTTTTGAAAGAACTGAAATCCCTTGTTCCTAATTAACCATATAATGTCATCAATTAGGGCATCATGAAAGCAGCTAGTTAGCTACATTTAAAAAATACACAAAATAGAAACACATGTCTATGAAACCAATTAACAAAAAGAAAAGAGCATTTTTAAGATAAAGAGAACAAACGATACAGATTACAGATCACTGTGAACATTATAAAATCTGCTCTACAACATGGTTATTGTAAAGATTTAAAGTATTATATATACAATAACTTGCAGCACAATCAGAACTTTAAATCCAACTAAATCGATTCTAAAAGTCCAAGCACAACTAACTGAAAGCATAAAAGTTCAGGTATTCTCTTCTTATGGCTTAGCTTGTATTCTGTTGTGACCAGAAATATATATAATCATTTTAATGGCATTGGTTATATTTTAGGTTCAACAGTAGGAAATGTCTATTGCTAAGGATTCAAAATTATAATTCCATACACCACCTGGCCATTTGGAGGTGTACATATGCCGGTTTGGGTGTAAAAGCTAAAAACCTAAACATAACCAAATAACCAATAACCTCAGTTTGACATTTCACAAAACCAAACCAGCCATATTAGTGTTCCACACCAAAATGGTTTAGCTCAGCACTCGACAGACTTGAGAGTTTAGGGGGAGTTTTGCGTCTTTAACATGAAAAACGTGTGATCTATATGTTCAAAAACAGAAAAAAAATAGTATTGACAATAAAATTACTCCGTAAGATGTTCAAGAGTAAATCAAATAACCAGGCAAATCTCCTTTAGAAATTTATGGTAATTCAAAGACATCATTCTAACTATGAATCCTATAAGTATATAACTTAAAAGTAACAGATACTTGATTTAGTCAAGTTACACACATAGGATGCTAATAGTCTAATACAACACAAAAGAACATTACACAAGACATTAAAAAAATAACAAGATAAGAAAAGGTTACCATACTTGAAATAATATAGTGTTCACAGCTAATTCTTAACAATTACATTAGTTGGTAAGTCAAGCTGGACATTTTAGTTTACCTTGTCAAGATTTTGAGTGCTAAGAACATATGACGGAGGAGCAACCAGCTTAATTTTAACAGGACAATCCTGATTTCCAGCAGCTTTCACCTTCCTCATTGCCTCCTATAAAAATAGGTATATATCACTTGCCAACTCTGTAAATATTACAATGAAATGTTGTTGAAAGATACATGCTTTAATTAAACACCTTAATGTGAGGAACTCCATCAAACTGAAAGCAATTCATCTCAATATCTGCTCAGATCTTTAAAGGCTGTGGAGTCATCCTTCTTCTAATGTTCTTTACCAATGCATCTTTGACCTCCTCGGTCAAAGCAGGAACCACTTTTGTAAACTAATTGCGAGAAGAATACAATTGGTAATTATGAACCTATATAAACAACCAAAAGAAAGACTTGGATCTAAAAAGCATGAAAAGCTACCTCCACTCCATCAGGTGCAGTTTCTTTAACTTCACGTGTAAGTGAATTAAGAATGGAATTAGGATCGTTCACAACTAACTTAAATGCGTGAAATCAATTAGCAGAATTTGTTAGATGTATAGTAACTATTAAAAAGTACAAATAATTCCTTCAGCGGTTTTGTTTCAACGCACCTCAAATGTATGACCATACTTCTGGTACAAAGGCCAACCAACATGAATAATTGAATATATAGATCCTGTCAGTGTAGAGATTGCAAAACAAATCAAATTACATGAGTAACGATGTGCTGAATTCAAGTCAGTTGTATCTCTAAAATATCAAAACATTTCACAAAAAAAACATATGCAGATGACACCACTGTTTTTCCAGAAAATGCATTCAAACACTCCAAAAAGATAAAGTCATAAAGAAAATCTATGAAGTAATACTGTAACACAATGTGTAGTTTTATCAGCGTGTAAAGTCACCCTATATTTGTTATT
Organism: Ambrosia artemisiifolia; assembly: GCA_032199755.1. NCBI lineage: Eukaryota > Viridiplantae > Streptophyta > Magnoliopsida > Asterales > Asteraceae > Ambrosia > Ambrosia artemisiifolia. The sequence continues at coordinate 26,494,948 of CM063526.1, read as the reverse complement.
CAACATGAAAAAAAATAAGACCAACACCTAATAGCTAAATTCTTTATTTAATTGCTTAAGAATTCCATCCATTAAAGATTGATGAAAACTTGTTACGTAAATCACTACACATGAGGAGTCAGGACTCAGGAGATCATCTAATCAGTACTCTTATGAAATAACCCTACACTTTTGTGTGTAAAAGTAAAGTGTTAAGACCAAAATGGATAAGGAACCATGCTTCTACATAACTAAAGGTTTCTAATTAACTTACCACCAATTGGATCTTCTTGCTTTAATTTCTTTTCCACCTAAACATCAAAACCAAAGTTTAATGTTCATAATCATCTGAATTTGGGAACGAAAGACCGGCAAACAAAAATCATGAAATTAGAAGAACACAAACAAAAAAAAAACTCACTGAAAGTGAGGTAGAAACTTTGATAAACGGAAAAAGAAATAAAATCGATTCTGATTTTGAACCTAACACAAATATTATCAACCTCATGGCAGTGATAGGAAAGTCGATACCCATGGCAGATCTCCAACTATCTATCTATCTCTCTCTATTTGAATGGAGAATTGAAAAATTCATAGGTTAAATGTCGATTGATTTGCTGCAAGAATTAAAGATATGGAAGAGGTTATTAGTCGATTAGGTTCCACAAGGGATGTGAGGTATGAGAACATGGTAAAATTACATTGCTACACCTTTCTATGTGTCTTAATTTAATTGTACAAAAAGTTTTAATTATACCCTCATTATATAAGTTTGATTCACTTGTACATATTGCTATAATAGTTGGATGGTGTACAAAATTACTATTATGTACATCACTCTTCCTTAATAAGATAAAATATAGATATATATAATTTGATAGTTACACAAGTCATCAGTCACTTTGTCATACCAATTAATTAAACTGTTAAAAAAAGAGGTTTATTTGTAATTTTGAAATAAGAAACTACACCATTGTTGATATTAATATTTACAGCTCCATACTTTTGACATGAATGATGAAACACATAACTTTTCCTATTAATAAGTACTAGCGGGGTTTCCGCACGCGTTGTTGTGCGCTATCATTATCGTTTTGGTTTATTAGGGTACTAATGCGACAATGATAGCCCAAACAACAACAAAAAAAGCATGAAAAATAATTGCCCAAGCCAGATCTCGAACTTGTGACCTCCCCTTAGGGAAATGCACGTCAAACCACTACACCAACAACAATGTTTTTAAAAGCGGTCTTTACCGGCCGGTTGAAACGGTTATACAGCCTACCGATGACTTGGCCGACACGAATCAATCCGGTAATTTAGGGAAACGGTAAAGGATTTGAACCGCGGGTAATTTCTGGTATACCGGTTTATCCCGTTATACCGGTACCGGCACAAGGTTAAAGTTTGGACTTTATCGGGCCATAGTGATAATATAGATAATAAGTTTGGTAAGAAAGAGGATGAACCGGTTTCTCAAAACACAGGGTTACTTATTATATATGTTACTTATCTTAAGTAATTTTAGTATATGTTGATTATTGGTAACTAAAACATCTTATTAGAGGTTGTAGAAAACAAAATAGTTATATTTTTGTTGATGGTGATGGTAATGAATTTTATCTTTATAATCGATCATGAACTTGATGTATTTAATATTCCAATAGCTTAAATATATTACCTTTTATATAAAAAATTGGGTACTTCTGAATTATTATTTTTTAGTATGGATTCATTTTTGAATTATTTTTTATTATGATATCATGTGCTATTGGATTAAATTTTTTAGTTGAAGTTTTATTTTATAGAATTATAGGGTTAACTAGTCAATCCAGTTCAACCGCCTGATACAACCCGGTTCAACCGGTATAACCATTTCTGAGTCTAGTCCGGTATGATTTAAAAACCGGTTTTAAAACATTGCCATCAACCCAATTTGTCTTTTGTTCACACCCAATTATTTATAATATCTATACTATATTATAAAGCATTTTCTAAGGACTTTTTAAATTTTAAGAGGTATAAGTTTAATTACTTATAATACAATACATATATGTAGAATAACTACTTTTGAGGGTTAAATATGTCTTTAGAACACCATATTTAATCAAAAGAAGATTAAGAGTCAAAAGATGGTTATGAAACCTCATTACATTCACTTTTATAATACTTTGAGTTAAGTAGAAAACATATAAAAAACAATTTATAATGCTTCATCTTTTATTATAATGTTTTATATATATAGAATTATGTACTCTATAAAAGTTAAAGTTTTATGAACTTGATCATACTACTAGAAATCAAAAAATCAATACTAAAAGTTGTGTTTTTAATCATGAGGCAACGATTCAAATTCTGAAAGTATTACGTGTATGAATATTCATACATGTAAACATGCCTAATCTGATCTACATTATATGATCAGTACCGGATTCAACGACTAAACGAGAAAGCTTCTGTTTAGTTCAGCCATCTCTAATTATCTTTATGCGGGCTAGGGGATTAAGTTTCTAAACCTTAGATTATACTATACATATTGATAGATTGTACGTACTTGTAACTCCATATAACACCCAAATAATAAAAAGAATCACTATACATTTTACACATTTTTCATAGGTTATCGTTTTAGTAAAATCAAGCTCCGAATGCATCCCACTATCTTACTAATCGTTTTCAAAATATGAGAATGCAGAGTTGAAATTTATGGAGTGAGGTGGGTGGGTTTAGGTTTTTAGGGGGTCGAGGTGGGGTTTTTAGTTTTTTTTGTTTGTGTTCACACTGGTTATCTGGTTCTCTCCCTAAAGTTGGTTCTCGTATGATCCCTACCCTATATATATATATATATATATATATGGAAATGGGAAAATGAGAACATGGTTGAGTGAACTCACTTTATAACCATACACTTAATTTAGCAAAAAAAGAATGTGCATTGGTAAATTAAAGCATGATAAAATATTGAATAGAATATTCATTTACTTATAAAGTCAACATTGGTGTGTTGTTCTTTTTACACCAGTGTAAAACCATCGTAAAACAAAATTCATTTTTTACGACGGAGTTACTGATGTCGTGGGATTTTAGCGAAACTTAAACTTCTTTTCTTTAAAAGTGACTAAGTCCCGAAGGAGGTGCCGAGAGCTTTGGTGAAAAGGAAATTAAGTTGGGAAACAGTGGTACGATTTAAATTTTAAATTTATAATCTAAAACGATAATTGCTCAATGTTCTAGACCCCACACAACAGGCAAATGTACCTATTGTGAGTAGTATAGAGATGTGAAAGTACCGAGTACCGAACCCAAGGACACGATTTTTACTACTCAGCTTCCTAAAAATTACTTAAAAGAGAGTTTTAAAATTGCGAGAATAAAAGTAGAAGAGAGATGTAAACTGTGAGAGAAATCAATAACAAAACAAAGGTGTTGCTTCGGATCAGATGGAGACTGTATGAATAAATAATAGACTTTTATTGAAGTGATGTGTTTAAGTTGCGCACTTGTGCTTAACTTTGAGTTGTATTAACACATTCTCTAGAGGTGATTGTTTTCGCATAACTGTATATATGACTTGTGTTCTTAAGATTTTTATGAGGGTCTCCCAAACTGGGTAGCTCACCTCTCAACAATGAAAAGAAAGTGACTAGAGACTGTGTTAACCCAACCCTGAATTACCGACTCCCCAATGTTGCAATATAGACATCTAACTATTCTAAACTTTTATGAATAACTTGTCGGTGGCCGGAGCATGACCGAACAAGTTACCACTTAATATCATAAAGGAGTCGTGACTAACCAGCACACGTGCATCCTTTACTTGATTTAATTAATTTATCAAAAAGCGAGTGGTCTATTACTAATTGTGTGGCAATATAGTAATGAAAGAAAATAAAGACCGTTTTCTTTCAACACGGGCTCACCAATCCTTAACTTGCACCAAAGCTTTCGCATAGACAATGAAGCCAAGTCGCACAATCAAATCTTGGCTTATCACCAGGACCGAGAATAAAGACCGTACCGACCCTAAATGAGATCTTGATAGTAGAGGATTAAGCCACTAAGTGTGTGTATTTCTACCCACAAATGGTCCAATCCCTACTCACGGGATTAGGTTAGCTCACAAGTGCATGGGTTGTTACACACCATGGGTACACTCATGAGTCCTCCCACTTCCTATCAAGACACCCATAAGACCAAAAACTAAGCGATTTATTAATTAATTCATTAAACAAAGTTTAGAATATAAAGAATTATTAAGAACACAAAACACCACTTTTAAACAAAAGATAAACTATTTAATTCATACCAAGTTTCCATCATCACCCTAGACACACCAACAGAAATTTAGCCTAGCATGGTTGATACAACAAGCTCACAGAGTTGGGTTTGTGTACAAGACATGGTGAAGGGTTGTATGAAGATTTCTAGTGGTTTTGGTGATTTCAGGTTGTTTCTCTCTTGAATGTGGTGTTTATGGAGTGATCCCAGGCTCCAAAGGACACCTACAATCCTCAAAGAGGGCAGAAACTTCGTGGAGAAGTGTTGGTTTTCGAAGTGGGAAGGGATGCTCAAAATGTGGGGTGAAGGCCTCTATTTATAGGCAAAACAGGCCAAGCACGCCCGTGCTTGCAATGGTGGCACGTCCGTGCTCGACAGCAGGTACTGTTGCAGAGTCCTTTCGTGCAGAATTGTCCCCTTGCAGGCGTGCACGCCCGTGCCACTGGTGCAGGCACGCCCGTGCTCATCAGTACTTGTAACCATCTTGTTAGTGTGGTCGGTTGTAAGCCTTGGAGAACACGTTTCAAAGAGCACGGCCATGCACACTGGTGTTGCACGCCCGTGCAATGCTGAAAAATTGACTTTAGCTTTTGTTGACTTGGGAATTTTGACTTGTTAACCCGGGACAGTTTCACGACCGTGCACGGCCGTAAGCACGGTCGTACTGCAGCTGGCAGAGCTTCAAAGTCTTCAAATCCTTGTCAGTTAATGCCGTTTTAAGCTGTTTTTCACCTCCTGACCTCTGATACTACAATTATCAACAAAAAGAGATAAACCATGACAAAACAGAGATAAAAGCGTGACTTTGATCATAAGATAGGTGAGAATATGTGTGGAAAACATGTCAATTTCTCGGCACATCAGTTACCCGTTTTTACATCAGTGTGTAATTTTTTTTTTCAATTCACATTTTACGTCGGAGTTCTCAAGTTCTTCAAACTCAAGCTTGTTTTCATTTAAACCTATCCTATATATATATATATATAAAGAGAGAGGGGGGGAGAATGGTTGGAAATGTTCAATTAACATTCTATAAGCTATTAAAATTTCTATAAATTAGCTAACCCTCTTTTGTTTTGATAAACTTACGAGAGGTATGCCACGCGACTTCATGGGAGCGTGACTAGCGATAAATTTGTCGATGACTCATTGTTGCCTTTGGATTTGGGACCACTCAAAATCCCCATTTTCCCTTGACTAGTGAACTTTGCAAGTCTAACAGATTCTATGTTCTTAATTGCGATCACCAGCAAATTAGTTATTATTTTGGTCAAATATTATCGAAGTAACTTAATGATCAAATTAGTAATGTGAGATAGTATGCTTTTAGAAAACATATGAATAAGAGACTGACAACCCATGAAGAATGATCAGGATTCTGTTTATCGATAGAGTCAGAAGAAGCAATTGAGTATGAGATAGATCAATAAACAAACTGAAATTTAACAAATATGCAATAAATAAACTGGACAAACGATTTTGTTACGAGGAAAAGCCTTTGTTCTTCTTTAGAAGATGATCTCCGGCATAACAACCCCGGGAGCTGACAACTATCTAGCTCCGATGAAAAAATTACAAATGAGAGTAGTGATATTTCGGTAACTAAGTGTTACATAGATTGCCAGGAGTGTACCGTGTCGAATTGTTTAGGCGACGTCCGGCGGCAGGGCAAACACTCGGCAGCTCCAGGACACAAAGATCCGATCAAGTATTTCATTACGAAAATACAAAAGAAATGCAGCGGCAACGATTTGGAAGATCTTTTGAAAGGATTAGGTGAGATTTCGAAGATCTACATCGCGAGGAAAAGAGATAAAAATGGAAGAAGATTCAGTTTTGTTACGTTCAACAATGTTAGAGACAAGGAAGACCTCGATCGTTCAATGAGGAACCTGTGGCTGGGATCTTATAAGTTACGTCCAAATGTTCCTAGATTCGCAGGAGAGGCGGTTCGTTATCTAGTTAAGGAAATTAATAATTCGAAGGCAGAAACGGCTAATATGATGAAGCTGATGAAGCCAGGGTAGACAATGATGTTGTTGGTGAGAATAACTTTGAAAAGAATAATTTGTCTTTCAGAGAAATAGTTACGGGTGTCAAAGATGCGAGCAGAGATTCGGAATTGGTGATTATTCCAGACACCATCAATGAGTTTAGTGATCGTTATGTGATCTCGTTGGTGGCAAGATTGCATGATATAGATAAGTTGAAGCGGATTTCAGAATTAATTGACGAGTTTGGAGGTTCTGATTGGGTGATTTAGTATATGGGAGGGTTATCGTTCTCTGATGTACATAAGGCCAATGCTTTTCGAAAAAAGGCAGTATTAAGGACAGATTTTTTCCACTCCATAGTTGTATGGGGAGGTCAGTCTTTTCCTTTCGAGAGAGTAGCTTGGCTGAAGATACAGGGTATTCCATTGAATCTCCTTTGCAATGAAACAGTTGATTGGATTGGGTCCAGGTTTGGCAAGGTAGTTCATAAAGCTAATGTTCATCAGCAGGATGATGATCTTTCTTATGAGTATATAGGTGACTTTGTGAGGATGGAAGAAGGATAATGGAGGAAGTCGTATTACAATGGAGGAGAAGACGGTTCCGTGTTTGGGTGATGGAAGAAATCGGGGACTGGATCCCTGATTTTTTCTTCAGTAAATCAAGCTCATCTAGTTCTAATGTCGGAGTTGATGCAGGAAGGGTTTTGGTGCCAGAGACGGTGAACAAAAAGTTGGCACCTTGTTTTGGTAACTCAGAAAAAAGGAAAATGTGGTTAATGCTTCCTTGCATGGTGCAGAGAATTTCGTTGGCATTAATGCTCCTATCAGTGAGTCAACGAATGATAATAATGAGGACCCAAAGTTTAAATGGAATGTGGAGAATTGGGAGGATGTTCAAACTAAGGTTCATCTGGAACCTCTCTTAGGAGGTCAAGCTTCTATAAGAGGTCAAAAAAAAGGTTCCAAAGGGTTTAAAAATCAGGCCCAAAATAAGCTACCTTCTAAAGACGAGAGGCCCAGTTCGCTAAAGAGGCCTAGACTAGATTTTGACCCAAACGGATTGGACATTTTTGGATTGGACATGTTGTTGGGCCTAAATAAAGACCCAAATGTTGTCACTAAAGGAATTAATAAGACAGACGATCAAGGTTCTGGTAAACAAGGAAGTATTAATGATGAGGATGGAAAGGAAAAAATCTCTACTCAGGGAACCGATCTAAACTCTCATCTGCGAAGAGTGAAGAATAAGTAGACACCAGCGAAAAGACAACTCAAGTGTCAGGAAGAAGGATATTTGAAGGGTCAGAAGATGGTCTGCAAAAGGAAGTTTTGGCTACTATTGATTTAGGTAATAAGGTAGGTGCTAAACTCGATAACTTGCAGGTTCTTGTTTGGAATGCTATTATGGATGAAGGGGAATAGCCGGGTATTCAATGAATTATTTATCTGTAAATGTTAAAGGGTTGAGGGTGACTGGAAAATTAGGGTGGATAAAAGGGATAAAAAAACAGGTTTGCGGTCTCGTTCGTGGCGATTCAGGAAACATAGGCTATACAGATGAATAATTCGGTTCTTTCTAGGTTGTGGGGTAATGATGATTTTGATGTGGATGTTGTGAATTCGAATGGGCGTTCGAGTGGGTTACTTAATTTATGGGATTCGAAAATTCTTAAGAAGACATGAGCAATCTATGACCAGAACTTTGTTGGGACTTCTGGTGTTTTGGTGTATGATGGGACTGTGATAAATATGATGAATGTTTATGCTCCTCAAAGGGTTGTAGATAAAAGGGCACTTTGGGATCGTATCAAATAGGTTATTCAATCTCGTTTGGGGTATTGGCTTTTGCTTGGTGATTTTAATGCTGTTAGAAGGCCAGAAGAGAAGAAGAATTCTATGTTCAATAATGTGAGTGCTAATGATTTTAACGCCTTTATTGAGGAAGTGGGGCTTCATGAGTACTATATGCGTGGTAACAAATTTACATTCATGGCTGGTAATGGTAACGGGTTCAAACTCAGTAAAATAGATTGAGTTCTCGTTTGCAATGACTTTTTTAATAAATGACCCTTGGCGTGTTTAAGAGCTTTACCTAGAGAGCTTTCGGACCACTGCCCCTTGTGTTATCATTGGTGGATACTAATTATGGCGCTAAACCATTTAGATGGTTTAACTCATGGTTGGATAGAGATGGGTATGAACAAAAGATCATCAAGATTTTGGACGAATGTAAATTCGAAGGCCCTCCTGATATTGTTATTAATAAGTTTAAACTTCTTAGACGGGAATTGAAAAGATGGTGGATCGATATTGGTAAGGCAGAAGGTGAGGATGTTGGATCAGTGGCCTCTTTTAAGCAGTTCAGAACACTTATGTGTTTGCAGTTTATATCAAAGTTATTGCACAGCGGAATAGTAAATGTTCTAAGGTTAAATTATCACTTTTAACAGGAGTTATTACTCCCCCTTGACTGAGCAGTTATGAGAATCAATAAGAAATTGAATGTATAAAGCAATAAATACAAGTTATGATTCTCATATGTGAAATGGATAATAAGTTTAAAAGCCTTGAAGGATTTTCAATTAAAATCAAAGTAAATCACATATTGAAAATAGATGAACAAGCTCATCTATTTATAGACAAAGATACAAGACTGTTGTACTAAGTAATCGAAGATATTATCCTAAGATATTATACTTAGGATAATGTTTACAACAGGCTGTACATTGAAACTTGATCCAAGACTTTAACAAAACATTATAATACTAAACTACTGAAGTCTGAGTCGGTTATGAAGATAAGATCAGCAAACTACTGATGAAAAGACAAATTACTGAAGAGTAGTTTTGTCTTCAGTAGTTCTGAAGTGAAGTGTCTGGTTAGACCTCAGAACTACTGATCAGTTCTTCTTCAGTACTTTGCTCTTCTGTTCTTCAGCACTTGTGTTTTCTTCTTCTGCAGTTTCTTCTATACTTAGGCAGAATATGATTTGGACTAAGGTTATCAAAAGTGGTTTCTTCAATCCTCTTTGTCCCAACAATCTCCCCCTGGATTGATGAAGCCAAAACCTTATCCAATCTTTATTATTCTTGATTCTTTCTCTCTTCTAGTATCCTCCAGACTTCTGCTGTCATCTTGGTAGTAAGAGTATCTTTTTGTTGCTCTGTTAGAGATCCTTGTTCAGGTGTAAGATGTTGAATGGTCAGAAGGTCCTTTGTTGACAGTATGCTCAACTCCTTTGAGTTTTTGTAGACCTTACTTGAACGATCTCTTCTGGTCACTAACACTGAGTTTGAATCAGTGAATGACCATTTGATAATATTCACCTTAGACCTGTCAAAGTCTGAGGCATAGGAAACCAAGCCGGTTTCCTGAGGTTGACCTGAGGAGGATTGGGGAATGTCTTCTATTTCTGTGACTCTCAGGTGAGAATCCTTGCTAGCTTGAAGGTCAACACCACCTTGGATAGCAATGTTGGATAGGTGATGTTCTGTAACAACCTTGGTATGGGTTTTGTCTTTTATAGATTGTTGTAGTTGATAAGCATAAGTAGCAGGATCTCTGAATTGTGTAAGCAAAGGCTTTTCTTCCACATCAAAGTCACCATGAACTAACTGATTTCCTTCCAAGAGTACCATCTTGAAATCAGTCTTCACAGTCTCCTCTGCCTTTCTCTTTCTTGTAGCTGGTCTTTGTAATGCACCAAATGATCTCTTTATGATTGAAGTTTGTTTAGCTTCAGGAATTTTGAATCTATCTAGATTTGCAGCTTTGCTGGCCTTAAACTTCTTGTAAGTGTCATAAAGTATTTCTTCTTTCCATCTTGACACTGAGGCCCTTGAACCAAAATCATTAGCTACAAGTTCATCAATAATCTCAGCTCTTTTAGCTTTTCTCTCCTTCTCTGTTGCCAACTTATCAGCTATAAGTTGAGCTCTTCTGGTTAGTTCTTCTGTGGAGAGTCTATTCAGAGAGACTTGTTTTGCCTTTGAATTCTTTGTGATCATTATAATCAGCTGTGCTCTCTTGTCTTCTTCAGCAGCAGCCTCAAGTGCTCTTTCTTCAGCTTCTAGTTCATCAAGTTTTTCTTGATACTTGATTAACTTTTCTTCAAAGCTCAGATCATCTCTTGCTTCTAGGCTATTCCACACTTTGTCTTCCTTAGCCTTCTTCTGAGCCGCTTTTAAACTCTTCTCCAATAATTCTTTTGACATTGAGATGGGAGTAGGGTTTAAAACAGTTGTAGTTGTTGTGGTTGGCTTAGGAATGGAAGTTGGTTCTTTTTCAGTTGCCCTTGAAGACTGTCCTTGATTGGTTTTGGAAGTTAAAACTTCTGAAGGGTGGATGGTAGTCACAACTACTGAAGGATTGTTTTCAGCAGTTTGAATAATGGCTTCAGTAGTTCCTTCTGTTGCCTTAGATGAACTGAACTCTTGAACGATCTCCTTTCCTGGTCTTTTGGTTGTCTTCTCAGCATCAGGAGATTCTTCAACTATTGGTTCCTTAATCTTCTCCCCCTTTTTGGCTTCATCCACTTCTGGAAGCCTCAAGGAATGAGAAGTTGCAGCAGATAATGTTGCAAGCTGTTTTTGGGTCTCATCCATCTTTTTGTTTAGCTCTGCAAGTCTTGAATTTATCAACCCAAATTGATTGTTGGCCTTCAACTCCCAAGCAGTTGTGAAGGATTTGAGTTGATCAGTTAGGATGTCTTTCATCATCTGGTACAGGGGACCATCTGGGCTGCATAGTTGGTTCAATTCTATGCTTGTGAGCCTAGAGAATTGGGTAGGCTGTTTTTGTGAAGGGGGTGTTTTTGGGTGATCTTCAGATTTTTCTGAAGATGCCACTTTAGGGGAAATAGGGTTCAAGTGGTCTTTAACCTGATCTTTGGTGACCAGCTCTTTGAGCTTAGAGACCTCAGATTCAGGATCTTCAATATCAACCGTCAATTCATTTTGTGGAATTTGTGACTCATCATCCAAGCTAATGGAATCATCTGAATCCCTGATAGTGTCCTCAATGAGGGCAATATCAGTTATATCATGAGCTAGCTCCAAACTAGTCTTCTCATGAACCTCTTTGTCTTGGAACTGAGGATTTCCTACTTCAGGCAATAAGCCTTCATCAGTAGTTGCCAAATTTGAGGTCTTAGCAATGTTACTACTGTCCTCAGGTTCACCACTGGTGATAAATGAGTAGTAGCAGCCTCAAAAGTACCTAGAGTTTCTAAGTTTGGGCTTAGATACTCTGGTCCATCCTCATCTCCCTGGTTAGGGCTAATAAGGTCCACATCCATGTCAACTTCTAAAGGCATCTCCCCTATTTGATGTGTTGCTTGGGGAGTGACATGTGTTGGATGGGATCCTTTTAGTCCTCAGAGAAGTTGGGCTATTTCTATGGTTGTGTGGGAGGGTTCAGGTTCAGTAGTTGTTAAGGGTTGTTGTTCAGTAGTTGGTATGGGTTCTGGTTCAGTAGTTTGGAAGGATTGGTCAGTAGTTACAGTTTTTTTAAGTCTTTTTCTTTGGAAAATGACTGTAACTGGTTTTCTTTTGGGTGGTGGAGATGGTGTGTGCTGAGAGGATGTTTCAGCCACATCCTTTTCAAGTGCAGATTGCACATCAGTAGTTTCAGGGATCTCCACTTCCTGAACTACCTTTTTCTTTGGGTTGGTGGGTTTTTGTTTTTGCTGTTTTGGCTTTTTGGTTTTCTTTGTTTTGGGTTTGGAAGATGTGGGTTCCTCAGGGATGGGTTGTTCTTCCCTTTGGTCATCTTCTGGCAAAAGTGCCGGTTTGTTATGCCTTGAGAATACTTGTGAAGTCAGTGGATTTAAAGTTTTTGACTCACCCACAAGTACTCCTTCACCAAGTTCTTTGATTATGCACTGCATAACAAATCTTGGGTACAGTAAAAACTTTTTCTTATTATTTTGATGGTGTAGTACCAACTCATTGAAAAATAGAGAAAATGCCTTAAAAGATGTTTCATTAATGATTGAATGAAAAATAGGTTGAAAATTTGAAGGCATCTGATCATATGATCCAGTTTTAGGACTTAAACACATGATAATATAATGAAATAACAGTTTATATTGTGGATCAAAAAATTTCTTATAAACTGTTGCTTGTGCTAAAGTACCTTGGTAACCACATTCAGACATGGTTAGATGAATATCAGCAGTGGGAATATGCTCAGGAGCATTAGAATCATTAAGGCCAATCCTTATTCCCAGTGACTCTTGTGTGATTTCCTCTGCATTTGCCCAGAACTCATTGAGAGTTTCTACATGTATAGGAGGATCAATGGTGAAAGCTTGATAATATTGGGATTTGACGACAAGATCTATGATTTCATCGTATTGGGACCAGGCATCATCTTTCTCGAAGTAGCCTCTTTGATTGTGTCCCTGTTTTAGAACGAGAGCCATGGATTCTTGATCGAACAGTAAATTTAGGTTAGAGAGGGGGTTTTGGTTTTGCTTTGAGAGAGAAAGAGGGAATTTTGCTTTTTGAATGGATTAGTGTTTGAAAAAGGTATTTATCAGAAGTTTTTAACCAACTAGGTCAAACTTCTGATGAGTGAAATGTCAGTTTTACCCTTTTTAATGAAACTACTGATGAAGAAGGTTTCTTCATCAGTGGTTTTGGTCATCTCTTCAGTAGTTTGAAACAGCTGATGAGAATGACTTTCAAAACACTTGAATAACTTCTGATTATCATCAGTAGTTACTTCTTTTCTAAAAATTTCCCATTTTGATGTTTTTCAAATTATCAGTAGTTTCTCTCTCTTTAAATTGTTCATCAGAGGTTTTGTGACAGACAAGTATGTAAGTGAAACAAAATATGTGCAGAAAAAAAAAGTGAAAACACTTACAGACTTTCTTCCAAGTTTAACATCCCAAGCATGGATACTAACCTCTGAAATGTTGTTGAGTCAAGGGGTTTGGTGAAAACATCAGCTATTTGATTAGCAGTTGTAACATGTTTCACCTCAATCTTGCCTTTTTCATAGCAATCTCTTATGAAATGATACCTGATTTCAATATGTTTAGTTTTTGAGAACTGAACAGGATTTTGAATGATGCTAATGGCAGATTTACTGTCTACTAAGAGTGGAGTCTTGGTCTCTTTGATTCCATAATCAAGAAGTTGATATTGGAGCCATTGTATCTGTGATGTACAGCTTGCAACAGCAATGTATTCAGCTTCAGCTGTTGAAGTTGCCACAGATGTTTGTTTCTTTGATTGCCAGGACACCAGACAGTTTCCCAAGAATTGACAACCACCAGATGTTGATTTTCTTGACATTTTGCACCCTGCATAGTCACTATCTGAAAAAGCTGTTAACTTGGTATTGCTTGAAGCAGGATACCAAATTCCTAAAGTAGGAGTTCCTTTCAGATATCTGAAGATTCTTTTGACTGCAATTAGGTGTGATTCTTTTGGTGCAGATTGGTATCTAGCACAGACATAAGTTGAGAACATAATATCTGGTCTAGAAGCAGTTAAATATAAAAGAGAACCTATCATACATCTATACATGGTTTGATCAATCTGTTTTCCTTGATTATCTGGTTCAACTTGTGTGATTGGTGTCATGGGAGTGGAACATGATTTACAGTCTTGTAAGGAAAATTTGTTTAATAATTCTTTAACATATTTTGATTGATGTATAAATGTTTCATTTGATTGTTGCTTGATTTGCAGTCCCAAAAAGTACTGCAATTCTCCCATAGTACTCACTTCAAATTTTGATTGCATGAGTTTCTTAAAATCTTCACACAGTTTTGAATTTGTTGAACCAAAAATGATATCATCAACATAAATCTGAACAAGTAAGACATGATTTCCAACATGTTTTATGAAAAGAGGTTTATCAATGGAGCCTCTTGTGAAGTGATTCTTAAGTAAAAAGTTGGAAAGTGTTTCATACCAGGCTCTTGGAGCCTGTTTTAGCCCATAAAGAGCTTTGTCAAGTATGTATACCCAGTCAGGATGAGAAGGATCCTCAAACCCTGGAGGTTGACAGACATACACTTCCTCTTTTATTTTTCCATACAAAAATGCACTCTTGACATCCATTTGATAAACTTTTATGTTGTTGGAAATTGCATAAGCTAAAAATAACCTGATAGCTTCAAGTCTTGCAACTGGTGCAAAGGTTTCGTCATAGTCAATTCCTTCCTCTTGAGAATAACCTTGTACCACCAATCTTGCCTTGTTTTTGATGATCATACCAGCTTCATCTGATTTGTTTCTGAAGACCCATCTTGTACCAATTGGTTGCTTGTTTGGAGGTAAGGGACAGATTTCCCAAACCTGTTGCTTCTTGAATTGAAGTAGTTCTTCTTGCATGGCTTGCACCCAATTGTTATCTTTGAGGGCTTCTTGATATTTCTTTGGTTCCAACTGAGAAATGAATGCTGAGAAAAAGCAAAAGTTGGAGAGCTGGTTTCTTGTAAGGACCCCTGAAGCAATATCACCCATGATTTGATCCAATGGATGATCCTTGTGTTCAATCAATTGTTGTAGACCTGTAGTAGAGGATGGCTCTATTGTTTCTTCAAATAAACCACTAAGATTGATAATATCTGGTTCAGCTGTTGTTTGAGGTTAAGGAGTTTTAGGTTCAGCTGAATCAGTACTTTCAAGTTGTTCATCAGTAGTTCCTGAAGTAGAAGCTTTTGAAACTTCTGAAGGTTTAAAAGTTGATCTTCTGACTGTGTTTGGAGTCCATGGTTTAGGACTATCATCTTCAAATCCTTGAAAACCATTTTGAGGAGGTTTGGATGATTCACCAGTCTTTTCAGGTCCGAAATGAAAATTGTCAAGGTCAAATAATTCAGCAGGATTTGCTGGAATAAGAGTGTGTTTTGATTCATTGAACTTGACATTCACTGTTTCTTCAACTATCTTGGTTCTTGAATTAAATACTTTGTAAGCTTTTCTCAATGGAGAGTAACCAAGAAAGTAACCTGTATCAACTTTAGCAGCAAATTTTGAGATAGAGTCTTTGATGTTGAGGATAAAACATTGACATCCAAAAGCCCTGAAGAATGAGATAAGGGGCTTTATGCCATGAAGAATTTCATAGGCAGTCTTGGTATGTCTCTTGTTGATAAGAACTCTATTCTGAACATAACAAGCTGTGTTGACTGCTTCAGCCCAAAAGTAAAAAGGTAGGCCTGAATCAGCTAACATTGTTCTGGCTGCTTCTATTAAAGTTCTGTTCTTCCTTTCTATCACACCATTTTGTTCAGGAGTTTTGGGAATCCTGAATTGTCTAACAATCCCTTTAGACAAACAGAATTCATCCAGAGTTTTGTTCCCGAACTCTGTCCCATTGTCACTCCTGATGACTTTAACAGAGAGAGAATATTGCTTCTCTACTTGTAGAATGAAGAACTTGATTATTTCAGCTGCCTCATCCTTGGAATATAAGAAGAAGACCCATGTAAATCTTGAGTAGTCATCAATAATGACCAAGCAGTACTTCTTCTTACCAAGGCTCATAATTTTGACTGGTCCAAATAAGTCCATATGGAGTAGTTAAAGACATGCAGTTGTTTTAGATTCTTCAATAGACTTATAGGAAGACTTATGTTGTTTACCTTTAAGACAGGAAACACAGTGTTCTTTACACTGGTATTCCTTCAAAGGTACACCCCTGACCAAGCCCATTTTAGTGACTTTATTGATGGTTTTAAAGTTCACATGGCCAAGTCTCCTGTGCCAGAGATCATTTTCTGAAGTTGATGCCTTTGAGAAGAAACAGGCAGTTTTGTTCAATACTTTGTCTTTTTCAATGTCCACTGTGTAACGACCAACGAAAAATAAATAATAAATAAATAAAATAAATAATATTGGGCCACTTTAAGGTCTAGCCCAATATCCTTACCCGGATCATAACCGTAAGCCCAGTCAAACCCAACTCGTATGGTAGCCCACTAAGAGAACCCGTAAAGGCCCATTGGACCCGATAATATGTAATGGGCCGCTGTTGGGCCCAAATGATTAAATTAAGTATTGGGCCTATATTATGAAACCCGATATACATATTGGGCCAAATAAGGTTGAGCCGGTACATTTTTAAAGACCCGATAGAAATGTTGGGCCGATAAAGGGGTCCGGTTACTTATAAGTGGGCCTAAAACTAGTTGGATCAAAAGAATGAATTATCAAGGAAACCTATAGATTATAACTAAGTTTCTAGCCCACTCCTCTATATTATACATCGGCCCATATAGTAAACCGCCAAACTTGATACCTCCTCATCCACCTGTGCCATCCAAACTCATCAAACATCCAACACATATGCACCCTATAATTTAGGAACCATCATTACTTTTGAATGAGACAAATATGATAAAATCTTTAAAACCATCGGCTCATTCAAACCCACCCCAAAACCATTAAACACCTTTCTTTTTCAACATGCAAACCACCTATACCCTCTCCTCAAAACCGATCGGAACTCCATCCTCCTTAAAAACAAACCTTTAAATCTTATACTTAAACCCACCCTTCCTTTAAACTATAATCTAACTCCTTCCTTTAAGATCAAGGTTCGGCTACGGTTATATTACTACCGGCCGATCATTAAGTTGCATCCGGGTAAGGTTCTAATCTTAATCTAGTAGGAAACACGAGTGCCAAGCTGTAATGGCCAGCTTACATACGTATTTATAACCTAAGCTGTAATGGTCAGCTATATATACGTATATATATATGTGTATATTAACCGTATATGTGTAAACAGGTGATCCGCATAATTCCCGAGCAAGCTTTTCGTATTAGAACCAACGTGGAAGAACAACAAGTGAGTGCATGTACCCCATAATCGTTTTAATGTTTCCGGGGTGAATATACGTTTGTGTCGTTTTCATGAAACATGCACGAGTTATGATATAATAGAATTAATAGAAACCGGTTAAATAGAAACTACGTAGAGTGGATCCATTCGGTATCATAGAGTATAGACCCGGACCGATTAGAGGCCACGGGACCATACATAATCGATCTATACTCGAGAAATAGAATAACCGGATCATTGCATGCATGTATGATTTATGAGTCGAAATGGTTGTTTAAGGTCTTGACATCACTCACTAGTTTCGACTAACGTATTTTAAACGTATATTTCAGGAAGTTAGCGTATCTATGGAACCCGAGCTTAGTTGTGGTGTTAGTGAAATCATGAAGGAAGTTAATGTTGATAAATAAAGTTTTGATCATGTAATAATGTTTGAGGTTTTCGAAAACAGAATATGCTCGGCTTGGCCGAGTAGAATGTTTAAAAGTT
The DNA here is from genome assembly GCA_032199755.1 of Ambrosia artemisiifolia. Classification (NCBI taxonomy): domain Eukaryota; kingdom Viridiplantae; phylum Streptophyta; class Magnoliopsida; order Asterales; family Asteraceae; genus Ambrosia; species Ambrosia artemisiifolia. Next base: position 26,477,397 of record CM063526.1, on the reverse strand, counting down.
TGTTTGATAATGTATAATATAGTGTGTTTGAAATTTGAAAGTGTTGTGAAATAAAAGATATAATAATCGGCTTTTAAAAGAAAATGAAAGGATTAGATTTATAAACTAGTTAAGAAATTAACTACCAATCGGTAATGACTCGGTTTAAAAATCGGGTCGTTACAGGTTGGTATCAGAGCTCGGGTTCGGACGGTAGTGGAATTCGTATAGAAACTAACTTGAAATTTGATTGATATGTATACGTGTAATAGAATGTCAAGCAACGGAGAACAAGCCGAAGTGTCGATGGAAATTGAAGACGGAGAGATACCAAATCAAGAGGAAGTGATGGACAACGAGTCGCAAGAATTCCCGAGTACGCAAGACTTGTTGGCCGAAATACCGGGTTTAGTTTGGTCCGAAAATGGGTGGGATTTGAATTTGGAAAACATAGGAGTGATCGGCCCTTTGCCCGAACCCGTGTACACACCCGCCGAGTCCGTCCAACACTACCCGCAAGTTGATCCGGTACCCCACTACTTTTACCCGAACCCATCACCAAGTGAATACTATGGAACCTCTAGCAACCTCTCGATAGAAGAGTCTAGTTATAATCCGTATACCATGGCCTACCCGACTCCTTCGACCATACCCACTATGACCCCGGTGATTGACCCATATCACGAGGCGACCATGATCACCCGGGCAAACGAAACTTTGCTACATTCGGAGTATGTGAGCCGTAAGGATTACTTGGAATTGACCGAGAGTTATTATCGTATGAAGTCCGAACGTGATCAAGCTCGTAATATGTTGGAGGATTTGAAAAAGTTGGTAAGAAGGTTTGGATATCAAGCTCGACAAACCTTTGAGGATTCGAAATATCCTCTAATGTTGTGAAGGAGTTGGCGCATGGTTGAAGGGGTAGGCTAGTGGTTGGGTTGTGAAGAAAGGTGGTGGTAGTATTGTGTGTATGTAAAATAATTGTGGTAGTATGTGAACTTATGTGGTATGTGTAGTAGTAGTATTTGATGTGATAATAGTTGATGTGGTAGTATGAAGGATGTGTAATATTAATCTATGTATTAGACATCTAGAAATTTTCAATATAAATATAAATCTAGATGTTTGGTTAAAGTGTAAATTAAATTGTTGAATGATAAAAGACATAAAATAAATTACTACTAACCCAAAATACATAATTTTTAAATATAGAAAATGCCGAGACGTTCAGACAGGAATACGGGAAAGGAGCCAGAAATGGAACCTACCAAGAAAAATAAAGCCTCTACATCTAAACCAACTGAAACCGTTGAAGAACCGGTAGAAGAAGAAATTCCCATACCAAACGAAATAAACGAATTAGAGGAAAAAATGAGGAAACTAGTCTTAGAAAGCCTTCAGGACTCGATTCCAACCATTATGACCATGTTAGAAAAACCATCCGGTTCCAAAACGGTAGATAAGAATCATGAGGAAGTTGTCGTTAATTTAGATGATAACACTATGAGGCCCCGATACTGTGATTACAAAACCTTTATGGCCTGTAGACCAGAATCTTTCGATGGTAGTACGGGTGCTGCTGGGGCAACCCGCTGGTTAGAAGAGATGGAATCTATACTTGAAATTAGTAACTGTGCTCCCCGAGACCAAGTAAAATTTGTAACCCACTCATTGAAAGCGGAAGCTTTAAACTGGTGGAACATGATAAGGCAGATAAGAGGTAGGGATGTGGTTACTACCATGTCATGGTTAGAATTTCGAACACTTATTACCGAAAAATACTGCCCCATGAATGAGATTGAGAAAATAGAAATGGAATTTCTAGGGTTGGAGATGAAAGGCCTAGACTGTATAGGCTATATCAACCGCTTCAACCAACTTGCCCGTTTAGTACCCCACCAAGTAACCCCTGAACCTAAACGAATTAGGAGATTTATCTGGGGATTGAACCCCCAAATTCAGGGAATAGTTAGAGGGGCAAGACCAGCAAAATTTGACACTGCTTGTGAACTCGCCTTAAGTTTAACCGACGACATTGTAAGGCATAAAGAACGGGAGAGAGTACCCGTAGGTAGCAAAAGAGGGTGGAATGAAACCTTTAGGACCACCAACTTTAATACTTCTGGTAAAAGCCAAGAAAACCCAGGAGATCAGGGAAACCCCGAAAAGCGACCTTACCGAGGAAATAGCCCGTACTGTTCAAAATGCAAGTACTATCACTCAGGTGAATGTCGAAGAAGGTGTGATAGATGTGGCCGATTTCATCTCGGCAACTGCAAAGGACCCCATTGCCAGAACTGCAAGAAAGTAGGACATGTGGCGAAAGATTGCAGGTTTAACCCAGACCGTCCTAGAATCTGTTATGAATGTAAAGAACCAGGCCATTATAAAGCCGACTGTCCTAAACTCAAAACTCCGTCCAAAGTTGAACAAGGAAGAGGCAGGGCGTTCGCAATTAACGCAGAAGAAGCCAGGGATGAACCCGATCTGGTTACGGGTACGTTCTATGTTAATCAATTACCCGCATACGTTTTATTTGATACTGGAGCCAACCTTAGCTTTGTTTCAAAAATCTTTATTGAAAAGATGGAAATACTCCCAGAACCCATGAATAAAACATACGACATCGAAATAGCTGACGGTAAAATTTTAAAAGCTTCGGAAGTTTTTAAAAATTTAACGTTGACTATAGAAAATCAAGAATTTTTAATAAATCTCATTCCTATGAGCCTAGGGGAATTTGACGTTGTTATTGGAATGGATTGGCTAGCTGCTAACCAAGTTGAAATAATTTGTAAAGAAAAGATAGTCAAAATATCAGTATTGAATCAAGAAACCTTGATCGTATACGGGGAAAAACCAAAAGGAAACCTGAACCTAATCTCTAGTATGAAAATGATGAAATTCTGGAAAAAAGGGCATCAACTCTTCCTGATACATGTGAATCTTGAAAACAAGGAAAAAGGGAAAGAAATTGATACAATTAAGATAATATCCGAATTCAAAGACGTCTTTCCTAATGAATTACCTGGATTACCTCCGCCTCGTCAAGTAGAATTTTCAATTGACCTAATTCCTGGAGCCGCGCCAATAGCTCGAGCCCCATATAGGTTAGCTTTCAATGAAATGAGAGAACTTACAAAACAATTAGAAGAACTCATAGAACGGGGATTCATTAGGCCTAGTACCTCCCCTTGGGGAGCGCCAGTACTTTTTGTAAAGAAAAAGGACGGAACCATGAGAATGTGCATTGATTATAGAGAGCTTAATAAGCTAACCATTAAGAACAAATACTCGTTACCTAGAATTGACGACCTTTTTGATCAGTTACAAGGTGCAAAATACTTTTCTAAGATTGATCTTAGATCAGGTTATCATCAGTTAAGAATAAAAGATGAGGACGTTTTTAAGACTGCTTTTCGAACTCGATATGGTCATTATGAATTTTTAGTCATGCCTTTTGGACTAACCAATGCTCCTGCAGTATTTATGGACCTGATGAATAGAATTTGCAGACCCTACTTAGATAAGTTTGTGATCGTCTTTTTAGATGACATTTTAATTTATTCTAAGACTGAGAAAGAACACCAACAACATCTAAGAGAAATTTTAGAAACTCTTAGGAAAGAAAAGTTGTATGCAAAATTCTCCAAGTGTGAGTTTTGGGTGAAGGAAATCAAATTTCTAGGACATGTGATTAATGAGGAAGGAATACAAGTAGATCCTACCAAAGTAGAAGCCATTCAAAATTGGGGAACACCTAGGAATCCTACTGAAATCCGACAATTTTTAGGGTTAGCAGGGTATTATAGAAGATTTATTAAGAACTTTGCTAGATTAGCCCTACCCCTTACCGCTTTAACCAAGAAAGCTTCCAAGTTTAAATGGGGAGAAAAACAAGAACAAGCCTTTCAGAGCTTAAAGGAAAAATTATGTGAAGCCCCGGTGTTAGTTTTACCGGAAGAAGGAAAGATATTTACTGTGTATTGTGACGCTTCCCAACAGGGATTGGGATGTGTTCTAATGCAAGAAGATCAGGTGATAGCATATGCCTCAAGGCAATTGAAGAAACACGAACAAAATTATGTTACCCATGATCTAGAATTAGGGGCAATAATATTCGCTTTAAAAATTTGGAGACATTATTTATACGGTACAAAATGTACAGTATATACTGATCATAAAGGCCTTCAACACATTTTTGATCAAAAACTTTTAAACATGCGACAAAGAAGATGGATAGAAGTTTTAAGCGATTACGAATGTGATATAAGATATCATCCAGGAAAAGCGAATATTGTAGCAGACGCTTTAAGTCGGAAGGAAAAACCTTTAGGAGCTAAGGCTTTTAGAATCACCTTGATAAATGAATTTCTAAATCAATTAAGAGATTACCAAAAGAAAGCTTTAGAACCTACTTTAAGAAAACAAGAGGAACTGAATGGAGAAAGAGAAAGATTAGTAGAAGGTGCAGACGGCATCTTAAGACATGATTCTCGTATATGGATACCTCGACATGGTGATCAAAGAGAAGTTGTATTAAAGGAAACTCATCATTCAAAGTATTCTATCCACCCTGGTAGTCACAAGATGTATAGAGATCTTAGGAAGAATTTTTGGTGGCCGAGTATGAAAAGAAATGTTGGGGAATTTGTAGCTAAATGTATAACCTGTACCAAAGTCAAGGCAGAACACCAAAAACCTAGCGGGTTATTAGTTCAACCCGAAATTCCCGTTTGGAAATGGGACCAGCTTACCATGGATCTCGTAACCAAGTTACCAAGATCTACAAAAGGTAATGATGCCATTTGGGTGATAGTAGATAGACTAACCAAATCAGCTCACTTTCTACCCATACAAGAAAATTTTGGAGTAGAAAAATTAGCAAAGATATATGTGAGAGAGATAGTAACAAGGCATGGAATTCCCCTTTCTATAATCTCAGATCGAGATGGTCGTTTTACTTCTCGATTCTGGGAAAAATTCCAAGATGCCTTAGGATCTCAAATTAGGCTTAGTACTGCCTACCACCCACAAACAGACGGACAAAGTGAGAGGACGATTCAAACGCTGGAGGATATGCTGAGAGCTTGTATCCTGGAATTTAAGGGAAGTTGGGATGTACATCTACCATTGATCGAATTTTCATACAATAATAGTTACCATGCTTCCATCAAAGCTGCACCCTTCGAAGCATTATATGGTAGAAAATGTAGATCTCCAGTATGCTGGAATGAGATCGGAGAAACCCAACTGACGGGCCCACAAATCATCCAAGAAACCACAGACAAAATAGTTCAAATCAGGAAGAAACTGGAGGAAGCTAGAAGTCGACAGAAAAGTTACGCAGATAATAGACGAAAGCCATTAGAATTCCAGATAGGAGACTACGTCCTTTTAAAAGTAGCCCCGTGGAAAGGTGTTATCAGATTCCAAAAACGGGGAAAGCTTAATCCACGATATATAGGTCCGTATCAAGTGATGGAAAGAATCGGACCAGTAGCCTATCGTCTAGACTTACCTCCAGAATTAAATGGGATTCATGATGTCTTCCATATATCTAACCTCCGAAAATGTGTAATAGACACACAAGCTATCATTCCCTTAGACGATGTCCAGGTAAATCCCCAGTTACGATTCACAGAAGAACCTATAGAAATCGTATCACAACAGGAAAGGAGACTAAGAAGGGGAAAAATACCAATAGTACAAGTCAAGTGGAATGCGAGAAGAGGTCCAGAGTTCACCTTTGAACGTGAAGATAGGATGAGAGCTAAATACCCCCATCTTTTTATAAATCAGGTATAATATAAAAACAATTTCGGGGACGAAATTTCCTAAGGGGGGGAGAATGTAACGACCAACGAAAAATAAATAATAAATAAATAAAATAAATAATATTGGGCCACTTTAAGGTCTAGCCCAATATCCTTACCCGGATCATAACCGTAAGCCCAGTCAAACCCAACTCGTATGGTAGCCCACTAAGAGAACCCGTAAAGGCCCATTGGACCCGATAATATGTAATGGGCCGCTGTTGGGCCCAAATGATTAAATTAAGTATTGGGCCTATATTATGAAACCCGATATACATATTGGGCCAAATAAGGTTGAGCCGGTACATTTTTAAAGACCCGATAGAAATGTTGGGCCGATAAAGGGGTCCGGTTACTTATAAGTGGGCCTAAAACTAGTTGGATCAAAAGAATGAATTATCAAGGAAACCTATAGATTATAACTAAGTTTCTAGCCCACTCCTCTATATTATACATCGGCCCATATAGTAAACCGCCAAACTTGATACCTCCTCATCCACCTGTGCCATCCAAACTCATCAAACATCCAACACATATGCACCCTATAATTTAGGAACCATCATTACTTTTGAATGAGACAAATATGATAAAATCTTTAAAACCATCGGCTCATTCAAACCCACCCCAAAACCATTAAACACCTTTCTTTTTCAACATGCAAACCACCTATACCCTCTCCTCAAAACCGATCGGAACTCCATCCTCCTTAAAAACAAACCTTTAAATCTTATACTTAAACCCACCCTTCCTTTAAACTATAATCTAACTCCTTCCTTTAAGATCAAGGTTCGGCTACGGTTATATTACTACCGGCCGATCATTAAGTTGCATCCGGGTAAGGTTCTAATCTTAATCTAGTAGGAAACACGAGTGCCAAGCTGTAATGGCCAGCTTACATACGTATTTATAACCTAAGCTGTAATGGTCAGCTATATATACGTATATATATATGTGTATATTAACCGTATATGTGTAAACAGGTGATCCGCATAATTCCCGAGCAAGCTTTTCGTATTAGAACCAACGTGGAAGAACAACAAGTGAGTGCATGTACCCCATAATCGTTTTAATGTTTCCGGGGTGAATATACGTTTGTGTCGTTTTCATGAAACATGCACGAGTTATGATATAATAGAATTAATAGAAACCGGTTAAATAGAAACTACGTAGAGTGGATCCATTCGGTATCATAGAGTATAGACCCGGACCGATTAGAGGCCACGGGACCATACATAATCGATCTATACTCGAGAAATAGAATAACCGGATCATTGCATGCATGTATGATTTATGAGTCGAAATGGTTGTTTAAGGTCTTGACATCACTCACTAGTTTCGACTAACGTATTTTAAACGTATATTTCAGGAAGTTAGCGTATCTATGGAACCCGAGCTTAGTTGTGGTGTTAGTGAAATCATGAAGGAAGTTAATGTTGATAAATAAAGTTTTGATCATGTAATAATGTTTGAGGTTTTCGAAAACAGAATATGCTCGGCTTGGCCGAGTAGAATGTTTAAAAGTTTGTTTGATAATGTATAATATAGTGTGTTTGAAATTTGAAAGTGTTGTGAAATAAAAGATATAATAATCGGCTTTTAAAAGAAAATGAAAGGATTAGATTTATAAACTAGTTAAGAAATTAACTACCAATCGGTAATGACTCGGTTTAAAAATCGGGTCGTTACACACTGCATAGACATTGCCACATCTTTCGGCAATCAGCAAAGTATGATCTTCAATGATCTTCTCTATCAACTTCTGGCCTTCTGGTGATATGATCTTGCATGCTGTCTTTGTGAAAAAGGAAAAATATCCTTTATCACACATTTGTGAGACACTCAGCAAGTTCTACTCAAGATTTTCAACCAGATTGACCTTGTCAAACTGCATTTTGCCTGAGGATACATTGCCATATCCTAGCACATATCCCTTGGCATTGTTCCCAAAGGACACAGATCCTTCTCTTTGACTGATAAAATTGTTTATCAGGTATCTGCATCCAGTCATGTGCATTGAGCCTCCACTATCAACATACCATATGCTATTCAAACCTCTGGAGACCCTCTGCACAAAATAGCAAATTAGTTAGATTTGGCAACCCAAGCCAATTTGGCTTTGGGTTTGCTCTTGAGAACAGGTGCAGCTTGTTGAGGACCAATTTTTGAAATCCATGTCTTTTTGGCAATGGATTTGTCATTAAGAACAATGGTGGTGTCTTTTTGGTGACCACCATCAACTTTGGTCATCAGAAGTTTAACCAAATTTATCAAATCTTTAACTTCAGTAGTTTGTGAAACTACTGATGAGTTAGGTGTAACTTCTGAAGATGAACTTTGAGAAAAAAGACTTTTGTTGAGATAAAATCTTTTTCTGAGAAGGGTTTTTACTTGATTGTTGTTTGTTGGGAAAGAAAGTGTTTTCAAAATCTTGTTTTATTTGTTTTCCCACAATCAGTTGTTGATTTTTCTTATTGAATTGATTTCCCTTTCTATATCTGCAAAGTTCAGTTATTTGGTTAAACAGACCACATATTCCACATGCTTTTGCCTTCTCTTTCCTTTTAGATAAAGCAAGAGAGTTGGAAGGCAGTTTACTGACAATATCAGTATTTTGAAATAGGTCATCAGTAGTTTTCAGGGTCTCAACTCCTGATGTAGATGAAACTACTGATGGCTTATTGTCAGTGGTTTTAACTTCTGCAGTACTTTCATTTTTGAGAAAGTTCTGATGGTAGGATGTGCATTCCTCCATATCAGAAGTTTGAATCAATTTCATCCCATCATTATCAGTTTTGTGGGTCAAATCTGTTGGTGATTCAGTGTGGGTATACCCTATGCCAAATTTAACATTTGCTGCAGTTTGTTTGTTAAGCAGCATTTGGTACCCTTTACAAGACTCAACCCATTTTTCACAATCAACCTTAGTGTCAGCAAGCTCTTTTCTGACATTTCCTAGGTTGTCTATCATGGTTTTAATTTGTGCCTGGGTTTCTATGGATTTATCAGTTAATTTAGAAATTTCTTTATTTTTCAAAGCAATTTTTCTTTCTAAATCACACTTCATTTGAGTGTATTTTCTCTCCATATTATTAGTTTTGCCTTGTAAATGCACATTGGTCTCCCTTATTAAAGCAAAAGATTCTTTGCAAGATTTTGAGCAAAGCTTTAAAAGAGATTGTTGTGATACCTGAGTGAGTGCAGAATTCGAGGAGTATCCCTCAAAAGCCATTAAGGCAAAGTTCTTTCTGCCATTGTCAGGTTCTCCCCAGTTGATATCATAGACTTTGTTGTCTGCATCCTGATTGCATTCAGATGTGTCAAAAGGAAGATTGCTCCAGTCAACATACCCTGATGTAAATAAACTTTGTTGTTGAGGGGGTTGTTAAGTTTGTGCAGGTTGTTGAGCAGTTGGAAAAGGAGGCATTTGCTGCTGTTGGTGAGCAAGCATTTGAACATATTGTACTTGTGGCACATACTGGACTTGTGGAGCTTGTGCCTGTACAAAATGAGCACTCCCTTGAGTTTCATTATTCCTATTATAAGTGGGGTTAAATTGATTTCCAGACATGGGTTGGTTGTAGCTAGAGCTTCTACACTCTCTAGCAAAGTGTCCCAACTTTTGACACTTATGACATCTCAGTTTAGATTTGTCAAAACCAACTTTTGTTGAGTTGTTTAATCCTGGAAATTTCCTTCCTGACCTTTGGTAAAATTTGTTAGTTTTAATGCTTAACAAGGCCAGTTGGTGTAAAATATCAATTTCCTCTAAGTCATCACTGCTAAAATATTTTAAGTCATCCATGATAAAACATATGTTGTCAGCAGTTTGACTTAGGTCTTCATTGTCATAAGCTGGGAAAGATCCATCTGATGAGATCCCAGCAGTTATGTCAATGTGGTCAAAAGATCCAAAATTATTAGAACAAGATGGTGAGTCATGTCCTAATAAGGTTGTGCTACCTGGAGTATAGTCATCAGCAGTTTTACCAGATTCTTGTAACTTTTTCTTTTGATTGATTTCTCTTTCAAAAGTTAGTAATTTTCCATGTAACCTAGTTAGGTTCAGGGTGTTAAAATCTGTACTTGATCTGAGGACTATTGAATAAGTTTCCCATTTTGAAGGCAAAGACCTTAAAAATCTATGTAACATAGATGCATTTGAATAGGTCTGATTGTTAATTTTTAACTCAGAGATGAGTGAAGAAAATCTTTCAAACTGTTGTGTTAAAGTTTCACCATCTATGTGAGTAAAAGTTTCATATTGTTGGGCTAGGATTTCTCTAGTGTTGGCTATCACCTCTTCAGTTCCTGCAAACTGTTCTTTTAGGCAATCCCACAGCTCTTTGGCACTTTCACAATGTAAAAGTCCAGCATAAATTTCGTTTGGGAGAGCCATAGCCAACATAGAAAAAGCTTTTGCATCTAGCTCAAATTTTTGGAAATCTTCTTCAGTGTAGTCTTTTGGGTCTTTTGGTCTCTCTGTTTTACCTTCTGGATCAGTAACAACTGGTTTGTGAGGTCCAAACATTACAGACCTCCAACAACCAGTGTTGGTCTGAGAAATTGTATGTGCCAACCTTCTTTGCCAGATGTTATATTCATTTCTAACCAGCATAGGAGGTTTATTGGCAGATCCAGTATTATAAGGGTCCATTTTTTAGAAGTTTGGATTTGTCAATACTTCTTTAAAGTGATGGATGAAAAAGTGAACCTTTTAATCCTTTATTGGATATCAATAAGAGCCTGTGTCTGATTCTCAATTTGTTAGATTGATATTTGATCAGATAAACCAGAGCTCTGATACCAATTGTTGGATCAGTGGCCTCTTTTAAGCAGTTCAGAACACTTATGTGTTTGCAGTTTATATCAAAGTTATTGCACAGCGGAATAGTAAATGTTCTAAGGTTAAATTATCACTTTTAACAGGAGTTATTACTCCTCCTTGACTGAGCAGTTATGAGAATCAATAAGCAATTGAAAGTATAAAGCAATAAATACAAGTTATGATTCTCAGATGTGAAATGGATAATAAGTTTAAAATCCTTGAAGGATTTTCAATTAAAATCAAAGTAAATCACATATTGAAAATAGATGAACAAGCTCATCTATTTATAGACAAAGATACAAGACTGTTGTACTAAGTAATCGAAGATATTATCCTAAGATATTATACTTAGGATAATGTTTACAACAGGCTGTACATTGAAACTTGATCCAAGACTTTAACAAAACATTATAATACTAAACTACTGAAGTCTGAGTCGGTTATGAAGATAAGATCAGCAAACTACTGATGAAATGACAAACTACTGAAGAGTAGTTTTGTCTTCAGTAGTTCTGAAGTGAAGTGTCTGGTTAGACCTCAGAACTACTAATCAGTTCTTTTTCAGTACTTTGCTCTTCTGTTCTTCAACACTTGTGTTTTCTTCTTCAGCAGTTTCTTCTATACTTAGGCAGAATATGATTTGGACTAAGGTTATCAAAAGTAGTTTCTTCAATCCTCTTTGTCCCAACAGAGGAGCTAATTTCATTGAAAGAAGGCTTAGAAAACCTTGAGTCTTTGTTGGAGGATCGCGAGTTAGATGAAGCTGAAAAGTGGTCGTTTGAAGAGCGTAAAAAGGTCTCAATAATATAAATCGGCTAAAGAACAAAGACCTTAAACAAAAGTCTAGAATTCGGTGGGCGCTCTTTGAAGGGCTAACGGTAGAAGGGCTAAAAATGTGATTCCGGGATTAATGGTGAATGGAGAGTGGATTACCAAGCCTTCTTTAGTTAAAAAAGAGGTGTATAGCTTCTTTAGGAATCAATTTTCTTCTAAAGTTGATTCGAGACCGGAAATTATTTGTGAAAATATCAAAAGTATTCTAGAAGATCGTGTGGGAGAGCTAATAGCGGTATTTTCTAAAGAAGAAATAAAGTGCGCGGTGTTCGAATGTTGTAGTGACAAAGCCCCAGGTCCGGACGGATTCAACTTCTGTTTTTTGAAACATTTCTGGACGCTCTTTGAAGAGGATTTTCAAGAATTGTTCATGGCTTTCTTTCATGGTGGAACGATCAATCCTAGGTGCTCCACATCTTTCATTACTCGAGTCCCAAAGTCGAGGACCCCTGCGGCCTCTGAGATTATTGGCCGATCACATTAATAGGTATCCTTAGTAAGGTGATTTATAAGGTTCTTGCGAACCGGTTGAAGAAGGTTCTGGGCTGGGTGATTTCTGATACCCAAAGTGCGTTCTTAAAAGCGCGATACATTTTAGACGACCCTCTTTTGATGAATGAAATAATCGCGTGGATGAAGAAGTATAATAAGAAAGTGTACATGCTCAAAATAGATTTTGAAAAAGCTTACGATAATGTTGATTGGGATTTTTAATATCTATTATAAGACAGATGGGATTCCCTTGCAGATGGTGTATGTGCATTGAAGGTATTCTTCTCTCGGATAGATCTTTGGTCTTAGTGAACGGGGTGCCTACCTATGACTTTAGTGTTTTAAAGATTTAAGACAGGGAGATCCTATTTCCCCTTTCTTATTTTCTTATTGTGATGGAAGGATTTTCTTGTGTTATCAACAAAGCGATTGAGGTTGGAGAGATTGAAGGGGTTAATGTTCTTATAATGGTCCAGTGATATCCCATTTTTTCTATGCGGATGATGCTATTTTGCTGGGTAATTGGTCGAAGGAAAACATTGAACATATGGCACAACTTCTAAGAGTTTTTCACTTGTGTTCTGGACTAAAGATGAATCTACATAAATCTAGTATTTATGGGGTTGGAGTTGAATGATTCGGTGGATAGAATTGGATGTAGAAAAGGTTTGATCCCGTTTGTTTATCTCAGCATTAAAGTAGGCGCCAATATGAATAGAATTAGCCAATGGCAACCGGTTATTGATAAATGTCGAAATCGCCTTTCTAAGTGGAAAGCGAAAACTCTCTCTATATGGTGAAGGCTTACCCTTATCAAATTGGTTTTCGCTAGTTTGCCAATTTATTATTTTTCAATATATAAAGCGCTAGTAAAGGTTATCGATACTATAGAAAGCATTATGAAATGATTTTTATGGTGTGATACCCTGTAATTAAAGGTTAACACTTTAACTAGACTCTAGTTACTTGTACATACTTTTCAGGCATTCTGATTAACTAAGGTTAGTTAAGATGAGTTTACGTTGCACAATTATAGGTTAATAACTGCATGAAATGGTAATTCGGGGAATTACCGGACTACGTACACAAGTAGGTAACCCGAAACGTTGGTGACTTGGTGAAATGTGATTATTATAAACTTACATGTTGATATTATGTGCCATTATGTGATTATGTGAACTTATGTGATTATACGTTAACGAATCGGTAATCGGGACGGGACGGGACGGGACGGACCGGGGTCCAGATATGTGTGACGAACGTTTATGTGTCTTTTTGAATATTAGTATTTGGAATATTGATATTGTAAAGTGGTTAGTGTTGTAGAATAAATAAAATAAAAATTCTGATTTTTGGTTATCCCCGCGGCGCGCGGCAGAATAAGAAATACCCGCGCGGTCCGCGAGGGGGGGTTAAAATAACTGGGAATTTATGGAACTCGGGCGGACCGCGCCTGGAATTAAAAACTCCCCCGCGGTCCGCGACAGAGTCAAAAACGTGGAAAACAGGTTTAGGCCTCTTTGAAATGATCTTAACCTCATGCAACCTCATAATCATAACCCTAATCGCCCAAATCACCTGGTTTACGAAAATTATAACCCCTAGTACCTGCTAAGGCTTAAGAACACCATTCAGGAGGCTAAGAGAGCATTCGGTTGGTGATCTTGAAGTGCTTTCGGTATACTTCTAATCCTAACATGTTTTAATCTCTTCTACTATGCTTTTAAACATAATAATCATGTTTGTCCAGGTCTGAAACATGTTTATAAAAGTTAAAACTTGGTTTTTGTAAAGTTTAAAAAGATTAATCATGAATGTATGCATTGAATGTTATGTGTTTTGCATGATTACACATGTTCTTGATGTTGTAGACTATTAGGGTTGATGAATGATAATATAAACAAGTATCTTGCTAGTTTGTGATCAGATAATGTCTTATAAATGTTGTAGGATGTTTATTTAGTGTTGTTGATCGATAATATGCAACTAGGGTTCGATATAGTTGATGTTATTACATGATTGAAACTTGGACAGAATCTGAATGTTAAATTGTAGGGTCTGTTAAGTGGGTTAAAAGTCATTGTTTTCATTTATTCTTTGCACGATGGTAATGTACGTGGTCTTAGGTTTTCGTAATGGGCAAAATCGTCCGATTTGGACTTCGTTTGAGTAGTTTTTGGAATTTTATTTGATAAGAGGTCATATCAGATTTTCGGAGTTATAAATTGGGTCAACTTTAAACGGTCATAACTTGAGTTTTACGAAGAGTTAAGCTTTGAAATTCGGACAATAGGTCGACATAGGAAAAACTCGGCTTTTCCAAGTGGATTCATCCCGTTTGGGTAAATACACAATTTTTGGGAATTTTTCTACTAAACTGACCTGTTGAGGAAGTTTTCTGGACATAGCTGTGTTGTGCGAATTTTAATAATTTTTGTGTTTGGTTTTAAGAGAAAACAAAAATATGGGTTAACAACTGAATCCCAATTAATACTCAGTAAACATTTTGAACTTTAATTCATTCGTTATGTATTTTAAATAATTCATTTTCACAGCGCACAATCTGCCCTAAAAACGCAGATTGTGTATGGGGTCTTTATGTGACTATTTGGAGTCTTATATGATATGTAATTGACATGAACTTGCATGGACACTTGTATGAGATGTATTTGAGATACTAGACTGATAATAATCACTATGATCACCAACGGGTTACATAGGACTTACTTGTGCATGTAGAGTCATTAGGTGTCACTACACGGTTTTGAACATTTAAACGTCTTGGACAAACGGATTATATGGTGTAATGGTATTAAACATATACTCACTTAGTAACACGTGTATTAGGGAGTCGGTAGCACACCCTACTTTGGAGTTTGGATTTTTATTTGCTTGCAACCTAAGGTGAGTTTCACTACTTTTTCTCAAAGCATGCGTCTCGGGTTGAGACTACTTTGGTAAACGTTTTCAAGTCTGGTTTGGGACTACTTACACATCCCGGGTTTTGGGGTGCATGGTTCACGGGGTGAATCTACTTTTACTAATTCATGATATTGTCCTTGATGAACTAAACCAATCCTATCGTTTAAGTCCTTCAAAATACCGAATCAATTGTCGGGTGGGCAAGCGGGTTACTAGTTGATAGCGCTATTAGGTTTAACAAACCTCACATCGTGCTGGGAGCATGGGTGTGAACTATTAGCTTAAAACATATTATCATTGTTGATGGGCAATGATGTAAGGCATTATACTCCCGGTTGTGGGAACTCGTTCATTAGCAGTTCGGTATTCGCCGGTATTAGTTATCATGAGTGGGCTAGCTACCCCTGGCATATGAATTAGCTATTGTTTACATGGTCTGAGAGGCCAGCGTTGTACTTTTGTTTATGGGTTTTGGAGAACCTACACTTTTAATTACTCACATACTCACTTTGTGAATTCACCGACTTTATGTTGACACACTTTAGCATGCTTTGCAGGTCTCTAGGTATGGAGCACGGTTTAGGGCATGCATCATACTGTGTCTTGGGATATGAACATTTAATATTTGAATTTTTAAACTTTGGTTTTGGGCGCGTTGTTTTGCGCAAACTTTTGTGAACTGTTTACTTTGTTTACGCTTCCGCACTATTTTAAAATGTTTGGTTAAACTATGAAACTGTTTTATCAAAAACGAACTAAATGGTTTGGGCATTTAGAGTCGTTCATGATACTTATGGCTATGGATCCTGGTTTGTCATGCGCCTCGCGGTAAAACCCCGCAGTAGAAATTTGAGGGTGTGACATATGGAGTGGGGATGAAGCGATCAAAAAGATATATTGGGTGTCGTGGGATGTTGTGACTATGGCTAAGCAAGATGGTGGATTGGGTATTTCCACGTTAAAAGATGTTAACGCCTCTTTACTAGTTAAATGGGCGTGGAGGTTTAAAAACGACTAACCAAGCTTATGGAGTAAGGTGATCGAGGAATGTCACGGGGGTAGAAGATTTTGGGACTTTCTTCCAGTAAAAAAGAGCATGACATGTTGTTGGAAAGCTATTGCTTCTTTCATTAATTCATTCTCTATTCAAGAACGAAGAATTGGATTGTGTTTTAAAGGAAGTATAGGCGATGGGAAGAATATTAGAGTTTGGTTGGATCGGTGGACTGGTGATCAAAGATTAAAGGATAAATGGCTAGACCTTTACTCTTTGTCTGCTGATAAAACATGCACCCTTCATGATGCAGTTGAAGACCAAACAAACTTCATTCTGGGCTGCAGCAAACAGCCGCTAAATGACTCTAAACAGTCCCATCTTGATCTGTTGATTGAAATGTTAGGTAACGTGCAGGTCACGAATACGGCTGATGTATGGAGATGGGATGGCAGTGAGGACGGTATCTATATAGTTTCTAGCTGTAGAGAACAGACCAGACTACAGCAAGACGGTGGAAGGTCGTTTCATATGAAATGGACTTCGTGGATGCCGTTAAAGGTAAACATTTTTATTTGGAGAACTGAGTTAGATCGCATTCCGACTAGAGTAGCATTGGTCAAAAGAAAGGTTAACATAGATGATGTTTCTTGTGTGACACCCGACATATTCAACTTAACATTCTACAAACATATAATTCTACCTTAGCGAGAAACATTTATTAACGTACTTAACAGGGTCAGTTGAGTCGGGTTACATTACGTATTGTCTAGGGTTCAATGATTCAGAGGATCATTGGGGTTATTTTATGTACACATGAGTCTTGAATCTCGTTGTTGGTGAATTACATGAATTAAATTAAGTGACATACGTAGATTCATCCATATATGTTATATAATGTGCAAATACGTGTTTAAATGGTGTTTATATGATTATACACGATTATATATGCTTAACATATGTTAGGATTGAATGTTCATGTGTTAGGATGTGTCAAAACGCGTTTAAACGAAAAAACTGGAAAAACTGGAAAAATGGGAAATTGGTTCGACCCTAAGGGGGTTCGAACGAGTTGAATGGAAACCCCTTCGACCTTCATACAACTTCATTCGACCCCTGCATAGGTCGAATGAACATAACCTATAAATACATTACTTTGCAATTTTTCATCATTTCACAAATCCTAAACGCCTCTAAGTGCTCTTTCTCAACCTTAAACACCTAGGAAGGAGTTTTTGACCTTGTTTTTCAGAATCTAACCTACAAACACCTTCTATATCATAAACAAGAGAAGATCTAAGGTGTGTTCTTGATCTAAAATCCTTTTTAAGCATTTTTATTCGTTTTTATTAAATCCCAGAGGTCCAGATCTGTTCTAAGATGGTTTTCATGAATAAAACCTTTCTAACACTTTTCTAAAAAAAACTTATCATTTATAATGTATTTTTATGAAAAATAACATGTGTTAATGATGTTTATGATGTGTTATGTGTTGTTTGATGATTGAATGATGGTTTGTGATTATCTTAGGTTACAAGTTGTTGGATGATGATGTTTTGCCCATTTTGGGGATTTTTGTTAGATCTAGGGCTTGATTCTTGATGTTAATGTTAATGTTAATGAAATGACTAGGGGTTTTCATATACGTAATAATCTGAGCATATTGAGCTGATTGTTAAGTGATTTCGACAAGTTTCCATTTTGGGTAAAGATTACATGCATTGATGTGACATTTCCATAATTTGCCATTTTGGGTAAGGTATAAAACGGACTGATTTCGGAGTAAAATTTGTGGGGTTTTGTGGGGATAGGTTAATGATGTTTGACTGCTGTGATTTGTGGCGTTTCGTGATGTTTTCGGACTGTTTAGATGCGATTTGGTGCGTTTTATGAGATTTGCAGCAAATGGGTCGAACATGGAAACTCATTCGACCCTTCGTGGGGTCGAATGAACTTCCTGGAGGTCGAACCAACTTCCCATCAGGTCGAATGAACTTCAACTTGGTCGAACGAACATGATTTAGGTCGAATTAACCCTTGTTAGGGTCGAATTAACATGTGTTAGGGTCGAATCAACATGTGTTAGGTTGAATAAACTTGTGTATAGGTCGAATGAACATCGCGTGAGTCGAATGAACTTCCCACACATGCTAATTCAACCATACTTCATCATATGTGCGATTTTCAATGCAAACTAAGTGTTTTATGCTTGAACCTTATGTGTAATCTATATGTACTTGATTAGTTTATGTAATGGGTCACCAATGGGATGTCGGGTCAGTCTGGTGTGTCAGGTCAACAGCCAAACATGTTTTCAAACATACTTAGTCGCGATCTGGACAATCGGTACTAGATAACCTTAGGGTTATTAGTCAAAACACTTATACAAACTTTTATGACAGATCTCCGGTATTTGGGACTATCAAGACGTGTTGGTTATTCTTTTAACTAGAAGAAGCAACCTAAGGTGAGTGTCACAACCCCATTCTTTACTGTTTTTCATACTTTTGGGGGAGAAACATGCGACACAGACTTACATACTTTTAGACCAACATATTACATCGTATCACATGGATACTTAGTGACATTTATTCATCGGTAAAGACTTCTCAAACTTTAGTGAACCATTAATATGTGGATACATAGCGGGGAAAGTGTGAATAGATCTATTGGGCCTGGCAAGCCCCACTCGGGCCGACTGGAGGTCGGTGGCGGGTGCATATTTGTCCTACCAAACTTTACGGCAGCGGGTGATGAACCGGTGACGAGTATAGAGGCATTCTAACGTTCAGCAGTGGTTCACGACACTATAGTATCATGTAACGATGTCTAGCTAGCATCAGGTATAGATGTAAGGATTGTTTGGTCTGGTTTACAAACGTTAAAAACTTTTACAAACTTATCTCTGTGACTCACCGGCACTTTATGTGTTGATTAACGTTGCATGTTTTCTCAGGTTGCTAAGGTAGCAGGGAGTCTTAGGCGCACTGGAGTCGCATTGCGTCTGGTCTTTGCATTCATAAAGTAAACCTTGTTTGGTTTAACTGCATACTTTTGAACTTTGGTTTTGTAAAACATATTTGTTTCCGCTGTCTGTCTTGGTTTGTTTAAACTTTTAACTGTGTGGATGGTTTATTTACATTATTTTCCTATCATATAGTTTTCGTTTATTGTAACCATTGACTTGGATCCTGGTATGTCACGCGCCTCGCGGTAAAACCCTGCAAGTGGAATTTGAGGGTGTGACATCTTGCGCCTTGTGCGATACGGATTTGGAGTCTGTAGAGCATATATTCACTGCATGTGGTTTCTCCTTTGACGTTTGGGCGGGTATCGGCAATTGTTGCAAAATTAATCCTATCCTAGCATTTCAATTGTCGGATCTCCTTCGCTTAGCTTCCTTTTACACGGGCAATAGGAGGGCTAAAAAGATTTTAAATGGTATTGTGATGGTCACCATGTGGATGATTTGGAAGGCTAGAAACGAAAAGTTATTTAGAAATAAGGAGCCAAAGGTTGTAGATGTGGTGGCAAGCATCAAATCGCTAATTTTTTGTCGCTTAAGTCTAGGTCCCGGTTTAAGGATGTTAGATGGAAGAATTGCACTACTAGAAAATTGGCTATTTGCTACAAAAGTTTTCCTACGAAAAAAAATGCGTCACAAATTTTAACAAAGTTGCTACGCATTTGTGACGACAAAAAAACTTTAATTTTTTTAACAAATTTGCTACACAATAGAAACAAATACTTAGGAATTTGCATAAGAAATGGCGTAGGAAATGCGTCACAAATTTCCTACACCATATATTCGTAGGAAATGCGTTGAAAATCGCGTAGTAAATGTGTAGTAAATGGTTTCCGACGAGGCTTTTTACAACATCAAGATTTCGTTGTAAATGCGTAGCAAATCAAAGTTGCTACGCATTTACAACGAAATCTTGATGTTGTAAAAAGCCTCGTCGGAAACCATTTACTACACATTTACTACGCAATTTTCAACGCATTTCCTACGAATATATGGTGTAGGAAATTTGTGACGCATTTTCTACGCCATTTCCTATGTAAATTCCTAAGTATTTGTCTCTATTGTGTAGCAAATTTGTTAAAAAAATTAAAGTTTTTTTGTCGTCACAAATGCGTAGCAACTTTGTCAAAATTTGTGACGCATTTTTTTCCGTAGGAAAACTTTTGTAGCAAATAGCCAATTTTCTAGTAGTGTTGGGTCACTTCTCTATTCTATACGTTGTAGTGTTTTCTTGAGCCGGTCCTTATTTTGAGGACGTGCCCCATTCTTAATGAAGTTCACCTAAAAAAAAAAGGTGCTATTTATCTAAGTAATGTGTAAATGAGTAATTAACGAACACCCAACTAATATGAAACACATTTTTTACAATAATATATAAAACCGTAATTACCTAAAACTTTGCCATGCTCTGCCTATTGTCAGTGATGCTCCCTTTTCGGCATTTTCACATGACAATTGTCAAATCTGTTGCAAGGGGCTTGCACGAGAATGTACGGCCCCCTACCAAGCAAGGAAATCTAAGTTGTATGACTTTCTGCCAATCTCTAAAGCATGTGGGACTAATACAATTATAAGCTTCAATTCTAGGTTCCAACTACTTAATTTTCTAAGTTGTATGACTTTCTGCCAATCTCTAAAGCAAGGCCTCATGTTTTTGTAGTGTATCCGCTTAAAGAGATACAAAGAATTGGAGGTGCGTCTCCATTCCTTAGTCTACAACATCTAATTTAACATTTTCGATGGTAAAATAGTTATATATGTAATTGCAAATATAGACATACCATCAGGTGTCGATTTTATCCTTGTGTATTGGACGACTCTCACTTAAAGGTCCTCACCCAGTAATTAACCTTATCAACCTTTAACTAGGATCGCCATCTAGGTGTGCTCCACACCAATTATAAACATATCTCTTAAATATTTATAAACGAATTGCAGTATATCACCGATACGCAAATGTATCACATACTTTTTCAATCTTCTTGTGCCAATTAACATTACATTACGTTTCATAGCAATGTAAACCATATTAAAGGGGTTATTGACGAAGCCATGGTGCAACTAGCTAGTGAAAGTTAACGATTATGGATAAATCCAAGCCTTATGTTATCCATAATAATAAGATAAAAGATTAAAAATTATAGCCATGAAAGAAAATGAAAAGAAAACATAATACTAAAACTTAAAACTCCATTGCTCAAATATTATAACAATTTTTTTTTCATACACGCCAAATTGTTTGTGGTACCATATAACCATTTATAATTTAAACTTTCAACTATCAAAGCGTACCCTCCAAACAAAATAAAAAAACGCGTTGATATTCGATGGACACGTGTCCTCTTTGAATTTTCAAACATGCTGACTTTTACATTTTTCCATCCTTTATATTCCCACCATTTCACCTTTCATTCAACTCCTTGCACATCAAGCCATCAACTATTATTATTATTCAACTAAAATCTCAACTTTCCGATGACAATTCCGATCAATATCCGGCGCCTCGCCGCCTTTCTCTTCGCTCTCATCCTTCTCTCACAACGCTCCATCGACGCCACTAGACCGATCGCGCCCAATAAATTCGTGCCATTTTCAACACCAGTGAAGGTTAAACCACCATTGCCGAACAGATATGGTACTGGAAATTACAAGAGTTTGTTCATGAGCTCGTTGCCGAAGGGGACTCCTGTGCCCCCTTCGGCCCCGAGTCGAAGAACTAATGGAATGAATAATTGAAGGGTAATTTTGTTAGTTTGTTTTTAATGTTATATATATACACATACGGGTTATGTGTTATTTTTGATTCGTTTATTCGTTCTTCACTTTGGTGGAGTAGGATTTTGTTTTTCTTTTTTTGAATTTGAGATGTAAATTGTATAGAAAAATATGCACTCGTTATAATGTGCTTTTGGTCGTTGATATGTTATAATTTATAGCATGAATTAATGATATTTTTACATACATGATTGTTTATATGTTATCTAGATTTGGGATTTGGATATGATTTTTGGATACTTATTTAATTATAGGATAGAGTTTTATATATTTATTTTTATTTTGAAGTCTAAATTACATGGAAATTGTTGAATAGTCGGCATAATTGTGGTTAGAGTGAATTTCTTGTGCAAGAAGATAGGAATCTAACACGAAATATGTGGATTGTACTTAGGTTGGTCTCTAGTCAACTCCACAGGCTTGTGGGTTGCTAATTTTATGATTATTTTAAGGTATGTTATTATTTGGTGTTGTAAATGAAATAGTTGCGTTTTAAAACAAAACTGAAACTAATAACTAACTTTAATTATCGAACATTATGCAATGTTATGAACGGATCTTTAATTTTTTATTATAATTTTTTTTAACTGTATTTTTATAATTATTTATCGAACATTACCCAATTATTTTTTTATTTTATTTTTATAATAATTTTTACGCAAGTGTTATGAATCTTTATTTTTTATTATTTTATTTTATAAACAATTCATAGCAGATTTTGTTTTCTCACGTAACCTTATAGATATAAAGTTTTATAAAATTTTGGCTGTGCAATTACAATGTGTTTACAGCTTTATATAAATTTTACTTGAAACCGAGCTATGAGTTATAATGTACAAGTTATCGAAGCATGAACGTACATGGCATCAAAACTGTATCACTTTTATTTTTTTGTTATGAAGTTAAATAATTTACTATTTTCATTCTTTTAATAAGCATAATAATGTGTCATAAAATTTCGTAGAAACATTTGCCATGTGCCTAATTTTATTTATGTTACAATAAAAGTTTCATCCAAATTTGAACATGTCATATATAATTGACTGTTTTGATCTTTATCATGACGAACTTAATGTCCAAACAAGATTGGTAACGGTTTCCATTTATCCATGTGGTTACTCGATGTTCTCATATACACTTAATTGAAAACAGAGTTGTATTCTACCGGTTTAGTTTTTTCTCTTTCGATTGCTATAGTGAGTTTCCATATCGTATTGTATTAATACCATAACGAATTGAACCAATACCGACTGAAATCTCTCAGCGAAGTCGAAGCATGGGAAATCCAAGTAGTTTATGCTAAAATGTTAAAGTTATGATAAAACAAGAGTATTGGATTTAAATAATCTCAACCAATAGTTATTGGCTGCCATTGGTTCCAACTAACGAAATATATGCTGACGATCCCACCTTTTAAAATATTGGCCCCTAAACGGACTATAACTTACAAAATACTAATTGATTTATCTCTAAAGCCTTAAGGTTAATTGTTTATAGAAGGTTATTATTATTTTTTTAACCCTTAAAAGTAATAATATCAATAATAAAAATAAAACGTTTAAAATTGATTTTGAGTTAAATGGGTTGTGTACGCTGGTGTTAAAATTTGAATTTCGACATATATGTTTAACACCTCGAAATCATTGTCTTTAGGATTAAATCTTCAGCTTATATGATATATTGGATAAACACAAGAGGTTTGTGGATTGTCACCTTTACATAATTTTTAAGGGGTACTGTGTAACATGAAACTAGTAAATTAAATTCTTTTATGTTTAAACGTAAAAGTCGAAATAAAATTGTGCGGAGTAAATGGATTTTGTTTGTGTGGATATGTGAGCAACGAGTGGTTTTTTTTTTAATCCTGGATTCTAGTAAACTATCATGGGTTTTTTTTTAATTCTGGATTCTACTAAACTATCATGATTTTCATAAAACATGATTTTGACTGATTTATCGTCCCATTGATAATACTTTATTTTTCTAATCTTTAATTTCGAATACTGATAGTATGTTTTCGTTCGATGTAATCATTTTTTTTTGTTATTATGATTGTGTAATCATTCATATTGGTTAATCGATTTCAATCGTTGAAAAATTAGGTTTCGATTGATTATGTTGTTACGATTTGAAAAAATTTTAAACGTTTTTTCTTAATTTACCATTGGTTAGATTAACCCAAATATGATTAGGGTTGTTCATTACCATCTTGCCACCGTCTTAATCTAATAGCTGAGAATGATTCTTACGCTTTGTATGTTAAGGTTCTTTGTACGTTATCTCTTCCCTTCATTTAAATATAGTTTAAATTGTTTCATTTAAACATAAAAAAAGATAAACCGTGGGCCAATAGTAACATTACCGTAGGGTTAAAGAATATTTCAAAACCCCTAATTTTACCTTATAAAAGCCCATCACTTCTCCTAACCAAAAAAAAAATTTCTCTATAATAAACCTCATCACTTCTAATAATCATCTCTTAATCATCTCGAACATAATTCGTTGGAGTGAAGAGGAGGAGATTGCATTGGTTATGGCGTACACAGATGTCCAAGAAACATGCCGTACAGGGAAGACTTCATATTGGAGCAACGTACTGGCGGAATTTACACGACAAGTCATTGAAAATAAGCGCATCGTTGATTCAATTGCACGAAAGTGGTTGGATCTCAACGTCAAGTGTGACCGGTGCAACAACCTCTTTAGAGCAACCATGGCGGAGAACGATAAACTTGTTGAGGACATGTCAATCGAATTCACACAAGTCGAGTATGCGGCTAGGTACCACAAAAGTTTTGACCATGTTTTGGCATGACAACTATTGCGGCCTACATTAGGTTATGTTTTGTACTTTAATTATGTTTTTTTTTTCTAATTTATTTGTGTGTTTTTGTAGTTTAATATTGTATTTTGATTAATATTTATGTTTATTTTCTACTTTTGTTGTTTAATATTTTTTACCGTTGGATTGGGAAAGAGGGAGGAGGTGATTAAATTTAAAAACTATAAACAACCGTTGTCGAACTGTAGTCAACAAACCGTGAATCATACCCGCTCTGACGACACTGTCACCGACGATGGTGTTGCCGTAAAGGTAGTGGGATACCCATGTCAGATTCTAGTTGCGCCCGACCCCTAAGGTTTGAGTGTTTAATATACATGTGGGGTACGTGTCCTTGTGATGAGTTAATTTGACCCACCAACTCATTACGTACCATGGTTCGTTAAAACCTCTAACCATTGTTTCTAGATGAAATCTTCTACGTAAATGTTGGAATGTTAATATTAAGTGTGGTGTAACACATCACATGCATTGAATTTTGTAGTCGACATGTTAGCGGTGTTTCATATGTCAATCTACTCTTCTAGGTAATTCAATGGAATATCTTATGAAAAGTTTTCTTGTGAAAATGGATTTGTTTGTCGGCATACATATTAAATATATGTCGTTGAATAGTTTCATTCAAAGTTGTGACTTGACTAAGAGTGTTCAATAAAACAAATTAGTAGAGATAAGGTCATTAAAAAGAAAAGAAGCATAAATTGATATTTGAATGAATTGTGTCAAAGCTTCATTTTCTTCTATCGCGTTTCTCTACACATTAAAAGTTAAAAGAGAAAATGCACAATTAACTCTAAAACATCAAGAATAGCTGTTGATAAGATAAATGATTTTTTTTTTAATAAAAAAATTTTTTCATTCAAAAACACATAAATCATTGGAAAATAGTTAAAAAAAGTTTCAAAATATTAGGGTCATTTGGCTGTGTTTATGTTGAACCCGAGATGAAACGAGTGATGTTCAAGTTTAAGTGTCTCACAAACATGTTGGATTTGTGTTCTTGTTTTGTCAAGTTTAGTTCGCCAACTCATTAACACAATCTGCTTAAGACCACTAATGATCGTTTTCGAGTGAAACCTCCTGAGTACATGTTGGTATGTTACATTCAAGTGTGATGTAACATGTTACATTCATTAATTTTGTAATCGACATGTTTGCGGTATTTTATATTTCAAACTACTCATCTAGGTAATTCAATTCAATGGATTATCTTATTAAATGTTTTGCTTTTGTGAAAAGTGCTTTGTTTGTGGACCTACATATTAATACGTTGAATATTTTCATAAAGAGTAATAAGTTGTATAAATCTATATATATTTATATTTGAAAGCATGAAATTCTACATGACATTAGGCCATCCTCCTTCTTTGTGTGTGTCATGTGATATTCTCTTTATTTTCATCCAAAAGTCTCTTTCTCTCTTATGTTTCCCCCACAATTTTAAAACGTTAATAACTTTTATATATGAGATTTTTTTTAAATTACACCAAATTAACGAATATTTTATTATCTTCTCAACGAGTACCATAGTGTTATACAAAAAATGAAAAAAAAAACCGGTTTTTTTGTCAGTTTTTGCTCATACAGGAAAAAAACACAATGTGTTCAAGTTATTCATTAATCTTATTTAAGCAAGTCACTAATCATGTTCAAACTAGAAATTCTATTTTCATCAAGAGCAGAATATATTAAAACCACTCCTTTAAAATAAAGGTTACACATTCAAGACTACCGCCTCAATCACGCTCTACAACGGTTGTTTTTAGCTCTGCTTCTCATCCAAACATACATCTTCTTTTTAATATATATTTTCATTTTTATTCACATAATTAAAATTGTTGTTTTTTCATATTATAGTACATTAATTTTTATGTTACATCATAACACATATTTTATCACATCATATTAGATTTATCTATTACGGAAATTTCCGGGATATAATCTAGTTTGTTATATAACAACTGAGTAGAGACGTGGTCATTAACAAAAAGTAAGATAAAAATTTGCTTACATGAGATCTAGCTTATATAAATACCACTAAATCGACCATCGGATGATGTTCATCAACATATCATGTTTCTCTATACGTTACAGTACGAGATGCAAAAAAATCACTAGACATTTGAATGTGCATGCATGTCAATGTCTCATTTACTAACAACGCCTTCAATAAATGTGTTTGATATTTATTTTATATATTTTTTTTCACAACTAGCACATATAATCAAATTTAGAATTAATCGTCATATCTAAGAATGAAGGGAGTGAGGCTTGAATTTAAGCACAGAAAGCTCACCAACACCCCAAACACCATTCTCATGGCGTGGGAATGGTGGCGTGGCCCCTTTGGCGTTGGATTGAAGACCGGCCGGGAGGGGGGGGGGGGAGGGGTGGAGATTGTTTATTGGTTAGTTGGTTTTTTTAATACACACACTTCGTGGCTGTTTGGTTGATTAAGTGCTAATCATTAAGAAGTCTGAATGGTTAAGTGCTGAATCAGTAAGTTGGACCTCTTAATGGTTAGTATTCTTGTCCCACATTGGTAGGAGAGCCTCATTAAGGTTTAGCTTAGTTCAGTGCTTAATAGTTCAGTTCTTAATGGTTCAGCATCATTTCAAATCTTAATGATTCAGCCTAAATCATTTCATTAAGAAACTGAAACAAACGCGTTAAATGCTGAATCATTCAGCGCTGAATGATTTTGAGGCTCATTAAGAGGCTTACCAAACAGCCCCTTAGTGTAATTGGAAACCCAAGCCCTTCCATTCCCCTATCTTTTGGAGGCTTGAGTTGTGGAGCCAACTATTGCCACATGGCAACGCATGCCCCCAACTCAAGCCTCTCATTTCCCATAGTCTAATTAGCTTATTATGGGTCGTGTTTGGACTAATCTGTTTAATAAAATGGAACGTGTTCAACTTGCCCAAGCTCATCATCATCATCATACTCAGTTAATCCCACCTATAGCAAAGCTAAGGTAGGGTTTGAGGAGGGTAAGATGTAGACAGCCTTACCTCTACCCCTGAGAATAGAGAGGCTGCTTCCAGTGAGACCCCCAGCTCTATGTGGTTTTGTATCAAGCCTTGAACATAAGGCACGAAACACTTAGCAATCAGGACAAACCCAATCGGCACATGTACCCCATTGTCTTTTGGCTATCAACGTCATCACATGATGTATGATTAACAACTTGCCCAAGCTATTTATCCCATTTTTAAAACTCAGCAACTTGATTAACACGTCTTCAACTTAATTAATATCCGCCAATCTGTTTTAGACGTTTAGATAAATAGTTAAACGTGTCATATTCAGGTTACACGATTTTTAGTGTGCGTTGATTTTGTGTTTATTACACGATTAAAAATATGAATCGTGTTCGTTATAATTATTTAGCCCTTAAACCTAACACGACTAACACCCCTATGGTTTTGATATCCGAATAATCAAATCTATCTATATAATAATTGAGGTCATTTGGGTTGAATCAAGGCCTTAGAGAGGGTTTGAGGTATCCAACAACTAATATGGAGCTCCAAATTATGACTATAAAAACTTTTTTTTTTCATTCTCCATATCAAAACTCTCATATTCCTCCTAATTCCTAACAAATCTTTCAATCTTTCTTCTTCACCTTGCATCATTTGTTGATTATCCACAACTGATTAAAGGTAAACATCCAAACTACTCTTTTAATGTTGATTCCTATTATTATTTTGACTTTTTTTATTATTAACATTATTAAGAACAAATCAAACCGAATGAAATTTCTTATTCTTTTACGTGGAAATCATTCTTCTTAAACACATGTTCTAATGAAACGGATTTGTGATAAACGGATTTGTGATAAACACATATTCAATCGGATTTATTATAAAGTGATAACAAAGATACTATCAATTCCTATTGTTATTTTTTTTATTCTTTTTAAGATTTCCTAATCTAATAACCATTTGAAATCAGTCTGGTGTTTATCACATGTTCTAATGAAACGGATTTGTGATAAACAAAATATTCAATCGAATTTGTGATAAAGGGATAACAAAGATACTATCGATTCCTATTGTTACTTCTTTTTATATTCTTTTTAATATTTCATAATCTAATTACCATTTGAAATCATTCTTGTGTTTATCACATGTTCTAATGAAATGGATTTGTGATGAACGTATTTGTGATAAACACATATTCAATCAGATTTGTTATAAAGGGATAATAAGGATTGTGCTCAATCAGATTTATGTTAATTTTATTATTGTCATCACGGTTTTTTAGACATAAATTGAATCGGATTTACTATTCGATCGGATTTAGTAATGCTATGTTTTAACATTTGAAAAACAGGATTTGATCCGAAGACACAAACGCTATTATGTGTTATCATTATGGTTCTCAATTCTTCAAGGTATTGCATGACCCTTCGGCAACAGTTTTGGTATATTTGTTATTTTCATGTACATATGCCTATTTAATTTTCAAAAATGATTCTTTATTTTTTAATGTTGTTTTTTAACGTGTCAATTCAGAATGTGCTGAAGGCCATGAACAAATTTCTGTTGTCTAAAAACATACACAACAGGAACGTTACAGTTAATCACATTTATTTATATTACTGTTTTTCGAAATTATGTTTAATATTATTGTAATATTAGACCGAATTTAATATCATTAATTCTGAATTATTGTTATTTATTTACATTAATAATAATTGATCGAATTTAATGTCATTTAATCTGAAATTTGAATCTGGATTATTATTATTTATTTACATTAATAATAATTGACTGAATTTAATGTTATTTATTACTATCTTTTAATAATTGACTGAATTTATATTAATATTAATATGAATTTCAGTTTACCATAATAAGCCTCATTTATTTTTTATTATGAATGATTGATTATTAATCATTTATTTTTAATATTACGATTTTAGTTTTACTATTCGTAAAAATAGTATTGTTAACCGAATATATTACTAATACTAATTGACATTAATAATAATTGACCGAATTGAAATGTTATTTATTACGATTTTTAATCACATTTATTTATATTAGTATTACTACGAGATTATGTTTAAACCATCTTTATGAATTATTATTGGTCTTGCCTGCAATTAATAGGATTTATTTTAATTTTTAATGTTATTTACTATGAGTTTTAATGACATTAATAATAATTGACCAAATTTAGTGTTATATGTTACGATTTTTAAGCTCATTTATTTATAATTGACCGAATTAAATTACGAATATACTACTAATACTAAAACTAATATTACGAATTATTATTGGTCTTGCCTGCAATTAATAGAATTTATTCATTTTTTAATGTTATTCAGTATGAGTTTTAATGACACTAATAATAATTGAGCGAATTTAGTGTTATACATTACGATTTTTAAGCTCATTTGTTTATTACTAATACTAATATTACGATTTTTAATTTTAATCTGATTTATTTATTATTGACCGAATTAATTTACGAATATATTACTAATACTAATATTACGTTTTTTAATTTTAATCTGATTTATTTATTATTGACCGAATTAAATTATGAATATCTTACAAATACTAAAACTAATATTACAATTTTTAATTTTAATCTCATTTATATCTTATTGACCGAATTAAAATTTTCTATTACTATTTTTACGATTATATTACTAATTACTAATACTAAATAATACAAATACTAATATTACGATTTTAGTTTGCTTTAATTAGAAGATATTTTCATTTGCGAATATTGTGCCTTTAAATGGTTTTCAATCCAGCACAGGCTGTTTGTTACAAAGGTTCCATAACAAGAAGCAATTGATTTTCAAATTAAAATTACGATTTTTTATGTTTGTAATGTAATTTATTTGAATTATTGATTACGATTTTGAGTTTATTTATTAAGATTTATAATCTCATTTATGTATATTACTATGTTTATGAATTATGATTAGTTTTGATTGCAATTAATAAGATTTATTCATTTTTACTGTTATTTATTAAGATGTTTAATATCATTTATTGACATTAATAATAATTGACAGAATTTAATGTTATTTATTAAAATTATTAATCTCATTTATTTATATTACTTTTTTCGAATGTATGTTTAATAAGATTTAATTATTTTTAATGTATTTTTAGTATGTTAGAATTAATGTTATTTATTGACATTAATAATAATTGACCGAGTTGAATGTTATTTATTATGATTTTTTAATCTCATTTATTTATATTAATATTAGTACGAAATTATGTTTAATCTATCTTTATGAAATTATGTGTAATATTATTTATATTACTATTCATTCGAATTATTATTGGTCTTGCCTGCAATTAATAGGATTTATTTATTTTTTATTGATATTTATTATGAGTTTTAATGACATTAATAATAGTTGACCGAATTTAATGTTATATATTACGATTGTTAAGCTCATTTATTTATTATTGACCGAATTAATTTACGAATATATTACTAATACTAATATTACGATTTTTAATTTTAATCTGATTTATTTATTATTGACAGAATTAAATTATGAATATATTACTAATACTAAAAGTAATATTACGATTTTTAATTTTAATCTCATTTATATCTTATTGTCCGAATTAAAATTTTCTATTACTATTTTTACGAATATATTACTAATTACTAATACTAATACTAATATTATGATTTTAGTTTGCTTCAATTAGAAGATATTTCCATTGGTGAATATTGTGTCTTTAAATGGTGTTCAATTCAGCACAGGCTGTTTGTTACAAAGGTTGCACCACAAGAAGTCATTGATTTTCAAATTAAAATTATGATTTTTTATGTTGGTAATGTAATTTATTTGAATTAATGATTACGATTTTGAGTTTATTTATTAAGATTTATAATCTCATTTATTTATATTACTATGTTTATGAATTATGATTATTCTTGATTGCAATTAATAAGATTTATTCATTTTTACTGTTATTTATTAAGATGTTTAATATTATTTATTGACATTAATAATAATTGACCGAATTTAATGTTATTTATTAAAATTATTAATCTCATTTATTTATATTACTTTTTTCGAATTTATGTTTAATAAGATTTAATTATTTTTAATGTATTTTTAGTATGTTAGAATTAATGTTATTTATTGACATTAATAACAATTGACCGAGTTGAATGTTATTTAGTATATGATTTTTTAATCTCATTTATTTATATTAATATTACTACGAAATTATGTTTAATCTATCTTTATAAAATTATATTTAATATTATTTATATTACTATTCATTCGAATTATTATTGGTCTTGCCTGCAATTAATAGGATTTATTTATTTTTAATGATATTTATTATGAGTTTTAATGACATTAGTAATAGTTGACCGAATTTAATGTTATATATTATGATTTTTAAGCTCATTTATTTATTATTGACCGAATTAACCGAATTAATTTACGAATATATTACTAATACAAATACTAATATAACGATTTTTAATTTTAATTTGATTTATTTATTGTTGACCGAATTAAATTAGGAATATATTACCAATACTAAAACTAATATTACGATTTTTAATTTTAATACAATTTATATCTTATTGACCAAATTAAAATTTTCTATTACTATTTTTACGAATACATTACTAATTACTAATAATTACTAATATTAACTAATACTAATATTATGATTTTAGTTTTACTATTCGTAAAAATAGTATTGTTGACCGAGTATATTACTACTACTAATTGACATTAATAATAATTGACCGAATTGAATGTTATTTATTACGATTTTTTAATCTCATTTATTTATATTAATATTACTATGAAATTATATTTAATCTATCTTTATGAATTATTATTGGTCTTGCCTGCAATTAATAGGATTTATTCATTTTTTTAATGTTATTTATTATGAGTTTTAATGACATTAATAATAATTAATCGTATTTAATGTTATATATTATGATTTTTAAGCTCATTTATTTATTATTGACCGAATTAAATTACGAATATATTACTAATACTAAAACTGATGTTACGATTTTTAATTTTAATCCCATTTATATCTTATTGACTGAATTAAAATTTTCTATTACTTTTTTTCCGAATATATTACTAATTACTAATAATTACTAATACTAACTAATACTAATACTAATATTACGTGTAGAAATTGTTTCACAAGTCGCTAGGTTTGTTATTTGCATATTCAACATTTATGTTTACAATATTCTTATTTTATACTATTAGTTACACATTCTAAATTTTCTATACATAATTCTTTTGTAAAGGTTTACTGTGATTGGATGACCTGATTTGCTTCAATCAAAAGATACTTCCATTGGCGAATATTGTGTCTTCAAATGGTGTTCAATCGAGCACAAAATGTTTGTTACTAAGGTTGCACCACAAAATGTCATTGATTTTGAAATTTAAATTATGATTTTATTGTTATTTACGAAGAGTTTTAATGTTATTTATGATAATTTTAATGTCATTGATTTGAATGATTGATTATGATTTGGTTGTTATTTATTAACATTTTCAATCTTAATTATTGATATTACTAATATTACGAAATTCATTTTAATATTGTTGACCGAATTTAATTTTGATAATACAATGTGATGAAACAATATTTTTTTAAACATATACGACTTTCTTTCAAACATTTATTTAAATCTATTTAACAATGTTATCTATTTAAGAGTTTATAATTTAAATATAATCCGAAGATAACAATGTACATTTATTTTCGTACACTTTTATTATTCTTTTAATAATAAATATAATTTAAATATAATTAACAGTTTCCTAAAATATATATAATGTATTCAAAATAATTTTCAATGGTATTACTAATATTACGACCTTAATGTTAATATTGTTGACCGAATCTGAGTAAAAACTTTTTACGTTTTTATTAAATTGATGGAGGTCAATTCTTTGACTATATGTTTTTGAATTTGATTGTGCTTTTTAAGCGTTGTTGACCAATTCACGTTAATTACCAATCCTTCCCTTTTTTATAATTCAAAGACTTTCCTTTAATCAATTGTCATGAAACGATATTCTTTTAAACATATACGACTTTCCTTTAAACATTTATTTAAATCTATTTAACAGTTTATAATTTAAATATAATCTGAAGATGGGAGTGTACATTTATTTTCCTACACTTTTATTATTCTTTTAATAATAAATATAATTTAAATCTATTTAACAGTTTCCTAAAATATATAATGTATTCAAGATAATTTTCATTGCTATTACTAATATTACGACCTTAATTTTAATATTGTTGACTAAATCTGAGTAAAAACCTTTTACGTTTTTGTTAATTTGATGGATGTCAATTCTTTGACTTTATGTCTTTGAGTTTGATTGTGCTAATTTTAAGCGTTGTTGACCAATTCACGTCAATTACCAATCCTTCCATTTTTATAATTCAAATATATAAATAAATATTCCTACTCGATCACGTCAATCGAGGCACAGTATTTCCAATTTTGCAGAATTGTTCGAGACACAACAATACTATATAAACCTTAACAAATAAAAGAATCATTTAATCGTCATACCAAATTTAACAACGAAATTAAATGATAATATAAATTTTCAAAGTGTTACATTCTGTACAACTAATAATGATTACTAAAGATGTCAATAATAAATTGTATATAATGGGTAAGGCAATTTTGAGACGCGGATGATTTTAATGTCATTTATTTGAATGATTGATTACGATTTTGATGTTATTTATTAAGATTTTTAATCTTATTTATTGATGTTACTAATATTACGAATTTCATTTTAACATTATTGACCGACTTTCATTTTGATATTACGACTCTCCTTTAATCAGTTGTAACTAAACGATAATCATCATCTTGATTTCAATAAGTGTGCTAATTTTAAGTGTGCTAATTTTAAGATGTTAATAATAATTTGTATATAATGGGTAAGTAAATTTCAGACACGGATTATTTTAATGTCATTGATTTGAATGATTGATTATGATTTTGATGTTATTTATTAAGATTTTTAATTGTTAAGTACTATATTTACATAGTTTAAATAATGACGTTTTTTGGCGGCTTTTTGTAACATGTCAAAAGTTGCCTAAAGTGTGTGTACAATGGGTCCTTTTGGCTACATGTTGAAATGGGTCTGGGTTGATCCTTTTGGTGTCTATTTTTTAATAAAATATAGGAAATTTATATTACAGCATGTGACATTGGACCCATTTTCTTATTAGTTGTTTTTTAGCTATGTAATCGGTTTGAACCATTGGAGAGATAGC
Organism: Ambrosia artemisiifolia; assembly: GCA_032199755.1. Taxonomy (NCBI): domain Eukaryota; kingdom Viridiplantae; phylum Streptophyta; class Magnoliopsida; order Asterales; family Asteraceae; genus Ambrosia; species Ambrosia artemisiifolia. The sequence goes on along the minus strand of CM063526.1, from coordinate 26,442,583 downwards.
ATGAAAATTTAAGCTACCCATTCAAGTAAGTGGGTTAAGGATTGTTTCTTGATTTACTTATCACCGTATCCATATCTTTACAACAACTATATTTTATGTAGAACACAAATATGGAATACAATAGTGGAGGTTTTCATAAATTATTGAAAATGAGTTGCACTCCGAGGATCGTGATGACAATGATAACAACTTCGAAGGTGAAAAATCAGCTATCAATGAGCAAGAGTTGGAAGATTTTGATTGAAGTAATGAAAATGGACCATTGGTTGAAGTTCGTTAAGCCCCAACTAAATGATAAGTGTTTTATGCTTAGGCTTAGTTATGATTATAATATAGATATTACCCTTACCCAAATGATGTAATGTGTGAGATTGGTTGAAGTTCGTTAAGCCCCAACTAAATGATAAGTGTTCTATGCTTAAGCTTAATTATGATTAGAATATAGATATTACCCAAATGATGTAATGCGTGATATTGTGATAGTATACTATGTAGTTTGCAGTTGTCAAATTAAACTTTACTTACTCGATATATCCATCATTTCGTTACATTAAACTGTTAGATGACATTTTGCATTTAACATCAAAATTCATATATATTGCATTATCAAACATTTAGTAACCAAAACAAATTGCATAATACAATTCTTATTTTCCTACTTTTTTTCATTTACTTTCGGGTGAACCGTGGGTCCCCACGGGACTCTAACCTAGTATTAATTATAATTATAATGGTGAAATACTTCAAAAGTCTTTTGGTCTCGACATCATGCAGGAAAATGGTATGAATGAAGCAACAAGTTTGAATTTATTCTTCGGCATGTTTGAAAAAATACGGTGGTAGGTTGCCGTCAGCCATGACGGTGACCGGACAATAAATGCGTGTAATGTTTTTTTTTGGTTGTATAAATTGTTACATTAAATTTCATGCACTGTTTTATACAGAAATGACGTTAATTTTATAATAGTGACATTAATTTAAAATTGTACTTTAGAGCACGTCAGTCGTCTAGTTATAATCGGTTCTATCATCAATAAATAAATAAAATTGTTATAAATTCCAAATTTTGTTTTTTTATTACATTGGAAGATCAAGCATTCTGATTAAGTGATAACCTTACGACTTTTCAAATAAAGATCATAGGTTGAAGTTTCGCTTGTGACGAATTTTATCCCAGGTTAAGCCATAAAGAAACATGGATGTTGATTCAGTTAATTTTCTTAACCATCCCTTGTGCTTTGGAGTATATCAAAATTATTTCAATTACTAAATTCAGTCTGGATTTGATGATATTTTAGTTCATAACTTTGGTTATTATAAAAAAAAAAGTAAATTGTATTTTAAGTCCTTAAAGTTTGAACAAAATTACTGACTATATCCTTTAACTAAGGAAATTATATTAGATGTCCTCTATATTACTATTTTTCATCGGGTGATGTCCTTATGGCTAAACACGTTAAATAATCTTGTTAACTCAAGATATGTGAGGGTAGTATTGTTTTTATCTTTTGACAAAATTACACTTTGTGTCCTTAATGTATCACTGAAATAATGAAACGTGTCCTTTAATTTTTTTTTTTGCATTTTATGTCCAAAATTTGCTTTTTTCTTGCATTTTATGTCCTTTATGACTAACTGTGTTAGTTTTCTCAGTTAACCTCAAAAGCATCAGGGGTATTTTTGTCCATTCACCACATTAAGGACACAAAGTGTTATGTTTTCCTTTTTTTATTATACTTTAGTTTATTTGTGGGACCCACTCACCACCACTTCATCTTCAACCTCCACCCACCACTTCATCTTCAACCTCCACCACTTCATCCAAATCAAGAATATAAATCAACACCACATCCACCACAAGAAACCGTCACTTTACATATTCAAGAGTTTCTCTGAACTGACATTTTGGCCAAACAGTCTTATTTAATAAGAAAATGTAGATCGATTACTTGTTTAAAACAAAAACCGAGTTAAATCTCTTATGATTATCTCAGTTCATGTGTTTCACCAGTACTATAATGGCGTTTCTGCTGTTGCTTGCTTTCTCACTTATCGTTACTCTCTCATCTAGAGCTGACACAATTTCTGCAAACCAATCTATATCTGCAAATCAAACAATCATATCCAAATATGACAATTTTGAATTGGGCGTCTTCCAACCAGGTCGTTCTTCAAACTATTATATAGGTATATGGTATAGAAAAGCTTCCAACGTCCAACGAACAATCGTTTGGGTGGCGAATAGAGAAACCCCTGCTTCTGATCCATTCAGTTGCGAATTGAAAATCATTGATGGTAACTTAGTGCTGTTAAACGAGTCAAAATCCCAGATTTGGTCAACTGGAATAAGTTTCTCGGATTCAAATTCTGTAATTGTTGTTCTTCTTGTTGACGGTAAGTTAGTTTTGAGAAGCAGATGAGAGAGAGAGAGGGCTCGGAGGAGGAAAGAAGGAAGAAGACGACGGTGACAGCGACAGGGTCATGGTTCGAATCAGGGTCAGATCTGAGCACAGAGGTAAAACCCCATCTCACCTTCTACTTTTCGGGTACAGATCTAAAGGTTGAAGGATTAATTGTTTGGTGATGGTTATCGGAGGAGGATTCCACGTAGGGGTTTGGTTCGGTGGTTCACGACAGAGGGTCAGTGGTGGTTGGTGATGGTGGTGGGTTCACGGTGGTGACTGGTGATGGTTAGGGTGGTGGCAGGTGAGAGAGAAAAGGGGTGGGTGGGTGGCGGCAGGTGGTGATGATGGTGGTGGAAGGAGTATGTGGTGGATGTGGTGTTGATATATATTCTTGATTTGGATGAAGTGGTGGAGGTTGAAGATGAAGTGGTGGGTGGAGGTTGAAGATGAAGTGGTGGTGAGTGGGTCCCACAAATAAACTAAAGTATAATAAAAAAAAGAAAAAATAACACTTTGTGTCCTTAATGTGGTGAATGGACAAAAATACCCTTGATGCTTTTGAGGTTAACTGAGAAAACTAACCCAGTTAGTCATAAAGGACATAAAATGCAAGAAAAAAGCAAATTTTGGACATAAAATGCAAAAAAAAAAAAAATTAAAGGACACGTTTCATTATTTCAGTTATACATTAAGGACACAAAGTGTAATTTTGTCTTATCTTTTCTTATTTAAGAAATTAGATGATAAAAGAAATATGAAATAAAAAAGATCTAGGTAACTATAGGACCATCAGTGTAAATAAATTATAAGGTACAAATCATAGGAATCATTAATGTATTTTTAAAAAGCTACAGACCAAACCCAAAAATTTAGTTAACCACAGGACCATCCGTGTATTTTATTTAAAAATTATAAATTTATGCTTTTTCGATAAACATGTCGGTTAACCCGTTAAATGGGTTAGTTGTGTATAAACGGGTTAGGTAGATTTTACCCGTTTAGTAGGGCTGTAAACGAACCGAACTTTCAGCGAACAGTTCATGAACCGTTCGGCGGGAAGTCCGTTGTGTTCGTTCGTTTAACAAATGAACGAACACGAACAAGAAATTCCGTTCGTTAAGTTAAACGAACGAACATGAACATAGGTCGCGTTTGTTCGTTTATGTTCGTGAACGTTCGGTAACGTGTTCGTTTGTGTTCGTTTATGTCCGTTTATACTTGTTCGTTTGTGTTCATTTGGTTTTTAAATTTTATATTTAAAATTTTAATATTATATATATATATATATAAAGAAACTTACAATAACAATGTTTTAAATTTTATATTCGTTCGTCCGTTTGTGTTCGTTTGTGTCCATTAACAATGTTTTATCTATATTTTCTAGTCAAACGTCTGTTTGTGTCCGTTTGTATCCATTAGTGTTCGTTTGTGTTCGCAGACAATGTTCACGAACAATTCGTGAACAACCAAATTACAAACGAACACGAACACGGACAAAATTTTATGTTCGAAAATTGTCCACGAACAGTTCATGAACAGATTTAAAGCTTAACAAACGAACACGGACAAGCTCCGTCCGTATCCGTCCAGTTCGTTTACAGCCCTACCGTTTAGTAATAGTGCCACTAACTGGTACACCCATTTAACTCAATAACTCAAAAGTCACATATTTAACATTATGTCAAGCCATATTTTGTTAATGGGTTGTGTCATAGATTATCGACACTATCAAAAGGCAGACATAACTAAACATACAGCTTACCACCCAAATTCGATGCGAATAAGTTTACACTATAAAGCATCATTCCATTGTAGAACTGCCAAGTCAGAATTTGAGTAAACTAAAACTCTTCTGATCCTCCTCATATAGTCATATCAACACCATGAAATCAAGCTCTTCAATGATATTTGTTCATTTATTCATGATATCTCTTTTATGTACATTAGATGCCCACAATAAAATCTTACTATTAGAGATTATATAGTGTCCAAAGTTAAAATTGGACATGCTACATACAAATGAGGAGATTGAGAATGAACTTTGCAAGTGTTAGCTATCATGAATTTATGGATAGTTGTTATGGTTCAGATTTGAATCAAATGGACCATATGTAGCCTTACATAACTACTAAGAGGGTGTTTGGGATTGAGTTTCAAAATAACTTTTTGAGTTATTGGCTTTTTCAAGAAGCCAATAAGTCAATAAGCTGTTTATGTAACCCAAAAGCACTTTTTATTTTAACTTTTGGCTTTTGGCTTTTAAGGGTGGAAAAACTGTTTTTGAGAAGTTAGAAATCTTGGCTTTTGGCTTTTGACTTTTGGAAAAAAATTACAAATCTACCACCCATATAACCAATATTCACAATAAGTTAAGCGAAACACTTAAAAAAAACAATCTATTGACTTTTTGACGTTTCTCATCCCAAAAGCTAATCCAAACACTTTTTTCAAAAAGTTATAAGCCAATAAGCACTTCTCATCAAAAGCACTTTTGTATTTCCAAACTCAATCCCATAAGTCTCCACTAAGCCATTAACCAAGATATGGGAGTATGAGACATTCCCCACTACTCCTTTATTTAACACATCACATGAAAAATGAAAACAAACTAATCCTAATTAAGTGAAATTTCGTAGCTTGGGTTGCAAGGTGACACGAGGCACACAACAGTAGAACTATCGAGGAGTCGAAGGCTGTTTCAACGTCTCTGTTTTACATTAAAGCTGGTTGAACTAAATGAGAAGTAACTAAGTAAGAACTTTCTTAACTTGCAAGGGATTTTACGTGTAGAATTTCTTGGATCACCAAGAAGTGTAACTTGCCAAAACAACTAATCCACAAAAAGTGTTTCATATATGGATCGGTTATTGAAGAGATATGTACCCGTGCATGCGCACGGCCCCACATCTCCACACACGACAGCACACTGCGCTGATGTGGACTTCTAGAAGCATGCGCATGTAACCTCGTACATGACAGCTACAATTCGACAAAGAAAAGGATGCACAGCCAATCAGAGGTCGTTATTCCCTGCTCCATGATCACCTGCAGGTACGAGGTATAGAAAAGGACAGAAAGGACGGTCAGAGGACACGTGGACCAACCGCAGAAGGATAGCGCAGATGGTGACAACAATATGCAATCTGCAGTCAGCTGTCATTCTCACCTCAACCAATCACAGGACATCTCGAAGGCGTATAAATACCCCTTCTTCCCAAGGAGAAGGATTCATTCAACACCCGACAGAGAAATCCTTAGAGAATTGTCTATAGTTCAGGAATATAGACTATAGTTGAAACGCTGTAACATTCTATATCTGAGTCCTTGTAATCGTCCAACAAACATTAATAAGAAATATCTCTTTATTTGTGGTCTTATTATAGATTGTTATATTGGTGTTTCTTCATTGGCGCCATCCGTGATTTGAGCATATTAGAACAGCAAATCTAAAAACTTCTATCTTCCTAAAAAACCAACTATGAGTTCTCTACCTCTGTCACTCGACTTCACTGGGGGTAACACAAGCACCGACGCTGCCCAGGCAGGCACCGGCCAGCTTGGTAACACCCTGGAAGGTCAACTAAACATTTCAGATGCCGGTCTTAATACTACTCCGTCCTTAGGGACCAGACAGACCCTATCTTTTCACTTTGCTACAGACCACAACCAGACTTCCCCAACTGTTCATGCCACGCCGATGGTCAGTCCGGAGGTGTGTTGTAGACGCAGCAGAAGGAAGCTCTGAAACGTGCCTACATGCAAAAAATCAAGGATCAACAACTCAAAGAAACTACCCGCGCACTGTCTTTCAGCGAAGGAAGACCCGTTACTGTATCAGACGGGCCATCCAGAGTTGCGGGACATACTGGTGGGAGCAATTACAACACTGACCCAACATAGAGGGAGGACTCTGACGAGTCCCAAAGTCGCTTCAACCGTGACATTAGCCAGCCCTTGACCAACACTGTTGATCGAGGACACTTAATGAACGGTGAAGATGACCTCACGCAGCCGTACTACCCCCATCTTTCAGTGAAAAGTCCAAGTTCACTCCGCGCATCGCACATGCTCCACTTCCGCTTAAAACCAAGATTCCCATCAACTTAGGAAAGTTTGATGGCACCGGCGACCCCGATGACCACTTGCTAATCTTCGAAGTGGCAGGAAAGTGCGCAGGGTGGAGCCTACCAGCATGGTGTCACATTCTTGCGCAGACACTTACGGGTGCTGCGCGAGTATGGTTTGACAACATGCCTAATGGAAAAATCGACAGTATCAAGGAGCTCACCGATAAATTCTCTGATCATTTCAGCCAGAATCGACAAATAGAGCGTGATTCCACAGATATCCTACAAGTAAGAAGACATGATAACGAATCAATTAAGGATTACATCACAAGATTCAACCGGGAAGCTCTCCAAATCAGACCAATTGGGTTCGAATTCATGAAAGCAGCCTTCAAACAAGGTGTGAGGTGCGACCCACTAATCTGCGCTTTAGCTGGCTACACAGGAATGCCAACACCTGGGAAGAAATCATGCGAGGCGCAAAAAATTATGCAAAAACAGAGAGAGAGCTATCAGTCTGGAACATGGTGCACGTCCCACAGTATACAGACACGCAAGCTCAAGCGGCGCGCAACAGAAACAACAGGCATGATAGGAGAAGCAAGGGCTCTGTCTGGAGCAGGCTTCAAGGAGCTATCCAAACAGACACCAAACCTGCAGAAGTCCCAAAATACAGGGGAAATACATTGTCAGATAACAAGTCAGGAATGTGACATCATAATTCCTCGATGCCTTTGACAAAACGCCAGCGCAAGTCTTGGCCATAGAGAACGTTGATTTCCCTGCACCAAAAGTCATCAAGAGAAGAGAGGGCTTAGACCCCAATAAGTTCTGTGCTTACCATCAAGACATAGGCCATGAAACTGACAAGTGCTACCAGCTAAAACATGCCATAGAGGATGCTCTAAAGTCCGACAAGTTGGGACATTTACTGCAAAATGTCGAACGCAAGTAGAACGCAGGGCCACCTAAGAAGAAAATCAAAAACATCAGCATGATGATTCATAGCGACAGGCGCAGGCACCAAAAGCAAAAAACTGAGCAGATCGCTGAGTGGAGGGAGCAGCAAGTATGTTTCCCAACAGTTAAAGGTGGACCCTCCTCCACCCGCGCACTTGTCATCACAGCTATCTTCAATCACTACAGAACCACACACGCATTAATGGACACCGGAAGCAATTCCAACATCATGTATGAGCAGTGTTTTAACCTACTAGATGATGAAGACAAGCAACGCTTGCGCCCAATCAACTCTCCAATCATGGGAAATGAAATGATAACTACGCTCGGAGAAATTTCTTTTCCTCTCACTCTGGGAGAAAAGGGCCACTCAAGAACAGAAGAAGTCACCTTCCTCGTGATTCCAGCAAAGTCAAAATACGATATCATCTTGGGGCGCGACTCTATGGCAGCATATAACATGGTCACTTCGACAGTCCACGACGCCATTTGTTTCCCCACCCCAACCGGTGTGGCAATCGTATGGGCCAATACAGAATGCGCCATGACAGCAGAGCCCTACTCAACAAAGATGTTGAAAGCATGCCTGCGCACAGAACCAGAGAAATGGATTCTCAACCCAAAGTTCCCAGAGCAAACAATCACGCTGGGACGAGCCATCTCTGAGAACATTCAGGACCACCTCAAGCAACTGCTTTGAAGGAATATGGATGTCTTCGCGTGGAAACCATCAGACATGGTGGGAGTCCCGCGTGAACTAGCCCAGCACAAGCTCAACACCTACCGCTCAGTCGAGCCCATTGCACAAAAGCGCAGAAGCATGGGCGCAGAGAAAACACAAGCAATGAATGAGCAAGTAAGTGAGCTACTGAAAGCAGGGATCTTAAGAGAAACAAGATACCAAACCTGGGTTGCCAACCAAGTCATTGTCAAGAAAAGCAATAGTTGTTGGAGATTGTGTGTGGACTACACGGATCTCAACAAAGCATGTCCGAAAGACTGTTACCCCCTCCCGGAGATCGATCTCAAAATCGACTCCCTAGTGCCCTTCCGATTTAAATGTTTCTTGGACGCCTATAAAGGCTACCATCAAATCCAAATGGCGCTGGAGGACAAGGACAAAACAGCCTTTAGGATTGATAAAGGAGCTTTCTGTTGTACCAAGATGCCCTTCGGCCTAAAGAATGCAGGCGCCACATACCAACGATTAATGTATCGAGCTTTTGCGCGACAAATCGGAAAAAACCTAGAGGTGTATGTGGATGAGCTAGTCATCAAAAGCAGAGAAGAAGACCAAATGCTGAATGAACTCGAGGAAACTTTCAAGCACCTGAGAGAGATTCACATGAAGCTCAACCCAAGTAAGTGTGCGTTCGGTATGGAAGAGGGAAAGTTTTTAGGAGTGGTTGTCACCAGGGATGGGTTTCGCCCAAAACCTGAAAAAATCCAAGCTATTGCGCAGATGCCTTCTCCCTCAACATTGAAAGAAGTGCAGATGTTAAATGGGCGCTTGGTGGCAATCAACCGTTTCCTGTCACACCATGCAAGCAAATCCATCCTATTCATTGAAACCCTGAAGAGCTGTTTGAAGAAGAACCAATTCAAGTAGACCGCTGAAGCAGAAAAAACATTCCAAGACATGAAAGCATGTCTGATGGATTTACCAACACTTACTGCCCCACTCCCCAAAGAGCCGTTGACAATGTATCTATGCGCAACGGAGAAGGCAGTAAGCGCGGTACTGATGGTGGATCGAAAATTGGTACAAACACTAATCTATTACATCAGCAGGGTTCTAACAGATGCAGAGACACGGTACTCGACTATGGAAAAACTGGTCTTGGCACTGGTTCACGCCTCGCGCAGGCTGCGCAGGTACTTCCAAGGCCACCTGATCAATGTGCTAAGTGACTACAAACTAAACAATGTGCTATCAAAGCCAGAGTTGTCAGGCAGGTTGGTGAAGTGGGCCATCGAGTTGGGTGAACACACCATTTTTTATAAAACCCGCCCAGCTATCAAAGGCCAAGTCCTAGCAGATTTCATAGCCGAGGTACCACAAGAAAGGGTCGAAGAATGCAAAGTAGAAAAGAGGCACAGCCGATATGTGATGACAAAGCCATTTGGGATGTTTACACCGACGGAGCATCGAACGAAGATGGCGCAGGTGCAAGAGCTAGCATCAGAATCATAAGTCCAGAAGGTGCAGAATTCACATACGCAATCCGGCTAGAATTCAAGATGAGAAACAAATAAGCCGCGTATGAAGCCCTTCTCGCAGGACTGCGTTTAGCACAAAAGCTAGGCGCCAAACACGTCTTTGCACACGTCGATTCCATGTTGGTCGTCGGCCAAATCACAGGAAAATATGAGGCAAAAGACCCGTCAATGATCCTGTATCTCCAGCGAGCCAAAGAATTCATGACCAACTTCGCAAGCTGCACAATCAACCACATCAGTCACAGTCAAAACAAGCCGGTGGATACTCTAAGCAAAATGGCATCAACCAGTTTTGGCCATTTAGCAAAAGAGGTCCGGGTAGAAGTCATGAATGAGCCGTCTGTTCCACCCAGGGAAGTCCACGTTATTCAAACAGGTGTTGACAGTTGGATGACCCCGATAGTATCTTATCTCACCACCGGCGCACTCCCAGATAAGTGCGCAGAAGCAAAGAAAATACAACACAAAGCCCGACAGTACCAAATGCAAGATGGAGTGTTGTACCGGGAATCTTATCTGGGGCCGATACTAAGGTGTGTGGATGCGGTCGATGCAGATTACTTGGTTCAGGAAATACATGAAGGAATTTGTGGGATCCACGCAGGGCCACACATGGTCATGGTGAAAATCATGAACGCAGGGTACTACTGGCCAGGCATGCACCTGGACGCGCTGAAAATCATCCGCCGCTGTGATTCATGCCAACGCTATGCGCCTAACACCCTGCGCCCCGAAAATGATCTGATACCAGTAACCTCCGCCTGGCCTTTCCAGAAGTGGGCAATCGATATTGTGGGACCACTTCCAATGACAACCGGAAAAAGAAGGTACCTAATAGTCGCCATCGATTATTTCACAAAGTGGGTGGAAGCCAACCCGCTTGCAGAAATTACAGCAAAGCAAGTAAAAAAGTTTATTTGGAATTTATCATTTGCCGCTTTGGCCTACCTATAACGATTGTCACGGATAATGGAACCCAATTCGCGGATAAAGGGTTACTGAAATGGCTATGATCCCAGCAGAGATCGGTTGCCCCTCCGCCAGAGTCCTCTCAGCAAGTCGCACCAACAAGGAATCTGAACTGCGCCTCAATCTAGACCTGCTGGAAGAGCGCCGAGACTTAGCAGCTGTAACAACCCGACCCGGTGGGGGCCGGTCGAAATGACAGATTTGTAACCGACTTGCACAACGGAAGCAACGATAACTAATATTTAAGTGTAAAATACAAATTCTAATCCAAAATGTAAATACATAACTCAATTTAATAGTCTTCTAGCTATGCAGGGACAAGTCGCGGCGGTCATCGAAGCAGTTGATAAAGTGTGTTCCGCTAGTCGATCCATATCCCAATCCATGCTTAGCTCTAAATGCTCTAAACCGCTATACTTGCAGCTTGAATATATATGTTATTAATCATAGTTATGTCCAAATCATATATCCCATCTATCAAGTTGCACCTTAAATCTTATAGTCTAGATTCTCAACGTTTTATAAGTATTGTCCCAAGTTCCACTTCATTCGACTAGTCCTAATCCTAAGTCTTACTATCCCTTGTATCAAATCTATCATCCTTAATATCCTATGTTTATGTATCAAGTCTCAATCCCAACATCATGATCCGTTTTGGTTATAGTCATGTCCGAGTTTTATGTCATAACACACCCGATCCTCATATCAAGTCCAAGGTATCGAATTAATGTCCATTCTAGTCTTATGTCCGAATCTTGTGTATCAATACCCAAATAATCAAAGGTAATATTATTCTAACATATGAGTTGATCTTGTGACATACGCGCTCGTCAAGTCCCACACGCAAAAGTTTACAATATATAAGGATTTATAACGAAATATCTATATTTGTCAAGTTATCGGTTTCGGGTATACCTCTGTTCAGGTAACTGTTCGTGTTGACCAGGGCTGACCCAGTTGACTATGGTTGACCATTTAGTTGACCGTTGACTTCTGTTGACCAATGCTTGACCCATCTCCTTGACCCAGACCCTAATAATCAACTATAACCCGAATCCCTCACATCATCATACCATCGATAATCACCACTTTCCACCCAATAACATTCCTGTAACCGCTGTAACCCATCAACCATCGAGTAAACACCCTCAGAACCCACCTCTGCCCCTGTTCAGATCCATCAACACCATCTCCTTCATCGGTTATCATCCCTGTTCCTTCTCCTCTATATCTTCAATCGGGCACACTCAGTTACTTTAATAGCAAATCATAACCATCTCAAGTTATTATTAAGGAAGAAATGGGTTATTGAATCACCTTAGTTTTGTGGGAACTCGGTTACAGGGGAGGCGCCGCCGCCGGAACCACCGTGACCCGCCGCCGTCTCCTTCCTCCTTCCCTCTTCTGCTCGACTCCTTCTTTCTCTCTAATCAGCGTCTGTGTGTGTGTGTCGATTAGTGTACATAGGGTTTCATCAGGAATAAAGGAAAGGTGGGTTGTGTGTGTGGTTGAGGGTGGCGCCGCTGGGCATGGTGGCCGGAGCTCCTCCTCCGGTTTCCTTTCTCTCTGTCTTAGACATATGTGTGTGTGTGTTTCTTCGATCAGGAACAAAGATGGCAGGGAGGGGCTGGTTTGGGTTTTTATAAGAGTTTGGATAAGTGGTTTTCATCAAAACCATTTCTAATCACATAGTTTATACTATGTGTTGTACAAGGGAAAAGGGGGACAAGTGTCCCTCTTGGATGACTAATCATCCATGTGTTGGATGGGTTCGGATGGGTTCGTTAACGGGTATCGGTCCGATCTCGTAATGTATTTTCGTACACATCTATAATTATTCTTATCTTTTAACATTAGTTTTTATTATCTCTTCGTCATTCTTATTGTTAGTCGCGAAAAATTTTGGGCCTTAGGTCCGGGTTGTTACAGCAGCTGTAAAGGAAGCAAACTACAAGAAACAGCTGAAAAAATACTACAATTCCAGAGTCAAACTCAATGCCTTCCAAACAGGAGACTTCGTGTTCAGAAATAATGAAGCCAGCGGCGCAATGCCACAAGGAAAACTGACGCCCACTTGGGAAGGACCATACCACATTGCGGAGGTCCTTGGCAAAGGAGCATACAAGCTGGCAACTCTGGAAAGACAAACCTGTGCCGCTTACATGGAACTCGGCGCAGCTCAGAAAGTGTTATATGTAATTCACCCTTATGTTGTAATGAAGGCTGCTTAGCCAGCTAATCGAATGAATGCAATTAACTTTCTGTTTTTAAACATCTATACTACTGTCATTCATTCCCTTCACTTAGATCAAGTCAACAATACCCAGCGTAGCGCAGCTCCTAAACTAAAAGTTGCATAGTTAAAATGCAATACCTAAACTACGCACTGTATGGTTAAGATACAATGTGCAAACCAAACGTTACATGGTTAAAATGCAACACCTAAACTAAGCATTGTATAGTTAAGATACAATGCGCAAACTGAATGTTGCATAATGCAACACCTAAACTACGCATTGTATGGTTAAGATACAATGCGCAAATTAAACGTTGCATGGTTAAAATGCAACACCTAAACTAAGCATTGTATGGTTAAGATACAATGCGCAAACTAAACGTTGCATGGTAAAAATGCAACACCTAAACTAAACATTGTATGTCTAAAGATAGAATGCGCAAACTAAACGTTGCATGGTAAAAATGCAACACCTAAACTAAACATTGTATGGCTAAGATACAATCCGCAAACTAAACATTGCATAGTTAAAATGCAATGCCAAACCTAAATTAAATTGCATAGTTAAAATGCAATCCCTAAACTGCACAGTACATAGTTAAAATGTACCACGCAATACTAACCGTTCCGCAACTAGCACAACACTTAAACTCAACTGCAAAATTAAAAAGCAATTCGTAAACTAGATGTCGCATAGCTAACATGCAACACTTAAAATGCGCGTTGTATGGTTAAGATACACCGCAACTAAAAAACGTGAAACCTGTTCACACAATTTCCACAAATTATTCCCGGAAAACTGCAATGATGGCAGATACGTGGGCGCTTAAGCACACCCATGACAAACACAAACATTGCAAAAAGGAATGCATACAAACAACCAAATTAAACAGTAAAAACATTCAAAATTAACTGTCTTACAAACCGAATACAAGACAAAACATAAGTTTACCGAATCAATATTGTTTTTTTTTGCAAGCATACAGACATAAAAAAACAGAAGGAAGCATTCCTCAATGGAAATGGGAATGTATTTCTATGGACTTTATCGTGAAATTACCCCGGACATCAAGTGGTCATAATGCCATTTGGGTAATTGTTGATCGACTAACGAAGTCTGCACATTTCTTACCAATTAGGGGAAACTATTCTGTTGAGAAGTTAACTCGGATTTACATTAAGGAGGTAGTCTCTAGACATGGTGTTCCAATATCGATCATTTCCGATCGAGATGGTCGATTTGTGTCAAGGGTAGGTTCCGTTGCATATCGACTGAAGCTACCGCAGAAGCTAGCAGGTGTTCATGATGTTTTCCATGTTTGCAATTCGAAGAAATGTTTGGCGGATGAAACATTAGTTATACCCTCAAAAGAAGTGAAGGTTGATAACAGGTTGCGTTTTGTTGAAGAACCTGTTGAAGTCACGGATTGGAAAATCCAAAATTTGAGAAGGAGTAACATTAAGTTGGTCAAAGTGAGATGGAACTCTAAGCGTGGACACGAGTTCACGTGGGAAAGAGAAGAACAAATGAAGCATAAGTACCCTCACTTGTTTCCATCGAAATCGAGATCAGTAGTGACTAAGCGAAAATTTCAAGGACGAAATTTCTGAAACAAGGGGAGACTGTGACAATCGGTAGGAATCCAGGTACTAACCGTACGTATATAATGACTGTGAATATGGTTACTCATGATGTGTTAAATTTACTATGGCAATAATTGAAGGAATGTTATTGGAAATTAATATTGTTTAAAATATTATGGGGATTTTAGTATCATATAGTCATAAATTACCGTATTAAGCCTTGGTGACGACCCGGCATAAGGTAGAAAGTCTAGTTTAATCGTAATACGTGGTCCGACGTGTCAAGATATTCTATGGATGAGTGTGATTATTATTATTGGGTAAAGGGGTGAAAACTTTAGGTAATAAAGGTTTGTAAGTTTTTATACAAGTAAAGTTGTGTATATTATGGTTAAGTTTTTATAAAAAAAAATATAATATACCCACCCCCCCTCTCGGCCGACCCCACCCCATCACCATATAATAATATTAAGTTTATATTTATTATTATTATTATTATTATTATTATTATTAATAATCCTAATCATTGGCTATTTAAGAGATGTGTCATCCCAAGACCTTCTGTTGATGCACTTTCTGTGGACGTCACTGTCGAATAGACTTGGGTTGAGTCTTAGTATTAAGTTACATGAGATTGTGGTGATCCATAAGGGCATTTTATGGATCTGACGCATTTGTAAAATATAGGACAATACACAAAGCTAGGTTCGTCCTCTATATAAGGGGCGAATGTGGAAGTTTTCCACATTCGACCATTACAAAGGGGCGAATGTGGAAATACTCCACATTCGTACCTTCAAAAGGGGCGAATGTGGCTTTTGGGTATTGGACTATAAATAGCAATCTCATGTGTTAGATTTCATTTGGTGATTTGAGTTTGTGTTTAGAATGCTCTCAAGGGGGAGGTCATGCCCGACCTCCCCCGGCCACGAGATAGATGTCTATCCTACTGATGACAGTGTCTATAACCGTTTCTGTAGTAATACGAATCTATGATGACTTTGTTATCGTTAATTTCTGTCTCGTCTCGAATCTCCCGTCTGAAACCGAGTTGTTTATGTGTATTCGATCCACGTATTCGGTTCCAAACCGGATTCACACCTTCCCATTCTTCCACTCCACTCACCCTCACTCTCTCTGATTCTCTTACACTCCACCAGAAACCATCCAAATCCCTTTCCTCTCTCCCTTATGACCGAAAACCCTCCCCCATCCCCATTATTCTTCATATTTTGATCATATCATCATCAAAATGTGCAAGAATACTTGAAGGTTTTAACCTCTTGGGTGATTAGAAGGTTTAAAGGTTCAAGAACTAGAAGTTTAGAAGGAAAAACCCACAAGTTGATACTAAGGTGAGTATAAAACTAAAACTATTTCAATATTTTTAGTATTTACATAAGTATTCACCAAATAAACAAAGGTTTTTCAATCTAAAACTAATGGCTAAATGAAAAGAGTATGTGTATGTATGATATGTATGTATGCGTGAGTTGTATGTGTGTGTGTAGCCGTGTGTGTGTGCGTGGGTGTATAGTGTGTGTGTGTATAGAGTAATTATTTTGATGTTTTGATGGTTATTATGCTAAGATCTTTCATGTTTGGACACATGCAAGAAGGTTTAAGGATGATTAGAAATCTGAATATTTACTTAACATTAAAGGGATTACTAACTTAGATAAATGAGATAATGGATGATTTAGATTAAAGATGACTCTTGAACTCTCATGGACTTGAAATGGACCTTGATAAGACACAAGTTGTGATGATATTAAGTATGAAATCAGATCTGATTGTATTAAAGTTTTAAGGGATTTAATAAACTTAAACTAGTACAAAATAAGCTTTGATAGGATCTACATGATTAAGAAGCCTTGCATGTACGATCGGAACCCATTTTTCGGCTTAAAAAGGGCAAAAACTAAGCTTTAAAGGATGAATCTTTAAACTGATTTAGAACAGATTTTTATAGCTTATTTTAGTGTTAAATAAGGTATTATAAGGTTAACATGAAAGACTTGAGGTTAAAACTCAAGAATAATGACTAAGAACGCGTAAAAACGCTTGATATCGATGAAATTGTGCACTAGGAACGCATGCAAGTAAATCTGATGTAAACTGATTAATTAAGTGAAAATGTAGTATATTAAGCGTGAATCAAGGTATGTTAGGTTTTTACCTTGACAAGGGGCGCTTACAATGCGAAACTATGCCCGGAAAGTGGCCCGAAACATAGATTTAAGGCATAAAATGTTAAGAGTTTGTAGCAAGACTTGAATAGAAATTATAAGGTTGATACATGGATTAGATATTTGTCTTATGACATAACTAGGAGCTAGAAAAGAATCATGAGGAGATATGGAATATGCGTAGACAAGTGATATGAAACTTGTATAAGTAAGCCCTAGTATGTGAATCGGTGCTTAGGATTGAATTGCATGTTGAGGATTAGTTGTTAGTACAATATGTGAAGCTTGGAATGTTAGATAAACTATGCAATGGTTAGACATAGCCGCTCGTCACATGTCACCAATGGGTTTAATAGGGTAAGGGATAACTAAAATCCGGGATTTATTGGTTTACTAAGTCAAATATATTGGTGGATAACTTAATTAGACTTAGAATGGTTATTAAATCGACCTACGATATGTGAGGTGATTTAGGTGAAGGATTGTGATCGGATTGGAAATCTCACAGGATTATTTGCACTAAGGTGAGTTCACGGCCCCATTTCTTTTAAATGTTTTATACGATTTATAAAGCAGGGGGATTAACATGCTTGTATGATACGATAGACTATAAATTTAGAATATTTGATGCCCTTTGGTTTGTGTACCGGCGGTACGTTGCAAAGCGTAACGCCAGTGTCAACCGGCAGGTTGCCACTCACCCTCCCCGCACATCTTAATCATTAGCCTTAAGATAAGGCCGTTGTTTATGTTATAGTACTATTGGGTTGACGCCCCCGTTTTCATGATCCGACGGGCTCGGGATCTAATTGAAAAATGAACGTAATCTTCACAAGTCCCTCTTGGATAAGAAAGGCACCCCGGGAACAAAGTTATGGATTGATTAAGAGCCTTCGGATACATCATACTTGTAGACTTTCGCGACTCTACTTGATTATATTATAGCACTAATCGATCATATGTTTTTACTAAACTTAAATGTTTAGTATTATTCATAAACCAATGAACTCGCCAACATTTTGTTGATGTTTTTAAGCATGTTTTTCAGGTACTGATGCATAGGGTATATGAGAGTGGTTTGGCTAGGACACTACTGTGGACATTATGTTGGGACCTAATAATAATGATAACTTTATCTAAAACTATGTTTTTATTTGTGTATGTAATACAATATTAACCTTTATTTTCGCTTCATCTTGGTAAAACTTGTTTTCTTGTTTTTTTTAACAATGCTCGTTTATTACGAAACTAAAACAATGTTTCACTATAGGGTGTTAGCAAGATGTCCACACGTAACTTTATGTGATCCGCTAAACCTTGTGGTAACAACTTCCGTTACCTCACGACTTGCCTTTCGCTGTGCGCTGTCGGGGTGTGACATACACAACCCGCTTTTCTGATCAATGTTTCTGAGTAACATTACGGGGACACCAACTTTCAAAACCAAATGATGGTTTGGTATTCCAGAAAACTTAAGACCATTCAGCACATCAGGAGAAACTAATCTTTCATTAAACTGTTCATTAACATCTTCGGACTAACAAACACTATCTGAACTTAGATACTCAAATTCGTCACCGGGAAACATTTAAAGTAATCTATCATTAATTTCTTGAACAACTTCATTCTTCGGTGCCAATATAGCTCAATCTTGAAAATAATTCGGAATGTGGATGTTATCCAAAAGTGACGGATACACAAAGGATATCAAATCAGAAACATGATCCGAAGATTGAGAAATAAGTAAGTCATCAAGTATCTCAATAACATCCTAATCATCACTTATTGTATCCACCTTTCCTTCTCCTATATCCAGAAGCCAAGCTGTAAAATTTTTAGTTTCCTCGATATCAGACTTGCAGCTTCCTGAAAGCAACCTCATATTTTTTGTTATTTCTAAAACAATGCATTTTTGCCAAATATATGATGAACTTAAAGAGGCATGATCCGAAGATTGAGAAATAAGTAAGTCATCAAATATCTCAATAACATCCTAATCTTCACTTATTGTATCCACCTTTCCTTCTCCTATATCCAGAAGCCAAGCTACAAACTTTTTAGTTTCCTCGATATCAGACTTGCAGCTTCCTGAAAGCAACCTAATATTTTTTGTTAATTCTAAAACAATGCATTTGTGCCAAATGTATGATGAACTTAAAGAGGCATTAACAATGTCATGCCTAGTTCCATTTGATACAACTGGTAGAATTTTTGTAAAGTCACCCCCAAACACAACAACCTTTCCACCAAATAACAAATCAGACGACTCATCAGCATGAACACCAAATACATCTTTTAAACTTCGATCTAGTGCTTCAAAAGCATTTTTATGAGTCATGGGTGCTTCATCCCAGATGCACACATCTGTTTGTTTATGGCCGCTGGTTATAAGCTTCCAACAGTTGACCATATTGACAAGTTCATTTCAGCTGAGATACCAAATAAAGATGAAGAGCCAGAATTGTATGAACTTGTACGTGAATTTATGATTTACGGTCCTTGTGGACCTTTGAACATGAGTTGTCCGTGTATGGTCAATGACAGGTTGATGAAAGATTAGTTTCTCCTGATGTGCTGAATGGTCTTAAGTTTTCTCGAATACCCAACCATCGTTTGGTTTTGAAAGTTGGTGTCCCCGTAATGTTACTCAGAAACATTGATCAGAAAAGCGGTTTGTGTAATGGGACAAGGTTACAAGTTGTTAAAATGGGAAACGTGTAATTGAAGCGAAAATCATTTCAGGAAGTAACATTGGAATGCGAACGTTTATTCCAAGAATTACTTTATCCCCGTCGGATAAGAAAATTCCTTTTAAATTTAACAGAAGACAATTCCCACTTGCTGTTTCTTCTGCAATGACAATAAACAAAATTCAAGGACAATCCTTATCCAGAGTTGGGTTGTATTTGAAGGATCCAGTTTTTTCACACGGGCAGTTGTATGTTGCGCTATCAGGGTCAGAAGTCGAAAGGGTCAGAAGTCAAGGTAGACTGAAGATAGTTATACTGGATAAAGATGGTGAACTGACGAACAAAACATCAAACGTTGTGTATAAAGAAGTATTTCAAGATTTATGAATAAGGTGAGAAATTTTGATGCATTTTTTTACTTATCTTAATTGACGTTATGTACATACAACTTCAATAATACAAGTATTATTTTACTACTTTTTTATTTTTTCTTTTGTTTGCACTGTGCGTACCCACGGGTCTCTAAAACAAGTTTTTAAAACAAGTTAGCTGCCTCATTACAATTACAATTACATTAAGTGTAATTCCTCCTAACTTTAGTGTTCGATTTTATTTAATACATTTACCTTTATGCATATATTTTTTGTAAATATATTTTTGTTAATGATTACCGAAAATATATATTACTTTTTTATACAAACTTTACAAAAAAACAATTTACCTAACTTCTATATAAAGAATCCCTTTTCACATTCATTATTCCATTAACTCAATAATTTTCATTCGTCAAAACAGGTTTCTACATATGATGTTTGTATGTTTGTTTTTGTAGACTATTATTTACATTATGTTTAATACTTTTGTTTTTATAGGTTGTGATGGCTATTAGACTCTCTCAAATGTTAGCCAATGGCGCAGTTCTTCATGAAGTTACTTACTGTCAAGTATGCGATGTTAAATGTCTTGACAATGCTTAATATGTTGAACATTGCAATGGCAAAAAGCATCGCTCAAAGGTAATAGATGTATATATATAGATATTTATATAAGTTATATACATATATCTACGTAAAATTAACTAACTTTATTTGTTAATATATTTTTTTACAGGTTGCACATGCTCTTGGTCAAGATGTGTTCTACTGTGGTGTTTGCAACGATCAATGCACAAGCTAGGATAACTTGAATGCACATCTTGACCGAAAAAAGCACATGAAGGTTTTGAAGGCGCATGGTTTTCTTAATGTTATGGGATAAGTAATGGTTTTTGTTCGTAATGTCGTCTCTTTGTTATTTCGGATTTCGTTGATTCCTACTATTTGCTACTATCTTTCATCTTTAATATTATCATTTTGTCTACTGTCTTTATTATGTTTAATTTTTAATAAAACTCATTTGGTTGATACCCTCATCTACTTCCATGTTAATCTTTTTTTTTTATTTCCCTAATCTGATCACATAAAAAATGTACAATTTCCATGTAAATGTTTAGCCGTTTTTGCGTTTTTACTAGACACTGTTTATCTATTTTGCAAATTGTCGTTTATTAATTTACGATAATAGTAACATAATCCACCATTCTATGTAAAACATATACATAAGCATGTAATGTGGAGTAATAATTTTAGATTAATACTGGCAACTTTTCAAGGCCCACTAGATGATTTCCATTTGTGTTTCTTATAGTATTCAGGCCCAAGTAAATATATCGGCCCAATGTTAAATACAATATTTTGCCCAATACAAACTTAATAACAATGTTAGCATTAATATTTTGTTACCTTTTGAAACGTATATCGGCCGTTTAATATTTTGTACTGAGATTTCAAACTTTCGGAAAAAAAAATTATTATTACAATGTTTTACAAAATATGATAACCAACCTTTATATAATATTAGGTTTACCCATTCATTGTTTATCCCAAATATTCTCATTATTTTTTATACCAAACTTGCAAAGCAGCTTTCAAGAGTATGTTTTTTTTTTTTTTTTTTGTAATTATTCATCTATTAATTTTACATGGATAATCACATACAGTAGGGTGTTTGTGCTCTCTAATATTATTGGTTTGTGTTTTGTAAGATGCCATGTTTATACTTTGACATTATTACATAAGAAAGACATACTATAGTAATATAAAGAAAGACCATACTATAGTAATATAATGAAAGACAATACATATAAATTGAAGTTTGAACTTACAAAAGCGGATTTATTGTTAAATTTATAAATGTTTATAAAATTAAGATAACACGTCTTTACGACTACACCCCTAAATTAGTGTCATACTCAATAAACATACACAAAATCCAATATAATCGTTAATCCACTAACAAATTTGATAATACGAGTATTTTTCATTATAGAAAAAAAGTCTAAAGAAGCTTTATGTATATAGGAGGATCATAATTAAAAAAACAAATTTTGACCATATTATATAATCACAATTGTATTCCGTCAATACATAAAAAATGTTGATTTTTTGGTCAAAATTGAGAGTTAATTGAATTCTAAAAATAAAAATATAATAAAGGTACTTTACAAAACCAACTGTATCTATACCTTTGCAGGTCTGATGCCCTTATTTTTAGAAGTTATTGTAAGAATCATCTCTCTCAAAATCAAGATTTCAATCCTCCCCCATTTCTTCAAAACCCTAAACCTCAATATGTCTTTAAAATCCACGTTATATCGCATATGTAATTCATCAACCATTTATATTATATTGACTATCAGAATTCAATTTGTTGAAGGTAATGTTGGATCCCTATTGTTATATCATTCTTTAATATTGTTATGTTTGATTTGATTTCGATTGTTAATTATACTTTTTTTGTACAATTCTCGGTTAATTTCCCTATAAATGTTAGGGTAACATCCATTTTTTACAAAGAATTATGTTTTTTGTTTTGAATGTCGTTAATATTTTTGGTTTATTTTTTGGTTTTGAAAGTCCTTTATTATGTTTTTTGTTTAAATTCTGTTTTTTTGTTGATTTCTGGGCTATGTACTTTTGTTGAAATACCATTCAACGTTATAATTTCATTTATTTTTTGGTTTTCAATGTCGTTTTTTTTGTTTTAAATCTGTTTAATTGTTGAATTGTGGGTTGTGAAATTTTGTTGAAATACCATTCAAAGTTTTAATTTTCTGTTGAAATACGATTTTTTCTGACAATTCTCGGTTTATTACTCTATCAGTTTTCTGGGTTTCTGTATTCTTTCCAATACAAATTTCTGGGCTACTAAAATATTTGTATTGTTTTGTTACATGTTATACTTTGAATGAGTACTGATCATAATAGCTATTGGATTCTTGGTTGTTATAGTTATTTATAAGTTGCCTAAATTATCAACTTTGACATGAAACCATAATCATATATTAGTTTTAATATCTAGATCATATCAACGCAACATTGAAACATGAGATTTATATAAGAAAGAAATATTAGGCTAACCATGATTCTGAAGACTTTACATTTTTGCATATAGAATTCAACCAACATGTTGGTCAAAACCAACGTACATATACTAAAATGCTTGACAATTTCAGAACCACAATGATAAATTATTATTCAATATGGTTTATAACATCATAAATGATTTCCTATCTATACAGGTTGTCAGGATGCTTCCATCCTTTTATATAGAACTTGGAATCCCTGACAAACAGTTTATGGTATTACAAATCTATGGTTATTCATTGTTTAAAGTTTATATTCTCCAAAGTATATGTTATTGTTTGATATATTTTACATATATGCAGGTTTTACCGTATTAGTTTATCACTCGGTATCTCCAAACTATTTCAGAAAATTGTCATGTTGATATACAAGTTGATGCTAATCGGTGTTACAAAGTACGCGTAACTCCAATGGATAATGGACTGGTATTCTCCGAAGGTTGGAAGAAGATGATTGAGGATCTACAACTGAAGCAATGAGATTTGTTGGTTTTTAACCCATATGATACGCATACTTATCAGCTTGATGTTTTCCCTCTTGGTACTGAATGGAATAACACTGATGATTTCCGGAAGAACAACATGAATATAACTGCTTCACCTTTAGATAACGATAAACGACATGCTGAGTTATTTGCACATTGCGTTTACCAAGATATACCTTACTTCTTGGTATTGTTTGTTCTAATTACTTAAAGAATATAATTATTTTAGTCATATACAGTTAATTATTCACTATCTTTGCAGATCATTCTTGATTCATTTGAAAAAAACATGAATTACGACAAACTGGAAAACAAATGTATCAGTGTTTCTGAATGATGTGATTGAGAAGAAAGTGATTGTCGAAAAAATTGAAAACCACTTTGTCTTTATTAACGGTTGGTCAGAGTTATTCAAAAGCTTCCATTTGGTTCCATACTTGATTGTATTTCATCAAGTTGATAAACTAAAGATTAAGCTTAACATTTTTGGGTTTGAAGGTTATCAGTGTATAATTTCAAAAGAAGTTCCTCATGTTAAGGACAGTGATATAGGATATGACCGCTTTCAAAAAATGATGGCGAAATTAAATGCTAAACAATATCATGACTTCACTATTATTGCTAGGAATCCCATTGTGAGTATTTTTTTCCTCTTTATATTAACATCCTTACTAATTTATTTAAAAAGTTTATTTACTTATATGTAAGTTTATATTACATTGTAAGTCATTTTATGTTTACTGTTTGATTAGCGTCTGCCAAAGGCATTTGTTAAGATGGCGGAACTTGAACAAGGCAGTCACATGATTGGTGTAAGGAATCTTAACGGTATTCAACTTCTGATGTCGCTTCGTATGGAAAAGTCAAAAGATGAAATTAGGTTTGCTATTGAAAATTGGGGTGAAGGGTTGAAGGCAAATGGAATAGCAAATGGTAATATTGCCACATTTAGGTACATCAAGACTGAAGGTGTGCTTAGTCTAACTTCAGTTTCCAAATTGAAAAAACGCGAAATTAAGAAGCGTAAGGCCAAAAGACAAATTTGATAATGTTTGATTTTTACTTCATATTGTCTTTTTCCATGTTTTTTTAGTAATCTTTCTTTTTAATACTAGCTAATATGTGAACTTACCAATGCAGCTATGACATTTTGATTGGTTTTATTTTTTCATGGTACTTGATTGTTTGTTTTGGTATTGCATGTTAATATTATGTTGGATATATTGATTGGTTTTATGGACACACAACTTGAATAATACAACTCTTATTTTAATATTTTTTTAATTTACTTTGGTATGCACCGTGGGTACCCACGAGTCTCTAACCTAGTAAAAAAATATTTTACAATACAAAAATGTTGGATAAATATTTTATAAAATTACATAAAATTGAATATTATTTTCATCTACATACATAGTTGCATAAAAAGTATTAATGATGCATTATGTATATATATATATATATAACAAAACTATTGTGTTACAACTGTTATACACTTCGAACTTCTTAAAACATATTTAAAATAATAACTTAATTTTATTAAAAATTAACGTTAAAGTGGGGAAGCACCATTAGAGCATAAATTTGAATATTAAATAAATTAATAAAAGGGTAAGACCCCTAAAACCGGGAGTCGAACAGTTGGTATTCAAATACTAAAACCATAATTAGCCCAAAATGTTTAGAACAATAAAAGGGCATCTTGAATTCACCTTAATATACGGGTCGCATCACGTTTAGCTAAGAACTCTAGCTGAGGTGCGTGTAGTCAATAATCTGGAATCGTGAAGATCGTTTATTATTCTCGCCACAAGCCACCAGAAGATCCCGTACCGCAACCCAACGATCAACGTGTTGTACCGGACTGAAACCCTACACAAAATCATAACTCGATCGTTAGGTGGCTTAAGTCCTTATACCACGGAAACTTATTCATCATGCCTACAATTTTTGGCTATTACAAGAAAACCCATTAAAGGTTTAGTAAGGGGTCTCTTTATCATCGCTTGTATCCGTATTAAACCATAACCACAACATTCACACATGACAAACAAATAAACTAAACCATGCACTACGCCACTTCGTTACATTGCACAACAGGGAAATAAATTCAACCATACACAACACCACTTCGAGTCCCATGTCCGAATCATTTATTGTTGGTAATAGAACAACAAGGTTTCATGTCCTGGACTCAGCTAAACGAGATGATCATCAGATTCTAATTTATGAATGATTAATGCTTGTATTTATAATGTTAGGAGAAGAAAATATGAATCAAATTCTATCTAAAATTTAATAGATATGTCTCAATTTAAATTGGAAGATATACTTCTTTTTATCTAATTTGCAGAAGATATAATGTTAGGAAAAGAGCGTGTATTTTTTTTTATTATATAATTTATCTTTTCAATAATTTCTAAAAATTAAAAACGAATTTTAAGGAATATTTAGAAACATAAAACGTATATCTATTATTAAATTTAATAATCTATATTATAAATATATCTTTTAACTATATCGAATCTTAAGGGATAATTACAAACATATAAACGTATATCTATTATTAAATTTAATAATCTATATTTTAAATATATATTTTAAGTATATTGATACAATAATAAAAATAATGAATAATATCAATTTATAAGTTAGAGTCTAACTTACGAATTATATTAAATTGTGTATAAAACTCTATTAAAACATTAAATTAAAGGCAACCATTTGAGAACCAACAATATTCATTCAATGACCTCTAAAAAACTTTGATAGGACTGAATACCTTTCTCATTTACGTAGATATTTTTTACCAAAAATTGTAAATAAGATAACTACACCGTGTGACACTAATGAACCACATCAATTATTAGCTAGTTGGACATCATCATTCATGTTCCTTAACTGGTTGCATCATATTACATGATACAAATACCAAAATATCACTTTTCCTTACCTTATTATTAATCTCAAAACATTCATATGCTTTAATATGAATCTCTAAAAAACTCAGACTACCTCTGAGCCAAAAATTGTCACCCACATTATATTAACATGCAATACCAAAACAAACAATCAAGTACCATGAAAAAATAAAACCAATCAATATATCCAACATAATATTAACATGCAATACCAAAACAAACAATCAAGTACCATGAAAAAATGAAACTGTAAACGAAAGATTTTAGATGAAACAGGATTAATTGATCATACAAGTCACAAAACCAGGTGC
Source organism: Ambrosia artemisiifolia (assembly GCA_032199755.1). Lineage (NCBI taxonomy): Eukaryota > Viridiplantae > Streptophyta > Magnoliopsida > Asterales > Asteraceae > Ambrosia > Ambrosia artemisiifolia. The sequence goes on along the minus strand of CM063526.1, from coordinate 26,416,083 downwards.
GGAAACCCTAGTTCTGAACAAACTGATAAAACTCTAATCAAAACACAATTAACATCATTTTCAAAGCTTTTTCATAGATTAACTTTCTCAAATACTCAATTACAATCACACACACGTTAATCTAGAACACTTAAACACTTTCTCAATTACACCTGGAACCTGACACAAACACACACTCCAACTAAAACTCTCTATAACTCAAAAACACACAAACTCTATTTATACAGTCTGCACATTCGCCCACTAGGAATGGTCGAATGTGGACTTCTTCCACATTCGCCCACTCTAGGGTACGAATGTGTTCTTCATGTCAGTCCATTCTACCTTCGCCCAGTTGCTCTCTAGATTCGCCCACATTTATCTACATTCGCCCAGATTTCCACCTTCAACCCATCAGCAAAACTTTTAACACATGTTAACTTTGTAGATCCAATCACTAGTCGCTCTTCGTGCATCTACAAACTCCCCCTCGACTATTGATTGGATCGTTTTCTGTCTTCGTCCATTGCCTTGTTCAACAAATAAATTCTGAGCTGTTTCTTTTGCTCTTTAGTCATTTCCGGCTCCAACTTTCTCTTCACTGGTTTCGACACATTAGCCATCTTCACCATTTTGCCAAGCTTAGCATCCAAGTTACTCCCTGAGTTTATATCATACGCAAAACAAACTCCCACAACTTGAGTATACTTCTTTGCTTGTTCAGCATCGTTAGCCTCATGATGAATCGGATTGTAGAAAAGCATGATGATGTCTTCGAAGGTACAGTTTATCAACCACATAGGATCAAATACATGAACATGCTTGTATTTGTCCTTCCCATCTCTCAAAACAATCACAGCTTCAGCCTTTCTCCAATCGTAGTACCAAAATATAAAGTCAGCACTGAAATGTTGCGGCATAGGCATCAAAGGTATCTTTCTCATCACTTCAGGTGCTTTGTAGATCAAAGTTACCCTCTTCAACTTGGTTTTAGGATCAATATCCCTGTGAACTTTTCTTCTGGGATATTGAGGCTTGAACCTATTCCACTTGGTTCTACTTTCCCACACTAACTTTTCTGCACACCAACCTACATGTGTATTATTTACTGAAGCACCAGACATTGGAAATCTGCAAAGATCTCTGACCGCCCAATACGGTAGAGTTAGCAAATCAATGAATCTGTAGAAATACAGAATTCCTGATTCCCATTTGGCAGCTAAACACTTCAGTCTACTCAAGTAAGTCCACCCGAGAGCTCTGCCTTTGAACTTAGCATTATGGAATCTATAGAAACTTCCTTGAGCTTTAGGCTTCGGTCGGTTTTCATCCATTTCCCTCAACTTCTTCAAGTAAGTCTTCAATTCATCAGATTGACTTGAAGATTGTTGCTTATCAGCTCCAAACACCTTCTCAACAAACTCTTCACTTCTTTTCTTTGCTTTCTTCTTCGCTGAAGTGTTTGGAATCTCAGTGAAGTCAGGAAATATCACATTTTCATCATTTTGTCTGAAGTATTGTGGATATTCCTCATGTGTAATATCTTCAATCTCCACTTCATCCATTTCTGGAGTATTGTTAGTGCATTATTCATGTATGTCCCTAGCTAGTGATCCGGTATAGAATGTCGAAGGTTCAGATAATCAGAGAACGACAAAGTCTTAAACCCAAAGACAATCCAATCAATAGTCGAGGGGGAGTTTGTAGATGCACGAAGTGCGACTAGTGATTGGATCTACAATGTTAACATGTGTTAAAAAATGCTGATGGGTTGAAGGTAGAAAAAGTGGGCGAACGTGGAAATTACACAGAAAAAGTGGGCGAACGTGGAACATACTGGGCGAATGTAGAATCAGTTTGGGCGAATGTGGAAAGATTCCACATTCGACCACTGTAAAGGGGCGAATGTGGAAAGTGTTCCACATTCGACCATATCAACTGGGCGAACGTGCAGAGCCTATAAATAGATTTTGTGAGTTTTTGAGAGTAAAAGAGCCCAAAGCGAGTCATTTAGAGTGTGTGTTTTAGAGGTGTGTTCCAGAGAGTGTTGAGAGTGTTATTTTGTGTTCTAGATTAACTGTAATCAAGTTGTAAGCAATTATTTGAAAGAGTTAATCTATGAAAAGCTTTTAAAATGACTTTGATTGTGTTTTGATTGAGTTTATATCAGTTTGTTCTAAGCTAGGGTTTCCGCACCTGGTTTAGTAACTTGTATGATCATATAATCCTGTTTTCGTGTCAAATCACATCCTCTACAAAGTGGTATCAGAGCGTAGAGGATCATACAACAACAAATTGATAAACTCAGAGCTGATTTGGACATTATTTTCATCAATTCACATCTGTTTTCATATAAAAATGGTTTTTGAGTGTTTTTGAAAGAATTAGAGTTGATTTTGTGGATAAAATTCAAAATTCCAAGTATTAAAGTTGTTCCAAATCATCTCCGAAGCAAAACCTAATCAAGATCATTCAAATCCACAAACTTTTGAAAATCAGAGATCAAAATAACCGTTTTTCAAAGTGTAACCGTTTTTCAAAAGTTAAAATGGGCGAACCTGGAGTGTGTTGGACGAATGTGAGAGTTTTTGGTCGAAGGTGGGTGAATTTTGGGCGAACCTAGGAGTTTTCTGGGCGAACCTGGATTTTAGTGTTTAATTTTTCCACATTCGGGTAAGAATTTTCACATTCGATTCGTCGGGCGGGCGAACGTGGAAGAAGAGTGGTCGAACCTAGGCTACTTTGGACGAACGTGGAATCTGATTTTGGATATTCTACATTCTGGTTATTGTTCTACCTTCGGGTCATCCAAAGTGGGCGAAAGTGGACATCTTTGGGCGAACGTAGAATTACCAGGGGCGAACGTAGAATTTAGGGCCTGATTTTAGAAAATTTTTGAAATATTTTTGATTGGATAAATGATGGATTACTTATATAGAACGGAAGCGGATATCAGAGCTCTAGTAGAAGCTGATAGAAAGCGACAACAATTACTGAGACAAAATTCTCAAGCTGACTATACTTGGAGATTTCCAATGACACCGAAACCAACTGATGAAATGATACATGTTAACAAGAGTGTTAACAGAGAAGGTGTTCATAGGAATGTTGTATGTTTAGCCAAACAAATGAGACATGATGATTCCAGTGAATTGTCAAAGAGTGATTTGAGTTCTGATACGAGTTCAGAACAGAGTAAATCAGAACAGAGTGATAGTTCAAATGGTGATGCAAAATCTGATAATGGTAATAAATCAGATGATGAGGTAAGTGCTAGTTGTTCTAAATGTGTCAAGTTGAATCGTGAATTGATGACACTTATCGAGGACAAACAAAAACTAGCAAATGAACTAGAAAATTGTAAAAACCAAATTAAAGTTTTTGAAAACAATGAAAAAGATTTGTTAAATAAAATTGAGTCTTTAAAGAAGGAAATGTTAGAAATGAATAAAAGTGTTTCTAAGAATACTTCCACATCAGAATTGGAAATTACAACACCTTGCGTTGTTAATTCTGATTCTGAAGTGAAACAAATGTTTGAAAAGAAAACTGAAAATGTGGTAACAACTTCAGAATCTGAATCTGAAGAAAAACCCATATTCAGTTTTCCTGAAGGAGTTGAAGGATCCTACATGTTGGAAGGACGTGACAAATTGATTTTCAACAAAGATTTTCTAATTGAGAATATCGAACAATCTCTACTTAAATGTATTTTTGTTGATAATATCGATTTGTTAAATCAGTTTAGAAATCAATTTGATCATCTTCATTTTGAACTCAGTCCTAACCAACATGAGAATAAAGAGGATCAAAAGAAAAATGTTGAAAATAAAAAGGGTTCTAAAGTAAAAGAACCAAAACCAAACAAATCGAAAGGAAATGATCAGATGAAAAATTCTTATCAAAAGAATTCAAGAAATTTTTCATCTAGATCATATGACTATTATGATTATTCATATAACTCTCGATTTGATGGTTATTGGGGAAACAACTCACCACAGTATTCTCATGGTTATGTTGAATGGAGAAACTGTTTTGAATGTGGTGAAGTTGGTCATATTGCTGCTCATTGTCCTTATTGGTATTGGGATGACGGGTATGCATATGATTTTGTTGAATATAGGTCTTGTTATAACTGCGGAGAGTGTGGGCATTTAATTGCTTACTGTCCGTATGTTAAACAGAAAAAGACCGAAGTGAGATTTGCTAGAAATTCAGGCAATGTCAGAAAGCCTGTATCCCCAAAACCAATCAAGAAGCAAAAGGGGAAACAGGTTGTGTATGACAATCGTAACAAAATTGCCTTGAATAAAAATGGAGATTGTGGACGGGTTGCTGAGGTAAGGGGGAGTTCGAAGGCTAAGCCTAAGAATAACTCTAAACCTGGGTCTTCATCAGTTAAGTCTGAGAAGATTCCAAACAACGTTCAGAAGCAGGTTTCAAATAAGAAATCTGAAAAGTCAAAAAGTAAAACAATTTCAACAAAATCCAAAATAAACTCTGAACGTGTTTGGAAACCCAAAGCACTTTCTAAATCAATAGCAATTTCTACTTCAAATCAATCCATTGAAAAACCAATTGATTTTTCAAAAGGAGAATGGATTGATGTTCCAAGAATTGATGACCTTGGACGACCCATCATTGTGAAGGGATGGGTACCTCTCTCATGCTAATTGTTTAATAAGTGTGCAGATTGTTCCAGACAGACCTATTAGCTATTCTTTGATAAGTTGATAGTGGAGCATCTGTATACAAGCTATTTATTGGAGAGGTGAAGGTCAAGGAAGGGTTATTGGAGAAGGAAAACATGATTTCAACAGAAAGAAGAGTGTTTGTAGTCTGTTTCCAACCTGTGAAGCCGGAAAAAGTTGCAATCTCATGCAATTGCTCTCAGGTGTTGGATTTCAATAACAGATACGACAAAATGGTTTGCTAATTGAAAAATCTTAATGAGTCTAGTAATCTGAGAGGAAAATGGTTTTTGAAACTCAAAGAGTAAACCGCATCGGATATCATTTTATTTTGTTTTTCTTCAAAAAGTTTAAAAATCCAAAAATATGCTTATTTTGAGATTTTTAGGGGGAGAAAATTTCAGAAAAATTCAAAATAAAAAATAGAAAATCAAAAATGAGTTTTCCTGGAGAAAAAGAGGAGATGATAGTACATCAGTGGACTGTCAGACTACTCTAAAAACAAAAATAATTTGATAAACATTGAGTAGCCACTACAATTATATATTGGTAGGCTTGAAATCAAAGTTTAAAGTTCAGCATGGTGATATAAACTTAAAATCAATAACTGATAATCATGTGGTTCAACGTATCGTTGGCATATGGTCTTAGTACCGAAATTTCGTTTGATAGATTGCCAAAATCAGAGGTTTCGGGTCGTTATATTGAAAGTTATCTGGGGATGGCCTAACTGATCTTTTGCTGTATTGATTTACAGACCTAGATTCAGTCAGGGTATCTTATTAAAAGATCTTTAATGACAAAACCATAAGTTACCGAATGAGGAACTTAACATGTGTGATGATAATCAAAGGTTATCTAATGCATCGTATCAATACAATGATGAAAGTCATGTATGATATTAGTCCTCACCCTGGTAGAGTGCACAAGTCACTTTGAAGCATTAATTTGCTAACCTGTCACCACTGTGCCTCATACCTTGTAACTAACGGATAACTTCAATATAATCACGCGTTACGATGAAGCTTTGTGCAATTCTTGATACGGGAATGTGTCGCGAATGCGGGGACCATAGATTACTCAGTATCTAATATTACCATAACGTATCTAAAGTGCTGAGCAATGAATGATGATTTTGAGTTTAAGTGGACAAACATACTGGTAATGGTTGTAGGATGCTCAATGATACAAAAACAGAAAATTAATCAAAAAGAGTTATGACTGACTGTTTCAATACTGATATGATCCTCTTAACCGGAAAATTCACAAAAATATGTTTGAATTTACTTTTATGCAATTACATTTGAAAATTCAAAAAGATTTTTGGTGTGTTTTAGCATAAACTTTGAAAAATCAAAAAGTTTTGTTTCAATTTTATTTTCGATAACCGATGTTGGGATACTGGATGTGAAGGCTCAGATGCTTAAAAGTTGAAAAAGACTGCAAATTTTCAAGTTTCTGGTATATATTGAAAATGTTTAATAGTTCAGGGGGAGCTAGTAAGGGTCAAAAGGAATGTGAAGAGTAATTTCGAGATATTTGTCGTGTCTAACGCCGGTTGTAGTTTGTGCAGTTTTTAGTAAATTTTTCTGCAGAATCAAATACAACAGGTGCACTTCTCATGACTCATCGACAAAGAGTGTAATTGAACAAGACCCAACCTGAACATCAAGATCACCAGAACAACAGAAGTTAGCAAAAGGTTAAAGAAATGATGAAGATTGAAGAAATCAAGATTATCGTCCATATTCATCTCTGAATCAGCAAATGACAAAGCCAAGATTTCTTGAGTCTGTCTGAGATTTCAAAGCTTACTGAGAGATAGACAGGAACTTCGACACAAACGTGCATGAAGATGGAAAGTTTTCAATCAAGACTTGAAACATTGATAACTTTCTGATCTGGTAAATCACTAGCTAGGTCCAAGGGGGAGATTGTTAGTGCATTATTCATGTATGTCCCTAGCTAGTGATCCGGTATAGAATGTCGAAGGTTCAGATAATCAGAGAACGACAAAGTCTTAAACCCAAAGACAATCCAATCAATAGTCGAGGGGGAGTTTGTAGATGCACGAAGTGCGACTAGTGATTGGATCTACAATGTTAACATGTGTTAAAAAATGCTGATGGGTTGAAGGTAGAAAAAGTGGGCGAACGTGGAAATTACACAGAAAAAGTGGGCGAACGTGGAACATACTGGGCGAATGTAGAATCAGTTTGGGCGAATGTGGAAAGTGTTCCACATTCGACCATATCAACTGGGCGAACGTGCAGAGCCTATAAATAGATTTTGTGAGTTTTTGAGAGTAAAAGAGCCCAAAGCGAGTCATTTAGAGTGTGTGTTTTAGAGGTGTGTTCCAGAGAGTGTTGAGAGTGTTATTTTGTGTTCTAGATTAACTGTAATCAAGTTGTAAGCAATTATTTGAAAGAGTTAATCTATGAAAAGCTTTTAAAATGACTTTGATTGTGTTTTGATTGAGTTTATATCAGTTTGTTCTAAGCTAGGGTTTCCGCACCTGGTTTAGTAACTTGTATGATCATATAATCCTGTTTTCGTGTCAAATCACATCCTCTACAAAGTGGTATCAGAGCGTAGAGGATCATACAACAACAAATTGATAAACTCAGAGCTGATTTGGACATTATTTTCATCAATTCACATCTGTTTTTACATAAAAATGGTTTTTGAGTGTTTTTGAAAGAATTAGAGGTGATTTTGTGGTTAACTTGTATGATCATAAAAATGGTTTTTGAGTGTTAGTGTATTTTTACTTTCTGGTGAGATTTTACCTTCGGGAGAGAACTTTTGGGCGAACCTGAAACCAAAAGGGACGAATCTGAGTCACATTTGGGCGAACCTAGGATAGTTTTTGGAAAATTTTTCTAAGTGTTGAATTTCTCGAAGTTCGTGATCATGTGGCGTTATCAGACTACTCCTACACCAGCAACTACACAACCACAACAGCAGGTGATGGATCCATGGACAGTGGCAGCACAGAAGACGAGCACACAGTCTTCGCAGCCGGTTAACTACATGACTCAAAGTGCACCTCCAGCACCACAGTCTGACTACTGGGGAGTAGCAGCAGCGGTGGTAAACACTCAAACTACAAATGCTATTTCCACACTGATTAATGATTTGTCTTCAGGTAGCGGGACTCGGCCACCGAAGCTTATGGAGATTCAAGAATACAATCAGTGGCAGAAAAAGTTCAAAATACATTTGGAAGGCATGGGAGTGGAAGGTGCTGAAGCATGGAACATGATTGCTAAAGGTTACACACCACCAGTTCTGGAGAACACAGGTGAACCAGTGCCATTGGAGAGCATGGCGGAGGATGAGAAAAAGAAGTTTGCTGTGGAAAAGAAGGCGTTTTCCCAATTGACACAGGCAATCACAAATGATCTTTTGCATCAATTCGGGAATTGCACAACTTCTAAGGCACTGTGGGATATGCTTAAAAGGAAGCATGATGGAAATGAGAAGACTAGAAGTTTGAGGAAGGAAGAGCTTATTAAGGAGTTTGAGAACTTTTCTTATGTTGGAAATGAAACTTTGAAAGAACTAACTCCTAGATATAATCATTTGATATCTGAATTGTCTAGTTATGATATACAGATTCCTATGGCAAAACAGGTGGAAAAGTTTGCAGATGCATTACCACCAAACTGGGATCAGCATGTGGATGTTCTGAAGGAAAAGGATGCTTATCAATACTGGTCTCTTCAGGAGTTTATTGAGAAGCTGGAAAACAAAGAATTGGAAGAGAAGAGGAAGGCTAGGAGATCACAGATTCCTCAAAATCCAAACTTATATTTTGGAGGATCTTCAGTTCCAGCAAGTACAAGCTCAGGAGGGCTAGTTACACCACATGTTGCATGTGTATCCAATGTTGTGGAATCACCTATCATTAACTACCATCAACAAACTTCATCTTTACCACAACCACAACCACAAGTTCCATACCAATATTCATACATTCCACCATTCTCCCCAAAGCAACAAGCAGCTTTCTACACTGCTGGTCAATCTCAACAACAACCACTGAACCAACCTAATCAACAAACGGTGGTTTTGGAGACTTCTAATCTTGGAAATGTGACAGTTGAAGTTGCTCAACAACACATTGCATTAGTCTCTGCAATGGTTTCTTCCTACAATGGGTTAGTTGCTAGTCAAATTGGTAATAACAACTTGACCAATGAAGACTATGCACAGATTGACAAGGAGGAGATGGAACTCATTGATATTCAATGGGCATTTGCGAGCATAATGCGAAGAGCAACGGAGTTTATCGAGAAGACAGGTAGAACAGATTTGGGAACTTCTCCTAACACAACCTACGGGTTCAATAAGGAGAAAGTGACTTGTTTTAACTGTGGAGGAAAAGGTCACTTTAAACGTGAATGCACCCAGCCACCAAAACAAGGCAACAGAAATCCATTCAATGCTACCTATCAGAACCGTCAACAACAAAACCAAAACCAAGTTTCTTCCCAAAACAACAACAACAACTACCAAAATCGTCAAAACAACTTTAATAACAACCAAAATAGACAACCAAACACACCAAACCAGACACAAACCCAAACACCAAACAATACTAACCGAACAGTCATACCAATCACTACACCAAATGAACAACAGAATACCAATCAAGCATTGGTTACTCAACAAGATGAGAGGTTTGACTGGTCGAGTATTCAGATAGGTGTTGAGGAAATCACTACTGGGGGAAATGTGGCTTGTGTTGCATATCAGGTTGATATTGAAGATTCTGCGACGATGGAGGAGAAGGTTGAAACTGAGGTTGATAGTGATGAATCTGAGGCTGAGATGGATGGGGATTTTGAACCTGTTAAGGTTAATTCTGAGGTTAATGTTGAGGTTGAGACTGAAGAAACAAATTCTGGAGTTGTGATTGATACTGTTTCTGACATTCCCGAGGAGTGTGAATCGGTTTACTCTGATTCAGACAGTGAATCGGATACAGAAGCAAGTATTAATTCTCTTGATGAAGATATCGATCAGTTGCTTGCAGAAGCGGATTTTCTAATGACAAGAAAGTCGTGCATTGCAGATGATGCTTTCACAAAGATTGATTATTCCAGATTCTTTGCAGGAAAGGAAGCTCATTTCGCATTGATGGCCATGACTGACCCGCCAAAACCTGTAAGTTCTGCATGTAGTACTGATAATACAAGTGAAAAATATTGTGGTACATGTGATAGATTGACTGAGGAGGTTAAACAACTCCGTGTTCAACGTGATAGTGCTATCATGAACAGTCAATCTACTCGCAAAGAGTTGAATGCTTTTAACAAAGTATTAGATGGCTATAAAAAGGACATTTCCGACTTGAAAAATACTTTGTCTTTAAAACAATTGGCAATTAACAACTATATCAATGAAATTGAAAACACCAAGTTGGAAATGGCAGCCATCAAATGCTTCGCTGAAAAAGTAAACAAAAAGTTGGAAAGTTATAAGCATATTGCTTATGTAGTAGACCATATCATTGATGATAAAACAACCAATTATCGGTCTGTACCATCTCCGGTTCTTTTTGAAAACCATAATTGTCACCAAGTGACACCGGAGAGTTCGGTAAAATCTGATTCAGCATCGGAAAATGAATCTAATACTTCAAGTATTGGTGATCCAAATTCCGATGTTAGACCGATTTTGGGAATCAATGATGAGGGTGTTACTGCTGAAAGTGTTGATTCAGACTCAGAGAGTGATGATACTGGTTGTAACCAAACTGTTAATGCATGTGAAATTCCAAAAGAAAATCACATCATTACTAATGAACCAGTTTCATCATCTCAAATTGTTCCGATGAGAAGTGTTCATCATGTGAATAAGTCTGAGAAGAATGTTGTGAAGAAAGATCTTAATGTGGTTAAGAAAGATCTTGTAAAGAATGATAAAAACGAACAATGTGACAAACCTGTCAAGGTGTTTTATCGGATGGAAGGATCCGATAAGATCATCTCTGACGAGGACTTTCCAATAAAAAATGCCAATTATGCTAAAATAGAAAAGATTTGGCAAGAAAGTACTATTTGGTTTCCAAAACATGAGAGAACAAATGAAATTCCACCAGCTTTGTTAAAGAAGTTGTATTTGGATGTTCCTCAAGAACCAAAGGTCCATGTCACAGAGTTTGTTAAACCCAAAAACAGAGCTAATGGTTTTAATGAGCCTACTTACTCAAAAGGGCCACTCCCTGAGAGTTTAAGGAAGCAACAGTACAATGATCAATATCCTGTGAGATCATTTGCTCAACCAAATGCTCTGAATGTTTTTGAAGAGTACCGTGCATGCTTTAAATGTGGGGAACGAGGGCATTTACTTGCTCAGTGCCCATATGTAAGGCATAAGAGGCACGAGGTTGAAGTGAGGAATTCTATGCGAAAACCGATTGATCATTATGTGCCACCACATAGGAGAGTTGTTCCTCAACAACCACAACCGTTTTATAATCATAACAATTTTCAAATGAGGAACACTCGTCCAATGCACTATGATAGAAGGAATCGGATTGCTATGGAACACTCATGGAGAAAGCCTGTGGTGAACGCAACAGTTGAGAGGCAAAAGGTTTCACCAAAACCGATTGTCAAATCAAATGTTGGACCTAAGTCTGTTAAATCAGATAAGGTTACCAAGAAAGTTACATTTATTAACAATGTTCAGAAACCGACTGAGAACCCAAAGTCTCAGATTCGTATCCTGAAAAGGACTGAACAATCTTGGACATCCAATGGTACTCCAGGAGCTTCAACTTCGAAGGTTAATGAGAAAAAGGAAACTGTTTTGAACAATCAGAAAAAGATTGATCAAAAAGTTGTTGAAAATATTTGTGATAATGTTACTTTGAAACCTGATGATCAAAGGCCCAAGACTCAGGCTTGGGTCCCCCGAAAGAACTAACTGATTTACTTTTTGTGTGCAGGGAGCTTCAGCTGGCCCTATTAGCAGTCTTTGGATTGTTGATAGTGGAGCTTCAGGCCACATGACAGGAGATCTTGCGTTGCTGTTCGACGTGAAGAACATCAATGGAGGGTATGTAGCGTTTGCAGGAAACAAAGGTGGATATATCACAATGGAAGGTAGTGTGAGCAATGGGATAGTGAGTTTCGAGCGGATTTCGTATGTGAAGCAGATAGACTATAATCTGTTGAGTGTCAGTCAAATATGTGACAAGAAATTTACTGTGCATTTTGATGACAAATCCTGCTATATTCTGAAACCGGGCTTTACAATTCCTAAAGAGTGGATAATGTTGAAGGCACCTCGCGTCAACAATCTATACATTCTTGATATGTCCAAGGCGATGACATCACAGGGGCAGATAACATGCTTTTTGTCCAAGGCAACAGAGAAAGAATCGATAATGTGGCACCGAAGAATGGGGCACATTCATCTGAAGAAAATGAATCAACTTGTGAGAAATGGACTTGTCGAGGGAGTAAATGTGAAACATTTCCATTTGAATGACAAGTGTGTGAGTTGTAAAAAGGGGAAGCAACACAAACAGTCCCACAAAGTGAAAAAGGTTAACTCTGTTGATATGCCACTAGAGCGACTGCACATGGATCTTTTCGGACCGGTCAAGCGCAAAAGTCATCTTGGAGAGCTTTATTGTTTAGTCGTCACTGACGATTACTCAAGATTTTCATGGGTGATGTGTTTGCAGAATAAAAGCGACACTTTTATCAATCTGAAAGTTCTGTTCACTCGATTGGAGAATCTCTACAATGTGAAGATAAAGAGAATTCGGAGTGACAATGGGACGGAGTTCAAAAATGCCAAGATGGATGAACTTTGTGAAAACAAAGGGATACATCATCAATATTCGGCTCCGTACACCCCTCAACAGAACGGTGTTGCTGAACGAAAGAATAGGACTCTAATTGAAGCGGCTAGAACAATGCTTGCTGATTCAAATCTTCCAGTAATGTTCTGGAATGAGGCGATATATGCAGCAAATTACACATTAAATCGGGTTTTAACAGTGAAGAAGTTTGGTAAAACATCTTATGAGCTGTTACACCGAAGGAAGCCGAACTTAGAGTATCTAGAACCTTTTGGGGCGCCATGCACTATGTTGAATCCAAGCGAAAAGTTTAGTCCTAAAGCCGAAGAGGGTTACTTTGTTGGATATGCAACCCCGCTCAAACGGGTATACAACAAGCGAACTCGTCGTGTGGAAGACTGGGCTAACGTGGACGTTCAACGATATACTCAAAATATTCAAGGCACGGGTCCTGATTGGATGTTTGATTACAAAGATTTCTTTGAATCATTCAATCTAGATAGCTTGGTTGAGGAAGCTGTTATTCGATTACTTTACGAGTGTGAAAATGCAACAACTTCACCGTTGGTGCGTCCGATCACCGTGAACCCCCTACCAGCTTCTAATGATACCAATGCTCCTATACAAGAAGAAGAAATATTTCAAGAGGCTTCAACTTCATTAGACACTTCAGAATCTGAAGATGAACAATTTGAAGAAGCTATTCTTGATCAAGCTGAAGAACCAGAGGCACCGCCAGTGAACCCAACTCCAAATTATGATGTAGCTTCATCATCAAATACGGGTCATGATCTGGATGCTGTAGAGAACTTGACTGTTCAGACGGGAGTACAAGTACCTGATTATCCGGAATCTCGGATTCATCGTATTCACCCGCTGGAGCAAGTTATCGGTGATCCTGGAAGTAGTGTGATGACCAGAGGGCAGCTTAAAAGCGTTAATACGCCAGAGAGTTTTGGTGCTTTAGCTTTATATGCCAAAATTCAACAATCTGGTAGTCAAAATGATTGGTCGTTTGCGTGTTATGTGTCGCAGGTAGAGCCAAGGACATACAAGGACGCTTTGAAGGATGATGCCTGGGTGGAAGCTATGCAGGAGGAGTTATTACAATTCCAGAAATTGGGAGTTTGGACGCTCACGGATTTGCCGCCGGAGAGGAAGAAGATCGGCACCAAATGGGTGTTTAAGTGTAAGAAGGATGATCGTGGGGTAATTGTTCGTAACAAAGCCAGATTGGTCGTGCAGGGTTTCCATCAAATCGAAGGGATTGATTATAACGAAATCTATGCACCGGTAGCACGAATCGAAGCTATTCGGATGTTCCTTGCGTTTGCTTCTTATAAGAAATTCAAAGTTTATCAGATGGACGTGAAAAGCGCATTTCTGTACGGGAAAGTCAAGGAAGAGGTGTATGTCGGGCAGCCACCAGGCTTTGAGGACCCAATCCACCGGGATAAGGTCTACGTGTTGAACAAAGCTCTTTATGGCTTGCACCAGGCTCCGAGGCAGTGGTACGAGGAGCTAAGTACATACCTCATCACCAAAGGATTTAAGCGCGGCCTCGTCGATTGTACCCTCTTTACGAAAAAGACGGGAGATGACTTGCTTCTAGTACAGATATACGTTGATGATATAATATTTGGTTCAACTAACGAGCTTTTATGCAGGGAGTTCGAAACTGTCATGCAGGAAAAGTTCGAAATGAGCGCAATGGGGGAGATGCAGTTTTTCCTAGGCTTGCAGGTGGACCAAAGACCCGACGGGATCTTCATTCACCAGACGAAATATGTCTCCGACATCTTGAGCCGGTTCCAGATGGAGGACTCAAAGCCGATGGATACCCCGATTCAACCCAGTCACGGGATTGGAGTGGACGCTAAGGGGGAGCTGACGGATCCTTTTACATACAGAGCAATCATCGGATCTCTGATGTATTTGACGGCGTCTCGACCAGATATTATGTACGCAACGTGTCTCTGTGCCCGTTATCAATCGAAGCCGAAACAAAGTCATCTGACGGCGGTCAAGCGTATCCTTCGATATCTGAAGGGTTGTCCTTCAAAAGGACTTTGGTACCCTAATGATGATAATTTTGATTTCATATCTTTTAGTGATGCAGATTGGGGCGGCTGTGACAAAGATAGCAAATCTACTACAGCTGGTTGCCAGTTTTTCGGGAGCAGGTTAATCACCTGGCAATGCAAGAAACAGACTTCCGTAGCACAATCTACCTGTGAAGCCGAGTACATTGCAGCCTCGAGTTGCTGTTCACAAGTACTCTGGATTCAACAACAAATGGTGGATTACGGTTTGCAGTTTCTAAAAACTCCTATTTACTGTGACAACGAAGCCGCAATTGCATTAACTAAAAATTCGGAAAATCATTCTAAAGCGAAACACATCCGGATCAAATATCATTTTATCCGTGATTGTTACGCTAAGGAATTGATCGATATGATCAAAATACACACTGACTACCAACGTGCAGATCTGTTTACTAAAGCTTTTGATCGTTCACGCTTTGAATATCTTTTAAAAGTAAACAATATAAAGGAAAAACAGGACTAATCGGCACCTCGGTTTATCGCTTTTTAGTTTTTAGTTTTTATATTCTGCTAATTGGGAATTTCTCTTTGCTAATTGGGAATTTCTCTTTACTATCATAATCCTCAAAGAAGTTGATGCTTTCGAGGGGATTGTTTAATCCTCAAAGAAGTTGATGCTTTCAAGTGGATTGTTTCTTTCAAATTTTTTTTTGGGGTTTTTAATATTTCTGAAAAACAAACAAAAATATGTTCTTTATTTAAGGGGGAGATTGTTAGTGCATTATTCATGTATGTCCCTAGCTAGTGATCCGGTATAGAATGTCGAAGGTTCAGATAATCAGAGAACGACAAAGTCTTAAACCCAAAGACAATCCAATCAATAGTCGAGGGGGAGTTTGTAGATGCACGAAGTGCGACTAGTGATTGGATCTACAATGTTAACATGTGTTAAAAAATGCTGATGGGTTGAAGGTAGAAAAAGTGGGCGAACGTGGAAATTACACAGAAAAAGTGGGCGAACGTGGAACATACTGGGCGAATGTAGAATCAGTTTGGGCGAATGTGGAAAGATTCCACATTCGACCACTATAAAGGGGCGAATGTGGAAAGTGTTCCACATTCGACCATATCAACTGGGCGAACGTGCAGAGCCTATAAATAGATTTTGTGAGTTTTTGAGAGTAAAAGAGCCCATAGCGAGTCATTTAGAGTGTGTGTTTTAGAGGTGTGTTCCAGAGAGTGTTGAGAGTGTTATTTTGTGTTCTAGATTAACTGTAATCAAGTTGTAAGCAATTATTTGAAAGAGTTAATCTATGAAAAGCTTTTAAAATGACTTTGATTGTGTTTTGATTGAGTTTATATCAGTTTGTTCTAAGCTAGGGTTTCCGCACCTGGTTTAGTAACTTGTATGATCATATAATCCTGTTTTCGTGTCAAATCACATCCTCTACAAGTATTCTTATCATCTGAGTGATTTCCAATATCCTTTTCAGGAATATTTGGAATCGACTCATCCATTACAAACTCCTCAAACGATTTCCCTACTCTCTGTGCAAGGCCATCAAGAATTTCCTTAGCCACAGTAGCAGGTACTTCACCTTCTTCTAGATCAGGATCGTTATACTCCAGTTCATATCTCATGTCATCAGTCTGGAATATCTCAGCAAAACGACCTGTGAACTCTATAGTCCATTCTCTTTTCTCTAACATATCTCTGTAAACTTTCTTTGCATCATCACCAAGAGATCTCACCTTCTCATTCCAAAAGATACTTTCATCTGAATCTACATTCTCACCTTTCTTCTTTTTGGAACTTGATTCTCCAGCATCTTTCTTCTTTGGTGTTCTTTTCTCAAATGTAAACTTAGAAGTGTCATCTCCTCCTTCATCATCACTACTATCACTACTATCATCATCTTTACTCCCAGACCCTTCAGCATCATCATCATCATCTTTATCACTTTTCTTAGAATCCTCATCATCACTTTTCTCAGACTCCTCATCTTCCTCATCATCATCTTTCTCTTTATCAGAATCAGAAGGCTCAAAGTCTACCTGTTCTTCTTCTTTTTCCTTATCTTCTTCACCTTCTTTCAGCTTGGGTGCTTCATTATACAAATTGTCTAACAAATCACTAAGGCGTTTGTTTTCAGCCTTTAGTTCTTTGTTATCCTCTTTGATCACCTTAATCATACTCTTGTTCCTTGAACATTTTCCCTCAAGCTTCTTATTTTTAGCTTCCAGTTTCTTTACTTTCTCCTCAATCTCATCTTGATTAGACTTTGAAGCAACCACTATCTGAAGCATTTCTCCTCATTCTGCTTAAACTTGGCAATCTCAGCTTGTTGAGCTACAATCATTTTCATCATCTCATCCATTTTCTTATTCACTTGCTTCATCTCATCATCAGCAACAGTGACTTTCTTAGACTTGGATGGCTCAACTTCTTTAGCTTTTTCCTTTTGAGGCTTCCTGAACATATCTAACACATTATCCAGTGCAACATTAAACTGATCAACTGGTAATGTTTCAGCCTCTTTTGTCTTTTTCTGCTTCTTTGTTACTTGTGAAGACAACTTTGATGATGTACCAGCATCGGGTATCCTTTTTCCTTTCATCAGCTGGGCAATCTCTTTCTCCCTCAACTGTTTAGTGCTTGACTTCTTTGCCATTGATTTGTGCTTTGGCTTTGGCAAATTCACTACAACAGTCTCTCCAGCATTCAATTCATCCATATCAACACCTAAACCTTCATCTTCAACATCAACAGGCTTCTTACCCTGTTCTGCTTCTTCAATTGTCTTGTTTAGAGATTCAGACTCACCAACCATAGTGGCCTTACGTTTGGTGGTCCTAACATTTTCTTCATCCGAAACCCACTGTTCATCTATCTCAGTTTCTTCCGAATCAACAGATTCTTCATCAACCAAACTTGTTCCCTTTTTAGCAGTAGTTTTCTTCCTCACCGCTTGTTGCTTAGAACTCCCTTGGTCTGTCTTTCCCTTACCCTTCCCTTTGGCTCCGGGATTAACAACCTGTCTTTTCCTCTTAGTATTGGCATCTGCATACACTAAAGGATCGTCATTATCTGAATCGCTTTCAGTATGTCTAGCTTTATTCTTTCCAGGATCAGTGTAATCCTGTTTAGCTAGAGCTCCAAACAATCTCCTGTATGGTGGCTTATCTTCATCGGGCACACCCTTGTATCCTTTCATCCTCACCAAAGTACGGATGTTCATGTGATCTTGACCTACAACCTGGGTTGGATCCTTCCTCAAATTAGGATATTTGTGGTCAAAGATCATCATCAAAAATCTTGGGTATAACATGAAATATTTCTTCTTCAAACCCTTTAACATCTCCAGCATATGATCCAGTATCATCCCAGACACATTGAATGGTTTGTTGAGAGTCAACGCAACCATCAATGAGCTTAAACTTCTTCTCATAACGTCATATCCACCGCTTACACATCCAAACACGTGAATAATGACATGTGCAAAGTATTTGAACTGCACACTCAGCTTCCCTTTGTGCATGGAACCATCAGTGATAGGTCCTTTGTATTTCATCCTTAGGAAGCAAGCTTTCTGTTCAGTCCATGATAACTCCCTGGTATCCTCACTAACTTCAAACTTAATCTGAAGTGCTTCTCTTATATCAGACTCCGTCAAAAACATCTCCATTCCCTGTATCTTGCTCCTGATTATCGTCTGATTCTCCCAGAAATCATACTTCGCATTCTTGTAAAAGTCTTCAATAATGTCTCTGTAAATAATCGTCGGTGTAGCTAAAGCATGCACAACCCTGCTCCTCTTCACGAATTCAATAATCCCGACAAACTCTGTGTTCTTTTCTACATCACCAAGATAAGCACAGCAGTTGTGAGATCGTTCGAATGGCCAACTTATCGGAACTGATGCTTCAGCCTCCTGAACAGTCTCCTGAACTGGATCTGGAACGACATTCTCTACTTGAGTCTCAATATTTTCTGTTTGCTCAGCCATCTGCACATCAAAATCAGAAAAAATACGTCAAAATACGAAAACGTCAAAAATAGAAAATTTTAAGATTTTCAGGTTCCACATTCGCCCCTTTTTATCAGGTTGAATGTAGGATTTTGAGTACGAAAGTGAAACAATCTGGTCGAATGTGAAATGGTATTGATTCAAAAATACATTCGTCCAAATTAATTCTCATTCGCCCAATTATATCCACCTTCGCCCGTTTTGTGGCCCGAAGGTGAAACTGGTTTTTCCCAAAAATTTAAAATTTTTCTAAGTTTGTTTTTAACCTATAATTTTGATTAGAATGTGTACTACTATGGCCGATTAGCATTCGTCCACGTTCAATTGTTCTTATTATTCAATCTACATCAGTTTTTAATACGAATTAGGGTTTTATTATCTCCAACAATCATTTAACCCAACAATTGATGTTATAAACCTAATTCGTTAATCCTTCTCCCCCTAAAACTGATATAGATTGAAATGCAATCACAAACAACCAATATTAAGCATCCTAAAACCCTTAATTTTAAAACCCTAGGTCCGGTCTTAAACACGACGATTCTGGATTCGTTTGAGCTCCATTACCTGTATATTAGGTATGAAAAGAATCAGTAATCACTCGGGAATAAAATGCACAAGGTAAAAGATTTCCAGCAACAAGTCCTTGGATCGAAAGAAAATTTTGAAGAAATGTGAATGAGGGTTCGAACCTGTGAATGGCATATATAGAGATGCCACCTTCGCCCGTTCTGATGGTCGAAAGTGGGTTTATTCCACCTTCGAACCAAACCAATGACCCGAAGGTGAAATATTTCACCCGAAAGTGAATTTTGGTTTAAACTCCCACATTCGCCCATTCTAAAACGGCCGAAAGTAAAGATTTTTCCACATTCGACCCAATTAAGGGGCGAATGTGAGATGGAAAAATCTGAAAATTTTGCCAAATCACGAATTCGAATCCCGTTCAACATGTTTCAATCTGTTAAACTTCAAAAACTTATATTTTCACCTTTTGAATGATACAAAGCCCAGATGGTGTTATCAAATCTCAGAAATTGACCATCAAGCATCCTCGGTTATCAAAAATAAAGCAGAAATGCAAAAATTTTGGTTTTTCTGAAATTTTATCAAAACACACCTAAAATCTTTTTGGATTTTGTATCTTTTTGACAATAAAAGTAAAATACATCAAAGTAAATAAAAGTAGTAAACATTTTGTGATGTCCGGTAAGAGGATCATATCAGTTTTCTGAGAAATCTGATCACAGCGTTGATCTTTTTGGTTAATATTATCATTAGAAACAGTATGTGACACGGCAATTGCTGATATTGTGGTCCACATAAGCTCACATGCAGACTATTACGCAATGCTTTAAAATGATACGAGTTAGGTGTATTAGACTAACATGTTGTGGTGCCCACACACACGACATACTCCCGTATCAAGTAATTGCACAAAGCTTCGTCGTAACGCGTGATTATGCCAGAGTTATCCGTTAAAGTTACAAAGTATATAGCACAGAGGTGTACAGGTCAGCAAACGAATGCAGCAGAGTAACATGTGCATATACACTAGGTTGAGGCTGATATTAACCACCGATTTGCATTAGTAAGTCAATACGATGTAATAATGATCTTTGATCAATAAAACATAAAGTTCCTCAATTCGGTAACTTTCGGTTTTGGCATTTAAGCTCTTTTAGCAAATATTCTGATGAAACTAGGTCCGTAAATCAATACGACAAAAGTTTAATCAGAATATCCCGGATAACCATAACATAACGACCCGAAACCTCAGATTTTGGCAATCCTATCAAACGAAATTACGGTACTAAGACCATATGCCCATGAGGTGTTCAGCCACGAACGCGTAGTTCGTTATGTTTGTATCACTAATGCACGCAATTTTTAGTCTACGAAGCCTATCAGCATATCACACGTAATCAACACACGCCTCATATTACTATACAATTCTTTAGCCTGTGTCAGATCCCCACTGATGTACTATCATTTCCTCTTTTTATCCAGGAAATCATTTTTGGTTTTTCTAATTTTTAGGTCTTTTTGAATTTTTCAATGTTTTTGGTTTTTCTGATAAAATGGCTCCCCCTAAATAAAGAACATATTTTTGGGTTTTTAATTTTTCTGAAAAACAATAAAATGAAAATTGAAACAATCCACTCGAAAGCATCAACTTCTTTGAGGATTAAACAATCCCCTCGAAAGCATCAACTTCTTTGAGGATTACGATAGTAAAGAGAAATTCCCAATTAGCAAAGAGAAATTCCCAATTAGCAGAAATAAGAAAAATAATAAAAACTAAAAAGTGATAAACCGAGGTGCTGATTAGTCCTGTTTTTCCTTTATATTGTTTACTTTTAAAAGATATTCAAAGCGGGATCTGTCAAAAGCTTTTGTAAACAAATCTGCACGTTGGTAGTCAGTATGAATTTTGATCATATCTATCAATTCTTTTGCGTAACAATCACGGATAAAATGGTATTTGATCCGGATATGTTTTGCTTTAGAATGATTTTCAGTATTTTTAGTTAATGCGATAGCGGCTTCGTTGTCACAGTATATAGGGGTTTTAAGAAACTGCAAACCGTAATCAACCATCTGCTGTTGGATCCAGAGCACTTGCGAACAGCAACTCGAAGCTGCGATGTACTCGGCTTCACAGGTAGACAGTGCCACGGAAGTCTGCTTCTTACATTGCCAGGTGACTAACCTGCTCCCTAAAAACTGGCAACCAGCTGTAGTAGATTTGCTATCTTTGTCACAGCCGCCCCAATATGCATCACTAAAAGAAATGAAATCAAAATTATCATCATTAGGGTACCAAAGTCCTTTTGAGGGACAACCCTTCAGATATCTAAGGATACGCTTGACCGCCGTCAGATGACTTTGTTTCGGCTTCGATTGATAGCGGGCACAGAGACACGTTGCATACATAATATCTGGTCGAGACGCCGTCAAATACATCAGAGATCCGATGATTGCTCTGTATGTAAAAGGGTCAGTCAGCTCCCCCTTAGCGTCCACTCCAATCCCGTGATTGGGTTGAATCGGGGTATCCATCGGCTTGGAATCCTCCATCTGGAACCGGCTCAAGATATCGGATACGTATTTTGTCTGGTGAATGAAGATCCCCGTGGGTCTTTGGTCCACCTGCAAGCCTAGGAAAAACTGCATCTCCCCCATTGCGCTCATCTCGAACTTTTCCTGCATGACAGTTTCGAACTCCCTGCATAAAAGCTCGTTAGTTGAACCAAATATTATATCATCAACGTAAATCTGCACCAGAAGCAAATCATCCCCTGATTTCCTCGTGAATAGGGTGCAGTCGACGAGTCCGCGCTTAAATCCTTTTGTGATGAGGTATGTACTTAGCTCCTCGTACCACTGTCTCGGAGCCTGGTGCAAGCCATATAAAGCTTTGTTCAGCACGTAGACCTTATCCCGGTGGATTGGATCCTCAAAGCCTGGTGGCTGCCCGACATAAACCTCTTCCTTGACTTTCCCGTACAGAAATGCGCTCTTGACGTCCATTTGATATACCTTGAATTTCTTATAGGAAGCAAACGCAAGAAACATCCGAATAGCTTCAATGCGTGCTAAAGGAGCATAGATTTCGTTATAATCAATCCCTTCGATTTGATGGAAACCCTGCACGACCAATCTGGCTTTGTTACGAACTATAACCCCACGATCATCCTTCTTGCACTTAAACACCCATTTAGTGCCAATCTTCTTTCTTCCAGGCGGCAAATCCGTGAGCGTCCAAACTCCCAATTTCTGGAATTGTAATAACTCCTCATGCATAGCTTCAACCCAGGCATCCTCCTTCAAAGCGTCCTTGTATGTCCTTGGCTCTACCTGTGACACATAACACGCAAACGACCAATCATTTTGACTACCAGATTGTTGAATTTTGGCATATAAAGCTAAAGCACCAAAACTCTCTGGCGAATTGACACTTCGCAGCTTCCCTCTGGTCATCACACTGCTTCCAGGATCACCGATAACTTGCTCCAGCGGGTGAATACGATGAATCCGAGATTCCGGATATTCAGGTACAGTAACTCCCGTCTGAGAAGTCAAGTTCTCTACATCATCCAGATCATGACCCGTGTTAGACGATGAAGCAACATCTGAAGTTGGAGTTGGGTTCACTGGCGGTGCCTCTGGTTCTTCTTCATGCTCAAGAATGACTTCTTCAAATTGTTCATCTTCAGATTCTGAAGAGTCTAATGAAGTAGAAGCCTCCTGAAACACTTCTTCCTCTTGTATAGGAGCATTGGTATCATTAGAAGATGGTAGGGGGTTCACGGTGATCGGACGCACCAATGGTGAAGTCGCCGCGTTTTCACACTCGTAAAGTAATCTGATAACAGCTTCTTCAACCAAGCTATCTAGATTGAATGATTCAAAGAAATCTTTGTAATCAAACATCCAATCAGGACCCGTTCCTTGCACATTTTGAGTATATCGTTGAACTTCCACGTTAGCCCAATCCTCCACCCGACGAGTTCGCTTGTTGTATACCCGTTTGAGCGGGGTTGCATATCCAACAAAGTATCCCTCTTCAGCTTTAGGACTAAACTTCTCGCTTGGATTCAACATCGTGCATGGTGCCCCAAAAGGTTCTAGATACTCTAAGTTCGGCTTTCGTTGGTGTAACAGTTCATAAGATGTTTTACCAAACTTCTTCACTGTTAGAACCCGATTGAGTGTATAATTTGCTGCATAAATCGCCTCGTTCCAGAACATTACCGGAAGATTTGAGTCTGCGAGCATTGTTCTTGCCGCTTCAATTAGAGTCCTATTCTTTCGTTCAGCAACACCGTTCTGTTGTGGGGTGTACGGAGCCGAATATTCATGATGTATCCCTTTGTTTTCACAAAGTTCATCCATCTTGGCGTTTTTGAACTCCGTCCCATTATCACTCCGAATTCTCTTTATCTTCAAGTTGTAGAGATTCTCCAATCGAGTGAACAGAACTTTCAAGTTGTTAAAGGTGTCACTTTTATTCTGCAAACACATCACCCATGAAAATCTTGAGTAGTCGTCAGTGACAACTAAACAGTAAAGCTCCCCAAGATGACTTTTGCGCTTGACCGGTCCGAATAGATCCATGTGCAATCGCTCAAGTGGCATCTCAACAGAGTTAACCTTCTTCACTTTGTGGGACTGTCTGTGTTGCTTCCCCTTCTTACAACTTACACACTTGTCATTCAGATGGAAATGTTTCACGTTTACTCCATCGACAAGTCCATTCCTCACAAGTTGATTCATTTTTCTCAGATGAATGTGCCCCATTCTTCGGTGCCAGATTATCGATTCCTTCTCGGTCGCCTTTGATAGAAAACATGTTATTTGCCCCTGTGATGTCATCGCCTTGGACATATCAAGAATATAGAGATTGTTGACGCGATTTGCCTTCAACATTAGCCACTCCTTTGGAATTTTGAAGCCCGGTTTGAGAATATAGCAGGATTTGTCATCAAAATGCACAGTGAATTGTTTATCACATATTTGACTGACGCTCAACAGATTATAATCGATCTGTTTCACATATGATATTCTTTCAAAGCTCACTATCCCATTACTCACGCTCCCCTCCATAGTAATATATCCACCTTTATTTCCTGCGAATGCAACATATCCACCATTGATGTTCTTCACGTCGAACAGCAACGCAAGATCCCCTGTCATGTGGCCTGAAGCTCCACTATCAACAATCCAAAGACTGCTAATAGGGCCAGCTGAAGCTCCCTGCACACAAAAAGTAAATCATTTAGTTCTTTCGGGGGACCCAAGCCTGAGTCTTGGGTCTTTGAACATCAGCCTGCAAAGGAACATTCTCATTAACAATTTGTTTTGGATCAATCTTTTTCGGATTGTTCAAAACAGTTTCCTTTTTCTCATTTGATTTTGAAGTTGAGGCACCTGGAGAACCATTGGGTGTCCAAGATTGTTCAGTTCTTTTCAAGATACGAATCTGAGACTTTGGGTTCTCAGTCGGTTTCTGAACATTGTTTGCAAATGAAACTTTCTTGGTTACCTTATCTGATTTAACAGACTTAGGTCCAACATTTGACTTGACAATTGGTTTTGGTGGAACCCTTTGTCTATCATTTGTTGTGTTCACCACTGGTTTTCTCCATGATTGTTCCATAGCAATCCGATTTCTTCGATCAAATTGAATTGGACGATTGTCCCTCATTTGATAAAAATTGTTTTTAATTATAAAACTGTTGTTGTTGAGGAACAACACGTCTGTGTGGTGGAACATAATGATCAATCGGTTTTCTCATGGAATTCCTCACTTCAACTTCGTGCCTTTTATGCCTTACATACGGGCACTGAGCAAGTAAATGCCCTCTCTCCCCGCATTTAAAGCATGCACGGTACTCTTCAAAATCATTTGGAGCATTCGGTTGAGCAAATGATCGAACAGGATATTGATCATTATACTGTTGATTCCTCAAACTCTCAGGGAGTGGCCCTTTTGAGTAAGTAGGCTCATGAAAACCGTTAGCTCTGTTTTTGGGTCTAATAAACTCTGTGACATGGACCTTTGGTTCTTGAGGAACATCCAAAAATAATTTCTTTAAAATTGCAGGTGGTATTTCATTTGTTCTCTCATGTTTTGGGAACCAAATGGTGCTTTCTTGCCAGATTTTATCAATTTTAGCATAGTTAGCATTTTTTTATTGGAAATTCCTCGCCAGAGATGATCTTATCGGATCCTTCCATCCGATAAAACACCTTGACAGGTTTGTCACACGGTTCATTCTTAACAACCTTCTCAAGATCTTTCTTAACCACATTCTTTTCAGACTTTTTGTCACGATGAGCATTTGCCATCGGATGCACATGTTGAGATGGTGACACTGGTTCATTGGTAATGATGTGATTTTCTTTTGGAATTTCACATGCATTAGCAGTTTGATTACAACCAGTATCATCACTCTCAGAGTCTGAATCAACGCTCTCAGCAGTAACACCCTCATCATTAAAACCTAAAATCGGCCTCACATCAGAATGTGGATCACCAATACTCGAGGTATTAGATTCATTTTCCGATGATGAGTCTGATTTTACCGAGCTCTTCGGTGTCACTTGATGACAATTATGGTTTTCAAAAAGCATCGGAGATGGCACAGACTTGTAATTAGTGGTTTGATCATCAATGATGTGGTCTACCACGTAAGCAATGTGCTTATAACTTTCCAACTTTTTGTTTACTTTTTCAGCAAAGCACTTGATGGCGGCCATTTCCAACTTGGTATTTTCAATTTCATTAATGTAGTTATTAATTGCAAGTTGTTTTAATGATAAAGTGTTTTTCAAGTCGGAAATGTCCTTTTTATAGCCATCTAATACTTTGTTAAAAGCATGCAACTCTTTGCGAGTAGATTGACAGTTCATGATAGCACTATCACATTGAACACGGAGTTGTTTGTTCTCCTCTGTCAATCTATCACAAGTACCACAATATTTATCACTAGTAATATCAGTGCTACACTCAGAACTTACAGGTTTTGGCGGATCAGTCATGGCCATCAAAGCAAAATGAGCTTCCTTTCCAGCGAAAAACCTTGAATAGTCAATCTTGGTGAAAGCATCATCAGCAATGCACGACTTCCTCGTCATCAGAAAATCAGCTTCTGCTAGCAACTGATCAATGTCATCATCCAGAGATGTAACACTTGCTTCTGTATCCGATTCACTGTCTGAATCTGAGTAAACTGATTCACACTCCTCAGGAACATCAGAAACAGTGTCAATCACCACTCCAGGATTAGCATCCTCAGTCTTAACCTCCACAGGTTCATTCACCACTTCCACTTCAGCCTCAGACACATCAACTTCAACCTCAGTTTCTTCTTTCTCATCAACTATCACCGACTCCTCAATATCAACCTGTCGGGCAACACAAGCCACATTTCCACCAGTTGTAATCTCCTCAACACCTATTTGCAATCCCGACCAATCAAACCGTTCATCTTGTTGAATCACCAATGCTTGATTCTGATTGGTATTCTGTTGTGTCTCATTAGGTGTGGTAATCGGAATAACTGTTCGGTTAGTGTTGTTAGGTGATTGGTTTTGAGTCTGGTTTGGTGTGTTTGGTTGTCTGTTTTGGTTGTTGTTAGAGTTGTTTTGTCGGTTTTGGTAGTTGTTTTGGTTTTGATAGTTGTTGTTATTTTGGTATGAAACTTGATTTTGGTTTTGTTGTTGACGGTTCTGGTAGCTTGCATTGAAAGGGTTTCTGTTACCTTGCTTTGGTGGTTGGGTGCCTTCCCTTTTGAAGTGACCTTTCCCTCCACAGTTAAAACAAGTAACTTTCTCCTTGTTGAACCCATAGGTTGTGTTAGGAGAAGTTCCCAAATCTGTTCTACCCGTCTTCTCAATAAACTCCGTTGCCCTTCTCATAATGCTCGCAAAAGCCCACTGGATATCAATCAATTCAATCTCTTCCTTATCAATCTGTGCATAGTCTTCATTGGTCAGGTTATTATTCCCGATTTGACTAGCAACCAATCCATTGTAAGATGAAACCATTGCAGAGACTAGTGCAATATGTTGCTGAGCAACTTCAACGGTTACATTTCTCAAGTTAGAAGTCTCCAAAACCACTGGTTGTTGATTAGGTTGAGTAATTTGGTTCATTGGGTTCATGTATTGTGTTTGTTGAGGTGGTTGTTGAGATTGGCTAGCAGTATAGAAAGCTGCTTGCTGCATTGGAGAGAACGGTGAAATGTAGGAATTGTTGTATTGTTGTTGTGGTAATGGTGTGTATGATGGTTGTGAGTAGGAAGAGGTTTGTGCAATGTAGTTGATGGTAGGTTTTGGTGATTCCATAACATTGGAAATGCAAGCAACATGTGGTGCCACTAATCCTCCTGAACTTGAGTTGCTAACTGGAACTGAAGTGCCTCCAAAATATAAGCTAGGATTTTGAGGAATCTGTGATCTTTTAGCTTTCCTCTTCTCTTCAAGCTCTTTGTTCTCCAGTTTCTGCACAAACTCATTAATAGTCCAGAATTTATATGCATCCTTCTCCTTGAGAACTTCCACATGCTGATCCCAGTATGGTGGTAGAGCATCTGCAAACTTGTCCACCAAATCTGTCATAGGAATCTGTATACCATAACTAGACAATTCAGTTAGCAAATGACAATATCTAGGAGTTAACTCTTTTAAAGTTTCATTGCCAATATAAGTAAAATTCTCAAACTCCTTTCGTAACTCTTCCATCCTCAATCTTCTAGTCTTCTCATTCCCATCATGCCTAATCTTAAGCACATCCCACAGTTGCTTAGATGTAGTACGTGTCCCAAACTGATGCAGTAGATCATTTGTGATAGCCTGTGTCAACTGGGAATAAGCTTTCTTCTCCACAGCAAACTTCTTTTCTCCTCCTCAGACATACTCTCCAATGGTACTGGTTCACCAGTGTTCTCTAAAACCGGTGGTGTGTAACCTCTAGCAATCATACTCCATGCCTCTGCACCCTCCACTCCCATACCTTCCAAGTGGATCTTAAACTTTTTCTGCCACTGATTGTATTCTTGCATTTCCATGAGCTTCGGTGGCCGATTCCCGCTACCTGAAGATAAGTCATTAATCAGCGTGGAAATAGCATTTGTGGTTTGAGTATTTACCACCGCTGCTGCTACTCCCCAGTAGTCAGGTTGTGGTGCTGGAGGTGCCACACTTTGAGGCATCGAGCTAGTCATCGCGATGTAGTTGATCGGTTGCGAAGACTGTGTGCTCGGCTTTTGTGCTGCCACTGTCCATGGGTCCATTACTTGCTGTTGTGGTTGTGTCGTTGCTGGTCTCGGGGTCGTCGGAAAATTCCACATGATGTTCACGAACTTCGAAAAATCCAACACTTAGAAAATTTTCCAAACTCAGTTCTAGGTTCGCCCCTTTTTGTCTTACTTTCGTCCTTTTTTATTCCACTTTCGTCCAAATTGAGATCATACGAATGTAGAATTTCAACAGAAAGTAAAATCAGCTAACACCCTTTCCACTTTCGCCCAAAAATCTTCAGGTTCGACCAGTAAATTTCCATGTTCGCCCGCCCGACGAATCGAATGTGGAAAATGTTACCCGAAAGTGAAAAATTCAAACTAAAATTTCCAGGTTCGCCCAGAAAAGTGCTAGGTTCGACCAAAAACAACTCACTTTCGCCCACCCTGTGTCAGGTTCGCCCCTTACCCTGCAAGTTCGCCCATTTCAGGTTTGAAAAACGGTTACACTTTGAAAAACGGTTATTTTGATCTCTGATTTTCAAAAGTTTATGGATTTGAATGATCTTTATCAGGTTTTGATTCGGAATTGATTTGGAACAACTTTAATTCTTGGAATTTTAGATTTTATCCACAAATTCAACTTCAAATCAATCAAAAACACTCAAAAACCATTTTCATTCAAAAACAGATGTATTTTGATCAAAACTAGGTCCAAATCAGCTCTGAGTTTATCAAATTTGTTGTTGTATGATCCGTATGGCTCTGATACCACTTTGTAAATGAAAGATTTTAGATGAAACAGGATTAATTGATCATACAAGTCACAAAACCAGGTGCGGAAACCCTAGTTCTGAACAAACTGATAAAACTCTAATCAAAACACAATTAACATCATTTTCAAAGCTTTTTCATAGATTAACTTTCTCAAATATTCAATTACAATCACACACACGTTAATCTAGAACACTTAAACACTTTCTCAATTAC
The DNA here is from genome assembly GCA_032199755.1 of Ambrosia artemisiifolia. NCBI lineage: Eukaryota > Viridiplantae > Streptophyta > Magnoliopsida > Asterales > Asteraceae > Ambrosia > Ambrosia artemisiifolia. The sequence goes on along the minus strand of CM063526.1, from coordinate 26,386,776 downwards.
ACCTGGAACCTGACACAAACACACACTCCAACTAAAACTCTCTATAACTCAAAAACACACAAACTCTATTTATACAGTCTGCACATTCGCCCACTAGGAATGGTCGAATGTTGACTTCTTCCACATTCGCCCACTATAGGGTACGAATGTGTTCTTCATGTCAGTCCATTCTACCTTCGCCCAGTTGCTCTCTAGATTCGCCCACATTTATCTACATTCGCCTAGATTTCCACCTTCAACCCATCAGCAAAACTTTTAACACATGTTAACTTTGTAGATCCAATCACTAGTCGCTCTTCGTGCATCTACAGAAACCAATCAAAATGTCATAGCTGCATTGGTAAGTTCACATATTAGCCAGTATTAAAAAGAAAGATTACTAAAAAAACATGGAAAAAGACAATATGAAGTAAAAATCAAACATTATCAAATTTGTCTTTTGGCCTTGCGCTTCTTAATTTCTCGTTTTTTCAATTTGGAAACTGAAGTTAGACTAAGCACACCTTCAGTTTTGATGTACCTAAATGTGGCAATATTACCATTTTCTATTCCATTTGCCTTCAACAATTCACCCCAATTTTCAATAGCAAACCTAATTTCTTCTTTTGACTTTTCCATACAAAGTGACATCAGAAGTTGAATACCGTTATGATTCCTTACACCAATCATGTGACTGCCTTGTTCAAGTTCCGCCATCTTAAAAACTGCCTTTGGCAGACGCTAATCAAACAGTAAACATATAATGATTTATAATGAAATCTAAACTAACATATAAGTAAATAAACTTTTTGAATAAATTAGTAAGGATGTTAATATAAAGAGGAAAAAAAAAATACTCACAATGCGATTCCTAGCAATAATAGTGAAGTCATGATATTGTTTAGCATTTAATTTAGCCATCATCTTTTGAAAGCGGTCATATCCTGTATCACTGTCCTTAACATGAGGAACTTCTTAATTATACACTGATAACCTTCAAACCCAAAAATGTTAAGCTTAATCTTTAGTTTATCAACTTGATGAAATAGAATCAAGTATGGAACTAAAGACAAGCTTTTGAATAACTCTGACCAACCGTTAATAAAGACAAAGTGGTTTTCAATTTTTTCGACAATCACTTTCTTCTCAATCACATCATTCAGAAACACTGATACATCCTTGTTTTCTAGTTTGTCGTAATTCATGTTTTTTGAAAATGAATTAGGAATGATCTGCAAAGATAGTGAATAATTAACTGTATATGACTAAAATAATTATATTCTTTAACTAATTAGAACAAACAATACCAAGAAGTAAGGTGTATCTTGGTAAACGCGATGTGCAAATAACTCAGCATGTCGTTTATTGTTATCTAAAGGTGAAGCAGTTATATTCATGTTGTTCTTTCGGAAATCATCAGTGTTATTCCATTCAGTACCAAGAGGGAAAACATCAAGCTGATAAGTATGCGCATCATATGGGTTAAAAGCCAACAAATCTCCTTGCTTCAGTTGTAGATCCTCAATCATCTTCTTCTGTCACAGCCCTCAAATTTCCACTGCGGAGTTTTACCGCGAGGCGCATGACATACCAGGATCCCAAAGCCATAAGTCATATGAACGAACTCTAAATGCCCAAACCATTTAGTTCGTTTTTCAAAAACCAAGTTTAGTTAAGCTGCGGAAGATAGAAATAAACATAAAAGCATGATATGTAATTTAGGTGTATTCCCAAGACCCCAAATGCAGTGAAACGTGCAGTGCTTCCTAATCGTGACACCTGAAGCTAACTACCTGCAAAAGCATGTACATGGTGGGTCAACAAACAATGTTGGTGAGTTCACTAAGTAAAGTAAATGAGTAAGTAAACGCGTAGGTTTTCAAAACCACGTAACCAATTAAAAGCGTCGGTCTCCCAGACCACTTAACAACAAGTAAACAGGTAATTCATATGCCAGGGGTAGCTAACCCACTCATTGTAACCAAACAGCTGATTATTGGGAACATACAGTGTGCTAACTTATGTTAAGATGCCTTAGTACTAGTGTATATCAACACTAGTCAGCTCCTTAAGAGCGTGGTCAAAAGTTCATGCCCGTGCTCCGAGCACCGCAAGCATGAGGTTGCTGCACAACCTAATAGCGCTATCAACTAATACCCCGTTCGCCTCCCGCGATTAGCCCAATAATATAATAAGGACTTTAGAGTGATAGAGTGTGTTTAGTTCACAAAGGACATAAAACATGAATTAGTAAAAGCAGATTCACCCAGTGAATCATAGCACCCCAAAACCCGGGATGTAAAAGTTCAAAACCGTGTGAGTGACACCTAATAGTTCTAAATGCACAAGTAAGTCCTACGAACCCGTTGGTGTAAACATAGATAATTATCAGTTATACACTTCACATATATCTCATATAAGTGCCCATACATGTTCATGTCAAATACACGTCATATAAGACTCCAAATAGTCACATAAAGGCCCCGTACACAATCTGCGTTTTCAGGGCAGACTGTGCGCTGTGAAAAACGACTTATTTAAAATACTTAAAGAATGAATTAAAGTCCCAAATTTTTACTGAGTATTCATTGGGATTCAGTTGATAACCTATATTTTTGTTTTGACTTAAAACCAAACACAAAAATTATTAAAATTCGTACAACACAGCCATGTCCAGAAAATTTCCAAAACAGGTCAGTTTAGTAAAAAAATTCCCACAAATTGTGTATTCACCCAAACGGGGTGAGTCCACTTGGAAAAGCCAAGTTTTTCCAATGTCGTCCGACTGTCCAAATTTCAAAGCTTAACTCTTTGTAAAACTCAAGTTATGATCGCTTAAAGTTGACCCAATTTACAACTCCGAAAATCTGATATGACCTCTTATCAAATAAAATTCCAAAAACTACTCAAACGAAGTCCAAATCAAACGATTTTGCCCATTATGAAAATCTAAGACCATTTAAATTACAACCATGCAAAAATCGACCAAAACAATTAATTCTACTCCACGTAACAGACCCTACAAGTCGAAATTCAGATTCTGTCCAGATTTTAATCATGCAATACCATCAACTATATGAAACCCTAGTTGCATATTATCAATCAACGACACCCAATAAACATCATACAACACTAATAAGACATAACCTGATCAAAACCTAGCAAGATACATGTTTATATTATTATTCATAAACCCTAGAAGTCTAAAACAACAAAATCATGCAATATCATGTAATATACCAAATAACAATCGCATATCATCTTGTTTGACCCATTAAACCTTTATAAAAACCATGTTTTAATCTTTGTAAGTTTATTTCAGATCTTGGACAACTTGTTTATGGTGCTTTATAACATAATAAAGAAGATAAAACACAAAAGGTTTAACAATATACCTAAAGCTCTTCGTTTGGGTGATTAAAACTCATGTAAAGCTCCAAAACTTGATTGATTATAGTTATGGAAGAGGTTATGGAGTGTATTTTTCGTATGGTGGCTGCTAGGGACAATTAGGGTTGTGTTTATGAGAAATAGGGTGTTTAAAATCGTTTTTAAAGAGCCCAAACTTGTTTTCCACGTTTTTCATTCTGTGGCGGACCGCAGGAGAGTTTTTAATTCCCGCCGCGGTCCGCCCGAGACTCTAAAAATCCCTGGTTTATTCAACCCCCTCGCGGACCGCGGGTGATTTTTCTTTTCCTCCGCGCTCCGCGGGGATGACCAAAATTCGGATTTTTGTTTTTATTTATTCTATAACCCTAACCACTTTACAATATCAATATTCCAAACATTAATATTCAAAAAGGCACACAAATGTTCGTCATTTACATCTGGATCCCGGTCCGTCCCGTCCCGGTTACCGATCCGTTAACGTATAATCACATAAGTTCACATAATCACATAATGGCACATAATATCAACATGTAAGTTTATGATAATCACATTTCACCAAGTCACCAACGTTCCAGGTTCCCTACTTGTGTACGTAGTCCGGTAATTCCCCGAATTACCATTCCATGCAGTTATTAACCTATAACTGTGAAACGTATACTCATCCTAACTAACCCTAGTTAATTAGAATGCATGAAAAGTATGTACAAGTAACTAGAGTCTAGTTAAAGTGATAACCTGAAATTGCGGGGTATCACATCATCCCCAAATTGAAAAGAATTTCGTCCCGAAATTCAGCAAGTAAACAATAAAGCCAGCTATAAAAATGTGTGCTTGGTTCCCCGATGTCACATCATCCCCAAGTTGAAAGGAATTTCGCCCCGAAATTCACTTTGAAAGAGCTGCTTTATGTTCCGCGTTTGATCTATGTACGATTTCAGGTTCAGTTAAGAGATATGGGTATTTGAGTCGCATTTGATCCCTGCGTTCCCACGTATATTCCCGTCCTAGACGGGAATTCCACCGCACCTTAACAATAGGTATGGTGCTTTTCCTGAGTTTCTTGACGCCCTGCTCAAGAATTTCCACTGGCTCTTCCATGAACCGTAGTTGTTCGTCCACCTGGATCTCTTCCAGTGGCACTACTAATGTTGAATTTGATAGACACTTCTTCAGATTTGATACATGGAACACATTGTGCACTCCACTGAGTTCCTCAGTCAGATTTTATTCGTAAGCTACTGGACCAACCCTTTTGACAATCTCAAATGGTCCAACGTATCGTGGGTTCAGTTTTCCCCGTTTTCCGAAGCGTATCACACCCTTCCAAGGTGACACCTTCAATAGTACCTTGTCCCAACCTGGAACTCCAAAGGTTTCCTTCGTTTATCTTCGTAGCTTTTCGATCGATCACGAGCAGCAGCCATCCGGTTTCTGATTTGCACTATCTTCTAAGAAGTTTCGTGCACAAGTTTGGACCTATCAGTTGGTTATCCCCAACTTCAGTCCAGCAGATGGGAGATCTACACTTGCGTCCATAAAGTGCCTCAAAAGGCGCACATTGAATCGACGTGTGATACTATTGTTATAAGAGAATTCAACCAAAGGCAAGTGGTTTTCCCAACTGTTTCCAAAGTCCACCACGAATGCTCGTAGTAAATCTTCTAGTGTTTGGATGGTACGTTCACTCTGTCCATCCGTCTGAGGGTGATAGGCTGTGCTCATGTCTAAACGAGTCCCCAAAGCATCTTGGAGAGTTTTCCAAAAATGGGAAGTAAATCGCGCGTCGCAATCCGATATGATAGAAGTAGGCACCCCGTACCTAGAGACAACCTCTTTGAAATGGATGTTGGCCAGCCTTTCCAGCGTGTCGGTTTCCTTTATTGCGAGGAAATGTGCCGATTTGGTCAAACGATCGACGATGACCCATATCATGTTATGCCCACTTGGCGTTCTAGGGGGCTTTGTGATAAAGTCCATAGAAATTCCATCCCAATTCCACATAGGGATTTCTGGTTGCTGAAGTAGGCCTGAAGGTTTCTGATATTCAATCTTAACCTTTGCACATGTCAGGTACTTACTAACATACGTAGCTATCTCTGCTTTCATGTTTGGCCACCAGTAAAGAGTTTTGAGGTTTTGGTACATTTTATCCGAAGCAGGATGTACCGAATAACGAGAGGTGTGAGCCTCATCGAGCACTAGTTATCTGAGGTCCCCAAAACGTGGAATCCAGACTCGATTCATGAAGTAGTGAAGGCCATCTGTCCTCAGTTCCAGGTGTTTATCAGCACCGTGCAAAGTTTCAAGCCCGATGTTTTCCTTTTTCAAAGCCTTGCCCTAGGCTTCACGTATTTTATCAGGCAGATTAGAATGTATTGTAAGTTGCAAGGCTCGCACTCGTTTGGGTTTTGTTTCCTTATGGCTCAGGGCATCTGCTACTACATTAGCCTTCCCTGGATGGTACCTGATGGCACAGTCATAATCATTCAGGAGCTCGACCCATCGACGTTGTCGCATGTTCAGCTCCTTCTGATCAAATATGTGTTGGAGGCTCTTGTGATCAGTGAAAATCGTACACTGTGTCCCATAGAGATAGTGCCTCCAAATATTAAGAGCGAAAACTACCGCTCCCAGTTCTAAGTCATGGGGGGTGTAATTCTTCTCATGAACCTTTAGTTGTCGTGAAGCATACGCGATCACCTTCTCACGTTGCATCAGTACGCACCCTAAACCTTGGATAGACGCATCACAGTACACCACAAAGTCCTCTGTACCCTCCGGTAGTGATAATATAGGTAGACTGCAAAGTTTTGCCTTTAATAACTGAAAAGCAGATTCTTGGGCATCTCCCCACTTGTAAGTAATTCCCTTTTGCGTCAAAGCAGTGAGGGGTTGGGCGATCTTAGAGAATCCCTCAATGAATCTGCGATCATATCCCGCAAGCCCGAGGAACTTCCGCACCTCTGTAGGAGTCTTAGGAGCCTCCCACTTTTAATAGCATCAATCTTGGCGGGATCGACATGTATTCCTGCCTCGTTAACAACATGTCCTAAGAATTGGACCTCTCGAATCCAGAAGTCACATTTTGAGAATTTTCGCATACAAATGCTCATTTCTCAAGAGTTCCAAGATTAGCTGTAGGTGTTGCTCATGCTCTTCCCTGCTCTTGGAATAGATTAAAATGTCATCTATGAACACTATGACAAATTTGTCCAAATAAGGTTTACACACGCGGTTCATAAGGTCCATGAACACAGCCGGTTCATTGGTTAGCCCAAATGGTATTACCAAAAACTCATAATGTCCATAACGAGTTCGAAAGGCTACCTTTGCCACATCCTCCTCTCGAACTCACAGCTGGGGATACCCTGACCTCAAGTCAATCTTGGAATAGAAACTCGACCCTTGGAGCTGGTCGAACAAGTCATCAATACGAGGCAAAAGGGTAGCGGTTCTTAACCGCCACCTTGTTCAACTCCCGATAATCAATACACATGCGGAAACTCCCATCCTTCTTCTTGACAAATAGGACTGGGGCTCCACAAGGTGAAGAATTATGCCTAATGAAACCCCTATCCAATAGCTCTTGGAGTTGGGTGGATAGTTCTTGGAGTTTGCCTGGTGCTAGGTGATATGGTGCGCGTGCAACTGGAGCCACTCCAGGTGCAAGGTCAATTTGAAACTCCACTTGTCGAACAGGCGGAAGTCCAGGTAGTTCCTCTGGGAATACATCTAGGAAGTCACAAACCACAGGGATGTCCTCATTCATCGTTCCAACTTCAGCTCGAGTATGAGAAATGGTTGCCAAAATGGCTGGATGGCCCTTTCGAATGTACTTCTGGGCTTTCAATAAGGAGATGATGCCCACCATGGCACCACCACGATCACCCAGAATGGATAAAAGTTCTCCACTAGGGAGAGGGATACGAACAATCTACTCCTGACAGAGAATTTCAGCGTGTTGCTTGGACAACCAGTCCATGCCAACCACGAGGTCAAAGCTTCCTAGGGTGATAGGTAGAAGGTCGATGGCAAATAATTGCCCATCTAGCTCGAGCTTATAGTTACGATGGATGTGGGTTACCTCAACAGGTTTCCCATCAGCTAACTCTATAGAGTGTGGGGTATCAAGAAGAGTAGGAACTATTCCTAGGAGTTTGCTAAGTTTTAATGACACAAAACTAAAGTCTGCACCAGTATCATATAAAACAGAAGCAAGGTTGTCGTTTAAGGAACACGTACCCGTCACGATATTGCTATCATTGATGATGTCATCTCTGCTACGTTGGGGACAGTCCCTCTTGTAGTGGGTCTCACTTCCACACTGGAAACACCCTTTTCCAAAACTCTTATGCTGTGGCCGCCCTTGCTGTTGCTGACAATTCCTTGGGAGTTTGGTATGACAGTTCCTAGCCACATGACCCGTCTTTCCGCATCGTTCGCATGATTTAATCTTACATCTACCGAAGTGATGGTACATGCACTGATTACACTTCGGGTGCTTCCCCTTATAGTTGCCCTGGTGTTGGTTTTTATCGTAATGGGTCTTGATGCTTCTACTACTTGGAATCTTGTCTGGGACTTCTTCCCGCCTTCTTTTGTTGTTACTAGTACTAGATGACAACGCCTCGTGCGAAGATTTGACCCCTTCTCCGCCTTTCTGCTCTGTCAGCTCATGAGCTAGGCGGACGGTCTGCTGAGTGTTGTCCGATTTGCCTGGTGTGGCCGTGCCCATTATCTGGGGAGTTAATCCTTCAATATGGAGTTCAAAGTGTCTGCAGAGTGGTCCTAACTGGCCAGGGTTCACAGATGGGTTACGAGCAGGTTGACCTATGTACAAGGATTCAGAATATATGAGTAAGATGGGGGAAAATGGCGAGGGTTTAGAGAGAGATAGACTAGGTCGAAAGAGTTGTTACCGGCTTGAAAAGCTGCTAGGGCCTTAACCACCCTGTCGTCAATTAGCGCGCATAATTCTGCTTGAGTCACGATGATGTTTCCTCGACCATGTCCTCTGCCCGCCATTGATATTCTATATTTACATTATACCCTTGAGAAAGCGATAATATGTCCCACATATAATCGTTCACACAGTACAAGTAAACTAGAATGTCACACATGTTATAAACGCAAGAATAAGATAAGGAAATCGATCGATAGTAATAATAATAGTCATAACGTTCCAAATACAAGCCAAACGGCCCTCAAGTCTCACGTGGTAAAATAAAAGTCATTATATGAATAAGTATAAAATACTAGAATAAATAAAATCAATCGTCCTTAGGTTTCATAAGGATGACTGAGCCTTCATCTTCACTCTTAACCTGTATCTCAACAGGTTCTTCCTCCTCTTCATCCATGAGTGTCGCATCTAGTGCTGCTCCCAGAGCATCGAGTCCATTCTCCATGGGTTCTTCTCCGGGATCCTCCTCAGGATCCTCCTCTGGTTCCTCTTCATTTTGCCCGAAGGCTTCCAAAAGTCTGTTATGAACAATATTTAGTTCCTGTCTGGTAGCCGATAAATCCTGTTTGGTGACTGTCAACTCCTGCCTACTCTCAGCAGCCTCCAGCTTAACAACTTCTAACTCAGTAATCAAGTGGCCAAGCTGACCCTTCATACGCTGAAGTGATTCATTAGTATTCCTCCTCCAAGACTGAAATTTTTCGACAGCAGTGAAGGCATTATCCAACTCAGTATGTATGTGCCTCACCATCCCTGCAAGTGATCTCTCCCATGAGTCAACAATGGGAGGTACTCTGGCTGGCACTCCATAGCTAACAACCCAAGGGTGAAACATGTTGGTGAACCAACACCAACGGTTGGTATCCTCATATGGATCATGTAACGAAGCTGGACGCTGGTAAGGATCATATGAGAGAGCTCGTTGCCCCTCATTAGCACGGTAAGAGTAATTTCGGTGAGCGGGGTTGGTCATGGTTTCCTGCAATGCGTTAGATCAGTACACGTATTCGAGAATAATAAGTTGTGCACCTTAAGTAGTGAGTGTAACTAATACTTATGCTATGATGATTATAGACTAGAATGCAATCCTAGTTCACTATAACCATTGGCTCTGATACCAACCTGTCACACCCTCAAATTTCCACTGCGGAATTTTACCGCGAGGCGCATGACATACCAGGATCCCATAGCCATAAGTCATATGAACGAACTCTAAATGCCCAAACCATTTAGTTCGTTTTTCAAAAACCAAGTTTAGTTAAGCTGCGAAAGCGTAAACCAAATTTAAACCTTTTAGAAACCATGCGCAAAACAACGCGGCCAAATTAAAACCATATAGAAATAAACATAAAAGCATGATATGTAATTTAGGTGTATTCCCAAGACCCCAAATGCAGTGAAACGTGCAGTGCTTCCTAATCGTGACACCGGAAGCTAACTACCTGCAAAAGCATGTACACGGTGGGTCAACAAACAATGTTGGTGAGTTCACTAAGTAAAGTAAATGAGTAAGTAAACGCGTAGGTTTTCAAAACCACGTAACCAAGTAAAAGCGTCAGTCTCCCAGACCACGTAACAACAAGTAAACAGCTAATTCATATGCTAGGGGTAGCTAACCCACTCATTGTAACCAAACAGCTGATTATTGGGAACATACAGTGTGCTAACTTACGTCAAGATGCCTTAATACTAGTGTCTATCAACACTAGTCAGCCCCTTAAGAGCGTGGTCAAAAGTTCATGCCCGTGCTCCCAGCACCGCAAGCATGAGGTTGCTGCACAACCTAATAGCGCTATCAACTAATACCCCGTTCGCCTCCAGCGATTAACCCAATAATATAATAAGGACTTTAGAGTGATAGAGTGTGTTTAGTTCACAAAGGACATAAAACATGAATTAGTAAAAGCAGATTCACACAGTGAATCATAGCACCCCAAAACCCGGGATGTAAAAGTAGTCCCAAACCGGACTAGAAAAGTTTAGAAAGTTGTCTCAACCCGAGACGCATACTTTTGAGAAAAGAGTAGTGAAACTCACCTTAGGTTGCAAGCAAATTTTCCAATTTCCACGAATAATTATATGCTACCGACTCCCTATTACAAGTGTCACTAAGTGAGTATATGTGTAATACCATTATACCATATGACCCGTTTGTCCAATACGTTTAAAAGTTCAAGACCGTATGAGTGACACCTAATAGTTCTAAATGCACAAGTAAGTCCTACGAACCCGTTGGTGAACACATAGATTATCATCAGTTATACACTTCATATACATCTCATATAAGTTCCCATACAAGTTCATGTCAAATACACGTCATATAAGACTCTAAATAGTCACATAAAGGCCCCGTACACAATCTGCGTTTTCAGGGCAGATTGTGTGCTGTGAAAAATGACTTATTTAAAATACTTAACGAATGAATTAAAGTCCCAAATTTTTACTGAGTATTTATTGGGATTCAGTTGATAACTCATATTTTTTTTTTGTCTTAAAACCAAACACAAAAATTAAAAAAAATTCGTAAAACACAGTCATGTCCAGAAAATTTCCACAACATGTCAGTTTAGTAAAAAAAATCCCCACAAATTTTGTATTGACCTAAACGGGGTGAATCCACTTGGAAAAGCCAAGTTTATCCAATGTCGACCTACTGTCCAAATGTCAAAGCTTAACTCTTTGCAAAACTCAAGGTATGATCGTTTAAAGTTGACCCAATTTACAACTCCGAAAATCTGATATGACCTCTTATCAAATAAAATTCCAAAAACTACTCAAACGAAGTCCAAATCAAACGATTTTACCCATTATGAAAAGCTAAGAACATGTACATTACAACCATGCAAAGAATAGACCAAAACAAATACTTTTACTCCATGTAAGAGACCCTACAAGTCGACATTCATATTCTGTCCAGATTTTAATCAGGCAATACCATCAACTGTATCAAACCCTAGTTGCATATTATCAATCAATGACACCCAATAAATATCATACAACATTAATAAGACATAACCTGATCAAAACCTAGCAAGATACACGTTTATATTATCATTCATAAACCCTAGAAGTCTAAAACATCAAAATCATGCAATATCATGTAATATACCAAATAACAATCGCATACCATCATGTTTGACCCATTAAACCTTTATAAAAACCATGTTTTAATCTTTGTAAGTTTAATTCAGATTTTGGACAACTTGTTTATGGTGCTTTATAACATAATAAAGAAGATAAAACACAAAAGGTTTAACAATATACCTAAAGCTCTTCGTTCAGGTGATTAAAATTCTAGTAAAGCTCCAAAACTTGATTGATTATAGTTATGGCAGAGGTTATGGAGTGTATTTTTCGTATGGTGGCTGCTAGGGACAATTAGGGTTGTGTTTATGAGAAATAGGGTGATTAAAATCGTTTTTAAAGAGCCTAAACTTGTTTTCCACGTTTTTCATTCTGTCGCGGACCGCGGGAGAGTTTTTAATTCCGTCGCGGTCCACCCGAGACTCTAAAAATCCCTGGTTTATTCAACCCCCCTCGAGGACCGCAGGGGATTTTCCTTTCCGTCCGCGCTCCGCGGGGATGACCAAAATTCGGATTTTTGTTTTTATTTATTCTATAACCCTAACCACTTTACATTATCAATATTCCAAACATTAATATTCAAAAAGGCACACAAACGTTCGTCATTTACATCTGGATCCCGGTCCGTCCCATCCCGGTTACCGATCCGTTAACGTATAATCACATAAGTTCACATAATCACATAATGGCACACAATATCAACATGTAAGTTTATGATAATCACATTTCACCAAGTCACCAATGTTCCGGGTTCCCTACTCGTGTACGTATTCCCGTAATTCCCCGAATTACCATTCCATGCAGTTATTAACCTATAACTGTGCAACGTATACTCATCCTAACTAACCCTAGTTAATTAGAATGCATGAAAAGTATGTACAAGTAACTAGAGTCTAGTTAAAGTGATAACTTGAAATTGCGGGGTATCACATCTTCCAACCTTCGAAGAATACCGGTCTATTATCCATTATAGTTACGCGTACTTTGTAACACCGATTAGCATCAACTTGTATATCAACATGACAATTTTCTGAAATAGTTTGGAGATACCGAGTGATAAACCCATACGGTAAAACCTGCATATATGTAAAATATATCAAACAATAACATATACTTTGGAGAATATAAACTTTAAACAATGAATAATCATACCATAAACTGTTTGTCAGAGATTCCAAGTTCTATATAAAAGGATGGAAGCATCTTGACAACCTGTATAGATAGGAAATCATTTATGATGTTATAAACCGTATCGAATAATAATTTATCATTGTGGTTCTGAAATTGTCAAGCATTTTAGTATATGTACGTTGGTTTTGACCAACATGTTGGTTGAATTCTATAAGCAAATTGAGGAGTTAATGTGTAACACCCCGGTCCTAGGGCCCAGAAATTTTTGCACACTATTATTATTATTGTATAGTAATAAAGTAACCAAGAATAAATAATGGATAGTACGGTTATGTGCGAAATTAAAAACCGATCTATTATAAATAAATATCATACATGAGTATACGATACGTAACCGAATTAAAACCGATAACGAACCCAACCCGAGTTAGGAAATTAGTCACCCCTTGGGGACATATGTCACCTCCATAAGAGGGACACATGTCCCCATTCTTGGATGACAACACAAGAAAACCATTTGTTTTACAAATGGTTTTAACAAAAACCACTAACTAAACCACATTATAAATACCCAAAACCCCCTCCCTTTGTTTTCTGCTGACCAAACCACCGAAGAGAGAGAGAGAGAGCGCATCGGAGCAGGGAGGAGCTCCGGCGGAGCTCCGGCAGCGGTTCAACCACACAACCCCCACCTTCTTCTTACCGATAACACCCACACCCCTTTACCCAATCCTATTATTAGAGCAGGAGAGAGAGACAGGTATGAAGAGAGAGAGAGAGAAGGAGCCGGATGACTCTGACGCCCCTACGGCGGAGCTCCGGCAGACCACGGTGACAACCACCTCCACTCTTCCGATTGTTATTATTATATTTAGAGAGAGAGAGAAGCAGGGGAGCTAGAGAGAGAGTGAGAGAGTCGAGCAGAGGAGAAAGAAAGAATTGCAGAAGAGAGAAATTGGGGGAAAGAAGATGGGAACCAACCATGGCCATTGGCCGGTCAGAATTGCACCGGTGATGGCGGCGGTAATGGCCTGGGTTCCAATCAAGGGTTCCGGTCAGTTGGGAGGGTTACAAGGTGGGTTATGGTGGTTATCGATGGTGGTAACAGTGACGAAGGGTTGTATGATGGATTACGGAAGGGATGATGGTGGTGTCTGGGGTTGTTGAGATGGCCATAGGCGGTGGAGCTGGTGGTTTGGGTTCAGGGGAAGGCGACGGTGGAGGGTGACTAAGGGTGCAGGGGTTGCTACGGTAGTAGTGGTAAAGGTTCCAGTAGATCAAACCCGTCACGGGTGACGATTGGGTGAGATGGTAGTTACAGAGGGTGATGAGGAGAGATTATGATGGTGCTTAGGTGACTGTTCAGGCGGCCGGCGGTTGAAGACGAGTCAACAGAAGGCAAAGCTTTGGTCAACACTGGTCAACGGAAGTCAAAGCTGGTCAACAAACCAGTTAACATCATCAACCGGAGGCGTGTTGGGAGGAGGTATATCGTCAACGAGAGCTAATTAGATTATTGTTATAATATATATATATACATATATATAATTTGTGTGTACACGTGTGGGACCTTGACAAACATTTGGGACTCGACCCGTTAAATAAGCTAAGTAACGGATTTATACTTATATTTATATGCTACACGTTATGAGAATTGGAAGTTAAGCAATATAACTTAGATAATGGTGATGATTGTATAGAGACGATGATGATTGTATTATATAATATACATAGATAATGGCAATTGGAGTATTGGAACATGAGTAGGACAAACAAGGCAACGGACTATGTGATTAGCCTTATGTATATAAAACATAAAGTGTAACTTGGACAATTTGATGAACCATTGAGACAAGGAAGGACAATTAAGAAGATAGGACAAGACATATAAATATGGGACCTTAGACACAAAGTAGTAGTGATATACGTTAGACATCACTTGGATAAACAAAGGCTAAGGAACAATGACAAGTACGACTAAAATGTAATTAAGCTAAGGTCCTTGGCGCCCACACGTGTAACCACGAGATTGGTTACACACACTAATGTTTTTATATACTTGAATAGGATATTGACTTGGACTAATATGTGACGATGAGCCGTGATATGAAACGCTACTAAGGTGAGTTCGTGTACTTCCCCTTTTTCGTGTTTTAACTGTTTTGGGGTGAATGCATGCTTCCTTTTTATAAACTGTTGTGATGTGACAAGATACTGGCTGCCGGATTATACTGACACTTATTAACTCAGAGGTGAGCCGCTTAATATATGGGTAGTACTACTTGGGGAATCCCCCACGCACAGTGGACCCGTGACGTTGGGCCCGGGAAACCCTCCACTGAGGCCTGCGGACCGTTGCGGCATATATTATGCCTTGTAGATCTATAATGGCAGTAGATAGATCTAGTGTTAGGGTTGAGGGGTCGCTTGTACATCACGTGTGTTAAACTGTGTAAACTTGTTTATGAAATGATAAACTGTTTTTGGATCCACTTATTACTTACACGGACTCACCGCCATATTTTGCTGACCCAAACTCTTTTAAGCATGTGTTCAGGTACTGCGCTTGGATAATCATAAGGACGAGGTATATGCTTGCTTGTGTGGATTAGAGATTGTTATGGTAGAGGATTCAAGCTGCAAGCGTAGTTGTTTAGAGCATTAGAGCTAAGCATGGATTGAGATTTGGATCGACTAGCGGATCACACCTTATCAACTGCTTCGACGACCGCCGCGTTACGTCCTTGCATAGTTATTAGTCTACTTTTATTTTAGTTATGTATCTATCTTTTTGAATTAGAAATTGTATAACATTTAAATATTTGTTATCGTTGCTTCCGTTGTGCAAGTCTGTTACCAAACTGTCGTAACGTCCAGCCCCCTCCTGGTCGGGTTGTTACAGTTGGTATCAGAGCAACGGTTGTAGCGAAATAGGATATCTCCAGATATCCTATATCACACCAGGACAACTTAGAGAACTTAGCGTTTAAGGCTCTAAGATTGCCTAGCTAGGAAATACCTTGAAATTACATAAGACGGGCCAGAATTAGACAAAAAATAAGTCGAAACTCGAGTACCTTAACACACTAGAATGCTTTTAAGGACTTAGAACCAGTTTGACTAGTGAGCGGACTTTGTGTGATACGTGAATGATGACTACAACGGAGATTATTAGAATAATTCCGTGAGGTAAATTGACGATTACACTTGACGTCATGTAACTGTGAATTTACAGGCACGTAAAAGTTCTAAGAAATCCGAAGAGTCGTCGAGGTTAGAAATGTCAACCCGGATAACCATAAACTGGTATGATGGAAACGAACTATGAGGCGTAGACGAATATGTGATATACTTGTATGACTATAGTAAAGGCTTCGAATTGGACACACTTGGTACGGCTTGGCATATTATGATAACGAACCATGTTAGAGGTGTAAACAAGAATGTGATAGGCTTGAGTGCCGTAACAAAGGTTTTTGAACTTAAATTAGTTGATACAATTTGGTGTATTTTGATAAGTATGTATATAAATATATATATGCGCACCAATGGCCACTATAATACTTATCATCCTAAGTTTTGTATATAGATATATATATAGGTGTATGTATGTGTGAATCTACATAAATGCTATTACTTGTAAATAATTTTCCTAACCAAGTTATGAGTTAACCATAAGCTAGGTACATCGCCAGAATGTGGCACTACAATATGGAAAGAACCCAAAATACCAAGAAGGATTTTGATCAACTTAGCGAATGGATAATCCGGTAAATTTTACTTTTAACCAAATAGTTATTGTCGATTGTATGGTGCAACATTAGAGGGTTCGTGCGTATGTATAAGTTGAATTTTAGCCATAAGATAAGAAGCTAAAACCATGGGTCACTAGACTATTTTATTCGAACTTGAGTAATATCGATTTTTGCAGATGTAAGTCAAGTAGAGTGTATTGGAATTGTAACCACATAACAGGTTCTAGGTATGATTCAGGAACATCAATTGGAGAGGCGGTGATCTAGACTCAAGAATATATTAAAACCATGACCATCCAACCTTTGTTAACATGAGAGGACTAAGAATTACACGCTTTAAGGTATTCTTTAAGCTTAATCAAAGTTCCCGCCGTCTTAACACCCCATATTAACTTTGGATTACTATCAAAAACCACTAGATTAAGCTCAATAACTATCTAGTTTAGTGACGAGTTATGCATAAGAAACCTGTTAGGAATATATAGGTAGGTCCTAACGGGGGGAGTGAATGTGTTTGTAATGATTGCTATAAAAGATATTTGATGAAACCAAGAGTAACCAGTCGAGGTTTAGTGAAAAATCTGCGAAGATAGCCAACCAATCTCATAAAAAGACAAGGTCTAGAACACCCAGACAAACATTATACGCACCATTGATATGATATGATTGACGTGGCGAGTTTAAATATCCATCTTCTCTTACATTCTTTGTTAAATGTCACTATGCTCATGCACGTAGGTTTAGTTCCAAACCTTTACATTTGTGTAGTAGGAAAAACCACCATAAATAGCAAACCGACCCGGTAAGAAGGACAAGGTCTGGGAGACCCGGGGAGTGTTACGCGCCTTATTAATATATTTAAGATTGATATGTTGAGTTCGAATGTCTATCCTTCCCATATTATTCGACAATGGGTCATCATGCCCCACACGGTATCCTAGAAATTTTTGGAAATTTAAGAATGCAACGATTATGTCGTTAAAGGAGATAGAATTAACCACAACGTTAGGCGTAAAAACCAGCGAGAATAGTATATAGTTCTAAGAACATAGTCGAATGTAAGATCTTTATTTTGGAAAAGTTTAATCGACATTAGAATATATATTTTTAAGGATTAGTGACTATTAGAACACACATAGAAATTTTCGACAAAATACGTTTTCAAATACATTTCTATCAGGTTTTTGGGGAGATTTTCAGTACGTTTACTAGGTATCATTGGTGTGGTGGGTTAGCTGCGGTACACCCTATATATAAACACCAATGATGCATTGAAAATAAGACTGGAAATCGAACCAAGAACAAACCTTAATAATACACCGTTTATTTTAAGCTTAAACGTAGAGGGAGGTTTGGTGTAAAACCGCCTAAATTACGACTGGATATAAGAAAATAATTATGTACGCGCAGGGTTGTTGACCCTAACATTGAATCCAAGTATGGAATATACGGGATGTGTCCAATGGATAGCTAGAAAATAATTCGGAGGACGGAATTCCATTAACGGGGGGAGAATGTAACACCCCGGTCCTAGGGCCAGAAATTTTTGCACACTATTATTATTATTGTATAGTAATAAAGTAACCAAGAATAAATAATGGATAGTACGGTTATGTGCGAAATTAAAAACCGATCTATTATAAATAAATATCATACATGAGTATACGATACGTAACCGAATTAAAACCGATAACGAACCCAACCTGAGTTAGGAGATTAGTCACCCCTTGGGGACATATGTCACCTCCATAAGAGGGACACATGTCCCCATTCTTGGATGACAACACAAGAAAACCATTTGTTTTACAAATGGTTTTAACAAAAACCACTAACTAAACCACATTATAAATACACAAAACCCCCTCCCTTTGTTTTCTGCCGACCAAACCACCGAAGAGAGAGAGAGAGAGCATCGGAGCAGGGAGGAGCTCCGGCGGAGCTCCGGCAGCGGTTCAACCACACAACCCCCACCTCCTTCTTACCGATAACACCCACACCCCTTTACCCAATCCTATTATTAGAGCAGGAGAGAGAGACAGGTATGAAGAGAGAGAGAGAGAGAGAAGGAGCCGGATGACTATGCCGCCCCTACGGCGGAGCTCCGGCAGACCACGGCGACAACCACCTCCACTCTTCCGATTGTTATTATTATATATAGAGAGTGAGAAGCAGGGGAGCTAGAGAGAGAGTGAGAGAGTCGAGTAGAAGAGAAAGAAAGAATTGCAGAAGAGAGAAATTGGGGGAAAGAAGATGGGAACCAACCATGGCCCTTGGCGGGTCAGAATTGCACCGGTGACGGCGGCGGTAATGGTCTGGGTTCCAATCAAGGGTTCCGTTCAGTTGGGAGGGTTATAAGGTGGGTTATGGTGGTTATCGATGGTGGTGACAGTGACGAAGGGTTGTATGATGGATTACGGAAGGGATGATGGTGGTGTCTGGGGTTGCTGAGATGGCCATAGGCGGTGGAGCTGGTGGTTTGGGTTAAGGGGAAGGCGACAGTCGAGGATGACTAAGGGTGCAGGGGTTACTACGGTAGTGGTGGTAAAGGTTCCAGTAGATCAAACCCGTCACGGGTGACGATTGGGTGAGATGGTAGTTACAGAGGGTGGTGAGGAGAGATTATGATGGTGCTTAGGTGACTGTTCAGGCGGCCGGCGGTTGAAGACGAGTCAACAGAAGGCAAAGCTTTGGTCAACACTGGTCAACGGAAGTCAAAGCTGGTCAACTGACTAGTTAACATCATCAACCGGAGGCGTGTCGGCAGGAGGTATATCGTCAACGAGAGCTAATTAGATTATTGTTATAATATATATATACATATATATTATTTGTGTGTACACGTGTGGGACCTTGACAAACATTTGGGACTCGACCCGTTAAATAAGCTAAGTAACGGATTTATACTTATATTTATATGCTACACGTTATGAGAATTGGAAGTTAAACAATATAACTTAGATAATGGTGATGATTGTATAGAGACGATGATGATTGTATTATATAATATACATAGATAATGGCAATTGGAGTATTGGAACATGAGTAGGACAAACAAGGCAACGGACTATGTGATAAGCCTTATGTATATAAAACATAAAGTGTAACTTGTACAATTTGATGAACCATTGAGACAAGGAAGGACAATTAAGAAGATAGGACAAGACATATAAATATGGGACCTTAGACACAAAGTAGTAGTGATATACGTTAGACATCACTTGGATAAACAAAGGCTAAGGATCAATGACAAGTACGACTAAAATGTAATTAAGCAAAGGTCCTTGGCGCCCACACGTGTAACCACGAGATTGGTTACATGCACTAATGTTTTTATATACTTGAATAGGATATTGACTTGAACTAATATGTGACGATGAGCCGTGATATGAAACGCTACTAAGGTGAGTTCGTGTACTTCCCCTTTTTCGTGTTTTAACTGTTTTGGGGTGAATGCATGCTTCCTTTTTATAAACTGTTGTGATGTGACAAGATACTTGATGCCGGATTATACTGACACTCATTAACTCAGAGGTGAGCCGCTTAATATATGGGTAGTACTACTTGAGGAATCCCCCACGCACAGTGGACCCGGGACGTTGGGCCCGGGAAACCCTCCACTGAGGCCTGCGGACCGTTGCGGCATATATTATGCCTTGTAGATCTATAATGGCAGTAGATAGATCTAGTGTTAGGGTTGAGGGGTCGCTTGTACATCACGTGTGTTAAACTGTGTAAACTTGTTTATGAAATGATAAACTGTTTATGGATCCACTTATTACTTACACAGACTCACCGGCATATTTTGCTGACCCAAACTCTTTTAGGCATGTGTTCAGGTACTGCGCTTGGATAATCATAAGGACGAGGTATATGCTTGCTTGTGTGGATTAGAGATTGTTATGGTAGAGGATTCAAGCTGCAAGCGTAGTTGTTTAGAGCATTAGAGCTAAGCATGGATTGAGATTTGGATCGACTAGCGGATCACACCTTATCAACTGCTTTGACGATCGCCGCGTTACGTCCTTGCATAGTTATTAGTCTACTTTTATTTTAGTTATGTATCTGTCTTTTTGAATTAGAAATTGTATAACATTTAAATATTTGTTATCGTTGATTCCGTTGTGCAAGTCTGTTACCAAACTGTCGTAACGTCCAGCCCCCTCCTGGTCGGGTTGTTACATAATGTAAAGTCTTCAGAATCATGGTTAGCCTAATATTTCTTTCTTATATAAATCTCATGTTTCAATGTTGCGTTGATATGATCTAGATATTAAAACTAATATATGATTATGGTTTCATGTCAAAGTTGATAATTTAGGCAACTTATAAATAATGATAACAACCAAGAATCCATTAGCTATTATGATCAGCACTCATTCAAAGTATAACATGTAACAAAACAACATAAATATTTTAGTAACCCAGAAATTTGTATTGGAACGAAGACAGAAACCCATAAAACTGATAGAGTAATAAACTGAGAATTGTCCAAAAAAATTTGTATTTTAACAGAAAATTAAAACTTTGAATGGTATTTCAACAAAAGTTCAAAACCCACAATTCAACAAATAAATAGAATTATAACAAAAAACGACATTGAAAACAAAAAAAAAACGAAATTATAACGTTGAATGGTATTTCAACAAAAGTACAAAACCCTTAAATCAACAAAAAAAACAGAATTTAAACAAAAAAACATAATAAAGGACTTTCAAAACCAAAAAATAAACCAAAAATATTTACGACATTCAAAACAAAAAACATAATTCTTTGTAAAAAAAACGGATGTTACCCCGACATTTATAGGGAAATTAACCGAGAATTGTGCCAAAAAGTATGATTAACAATCGAAATCAAATCAAACATAACAATATTAAAGAATGATATAACAAAAGGGATCTAACATTACCTTCAACAAATTGAATTCTGATAGTCAATATAATATAAATGGTTGATGAATTACATATGCGATATAACGTGGATTTTAAGGACATATTGAGGTTTAGGGTTTTGAAGAATTGTGGGAGGATTGAAATCTTGATTTTGAGAGAGAGGATTATTACAATAACTTCTAAAAATAAGGGCATCAGACTTGCAAAGGTATAGATACAGTTGGTTTTGTAAAGTACCTTTATTACATTTTTATTTTTAGAATTCAATTAGCTCTCAATTTTGACCAAAAAGTCAACATTTTTTTATGTATTGACGGAATACAATTGTGATTATATAATATGGTCAAAATTTGTTTTTTTTAATCATGATCCACCTATATACATAAAGGTTCTTTAGACATTTGTTTCTATAATGAAAACTACTCGTATTATCAAATTTGTTTTTTTTTTGTAAAGTTTGTATAAAAAAGTAATATATATTTTCGGTAATCATTAACAAAAATATATTTACAAAAAATATATGCATAAAGGTAAATGTAGTACATAAAATCGAACACTAAAGTTAGGACGAATTACATTTAATGTAATTGTAATGAGGCAGGAAACTTGTTTTAGAAACTTGTTTTATAAACTTGTTTTAGAGACCCGTGGGTACGCACGGTGCAAACCAAAGAAAAAATAAAAAAGTATTAAAATAATAGTTGTATTATTAAAGTTGTATGTACATAACGTCAATGAAGATAAGTAAAAAAATGCATCAAAATTTCTCACCTTATTCATAAAGCTTGAAATACTTCTTTGTACACAACGTTTGATGTTTTGTTTGTCAGTTCACCATCTTCATCCTGTATAACTATCTTCGGTCCATCTCGACATCTGACCCTTGATAGCGCAACATACAACTGCCCGTGTGAAAAAACTGGATCCTTCAAATGCAACCCAACTCTGGATAAGGATTGTCCATGACTTTTGTTTATTGTCATTGCGAAAGAAAGAGCAAGTGGGAATTGTCTTCTGTTAAATTTAAAAGGAATTTTCTTATCCGAAGGGGATAAAGTAATTCTTGGAATAAACGTTCGCATTCCAATGTTACTTCCTGTAATGATTTTCGCTTCAATTACACGTTTTCCCATTTTAACAACTTGTAACCTTGTCCCATTACACAAACCGCTTTTCTGATCAATGTTTCTGAGTAACATTACGGGGACACCAACTTTCAAATCCAAACGGTGGTTTGGTATTCCAGAAAACATAAGACCATTCAGCACATCAGGAGAAACTAATCTTTCATCAACCTGTTCATTAACATCTTCGGACTGATAAACACTATTTGAACTTAGATACTCAAATTCGTCACCGGGAAACATTGAAAGTAATCTATCATTAATTTCTTGAACAACTTCATTCTTCGGTGCCAATATAGCTCGATCTTGAAAATAATTCAGAATGTGGATGTTATCCAAAAGTGACGGATACACAAAGGGTATCAAATCAGAAACATGATCCGAAGATTGAGAAATAAGTAAGTCATCAGGTATCTCAATAATATCCTGATCATCACTTATTGTATCCACCTTTCCTTCTCCTATATCCAGAAGCCAAGCTGCAAACTTTTTAGTTTCCTCGATATCAGACTTGCAGCTTCCTGAAAGCAACCTCATATTTTTTGTTAATTCTAAAACAATGCATTTGTGCCAAATGTATGATTAACTTTAACAATGTCATGCCTAGTTCCATTTGGTACAACTGGTAGAATTTTTCTAAAGTCACCCCCAAACAAAACAACCTTTCCACCAAATAACAAATAAGACGACTCATCAACATGAACACCAAATACATCTTTTAAACTTCGATCTAGTGCTTCAAAAGCATGTTTATGAGTCATGGGTGCTTCATCCCAGATGCACACATCTGTTTGTTTATGGCCGCTGGTTATAAGCTTCCAACGGTTGACCATATTGACAAGATCATTTCAGCTGAGATACCATATAAAGATGAAGAGCCAGAATTGTATGAACTCGTACGTGAATTTATGATTCACGGTCCTTGTGGACCTTTGAACATGAGTTGTCCGTGTATGGTCAATGACAGGTTGATGAAATATTAGTTTCTCCTGATGTGCTGAATGGTCTTAAGTTTTTTGGAATACCAAACCATCGTTTGGTTTTGAAAGTTGGTGTCCCCGTAATGTTACTCAGAAACATTGATCAGAAAAGCGGTTTGTGTAATGGGACAAGGTTACAAGTTGTTAAAATGGGAAAACGTGTAATTGAAGCGAAAATCATTACAGGAAGTAACATTGGAATGCGAACGTGTATTCCAAGAATTACTTTATCCCCTTCGGATAAGAAAATTCCTTTTAAATTTAACAGAAGACAATTCCCACTTGCTGTTTCTTTCGCAATGACAATAAACAAAAGTCAAGGACAATCCTTATCCAGAGTTGGGTTGTATTTGAAGGATCCAGTTTTTTCACACGGGCAGTTGTATGTTGCGCTATCAAGGGTCAGAAGTCGAGATGGACTGAAGATAATTATACCGGTTAAAGATGGTGAACTGACGAACAAAACATCAAACGTTGTGTACAAAGAAGTATTTCAAGCTTTATGAATAAGGTGAGAAATTTTGATGCATTTTTTTACTTATCTTCATTGACGTTATGTACATACAACTTCAATAATACAAGTATTATTTTAATACTTTTTTATGTTTTCTTTGGTTTGCACCGTGCGTACCCACGGGTCTCTAAAACAAGTTTCTAAAACACGTTAGCTGCCCAATACAATTACATTAAATGTAATTCCTCCTAACTTTAGTGTTCGATTTTATTTACTACATTTACCTTTATGCATATATTTTTTGTAAATATATTTTTGTTAATGATTACCGAAAATATATGTTACTTTTTTACACAAACTTTACAAAAAAAAAAAAAAAACAATTTACCTAACATCTATATAAAGAATCCCTTTTCACATTCATTATTCCATTAACTCAATAATTTTCATTCGTCAAAACAGGTTTCTACATGTGATGTTTGTATGTTTGTTTTTGTAGACTATTATTTACATTATGTTTAATACTTTTGTTTTTATAGGTTGTGATAGATATTAGACTCTCTCAAATGTTAGCCAACGGCGCTGTTCTTCATGAAGTTACTTACTGTCAAGTATGCGATGTTAAATGTCTTGACAATGCTCAATATGTTGAACATTACAATGGCAAAAAGCATCGCTCAAAGGTAACAGATGTATACATATAGATATTTATATAAGTTATATACATATATCTACGTAAAATTAACTAACTTATTTGTTAATATATTTTTGGAAAAATTACAGAAATCGTCCTTTATGTTTACCTGTTTTTTCAGTAGGTGTCCTTAAACTTCAAAAGTGATGAGAATCGTCCTTTATGTTTTAAAATCTTTCAAAACTAGTCCTTTAGCACTAACGTGGTTAGATTTTTCTGTTAAGTTAAGTCACGTGAGTGGCACATGAGGGTATTACTGACATTTCACCTCCTCTTAAGATTTCCCCCCATTTATAACCCTTCCCCCTGATATCAACTGAAACCCTCGATCAAATACCCTCTAAACAAAATAAACCCTAAACTTTCATCCCTGAATTCCACTCGATAAACACTGAATCTATGGCGAATGATGAAGAGAGAATAGTAGGATGGTATATTCGTGATAAAGATGATTATGATTACGAACCCTATTGTAAGTCTCTGACCCTATTATACTCTGTTACTTGAAAAGATCAATTTTTTAAAAAATTTTGAATTTTTTTGTTGTTTGCAGATGATATGCCTAATCTCTTCACCATACGACTTCATCATGGTGGAAAGTTAACCAAGAGTCCAGGACGTACTTGTGAAAGGGGTAGCATCGATTATGTGGACTACATTGACATCGATCTTCTATCAATGCACGAAATTTGAGACATGGTAAATTTGTTAGGTTATTCTACCATTGATGCTATATACTACTATTTCCAAAATCCTCAGAAGACTTTAGACGATGGATTAGAGGATTTAAGTTCTGATCAAGATGTTTTGAACTTAGCCAAACATGTGGAAATGCATAAGATAATCAATGTCTATAGTATTCCTGGTTTAGAAAACATTAAAGACTTTTTGTTGTCACCTAGTAAACCTAGGACTGTTACCATTGAAGAAATAGATGAAACTAACCCTTATGCAATAGTCCCTGCAAAGTTAAAGGTTGTAAGAAACCTTAATGTAGGCCAATCTTCTAAAGTTGATGGTGGGCAGTTTAGTGGTGTTACTCAAAATGCTGATGCTGGAGATTCTGCTAAGGTTGGTAGGTGTAGTGTAACTGAATTGGAGGTTGATAAGGATATGTTTGTATATGATACTGGACCTTTAGTTGATGAAGAAGTTATAGTAGGTGATTGGAGTGATGGGAGTGATAAGGAAGAAGCACATGATAATGAAGACAGTGACTCAGACTACATAGTGGATGAAAACAATTTGATGCCTGATCATGAAGTAGATATGAGTGATTACAGAATGCATGTTGACTATGATGTGGATGATAATGTAGGTAATCAACATGATGATTGGGATATTGATGATGAAGGGTTACAAAATGATTTCTTCCCAAGTGGGTCAGAATCTGATGACAATGAAACAAGTGTTAGGAGAAAATAGCTAAACAGACTTAGAAAGGCAAAAGCAAGTGAGAATAGAGCTGTTTTTTATGTGTCACAAGTCTTTGGAACTAAAGCTGAAGTTAAGAAATTGAAAAAAAAATATGTTGTTGAGAGTAGAAGGCAAATTGTGGTTATTAAAAATGATAAACAAAGGGTTAGTGCAGAGTGTCATGGATGTTTACCAGAATTTGAGGTTGATGACTTTGGAGTTCATGTTGCTAGTCAACCACCAGACAAAAGGGAAAAGTTCTAAAAAACCAAAGGGGGATGGTGTTGAGGGGGCTGCTGTGAACAAAAACAAAGTTAAGGGGGCTGCTGTTAAAAAAGGGTTTCACAAGGGTCCTCCTGTTAACAAGGGTAAAGTTAAAGGGTCTTCTGATAAAAATGTTGGTGGGAGGGGGAATAAAACAAATCCATCAGAGTTTCAATGCCCCTGGCAGCTTTTAGTATCTAAAGTTAATAAGGATGAATCGTGGGTGGTCAAGACTTTAGTTGATGAACATAAATGTGTTCAGACCAGAAAGATAACAGCTTGCACATCTACATTTCTATCTCAACAACTCTTAGATCAGATTGAGGAAAATCCAGATATTCCTGTTAAAGCTGTTCAAGAACAGTTTCAAAGGAAATACGAACTTGGGATCTCTAGGATGAAAGCATATAGGGCTAAGTTACAAGCAAAGAAGATGGTGGAAGGGGATTACACATCACAGTATGCTATGTTGAGGGATTATGTGTCGGAGGCCGAATACTCCCCGAGTAATCGCTACAAGGTAGGTTGCCGGTGCCCAAGTTCTCTAGGCCTAGGCCGAGTACTCCCCGGGTACTCTCCGACTAGGCCGAGAACTCCCCGAGTACTCCCGACTCCGACTAGGGAGCGCCTAGCGACTTTTGCAACATTGGATACTGATACAACTGAAAATACAAGAAAGTTCAAAAGGATATATATTTGTTTGGGTGCTTTGAAAGAGGGTTTTAAGGCAATAGGTAGGGATTTTCTAGGTCTAGATGGTGCTTTCATGAAAGGGCCTTCTCCTGGCCAGATCTTAAGTGCAGTGGGTGTTGACCCTAACAATGGTATATATCCAGTTTGTTATGCAATAGTAGAAGCAGAAAATTACAATGCTTGGTTAAGGTTTTTGGATCTGTTGGGTGATGACTTAGACTTGGTTAGAAACTCAAACTTCACTTTCATCAGTGATAGGCAAAAGGTAACCCTTGTTTACATAGTTAATGATTATTATTTACATACTTATTAATGACATAACACTTCTTTACATGCGTACAAGGGCCTACTTCCTGCACTTTCAAGGTTGTATCCTTGTGCTGAGCACAGGTACTGTCTTAGGCACATTCATGAGAATATAAAGCCAACATTCAGAGGCAAGCTTTATAAAGATTTACTGTGGAAATGTGCAAGTGCAACAACTATACTAGAGTTTACTACTGCCATGAATGAGTTAAAGTCTGTGAACAAGGAAGCACATTTGTGGTTGTCCAAAATCCCACCTCTGCACTAGAGTAGGTCTCATTTTACTGGTATGAACTTTACAATCTATGTTAAGTATTTGTTTTGATTGGTAAGTCCATTAGAATAATATACATTGAAACCACAGGTAGGGGACAAACTGACATGTTACTTAACAATATGTGTGAATCATTCAATGGAAAGATTGTGGAAGGTAGAGACAAGCCAATTATCCATGCCCTGGAGTACATTAGGGAGTATTGTATGAGTAGAATTGTTGCTCTGTTGAAAGATATAGATACCAGTGAAGGACTTTTGACACCAAGGGCCACAGAAATGTTTGATACAATTAAGAAAGATGCTACCTTTTACAGTGTTCAGTGGAATGGGGGGGGGGATAAATATGGGGTTAGTGGTAAACCAGGTCACACAAGAGTTGTTGATTTGGAACAGAAAACTTGTGCATGTAGAGGTTGGGAAATAACAGGTAAGAAGTTGTTATAATTCTGTTTACTAATGTTTTATAATTCTGTTTACTAATGATTGTGCATGTATGCACAGGGATGCCATGTAGACATGTAGTGGCTGCTTTATGGTTCAAATCTACTAATGATGGCAGAGTTGGTGCATTGGAAAGCTGGGTTAATCCAGTGTACACAATGGAGAGGTGGCGACAGGTCTACTCCTTCAAGATCAACCCCATTAATGGTCTACTCCTTCAAGATCAACCCCATTAATGGTAGGGCTCTGTGGCCTAAGTGTGAAGTTCCAACAACATTATTGCCACCTAATCATCACACCCAGGTGGGTAGACCAAAGAAAGTAAGGAAGAGGTTAGCATTTGAAATGGAATATGTTGCAAGAGGAGGAAAACTATCAAAGAAGAACACCAAGACAACTTGTGGCAAGTGTGGAAACCCAGGTCATAACCAAAGGACTTGTAAGGGCCAGACTGAGAAGGTGCAAAAGGTTCAGGGTAAGAAGGCTTGGAAAAGGGGAAGAAAAAAGAAGACTGATGTGGGAGTGCAGGGTAACAATGACAAGGGGCAGGGTTAATTTTTAGTTTTGGAAGTGTTTTAAACAATGTTTATGGTATTTAATGTGTTTAGGATGTTTTTAGACATTATGTATGGTCTTATGGTCTTTTATGTGTTTTTGGATAATATTTATGGTATGTACTGAATCTATGGTTTTTGGATGTTTATGAATGATATTCTGGATAATCTGCATTTGGTTGTTTAGTATGGTTTGTCCATTTGACCCATTATGGTGTGGTTTGTCAAAACTGTCCATTTAACCCATTTGGTTGTTTAATATGGTTGTGCAGGTTTGTCAAAATTGTCCAAATATCAAAACCATTTGACCCATATGTGTTTTGGATAATACAAGGGATTCTTACAAGCCATTATGCAAAACCATTTGACCCATTGTCAAAACTGTCCATTAAGCCATTATAGAAAACCATTTGACCCATTATCAAAACTGTACATTTGACCTATTATCTGCATTTGACCCATTATCTACATATTAATACCAAAATGTGCATTTTATGCACTTTCATTGCCACAATAGATTCTTACAAAACAGGTTCTTACAAAACAACTTCATACAAAACAAGCAGCATCATACACTGCTTCTATACTGCTTCATTAAGATGGCTACCCTATCCATCTGCTACATATACTGCTTCTAATACATACACTGCTAATTCATGAACACATACACCAGAAATCCTATCCAACTAATAGCCAGGAACCTCTTCAGTTTGATAGCCTGATCCTTGGTAGCTTTGATCTCCTGTTGAAGCTGGATTTTTTCAAGCATCAGATGGGTCTCCCTCATTTCCAAGTTGTTTTTGGATCTTAACAAACCAGGTATGATGTCCACACATCTTTGGCAGTTCTCTTCACACCACCCAATGAATCTACATCTGGAACCCTAATTTAAACATACAACATTGTATCAGAAATCGACGTTTACATAGAACCCTAATTTAAACATACAACACCACCAAATTACCTGATCAGGACATGCAAAGAACCGGCGACCTGGGTTTCTATCAGTCCAGGATGTGAGAATGATTGCTGGTTAACCACATTCAAAGAACACTTGCCTCGACATCTGATCATTTGAGGATGGAACCCTAATTTCGTCTTTGATCGAATAGGGCATTTGGTTCAGGGGGAAGGGTTATAAATGGGGGGAAATCATAAGAGGAGAGGAGGTGAAATGTCAGTAATACCCTCATGTGCCACTCACGTGACTTAACTTAACAGAAAAATCTAACCACGTTAGTGCTAAAGGACTAGTTTTGAAAGATTTTAAAACATAAAGGACGATTCTCATCACTTTTGAAGTTTAAGGACACCTACTGAAAAAACAGGTAAATATAAAGGACTATTTCTGTAATTTTTCCTATATTATTTTATAGGTTGCACATGCTCTTGGTCAAGATGTGTTCTAATGTGGTGTTTGCAACGTTCAATGCACAAGCCAGGATAACTTGAATGCACATCTTGACGGAAAAAAGCACATGAGGGTTTAGAAGGCGCATGGGTTTCTTAATGTTATGGGATAAGTAATGGTTTTTGTTCGTAATGTCGTCTCTTTGTTTGTCACACCCTCAAATTTCCACCTGCGGAGTTCTACCGCGAGGCGTGTGACACACCAGGATCCAATTCAACGGTCACAATAAACAACACTATATGATAAAATACGCAAAATAAAAACATTTAGTTTCATAACATAAACCAACAGCGGAAGCTTTTCCAAATCTTGATTACAACTTTAAACAACGTGACTGAAGTCTGAAAGTACTGAAAACATGAAACTAAACTCCTAGACGCCAAGTGAGACTCCGTGCGCCTAAGTCCAATGCCGCTACCTTAACGACCTGAGAAAACATGCTAAAAACGTCAACATATAATGCTGGTGAGTTCACAGGTTTTTGTGAAAATCAACTTAGTTAGTTTCAAAGAATACTCCAAAGTAGACCAAACCATACGTAAACCGACCAAAAGAATACTACTCAAAGAATGCCATCCAAAATGAATGCCTGTCGCTACTACGATTGGAAAACCATTACTGGACACGCATACATGCATACAAGAATACTACCTGCCCGAATACAAGAATACAAGAATACAAGAATACTCTAAGAGACAACATGCACCCGTCCGACCCTCCAAGCCGACGAGTGGGGTCGGTCACGCCCAAATAGATCTATCCATATTTCCCCCGTTGTTCAACCACCGCACATTCATGGTTTTCCACGGGACTTTAAAAGATCGTATAGCAAGCATAAAGAATTCAAGAATACCAATACGTAATACCATATAGTAACCAACGACTACCTTGTAAGCTTTACCAATCCGAGTACTTAGCAAATCATAGGTTTTATGAGTACGAAAACATAAGTTGACACACCTTTTATGAATACGAACACGTAAGTTGACACACCTTTTATGAATACTCAAACGTAAGTTGACACACCTTTTATGAATACGAAAACGTAAGTTGACACACCCTTTATGAATACTCAAACGTAAGTTGACACACGTTTTATGAATACCAGTACCCAGCATGTTTTCTCCCCCGAAAGCAAAACCAGTAAAGAGTGGGGCCGTGAACTCACCTTAGATTGCGTTCTTCTAATAAACCACAGACAATGCAAATGACAGCCCTAGTATCGGCAACCTATTATCGAATGCATATGAGTACCCGAACCATTGACCCACAGGCCAAATAGTCCCCAAGTGTCCATACCATAACCAGGTTCGTTTGAAAACACGTTGACTGTTAAACCGACCAAGTGTACAAGACTCGACATCCCATTGGTGACCCGAGACTCCCCATGTTCATCTCATATCTACACATACACAAATCATGCAACTTAGTACTTAACATGCATTAAAGTTCAACGATTCTAACACATAGGTCAAATAACGTACAAACGAGTCCAAACACGTGTTACTATGTTACTAGGTATGTCACGGGGTTCCTATCATGTTCCTAGGTGTCAAATCGGGTTTCGGAATGTCAAAATACACTTATAACAGCATTACACGCGATTCGGAACTTAGCATGCAATTAGGAAAGTCAACATGTGATTAGGGATGGTCAACAGGCAATAACAGAGGCTAATCGCCCCCTATTATATGCGATTAGGGCTATCCACATGCATTTCAGGCGATTATGGTCATAAGGTATGCAATTCAGGGCTTAACTAGTGATTAGGATCACAATTGCATGAAATGAAGGCAATTAGGATCACAATTGCATGAAATGAAGGCAATTATGATCTCAATCGCCTATAGCATACACGATTAGGCCTCTATTCAGGCGATTAGGCTCCTAATCGCCTATAGCATAGGCGATTAGGCTCCTAATCGCCTATAGCATAGGCGATTAGGATCCCCAATCGCCTATAGCACAGCTGATACGGTTTTTCGCGCGTTTAACACTCCAAATCAGATCCGAAACGTGTGAAAACACCCAATAACAATCCTAACACATTAACAAACATATTTCAAGCAAAACCCCTAAGTTTTCATCATTCTAACAGTCCCGAATGCGAGCGTTTTCCCAAAATAGCAACTTAACATGAAAACATCACATCAACATGCAAGAACTTGCCCTAAATAGCAAATATCCAGATTTAATCACATAACCACGTTGTCCGATAGCATCCTACTGTTCTAGCGTCATCCTAGAGCAAACCCTAACATCAAACAATCAACAACACACCTCACATCATCCTTAATCATCCAAAATCCTTCAAATGGGTCAAAACATAAAGTATCAACAATACACAACCAAAACCATCCAAAATCCTAGAAAATCATCATACTAACTTGTAACAACCATAAACATCATAACAATACAAAAGCAATCATGATTCAATCCTAAAAATCCTTCCTTTAATCACAAATAACACATATAACACACATAAAGGTGAGGGTTTGTTTAAAAACGGTTTTAAATGGATTTTCAAAGACAAAAACATTTATAAGTCAGGTCTGGACGTTTAGGGAGTAAAATATAATCATTTAAAGGTTTGGGTTTGAAGAACACACCTTGGATTCAAGAGAAATTGATGGAATAAGCTTGGAAATGGTTGTTTTGATGTAAAAACGAGTTCCAGAGAGTGTTTGTGTGTTGGTATGGGTTATGGCACGGCTAGGGTTGCATAAATGATGTTTTGGAGGTCAAGGGTGGTATTTATAGGTGTTTCTAGTCGTCAGGTACCCTATAGGCGATTATGCAGCTTTATCATCCCTAATCGCCTTCACTATAGGCGATTAGCCCCATAATCGCCTATAACATATCCCAATCGCCTATAATATCATCCTAATCGCCCTCATGAAGGCGATTAGGGTCCCCTAATCGCCCTCAGGGTCTGGTGCAAGGTATTTTGCGCGTTAAACTCCGTTTTAACATATGTTAACATGTTTTCGCATACCGACAAGTCACATAATGATTATAAACACATAATACATGAAAATAAACACGTTCACACTCGTTCACCAATTCCCGGGACTCGAGACTTGCGTGTGTTAAAACCCCAATGATGTGCGACTCGACTCGACCGACCTTGTTATGTGTAACGTATGCGTGACTCGCTAAGGTAGACTTACTAAGTTTTCAAAAGTTAGTTACCGGAATTTGCCGGGTGTCACATCATCCCCCTGTTGAAAGAATTTTCGTCCCGAAAATTTCCCGAAGTCAAAGAGAGAAAACAAATAAGAAGAAAAATTTTCCGGGTCGTCACATTGTTATTTCGGATTTCGTTGATTCCTACTATTTGCTACTATCTTTCATCTTTAATATTATCATTTTGTCTACTGTCTTTATTATGTTTGCTATTATGTTTGATTTTTAATAAAACTCATTTGGTTGATACACTCATCTACTTCCATGTTAATCTTTTTTTTTATTTCCCTAATCTGATCACATAAAAAATTTATAATTTCCATGTAAATGTTTAGCCGTTTTTGCATTTTTACTAGACACTGTTTATCTATTTTGCAAATTGTCGTTTATTAATTTACGATAATGGCAACATAATCCACCATTCTATGTAAAACATATACATAAGCATGTAATGTGGAGTAATAATTTTAGATTAATACTGGCAACTTTTCAAGGCCATCTAGATGATTTCCATTTGAGTTTCTTATAGTACTCAGGCCCAAGTAAGTATATCGGCCCAATGTTAAATACAATATTTTGCCTACAATACAAACTTAATAACAATGTTAACATTAATAATTTGTTACCTTTTGAAACGTATATCGGTCGTTTAACATTTTGTACTGAGATTTCAAACTTTCGGAAAAAAAATTATTATTACAATGTTTTACAAAAATATGATAACCAACCTTTATATAATATTAGGTTTACCCATTCATTGTTCATCCCAAATATTCACATTATTTTTTATACCAAACTTGCAAAGCAGCTTTCAAGAGTATGTTTTATTTTTTGTAATAATTCATCTATTAAATTTACATGGATAATCACATACAGTAGGGTGTTTGTGCTCTCTAATATTATTGGTTTGTGTTTTGTAAGCTACCATGTTTATACTTTGACATTATTACATAAGAAAGACCATACTATAATAATATAAACAAAGACCATACTATAGTAATATAAAGAAAGACAATACATATAAATTTAAGTTTAAACTTACAAAAGCAGATTTATTGTTAAATTTATAAATGTTTATAAAATTAAGATAACACGTCTTTACGACTACACCCCTAAATTAGTGTCATACTCGATAAAAATACACAAAATCCAATATAATCGTTAATCCACTAATAAATTTGATAATACGAGCTTTTTTCATAATAGAAAAAAAGTCTGAAGAACCTTTATGTATATAGGTGGATCATAATTTAAAAAAAACAAATTTTGACCATATTATATAATCACAATTGTATTCCGTCAATACATAAAAAAATGTTGATTTTTTGGTCAAAATTGAGAGTTAATTGAATTCTAAAAATAAAAATATAATAAAGGTACTTTACAAAACCAACTGTATCTATACCTTTTCAAGTCTGATTTCCTTATTTTTAGAAGTTATTGTAAGAATCCTCTCTCTCAAAATCAAGATTTCAATCCTCTCGCAATTCTTCAAAACCCTAAACCTCAATATGTCTTTAAAATCCAAGTTGTATCGCATATGTAATTCATCAACCATTTATATTATATCGACTATCAGAATTCAATTTGTTGAAGGTAATGTTCGATCCCTATTGTTATATCATTCTTTAATATTGTTACGTTTGATTTGATTTCGATTGTTAATCATACTTTTTTGCACAATTCTTGGTTAATTTCCCTATAAATGTCGGGGTAACATCCGTTTTTTTACAAAGAATTATGTTTTTTGTTTTGAATGTCATTAATATTGTTGGTTTATTTTTTGGTTTTGAAAGTCCTTTATTATGTTTTTTGTTTAAATTCTGTTTTTTTGTTAATTTCTGGGTTTTGTACTTTTGTTGAAATACCATTCAAAGTTATAATTTCGTTTATTTTTTGGTTTTCAATGTCGTTTTTTGTTTTAATTCTGTTTATTTGTTGAATTGTGGGTTTTGAACTTTTGTTGAAATACCATTCAAAGTTTTAATTTTCTGTTGAAATATGAATTTTTTTGGACAATTCTCGGTTTATTACTCTATCAGTTTTATGGGTTTTTGTCTTCGTTCCAATACAAATTTCTGGGTTACTAAAATATTTGTGTTGTTTTGTTACATGTTATACTTTGAATGAGTGCTGATCATAATAGCTAATGGATTCTTGGTTGTTATCATTATTTATAAGTTGCCTAAATTATCAACTTTGACATGAAACCATAATCATATATTAGTTTTAATATCTAGATCATATCAACGCAACATTGAAACATGAGATTTATATAAGAAAGAAATATTAGGCTAACCATGATTCTGAAGACTTTACATTAAATCCTCAATTTGCTTATAGAATTCAACCAACATGTTAGTCAAAACCAACGTACATATACTAAAATGCTTGACAATTTCAGAACCACAATGATAAATTATTATTTGATATGGTTTATAACATCATAAATGATTTCCTATCTATACAGGTTGTCAAGATACTTCCATCCTTTCATTTAGAACTTGGAATCCCTGACAAACAGTTTATGGTATTACAAATCTATGGTTATTCATTGTTTAAAGTTTATATTCTCCAAAGTATATGTTATTGTTTGATATATTTTACATATATGTAGGTTTTACCATATTGGTTTATCACTCGGTATCTCCAAACTATTTCAGAAAATTGTGATGTTGATATACAAGTTGATGCTAATCGGTGTTACAAAGTACGTGTAACTATAATGGATAATAGACCGGTATTCTCCGGAGGTTGGAAGAAGATGATTGAGGATCTACAACTGAAGCAATGAGATTTGTTGGTTTTTAACCCATATGATACGCATACTTATCAGCTTGCTGTTTTCCCTCTTGGTACTGAATGGAACAACACTGATATTTCCGAAAGAACAACATGAATATAACTGCTTCACCTTTAACGATAAACGACATGCTGAGTTATTTGCACATCGCGTTTACCAAGATACACCTTACTTCTTGGTATTGTTTGTTCTAATTAGTTAAAGAATATAATTATTATAGTCATATACAGTTAATTATTCACTATATTTGCATATCATTCTTGATTCATTTGCAAAAAAACATGAATTACGACAAACTAGAAAAAAAGGATGTATCAGTGTTTCTGTTTCTGAATGATGTGATTGAGAAGAAAGTGATTCTCGAAAAAATTGAAAACCACTTTGTCTTTATTAACTGTTGGTCAGAGTTATTCAAAATCTTGCCTTTGGTTCCATACTTGATTGTATATCATCAAGTTGATAAACTAAAGATTAAGCTTAACATTTTTGGGTTTGAAGGTTATCAGTGTATAATTTCAAAAGAAGAAGTTCCTCATGTTAAGGACAGTGATATAGGATATGACCGCTTTCAAAAGATGATGGCTAAATTAAATGCTAAACAATATGATGACTTCACTATTATTGCTAGGAATCGCATTGTGGGTATTTTTTTACTCTTTATATTAACATCCTTAATAATTTATTTAAAAAGTTTATTTACTTATATGTAAGTTTAGATTACATTATAAATCATTGTATGTTTACTGTTTGATTAGCCTCTGCCAAAGGCAGTTGTTAAAATGGCGGAACTTGAACAAGGCAGACAATTGTTGACAGCGACATCAGAAGTTGAATACCGTTAAGATTCCTTACACGAATCATGTGACTGCCTTGTTCAAGTTCCGCCATATTAAGAATTGCATTTGGCATACGATAATCAAACAGTAAACATATAATGATTTATAATGAAATCTAAACTAACATATAAGTAAATAAACTTTTTGAATAAATTAGTAAGGATGTTAATATATAGAGGAAAAAAAAATACTCACAATGCGATTCCTAGCAATAATAGTGAAGTCATGATATTGTTTAGCATTTAATTTAGCCATCATCTTTTGAAAGCGGTCATATCCTATATCATTGTCCTTAACATGAGGAACTTCTTCTTTTGAAATTATACACTGATAAACTTCAAACCCAAAAATGTTAAGCTTAATATTTAGTTTATCAACTTGATGAAATACAATCAAGTATGGAACCAAAGGCAAGCTTTTGAATAACTCTGACCAACCGTTAATAAAGACAAAGTGGTTTTCAGTTTTTTCGACGATCACTTTCTTCTCAATCACATCATTTAGAAACACTGATACATCCTTGTTTTCCAGTTTGTCATAATTCATGTTTTTTGCAAATGAATCAGGAATGATCTGCAAAGAGAGTGAATATTTAACTGTATATGACTAAAATAATTATATTCTTTAACAAATTAGAACAAACAATACCAAGAAGTAAGGTGTATCTTGGTAAACGCGATGTGCAAATAACTCAGCATGTCGTTTATCGTTATCTAAAGGTGAAGCAGTTATATTCATGTTGTTCTTTCGGAAATCATCAATGTTATTCCATTCGGTACCAAGAGGGAAAACATCAAGTTGATAAGTATGTGTATCATATGGGTTAAAAACCAACAAATCTCATTGCTTCAGTTGTAGATCCTCAATCATCTTCTTCCAACTTTCGGAGAATACCGGTCTATTATCCATTATAGTTACGCCTACTTTGTAACACCGATTAGCATCAACTTGTATATCAACATGACAATTTTATGAAATAGTTTGGAGATACTGAGTGATAAACCCATACGGTAAAACCCGCATATATGTAAAATATATCAAACAATAACATATACTTTGGAGAATATAAACTTTAAACTATGAATAACCATATATTTGTAATACCATAAACTGTTTTTCAGGGATTCCAAGTTCTATATAGAAGGATGGAAGCATCTTGACAACCTGTATAGATAGGAAATCATTTATGATGTTATAAACCATATCTTATAATAATTTATCATTGTGGTTCTGAAATTGTCAAGCATTTAAGTATATGTACGTTGGTTTTGACCAACATGTTGGTTGAATTCTATAAGCAAATTGAGGAGTTAATGTAAAGTCTTCAGAATCATGGTTAGCCTAATATTTCTTTCTTATATAAATCTCATGTTTCAATGTTATCTAGATATAAAAAGTAATATATGATTATGGTTTCATGTCAAAGTTGATAATTTAGGCAACTTATAAATAACGATAACAACCAAGAATCCATTAGCTATTATGATCAGTACTCATTCAAAGTATAACATGTAACAAAACAACACAAATATTTTAGTAACCCAGAAATTTGTATTGGAACGAAGACAGAAACCCATAAAACTGACAGAGTAATAAACCGAGAATTGTCCAAACAAATTCGTATTTCAGCATAAAATTAAAACTTTGAATGAAACAAAAGTTCAAAACCCACAATTCAACAAATAAACAGAATTAAAACAAAAAATGACATTGAAAACCAAAAAATAAACGAAATTATAACGTTGAATGGTATTTCAACAAAAGTACAAAACCCAGAAATCAACAAAAAAAACAGAATTTAAACAAAAAACATAATAAAGGACTTTCAAAACCAAAAATAAACCAAAAATGACATTCAAAACAAAAACCATAATTCTTTGTAAAAAAACGGATGTTACCCCGACATTTATAGGGAAACTAACCGAGAATTGTGCAAAAAAGTATGATTAACAATCGAAATAAAATCAAACATAACAATATTAAAGAATGATATAACAATAGGGATCGAACATTACCTTCAACAAATTGAATTCTGATAGTCGATATAATATAAATGGTTGATGAATTACATATGCGATATAACGTGGCTTTTAAAGACATATTGAGGTTTAGGGTTTTGAAGAATTGGGGGAGGATTAAAATCTTGATTTTGAGAGAGAAGATTCTTACAATAACTTCTAAAAATAAGGGCATCAAACTTGCAAAAGTATAGATAGAGTTGGTTTTGTAAAGTACCTTTATTATATTTTTATTTTTAGAATTCAATTAACTCTCATTTTTGACCAAAAAGTCAACATTTTTTTATGTATTGACGGAATACAATTGTGATTATATAATATGGTCAAAATTTGTTTTTTTTAATTATGATCCACCTATATACAGAAAGGTTCTTTAGACTTTTTTTCTATAATGAAAAATACTCGTATTATCAAATTTGTTAGTGCATTAACGATTATATTGGAGTTTGTGTATTTTTATTGAGTATGACACTAATTTAGGGGTGTAGTCGTAAAGACATGTTATCTTAATTTTATAAACGTTTATAAATTTAACAATAAATCCGCTTTTGTAAGTTCAAACTTAAATTTATATTTATATGTATTGTCTTTCTTTATATTAGTATAGTATGGTCTTTCTTAGGTAATAATGTCAAAGTATAAACATGGCAGCTTACAAAACACAAACCGATAATATTAGAGAGCATAAACACTCTACTATATATGATTATCCATGTAAATTTAATAGATGAATAATTACCAAAAAAAATACTCTTGAAAGCTGCTTTGCAAGTTTGGTATAAAAAATAATGTGAATAACTGGGATGAACAATGAATGAGTAAACCTAATATTATATAAAGGTTGGTTATCGTATTTTTGTAAAGCATTAATAATTTTTTTTTCCGAAAGTTTGAAATCTTAGTACAAAATATTAAGCGACCGATATACGTTTCAAAAGGTAACAAAATATTATATTTAACATTCGGCCGATATACTTACTTGGGCCTGAATACTATAAGAAACTCAAATGGAAATCATCTGGTGGGCCTTGAAAAGTTGCCAGTTTTGATCTAAAAGTATTACTCCACATTACATGCTTATGTATATGTTTTACATAGAATGGTGGATTATGTTACTATTATCGTAAATTAATAAACGATAATTTGCAAAATAGATAAACAGTGTAGTAAAAACGCAAAACGGCTAAACATTTACATAGAAATTGTACATTTTTTATGTGATCAGATTAGGGAAATAAAAAAAAAGATTAACATGGAAGTAGATGAGTGTATCAACCAAATGAGTTTTTATTAAAAATTAAACATAATAGCAAACATAATAAAGACAGTAGACAAAATGATAATATTAAAGATCAAAGATAGTAGCAAATAGTAGGAATCCACGAAATCCGAAATAACAAAGAGACGACATTACGAACAAAAACGATTACTTATCCCATAACATTAAGAAACTCATGCGCCATCAAAACCTTCATTAGCTTTTTTCCGTCAAGATGTGCATTCAAGTTATCCTGGCTTGTGCATTGAACGTTGCAAACACCACAGTAGAACACATCTTGACCAAGTGCATGTGCAACCTATAAAAAATATATTAACAAATAAGTTAGTTAATTTTACGTAGATGTATGTATATAACTTATATAAATATCTATATATATACATCTATTACCTTTTAGCGATGCTTTTTGCCATTGCAATGTTCAACATATTGAGCATTGTCAAGACATTTAACATCGCATACTTGACAGTAAGTAACTTCATGAAGAATTGCGCCGTTGGCTAACATTTGAGAGAGTCTAATATCCATCACAACCTATAAAAACAAAAGTATTAAGCATAATGTAAATAATAGTCTACAAAAACAAACATACAAACATCACATGTAGAAACCTGTTTTGACGAATGAAAATTATTGAGTTAATGGAATAATGAATGTGAAAAGGGATTCTTTATATAGATGTTAGGTAAATTGTTTTTTTTTTGTAAAGTTTGTATAAAAAAGTAATATATATTTTCGGTAATCATTAACAAAAATATATTTACAAAAAATATATGCATAAAGGTAAATGTAGTAAATAAAATCGAACACTAAAGTTAGGAGGAATTACATTTAATGTAATTGTAATGAGGCAACTAACTTGTTTTAAAAACTTGTTTTAGAGACCCGTGGGTACGCACGGTGCAAACCAAAGAAAAAATAAAAAAGTATTAAAATAATACTTGTATTATTGAAGTTACATAACGTCAATGAAGATAAGTAAAAAAATGCATCAAAATTTCTCACCTTATTCATAAAGCTTGAAATAATTTTTTGTACACAACGTTTGATGTTTTGTTCGTCAGTTCACCATCTTCATCCGGTATAACTATCTTCAGTCCATCTCGACTTCTGACCCTTGATAGCACAACATACAACTGCCCGTGTGAAAAAACTGGATCCTTCAAATACAACCCAACTCTGGATAAGGATTGTCCTTGACTTTTGTTTATTGTCATTGCGAATGAAACAGCAAGTGGGAATTGTCTTCTGTTAAATTTAAAAGGAATTTTCTTATCCGAAGGGGATAAAGTAATTCTTGGAATAAACGTTGATGAAAGAGTAGTTTCTCCTGATGTGCTGAATGCTCTTAAGTTTAACATGTTGATGAAATATTAGTTTCTCCTGATGTGCCGAAAGATTAGTTTCACCTGTTAAACTGCACATCAGGAGAAACTAATCAACGTTTATTCCAAGAATTACTTTATCCCATTCGGATTAGAAAATTCCTTTTAAATTTAACAGAAGACAATTCCCACTTGTTGTTTCTTTCGCAATGACAATAAACAAAAGTCAAGGACAATCCTTATCCAGGGTTAGGTTGTATTTGATGGATCCAGTTTTTTCACACGGGCAGTTGTATGTTGCGCTATCAAGGGTCAGAAGTCGAGATGGACTAAAGATAGTTATACTGGATGAAGAGGGTGAAATGACGAACAAAACATCAAACGTTGTGTACAAAGAAGTATTTCAAGCTTTATGAATAAGGTGAGAAATTTTGATGCATTTTTTAACTTATCTTCATTGACGTTATGTAACTTCAGTAATACAAGTATTATTTTAATACTTTTTTATTTTTTCTTTGGTTTGCACCGTGCGTACCCATGGGTCTCTAAAACAAGTTTCTAAAACAAGTTAGCTGCCTCATTACAATTACATTAAATGTAATTCCTCCTAACTTTAGTGTTCGATTTTATTTACTACATTTACCTTTATGCATATAATTTTTGTAAATATATTTTTGTTAATGATTACCAAAAATATATATTACTTTTTTATACAAACTTTAAAAAAAAAACAATTTACCTAACATCTATATAAAGAATCCTTTTTCACATTCACATTCATTATTCCATTAACTCAATAATTTTCATTCGTCAAAGCAGGTTTCTACATGTGATGTTTGTATGTTTTTTTTGTAGACTATTATTTACATTATGTTTAATACTTTTGCTTTTATAGGTTGTGATGGATATTAGACTCTCTCAAATGTTAGCCAATGGCGCAGTTCTTCATGAAATTACTTACTTTCAAGTATGCGATGTTAAATGTCTTGATAATGCTCAATATGTTGAACATTGCAATGGCAAAAAGCATCGCTAAAAGGTAATAGATGTATATATATAGATATTTATATAAGTTATATACATATATCTACGTAAAATTAACTAACTTATTTGTTAATATATTTTTTATAGGTTGCACATGCTCTTGGTCAAGATGTGTTCTACTGTGGTGTTTGCAACCATTCAATGCACAAGCCAGGATAACTTGAATGCACATTTTGGCGGAAAAAAAGCACATGAAGGTTTTGAAGGCGCATGGGTTTCTTAATATTATGGGATAAGTAATCGTTTTTGTTCGTAATGTCGTCTCTTTGTTATTTCGGATTTCGTTGATTCCTACTATTTGCTACTATCTTTCATCTTTAATATTATCATTTTGTCTACTGTCTTTATTATGTTTGCTATTATGTTTAATTTTTAATAAAACTCATTATATCGCATATGTAATTGTAAGAATCTTCTCTCTCAAAATCAAGATTTTAATCCTCCCCCAATTCTTCAAAACCCTAAACCTCAATATGTCTTTAAAAGCCACGTTATATCGCATATGTAATTCATCAACCATTTATATTATATCGACTATCAGAATTCAATTTGTTGAAGGTAATGTTCGATCCCTATTGTTATATCATTCTTTAATATTCTTATGTTTGATTTGATTTTGATTGTTAATCATACTTTTTTGCACAATTCTCGGTTAATTTCCCTATAAATGTCGGGGTAACAATCGTTTTTTTACAAAGAATTATGGTTTTTGTTTTGAATGTCGTTAATATTTTTGGTTTATTTTTTGGTTTTGAAAGTCCTTTATTATGTTTTTTTGTTTAAATTCTGTTTTTTTTCGTAGTGTATAACAGTTGTAAAAAAATAGTTTTGTTATATATATATATATATAGGGAGGGTTCCTGTAGGAAAATTGGTTTGTGTGAGAAGTGTAGGAAGGATTCAAAATTGATATGTATGCATCATTTTTTTGGACGTATTCATGATGTTTTGGATTGTTTTGCTTAGAAAAACAACAAACATAACAACTAATAACCGAAAACAATGTATTTTAGGCTTAAAACTTAAAACACTATGTCAAGAACATTTAAGCATAGTGTTTTAAGTAATTACTAGAGTGTTTTATCTGTAATTTAAATTTAATGACTATAATACATTGGATTGTGTTTTAAATTTTTGTATATTGTTATGTTAAGTGTTTTTCAAGCCAAAACAACCCAAAACATCATTACAAAATCAAAAACATGATGGCTACATGTCAATTCTTAATTCTTCTCACGCTTCTTATACAAACCAATTTTCCTACAGGATCCTCTACCTATATATATATATATATATATATATATCATTAATACTTTTTATGCAACTATGTATGTAGATGAAAATAATATTCAATTTTATGCAAATTTATAAAATATTTATCGAACTTTTCTATATTGTAAAATATTTTTTTATATATATTGAAAATCATTGCAAAACAAGAATCATGGCAAA
Source organism: Ambrosia artemisiifolia (assembly GCA_032199755.1). Taxonomy (NCBI): domain Eukaryota; kingdom Viridiplantae; phylum Streptophyta; class Magnoliopsida; order Asterales; family Asteraceae; genus Ambrosia; species Ambrosia artemisiifolia. Next base: position 26,343,026 of record CM063526.1, on the reverse strand, counting down.
CACAAACGTTATTTTGCTTAAAGATGTAAAAGGATACAAGAGAAATGCTACTATTAAAGTGAAGATTGCAAGTTTATGACGGAAGATGATGCATGGTACAAAAGATAAACATTTAGAAATCACATGACATTGATGTATCAGATGGTAATGAGTTATCTTAATTTAATTATTGATATTTAAATAAATAAATATTTTATTAACTATTTTGTTTTATTCAATTACCGGGCACATTCATATATGGTTCATGTTTTCATAAGGTTTTGGATAATTTTGAAAAAAAATGCTTAAAGTTGATGAGACAATTTACATTACCAACCCATGAGTTTCTAAAGAGTGTAATCCAAAATATGTTGACCATGAATATAAATTATCTTTGTCTACTAAAACAATTGTCAAGAAATGCGACAAATGGGAAGGTGCTAAGTTTTCTTTCAACTTTGCAAACTTCAAATTCTTTATGCAGAAAAAAATAAAACATAATTCCATAATAGGTATTTAGAACAACAATAAGTTTCTTTGAAATTTCAAATTTATGAAAATTAATAAATAATTATGAAATTTTTAATATTTTGACTGACTGACTGATTTTATTGGATATGTATACATAATAAAAAAAAATGGAGTGGAGGCTCCAAAAAGTAATTAAGAAACTTATTGTTGTTTTAAATAACTATTATGGAGTTCTTTATTATTTTTTTCTGCACAATAGATTTGAAGTTTGCAAAGTTGGAAAAACATAGCACCTTTCCAATTGTCGCACTTCTTGACAATTGTTTTAGCAGACAAAGATAACATATTTTGAATTACTATCTTTACAAACTGATGGGTTGGTAAAGTAAAATGCCTCATCAACCTTAAGCATTTTTTCAAAATTATCCAAAACCTTATGAAAATTGAATAAAACAAAATAGTTAATAAAATATTTATTTATATTATAAATATAAATAATTAAATTAAGTTAACTCATTACTATCTCATCCATCAATATCATGTCAACTCTAAATATTTTATCTTCTGTGCCACGCATCTTGCGTCATCAACTTGCAATCTTCACTTTAATAATGACATTTCTCTTGTATCCTTTTACATCTTTAAGCAAAACAACGTTTGTGTTTGCCATAATCCTTGTTTTGCAATGCTTTTGAATATATATAAAAAATTATTTTACAATATAAAAAGTTGGATAAATATTTTTAAAAAATGCATAAAATTGAATATTATTTTCATCTACATACATAGTTGCATAAAAAGTATTAATGATGAATATATATATATATATATATATATATATATATGGTCAAGATCCTGTATAAAGTGTTATATTTGTGAGAAGTGTGAGAAGGTGTTATAGCCATTAGATTATCTTAATCAATGGTTTAGATTTAATGAGTGGCATTTTTGTAAATAGTGTTTGATTATTACTAACTAAAAACAATTCAAAAGGGTAGTATAGTCAATTTCTTATGACATTTAAAGAGCCAGAGGAGATATGTTTTGAGAAACCACTTTATTTTCCTTGATTCTCGCTCCCTCTTTCCAAAAAAAACGTGAGTGTTTTTTTTTTTCAAAACCACATTTTCTTTCAGTAAGGTTTGATTTATAGTATTAATGTGTTTTATCTTCAAAACTTATGTACATCACTAAAACACATGTATAGCAAAACCATATTTTCTTTCAGTAAGGTTTGTATTACAGTATCAATGTGTTATATCTTCTAAGCTTTCGTTGGAAGGTTTGTATTACAGTATCAATGTGTTTTATATTCAAAGCTTACGTCTGGAAGGTTTGTATTATAGTATCAATGTGTTTTATCTTTAAAACTTATGTACATCAGTAAAACACCATGTATAGCAAAAACCACATTTTCTTTCACTAAAACACCATAGAACGTAGCTTAGTTAACAAAATAATCGCAATATGTGTTTCAATAAAACACCAATGTGCATAAAAAACCATATTTTGCATCAGTAAACCTCCTTATAAAAATAACACAAAAGGTGTGTTATACCTTCAAACCTTATGGTATACCAGTAAAACACCATGTGCTCATATCAGTAAAACACAACAAATATGAATGCTGTTTTGATCGATGATAATTCAGTAAATAAATGATGAATGTGCCGAATGTTTATAAATACTTCGTAAATATCCGTTCAATTTGAAACAAAAATCCCTAAAAGAATGCTCATAATTAATCACGTAATTTTAGCAATTATCTCCTAAAAATAACATTAGTAATGCAAATTACATTGATACCCTTCTAGATAATAAAATAGGCTGCCATGTGTCACACTAGTATTGGTTCTCACACTTCTCACAAATAATAGGTTTTGTACATCATCCTAAACCTATATATATATATATATATATATATATATATATATATATATATATATATATATATATATATATATATATATATATATATAACTATTTTTACAACTGTTATACACTACGAACTTCTTAAAAGATATTTAAAATAATTACTTAATTTTATTAAAAATTAACGTTTAACAACTGAACAGTGGGGGAGCACCATTAGAGCATAAATTTGAATATTATATATATTATATATAAATTAATAAAAGTCTAAGATCCCCAAAACAGGGTGTCGAACCGTTGGCAATCAAATACTAAAACCATAATTAGCCCAAAATGTTTAAAACAATAAAAAGAGCATCAAGAATTCACCTTATTATACGGGTCGCGTCACGTTTAGCTAAGTACCCTAGCTGAGGTGCGTGTAGTTAATAATCTGGACTCACGAAGATTGTTTATTACTCTCGCCACAAGCCACCAGAAGATCCCGTACCGCAACCCAACGGTCAACGTGTTGTACCGGACTGAAACCCTACACAAAATCATAATTCAATCATTAGGTGGCTTAAGTCCTTAAACCACGGAAACTTATTCATCAAGCCTACAATTTAAGGGGTCTCTTTATCATCGCTTCGCTTGTATCCGCATGAAACCATAACCACAACATTCACACATGACAAACAAATAAACTAAACCATGCACAACGCCACTTCGGTTCCCATGGCAGATTCATGTTCGGCAAATTACATTGCACAACAGGGAAATAAATTCAACTATACACAGCGCCACTTCGAGTCCCATGGTCGAATCATTTATTGTTGGTTATATAGAACAACAAGGTTTCATGTCCTGGACTCGGCTAAACGAGATGATCATCATCTCCACAGCAATCGTCATCGCGGCACGCAGCCCATGCCAAGTACCGCTGACCCCTACACAAGACCGAACACCGACTTCGCATAACTCATGGGTTCGGGGAGAGAGATTTACCTGAACGCCAACCGATCCACTGAATCCACACGCTCAATCCAAACGCCGACCTTGAACACACGCTGAATCCAAAACGCTGAGATGATTCTTGGTCGTGAGCGGTGAACCGAAACCATGGTTGGATACCGTCCAAACCTGGACAAACCGAATCCGTTAGTCGAAGATATTTCATAATCAAGTCGCGAAAAAGGAAAGAAACAATATATATCGATCGAACCTGGATTCTAATCGGCTGAAGTGTTCTTGCTTCTTCTTGTAACCGGCTAAATTATATTGGTCGAAACAAAACTCTTGTTTCAGTTCGTGGCCAAGAAAAGAATAACATGTTCTTGTTTATACAAGATGTCGAAGGCAAGATAGAAGAGAAAAGAATGCAGTAGGATTCTAACGTGGCTCCTTCAAGTGTACAAATAGGGTTTTGATTATGGTTTGGCAGCCAATAAGGAGAAGAAGGATTTATGGAGAGGTAGGGTTGTTGAGTTGTATTATATAAGGGTGTAGTCTTTGAAAATTTACACAAGAACACCACTTAGTTTTCTTCAATTGGTAACTTGGTCCTAAAGTTTTCTTTAAATGAACTTTCGAGAATAATCAAATGGCCACTCGTATTCATAACGTGGCTCCTTCAAGTGTACAAACTATTCAACAAGGTACATCGATGCACGGAAGTTACGGGTGTTACAAAAGAAAAAAACTGTCAGGTTTTAAGTTGACTTCACCTTCCAAAAAGTTTGCAAATTTAGACGTGGTAAAAGGAGGAGTAGTAATAGTTATTAATTATATTATGATTTTTAAAACTTTCGTTCGGCTTTTCTTTCAAATTAATATTGGTATTTGCCCTTTAAATACTAAAGAAAGACAAATTGGGGAATACGTGTGTATGTAGGAAGTTTTATAACTTGGTGATTTATGAATTTGATATTATGTTTGTATTTATAATGTTAGGAAAAAAAATTTGAATCAAATTATATCTAAAATTTAATAGATATATCTCAATTTAAATGGGGAGATATACTTCTTTTTATCTAATTTGTAGAAGATATAATGTTAGGAGAAGAGCGTGTAATTTTTTATTATGTAATTTATCTATTCAATAATTTCTAAAAATTAAAAACGAATCTTAAGAAATATTTACATACATAAAACCTATATCTATTATTAAATTTAATAATCTATATTATAAATATATCTTTTAACTATATTGAGTTTAGAGGACAATTACAGATATAAAACGTATATCTATTATTAAATTTAATAATCTATATTTTAAATTTATCTTTTAAGTATTTTGATACAATAATAAAAGTAGAGTAAAGATCAAATACATATAGTTTTTTTGTAAGAACTGTGAGAATCAAAGGGGGTAAAAAAAATTTATTATTTTTTTTAGAATTTTTTTTTCCCATGTGCTTAAAACATTCTTTCTAGATGAATAATACAAAAAAAAAAATTAAAAAAAAAAATTTTTTTAGTGTAATTACGTCATTAAGGTAAATACATTAGTTTACACTAGAGTAATTATGTAATTACTCTACACGTAATTACTCTACACCAAATTTTTTTTTTTTTTTTTTTTTTTTAGTTTTCAATACTATAATACATGTTTAACAATATGGGGAAAAAAATTTTAAAAAATTTTTTTTTAAAAAAATACCCTCCTTTGATTCTCACAGTTCTTACCAAAAAAGCTATTTGTACCGGATCTTTACTCAATAAAAGTAATGAATAATATCAATTTATAAGTTAGAATATAACTTACGAATTATATTAAATTGTATATAAATCTCTACTAAAACATTAAATGAAAGGCAACCATTTGAGAACCAACAATATTCATTCAATTATCTCTAAAAAACTTTGATAGGACAGAAATACCTTTTTCATTTACGTAGATATTTTTTATCACAAATTGCAAATAAGATAAGTACACCGTGTGACACTAATGAACCACATCAATCATTAGCTAGCTGGACATTATCATTCATGTTCCTTAACTAGTTGCATCATATTACATGATACCAATACCAAAATATCAATTATCCTTGCCTTAATATTAATCTCAAAACATTCATATGCGTTAATATCAATCTCTAGATAACACAGACTACCTGTTAGCCAAAAATTGCCACCTACATTATTAACACTTGATAACCATAAGTAAAATATACATATGGATTAAAAAATTTTGTTTAGTAATTTTTGTATATCCCCTAATTTTAACATAACAAAATATGGGATATTATGCCGTTAATTGTCATAAACTGCTAGACACAGATAACTACCAACTGTTAGACAAACACAACTACCAAAACATCGTTCATTTTTACATCTTGTACCTAAACAACCTATAAACTTTTATCCTACGGAGTTGAAAAGACCAACACACCTTCCTGCTTCAAATACTTCATACGATAAGTGTTTCCATTCTTTAATCCAAGTGTGTTCATACATCTTTTCCACTCACTAACAACATATCTCTTTTCATTTCTTGATGATTCAACTCTCAACTTCTTTAAAGCATCTCCATCTTCAAGTTTCACCTTCAATTCTTTCACATTCTCAAATCCAGCTTCCTTAGCAAGGTTTGTAGGAAAACGCTGAAAACAAATAAAATACATAATTAATATATATTATATTTAGATATATGAAAGGTAATTACAAAATATAAACAAAATTGTAACTAATAATTTAGTAAATAAAGGAAACATTACAAAACGATGAGTAATTGTCTTCAAAACTTCTGGATCTTTTGGTAGAATTTCAGTAGCAATATGGACATCATCAGCAAAATAAATGTCATTACCATCATCCGTTTCACCTTCAACTTTATCATCACTTGAAATGTTAATTATTTCAACAACATCAATATCCATTGCATTAACATCAATTTTATTCTTTTTCTTCAATGATATAACCTCATCTTCTTTGACTTTCATTGTATCTGAGTCATTTTTAACCAATTTTGTACCATCAAGCGTACTATCGTATCAATTTGCATCGACAAAGAAATAACTTACAAACAAAATCTAGAGCATCTAATGCACACATCAAATGTTCAACATGATCAATAACGCACTCAAATTCAATCATTCAAAAGCTAACATAAAATTCGGTAAAAAACCACCACATGTAACCGAACTTCTTACCTTCTACACCTAGACTTACTTAAAAGTAAAGACACATATCAAATCTCAAAACTTCATCTAACCAATCAACACGATCAATAATATGCATAGATGTCAAATAATAACCGATAAATAGATGAAAATACGGTTCTATGGAATCAAAGATATGTAGCTATAACCTGAAGTTTCTTTGCAAGATCTTCATGAATCTGGAATCTTGATGATTTGCTTCCAGCAGTTTCTTTAGCATTGGTTAACCGATGAGTAACCTCACCCTGGAAATTAAAATTTTTAAAAACTCTCAAAAACAAACTTCATATAATACTTTCTTGAAATAGCATAACAGTATTCTACTACTATATATAAATGAAAGCAAAGTTGGGACACATGTTATCATATGGGAGCATAGTTTATGTTTTTCCCGCTCATTTTACCGGGTCAATTAAATAGGCCATGGATACTCCATCTACTATTAAATTATTTTTTCTCTCTCATGTGCATAGCACATGCACTACTCTCCATAATTTTTAAATGTTAATAATTTTTTTAAATGACATTTTTTTGAAAAAAAAATTGCACCAAATTAACGAGCGTTGTATTATCTTTCCAACGAGTACCATAGTGCTATACAAAAAAGGGAACAAAAAACGAGCGTTTTATTATCTTTCCAAATCAAGAAGTAAAGCATCTGTTGTAAGCAAAGTCTGGTTACTAAGGTCTGTTCCAGAGTAGTAGGTTTGTTAAGAAAATTTGTCTAAAACAGTTGTTGCTTCAAACAGATGTTGCTTCAACAGTTTGCTTGCTTCAACAGTTTGCTTGAAGCAAACAAGCAAACTGTTGAAGCAACATCTGTTTGAAGCAACATATGTTTCAGACAGATCTTCTTAACAGACAAAGTCGTAATCTTCACCTCCGGTACTGTTATCATCAACCTTCTTCTTCGGGTTCCGCATCCTCTGGACAATAAAGTCCTCCACTTCAGTCTCCTCATCGATGTCTTCCACCGTGAACACAGGCGAAGGCACCTTACCGCTACCGCCTGCAGACGATACATGTGGAGACGAGGAAAAGCGCGAGTCAGATGACTCGTCACTTGATATCACAATAAAGGGGTACCCCGTCCGCATAAACATATTGACGGGAGAAGGGTTGATAAAAAGTGGAGGAGACTCACATGCTTCTTTGATAAGTAGCTGAGGTGCTTCTTTAGTCGGCGCATGCGCAGCAACCTGAGGGCACAACAACGTATCCCACGCCTTCTCCAAAACATACATCTCGTTGTCAGCCAGTGATTCAAGAGCAAAACCCATGTTGTCACCACCAAGTAATATGTGGTACAAACTTTTAACCTCTGCAACAAACACAAAAATAGAGAGCAGACAAAAGAAACGGTTTAACACTACAAAGAAACACTGATAGGAGGAGGCATCACTCACCTTAGCCGTCTTCTGTCAAGTGAGGATTACGCCCCTCAACATCATACTTCAAACTCATCCCGGCCGTCACAAGCGTTGTCTCAGGAACAGAAGAAACATCCACCGGATGACTAGTCAACGTCTTAAACCATGCTTGCTCTTTGTAATCAATGAGCACCACTTTCCTGACCCCCTCCTTCGGATCCAGACAACCCATCTTGAAAGGTACAAGACCTTCAGAAATCCAAAAGAACTTGGGCTTCCACTCCCTAATGCTTTTTACCCCAGCTCTCGCGCACGAAGATACACCGTTACGCGGAAGGCAAGAAAGCCAGCTCTCCACAAAGCATAAGTTATTAAAAACATAGAACATGTCGACGTCCAGTTCCACGTCTTGAGCATGACAACAAAACTCAAAAAACATTAACCGGGACATCAAACCCGGGTGAATCTGACTCAGATGCATACCAACAGCCTGCAGGAAAGTACCCAAAAATCTGGTGATTGGAACCCTAAAGTTACAATCCCTAAAGTACGAAGCATACACACCGATTTTCCCAAGCGGCGGTTGCAATATGGTCTTCCTAGGAGTAGGCATTTCAACCCCATATGATGAGGAAAGGCCATAAGCCTTACAAAACTTCTTAGACTCGTCTTTAATCCAAACCGCTGTTACCTCACCAACAAGCAGCGGACCCTTCTTAGCACCATCATTAGACTTTTTGCCACCTCTCCTATTCTTTTTTTGGAATATTAACAACACCCTCCATCTGATAAAACTTGGAAAATTTTTAAGTATCGGATAAAGATTTAAGGTAAGAAAGGATGAGTTTTTGAGAGAGAATTAAAAGGAAAAAGCTCTCGAAAATTTTGGTTAAGTGTAGTGAGGAAGGAAGGGCGAGGATTTATATAAGAAGATGCTAGATGTCTCACCAGGAATGCAATCGTGTAGCACGTTCGTCAAATTAGAACGTAACACGTCGAGGAAAGAGAAATAGCGTCGAACAAAGCGACAGCTAGGTCCCACTCCGCGCCCTGACACATCTGATGTGAGCATTAATTACTGACGTGCGCCTCACCCCCACTTGATAAACCACTACGCGTCTCGCGCACAAGACCAACAAAGAGCATAGATAACCCCCGCAAACAAAATTTTTTCTACTCTGAGTCCAGCGTCCTGCACGTTGCGCGTACAGAACACTAGACTAGGGGGACTTGAAGAGATATGTACCCGTGCATGCGCACGGCCCCACATCTCCACACACGACAGCACACTGTGCTGACATGGACTTCTAGAAGCCTGCGCATGTAACCTCGTACATGACAGTTACAATCCGACAATGAAAGGGATGCACAGCGAATCAGAGTTTGTTCTTCCCTACTCCAAGATCACCTGCAGGTACGAGGTACAGAATAGGACAGAAAGGACGGTCAGAGGACACGTGGACCAACCGCAGAAGGACAGCGCAGATAGTGACAACGGTATGCAATCTGTAGCCAGCTGTCATTCTCACCTCAGCCAATCACAGGACATCTCGAAGGCCTATAAATACCCCTTCTTCCCAAGGAGAAGGATTAATTGAACACTTGACAGAAAAATCCTTGGAGAATTGTCTATAGTTGAGGAAGATAGACTATAGTTGAAACGTTGTAACATTCTATATCTGAGTCCTTGTAATCGTCCAGGAAACATTAATAAGAAATATCTCTTTATTTATGCTCTTATTATAGATTGTTATATTGGTGTTTTTTCAGTTATCTATACGATGGATTACCGATCCGACCGCTGAATCTATAGACAAAAAAACAAATAAAACAAATAAAACATGAATCACATATGAAATCAACCCCGTTTACAATGTGGGCAATTTGTTACTCTTAGTAGAGGTGCACATTGTGCTACTTTTCCAGAACAGTTTCCGGTCCCAAATCGATTTAGGGCTGTGTCAACGAAAGTCATAACTATTTCAATTAGGAACTGCTTTTTAAAGAGGGTAGTGATTATTTCCGTTTGGTTCATGTCTTTTTGCCGGTTCTAACCTGTTCGGTTCGGGTTCGTGTCATACTGGTTTAAAAATAGGCTGGTTACAAATCGATTAATAAATTGCAGTTCAAGAGGTTCAACCCTAACGGTTCTTGCAAAACCGGTTTCAATTTTGATACCTCCTTAACTCCTACACCACTAAATTTGTGTGCTTGTAAAAGCCCATCAATAAGGTGTTGTATTAATATCTTGAAGCTTTACATATGTTGGGAGTCTATATTGTGATATAGATACATCACTCCTTGTTATATTATTGTTACACTAGAAGTCATGTAAATCATTATCACAAGCATTATAATTGACGAGGTGGGGCCCAGTCAGGCTGGACTGGCCCACACCAACAATACGTATAATGAGTTAGGCCCAATAGCGCTGAGCCCATTAGAGATGGGCTAACTAACTAACTAACTTAAAAGATAATAACAGTCAGCCACGATAAACAAGCTACTCGATGAGGCTGAACAACCGAACCGGTTTATGCAAAAAATAAGTGATAATGATTATCTCCTAATTAATCGGAACAACTACAACGACGATGGAGGAAGCCTTGGCTATATGAAGAAGACTCAGGTAAACGTAAAGGATATACAATTACTCTCAATACACTCCCACTATTATACATTGCTTAAAAGCCATACTTATTCTCACGCCGGAGGGTGGTCACAGGAAAACCCCTAATCCTGTGACGAGTCCTAACGGTGTTCTCTTTTGCAGATCATAGGATTCAGTTCTGTTGGGCCGGAAAGACATCTCTGTCCTATCAGGAAGACTTGACCCCTCAGGTACTTGTTTCTTCATTGGCGCCATCCGTGGGACCGAAACAAGACAGAGAATAATCTTTCTCACCCAATCGAATGGCATCGAATCAAGATTCACAAATTATCACAGCACAAGATGCTCTCCAGGGTCCGGTAAGGGCGGATAATGAGAACAACGATCATCTCTCTGCGGACTCAGTGGACGAAGAGATCGAGTTGGAACAACCCCCGGGTTTTAACCCTGCAAATCAGATGACAAGTGACTCAACAAGCCAGGGTAGACGACCCACCGTGTTGCCCAGGGGCTCGACTTCAACGGTTCCACCCTTTCCTAGGTTTGCTCCGACAGCAACCAATACGAGGCCCATAGTTACTCCCATACCTGCAGGAAGGTCATAACCGCCTGCGGGTACCATGTCGTGGGCCACAGCGGCTGCTAGCCTCCCACTGTTCTCGGCGGCAGTGACCACTTCCATGATGTCCTCGCCTATGGCGACACTCATGCACCCCGCGGTCACCCCTTAAACTCCATTTACACCTGGAAATCAACCATACATGCCATACTATCCAGCAAACCCGTACGGATTCATGTACCAGCCGATGGCGGGAAACCCCTACTCATCCCTTACCCGTACATGTATCCACCTACAATGCCACTAAGGTAGGGATGGGGAGGAACGAATAATCCGGCTTCTCAGTCTACGGGAACCCGCCTAGAGGAAGTTAGAACCAGGTTAATGTATGATGGGACCCCGGCTCCCAGCCAGCCGGTCCCTCGTGCCACTCAGGAACAGCAAGGTGGGAGTCAATCGATCCCGCGCACCACTCAAACAGAACAACAAGTTGGAGGAGGCAATCAAAATGGTGCCCGGGACGAGGATGAGGAAGAACTCACTAGGCCGTATCGCCCCCGGCAATGGTCACATACTCAAAGCTCGCGGCGAGAATAGCCAATGCACCACTGCCGCAAAACCTAAAGTTACCGTCGACGGTCGGGAAGTATGATAGGACAGGCGACCCGGACGACCATTTGAGCCGTTTTGAATCAGTGGGACGGTCAAAGGACTGGCCCATGCCCGCTTGGTGCCATATGTTTATTCAGACGCTCGTCGGGGCTGCGCGAGTCTGGTGGGACAGCCTGCCCCCCGGCTCTGTCACCAATTGGGACGAGATTGTCATGGGTTTTTCACAGCAGTTCAGCCAGGAGAGGTGGCATACCAAGTACAGGGACGAAGTTATGCACATACGACAGCGTGACAATGAATCCATGGAACATTTCATCGTCCGGTTCAATAAGGAGCGAATTCAGATCCCGGGGCTCACCGAAGAGTTGGCATGTACCGCTTTTACAATGGGAGTTAATGACGATGGCTTGCTGAGAAAGCTCCACGGTCCATAGGGTTATCCCCAAATGATGAATGAAATGATGACCATCACGAAGGCGTACGTCAAGCAAGAGAAATCAATAGCCATGAACCACTCCATTAGGAAGAGACAAGAATCTGCTCAAGCTTCTGATTCGAATGAGAACCGGGACAATCGGGGATCCAAAAATAGAGGAAAGTCGGAGACATCAAATCAACCTTATTCAAGGAATGATAGGCGTGATGACAGACGGGACGACCATCGAAGGTCTGAAAGACCCCGAGATACATTTACGGGGAAAGGAGAAGGCGCCTCAAAACCAGATATCCGACGTTGGAAAAACTCGTTTTAGCCCTAGTACATGCATCCCGTCGACTACATCGGTATTTTTAAGCACACAAAGTTGAAATATTGACTAATTTCCAGCTGGCCCAAGTGATAAACAGGCCCGAAGTGTCAGGAAGATTGGACAAGTGGGCAATTGAGTTAGGGACACTGGACATAGGTTTTAAGAAGAGAACATCTATCAAGGGACAGGTTATCGCAGACTTTATGGCATAAATCCCAGAAGGAGAACGGATCCTACTGGTTGTAGAGGAACCTGCACATGGGTCAAAAAGCGAGGACTCGGCATGGCAACTATATACGGACGGGTCCTCAAATAGCAAAGGGGCAGGAGCAGGTTTGATGCCGGTCAGTCCGGAGGGGGCGAAATTCTTATATGCCCTGCGCTTTGATTTTGAGTGCTCCAACAATCAGTCAGAATATGAAGCACTCTTGGCCGGTATGTGAATGGCTTTGTCATTGGGTGTGAAAAGGGTCGACGCGCATGTGGATTCGCTGTTCGTAAACAACCAGGTCAACGAGTCGTATGAAGCCCGGGATGACACCTTATCAAATTATCTGGAAAAGACTAAAGAACTGATGTCCAAGTTTCAGAAGATAACATTGATACATGTGCGGAAGCATCGAAACGACATCGCTGATGCCCTCAGCAAGTTGGCATCCTCCGGCACGAAGGAGGATGTCCATGTCGAGACTTGAAGCAACCGTCAACTCAAGTTCTTGTCGTGCACAGCATACATGCAGTAGATGTCTCCTGGATGACTCCGATACAGCAATATTTAGAACATGGCACGTTACCCGGGGATAAGGGAGAAGCTATGAAGATCCGAACAAAAGCCCCCCAATACGAGCTGCATAACGGTGTCCTGTACAGACAGTCATACCTGGGCCCGACATTGCGCTGTGTATCCCCATCCGAAGCGGAATTCCTGATCAAGGAAATCCATGCAGGCACTTGTGGGATACATGCAGGACCCAGGGCAGTGGTCGCGAAGATAACAAATGCAGGTTACTACTGGGCGGGTATGCACAACATGGCCGTGGAGGTATTACAGAAATGCATTAGCTGTCAAAAGTATGCACCACAGACTATCCGACCAAAACACAACTTGGTGCCCGTCACAGCGGCCTGGCCTTTCTAGAAGTGGGTAGTGGACCTAGTAGGGTCGTTCCGCCTAACGCCCGGGAAGCTAAAGTACATGGTGGTCGCCATTGACTATTTTACGAAATGGGTCGAGGTAAAACCGCTGGCAAAAATCGAAGCAATAAACATCAAGAAGTTCCCGTGGGAGCAAATAGTTTGCAGGTTTGGAGTTCCGTTATAACTGGTCAGCGATAACGGAACACAGTTCGCGGACAGGTCGTTACAAGACTGGTGCAAGGAGCTTCATATCCAACAAGTTTTCACCTTCGTCGCCCACCCGCAGGGTAACGGTCAAGTGGAGAGAGCAAACCGGACCATACTCGACGAGATGAAGAAGAGGCTGGATGCCGAAGGAAAGTCCTGGGTGGATCAATTACCGCATGTCCTTAGGGCACACAGAACCATGCCGAAAACCAGCAATGGTGAAACGCCGTTTAGCCTAACATTTGGTTCAGAGGCAATGATCCCAGCTGAAATTGGTGTTCCCTCTCTAAGGAGGAACAACGACGGCAGTGACAATGAGCAGCTGTTGCGGGAAAACTTGGAGATGCTCGAAGAACGCCGCGAAACGGCCTGCATCAACGAGGCTCGATACAAGAGATTATTGGAAAAATACTACAACAAGCGGGTCCTCGAAATGTTTTTCAAGGTGGGAGAGTTGGTCATGCGAGACAACGAAGCAAGCAGGTCCCAACCCCAGGGAAAACTTTGCCCAAACTGGGAAGGGCCATACGAGATTGCAGAAGTATTGGGTAAAGGTGCTTACTCCCTGAAGAAGTTCAACAGTGAAGCAGTCCCGCGTACATGGAACGCGGCCCAGCTCAAGAAATGTTATGTTTAATCACGTCGTTAAGTAGACACTTTTTATTCATTGTACATTAATGACATTAGCCATGTTCTAATCGACCTGTTGGTCTTCATGGATTATTTGGTTTTAATTTAATAAGATGCCTATAATGGCAATTTTTCATTTACACATACTTGTACTTTTTACTATCACATCCTTCGGATTGATATTACAAAAACCATCACTAAAGTAGGAGGCAGGACAAAAATCCTTTGCCATTACAAAAAACTTACCTACCATCAAAACGCGCTATACGAAAAAAGGGGCCATACATGGCCACGTTGCTAACCATAAACACTGGCAAGCTTCACATCCTGCCACCCAACATAGCTAACACCTCTGCAGGGGTGTATAGCACTTCTCCAGCAGGGGCAAAATCAGGAAGCACCAAATGGTGATCGTTGAACAGCCCTCCTATGATATCAACATTATGATCCACCATGGGGTCATCACCTGCCGGAACAACATCATGAGCCACTTCAACAGCAGCATGATGAACCAGTGGAGGAACAGGGCTATCAGGAATCTCTCACTTCTGGACCAACAGCATCCACGTTCGGCGGAGGTACAGGCAAGTCCAACGCTGGAGCTTGCTCATTGAAGAGCTTCCGGGGTCCCCTTGAGTATGTTAAACCATACCTTCGGGCCAGAACGTACCCAACAGTCCTGATATTATACTCCTCCATCGCGGCACGACGTTTGTCCATCTCATCAGCATACTTCCGGAGTTTCTTCAGGCCTTCCACGGCTTCTAGCTCACGTAAGAGTTCATCCAAGAAAGCTTGATGACGAGACATTGGAAAGTGTAAAGTGAACTTTTTTCAGAAGGCAATTTTGCCAAAGTGATAAGTGGCCTGACTTATATAGGGGCCTCAAGAAGATCAAGAGTCTCCATTAATACAATATTCGTTATTAATTTACTGACACACGCCGTCTAAACAGTGGCATGTGACAGTTAGTGACGTCAAGCAACGATGCTTTGTAATTAATCGATGACTGAAGGCTGCTGTCATATCAGCATTAACTACGAAATCAGGACAACTGGCACACACAATAAAACATAAAATATTTTTGTCATTAACACATGCATAAAAACATGTGGAATACATAGACGAAACATACGATTACATCAGGGGAAATAAATTCAGTTGGAAGAGGTGTCTTCACCATCAGAAGATTCTTGGACATATGGCTTAAGTTCAACCCGGAGGGCAAAGTACCCTCGTCACCAATCTTGCCGCTCAAGCGCTCAATGGCTTCCAGTGAATCAGAACTTAAAGCTTGAAGGCTATCAGCAACCCGGGTGGGAAGAGACTTCTCTTGTTCCGTAGGCGGGGGGAGTTTCCTAAAGGCCAAGCCAACCTGGTTACCATACGCCAGGCCATCATGGTAGCCAGCCTCCATGGATACCTCGTAAAAAGCGTTCAGACGATCTTGATATTCAACACTACCCCGGATGTAACGCCAAGACGCAGGTATTCCTCGGCTGATCACCCAATCACGGTCACTACAAGCAGCATCCAACTTTGACTGCAGAGTGTCCACCTGGGACTTCAAGGTATCAGCGGCGTTGAAAGCCTGATCCACCCGATCATTAGCAGTTGCCAATTGTCTTTGACACTCATTCAACTTCTCCAGAGTTTTGTCCCTCTGCTCTTCCGCACGCCGGACGCGGGACTCATAGTTCTCCACCTCAGCCGCCATCAGCTTGTACCTCTCCATATCGGCTTGATTGCTGGCAACTGTGTTCTTCGCCGTCTCCAACTCTTTTACCAAAACTTTGACCCGGTCTTCCAGACGGAACACGTGTTGGTTCAACTTATCTTCCCGGCGGTGCCAGCTGATTTTCGCTTCAGTATAGGTGGTTACCATCCGAGCCCTGTATTCTTCCGCTTTCTCTTTGGCCACTTGTCGGGCCACTACTTCAACCTCTCTATCAGACAACTGTTTCAGCAACCTTTCATTCTCTGAAATCACACCTTTTTGCTTCTCCCGAATATCAATAAGGTGGGCCAGGTCAGCACACCAGCGTCTTAACACTTCATAGAGAGACGCAGAGGAACTAACATTGGACCCCATAGCATTCTCCACTAGCTGTGCATTGTCCAGACCTTGAAGATAATATTTCTCGGCTGGGCGAAAGCAAAGTCAGCCCAGTGACGTATAACATCCGGTTGTATAAGCCGGGTTGACTCGGCAATGTGCCACCCAGGAACATACCGGACCTGCTTCAAAGAAGGGCGCCAATTGATTCCCGAAAGGTATACGTTGGATGGCATGCCGCCCGTACCAGAAGAGGAAGCCTCATCGGTCTGGTTACCAGTGCGGATACCACCTGGAAACTTGATGGGATGTTGCTGCACATCCCGGAGGAGCTGCGAGAAGCTTGGCCCAGGCACACCGGCCGACATGGTTACAGTACTTGCCGACAGAGTGAAAACTGGTGTTTGAGGCACTTTGGCAAACAATGATGGCATGGTAGTTTGCACGACAGGTTGGCCGTAGATGAGGAAATAGACGTAGCTTGTTCGGAAGTCGTGGTGGCAGCAGGTGAGACACTAGACAACACGGCGGTGGCAGTGACCTCAACGTTGGTAGTACCCACGGACGAGGGAGAAACCGGCTCAGTATGCCCGGGAGCACTTTCCTGGGTACACGTTTGACTCTTTGATGGAGAGGAACCCCTCGCATCAGAACCGGAAGCTTCTCAGATCACCTCAGACCCAGCAGGAGGGTCGTTTACACAGATTCTCTCACCTGCATACGATACACAATGATTAGCATGGTCGCATAGATAATAAGGCAAAAACGCCGGGCTGTCATACTTACTTAACGTTTTCTCCTTCAATGCTTTTGGCTGTTGTCTTTTGGCCAATAGCATCTCAACCCCAGAGGTATCCACAGCTTTTCTCTTCTTCGACTTCTTCTTCTCTACAATCACATCCTCCTGTGGCATGGCCACGTTCAGAGGATCAGCATCTATGGGATCTGGGTTATCCTCTCCTTGAACAGGAGGAGCAACGCCCGTACCTTCTATCGCCTGGGAAACAGACGGACCAGGTGCACCTACCTGGCCGGCGGGAGCAGGAATCCAAAAATTAGCTATAGTCTGGCTCAGCACATCGAGTTCTGAGGGCCCAAGGGGACGATCATGCTCAATAAGATGAGAAGCAGTTTCTGGATCGAGCACATCAAAATATTGCCAACGCCCCTGGTCCTCCCGACGATATTCGGGGAATACAGTATCATCCACCCATAGACGACTCATACCGACAGCAACCATAGCCTGTTCAGGAATGTTGGTGCATTCTGTTGGATTATTCGTCAAAGCAATGTATAACGGGTCTTTCTCGTACACAGCAGGAGCCGGACATGCTTCGACTAGCTTGGCCTTCGCTTCCGAGTACCAAATGGGGGCCTTCACCGGAAGCACACACTCATCAATATAGAAGAACTTCTTCCTCCACTCCTTGTCCTTCACACTTTGTGGGAAATTATTGATGCAAGACAAGACACCCGGACGGCGGTCAAAAGTAAAATACTCCCCTTTGAATTTCAGCACATAGAGAGCACGAAATATCTCTAAGCGGGGTGACATGCCAAGCCCGAGGGCACAAAATTCGAAGTGACGAACTTTGATCAACCCTAACGGGTGTAGTTGGGAGATATTAACCCCATAATACGACAACAGATTATAAACAAAATTGGTAGCCGGTTGGCGAAAATGGGAGAAGGTGAAAAACTCACCATACAAGGTTAATTTTCCCTCTTTGAGTGGAAACGCATCATCTTCCTTTCCAGGGAGCACCGGATTCCACTCTGAAGGGATCTTATAATCGTTGAGGAAGGATTTGAGTACCGTTAACGACCAATTGCAGTGAATCTCGGCAACACTCATGACTGTGCGCGTAGAACTAGCTTTGGGTGCCATTACAGGGGAGGTGACAATTTGGGGAGAAAGTTAATTTTATGAAAGTCGATTGTGATAACCTACCCTGATTTTGCACACTTATAATAGCAAAGAGAAACGGTTCAAATTTCAAATTGAACCGCCAACAGTCATCAACCCTGTCAATCAGACTATTCAAGAACGGCTGATGGGATGCTTGTGATGATGTCATGGCACGTGCATAGGTCATGCGGTACCAATCCCAATAAAGATTTACAAAGTGACCCCCTACCCTTATTTTTCGTACGTTTCTATTTTTTGCACTTTTTTTTAGAGTCTAGTAATATTCACAAGCTCATATCACTAGACTGGGGGGACATGACGAGGTGGGGCCCAGTCAGGTTTGACTGGCCCACACCAACAATACATATAATGAGTTAGGCCTAATAGCGTTGAGCCCATTAGAGATGGGCTAACTAACAAGCTACTCGATGAGGCTAAACAACCGAACCGGTTTATGCGAATAATAAGTGATAATGATTATCTCCTAATTAATCGGAACAACTACAACGACGATGGAAGAAGCCTTGGCTATATAAAGAAGACTCAGATAAACGTAAAGGATATACAATTACTCTCAATACACTCCCACTATTATACATTGCTTAAAAGCCATACTTATTCTCACGCCGGAGGATGGTCACAGGAAAACCCCCAATCCTGTGACGAGTCCTAACGGTGTTCTCTTTTGCAGATCATAGGATTCAGTTCCGTTGGGCCGGAAAGACATCTCTGTCCTATCAGAAAAACTTGACGCCTCAGATACTTGTTTCTTCACTAATCACTATTATTCTACTTATAATTACATTTTACATGATGAATTAATATAGTGGATTGGTTTTGTTTTTTTTTTCTTATTTCAACATTTTATCCATAGGATAGTTTTCTGACACATTTCATTTGATTTCGTCATTGTGCATCTAACTCCTCTTGAATATAATGACGGACAGCGGACTAATAGCGAAACAAAGATTAAAAAGAAAAGACATGGGAACCGAATCCAAACGTTTAAACTCTTAATGCGTCGTCCTCAACTTTCCGCTCTACTATTGTGCTAGTACTCGCAACCTAGTTTCAATGTTGGAGGTAATGATATGTTACTGTTGCTACAACAAATAACTGCCTAACGTTGGTTCTGAGTCACAGGAAGGGTTCAGGGGTTCAAGGGTTCCACTCTGCCTAACGCAGGTCGTGGTGTCCTTCTACGTTGCAAACGTAGAAGGAGGTTCAAGGTTATTTTGTTGTTGTAAATGCTTTAGATTTCTGGTTTGAGATGTACTCGAAACCAGAAGTGGGTGTTCTTGAGATCCGAATGAAGAGAGTTATTCTCTCCACGTGCAAGACCAAAAGAATGAGAAGATTAGAGTGTAAGTGATGTGTGTTGGTATATCCAGATCTGTTGTACTCAGTTCTGATTTATAGAGAAAAGGATTCTCTATTAGAGAAAAGCATCTCACCTTGGACCTTGTTGCAACAAAAGGACAATCCACTAATAGCCGGTGGTGGCTATTGACCTGCGGTCTGTTATGTGCTGTTACTCCATCAGCGACTGGTTGTGTTGCTCGATGAAAAGGTGACGGGACAAGTCATCTTTTTGACTTAGGATACTCCTGGCTTTTGAACCTTTGTAGGTTCCAACCCTTTAAGCATTGTTCTGTGATGTTGTTTATTATTTTTGCTTTAAGCTACCCACGTCATCAGCCCCCCAAGTCAGAAGGTTTGTTGGGGTAGCTAGAAAGCTTCTGACTGTTTGCTTAGTTTAGCATTTGCTTGAAGGGTTCGACGGTTCGCTGTGTTTTGGGCGGTTATTACTTAGCAGTTTTAATTGTGATTAGACTGCTGATGTGACATGTGGCAGTTCGTACAGGTGTTTTTACTGCATGTCATAATTGCAGTTTTTTGAATATAATAACCGTTTCTTTTTTCTTTTTAACCTTTTAAACTTTATCATTTGTTACTTTACTCTTTCTTTCTCCTTCTCAACCGTTCATCCGATTTAGGGTTTCGTCACTCTCATCAAAGCAGGTTTGTCTTTCTCCCTTTTTGTTTGTTCTCTGATCATCCTTTGAAGCACTATGGGCGCTAAAAAGGACATGGCCATCACTGTTTCCTCCCTTTCTCAGAAGGAGGTGGAATCGTTTTGTGCTGAATGGGATATAGACTTATCGTTTAATCCCGTTGCTCCTGGTAAGAAGCTTGCTGTGTCTGACTGTCCTTCTGGGTCTATTGCTCTGTATTGTCGGCATTTCGAGTTTGCAAACCTTCGTCATCCATTTTCTATGTTTTTGTTGAATGTTCTCGAGTACTATAGGGTTTCTCTTGGTCAGATCCATCCTCATGGTGTTGGCCATATTCTGCACTTTGAATGTCTTTGTAGAGCATTAGGGTATGATCCTACTTTGTTAATGTTCAGGCGATTCTTTCGTCTTGCTAAGAATGGTGATTGGTTCACCTTTGAGGGATCATAGGTAGAAACTAACCTTCTTTCCTCCCATGTTACAACTGTTGGGCAATGGAAAACTAGGTTCTTTTGGGTTTCTGACTCTATTTTTCCCTATAAACCTGTGTGGAGACATCCTGAGGCCGTTCTTAATGAAGGGGAACCTTCGGAGTCTGAGTTAGATCATAACTTTCTGACGGCTCTTAGAGCATGTCCTTCAAGGCTTCGTCCGTTTGGTGAGCCTTTCTTAGTTTTGCCTGGTATTAGCACCCGTTGGGACAAACCGGGTAGAGATCCTGTAGTGATGAAGGGTGATCAGGGTATGAATCTTTTGCTTATTGTTGATTTCTTTCTTTTTTGCCTCTTTCCTTATGTGTTGTATTTTTCTTTTATTGTAGTTATGTCGGCTCTTGACTTTATTAAAGGAGATGATGCTTCGGGAGTTGTCTTCAAAGATGCTGAAGCAGCGGAGGGTGAGGATGCTTTGACTAAGTATGAGGAGGGAAGGTATGATGGGACCAACTATGTTGCCGTCCCTAATGTGAAGAGTTTTTCTAAAGCCAGTTCCTCAAAGGCTTCAACTAGGAGATCTAGCAGACGTCTTTTGAAGGATGCCAAGTCTGCTGATGCATCTGAAGCGGTGACTGTTAGTGACGACATTGAAGAGTCAGAGGAGGAGAAATATCAGGCTGCGGATGATACTGTTGTTGATGTGGTTGTTAAGAAGAGCAAGGGTAAGAAGGTGAAGGTTGGCATGGTAAAGGGTACTGAGGGCTCAACGAGTTTTGATGAGGAAGGGTTGTATGTTCCTGGTTGGAACGTGAAGTCTAGTGATAGCTTTAAGTCTTCAGCGGTTTGTGAGGAGGTTCTGGCACATTTTGCCACCCCTGGTGCCAAGGCTTTCTTGGAGGGGTTGGATGATGATGCCTTATTGGCGAAAATGATGATTGGTACATGTAATCTGGCTGCTATGTTGCCGGAGGGGATTAGCAGGTTCAGGAAGGTGATGGGTGAATATAGCGAGTTTGCTAAGAAGAATAAAGAAATGAAGCAGTCTATTGCAACCATGAAGAAAGATGCTGAGGAATATGCTGCAAAGGAGGTTACTTTGATTGCTCTGATTGATGAATTGAAGAGAGGACATGAAGCTGAAATGGCAAAGCATGAGGCTGCTAGACTTCAAGTGGAAGCAGATCAGTTGGCTTTGGAAGCAGAGAAGAAGGTGTTCGAAAGTGAGAAGAAAGGGTTGGAGGGTTCCCTTGCTGCTGCCTTGGATGATAACAAGTGGTTAATAGAGGAGGGTTTTCAGCAAGTCGTTACCTACCTTCTTCATTCTGCTGAATTCAACTCTTCTCTTGGGGACGTGTATACCAAGCTTCTAATCCATGCTAAGCATGCTGGTTTCGTTGCAGGGTTCAAGGCTCACGAGTCTGGCCAAGTCCTGGAAAAGTCTCCTTTCTATCAGCCTGATTCCTTGGATGTGTTTAAAGAGACGGTCCTCAAGATGGAACACTCAACCTATCCTTACGTTTCCCAAGTGTCTTCCCTCTATGGGAAACCTTTGAAGGAGTTGAGAGAATTGAACCCTGCGAGTCTGAATGAGGCTGTTTCTGCTAAGGTGCTTCAGTCTGTTTCAAGGAAGAGGGCGCATTCCAGTGATAGTGATGAAACCTTGGGTGTTGGTGAAACGCTTTCCAAGGATGCTAGTGTTGAAGCTTCCGAAGCTGGTGGTCTTGTGGAGAAGCTACCGAAGAAAGGGAAAAAGTCAAAGAAGGCAAAGGTGGTGAAGGTTGTGAATGAGGATGAAGCCTCCAAGCCTTTAGGATCTGGTAATGATGCCTAAACTCCCTTATTCGTAGCTTTCTTAGCAGTTGGTTTGTAAAACAATTAACTTTGTGGTTATGTTCTAAACACTTTGTCTTTTGTGGGAATCCTTAGGGGTTCTCTTGTTGTTGTGGGCTGTTATGTTGCCCTTTGAACAATGCTCTACTATTTGGCTTGTTAAAAGCCTTGAAATGCTAAGCCCTTAAGGCTGTTGTTAGGTATTTATGGTTGTTCGTCTTTTGTTTATTTTTGTTCTTATGTGTGTTTGTCTTTGTTATTGTTTGGGAATGTTTATCCGGTAGCGCCTTCAAAGGTTGAATGCTGCAGTCATTCGTCCTTAAGGTAGTCTAGGCAAACATGTCACCATCTATCCTATATACACTTACATAAGTGTTTTAATATGTTTTCGTAAGTTTGTTTTCTAAACTTAAGGAACGATTGGTGTAGGTTGTTCAAGCCTGTCAATGAGATTTATAAAATTATTTTTTGTTTATCTCATGGAGTTGGATTGATTTAGGAACTCACCCCTTATATAGGTCCGTTTATCCCTCGAACCTATTGAGTGAAATGGCCTGGGAGCTCATCCCCTTACATGGCCCTTGCCATGGAGTGTCTTGCAAGGTTCTCAACCTGAACTTAGGATAGAAAGACAAAGTTTCCAAAAGAGGATTCAGTGATCCTTTCATTCATTCGAGATGTCAACATTACATTGCTTAAAAAGAGAACAACATTTCCTTACAATTTAAACAAAGAACCTTTTAAGGTTCTTGCCATTCCAATGTCGAGGGAGCTTCTTGCCTTCCATGTTGGCAAGCTTGTAAGACCCTCCTTTGTGGGATTCAAGGATGGTGTAGGGACCTTCCCATTTAGGCCCTAGTTTTCCTTGGCTTTCCTTCTTGCTTGCTTCATTGTTCCTTAGAACCAGATCACCTGGCTTGAAGCGTTCATGCTTGACTTTGGCATTGTAGTAGGACTCCATCTTTTGTTTGTACTTAGCTTCTCTAATTGCTGCCGAGTCCCTGGCTTCTTCTAAGAGATCAAGGTTGAGCGATGTTTCTCATTCATTTGCCTGGATGTCAACTTGATCCCTTCAACCACACTTCTGTTCATTCTTTCGACTTGGCCATTTGATTGAGGGTATGCTACAGAGCTAAAGACTTGTGTTATTTGATATTCTTTGCACCAAACGCTGAACGGCCTTTCTGCAAATTGTTTGCCGTTATCTGTAACGAGAACCCCAGGCAAGCCGTACCGGCAAATGATATTTTCCCAGACGAATTCGATTATCTTCTTTCCAGATATTTTCCCCAAGGGCTTCACTTCTGGCCATTTTGTGAAGTAATCAACTGCCACTAACAAGAATTTGACCCCTCCTTTTGCTGGTGGGAAGGGTCCAACGATATCCATCCCCCATTTGTAGAATGGCCATGCTGAATTAATGGGCACTAAGTCATGCTTGGGGCTTTTAGGGACAGGAGCATGAATTTGGCAGGCTTCACATTTCTTCAATTGTTCGGATGCATCACGATGCATGGAAGGCCAGAAATAGCCCAGGTTCATGAGTTTTGCCACGACTGACCTTGGACCACAATGAGATCCACATATTCCTTCATGAACTTCCTTGATCAGGTACCTGCTTTGCTCGGGGCCGACACATCGAAGCAATGGGGCCAAGTACCCTTTTTTATAGAGTATCTCGTCATGGATGGTGTATTTCTTAGACTTGATTCAAACCCTTTCAGCTTCAACAGGATCTTGGGGTAGTTCACCTCTTTTTAGGAACCTTACAAACGGAGTCATCCAATTTGGTTCGTTTTCGGTGATGACATCTTGAACCTCAAGTTCCGATATGGCAGGATGCTTGATCACTTCAACCAATACCTTTTTGGTGAGGTGGGCAAAATTCAACGAAGCAAGCTTGCTAAGGGCGTCAGCTTTCTTGTTGTGGGACCTTGGAACCTGTTTGATCTTGCAACACTGGAAGGTGTTCATGATTTCCTTGGCCTTCTCTCTGTACTTTTTCATGTTAGGTTCCTTGGCGATGTATCTATCGTTCACTTGATTGGAAACCAGCAGTGAGTCAGTGAACACTTGAAGCTTGTGAACCACCATCTTTTTTGCAAGCTTGAGTCCTGCTATCAGGGCTTCATATTCTGCTTCGTTGTTAGTTGTCTGAAATTCCAAACGAAGGGCATATGTGAATTCTAACCCTTCAGGGTTGATTAGTACAAGACCGGCCCCTGAACCTTCAACACTGGAAGCTCCATCCGTGTAAAGCTTCCAGGCTTCCGGGTCAATGGGTTCGTCTATGGTAATGTTAACTTCGGCAGTTTCCACCATTGGAATTTCAACAATGAAATCAGCAAGTATTTGTGCCTTTATTGCTTTTCTCGGGATGTAGGTGATTTTGTGTTCACCTAACTCAACAGCCCATTTGGCTAGTCATCCCGAGGTTTCAGGCCTTTCAAGCACATTCTTGATAGGTTGGTCAGTGATTACTTGTATGGGATGTGCTTGAAAATACCTTCGAAGCCTTCTGGCTGTTTGCACCAGGGCTAAGGCCAATTTTTCCAAAGGAGGGTACATGACCTCTGTAACTTTAACGTTTTACTGAAGAAATAGACAGGTACCTGAGCTTTGTCTCTTTCTATAGTGAGAACAGCGCTGAAGGCTTCGTCAGTAACTGAAAGATAGACAGAGATCGTTTCCCCTGCTTCAGGTGTTGCAATGGTGGGAAGGGAAGCCAGGTAATGCTTCATGATATTGAAGGCTTCCTCCGCTTCTTCTGTCCACCTGAAGTCCTTCTTGTCAGTGCAACCTTTGAGGGTCTTGAAGAAAGGTAGGGATTTCTCAGCTAGTTTTGACACAAAACGCTTCAAGGCAGCAAGTTTGCCGTTCAGGCTCTCTACCTCTTTCTTGGTTTGGGGTGACTTCATGTTGAGGATGGCTCGAACCTTGTTTGGGTTAGCCTTTATCCTTTGTTTCCCTACAACATGCCCCAAGAACTTTCCTTCTTCGAAACCAAAGGAACACTTGACAGGATTTAGCTTCATGTTGATTTCCCTGAGGTTGTTGAAGGTTTCTTGTATGTCAGTGAGCATTTGATCTTCTGTCTTGCTCTTGATGACTAAGTCATCTACATAAGCTTCCATGTTTTTGCCAATTTGCTTGGCAAAGGCCTTGTCAACCAACCTTTGGTAAGTAGCACCTGCATTTTTTAAACCAAAGGGCATTTTTCTGTAGCAAAAGATACCCTTGTCAGTATGAAAGGCAGTTTTTTCTTCGTCTTCCTCCTTCATTTGTATCTGGTGATAACCCTTATAGGCATCCAGAAAACACTTGAAGGGGAAGCCTGTAAGGATAACAATCCTTGGGACAGGCTTTGTTGAGGTCTTTAAAGTCGATGCACATCCTCCATGAATCATCAGGTTTTCGAACCATCACAGGGTTTGCAACCCATGATTGATATTTCACCTCTCGGAGGATTCCAGCTTCAACCAGTTTGTCTACCTCTTGACAGGCAGCTTTGCTTCGCTCTGGAGCAAGACTTCTCTTCTTCTGAACTATTGGTTTGATGTTCGGGGGAACTCTGAGTTCATGCTCAGCGACTTCATGTGGGATCCCCGTCATGTCACTTGGGCACCAAGCGAAAACATCGACATTGTCTTTCAGCAATGCTTCAAGCTTTGAGAGGGTGTCCCTGGGAAGGGCCGTGTTGACCCGTATCCTTTGATCAGGGTATTTGGGGTTGATGCTGAGACCAAGCTTGCTTTGATCTTCATCAATCGTTAACACGGAAGTAGATGGTTGGAGGGTTGCAACTCCTTCTTTGGTGGGGAACTTGGCACTCTTTCGGCTAATGGAAACGGTCATATCAAAGACTACTACTCCTGGCCTTCCAATGATGACATCATAACTGGATGGTAGGTCTAGGACAACGAAGGTTAGTGGTTCGGTTCTCTGCATTCGACCATCACAAAAGGTTACATCAAGCACTATTTCGCCCAAAGGCTTGATGGGTATGTCAGCAATGCCTTTGATGGCAGCTTTTAGCTGGCCGCAGCATGGAGCGCTCTTCGGAGCTTAAAAGGTTGAAATACTTTGCAAACATGATTTCAGTGGCAGCTCCGGTGTCTATGTAGGCCTTTTGTGTTTTGAGTGAACCAACGAAGGCTTCAAGGACTAGTGGATCACAATGCTTTTCTTCCTTGGTACAAGGGAAGTAGATGCCTTGTCGTTCCCAATCCTCCAACCTCTGTCACTTACTTGGGGTTTCATTCTCGACAAACACCATGGCGACGTCTTTCTTCTTGCCATCAGCCATGTTTTCTTTAACACCTTTGACCAAATGGGCTAGTTCCCCAGATCTGACGGCTTCTTCGATTCTCTTCTTGAGCTGGAAGCAATCGTTGGTGTGATGTCCCTTCTCCTCGTGAAACTCGCAATACTGGTTGGAGTTTTCGTTTCTTTTGCTCTTTGGTAAGGGACGAGGAGGCCTAAAGGTATGTTTAAATTCTTCGGTTGCCAGAATTTCTTGAGGAGTTTTGGTGAGGGCTGTGAAGTTGACATTTCTATCCCTGCTTGGACGGTTCCTGCTTTCAGCCCTTCGTGACTCGGACCCTCTAGGTCTTTTGTCATAGGTACCATAATTGCTTCTCCTTCTAGTAGGGTTGTTGCTTCTCCAGCTGGAAGCCCTCTTTCTTTGTTCTTTGATGTCTACAGCCTCTTCTCCTCGAATATGGGCTTCAGCTCTTTCTAAGGCCTCTTCAAGGGTTCTAGGGAGACTCTTGTTAAACTCCCTGGTAAGGTACTTTGAGTTGATGGTGTTCATGAACCCTGCAACCTTCATCTTTTCGTCTGCACCGACATAGGTAAGGGCTTCTTTCTTGTATCTTTCGATGAAGCTTTTCAGGCTTTCGTCATCCTTCTGTTTTATTTGAAAGATAACGGTTGCATCCTTGACACAACGTCTCTGTTGTGAGAAGTTGGCTAAAAATCCTTTACCAAGTTCGTTAAAGGTATGGATGCTCCCTGCTGGCAAGCCATTGAACCAAATTCGTGCAGATCCAACAAGGGTCTGCATGAACATGAGACAGCACTCGGGATCACCCCATTTCTCGATTCGAGCAGCCCCTGAGAAGATCTGAAGGTGATCTTCTGGATCAGCAGTGCCATCATATGTTCTTATATGAGCTGGCATTTTCAGTTTGTTGGGGAAATCATAGTCTGCTATCTCTGGTGAGAAACAGGACAAGCTGTTTGGCTTGTAGGGTTGGTTAACAGTGTGTTCCACCCTATTGTTGGTTACTCCACCAGGATTTCCTTGTTGGGCAGCGATGGCTTGACTGATGAGTTGCTGCCAAGGAAAGTTAGCTATCATTTGAGATATCATGTAGGGCATAAGGTTAAAACCTTGGAGGCCTTCGGTTGTTGCCACATTGCTGGTTGTCATGGGGATGCTTATAGAAGCGTTTCTAGCCATGGGGAGTGAAGCCATGGCTTGTTCCCATGAAGTGGCTGTTGGTGGTGGGACACTGGTTACTGGTGACTGTAAAAGTTGATCCAAGGTAACTTCATGCCCAAGTGGCATACCAGTGGTGGCAGCTTGGGGGTAAACAGTGGGAAGGCAGTAGGACTGGACCTTGCTTCGTAATGGGAAGCGGTGAGGGTGTTGCTGGGACCAGCATTGCTGTTCCTGGGTGATGGTCTGCGTCCATAAGTGGCAGTGAGAGGGGGAGGAGGTCCAGGAGAGAGTGATACCTCTTCTTCCTCGTCATAATCTAGCCGGAGACGGACTCCTTTGTCCCTTTCCTTCATAACGTACTGGTTTAAGAGGGATCTGAGCTGCAAGAAGTTCCTCTCCACTCCTTCAGGGGTGAGATCTATGCGTTGGGGAATTTGTGCAAGATCAGGGAGAGGAAAAAGCACTCCTGAACGAGTGGGAGGTGGAGTCCGCAAGCTTGTTGACACAGGACGAGCAGGTGGGGACTGAGTCCCAGCTGGAGTAACTCCTGGAGTGGAGAAAGACACAGATCTGGCCGGAGAGGTTTGATCTGTGCTAGGGGAGATCTGATTGACCTCTTCTTGGGACTCAGGGTCAGACATGAAGAGCTACACAACTGATTTTTTGTAAAGACAATGGCGCAGCCCCACGGTGGGCGCCAACTTGTTGCTACAACAAATAACTGCCTAACGTTGGTTCTGAGTCACAGGAAGGGTTCAGGGGTTCAAGGGTTCCACTCTGCCTAACGCAGGTCGTGGTGTCCTTCTACGTTGCAAATGTAGAAGGAGGTTCAAGGTTATTTTGTTGTTGTAAATGCTTTAGATTTCTGGTTTGAGATGTACTCGAAACCAGAAGTGGGTGTTCTTGAGATCCGAGTGAAGAGAGTTATTCTCTCCACGTGCAAGACCAAAAGAATGAGAAGATTAGAGTGTAAGTGATGTGTGTTGGTATATCCAGATCTGTTGTACTCAGTTCTTATTTATAGAGAAAAGGATTCTCTATTAGAGGAAAGCATCTCACCTTGGACCTTGTTGCAACAAAAGGACAATCCACTAATAGCCGGTGGTCGCTATTGACCTGCGGTCTGTTATGTGCTGTTACTCCATCAGCGACTGGTTGTGTTTCTCGATGAAAAGGTGACGGGACAAGTCATCTTTTTGACTTAGGATACTCCTGGCTTTTGAACCTTTGTAGGTTCCAACCCTTTAAGCATTGTTCTGTGATGTTGTTTATTATTTTTGCTTTAAGCTACCCACGTCATCAGTTACCAAACCTAATCGAAACCATCTAAATCATTTTATCAACAGGGAAGAAGATGGCTCCTATTTTTTAAAAGACACCTACGTTACATAATTGATAAACCAAATCCAAATAATCCGGCCATTTGCTCGTTGCTTATTTTGGGCCTACTCAATACCCATATACGGCTGTTCACGAACCGAGCCGAGCCGAACCGAGCGGACCTTTACTCGTGCTTGGCTCATTTACAAATCGAACCGAGCCGATCGGCTCATTTATGTAGTTGAAAGATTTTAGCTAAAACAGGATGTAATGATCATACAAGTCACAAATCCAGGTGCGGAAACCCTAGATATGAACAAAATGATAATACTCGAATCAAAACACGTAAAACATCATTTTAATCACCTTTTTCATAGATTAACTTTCATAAAACTTGTTACAATTGATCAACACGTTAATCTAGACCTATCACACACAATCACAAACTTTACACAAACCTGACCTTCAAACACACACTTTCTAAAAACTCTCTATAACTTACAAATGACCAAAACATATATATATAAGCTACACATTCGCCCCTTTTCATGGTGCGAATGTGGACTATGTCCACATTCGCCCATTTACAAGGTACGAATGTGTTCTTCAAGTCTTCAGTCTTCACCTTCGACCAGACACAATCTACCTTCGCCCATTTCTTCTCTCCTTCGCCCACTTCTATTCACATTCGACCCACCAAAAACACACTAAGACATGTTAATAAAGCTGATCCAATCACTAGTCGCAATAAGTGCATCTACAAACTCCCCCTCGACTATTGATTGGATTGTCTTCGGTCTTCGTCCATAACTTTGTTCAACAGCTTGATTCTCAGTTGCTTCTTCTGTTCTTTAGTCATTTCAGGCTCCAGCTTACGTTTCACCGGCTTAGGCACATCGGCCATCTTCACCATCTTACCCAGCTTAGTATCCAAGTTGCTTCCGGAGTTTATATCATAAGCAAAGCAAACTCCGACAACTTGTTGATACTTCTTAGCCTGATCTGCATCATTAGGATCACAATGAATAGGATTGTAGAATAGCATGATGATGTCTTCAAACGTGCAATTGATCAACCACATAGGATCAAATACATAAACATGCTTGTATTTGTCCTTTCCATCTCTCAGCACAATCACTGCTTCTGCTTTTCTCCAATCATAATACCAAAATATGAAATCAGCACTGAAGTGTTGAGGTAAAGGCATCAATGGTATTTTCTTCATCACTTCAGGTGCTTTATAAATCAAAGTCACCCTTTTTCTTCCTGTTCTCGGATCAATATCCCGATGAACCTTCCTTTTGGGGTATTGTGGTTTAAACCTGTTCCATTTAGTTCTGCTTTCCCAAACCAACTTATCAGCAAACCAACCAACAGCCGTATTGTTTACTGAAGCTCCAGTCATAGGGAATCTGCAAATGTCTCTGACCGCCCAGTACGGTAGAGTTAATAAATCAATGAATCTGTAAAAGTACAAGATTCCTGATTCCCATTTGACTGCTAAACATTTCAATCTTCCCAGATATTTCCAACCGAGAGCTCTGCCTTTGAACTTCTCGTTGTGATATCTGTAAAAACTTCCTTGAGCTTCAGGCTTTGGTTGTTTGTCATCAGTTTCCTTCAACTTCTGTAGAAATGTCTTCAAATCATCATTTTGATTTGAAGGTTTCTGCTGATTAGTACCAAACACAGTCTCTACAAACTCTTCACTTCTCTTTTGAGCTTTCTTCTTTGCTAATCGGTTTGGTATCTCGGTGAAGTTTGGGAAAACCACATCTTCATCATTTTGCCTGAAATATTGTGGATATTCCTCGTGAGTAATATCCTCAATCTCTACTTCATCCATCTCAGGTGTCTGCTTATCATCAGAGTGATCTCCAATATCCTTTTCAGGAATATCTGGAATCGACTGATCCATTATAATCTCCTCTAATGATTTCCCTACTTGCTGTGCAATACCTTCCAAGATTTCTTTGGCAACAGCAGCAGGTACTTCACCTTCCTCCAAGTCTGGATCATTATACTCAAGTTCATACCTCATATCTTCCGTTTGGATGATTTCAGCAAACTTGCTTGTAAACTCAATGGTCCATTCTCTCTTCTCAAGCAGCATTGAAATCATCAACTGGTAAAGCTTCTGACTCTTTGCTCTTTTTCTGCTTCTTAGCCACTGGTGAAGATAGCTTAGATGATGTACCTGCATTAGGTATCTTTTTACCTTTCAGCAACTGAGCAATCTCTTTCTCCCTCAACTGCTTAGTACCTGACTTCTTTGCCATTGACTTGTGTTTTGGCTTTGGCAAATTAACTACAACAGTCTCACCTACTTCAAGCTCATCAAGATTCACACTTAGACCTTCATCAACAACAACAGTCTTCTTCTGTGAAACCTCTTCAATCGTCTTGTTCAAAGATTCAGACTCACCAACCATAGTGGCCTTACGTTTGGTGGTCTTTACTCTTTCCTCTTCAGAATCCCACTACTCATCCACTTCTGTTTCCTCCGAATCCACCGATTCTTCATCAACCAAACTCGTTCCTTTCTTTGCTGTTGTCTTCTTTCTAGTAACCTGTTGCTTTGAACTTCCTTGATCTATCTTTGCCTTACCCTTCCCTTTGGCTCCGGCATTGACTACTTGTCTCTTCCTCTTAGTGTTTGCGTCAGCATACACTAATGGATCATCATTGTCAGAATCACTTTTGTCATGTCTAGCTTTGTTCTTACCAGGATCAGTGTAACCCTGATTAGCCAAAGCCCCAAATAATCTTCTGTGAGGTGGCTTTTCATTGTCTGGCACACCTTTATAACCTTTCATTCTAACAAGAGTACGAATATTCATCTGATCTTGACCTAGGATCATAGTCGGATCCTTCTTCAAATCAGGATACTTATGGTCAAAGATCATCATAAGAAATCTCGGATATAGCATGAATTGCTTCTTCTTCAAACCCTTCAGCATTTCAAGCATGTGGTCCAAAATCATACCAGCCACATTGAATGGTTTGTTAAGTGTTAACGCAACCATCAATGAACTTAGACTTTTCCTCATCACGTCGTATCCACCGCTCACACACCCAAAGACATGGATAATTACATGTGCAAGATACTTGAACTGCACACTTAATTTTCCTTTGTGCATCGAACCATCAGTAATAGGACCCTTGTACTTCATCCTCAAAAAGCACGCCCTTTGCTCGGTCCATGAAAGCTCTCTAGGATCATCACTCACTTCAAACTTAATCTGTAGAGCTTCTCTGATATCTGATTCGGTTAAAATCATCTCCATACCCTGAATCTTGCTTTTGATGATAGTCTGATCTTCCCAGAAATCATATTTAGCATTTCTGTAAAAGTCCTCCACTATGTCTTTGTAGATTATTGTTGGTGTAGCTAAGGCATGAATAATGCGGCTTCGCCTTAAAAACTCCACAATTCCAGCAAATTCAGTATTCTTCTCGACATCTCCAACATATGCACAACAGTTGTGTGTCGGTTCAAACGGCCATCCACGTGGAACATTTTCAGCTTCTTGGACAGGATCTGGTATAATGTTCTCCACTGGTGCCTCGACATGTTCAGGTTGATCAGCCATCTGCACATCAAAAATCAGAAAACACGTCAAAACACAAAAACGACAAAAATTAAAATTTTTCAGATTTTACAGTTTCCACATTCGCTCAGTTTTTCATGGCCGAAGGTGGAATAATAGGTACGAATGTAAGCAATTTGGCTCGAATGTGGAAATATTTTGATTAAAATTTACATTCGCCCAAACTATTCTATATTCGCCCTCAATGTTCTACATTCGCCCAGTATGATTAGGACGAATGTAAACCTGAAAAACCCCAAAAATTCAAAATTTTATCAAACCTGTTTTTAGACTCTGATTCTGATCAAAACTTGTTCTAATATGGCCGACTAACACTCGTGTACCATCAATTGTAAAAATGATTCAATTATTATGTGTTTTTAATAAGAATTAGGGTTTATAATATTTCAATCAATCAATTAGTCCTCTAATCATGTTATTATCCTAATTCTTTGTAATATCTCCCCCTAAAACATATAATAATTGAAACCGTATCAAAAACACCCATTAAAATCAGTCTATTATGTCCAGATTAAAAACCCTAGGTTTGAAAGCCTAAAACCCAAATTCTCGTCTGTTAAATGCTCCATTACCTGTCAAATTTGGTTCAAAAGAGTCAGAAATCAATAGGGAACAATAATCAAAGGCAGAGAAAATCAAAGCAACAAGGTTTGGTTATGATGAAATTTTTTGAAAAATTCGGAATGAGGGGTCGAACCTGGTACTTGGCATATATAGGTGTGCTACATTCGCCTGTTTCTATGGTCGAATGTGGAGTGATTCCACATTCGCCCCAAGCTAATGGCCCGAATGTGGAATATGCACCCGAAGGTGGAAAATGTGTTTGATAAATCCACGTTCGCCCAATCAGAAACGCCCGAATATGAAGATTTTTCCTCATTCGACCCAATTAAGGGGCGAATGTGAAATGGAAACATCTGAAAATTTTGCCAATTCACGAATTCGAATCCCGTTCAACATTTTTCAATCCGTTAAGTCTCAAAAACTCATTATTTGACTTTTAGAATGATACAAAGTCCAGATGGTTTCATCAAATCTCAGAAATTGACCATCAAACACCGTCGGTTATCTAAAATAAAGCAGAAAGACAAAAATTTTTGGTTTTTCTGAAATTTTATCAAAACACACCTAAAATCTTTTTGGATTTTGTATCTTTTTGACAATAAAAGTAAAATGCATCAATGTAAACAAAGCAATAACCATTTTGTGATGTCCGGTAAGAGGATCATATCAGTTTTCTGAGAAATCTGATCACAGCGTTGATCTCTTTGTTTAATATTATCATTAGAAACAGTATGTGACACGACAATTGCTGATATTGTGGTCCACTTAAGCTCACATGCAGACTATTACGCAATGCTTTAAAATGATACGAGTTAGATGTATTAGACTAACACATTGTGGTGCCCACACACACGACATACTCCCATATCAAGTAATTGCACAAAGCTTCATCGTAACGCGTGATTATGCCAGAGTTATCCGTTAAAGTTACAAAGTATATAGCACAGAGGTGTACAGGTCAGCAAACGAATGCAGCAGAGTAACATGTGCATATATACTAGGTTGAGGCTGATATTAACTACTAATTTGCATCAGTAAGTCAATACGATGTAATTATGATCTTTGATCAATAAAAACATAAAGTTCCTCAATTCAGTAACTTTCGGTTTTGGCATTTAAGCTCTTTTAGCAAATATTCTGATGAAACTAGGTCCGTAAATCAATACGACAAAAGTTTAATCAGAATATCTCGAATAACCATAACATAACGACCCGAAACCTCAGATTTTGGCAATCCTATCAAACGAAATTACGGTACTAAGACCATATGCCCATGAGGTGTTCAGCCACGAACGCGTAGTTCGTTATGTTTGTATCACTAATGCACGCAATTTTTAGTCTACGAAGCCTATCAGCACATCACACATAATCAACACACGCCTCATATTTCTATACATATCTTTAGCCTGTGTCAGATCCCCACTGATGTACTATCATTTCCTCTTTTTATCCTGGAAATCATTTTTGGTTTTTCTATTTTTTTAGGTCTTTTTGATTTTTCAATGTTTTTGGTTTTTCTGGGAAAATTACTCCCCCTAAAATATAAAACATATTTTTGGGTTTTTAATTTTTCTGAAAAACAATAAAAACTTTAAAGAAAATTTTAAACTAAAAAGCGATAAACCGAGGTGCTGATTAGTCCTGTTTTTCCTTTATGTTGTTAACGTTTAAAAGATATTCAAAGCGGGATCTGTCAAAAGCTTTAGTGAACAAATCTGCACGTTGATAGTCAGTATGGATTTTGACCATATCTATCAATTCTTTAGCGTAACAATCACGGATAAAATGATATTTGATCCGGATATGTTTCGCTTTAGAATGATTGCCCGTATCTTTAGTTAATGCGATCGCGGCTTCATTGTCACAGTGTATAGGGGTTTTAAGAAATTGCAAACCGTAATCCACCATCTGCTGTTGGATCCAGAGCACTTGCGAACAGCAACTCGAGGCTGCAATGTACTCGGCTTCACAGGTAGACAGCGCGACTGAAGTCTGCTTCTTACATTGCCAGGTGACTAACCTGCTCCCTAAAAACTGGCAACCAGCTGTAGTGGATTTGCTATCCTTGTCACAGCCGCCCAAATCTGCATCACTAAAAGCGATAAAATCAAAATTATCATCATTAGGGTACCAAAGTCCTTTCGAGGGACAACCCTTCAGATATCTAAGGATACGCTTGACCGCCGTCAGATGACTTTGTATCGGCTTCGATTGATAGCGAGCACAGAGACACGTTGCAAACATAATATCTGGCCGAGATGCTGTCAAATACATCAGAGATCCGATGATTGCTCTGTATGTAAATGGGTCCGTCAGCTCCCCCTTAGCGTCCACTCCAATCCCGTGATTGGGTTGAATCGGGGTATCCATAGGCTTGGAATCCTCCATCTGGAACCGGCTCAAGACTTCGGATACGTATTTCGTCTGGTGAATGAAGATCCCCGTGGGTCTTTGGTCCACCTGCAAGCCTAGGAAAAACTGCATCTCCCCCATTGCGCTCATCTCAAACTTTTCCTGCATGACAGTTTCAAACTCCCTGCATAAAAGTTCGTTAGTTGAACCAAATATTATATCATCAACGTAAATCTGCACCAGAAGCAAATCATCCCCTGATTTCTTTGTGAATAGGGTGCAGTCGACGAGTCCGCGCTTAAATCCCTTTGCCATGAGGTATGTACTTAGCTCCTCGTACCACTGTCTCGGAGCCTGGTGCAGACCATATAAAGCTTTGTTCAGCACATAGACCTTATCCCGGTGGATAGGGTCCTCAAAGCATGGTGGCTGCCCGACATAAACCTCTTCTTTGACTTTCCCATACAGAAATGCGCTCTTGACGTCCATTTGATAAACTTTGAACTTCTTATAGGAAGCAAACGCAAGAAACATCCGAATTGCCTCAATGCGTGCTACAGGAGCATAGATTTCGTTATAATCAATCCCTTCAATTTGATGGAAACCCTGTACCACCAATCTGGCTTTGTTACGAACTATAACACCACGATCATCCTTCTTGCACTTAAACACCCATTTAGTGCCGATCTTCTTCCTACCAGGCGGTAAATCAGTGAGCGTCCAAACCCCCAATTTCTGAAATTGTAATAACTCCTCCTGCATTGCTTCAACCCAGGCGTCCTCCAGCAAAGCGTCCTTGTATGTCCTTGGCTCTACCTACGACACATAACACGCAAACGACCAATCATTTTGACTACCAGATTTTTGTATTTTGGCATATAAAGCTAAAGCACCAAAACTCTCTGGCGAATTAACACTTCGCAGCTGCCCTCTTGTCATCACACTGCTACCAGGATCACCAATAACTTGCTCCAGCGGGTGAATACGATGAAGCCGAGATTCCGGATGTTCAGGTACAGTAACTCCCGTCTGAATAGTCAAGTTCTCTACAGCATCCAGATCATGACCCGTGTTAGACGATGAAGCAACATCTGGAGTTGGAGTTGGGTTCACTGGCGGTGCCTCTGGTTCTTCTGCATGTTCAAGAATAACTTCTTCAAATTGTTCATCTTCAGACTCTGAAGAATCTAAAGTAGTAGAAGCCTCTTGAAACACTTCTTCCTCTGGTACAGGAACATTGGTATCATTAGAAGCTGGTGGGGGATTTACGGTGATCGGACGCACCAACGATGAAGTCGCCGCGTTTTCACACTCATAAAGTAATCTGATAACAGCTTCTTCAACCAAGCTATCTAGATTGAATGATTCAAAGAAATCTTTGTAATCAAACATCCAATCAGGACCCATCCCTTGCACATTTTGTGTATACCGTTGAACTTCCACGTTAGCCCAATCCTCCACTTGACGAGTTCGCTTGTTGTATACCCGTTTGAGTGCGGTTGCATATCCAACAAAGTATCCCTCTTCAGCTTTAGGACTAAACTTCTCGCTTGGATTCAACATCGTGCATGGTGCCCCAAAAGGTTCTAGATACTCTAAGTTCGGCTTTCGTCGGTGTAACAGTTCAAAAGAAGTTTTACCAAACTTCTTCACCGTTAAAACCCGGTTGAGTGTATAATTTGTTGCGTAAATCGCCTCGTTCCAGAACATTACTGGAAGATTCGAATCTGCGAGCATTGTTCTTGTCGCTTCAATTAGAGTTCTGTTCTTGCGTTCAGCAACACCGTTCTGTTGTGGGGTGTACGGAGCCGAATATTCATGATGAATTCCTTTGCTTTCACAAAGTTCATCCATCTTTGCATTTTTGAACTCCGTCCCATTATCACTCCGAATTTTCTTGATCTTTAGATTGTAGAGATTTTCCAGTCGAGTGAACAGAACTTTCAAGTTGTTAAAGGTGTCACTTTTATGCTGCAAACACATCACCC
Organism: Ambrosia artemisiifolia; assembly: GCA_032199755.1. Lineage (NCBI taxonomy): Eukaryota > Viridiplantae > Streptophyta > Magnoliopsida > Asterales > Asteraceae > Ambrosia > Ambrosia artemisiifolia. Next base: position 26,305,162 of record CM063526.1, on the reverse strand, counting down.
ATGAAAATCTTGAGTAATCGTCAGTAACGACTAAACAATAAAGCTCTCCAAGATGACTTTTGCGCTTGACAGGTCTGAATAGGTCCATGTGCAATCGCTCTAGTGGCATCTCAACAGAGTTGACTTTCTTCACTTTGTGGGACTGTCTGTGTTGCTTCCCCTTCTTACAGCTCACACACTTGTCATTCAAATGGAAATGCTTCACATTTACTCCATCGACAAGTCCATTCTTCACAAGATGATTCATTTTTCTCAGATGAATGTGGCCCATTCTTCGGTGCCACATTATCGATTCCTTCTCGGTCGCCTTGGATAGAAAACATGTTATTTGCCCCTGGGATGTCATTGCCTTGGACATATCAAGAATATAAAGGTTGTTGACGCGAGGTGCCTTCAACATTACCCACTCTTTTGGAATTTTGAAACCCGGTTTGAGAATGTAGCAGGATTTGTCATCAAAATGAACAGAAAATTGTTTATCACAGATTTGACTGACGCTCAACAGATTATAATCTATCTGCTTCACATATGAAATCCTCTCAAAGCTTACAATCCCATTACTCACACTCCCTTCCATAGTGATATATCCGCCTTTATTCTCAGCAAATGCAACACATCCTCCATTAATATTTTTCACATCGAACAGCAACGCAAGATCCCCGGTCATGTGGCCTGAAGCTCCACTATCAACAATCCAAAGACTGCTAATAGGGCCACCTGAAGCTCCCTACACACATCAAGTAAAACAGTTAGTTCTTTCGGGGGACCCAAGCCTGAGTCTTGGGTCTTTGAATATCATTGTTCAAAGAAACATTCACTTCAGCATTTTGTTTTGGATCGATCTTTTTGGGATCATTCAAAACATTTTCCTTTTTCTCATTTGATTTTGAAGTTGAGGCACCAGGAAAACCATTTGGTGTCCAAGATTGTTCAGATCTTTTCAAGATACGAATCTGAGATTTTGGGGTCTCAGTCGGTTTCTGAACATTGTTTGCAAAAGAAACTTTCTTGGTTACCTTCTCTGACTTAACAGATTTCGGTCCAACATTTGACTTGACAATAGGTTTTGGTGGAACCCTTTGCCTATCATTTGTTCTGTTCACCACCGGTTTTCTCCACGAATTTTCTATAGCAATCCGGTTTCTGCGATCATACTGAAATGGACGATTGTTCCTCATTTGATAAAAATTGTTTTGATTATAAAATTGTTGTTGTTGAGGAACAACACGTCTATGTGGTGGAACGTAATGATCAACCGGTTTCCTCATGGAATTCCTCACTTCAACTTCGTGCCTCTTATGCCTTACATACGAGTAGTGAGCAAGTAAATGCCCTCTCTCCCCGCATTTGAAGCATGCACGGTATTCCTCAAAAACATTAGGAGCATTCGGTTGAGCAAATGATCGAACAGGATATTGATCATTATACTGTTTGTTCCTCAAATTCTCAGGGAGTGGCCCTTTTGAGTAAGCAGGCTCATGAAAACCGTTTGCTTTGTTTTTGGGTTTAATGAACTCTGTGACATGAACCTTTGGTTCTTGAGGAACATCCAAAAACAATTTCTTTAAAATTGTCGGTGGAATTTCATTTGTTCTCTCATGTTTTGGAAACCAAATGGTGCTTTCTTGCCAAATTTTATCAATTTTAGCATAGTTAGCATTCTTAATTGGAAATTCCTCGTCAGAGATGATCTTATCGGATCCTTCCATCCGATAGAACACATTGACTGGTTTGTCACAAGGTTCATTCTTAACATCTTTCTTAATTTCTTTCTTAATCACATTCTTTTCAGACTTTTTCTCACGATGTGCGTTAGCCATCGGATGCACATGCTGAGATGATGACACTGGTTCATTAGTAACGATGTGATTTTCTTTTGGAATTTCACATGCATTAGCACTTTGGTAACTTCCAGAGTCATCACTCTCAGAGTCTGAATCAACACTCTCAACTGTAACACCTTCATTATTCAAACCTAAAATCGGCCTCACATCGGAATGAGGATCACCAATACTCGAGGTATTAGATTCATTTTCCGATGATGAGTCTGATTTTACCGAGCTCTCCGGTGTCACTTGATGACAGTTGTGATTTTCAAAGAGCACCGGAGATGGCACAGACTTATAGTTAGTGGTTTGATCATCAATGATGTGGTCTACAACATAAGCAATGTGCTTATAACTCTCCAATTTCTTATTGACTTTTTCAGCAAAGCACTTAATGGCGGCTATTTCCAACTTAGTATTCTCAATTTCATTAATATAGTTATTAATGGCAAGTTGTTTTAATGAAAGAGTGTTTTTAAGATCGGAAATGTCCTTTTTATATCCATCAAGTACTTTGTTGAAAGCATTCAATTCTTTGCGAGTAGATTGACAGTTGATGATAGCACTATCACGTTGAACGCGAAGTTCTTTGTTTTCCTCTGTCAATCTATCACAAATTCCACAGTATTTATCAATAGTAACATCAGTGCTAGATTCAGAACTTACAGGTTTAGGAGGATCTGTCATGGCCATCAAAGCAAAATGAGCTTCCTTTCCAGCGAAAAACTTGGAATAATCAATTCTAGTGAAAGCATCATCAGCAATGCATGACTTCCTCGTCTTTAGAAAATCTGCTTCTGCTAGCAACTGGTCAATATCATCATCCAAGGATGTAACACTCGCCTCTGTGTCTGATTCACAGTCTGAATCTGAATAGACCGATTCACACTCCTCAGGAACATCAGAAACTGTGTCAATCACCACTCCAGAACTCGCCTCCTCAGCTTTAACCTCAACAGGTTCAGTTTCCACTTCCACTTCTTCCACAGATTCATTAATTTCAACCTCAGTTTCTTCATTCTTATCAACTATCATCGACTCCTCAGTATCAACCTGTCGGGCAACACAAGCCACATTTCCACCAGTTGTAATCTCCTCAACACCAATTTGCATCCCAGACCAGTCAAACCTTTCGTCCTGCTGTATCACCAAAGCTTGGTTCTGATTCGTATTCTGTTGGTTTTCATTTGGTGTAGTAATCGGTATAACTGTTCTGTTAGTGTTGTTTGGTGATTGATTTTGAGTCTGGTTTGTTGTGTTTGGTTGTCTGTTCGGGTTGTTGTTAGAGGTGTTTTGTCGGTTTTGGTAGTTGTTTTGGTTTTGATAGTTGTTGTTACTTTGGTAAGAAACTTGGTTTTGGTTTTGTTGTTGACGATTCTGGTAACTTGCATTGAAAGGGTTTCTGTTACCTTGTTTCGGTGGCTGGGTGCATTCCCGTTTGAAGTGACCTTTCCCTCCACAATTAAAACATGTCACCTTCTCCTTGTTAAACCCATACGTTGTATTTGCAGAAGTTCCCAAATCAGTTCTACCCGTCTTTTCTATAAACTCAGTGTCACACCCTCAAATATCCAGCTGCGGAGTTCTACCGCGAGGCGTGTGACATACCAGGATCCAAGTCAACGGTCACAATAAACGACATCTAAATGTAAAACATACGTAGTAAAAACCATGCATAAGATTTAAAATTCAACATTTAACAGTGCGGAAGCATTAAAAGTTTACAAAAGTCATGCAGAAAATAAAACATAAGTTCCAAAGTTTAACATTTCCAAAACATGCCATGAGACCCTAGACGCAAGACGACCCTAGTGCGACTCCGTGCGCCTATCTGACAGCTGCTACCTTAGCGACCTGAGAAAACATGCTAAAAGAGTCAACATAAAAATGCTGGTGAGTTCACAGGTTTAGTTTAAACGTTTAAAGTGATCCTTCAAACCGTTACCATCACAATTACTACTATGCTTGTAAGAACGCTAGCTAGGCGCATAATAAGATACTCATACGGGTGAAACCATTGCTGACTAAGCCGTGTAATGACCCTTAGTTTCCTATGGGCTACCGTCATCACCGGTAGACCTTGTTTTATTAGAGACAATATGCACCCGCCCGGTCCTACCGTCGAGTGGGGTTTGTCAGTTCCCAATAGCGCTATCCATATTTCCCCGCCATACGCCCATGTTAGTGGTTTCTAAGGGACTTTTTGATGAACCGTATAGTACAATAAGTAAGCCATAGTATAATGTGAAAAAGAGTTATAAGTCATAAAAGAGTTTAAGGTGAAACCGAGCTATAAGTCATAAAAGAGTTTTAAGCATGTTTCTCCCCCGAAAGCAAAAACCGTAAAAAGTGGGGCCGTGAACTCACCTTAGGTTGCGTATTCTGTTTAAGAGTAAACCGTACGCGTGATATGAGTAAACCGTCTATAAGATATGATAGCCCCAACTAGTGGCAACCTATCATAAGATATGTGTTAAGTTAGACTAATAACCCGCAGGGTTCATTTGTCCCTAAGTCCAGTCCATGACCATGATGTGTTTGAAAAACGTGTTTGACCGACAACCAGACTACGTAAGACAAGACTCGACATCCCATTGGTGACCCGACATTCCACGTGTTCATCTCATACACAAACATACACAAAACATGCAACTCAGCACTTAACATGCGTTAAAGTTCAACGATTCTAACACATAGGTCAAATAACGCTCAAATAAGTCAATACACGTGTTACTATGTTACTAGGCATGTTACGGGGTTCCTAGCATGTTCCTAGATGTCAAATCGGGTTTCGGAATGTCAAAATACACTTACAACAGCAGTACACGCGATTAGGAATTTAGCATGCAACTAGGAAAAGTCAACTGGTGACTAGGGTTGGTCAACAGGCAATTAGGAGGCTAGTTGCCTGACATAGTAGGCGACTAGGGGCCTACTCGCCCCCTATCTTGCCCTACTCGCCCCTGCATCAGGCGACTAGGATTCCTAGTCGCCTGCTGCAGTTGTGTAACGGGTTTTCGCGCGTTTAACCCTCCAAATCAGATCCGAAGCATGTGTAAACACCCAATATCAATCATAACACTTTAACAAACATATTTCAAGCAAAACCCCTAAGTTATCACCATCATAATAGTCCCGAATGCGATCGTTTTCCCAAAATAGTAAGTTAAGCATGTAAACATCACATCAACATGCAAGAACTTGCCCTAAATAGCAAATATCCATATTTCATCACGTAACAACGTTATCCGATAGTATCCTACTGCTCTAGCATCATTCTAATGCAAACCCTAACATCATACAATCAACAAAACGCCTCATAACATCCTTAATCATTCAAACTCATTCAAACGGGTCAAAATACCAAACATCAACAATACACAACCATGAACCTTCAAATTCCTAGGACATCATCATACTAACTCATAACAGCTATAAACACCTTGATAACACAAGAATAATCATGTTTCAATCATAAAAATCCTACCTTTAATCACATATAACACATATAACATGCATGAGAGTTTGGGTTTGTTTAAAAACGGTTTTTAATGGATTTTCAAAGACAAAAACATTTAGAAACCAGGTCTGGACGTTTTGGGAACCAAACATAATCATATAAAGGTTTGGGGATGAAGAACACACCTTGGATTTAGGAGAAAAATATGGGTAAAGTTCGGAAATGGTTGTTTTGATGTAAAAACGAGTTGCAGAGGGTGTTTGTGAGTTGGAATAGGTTATGGGACGGCTAGGGTTGCATAAATGGTGTTTGAGAGGTCAACGGTGGTATTTATAGGCGTTTCTAGTCGTTAGGGCTGCAACAGGCGACTAGGGATCAACACCACGCGACTAGGCCACATGGATAGGCCTAGTCGCCCCCTACCATGCGAGTAGGCCATAAATCAGGTGACTAGGGCCTCTACTCGCCCCCTATGGGGTCCTAGTCGCCCCTTGCTGCCTGCCTTGGGTTTTTTCGCGTGTTCAACACTATTTTAACACATATTAGCACGTATTCACATACCGACAAGTCATATTATGATTATAAACATATAATACATGAAAACAAACACGTTCACACTCGTTCACCAATTCCCGAGACTCGAGACTTGCGTATGTTAAAACCCTAATGATGTGCGACTTGACTCGACCGACCTTGTTTTGTGTAACGTATGCACGACTCGCTAAGGTAGACTTACTAAGTTTTCAAAAGTTAGTTACCGGAAAGTGCCGGGTGTCACACTCAGTTGCCCTTCTCATTATACTTGCAAAAGCCCACTGGATGTCAATCAGTTCCATCTCCTCTTTGTCTATCTGGGCATAGTCTTCATTGGTCAAATTATTGTTCCCAATGTGACTTGCAACGAACCCGTTATATGATGAAACCATTGCAGAGACTAATGCAATATGTTGCTGAGCAACTTCAACAGTTACATTTCCCAAATTAGAAGTCTCCAAAACCACAGGTTGCTGACTGGGTTGAGTCATTGGATTCATGTATTGTGTTTGTTGAGGTGATTGTTGTGATTGGCGTGCAGTATAGAATGCTGCTTGCTGCATTGGAGAGAATGGTGAAATGTAAGAATTAGTGTATTGTTGTGGTGGTGGTGTATATGATGGTTGTGAGTAGGATGTGGTTTGTGCAATGTAGTTGATGGTTGGTTTTGGTGATTCCATGACATTGGAAATACAAGCAACGTCCGGTGCCACTATTCCACCTGAACTTGAGTTTCCAACTGTTGCTGAAGTACCACCAAAATATAAATTTGGATTCTGAGGAATCTGTGATCTTTTAGCTTTCCTCTTTTCCTCGAGCTCTTTGTTCTCCAGCTTCTGCACAAACTCGTTGATAGTCCAGAATTTATAAGCGTCCTTCTCTTTGAGAACTTCAACATGCTGATCCCAGTAAGGTGGTAGAGCATCTGCAAACTTGTCCACCAGATCTGTCATTGGAATCTGTATACCATAGCTAGACAACTCAGTTAATAAATGACAATATCTAGGAGTTAATTCTTTCAGAGTCTCATTTCCAACATAAGTAAAATTCTCAAACTCTTTTCTCAACTCCTCCATCCTCAACCTGCTCGTCTTTTCATTCCCATCATGCCTATTCTTGAGTACATCCCATAACTGCTTAGACGTAGTGCATGTTCCAAACTGATGTAGTAAGTTATTTGTGATTGCCTGAGTCAACTGGGAATATGCTTTCTTCTCCACAGCAAACTTCTTTTTCTCCTCGTCTGACATGCTCTCCAATGGAGCTGGTTCACCGGTGTTCTCCAAAACAGGTGCAGTGTAACCTTTAGCTATCATCCTCCATGCCTCTGCACCCTCCACTCCCATGCCTTCCAGATGGATCTTGAACTTTTTCTGCCACTGATTATATTCTTGCATCTCCATCAGCTTGGGTGGACGATTCCCACTACCTGAAGATAAGTCATTTATTAGTGTAGAAATAGCATTGGTAGTTTGAGTATTTACCACCGCGGCTGCTACTCCCCAATAGTCAGGTTGTGGTGCTGGAGGTGCAACACTTTGAGGCATCGAGCTATTCATCGCTATGTAATTGATCGGTTGCGAAGACTGTGTGCTCGTCTTCTGGGCTGCCACTGTCCATGGGTCCATCGTCACTTGCTGTTGTTGTTGTTTCGTTGCTGGTCTCGGGGTAGTCGGAAAATTCCACATGATGTTCACAAATTTCGAAAATCACAAAACTTAGAAAATTTTCCAAACTTAGTTCTACGTTCGCCCAAATATTCTACTTTCGTCCAAAATTGTCACATTCGTCCAAACAGTGTCAACCGAAGGTAGAATCACTCTAGACCCTTTCCACGTTCGCCCGTAAACAGCTACTTTCGTCCACTTGATTTTCACCTTTGCCCGCCCGACTGATCGAAGGTGGAAATATATGCTCGAATGTGGAAAATATTAACACAACACTCTAGATTCGTCCAAACTAAAGACACTTTCGTCCAGAAATCACTCAAGTTCGCCATAACTAGGTCAGGTTCGCCCACAGACATCCAGATTCGCCCATATTCCACTTTGAAAAACGGTTACACTTTGAAAAACGGTTATTTTGATCTCTGATTTTCAAAAGTTTATGGATTTGGATGATCTTTAGCAGGTTTTGATTCGGAATTGATTTGGAACAACTTTAATTCTTGGAAAACTTGATTTTAACACCAAATTCAATTCGAAAATCCTCAAAAACACTCAAAAACCATTTTCAATCAAAAACAGATGAATTTTGACCAAAATTAAGTCCAAATCAGCTCTGATATTATCAATTTTGTTGTTGTATGATCTGTATGGCTCTGATACCACTTTGTAGTTGAAAGATTTTAGCTAAAACAGGATGTAATGATCATACAAGTCACAAATCCAGGTGCGGAAACCCTAGATATGAACAAAATGATAATACTCGAATCAAAACACGTAAAACATCATTTTAATCATCTTTTTCATAGATTAACTTTCATAAAACTTGTTACAATTGATCAACACGTTAATCTAGACCTATCACACACAATCACAAACTTTACACAAACCTGACCTTCAAACACACACTTTCTAAAAACTCTCTCTAACTTACAAATGACCAAAACATATATATATAAGCTGCACATTCGCCCCTTTTCATGGTGCGAATGTGGACTATGTCCACATTCGCCCATTTACAAGGTACGAATGTGTTCTTCAAGTCTTCAGTCTTCACCTTCGACCAGACACTATCTACCTTCGCCCATTTCTTCTCTCCTTCGCCCACTTCTATTCACATTCGACCCACCAAAAACACACTAACACATGTTAATAAAGCTAATCCAATCACTAGTCGCAATAAGTGCATCTACAATTTACAATCGATCCAGAAACCGAGCGAGCAGTGTTCGAGCGCACATTTTTTTGAGCGAGCGTCGAGCGAGCGACGAGCGGTGAATGTTTTCGGACAACCATAAATATGGGATGTTTCCTTTAATATTCTCGCTGCCTAGTGATGTCTGAGGTTCGACCGTTTGAGAATGAGGCTCTAGTTGAGCATACTACAGAGAACGATTGTCTTGTTGTGGCGTAGGTTAATAGCGGGAGATGATTGATGGTGGACAACTAATGGGAATAGGAAGTCAAGCATGTTTTTTCACGACTTAGGGTTTTACAATTAAACTTAGGGTTAATTTATCATTGAGTTGACTGAGCCAATAACTATAAATATAACTCTATATATGCATATATTGACCTAAACCCAATAGAGTGGCATGTATAAAACTATAAATATAATTGTAATTAATGTTTATACATATAATTATATATATAATAAATTAATAAAAATTATATCGAGCCGAACCGAGCCGAGCGGACCTTTGCTCGTGCTTGGCTCGTTTACAAACCGAACCGAACCGAGCCGATCGGCTCATTTACAACCGAGCGGAAAATCGAACGAGCAATTTCCGAGCAAATTCCGAACGAGCGGCGAACGATCGGCGAGCGCCGAGCGTTTTGAACAGCCCTACACCCATATAACCCATTTTAGCCTTTTGGGTTTCATCTGTTTCAAATGTTTTAATTGTCGAATCGGCCCACTAAAACTGCAGCTAACACTTATTGTTTTGTTATATGTATAGTCAACTGAATGTATATACAACGTATGGTCACTTGAATATATACACACACATAGAAGTGTTCAAAATCCATTTCAAGCTCAAACCGACGTGGGACCCAAACCACAACATCATACCCATTGGAATCCCATTCTTAGCAAAGCTATCAGTGGTGTCTGAGAATGGTGGGATGTTTGTAAGCCTTGCCTCTATCCCAATGGTGCAAAGAAATTGCTTCCAGTGAGACCTCTTGCCCCAAAGTCATAACCACACATAGAAAGCTAAAAAAACATATCATACAGACACACAACGAGCAATAGCATGTAAAGACAAAAAAAAACCTTTAAAACTAAGCGCCTATGCTAGGCAGACAATTACGAAAACGTATAATATGGGCAAAATACTACATCATATAGACGCACAAGCGTGGAAGCGCCGACATGCAAAAGACACTGACAAACTAAGCCCGTAAGAAAGAGAGCAAAACAAACCCGAACACTCATCCTAAACCAAATCGGTATTTTTTTTATTGAATGTTCAAACCAGTTTGTCCAAAACCAATGCGGGTTACGAATCGGTTTTGGCTAAAAACCCATCCCTATACAAATCGATTACGGTCGGTTTCTAACTCCTTTTTTTATTTCTCGAACCTATTTTTTTTTTAAATTTAGAACCTTGTTAAATAAACATTATATATATATATAATAAACTAAAAAAAGTAAATTAAAAAAAAGTAGAATTTGAATTTTTATTTAATATGTAAAAACTTCTAAATATATATGAATCGAAATACAAATTATAAGCAAAACTAGTGGTAATATTTATTTTTTTGCGTTTAATTTTTTATTCTTCGCTCTTGTGATTCGTTTATTCATTGCCACATGAACCCAAGTTAATGCGTAGGTACTTAGCATATGCGGCTTCATTGTTGGTTATTGAGCCATTATTTCAACTTCACCCTCGTTCTCACATATTTCACCTTCATATTCCATTTCGCCTTTGAGTGAGGATATATGTTGTCTTCGTTTTGCCGTATCCAAGTAATCTTTCAAGCAAATGGACATCTCTATCAATGGAGGATTGAGTGTGTTCTTCATAGTGATATAACCATGTCACCAATAGAAACAATTGATCACCGTGCTGTTGTAGAATGCTGGAGGCTTAGTAGAACTTAGGACAATATGGCTAGGGTCAAGAATTGATCTTCCTTACCTTTCCACCAAACTAACATATCAACCACCATACTTCCCAAATTCTCTATTTACAGCGTTACCCCATTGCCCTTTACTATTTTCACTTGCTAAAGTATTATGCAAGTTAAATATTGGATCAAGATTAATACTTGAATTTCTTGAAAATGCCAAATTTCTCATTGATTGATGAATGTTCGATATTCAACCATATTATTGTAGATAGTCATCATACATTATTATTGTAGATAGTCATCATACATACTTGATAAACTTTTGTTAAATTGACTTATTAATGTATCTATTTTTTCATCGTGTAAATCCAATACGTAAGTTATCTTTTCGTGTAGAGTTTCAACGGACCTAAATCGAGGGAAAGGCTCAATGCGGCGAAGTAACAACCGTGAGCATTTCTTTGAATTATTTTAAAAGCTTTTCTTTCATCGGTGTCATTGAATAAGACAACACGTCGTAAAATAATACCTCATTTAGCTTGTGACACGTTAATATATTTTCCTAAGTATCAAAAGACTCGTGAGATAATAAACCCTCGATAAGTAGTTTTTGCAGTTACATAACCTTAAGCATATTAAGTTAGTTGTATGATAATATCTTAGCTTGATGAAAGAAATGGCGTAATCGAACTGTTCCCATCAGAGTAATTAATAATATCTTAGGAAAAATTGTTACAAGAAGCCGTGGGTGCACTTCTTGATAATAACATCTGCGGACAACCAATGAGGGAGGATTATAATAGAATTTACAAGTTGATCATGGTACGCCATTAAATTATCTTTGTATTAAGTTTTTTTTCAAATACGTTACATGTCGAATTCGATCATCTTGATATGTTACAATTAGACCTAAGCAAATGGATTTTGCTTCCTTGCAAAATTTGTGATATCTAGCCTATATTTGAGTCTGGCTAAAAATGTGACATAACATTTGTTTACAAGCTCTTTTATTATTTCAATCATTTTTAAGGCATCTTAGGAATCAAGCTAAGCTAATCGCATTGTGCTCCGTCCATTCCCCCACAAAAATTACATCATCCGCATAACATAGGTGGGAAATACGCGAGCGCTACCGGCTGTCCGATGAAGATTTTGCATAAGCCAGACGTAGGAAGAATGAAGAACTCCAAAAGATAAACAGAGGACACTAAGGACAGGATAACAGATGGTACCAAGTAATCAGCAAAGCTCAATATCAAAAGGAAAAGAAGTTCAAAAGTCACCTCCATCGGCTGAAGAATACAACGTCGTTCTTCGTTTCTAACTTACTGGATGGTTGCACTGGATTGAAACTTTGGGAAGCCTTTCAAAATTTCACCAACCTTGAAGACTCCTATGTCCCGGGCAAGAGAGATCATTTGTTTACAAGCTCTTTTATTATTTCAATCATTTTTAAGGCATCTTAGGAATCAAGCTAAGCTAATCGCATTGTGCTCCATCCATTCCCCCACAAAAATTACATCATCCGCATAACATAGGTGGGAAATACGCGAGCGCTACCGGCTGTCCGATGAAGATTTTGCATAAGCCAGACGTAGGAAGAATGAAGAACTCCAAAAGATAAACAGAGGACACTAAGGACAGGATAACAGATGGTACCAAGTAATCAGCAAAGCTCAATATCAAAAGGAAAAGAAGTTCGAAAGTCACCTCCATCGGCTGAAGAATACAACGTCGTTCTTCGTTTCTAACTTACTGGATGGTTGCACTGGATTGAAACTTTGGGAAGCCTTTCAAAATTTCACCAACCTTGAAGACTACTATGTCCCGGGCAAGAGAGATGATGCTGGGAATCGATTCGGCTTCATCAAATTCTCGGGCATTAAGGACACTGCTAAGTGGGTCGAAAGACTTAGTGAAGTATCTATGGACGGTGCTATAATCAGAGTTAATATTTCTAGATTTAATCGAGATGGAAGTAAGATTGAGTCTATAGCCGATACTCCCCTGGGAGAAGGTGCCATTAACCCAGGTGGTCAAGCTAATGGAGGTTATGCTACCGGTGAGCCAGTAATCCTGTCTTCTATTGTGAGTGGATTTAATAACTCGTATGCTTAGGCGGTCTCGGGTGAGCCTGGGCATTCTCTTTCAAGTGTTGTTATCGATCTTCCTCCTATTGTTTCCCAAGCTCGGAAGAGTTGGAAGGATGTTTCCTTATTTCGGGAAGCCAAGGAACTAGAAGTTTTGGAGAAATTCGATGAGGTTCTTGACACGATAGAGTTGTGGGGGGTTCGGGCTCGGTATATTGGAGGATTAAAGGTGCTCTTATCGTTCCATTCCAGCAATGATGCTATGAACTTCCTCGAGTCATGTTATGAGTTGTGGTCCGATTGGTTCTCGAGACTTTATTTGTGGGATGGGGATGATCCGTCGTTTGATAGGGTTGCTTGGATAAAGATCATTGGGGTCCATTTGAATTTGTGGGATCGTCACGTCTTTAATCGCATTAGTAAAAGATGTGGTAGCCTTGTTTCGAAGTCGGATGCTTCCCTTGCTGATGCTAATGTGTTGGAGGATCGGATGGCGATCTTGGTAAATCATGGAGTCTTTGGACTCGGACGGGGATGGAAACTCTCAGCTGATGATTGTTCTAAATTCGGTGGTGACCGATAATAGGAAGTTGTCGTAATCTGGGTCGGTGTCAGACGGTCCAAACTAAAAATCTATTGTGGTTAACTCAGTGCAAGTGGTGGAGGGAGCCGAAGAGTTGGAAGCTGGAAAGGTTGGCATGGGTAACGTGCATGAGCATGGCAGGGGGACTTTTGAGGCTGCTAACATGGCAGCAATGGATTTTAATAAAGGGGGTGGGACCGAGGTGAATTCCGGTATTGGGGAGATCAACCTTATGGGCCGACCCACTAAAGTTATCTCCCGATCTCCTTTGGATGAAGCTAATATTAAGCCTAATGACCTTAACCCCTATGTTCATTCTTCGGTTTAGATTGTTAATGGTGGGGCCAAGGAGTTTTGTACTCCAGACTTAAACCTATCACAAGATTGCGATCCTTTTGATCTTATGGATATAATTCAAAGAGATGCTGAGGCCAAAAGAAGTATTAATGTGCATATTGGGGATCCGACTAGTGCTAATGTTGCCCCACAAGAACATTTAAACGAGTCTTTCCCCAGACGAACTCGTTTGGTGATTCTGAAGAAGATGGTTACTCTGATTTTGAGGCGGAGGTGATTGGGACTGTTAATTGTGGATCCGAGTTGGGTATAAAGTTAGATGGGTTTGATAATCAGGTCTAAAAGTTGATTCATGGAGTGAAGGTTATTGTTGGTCCTCAATGATTTTTGTATCCTTAAATGTGAGAGGGGTGATTGGTGGGTGCATGAGCTAAAGTCTAGATCTAAGGCTTATTTCCTAGGGTTACAAGAAACACACCAGCATTCGATCATCAAAGATTATTGGGGTAAGTTTTGGGGTAATTCGCTTTTTGATGCGGTCCATGTTGATTCTCAGGGGATATCCAGGGGTTTGGTTTCTATTTGGGACCCCTTCTGGTTTAAGGTCGATAGTGTCATCAAAGATGGTAACTTCGTGATCACTTCGAGTACGGCAAATGGTTTCGTTGATAGACTTATCATCTTGAATATTTATGCTTCAAATGAACCGGCCAGAAGGAAAGTCCTTGGGGATAAAATTGTGGTAATTATGGGTCAATTAGAAGGATGTTGGATTATCCTTGGGGATTTTAATGAAGTCCGGTTTCGCTCCAAAAGATTAAACTTTGAATTCGACGCTCCTGCTGCTGCCAACTTTAATTCTTTCATTGAAGAAGCAGGGCTGTTTGAATATCGGATGTCCGGCGATAAGTATACGTTCATCTAGGATAATATGGAAGTAAAGTTTAGTAAGTTGGATCGATTCCTGGCCCACTCAAAGTTTATGAATTCTTGGCCCAATGTTGTGGTTGATGTTCTGAAAAGAGGTTGTTCCGACCATTGTCCGATTACTTTATCTTGTTTGGTAAATGATTTTGCCCCTACATAGTTTAGATTATTCAATAGATGATGGATTCACCAGAAGTGGGCAACATTGTGGCGGATACTGTGGCTTCTAGGGATTCTAAAATTCAATACATGAGATATATGGCAGCTATGCTAAAATGATCAAAAGGAAGATTAAAAGTTGGAGGGCCACTAAAACTGAGGAAGAAAATAAGGAGCTCGCGGAGTGCACTGCCAAAGCCGAGAATATCGAGGCCTAGGTTCAGTCTAGTTCTATCACTAGGGAGGATAAAGAAAGTCGTGTGTCGTTGCGCCTTAGAATTGCGGATCTCCAAAAAGCTAAAGCAAGAAATATTCACAAAAAAGCGCGGATTAATTGGCTCAATTCGGGGATGAGAACACCGCGTATTTTCACGGTATTGTCAAAGTTAATTTGGCCCGTAACAGGATCCATGGCCTAGAGTTCAATAGGAATTGGATATCCGACCGGTGGTTTTAAAAGTCCATTCCATGAAATGGTTCAAAAAGCTTTTCAAGGAACCGATGTGACGAAGACCGGAATTCTAAACCCTGGGTCTGCCTGATATTAATTCATCTCAGGTCGACGCCTTAGCTGACCCGTTTTTGGTTGATGAAGTGTTGGGGGCGATTAAATCATGTAATGGTGAGAATGCCCCGGGTCCGGACGGGTTTACCTTAAAGTTCTTTAAAAAATATTGGGTTGAATTGAAGCCGAGGATTATGAAGATGTTGATGGAGTTTTATCATACAGATGACATTGGGTTCAGTTGTAACTCCACTTTTATTGCCCTTATTGCAAAAGTCCCTGATCCGCAAAATTTGTCCGAGTTTAGACCTATGTCACTTGTGTGTTCCGTATACAAGATTGTTTCCAAAGTCCTTGCAAAACCGTCTTAAAGGTGTTATTAATTCTCTTATCTCTCCGATCCAATCGGCTTTTGTTGGCGGCCGAAACATTATAGATAGCCCTCTGGTTCTAGGGGAGCTAGTGGCGTGGGCAAAGAAAGCCAAATTCAAAATGATGATGTTCAAGGTGGATTTCCAACGTGTGTATGACTCGATCAATTGGAAGTTCCTACTTAAGACCTTGGAGTTTTTGAAGTTTCCTTCTAGATGGATCAACTGGGTTCAAGGCTTCTTAGTATTGGCTCGGGGATTGGTCCTCATCAATGGATCCCCTTCCAATGAGTTTGCTTTCAAGAGGGGTCTACGACAAGGTGACCCTATTTCCCCGTTTCTTTTATTATCGCCATGGATGTCCTAAATATGCTAATGAATCACGCAGTTAATGTGGGTTGATTTCATGGAGTGCAACTTCCGAATAATGGCCCGTGTATTTCCCACCTATGTCATGCGAATGATGTAATTTTTGTGGGGGAATGGACAAAGCACAATGCGATTAGCTTAGCTCGATTCCTTAGATGCCATAACTTGATCTCGGGGTTACAAGTTAATCATAAGAAATGCAAGCTCTTTAGAGTGAATGTAGAGGAGGTAGAGGTCGACGCGATGGCAGAAAACTATCTTGTGAAGCGGGTGCCTTTCCTTTACTTACTTGGGGATTCCTCTAAGCGCAAATATGAAAATTTCTAAAGATTGGCAGCCTATTCTTTCTAACCTGAAGCGTAAACTTTCGTCTTGGAAGTCCAAGACCCTTTCGTTTGCCGGGAGAGTTAAATTGGCCAAGTCGTTCCTTCGGAGCGTTCCTTCTTATTTCTTATCTGTGTTTGCGGCTCCAAAATTTGTTGTGAAACAAATCAAAAGGATAAGAAGGGATTTTATTTGGGGAAAGACCTTGGGTGGATAGAAATTCCGGTGGATAAAGTGGGAAAAGATGGTCTGTCCTAAATGTTTTAGTGGTTTCGGTTTGGGGGTGTGGAAGATTTTAATGCGGCGAAGCTAACCAAATGGTGATAGAGATTTAAAGAGAACCCGAATCAACTTTGGGTGAAGGTTGTCGCTTCTATTCATAAGACTAGAGTCGATAACCTCTTGGTGCCAGTTAAAAAGAGCATTACCGGGAATTGGAAAGATATATGTGGGGCCGAAGCGATTCTAAATGAGGCCGGTATTTCGCTTCGAACCTGTTTCAAAGCGATTGTTGGTGATGGCCTAAAGACGAAATTCTGGAAAGATCCATGTATTACGAGCTCCCCATTAAAGGATGTTTTCCCTCACCTTTATCATATTGCAACCGATAAAGATGGTTTAGTGGTGGATCATTGGTTGTCTTCTAATGATACAGTTCATTGGAATCTGAATTGGATGTCAATAATATTAACCCAGATGATCAAGAGCAAATTCAAGGCCTCATGGTGTTGTTAAATGGTTTATCTAGAAAAATTAGGCCTGATAAATGGGCTTGGGTTAATGATCAAGAAAGGGATTTTTCAGTCAAACAAATTCGCTTGGATTGGCACCAAAAACGGTTGGTAATCAAGACTTCTTCATTCGCAAATTGTATTCTTGGGCGCCGCCGAAGTGTAATTTCCTTCTTTGGATGGTTCTTGTTGATAGAATCGCTAACAAGGTGAATCTTGCGGCTCGTGGGGTGGTTGTTTCGGCTCTGATCTGTGACATATGTCGCTGCCGAGACGAAGATTCCGACCATTTGTTTCTCAATTGCATTTGGGCTAGAAGTATATGTTGGCAAGTTATGGTGTGGATTCGTATACCCTTCCCTTTGGATTGCCAATCTATATCGGGTATGGTTAAGCTATTGTTGGATAGCCCGAGCTCGAAGAAATGGAAGAAGATGATTTATGTGACCGTGGTTGTGACAATTTGGAGTATATGGTTTGCGAGAATCATGAAGGTGTTTGAAGGTATCTTTTTTTCAACCGTGAAGTTGGTGTATTACACTATTGCACACGTATTATTTGACGTGTTATCAAAAGAATTAAAAAGTGTACGACTGTGTTATCAAAAGAATTCAAACACAGTCGTACACTTCATCATCTGCCACACATCAAGATCAACCCAATGAGCGGTAATATAAAGGTATGAGTCCGATGAACTGTGTAGAGCCTAAATAACATCACATCTTAAGTTAACACCAGTTTTTAGGTTTTGTAAACTTAAAATCAATTCTTGTATTTTGGTTTTTCTTCCACGTCTCTAAACAATCACATCATGTAGCACGCCTTACATGTTGATAAAGCGGCTTGAGAGTTAGTTTAATAAGCCGAGTGAAACACTCGTTATTGAAGCGATTGAATGACAAGCTTTCTTATTGTAGCTAACGTTTGAACTACCATAGCATTTGAATATGGTCCACAGACCAAAGCCAGAAGAATGCACACTTAGTGAAACCATTTGAGTTTTTTGTTTGAAATGTGAACGAGAAGAATAAGTTTTTTTAAGCATTTAAGAGTGTGCAAAATTGTTTTGATTCAACCGAAACACACCATAAATATATAATAACAAGTGTGTAAGGAGGGGGGGGGGGGGGGGGGGGGTCAAATTAAAAAGTAATTTTCGAGGCCTGTCACGGTCAAAACTGGTTCGCCAAACTGATTTTTTCCGAACTTATTTTTAACTAAAAAAATCAATTTTTTTGGGCCAATCCGATTATTTTTATTTATTTACTAGCTTTTATCCCGGGAGTGTCCCGGGGTTGAAATATCTAATATAACATAATAAAATATATAATATGACAACATAATTAATGATTTGCCAATGCATGATTAATAAATAATAATATTATTATTATTATTATTATTATTATTATTATTATTATTATTTATTTTAAACAAATTTCTGCCATAAGTTATCATATATTCAAATATAAAAAAAATGAATCTCTGTCTATAAAGTTATGTTTATCGTTTGTGATTTATTAGTGGAGTAAAATATATTTGAAAACAAAACCTCACAAAAATAGTTGTTTTTTTTCTCCGTTTTTTATATAGAACTATGGTACTCGTTGGAAAGATAATAAAACGCTCGTTAATTTGGTGTAATTTTTTTCTTTAACAAATCCCGTATATAAAAGATTTTAACGTTTAAAAGTTATGGTACTCGTTGGAAAGATAATAAAACGCTCGTTAATTTGGTGTAATTTTTTTCTTTAAAAAATCTCGTATATAAAAAATATTAACGTTTAAAAGTTATGGGAGGAAACATTAGAGAGAAAATTTAATTTTGTTTTTAAATTCTTATCTTTTCCTAAAATAATTATAATATATATAGATTTATTAAAAAAACTCAAAAATTAAAAAATCATACATGATGCCACGTGACACATTCAAGGAGGGGTTGAGGCCTCTATTAAATGTCACATCATCAAAGTTCAATTCTTTTATTATAAGTTATAGATTATAGATTATAGATTTTTTTCATACAGGGTTGGGCTGTGAATCCGTTTAGCAGGCCAAAACCGATTTTTTGTACTATACCCACATTATCGTTCATTTAAACAATTAATCAAGAAAAAGATTCTCTAATTACGCATTATCCATTATTAGATATTATAACATCTGGAGTTCTATAAATTATACGGTGTGATATGATTATATTTAACTAGATTATTCTCCACATGTTTCCGGGATAGACAAATCTAATATTAAGTGACAAAATGTGTATATCATAAAACGAATAGGTTGTTTTTTCAGATTATTTTTGCAAAGGATCAACACTCAATAACTCTTCTAATTATACATGTGCACATCTTGCTCAACTAAAGTCTCTGTACAACTTTGTCACTTCCTCAAGACATTCTAAATATGTGATGTGAATCTGGAAAAAAACAAACGAATTGGTATCAAATGATATGTCATGATGATGTGATAGTAGACGTGTCTGATGTGTAAAATGAGTATATGTGAAAAAATGACATAGATGTTTAATCTTTATTATGGATATACAATTGATCACCGGGGTGACACCAAATACAACAATCAGTACGTAAGCAGTGAAGATCACTAGGATGGTAACTTTTTATGTCTCCCGACTATTTTCTCTACTCATACTAAATTTAAGTGTATGTTTCAATAATCACCACATGTTAGTCGATTTCAAAGTACACACATTAAAAATGATTGAAGAGGCGTGCATGGTGAGGTGATTAATTATAACTTATCAGCATGAGATTTACCTGGTGTTTAAGAATCATAGGCTACATCTAACCGGCTTAGCAACCTTTGCTCGAGATCCCGTTAGTGACCCGTTATATCTGTTTATTAGTTACATATAGGTTTATAGATAGTCGAACACTTAAAAACAGGTAGTTGCACACAATCATGTCATTTGCTATAACAAAATGGAATTTATAGCAAATGAGTCAATTCAGGCGATTGAGACAAAAATTCTCTCATTCGCTAGAAACTTCTAGCGAATGGAGGACATGGTTGTCTCTTTCGCTAGTTCGACCTAGCGAATGAGCACTCATTCGCCCGGCATAATATGATTAACAATTTTGACGATCAAACCCTTCATATCAGATCAAAAACTTACCAAATCATATCCTAATGATGCAACATTTATATCTGACATTTTAGCACGATATCACAATTGTTTGGGTCATCAATTGGTCCATTTTGTGCATAAAATCATAAGTTTCTCAAAATTGCAAATTATGGAGATGTCACATCAATTGCATGAAAACTTTTCCCTAAATGGCAAATCATGAAATCAACTGTACAATAGCAATCTTCAGATCATTAAACACAAATGTAATCATCCTGGTATGTTTCCTAACATGTTAACATCATTCTATGAGTATACATACCCCATATCTACACAAAATCCTCAAAATGGGTCAAAACACATAAACATTCATAACACATCAAACATCACCGAAACATGTTTTTAACACCTATACAAACATCAAATCAGTAACATAGCATCACATAGCCAACAAATAACACAAAAGCCCCAATTTCTAGGCCACCAATTCAATACCCAAGTTCATACTTTGTAAAAACCAACTTTTAGTGTTTAGATCTAGTTAGGAAAGGTTTAGAAAAGGGTTTTATTTAGGAAAACATACTAATATTAAATATAGACACTCATGGTTTATAAAACATCATTAAAATGGATGAGAAAGGGTTTTAATGGATTACACACCTTGAATCCTCACTTGATATTGCTTCTAAACGTTGTTTGGCTTAAGGATCAAAGACTATGCCTTAATTTTCTTCTATAAATGTTTAATTAACCTTGTTTAACAATCTCGGGTAAGATTTCTATATTTCTGGATAATCTCCAACGTATTTTAGATAAAGGTTTATCGCTACGCAAGAAAACAACAAACAAGACGTCTATAATTAGGCTTTGCTAGACTTAAGGAGACTTAAATAACAAAGATTAAGCCTCGAATGCATGAAATTAAGATAACGTATGCCTAATCTCATGTACGAATGTCTCAGATTTACCAGGTGTCGCACTCTCACCGTGTTAAAAGAATTTAATCCACGAAATTCAGTTCAAGTCAACTGTAACAGGAGTTGTCTTGAATAGGGAATTTCATTCAACTATAAGGAACACTGCTTTCCCAGGTACTCTTGGGTCCGCAAAATTCTCTCAAACAGATGTGGAGACATATATCCCTTGGCCTTATAATGGTTAACTTACCGAGACTATAGCACATCTTGATGGACGGCCTTAAAATGATTTCCTAATCCATGTCTCCATGACCCTATAGTCAACCATGGTGAAATGATGCAAGAATTTTAGGGCGCAGTTGATAGGTGACAATGATCCTCTGGCCCTTGGAAAGGAAACAAGGACAACTCGATCCCAAAGGTGTAAGAAGGACAACCCCATCCTTAGGAACAGAATCAGGACATGCTAGTCCTTAAAGATGTAAGATGGATGTCCCACTCAATAGGAACGCAAATAGGACAACCCAGTCCTTAGGGACACACCAAGGACAACCTAGTCCTTAGAAACGCAAACAACACAACCCAGTCCTTAAGGATGCAACAAGGAAGATCTAGTAACATAGGAAGTCCAATAACAAGGACAAACCAATAACGAGGACAATCCAACAGCAAGGATTCTCCAATACTAAGAACAATCGAACAACAAGGATAGTCCAACAACAAGGGGAATCCGATAACAAGAGCAACCCAACAACATGGACAATCCAATAACAAGAACAATCCAATAACAAGGATAGTGCAACAATAAGGACAATCCAATAATAAGAAGAATCCAACAACAAGGAAAATCTAACAACAAGGATAGTCCAAGGTCACACGGGGTAAGAAGGCTGATGAAGATCGTTAAGCATGGGAACTATTAGTTTAGAGCTGCCACCCAGAACTGGTGACTTGTAGCTAGTACTACAACAGCATCAAATCACAACAAGAACCAACAATGCTAAAGTTACAACGAAATTGAGTCAAGAAATGAAAGAGTATAACACTACTCTCTATACTTAGTTTTAACAACCCGAAGAGGGCAACAGTAGGCATTGGAAATCAACGTCCATTACCCTTAATAATCAAATTTTTTCACCAAGTTTTATTTCAATAACGTCCCGACTGAGTCCCTGTAATGCATTAAGAATCGGTACATGGTGGGAAAAGGCTCAAGTGTGAGTCCTGCCACTAGAAGTGACTAGCAAAAGGAGTTCTAGAAGTTACGCTTTCCAGACATAGATAAGTTGGCATTGAAAGACCAATTGGACCACAATTGGCACACACCCAGTGCACCTTTAGATTAAAGATCGTGAATCATCCCATGATCCGCACAACATGATTTCGAAGATCAGAACCCAACTGAAACATCAGAGTGTTCAGCTTTCCCGACGCCTTCAGGAAAGGTGTAGGAGTGAGCCGAATATGTAAGTATATCTTGACGTGGTGTAACACCCCAGTTTTAGGGTCCAAAATTTTTCACGCATTATTAATCATATATAGTAATTAAGCAAACAATGGTAAATAATAAACAACACGTTTTTATATGAAACTGAAAACCGAACAAATATATATAAATATCTTACGCGAGTGATCGTTATGTAACATGATCATAACCCAACAACAAACCCACCCGACACCCGTTCGCTTAGTCATAGGGAGGACACTTGTCCTCCCCATGTTTAGACAACACAAAAACTAAAACAATTTAACTAAAAATGGTTTTGTCAAAACCATTACCCAACCTTCCCTTATAAAAACCCCCAAAACCACCCTTACATTAATCTCCTTATACCCAACCCTCCCTCCCTCAAAACCATTATCCAACCCTCCCTTATTCTTCCTCTCCGTGTTAGAGGAAGAAGAAAGGGAAAACAGAGGAGGGAGAGGATGATGGCGGTAGTATGGGTTCCGATTAGGGGTTAAAGTTGAACAGTAGTGGCTGGTGATGTTGGGGTTCCGATGGTGATTACTCGGTTTTGGGTTTTCGTAGTCAGGTCTGATGATCTGGTGATGATGGTCATGGTTGTAAGGATTGGTGATGACGAGGTATTGTGGTGGTCTCAGGACTCCGGTGGTGGTCACAGTGATGTTTGATGGTGGTGGGTTCTGTAGTCGTTACGGTGACTGGGGTGGTGTCGATGATGATTCAAAGTCAAGGCTTATGCTGGTGTTTATCGATGGTGGACCGAAATAGTCAATGGTAACCGGTGTTGTTGGGTTATAATCGAGTCTAGGAGTTCGGTCAAGGGTGATGACCCGGTCAACCAGTGGTCAACTCTGGTCAACTGTGTTGAAGATGGTCAACAGAAAGCGGGTCAGACGCGGCCAACTGAGAAGAAGGAAACCGGAGAGGTATACTAGAGATCGAGAGCTATTTATATTTTTATATGTATATTAATTCATCGTGTGTGCATGTGTGGAACTAGAACGAGCTTGACTAAACCGAATGGATTCAACAAAGATATACAGACATGGACCAATAAGACTATAGATACATATACAAGTAAAGATTGGATTGCTATATATATGATATAAGCGATTATTGGAAATATTGGGAAACTTAAGTACTTTGGACTTCGACTAACATATTGAAACAACCAAACATAAATAGCTAAAATGAACTTGTGAAACTATATAAATCGATGATGTGAGCAACGTATGATAATATATTTGTGGGTAGTATTGAGACACTTGGTTGTGTCTATAGATAAAATGGTTATAATTCACATATCAGAATAAGACGTTGATGCTAATAGTGAGACCTTTAATAAGATGAAGGATAATATATAATTGTTATTGACGAATAGAACATATAAATAATGTTGGCGACTATTGGGACTGTTGGATATTACAACATTGTGGCACTTGGTCGATATAATAGTGATGGTGATTCCAACATAGGGACATGACAACGAAACATAGTATATTAGATTTTGGAGCATTTAGGTGAGACATTGGACATTGCGAATACTACGGACGCTATATGAATATTGGACATACGGCAATAAACTCGACACTTGGAACGTGAAGGATTATTTAAGTGCCATAACATACATGTTGGCTAATAGCTACCACTTTCAAATTGGATAATATATACAAATGAGACCCAAGAGGATAAGATTGATATATAGAACTTTGGACGAAGAGTTATACAACGACACAATTAGATAAATACATTAAAATTACATTAGTAACTAAAACGGTTCTAGCTTGTCCACACGTGTAACCGCGATGTTCAGGTTACACCCACTGATGTTTATGATTACAATAGGACCTTGTGTGCTAAGGACAGTTTGGCTCCTGACTTGGGACACTGTGTGACGTGATACGCTACCAAGGTGGGTTCCGTGTACCATTCCACTTTTTGTGTTTTACAGTTTTGGGGTGAACATATGCTTGTGTGTCTAAACTGTGTGATGTGACAAGATACTGGCTACCGGACACCACTGACACTCATTAACTCATAGGTGAGCCACTTAATATATGGGTAGTACTACTTGGGGAATCCCCCACGCAAGGTGGACTCGGGACTTAGGGACCCGGGAAATCCTCCACTAAGGTTTTAAGACCATTGCGGCATATATTTTTCCAGGGTCTGTAATGGCAGTAGATAGATTCCGTGTTAGGGTTGAGGTGTTGCTTGTACATCACCATGTGTTAAAATATGTAAACTCGTTTATGAAATGATAAAAATGTTTTGGATCGACTTAACTACTTACACGGACTCACCAGCATATTTGCTGACCAAACTCTTTTTAAGCATATGTTCAGGTACTGCAAATGGATGGATGGAAACGCGAGGTATATGATAGTTAGATGCGGATTAGAGAAATTGGATAGAGATTGGATCGACTAGTGGATTATACTTCCTCAACTTTTTTTTATATTGTATTTGTAATATTTTGCGACTAAAAGTTGTACAAATATTAAATATTAGTCATCGTTGCTTCCATTGTGCAAGTTTGGTAACAACCTGTTATTTCGTCCAGCTCCTTCTGGTCGGGTTGTGACACCCGGTACGAGGGAACATTAACAAAGATACAACCTTGTTCTCCCTGACAGTGTTGTCAAGAACAGAGGCTTTCCGGCAAGGGTAAGCACTCTTTTTTAACACAATAAGAATGCTTACTCTTATGGTGCTAATAAAAGATTTAAAGCAAACCTAGACCCTGGAAAGGTTGGATCTTAAACTGACTAAGGTTTCAATTTGATGTACCTAATGACTCTGTTGCACCGAAACGCCAGTTCCCGTGCAAGGGTAAGCACTCTTTTTTTTATGTATTTATTACCGTACCCGTGCCGTACCCGTTTCTTGATTTTGTGAGTTTTGCCGTTTCCCGTTCCCGTACCCGTACCCGTTTCTCGTTCCCGTACCAGTTCCCGTGCAAATTAGGCTAATGATGAACTAGGAACTCTACTTGAGCCCAGAATCCACAGCAGAATCATAGGTGTCATGTCCTAATAGTTGAGGGTTTATCGTCCCTACGAAGTCAACATAACCGTGGAGGGTACGCCCAAACAATGGGTTAGATTTCCCACTATCCTAGTAGGAATGAATACGAAGAGATGGAGAATTCAAACACCGACCATCTCGGAAAGTAAGCATTAGAATACAAAGCTTGTATTATTCGTCATAAAGATCCAAGAACAAATAACCGCAGGTTATTATATATAGAAGTGTGACTATGCTTACTTGCTATTCGCACAGAACTTCACGAGCATGGCCAGTGATCCGTCGTCACGGAACGCATTCAAGAATCTATTCGCACTGTGGAGAATAGCCTCTGCGCCATTGGGGACCCCGACCCCATATTGAAAGTCCCCTAAGTAAGCTGACATCTCCTTCCCAATTTTACGCATTGCAACTTTAGAAACCAACCTCCGCCAGATACCCCCGACAGCAATGGGCCGGATTCCGTTATCGGGCTTTAATAAGGGGGTTAGGGGGGCAGAGGCAATGAATTCCGCCAGAATTTTCGGGCACAGCCCTCGCAGCCAAATGTTAACCACCTCAGTGATGGCCACAAGAAGAGCAGATGGCGGAGAGGACCCCTGTCCGCACAATGCGTCCAAAATATGTTGTGCTCTCAAGCCATCCCTTCCGCAAGAAGTTCCTTTGGGGAAGGAGCGGATATTCTCCAACACACATTCAGCGTTAACCTGAAGAGCATCTTTATTGGGCAAGACATGAGGCAAGTGGGGGGGATCCCTAACCGGATGCTTATCAACCAAGGCTTTTAAGGTGGACTCCCCAACCGGTGCAACTCCAGAAGAGCACAAAACCTTAACCGCGGCCGTGAAGTGACCATCAGCAACCTTCCTCAAACATTGTCTGATATTAGCCCCATTCTCCGATTCATCTTGGCTGACTGGCCCTCTAGACGGCTCTTCATTTGATTGGGAAAGAAGGGGGAGAACAAGCTCCTCCATGCCCTCGCCATCTTTCCAAATTGCTAAGGAGCGCATGATGCTACTGCATTGCAAGGATTTACGATTCCCAGACCTCCGTTCCTGCCTGGAAGACGGTCGGATAGTGCGTAACGTGCAACGAGGCAGTAACAGCAACCTGATCAAGGCCTCAACCGACCCAGGGGAAGCCACCACCTTACCCAATGTATTAGATAAGGCCTGCGCAAATGCTAATCGACAAGACGAGGGGATGCTCTTAACTGTAGTAATCCGCATAGCAAAAAGTCTTTCCAGAAGACTGATATCTACAACCACCGTCCTACCAATATCCGGTTCGGTAGCGGGTTCGACTATTGGCTGTCTGGGCTTAGGGATCCCTATGATAAATTCACCCTTAATTCAAACTAAGAAATATATTATGCAATTTTGCTTGAACTTAAAGGGTGTAATGTAAATTTTTTATTTAATATTGAACTAATCAATCACTCACCACCTACACCAACAACTTCCTTCAATATCTCTCGTTCCCAAAAAGCATCTAAAAACTTACTAAAACCATCATCTTTCCTTCATTACTCTTCTCTGTTGCTCTCTCTCCTTATATACATCAGGGTTTCGATCTAAGGATGGGGTTTGACTTTTGGGAAACAAATGTTCTAATTTTACACTATATGTTGACGGATTCCAGTGGGTACTTCACGGTAGAAAGCATGAAATCGCCTTTGACGGACGGTGGGCACCGGCCCACCGTATTCATACTGTGAATCCGCCCCTGGGTACGTGTATGCTTACAAGAAACGTTTTGTTAATTCGAAGTATATTATGACCGCCCAGTTCCGTGGGTGTCATGGGTTCAGTAAATTTTCATGCCATTATGCTTTCTTGTTTCAAAACTATCAACACGCCATCAGTTGTTTCGACTCACGCAGTCCAAAGAAACTAACAAGGGTTTACAACGAGATAGATGACAAGAGAATTCGTGTTAAGAACACAAACTGGCCAAACGAATGACACAAGTAGGTCGTGAGAACCCGACCCACAAGAAATAAGGAAATGTTAAGCAACACACTTAGCTACAACTGGTAGATAAGTAACCCACCCAGTGCACACCACTCAAAGGTGGCCAGTCTTTGGACATACGTCCCAAAGATTCACAAGATACGTTGGATTTGTCAATAGTTTACTGGTTTTCCAATCAAAACCACACCTATGTGAAAGGCGCTAACTGTTTGTAGTTATCCAATGGGGTGCGTAAAAAAAATCTTTCTCCCCGAAGGGCGGCTCCAAACTTTGAAAGAAGGGAACGAGGCCTCACTTTATACTTATCCATACAACGGGATGCCCGAGTATACTTGAGCCTTTCTAGCTCAAACATGCTTACAAAAGCCCCTCGTAGGTAACTAGTAATAGGAGATAAAGGAGTCGTATGTTGATTCATGCTCCTCCAGATAACACGGATGAAAGGGGGTACCAAACGGAAAAGCCTAGCATGACTATTTCATCGGATGAGTTTTAGCACATCAAGTTTCAAGAAACTGATGCAAGCATAGGAATCCGATCAAATAAGGGGGAACAACACCAAGTAGTTAGCCGATAAAGATTGCAAGAGTGACAAACCTTCCCCAGTCCTAAGAAAAAGTAAAAATATCAAGCAATTCATTTGGATTGAATGGTACTATACCTCGTAGAGTGTCGTCTCGATCACCCTACCTAACGCTTGTTCAATTACGGACTATTGTCACACCCCGCCAAGGCGGAAACACGGGGATGCGACGATCGAAAGGTTTTCAAGCACAAGGTTAAAGCAACACACATTTATTAAAATAGTACCACCATAAATGATGGATATTTTCATAAATTTATTTAAAACGACATCATAATTAACAAAAGGAACTATTGTCTAGTACTCATGAATTCGAAATCAAACATCGTAAGGTTGAGAAAAACCCATCAAAGTGATACCACGTAGTGCATGCTTGAACCCCTCCCTCAAATCTCTGTGGCCCTCCATTAGTTACCTGAAAAACATGCATAACGAGTTTTGTCAACACAATCATGAATATAAGTTAAATTGAATTCATACAACCACATAATATAATATCCGTAAAAATTGTCGCACTTCAGTTGGCGTCTTGGGCACAGCCCAATCCTTGATTGCTTCAATCCTTGCGGGATCAACTTGTATACCCTTCTCGTTCACAACGTGACTGCGGAAATAGACCTCTCGAATCCAGAACTCGCATTTCGAGAATTTGGCAAACAGTTTCTCGTTTTTGAGCAGTTCCAAAATCAACCGAAGATGTTGTTCGTGCTCTTCTTGAGTTCGCGAGTAGATCAAGATGTCATCGATAAAGACAATAACGAACTTGTCTAAATCGGGCTTGCAGACGCGGTTCATGAGATCCATGAAAACGATAGGAGCATTCGTTAACCCAAAAGGCATGACTAGGAATTCGTAATGCCCATAACGAGTTCGGAATGCAGTTTTCGGGATGTCGTCTTCCTGAATCTGCAACTAATGATATCCTGATCGTAGGTCGATCTTCGAGTAGTAACTGGAACTCTGCAACTGGTCGAATAGATCATCAATTCTTGGCAACGGATACTTCTTCTTGATGGTCAGCTTGTTCAAATCCCGGTAGTCAATGCACATGCGGAAACTCCCGTCTTTCTTCTTCATGAACAGAATAGGCGCTCCCCACGGAGAAAAACTCGGACGAATGAAACCTTTGTCCAACAAATCCTGAAGTTGGTTAGACAGTTCCTGCATTTCAGATGGTGCTAGACGATACGGAGTGCGGGCTACTGGAGCAGCTCCCGGGACAAGATTAATGCGAAACTCGACCTGTCGCGGCGGTGGAAGTCCCGGCAAGTCTTCTGGAAAGACTTTAGGGTAATCTCGCACCACTGGAATGTCCACGAGCTTCCGATCTTTAGCTTTTTGTTCAACGACATGTGCCAAAAACGCGACAAAACCTTTCCTTAAACATTTTTGCACCTTAATGCAGGATATGACTCGAAGAGTGGGCACGCCCTGGCTCCCTCGAATCAATAAGGTTTCACCATTGGACAAGGGGATTCGAACTAGGTTCTCGTGACAAACGATCTCTGCATGATGTTTGGATAACCAATCCATGCCAATGACAATATCAAAACTACCCAGTCGAATAGGCAGTAAATCGATATGGAATTCATGGCCGTCAAGTACCAGAATACCATCCTTAACCACTTCCTCGGAGGAGATCAACTTACTATTAGCTAACTCTATGGTGTAACGTGTTCCCAACTTACTAGATTTTAATCCAAGGGATTTCTTAAAGTCGGTGGACACAAAGCTAAAATCTGCGCCTGAGTCAAAAAGTACCGATGCAAAATGGTTGTTAAGGAGAAACGTACCCGTAACTACGTTAGGATCATCACGTGCTTCGTTGGCTCCTAGCACGAACGCTCTACCACGGGCTTGATCCTTGACCTTGGAACAGTCCTTCAGGAAATGTTCAGTTGCACCACATTCGAAGCACTCGTTTTGGGCAGGAGGAGTGTTTGTGGCTTTGGCCTTGCAGTTGGCGGTTGCGTGACCACGACGGTTACAGTTCTTGCACAAGAAACTTTCGCAGGTACCTACGTGATGGTAGTTGCATTTGCTGTGGTGAGGATGGGGTCCGTTGTATTTGTGTTTGGGCTCCTCAGTACTGGTGGCAACAAAGACTTTCACGGCATCTTGTGGCTTGTGAGAGGAGTTCCTGCCCTTCCAGTTGTCGGAACGTTTGCGCTTGTTCCTGGAGCTCTCACTGGTAACCGTAACCTTTTGATTCAACGAACCCATGCGAACAGCGTCGTCGGTCAAACTTTGAGCTAGGGTAACCGCAGACTGGATAGTGGAGGGTGCCGATGCAGTAACCATACTGCGGATCTTTGGTGACAGACCCCAGATATACCGCTCAACTCTCTTATATTCGGGCGTGACCATGTGTGGGACTAGCCGAGAGAGTTCATGAAAACGAGTGGTATATGCAATTACGTTGGCATCCACCATGGCAAGATTCCAGAACTCGGCTTCCATCTTTTGGAGTTCACTCCTAGGGCAGTACTTTTCCATGAGCAGTGTTTTGAGATCGGCCCAAGCAAGGTTGTATGCCGCTTCTCTGCCCAGGGTTTGCACTTGCATATTCCACCAGGTAAGGGCTTCATCCTGAAAGGTACAAGTGGAGTACTTCACCTTTTGATCCTCGGAGCAACCACTGATGTCGAGGACTGATTCGGTCTTCTCTATCCATCGGACAATTCCTACAGCCCCTTCCGTACCATGGAAATTCCATGGGTTGCAAGCCATGAAGGTTTTGTACGAGCAGCCATGAATAGTTTTTTCAACCTCGTGATCTGTGTACTTCCTCGGTGGCGACCGATACCTCCTGAACCTCTACTGGAGTCAGCCCGAGCTGCATCGTGTTGAGCAATTGCCTCGGCAATTACTCTAGCTAACTCAGTGGGAGTGGCCGGTAGTGGTCCGCCTTCGGTTGTCTGTGCTGACTGTCAGGTATGCATAACTAAGAGAAAGGACACAACAAACATAAGAGATGCATATACACATGTAATCATATAATAACCAACACAATAATGAATATAAGTTAAATTGAATTCATACAACCACATAACATAATATCCATACATGAATCCAAAAGTAGTTAAGTTTTAATACAAAACGGGCGGTTGAACCGCAATTAGTTTTTAAACATCACTTTCCAAAATCATAAAAAATAACAAGTCAACACATACATAAACAACACAAGCAACAACTAAGAAAGTGGTGGAAAAGCAGCAGCGAGAGAAATAATCGCATCCCTCATGCGTCTATCAGTCTCTGCCATCCTCCTCTCTAGCACCTCAAGACGTCTCCCCATCTCGGCTCACTCCATCACAGCAGACAAACTCTCCTGCTCGGCTGCAGACAGCTGGCTCTCGAGCTCCTGAATGCTGTCTCCCAATGCTACTAGCTACACATCATGGGATATAAGGACACCACGCTCAGTGTGTAGAGGTCTCCCGGACGAGTCTCCCAAACTCAAGACCTCGGGATCATCCTCCTCGTCCCGGTGTGCTAGGCTGCTAGAGAGACCAGGAAGGAAAGGCCGCTTGCGGGCCTGAGAGCGCCGCTTCAATTTCTTCGATGGCTCGCACACCTCCACTGCTAAAGGCTCTGGCACGGGGTCGACAGGCTAGGTAGGCTCACTAGTCGGGACAGGGTGGGTGGGAAGGGGAAAGATCGGGGCTCTAGCGGGTATATCAATAATAAGAGATGGTCGTACCCTCTTTCGGGGTTAAGGCTAGCTGGAGAGTGTGAAGCAGGAGGGGTAACAGAGGGGTGTGTGTCATGGGCGGCTAGAGAAGGTGGGGCGTCATCGTCCGCGTTGTCGTCGGAGGTACGCCTCATGACTGGAGGAGGGTCGATGTCCATCTCGGAGTCTGAGATCCATCCACACCCGTGATGAGAAGACTCGGGGGCTGGGGCTGGCTGAGTAAGAGGCAAGTCGTCCTCCTGAGAGTCGTCCACTAAGTAATCCGGCTCAGACTCGGATGAAGAAACAAGGTCAATGGTAATGACCATGATTCCTGTCATAACATGCATATATATGTAAATAATCACATGTGTAAATAAGTAAACTATTGTACCGTTTGTGGAGCGGCTTGAGATTTGAGAGGTGCAATGCGAGATAACGTGGTACTTTGTGAAAACGTTTCGAAAAATGTATTAAGTTATAGTTGACTCAAAATAATCTTAGTTCGCTATAACCTTGTGCTCTGTAAACAATCTGTCACACCCCGCCAAGGCGGAAACACGGGGATGCGACGATCGAAAGGTTTTCAAGCACAAGGTTCAAGCAACACACATTTATTTAAATAGTACCACCATAAATGATGGATATTGTCATAAATTTATTTAAAACGACATCATAACATTAACAAAAGGAACTATTGTCTAGTACTCATGAATTTAAAATCATGCATCGTAAGGTTGACAAAAACCCATCAAAGTGATACCACGTAGTGCATGCTTGAACCCCTCCCTCAAATCTCTGTGGCCCTCCATTAGTTACCTGAAAAACATGCATAACGAGTTTTGTCAACAATAATGTTGGTGAGTGCACGGGTTTGAACGTAACAAGTAAAACCAACGTGTAATTCGTGTATGACCAATCATAAGCTAGCTAAGCGAATGATTACTTTGCAAACCATGAGTCCCATAACCAAACCTCTTGACTGTTATGCCTCGTGCATTGTACACCAAAGACAATGTATGTATAGTAGAATACTAACACTATTTTGTATGTAACCGGTTAGAGCGACTAACGAAGAGTGGGGGTCAACCCAATAGATCTATTAAAGTTTTCCATGGCTTTTGATAGCTCGGTTACAGTAAACATTGTACAAGGACTAATGAGCTCATGAACCAAAATGTCTCATGTTCCACATGGTAGTCACGATAGAATATACACACACACTTGTAAATGACACTAGTATTGATGCATGTTATTCCCCCGAAATTTAAAATAGTAAGATGGGGCCGTAAAAACTCACTGTTTGAGATGTACGTAGTCTAGTGAAGCCGGAATATGAAGTAACTATCGTCCCGACAGAAATTGCCCTATGATTTATTAAAAACATGGTAAATCACAAGTTTTTCATTGTTCATCATACATTTTGTCTACCCGACACCTATGGATCCGGTTAATACGTTGTATGGACCTTGGTTTTGTATTTGTGATAGAAATAGATATCTTAACATGTGTTTAGACAATCATTTCACTTAAACCGAAGCTAACACATGTTCTAGCTTGCTTAACATGTGTTAGTACGAGGTGGCCGATTTAATCATACAATGTATACCTTTTAGCCGATTGTTAAATGGATCAAATCCGATTGTTTGGAGCTTGACAAGGTCTCGTGAAGTTACCATAAGACGTGCTTATGAGTTTTGTGGGAAAACGAGTATGATTATCATGTTTACTAGTCTTAGCTTTGAACATAAGTCAAGTGAGTTTCCATTTATGAAAACCGATTTATATTTGATGATTGGAGTTTCATTTTGATTCTAAAAAGCATGACCCGATCCCCCGAAGGTATTACAAGGCCGATCGTGGTTGTGTTGTATCAATGTGATCATTTGTGTGCTAAAACAGCTATAAATTAAGACAATGTGTGTGCTTATGTGTTTTAGTCGATCCAAAAGCTAACTGTGGTCGGGTGGAATGGACAAGATGGGAGTTTAGAAGCTTGGAAACCTTACAAAGTGATGATGGATGTCGAGTAGCTCCTTAGCTCCTTCCAATAGCTTGCAAGGCTTCGGCTAGGGAGGTGGTGCCACCCGAAAGTTTTAGAGATAGAGAGGATAGTTTGGTGTGGCATTTGGAAGTGAAAAGACACCTCCTTTTATAGATGATCAGCCAAGAAGGGGACAAAAACAAAAGAGGAAGGATTAGTCATCTTGGATGAAGCATTGTTTAAGCTATAGGTTATGGTGTTTGTGAAAGAAAGTGACTTGTGATCATGCTCTTGGCCGATTAATATGGGTATAGACATAAGAGGTGTGTTGACTCATCAATGGATGGTTTAGGAGTTTTGTTGCTTTCCAATTATAGTGTAAGTTGACAATTGTACAAGGCTCCTTCCCTTGTTTTCTTTCGGCCGAGAGATAGGACAAGGAGGACAGTCAAAAGCTTGGGTGAAAGTGATGTTTCCTCCTTGATTTCCTCATGTAATCCGATTGGTTGCTTGTTCCCAAGGTAGTGTCCTAGAATGTTTTGTGAAAGTGACAAGTCCTTGGACTTCTTCCATGTTGTTTTGGCTAGGTGAAGACAAAGAGGATCAAGGTGTGTAAGGTGATGATTCATGTCTTAGAGTTAGCTTATGATAGTGACTAGTGAGTGTATGTAAGTGAATCATATTGGCCGATTGTTCCTTAGCCATAATTGGAAGGTTTGTCATGCATGATCTAGTTTTTAAGGATCAATGTTTTGTATCTATTATAGTGAAAGATCCTAGTTCCATCCATGTTTCTTGTTGGTTAGTGTGGGTAGCCGAAATTTGTAGAAGTTTAGGTGTTATAGGCATGTGTTGGTAATTAAGTCTATGTTTGCAATTCCTTGTCTCTTGTGCTTAACTTTTCGGCCCAAACAAAGAGAAACAAATAAGAGTTTATTTGTGGAAAAGTCTGGAGATGGAGTTTAGTGTGTAAGGATTCTAGTTTAGTGTAAGTGTGGATCATTGTCATATGGTTTAGGGTGGGATTGGGCGAACCATTTCATGTAGTAGAGGTGATAGGTGACTAGTCCATGAACAATATGGTTATCATGTGTGTATAGGTTAGAGAGTATGTGTCCATAGATGTATCTGCGTGCGTATATATGTATATACATATGTTTATACACAAGTGTTCATGCATCTATTTCCAAGATATGTTTATGTAATTTATTAAGTCATGCAACCTTTTCCTTGATCATGGTGTTAGTAGGTGTTTGTGTCCTCATATACTCTAGTTATTCTAGATGTAGGGACATCCAAGTAGGTGATCATGAGTCGGGTATTGATGATGACATTAACATGTATTAGTGTCCGCTAGTTGTGATCATGTATTGTTTATTGTAGGATAACAATTGTGATTCACATTCATGTATTAGAGTGTGATATCCTTACAAATGGTTTGTTTAGTGGGTTGTCCGGGTGTTGTAAGCATTCCATGTTGAGTTTTCTGATTAACTCTTGCTTCACTAGACTGGGGGGGTATAATGTATGCAGAAAGGTGTAATGATGCACATAAAATGATAACAGGAATTAAAAATGCACGGATGTTGACCTGGTTTGTTGACTGTTGTCACAACTATCAAGTTCCCAAGTGACGCACTTAGAAGTTGAGATGAACATCGGGTCAAACCATAAATCCCACTAAGATTTACATGCACCTCAAATTATGATTATGTGTGCACCCGTAATAAAAATTTGCCTTATGTGGTTATGTAGATGTTCCCTATCTTCAAGTTCCTGATCAATCAAACAAGGATTGTATGAAATGAAATGATTCAAGGTGTGTCCACACAAATGAAGTTACAGAAGGGTATTAGGCAACACACTGTGAGATAGCCTCCTGATAACCCAATCCATAGCTAGTGGAAGTTCCTTCACAAACTGTTACTTAGGTAGGCGCCCTTCCTCATGTATGTACCAACAATTCGTGTATACTATGACTAGTGTAACTAGAACTTGAATGATGCGACAAACAAGAATCGATGGTTGATCATGATAATAAAGGACACACAACCGAAACGTAGCAGGAAAGTGACACCTCATGAGACAATGACACCCGTACATTGAGACCTAAAACATGTCGTGTAACGTGAATGCATGTGCAAGGATAATGCAAACTCTATGCAATGAAAACATCTCTCAATGTGTGTTTCTAGGGTTATAGTCTAGGCGCCTCTAAGACCACCTAGCGAACTATAACCATTAGCTCTAATACCAATCTATCACACCCCGCCAAGTTGGAAACACGGGTATGTGAATTGAATGGTTTTCAAAGCATATGATTAAGCAAACATGTACATGACAATAAAACGAGAGTTTTACAAAAATTTTCACAACTATGATGAATAAAGTTTAAACAAGTTTTGCTACGAAGAGTCATTAATAAAGTCTTTCAGGTCAGATGTCCTAGTATGCATGCACACATGAAGAAGCCCTTCAACCTCGGACTTGAAACCTGAGAAAACATGCTTAAAAGGGTCAACATAAATTTGGTGAGCTCATGGTTTGTTAATAAAAATTTATAGTCCATTTCCCAAAATGTTTAAGTATGACATTACTTTAAAACGTTTAAGTTTGAGATTCCTCCAAAATGTTTAAGTACGTGACATTTCTCCAAGAGTCATTAATAAAGTCTTTCAGGTCAGATGTCCTAGTATGCATGGACACATGAAGAAGCCCTTCAACCTCGGACTTGAAACCTAAGAAAACATGCTTAAAAGGGTCAACATAAATTTGGTGAGCTCATGGTTTGTTAATAAAATTTATAGTCCATTTCCCAAAATGTTTAAGTATGACATTACTCTAAAATGTTTAAGTTTGACATTCCTCCAAAATGTTAAAGTACATGACATTTCTCCAAAATGTTAAGTATATGCTTTTATCCAATTTGTTTATTTAACCATCCTCTTGAAGTGATTTCCCACTCTAAGCCCTTCCGTGTATTGGCTTTATATAGGGTATTTTCAAATTTTATTTCAAAACCACACATTGGAACGCTTACCACACGTTCCATTTCCATTAATGCACATGAGAGATGTTCCTGAAATTGTTAGAAAAATAATTCCTTGGAACTTATAATGGATAAATGTATGAATGCATGAATTTGAATTGTAGCTAATGAAATGCAAGGTGATCAAATCCTTTGCCCCGTCCTCTTACACTCCTTACGAATGCAAGACAGCAAATTTGGCCACACAAGTACCCTATGGTCCATACCAGGTTGAGCGACAGACCAAGGGTGGGTATTCTCAACCCCAATAGATCTATTCAAATGTTGCGCAGTCAACCAAACTAATGATTACGACATAAAGTAATCACAAGGTCTTTCCTAAGCTCAGATCCTTAAAGTCTTATGCCTACATGATTGATACGAGAGATATTCACCACTACTATTCAGTATAACTAAACCACAACATATTAACTTTGCTTACCTCGTAAAATTTATTATGCTTAATAAAACACAATTATTTTAACAAAAAATAACAAACATGTTTTTCACCCCAAAAAAGTTTACAAAATCAGTAAAAAAAAGTAGGCTTCATGAACTCACTTGGACGTCCACGCAAGTTCTAGTAATAATAAGCCCAAGAAACAAACTCGACCTACATATGTCGTAAATAATATGGACACTAAGGTCGGAATAATGTGACTATTCAACAAGTTGTACACCAAACTTTCTAGACATATGAGATGTTTATGTTTAGGAGAACGTTGAAGTTATCAATACCGGTGATTTGATTATCCAAGTTTAGGTTGTATATATTGTTACCAAATATACACTTATGTTATCACACACCCCAGGATTCCATCCCACCACATAGTTTCAACACCCGTGTAAATACACATCCCCGTAGTTAGTCTAGTTTACCCTTAACATGTTTAGTTATCCCATGAAATACTTCCCACACTTAGCACGTAATCAAGTAGACCAAGTTCATATATTTATTACACACATTAATATATATATACATATAGTTGCAAGTTATCGTTTTTGAGAAAAAATAATATAAACGATATTATTTACTTTGACATGAGACTGTTTGTAAACATAGTCGTCTCCATATACATACGTACATGTAGTGAGGTTCAAGCTAGATTTTGAGGCAATAATTCCAAGATAAGCTCCAAGATTCCATAATCACCTCAAAACCATACTAGTTTAGGCTAATAATGAGTGAGTTTGTAGTGTTTGATGAAGTTTATTGTGACAACTGCAAAAATCACAATAAATCTATACAATAATAATATACGTAATTAACTAAATAACTAAAATTTGCATTTAGTTACATTAGATTGATCTTTAGAGAATAGCAAAGTCCCAATATAATGCATGTTATTGCATTAGCTTATCTTCAGACCGACTTATAATTCAGTAGTTTAGTATAATATTGTTTTGTTAAAGTCTTTGAACAAGTTTCAATGCTACAGCCTGTTGTAAGCATTATCCTAAGTAAAATATCTTAGCTAAATATCTTGTATTACTTAGTGCAACAGTTTGTAATCGTCTATAAATAGATGGGTTTATCCCACTATTTTAGATATGTGATCTACATTGATTTTAATTGAAAATCCTTCAAAGCTTTTAGTTATTAGAAAAGTGCCTTAGTTCAGGATTACCTAACTAGTCCTGTACCTTAACTATGGTGATATCCGGTAACCATTTAATAATCGAAACATTCTTAGAGGTCTAAAATATTAAAAATATATTTCTCTTCATAATAACTAATTTGAAGTTCCAGAACCATAATTGGAGGCTTGAAACCTAAATCTCCTGGTAGTTTTTAAAGTTCGCTTAGAGACCCGATAAACCCGAAAATCGCACGCGATAGAGGGAGGCTTCTAGAAGGATAATGAGCTACATGGACAATAACCCACCTTGCGAACCCTGCTGGGCCGCCCCTCTCATCCCCATTATCCTTGGGAAGGAGTCTTGCTCCCTTTATATTGAACATGTCAATTTAGCACATGTTGATTTAGACTTTATATAACATAAGATGAACACTTGATCAAGATCACGGTCCCCCTTGCTTGGCTTTGGTCATGACCACACCACCACCATCCACTCTTTTATTTGATAATCCAAACACAATAATAACCTCCCATTTAAGTATTTATCAAAAGGTTTTAGGTGTTGGAGCTTAATCTAGGCGTATTGCACATCAAAAATACCCCCAAAACTTAAAGATTTGGCGCCTTCCATAGCTTTTAAGGTAGTAGTAAGGATCTCCTACCTTAGAGCATTCACAGTAGCTTCCCCATCCCCCATTCCCTCACAACAAATCACAACCATATATTACATTAAAAATCATTAAAGTTTCACTCTCTTCCACTCACAACCACTTTCAACAAATATTAAAAAATAAATACAGTATCCTGTTTTCCCGAAAAAATTCCTAAATAACCCCAAATATACCGATAAAAAGTAGATTCCCCATTTTTTTTCACTCACAACCACTTCCAACCCCATAAAAAATTAAAGGGTTTTCTCTCACAGGATTATAGGAGACCAAATGACAGTGTTCTTATTCCTTTTAAATCTTGTTGTGTGTTTATAGACGCAAGTTATTTTTTAAAGTAAAACATAAGGTTTTTATGATTTATATAAAAAATAATGGTGTGTGTGACCATGGAGGCATAGGTTAGTGGTGATATTGTTAGTATTGTTGTTTTATTTAAAAAACGATAAAACTTGATCTTTGAAAGAGTAAACTTAAAATACTAATATGTTAAACTTAACTTGAAAATTTATTAAAAATAATCTGTGTGGGTTTAGGACTGTGAGGGTGGGGGACATTATGATAGTGATGTTATTGTTAAGTGATAGAAAAACACATGATCCTCAAACCCTTATGTTAATGATCAAAAGTTGAATAACGTAGCAACATAAAGATAAGTTTTCTTTAAATGTAAATGAAGGATGATCATGATGAAACTTGTATAAAAGAAATACGGTTTCTATAATATGGTGCAGATCATGAAAAAACATGAAATATGGACATAATGACTTGTCTTAAGAATAAGAAAGTCATTTTGGGTTTTAACATGTGATAGCAGACTAAACTTGAAGTTTGTGTTAAAGTTAGAAGTTTATGTTAAAACTTGTCATATGTCAAAGTTTTGAAAATAAAGTGTAAGTTTGAAAAAGTGTGGGTGTTTTAAAGATATTTACAAACTAAAGGAAGGAAACAGAACTTTTGTAAAGTTTGGAATGAAAATGTAACTTTATAAAAGTGTGGTGTTAAATATAAAAGTTACGGTTTTAGGGGTTGTTTTTGTGAAAAACAGAAAGTGTGAGTTAACTATCTAATTTTTCTAAGTGTAGAGTTGCGTAAAATATATATAGTTAACTAATCAGGATAATGTGGAAATATTCGGGATATGACTAAAAACGTTGATATAAAACTTATGACGAGAATGTGTTGACGGTTTAAAAGTAATTAGTTCTAAAAGTATATAAATATTCATACGAAAGAATAATTACGAGATATTAAGGAAAATATATTTTTGTAATTAGATGTGTGTTGAGGAAAAGGTTACAAAAATATACTTAAACATGGGATGTAAAAATAAATATTGATCACGACGTGTGTGGGAAATCAAGCTGTGATCGGGACTCGTTACGGTGAACCTGACTAAATTTAGGATAATATTTAAGGTTATAAAAACTAAGTTATTAATCAAACGGGACTTAAACATAATAATGGTGTTGGGAGTTAGGTAAAAGCAACTTGCCGATTATACACGCCTTATGATTAGTGTCTTATATATACATATATATATATATATATATATATATATATATATATATATATATTTGTATATAGGGTAGGATTCATGCGAGAACCACACTTTAGGGAGAGAACCAAGGAACCAATGTGAACACAAACAAAAAAAAAAACTAAAAACCCCACTTCCACCCTCTAAAAACCTAAACCCCCCATCCCCCACACCGCCCCAATTCCCCCCCCCCCCCCCCCCCAAATTGTGAAATGCACATGTGCAGCTAACCCCACACCCCCCAAAAACCAAAACGCTCCACCCCATCCCCCCAAAAAGCTAACCCCTCTCCCACCATACCTAAAAACTAAACCCTAAAGCTAAACC
The DNA here is from genome assembly GCA_032199755.1 of Ambrosia artemisiifolia. Taxonomy (NCBI): domain Eukaryota; kingdom Viridiplantae; phylum Streptophyta; class Magnoliopsida; order Asterales; family Asteraceae; genus Ambrosia; species Ambrosia artemisiifolia. The sequence continues at coordinate 26,264,385 of CM063526.1, read as the reverse complement.
CATTAAAAAACTAACTATAATAGTGAAATTCACATGTGCATATAGTACAATTGTCTTATTTTATAATTTTATATAGAGGTTTTTTTAAGTTTATTCACCACCAACCCCAAAAACCTAAACCCCCCACCCCATCCCCAAAAAACCTAACCCCACCACTTCGCCTCCATTTAATGATCATTGAATAAAAAATTTTCCACCTTATATATCATATCACGTCCATTAATGATCATTTCATTATGGTAATTGGCAATTTATTCAAAAGTATGCTCTAATAGTGAAATGCACATGTGCATACGGTATATTATTGTATATATATAACAGCAAAATGCACATGTGCATCAGACATGACGTAAATATGACGTAATACAAGCCATTTTTTGTTTTTTATTTTCAGAAAGATTAACACTAAAAAACATTTTGGTGTTTTTACTTTTTTTATTTTTTTAGGTTATATAATTTTTTTGTTATTTTTTTTATTTTTTTGGTGGAGGGGTTTTTGTGTTCACACTTGGTTCCTTGCTTCTCTCCCTAAATGGTGGTTCTCAAATGATCCAAATCCTATGTGTGTGTGTGTATATATATATATATATAACAGTTTAGGTAGTTGAGTTGGACCGATTGCTATTACTCTAGTGTGTGTGTTGTTGGATTGCTGCTATGTGAGGTAAGTTTCACGACCACTTTTAAATGTTTTTAAATATTTTCTAAATGAGGAAAAGGCAATGTTGTAAAACAAGGTCTTGGAGGCCGAATACTCCCCGAGTAATCGCTACAAGGTAGGTTGCCGATACCCGAGTACTCTAGGCCTAGGCTGAGTACTCCCCGGGTACTCTCCAACTAGGCCGAGAACTCCCCGAGTACTCCCGACTCCGACTAGGGAGCGCCTAGCGACTTTTGCAACATTGGGAAAAGGTATGTTTTAAAATGTGTTCTATGACGTTGGAATATATGGTTAAGTAATATGGGTATTTGGTTATCGATGAGCCTTATGGTGGCGAACCCCGTCGTAAACTTTGACCAATTGCTCCGAAAGAAATGAGGATGAACAATACGTGTAACTATAGCCATAGGGTATGATGAATAGTACTATTGGTGCTTAATGAGGCCCACCTAGGATCGATTGCGTTGGTCCCTGTGGGATGCATTGTATGCCGAATTTAGTTGTTGGGTGTAACGAACCGAATTTATGGACCCGAGCCATTACCAGTTGATATTATATAATAGCACATGCACGCAAGTTTACAACTCATAACGTCATTAACCTTAATATTATAAAAACTCGGTTACATAGTGTTTAGCATAGTTTGACTTCTTAACAACTTTTATTTATAAACATCCAACTCATCATTCGATGGTGACACTTGATCTTGTGTGACTCCCATTATCCCAATACTCACTTAGAACCTGAAATGCATGTTAAAATACGTTAGTCGATCAACTAGCGAGTTATGCCGGTTTAATAAACATGCAACCAGTCATTGAATACTATAATAAAACTTATGGTATCACTTTTACAATGATAAAGAGTTGGTTCCTAACCCATCCCTGATTCAAGAATAATTAGAATTAATAGCTAAGTGGATCCAATTCTAGTTTTTTCTTATGTTCAATGACAACCCGACGATTACCAATAAGATACACATAAACCCGGATGCAAAACGAAGACATACGACAACATGCATTCACCCCAAAATGGTTTTTAGATGGTAAAACGGGGGACATGATTTCACTTATAAGGATTCCGATTGGTTTTGGGGTTTACCGGTAGGGTTTCGATGGTGTCGATCACCTGTTACAATTTATACATTGATTATATATTAAAGATCTAAACTAAAGCTGGCTGTTACAACTTATGCATGAATATTCTAAACTAAAGCTGGACATTACAGCTTAGGCGCTCGTTCTACGTGAGTTATAGGTTAGAAATTACCAGGGCGGGTTGTTCGTGGATTTTCGATACTTGCCGTCAACCAGAAGTGGGTTCCGGTTAGTGTGTGTTTATTGTGTAGTGTTTGGGGAAGATGAAGAGGCTACCGATTACATAGATACATAGATAGATCATAGATAGAGTGTGTGGGTTCATGGAAATGATTGTATATAAGTGATAGGTTGAAAAGGTGGAGGGGTCGTGGCACTTAAGGAAGGTGGAGTGGAGAGCTGGGTAACCAACGGGAGGATGGATAGTTTTGGCGGCGGGATATAAGTAACCGAAGGGGAGCATGGTCTGGCCTACATCTTTCATGTCATTGGGCTTCACTTAAGTGGTCCAAGTTTATTAAGTGAGTTTTAGTTATGATTTCTTAGTTTAGTTGAGCTACACCTTTATGTGGCCCAATTAGGTTATGGATTCATTATAGAAGGCCGGTCTCGATGTGTTTCAACCGAACTTGTGGCCCATTATTGTTCGGTTTTTGGGCTTAAGGTTGGGTTGGGCCGATTAGGATAAGATTGTTTATTAAGTTAGTTATGATTATTATAATAATTTTTAAGGGTGTTACACTCTCCCCCTTTAAGAAAATTTCGTCCCCGAAATTTTGCTTAACTATAAGAGATTATATTTACCTGTGTTTGAAATAGATGTGAATATTTAGCTCTCATCTCATCCTCTCTTTTGAAAGTAATTTCTGGACCTTTCCTAGCATTCCATTTAACCTTGACTATAGGGATTTTACTCCTTCTAAGTTTTTTCTCTTGTCTTGACATGATTTCTATTAGTTCTTCGTGAAGTTTAGCTGAGGATTAACCTTGATATTATCTAGAGGGTTAATGGTTTGATTATCTATGATGCATTTTCTTAGATTAGAAATGCGGAGGACGTCATGTATCTCGCTTAATTCTTGTGGTAGTTCCAATCTATATGCTATTGGACCAACTATTTCTATTATTTGGTAAGGACCTAAGAAACGGGGATTTAGCTTCCCTCATTTTTGGAATCTGATCACTCATTTCCAGGGAGATACTTTTAGTAACACATGATCACCTACTTTGAATTCTAATGGTCTTCTACATTGATCGGCATATCTCTTTTGTTGGCTTCTTGCTTCTTCCAACTCTTTCTTGATTTGGATAATCTTATAAGTGGTCTCTTGTATAATTTCTGGGACTTTCAAATGACGTTCCCCAATTTCATTCCTACATATCGGGAGTCTACACTTTCTTCCATATAATGCTTCGAATGGGACAGCTTGTATGGAAGCATGGCAACTATTGTTAAACGAGATTTCTACCAACTGTAGATGTGTAACCAATTCCCACTGAATTCTAGGACACATGCCCTTAGCACGTCTTCTAAGGTTTGGATAGTTCTTTCACTTTGGTCGTCTGTCTGCGGGTGGTATGCAGTACTTAACCTGATTTGAGATCCCAAAGCTTTTTGGAATGCTTCCCAAAATCTAGAGGTGAAACGGCTATCACGATATGAGATAATGGAAAGTGGTATTCCGTGTCTTGAGACTACTTCTTGTAGATAGATTCTTGCCAATTTTTCTATTTTGAAATTTTCTTGTATCGGCAAAAGGTGAGCCGACTTGGTGAGTCTATCTACAATAACCCATATGGTATATATTGTGTCCTCTTAATGTTTTAGTAACTTAGTGATAAAATCCATAGTGATTTGATCCCATTTCCACACTCAGATTTCTGGTTGTATTAAAAGACCGCTAGGTTTTTGGTGTTCGGCTTTTACCTTAGGGCATATTAGGCATTTGGCTACAAATTGTGCTATGCTCTTTATCATTCTTGGCCACCAAAAGTTCTTTCTCGGGTCTTTATACATCTTGTGGCATCCTGGGTGTATGGAGTATTTAGAATTGTGCACTTCTTCTAAAATTACTCCTCTTTGGTTCCCATATTTAGGAACCCAAATCCGCTGGTGGTGCCTTAATACTCCATCTTTTCCTTCTGTCAATCTTTCTTTTTCTCGGTTAAGTAGTTCTTCTTGAATGTTTGGGGGTTCCAGTTCCTTCTTTCGGAAATCTTGCAGATGGCTTGTCAGCTCATTTACTATAATCATCTTAAAAGCTTTAGTTTCTCGAGCTTTATCCTTAGGACCTAGAGCATCTGCCATTATGTTGGCTTTTCCTGGGTGGTATTTGATGTAATAATCATAATCACTTAGAATTTCTATGTACCTTCTTTGACGCATGTTTAGGAGTTTTTGATCAAAAATATGTTGGAAACCCTTATGATCAGTGTATACTGTACATTTTGTTCCATAAAGGTAGTGTCTCCGTACTTTTAATGCAAATATTATGGCTCCTAACTCTAAGTCGTGTGTGGCATAATTCTATTCATGTCTTTTTAATTGCCAACCACCTCTCTCCACCTTCTACTTCTAGACCTCTGTCTTCAAGCCTTCAACAAGCTTCAGAGCCTCCTTTTCGCGGACCACAGCGTCATCCTTATCTAAAATATAAGAAATCACAAGTATTAGAAGAATGGTAGGAATGAAGGAGGAATACAAAAATTAAGGACAAACCTTTCACAAGAACATCCGCAACTTCTTTTGTCTTTGACATGAGCTTCTCCAATTCCTTGATAGATTGGACGTATTTTTGCTTAGAGGATTCATGAGCAAGCTCAACAGACTGTAGCTTCTTTTTGAGTTCACCAATCTCACCTTGAAGCTTGTCCCGCTGTTCAGCAGCAGCAGCAATGGCGGTTTGAGAAGAACGGAGCTGCTCTTGGTTGTTCTTTAAAGATTCCACCAAGTTACCGTGACTATAAGAACCACTCCTTTTCATAAGTTTCCCCCTCTGGCACTCCGAGTCCACCCACCTTCAGTACACTTCCGACACTAAGAAATTTGACTGAGCTTGATTAACCGTTAATGCATCTCCCAAGTCATCATCCTTCAACCTCCTATAGTGGGGGTGATCAGCTGGAGTACGTAAGTTAAACAACATCATCTTTGATGACAAAGCATACACCACCCTAGACCCGTTCTTCAAGTCCCAATTAGGGACAAAGACATCTTCAGCTGTGGCAGGGATAACCTCCATGATATCATCCAAGGGATCTACAAGGTTAAACAGAATCAATGTCTCCGTTTCAAACCAACAAGGAGAATATGACGCGCCATACTCATTCTCCCCACTAGTTTGAAAAATAGAGATGCGACCAGAAAACTTACCGGGACGGGACTCCGATAAACCACCTGCGTCACCTGTTGTGAAGGTCCGGACAGGACTGTTAGCAATCTCCTGAAAAACATCATCAACTTTCTTATCACCACCACCAAGATTGTCATCTGGAACAATCATGTACACCACCTCGCTGTCTCAGGAAGATTGACCACCGGTCAAATGCATGTCAAGGTCCTCCATAATCCTGTCCCCTTGAGACTCTGGTGCAATAAAAACATCAGACTTACCAAACTTGATCCTTTTAGGACTCTTCTTCTCCTCCTTGGAAGGGCCTGATTTTCTCTTCCGAGCTTTTAAGTTCAAGTCTAAGGAAGCATCCTCCGCGAGCTCCTCAGTAGACAGTGGAGCACTAGAAGAACTCAGAGGTTGCACCAAGTTAGCACCAATCAAAACCTTGCCTACAGTCTTTCCTCCTTCCACACCCTGAGTTTTGGCTTCCCTGCCACTACCACCTTTGGCACCTCCTTGATTATCACCCTCAGCATTAACAGTACGAATCGGAAACTGGAGCTTCTCCACCTGTTGCACTATTGGCTTGTTGTTTCCCGTTGGTTCGCTGGTCAGTACAAGATCAGAATCATCATACTTTTCAACTTTATAGCAGCAAGTAATGACATCTCTGCACAAATAAAACAAAAAACAAGTCAAAATACTTGGAACAAAACCATCAAATAAAAAGTTCGCCAGAATGATCCTCACCCCTATTCTTATACAAAATCACTGGCCATCTCTCAGGTTCATCCCAAATCCTGCTAACACCTCCTAATAATAGTATGTGCTCCGGATACTTTTTTATGTTCGACATATGGGTAACAAGTTTCTTGTACAAAACTTTATCAAACTCAAAACCTTCAGGAAGCTCCAATTCAGAAGCTGAAAAGTCTTCTCTCTATACACCCACCATTTCTTCTGGAAGATATCTGTCATCTAACCAAAAGAACTTCTTCTTCTAGCTCTTTAAGTTAGATATATCTTTCTCATGACATTCAGGCATTTTTTCCGTTTTTCGAAGGTATACCAGTCCCTCGCCTGGCTTAGTTTATAAAAGACTCAGAACACGTCAAGATCAGGTTTTGCCTTCAAAGCTCGACACTTCAACTCATAATGGCAAACCCTCCCCAAAGCAAAGGGATTCATTTGGGAAATATGGACTCCGTGAAATTGAAGTATCTTAAACAAAAACTTGGTCAGGGGGACTCGGTAATTTGCAAAATTACACACACGGGTGTAAAATGCAAATTGACCAGCGGGGAAGGGACGAATGGCCTGATCAAGGGCCGGAAGCTCTGGGTTCAAGTCTAACAGTATCCTATACTCCTCCAAAAACCGTTCTAACTTGGCTTGTGACAGTTAAAACTGACATCCATATCGTCTTTCACCATGATTAGCAAAAAATAAAAGAACTAAAACTTGGAATGAAGAAGGAGTAGGAACGAACCTGTAGTATGGGGACGAAACAGAGGATCGTACAAGGAAGGCAATTACAGCAGTAAAAATGGAAGATAAAAAGATTTTGGGGACAGTGAAAATAAAAAAGAAAAAGAGAAAAACCCTGTTTTATACTGTGAGAGAAAACTCTAACGCCATGCCAGGTGTCAAAATCCCAACGCTTTGAAAAAGCTGTCAGGGTTATCTAACGGGTGAAAAAGCCTCGAGACAACCGCCATGTCCCATCCAGAATACATGACAAAGGACGCGTCCACGTGCTTCGGCCGAAAAGACAACTGGTAAGCAGTAATGAGGACCTTTCAACTCTACTAAGTTGTAAACCAACTTATGGACTAGAGGGGACAAGAATAGGTATAGAACGTCACCTCCGAACTATACCTCATAAGACGCGGCTCCCCATAGGATGACGCAATTCATTGATGTCTTAAAGGTCCGAATCAACAAGTACACTCAACTAGGCCAGAGGTCAAAGGCTCCGAGGATTGGTACATCTAGGACGGACAAAAGTACAACTATCCTGACTAGTATAAATACCCCCTCACAAGTACAGGTGACACACGCACACACACACTCCGAACCTCCCTCTCTCTCTATACTCTTTCTCGCACTAAAAATATACTTATTCTCACGCCGGAGGGTGGTCACAGAGAGGCCCTCCATGCCCCCCCTGTGACGAGCCTAACGGTTTGCTAGTTTTGTACGTACCATTCATAAGATCTTACTAAGTTAGTCATCATCTACCTTCCTGTAATGTAAGCACCAGCTTTTGGATCTTCATTGACTAAATCTCTTGGAGATAACTCCATAGGGGGGCGGCGGCTAAGGACCAAAGAGAAGGAAAAGAATGTGAGATATGTGATTGGTCACTCATGTGTGCAAATCTTGCATTTGATTTCACAATGCATCTTGGTTTCCTTGGTAATGTGATCAAAAGAATGATGGTGTTGTCTTGGTGGTTGTGAGCCGAAAAGAAAGAGGAAAAAAGGAGGGTGGGTGCGATGGCTCAAGGAAAGAAGAAGGAAGGAGGAGGATCATGCTAGTTTGGGACATAATCTCTCATGGATCCATGTGTTAAGAAGGTATCTTTCCTTATTTGGTTTGATCACATCTAAATTTAGATTATCTAGCATTTGACCATGTTTTGTTTGATTAGTCACTTTAATGTAATTGTCATAGGATTTGATTAAACATGGAACCTTAGATTTGATTTGGGATGGTGATGTTTCTAGTATAGGGTGATTAAGAGGCAAGATAGGAATGTTGGTAATTTCTAGAGGGTGTTTGGGCCGAGAAGCAACAAGGAAAAGGGGGGGGTGGCGGCTTGCGTGGTGGGGTGATGGTGGGTTATTTTGGGTTAATTATATTTATAGTTTTTAGTGATAGCTTAGTATCTTACCATAAGTGGCTTAACACAATTCTTTAGATTTGAATGTTTTTAAACGGTGGAACAATAAGTGAAAGTTGATCATGATTTTAGTGCATGTAGTCATATAAATTCTCATGCATGCACACATGTAATATATATATATATATAATTCATGTTTTTTTTATTCGAAAGTAACCTTGGTTCTTACATATACATGTCCATATAGTTCATATAGGAAAATAATATGTGTACGTTATAAATTTTTGTAAAGAGTATTGTTAGTAATTGTTTGAACTCGCGTCATCAATTCCGAATAAATCGGGTATTCGTACCATATTGTGCGTTCAATTGCACTAGGGTGGGTCTTGCTAGACTTTCTCGGGGGACTTATTCTTTAAAAATGACGTCTAAAATGTGTACCAATTAAATGTTGACTAGAAAGTGTACGGATTTTGACCTGGTAAATCGGCGGGTGTCAAAATCTATTTCAATAATCGCCTCACGCGCGTCAGTCGATTTCAAAGTATATTCACTAAACACGATCTAAGAGGCATGCATAGTGGGGTAGTTAATTATCACTTATCAGCTAGAGATTTACCTAGTATCCAAGAATCATATGCTATATATAACCAACTTAGAAACCTTTGTGATCAATGTTCATAGCAACACCAATCAAAATACAAAATAAATATATTCTTACTAAACTAACTATATCTGTGAATATATATGTACTTAGCGGGTTTTTTTATGTAATAGTAGGTTCAAAAACATATATAGTATCTTAACATGATTAGTGACTTGCCTAGACATGATTAATAAATTACCTGAACATATTATTTTTTTTTTCTGCATGAATAAGACCCCACTAAAAAAGTCATTTCTTTATTCGCTTTTTTTGTATAGCACTATGGTACTCGTTTGAAAGATAATAAAAATTTCGTTAATTTGGTATTTTTTTTAAATGTCGTATATAAAAGTTATTAACGTTTAAAAATCGTAAGGGAAAACACATGTGTCATGCACATGAAATAGAAAAAGACTTTTGGAGAGAAATCAGGGGGTAATGATATCACTAAGTGTCATGCATAGTTATCAAAGGCGGTATACACATTCAAGGCGCATAGGCCTCGCCTAGGGCCTAGATGCAAAAAAAAATGATGGCCTGAGATAAAAAAAACAAATAAAGAAAAATAGTAAAAACATATTATATATTAGAAAAATAATAATATTCTTCAAATAAAATAAACAAAAGTTATTATATAACATTTCATATCATCCAATTAGTATAAAAAAAATAAAAAATTAGTGTATAAAGTAGTTTCCATAGATAAAAGTAAAATCTGGTTGGAATCCGACCATAATTTAGAGAATTTGGCTAGCAACTCTCTGGAATATGAAAATCTCATAGAATCTGTGCCTAAACCATCATCAGGAGAATTAAAGCATAAATGCCTCGACTTAAAGCACAATTACCTAGCCTCGCGTGAAAAATAAGACTAGACGCAAAAGAGGATTGCTTTTAACAACTATGGTATCATGTGTCCCTCTCCTATTTTTTTATTATATATATAAATATAAATATAAATAGATAGTTTTAAAACACAATTTTAGTAAAATTTCAAAGCTATACATTAACTACCCAACCTTTGATATATTTCACATTTATGATTGTACTTGTTTTCCACTAAACCCATGACTTCAACCATCCCTATAAAACCCCTTAAAGTGTTCCCTTCATGGTCACACCATATGTAAACACTATTTGCTCACCATGTCTTGTTCCTTCCTCACCCCTCCTGATACTTGCAATGATCTTGTAAGTCGGCAGGAATCCACCGAAACTCCGGCCACTCGATCGTTCCCGAGAAAGGTTCTCGCTGGTTTATTTGTATCCATCCTAGTCCTTTCATCGTCAATAGGAGTGGAGTCGCAGGAGGAGGAGGTTGTTGGTCGTAACATCATTTGGGAGCGAGCTGTTTACCACTTTCATCCCCAAAAGAATTTTATTAGTGGTATGCATCACATTCTGAATCATTGTAATAACATTGAAAAAAAAAGTTGTTAAGAACCGAATAAACACTTGTACGTAACATTTTATTTATTAAAACTAAAACAATATATTTAAGTGGTTATATGGTTTTTTACGATGTTTTTTAAATTCAAGTTTTATTCTTAATATCAATTATCAACTAATATATGTTTGTTTTTTTTTTATTTGTCATGGCTTTGGCTTATTGTTGATGGATGGTTTTGCTGATTTTCTCCTCTTCAAGACCCTAATGGTAAGTACTTTTCTAACGAAAAAACTTTGCATAGTTCATAATCTTGTTGGTTTTATTGAATGGTGTAGATTTAAGAACATATTAAAATTCAAAACTGTTTCATATAATTTTAACAAAAAAGAACGCAGGGCGACATGAATACCTTTGAACAGTCAAAAAATACACTTGATGATGCGTCCAGTATATTGTCCTATATATTGATTTTTGAACCTCATGAATAGTACTTTTAGAAATCAAATCAAATATTAATTTTTGAACCTCATGAATAGTACTTTTACGAATCAAATATGCACCTGTATAGACACATATACAATTATGTTTAAATAACAATTTTTACAAATCGAAAATGATTAATATTTTACAACCTGTAACATGTGATAGGGATAAATACGTGATTTGTAATTTTATATATGCTGTAATTTGGTATAATGTGATTACGTAATTAGATACTGTAATATGATATAATGTGATACGTAATTATAACAAATAACTGTCATACGTTACATGTGAAAGTATTTCTTATTTATGTTTTATTTCATGCTTCGTTAAAAATATACTAGTGGGAAACCCGCGCGTTGCGGCGGGACCAATAAACTGAACAAAAAATAAGTGAAAAAACATTGACTAAATCACACGTGTGGCGGTGAGTTAACCCCCCATATTAAAAAAATTTCAAAATTATGTTAGAAAAAACTAAATAAATCGAAATCGTAACATAACCACATAAAATTGAAATAAAAAAAACTTTCATGACTTGTGCGCCTATGCTTAGATGAATTGTATTTATCACACACAAGTATGTTTTAAACGAAACTTACATTCAAATGTATATAAAAACAAAACCAATGTAGTAACTTCTCATTTTTCTTTCTTATAAACATAAGATAATATTATCAACAACAATAAGTTTATTCTATCTCATATAAAAAAAATTAAGGACATGAGACAAATTTTCTCCGTAACATACATTTCCATTTTCAATCCTCTATCCATAGAGTATTAGGAATACAAGAGTTTATAATAATATTTTTGTAACACAAATAATCAAATAATAATTATCTAGCAAACTCCAGAGTTTTTTTTATTAATAATCATTCAACCAAATTTAAAATATATTAAAATCACCATAAAATTTGATATTGAGTTTTTCACATATTACAATATGTCAAATACCATTTGTAGAAGAAAATTCACTTCTATCTAATTTAATCATGATCAATTGACAATAATTACGTGAAATATTTGTTTGAAATTAATTATAAACGAAAATTTTCTTTTCCGGTCATAGGATCCGGTGACGTATAGTTTAGATAAGATTAGGCATGTTTAGTTGTACCAATATAACGTAATAATTTCAAAATGCAAATCGTTACCTCACGATTAAAAACACAGTTTTCATTATTGATTTCTTGATTTCTTATAGTATTATCAAGTTTATAAAACTTTTAACTTTTTAAAGTACCTAATTTGTATATAAATTAATATTATAACAAAACATGTAATGTCTTCCAATTAATTATAGAATTAAATGTCATGAGTTCTCATAAACATCACTTAACTCTTGACTTCAATTTGATTAAATATGGTGTTCTAAAGACAAAATTGCCCTCAAAAAATAGTTATTATATGCATTAGGTGTTGTATCATAAGCAATTAAACTTGTACCTCTTAAAATTTAAGAAGTCCTTGTCAAATGCTTTATAATATAGTATAGATAATCCGTGAAATGTACGTAGGAATATATGATAACAAATGAATAATATAGTATAGATAATCCGTGCAGGAATATCTATCTATTAACCTTTTCATTAAACATTGATCTAATTGAAATGTACGTAGGTCCATTATATCACATGGGTTGGTACCATTTATTCTACCAATATAACCCGTATTCAGCAATATGGGGCAATATAACATGGGGCCATGCAGTCTCTAAAGATCTCATCAACTGGTTCAAACTCCCTTTAGCCATGGTTCCCGATCACTGGTACGACCAAAAAGGCGTCATGACCGGCTCAGCCACCATCCTTCCTGATGGCCGAATCATGATGTACTACACTGGCAATGCCCAAGATCTCTCCCAGCTTCAATGCCTAGCTTTCGCCGTCAATTCATCTGATCCCCTCCTTGTCGAATGGGTCAAATACAAAGGTAACCCCATTCTTGGTCCTCCTCCAGGCGTCGGTCGCAAAGACTTTAGGGACCCATCAACTCTCTGGTTGGGTCCAGATGGAAAGTATCGAATGGTTATGGGGTCGAAGCACAACAATACCATAGGTTGTGCATTAATTTACCACACAACTAATTTTACTCATTTTGAGTTGTTGGATGAGGTGCTCCATGCAGTTCCACATACGGGTATGTGGGAATGTGTGGATCTTTACCCGGTATCCACCACAAAGACATATGGTTTGGATATGTCGAGTTATGAGGCGGATGCTAAGTATGTGTTGAAGCAAAGTGGGGACGAAGATAGGCATGATTGGTATGCAATCGGAGCGTATGATGTGGTGAAAGATAAATGGTATCCGGATGATCCGGAAATAGATGTGGGTATCGGGTTGAGATACGATTATGGAAAGTTTTATGCATCAAAGACGTTTTATGACCCGAGTAAGAAGAGACGTGTCTTATGGGGCTATGTTGGAGAAATGGATCTTAAAAGAGATGACCTTAAAAAAGGATGGGCAAATATGTTGGTAAGTAACAAAAATGTCAAATATATATATATTTTTTTAAAACAAAAAATATATACATACGTAGTTTGCATATTAATTTACACTTGCAAATAATGTTGGTTTGTTGTTTTGGCTACCATTGGCATGTTTAAAAATAATTAGTTATTTAAATTACAGAATATTCCAAGAACAGTGGTGTTGGATCCAAAGACACAATCTAACTTGATCCAATGGCCTGTCGAGGAAGCAGAAACATTGAGATCTAAAAAGTACGATGAATTCAAAGATGTCGAGTTAGCTCCAGGATCACTTGTTCCGCTTGATATAGGCTCAACCACACAGGTAAATACTATGTTTATAGGTTGGTATAATTTTATAGACACCTCTTTAAAAAAGGTAAATTTTTCTATGAGTGAATGTTACTCCCTCCGTCCCAATTTAAATGTCATTCTTTCCTTTTTTGTTTGTCCCAAATTAAATGTCACTTTCCTAAAATAGAAATGTACTTTCCAGTTTTGCCCATAAAAGACCAAAAACAATCACCACTTTTGAGGATATTATTGTCATTTTACTACATAAAAACAAAAAATTTCTTAAAATGTGTGTTTTTAGACATGAGACATTTAAATTGGGACGGAGGGAGTATTATTTTCACGCGATCTGTTCAACCATTTAATTAACTTTTCTAGATCGACTACTAATAGACCAACACACATGTCTTTGTTAGACGAGTCTTGTAAAATAATAGCTAGTTTTGATGTGATTAACTTACATTGGATATGAAATGGCTATAGTTGGACATAAGTGCCTCATTTGAGGTAGATGAAGCCTTGTTGGAAGCAACCCTAGAAGCCGATACTGTGTTTAACTGCACCACGAGCAACGGTTCAGCAATGAGGGGTGCTTTGGGACCGTTTGGGGTAGTGGTTCTAGCAGATGCAGGACTTTCAGAACAGACTCCTATTTATTTCTACATTGCAAAGAACACTGATGGCACCTCAAGAACGTATTTTTGTGCTGATGAATCAAGGTTCGTATTAGTTTTTCATTCTTTCTTATTAATTCTGTATCTTTATTTATTGCATTAGTTAAATAGCTATTTTATGGAATTCAAATTTATGCAGATCATCAGAGATTTTAGGTATACGCAAATTTGTATATGGAAGCACTGTTCCTGTACTCCATGGTGAAAACTACAACATGAGGTTATTGGTATGTGAAATCCCATAAGCCACAATTTTCTATATTAAACTAAAAACTATTGAACCGAATAAAAACCAACGGGAGATCGATATACAAGTATGCACATGCGTAGATATGCATATTCATATATCGATAGCCATTGAGTGTATATGTATATAACAAATTTTAAATAGAAAACTATGAGAATAAAATGTACGTAAACAGTTTTATCTATTGTTTTACTAACATAGTGTCTATATATTCGCATCTCTTTCTCTCACTAACACTATGTATAGCATAACACGTGTGCGTAGCTATGTCCTAATCAAATAGTAATGAGTGTGCGCAGGTGGACCATTCGATCGTAGAAAGCTTTGCACAAGGAGGAAGAACGGTGATCACATCAAGAGTGTACCCTACCAAGGCCATATATGATGCAGCCAAAGTGTTTTTGTTCAACAATGGCACTGGTATCACTGTCAAGGCATCTCTCAAGATATGGAAGATGGGTGCAGCCAAACTTAAGCAATTTCCCTTTTAAATTGCTTTGTTGCGTTGAGTAATTTGCTTATTTTATGTGCTTGTTTTATTTAGGTTTACCTTGTAGCAGTGATTATTCAAGTATTCAACTAATAAATTTTCGTTAGTGGAAAAAGGTGTCAAAACTATAACATAGGAATCCAAGTTTTATATATGAGAAAACTGCACGGATGATTCCTGCGGTTTGTACGAATTGCACATGTGCCCTCATCTATTTTCAGTGGTCCCCAACGTTGGCATTTTATAGAATTTTAGTCCCTATCAGCTAACGTTGTTAAGTTTTGCCAGTTAAGTCATGTAAAATGACCAAAATACCCTTACCGTATAAAAAATAAAACCCCCTTCACCTTCACCTATGCAAACCACCATCACCACCCCCTCTTCAAACCACCAACACCACCTCTTCCTACACCAACCACCACCACCCTATCTGAACCGTCTCTGTCACCGTCCCTCTCCCTCCCTTTCTCTCTCCCTTTCTCTCCCACTCCCTCAACCTATCTCTCTCCCTCTCCCTCTCCCTCACCCTATCTCTCTCCCTCTCCTTCTCCCTCTCCTTCTCCCTCTCCCTCTCCCTCTCTCCCACTCCCTCTCTCCCTCCCTCTCTCCCTCTCCCGCTCCCTCTCCCTCCCCCTCTCTCCCTCTCCCTCTCTCCCTCACCCTGTCTCTCTCTCCCTCTCTCCCACCCTCTCTCCATCTCCTTTTCCCTCTCCCTCGCTCGCTCTCTCTCTCCCTCCTCTCTCTCCATCTCTCCCTTTTTCTCTTTATCTCTCTCCACAATTCCCGCCATAAACCATCATCATTTACCCATCTCCCCTTCCAAAAGTCACCCCACCTAGGACTGAGTAATTTAAATTTAGAATAATTTTGTCACAACCTGCAAAGGCGGGAGCAAAGGAGTGTGATCACGAATGGTTTTTGCAACATATGATTAATTAAACATGTATAGGGCTGTTCATGAGCCGAACCGAGCCGAGCCAGGCCAAGCTCGCGCTCGGCTTGGTTACAAACCGAGCCAGCTCGGCTCGGCTCGGATTTGAAACCGAGCTGAAAATCAAAGCTCGAGCTCGGCTTGGTTTTAAACCGAGCCGACTCGGCTCGGCTTGGTTTGGCTCGAATATAGAAAGAAAAAAGAAAAATGGCTTTCAAAATTCAATAGTTTAAACTATTATTCAATAGTTAAAAAAACACAATTAAAATAAGTTCGACCTTATACATTGCACGTTAAAATCAAGTTCAAGCAAGTACAAAATAAGTCTTAAATTTTAATGGAATACAGTATAAGTTCATCAACATACGAAGTAACTTGAGTAGTTGGATCAAAAGTAGTATTAAGTTTATTTAAATAACTTGATTAGCTATAACTTCAATCCCAAGCAAAGAATCTCCATGCCACTGTTACCAAATATTAAATTTGTAGCATATTCTCCACTATGTTTTACATTTTGGTAATATATTATATGTATATGAAAAAATATATATTAAAAATTAGAATTATTCGAGCCAAACCGAGCCAGCTCGGCTCGTTACGAACCGAGCCGAGCTAGGCTCACTTTCTAACCGATCCAAGCCGGCTCGGCTCAGTTTCAAACCGAGCCATATCGAGCGAGCTTTTTTCGAGCTAAATCCGAGCGAACTTCGAGCGAGCTCCGAGCCACGAGCTTTTTGGACAGCAAAATCAAATGTTTAAACAAACTTTATACAAACTCAACCATGAAGATTTAAAACAAGTCTACCTTAAGTGAATCATACCAGAAATATTTCAAGTCTGGTATCCTAGTATACATTCAAAACCATGATAAGTCTTTCAACCTAGCAATAGACAGTTGACTAAACATATTTAAAAACCTCAACATAATGTTGGTGACTTCATGGCTTGTTATGAAAACTTTGAAAACCATTTCCCAAGTAATATTTGGAAAATCTTACTTAAGATGTTTGAGAAAACTTGCAACTTGTTACTCGAAATACCATTAGTAACCGTTTCCCTAGGATACCTGACAACACATGTCTTTCTCCCAAAGTGTTCATGGAAACCAATCCCTGTGAATGCTTAGCAATACAAGCCATTCCTGAAACACTTACGAAAACCATTTCCTCAAAATTTTTATGGAAACCTTTTCCTTGAATGCTTGGTGCGACGCAAACAATCCCTAAAATTTTTACAAGAGACAGTTCCCAAAAATATATTTAGAAAACCATGCTTGGGAATGCTTGAAAATGAAAGTCATTCACAAAATGTTTACGAAAGACATTTCCCTGAAAAGTTTAGAAAACCACGCCTTGGAATGCTTGACGACACAAGCCATTCTAAATATGTTTACGAAAGATGGAATTTAAGTACAATCCGATCTCATAGATTTATATAAAATGGATTTTAAGTACAATCTGATATCGCTCCTCCTCACTAAATGCTCTCTTTCTCTACAAACTTTTGGCTTTCTCCAAGTTGGATTCTATGATATCAATCAGGTGCTCAGAGTATTGACAAATTGAAAGCGACACCTAAGAACTCACTAACAATGTAACTTTCACACCCTTAAATTCCACGTTCGGGGTTGTACCGTGAGGCATGTGACATACTAGGATCCAAGTCATTGATCATATTGAACTACCAATATATGAGTTTAAAAACAGCGTTTCTCATTCAACATGAGTTTAAAATGGTTTGAATAGCTATACAGCGGAAGCAAAATAAGTTTTACAAAATAAAATATAACTATGCACACAACAAGTGCAACCTCTATGAAAACAATCAATATTGAAGCATTTGAAATGTTTTTATAAGCAATGCATGAGACTCCTTAAAGGCGTCCGAGTCTAAGTGTACCTTAATTATCCTGAGAAAACATGCTAAAATGTGCCAAAAATTAAGTGGGTAAGGTCACATATTTAATGTAAGTAAAACCAACCATTTATTGTTTAGACTCGCAATAGCTTACTAATTATATCTAATGCTACCTAAACATTCTGCAAGTTACTAAGCGCCATGAACCATTGCTGACTGTTGGTAATTTTTGTTTGCCCTCCGCCATGGTCCTTCATATGGTGGCAATTGTTTAGGACCATATGCACTTGCTTGATCTCCAGACGACACACGAGGGGTTTTTCGGACCCCATAGATCTATTTACATCTCCTCAGTATGTTACCCATACCATGGTTTATACTGTAAGGACTTCTGTTGTAACACTCCAACCAATGGTGGAAACATTGAGGTGCTATGTAGTGACGATCGTTCAAAAGCTCATGGTACTAAAGTGTAAAAATTATTAAATTCATGATTAAGAGTCAAACATCAAAGTCAAACCAATACATCAAGTCTCAAAACAAAACAAAACGATACATAAAGTTTGTTTATTATGCCTAAGTCCCAATGCCTATATGATATCATCAAGCGTATCCTGAAAATGTACAAAATACAACGTCAACAATAATGTTGGCGAGTACACTTAGTTTGTGTACGTATAATACAGGTATAAAAATGTTTGACAATTCAACTGTCATTATTCATTCAAGGTAATATGGTAAACACGTAAACACACAATGCAATGTAAATCAAACCTCCAAGATGACAAAGACTAAGAATTAACAATGTTATAGGACTTCCCACACGCATAGGTACTTTCCTTCCCACATGCATAGGTACTCTCCATTAGGCGGGACCTAGGACTTCCCACTCGTATGGGTACTTTCCTTCCCACAAGCTTAGCTACTTTCCACTAGGCTCCCAAAGATATATGAATAAGTTTACGTTATGTATATGTTATGATTACAAGTATACTACGTGTATGTTTAAACATAAAACACAAGAATTCAAAGCATAACTGTTGGGTCTGCTGACCTAGAAAAGAACAGATGATTGAAAAGCCAAAATATACTAACTTTTGATCCCATGAATAAAACAGTTGTTATAAAGAAGCTTTCCCCAAAAGACTGTTGATCCCTAACAACTGCTGATTCAAACAACTGATAAAGACAACTGCTGCTGCTGAAAGGTCTGCTGAACAAACGTCTGAAGAATAAAGGTCTGATGAAGAAACAACTGCTGAACAAGAACTGAAGAACAAAGGTCTGTTGAACCAACAGCACTTTGGTTCAACAGATGATAGAGACCATCAGAGTTTTACTTTACAGTGTTTTGTATTATCAGAGTTTTCAATGTAACAGTAGTTATAGTTAGCAGATGTTAGAAGTTGTTAGTCAGTTAGAGGTCGCTGTCTTAGGTGACGTCAGCACTGATCATCAGAGGTTTGAGTCTGTCTATAAATAGAACAGTACTTGCACTGTTCTATTCATCACTCGTCATTCTCTAAGACAAACATTCTCTGAGTGATCAGGCTGAGGGGGAGTTTACTTGTACAATTGTAATCTTTCAATTAATGAAAGCTTTCGATTAAAAACAATTATTCTCCATGTTTTGATTTATAGTTTATTCCGCTGCACTTTCCATTTATATTTCATTCCATTCATCTCATACTTAGTTAAACAATCAAAACAATCAGAACTCAGATCCTAACAATTGGTATCAGAGCTTGGTCAATTAAATTCGATCTAACCAATCAATTTAATACAAACAGATCAGCTCATAATTATTGATATCGTTTGTTTGTCGGATTTAAAACAGAGTAATAGTTTATTTTCGTTTCAACAGTTAGTAAACAGACTTTGTTTTTGAAAAATCAAGAGAATGACTTCACTCAATCAAGATCCACACAACACTGACACTAGTAACAAGCCTCCTATGCTTGTCAGGTCAGAATACAACATCTGGCAGCGTCGGTGGCTCATGTGTTAGCACAACAGAACACAGGGTTCTGGAAATCGGTAACATTTGGACCACATGTTCCAATGGTACCGAGTGCCGAGGATCCAAAGATCCAAGTACCAAAGAGTGTTGAAAACTACTCAGAGCAAGATTTTCAAAAAATCGAGCTAGATGCCAAGGCTTTCAGCATAGTAGCCATGGCACTGCCGAATGATATCTATGTCGGACTCTTGCACTGCAATAGTGCTAAAGAATTGTGGGATGCTCTTAAAGAGCAGTTCGGGGGAACTGAAGATGTGATTGAAAACAACCGTGAAATACTTAACCAACAATATGAAACGTTTAGTCACATAAAAGGGGAGTCGTTAACACAACAGTTTGAAAGGTTTAATTGTCTAATTAGTGAACTTAAACTGGTTGGTCTAACTTATCCTAATTCAACACTGAATCATAGGTTTCTTAGATCACTTCAGGACAAATGGGACACTATAGCTATAGTCATGAGAAACTCTATCGGATTCAAAGATCTGACCCTGACCCAGCTTCATGGTAAGCTCCTGACTTATGAAAGGGAGCTTAACCAGAAAAAGAAGCTCCAGGACTCTGGCAAAGTGTCAGATGACTATGTATTTGGTAGTATTGCACTGTTGGGTCAGGAGGAGGGTTCTGGAAGTAGTAAGGATCAGAGTTATGATCATTACATTGACATAACCACTGGTTTTAACAATGATCCTTACTCATCACCAAACAACTATGCTTTTACAGCTAGTGGTGATATCCAGGCTTCTGATAATTCATCTTTTGTGTACAATGACCTTCAATATATTGACCCTTTGGATTTAGAAGAAATGGACATCTTGCATCAGGTTGCCCTGCTCAGTATTAGAACAAATAACTTCTATAAAAAAACTGGCAGGAGATACCCAGGTTTACATGGTGGGTCAAAGGTAGGGTTGGATAAATCAAAGATAATGTGTTACAAGTGTCATAGAATGGGTCACTTTGCTAGGGAATGTAGGAGTCAAAATGCTACACCTATGATCACCTATCCAAACCAAAGGCCTCAGACCAACACTTATCAAACCATCCCTGTACCTAATGTGTAAAACACTGCTCACTTTGCACAAACCCAAACCACTGTTCCTGTGCACTATGTTCAAACCACTGTTCCTCAGTATCACTATGTCCAAACACCTGTTACTCAGGCACCAGTGCCAATGACTGCTGTTCCATCCTCTGCTCCTGCAGAGACCAGTCAACCAAGTCAATAGAGTTTCTTTACTCAGGGCTTTGTTGATTGGAGTAGTCTACCAGATGAGATAACAGATGACAACATTGCTTTAGTTGCCAACTCTGAAAATGATTTCTGTTTTATGGCACTTGAAACAATAGTTGAAGAGACTGATTCTGAGGATGTGGTGTCTTTGTCTGAAAATGTGACTAATGGTATTGTTGATGAAGTTGTTTCAGCTGAAGAATCTGAAGTGGAGGTTGTCAATCTCTCAGACCCCTGGGGTAGTGATGATTGTGATTGCTAGTGTAAATGTGCCTTGATGGCTGCTGCTAAGGTATCTCCTCAAATCTTAAATGACTTATGCTCAGACAAATGTATTGTGGCATTTGCTAAGATAAAAGAGGTGAATGAAAACTTTAGAAAGAAAATTTTGGATTATGAAATTCAGTTTGAAAAACTCAATAAAGAGTTGAGATCAAAAATAACTGAAAAAGAATCTGAAATCAGCAGTTTAAAACATGAAGCAAGCATAACCAAAGACCAGCTTCAGACTATGATAACAAAATATCATAGTTGTAAAAAGGAGCTTGAGTCCACCCAAGTTGAATGTCAGAAATGGGTGGAATCATCAAAAGGTTTTGAGATGATTGTCAACCAACAATCTAAAAGTCATGTGAAATCTGGGTTTGGTTTCCAAGAAACTATTGCTCAAAGTTCACAAACCACTGACAAAAAGGAACCACAGTTGGTTGAAGTCATCCCCACCAATTCAAAAGGTCGGGAAATCAAGGTTACTGAACCCAATGGCAAGAAAAGCATTCTTGAAAAATTGGAAGGTACACCCTCATTTGATGAAATTGAGAAATATCAATTCAGACCAACCTGGTCAGATGAGTGTGAAGTCCTTGAAAATTTCAAACCAATGACCTTCAGAACCCCTGATGGTAAAATGGCACCACAGGCCAAAGTTATCCCTCTGAAAGATCTTCCAACAGATGATCAAACATCTGTTGAAAAGAAGAAAGAAAAAGGGAAAGCCAAAAACAACTTGTTTTGTGATTTTTGTGAAAAGAAGAACCATGTCACCAAAAACTGTTTTCTTCTAAAAGCATATGACAACAACAAAACTACAAGTTTAAATGATTCTAAAACAAGTGAATGTTCAATTTGTAAGAAAAGGAATCACAAAACAAAAGAGTGCCTGTATCTCAAAAATTTTGATGAAAAGATAAAAGAGTACAAGGCTAAAACTCTTGAGAGTCAAGTGGTGAGTACTCCAAAAGGAAAACCCAATCAGACTTTTGAACCAGTCCAAACAGCTGTTACCAAAGGTCTGAACAAAAACTCTGCTCCCAGAGATGTTCAGGTAACAGATGTTCCATCAGCTAACAGATTACCAAGAGGATATGGACAACCCACTTGTCATCGTCTGCCACATGTTTATGAAGAGCCCAAAAGGTCTTCAAAACCAAAAGTGAACAGACATCCTCATGGTTTTCAGCATCTGATAGGAAATGATCAAACAACTGTTGGACCAAGTGTTGACATACAAGCACTGGCAAATGGTCAATTACAGCTGTTGAACCTAGTTCAAAAGCTAGTTCAAACCACTGATCATTCTCCTCAACTTAAGGCTGAGATATCTAAGAACCCATCCAAAGCCAATTTGGCTTTGGACACTCACCAGAACTAAAATCTTTACTGATGTGCAGGGAGCTTCTGCTTGCTTAGATAGTTTATGGTATGTAGATAGTGGAGGCTCCAGGCACATGACTGGATGTAGAGCCCTTCTTCTGGACTTTCTTGCACATGGAGGGGGTGATATATCCTTTGGTAATGATTATAAAGCTAAAGTATTGGGTTCTGGAACTGTCAAAGCAGGGAGGCTTAAGTTTGAAAATGTTAATCTGATAGACAATCTAAAATTTTAATCTACTTAGTGTGTCTCAAATGAGTGACAAAGGATATGGGTCATTCTTCACTAAGCAAACATGTAAGATTGTTGGCCCAGAGGCTGTTGAAAAGATTAACACCATCATTGCTGAGAGCAAAGCACAACTTGTTGCTCATAGAAGTGGCAATGTGTATGTAGTTGATATGTTGAAGGATAACCCTATGGCAAATGTCTGTCTGTTCTCTGCTGCCTCTACCAAAGAGACAGAATTGTGGCATAGGAGACTTGGTCACACCAACCTTAAAACTATCAACTCACTCTCCAAACAAAACCTTGTCAGAGGTTTACCATCAAAAGAATTCAAATGTGATGAGCATTGTGTTTCCTGTCTAAAAGGAAAACAACATAAGAGCTCTTACAAATCAATTGACGAGTCCAAAACTAGTCAGTGTTTACAATTATTGCACATGGACTTGTTTGGCCCAGTTAAAATCATGAGTCAAAGAAGAAAGATATTTTGTCTTGTCATAGTTGATGATTTTTCTAGGTTTACATGGACTTACTTTTTACACTCTAAGGATGAGACTGCAGGTATTTTGAAGGACTTTGTCACCAAAGTTGAAAACCAATATGACTTGCCAGTAAAAGTCTTTAGAAGTGACAATGGAACAGAGTTTAAAAATAAGGAGTTGGATGATTTCTGTGTGTCAAAAGGGATTGTAAGGCAGTACAGTATTCCAAGAACACCAGAGCAAAATGGGGTGGTTGAAAGAAAGAACAGGACTCTCATTGAGGCTGCAAGAACACTGCTAGCAGACTCTGGCTTGCCTCTGTCCTTTTGGGCAGAAGCTGTAAACACTGCTTGCTATGTTCAAAACAGAGTTTTAATCAACCCTAGACATCAAAAGACTGCTTATGAACTTCTGTTTAAAATCAAACCACTGATATCATTTTTCAAAGTCTTTGGCTGCCCATGTTTCATTTTAAATCTTAAAGATTCCATTTCAAAATTTGCAGCTAAAGTAGATTGTGGATATTTTCTAGGGTATTCTTCTACTGCCAAGGCCTATAAAGTGTTTAACACAAGGACCAAGACAACAGAAGAAACTCTGAATGTGAAGTTCAATGAACTTTCATCTTTAAAAATCCCAGCAAACCCTGCTGAGTTGTTTGATTTGGATAAATTCAAGTTTGAAGATATTACTGTCAAAACTAATCCTGAAGGTACTCCACAATCTCCACAACAAGACTACAGAATAGATGCTGTGATTCCAGATCACTACAAAGTCTATCCTGTATCAGAGGAAGCAGTAGTTCAAAACAACTGTCAAAACTCTGCCACAGCTGAGTCAGCCACTGTTGGCCAGTCCTATCCCCAAACCACTGATTCACCCATCCTATCCACTGCTCAATCATCTGTTGACAAAAGTCAATCATCTGTTGACCATAGTCAAACAACTGTTGACAAAAGTCAGTCCAACTTTACACCACTTGGACCCATTCCTCCACCTCCATTTCAAACATCTGTTGACACTACAAAAGTGCAAACAGATGTTATGTCAACAGAGTCTCCAAACCTCTGTCCTTCACCACAAAATGCCATCATACCATATCAGGGAGATCTAATCTACCTAAGAGCTCATCCACCAGATCAAATCATTGGCAACATCAGAGAAGGTGTGCTCACAAGGAGCCAATCCTCAAATATCTGTCTTTTTGCAGGCTTTCTATCTCTTACACAACCTGTCAAGTACCAAGAGGCACTGAAAGACAACAGTTGGGTGGAAGCCATGCAAGAAGAACTCCTTCAGTTCAAAAGACAACAAGTATGGGAACTTGTACCACTGCCTAAGAATGTTTGTCCAATTGTGTAAGACCTTAACCCGTAATCACGCAATCAACGCCTAATCCTACAGGTTTTGACCTTACTTAAAACCACTCCCGATTAAAACTTAGATATTTAAGAAAAGCTTGAATTTATTGTGATCAAACTTTTTGATTTCTACATTTTAACTATTACAACATATGATGAGATTTCACAATTTCACGGGAGACTCTTGAATTCTATTGCGGAAGCTTGATGAGTGTTCGGGCGTGTTCGGTTCTTCTCGCGACTTGATCCTTGCTCCGGGACTTCCATCACATGTTTACCTAGAACCATTACACAAAGAATGGTTAGTGAGTGGTCAAATGAAACATTTAACTAGTACGATAGTCGTTACACGTCGAAACGGAACGAACCAGGCCAAACGGCCCTTTATCAGGAGAACGAACTGTTGCAACTTATGCGCAGCAGCTGTTCGGATCGCTTTTACCCCTTCTAAAACCCAAAATCTGACTTCGACTTTCAAATTAGAATTGTTCTACGCTCCGAGAGCTTTCTAGGCATATAAAGAACACCTCCTAACGATTTTTCTACGATTTTATATGGAATTTTAAAGATCGTGCTGACATGCAGGTCTATTCGCGCGGCCGGTCGGTTTAAGCGCGCGGCCGCGCAAAGCTTCTGATCGTTTTTTGGTGATTTTTAAGCATGGGAATCATGTCGCAACCGCATTTGATGATTCCCGAAGCCTAAGTATTGACTTGCCGACTAAATAAACCTTTGTTTGACTGAAAATATAGTCCGGTTTATGTCGCCATGATCCGGTTCTTAGTTTTGAATGTTTATGGCGACTCTTACCCAAATCGACCCATTTAGACATTAAACTTAACCAAACACCATTCGACCACGCGCAATGCGTGTAGTTTATGTTGTCAAGCCATTAGACACTTGATTAACTAAAGTGCTTGTCCGATTTGTTCATTAGGATTCCGTTATTAGATTTATCCTTTAGTAAATCTTTATAAATTCCCTAAATGCCCCTCCTAGCCAAATCTTTTGATTTAGCAATTCATGGCGACACTTCTTGATTCAAACCCATTGTTTTGGACTCAATGACTTGTTTAAAAACCTCTAAGTCCTTCCGGACTTAGATTTTTATCCTTTCTCAAGTTTTCACTTGTTTAGTAGATTCTATGCGCATTAGCGTGCATTAGACATAGTTGTGGAAATAACTTACTTGATTTGCACCCACACTTCACGTGGGTACTTTATCACCTATGTTGCTTCGCCCGAAGGCGTTTATTTGACTACGGACTTACCGGGTGGCCTTGACCCATATCCATACCTTGTGTTTACCCTCCATGATTCTTAACATCAAGAATGCACGCGCAATTGCATTTACCTGTATGCTTTCTAAATAGACAACATTAATTTCTCGGAACTCAAATGGCAATAACTTGCCATTTGACCCGTTTAACTTTATGAATCTTAATGCTTGGAATACAAGCATCAAGTGTTGGGCTCACATGGTGAGGACATCACCATTTGACCCGTTTAGACTCATAGATCATAATGCTATGTTACCCAAGTTTTTATCTATGGTTCAAGTGACACCAACTTGACCCATTTAACATCATGCTTAACGACTCCATTCAATTGATTTAATTTGGATTAAAACATCATTTCTCACATATCTTTATTAGTTGACCCGTTTGATTGATTTCTCCATTTGGTCATAACTCGTTATCTCGATTAAGGTCATAAACCACATTTTGTATTGAGTGCACATAAGGCAACCCACTTAATAGATTCTACCCCTTGGGGTTTATCTTTATCTCATACTCAAGATTTAAAACTAATGTTTATAACAATTTAAGCTATGTTATAGTATATTGGTGTAAGTAAAACTTACTTCATATCATTCTTGCTTCCATGCGCATTGAGCTTGCATCCGTTTGACCCGTTTGCATCCCTAGTTCTTGTACCTAACTTAGGGACACGTCAAACCTTGTTTTGTTAGAATACATTATATGGATTTCTTTCATTATCCATGGCATTCATGTATTCATTTTACCTCTAGTTCAACCTCACATTTCAAGTATTCATGTTCATACATGTTTACACATTTATTTCCTCATTCAAGCATTTTATCAAACACCTCATATGCACAATTTTCATCATGTTAATTCTAGGTGTTCAAGACTTTCTAGATTCCGCCATGGCTTAGCTAACCATTGGCACATGATCATTTCAACAATTAGCACACATACATGATACTAATCACATAGAAATTGCAAGATTATTCCACATACTAGTGTAGTTCATTATTAGAGTAAAAACCCACTACTTACTCATAATACATAATCATGATTTCACATGAATCAACAACATATTATGATTCACCACGTTTTATAGCTTACTTGAAGCCTACTAACACATAGAAGCTCATAGAAACTAAGAAATTCACGTTTTTACCAAAACCCTAGAATTTCACCATGATCATAAATGAATTTAACATCAATTTCCACCAAATAAAAGGTACCTTGATGTTCTTTAGGCCCTAGATAACCCGTTCTTGTGTTTAGGGTTTGGTTGGTGAAGGAGTTTGATCTCCTGATGTTGAGATCGAACAACACACACATAAGTGTGTGTTTCTTAGTTAATTTTTATTAATAAAAACCCACTTTGACATATTGGCAACTAAGGCCCCTCAAGTTTTAGTCTCGTTTTTATTTTATGGTTAAACACCCACCATAAAACCCGCTTTGTTATTTTATCGATTACGCCTAATGGCATAATAGGCGAAACGAGAGTTTGGGGTGTTACAAATTGGCACAAAGTGGGTCTTCAAAAACAAAACTGATGAAAGGGGTATAGTTGTCAAGAACAAGGCCAGGTTAGTGGTTCAAGGCTTCAGACAAGAAGAAGGAATTGACTATGATGAAACCTTTGCCCCTGTAGCAAGGTTAGAAGCTATCAGACTATTCCTAGCCTTTGCTGTCAACCACAACATCAAGGTGTATCAGATGGACATCAAATGTGCCTTCCTATATGGCAAAATTCAGGAGGAGGTCTATGTATGTCAACCACCTGGTTTTGAAGACACATTCCATCCTGATCATGTCTACAAGCTTAATAAAGCCTTGTATGGACTAAAACAAGCACCAAGAGCCTGGTATGAAACTCTCTCCACTTTTCTCTTATCCATTGGCTTCACAAGAGGTAACATTGATAAAACCTTATTTTTAAAATGGAAAGGAAAAGATTTAATGATTGTTCAAATATATGTGGATGACATCATTTTTGGATCCACATGTAACAAAATGTGTGAGGAGTTTAGGGAACTCATGACAGCAGAGTTTGAAATGAGTGCTATGGGTGAACTTCAGTGCTTCCTTGGTCTCCAAGTGAAGCAACTGCAAAATGGCACATTCATTCATCAAAATAAATATGCGAAAAACTTGTTAACAAAATTTGAGATGAATGATTGTAAGCCATGTAGTACACCCATGAGCACAGTCAAGCCACTCACTATTGATGACAAAGATGATCTGGTTGATCAAACACACTACAGATGCATGATTGGGTCTTTATTGTACTTAACAGCATCCAGGCCAGACATTATGTTTGCAACCTGTGTATGTGCAAGATCCCAGGCTTCACCTAGAAAGTCAAACCTTATTGCTGTGAAAAGGATATTCAGATATCTAAAAGGTGCTCCCACACTTGGTATCTGGTATCCTGCTAATGGAAACATTGAGCTTTCAGGTTATTCGGATAGTGATTTTGCTGGCTGCCACACCACAAGGAAGTCCACATCTAGAGGGTGCCAGTTTCTAGGGAATGCCTTAGTCTCCTGGCAAAGCAAAAAGCAAGCAGCTGTTTCAACTTCCACAGCTGAGGCTGAGTACATTGCTGCTGCAAGCTGTACAGCCCAACTCATGTGGCTTCAAAATCAACTACTGGATTTTGGGATAACTGCACTAAGGACTCCACTCATGTTGGAATTTGGATAGCCAAGCTGCTGAAAATATCATCACGAATCCAGTCTCTCATTCAACCACCAAGCACATAGATATCAGACATCATTTTGTCAGAGATAGCTATGAAAAAGGTTTGATTTCTCTGCACCATGTTCCAACAGAGGATCAATTGGCAGATGTGCTGACAAAAGCTTTAGACACACTACCTTCACAAATCTGATCTCTCGAATTGGAATGTTAAACATGGATTAAAAGAACAAAAAAGTTTTCAATAAAAACATTAAAATGTTTTCAGAAAATCAAATTTTTGCTTAAAATGACACCTTGGTTGAAAAATCTGTTTTAAACCACTGATCAGATAAAACAACCACTGTTTCATTCAAACCACTGTTGGTTGAAAAATCTGTTTCAAACATCTGATCAGATAAAACAACCACTGTTTCATTCAAACCACTGTTGGTTGAAAAATCTGTTTCAAACATCTGATCAGATAAAACAACTGTTATTCCATCAGTCTTTTGGTTAAACAACAGAGGTTGGCAACAGATGTTTACCAAAAACAGCTGTATGCCACCAGATGTTTAAACCATCAGATGTTTGCCACGTCTGCTCTCAAAAGCAGAGTTTTGCCACATCAGCGGTTTCACCAGAGGCTATAAAACCCTGTTTTCCCCCAACAGCAGTTTTACTGTCTCATTGTATTCAAAATACTAAAACCGCCTTCGTCTTCATCCAAACCCTCATCCAAAGTTCAGTACTTTCATATTCGAAATCCATTACAATGGATCTTCAAACAAAAGCCACACACAATTTCCTCCCATATCTGGTTAAAACAGAGGATAACGTACCATTCCATTCCACCATTGACATAATCACCAATTCAAAATACAAAAACATTCTCACTGCTGATGCTCCCATCCATTTAGAAACACTCCAAGAATTTTGGGCTAGTGCTGAAGTCCTGTTTCAAGACAAAAAGCCCACTTCCATAATCTCAAAAATTGGAGCCACCAGTATCGCCATAACCCCTGAACTCATATCCACAACCTTCTCACTCAATGACTTGTCAGGTATGGAATCCTTTCCTAAAACAGAGCTTCACACAGAGTTTCAGGAAAGAGGGTATGATGCACAAATGACTGGATCAACACTATATAAAAAGTTTTTCCCTCCAGTCATGAAATTTTTCTTCCATACTCTCCTTCTCTGTGCCTCGGCCAAGACCACATCCTTCAATGAAATCCCATTAAGGATCCAATACTTGGGATATGCTATGTTGTCAGATTCTGACTTCAATCTTTCCCAGGGATTATTTTTGGACTTGGTTTCAAATGTGAAAGCCATAAAATCTGGCTCAAACAATGCTTTTCTACTCTACCCTAGAATCTTGAGTGTAATTCTACAAAAGATTTTACCAGAAAATGATTTTCAAAAGGGTGAGTCCTTTAAAATGAAAAGTTTAACTGATGAAACTTTCACAAGAATGCTGGGTTCTTCAACCCAAGAAAAAGTGTCAAAAGTGTTAAAAGTTTCTAAAACACAAACAAAGAGGACAAAAACAACAACTGTTGTTAAAACCTCTGTTGTTGAGCCCACTGCTCCTGGTGATCATGGCACTTCATCCAGTGCTGTGAAACCCACACCAGCCACCAAAAGAAAACGTCCATCCTCAAAAATCACCTCTACACCCAAAAAGGGACTTCTGAAAGATGAGATACCAGAAGTTAACCCCGTTGCATCACCAAAGCAACATGAAACCACTGTTGTTACTTCCTCACAACAGTTGGAGATATCTCAACCCAAACAAACTCCTCAAGAATCCTCACAAAAGGATCTTGTTGTAGGCCAAAGGGAACCTAATACTGAGGCTTATGAGTCACTTGACCATATGTTTACAAGTCCATCTCCCAGGGCTAATTCTCTTCTTACTCCACCTACATCACCACCACATGTTCCACAAACCATGCAACCTCTGTTTGAGGCAATTGACAAAACTCAGGATAACCCCAGTTCCTCTCATTCACCTGTCACAGAGAGTATACCTCCACAAGTGACTGGGTCTGAGAAAAGTCAATCTACTATCCCACAAACAGAAGAGGAGGCTACACTCCTAGAGTTCAATGCAACTCCTGGTGAGGTTTCAAGAGAAGCAGCCACTACTGCTGTAGAGACCATTGTCTCACAACAGGACAGTGGTTACATTGCTAAGACTTCCTTGAAGGCAACAACTGATGAGGCCACTATTGTGTCCCCAAGATCAGTTGGAAGTCCCCAGAACCAAGACCAAGGGGCATCTGGTTCTCATTCCATGGACTCACCTCCTAGGACTGAACTAGTTAAAACTACCACTTGTAGGGATTCAGATGATCCTATTAACTTAGGTGATGAATCAAAACTACAAGAATTGACGGCTAGAGTTCAAACCATTGAAACCTCTGTTGCTGACATCAAAACTGATGTCAAGTCAATATTGGAAACCTTGGGTAACTTTACAAAGAGTCAACCATCCACCTCTGATATTGCTAATGAGCTATGGAAATCTGTTTCCCCCATCATCATAGCTCACAGAAAATTAGCAGATCAGACACAAGAAACTTATATGAATTTGATCAGGAACATGGTGGATGCCAGATTTAATGATACAAAGGCTGACCTCAAGGTGATCAAAGACCATCTGCTGAAGACTACTGGCTCTGCCCCTACCACCATTCTCAGAGATGAAGATGATGATGAATTCACTACTGATGATGCCAAAAAGGGGGAGAGTGGCAGAGATAGGCTGCCAAAGCTAAATCCATTTGGTGCACCACCCTCTCAAAAGGGTAAGTCAGCTGCTGACAAACCAGAGTCTACTAAATCAGCACCACAACAACAAAAACAACCAAGTGCTCAAACCCCTGTTGCTGATCCAGCCAAAACAAGCAAGGCAAAGGAAGTTGATACCTCTGCCAATGAAAAGGCTGATAAAGCTGCTGAAGACAAACTGAAAAGGGCTGACACATTGGAAGTTAAAGCAGAGATGTTGGTTCAGCTCAAAAAGGAACAACAGCAAGAAGTGGAAGATGTGAGTTCCTCAAAAAGAAGAAAAATCCCAGCAAAACATACAAGGAAACCTCCATCAAAACTATCTTCTGAAACCTCTGACGCTGAAACCCCTGTTATCACAACCACTGCTACCAAAACATCTGTTTCAACCAAACCAACAACCAAACCAATCACCACACCATCAACCACTAAACCACTCACAAAACCAGCCACTACACAAACAACAACCAAACCTACCACAACACAACCAAAAACCCAAACAACTGCTGGTTCTACAAAAGGACCAACAGATGTTAACCCAACCACTGCCACATCCTCACCCTCACCAAAAATCTTGTACAGTAGAAAAAGGAAATCCACCTTTGTTGTACAAGATGAAAACATTCATACCACACCACCTAACACCCCTGTCACACAATCCACACCTGTTCCAGCCATTCCACTCACATCATACTCACCACACACTTCACAATTCAGATCCCACAAACCACCACCAACCATCACACCATTGGCTGAGAAGTATCCTCTTGAGCTTGATTTACTCAAGGGGGAACTTCAATCCTTCTATAATACTGATCAGCCATCAGATAGATCCTTCCCTTCTCTTAAAAATTTCCCTGTCCCTCTCAACATTGATACATATCTAAAATACAAGAGTGAACAGGCAGATGCCAGCATCAAAGAGAAATGCAAAGGGAAGGATGACAGGACTGCTCAGGGCATCCATTCAGCAGAACTTAGAAAATTGAGAAGGATTGAGGATTTTGCTAAGACCCTGAGCAACTCCATGTCTGCCATGCCTCTCAGCAAAGATATGGAGAAGGAGGTTAGGGATTCTCTTCTAGAACAGATCTTGGCCACCAAGCCTTACAAAGCAAACAAAAACCAATTCACAGGCTGGACCACACATGCTCTAAGAGAAGAATTAATAAGAATTGAGAGCATGGCCAAGAATCCTCATACAAAGGCCTCTGCCCCAGATTTCAGTAAAGGGAGAGATCAAGCTAGAGCTTTAAAGTTCAAAAGAATGAGACAAGAGATTGTAGCTGCCAAGTATGGAGAGATGAGATCTGTTGCTAGATGGTCTGAAATCAGACTGATTGAAACTTACAAGAAATTGGAAGAAGATAGAAAGAAAGACCCTAGCCTTCCAAGAAAACCTATCTATGATGATGCACCAAAAAGACCTCTACAGGCCTTTACACTTGACAGTTTACTGGAAACCTCTGATCTCTCCATTGCTGCAAGAAGATAGTTCAAGAAGCAGAAGGAGATGACAGAAGAGGAACAAAAACAGTTTGCTGACACATTTGTAAAAGAGGGTCTTATAAACCAAATTAGATCTTTCACTGATCCTGTGTCAGATAGACTCAGGGAACTCATTGGCAGGCCTCCATCACCCAACTCATCAAGAATAAAGATGCATCCCAGTCACTCCTCTGATTCTAAAATTCTAAAATGGAAGTCAAACAAAGACACCCATGAATTGACATTGCTCAGATCAGATGGTAGTATTCAGAAGCTAAGCATGGATGATGCACCTGGCCTATGTGCTGAAGACCTCCAAACTCTTCTGAATTTGACACTGGAAAGAGATGCTGAAGACCTCTACTCTTTGAGCTTTGAGTTACAACTCAAAGGCCAAATAAGAGAAAGTCTGATGAGGAATAAAGATCAATAATAAAGCAGAGTTTTGGCATCATCTGTTCTAGGGGGAGATTGTTGGGTCTGCTGACCTGGAAAAGAACAGATGATTGAAAAGCCAAAATATACTAACTTTTGATCCCATGAATAAAACAGTTGTTATAAAGAAGCTTTCCCCAAAAGACTATTGATCCCTAACAACTGCTGATTCAAACAACTGATAAAGACAACTGCTGCTGCTGAAAGGTCTGCTGAACAAACGTCTGAAGAATAAAGGTCTGATGAAGAAACAACTGCTGAACAAGAACTGAAGAACAAAGGTATGTTGAACCAACAGCACTTTGGTTCAACAGATGATAGAGACCATCAGAGTTTTACTTTACAGTGTTTTGTATTATCAAAGTTTTCAATGTAACAGTAGTTATAGTTAGCAGATGTTAGAAGTTGTTAGTCAGTTAGAGGTCGCTGTCTTAGGTGACGTCAGCACTGATCATCAGAGGTTTGAGTCTGTCTATAAACAGAACAGTACTTGCACTGTTCTATTCATCACTCGTCATTCTCTAAGACAAACATTCTCTGAGTGATCAGGCTGAGGGGGAGTTTACTTGTACAATTGTAATCTTTCAATTAATGAAAGCTTTCGATTAAAAACAATTATTCTCCATGTTTTGATTTATAGTTTATTCCGCTGCACTTTCCATTTATATTTCATTCCATTCATCTCATACTTAGTTAAACAATCAAAACAATCAGAACTCAGATCCTAACAATAACACGTATATGAATTGTATGTAAAAACTTTTATGACTATGTGCAAGTGTAAGTTTCATAGGTGTACATGTTTCACCTCAAAAGTGTAAGAAAACGAAAAAAGGGATAAGTATACTCACATTTTTTGCTAAGCGATAAATCCAATGAAGCTCGTCATAAGATAAAGACTTGGGAATTCCAAAGAACTAAACCTATACGTATGAGAATATTAATGAGGGAAATGACTTAAAAAGTCTAAGGCATCTAGAGTCTAAGGCATTAGGGTTTGCTAAATCGATTTGGAGAATCAGCATTTTGCAAAGAATTGAAAAAACATTAAATTGGTATCTCAAAATTATATGATAAAGTCTACGAATATGATTTAGTAATCTAAATATTACCAATTGAATATTTAGATAATAATATGTCTCAATCATAAAAAAGGAACAATATAGTAATTAGTTAACTATAATTGTAAATAATTACAATAATTATAAATGATAGAATAAGTAATTATAAGTTACGCAAATGAATCAAACAAATGATAATTATGACCTCTAAACATAGTAATATTTCTGTTCTATAAGGAAAATATTCATAAAACATATTTTATAAATTATATATAATTAAATGATTTATTATGTCTAATTAAACATAATTAAGACTAAGAATACAAGATATGATCCAAAAGTGATATTTTTGTAAATAAATAAATACTTTCTGATGAGAAATAGTGAATATTAATTTTCCATAATTTTTCTCAATTTAATTATATTTAAAACTGATTAATGAATTTAAATCATGTTTATATGATTAAACATAGTAAAATAAATAAAAATAATAGTTTTTTGGCCTAATAATTTTTATTTCAGATTCCGATTTCAAGAAATAATTTTCCAAAAATTTTGAGATTCAAATCACTAAAAATGAATTTTTAATCAATTAAAATATAATTAAAACAATTTAAATTAATAAAAATACAAAAATAATTTTCTTTTTTAGAAACTAAAAATATGATAATTTTTCATTTGGCGTCAAGATACTACACATAAATTTTCATATATTTGGAGCAAAAATGAATTTTCTATAAATATTATAAGAATAATATATTTCTGTATATATAAATAACATATAACAGAAAAATTCAAAAAACAAAAAGCACCAGACCCGTGGTTAAGGAGTCTCAAACCCAGATCCTTATGTTAAAGATACACACTCCAAAAGTACACTACAAAGCATTTTGTTATGAAATTTAGATTTTAAAATAATTTAAACATAATAAAATATATCATCTTCTTCCCCATGATATACAACCAAACCCAAACCTTAGCCCTAGTTTTCAATAACCCGATACAGAACGAATTGGACATAAAAAAATATAGGGTTAATGATCGTCAAAGACTAACAAACAAAACGACATCAAATTATAAGACTTACAATATCAATTTGAGGTTCGAACATGAGATGTGTAGGTCCGAAACTATGGAATTGAATTGCGAACAGTTTGGTCGAGTTTTGGAACGTTTTGATGTGGGTTTATGTTGCTAATGAGTGTAGAAAAGCAATCGGATGAAGTTTATTTGTTGATGTGGTGTAAATGGATCAATAATAACAATTATAAATTTTCCGGTTGCTAGCTATGAATGACGAACCGGTTTCAAAACTCACTTAAACATGTTTTTAAGCCGATTTAATGATTTGTATTTGATGGAAACTAGTGGAAAGACGTTCGGGATTCAAATATGGATGATAATATGCATTAAACTGATTAATAATTGCTCACCAGAGAGTCGCCAGATTCTGGCCACTTCCTACCAGAAACGAGAAAGAGAACAGAAGAAATCAGATTTTTTGAAACTTTCAAAAATTTGCAGAAAAGGCCCCTAAAGTTTTGAGCTTGATATATATGCAATAAAATTATAACTTCCTTTAAAATCTTGATAAACATTAAATCTTTTATATATTTGTAGCATCTTATAAACTTTAATGTTTAAAAAAATAGCTATGAAAAGTTTTATAAACATTGCAACTTTACTAATAGTTTTAATGTTATCCCTTTATATAATTAAAATCCATTATAAGTTATTATAAATAATGAATATTGTATAGAACTTGGGTTTGAACTTATAATATTAATTCAAAGATTTGAAATGAAACATTCTGAATACATGAAGGTCTAGAATTGACAACTTGTTGAAAGATGGGGGTGGCGGATGTCGTTTCTGTAATGTAATACGCTAAGTAAACAAGTGATATAATAGTAATTGTGATTTACCATATTTGTGTGTTTGTGTAACATGTTTCTCCCCAAAAGGAAAACAGTAAAAGGGGTCGTGAAACTCACCTTAAGTTGCGTGCTAACAATAATAATAATAATAGACATGTTAACAAAAGGTGCCCCGTCTACTAGTAACCTAACATTCAATAGCTTATAAGTGTTTATCCAAAGATGATGTTTATCCAAAAAAAAAATTGAATGGCCAACAAATCATTCCCGATCACTCATGAAATACCCACGGGACAAAGGAGTACTCCGAGAGTAACCCGGGTCCACTAACATTTTCACACTAGTTTCGGGAAAAACCCGCCTCCCGAAGGCCCACTATGGTAAAACCCGGCCCACCAGCAGCATTTTGGTGCCGGTAGGACTCGAACTCCCCACTTCCTATAAGGAAAGCAAGGGGGTGTCACTCCACCGTAAGAGGGATTGACTGATGTTTATCCAATTAACCCATTGTATCCAAACATTGACCTAGTCAGTGTTTATAAAAACTTTTTGACCAAGTTTGACTAAGTTTGACCTGGCGACTTGTTGGTGACTCGTTTTAGTGTTTTATGTTTATTCATGTTGGACAAGCTTAGAATTACAAGTTACACCCAGACATGCAATCCTAGTGTATTAACATGTTGACTAAACAAATAATATGCTAAGTTTGTCACATATTCCCAAGTTCGGGTTTCAAAAATACAACTTATATCAAATGTTTTCAGACTCGGACCAGACATCTAACCGGTCTCCTTACCGGTCCACTGGTCGGACCGGTTGGACTGGATGTAAGAACCGGATGAGGTTACAAATATTAGTATGAAATTAACTACATCCTATCATGGGCTAGATACTAAAAGCCCAGTTTATTTTTCCATATTAAAACACAAATGAAGCACTTCTAAAATTATAAAAGCCCAATTTATTTTTCCATATTAACCCTACTAAAACTCATTTGTAACCTTCATCCCTCTGTATCTGTGTTTATTCCACAAACCACAATCAAAAACTCATATCTATAAAAATCCAGAAATCTCAATAATAGCCTCTGGAAATAACAACTCTATTACAAATAAAAAATCATAAATAATGATCTTTAGATAATGTAAGTTTTAGTCACTCTTTTCTATCCATCTCCATCTCCTTTGCCGATGTATCAGATTTAGTGAAAAGTAGATTTAGGGTAAAATCAGATGAGATGTGGGTTCTTAAAGAAAAAGTGAAAAACCAGACCTGGTCCGGTCCAATTATTCACCGGGTTTTCGGTCTGACCCCGGTCTAACCGGGTTGGCTGATGCATTAGCGGTCCTGTAGGTCGACCTGAACCGACGTGCTTACCGGTTCCCGATCTAACCGGTTGAACCGGTCGGTCTGGTCCGGTCCGAATTTAAAAACCTTGCTTATATATAGCGTGTGATAACATTCAACACTCCACATACAATCCATAATTCATTCAACATGCAAAACTTTCCATGTTAGGTAACCTATGAATAAGATGAACACATTGCATGCAAAAAGTTTCCTTTTTAGTAGGCTGTGATTTTAGACTGGTTTTTAATGAAACAAACGTTCTAGTATGCTTAAATAATCGTGAAGAAACACGAATCCCAGATCACCGTGTTAGGGCTTATTTAAGTAGTGTATCCACATATAAGGTGGGGGTTTAAGACTGAGAGTATATAGTTGTAAGTGAAGGACTAGGAAACTAAACCAAGAGTAATTTGATATAACAGATTAGAAGAGTCAAGCCTCTAAAGGTTGGTGTTATAAAAAAGGTTTGGAAAAGTACGATGTGCTCGTAGTCTTTTCAATGGGAGTTTTGTGAATTAAGTGATGCCTTAAAAGGAAAAGGGGCTGCTCCTTTTATTACAGTAAGATGATCCGACTCTCTCAACCGTCCTCTACCCTTAATGGGCCCGCCAAGGTAGAGGTATCTCATAGTCTCTGGCCCAAGTATCCTAGCCCAATTCGGTGCAAGTGGACATGTAAAAGTGGAGGAAACGGGGAGATGTTACCGTCTTGTTGAAAGAGCCAAGTGGTGTCCATTGAGTGAACGCAGAAGGTAGGTGGACACGTGTCGTCTGCCTAGTGGCTTGCTACAGTGGTCTGCAATCATCTCCTTTTCCAGAACCGAAGACAAGCGGGGGTTGCAAAAGTATTCCTTCATGGATAATTGGCTATGGAGGCGCCACGCCATCGTCCTTTCTGGTTGTCAGGCCATGCGCAGCCTGTGATTGGCTGTAGACTCTAACGGGCGGCTTGATTGTCGGGAACAGTTGTCTAGGGCATGTTGCTCCTTTGGCATGTGTCTCGATGCTGCCCGAAAAAGGTATCTTTTAGAATGTGTCAGGGAGACTTTTGGCTTTTCGTATCGAGGAAGCTTTGTTTGTGTTAGGCTTGCGCTAGCGTAAAATAGGGGAAACGGTTGGCATCATTACATCTAATGCAGTTATCCCCGCTGATGTAGAACGGGCGGAAGAACTAGTGTCATGGTCATTGACGCAGCCCTTTGTTTGACATTTATAGATCTTAATCAACCATTCTACTTTCTTCTTATGTCTTGACTTTTTGCAGTAAGAAATAATAAGTTTCTTTTATTGATATGATGTTGTTGGTTTTGGCACCATATCCCTTCAAGTCCCCCTAGTCTAGTTGTCACACCCTCAAATTTCCACTGCGGGGTTTTACCGCGAGGCGCATGACATACCAGGATCCCATAGCCATAAGTCATATGAACGAACTCTAAATGCCCAAACCATTTAGTTCGTTTTCAAAAACCAAGTTTTGTTAAGCTGCGGAAGCGTAAACCAAATTAAACCTTTTAGAAACCACGCGCAAAACAACGCGCCCAAGATTAATGTCATATAAAAATAAAGGTAAAAGCATGATGTGTATATTAGGTGAATGCCCAAGACCCAATGCAATGAAACGTGCAGTGCTTCCTAATCGTGACACCGAAAGCTAACTACCTGCAAAAGCATGTAAATGGTGGGTCAACAAACAATGTTGGTGAGTTCACTAAGTAAAGTAGGTGAGTAAGTAAAAGCGTAGGTTTCCCAAACCATGTAACCAAATGAAAGCGTCGGTCTCCCAGACCACATAACAATAAGTAAGAACGTCGGCCTCCTAGGCCACAAGTAAACAGCTAATTCATATGCCAGGGGTAGCTAGCCCACTCATGATAACTAAAACCGGCGAATACCGAACTACTAATGAACAAGTTCCCATAACCGGGAGAAAAGTGCCTTGCGTCATTGCCCATCAACAATGACATATGTTTTAAGTTATTAGTTCACACCCATGCTCCCAGCACGATGTGAGGTTTGTTAGACCTAATAGCACTATCAACTAGTAACCTGCTTGCCCAACCGGCAATTGATTCGGTATTTTGAAGGACTTAAATGATAGGGTTGGTTTAGTTCATCAAGGACATATAGCATGAATTAGTAAAAGTAGATTCACCCCGTGAACCATGCACCCCAAACCCGGGATGTGTAAAAGTAGTCCCAACCCGGACTAGAAACGTTAAATAAGTTGTCTCAACCCGAGACGCATGTTTTTGAGAAAAGAGTAGTGAAACTCACCTTAGGTTGCAAGCAAAATATCCAAACTCCAAAGTAATAGAGACTCGCTACCGACTCCCTATTATATGTGTCACTATGTGAGTACATGTGCATAACCAATACACCATACAATTCTTTTATTCGAAACTTTCAAAAGTTCAAAACCGTGTAGTGACACCTAGTGACTCTACATGCACAAGTATGTCCTACGTATCCCGTTGGTGATCATGGTGATTATTATGAGTTTAACACATCAAATATACCTCATGCAAGTTTCCACACAAGTACATGTCAATTGCATACCACCTACAACTTCAAATAGTCACATAAAGACCTCGTACACAATCTGCGTTTTTAGGACAGATTGTGCACTGTGAAAAACGAGTCGTTTAACCCACTTAACGAATGAGTTAAAATCCCAAATTTTTACTAAGTGTTCATGGGGATTCAGTTGCAAACCCCTATTTTTATTTTGTCTTAAAACCAAACACAAAAATTATAAAAATTCGTGCAACACAGCTATGTCCAGAAAATTTCCGCAACAGGTCAGTTTAGTAGAAAAATTCCCAAAAATTGTGTATTCATCCAAACGGGATGAATCCACTTGAAAAAGTCGAGTTTTTCCAATATTGACCTACTGTAAAAATTTCATAACTTAATTCCTTGTAAATCTCCAGTTATGACCATTTAAAGTTGACCCAATTTTCAGTTCCGAAAATCTGATATGACCCCTAATCAATTAAAATTCCAAAAACGACTCAACCGACGTCCAAATCTGATGGTTTTGCCCATTATGAAAAGCTAAGCCTATGTTCATCACAATCATGCAAAGAAATCATCAAAACTATCAATTTACCAACCCATTACAGCCCCTACGAAACGTCCAAACGAATCTGCCAGAATTTAAAACTTGCAGCCCAAGTTATCCACAAACCCTAATCATGCTCAACAATCTCTAACACATGCATAATCCATACTCTCATGATCAAACACATATATTATTATGCAAAAACCCTAATCATGGCAACTAACAACAATCATCAACATTAAATCATCAAGAACATTCAAGAATACATATATATATATGCGATTTCATGTATGTGGTTTTTAGAGTTTTTAAAGTTTTTCAATTATCATATCTATCCAAGAACATGTAAACGCATACCTTGTAGTGCTAAAACTCCCTAGAGCCTTGAGATTAAACCCGAACTAGCTTGATTAGGTGTGAGATTAGTTGATTGATTGAAAATTGAAGGGTGTGGGGATGGGGGATATCCACGGCGCAAAGAGGAAGGGTGGGTTAGGGTTTTTATTTTATTTTTTGAACTATAATTATAGGATAGGATTGCTTGTTCTCCAAGTAGTTGGGCATTAGGGCCCCTCTTGCACAATATCTTGACCCGTTAAGCCTAAACTAGCCCAATACCGGACCCAATAATATTAATCCCTCTAAATTGTATAAAAACCATTGTTTTTATTATTACATGAGATATTAACCATCAAGTGTACGTAATTTGCATGGTTTACATATTAATCGTCAGTCAAGTGATAATTCACATAATTCATCTAAGCAGACACTTCACATCCATCACGATTTAATTGCACATATTATAATTATACATGTCACATAATTCACCAACGTTCGGGATACAGGACTCATGTGTGTGTTAAACAATGCTTTTCCTATTTAACACATATGTTAATATTATCTAACATGTGTTAGGCCTACTTAACTAACCCTAGTTAAGCATCTAACCATGTACGACACGTAAGTTAACTAGAGTATATCATGTAAGTTAACTAAAGTTCAGTAAAAGTATTAACCTGAAAATGCGGGGTGTCACATAGTGCTTCGGTTGCTTTGCGGAGAAGAAATGAGGTAGTGTTGGACTTATTAAATTCCTAAAGAAGGACCTGCATGTGACTTTAATGTTTACCTTGATTCGCATCCGGTCGTCACCGGGTTTTCAAGCAGTTATCAAGGTGTACATGTGGGTCATATCATGAGTAAGTTTAAATTTGAATCGTAATTTTTAGATGACGACATCAACTGGTGCACCAACAGGGATCCGCCTGTATACGTTTGACGAGTATGGTCGTGATAGATCTTTATTGCGGCGCATATGGGAGGCCCGAGTAGTCGCCTACCGTTATTTGGGCGCGGTGGTGATGAAAAAATGGAAGAGGCTTTTTTTTTCATTTTTGCACATGCTGGAGACCTGAAAAGGGTGTCTGATTATTGCAAATGATGATGATGATATTCAAATGGAAGAGGAATGTTTTCATTTTTGCGCATGCGGGAGACCTGTAAAGGCGTCTTGCATTTTTTTGCGCATGTTGTTAATGATAAAAATGGAAAAGAAAATTTTTCAATTGCTGCGCATGCAGGAGGGGAGTTAATGCGCAATTAATTTGTACTTATCTTTGAATTCTTCATGAATTAATGGAAGGAAATGTTTGCATATGTGGAGACGTGTCTGACAGTTCGTACAGCAGGGGTGTTGTTTAGCTTGCATGTGTCAGAAAAAAGGAGGTGATGACAGTTGTTGGATACTGTAACCGTCAGGTGAGTGATACATGCGCGACACGTGTGCTGTCTGACGTGTCACGTTGTGGTTGGGCCTCCGTCTAAAAACTCTCATGTGATGATTATTGGCCTTCCCATCACAATTAATGCGATGGTATAAATAGGTGGTTCATCTTCAAGGGTTTGTTACTTTGTTCTTGCAATTATTTTTCTCTGGTGATCTCTTTAAGATTTCCGACTAAAAAACACTTGAATTCGTCCTTCTTTTCTAGTTTTCTCTTATTTTTTGAGTATGTCGACCGAGGAGAAGATAATGAAGGTGGAGTTGGCCATGGTGAAGGCTCAAATAGCCTGGTCGAAGGAGAATTTCCAGGCTTTGGTTAGGAAGTATGAGATCCTTCGTGAGTGGGAGTCGGAGTTCCCGAAGAAGGGGAAGACTTCGATAGACTGTCCTGCAGGGAAGATGTGCCTGTACGAGTCTTTCTTTCTGAAGAGTATGCTGAGGATTCCGATCACTCGGTTCCTTGTCTCCATTCTTGAGAATATGGAGTTCACATTTCGCAGATGAGTCCATTTGGTGTGATGAGGATCATGCACTTCAAGGCCACCTGCAGGTCTTTGAGGATGGAGCTAGAGTGAACATTTTAACGTGTTGTCTGGCTGGAAGTGAAGAAGAGTGGTTAGGTTTCTTTCACCAATAGGTCGAAGGGGTAACTATGACTAGTACCAAGAGTTCCCCTAAGGGCCTTCGTGACTAGAAGCATTGCTTCTTTTATCTTAGGCCGGAGGCCATACCTGTGGAGATAGGGTGGTTGAATTTGAGGGCTGGTCAGAAGCCTTTGTCTTTTACTATGATGAAGGATTTTGAGGAACAGGAGTGGTTCAAGACCCTGGTGGCCCATCATCGTCGGCTAGATAACTTTGATCATTGTGATAAGGGGATGTTGAGGCTGCTGGGTGTTAGCCGTCTGGGCATGAGGGAGGAAAGGTTGTTCTACCTGATGGCGACGGAGGTATGGAATTGGTTGCAGGTAATACAGGAGCTTGCCCCTGTTTTCCTTCGTAGTCTTTATGTTTGTTTATTATTATTATTATTATTATTATTATTATTATTATTATTATTATTATTATTATTATTATTATTATTATTTTGACTTGTGGTTGTATACTGTTGTAGGGCAGAGGCTGTTTGACTTCCTTGTGTAGAGGGTGTCACGCACAAAATTTGTTGACGTCCCGAAGGGGGGAAGTGTCTGGTGTAGAGAAGACGAGAGTGAATTTTCTTTTTTCGCGTTGTGTTTAAAGTGAGCTTTCTAATCCCATAGCAACTGGTTTTATTTGCAATCCGCAACCCGTGTCCGCGTATACTGCGACAGGGGTTAAGTTTGTTATTTTATCTGAGGAGGATGAAAATAACTAGATCATCATCTAGTTTAACGTATCGCCTGCGTCGCCGTGTAGGTAGTGGTTCGAGCGGAACTGTGGCTGCGACCCAGGGCAGTGTTGGTGCTAGTAGCAGCGGGTCTGGTACAAGAAATGTTGTCAAGGAGAAGTTTAAGTATTAGTTTCCTTGATTTTCTTAACGTGTTGTCTGCGCCTTTCTGACTATTGTTTTGTTATGTTTAGCTGAAACAAGGAAGCGTAGGCGTTTGCTGTTGACAAAGGATGCTGTGCAGGAGGAGCCTGCAATGAAGAAGGCATCGACTGCGGAGGGTCATGCGGATCCGTCCACTAATGAGCACTCCGTGCATGGGAGCAAGGTTGTGGACGCCCCTAGTCTGGAACTGGTCGCGCGCAGCTCGAGCTGAAGCCGCTGCCTAGGCGGGAGCGTCTGTCAAGCAAAACTTTGAGGAAGTTCGGCAGTAAGTTTCCTTTGTATCTGCTGTTTATGTTTTTCTGTTGATATCCTCTAACGTGGCTTTGTTATTTGACTTCAGCTTCCACTCCGCCTGCCATACATCATTTTCATGGGCAGGTGGAGAAGGAGAAGAAAAAGAAGGATCAGGAAGAGGCTCGGGCCCTTGAGGCTGCGAGAAAGAATGAGGAAAAGGAGCGGCTAGCTGAGGTTGCTGCGAAGAAGAAGGAGGCCCCTTTTACTGTTTTCCCGTTGGAGGAAAAACATACTACACAAACATACAAACATAGTAGATCACATGTACTTTCATATCACTTGTTTACTGTAGCATAATTACATCATAAAGTCCTTACAGTATGAACCGTAGTATGTATAACATAACGAGGAAATGCGAATAGATCTATTGGTTTTGACAAGCCCCGCCTGTGTCGACTGGAGGTCGAGCAAGTGCATGTTGTCCTAAACATTTGCCACTGTGGGATGGATGGTGACGGAAGGCAAACAAAACTACTAACAGTCAGCAACGGTTTCATGTATGCCTAGTAGTAGCAAGTATAATGTCTAGCTAGCATTAGATTTAACTAGTAACTAATGTGGATCTAAACAAACAGACAACATATTTACTTACATTAAAACCTGTGAACTTACTAACTTAATTTTTGACACATTT
Source organism: Ambrosia artemisiifolia (assembly GCA_032199755.1). Lineage (NCBI taxonomy): Eukaryota > Viridiplantae > Streptophyta > Magnoliopsida > Asterales > Asteraceae > Ambrosia > Ambrosia artemisiifolia. The sequence continues at coordinate 26,219,722 of CM063526.1, read as the reverse complement.
TAGCATGTTTTTCTCAGGTTGCTATGTATTCGCTTCTTGGAATGTGCATGGGGTCGCACTTGCATTCATTCCAAACATTATCTATTTTACAAACATATTGACATTTGCTTTTGGTTAATTATGGGAAGTCGCGCATGTTTTGCGAGTTATTTTACATTGGAAACTTAATTTGCTTGCACTAAACTATTTTTAAACTTAATTATTTTTCTCATGTAAATGGGATGTATGATTTTACAAAAATGTAGAGGTCGTTCATTCGACCATTAACTGGATCCTAGTATGTTATACGTCTCGTGGTAAAATCCCGCAGTAGAAATTTAAGGGTATGACAATTATAATGCATTTGACAATGATGTTTAAGATACTCGAAGGTTAAGAACTTTTTTTAGTTGAAGGCATAAGGTACAACCCTAAAATGAGAATAAATTAATCTTTTTAAACATTAATTACACTTTAATCCCATATCTCAATTACAATTTAATTCTATCCAAATTCTAGATAGGTATTTATCCCCCTTTTTTTAAAAACTAATAATCTCATGATTTTTAAATGATCATAACTTTTGCGTATACTAATAATTTTTGGAAAAAAAAAATTACACAATAAAAACATGCATTTTATTTTCTTTAAATTGAGTATGGTATTTCTGTAGTTTATTTAATTAAAAAAGATGATATACTACGTAGTTAACAATGTGTTGTGGTGAGCACTAGTTGAATAGTTAACTGAAAACATACGAAACCAAACCTGAATTAACTAAAAACTGAATTAACTGAAAATTGATTAACCGATTAACTGAGTTAACCAAAATTTTGTTATTGGTTTTTTACCCTCGTTAACCAAAATTAACAAAACTGAACAACTCAAATGTTCATATATTTCTAGCTTTTATACCCCGTGTTTTTGAATTTCATATTTTATACCTCAATTTTTTGTATTTATACTTCAATTTCATGTACTTATGCCTCAATTTGATGTATTACTAATCAAAAGTTCTAGCCAAGTTTGGTTTTGGCCATTAACCGAAATTTAACAAACCAAACTAAAAACTGTCAATCCAACCGCATAAACCAAACCGATTAACTGAAAGTCAATTGGTTAACAAAATAGACTAACTGATGACTTTTGTCTCCATTGAAGATAATAACCGAAACAACCAGACCATGCACACTTTGGCAGAGTCTATGCAATTTTAAAAGTTTAAATAATATAACAAAACATTTATTGATTTGTAAACTAACTTTTTTATAAACGGCAAAAAATGACATTTCAACCACCGTGGCACAATTTATAAAGTAACTAGCCTACTATTTTTAAACTCCCAATAACATTAATTATTAATATATTTTAAAAACAATCATTTTATACATCACAAAAATAATCATCTTATTCTGTACATGGTTTTATTTTATTATAGCTTCATTTTTAATTTACAGAAAAACATAATCAACATATTAAAATTTCTAAAATTCTTAAAATTCTTTGCTTTCCAAGGGAGTCCATTCATCTGTTTACAAGTCAACACTTTGAATCTAAACATGTATGATCAACCACTTCCATTGTCCATCACCATTTTCTTTTCTTGAAACACAACTCAAGATTCAAGAAAAACAATGAAAATATTAACCAAACCCACACTCCATTCCTTCCTATCTTTCTTCCTAACCATCCATCCTCATGAAACCTACACAGTTTTCTACTCCACCTCTTCTTTCTTCTTTGTAACTACTAACTTCTCAAACCCAGATCATATATTTTATAATTTTATTGTTTTTAGCTTCATTTTGATATTATTATTATTTGATTGGTGGGTGCAGGTGTTGAGTGGTTATTTTGTTGTTTTGCCTTTGAGAGATGAAGGGGCTATTTCTTTGGGTATTGGGAATATCCCTGGATTGTTTTTGGGGTCATTGATGTTGACTCTGATTGCTGCTCCTCTTTCTACACTTATCTTTTCTTTGCCTAATCTCTCTAAGCCTAAGGTACAATAAAAATTTAAAATTTATTGTTTTTTTATGTTTAGATTTTAGTAAAATGGTAACTGTGGATTTTGATTGGGAGAGATTGATTGTTTGGATTTATTTATTGTACGTTTCGAGGACATGATAGGGGATAGGAGTTATTGGAGACATCGGACCGGATTATAAGGTTATGGACATTTAAGGGAATGTGTAGATTTGTCTTAGACTTGTCTTAGGGCCTTGGCTTTAGCCTTGCCTTAGCTTTAGTGGTTGTTTTGGCATATAGATTTATAGGGCCTTAGTGTTTACCTTTTGCTGTTGCGTTGCTCGTTTGTATGATGCTACTATAGTTTACCAACTGCGATATTCTAGCACTGGCAGTTAGTACCTTTGTATGGTTGTTTCCTTTGTATGTGACTATTTATGAACAGCTGTTCAATGTTGTTGGTAAATATTATCCTCCGAGTAGCTTTGTGAATCTGGACTCTATACATCATCCTGTAATAAGTTTCTGTTGAATTCCAGGCTTTGGTCTTAATATACAGGTTTTTCAGCGCAAGTCTTGTGCTGTTCTTTATTTTATGGGTGATGTCTTCTCCTGAAAATACATTACCAAACTTTAAGGTAAAGACAAAATATGTTTTAAGCTGTTGTTACGAACTTACGATACTTTTTTCTTACATGTGCATTTAATCATCTGTACATTTCTCAGGGCTTCTTCAACATGTCGTCTACCATAAGAGAGGATTTAAAGGTTGAACTTGAAGCTCAGTCTGCTTCTACAAAGCCTGCCGATTGGGACACACATGGATGGTTTTACATTTCTGTGAGAATATGCTTCTTCTTATGGGTATAGACCGTTCCATTTTTATTTGGTTAGTTGATTATACGTTTTCAGTTTCTTTTTTCATTGATGATTACAATTTACAAATTAAGAAATCGCGGTTTCGATGAGCATCGGATAATCAGTTTGGTCTGCAGTTTTTACAAGACTAATCGCAAATTATAAAAAGTGTTTCTGCCCTTCTCTCCAGGTTGCTCTGCTAAATCTTATAACCATATCTTCGACATGGGCAAGAGTCGCCGATGTTATGGACAATGAGGTAAATGTGATACCATGTTGCAAGTATGTCCTTATTACAGTGGTCATGCGTGCTTTAATTCCATCTTGTGTTCAGTCAGGTTCAAGACTGTTTGGATTTATTGGTGCGGGTGCGACTTTCGGTCAGCTTTTTGGTTCATTGTTTGCCACGGGAATGGCCTGGTTGGGACCATGTATGCTTCCTCTCTTTGCTATTAATCTGCCTTTTCTTATATTCGATTTATTCACTTATCATTTATCATTTCTTGTATTTGAATTATTTTGGCCTCTGTTTTTACCAGATCTCCTGCTATTTGCTTCCCTGATGATGGAATTCGCTGCCCAATCATCCAAAATGATCAATAAGGAATTATCTAATCCTTCTGAAGAACTACGTCCTCTCAGGTTCTTGTTCTAGTTATTTATTACATTATGCTTCGATTGTATCACATAACTTAGAATCTTTACGCCTTTTTTTTATCTGTTTTTTCTTGTTTTCTAGAAAGACTGAAGCGGATAAGCAGGATGAGACCAATGAAGTAAATATATCTGATCACAAAGACTCTTCACCGACAGCTTCAAGTACAACTAGTGACTCTACAACGCCTCGAATCTGGGCTTTACTTGATGGATTTTGGCTTATATGGTCATCAAATTATTTGTTGTGTGTGTCATTATTCTTGTGGCTAAGTGCAGTCACCTCTTCGTTCTTCTATTTTCAGGTAAAAACAGGTCTTATTTGTAGATGTTATAAAATGGGCAAGTTGTCTAACAAGACAATTTTGGTTCGAAAAAGTAGATATTTTTACTGTAACTTTAATTTTGTTATAAAATATTTTGGGTGTTTTTACTTTTTACGCATTAAGAATACACTTTGGGCGACTTTGAACCAGTAGACCTATTTGATCGGTTTGCTATTTCAACCAATTGGCTCACTGAATATAAAAACATAAGCTGAGCTAACCCTTTGTTTTGATATCTTCAACTGTAGAAAGTAACAGTGATTGCCTCAACTGTTACAACTCCTACTGGAAGAAGACGGTTATTTGCAGAGATCAATAGTTTTATTGCTGTTTTTATCCTAGCTGGACAGCTCACTTTAACGGTATATCATCTCTGAAATTTAGTTCTCTCGAAAGAATTATTCCAAACTAATATATATTTAGCTTCTAGAGCATAGTTGAATTGTAGATAAAACATTAAACATTGTCCAAAACTGTGCACTCTTCCGAATTTTTTTCATTTTTTTGGATTTGCTAAAAGAATGGCGGTTTGTTTGCAATGACTATATTTTAACTTTCAGACAATTATTTAAAGAATGAATATAGGGGTGAGTAGAAACCGAATCACCAACAGAGTTGACCCAAATAGCCTACCCAAAGCAAAAGTTGATGGTTTGGATTTTGGATGACCCGAAACTTTTGGGTCAGCTTGTGTTTGCACCAAAGACCTAAACGAATTAAGTCAACGTGACCTAGTCTATACATTTCGGCTAACTGAAACAAAATTGAACTGTGACTAAAACCGACTTAACTGAAACCGAACGTTTTGTTCGCTTTTAGTTTTATGAAAAAATCAACTCAAACCAAACCGTGAAATCACCCTAATGATACTCTTCAACTGTTATGTTTATATCTTTCTATTTGAATTCAGGGGCGGATTCTTACTGTAGCCGGGATTACTATAGCTCTTTGCGCTGCACCTTTCACTGCCTTCCTGAATTCAATTGCAATTGCTGTCTGGCCTACTTATGTAGCAGTCGCTATCTCAGAGACCGTTCGGAAGGTTTATCTATTTTTTTCGAAGCTATGGATTTGTTTCTTAACTTAAATCTCTGATGTCGTTTTGCAGGTGGTAACCTATGTTGTAACTAGACCAGGAAGAGAATTACTTTTTACTGTCGTCTCACAGGACGAGAAATACAAAGCAAAGGTACAACATCCCCCCCCCCCCCCCCCCCCCCCCCCCCCCCCTCTCTCTTTTTTATAACTTGCCAATACAATTGATCCTAGTGAAATGGGTCAACCCTGAACCGCCTTTTTTTCCTCAAAACTTATAATATACAGAAAATGCATTATTTTATTACTAATTAATTTTTTTAGTAAAACAATTAGTGTGATATAAGCTCAGAACCAGCATGCTTCATTTTTTAAGTACTTTATCTGATCTGACTTTTTTGACCTGTTAAATAAAAAACCTAACCCGCAACCGACTTATTCATAAACAGGTCATACTCGTGATCTTAATTCAAACAACACTTTTGTTTCTTGACAACAATATGCATGTTTTATTGTAGGTATGCATAGATGTTCTTGTCCAAAGGTTTGGAGATGCTACTGCAGCTGGGATGTACAAATTACTTCATAGCACCCTTGATGGAAAAATTACTCACATATCTCTATATGCTTTACCTGTATGCAGATTCTATCAACTGATACTTTTTAATGCTCTCAATAAAAAAGTTAAAAATTAATAAGTAAAACTTAATACACGTGTTTTTTTTCTTATCGTCGCCAGGTATGCGTTTTGTGGGTGATTACAGGATTCCATTTGGGACGTCGACAAACACAACTAGCAAAGTCTCACAATGTCACATCCTCGTAAAACTTGGTCATGTTTATCGGGTAAGTTGTCATATGTTGTTTCATGATTCATATGATTGGATCTCAAAAATAACATAGTATTGTTCTGAAAACGATCAGTTAGGATTGTCATATAAACTTTTAGATGAACTATGCAAAGCAGTGCCTCTCTCTCTCTCTCTCTCCCTCATACAGATATATGTATGTAATATACACAGCGTGTTCAATAAATAATTAATCTAAAGTAAAACGTGTAAATACAAATACTTGTAAGCAGCGCTGGCTAGATATATAATAGGAGTGTTAAATTGGTTGTGTTTGCAGGTTGGCAGATCAAACCTGACATGGACGCAAATGGACGCAAAATTTGACATGAACCTGAAAATCTTGTAAGGTGAACTTGAACATGACACAAGTTTTCGTGGCGTAACTGACATACACAAGACTATTGGAACTATTTTTTTTTTTTTTTTTTTTTTGCATAATAATAGTTGCATTACAAATTAAAAAAGAATACAAATGTAAATGATGCTCATTTCTCTTTTATCTAAGTTTTGGTATAAAATATCCAACCAATTTAGATTATAACATACAACACATCCCTTTTTTAAGTTTATTACAATAAACGGGTTAAACAGATCAACACGCTAACTTGCCAAGTTGATGAAGACAATTTGTTTAGCTAAAGATTTTTGTGGGATCGATCCGAAAATGACCAAACCCGTTTAGATGAAACCCAAACCCATGAATTACGTTAGAAATATATATAGTGGGAGAGAAAGAGATGCTATTTTGGTATATGGGGAAAGATCCGGTATAAATAGTTTTTTTGGTAAGAACTGTGAGAATCAAAGGAGGGTATTTTTTTTTATTTTTTTTTTCAAATTTTTTTTTCCCATATTGTTAAACATGTATTATAGTATTGAAAACTAAAAAAAAAAATTGGTGTAGAGTAATTACGTGTAGAGTAATTACATAATTACTCTAGTATAAACTAATGTATTTACCTTAATGACGTAATTACACTAAAAAAAAATTTTAATTTTTTTTTGTATTATTCATTTAGAAAGAATGTTTAAGCACATGGGAAAAAAAATTCTAAAAAAAAAAATAAATTTTTTTTACCCCTTTTGATTCTCACAGTTCTTACCAAAAAACTATTTGTATTTGATCTTTACTCTTTGGTATATAACTTTGTTATGTATCACATTTAAAGTAATAATCCTGAAAATAGCAGCCCATGAACTTTCACTATTTATGATTTACAAAACGTAAGTTGTATTTGTATCTACATTCAACACAAACGGATAGAGATGTGGATTATTTAATATGCGAAAGTTATAAAATAAAAATTGGTTGTACATTTTATTTTTATGCAAATAAAGCCATTTTTTACTGCATTATGTATTTTTACCAACATTGCAATTTCAAAGTGAATTTTTACTTAATAATTCAATGAGAAACTTGGTTACTATCGGGTAAATTTTCCATTCAAACGTTTGATTTATATGTACATATTGTTGCAAAATTCACACCCATATAATGTCATCTCTCCATAATGCATTGTTATAATTGATACAAAACACATAAATGTGGATTGGGATCAAGATCATTTGATATTTTTAACCATAGCTAATCCCTTAAACTCTCACCGAGTTAATCCGAAAAGTTGATGAACTGCACAAAATTGAAAATTGTCCCAAAATGATGGGATATGAGTGCTTCTCAAGCATTGAAAGCTCCTTTTGTTACTTTTTAACATTGTGTCATGGAGAAACCTATATGAACTGGTCGTGTGTCCTTTATAGGTGATAAAGTTGTTGTAATCTTTTTATGATTCTATTTCTACACGCGGACGAGACTCTAAAACATTGCACCATAATCGATCCTAAATCTACATCCAGTACGACTGGCTCAATAACAGTTGTATATCCATTACTAAATTCCTGAAAAACATTCCTCATACTTTTTATAAGATGATATATACAAAACTTGTTCAAGTTTTATTGTAACATTATTGTTTTGGATTTTAACATTTTAGGATGGGCAACAAGGTCTCACCAATTGTTCAAAACTTGGCAGGAATCTTGCACGTTAGTATTGCCGTCCAAAAAAAAAGAACAAAAATATCTTTTACATTAGTATTGAAAAGTATAGTGTTTTTTAAAATAAATTTTAAAACATATCTTAAAACAAAAATTATCTTATGCTGTATGCTAAGTAATAAAGTTGCATTATGAATTTTAAAAAGGTACTATCCTTTATAAAAAAGTTGATATATAATTCTACTTTACAAATGCTTTTGTACCTTTTATTTCCATGGCCGCTTGTTGCTTTGTGAGTTTATGAATGAGTGTGAGATGGTGTGTAGGATAGAAATAACACGGCTTTTAATAAAATCATAATCATACATAGGAGTCAATTTTTGTAAAAAGTAGCTTTAAAACTAGGTATTGCCTTAAATTTTGTTTGTCTTTCCGTTAAAATATCTCGTAGAAAAAAAATAAAAATATAAAAAAAAAGTTTCGCGCCGCGATCCAGGGTTACAATTTGAGATTGGTTTAGATTTTAGATCGCAACTTGTTAAACAATAACCCAAAATGAAAAAGGACTGCTAAAACTAACATACCCAGTCCTGTTCTGGGTAAGACCAAAGAGAAAAATGGTTTACTCTTCATTTTGGTTCATTGAGTCCAAACTTAGGTATGGAATTTATTGGAGATAAAATATTCTCCCTATTTTGCTCCACCATGTTCCTACTTTGCCTTTGTTTATTACATGTTGTTTTTCTCTTTTTCCTTGTATAAGTATGAGGCTTATATCCTCATTTTAATGCATCAACTAATATTATCAATCAAAACAATTATCTCCACTTATTGCATCAATATTCACATTGCCGGTTTGAGAGTCCCCGGCTAGAAACCGAGCGGCCTCCGGCCGCAGGGCCCAAACCAACAAACCAATAATCCAAACCCAAACACAAAACCGCTTCCGCTAAATTTTAAAGAATTAGTAAAAAAAAAAAAAAAAAACACAATTTTTTTTATACCTGATACCTGAGAGTAATGACTAATGATCATGAAACATCATGACCCACTCAAAACAAATCTAATCCTCATCTCACACAACACAAATGGAAGATTATCCTGAGAATAGATTAAGATTAAATGATAAAAGATGCAAAAGCAACAGCAAAATCTGGCTAATTTTCTAACATTACTTACTCGCCATGCCACACGAGAACAATTTCTTCAAGAGCCGGTTTTATGTCGTTTTTCAGTATCTTCCGATACTCGAATGCATCACCATCTGATTTCTTCACCTCAACCAGATGAAAACAGGAAGTGATTTCAAATATCTCTACATCTATGACCAATGGACTGTTTCTGCTTTCACTTGGTTTCTTGAACTTTAGCAGGCCTCCCTTGTTCTTACCAACTTCCATCTTTAAACCCGTAGCGATTTGTTCCATTTTTGATATAATATCCGAGACAGGTTTTAAGGAAGTAAACTTCACTTCATCCTTTTGATCATTTTCAACAAATAAACCCGATAAATCAAATCCGGTTGATAGAGAGATGATGTCAAAAGCATTATAACTAGAAACTTTATTCAAGTCTGGCTTCGGTTCAGAAAGAGGTTCGACGTCAGCATCATACGAAGGCACGTCTGTTTCCAAACTGTTCTTCATCTGCTTGGTGTCTAATCCTTTCCTAAACCAAGAATTTTCCATAATCTTTTTCATGGATATCCTAGTAACCGGGTTTGGGTCTAGAATTCGCTTTAGAAGCTTACGAACTTCTGGTGGGAACAAAGCAGGACACTTATATTCGGCCTTGCTAATCTTTCTATACAATTGCATAATATTTGAGTCCTTAAACGGAATTTGACCGGCCAAAAGAACGAACAAAACCACCCCACAAGACCAAATGTCAGCTTTAGCACCATCATAGCCTCTTCTGCTAATCACTTCAGGCGCCACGTAGGCTGGAGTTCCACATGTCGTGTGAAGTAACCCATCTAAGCGCGTACACGATGCATGAACACTTAACCCAAAATCTGTGACTTTTAAATTCCCATACTCGTCTAGCAGCAGGTTTTCTGGTTTCAAATCACGGTGATAAACGCCTCTACTGTGACAGAAATCAACAGCATATATTAACTGTTGAAAATACTTTCTAGCAATGTCTTCTTTCAACCTTCCTTTAGCCACTTTGTCGAAAAGCTCACCGCCTTTTGCATATTCCATTGCAAAGTAAATCTTGGTTTTGGTGGCCATAACTTCATACAGCTGAATAATATTCGGGTGTTTTACCATTCCCATAACAGATATCTCTCTTTTAGTTTGATCAATCAGTCCTACTTTCAAAACCTTCTCTTTGTCAATCACTTTAACAGCTATGTTTTGACCCGATATCAAGTTCCGGGCATGATAAACCTTAGCAAAGTTACCTTGACCGAGCATTTTCCCAAATTCATACTTTTGCATCAACACATTTTCCATATTCTCCATCTTTTCAGATTAAAAACTAGTAAAGTGCTAGTAACTGATCTTATTACCTGTTAGGACGGCTACTTTATATACGGAAGCAAAAATCTTGAACTGAAGAACTAACCATCTTCAACAAGCTCGTGTTTTAACACGACAAGAAGCCCACAAATTGCATATTGATTGTGCATTTGCGCATAAAGCGTGAATGTGTTTTGATGGTTGAATACGATTTCATCAAGCAACATGAGTAGATCATAAGGGCTTGCAACCGTGCAGCTTTTAGGGAAGGAATTACCAACGTTTGAACACATCGTTCCGCATTCCCAGGTAATTGACAGTTTCTATATATGAGCTTCTGCAGATAAAGAAAAAACATTCCTCAATGAAAAAGATAGATTATCCCTATTCCCAAAAGTAATGATAACTCAACAACATTCATCACTGGTCTAATCTACATATGGTTATCCAAGATACGGCTATCGATTCACAATCACAACTATAGTTCACCAACCGATGCAAATGGTAACAAAAACCACTATGCACTTCAAAACAACTATATCTACGACGTTTGGCATTGCTTCTCCAAACTACTTATCTGATTATTTGCAAATGAACTACAAGTTTTGAATAAGCAGATAAGCAATCCTAAACATCTTGTTTAATCCCCAAAACTGTAAATCTACCGAGCAAATCAAGGATCAGATGCAGCAATCAAAATTCAGAAAACATTCATACATAGAAATATAGAATCACAATTTAAACTAAGCATTGTACAAAACAATTCCACATAAATTTCAAACTTTACTGATCATCAACAAATTTTTTATAACCTTTTAAACATAAGCATTTAAACATAGGTTTATGATCGAATACAACCTTACTTTATGTAAAAAACTGTGACAACCAAAGTTATGTTTTAAAATAACTCAGTGCGATTACAATAGTAGCATAAATAGCACTGTGAAAATTTTAAAGCAGCATTGAGTTGTATGCAGTACAAAATCAAATAACGGTCAAGAGCCGATGTTTGAGATATAGGTTATCGCCGTGGGATAACAGTGGGATATCAGTAATTTTATATCATGCCGAATATATATAAAACGTAAAACATATAGAACTTTTAAGACAAGTAGCATTGTAACAACTGATTAGGACTTAAAACACTAACAATTAACAAAAGCAATAGCGCCGATAATAGTAGTTCCGCTATTTTGGAAAGGCCCGATAACCACTATCACACCGCTATTGGCTGCTTAGACTGAGTTATTTTAAATTGCACGTTGGTTCTCACAGTTAAAAAAATGGTTTGTACCGAAACCATCCGCTTTTATAAACATACACAAATAAGCGTGATTCAGTTAAATACCTATGAATCGTTTCCACAACACTCTTTTGATGCAAAATTGTATCAATTCCAAAAGTATCTTCAATCTTAACAGCTACAAAATATTCATTATTCAAAAATGCAACTTTCATCATCAAATTGAATGGAACGCATAAAAATAAAAAGATTATAATAAATGAAACAAAATAAAAAGTAGGCGTTACCAATAAGAAGCAATAACGAGAGGCATACGTTACAGATTAACGGTCAGATCTGATCGAGAAAGTTTTGAATGCTTTGTTGGTGTTTACGATCCGTACATATCGAAGAAGATATGGAGAATATTGTGTGACATGTTTGAGTGTTTTGTTGACACGTGTCGGTGGGGTATAGGTTGCTTGGAGAGAGAAGGAAGATGATTGGTGGAGGTGCATGGTAGTAGGGTGGGGATGCAGTAGAGGATTTGAGTTTGAGTTTGAATTTTTTTTACACGTGTCCAACGAAAGCCGGTCACTCACGAACGTTAACGGCGCTGGTGTCCTGGCTCGCCACCATTTTAAAGGATACCCATCATTCGAAGGCTCATTGTGGTAAAATCTCTGGCTCAACCTAGAATAAATTTGCTCCAGGTGAGACTCCATCCCACAACTTTCACATTGAAAGGTCATGGGGCTGCCAGTCCACCAAATGGTGATTGGCGTGAGTTGGAGTTGAAGCTTGTTTCGTGGGTTAAGTGAATGTTTCGGATTAATAGTTGATGGTTGATGACCTTTTAATAAATAAAAGTGAAGTTGAGGTAAGAATACGTATAAATTGTTATGATTTTGGTTTTGATATTTTTAAAAGAATTAGATTTTGCTCAAATGTGTCACGTTGTATTATAATGGTGTGTAGAGACTTAGTTGTTATTTTATTTATATAAAGAAGTTGATAGAAAGTGTTATGTTTGTTGCTTAAGATAGAAATAATATGATGGTGTGTGTATGGTGAGTGATGACCAAATATGATGTTGTTTGATGTTTGTTGGTTGAAGATAGAGGTAGAATGTTTAAGAGGTGATCGGTGGGAGGGTGAGAGACAGGATGGCCAATGACATGTGTTTTATTTTAACGTGCGGTGTAGTTTTGATGATGTAGCTAGATATGTGATCCTTTAGTTATCGTAGTTCCCTACATTAGAAAAAACAATTGATACATTACAAGATTATGATCTTAATTTCACAATTGCAATACGTATCAAGTTTATTATTGTTGATAGATATATAATCACAACAAGCAAGAATAGTTACACGTTCTTTTAACAAATAACAATTTTGCTAACTTTGATAGAACACACTTCTAATAAAATCAATAACATATTCATCTCCATGACTCCATCTAGATTACAATCATCAAAACAACCAAGATCGGACACTATAAGTTGTGTTTGACTTCCGAAGAACGTGAAACCTGAAGCATTCATGGGCTAAATGGGCAAGTTTAACTCAACAACTGTTACTCGTTCTATGGGTAGTTGGGTACCCTCGTCAAACCGAGACGGGCTTCAGCCCCCATGTTCAACCCCTACCTTTCACCCCTCTACAAACTAGGTTCAATACCCTGGACACCCAATCGCTGGTACATCAACACCAACTCCATATTCTAGCCTAAAAAATGGGGAAATGTTGTTGGTTCGTAGCCGAAAGTTTGATTCATAAATTGTTGGTGGAAGAAGCTAGCTCTTACATTAGCTTATCTTCATGTGTTAACCAACTCCATGAAGGGTTAGTTTCGTTATAAAGTGTCACGTGTGTTATAATCGTGAGTAGTGATTTAAAGTTATTATTTTGTTGATAAAAAGAACTTGTAGGACGTGTTTTGTTTATCGCATAAGGTAGAGACGATATGATGGTAGTGTACGGCAAGTGATGGCCAAATATAATAATAATGATTGATGTTTATTGGTCGGAGATAGTGATGGAGTTATGTAGGTTGTGATTAGTGGGAGTGTAAAGGACATGACAGGTAATTATATGTGTTTTGTTATAACGTGTGGCCTGGTTTGATGATGTGGCTAAATACATGACCTTTCAAAAACACTAATTGTCTTTTCTTCATGTCGCTCGATACAAAATATAACAAAATTTAGAGGTTTGGTACATTACAAGATAAAGATCTTAATTTACAATACACAACTACAACATGGATCAAGTTTTGTTGAAAATAACAGTTGTTCTTCTGTTCAATTTTATTACTAGTTCCAATTTACAGTGTATTTTATCATGTTGCATGAGTTTTGTGCAGGTTGAAGTCTCATTGGACTGGATTGCGTTTTGGACTGCTGATAGTTTGGTGTTGGGCCTGTGCAGCCCATCAGATTGCAAAGATGGTCCAGTTGATCGATAGTTGCTAGTTGCTGTTGAAGTAGCTTGGACTGGAGGCCCAAAAGCTCTGTTTGTGCTCAAGCCCATCAGTATTGTAGCTGTCTGGCCCATCTAAAGTGTGACCCGTGTGAGTTTGTTATAAAGAGTTGATAGCCGTTGATCTGTTTACTTGGAGACCAATCTTGATCGTCCATTCAAGTCGGTGGAAGGTTCCACTTGGGATATAACAGGCAGATATTTTATCATCTGTTTTTGTTTTTAACTCACTGTATATTTTCTCTCGTTCAAGATAGGCAATTAGGGTTTCTTATTCAATCTTCTTTATCTGAATAAGATGGTGCTTTGATCCGTGTCTATTTCTTTGTATTTGAGAGCTCGTTTGTTTGTGAGTTTGAGAGTTGTCTCTTCTTTGTACCAGAAAGTTGTATTTAGGGTTTGAACCTTTTTTGTTTGGGTTTCTTTATCAAATAATAAGAGTTTTATGTAAGATATCTTGTTTTTTGACATGGTATCAGAGCTTCATGCTCTTGATCTTTCATCTTCCGCTGCAATTAGGGTTTTGCGTCGTGTTTGGTGCTCATTCTTGACAATGATAGCATTTGATGCTGATTCAAGTCTACGGTGCATCATATTGAAGTCAGGAATTTTAGATCTGGACTCGTGGTTCATGATGTTGTCGAAAGTTTGGATTCTCATTCATATCGGTACAAGCTTCTATTCTCCTTTGCTGGGTTTCACTTGTCGCATATATGCCGAAGGTCCTTGGATTCTAAAAGTGAAGGTTTATTTCTTTTCGAGTTCACATTCTGTCATCAACAACGCTGTAAGTTCTTTAAACTCTCTGGCTGCTGGAGTACCCTGTAAGTGGTTTTATTTCTTATCTTGTATGAATTATAAGTTGTTCTGGGTCCCTGGCTTAATTCCAAGACAGAACAGCCAGTAAGTTTTCATGAATTAGTTGTTTGTTGTTTTAACAGTCAATATATAGGTAACTGTGGCTGTATTGTAATTGATAGTTTGTGTTTTGGCTGAACTTGTTACCAGTAATTATATCTGTTTTGTCTATTTTTTTCCATCAAATTGTTTTCACATAGCTTACATTGTGCCTTATCTCACTTCTTGGTGTATATTTGTTACAAGAATTGAGGTACTTAAAGAGATACTTTGAGTGTGTGTTTGAAAGCAAAACTTTCTGTTGGTTTTATGGCTTCTGGTTTGGTATGTGGTTCTTTCCTATGTAGTATGATTGACACTCTGTTCTTGATAATCTTTTTTAAGAATGGTTATTTGCTATATAGTACATAACTAGAGTGCCTGGTGTTCCTTGTGTGTCTCTTAGTAGTTGATGCTAACAATTTTTTTTTAATCTCAGTAACTCGACTAAAGTTCGTTTGAAAAGTATTGTTTAATAACCAAGATCTTACATCAATTTATTCAAATATTTGTTAACTTGGTGGTTATCATCTTGTAGTGTATTGCCCAGGTCTTGAGGTTATTTGTGAAACGTAATAATGCTTTTTTAATGTTAACTAACATCTGAAGTTTTTTTTATAAATGTGGTTAATTGAAAATTGAAGGGTTCTGTTTTGTAATTTTCTAATCCAAACAAAAGGTGCCTGATTTGTTAAATTTGACCCATTGAGTAGTTTTATCTAACATAGTCTAATTTGTATGTTTTCTTGTGGGACATTAGTTTTTTCACTCGAAACAATTTTTAGTATATTTTTATTTTAGCAATTTTTGGATGTCTCGATGAATTAAAAAAGGGCTTCTATTTTCTTGGTATGTTTGTCTAAAATAGAATTATTTGAATTGAAAGACTACATGTAAGGTTTTCCAATATGAGTTTTTCAATAATAAAAATACTTAAAAGTTTTTTGGAATCTTATAAGCACTGTAAATAAAATAGTTGTTATTTTATTCAAAATAAGGTTCATGTTTAAGGTTTTTTTTAACAAACTAATTGAGAAAATTTGTTGATGTTCTTCGAAGTCTGGATGTTTAGAATGGTTGTTGTTTGAGCAAGCTATTGCTCATTATGTGTTGTTTAAATGCTCTTGCGTCAACATATGGTTTGTTGTGTTTCTAAACTATATTTTCCTACACGTTGATCTGTGATTTTTATATTTGTCGATTCCAAGAATATAGTTTTTTGTTTATGGTTCTTTTGGTTGTGCGCAGTTTATACGACACATTTTACTTGGACTATTACATTGATTATTCAGCCTTGGTTTTTTGTCGTAGATCTATGTTATTAACCTGTTGGTTATTTGTTTCAAATGGAAATTTTTACTCTCGTTTTACTTGTGTTTGTTGAAGATTGGTGTTCCTAGTCTCTTGGTTTCTTTCCTGGATGACGTGTCTTTTTTGACAGAAACTTTGACTATAATATGACAGTTGATTTGTTGTATGTGTGAAGTAATATGGTTATGCTTCAGAATGTTATGTCTTGTATCATGTTTTTCTCAATGTTGTTGTTTCGAAATGACATGTCTTGTATTCAAATTTTGTTAACAAATCCAAATCAAGGCTATTTTTGTTACAGAAAATTTTTTTTGGTTGGTTGATCTATGTGGCTAAAATTTAACCTGTCATGTTTTATCAAAGAGTTTTCTTATTAAATTAGATGTTTTGGCCGATAATTCTGGTCTTGAAACGTGTTGTTTTGATTTGGCAACATGTGTGTTTCAATTGGTGTATTTCTTCTCTTGTAATCTCTGGTATTCAGCACTAGATCTAGGATTATTAAATAAATCTACATGTTGTAGATTATGTGTCCATTAGATCGTGTTAGTGTATTTTGTATGTTCATCTTGTTGATAACATGAGCCGTAGAGGTTAGAGAAGGATGTGTAAACAGTTCCGGTTGGTTCTGTTTAAATCTTGTTATTGTTGCAGCCGTATGTGTGATCTTCTTATGTGAGAGATTATATTCTGGTATTGAAATCATGTGGCTTTATATGTTATCAGATTGTTTTTTTGGCTGTAACCTTGTTTGCTGATATAGAATTATGTGATTCTTGTTTTTTAAATATCAGTTTTTTAACCGTATCGTGATTAAATGTGTATCATGATGGTTGTGGTTGACATGTATGTCATGTGTTCTTGTTGTCTGGTTTGTTGAACTATGTGGTTGGCATCTTTTTAACCAGTTGAAATGTCAAGATTGTTCTTGATTGTTTTTTTACAGCCTGTATTAGTTTCACTTATGTAAGATGTATGTTCTGTTTGATAATTGCATGTTTTTGTCTTAGTCGAAACGTGTTTGGCTGGTCTTATAGTCTGATGTAGAATCATGTTATTCTCATTGTTATCGGTGACTTGAATCTTGTGATTCAATGTTTTTTGTGAGGGTCTAAATGTTTTTTTTGCTTGATACAAATTAGTCTTTATGCTCTTTACAAACTCGTGTGATATAAATATGATTTTGTTAAGTTGAAAAAGTTTTTTTTTACCAAGTTAAATTAGTCTTTAAGATCCTCACACATGTCTTGTGTTTTTTCAGACATAGTTCTGAAATCTTAAAAGTCATGTGACTTTTGCGTCTTATCATATATTGGTTTTGAATCATGTGATTCATAATTTTTCAGATTTTATTCTGAAGGTTCTAGGGACTAGTCTTATTACTAATAGATATGGTTCTATTAGTATCCCCTCGTTTGTTTGTTTTTCGACTCTTGTGATCTAACTGTTGAAGCATGGTTGTAAAAGGTTATAAGGGATAGTTTGGTTTTACATGCCTTGAGTTTCTAAAAAAGAGTTGATATAAAATCTCAGTTTTACTTCAGGTTAGTGTTGGTTGTGTATTGAGCTGAGCGTGTTCAGGTTTGTCAAAACTGTTCTACAACTAATATTTCGTATCTATGAGGGTTCAGAAGTTCAGAAAATTGTGTGGTTTTCTGTTGGTTCTGAATCTCATGGTTCAATGTTTTTTTTAAACATTGTTCTAAGTCTTGCGACTCTCTGCATTGTCAGATATGTTTCTGATCTTGTTTTTCGGTCTTAATCAGAATATGTTTTCTGGTTATTTTTTGTATTTTGTGGGGTTGCTGAAAGATATGATATTGCCAGTAATGCATTCTTTTGTTGTGGATCTAAAATGAAAATGGTTGGGCAATGTTATTGGCTTTGTTTTAATGCTTGGTAACCAAAGTATTATTAAGTTTAACTGTGGTGCAACAATGTTTGTATTGTGTTTATGCTTGAAAGAAGTTCTGGGTCATGAGTTGATAGTTGATTGTGCTCCTGATAGAACAAAACATATTTTTGTTTTTTTTGGTCTAAAAAGTTTCTTTTTGAAATGATGTTTTTTTTTATCCAGAGTCACAACTGGCTCATTGTTTTTATATATATATATATATATATATATGTAGAAAAAAAAATTTAAAATTACAATAATTTTTTTTTTCTTCATGTCTTAGTCTTTCTGTCTACATGTAGATCATGTGTCTTTATTTGTCAAGCGTTTGAGAGATTATTTGTAAAAAAAAGGGGGTTTTTTGTTGGTGATCTAAGTTGCTTTGAGAAGTATTTTGTGTATTGATTTGATATGTGTATGGGTCTTGTTGTGTTAAGGGTTCTTTAAATAAAGTCATCATAGTAAGAATTTGGTAGTCTGAATTGAGTTTATAACAGTTTTCGTATATATCATATGCTGATTAAATTGTTAAGACGTGTTTAGTAATAAAATTGTAGGGGGTGTTGAAAATAACAGTTGTTCTTCTGTTCAATTTTATTACTAGTTCCAATTTACAGTGTATTTTATCATGTTGCATGAGTTTTGTGCAGGTTGAAGTCTCATTGGACTGGATTGCGTTTTGGACTGCTGATAGTTTGGTGTTGGGCCTGTGCAGCCCATCAGATTGCAAAGATGGTCCAGTTGATCGATAGTTGCTAGTTGCTGTTGAAGTAGCTTGGACTGGAGGCCCAAAAGCTCTGTTTGTGCTCAAGCCCATCAGTATTGTAGCTGTCTGGCCCATCTAAAGTGTGACCCGTGTGAGTTTGTTATAAAGAGTTGATAGCCGTTGATCTGTTTACTTGGAGACCAATCTTGATCGTCCATTCAAGTCGGTGGAAGGTTCCACTTGGGATATAACAGGCAGATATTTTATCATCTGTTTTTGTTTTTAACTCACTGTATATTTTCTCTCGTTCAAGATAGGCAATTAGGGTTTCTTATTCAATCTTCTTTATCTGAATAAGATGGTGCTTTGATCCGTGTCTATTTCTTTGTATTTGAGAGCTCGTTTGTTTGTGAGTTTGAGAGTTGTCTCTTCTTTGTACCAGAAAGTTGTATTTAGGGTTTGAACCTTTTTTGTTTGGGTTTCTTTATCAAATAATAAGAGTTTTATGTAAGATATCTTGTTTTTTGACAAGTTTAATAATGCTGATGGATATCTAGTCACAACAAACAAGACTCGCTACACATTCTTTTAACAAATAACAATTTCGCTAACTTTAATAGAACACACTTGCTTGTAACAAAACCAATAACATATTCATATTCATCTAGATTACAATCATCAAAACAAGCTAGATAACAAGCTATAAGTATGCTTGACTACACGTAAATCACACGTTGTAAACCATTTACAACAACAAACTCATACACACCCCAAACAAAAAACCAAAGAAAAAATAAACAAATAGTTCAAGAGAACTCTTATACTAAGGAAACCTCATGTTTAATGGTTGGGGAGTTTGTGGATTGGATTTCTTCTTGTTATGTTTTGTCATAGGTAGTGACACATGAATGAAACCAAACTTCTTCCTCTGACTAAAAAACTGCTTATCATTTCTACTTTCTTTGTCTGTTTTAGCAGGATCATGAAACATAAGACCACTTTGATCGCGAAGCATTTCGTTTAAAGATGCATCGTCTCTTCGTGTTTGAGTTTCGACATCCTCGCGAACGATTATGTTATCTTGTAGGATCAACTTTTTGTTTAAAATGTCACCAATTGAGACACTAGTTCTCAAAACTGGCCTTGACTCTTTGTTGATCATGCTTGGATAGTCACCGATCAATGGCTCAAACCGTCTAGGCGCATGACCACGAAAAGGGTATGAGTTTCGGGTTTTTGGGTGATTATGAGTTTCGGGTTTTCGTGGGGAAATCCCGTTTTTGGATTCGTGATTTCTTCCGTTTGCAGCGTCCGTTTTGTGCCCTGTTTTGTGAAGGAACATGTACGTTAACAAGGTGTCATATCTGACATGTTTAATAAACCAGTCGTGTTTGGGTTAACTTGTTTAATTAAACGGCTCGTATTTTGGTAAACTTGTTTAATAAAATGGATCGTGTTTGGGTTGACTTGTTTAGCCCGTTTAATTAAATAGGTCAGCCCGCTAACATGTTGACGACCAATTAGCCCATTTATCACAACCTACCAATCACTCAACTTGTTTGACACAATAAAGATAAATGGGTTAAAAGAGTCAGGCATGAGTTGCAACATTTTAAGTGCATCCCAAGTAATGGTTAATGCATTTGACAAGAATGACATACGGATTGTGTTTGGGTTGCACTTAAACATTTCAACCCACCAGCCTGACACGATTGACAAACCAATATTACCTAGAGCATCTTCCAGGGTGTTTCGTCTGAATTTGGCACTATCCGTTTGATCTATTGCATTCTTGAGAAACGCCATTGTAGAAAGATTAGCATCCTTCCTATGATAATCATTTTTCTTAGATACTTCTTCGGCTTTTCGTGCCTTTTGAGCAAGTTCACGGTACTCTTCATACGAAAGCGTTATTCCTTCGCTAACAAACGGTTTACTCTCCGCACAAGCCACAGCTTCCATAGCTCTTGCAGCTTCTTCCATCTTTTTAGCCGCAATCAACCTCATTTCCACCATCTTAATACTCATTTTCGTGTGCTCAATCTCAGATGTTGCCTTAATCACCTCATACTGTGCAGCCTCTTCCATTCTTCTAAACTGTTCTGTTTCAAATGTCAGTTTGTGTGACCCATTATTCGAAACATCAACCGATTCTTCAATCACACCTTTCGTCTCTTCATTTTTAGCCAAGTTCACCTTATGGGTTCTCATCTTTTTGTTCAAAGATTCAACCGAAGCACGAATAATGGCAAGATCATTGGTTGTTCTGCTTAGCTTTGACTTTGCTTCTTTGAGCTCAGACAAGATGACCGCGGGTGGCAATGGGACCGAACACAAGGCCAAACTCGCGGATGAGTTGTCAGAAGATGTGACAATTGATGAAACCTCTTTCATGATGTTGAGTTTTAATCCTTCCATGACACCTTTTGCTGACTCTAGTTCTCTTAGTACCTCAAGTGTTTCTTGTTCTTTTGTTATCAGTTCTTTTTCTAGCTCTGCAGCTTGTTTCTCTACTGTTTCCATGTCAATTTCTCCAAGATCATGCTGTTCAACACAAATATTGTTAAACTTCTATATAGTTATAAGCATTGCAACATGATTATACTTATAAAAAGTCTAAAAGTGTCATAACTAAAAGCGCTTAATACAGAACCAGTTTTAAGTACAGAACCGCGAATACATGTGCATTTACAAATTACCTCTTTAAAAGGGGTGCAAACGAGTCAAGCCTGAGCTCGACCAGGCTCGAGCTCGCGCTATAAAAACTTATTAGAGCTCGAGCTCGATCTCGGCTCATTTGGAGTTTTTTTTCAAAGCTCGAGCTCGTTAGAAATTTCTTAAGCTCGAGCTCGGCTCGTTTACTATATCTATTAGTTAATATATTAAATAAATATAGCATAAATGATAGGCTCGGAACTCGATAAATGAAGCTTGGCTCAGGTTCGTTTAGTAAACAAGCTTAAATGAGGGAGTAAATATTATTAAATATTAATAAAACTGGTATTACACTAAGGCTTATTAGGATTGACAAGCCTGGCGAGCTTCATATGCTAGGCTCGACCTTGGGCTCAATTAATAAAGAGCTTCGTTTTAAGCTCAGGCTCGCCTCTAGCTCCATAAGGCTCGGCTCGTTTCGACCTTTTTACCGAGCCGAGCTCAAGTAGCTCGCGAGCTACTCGGCTCATTTGCACCCTATTCTTTATGTATATAACAAACAAATAAGTAAGTACAAAATTTTATACGGTCATCGCAATTGTATACATATTGTCCTCTATGTACTATGTAACTTTAATCATACTCCCTCCGTCCCATTAGAAGTGTCCATATTCTCTTTTTTATTTGTCCCATTTCATGTGTCCACTTTAAAAAAATATTAACCATTTTCCAAATTTACCCTTAAAGAGACAACTAAAATAAATAAAGAATATGATGGACCCACATATGACAAGGGTATTATTGTCATGTGGTAAGCAAAAAAAGCACGAATTTAATATGCCTAAAACTTTGTGTTTTTCAAACTAAGACACTTTTAATGGGACGGAGGTAGTAATAAAATTTAAAAGTCACTGCAATTGGAAAAAATAAAGGCATATTCACACTTTTCAAAAGTGTAATTATATTCCTTTCAGGCTTTTGTAACAACTAGGTTCACTAGGCAAACTTAACGAATGCTAACATGATCCCTTCGTTCATTTATGTTTAAACGAACGAAAATGAACAAGATGGATTTTCTTGCTGATGTTTGTTTGTTAAGAAAATATGTCTGTTCATGTACGTTTAAATACTTGTACAAACATCGAATATTACCTATAAAAAGAATATTTAATTCAAATTACACATAATATTTATTTTAAAATTTTAATGAATGTTTATTTATTTACACATGATAACAATTTTTATCAAAAAAAACATATATGAATACGTAATAACTAATAACTTTGAAAAACATAAATATAATATTATACTATCGTAATAAAATAAAATTATTCTTTTTTTTTAAATATTTGTAGTTTAACTGATGGGATGCTTTAGAATAAGCATTAGTTTCACGGTAACAATATTTATTGAGTTGTCAACCGTTGGGTTAGATCGATCTAACCATAATTTAAGCGAAGGAGTTAACCACAAAAACCGGACTTACCGGGTAACATCAAAAGAACTGTATTAAACAACTGAAAATTAAAAATGTTCAATACTTCAAAAACAAAAAAAAAAAATGTAAAAAAGTTATACAGCCGGTCCGTTTTACATAACCAATTTCAAGTTCAAACCCAAAAAAAAAAAAAAAAAAAAAAAAAAGAAAAAAAATGATACACCAATAAACCATCAAAACCGAAGCATGAATAGTACCATTTGTTTGCCACTTACTTTAGTTGGAAGTCTCAAAAGATAAGATATTGTTTACATTGTATGTTTTAGAATTATATTTGTTAAAAGCACAATACGCACTTAAGGTGTTAAGGGTGACCTTGAGCCTTAGTGCAAGACACTTATAAAGCAAGAGCTTTTTTAAGCGAGACACACAATATAAAATTACATTTTCAGGAATTTTAAACATGTTTTGAGATTCTTTTGGGTAAATTTAGGTTGTTTTACGTTGATTATAGATTGTTTATGGCTGGTATAATTGTTTCATGTTCAAACAATCATTTTCACAGAATGCGCCTGAGGACGTGAAAGTAAGCCTTTTGAAGCGAAACAAGAAAACAACGTTGAGCCTGAAAAGTGGGTCTAGGCGCGCACCTGAGTGGTAGGGACATACTTTTATTATTTGTTTTGTTAGCAAAACAATATAATTCAAAACTATAAGTTCTCAAAACTAGTAAGTAAGAAACAAAATAATCTCGATACTCTAGTACGTTGAAAACATAATAAAATGAAAATATTAGAAAAACACTTACACCGGCTAGTCGAAGGATATGAAGAGGGATCCACGAACCACTTCCTCCGAACCGCGTCACCGCCTCCTTCACTGACCCGAAAGGCGGTGACGTATCAATCTCAACCCTTGGATTCATCAGCTTCCCGGTTTCGGAATTGCCTAAAACAATGGAGGGTTGAATAGTTTCGGTCATGTTTAAGCAATGGCAATGGGAATGGTTGTGTATGATGAATAAGAGAATGATGAAAAAAGAAGAATAAGAAGGTGGTAATAATAGTGTTGGGATTGTAAAGTGGTCCTATTGATAATAGTTTGGTTAAACGTCGGTAAACTATTGAGTGAGAGTGTGTATAGAGGAAAAAGTGAAAGCATGGAATAATGGAGGGACAAAAGCGAACGAAACAACGATACGCGTTTAAAGGTGGTGTTGCTGACCACTTTTGTACATACTCTTTTCTTTTCTATATCTTTTGTTTAAAATAAAATACATGCAAATCTATTTGTTTGTCCGGAATTATGACATTATAAATGTGGGGTATATTGGGTTTAAAAAATTTGTAATATCATATCGTATCGTATCATATCAGTAACGGGTGTATAGACCCCTACAGACACTGAGTAGAAAAGAGTCGGGAATGATGATGGTATAAATGTGGGGTATATTGGGTTTATAAAATTTGTCATAACATATCGTATCATATCAAATCGGTAACGGGTTTGTAGACCCCTATAGACGAGTAGAAAAGAGTCGGGAAAGATGACGGTATAAATGATGAGTATATTGGGTTTCTAGAATTTGTAATAATATATCATATCATATCAAATCAGTAACGGGTCTGTAGACCTCTATAGACGCTAAGCAGAGAAGAGTCGAAAATGTGTGCGTATGTAAGCAAAGAGAGTGGTAGAGAAGTTCGTTAGTTTGATGTGGATGTTCTTGGTACCTCTTGGCTGTAATGGTATCATTGTCTTTATGTGACATTTATCGAAAACGACGTAGGACAGAACAATATGATGTAAAGGTTTGGCATGTATCAAAAAGGGTTCGACATATGACGTACATAATGTAGTGGTACAACAGATGAATAAGGTGGACCAACATTTTTGTACATGAGATAAATAATGATGCAAACATGTTATCATTACTTAGTTACGATATTCTAACCATAAAAAAATAACTTTTTACTATGAAATTATGGGAGAGGGTGATTGAGATTAGACTTAGAAAGCAAACTCAGGTTACTGTAAGCCAATTTGGTTTTATGCCAGGGAGGTCTACTACGGAAGCGATACACATTTTAAGGAGATTGATGGAAAAATACAGAGAGAAAAAGCGGGATCTACATATGGTTTTCATTGACCTAGAAAAGGCATACGATAGTGTACCTCGTAGGCTGATTTGGGAAAGTCTAGAAGGTAGAGGGATTCCTAGGAAGTATGTAGACTTAATAAGGGATATGTATGTTAGGACTGAGACTAGTGTTCGGTCGCCAGTAGGGGATACCGATTTTTTTTCCTGTGGAGGTAGGACTCCACCAAGGGTCTGCTTTGAGCCCTTTCCTTTTTGCTATTGTCTTAGATGAGTTGTCAAAGGCGATTCAAGAGACGGTTCCGTGGTGTTTACTTTTTGCGGATGATATTGTGTTAGTTGTAGAGAGTAAACAGAGCCTAAATGAGAAGTTAGAGGACTGGCGAGTAGCTTTAGAGGGCAAAGGTTTTAAGATTAGTCGATCAAAGACTGAGTATTTGTATTGTGACTTCGGTGGCGTAGAGAATGATGAGGACACCCAGATTACCATTGAAGGTCAAGTGGTTCTGCAGGTGACTAAGTTCAAGTATTTAGGATCGTTTGAACAAAGGGATGGGGAGATCGATAGTGATGTAGTACACCGCATCCAGGCTGGATGGTGTAAGTGGAGAGCAGCAACTGGGGTATTGTGTGATAGGAGGTTTCTTGTTAAATTAAAAGGGAAATTTTATAGGGCAGCAATTAGACCTGCTATGTTATATGGAACGGATTGTTGGGCCATCAAGAAAACACATGCACATAAGATGGACGTAGCAGAGATGAGGATGCTAAGGTGGATGTGTGGGCATACAAAGTTAGACAGGATAAGAAATGAGGTTCTTAGAGAAAGGTTGGGAGTAGCAAGTATATCCGATAAGATAAAGGAGGGGAGACTGAGGTGGTTCGGGCATGTGAAGAGGAGACAGACGATGGAGCCAGTTAGGGCGGTGGAAAACCTCATTGTGGAGGGGAATAGGGGTAGGGGTAGGCCCAGGTTGACTTGGGATGAGAGGATTAGGAAAGATTTACAAGAGTTACACCTCTCTGAGGACATGGTCCAGGATAGAAGCTTGTGGAGACATAGGATTAAGGTTAAAGACTGTTAGGATAGGGTCATTTGAGTTTTTTAAATGTGTCATAGGAAATAAGATTTTCACACACACTTTTTTGTTGGTCTTTACATGTGATTATTGTGATACCCCGTATTTTCAGGTTCCTACTTTAACTGAACTCTAGTTAACTTGCATGTGTATACGTGACTAAACACTTAACTAGGGTTAGTTAGGATGAGTATACGTTGCACAGTTATAGGTTAATAACTGCATGAAATGTGACGGGTGGTTCAACGAACACCCTTTAATAGTGTTAAAATGCTTATTTTATCCACATTTATTCGTGATATTGCTTGGAATTGGGTGACTACGGTTGCTTTGGTTGTAGGTGTAATAAGGAGCTAAAAATGACGAAATACGGGCTTTGGGAATGGACCGGAACGCATCGGAACGAGGTGGAAGGCAAGAAAGAAAAATGAAGATTTTTAAAGGGTCCACCGTACCCTTACGGTGGCTACCGTAGGGTTACGGTGGCTTCAGGATGATTATTTCCACCGTAGGGCAGCCCCTACTCGCCGTCAACATTTTAAGTCCACCGTACCCTTACGGTGGGACCATAGGGTTACGGTGGACTCTGCACAAAAATGTAACTCCCTTCTTTAAAGACGAATTTATGGAGTCTTTTCATCACCTCTTCCATTGTGAACGTTTCTAAGACTCTTGGGGGCGATTTTGGCTGAAACTAATCATTGGAGAACTATTCTAATCATGGGGTTTATGTTTGTAATCCTTATGAACAATTATTTGAAGATTATGATGATTCACCAAGCTATGTTAGGCTAAACAATTGGTGACCATTCGTGGTGAAGGTTTTTCTAAAACTCTTGTGTGTGTTTTTCTTACATTTCTAGAATAATAATTTGGTACTTTGCTTGATTATTATGGTGTATGAACAATTACTTGTAGTGTGTTGATTAATTTACTAATTCTTAGTCTTTATCGTACGTTCTTGGTGTTGCTAACAATCGAGATATCACGGGAAGGATTGGGGGTTGGTTATTGATTAATTGGTCATCGGGAAACAACCTCGCGT
This sequence comes from Ambrosia artemisiifolia, assembly GCA_032199755.1. Taxonomy (NCBI): domain Eukaryota; kingdom Viridiplantae; phylum Streptophyta; class Magnoliopsida; order Asterales; family Asteraceae; genus Ambrosia; species Ambrosia artemisiifolia. Next base: position 26,192,761 of record CM063526.1, on the reverse strand, counting down.
TAATATAATCCGAGTACTTTGTTCCCTTTTATCACAACAATTGGTTATACATGAGTTATGTCTATGTAACTCTTTCTAGTTGAAGTTCACACACGTGTTTAGAAAAACCGGATCCTTGAATGGTCATTATCTCATAATTTGAAGAAACGCTTCTAAGTTTGAATTGATAATTAGTCGTTATTTTAGTTGAAACCAAAACAATCAAAAATCATAATCGTTTACTTTTTGTTTAAATAGTTTAATTGTAGTTAATCAACAAAACTAGAATTTACACATTTTCCACAAACTCCCTGTGTTCGATACCTTCTTGCCACTATCTTTAGTTGTAATTGGGATATTTTACGTGTACCACGACAAACACGTCAAATTTTGGCGCCGTTGCCGGGGAGTAGTGCGCAACGTGTGTTAATTGATAGTTTTGTTTGTATTTAAAAAAATATATAGTAAATTGAAAAAATTAAAAAAAAAGAGGATGTATAAAAGTGTTATTTATTTTTTTTTTTTTAGATTTCACTTTGGGTGTTCTAGTTGTGCAGGTTTTTACTTGCAGATTTAGAACAAGATGAATTGGGTCGATGACGAGTTCGAACCATGTTATAGTTGTGGAAGTTTCGCTCATTGGACAGAAGATTGTCAAGATTATCCAAAACCCGTACCATTTGTAAATCCACATTGCTTTTGTTGTGGACAAGTGCATGTAGATGAAGATTGTCCCATATTTTGGAGTGATCCAGAATATTGGGATGAAATGTGGATATCTGGGTACCGGGCAACTCCATGTCGAGAAGACTATCATAGTTACTATGACTTTGACTATGAAGAGACACGTTTCACAGATAACCAGGAGAATGATTATTATTATGAAAACTCACAATTATATTTTTCTTCAGGTTATTCTCAAGCTCAATATCAAGTTCCTTCCCATGAATGTGTAGATGTTACATATCAAAGTGAGGAGGAAAAGCGACTAGCTCGAATAGAAGAAAAATTAGTTAAGATCGAGGAGTCGCTATCAACGCCTAACCTACCAAATTGTCAAAGAATTCGCTATTTAAATTTTAAATGCAAAATGTTATCGATGAGGGTCAACATAAACGAATCTCTTTCACCCTTGCCCGATGACATTAGAAACTATTCTCAAGATAAGGACGAGGTTGTGGAAAGTAATACCACGCCAAATCTTTCGCTTGTAGAAAAGTTACATTTGGAAGAGGTTGTTGTTGTTATTGATGCAGGTGTCACAAGTCTTACTCAAGAATCTCACAAGTCTCATCCCACACCGATTAACTTCATAAAAAAGGTGCAAGATGTAGATTCAAAAGCAAACATTAGGAAGGTGAGATTGCATGACATCGGACAAAGGCTAGTGAAATGGTTCTTCCCCAACAATCCAAAGCGCCCAATTCACACGCCAATCTTTAAACAACTGTTTATTTGGCGTGTTAACTACCGAGCATACATTGGAAACTCGGTAGGCAAGTGTGCATTGAGACCACCTTGAAGGATATATGAGGTAAGGTCCGGCTGAAGACCCATAAACTTAGCGCTTTTGGGAGGCACCCCAAGTTTAAATTTTATTTTTGTGTGTTTTTTTGTATTTGTGGCGTTTTTGTGTGTTAGTGTTTATTTTTAGATCGTGCACCTTAACCACTTTGGATTGCGAATGAAATGCTATACAACCAAGGTGAAGATTTGGACTTGGCGACTCTGAGACATCATCATATCAAAAGGGGAGTTGTTCTTGTCCTTATGTTTGTTTTTGTTTTTGTTTGTGCTTTTGGTTTTCGGGTGGTTGGGTGGTGTATTGAATTGTTGATGATTTGCTTGGGTTGTGAGAGTAGGTGGTGTGTTAAAAAAATTAAAAATCCAAAAAAAATGAAAAAATGAAAAATACCAAAAAGAAGGTTGTGGTGGAGTTGAAAAGCATTGGTCTTTTGGTTGAAATTTGCGATCATTCCTCTTCAAAACCATGCATTGGGACAATGCATCCCAAGTGTGGGGATGGGAGGAAATTTTTGGAGATGTTTAAAAATTTTTGAGGTCAAGTGCAATGTTGTAAAAATTGGAACACCTTGATTTAACCCCATTAGACACACCGGCAACCCTTAATACCCGTTTCTTTTTCTTGGTGAGAGTTGAAGCCACATATGTAAATAAATAAATTCTTTCTTTGAGAGAGTGGCAACGGGTAGGGGTGCACTAGAACTTGTGCTTGAATGCAACTTGAATCCTTAATTGAGCATGGGTGTAGAGATGATAAGGGCATTAGGTAGCTTCGTCATGTGAGTGCGAGTGTGGGTTTTGGGGGGGTTGGACCTCATACATTACATATATGAGCACGGTAGCGAGAGGGGCGGGGGTTTGGACATTTAGTTGCCCATTTTTGAGCCTTAAAGCCTATTGTTTGATGACCCTTAAACTAGCTCCTAAATTTTACCCAACTTGACCCGGTCTTTTGCGTTTAGTTTATTTTTGTGTTTATAGTATTACTGAAGTGTTGAGTTTAGTATGCTTTAGTTTGTTTATGTAATTTGTTTGGCAAGGAAAAAAAAAAGAGAAAGAAAAATGATGATAAAAAAAGTGATTGATTGAAAAAAAAAAGAGAAAAAAAAGAGAGAAAAAAAAAAAAGCAAGTAAAGTTATGTTACGTGTTTGTATATAGTAGTGTTTCTTTGTTCGTGTGTGTTTGTTTTGTAATCAAAGACCGGGTAAAGTTTGCGCTACTTATATATATCCTATTCCCTACCTTCACACTTAGCCAAGTTACAACCGTTAAGTCCCTTTGATTTATGCTCATGTTCATGTTAGGAGGATGATTGATTTAGGTACAAGCTTATGGTTGTGCAACTACCCGTTTGCCTTTTGTGTGTCTAGCTTATCTTTGCTAGAGCTTACTTGATACCGAGAGGAGAGATATTGTGAGGGGTGTGTTGATTTGGGGTGTTGAGGATGGGTTAGTACGAGGATTGCACATTAAACTTGACTTTGAAATGATCGCTTATTTGTGAAAAGGATTTGTAGTAGATTGCTTGGGACAAGCAATGGGTAAGTGTGGGGATGTGACGGGTGGTTCAACGAACACCCTTTAATAGTGTTAAAATGCTTATTTTATCCACATTTATTCGTGATATTGCTTGGAATTGGGTGACTACGGTTGCTTTGGTTGTAGGTGTAATAAGGAGCTAAAAATGACGAAATACGGGCTTTGGGAATGGACCGGAACGCATCGGAACGAGGTGGAAGGCAAGAAAGAAAAATGAAGATTTTTAAAGGGTCCACCGTACCCTTACGGTGGCTACCGTAGGGTTACGGTGGCTTCAGGATGATTATTTCCACCGTAGGGCAGCCCCTACTCGCCGTCAACATTTTAAGTCCACCGTACCCTTACGGTGGGACCGTAGGGTTACGGTGGACTCTGCACAAAAATGTAACTCCCTTCTTTAAAGACGAATTTATGGAGTCTTTTCATCACCTCTTCCATTGTGAACGTTTCTAAGACTCTTGGGGGCGATTTTGGCTGAAACTAATCATTGGAGAACTATTCTAATCATGGGGTTTATGTTTGTAATCCTTATGAACAATTATTTGAAGATTATGATGATTCACCAAGCTATGTTAGGCTAAACAATTGGTGACCATTCGTGGTGAAGGTTTTTCTAAAACTCTTGTGTGTGTTTTTCTTACATTTCTAGAATAATAATTTGGTACTTTGCTTGATTATTATGGTGTATGAACAATTACTTGTAGTGTGTTGATTAATTTACTAATTCTTAGTCTTTATCGTACGTTCTTGGTGTTGCTAACAATCGAGATATCACGGGAAGGATTGGGGGTTGGTTATTGATTAATTGGTCATCGGGAAACAACCTCGCGTTAATATAATCCGAGTACTTTGTTCCCTTTTATCACAACAATTGGTTATACATGAGTTATGTCTATGTAACTCTTTCTAGTTGAAGTTCACACACGTGTTTAGAAAAACCGGATCCTTGAATGGTCATTATCTCATAATTTGAAGAAACGCTTCTAAGTTTGAATTGATAATTAGTCGTTATTTTAGTTGAAACCAAAACAATCAAAAATCATAATCGTTTACTTTTTGTTTAAATAGTTTAATTGTAGTTAATCAACAAAACTAGAATTTACACATTTTCCACAAACTCCCTGTGTTCGATACCTTCTTGCCACTATCTTTAGTTGTAATTGGGAAATTTTACGTGTACCACGACAAACACGTCAAAATGGTAATTCGGGGAATTACCGGACTACGTACACAAGTAGGTAACCCGGAACGTTGGTGACTTGGTGACTTGGTGAAATGTGATTTTTATAAACTTACATGTTGATTTTATGTGCCATTATGTGCTTATGTGAACTTATATGATTATACGTTAACGGATTGGTAACCGGGACGGGACGGACCGGGATCCAGATATGTGTGACGAACGTTTATGTGCCTTTTAGAATATTAATATTTGGAATATTGATATTGTAAAGTGGTTAGTGTTATAGAATAAATAAATTTAAAAATTTGAATTCTTGGTTCCCCCGCGGAGCGCGGAAGGAAAAGCAAATCCTCCGCGGTCCGCGAGGGGGTTAAATAAATCCTGGAATTTTATTGGGCTCGGGCGGACCGCGACGGACATTAAAAAGGCCTCTGCGGTCCGCGATGGAACTAAAAACGTCGAAAACAAGTTTTAGCTCCTTAAAAACGATTTTAAGCACCCTACTTCTCATAAACACAACCCTAACCGTCCCTAGCAGCCACCATACGAAAAATACACTCCATAACCTCTGCCATAACCATAATCAATCAAGTTTTGGAGCTTTACTTGAGTTTTAATCACCCGAACGAAGAGCTTTAGGTATATTGCTAAACCTTTTGTGTTTTATCTTCTTTATTATGTTATAAAGCACCATAAACAAGGTGTCCAAGATCTGAAATAAACTTACAAAGATTAAAACATGGTTTTTATAAAGGTTTAATGGGTCAAACATGATAGTATGTGATTGCTATTTGGTGTATTTCATGATATTGTGTGTTTTAAATGTTTTAGACTCCTAGGGTTTATGAATGATGATGTTTATGATGTATCATTAGGGTTTTGATCAGATTTGGGTCTTATTAATGTGGTATGATGTTTATTGGGTGTTATTGATTGATAATATGCAACTAGGGTTTGTTATAGTTGATGATATTTCATGATTAAAATCTGGACAGAATCTGAACGTCGACTTGTAGGGTCTGTTGCATGGCTTTCAAGTAATTGTTTTGATCGATTCTTTGAATGAATGTATTGTACATTGTCTTAGATTTTTAGAATGGGCAAAATCATCTGATTTGGATGTCGTTTGATATGTTTTTGGAATTGTATTTGATTAGAGGTCGTATCAGATTTTCGGAGTTGTAAATTGGGTCAACTTTAAACGGCCATAACTTGAGTTTTACAAAGAGTTAGGATTTGAAATTTGGACTGTAGGTCGAAATTGGAAAAACTCGGCTTTTCCAAGTGGATTCACCCCGTTTGGGTGCATACACAATTTTTGGGAATTTTTCTACTAAACTGACCTGTTGTGGAAATTTTCCGGACATAGCTGTGTTGTATGAATTTTATTAATTTTTGTGTATGGTTTTAAGACAAAAAAAATATGGGTTAGCAACCGAATCCCAGTGAATACTCAGTGAAAATTTGGGACTTTAATTCATTCGTTAAATATTTTAGATAATTCGTTTTTCACAGCGCACAATCTGCCCTAAAAACGCAGATTGCGTACGAGGTCTTTATGTGACTATTTGGAGTCTTATATGGTATGTATTTGACATGAACATGTGTGGACACTTGTATGAGACGTGTATGAAGTGTATGACTGATGATAATCATGACGTTCACCAACGGGGCACGTAGGACTTACTTGTGCATATAGAAACATTAGGTGTCACTACACGGTTTTGAACATTTAAACTTCTTGGACAAACGGGTTATATGGTGTATTGGTTATACACATATACTCACTTAGTGACACTTGTATTAGGGAGTCGGTAGCACTCTATTGTTTTGGAATTTGGATAATTTGCTTGCAACCTAAGGTGAGTTTCACTACTTTTTCTCGAAAGCATGCGTCTCGGGTTTGAGACAACTTTGGTAAGCGTTTTCTAGTCCGGTTTGGGACTGCTCTTGCAACTCAGGTTTTGACTCCTTGTGTGGGTCGGGTTATGGACTCCTTGTGTGGGTTACGCTTTTATCAGTTTAAAACTTTTACTGTCCTTTGTGAATTAAACACACTCTATCATTTGAAGTCCTTGCATATTATTGGGTTAATCGCGGTAGGCGAACGGGGTATTAGTTGATAGCGCTATTAGGTTGTGCAGCAACCTCATGCTTGAGGTGCTTGTGTCACGGGCATGAACTTTTGACCACGCTCTTAAGGAGCTGAACTGCTAGTGTTGATAGACACTAGTGCTGAGGCAAAACTTATAACAACTTCTGTATGTTCCCAATAATCAACTGTTTAGTTACAATGAGTGGGCTAGCTACCCCTGAAAAGCTTAAATTGATAACACTTGAACTTTTGGGTCTTGAGGATCTATGCTTTTACTTGGTTACGTGGGTTTTTGGAAACCTACGCGTTTACTCACTCTTTTACTTTATTTAGTGAACTCACTAACATTGTTTGTTGACCCACCATTTACATGCTTTTGCAGGTAGTTAGCTTCCGGTGTCACGATTAGGAAGCACTGCATGTTCACTGCATTTGGGGTCTTGGGAATACACCTAACTTACATATCATGCTTTTACGTTTATTTCCATATGGTTTTAATTTGGGCGCGTTGTTTTGCGCATGGTTTCTAAAAGGTTTAAATTTGATTTATGCTTCCGCAGATTAACTAAACTTGGTTTTTGAGAACGAACTAAATGGTTTGGGCATTTAGTGTTCGTTCATATGACTTATGGCTATGGGATCCTGGTATGTCATGCGCCTCGCTGGAAAACCCCGCAGTGGAAATTTGAGGGTGTGATAGATTGGTATCAGAGCCATTGGTTATAGTGAACTAGGACTGCATGTTGAGTCTAGTCTATAACCATCATAGCATAAGTATTAGTACACTCACGGTTTAAGTGCACAACTAGCTTTTAGCTACATTTATCTACAACACATGATTTCAGGAGATATGATATCTTCTAGTTCTAAACCCGATTCTGAACATGTCACTGGTGGGGACCCAGGGTTACACCAGGTGGCGCATTACTGGGATTAGTATCCTAACAAACCTCGTGGATGAGGAAACAACAATAGAACAGGGGAGAGAGCCCTTACGAGCATTGTGCGCACGTACACAGGAGGCTACACGATGTGCATGACGTGGTACCTTTATACCAAATCACATTAGAAGAAGTCAAATGTTGTGACTTATCCTTTTACTTTGAGCAAGGAGACAATTAGTTCCTGTTCCTTGTCGCTTGATATTCCTTACTCTCATTTGAAACTCAGACGAGACAGGGTTACTCTTATAGAATTAATTTCTTACTTTAGTACCTTTACGCCTAGTACGAGCGGGCGAACGTATGACTTGCATATCCCTGATTCTCGGGGACATATCAGATCAGAACTTGTTACTCACACTCTTGAGGAGTGGTGTAAAGTCTGCGACGTAGTGCAATATCTACTAATGACTGACGATCACGATTGGAGGAATGAGTGGTGCAGCCGATCACTGAACTGGGTTACATGGGACTAGGGAAAGAGATTGTATGTGATGAGGTCCATATAACGCAGACACCGCGAAAGAGAAAGAAAAAGGGATGGAAGGGGAACCGGAGCAAGACGGGCACATGGAAAGTGAGGATGGAGGTTCCACTATCTCAACAAAGCACAACGACGATTTACTCCTACCTTTCCTTGCTAGTATTCTCTTTCTTTTCCTCTTGTGAACTTAGATAAGAGTAAAATCTTATGAGCAACGACAGGGTGGTTGAAGCCCTCGTGCCTTTCCAAGCTAGTAAGGGTCTATTCTGCTAAATTATTCTTTTCCCTTGACTTTAGCATTTGAACTTCCTTATTCCTGGAACGCACATGTTAGCGTATATCCAAGGTTTTTTTGGATTGTAAGCCTTAAAGCTCCAGCCCGACTAAAGGAGGCTACTTTTTCTAACCCGCATCACAAGCGAATTGATCTTTACACCAAAAGGATTGGTACCACAGATTCGTGGCATGGCTACTACAGCTCACCTACCCAGAATCTAATAAATCTTTCACCTAGCTCACAAACATCCTAGTGAGGCTTTTGAGCATGGTATTTTTCCGAGGCATGGTGCTTCACCTTCCGTTTCTTGTGATAGGAAGAGAACGTGGGGTAGTGTGAGGTATGAGTCCTACAACATTAACAACCACAATGGTAACAACAACAATGGGGCTCGTGGAAGAGCATTTGTGATGGGCTCTTGGGAAGCTAGGACTGATAACAACGTCGTGACGGGTACGTGTTCCTTAAACGACACTCTCGCTTCTGTTTTATATGATACTGGTGCAGACTATAGTTTTGTGTCATCAAAACTTAGCAAACAACTAGGGATAGTTCCTACACTTCTTGAGACCCCGTACTCTATAGAGCTAGCTGATGGGAAGCCTGCTGAGGTAATCCACATTCATCGTGACTGTAAGCTCGAACTGGATGGACAGTTGTTTGCCATCGACCTCTTACCTATCACCCTAGGAAGCTTTGATCTTATAATTGGCATGGAGTGGCTGTCCAAGCAACACGCTGAAATTCTCTGTCAGGAGAAGATTGTTTGTATCCCTCTCCCTAGTGGAGAACTCTTATCTGTCCAGGGTGATCGTGGTGGTGCCATGGTGGGCATCATCTCTTTCCTGAAAGCCCAGAAGTGCATTCGGAAGGGCTACCCAGCCATATTGGCTAACATTTCTGATACTCGAGCTGAAGTTGAAACAAAAATTGAGGACATCCCTGTGGTTCGGGATTTTCCAGATGTCTTCCCAGAGGAACTACCTGGACTTCCACCTATTCGACAAGTGGAATTTCAAAATGATCTTGCACCAGGAGCTGCCCCAGTTGCGCGTGCACCGTACCGCCTAGACCAGGCGAACTTCAAGAACTATCTACCCAACTCCAAGAACTATTGGATAGGGGTTTCATTAGGCCTAGTTCTTCACCTTAGGGAGCCCCAGTCTTATTTGTTAAGAAGAAGGATGGGAGTTTCCGTATGTGTATTGATTACCGAGAGTTGAATAAGGTGACACTTAAGAACCGTTACCCTATGCCTCGTATTGATGACTTATCCGACCAGCTTCAAGGGTCAAGTTTCTATTCCAAAAATTGACTTAAGGTCAGGGTATCACCAGCTGAGAGTCCGAGAGGAGGATGTGGCGAAGACAGCCTTTCGAACTCATTATGGACATTATGAGTTTTTGGTAGTGCCATTTGGGCTGACCAATGCACCGGTTGTGTTCATGGACCTTATGAACCTTGTGTGTAAGCCTTATTTGGACAAATTCGTCATAGTGTTCATAAATGACATTTTAATCTATTCCAAGAGCAGGGAAGAGTATGAGCAACACCTGCGGCTGATCTTGGAACTCTTGAGAAATGAGCAGTTGTACGCGAAATTTACTAAATATGACTTCTAGATTCGTGAGGTCCAATTCTTAGGTCATGTGGTTGACGAGGCAAGGAATACATGGCAATCCCGCCAAGATGGATGCAATTAAAAAGTGGGAGGCTCCTAAGACTCCTACGGAGGTGCGACAGTTCCTTCGCCTTGCGGGATATTATCGCAGATTCATTGAGGGATTCTCTAAGATCGCTCAACCCCTCACTGCGTTGACGCAAAAGGGGATTACTTACGAGTGGGGAGATGACCAAGAATCCGCTTTTTAGTTATTGAAGGCAAAACTTTGTGGTGCACCGATATTATCACTACCTGAGGGTACAGAGGACTTTGTGGTGTACTGTGATGCATCTATCCAAGGTTTAGGGTGTGTTTTGATGCAACGCGAAAAGGTGATCGCTTATGCTTCACGGCAGCTAAAGGTTCATGAGAAGAATTACCCCATCCATGACTTGGAACTTGGAGCGGTGGTTTTTGATCTCAAAATTTGGAGGCACTATCTTTATGGAACAAAGTGTACGATCTTCACTGATCACAAGAGCCTCCAGCACATATTTGATCAGAAGGAGCTGAACATGCGACAACGTCGGTGGGTCGAGCTCCTGAATGGTTATGACTGTGCCATCAAGTAGCATTCAGGGAAGGCTAATGTAGTAGCAGATGCCCTGAGTCGTAAGGAAACAAAACCCAAACGAGTGCGAGCCTTGCAACTTACCCTACAATATAATCTTCCTGCTAAGATACGTAAAGCCCAGGGCGTGGCTTTGAAAGGGAAAACATCGGGCCTGAAACCTTGCACGGTGCTGATAAGCACCTGGAACGGAGGACATAGGGTCTTCAGCACTTCATGAATCATGTCTGGATTCCACGTTTTGGAGATCTCAGACAACTAGTGCTCGATGGGGCACACACCTCCCGTTATTCGGTACATCCTGGTTCGGATAAAATGTACCAAGATCTCAAAACTCTTTACTGGTGACCAAACATGAAAGCTGAGATAGTCACTTATGTTAGTAAGTGCTTAACGTGTGCCAAGGTTAGGATTGAGTATCAGAAACCTTCGGGCCTACTTCAGCAACCGGAAAATCCCATGTGGAGATGGGATGGTATTTCCATGGACTTTATCACCAAACTTCCTAAAACGCCCAGCGGGCACGATATGATTTGGGTCATTGTTGACCGTTTGACCAAATCAACACATTTCTTGGCAATTAAAGAGACGGACAAGTTGGAACGTCTAGCCGACTATACATTACAGAAATTGTCTCTAGGCATGGAGTGCCTACTTCTATCATATCGGATCGCGACGCGCGATTTACATCCCATTTTTGGGAAACTCTCCAAGATGCTTTGGGGACTCGTTTAGACATGAGCACAACTTATCACCCTCAGACGGATGGACAGAGTGAACGTACCATCCAAACACTAGAAGATCTACTATGAGCGTGCGTGGTGGACTTTGGAAACAATTAGGACAAGCACTTGCCTCTGATTGAATTCTCTTATAACAATAGTTATCACACTTCGATTCAAAGTGCGCCTTTTGAGGCACTTTATGGACGCAAGTGTAGATCTCCCCTCTGCTGGACTGAAGTTGGGGATAGCCAACTGACAGGTCCCGAATTTGTGTACAAAACTTCTGAGAAGATAGTGCCAATCAGAAAACGGATAGTTGCTGCTCATGATCGACAGAAAAGCTACGCTAATAAGCGTAGAAAACCTTTGGAGTTCCAGGTTGGGGATAAGGTACTATTGAAGGTGTCACCTTGGAAGGGTGTGATACGCTTCGGAAAAACGGGAAAGTTGAACCCACGATACGTTGGACCATTCGAGATTGTCGAAAGGATTGGTCTAGTAACTTACAGGTTAAACCTGCCTAATGAACTTAATTGGGTACACGATGTATTCCACGTATCGAATCTAAAGAAATGCTTATCGGATACAACACTGGTGGTGCCACTGGAGGAGATCCAGGTGGATGATCAGCTACAGTTCGTGGAAGAACCAGTGGAGATTCTTGAGCGGTGCGTCAAGAAACTCAGACAGAGCACCATACCGATTGTTAAGGTGCGATGGAATTCCCGTATAGGACCGGAATACACGTGGGAACGCATGGATCAAATGCGGCTTAAATACCCACATCTCCTTACTGAACCTGAAACTATGCATAAACCAAATATTAGACGTAAAGCAGCTCTCTCAAAGTGAATTTCGGGGCGAAATTCCTTTCAACTTAGGGATGATGTGACATCCGGGAACCAAGCACACATTTTTATTGCTGGCTTTACTGTTTAGATACTGAATTTCGGGACGAAATTCTTTTCAACTTGGGGATGATGTGATACCCTGTATTTTCAGGTTCCTACTTTAACTGAACTCTAGTTAACTTGCATGTGTATACGTGACTAAACACTTAACTAGTGTTAGTTAGGATGAGTATACGTTGCACAGTTATAGGTAATAACTGCATGAAATGGTAATTCGGGGAATTACCGGACTATGTACACAAGTAGGTAACCCAGAACGTTGGTGACTTGGTGAAATGTGATTTTTATAAACTTACATGTTGATTTTATGTGCCATTATGTGCTTATGTGAACTTATATGATTATACGTTAACGGATTGGTAACCGGGACGGGACGGACCGGGATCCAGATATGTGTGACGAACGTTTATGTGCCTTTTAGAATATTAATATTTGGAATATTGATATTGTAAAGTGGTTAGTGTTAAAGAATAAATAAAATTAAAAATTTGAATTCTTGGTTCCCCCGCGGAGCGCGGAAGGAAAAGCAAATCCTCCGCGGTCCGCGGGGGGGTGACATAAATCCTGGAATTTTATTGGGCTCGGGCGGACCGCGACGGACATTAAAAAGGCCTCCGCGGTCCGCGATGGAACTAAAAACGTGGAAAACAAGTTTTAGCTTATTAAAAACGATTTTAATCACCCTACCTCTCATAAACACAACCCTAATCGTCCCTAGCAGCCACCATACGAAAAATACACTCCATAACCTCTGCCATAACCATAATCAATCAAGTTTTGGAGCTTTACTTGAGTTTTAATCACCCGAACGAAGAGCTTTAGGTATATTGCTAAACCTTTTGTGTTTTATCTTCTTTATTATGTTATGAAGCACCATAAACAAGGTGTCCAAGATCTGAAATAAACTTACAAAGATTAAAACATGGTTTTTATAAAGGTTTAATGGGTCAAACATGATAGTATGTGATTGCTATTTGGTGTATTTCATGATATTGTGTGTTTTAAATGTTTTAGACTCCTAGGGTTTATGAATGATGATCTTTATGATGTATCATTAGGGTTTTGATCAGATTTGGGTCTTATTAATGTGGTATGATGTTTATTGGGTGTTATTGATTGATAATATGCAACTAGGGTTTGTTATAGTTGATGATATTTCATGATTAAAATCTGGACAGAATCTAAACGTCGACTTGTAGGGTCTGTTGCGTGGCTTGCAAGTAATTGTTTTGATCGATTCTTTGAATGAATGTATTGTACATGGTCTTAGCTTTTTAGAATGGGCAAAATCATCTGATTTGGATGTCGTTTGATATGTTTTTGGAATTGTATTTGATTAGAGGTCGTATCAGATTTTCGGAGTTGTAAATTGGGTCAACTTTAAACGGTCATAACTTGAGTTTTACAAAGAGTTAGGATTTGAAATTTGGACTGTAGGTCGACATTGGAAAAACTCGGCATTTCCATGTGGATTCACCCCGTTTGGGTGCATACACAATTTTTGGAAATTTTTCTACTAAACTGACCTGTTGTGAAAATTTTCTGGACATAGCTGTGTTGTATGAATTTTAATAATTTTTGTGTTTGGTTTTAAGACAAAAAAAAAATATGGGTTAGCAACCGAATCCCAGTGAATACTCAGTAACAATTTGGGACTTTAATTCATTCGTTAAATATTTTAGATAATTCGTTTTTCACAGCGCACAATCTGCCCTAAAACCGCAGATTGCGTACGAGGTCTTTATGTGACTATTTGGAGTCCTATATGGTATGTATTTGACATGAACTTGTGTGGACACTTGTATGAGACGTGTATGAAGTGTATGACTGATGATAATCATAACGTTCACCAACGGGTTACGTAGGACTTACTTGTGCATATAGAAACATTAGGTGTCACTACACGGTTTTGAACATTTAAACGTCTTGGACAAACGGGTTATATGGTGTATTGGTTATACACATATACTCACTTAGTGACACTTGTATTAGGGAGTCAGTAGCACTCTATTGTTTTGGAATTTGGATAATTTGCTTGCAACCTAAGGTGAGTTTCACTACTTTTTCTCGAAAGCATGCGTCTCGGGTTTGAGACAACTTTGGTAAACGTTTTCTAGTCCGGTTTGGGACTGCTCTTGCAACTCAGGTTTTGACTCCTTGTCTGCGTCGGGCTTTGGACTCCTTGTGTGGGTTACGCTTTTATCATTTTAAAACTTTTACTGTCCTTTGTGAACTAAACACACTCTATCATTTAAAGTCCTTGCATATTATTGGGTTAATCGTTGTAGGCGAACGGGGTATTAGTTGATAGCGCTATTAGGTTGTGCAGCAACCTCATGCTTGAGGTGCTTGTGTCACGGGCATGAACTTTTGACCACGCTCTTAAGGAGCTGAACTGCTAGTGTTGATAGACACTAGTGCTGAGGCAAAACTTATAACAACTTCTGTATGTTCCCAATAATCAACTGTTTAGTTACAATGAGTGGGCTAGCTACCCCTGAAAAGCTTAAACTGATAACACTTGAACTTTTGGGTCTTGAGGATCTACGCTTTTACTTGGTTACGTGGGTTTTTGGAAACCTACGCGTTTACTCACTCTTTTACTTTATTTAGTGAACTCACTAACATTGTTTGTTGACCCATCATTTACATGCTTTTGCAGGTAGTTAGCTTCCGGTGTCACGATTAGGAAGCACTGCATGTTCACTGCATTTGGGGTCTTGGGAATACACCTAACTTACATATCATGCTTTTACGTTTATTTCCATATGGTTTTAATTTGGGCGCGTTGTTTTGCGCATGGTTTCTAAAAGGTTTAAATTTGATTTATGCTTCCGCAGCTTAACTAAACTTGGTTTTTGAGAACGAACTAAATGGTTTGGGCATTTAGAGTTCGTTCATATGACTTATGGCTATGGGATCCTGGTATGTCATGCGCCTCGGTGGAAAACTCCGCAGTGGAAATTTGAGGGTGTGACAATTATCTCCTTGTGCTTTATAGGTTCTGTATAGTTGTATTTCCTTTCCATTTTTACCATGTATTCTTTCCACCATCTCTGATATTGTTAGTTTAAATTATTATTATTATTATTATTATTATTATTATTATTACTTTTTTTTGAGCTGAGGGTCTCTTTGAAAGCATCCTTTCTATTCTCAGGAATAGAGGTAAGATCTGTCTACATCCCACACTCCCTAGACCCTACTAATAGTTTACTATTTGTGGGATTTTTACTAGGTATGGTTGTTGTTGTTGTACCCTCATAATCACACATTTAAGTTAAAGCGTATATTGGCTAAAACAAAAGCAAGCCTGGTCACAATTTCATTCATGGGTACGTGTTGAAATATGAGTATTTCATATCTTTCTAATTCAATTTAACATTTCATAATATATACAAGTGTTTGAACATTTTGCATGAGTGTCTATTTTCAAGTTATAATTTCTGATTTGGAGAATCTAACAAGATGATTGGGCTAGAATTGTTGGATTGGACTAGAGTTGCGGATTGGGCTTATAGATAGTATAGAGTGCAGAAGTCCAAGTGTATTGTTGATCCAAGATGGTGGTGGCCCAAGACATGACAAGTTGTATTTGGGCTTGAGCCCATTTGATCATCTGGTGTTATAATATAAACACGTCTAGCTGGCAATCCGTGTCATTGCTCAGCTAGACTTATGCACCATTGATTATTATTCTCTCGATAACATCTCAATCGTTGATTGTGCGTTTGTTTAGAGAAGCTTCTAGGGTTTGTATATAAACCCTTTCTCTCTCATTTGATCATTATCTTAGATAAGATCATTTGTTCATCTCTTTGTTTTACTCTCAAGAGTTGTCTCTCATACTTTGTCTAGATTAGGGTTTTGGATCTGAACGTCTTGTTCTGATTCTTTGTTATTGTATCCTTGGTAGTCTAGATAGTATTGTGATCATAATGATCAAAGAGTTGTGAGAGTTGAGGTGTTTAGTCTTTTACTTTGTATTGTTTGATTCTTGAAGATCAGTAATAAAGTTTTGAGTATTTTAGTTTGATTCATCTGGTATCATGTCCTTTTGACATGGTATCAAAGATCTAGGGTTTGATAGGGTCCTGATCTTGTTGACCTGGGTGTTGACTTCCGCTGAATACTCGTTGCTGATTTGATTCAAGAATCCTTGGATCTGTGTTGAAGCTGATTGATAGCTTGGATCTTGGTTTGCATATTTTCTGTTGCTCTCTGATACTTAAGCCTAAGTGAAGGTTAAGTATTACGAGTTTATTAGAAAACCCTAACTTGGGCAAATCACTTGGTGAGATCGTTCACTTCTATTTTTTTGATTGTTGTTGAGTCTAGGAGCACTGACCGGGTTAGGGGATCGGTATTGGCTCATTGATTGTTTGGTTGAGTGTGTTTGTCTAGGTCTAGAGGTTCCCAAGTTATGGCTTGCGTTGGCACCTAAGAGTGACGAACCAACGATCTGGTCCCTGGCTTGGCTTCGCCTGTGTCTAGTGTGATTAATTTTTCTTAGTTTCTTTGATTGTTCTTGATTCTTGTTTGCTTCTGTGTGGATTTGGCTTATTGGTTGCTATTTGTGCTTGATTGTGTTAATGTGGTTTACTGATTATAATAGGTGACAATGTAAATCCCAATGTTGCTGGTGGTGGGGGTGACCCTCCTGGTGGTGGGGGGGGGACCTCTTATTAATCCTGTTGAAACCCTAGTAAGTAACTTGATGCTAGTGACCCACTGTACCTACATCCATTTGATTCTAGCAATTTGACTATTATAACTATTAAACTTAAAGGTTCAGAAAATTACTTTGTTTGGTCAAATGCTTTAACACTTGCTTTACAAGTAAAGAACAATTGGGGTTTTATTGATAAAATTTGTGTAAAATCTGAAACTGACAATGTTCTTGCTAGACAATGGGATAGATGTAACTCAATTGTTTTAACTTGGATTCTCAATTCAATTAGTGAGGATCTATAAATGGGCCATGTGTTTTCCAAGTCAGCTAGTGATGTATGGGCTGAACTTAAGGAAACATATGACAAGGTTGATGGTTCTGTAGTGTTTGATTTGTACCAAAAAATAAATTCCTTTAATCAGAATGGTATGCCTGTTTCTGAGTACTATCATAAATTGAATATAATGTGGAAACAATTAGATCAAATCCTGCAATTGCCTGCTTGTACTTGTAATGCATCTAGGGAGTTTAATAACTTTAGTAATATGATAAAACTGATGCAATTTCTCATGGGAGTTGACAATGTGTATCAAACTGTTAGAACTAGTTTGTTAATTAAAGAAGTTTTACCAACTGTTAAAGAGGCTTTTGCTATAGTTTCTAGGGAAGAATCCCATAGAAACTCTAGTGGAAACTCTAAAAAAGGACAAACTATTGGTTTTTCTTTTTTTGCAAAAACTAATCAGAATCCTGATTTGTCAAAAAGAATTGGTAAAAGTAATGGACAAACACTTAAATGTACACATTGTAATAAAATTGGCCACTCGGTGGACAAGTGTTTTGAGGTCATTGGGTATCCTCCATGGGCTAAAGCAAGGGGTATGCAGGGTAGAAGGGCAGTTTCTAATAATACATGTAATTATAGTATTGATAATCAGTTGTCTTCTTTGACTAGTGATCAAGTATCTAAACTGTTAAGTTTGCTTTCTGATAAGACTGTTGATCCTCCTCAAAGTAACAATGTGTCAGGTAGTGGTTTCATTCCATTCTGTTCTAATGCTTTTGTGAAACCTGTTTTTTGTTTCAATGTAAATGGAAGATAGTTTAGGATAGGTTGGATAATAGATTCTGGTTCTAATCAACATATGGTAACCAGTGAGCATGATTTATCAGATTATATAGATGTCTCTGATCTTAATATCCAAGTAAAACATCCTAATGGTACAAATGCATTAGTCACTAACATAGGAACCTTAAAACTTGGAAACAATGTTGTTTTGCATGATGTCTTTGTTGTTCCTGAGTACTGTGTAAATTTAATTTCTGTGCACAAACTTGTTAAGGATAATCACTTATATGTGGGTTTTGATGAATATAATTGTTACATTCAGGATTTGTCAACAAAGAAAACCCTGGTGACTGGTAGTCAACTTGAAGGGTTGTATTTCTGTGGTGGATCATATGTTAGTAATAAGGTAGGTAATACTAGTAAGCATTATGATCTTTGGCATGCTAGGCTTGGTCACCCTTCTGATGTTGTTATTAAGAAATTAGAGTCTATAATAATATCTGTTATGATCAAAGACTCTGATATGCCTTGTGATATATGTCATAAGGCAAAACAACATAGAGAGCCATTCCCA
This sequence comes from Ambrosia artemisiifolia, assembly GCA_032199755.1. Taxonomy (NCBI): domain Eukaryota; kingdom Viridiplantae; phylum Streptophyta; class Magnoliopsida; order Asterales; family Asteraceae; genus Ambrosia; species Ambrosia artemisiifolia. The sequence continues at coordinate 26,174,553 of CM063526.1, read as the reverse complement.
TTAAGTGAACACAAGTCCTTAGGTATTGGTGACCTAGTTCATTTAGATGTGTGGGGTCCTTACAGAGTCCCAAGTAGGGAAGGCTATAGGTATTTTCTTACCATAGTAGATGATTAGTCCAGATCTGTTTGGATGTGTCTAATGAAGCACAAGAATGAAGTTTTTGAAAACATTCAAGAGTTTATTCACACAGTTAAAAATCAGTTTAACAAAACTATTAAATGCTTTAGAAGTGACTAGTGGGAATGCCCGCACATTGTAGCGGGAACATCTGTTTTGTCGCCTCGTAATTGTTGTTGACTTGTTGAAGAACCAAATTTCATCTTTAATTTTTTTCCTATTGTCCTATTTTTTCGTTAATTTTACATTGATATATTTAATTTTTATTTTTCAACGCCGAAATTTTTATTACATATAGAATAGACGGGCCAACAAAGGAGGTAAAACCCAAGTAAAAAAAAAACGAAACATCAAACAACAAAGGAAAAAGAAAAACGAACTACAAATACAAAACATCACGGGACAAAATCTCTGATGTTAAAATCACATCATCTTCTCCAGTCAAGTGACTTGAACTTGATCTCCCTTTAAGCCAAAGAAAAGTAGCAGCCTTTTTGTTTTCCATCTTTCTATCTATCGGGATATTATTTCCGTTGAACTCCATCTCGTTTCCCGTCTTCCAAATATGCGAAAGAGATATGCAATATCACACCAATTATCGACTTCGAAATTCCAATCGTATGACTCCAAATGCATCTCTAAAGTCTTTAGGATGGCCAAAAATGAACCAACGTCTATGGGTAATGGCAATTTAATCCACATAAAAACACCCTACAAAAGCAGTTTAGCAACTACACATCGGATCAACAAGTGTTCGATCGACTCCACTTCAAACCCACATTTTGGACACAACTGATTTTGCAAAACTATACCTCTTATGAAGTTCTACTTTATCCAGGATCCTACTGAATGCTCCCTTCCTGCAGAATAAGAATAAATTTACTTTCGGAGGAGATCACTGGTTTCAATTTGGCCACGGGGCCAACATATCTGTTGCAGCTCTCTTATCGATCTAGTTCTTCTATGACTTCTGCCACTGAAAGTCTCCCTTCTTCCGAACTCTTCCAGCCCCATTTATCCCTCCCATTATTGAAATTAAAAGCCTTCATTTCCCCCAACATTGCCTTTAGTTGCTCCTGTTCCATACGAGTGGCCAATTCCTAATCCATGCCAACATCCACACCTTCTCTTTTCCCATCAATATAACACACTTATGACTTATTCTGTGCTACAACATTCCTAATTTGTGTATCAAATTTCATATTCACACTCATATCATTCCTTACAATTACTGCATTTATTGATGGCACTTGTAGCTTTTTTTTTCTTTTGTCAATTACTAAGTATAAGCTATCATAAGAAAAAGATTCAACATCGAGTTCATTAAACTTATCAGCTACCGATCAAACCTCCGCTGCATTTCAGAAGGTTCAAAACCCCAAACAAACAACTAATATTTGATCTTTTCCTCATGACACACCTACAAATCATGATTCATGATCATGCGTTAAGAACAATTTTGTATTTCTTTAAAAACCTATAATCATATTTAATGTGAAAGTTAACTTACTATTTATGGCAGCAAATAGTATGTTATCATTCCTTGATCCAAGTGACTCCCTAACATGGTCTCTCCAAACCCTTTTGGCAACGTTATCTTTAGCAATATCCATAAGTTTTTTACTGTTACCAAGGTGAACAACATAGTCTTTGGCATTTCAATCCTTCAAATTAAGAGATAATAGTTTTCACAAATTAAAAGATAATAATTATACAGAGATAGATCTTATATACTTTAAAGAGTACTTGAGTCCTGTTCTCCCAATATTCAGCTATGACATGGGAATCAATCATAGAAGCAACAACATAAGGCAAGTGTTTAACATAGTCTAATTTGAAATTATGGCCACACATTTCATGAATCCACCATAACAACTTTGAAAGTACTCGTGGGACTTTTTTTTAGAACAGCATCAAGCCGTTGGCCATCAACAATATTGTTTAAATTACCAAACCAGCTTTTAGGGCCGTGTTTATAGCTTCTAAACCTTTAGAAGAGAAAACCTATATTACAGTTGAGAATTGAGATCATCAGGAAGAATGCAGAAAACGTACAATGGTAATTAAGTAAACACTATCAAATGGTATCACAGATGTTATAAGTTTACAATAATGTGAAATGGAGGATGTACCTGCACTACACGGTTCAACATCTTGTTTTCCAAATTGTGTAAACTTCATCTGTTCCGGATCCCGCAAACTTCAGCAATAACACCTTGCAACAAAAATGCTAGTTCCATCAAACGCAATGGACCACCTAGAGAATTACAACAAATCGTTTATATATGGTACTGAACTACTGATTTGTGCCTTCTTTGATTTGAAAGCAAATAGATCATTAAGAATACTAACTCGTTATTTTCATGTTTAGTGAACATGTAATATAAAGCAAATTGATTCTAAAAGTATGAGAACGCAACTTAAACTCCTATAACACATATAAAGTAGTAGTTCTTTAGATTCTACATGTAAGAAAAAAAACTAATTTGTGTTCATTCATACAACTATCTTAGATCCAACAGTAAGAACCAAATGCATTATTTATGGAATTAAACTTGTAACAAATAAAAACCAAACATACAATTGCAAAATTTTAAATTACCATCCAGTTTATGAGAAAGAAGAACAAGTTTGGACTTCATATGAATCTAAGGGGGCTCGCTACTCCGATCCAAGATGACGACTTCTCCGTCTTCTAGATCTAATTACCTACACCAGGAACATTAAAAGCATTAATAATATATCAAATTTTTGACACAATCATAAATGTATTCTATTGTAAATTCATATAATATTTAAATGTGATTTCTTCTCTTTAATCAATCTATTTAATCTACCTAAACACCAATTTTTCTAGAGAAGTCGATAGACTTGATAACTGTAATCAAGCAAACTGGGTGATTCGAATTCAACATACTAAATGATGGTTACATCAATAAAATTCACAAACAGCATAAACAACTTCATGTCCGATTAACAAATACACAATTAAATCAAACTCACCAAAGCACCAAAAGAATCGAATAGACGAATTTTGGGCTCATGATCCCCATTGCGTGTGGTTCTTAATAGGGATGGGACAGAAAAGGAGAGGGATTAAAAAGACGAATTAAAGGAGAGACGATTCACTGCTCATAAATGTAGTTAACTGTATCAAGAGAAGCTATGTGAGTAACAAGTACTTGAAAAGAATAGCAAACAGATTAAATCATAGATGCATATATATGATTATCTGAACTAATTAAGACCATTTAAACATATCTAATGTTGTAATATAATAGACAAAAGGAATGTGCACATATGGAACATAAGTTACCTGTAGCAATTCTTTTAAGCACATCTGTTTGCGATGACCGTCGAGAATCCTGGAGGAACAATCAAACATGAGAAGTTAGAAGTCAGTTAACTATTAATTGTATCATATATATAGCTATACTTATTGATGAAAAATGTGACTATATACTGATGTAACATAGCCCGAAATATAACAAAAAAGACTATACATTAAGATGATAGCTGATGTACTTGGATAAAAGCGTGTAGTTCAAAACTTTGTTCACTACTTACAAGAGCATGTTTGGCAATACACTGAGGCATATTAATGTCTTCCCAAACATTCTTTCAAGTCTTCACCCAAATAAGCAAACAATAATGAAAACAAAACTCACCATGCCTCCTTCTACAATTGAAGCAACATGAATATACGCGCTTGCCTTCTCTAGATTTCCCATGTATCTTTGTTTGGCCCTGTTATAGCTGTAAGTAGGAAATATAATATCTGGAAGTCGAATATGCATTGTAAAAACATAAAAATCTTGATAAATGAAAAAACAAATAACTGTATAGACTCGTTTAGGATAGTTAAGGGCTCATACTTCACTTATAGACCCTGTGAGAGAGTGGAGCCTAAAACCGCAGGACCAGAGCCAGCATACAACCCTTTCAAAACCAGTAAACTGGATACTACTTAATAATAAACATAACACTTGAATGACTTCCGAATGTGTTGAGAGAAATGTTACAGAAATCCCATCTTGGTAAGTTCGGATGATAGTTGTACTCAAAAGGGTTCCTCTTTTGAATCCATGGTTTAGATGTTTGAGATTATAATATGTGTTCTGTGAACTCGCATATCCTCTTACAAAATATATCATTTAAAAAAAGGCCAACTACTATAAACAACACATAAGAACTATGCCTCATCATTTGAAACGAAAGTACCAATTTAATAGCATTTCTTTTTACAGTCCGTTTGTGCAACCACCTATCAAGCTCAAACTCAAATTGATACCTAAACCACAAAACATTATTCGTAGTTGCTAGATAAAACAAGAATACGAAGCACAACATACGCATATAACCTAAATTAGAGAATGTGGTTGTGGGACTCTCCAATTCACCGGAATCAAACCGCCATTCTCAGTATGCCAAATGTCAGCCTGACTTTAAGCATCACTTAAAGCAACAAAAGAAATCTGCGACATGCGATCAGATTGAAGCATCAATAGTTAATATTTGCGTGTACCAATTTCCAAGTAAAGATCAAATGATCACGAATTAACACCTATGTGTAAAAGTACAAGCTTGGTTTCTTTTTGTTTAAACACAATTATTCTTTAATAGTTTATAGTTCAAATAACATTCGATCTTATAGTAAATTTTATCACAATCTGGTCAAATCACTTTAATTTTCACTAACCTCAGATTTGCTCTTCCCAAGTAGAAACAAACTTGTGATTGAGAGATCAGGTAGACAGAGGCAATCCAGAGTGATATTCTTGATGTTTCTAACACTTGATCTTCATTGTTCACTCTTGATGATTGTGATTTGCGAGGCTCTATCAGGTTGTGGCAAAAACAAAGGAAATATACATTTAGATCATCATGATTACAACGAAAAAGGAAAAATCAAAAGCGCTTACCTTTTGTGTTACTGACAATCAACAAATCCTTTTAATAAATTTCCATTGTCATTAAGATTTGACACAAAAAAGAATGACAATCAACTGAGCCATTATAGTAATTTGTCGGTTCGTGAGGAAGAGGTGAAAGCCTACAGTTCAATTGGTGTATCATCAGCTGGGCTGATATCAATGGCGAGTGAAGCAACCGGGGATGAAATGGGTCTTCAAATGGTTGAGAAAAACCCGTGAGGGTATGTCGATTTAATGGAAAACTGATTTGAATTCATTGAATGTTCAATACCAGATAAATATATATCTACCTCTCTCTATTGAATGAAAAAATGAAGTAGATTTAATGGCAAACCCGTGAGGGTATGTCGATTGAATGGAAAACTGATGAATCCATTGAAAGGAGGAGGTGGGTGATATGTCTATATTAACCTTCTAAGTGTCTTAATTGTCCCTAATATCCCTATAATACCCTTATGAAATAAGCTTTATTCTCTTATACTTGTTGCTTTAAAAATTGTACCAATGTCAAAATTCTAATATGGTACATCACTCCTCCTTTATAATGTATTATAGATAATGGGTTAGAATTTGTAAATAATCAAATGTCTAACTATTGTAAATCATTAGGCATTTTTCAACAAACTACTTGTGCTTATACACCTCAGCAGAATGGAATTGCTGAATGGAAACACGGACATCTGTTATATGTCACTAGGTCTTTATTATTTCAAAGTAACTTGCCTCTTAGGTTCTGGTCAGAATGTGTTCTAACTGCTTCATACTTAATTAATAGGACTCCTTCTTCTGTTCTGGATGGAAAAACTCCCTATGAGCTTGTTTTTTTGTTTTAAACCCTTCCTTGATCACTTAAAGGTCTTTGGGTGTTTATGTTTTTCAATTGTACTAAATGAGTCAAATAAACTTAGAGAGAAGGCTGAAAAATGTGCTTTCATTGGGTATTCCAATGAAAAAAAAGGGTATAAAGTGTATAGTTTAGAATCAAAAGTCATCTGTTATTCAAGAGATGTTAAATTTTATGAAACTATATTTCCGTTTAAAGATAAAACTGTTTTTTCAAAATTTGATGATAATAAAGTTGTAGGCCTTGACTCATTAAATTTCTTTGACTGTTTTGAAAATGAGAATTAAACACCCATTGATCCTGAAGAGCCCAATGATGAAACAAGGGGTTCAGGTAATAGTGATTCAGAGACACATGGGAATCAGCAGTCTGCCCTAGATCCTCCTGAGACAGGTGAACATTGTGTTTCACCAAGTCATGGAGTTGATAGGGGTTCAGACAGGGCTGATCATGTGATGACTGAGAATGATGAAAACACTTCAAACTTTGAAGGCAATGACCAAATCAGTCAAAGTGTTAGGAGAAGCTCTAGGGAGTCAGCCCTTCCTAGGAAACTTGATGATTTCATCATAGAAGGAAAGGTTAAGTATGGAGTGGAGAGAGTGGTTAACTATGCAAATTTATCTTGTGATAATAGGGTGTTTACTAGTGTGTTAAATAAGAGTGTTGAGCCTAAAATTTATAAACAGGCTATTCTTGACCCTAATTGGGTTAGTGCTACGAATGATGAGATTGAAGCTTTAAATAGGAATAACACCTGGACCCTAGTAGATCTTCCAAAAGGAAGAAGTGTAGTTGGGTGCAAATGGATATATAAGATTAAATATAAGTCCAGTGGTGAGGTTAAGAGGTTTAAGGCTAGGTTAGTTGCTAAGGGGTACAATCAAAAGGAAGGAGTTGATTTTGATGAAACTTTTTCTCCTGTGGTAAAATTTATGACTGTTAAAACTGTTATGTCTATTGTTGTCCAGAATAACTGGAAAATGTTTCAATTAGACATCAATAATTCCTTTCTTTATGGTGACCTCAATGAGCATGTATATATGTCCTTACCTGAAGGATATTTCTCTAATAATGAAACCAAGGTTTGTAAGTTAAATAAATCTTTATATGGATTGAAACAAGTACAAAGGATGTGGAATGAAAAATTGGTGAGTGTTTTATGTAGTCTTGGTTTTACTCAGAGTAAGTGTGATTACTCTTTGTTTGTTAGAATAACTGATAGTTCAACTGTTTTGTTACTGGTCTATGTGGATGACATTGCCTTAACCGGAAATAGTGTAAGTGATATTAATGAAGTTAAAGAATGTCTTAGAAATAAGTTCATGATCAAAGACTTAAAGGGAATTAAAATACTTCTTAGGTCTAGAGTACTCTCAGTAGATAACACTTTGTGTTTGTCTCAAAGGAAATACTGTTTAGACTTATTGACTGAGTATGGCATGCTTGCATGCAAACCAGTCAGCAATCCCTTGGAACCCAATCATATCTTAACAAATATGTGCAATGAAAGTTCTACAGTGTTAACTAACATAACTGGATATCAACATTTAGTTGGGAAATTAATATATATGTCCCTTACAAGGCCAGATATTTCCTACACTGTACATTACTTAAGTCAATTCATGCACAAGCCAACTAGTGCACATTTAAAAATTGCATTCAGGCTATTAAGATACTTAAAGAAGGCTTCTGGAAAGGGTATTGCATTTAGAAAAGATTCCAAATTTGATTTAATGGCTTATTCTGATTCAGATTGGGCTAAGTGCACTTAAACTAGAAAATTTGTAACATGTTTTTGTATATTCCTGGGAAATTCTCTTATTTCCTGGAAGAGTAAGAAACAATCCACAATTGCCAGATCATTTGCTGAGGCAGAGTTCAAGGCAATGTGTACTGCTTCATGTGAGATTTTGTGGCTTAAGAATTTATTATCTGAACTTAAAATAGAAGTTAATCTTCCAGTTAAGTTGATGTGTGATAATAGTGTTGCACTGTCCATTGCAGCAAATCCTATGTTTTTTGATAAAACAAAACATTTCAAACTTGACTTGTTTTCCTTGAGAGACTTGGTATCTAAAGGTATTTTACATCTGTCTATGGTTCAGTCAAACCAAAAAGTTGCAGACATTATGACCAAAGGTCTGGGAGTGGGTGTGCATGAAGAAATGTGTAACATTTTAGGCATGAAAGATGCCTTTGGGTGTTAAATTGTGGGGGGGGGGGGGGGTTGAAATATAAGTATTTCATATCTTTTTAATTCAATTTAACATTTCATAATATATACAAGTGTTTGAACATTTTGCATGAGTGTCTATTTTCAGGTTATAATTTCTAACTTGGAGAATCTGACAAGATGATTGGGCTGGAGTTGCTGGATTGGACTAGAGTTGTGGATTGGGCTTGTAGATAGTATAGAGTCCAGAAGTCCAAGTGTATTGTTGATCCAAGATGGTGGTGGCCCAAGACATGACAAGTTATATTTGGGCTTAAGCCCATTTGATCATCTGGTGTTATAATATAAACACGTCTAGCTGGCAATCTGTGTCATTGCTCAGCTAGATTTATGCACCGTTGATTATTATTCTCTCGATAACATCTCAATCGTTGATTTTGTGTTTGTTTAGAGAAGCTTCTAGGGTTTGTATATAAACCCATTCTCTCTCATCTGATCATTATGTTAGATCACATCATTTGTTCATCTCTTTGTTTTACTCTCGAGAGTTGTCTCTCATACTTTGTCTAGATTAGGGTTTTGGATCTGAACGTCTTGTTCTAATTCTTTGTTATTGTATCCTTGGTAGTCTAGATAGTATTGTGATTATAATGATCAGAGAGTTGTGAGAGTTGAGGTGTTCAGTCTTTTACTTTGTATTGTTAGATTCTTGAAGATCAGCAATAAAGTTTTGAGTATTTTAGTTTGATTCATCTGGTATCATGTCCTTTTGACAGTACGAATATAACATAAGTCGCTTAGATTCGAGGGGCACATACCTAGCAACCAACAAGTATCCACACCACCATCTAATAGGTGTTCAACACCTCATTTAACCCAACACTACCCAACATAAATCCCTAAAGCTGATTGTTTATCATCGATATCTTATCAAAATCTTATCAAAATCATAAGTTCTATCTCTGCTAATTACAACAAAACCAAAACATAAATCCCTAAAGCTGATTGTTTATCATCGATCATGATTGATTTTGACCCTCGTTCCCATCATAACCTTTTCCCACATTTAACGTAATCAGGTAACCAAAAGAAACATTGTCTTCATCTTATGCTTGTTCAAGCTTTATTATCTCATGTATGTTCAAGCTTTACATTTGTTACTTTATGGCATCACATCCGTTTCATAACCTCACTGTTCAGCCACCTGATTTTAAAACAGATTTATCAATAACTATGAACCAATGTACACATGTCACACGATGATATGGGTAAAATATTGGTGAGTTACTTCAAGTGTTGGAAATATGTATTAGAAAGCTCTTCCAGCCATGATATATTTAATAAATGCTTAGAGGCTGGAGAATCTACTTCACACCATAATGCATTGGTTATCAGGTAAGAGGGGTATTTGGAATAAAAGGTTAAACCAAAATTTAAAAGTAATAACTAAAAATTTTAAAATTTGAAACAACAGAAAAGTGTGCTACCACAGGGCAATAACCCTATGCAGACGGCTGTGGATATGCTAATGAAGTTGTGGATATATCAAGTGAGTTTTCTTTCAAAAGTTAAAACTGATAGCTTAACATGATGAAACAACTCAGACCTAGCTAGCACAGGGCATTGATCATGTGTAAAAGGTTGTGGAGATACTAATTGAGTTGGGGATTCAAAAATGGGCCCACTGCCCCTTCCCGTCCAAGGAAATAGACCTTCCTATGGTAACCCAAGACAAAAATCACTCAATAGACATTTTGAAATGTCAAGACATCATCCTATCCCACTTAACCAATATAATGGTGATTCATAGGATGAGGTCCCTGAATACCTAATGATAACACAATTTTCATTACAAGACTGGTGATACATCCTTTCACCAAGTCTTAGTACCTCCACCAAAAGCTAAGCCTTTCAAATGTTCTTAAATGTCTGAAGAATAACCAAAAAGGGTAGCTTATCAAAATTGATGTATCATTTGAGAATCCCTTTGCAAGTCTTATCCTAAGACTAATCTGCTTGTTTACATACTAATGTTCTTCATTGACAAACATAAAAGAAAATTCATGAGGCAAGGATGATTTGCACATTAATAATGAGCAAATCTCAAAGCACACATCAATGAGATTAAGGTTCAAATAAATGCTCAGATATTGTAGTATCATGATCCTAACCCACATGAAGAAAGAGGTGAAATTTAGCATAATTATATCCTATTGATGAGATTTTAATTGTAGCTTCTACTTTTCTGATTGATCTCAATGATCACAGATTGATAGTAGAAACATAAGTAAGAACACCTTACAAGTAACAACAGTGTACACTCAATGAGTGACAAAACTGCTGGAAGTCTCCAGTACCAAGAAAAAGGGGCATAACAAATGTTGTGAGGTTTTTAACTTCAAATTGCTGATGATTTAACCATCACTGGTGGGGATGCAGAGGATTCTGTTAAATTAGATGATGCTTAAATATTGGAATTGATGGAAACAAATGAGAGTCGAGGTCTCAAATCTCAATGAGTTCATCACCAAAAAGCCTTATGCTAGAGTCCAACTGCATCACATCCACTCAACAACTGGCCTCCTACACAGGATAAATCATTTCCCAAAATACTTAGTCACTTTCAAAATTTCCACCTTTTAGCAAATCAAACTTTAAACCTCTGAAAACTGCTAGTTCTATCTTACAAAGAATATGATTACTGCTGCAAAAGAACGGGGAAGAAGAGTGTTCAAGGAGTGGAGTTAACCCACCTTGGAAAATTCAACTTGACATATTCCAAAAGTATCTTGCCAATCACTTAATGGCACAGGGAAGTGTCTTGCTGGTAGGAAATATGGGAAGAAGGTGTGAATTATCAGAAGGGTTTAAGTCAAAGTTGATGAAGAAACCAAAAGTTTATCAAAAACCCCAAACTGCTTGTCAACAACAATTGTCTTGAGAAAACAATAGTTTTACCAGTCTTTCAGCAATTCTCATTTCTCAAAAGTCCCACTACATAATTTGAAGGAAAATCCTTGTTGCTATGCTTAGAAGAAGATTTTGTTGATTGATAGAAGGTTTTAAAGTCATTCCATATTTCTCAGTTGACACAGATCAACAAAGGTCTAAAAAGTAGCCTCAAATCTTCCCTAACCCAGAGATTCTGAGAAAGCCAAGCACTTACGTACTAATAGACGTGAAGATCAAATTTAGAAAATATGGTTATGAGGTCATGATGATGATCAAGGTGTTTTGAGAAAGTCATGGCGGACCAAGTGTTGGTAAAAGATCTAGATGAAAATTCAAGCTATAAGTATTGAAGCTAGACTTCAAAGCAGACCAAAGAAAAAGATCCAAGCATCAACAAAATGTAGAAACAAGTATAATACGAGAGATTTTGGCTACAACGGTTCTAGGGGAGATTGTTGGGTTATGAAAGGATTGATAATGATGAAAGCTAAAACCCATGGGCCTATCTGTCAAAATACTTGAAGAGTAGAGGTTTGAAGTTTTGTGTTGCATTCCTTCCTTGAAAGTTTCACCAAATGTCATTCTGCAAACTAATGGTTTAACAACTGCCGAATACAAGACTGAAGAACTAGAAAGCTGAAGAGTTGAGTTAGCTAGTATACTTTTGGACTAGTCAACAGCTAAACCTTGAAGACCAAAACTACCAGAGTCAACAACTGTGTCTTGTAATACTGTTTTGACAAATAGTTGGTTTAAACCAACTATTTGTCAAAACAGTATTACAAGACACAACTTTACACTGGTTGTTTGTCAAAACTAGTTGTTCCATAGGTCTATGAGTCTAGACTTGTGTAACTAACTATCCAGCTGTGATTTATAAACGGCTGGAAGTTACATTTCTCTAATTTGCTATATTTCACTTCTATGGTGACGTCACTAGGTGTTTTCATTCTCTCTATAAATAAAACAGTACATTCAGTACTTGTCAATCCATCTCACACAAACAGAGTCTGAGTACCTGATTGAGATTATCAAATCGAACAGGAGAAAGCCTGAACAAGTGTGTGTGTGTGTGTAAGAGAGAGGGGGTGAGAGCATTTGGTGAGTGAGAGTGATTTACACTATACTTTGAATTCAAATAATACTAATCTTTGTTGACATCACCATATCTAAAACCAGCTATGGTTTTATCGAATTGATGTGTGTAGATGATTATTGATGTTATTATGATTACTTAGACTAAATTGTTTAAACTAAACTCAATTAATCAATCAAAAAACACGCAGAATTCACTCTCAAGGATCCAACAACATGTGTCGACTTCCCACTGATTTCCTCAAAACTACTTGCTATCTTGGCATAATTAATAACTTGTTAACATAATCTTGGGAAATGAGAACACATATATCTCATGCGAACCTGGAGAACGCTATCTAAAACCATTCAAATTCAAACTTTCTTTTTACACTTATCTTTATTATTAAAATCATCATCATCATCATCATACTCAGTTTATTATTAAAATATAATCTCAAAAATACAATTTACGTGTAAGGAAATAAATTGTTTTTACACGTGTAAATTTACTGTTTATACATGTGTAAAAAGTTAATTTTATAGTGTTTTTGCAAGATGAATAATTTTGAAAGAAAATTCATTTTTTCCTCTTGTATTTTAATTTTAATTAGGTTTGTAATGAAAAAAAATGATTTGATTGGTTTTCGCATTTGTTCTTACGGTTTTCGCGTTGTCAAGATAACCCTCCGCTATATATATATATATATATATATATATACGTTTAGGTTCTTGTACAAATCCATTTTTTTTGTTAGAAGTGTGAGAACCAATATGGGAGTGACATGTGGCACAAGGTGTTTGGTCATTTTAGTAATATTTACATACTATTAAATAATGATTAAAATTATAATTTTGGTAAGAGAGGTGAGAGAGGGCATAAAAATAGGTAGAGAGAGAGAGAGAGAAAAAAAGAGAGACAGGAGAAAGAGAGAGAATGATTCTAGTCACCATCATCATCGTCATACTAACGTCATAGTGTTTTAACAATAAACGTGTGGTGTTTTATTTTTAAGGTAGATTTTTAGTTATTCTTTATACAAGGTATGGTGTTTTATTATAGTCTTGTAAGTTGCTTCATCCAGAAGGTGTTTTACGTTCATACATGTGTGTTTTATCATCATCTTCTCCATATATAACCCAGTGTGTTTTATCTTCATCATACACAACTATATGTACTTTAAAACACAACTATACATACATTTAAAATGTGTTCTAAATTCAAAAAACACTAAAACACACAAAAAAAATTGGTGTAGGAAAATCTATGTTATTAAGACAAAACTAAGACAATTCTCTAGCATAATCAAGAATGCTAACAAAATCTATTAGTATATAATCAAGAATTTTAGATTTAAATTAACTTTAAATGTTTTTTCTATAATAAGGTGTGAGCAACAATAATAAAATAATAATAAAATAAAATAATAATCACAAATCAAGTTATTTTATCCTTTACAAATCTGTTAAAGACAACAAAATCATGATATAATTTAATTTTATAAAACGTAAGACAAATGGCACATACAAATTCCAAGACATTCTTGGAAGAGAAAGTATTGGGTACAAAGTCCCTTAACCTATAAAGTGTAGGAAGCCACAAAAATCTTCCACGTGTAAGATGTCTATTAAAATATATAAACTGATTGTCAATTATGAGAGGGGTATTATAGACTTTTGCGTCGATCAATTAATCACGTTCATAATTATGATTTTCACAATCCCTGTTTTATCGTTCAATTAGAATTCAAATTTTTATAACTGATTGCACGATCTTCATCATCAATTCTTACCTTATTCATACTCAATCGCAGAGTTGATCATCATGTTCGGTATGTTACTCTGTTTTTTTTTAATTTCACATAATCGTAATCTTATTTTGATTTTAATTGTTTATCAGATCTAAACAACGAACCTGAAATCATAATCGGAGAAGAAGATGATGTCGTCGATGCTCATAATCTAATTTTTGAAGGTTAGTTTTTACTGTTTTGATGTGTATTAGCAGATCACAAAAGTCAGAGATTAACAGAGGTTGATCGATAAGTGTTTAATTTTGAATGTAGATATTATAGAGGAAGAAGTTAATAACACTGATGAACATGGTGGCGAGAGGTTTGATTTCATGGTTGAACACGAAAGGATGCAAGGTAATTGTTGTTTTCTGTATATGATAATAAGCAAATGCGTTTTATGATGTTTAACATGCGTTTTGATATTGTTAAATAAATTCTTTTTATGTGCTTGTGAATGCTTAATATTAGGTGCGTTTTATAGTATGGCCATGTCAATTTGTCATTAAAATTACATTTTAATAGTTATATGTTATGTGTTTTATGACAGATCTATCTAACCAAGATGTTCCCATTGATGATCAAACTCCAAGGTGAAAAATACATTGTTACAAGATGAAAACGAGGAAACTGAAAATACAAAAGACCATGATCGTCGGAAACACAAGGTGAAAAATACATGGTTACAAGATGAAAACGAGGAAACTGAAAATACAGAAGACCATGGAAATGAACACCAGCCAGATGAAGAACAAGTTGATGATGACTGATTTTTTTTATTTTAATAAATGCGTTTTATGTTTTATGCATGTGTTTTGGTATTTAATACTTTGCACATTTTCTACTGGTTTTTAAAGTGCGTTTTATATTTTTCTTGAATGCGTTTTACTATAATTGAACATTTCAAACCCTGTTCTTTTATGAATGCATTTTATGATTATATTGAATGCGTTTTACTATTACATCACATATATATTTCATTCCACATCAAAACAAAAGCTTTAAAGCTTTTACATACATTATCCATCACCATCATTCAATAACCACAGTTAAAAACATCATGAAAACATATAAAACATTCTAACTTAAAACCAAAAAAAAACCACAACCAATAGTTAAGCATACCAACACAACCATGTGATCAAATCCACCTACCCCATACATAAAACTTTCATTCTTTGTTGTTTAAAATTTCATCCCTCCCCTTCCTTTTCTCTGCCATGTTTGACCAGATGGTTTCTGTTGGGTCTGCTGACCTGGAGAAGAACAGATGATTAGAAAGCCAAAATATTCTATCTTTTGATCCTTTGAATAAAACAGTTGATACAAGAAGCTTTCCCCAAAAGACTGTTGATCCTAACGACTGCTACATCAAACAACTGATAAAGACAACTGCTGCTGTTGAAAGGTCAGCTGAGCAAACGACTGATAGACAAAGGTCTGATGAAGAAACAACTGCTGATCAAGTACTGAAGAACAAAGGTCTGTTGAACCAACAGCACTTTGGTTCAACAGATGATAAAGACCATCAGAGCTTTCCTTTACAGTGTTTTGTATTAACAGTGTTTTCAATGTAACAGTAGTTATAGTTAGCAGATGTTAAATGTTGTTAGTCAATTAAATTCGATCTAACAAATCAATTTAATATAAACAGATCAGCTCACAATTATTGATATCGTTTGTTTGTCGGATTGAAAACAGAGTAATAGTTTATTTTCGTTTCAACCGTTAGTAAACAGATTTTGTTTTCGAAAAATCAGAGAATGACTTCACTTAATCAAGATCCACACAACACTGGCACTAGCAACAAGCCTCCGATGCTTGTCAGGTCAGAGTACAACATCTGGCAGTGTCGGGTGGCTCATGTGTTAGCACAACAGAACACAGGGTGCTGGAAATCGGTAGTATTTGAACCACATGTTCCAATGGTACCGAGTGCCGAGGATCCAAAGATCCAAGTACCAAAGAGTGTTGAGAACTACTCAGAGCAAGATTTTCAAAATATCGAGTTAGACGCCAAGGCTTTTAGCATAGTAGCCATGGCGCTACCAAATGATATCTATGCTGGATTATTGCACTGCAATAGTGCTAAAGAGTTGTGGGATGCTCTTAAAGAGCAGTTTGGGGGGACTGAAGATGTGATTGAAAACAACCGTGAAATACTTAACCAACAATATGAAACGTTTAGTCACATAAAGGGAGAGTCGTTAACACAACAGTTTGAAAGGTTTAATTGTCTTATTAGTGAACAAAAACTGGTTGGTCTAACTTTTCCTAATTCAACCTTGAATCATAGGTTCCTTAGATCACTCCAGGACAAATGGGACACTATAGCTATAGTCATGAGAAACTCTATCGGATTTAAAGACCTGACCCTGACCCAGCTTCATGGTAAGCTCCTGACTTATGAGAGGGAGCTTAACCAGAAAAAGAAGCTCCAGGACTCTGGAAAAGTGTCTGATGACTATGTATTTGGGAATACAGCACTTTTGGGCCAAGAGGAGGGTTCTGGAAGTAGTAAGGATCAGGGTTATGATCATTACATTGATATAACCACTAGTTTTAACAATGATTCTTACTCATCACCCAACTATGCCTTTGCAACAAGTGGTGATATCCAGGCTTCTGATAATTCATCTTTTGTGTACAATGACCTTCAATATATTGACCCTTTGGACTTAGAAGAAATGGACATCTTGCATCAGGTTGCCCTGCTCAGTATTAGAACCAATAACTTCTATAGGAAAACTGGCAGGAGGTACCTAGGTTTACATGGTGGGTCAAAGGTGGGGTTGGATAAATCAAAGATCAAGTGTTACAAGTGTCATAGAATGGGTCACTTTGCTAGGGAATGTAGGAGTCAAAATGGTACCCCTATGATCACCTATCCAAACCAAAGGCCTCAGACCTACACTTATCAAAACATCCCTGTACCAAATGTGCAAAACACTGCTCACTTTGCACAGACCCAAACCACTGTTCCTGTGCACTATGTTCAAATCACCGTTCCTCAGTATCACTATGTCCAAACACCTGTTACTCAGGCACAAGTGCCAATGACTGCCGCTCCACCCTCTGCTCCTGCAGAGACCAGTCAGCAAGGTCAACAGAGTTTCTTAACTCAAGGCTTTGTTGATTGGAGTAGTCTACCAGATGAGATAACAGATGATAACATTGCTTTAGTTGCCAATTCTGAAAATAATTTTTGCTTTATGGCACTAGAAACAATTGTTGAAGAGACTGATTCTGAGGGAGTGGTGTCTATGTCTGAAAATGTGACTAATGGTGTTGTTGATGAAGTTGTTTCAGCTGAAGAATCTGAAGTAGAGGTTGTGAATCTCTCAGACCCCTGGGGTAGTGATGATTGTGATTGCCAGTGTAACTGTGCCTTGATGGCTGCTGCTAAGGTATCTCCTCAAATCTTAAATGACTTATGCTCAGACAAATGTATTGTGGCATTTGCTAAGATAAAAGAGGTGAATGAAAACTTTAGAAAGAAAATTTTGGAAGATGAAATTCAGTTTGAAAAACTCACTAAAGAGTTAAAATCAAAAATAACTGAAAAAGAATCTGAAATCAGCAGTTTAAAACATGAAGCAAGCATAACCAAAGACCAGCTTCAGACTATGATAACCAAATATCATAGTTGTAAAAAGGAGCTTGAGTCCACCCAAGTTGAATGTCAGAAATGGGTGGAATCATCAAAAGGTTTTGAGATGATTGTCAACCAACAATCTAAAAGTCATGTGAAATTTGGCTTTGGTTTTCAAGAAACCACTGCTCAGAGTTCACAAACCACTGACAAAAAGGAACCACAGTTGGTTGAAATCATCCCAACCAATTCAAAAGGTCAAGAAATCAAGGTTACTGAACCCAATGGCAAGAAAATCATTCTTGAAAAGTTGGAAGGTAAACCCTCATTTGATGAAATTGAAAAATATCAATTCAAACCATCATGGTCAGATGAGTGTGATGTCCTTGAAAATTTTCAACCAATGACCTTCAAAACCCCTGATGGTAAAAAGGCACCACAGGCCAAAGTTATCCCTTTGAGAGATCTTCCAACAGATGATCAAACATCTGTTGAAACGAAGAAAGGAAAAGGGAAAGCCAAAGATAACTTGTTTTGTGATTTTTGTGAAAAGAAGAATCATGTCACCAAAAACTGTTTTCTTCTAAAAGCATATGACATCAACAAAGCAACAAGTTTAAATGATTCTAAAACCAATGAATGTTCAATCTGTAAGAAAAAGAATCACAAAACAAAAGAGTGCCTGTATCTCAAAAATTTTGATGAAAAGATAAAAGAGTACAAGGCTAAAACTCTTGAAAGTCAAGTGGTGAGTACTCCAAAAGGAAAACCCAGACAGACTTTTGAACCAGTCCAAACAGCTGTTACCAAAGGTCTGAACAAAAAGTCTGCTCCCAGATATGTTCAGGTAACAGATGTTCCACCAGCTACCAAACTACCAAGAGGATATGGACAACCAACTTGTCATCGTCTGCCACATGTTTATGAAGAGCCCAACAGGCCTTCAAAACCAAAAGTGAACAGACATCCTCATGGTTTTCAGCATCTGACAGGAAGTGATCAAACATTTGTTGGACCAAGTGTTGACATACAAGCACTGGCAAATGGTCAACTACAGTTGTTGAACCTAATCCGAAAGCTAGTTCAAACCACTGATCATTCTCCTCAACTTAAGGCTGAGACATCTAAGAACCCATCCAAAGCCAATTTGGCTTTGGACACTCACCAAAACTAAACTCTTTACTGATGTGCAGGGAGCTTCTGCTTGCTTAGATAGTTTATGGTATGTAGATAGTGGAGGCTCCAGGCACATGACAGGATGTAGAGCCCTTCTTCTGGACATTCTTGCACATGGAGGGGGTGATATATCCTTTGGTAATGATTCTAAAGGTAAAGTGTTGGGTTCTGGAACTGTCCAAGCAGGGAGGCTTAAGTTTGAAAATGTTAATCTGATAGACAATCTAAAATTTAATTTGCTTAGTGTATCACAAATGAGTGACAAAGGTTATGGGTCATTCTTCACTAAGAAAACATGTAAGATTGTTGGCCCAGAAGCGGTTGAAAAGATTAACACCATCATTGCTGAGAGTAAAGCACAACTTGTTGCTCATAGAAGTGGCAATGTGTATGTAGTTGATATGTTGAAGGATAACCCTATGGCAAATGTCTGTCTGTTCTCTGCTGCCTCTACCAAAGAGACAGAATTGTGGCATATGAGACTTGGTCACACCAACCTTCAAACTATCAACTCTCTCTCCAAACAAAACCTTGTCAGAGGTTTGCCATCAAAAGAATTCAAATGTGATGAGCATTGTGTTTTCTGCTTAAAAGGAAAACAACATAAAAGCTCTTACAAATCAATTGATGAGTCGAAAACTAGTCAGTGTTTACAATTGTTGCACATGGACTTGTTTGGCCCAGTTAAAATCATGAGTTTAAGAAGAAAGAGATTTTGTCTTGTCATAGTTGATGATTTTTCTAGGTTTACATGGACTTACTTTTTACATTCTAAGGATGAGACTGCATGTATTTTGAAGGACTTTGTCACCAAAGTTGAAAAGCAATATGACTTGCCAATAAAAGTCTTTAGAAGTGACAATGGAACAGAGTTAAAAAATAAGGAGTTGGATGATTTCTGTGTGTCAAAAGGGATTGTAAGGCAGTACATTATCCCAAGAACACCAGAGCAAAATGGGGTGGTTGAGAGAAAGAACAAAACTCTCATTGAGGCTGCAAGAACAATGCTAGCAGATTCTGGTTTGCCACAGTCCTTCTGGGCAGAGGCTGTAAACACTGCTTGTTATGTTCAAAACAGAGTTTTAATCAACCCAAGACATCAAAAGACTGCTTATGAAATTCTGTTTAAAATCAAACCACTGATCTCATTTTTCAAAGTATTTGGCTGCCCATGTTTCATTTTAAATCTTAAAGATTCCATTTCAAAATTTGCAGCCAAAGTAGATTGTGGATATTTTATGGGGTATTCTTCTACTGCCAAGGCCTATAAAGTGTTTAACACAAGGACCAAGACAATAGAAGAAACTCTGAATGTGAAGTTCAATGAACTTTCATCTTTAAAAATCCCAGCAAACCCTGCTAAGTTATTTGATTTGGATAAATTCAAATTTGAAGATATTACTGTCAAAACTAACAATGCAGGTATTTCACAATCTCCATAACAAGACTACAGAATGGATGTTGTGATTCCAGATCACTATAAAGTCTATCCTGTATCAGAGGAAGCAGTAGTTCAAAACAACTGTCAAAACTCTATCACAGCTGAGTCAGCCACTGTTGGCCAGTCCTATCCTCAAACCACTGATTCACCCATTTTATCCACTGCTCAATCATCTGTTGACAAAAGTCAATCATCTGTTGACAACAGTCAAACATCTGTTGACAAAATTCAGTCCAATGTTACACCACTTGGACCCATTCCTCCACCACTATTCCAAACATCTGTTGACACTACAAAAGTGCAAACAGATGTTATGTCAACAGAGTCACCAAACCTCTGTCCTTCACCACAAAATGCCATCATACCAAATCAGGGAGATCTAATCTACCTAAGAGCTCATCCACCAGACCAAATCATTGGCAACATCAGAGAAGGTGTGCTCACAAGGAGCCAATCCTCAAATATCTGTCTTTTTGCAGGCTTTCTTTCCCTCACACAACCAGTCAAGTACCAAGAGGCACTGAAAGACAACAGTTGGGTGGAAGCCATGCAAGAAGAGCTCCTTCAGTTCAAAAGACAACAAGTATGGGAACTTGTACCACTGCCTAAGGATGTTTGTCCAATTGGCACAAAGTGGGTCTTCAAAAACAAAACTGATGAAAGGGGTATAGTTGTCAAGAATAAGGCCAGGCTAGTGGTTCAAGGCTTCAGACAAGAAGAAGGGATAGACTATGATGAAACCTTTGCCCCTGTAGCAAGGTTAGAAGCTATCAGACTGTTCCTAGCCTTTGCTGTCAACCACAACATCAAGGTGTATCAGATGGACATCAAATGTGCCTTCCTATATGGCAAAATTCAGGAGGAGGTCTATGTATGTCAACCACCTGGTTTTGAAGACACATTCCATCCTGAGTATGTCTACAAGCTTAATAAAGCCTTGTATGGACTGAAACAAGCACCAAGCGCCTGGTATGAAACTCTCTCCGCTTTTCTCTTATCCATTGGTTTCACAAGAGGTAAAATTGATAAAACCTTATTTTTAAAATGGAAAGGGAAAGATTTAATGATTGTTCAAATATATGTGGATGATATTATTTTTGGATCCACATGTAACAAAATGTGTGAGGAGTTTAGGGAACTCATGACAGCAGAGTTTGAAATGAGTGCTATGGGTGAACTTCAGTGCTTCCTTGGTCTCCAAGTGAAGCTGCTGCAAAATGGCACATTCATTCATCAAAATAAATATGTGAAAAACTTGTTAACCAAATTTGAGATGAATGATTGTAAATCATGTAGTACACCCATGAGCAAAGTCAAGCCACTCACTGATGATGACAAGGATGAACTGGTTGATCAAACACACTACAGATGCATGATTGGGTCTTTATTGTACCTAACAACATCCAGGCCAGACATTATGTTTGCAACCTGTGTTTGTGCAAGATCCCAGGCTTCACCTAATGGAAACATTGAGCTTTCAGGTTATTCAGACAGTGATTTTGCTGGCTGCCACACCACAAGGAAGTCCACATCTGGAGGGTGCCAGTTTCTAGGGAATGCCTTAGTCTCCTGGCAAAGCAAAAAGCAAGCAGCTGTTTCAACATCAACAGCTGAGGCTGAATACATTGCTGCTGCAAGCTGTACAGCCCAACTCATGTGGCTTCAAAATCAATTACTGGATTTTGGGATAACTGCACTAAGGACTCCACTCATGTTGGATAGTCAAGCTGCTGAAAATATCATCAAGAATCCAGTCTCTCATTCAACCACAAAGCACATAGACATCAGACATCATTTTGTCAGAGATAGCTATGAAAAAGGTTTGATTACTCTGCACCATGTTCCAACAGAGGATCATTTGGCAGATGTGTTGACAAAAGCTTTAGACACATCTACCTTCACAAATCTGATCTCTCGAATTGGAATGTTAAACATGGATTAAAACAACAAAATGTTTTCAATAAAAACATTAAAACGTTTTCAGAAAATCAAATTTTACTTAAAAATAGCACTTTTGGTTGAAAAATCTGTTTTAAACCACTGATCAGATAAAACAACCACTGTTTCATTCTATCCACTGTTGGTTGAAAAATCTGTTTCAAACATCTGATCAGATAAAACAACTGTTACTTCATCAGTCTTTTGGTTAAACAACAGAGGTTGGCAACAGACTTTTACCAAAACAGCTGTATGCCACCAGATGTTTAAACCATCAGATGTTTGCCACGTCTGCTCTCAAAAGCAGAGTTTTGCCACATCAGCAGTTTCACTAGAGGCTATAAAACCCTGTTTTTCCCCCAACAGCAGTTTTACTGTCTCATTGTATTCAAAATACTAAACCGCCTTCGTCTTCCTCAAACCCCTAATCAAATTTCAGTCACTTTCACACTCGAAATCCATTACAATGGATCTTCAAACAAAAGCCACCCACAATTTCCTACCATATCTGGTTAAAACAGAAGATAACGTACCATTTCATTCCACCATTGACATCATCGTAAACTCAAAATACAAAAACATCCTAACTGCTGATGCTCCCATCCATCTCGAAACACTCCAAGAATTTTGGGCTAACGCTGAAGTCTTGTTTCAAGACAAAAAGCCTACATTCATTATTTCCAAAATTGGAGCCACCAGCATCGCCATTACACCTGAACTCATATCCACAACCTTCTCCCTCAACGACTTGTCAAGTAAGGATTCTTTTCCTAAAACAGAGCTTCACACAGAGTTTCAGGAAAGAGGGTATGATGCTCAGATGACTGGATCAACATTGTTTAAAAAGTTTTTTCCTCCAGTCATGAAATTTTTCTTCCATACTCTCCTTCTCTGTGCCTCGGCTAAGACCACATCCTTCAATGAAATCCCATTAAGGATTCAATACTTGGGGTATGCTATGTTGTCAGACTCTGACTTCAATCTTTCCCAAGGATTGTTTTTGGACTTAGTTTCTAATGTGAAAGCCATAAAATATGGCTCAAACAATGCTTTTCTACTCTACCCAAGAATTTTAAGTGTAATCCTTCAAAAGGTTTTACCAGCAAATGATTTCCAAAAGGGAGAGTCTTTTAAAATGAAAAGTTTAACTAATGAAACTTTCACAAGAATGCTGGGTTCTTCAACCCAAGAAAAAGTGTCAAAAGTGTCCAAAGTTTCAAAAACACAAACAAAGAGGTCAAAAACAACAACTGTTGTTCAAACCTCTGTTGTTGAGCCCACTGCTCCTAGTGACCATGGCACTTCATCCAGCGCTGTGAAACCCACACCAGCCACCAAAAGAAAACGTCCATCTTCAAAAACCACCTCCACACCCAAAAAGGGACTTCTGGAAGATGAGATACCAGAAGCTAACCCTGTTGCATCACCAAAGCAACCTGAAACCACTGTTGTTACTTCCTCACAACAGTTGGAAATATCTCCACCCAAACAAACTCCTCAAGAATCCTCACAAAAGGATCTTGTTGTAAGCCAAAGGGAACCACATACTGAAGCATATGAGTCACTTGATCATATGTTTACAAGTCCATCTCCCAGGGCTAACTCTCTTCTTACTCCTCCCACTTCACCACAACATGTCCCACAAACCATGCAACCTCTGTTTGAGGCAATTGATAAAACTCAGGATAATCCCAGTTCCTCTTCTTCACCTGTCACAGAGAGTATACCTCCACAAGTGACTGGGCCTGAGAAAAATCAATCTGTCAACCCACAAACAGATGAGGAGGTTACACTCCCAGAGTTAAATGTAACTCTTGGTGAGTTTTCAAGTGAAGCAGCCACTACTAGTGTAGAGACCATTGTCTCACAACAGGACAGTGGTTACATAGCTAAGACTTCCTTGAAGGCAACAACTGATGAGGCCACAATTGTGTCCCCAAAATCAGTTGGAAGTCCCCAGAACCAAGACCAAGGGGCATCTGGTTCTCATTCCATGGACTCACCTCCTAGGACTGAACCAGGCAAAACTACCACTGGTGGGAATTCAGATGATCCTATTAACTTAGGTGCTGGATTAAAACTCCAAGAATTGACGGATAGAGTTCAAACCATTGAAACCTCTGTTGTTGACATCAAAACAGATGTTAAGTCAATATTGGAAACTTTGGCAAACTTTACCAAGAGTCAACCATCCACTTCTGATATTGCTAGTGAGCTATGGAAATCTGTTTCCCCCATCATCATAGCTCACAGAAAACTAGCAGATTAGACACAAGAGACTTACATGACCTTGATCAGAAATATGGTGGATGCCAGGTTTAATGACACCAAGGCTGATATCAAGGTGATCAAAGACCATTTGCTGAAGACTACTGGCTCTGCCCCTACCACAATCCTCAGAGATGAAGATGATGATGAATTCACAGCTGATGATGCCAAAAAGGGGGAGAGTGGCAGAGATAGGTTGCCAAAACTGAATCCATTTGGTGCACCACCCTCTCAAAAGGGTAAACCAACTGCTGACAAACCAGAGTCTACAAATCAGCACCACAAAAACAACAACAACAACCAAGTGCTCAAACCTCTGCTGCTACTGAACCAGCCAAAACCAGCAAAGCGAAGGAAGTTGATATCTCTGCCAATGAAAAGGCTGATAAGGCTGCTGAAGACAAGCTTAAAAGGGTTAAAGCAGAGAGGTTAATTCAGCTAAAGAAGGAACAACGGCAAGAAGTAGAAGATGTGAGTTCCTCAAAAAGAAAGAAAATCTCAGCACAACATACAAGGAAACCACCATCTAAACTATCTTCTGAAACCACTAATGCTGAAACCCCTGTTACCACAACCACTGCCACCAAAACCACTGCCACCACAACCACTGCTACCAAAACTACTGAAACCAAAACCACTGCCACCAAAACATCAGTTCCTGCCAAACCAATCACTACACAACCAACTACCAAACCAACAACTAAACCAACCACTACACAATCAACAACCAAACCAATCACCACACAACCTAAACCTCAAACAACTGCTGGTTCTACAAAAGAGCCAACAGAGGTTAACCCAACCACTGATACATCTTCACCTTCACCTTCACCAAAGATCTTGTACAGCAGAAAAAGGAAATCTACCTTTGTTGTACAAGATGAAAACATTCACACCACACCACCTAATACCCCAATCACACAATCTACACCTGTCCAAGCCATTCCACTCTCATCATATTCACCTCACACTTCACAGTTTAGATCACACAGACCACCACCAACCATCACACCATTGGCTGAGAAGTATCCCCTTGAACTTGATTTACTCAAGGGGGAACTTCAATCCTTCTATAATACTGATCAGCCATCAGAAAGATCCTTCCCTTCTCTTAAAGATTTTCTTGTTCCTCTCAACATTGATACCTATTTGAAGTACAAGAGTGAACAGGCAGATGCCATCATAAAAGAGAAGTGCAAAGAGAAGGATGACAGGAGTGCTCAGGGCATCCATTTAGCAGAGCATAGCAAACTGAGAAGGATTGAAGATTTTGCTAAGACCCTGAGCAACTCCATGTCCTCCATGCCTCTCAGCAAAGATATGGAAAAAGAGGTTAGGGATTCTCTTCTAGAACAGATCTTGGCCACCATGCCTTACAAAGCAAACAAGAAACAGTTTGCAGGCTGGACCACCCATGCACTTAGAGAAGAATTGATCAGGATTGAAGACATGGCCAAGAATCCTCCATCAAAGGTCTCTGCCCCTGATTTCAGCAAAGGGAGAGATCCAGCTAGAGCTCTCAAGTTTAAAAGGATGAGACAAGATATAGTAGCTGCTAAGTATGGAGAGATGAAGTCTGTGGCAAGATGGTCTGAAATCAGATTGATTGAAACTTATAAGAAGCTGGAAGAGAACAGAAAGACAGACCCTACCTTGCCAAAGAAACCTATATATGATGATGAGCCCAAGAGACCTCTACAAGCCTTTACTCTTGACAGCCTACTGGACACTTCTGATCTATCTATTGCTGCAAGAAGACAGTTCAAAAAGCAGAAAGGGATGACAGAAGAAGAACAAAAACAGTTTGCTGATACATTTGTAAAAGAGGGTCTAATCAACCAAATTCGTTATTTCTCTGATCCAACCACAGAGAGACTCAGAGAACTCATAGGAAGACCTCCATCTCCAAACTCATCAAAAATAAAGATGCATCATAGCCATTCCTCTGATTCTAAAATTCTAAAATGGAAGTCAAATAAAGACACCCATGAATTGACCTTGCTCAGATCTGATGGAAAGATTCAGAAGCTCAGTATGGATGATGCACATGGCCTGTGTGCTGAAGATCTTCAAACACTACTGAATCTAGAGCTGGAAAGAGATGCTGAAGACCTCTTCTCTTTGAGCTTTGAATTACAACTCAAAGGCCAAATAAGAGAAAGCCTGATGAGGAATAAAGATCAAGAATAAAGCTAAGTTTTGGCATCATCTGTTCTAGGGGGAGATTGTTGGGTCTGCTGACCTGGAGAAGAACAGATGATTAGAAAGCCAAAATATTCTATCTTTTGATCCTTTGAATAAAACAGTTGATACAAGAAGCTTTCCCCAAAAGACTGTTGATCCTAACGACTGCTACATCAAACAACTGATAAAGACAACTGCTGCTGTTGAAAGGTTTGTTGAGCAAACGACTGATAGACAAAGGTCTGATGAAGAAACAACTGCTGATCAAGTACTGAAGAACAAAGGTCTGTTGAACCAACAGCACTTTGGTTCTACAGATGATAAAGACCATCAGAGCTTTCCTTTACAGTGTTTTGTATTAACAGTGTTTTCAATGTAACAGTAGTTATAGTTAGCAGATGTTAAATGTTGTTAGTCAGTTAGAGGTCGCTGTCTTAGGTGACGTCAGCAGTGATCATCAGAGGTTTAGTTTAGTCTATAAATAGAACAGTGAATGTACTGTTCTATTTATCACTCGTCATTCTCTTAAGACAAACATTCTCTGAGTGATCAGGCTGAGGGGGAGTTTATTATACAACTGTAATCTTTCAACTTAATGAAAGCATTCGATTAAAAACAAATATTCTCCTGTTTTGATTTATAATTTTCCGCTGCACTTTCCATTTATATCTCACTTCACTTATTTCATATTTGTCTAACAATCAAAACAAACAAACTCAGATCCTAACAGTTTCTTCGGTCTTTAATTTTCTAAAATC
Organism: Ambrosia artemisiifolia; assembly: GCA_032199755.1. NCBI lineage: Eukaryota > Viridiplantae > Streptophyta > Magnoliopsida > Asterales > Asteraceae > Ambrosia > Ambrosia artemisiifolia. The sequence goes on along the minus strand of CM063526.1, from coordinate 26,147,303 downwards.
TTTTACAGGAGCCTGCAAATCATCATCAGAACCAGTATTCCTTGGTTGTTCTGCTTAACACATCAAACAAACACAACAATGCACAATATACATTAAGATGAAAGCATGTTGCAAACAACAATATGCTAATGCATTTTATTATATCACTAAAGGCGTTTTAATTCATACTATGCTAGTCAGATTAATAATTGGAAGATTGTGATCACATAACCTTTACTAATGATTAAAATAAGCAAAACGCATCTACTAACTTTACAAAACCCATTTATAATCAAAATCATCCAATTTTTAAACACAAGAGATCACCAAAACATCATATTCATCAGTAAAATTAATAAAACGACTTTATAATTAATTAAAACGCCTTTATAATCACATTCGCCCAATTTTCAAACACAACAAATCACCAAAACATCATATCCAATAGTAACATCAGTAAAACGCCTTCATAAACAAATAAAACGCCTTTATAATCACATTCGCCCAACTTTAAAACACAAAAATCAACAAATCATCTCATGCATCAATAATATCATAAAACGCCTTTATTATTTACCACAAACGCACTTACAAATCCCCATTGATCATTACAATCATTAAAACGCCTTTATTACTTTCATCAAAACATCTAAAACGCCTTTTCTAATTTCATAAAAAAAGTATCAAATCGTTATGTTCATCATTCAAATCATCAAAAAACGCCTTCAATAATTTCATTAACATGATCTAAAACATACCTGTATGGTCCCCTTCGAATGCCTGTCATGATTCATTTTCCTTCTTCATTCTCTTCCTTCATCTGTTACGTTTTTTAGGGTTTATCAATTGATTATTTTGTTATACGAGCAAAATGAAAATCATAATATGAACATTTACTTACTTGATTTGTGTTTTGGAGCCATAATCCTTCTTTGATCGACTATTATTTTCTTCGTTCTCTTCCTGCTCTGTTTTTAGTGTTATAGAGAGTTTGATTTTTCTGTGTGTTTTATTTTTGTGAATTCCACGATTATAGTTTTGATTAAGTAACCGTCCATAAAAGAGACAAATTGGGCGCTATTATAAAAAATATTCAAATTATTATAGTGGCAATTTGTCTAATTACCCTCCTCTTGTTAAGTGCCCCTTAAAACACTCATGGGAATTTAATTGGCGATGATCTTGATTAAAACATAATGGAGGGTAAGGAAGCCTTCTTACACTTTGTATTTTAAGGAGGCTTTGTACCAAAGCCCTCTTTGGAAAACACTAAAAAAACTCAAATTCTAAAATAAAAAAGAATCAGTAATTCTCTTGTTCCCAAATTATATTCTTCGTCACTTTAAAGAATCAATAACACAACCACCTCCAAAACCAACAAAGCAATATCGTTATCGTCGATCTCCTTCCTCAATTCCGGAACAATCCTTCCACTTCCACTCTTCTTCCCACACAAACTCCCAATAAACCCTGGCAATGATAGATTTGGATGATTTGTTATTATTAATTTAGTATTAATAATATATCACTAATTACCAAAATGACACTCAATTAATCCACACCATAGATAAAAATGATCTAATGGCCAAAACACTTTCTCACACTTCTCACACAAAAAACACTTTGTACAGGATCTTGACCATATATATATAGGGTAGGGATCCTAAGAGAACCAACCCCTGTTTGAGAACTGGGAGAACCATTCTGGGCCACACATTTCTTATAAAGGCAAAAAAAAGAAATTATTTTTTGCTTTAATCGCACGTTTTTATGCAAAGAATTTTTTTTATTTTTTCCCATTTATATATATATATATATATGTGTGTGTGTGTGTGTGTGTGTGTGTATAGCAATTATACATATGTGTATTACATTTTCAGCTATACATATGTGTATATTTCAGTTATACATATGTATATATTAGATTATACATATGTGTATATTGCAATTATACACATGTGTATATTGAAAAAAATACAAAAAAAATAATCATGCATATAAAGCAGGTTTTGTTTGTTTTTCGCCTTAGAGAAATTTATGGTCCAAAATGGTTCTCTCAGTTCTCAATTTAGCTAAAGGTTCTCACTTGAACCAAATCCTATATATATAGGATCCGGATCATTTGAGAATTCCTCTGAGTTGTGAGAACCATAGGAACTCACTTTATAACCACAAATTTATTTTAATCAAAAATGAATATGTGGTCTAGAATTAAACAACAATAAAATAATGAATAAAATATTAATATACTTATTCGGGGGTAAAAATCCCTTACACCGGTATCATTTGGCGTAAATTAATGTATTTTTTTACACCAATGTGCAAAAAAAATTACGCATTTTACGTCTAGTTCTCGCGAGTTCTCACAAATCCTCGAGTTCTCAACGGATCCTAACCCTATATATATATATATATATATATATATATATATATATATACATACAAAAACCAACTTAACGGTACTTCTCTTTTCCACCCATCCAAGGCATATTCCGTTAAATCAACCATCAACCTTTCGTTTCCACCGTTTTCGGCATACCTAACAGTTTAAGCAACTGCCATGTCACGTTGACCGTTTTTTCCCCTGTTCTAGACACCTTTACTCATTCAATATCTTCACCACTTCACCGTCCGTCAACCGCCAAGCGCTATGTCACCGCTTTCTTCCATCAACAACCGTTTTCGTCAATTATAACACCATCGCAACGATTCTTGTGACACCTACTATGTAACCGCATCCGCCATGGATTCAACAGGTTATCATAAGACGATCAACCGTCACCAATACCATATATACTTATAAGTAGTAGATTTGTCATCAGAAGTTGAACAAGCATCACTAGAAGAATGATAAGCAATCGAGCCAGGGAACATCAAACTATCGATGTAAAAACGAATGAACATCGATCTGAATTCTGAAATTGCGCGATGTGTACGTTTTTTCAAAAGCACTATGTGGCAAAGAGCAATGAATCGATCTATATTGGCAAACAACAATTTAAAGATGAGCAATTGGTACATGCAACACAAATGGTTTCGCAAAATATTCACTGGAATTGTTGAAGAAAGAAGAAAGAGATGAAAGGGATTAAAGGGTCAGATGAGAGATTAAAAGGTCTCTACCATTTTTTTCTTTTATGTACTAATGATGTACATCACTACATTGGTATTTGAAAAATTATAGAATACATTAATGTTGGAATGTGTGAAAAATTCAAATTATCATCTTACCATTTTATTTCTTTCGAGAGGTTTTCCCACGACACCGGGTGTGTGGAGGATTTTATTGTTGGGGTTCCTAAACCTCGCTCAAACTTGGTCCACAACGAACTAGAACTTGGTCGAATGGAAGCTGTGGATATCGGGCTTCTAGAACGCCTTTTTGCTATGCCGATAACGACTGTTAAGAGCATCCCGCCTTCTTGTAGGCTGGCATTTGCCCATGCATTAACTGGGACCTTGCGCAAGGTGGTGGCTACCCCTGGATTTGTGGAAGCCTGGTGGCGCTTTTGTTGTTGCCTCGGTGCACGTTGCAGGTTATTCGGCCGACTTCTAGGCAAGAACGACGGTCAGGTAACTGTAAGTCCTTGCAGTGCAATAGTATCATGCAGGCATTGGCTATCTGGAAAGATGGGGTTGGTCTAGGATAGCTTGCCATTTCCCTTCTCGACCAGTCTTCTGAAGGATTGGCTGGGAGGGCTTCTGCCCAACCAGCATCTAAGAATGGCGACTGTATTAAGCAATGTTTGCGGAAGGTAGCGGATGGTCATTTCACGGCCGCGGTTAAGGTTTTGTGTTGCTGTGGGGTAGCACCCTTCGGGGATGCCACTTTGAAAGCGCTTATCGATAAACATCCCGTTATAGACCCCCTGCCTTGCCTCATGTCTTACCCTCTGAAGGTGCTCTGCAAGTTGATGCTGAATGTGTGCTAGAAAGTATTAAGTCATTCCCAGAGGGACTTCTTGCGGGAGAGATGGCTTTCGGGCACAACATATTTTAGATGCGCTATGTGGACAAGGTTTTTTCACCACCATCTGACCTTCTGGTGGTTATTACCGAAGTTGTTAACCTTTGGTTGAGGGAGCTTTGCCCGAGGATCCTAGCGGAGTTCATCACTTTGGCCCCCTAACCCCGTTGCTAAAACCTGACAACGGGATCAGGCCTATCGCTATCAGGGTTATCTGGCGGACGTTAGTCTCTAAAGTTGCTATGCGTAAGGTTGTGAAGGAGATGGCGACTTACCTGGGGGATTATCAATTTGGAGTTGGGGTTTCGAACGGGGCAGAGGCCATTCTTCACAGCGCAAATAGGTTTTTAAATGCGTCCCATGACACCGGATCGCTCGCCATGCTCACGGTTGATTTTTCAAACGCGTTCAACTTGGTCGACCGTACACATCTCTTGCATGAAGTTAGTGTTCGCTGCCCATCAAACTACCCTTGGGTTCAGTTTCTTTATGCTCAACCTGCAAGGCTCTACGTGGGTGATACTTGCATTAGGGCCTCCACTGGGGTCCAGCAGGGCGATCCTCTAGGACATCTCCTGTTTGCGCTTGTCCTGCACCCACTAGCCCTTCTTGTGCAAGAATGCTTCTCCCTCCGCTTTCATTCTTGGTATCTGGACGATGGTACGATTATGGGGGAGGCTGAAGAAGTGGCTAAAGCCTTGGAAATTATTAAAAACGAGGGGCCGAATTTGGGGCTTGCGCTTAATGTTAAGAAATCGGAAGTCTTTTGGCCATCATGCAATGGAGCGAAAAGGAAACCTGGATTGTTCCCTGATGACATTGGGAGACCGGAGGGGGTGTAAAACTCCTCGGGGGGGGGGGGGGGGGGGCGTAAGCCGATATGGGGGCTATATTAGTTCTTTGGCGGTTAAAAGAGCTCGACGAGCTGTGCACCTAATGGGTCTTATTGAGAAGCTGCAGGATCCCCAAAGTGAACTCCTTTCTCTCCACTCTTGCATGGGGGTCTCTAAGTTACTGTTTGGTCTACGGACGTGTCAACCGAACTTTGTTACTGATGCCGTATCTATATTCGACAAGGGGCTACGTGAGGCGGTTGAAGATATTGTTGTATGTGGGGGGCAGTTTTTTGGGGATTTTCAATGGCGGGTGGCATCCTTGCAGATACGTTCAGGAGGGCTTGGGCTCTGTTCGGCAGAGGACGCAGCTGCGTATTTCTTTGTTGCCTCCAGGGTGCAGTCCTAGAAGTTGCAAGACCACATCTTAAGGAGCAGTGGCGTGGTGGGGATTGACTCAGATTACAAGCTTGCGCTGGACATTGTTTGTAACTCTCTTCCTGATTTTGACTCGGGCGGTTTAATGGATAAAGACATCGCCCCAAGAAACCCAATAAAACATTGGCGAGTGCATTTACCAAGAAAACCCTTCACAATATGAAAGAAAAGTTTGACATGACCCCCCATCAGAAAGCGGTGTTTGAATGCCTCAAGGGGACACATGCTTAGGATTTCCTAACTGTCCTCCCGATCGATGGGCTTGGGCAGCATATGTCAGCTATCGAATACCGGGCCATCTTGAAGAACAGACTTATGATCCCTATGTTCCCTGTTGACGAGTCATGCCCGATTTGTAAGAAAGCTTGTTTGGATAAGTTTGGGGAACACGCCCTACATTGTAAGGAAATGTCGGGATTTAAATACCGACATGACTTAGTTAGGGATGTCTTGTGGGATGTTTTGTAGAAGGCTGAGATCTCTGCTAAGAAAGAAGCCCCGGTTAATTTTCTGACGGACCCGCTAGATGGGCGGTCCACCTTACGGCGAGTAGATGTCCTTGTGTTCGGATGGGCTCAAGGTAAGCATGCGTGTGTTGACCTCACTGGGGTGTCCCCTCTGGTGGGGTTTCGGGATATGGGATTCGTAGCAGGGCAAACAGTCTTGAAAGCTGAATCAAAGAAAGTCGCTAAAAATGAAAACGCCTGCCTGGAAAACCAGCATGTCTTCGTACCCTTCGTTTTTGATACCTTTGGGGGTCTTGCCCCCGAAGCCATCCGATTATCGGGTGCAAAATGTGACACATAGTAATTGCTCAACAGCCAGGGACTAAAGTTTTATTTTTAATAGAATAGGTTTTTCTATCCAAAAGGGGGTGGCGGCGCAGCTTGTTGCCCGTTTACCAGCCATCCAATTATAAAGTGTGTTATGGGTTTATGAAATGAAATTCTACCTAAAAAAAATTGTTTACCGATGGTTTTTTGTTTGGATTTTATAATGAATAAAATATATATTTAGTTTTAAACTTTTATATAATTATAATTTTTTAGGTTCTTAAACCCCGTCCTATTGGTTCAACCACTAGACCAGTAAGGTGACTATTTGATGTTCAGTCCGGTTCAAAGAACTTCCGTCTTCAACTGTTTTCTCCATTAAATTAATCCCGTTTCAACGCATAAAATACATTTAAATGATCGTAACATTCCTTAATTTAACGACTAGTCAAACATTGATAAAAGAGAAGGATTTGCAAGTTTCAAATATGTCAATACAAGATCAAACATTTACATCAGTAGCGCTGTTAATTTCCAAAAAAAAAAAATATTTCTAAAAACTGTTGAATACTTGTAGAATATATTTAGTTACTCAATTTGAATCTTTTCCTTACGTTAATTTATTTTGGGTTTTTTGTCTCCATATGTCGATTTTAAATAAAAATAAAAGAAATTCTCTTATCGAATTGATAATGGGGTGACTGAATGTTGTTATGAGGTTATATTGAAATATGCAATTTTGTCAAAGGTTTATACGATTTTTAGACAATTTAAAAATGAGTTTTGATCTATTTCATTATTGTCTATATTTTATTTTACCCATATTCCAACCACATATTTTGTAACATATATTTTTAATCACATTTGTTCAACATTTATGTCCACTACATTCAGAACACATGCATTCTAACCTAATGTATATAAACAAAACGCCCACCGACACCATTTACATCTGCCGTAATTGTGCAAAATGTAACAATTTTATCGCGTATCAAAACATGTTTGGTTCAAATTTATGTTAGCAAAGTTGGGCAATTCCTTAAAATATTTTGTCGTTTGAATTAAAATGCTTTAGTATGGTGATGTAAACTGCGCATAAATAAAAAATGAAAAGAATATATTGTATACAATAACATCCCGCCGCAACGCGCGGGTAAGCATTAACTAGTTGTTTATAGAGTAAATTCCTTTTTGAGTCCCTGAGTTTTCTTGATTTTAACTACTTGAATCCAACATTTTCATTTTTAACCTTCTGAGTGCTTGTGTTTCATTTTTGTTATGATTTGAGTCCTAAAAACTAACTCCATCCAACTTTTCTGTTAAGTAACCCTCACGTGAAACACACGTGAGGGTAATTTAGTAAATTCGTCTTGTCTATCATTTCCCCCCATTAAAACCCTGCTACTTCACATTTCCCCCCATTTTCACCAACGAACAGTCATAAATCCCCAAAATTAACCTAACCACTACAATCAAACGAACGATTAAGGATGATAGAGTTTACATTGTGGAGCATACGTGGTGGAGCAGTACATTTTGATCCATATGAGGAATACGGTAAGTGTTTGATTGATTCATAAACCCTAACTTATCTGTTGTAACAAAACTAAAAGCCACATTCATTTTTTTTTCAGTTGATGATCCAACAATGTTTAGCATCTAGGTGTTTCATGGAGGTGAGTTTGAGACAAAACCTGCTTTAAGATATGTAAAAGGTAAAACATGCTACTTTGATAGGGTAGATTCAGACCAATTCTCAGTGATGGAGTTTAATGCCATGTTTAAGATGTTACATTATCCAGAAGATGAAGTAGTTTATTATCACTATAGGATTCCTGATAAACCCTTGAATGAAGGTATTAGGGCACTTGGAATTGATCAGGATGTGATTGAAATGCTACAATATGTTCGTAGGATAAAATTAATTGAAGTGTATGTTGAACATTGGACTACAAAACTAGACACATATTTCATGTCACCACCAAAACCTACTTTTGGGGTGATTATTGAGGAGATTGATGAACCCCCATCTGTAGCTAATGTTAAGAGATCAAAATCTTTAAAACCTAGACCTTGTTCAAGTAGGAGGAGACTACTTGCACTAACATGGTTAGATGCTGAGGATGGTAATACTGATGTGATCACTAGTGATGGTGGTCAGAGTGTTAATGCTGATGGGATTAACATAGATGAGGGTGCAGGGGGTGAGAATGATGATGAAGGTTTAGGGGGTGGGAATGATGATGAAGGTTTAGGGGGTGGGAATGATGATGAAGTTGCAGTGGATATGAATGATGATGATGATGAAGGTTCAGGGGATGAGTTAGTTTTTACTGATGATGAAGAGGATTCTGAAGATCCAGATTATAGTGCTAAATCAATAGATGATGATGATGAATTAGATCTAGATGAGGAAGATATGGTGCAGAGTGGTAATAAGGGTAAGAGGTCTAATGAAGTTGATGAGGATGATTACATAGTTGATAAGGACAATGTTATTCAGGAGTATGAGGTAGACATGGGCTCATTTAAGCCAATAAGTGGAACTGAGAATATTAATGATGATGAAGAACAGGCTGCTGATGATGAACAATTTGATGAAACAGAAATTGATTTAGAAGATTTTGATAGCCCTGATGATGAGGATGACCCTCAAGTGAAGAAGGATTTGAAGAAGTTAAGAAAGAAGCAGAAGGGTGTGAGCTGTCCATTTCGTGTTGGTCAAAGTTTCAGAGATAAAGAACAAGTGAGATTACTGGTAAAGAAGCATGCTTTGGAGATTAGAAGGCAACTTGTTATTTGCAAGAATGACAAAACTAGATTTCGTGTGGTATGTCATGGTATTAATCCAGACAGTGCAAGTTTAAATAATATGCAGGGGCAAATTGGTAACTTAAGTGAATTGTGTGGACCTATTGTTAAAAATAAGGGGGAATCTTCAAATAGTGCATCATTAAATGGGCCAACCAACACCAATGAAACTAATGAAAACACCAAAAACAAGATAAGATTCCCAACACCCACATGTGAATGGACCCTCCATGTTTCCAAACCAAAACCTACTTTACCATGGAGTGTTAAAACTTTCTTTAATGTTCATAACTGTTTGCAAACAAGAAAGGTTAGATTGTATACAGTGAGCACTGTTGCAGCAGAGGTGGAACAGATCTTAAAGGGTAACCCTACAATTCCTTTGAAATCCCTTCAAGATCAGTTAGAGAAGAAAAACCAGATCCAACTCAGCTTACAGAAAACTTTCAGGGCAAAGGTGATGGTCAAGAAAGGGAAGTTGACAAGGAAGGGAGTAAGCAAGACTTGTCAAAATGTGGGAATGAAGGCCACAACTCAAGAACTTGCAAGGGGCAGGGTGGTGACAAGGCTGCAAAGGCTATCAAAGCTGGAAAGTCTACCAAAGCTGCTGCAAAGTCTACCAAACCTCCTGCAAAGTCTGCAAAAAGGAGTGCAAAGGATGAAAATGGAGGACATGCTGGAACAGGATGCTCACAGGTCACTCAGGATGTCTAGTTATCCAGCCTGTCCAGTTGTGTCTGTTTACTTTCTATTAGTTGTGTCTGTTTAATGAACACTGAAGTCTTTTGGTAGGTTTAAACTATGTTTGGTTATTGTTGGGTATGTTTAAGACAGCTTATGGTTTGTGTTATGGTTTGTAATGCAGTGTTTGAATGATGTTATGTTATGGTTAATTGCAGTGTTATGGTTGCAGTGTTTGCATGATGTTATTTGTAATGGTTCAAATGTTATGAGTATGTAATGGTTATGGTTGCAGGGCTGTCATGGGTCAAATGGGTCAATTGTTTTTGGTTTGTAATGGTATGGCTGCAGTTATGTCATTTGGGTCAACTGATTTTGGTTTGTAATGGTTATGGCAGTTTTGTCATATGGGTCAATATTTTCATATGGGTCAGTATTTCAACATCTGTTTAGACCAATACACAAAAATTACAAAAACCACACCATTTCATTCATAGCCAATTCTTTAACATTAGACCAACTTGACCTTTACAACCATAGCTAATATCAAAATTAGGTCAAGTGGATACATACATACATTAGAAACAGTTACTTCAAGTCAAGCAAACATACATACATACATTACAAACAAAACCCAACTACCAAACAAAAAAAATTTCAATTTTTTCAACTTTTTGTCTCTGATCCGAGCCATTTCTTGATGATTGTTGATCGATCTTAGTAATCCAGGTATCACTTGACAAGATCGTGCACACATTGGAGGATCAGCCCAAGTTACAAACCCACAGCTTATTGCTCTTGCACAGCAATGGAATCTTCTTCCAGGATTTGTTGAAGTCCATGATGTTCGAATGATTGTTGGAGCCCCACATGCACATTGGATGTTCATCATCTCTTTTCGTTGTTCGTGGATTGTGTTTGGATCGATTGAAAAAGAAATTAGGGTTTAGAGGTGAGTAATTGGGTTTTTATAAGGGGAAGATGATAGACAAGACGAATTTACTAAATTACCCTCACGTGTGTTTCACGTGAGGGTTACTTAACAGAAAAGTTGGATGGAGTTAGTTTTTAGGACTCAAATCATAACAAAAATGAAACACAAGCACTCAGAAGGTTAAAAATGAAAATGTTGGACTCAAGTAGTTAAAATCAAGAAAACTCAAGGACTCAAAAAGGAATTTACTCTTGTTTATATGTGTTTGTTATTTACTTTTATATATGATTGAAAGCCCTCCGACATATTTATGTAAGACACGACTACTAAACCAAAAACATCCACTAAACCAAAAACCCCACCCATGTTCATCGTTTAAGGTCGTTATTAATTTATACCCAAGTTCTAATCATTTTTAGCTTGAGTAATCCATAATTACTCTAAAGAAGTATACAATTATTACATGGAACAGTACATTTTAATTTCAAATAATCTTCTTAAAACATATATAATAAATAAATCTATATGATGTTTCATAGAAGAAAAATGGAAAATATGTTTGTATCATAGAAATTTTCCATAGATGATAACCGATCATGTTTTGGTTGATTCTCGCTTCAAGTCATATTATAATATGCATACAAAATGGTTTTGTGCCTAGTTATAGATTTATATCCTTAAATTCATTTTAGTTATGGATTCTCAACTAGGGGTATTCATCGAATCGAATAACGAATTTTTGAATTAATCGAATCGAATTTTTCGAATAATTTATTTTTTTTACTGAATTCGTATTCGATTCGAATTCGATTAAATGCTGACCAATTCGATTCTAATTCGTATTCAATAAAAAACTCAATTCGAATTCGTATAAGATTCTCGAATTCGAATAAATTCGTTTAAGGTTAAGACTTAAGTTATAGGCTTTAGTTAGGCTTAGGCTTGGGCTTGGTAATGGGCTAATTTATGACTTAGGTTAAATTTATAAATTAACCCAAGTTCAAAAGTTGTATATGTGTATATAATTATATATTTTTAAATATAAATAGATATGTATTATTTTTATTCGAATTTCGAATCGAATCGAATTTAAAATCATAAATTCGTATTCGATTCGTATTCGAGTTACTGAATTCGAATTGAATCGAATTCGAATACGAATTCTTGATCTTCGAATCGAATTTTTAATAATCGAATCGAATTAAGTCGAATTTCGAATTTTTCGAATTCGAATCGAATTCTGAACACCCCTATTATCAACTTGTATATGATTTTTGATATCAAGAATACAATATCGATCGTAAAATTTATAGTATGTACTCAAATTTTCTTTATAGATAAAAATAGATTGAAGTCAAGATAGACGTGAGATGAAGTATTGAGAATCTTATGAGAGGAAATGGTCAATTGTCTTCCAATAACATCATCATCATCATACTCAGTTAATCCCACCTATAGCAAAGCTAAGGTAGGGTCTGAGGAGGGTAAGATGTAGACAGCCTTACCTCTACCCCTAAGAATAGAGAGGCTGCTTCAAGTGAGACCCCCGGCTCGATGTGGTTTGGTATCAAGCCTTGGACATAAGGAACAGAACACTTAGTAATCGGGACAAACCCGATCAGTGCATGTATCCCTTTGTCTTTTGGCTATCAACGCCACCACATGATGCATGATTAACCGTCCGTCGTTTTTAACGTTATTTTCACGAAATTAGTAAAATAACGTTAAAACTAGTGCAACTTTACTTTTGCCCCCCGAGGGCCACACATATATACATTATATGTGCACACCATAGGTGGACTACGAATGACGATATTAAACCCAAAAAAATACACGTGAAATGGTTTAAATAGTCTAGTTTGTATGTAATTTCATACTTGTTGAAAATGGAGCTAAAAAAATTAATATGTTCTCAAAACTATTAAAAAAATTGTATGTTGATAACCTGCACTATAAGAAAGTTTAGCAATACCGATTTTAGCAGCAACATGTTTCGCTTTTACCGGCGACACGTGTCACTTTTTACCGGCAACACGTGTTATCGCATTTTTCCAATTCTTTGTATTAATTGATATGCGAAGGTGAATAAGATAATATAAAGTGTTTCCAACCTCAATCAAAGTGATGTTTGTGGGTTGATACTTTTGAAAGACTAGTGGGTTTACCCGTGCGTTGCAGCGGGATCTACAAATGGGTTGTAATATAACATAATAATACTTAGGTTTTTTGCCGCAAGTTACATAAAAAGAATAGAAATGTGCAGACTATGTTTTAACAAGTATTCCTAAAAAGAAAATAAAAGAAATGTGCACACGCCACTTACAACTAATTGCAGTTCATCACAAAAACCATGTACTCATTATTGAACAAATCTTAATAAACCAATGTATGTTACTGTAACAGACCAAATGAACATAAACATCACTTTTGTGTAAGTTGTCCGGTCATTGCATATCTACATAACCGTGCCATTGAAGACACCTTGCTAAATGATAAAGTTCATTTACATGACAAAGCATGTAGTAATAATATGATATTGTATACACTATCATATGAAGGTCATTGTCCATTTAGAAATTAAAAGTTGTGATTTGTAAGTTTATAATAGACTTGCCCAACTTGACCCAGAAGCTAAAAAATTGCCCAATGTAGCCAGTGAGCCGAATCATCCCGTCCACTTTGCCGCTGGGTAGACGCATATATATGAAAATGGTTTATAATATAAGTATTATTATGGCAAAGTTTTAAAATTCATACAAGTTTAGCTGAGATAAGATTATTCATTGTGGTAACATAAATTATTATATTTCATCGCTATTATATGAAATTTGTTCAAAAATATTGCTATTCTGTGTGTTTATTTAGTTTGGGTGAGTTCCATTTATATATAAAAGTTAATTATCTTCTAGTGGCGTTTAGGGAAGAAAAGTGGTAAAGTTTAGAAAATTGTAAAGAAACCCTTGGTATGCCATCTTAACTTTGGACAATTTGAACATAGGGTTAGGATCAAATACATAAGACATTTTTTCTAGGAAGGGTGAGAAGGATTGTGATCCATTGATCATATATTTGAAAGGTTGAGATTAGTTTGTTTGAAAAAAAATAAATAGTAATAAATTAGAGGAAGGGCATAAAATGAAAACCACATTTGTTGACTTTCTCTCTCCACATGCAATGCACATGTCATTTCCCCCATCATTTTAAAACGTCTATAACTTTTTCATACGATATTTTTTTTCAAAAAAGTTTCACCATATTAACGAGCGTTTTTTTATCTTTAATATGAGTACCACATTGCTACATTAAAATTGAAAAAAAAATCGTGTTAAATGGGTTTTCTTCTCCGTTGTGTCTTCTTCTTGTTCATTGTGTTATAGTATGCATGTTTGCTTTATAAATACGTTATTTATGTTTTTTTAGTCTACACATGATTTAACTTTGTCCATTGTGTTTTTAGTATGCTTTTCATTGTGTTTTACGCAAATGATTTTTGTATTTAGGTGTACATTGTGTTTTATTATTTTGTTCATTGTGTTCAAGTCTATTCTTCACTGTGTTTTAGTCTTCTGTTCATTGTGTCTTTAGTATGTCGTCCATTGTGTTTTATTAGACTGTTCATTGTGTTTTATACCATATTGTTCATTGAATATTTAATTGGTACTCATTGTGTTTTACGTTATCTCCATTGTTTCTTACGCAACTGAGTTTTCAAAAAAAAAAAAAGTATTAATTATGTTTTAGTCTTCTATTCATTGTGTCCTTATTTTGTCATCCATTGTGTTTTACACAACTGGGTTTTTGACTTTTTTTCGAAAGTATTCATTGTGTTTTAGTCTTCTGTTCATTGTGTCTTTAGTATGTCGTCCATTGTGTCTTACGCACTGGGTTTTCAACTTTTTTTTTTCAAAAGTATTCATTGTGTTTTAGTCTTCTATAAATTGTGTCTTTGGTATGTCGTCCATTGTGTTTTATTAGATTGTTGATTATGTTTTATACACTATAATTAATTGGTGCTCATTGTGTTTTACACTCCGTTGTGTCTTACGCAAGTGAGTTTTTGACTTTTTTTTCGAAAGTATAACAATATGGTACTCATATTAAAGATAAAAAGACGCTCGATTTTATGGTATAATTTTTTTAAGAAGACAATGACGTATAAAAAAGTTACGGACATTTAAAAATGAAGGTGGAAATGGCATGTGGCTTGCATGTGCATATTTTTTTGACCAAATTACCCCTCCCACTTGTTTAATCCTTTAACACATGTCATTTTCTAGTGGCTTCTCACCCTTCTTATTTTTTATAGCCTTTGTAGAATAATCCTACCCAACAAAACATTTTTGCCTATGTCTTAAATGTAGTATAGATATATAGTTTAACCGATTAGACTTTTATTTGGAAACTTAAATGATGTGTAAAACTTACAAGAATATAATCATTTTCTAGTGGCTTCTCACCCTTCTTATTTTTTATAGCCTTTGTAGAATAATCCTACCCAACAAAACATTTTTGCCTATGTCTTAAATGTAGTATAGATATATAGTTTAACCGATTAGACTTTTATTTGTAAACTTAAATGATGTGTAAAACTTACAAGAATATAATTATAATTATATCATTAAATATGTTAATTGTATTACAATTATAATTATAAGTTTTTACTAAAGCTAGGTGAGTCGTCAAACTTTTCATTAGAGCCGTTAAAGTAAACACAATATTAATTTATTTTTTCCTTGTGTACATTCTCTTTTAACTTTATGACCATCATTATATGAAATGCATTTTGATTATTTTTTAACGAACAATATAAGCCTAATCATTTGGGTAAACTTAATGACAAAATGTCACTGAAGTCTACGAACGCAAACGACGGTGATAATCTGGCCTGCCACCATTTTAGAGGAAACCATCACCCAATTGTCCATCATGGTAAAACCCTGGCTCAACTCTGAGTAATTTTGCTCTAAATGAGGTCGAACCCATGAGCTTTACATTGACTGATCTTGAGGTTACTAATGTACCAGAAGGTTATATGACGTTTATAGAACTTTAAAATCATGCTTATATATGACAACTATATGGATAAAAATTACAATTTAGGTTCTCTATATGCATATATTTTATTCAAATAGTTAGTTATATAAATCATATAATTAAGGAAATACATATTTCATACTTAGACGCATTATTTTCAGAACCAACATCACATTGAGAATTGTGGTAGACAATTAAGTTTCTTATTTTTTAACGGCCAATGGTACACACCCATAACGAATTCTTGCACCTTTCAGGTCCGGTCCTCAGGCCCCCTTAAGGTCTAGCCTCTCATTTCAGAATAACCTTACTCTGAGTGGGATTCAAACCTGTGAACTCTCAAAACAGAAACCCCACAAAATAGGTAAACTTTCTCACCTTCATTGTAACCACTAGGCTACTTACATTCATCGGCACGTAGACAATTAAGTGACTTGCTTATGCACGTACAAATATATTATGTGTCTCTCCTCTCGTCGTTCTCAATAATTTCTATTGGTTAAATAAACGCCTCATAGTAAAATTAGTTAACAGTCAAACTAAAAAAACAACAGCCATATGTTAATATTTTATCAGAAACTAAAATAGTTATGATTGGTTCAAACGTTTCATTATGTCTTTTAGTATCGGAAATTACTAATATTATTTAGTTTTATGTGTACTTATGGGTTTAAAATTACAATAATAAATACATTACGATCATTTCTTTATGAGCAACAACGTCATCTTCACGTCGAATATTATTTTCTTCTTTGTTGTGCTCTGTCATGTAATCATTCGTATCTAACCAAAATGATGTGTGCCGTTCGAAGAAAACCAAAATGTAATGTTAGGCATCGCTTTTAATTTTTCCTCTTTTCTTCTTGTTCTTTTTTTTTCTTTCTGCCATTTCTAAATTTGTGCATGTCATCCTTGTGTAGGATTCATACTTATCTTCTCTTTACCGTTCCAATTTTATCATGTATCCTCTAAGGGGCAATTTTTTTATTTAAATTGTAAAATATTAAACTTCATAACAACTAATAAATCAAGCTTATTTTTAAAATCCTTTCGTTCAACGCATGCCCTAACATATTGCGAGTCTTTCATAATAACTCGTATGTTTCTAAGGGTACAACAATCAAAATAGTATATAAGTTGTGTTTCTTGATCTGTGACTATGGGTTTGTGTGTCAAACTAAGGTAGCAATAAGTGCCACGTTACACCTACCGTCACGTATGTGCGAGTTATGGACTTATGGTGTTTCTCACCACTAAGGTCCCCGCTTATACTTTGTTTAAGGAAATACCTACTGGGGTGCTCGCAAGTTGCGACAGAGAACACAACACTTAGGTTGGTGATTTAAGAGGTGTGCACAAGGTGGCTTGGTTCGGTTTGGTTTTGAGGCCTACTAATAACTAATAACCGAGCTAATTTAGAGCTGAGCTTTTTTCAAGCTAGTATCAAATGCCGATCAATATATTTTATTAAAAGGATGAAACCTTTAACTTATTTTTACCGAAGGGGCTAAAACCATAACTTTTTTTAACCAAAGTGTTTAGTTACACAAGAATAAATGTATTCTAAAGGAAAACAAGGAGCCCTTTTATTACAAATTATTTCATCCAATGTATCTTTTTCATATTCGGAATGAGCAAAATTGCAAAAGATTGGGAGATTTGGAGGTTTTAAATGTTTTAAAGGATTGTAATTTGTGTTTAGTACTTGTTATTACTTAAAGCCTTAGTTTTTTGTAAAATGAATTTTCTATCTTCTATTTATGCATTATAATATAGTATAGATATATACACAAGTATTAATATTAAATCATAGTATTGTACCCTTAATACATTTGATATCCACATTTTTTTAGCTAATACGCAAATAGAGTATTGAAGTATTCACAAATTTGTGATTTCTTTCAAAATATACTTAAAATATTATCTATTTTAAAGAAACTTTTAAAATTAACGTATTAAAAATATACAACTTTTGGTATATTTTTAAAAAGTATAAAAATAATACATAAATATGAATATCAATTTATAGTCTATACTATAGTATATAGTGGGTTGGCCAACGCGATGTATCGGGTGTCACCGAGACTCTTTTGAGGAGCGCAATATAACACGACATGACTTAAACCCTAATTATATTTGTTTTTTAAAGGTTTAGTTCAGTGGAAATCCTTGTACAACCCTAACCTAGCGGTGCCAAGTTTGAATCCCTACCCACACACCGGTGTCCTCCTTGCATAAGCTCAAACCGTCACGGAGAATTTTTTTTTTTTAGTGTGCATGGATCGAACCTATGACCTACCCCCAAGATGGGAACCCTTAAGGGAAAACTCACCCTACCTCAAACCAGCTGGGCTGGAGATCATTGGCCCTAATTATATTTGTTATCGTTGTTGTATAATTATATACTTAAGTATTTAAAGAGTATAATACTAAATTTAAATAGTTAAAATAGTGAATTAAATAATATATTAATTAGAAAAAGTTTAATAAATGAGGTTGTTTAAAAGACATATTTACCCATAAAAAGTAATTAATTTATACATTATATCTTGTACCCTAGGTAATTAGACTTATACATCTTAATTTTAAGAAGCACTTGAGAAATACTTTATAATATAGTATAGATAATGAAATTTTCCTTGCAAAAAAAAAAACTAACGAAATTTTCTACTTATAAAGGTTCCACCCCCTCCTATGCGGGTCTAACTCATTTTCATCCAATTTCCGTAGCTCTATAAAGGAGGGAGCGGTACTAACTGTGAAGAATCTGGGTACCTCTTCATTACATCAATCGCAGCCCGCTACTTGGACTACCCGCCCACCACCCGTGAACCCCTTCTTTGGGCGCACCACCTATGCCTTTCTCTCTCCTCTGCACACATCGTGGGATATCTCACGAAAATGGTCACGGAACTCATTACTTGGATCACCGGCGGCGATGAAACCGTGAGGGTAGTGGGCACATGTGAGGTACCATTGGGCTTTACGGTTAGTGATAAGCTTTAACACGCAACTTCGAGTGAACTCACATATAATAATTTATGTCCAAAGTTTGTGAAAAATACCTTTTTTAATATCTTTACCTATAGTTTTATTTAAACAAAATTCTTAAAATCTTTAACATCTAATTATAACATTGTTAATTTATGAATTTAACCTATAAAGTTCATTGCAACCACTATAAAATATGAAATAATTATAAATGGAAAAGAAATTGTTTGACTATGAAAGGGAAATGATTAAAAAAAAGGTACACTGAATAATCGACTTAAAGTAAAGGCATAAGCTTTTGCGTGATTGCAGGGATTAAACTATGATTTAACCCACAACCAAATAAACACTTTTCATTCGTACCAAATAAAGTTTTATTTAAAAAAAATCAATACAATAAGCGTACAATTTTCATAGTTAAAATTAAGGTTGCAAACTGAACTTTCAGCGAACAATTTACGAACTGTTTGGCAGGAAATGTGTTTGTGTTCGTTCGTTTAATAAACAAACGAACACGAACAAAAATTTTTGTTCGATTAGTTAAATGAACGAAAATGAACATAGCCCGTGTTCGTTCGTTTATGTTCGTTAACGTACGGTAATGTGTTCGTTTATCTTCTTTGTGTTCGTTTGTGTTCATGAACACTTGTTTATGTTCGTTTATGTTCATTTGTGTTCATGAACAAAATTAACAAGCGAACACGAACACGAGTGTTCTCTTAACAAACGAACACGAACAAAAAAACCCGTTCGGTAAGTGTTCATGAACTGTTCGTGAACACACAATTTCCTTAACGAACGAACACGAACAAGGCCTTGTTCGTGTTCGCTTGGTTCGTTTGCAGCCGTAGTTAATATTTTTAAAAGGCTCCGTCTATTCCTACCATCTGGTCTATGTTAACCCCCACTAGGCATCAAAGCGCCACCCTTTGGCCATAGCGCGACACTTTGAAGTACAATAGTTGACAAAAAGTTAGCAGACCTTGGGATTTTAGTTAGGGTTGTGTTTTTTTAGGGGACTTTGTGGGATTTTAGATGTGTATTATGTGTTTATTCTAAGAATATATTGGTGTGAACATGCCAAATCACACGATAAATTTATGAACCATGAAAACCTATTGAAATATAACTTTATTTTCTGTATCAAGTCAATGAGAAGTAATCAGTGATAAAGCGGTTTATAAATTTTAACCGATTCTATAGCTATTTGTTATTTATTAGTCCATTTATTATTTTAACATTTTATAAACATTTGGAACAAACATTCAAACAGATTATATACATCTGATACAAACATTCATAAAAATTATAAGCATTTGTAACAAACATTGTATAAACAAAAGATCAATCGCATAAATATATAAAAATCAGTTTGTACATACAAAACATAAATACAACTGAAATTCTACTACAAACTAACATAAATACAAAATCAGTCATGATGTGGCGATCCCGGTGGTGGTGGTGGCTGTGGTAGATGTGGTATCTCAGGCACCCCAACCCACTGTGCAATCGCCTGGAGCATTTGAATCGTCCACCCATGAATAAGCTCGTAATGGTGTAAGCGGCGATCTAAGTCAGAGAGGCAACGATCAAAGTCCTGGCCACCAATAATGCAACACGAGGTAAGTCTTCGTACATATGCCCCGTGTACTGCTACTGTGGTGGCTGCGGAGGGTCGGGGCCATCATCGCCTAAATCGCCTGCATGCGGCTGGGGCTGTTGCTGGGCCTGGGCCTGCTGGTGAGGAGGTGCAGGTACTCCCGGCTCCAGCTCCAAAAAAACCGCTATATCCTGAGGCGCTGGCAATGGCATCGGGACCTACTGGGCGCGGGTGTTGGGAGACCGGAACCGAAGACCCACCCCCAGAAAGTCACGCAAGATCAACATGCTCTATGCATTGGCCGCAACTAATGGAGTCGATGGTCAATGATGTCTGATAAAGGTTGACAGAAGGGTCACATGTGAACCCTGAGCGCCGTGCTTTGACCATAGCGCAACGCTTTGAAGGGGATAGAAAATAATTTTTGGGGTGACAGTATAACTAACCTTAGAAAATCTATCAGGTTAAATCTTTAGTTTCTTGCACTAATTTAATTCTTTAGCCACTTTATATATTCGTTCAAATAAAAAAAAATTGAAACTATTAACATATAGCTCTTATTTTGCCCAAGAAACAATGGGTCTACAAATTCAAATCTTAATCCAGTTTGCATTTGGCTAACCATCCATTTATGCTATTAATTGAAACAGAAAGTTCTATTTATAGCCCAACTAACGAGCCCACTATCACACTTATCTAGCGGAAGTTCAACCGGCCCATGTTTATTGTTAAGGATGTGATTACTGATTAGTGATACGCAACACATGATTGTCAATAACGAATAGCGGTAAATAGCGACAAGTTACCTATATGTTACGTAGCGATAGCAACAAAACAACGTTGTTGTCGTCACCATCATCGACCATCATCATTTACTCCACGGAGATCCCATATCATCATAATATAATAATGGGAGATCTGTAGATCTTATATCATCATGATTTACTCCTTTGAGATCTGTCCACATAACATGACCACTTCAAAATCACAATTGTACCATGAGGTCAGGAACGCACTATCCAAATGTACTCATGTTGTTACTTGTTACAATATCATGTTTCTACTCACGAAATGCATTTCAATGTATTATATTGTCACAAGTTCCTTAAGCATACTATATGTGGAAAACCGGGTTAAGTAAGATATATCTTAGGTTTCTTTTTTAATACCATATAATAGCTTCACATTCTCCGAATTTATCATTTGTCCTCAAGCAGGGGCGTAGGCACATAGAGACCTACAGGTTCGGCTGAACCCGTACAGAAAATTGTGTATAGTGTTATATAAACATGTATTGTCACAAGTTTCTTGCAACCCTAACACCGAATCTTAGAAATTTTACAACAAAACCTTAACTCACATTTCGATTAAAAAATAACTTGTTAAGCCTACATTTTATCTATATTATATTATATTATCTATATCTATAATCCATTATAAAGGAAGAGTGATGTACCATATTGGAATTTTGACATGGGTACAATTTTTAAAGCAACAAGTATAAGAGAATAAATCTTATTTCATAAGGGTATTATAGGAATATTGGGGACGATTAGGACACTTAGAAGGGTAATATAGACATTTTACTCACCTCCTCCTTTACAATATCAAAACACTTTTACAATACTACCCTTCATTTCTCATTCCTACCCATTTATCATTTAATCGACCATCATTCAATGCTAAATTCAACGCCATCCCAATTCTTAACCTGCTGGTTTTTCAAGTGTTAATCATCATAAATTCGTCATTTGAAGCGTTAATCATCATAAATATTGTCATGAAGATCATCATATATTCGTCATCAAGGCCTGACAATGAATTCCCTTTATAGAGAGCATTGTCACTATTCGGATCCAATAAACTACTGAACGATCAAGTTACCTCGCTTCTTATACATATTGTTTGTGTTTATATTAATTGGTGAGTCGTATGATGTTATTGGTTAGGGTTCTTGTGCTTTGGGTCTTTTTGTTTATGAATTGAGATGTGCTTCTTTGTTTCTTGTTCTATGTATCATTTAGGGTTATTGTAATGACCACATCTCGTGCACGTGTTCACCGGCTAAAGATGATTCGTGTTCTGACGGCTCCGGCGCCGGCATGTTGAATTAGTTTTTAAACATATTTTATATCTCTTATGCATAGGAAAAGAAGATGGAAGAATTGATAGGGTACCAGTTGAGGGTTATTGGTGCATTGTTCCTATCTGTGGCATCATCAATGTCAATTGTTATCTGCAATAATGCCATGATGAGTAATCTGGGTTTTCCTTTTGGTAAACATTGTAGATTTTTCTCTCTCTTTTAACTTGTATGTAAGTAAGCATTAAGTGTTATAAATAAGTTTTATTCGACTTTTGTTAGAATGGGCAAAAAAAAGTCATTATCTTCTTAATTGATGGTGGATAGGCCATCACTTCACTGAGAACAACTTGAACAAAATTTTGTTCTTTCATGTCACTTTTCTAAGTTTGCTAACACAAGAAATGTATGCTTTAATTCAGTAACATATTTGCACAATGGAATTTTAATTTATGCATAAATTATGTTACCATTTAGGTGGATACACGCTCGGTAGCGTTTACAATGTTTAACATTTTCAGTATGTCTTATTTTGATCTTAGTAGATTATTACCAAAAAAATAAAGGATCAGTAAATGGGGTATATATGTTAATGATCTGAATTGGTATGTGCTAAGATGTTACTGATCTCTATATTCAATTCCAAATTTGTATTGAAAATGGCGTATGCTTTTTTGCATTTGCTTATGTGTAATCAAACACAAGTGGATTTATTGTTATTGGCTGGATCATTGACTGAATTCTAAATAACACCATACATGTATTGGACGTTCTTCTTCTTTAGATTTCTGATTCATTAATTTTGCTTGATGCAAGCATGACATGCTAGAGAAACATGGTGCACCAAAATTTTGGAAGAATTTTGATGCTTATTAACAGTGTCCTAGAGGTTGCAATGAATAACAGAAATGTATGTCCAACGCTTTAACTCCCATGTATTATTTACTTTCTTAATCTTACCTCATATGCATTTGCTGTTGCCCTATTACCCAGTTGCTATTGCTTTAAAACTTTTATTTACTTGTGATTTAAAATTATGTATTTGTTATATATTTAAATAAATGCAATAGATGAAGTTGAATTACTAATGCGTAAAGGTTTGGAAGAAATGTCACTAGGAAAATAATATTAAGAGAAGTGTTTACTGATGTTGGTTAATTCCTTACAGCTATGCCAAAAGGATCACACTTTAATGGAAGGGAACCTCTTAGATATTGAAAAAAATCATCTTATATAAATATCCATTAACTATCTCTTATGTTCTTATGACCACCATGCCACGTCAATTTACTGGTATGTGTTTCTGAAAATTTTATTATGCACCCCTTGCTCTGTTTAACCTAACTTATGCTTTGATTGTGTTAATTGGGTTGGTATGGTTGGAAAAGTCAAGTACAAAGATGATTCCGAGCAGGTATAGTCTTCAGTTCTTTTTTTTTTTTTTTTGAAGGGTTACTTTCTATGTACTGGACCGAATTGGTCACCGGGTTTCGTCTAAGACGTTACCCGTTAGCCCCGCCCTGCGAACGCGATGTTCTATCGAGCCCCGGCCGCCGCGCAAACTGAATTTCGCCCGGAAACCATACTGCCCCCACACGATAAACTCGCTGACAGCTGGGTAAAACCGGGTTGCCCTCCGGATCGAACCATGCCTCGGTAGGAACTATCCATCATTGGGACTCCCTAAATGCATCCAGCAAGGTTCGAACTCAAGCCTCCCAAATGGAAGGTTGAGTCTCTCCCAACTGAGCTGCAATTGGGGTTTAGTCTTCAGTTCTTTTATAAATTCATCTTGCATACACATAAATATTTTGTTTTAAAGAAATATATTTTGTTATGTACTTCAAGGTTATGGATATCCTAATGTCACTGCAAGGTTCCCAACTAAAGATAAATGACAGTAAATAAGCTACATGTTGCGAGTGTGTTTTTTTATTTCATAACTACTTTTCTTACAATAATATGGAACTTTCTCAAGAGGTTGTTACTTGCAATCTATTAGAACTTTTAATGATTAATCCAATTATTTTTTTTGGAATAATGGAAATAAATAATCCCAACTATTAACTATTGGCCAATAACAGTCCCAACTACGAAAATCATCAATATTAGTCCCAACTTTCGATATATTGAAAACTAACGGACCCAAACTAACGGAGGCTAACTCCGTTAGTGTGATGCTGACATGACATGCCACATAGGATCATTTTTCCTTTTTTTTTCATACACATACATCATACAGGGTAAAAAAAATAACACCACAAACTATGCATTTCCAAAATGTTGAGCAACCCCTACCATGAAATCAATATTAGTTCTCAAGCTACCTTTGGTATTTAAAAATGATGTTGTAACATATGTAATTATTTCCGTACTTACCATGAATACGAGTACAATGTAAGAACACATAAAACTAGGTATGTGTGTATGCCTAGTCATTCCTAGTCGGCATGTCACATAATCACTCCAGCAATCTGATATGCGGGACTACCTATTTGTCAAATTCTTTTCTAACACAAACTACAAACTTTACCACAACTACAAATTCCCCTGTGCGAACACAAAAACGCACAATATATCTTGAACGATATACAAAAAACACTTAACTAGATATGAACTTCGAACATGGAGTACTAGTAGCACACTAAAAAGGTGTCTTTCACTTTGTTTGTGTTTAATATTCTAGAGAAATTTGTTGTTACTAACATGTATAAAAAATTAATTATCAGTTCACAAAATTTAAAGCTGTGTCTGTGTGAGATTCCTAATACTAATATTGGGAATTGTTTAACTTACGTAAGTTTAACTGTTCCTAGTGATTTCTTTATGAATTAAATCACTTAATAATAATAATAATAATAATAATAATAATAATAATAATAATAATAATAATAATAATAATAATAATAAACCCATACATACATACATACATACATACATACATACATACATACATACATACATACATACATACATACATACATACATACATACATACATACATACATACATACATACATACATACATACATACATACATACATACATACATACATACATACATACATACATACATACATACATACATACATATTCTCTTTAGACTTATGAAGAGTTTATAAGACCCTATCCACACATCTTTCAAATCACTCTCCAACTTCTCAGGATCTCTTACGTTACCAAACGAAACGAAGCCGCATCTTTTCCCAAGTTTGTCGTATTTTCTTGCTATATACGTCCCTTGAATGTCACCGAAACCCTTTAGAGCTTGAACCAGATCTGCTAACGACCCTCTTGGTGGTATTGTCAACCGTTTTAAGGTTTTTAATCCGGTTTTGTGGTACAGGGGAATCTAAGAAGATGATGTCCGAGCCAACAGGACTACACCATGAATATAAAAGAAAAACTATGTACAAGGATAAAGAAATTGTCCCAGAAACCTTTTGGATGTTAGTAGTGTCACACCCTCAAAATCCACCTGCGGGATTTTACCGCGAGGCGCGTGACAAACCAGGATCCAAGTCAACGATCACAATAAACAACACTATATGAACACATGCATATTTTAAAAACATAAGTTTGAAACCATAAAAACCGTAGCGGAAGCTTTGTTACAAGTTCAAATTCCAAAAAGTAATTCCAACCGTTCAACATAAGTAAAACATGATCCTAACTAGACGCCGTGCAGACGCGTGCGCCCTAGTCCTCGTTTGCTACCTTAGCGACCTGAGAAAAACATGCCAAAAGTTCGTCAGCACAAAATGCCGGTGAGTTCACAGGTTTTAATTAAAAGTTACCAGGTTACAAAAGTATACCAAGTCATCTGTCCATACTATAAAACGTTCAACCGAAGTACGCTAGCTAGGCGTATGTTTTGTTACTACTACGACTGGAAACCATTACTAGACACGTCACAAGTTACCAAAGTTACAACCCGAATAATGTCACAAGTCACAATGTTACAAGGTCGAGACAACATGCACTCGCCCGGCCCTCCAAGCCGACGAGTGGGGTAGGTCACGCCCAATAGATCTATCCACATTTCCCCCGTTGTGCTATACCGCACATTCATGGTTTCCCCGGGACTTAAAAGATCGTAAAGTAACTCATAATAAACCATAGTATGACAAAAGTTCTCAAAACATAGTTCTGCGCATGTTTTCTCCCCCAAAAAGTAAAGCCAGTTAAAGTGGGGCCGTGAACTCACCTTAGGTTGCGTTACTTCAACTAATGAATAAGATCAGCAAGCTATGCTAGTCCCTTAAAGCGGCGACCTAACATATGACAGTTACAAGTACTTAGACTAATAACCCGTAGGTTAGTTAGTCCCTAGATGTCCAGACCATAACCAGGTTCGTTTGAAAACATGTTGACTGTTTAACTGACCAAATGTACAAGACTCGACATCCCATTGGTGACCCGAGACTCCCCATGTTATACTTGCACTCTCAATCACATAATCATGCAATCACACTTAACATACGTTAAAGTTCAACAAGTCTAACACATCGTTCAAACAGTACACAAATAAGCCCAAGCACGTGTTACCAAGTTATCAGGTATGATACGGGGTTCCTAGCATGTTCCTGGGTGTCAAATCGGGTCTCGGAATGCCAAAATGCACTTACAGCAGCAGTACAGGCGATTAGGAAAAGTCAACTGACGATTATGAAAGTCAACAGGTGATTATGTGGGCTAATCGCCTATACCATAGGCGATTAGGGTCATGTGGTATGCAAATCAGGAGTTATTAGGCGATTAGGGTCATAAGACATGCAATTCAGGACTTAACTAGCAATTAGGATCACAATCGCATGAAACGAAGGCAATTAGCCCCCAATCGCCTATACCATAGGCGATTAGGGTTCCCTATCAGGCGATTATGCTCCCAATCGCCTATAGCATAGGCGATTAGGGTGGCTAATCGCCTGCAACAGCTCTGTTCCGGTTTTTCGCGTGTTTAACCCTCCAAATCAGATCCGGAACGTGTGGAACCATCAAATATCGATCATACAACATTACCAAACATATTTCAAGCAAAACCCCTAGCTTATCATCATCCTATCAGTCCCGAATGCAAGCCTTTACCCAAAATAGTATACTTAGCATGAAAACATCACATCAACATGCACAACTTTACCCTAAATAACAAATACTCAGATATCATCATGTTATCACGTTGTCCGATCATCCCCTACTGTTCTATCATCATCCTACAACAAACCCTAACATCAAACAACTAGCAAAACACTTTAAATCATCCAAAATCATTCAAACTCATTCAAATGGATCAAATACTCAACATTCACAATACACCTCTAAAACCATCCAAACTCCTAAGACATCATCACCCTATCATAAACAAGCTGTAAACACCTTAATAACATGATAACAATCCATTTTGAATAACCAAAATCCTATCTTTTAATCATATTTAACACATACAACATGCAAAATGGTTTGAACTTGTTTAAAAACGATTTTCATAGGTTTTCAAAGACATAAATGTTTATAAACCAGGTCTGGACCTTTAGGGAGTAAAACTCAATCATTTAAAGGTTTGGGGATGAAGAACACACCTTGGTTTTATGAGGATTTGATGTGTAAAGCTTGAAAATGAGTGTTTTGATGCTAAAACGTGTTACAGAGGGTGTTTGGGAGTTGGGATATGTTATGAGACGGCTAGGGTTGCATTAGAGGTGTCTTGGAGGTCAAGGGTGGTATTTATAGGCGTTTCTAGTCGTTTAAAACACTATAGGCGATTGTGCAGCAGCTTTAGGCGATTATGGCTCCTAATCGCCTAAAGCTATAGGCGATTAGGGCCTAATCGCCCCCAGGAACTCCCTACTCGCCCTCCCTATAGGCGATTACAGAGGCTAATCGCCTATAGCCTCTGCATAATCGCCTATAGGGTCTGTTACGGCGTATTCGGCGCGTTAAACTCCGTTTTAACATATGTTAACATGTTTTCACATACCGACAAGTCACATAAAGATTATAAACACATAAAACATGTAAGCAAACACGTTCACACTCGTTCACCAATTCCCGGGACTCGAGACTTGTGTTTCTACTAAGGTTTGACGATTCCACGAATCGTCAATCCTTGCATACCTGGTTAAATGGCCGACATCTAACGATCCTCTAGGTTGTACTAATGACTCCCGAACTATAACACGACCTAACCGACCTAGTTAGGTATACTGTACGCGTGACTCGCTAAGGTAGACTTTGACCCAAACCATAATATTGACCTTAGTTTGCCGGGTGTCACAAGTAGGTATCTTGGTGTGAAGTACCAATAAAAAATTGCTACTAAATCAATATTTGGGATTAGCTTGGAAGTTGATAAACTTGCTGGTGAGGTACAATGTTAAACGAATCATAATTGTTATTGTTTGAATTCCTAATATTTTTAGAATATTATATATTGCTAGATAATATTAATCAGGTTCAGGAAGTAAAGCCTATGTACCCCTTAGGTTGTCTACAATGTCAAATCTCAAAAAAAAAAAAAAAAATGGTATGCTTGGTATTATATTCACGAGTTAATAGATGCATATGAGTTCTTATTTTTTATACTTTTTTTTGTTCATGATAGCATAATGCACCCTCTAAGAAGTGAAGAAAATATTGTTTCTCAAGTGGAAGCATGGTTCTGATATATATCCGGTTTTGTTTTTTTTTTAGATTTTACTTTTACTATTTAACCTTTTTAATATATATATATATATATAGAGAGAGAGACGGAGAAGTTAAATTTGATTTAAACTTTATTTAGTTTTTACTTGTTTGGATTTATAGTTTCGCAAGCACGAGAACTCTAAGTGGTGCGTCGTGTCGGATGACATTGTTGGAGATAACTGTCACTATTGAACTCGCGATATCATTAGATTATTTTTCAAGTGGACACCACCATGGAACTCAAGATTTCTGAGCCCTAATAATTTTAGATCATTCCCTCCCTGCAATGTGGTATAGTGATCTTGTATCTGGATGTGCATTGCTAACTGATTAATAATTATCTAATTTATATTTTGATATTCTTTTTGCTAATTGGTTATTGCAATACAACATTGAAGGGCTTGATTTTGATCAACAAATGGATGGCTTTAGGTCACCATAACGAATCACCCACAAACGCCATACACATCACAAACCGCAAAACAAATATGACGACAAAATATACGCACCCGCTGCAACGCTCGGGCACTCCCACTAGTTATCTTATTAAGGAGGAGTGATGTACACCATAGTAATTTTCATTTCCTTTACAACTTAAGAAGCAACATGTACAACATGTTTAAGCAACACATTTAAGGGTATTATAGGCATGTTGGTGACAATTAAGACACTTATAAGGGTAATGTAGACATTTTACTATCAACCTCCTTTACAGTATCAAAACAAATTTACAATTCTACCCTTAATTTCCCTCTTTACCCCCTCTTCAAAGCTGTAAACAGTTTCTTCAAACCAAAGGTCGTCAAATTGAAGGTTCATTATACCGTTCTTGAATGTCAATCACATCGACCATTCTATATTAATTCAAGACGCTCATCTTATTCCAAATCATTGAAACCGTTCATTAATTCCAGACTGAGCATCAAATTCTCGGTTCAATGGAGTACCTCATCCACCTTTAGAGACACAGTAATGGCGTCTGTCACCACAATCACTTCCCATCTAACTTCTTCCTTTATTTCCACCCCAGGTTTGTTTTTTCCACTGTTTACTCTTATCTATATAGATATACATACACTTAATTGTTTCTATCGGATAATTAATAATTTAAAATCAGTTGCAGAATTTTGTAGATTATCTCATAATTTACACTCCTCACAGAGACATGTTAGTTATCTCTACTCAATTATTTCATTCAAATTCTCTAATAAAAGATTCTTGGTAGATAAAGTTGTTTGCTTTTAAAGAAATGAGTTCTGGGTATGAAAGTTTATCTTGTGTATCCGGTTTTTAGGTATTAAATGAAGTTGTTTTAAAAAAGATGGAATTTTTTCTGCCATAGTATATGAATATTTAACAAGATTGATCCTATGTTTCTGTATCAATGGTAATAATGTTAAAGAAAATTTCCAGTTGATTTACAAAAGGGTATGAAATGAAGTTGGGTTAGGTGGTATCCCAAATGAATTTTTAATTGCTTAACTTAGATTATGATTATTATGCGAAGTAGTTAATATCGGTGGTATATTGGTTATCCGCCATCTACCGAATATCAGTGTCAAATATCAGTCCGGAATATCAGTTTTGATATTATCGCGACATTGACCGATATTGGCCAATAAAAGTTCATGATGCTTTCAAATTGGGCTTCCATTCTTTAAATCCAGGTGACTACTTTTGCAGTTCACCATCATTTATTGTTTGATTTTTTGAGTATGGGGCTGAATTGAATCATAAGTCCCATTGTTTTATTGTTTTTAAGGTCCGATCAATTGGCCGATTCAAGATAGTCTGGTTGGTAGGGAACTGTCTGGATGTCTTTGGTTGTCTAGACATTGTGCTGATGTTACGGTCTATGATTCGTCGGGATGTGGTTACCTTATCAGCGTGGTATAGTTATTTGCCTTAAAAGTATTGTATTTGTTGAATTGTGTGGTATATGCGCTTAGTTTTCATCCTAACATCACTTGTGGCTTTGTGGGATTTGACTTGAACTATTATCTCGTTAGGATAATCATGATTTTAAAATTTTGCTCAACTTAAAATGTTGAATGTAAGGGGTTCACTCTATACATGGATAACCAGTCACCACTATTATATGGAGCTTCTTTTTTGGTTCTATTTTGGTGAAGTTGCTTGTTTTACATTGATTTTAAAACTTATGTATAGTGATTATGATTGTGTGAATAGTTGTGGATAAAAAATTAGAATATGATTATTTAGGGTTCATTTTAGGTGTAAGTGCTTTATATTTAGATGAATTTGTAATTACCATTATTTCAAACAGAAGAATTGTATCCAAACACTGTTTTCATTAGTTTGTTTTGTTACAATTGTTATCTGGTTCTGATAAAATTTATATCAAATAGGCAGTTCCGAAACACAATAACAAAGCTCTGCCTTGGGCAAGGATTCGAGAGATCGATTGATAATACGACTCATTGTTCGATTTCTTGTTCGAATTTTGATTTCCATTTCCATTTCAGGTTTGTTCTTCGACACTTGGATGTTCTGTTATGATAATTATTGACTGATCGAGTTCTTGATTGCTCTACTGTTTTGATTGTTAGTTGTTTCTTGGTCGATTATGTATGCTGATTGTATTTGTGGTTCTTAGATTTATTAAGGTACACATCTGGCTGTTGTAGAGTTCGTTACAATAATAATATGTTTTAAATTATTCATACAGTTTCAAACTACGCCTTTTGCGATTTTAATTGCAATGCTTTATTACGTTGTTAGTCTATGGTGTTTGATGGGTGAAACCACTATTTACATCAAGTGCCTTGCTGCCAGGTATAGGTCACTAAAAACGTCGTGGATTAAAATTAGTAAAGGTTGGCCATTTATTTTTTTCTTTTTTAACCTCTTTTTGTTGTATTTATGAACTTGAATTACCTTAGTTGATGTACTCCCAGCCTGAAATGGGTTCTTGTTGTTGAGGCTTTTCTAGCATGTGATCGCAGTGAACAATTGACTGCCAATTTTTTTTATTTGGAGAATGCTGGTGAATGTGAATAGTAAACAAAAAACATTAGTGACTCATGAAAGGTTAGTTTTCAGTTTCTTTATACAAAATAATTTATACTCATTTTCTTCAAGATTAGTTGTCCACAAGGGAAAAACAAATTTAAAATTTATAGTCATTGGAGTTCTATGCTGGCCATTTGTTTTAGTGTTGATTTAAAAAAGAGAAGTTCTAGGATTATACAATTAAAGGGGCCTTGTGATAAGTGGAATTTTGGGTGTAATGGAAACTTATTTTGGAAGTACACGTTTATTTTGGGGCAAACTTAAATAGAAATATGCACATTAACTTAAATAGATGGTGTATATATTCACTTAAAGTTGATTAAAATTGTGGTTCAAAAGTTTTGAATCATATAACATAAGTTGTTCTCTGTTTCTCCACAGATCATGTTTGTACGAAAGCTCTCGTTAACTTAAGTCGACTCTTGTTTGCAGGTTATGGCAAACATAGTTTACTATTACGGGATGTGTAGTATAATAAAGAAATTTTGATATTCAATTATTTCAGCAAGGTGTGTATATCTTTCTAGCAATGTGGTTATGGAATTTTCACGCATTAATGATTTGATTATATATTAAATAATTAATTGACAGGAAGTACGCTCAGGAGCTTTAATTTCAGAAACCAAATTAGTTAACTCAGTAGAAGGGTAAGTGCTGTCCATTTTCGTAAATGTTATTAGGTACAACGCCACTTTTGAATCATGTTCCGATCATTAGGTCTGCTTTATTTTTGCAGTTGCTTGATGGGAGGCATAGCCCAAATGTGTTCAACTTTCTTGAGGCGATTAATGGGGTAATTTTTTTATTTATTTATTGTATTAAAGTAACATAACGTGGTTTGCCCCATTTCCCAACCCATCCATTTTGTGTCTCGAAATCCATACATTGGTTCAAGAAAGTGGTTTAGTTCGAGTTGTATTAAGGAGACCCAACATCACACAAGGATTGAAGAGATTGCAGTGTCGGTCCCTAATCTTTGTGGTCGAGAATTCTCCATTCAATCCGATTCTCTCCACATGACATCAAAACTAGATACTCCCTCCGTCCCATTAGAAGTGTCCACATTCCTTTTTTTATTTGTCCCATTTCATGTGTCCACTTTCAAAAATTAATAGCTAATTTCCAAATTTACCCTTAAAACACAACTAAAATAAACAAAGAATATGATGGACCCACCTATGACAAGG
The DNA here is from genome assembly GCA_032199755.1 of Ambrosia artemisiifolia. Taxonomy (NCBI): domain Eukaryota; kingdom Viridiplantae; phylum Streptophyta; class Magnoliopsida; order Asterales; family Asteraceae; genus Ambrosia; species Ambrosia artemisiifolia. The sequence goes on along the minus strand of CM063526.1, from coordinate 26,114,272 downwards.
GTATTATTGTCATATGGCAAACAAAAAAAGACAATAATTTAATATGCCTAAAACTTTGTGTTTTTCAAACCAAGACACTTTTAATGGGACGGAGGGAGTACTAGATTCAGTACAATAGTGCATTGTTAAAGGTATGCATTCTACCCTATGTGTGTGTATAAAGTATAAATTCTGAAAACATAATTTATAAGTTCAAGGATGTGGATCAATTGTAACGGAGGAGCAGTTAGATGCAATGTTGATACCACTGGAATATTTCATCATGGGGTATGGGTTCTATAGACATGAGACAAGTGTAAGTTCAAGAAGCCCGTTAAGTCCCATGTCCATCTCCTCCTCCGAGCATTATACAATAGAAAGCATGGGTTTTACAGCTAAACCTGACTAAAACCCGACTTTCACATATCTGAATCCAGGCGAAAGACGGTATGTTTACAAGATTTTGTAATACTCTTAATGCCGCGAGATGTATGTGAAGATTATTAATTTCCAATTACATATGTCAGGGAATGATTGAATGTATGGAGGTATATAGATATAGGATTGAAATTAATAGAGAGCAAAGCTTGAAATAATTTAAACTACAAATGTTATTCTGTAGTAATAGTATATGATGAAAAAAAACATTTTGAGTTATTAAGACATACAGTTAATCAAATGAGTTGTCTTTAGCTGCTGCTGTTATTTCATATATTATTTCATGTGGAATAATGATAGTGTGCCAAATATGTTATTGGAACTTGGTAACTTTTGGTAAATGGAAATGTTGCTAATTTACTTTTAACATTTTTAAATAAAAATCTTGCGTTTTATGGGCCAATGGAGTGGTTAGAATCTTGAATTTCATGGTTGTTTTTCTAATTATTGAACAATTTCTCAGGTTTGCATGAACAAAGTTTCATACCACATGCACCAAACTTTATCTTGCTTCGTCCGCAAAAACATCCCTTCTTCAAACAGAAGGTGAGTTGGTTAACCAATAACCACAACATACTGATGCTATGTTTAACCATCTAACTAGATCCTTTGTTACAAATGCAAGTTTCAAGGTGCAGACCCAACTTGAAGAAACCACCATCCAATGCTTTGCTAATAAATATGCCAAACAACCTTACTGTCATCGAGAATGCAGGTTCAAGTTGAGGTCGTGTAGCGCGCTTCTATTTGAATTTAGAAATTCCACTCCTGATTTTTCGTTTTTTAACAGCTCATACACCCGTATAACCACTTATGGTAAATTGAGTTTAATTATTCGTGTGGTTTTTGTGTTTTGCAACATACAAATCCGCCGCAACGCGCGAGCATTCCTACTAGTAAAAAAAAACCTATTAACTCATTTAAACCACAATCAATTAAAAAAATAAAACTCCATTAAGGTTTAAGCCCACCACACAAGCCCATAAACAATATAAATCCGAGTTTATATTGATAATTTGAAAGAATATACAAGGTTGCCAACTTGAACAATAAATATAGTCTTGTGCAATTGATGATTGAAACAAATAATCACATTACTTTTACGTTAGTTTACCGATTTTTAAACTTAGCTCTCGTTACATGTTGTGACTACAACTGTTGAGAGATGCTTTTTTGTTTTATTAAATAAAATGTTTTATAAATGTTTAGATAGATGACGCAATTGAATGGTTACGATAAATGAAACCTGAAGCAACTCTAGTAATATTAAATTATTCATTTTTAACATCGATTGACATATTTATATCTGCGTGTTAATTTGATTTTTGATAAATTTATAACGCGACCCGAACCGCTTAACCTGACCGGGCAGAAAAACCAAAACTTAGTGATGGACAATCGGGCGCCCATCCATCAATGATTTCCTAACTGACAGGAAAAAATCCTGGCTACGATACTGTCCTCAAGTGTAGGTAATTCGATAGTTACATACTTACATGTATAATCGATGCATTCTTGATACACCTTATTTGATATTTATTATACTACAAATGCACTAATTTTATTAAAAAATATATTATATTGAGCTGTTTTAATCTTTTGTAGGTTTTAATAGCGATATATTTGGAGATAATTATATTTGTATTATTGTAAATTGATTGTGATTATCTATATCCTAAAATAAAGGATATCTCTTGTATTATATAAACAATGTAAAATCAATAGAATGATCACGGTTTACCTTCTATCATGATATCACGAGTCCAGTGTACCAAACCCTAATATCTTTTCCCAGCCGTCACCTCTTCTTTCCGGTCGATCATCTTCTGCATCGACTGACCAACCTCTGCCACTTCTATATTATTCTTGTTGGCCATCCTATTTTGACCAACACCATCTCTATTTTATTCTTTTCTTAATTCCCTTATCCGATACCAATTCACACAGCATTCACCTTGACCCATTGACTTTTTCTTCACATCATCTATTTCGTCTTTTACCAATCTCATACACCCCTCATCACTCTTCTGTTTTTCATCGAACATCATGACAAACACCACAACATCTCCCGCGACTCCCTCCTTCACCCTTGAATCCATAATTCATCCGGCAACAACGGTCTCTAATATCAAGAACTATGTTCCCATTATATTAGAGATCGAATCCTCTCAATACGCCTCATGGGCAACCTTGTTTACCATCCAATGCAAAGCGTTCTTGGTGCACGACCACATATCCCCTAGACCTCAAGAAGCCGCCTCCTCCTCCACACCCAATGACGATTGGGATCGTCTTGATGCCATTGTTCTACAATGGCTTTATAGCACTATCTCCAATGATCTCCTCCATACGATCATTGACAAAACAGCCACCGCCTATGAAGCTTGGAAAGCCATCGAAGATCTCTTTCATGACAACTAAGCCTCCCGTACAATCCACCTTATGAACCGGTTTTCCAACACTCGCTTGGATGGGTTTCCAAACGTTTCTGCCTACTGTTAGGAACTCAAGCTACTCGCCGATCAATTGGCCAATGTCAACGCCCCTATGGATAGTGACCGATTGGTTCTCCACGTAATTGCCGGGATAAACGACCAGTACGAAGGAATCGCCACTATTCTGACCAATATGAAACCTTTACCTTCGTTCTATGTTGCTCGTTCTAAAATAATTGAGGTTGAAACCCAAAAGGCTGAACACGCTTTGCACTCTTCGAAAGCCGCCTCTGCGGCACTCTCAGCCACCACCGGATGAACCAGCGATGACCAGCAAAGATCTGACAGCACATCCTACGGCCGTGGTGGCCGAGGAAGGGGTACTGGTAGAAGAAGCAGGGGCGGTCGAAACTCTTTTGGTAGGGGTAGGTATCAACAGTCACCATTTAATTTTTCTATTTACCCACCATGGATGAATATGCCTTCGTGGTTTCCTGCTACTCCTTGGCCAAATAATTACAACAGTAGTCAGGCCCACCAAGCTTATACATGGCCCAACCCCCCTTGCCCTTACCCATCTACCTATAGAAACCAATCCAACAACTCGGCCCAACAACAAGGTCTACTTGGCCCGCGCCCGCAACAGAGTAACTATGTTGCATACAGCCCGACAGACATAGAGCAAGCGATGTACACCATGTCTCTCCAACAACCGGACCCAATACAGTATATGGACACAGGAGCCTCCTCTACCATGACTCACGAGAAAGGTGATTTCAATTCTTTTTCTAATTCTTGCATTCCCCAAAATATTATTGTAGGCAATGGTAATACCATACCCGTTATGGGACAAGGCACAAAATATTTACCTAAACCTTTTCCACCATTTGTCCTTAAAAATGTCCTATACTCCCCAAAATTAATTAAAAACCTTATTTCTGTCCGTCGCTTTACAACGGACAATTCTGTTTCTGTCGAGTTTGACCCGTTTGGTTATCTTGTGAAGGACCTCAAGACGCGGACCCCTCTCCTGCGGTGCAACTGCCGCGGTGATCTCTACCCTCTGGTGCTCGGGTCCTCCACTTCACAACCTTCTGCTTTTGCCGCTATTTCTGCTCAGCTTTGGCATCAACGTCTTGGTCACCCAGGACGTCAATCTTTAAATTCATTAAAAACTTCTAGTTGTGTTTCTTTTGACAATTTGAATAATAATGTATGCCAAGCTTGTGTTTTTGGAAAAAGTATTAGATTGCCATTTTTCCTTCACCTAATATTACTGTTCAACCTTTTGACATTGTCCACAGCGACGTTTGGACCTCCCATGTCATCAGTTCGTCTGGCCATAAATACTATGTGCTATGTTTAGATGATCACACGAACTTCCTTTGGACCTACCCCTTAACCCAAAAATCCCAGGTCTTCCCTGCCTTCACTCAATTTGCTACAAACATTAAAACCCAATTTGAAAGAACAATTAAAAATTTCCAATGTGATAATGGTCGTGAATATGTTAATGCATCTTTTCAAAATTTTTTCACCACCAATAGCATTCTTTACCGCCTATCATGTCCATACACCTCCTCACAAAATGGCAAAGCAGAGCGTAAAATTCGTACGATTAATAGTATGATTCTCACCCTTTTAGCCAATGCCTCGCTTCCACCCTACCTTTGGCACTTTGCCCTTGAAACCGCAACTTACCTCCTTAACATCCTACTCAACAAAACCACCCACAACAATGTAGATGCGTTTTGCGACTAGTGATTGGATACTTAACATGTGTTAGAAGAGCTGAGAGGGGCGAATGTAGAATGTGATGGGCGAAGGTGAATGAAAAGTGGGCGAAGGTAGAATAGAGTGGACGAAACTGGAATGGAGCTACACTGGAAGAACACATTCGACCATGGAAATGGGCGAATGTGGAAAACACTCACATTCGACCATGTAAAGTGGGCGAATGTGCAGTGCCTATATATAGAATTTGGGTTTTTGTAATGAAAAAGAGAGTCATTAGGTGTGTGTGTTTTGAGGTGTTGTTCCAGGATAGTTTGAGAGAGTTTATGTTTGAGTTAGATTAACTGTTTTGACATTGTAATCAACTTTATGAATGTGTTAATCTATGAAAAGGATTGAAAATGACTTTGATTGTGTTTTGATTTGAGTTTACATCAGTTTGTTCAAAGCTAGGGTTTCCGCACCTGGTTTTGTAACTTGTATGATCATATAATCCTGTTTTCGTGTCAAATCATATCCTCTACAAAGTGGTATCAGAGCGTAGAGGATCATACAACAACAAATTGATAAACTCAGAGCTGATTTGGACATTATTTTGATCAATTCACATCTGTTTTTGCATAAAAATGGTTTTTGAGTGTTTTTGAAAGTTTTAGAGTTGATTTTGTGGATAAAATTCAAAATTCCAAGAATTAAACTTGTTCCAAATCATCTCCGAAGCAAAACCTGATCAAGATCATTCAAATTCACAAACTTTTGAAAATCAGAGATCAAAATAACCGTTTTTCAAAGTGTAACCGTTTTTCAAAATCAGAAATGGGCGAACCTGGAACTGTGTGGTCGAAGGTGTGTAGTTTTGGGCGAACCTGAGTGAATTTTTGGGCGAACCTAGGTATAATTGGGCGAACCTGGAAATTTTCTGTTGAATTTTTCACTTTCGGGTCACATTTTTCACATTCGGGTCATCGGGGGTACGAACCTGGAACAGAAACGGACGAACCTAGATTAGTTTTGGACGAACGTGAAAAGTGTTAGTGTGTTTTTACTTTCTGGTGAGATTTTACATTCGGGTATTATTGTTTGGACGAACCTGAAGCAGAAAGGGACGAAAGTGGAAGAGTTTGAGCGAACCTAGAGCTAGTTTTTGAAAATTTTCTAAGTGTTGAATTTCTCGAAGTTCGTGATCATGTGGAATTTTCAGACTACTCCGACACCAGCAACTACACAACCACAACAGCAGGTGATGGACCCATGGACGGTAGCAGCACAGAAGACGAACACACAGTCTTCGCAGCCGGTTAACTACATGACTCAAAGTGCACCTCCAGCACCACAATCTGACTACTGGGGAGTAGCAGCAGCGGTGGTAAACACTCAAACTACAAATGCTATTTCCACACTGATTAATGATTTGTCTTCAGGTAGCGGGAATCGGCCACCGAAGCTTATGGAGATTCAAGAATACAATCAGTGGCAGAAAAAGTTCAAGATACATTTGGAAGGCATGGGAGTGGAACGTGCTGAAGCATGGAACATGATCGCTAAAGGTTACACACCACCAATTTTGGAGAACACAGGTGAACCAGTGCCATTGGAGAGCATGGCTGAGGATGAGAAAAAGAAGTTTGCTGTGGAGAAGAAGGCGTTTTCCCAATTGACACAGGCAATCACAAACGATCTTTTGCATCAGTTTGGGACTTGCACAACATCTAAGGCACTATGGGAAGCACTTAAAAGAAGGCATGATGGCAATGAGAAGACCAGAGGTCTAAGGATGGAAGAACTGAGAAAGGAGTTTGAGAATTTTTCTTATATTGGAAATGAAACTTTGAAAGAACTAACTCCTAGATATAATCATTTGTTATCTGAATTGTCTAGCTATGGTATACAGATTCCTATGGCAAAACAGGTGGATAAGTTTGCAGATGCACTACCACCAAATTGGGATCAGCATGTGGAAGTCCTTAAGGAGAAGGATTGTAGAGGATGAAATTTTATATGAAAACAGGATTATATGATCATACAAGTTGCTAAACCAGGTGCGGAAACCCTAGCTTAGAACAAACTGATATAAACTCAATCAAAACACAATCAAAGTCATTTTAAAAGCTTTTCATAGATTAACTCTTTCAAATACTTGGTTACAACTTGATTACAGTTAATCTAGCACACACAATAACACTCTCAGACCTCTCTGGAACACACCTCAAAAACACACACTCTAAATGACTCGCTTAAACTTACAAAAACACGAAATCTATATATAGGACCTGCACGTTCGCCCCTTTTCACTGGTCGAACGTAGGCCTTTTCCACATTCGCCCACATCAAGTGGTCGAATGTGTCTTCTTGTCAGTCTTGGTTCCAGATTCGTCCAACTCTCTATACCTTCGTCCACTTCTATATCACCTTCGCCCATTCCTGTTTACCTTCGCCCCTCAGCCCACTTCTAACACATGTTAACATATCTAATCACTAGTCGCAAAACGCATCTACAAACTCCCCCTCGACTATTGATTAGATCGTTTTCTATCTTCATCCATGGCTTTGTTCAGCAACTTGATTCTAAGCAAACTCTTCTGTTCTTTCGTCATCTCAGGCTCTAATTTTCTCTTTACCGGCTTTGACACATTTGCCATCTTCACCTTCTTGCCAAGTTTTCCTTCCAAATTACTTCCAGCATTAATGTCATAAGCAAAGCAAACACCAACAACCTGTGTGTATTTCTTTGCTTGATCTGCATCGTTCGGCTCATAATGAATCGGATTATAAAAGAGCATGATGATGTCTTCGAAGGTGCAATTGATCAACCACATAGGATCAAATACATGAACATGCTTGTATTTGTCCTTTCCATCTCTCAACACAATCACCGCTTCTGCCTTCCTCCAATCATAATACCAGAAAATGAAGTCAGCACTGAAGTGTTGAGGCATAGGCATCAAAGGTATCTTTCTCATCACTTCAGGTGCCTTATAAATCAAGGTAACCCGTTTCAACTTGGTTCTGGGATCAATATCCCTGTGAACTTTCCTCCGGGGATATTGTGGTTTGAATCTGTTCCACTTAGTTCTGCTTTCCCAAACCAATTTGTCTGCACACCAACCGACATGTGAATTATTCACTGAAGCACCCGACATTTGGAATCTGCAAAGATCTCTAACCGCCCAGTACGGTAGAGTTAGCAAGTCAATGAATCTGTAAAAGTACAAGATTCTAGATTCCCACTTAGCAGCTAGACACTTCAGTCTGCCTAAGTATGTCCACCCGAGAGCTCTGCCTCTGAACTTCGCATTATGAAACCTATAAAAGTTTCCTTGAGCTTCAGGCTTCGGTCGGTTTTCATCCATCAGTCTTAACTTCTTCAAATACTCCTTCAATTCATCAGTCTTATTTGAAGATTCTGGCAAATCAGCTCCAAGTACTTTCTCTACAAACTCAGCACTCCTCTTCTTTGCCTTTCTTTTAGCAGACGTATTATGTCTCTCAGTAAAATCAGGAAACACCAAGTCTTCATCAGTTTGTCTGAAGTACTGTGGATATTCCTCATGTGTGATATCCTCTATTTCAACTTCCTCGAATTCAGGGGTGTTTTTGTCATCAGAGTGACTTCCAATATCCTTTTCAGGAATATGTGGAATCGACTCATCAACAATGAACTCTTCAAACGTTTTCCCTACCCTCTGTGCAAGCCCATCCAAGATCTCCTTTGCCACAGATGCAGGTACTTCCCCTTCTTCAAGATCAGGATCGTTGTATTCCAATTCATATCGCATGTCATCCGTTTGGAATATTTCAGCAAAACGACCTGTGAACTCAATGGTCCACTCTCTTCTTTCTAACATATCCTTGTATACTTGTTTAGCATCGTCAGACAACGACCTCACCTTCTCATTCCAAAACACAGTCTCATCATCAACATTCTCACTCTTTTTCTTCGAACTTGACTCACCTGTGTCTTTCTTCTTCTTTGAAGGTGGTCTCTTTTCGAATGCAAACTTCGAAGTATCATCTCCTCCATCATTATCATCACTACTACTACTATCATCCTCCTTTTGACTTCCCGACCCTTCAGCATCATCATCATCATCATTATCATCATCATCTCCATCATCACTCTTTTCCGATTCTTCATCCTCATCATCCTCATCTTCCTCTTTGTCAGATTCAGATGGTTCAAAGTCAACCTGTTCAACTTCTTTCTCTTTATCTTCTTCACCCTCTCTCAACTTGGGTGCAACATTGTACAGATCATCTATCAACTCACTAAGGCGTTTGTTTTCAGCCTTCAATTCTTTATTATCTTCTTTAATCGCCTTGTATCTGTTCTTGTTTCTCAGACACTTTCCTTCAAGCTTCTTATTCTTAGCTTCTAGCTTCTTCACCTTCTCGTCTATCTCATCTTGATTAGACTTAGAAGCTACTACAATCTGAAGCATTTTCTCTTCATTTTGCTTAAACTTGGCAATCTCAGCTTGCTGAGCCACTAACATCTTCATCATGTCGTCCATCCTTTTATTCACCTGCTTCATCACATCGTCATCCACAGTGACCTTCTTAGACTTGGACTTTGATTTAGATGGCTCAATCTCAGTTTCTTTTCCTTTCTGAGGCTGTGTAAACATGTTAAGAACATTATCCAGTGCAATATTGAATTGATCCACTGGTAATGTTGTAGCCTCCTTAGTCTTTTGCTTCTTAGTGGCTGGTGAAGATTGTTTTGACGATGTTCCAGCATCAGGTAATCTCTTCCCTTTCAAAAGTAGGTTTAATTCTTTCTCTCTTAGTTGCTTTGTGCTTGTTTTCTTTGCCATGGTTTTGTGTTTGGGCTTGGGCAAGTTAACAACTACGGTTTCACCTTCATTCAACTCGTCCAAATTAACTGTCAACCCTTCATCTTCAGCACCTACAGACTGCTTGCTCTTCTTAGCTTCTTCAATCGATCTGTTAAGTGATTCAGACTCACCAACCAAAGTGGCCTTTTGTTTGGTAGTCCGGACATTTTCAGCATCCGAATCCCACTGTTCTTCAGTCTCAGTCTCCTCTGAATCAACAGACTCTTCATCTACCAAACTAGTACCCTTCTTTGCAGTAGTTTTCTTCCTCACAGTTTGTTGTTTTGAACTCCCTTGCTCAGTCTTTCCTTTACCCTTCCCTTTGGCTCCAGGATTGACTACTTGTCTTTTTCTCTTTGTACTTGCATCTGCATATACCAACGGATCATCATTGTCACTATCACTATCAGGATGCCTCGCTGTATTCTTTCCAGGATCCATGTAATCCTCTCTAGCCAACGCTCCAAACAACCTCCTGTAAGGTGGTCTCTCATTTTCAGGCACACCTTTGTAACCTTTCATTCTCACTAAGGTTCTAATGTTCATGTGATCCATAACTAGTATCTGTGTTGGATCTTTCTTCAGGTGTGGATATTTGTGATCAAAAATAATCATAAGGAATCTAGGATAAAGCATGAACTTCTTAAGCTTCAACCCTTTCAACATCTCTAACATATGATCTAAAATCATCCCAGCAACGTTAAATGGTTTGTTGAGAGTCAACGCAACCATTAACGAGCTCAAACTCTTCCTCATCACGTCGTATCCTCCACTAACACATCCAAACACAAGTATAATAACATGAGCAAAATACTTAAACTGTACTCCTAGTTTCCCTTTGTACATAGAACCATCAGTAATCGGTCCTTTGTATTTCATCCTCAGGAAACAGGCTTTCTGCTCAGTCCATGATAATTCCCTTGGATCCTCACTGGTTTCAAACTGGATCTGGAGAGCTTCTCTGATATCAGCTTCAGTGATAAACATCTCCATTCCCTGAATCTTGCTCTTTATAATCGTCTGATTGTCAAAGTAATCATACTTCGCGTTGTTGTAAAAGTCCTCAACTATATCCTTGTAGATGATAGTTGGTGTAGCCAAAGCATAAACTACTCTGCATCTCTTCAGAAACTTGATAATGTCTATGAACTCCACATTCTTCTCTACATCTCCCAGATACGCGCAACAATTGTGATTCTTCTCAAACGGCCATTTACTACCGCTTGATGATTCTCCTTCTTGTACAGTCTCTGGAATAGGATCAGTAACTGCAGTCTCCACAGGCATCTCAATATTTTCTTGTTCTTCAGCCATCTGAAACATGAAATCAAAAACAAACGTTAAAACACGAAATCGTCAAAAATTTAAAATTTTAGGTCTTTGTAATTCCACATTCGCCCAAAAGGTATGGTCGAATGTAGGTTATTGTGGCCGAAGGTGCAATTTGCTGGTCGAATGTAGAATAATTTTGTATAAAAATATACATTCGCCCGTTACATGTTACCTTCGTCCATTTTGTTCCACCTTCGTCCAATCGACAGACCGAAGGTAAAACTTGTTTGTCCCAAAATTTTAAAATTTTTCAAAACTTGTTATTAACAGTTCATTTTGATTCAGATCTTGTCTAACATGGCCGATTAGCCTTCGTGTAACATCAATTTCCCTTAACATGCATTCTTCATCAGTTTTCAAAACGAATTAGGGTTTTTATTGTTTCAATCGATCAATCAGTAATTAAACCCTGTTTTTATCCTAATTCCTAATACATTCTCCCCCTAAAACTGATGTGGGATGAATGTGAATCAAAATTAAACATTAATAACCACTCGAACACCATAAACACTAAAACCCTAAGTCCGGTGATAAAACTAAGGATTCCGGCTTCAATCCTTATCCATTACCTGTAAAAATTATATGGAAATGATCAGGATTAACCAAGGAACAAAACGCACAAGCAAGGTTTTCAAAATCAACAAGGTCTGGTTATGGATGAAAATTTGAAAAATGTAAAGTGTCTGGTCGAATCTGCAAATGGAGTATATAAAGAACCCACCTTCGCCCGTTACATCTGGACGAATGTAAAGATATTCCACCTTCGCCCCAAGTTAATGGCACGAAGGTAAAAACCATTTCACCCGAAAGTGGATTATGGGCTAAAAGCCACATTCGCCCGTTTGAACACAACCCGAAGGGAGAAAAATATCCACATTCGTCCCAATTAAGGGCGAATGTAAAATGGAAATTTTGAAAAATTTTCCTAAATTACAAATTCGAATCCCGTTCAACATTTTTCAATCCGTTAAGCTTCCAAAACACAAATTTTCACTTTTAGAATGATACAAAGCCCAGATGGTGTTGTCAAATCTCAGAAATTGACTATCAAGCATCCCCGGTTATCAAAAATAAAGCAGAAATGCAAAAATTTTGAATTTTTCTGAAATTTTATCAAAACACACCTAAAATCTTTTTGGATTTTGTATCTTTTTGACAATAAAGGTAAATTGCAACAAAATAAAATGCATCAAAGTAAAATGAAAGCAGTAAACATTTTGTGAAATCCGGTCAGAGGATCATATCAGTTTTCTGAGAAATCTGATCACAGCGTTGATCTTTTTGTTTAATATTATCATTAGAAACTGTATGTGATACGGCAATTGCTGATATTGTGGTCCACGTAAGCTCACATGCAGACAATTACGCAATGCTTTAAAATGATACGAGTTAGGTGTATTAGACTAACACGATGTGGTGCCCACACACACGACATACTCCCGTATCAAGTAATTGCACAAAGCTTCGTCGTAACGCGTGATTATGCCAGAGTTATCCGTAAAAGTTACAAAGTATATAGCACAGAGGTGTACAGGTCAGCAATTGAATGCAGCAAAGTAACATGTGCGTATACACTAGGTTGAGGCTGATATTAAACACTGATTTGCATCAGATGATCAATACGATGTAATAATGATCAATGATCAATTAAAACATAAAGTTCCTCAATTCGGTAACTTCCGGTTTTGGCAATTAAGCTCTTTTAGCAAATATTCTGATAAAACTAGGTCCGTAAATCAATACGACAAAAGTTTATCAGAATATCCCGGATAACCATAACATAACGACCCGAAACCTCAGATTTTGGCAATCCTATCAAACGAAATTACGGTACTAAGACCATATGCCCATGAGGTGTTCAGCCACGAACGCGTAGTTCGTTATGTTTGTATCACTAATGCACGCAATATTTAGTCTACGAAGCCTATCAGCATATCACACGTAATCAACACACGCCTCATTATACTATACAATTCTTTAGCCTGAGTCAGATCCCCACTGATGTACTATCATTTCCTCTGTTTACCAGGAAATCATTTTTGATTTTCTAATTTTTAGGTCTTTTTGAATTTTATAATGTTTTTGGTTTTTCTGATAAAATGGCTCCCCCTAAAATAAAGAACATATTTTTGGGATTTTTGACTTTTCTGAAAAACAAAAACAAAAATTTGAAAGAAACAATCCACTCGAAAGCATCAACTTCTTTGAGGATTAAACAATCCCCTCGAAAGCATCAACTTCTTTGAGGATTACGATAGTAAAGAGAAATTCCCAATTAGCAAAGAGAAATTCCCAATTAGCAAAATATAAAAACTAAAAACTAAAAAACGATAAACCGAGGTGCCGATTAGTCCTGTTTTTCCTTTATATTGTTTACTTTTAAAAGATATTCAAAGCGTGAACGGTCAAAAGCTTTAGTAAACAGATCTGCACGTTGGTAGTCAGTGTGTATTTTGATCATATCGATCAATTCCTTAGCGTAACAATCTCGGATAAAATGATATTTGATCCGGATGTGTTTCGCTTTAGAATGATTTTCCGAATTTTTAGTTAATGCAATTGCAGCTTCGTTGTCACAGTAAATAGGAGTTTTTAGAAACTGCAAACCGTAATCCACCATTTGTTGTTGAATCCAGAGTACTTGCGAACAGCAACTTGATGCTGCAATATACTCGGCTTCACAAGTAGATTGTGCTACGGAAGTCTGTTTCTTGCATTGCCAGGTGATTAACCTGCTCCCGAAAAACTGGCAACCAGCTGTAGTAGATTTGCTATCTTTGTCACAGCCGCCCCAATCTGCATCACTAAAAGATATGAAATCAAAATTATCATCATTAGGGTACCAAAGTCCTTTTGAGGGACAACCCTTCAGATATCGAAGGATACGCTTGACCGCCGTCAGATGACTTTGTTTCGGCTTCGATTGATAACGAGCACAGAGACACGTTGCATACATAATATCTGGTCGAGACGCCGTCAAATACATCAGAGATCCGATGATTGCTCTGTATGTAAAAGGATCCGTCAGCTCCCCCTTAGCGTCCACTCCAATCCCGTGATTGGGTTGAATCGGGGTATCCATCGGCTTTGAGTCCTCCATCTGGAACCGGCTCAAGATGTCGGAGACATATTTCGTCTGGTGAATGAAGATCCCGTCGGGTCTTTGGTCCACCTGCAAGCCTAGGAAAACTGCATCTCCCCCATTGCGCTCATTTCAAACTTTTCCTGCATGACAGTTTCGAACTCCCTGCATAAAAGCTCGTTAGTTGAACCAAATATTATATCATCAACGTATATCTGTACTAGAAGCAAATCATCTCCCGTCTTTTTCGTAAAGAGGGTGCAATCGACGAGGCCGCGCTTAAATCCTTTGGTGATGAGGTATGTACTTAGCTCCTCGTACCACTGCCTCGGAGCCTGGTGCAAGCCATAAAGAGCTTTGTTCAACACATAGACCTTATCCCGGTGGATTGGGTCCTCAAAGCCTGGTGGCTGCCCGACATACACCTCTTCCTTGACTTTCCCGTACAGAAATGCGCTTTTCACGTCCATTTGATAAACTTTGAATTTCTTATAAGAAGCAAACGCGAGGAACATTCGAATAGCTTCGATTCGTGCTACCGGTGCATAGATTTCGTTATAATCAATCCCTTCGATTTGATGGAAACCCTGCACGACCAATCTGGCTTTGTTACGAACTATTACCCCACGATCATCCTTCTTACACTTAAACACCCATTTGGTGCCGATCTTCTTCCTATCCGGCGGCAAATCCGTGAGCGTCCAAACTCCCAATTTCTGGAATTGTAATAACTCCTCCTGCATAGCTTCCACCCAGGCATCATCCTTCAAAGCGTCCTTGTATGTCCTTGGCTCTACCTGCGACACATAACACGCAAACGACCAATCATTTTGACTACCAGATTGTTGAATTTTGGCATATAAAGCTAAAGCACCAAAACTCTCTGGCTAATTAACGCTTTTAAGCTGCCCTCTGGTCATAACACTGCTTCCAGGATCACCGATTACTTGCTCCAGCGGGTGAATACGATGAATCCGAGATTCCGGATAATCAGGTACTTGCACTCCCGTCTGAACAGTCAAGTTCTCTACAGCATCCAGATCATGACCCGTATTCGATGATGAAGCTACATCAGAATTTGGAGTTGGGTTCACTGGCGGTGCCTCTGGTTCTTCAGCTTGATCAAGAATAGCTTCTTCAAATTGTTCATCTTCAGATTCTGAAGTGTCTAATGAAGTTGAAGCCTCTTGAAATACTTCTTCTTCTTGTATAGGAGCATTGGTATCATTAGAAGCTGGTAGGGGGTTCACGGTGATCGGACGCACCAACGGTGAGGTTGTTGCATTTTCACACTCGTAAAGTAATCGAATAACAGCTTCTTCAACCAAGCTATCTAGATTGAATGATTCAAAGAAATCTTTGTAATCAAACATCCAATCAGGACCCGTGCCTTGAATATTTTGAGTATATCGTTGAACGTCCACGTTAGCCCAGTCTTCCACACGACGAGTTCGCTTGTTGTATACCCGTTTGAGCGGGGTTGCATATCCAACAAAGTAACCCTCCTCGGCTTTAGGACTAAACTTTTCGCCTGGATTCAACATAGTACATGGCGCCCCAAAAGGTTCTAGATACTCTAAGTTCGGCTTTCTTCGGTGTAACAGCTCATAAGATGTTTTACCAAACTTCTTCACTGTTAGAACCCGATTTAGTGTGTAATTTGCTGCATAAATCGCCTCATTCCAGAACATTACTGGAAGATTTGAATCAGCAAGCATTGTTCTAGCCGCTTCAATTAGAGTCCTATTCTTTCGTTCAGCAACACCGTTCTGTTGAGGGGTGTACGGAGCCGAATATTCATGATGTATTCCTTTGTTTTCACAAAGTTCATCCATCCTGGCATTTTTGAACTCCGTCCCATTGTCACTCCGAATTCTCTTTATCTTCACATTGTAGAGATTCTCCAATCGAGTGAACAGAACTTTTAGATTGACAAAAGTGTCGCTTTTATTTTGCAAACACATTACCCATGAAAATCTTGAGTAATCGTCAGTGACGACTAAACAATAAAGCTCTCCAAGATGACTTTTGCGCTTGACCGGTCCGAAAAGATCCATGTGCAATCGCTCTAGTGGCATCTCAACAGAGTTAACCTTTTTCACTTTGTGGGACTGTTTGTGCTGCTTCCCCTTTTTACAACTCACGCACTTGTCATTCAAATGGAAATGCTTTACGTTAACTCCATCGACAAGTCCATTTCTCACAAGTTGATTCATTTTCTTTAGATGAATGTGCCCCATTCTTCGGTGCCACATTATCGATTCTTTCTCTGTCGCCTTGGACAAAAAGCATGTTATCTGCCCCTGTGTTGTCATCGCCTTGGACATATCAAGAATGTATAGATTGTTGACGCGAGGTGCCTTCAACATTATCCACTCTTTAGGAATTGTAAAGCCCGGTTTCAGAATATAGCAGGATTTGTCATCAAAATGCACAGTAAATTTCTTGTCACATATTTGACTGACACTCAACAGATTATAATCGATCTGCTTCACATACGAAATCCGCTCGAAACTCACTATCCCATTGCTCACACTTCCTTCCATTGTGATATATCCGCCTTTGTTTCCTGCGAAAGCTACATACCCTCCATTGATGTTCTTCACGTCGAACAGCAACGCAAGATCCCCTGTCATGTGGCCTGAAGCTCCACTATCAACAATCCAAAGACTGCTAATAGGGCCAGCTGAAGCTCCCTGCACACAAAATGTAAATCAGTTAGTTCTTTCGGGGGACCCAAGCCTAAGTCTTGGGTCTTTGAACATCAAGTTTCAAAGTAACATTTTCACAATCATTTTGAACAACTTTTTGATCAATCTTTTTCTGATTGTTCAAAACAGTTTCCTTTCTCTCATTAACCCTTGAAGTTGAGGCTCCTGGAGTACCATTGGGTGTCCAAGATTGTTCAGTCCTTTTCAGAATACGAATCTGAGACTTTGGGTTCTCAGTCGGTTTCTGAACATTGTTAGCAAATGTAACTTTCTTGGTAACCTTATCTGATTTAACAGACTTAGGTCCAACATTTGATTTGACAATCGGTTTTGGTGAAACCTTTTGCCTATCAACTGTTGAGTTCACCACAGGCTTCCTCCATGAGTGTTCCATAGCAATCCGATTCCTTCTATCATAGTGCATTGGACGAGTGTTCCTCATTTGGTGAAAATTGTTATGATTATAAAACGGTTGTGGTTGTTGAGGAACAACTCTCCTATGAGGTGGCACATAATGATCAATCGGTTTTCGCATAGAATTCCTCACTTCAACCTCGTGCCTCTTGTGCCTTACATATGGGCACTGAGCAAGTAAATGCCCACGTTCCCCACACTTAAAGCACGCACGGTACTCTTCAAAAACATTCGGAGCATTTGGTTGAGCAAATGATCTAACAGGATATTGATCATTGTACTGTTGCTTCCTTAAACTCTCAGGGAGTGGCCCTTTTGAGTAAATAGGCTCATTAAAACCATTAGCTCTGTTTTTGGGTTTAACAAACTCTGTGACATGGACCTTTGGTTCTTGAGGAACATCCAAATACAACTTCTTTAATAAAGCTGGTGGAATCTCATTTGTTCTCTCATGTTTTGGGAACCAAATAGTACTTTCTTGCCAAATCTTGTCAATTTTAGCATAGTTAACATCTTTAATTGGAAAGTCCTCGTCAGAGATGATCTTATCGGATCCTTCCATCCGATAAAACACCTTGACAGGTTTGTCACATTGTTCGTTTTTATCATTCTTTTCAAGATCTTTCTTAACCACATTAAGATCTTTCTTCACAACATTCTTCTCAGACTTATTCACATGATGAACACTTCTCATCGGAACAATTTGAGATGATGAAACTGGTTCATTTGTAATGATGTGATTTTCTTTTGGAATTTCACATGCATTAACAGTTTGGTTACAACCAGTATCATCACTCTCTGAGTCTGAATCTACACTTTCAGCAGTAACACCCTCATCATTGATTCCCAAAATCGGTCTAACATCGGAATTTGGATCACCAATACTTGAAGTATTAGATTCATTTTCCGATGCTGAATCAGATTTTACCGAACTCTCCGGTGTCACTTGGTGACAATTATGGTTTTCAAAGAGAACCGGAGATGGTACAGACCGATAATTGGTTGTTTTATCATCAATGATATGGTCTACTACATAAGCAATATGCTTATAACTTTCCAACTTTTTGTTTACTTTCTCAGCAAAGCATTTGATGGCTGCCATTTCCAACTTGGTGTTTTCAATTTCATTGATATAGTTATTAATTGCCAGTTGTTTTAAAGACAATGTGTTTTTCAAGTCGGAAATGTCCTTTTTGTAGCCATCTAATACTTTGTTAAAAGCATTCAACTCTTTGCGAGTAGATTGACTGTTCATGATAGCACTATCACGTTGAACACGGAGTTGTTTAATCTCCTCAGTCAATCTATCACATGTACCACAATATTTTTCACTTGTATTATCAGTACTACATGCAGAACTTACAGGTTTTGGCGGATCAGTCATGGCCATTAATGCGAAATGAGCTTCCTTTCCTGCAAAGAATCTGGAATAATCAATCTTTGTGAAAGCATCATCTGCAATGCACGACTTCCTTGTCATCAGAAAATCCGCTTCTGCAAGCAACTGATCGATATCTTCATCAAGAGAATTAACACTTGCTTCTGTATCCGATTCACTGTCTGAATCAGAATAAACCGATTCACACTCCTCGGAAATATCAGAAACAGTATCAATCACAACTCCAGAATTTGTCTCTTCAGTCTCAACTTCAACATCAACCTCAGCATTAACCTTAACAGGTTCAAATTCCCCATCCATCTCAGCCTCAGACTCATCACTTTCAACCTCAGTTCCTTCCTTCTCCTCCATCGTCACTGAATCTTCAATATCAACCTGATATGCAACACAAGCCACATTTCCCCCAGTAGTGATTTCCTCAACACCTATCTGAATACTCGACCAGTCAAACCTCTCATCTTGTTGAGTAACCAATGCTTGATTGGTATTCTGTTGTTCATTTGGTGTAGTGATTGGTATGACTGTTCGGTTAGTATTGTTTGGTGTTTGGGTTTGTGTCTGGTTTGGTGTGTTTGGTTGTCTATTTTGGTTGTTATTAAAGTTGTTTTGACGATTTTGGTAGTTGTTGTTGTTGTTTTGGGAAGAAACTTGGTTTTGGTTTTGTTGTTGACGGTTCTGATAAGTGGCATTGAATGGATTTCTATTGCCTTGTTTTGGTGGCTGGGTGCATTCTCTTTTAAAGTGACCTTTTCCTCCACAGTTAAAACAAGTCACTTTCTCCTTATTGAACCCGTAGGTTGTGTTAGGAGAAGTTCCCAAGTCTGTTCTACCTGTCTTCTCGATAAACTCCGTTGCTCTTCGCATTATGCTCGCAAATGCCCATTGAATATCAATGAGTTCCATCTCCTCCTTGTCAATCTGTGCATAGTCTTCATTGGTCAAGTTGTTATTCCCAATTTGACTAGCAACTAAACCATTGTAGGATGAAACCATTGCAGAGACTAATGCAATGTGTTGCTGAGCAACTTCAACTGTCACATTTCCAAGGTTAGATGTCTCCAAAACCACCGTTTGTTGGTTAGGTTGGTTCATTGGTTGTTGTTGAGATTGACTAGCAGTGTAGAAAGCTGCTTGTTGCTTTGGGGAGAATGGTGGAATGTATGAATATTGATATGGTACTTGTGGTTGTGATTGTGATAAAGATGAAGTTTGTTGATGGTAGTTAATGATAGGTGATTCTACAGCATTGGATATACATGCAACATGTGGTGTAACTAGCCCTCCTGAGCTTGTACTTGCTGGAACTGAAGATCCTCCAAAGTATAAGTTTGGATTCTGAGGAATCTGTGCTCTCCTAGCCTTCCTCTTCTCTTCCAATTCTTTGTTTTCCAGCTTCTCAATGAACTCCTGAAGAGACCAGTATTGATAAGCACCCTTCTCCTTCAGAACATCCACATGCTGATCCCAGTTTGGTGGTAATGCATTTGCAAACTTGTCCACCTGTTTTGCCATAGGAATCTGTATACCATAGCTAGACAATTCAGATATCAAATGATTAAATCTAGGAGTTAGTTCTTTCAAAGTTTCATTTCCAACATAAGAAAAATTCTCAAACTCCTTTATAAGTTCTTCCGTCCTCAAACTTCGAGTCTTCTCATTTCCATCATGCTTCCTTTTAAGCATATCCCACAGTGCCTTAGAAGTTGTGCAAGTCCCAAATTGATGCAAAAGATCATTTGTGATTGCCTGTGTCAATTGGGAAAATGCCTTCTTTTCCACAGCAAACTTCTTTTTCTCATCCTCAGCCATGCTCTCCAATGGCACTGGTTCACCTGTGTTCTCCAGAACTGGTGGTGTGTAACCTTTAGCAATCATGTTCCAAGCTTCAGCACCTTCCACTCCCATGCCTTCCAAATGTATCTTGAACTTTTTCTGCCACTGATTGTATTCTTGAATCTCCATAAGCTTCGGTGGCCGAGTCCCGCTACCTGAAGACAAATCATTAATCAGTGTGGAAATAGCATTTGTAGTTTGAGTGTTTACCACTGCTGCTGCTACTCCCCAGTAGTCAGACTGTGGTGCTGGAGGTGCATTTTGAGTCATGTAGTTAATCGGCTGCGAAGACTGTGTGCTCGTCTTCTGTGCTGCCACTGTCCATGGGTCCATCACCTGCTGTTGTGGTTGTGTAGTCGCTGGTGTAGGAGTAGTCTGATAACGCCACATGATCACGAACTTCGAGAAATTCAACACTTAGAAAAATTTTCAAAAAACTATCCTAGGTTCGCCCAAAAGTGATTCAGATTCGTCCCTTTTGGTTTCAGGTTCGCCCAAAGATTCTCTCCCGAAGGTAAAATCTCACCAGAAAGTAAAAACACACTAACACTTTTCACGTTCGCCCAAAAAGTTCCAGGTTCGCCCGTTTGGTTTCCAGGTTCGCCCGCCCGATCTCCCGAATGTGAAAAATGTGACCCGAATGTGAAATATTCAACTGAAAAACTCTACGTTCGCCCAGAAATCCCTAGGTTCGCCCAGAATTTCACTCACCTTCGACCAAAAACTCACACATTCGTCCAAAACACTCAGGTTCGCCCATATTGACTTTTTGAAAAACGGTTACACTTTGAAAAACGGTTATTTTGATCTCTGATTTTCAAAAGTTTGTGAATTTGAATGAACTTGATCAGGTTATGCTTCGGAGATGATTTGGAACAACTTTAATACTTGGAATTTTGAATTTTATCCACAAAATCAACTCTAATTCTTTCAAAAACACTCAAAAACCATTTTTATGTAAAAACAGATGTGAATTGATGAAAATAATGTCCAAATCAGCTCTGAGTTTATCAATTTGTTGTTGTATGATCCTCTACGCTCTGATACCACTTTGTAGAGGATGAAATTTTATATGAAAACAGGATTATATGATCATACAAGTTGCTAAACCAGGTGCGGAAACCCTAGCTTAGAACAAACTGATATAAACTCAATCAAAACACAATCAAAGTCATTTTAAAAGCTTTTCATAGATTAACTCTTTCAAATACTTGGTTACAACTTGATTACAGTTAATCTAGCACACACAATAACACTCTCAGACCTCTCTGGAACACACCTCACAAACACACACTCTAAATGACTCGCTTAAACTTACAAAAACACGAAATCTATATATAGGACCTGCACGTTCGCCCCTTTTCACTGGTCGAACGTAGGCCTTTTCCACATTCGCCCACATCAAGTGGTCGAATGTGTCTTCTTGTCAGTCTTGGTTCCAGATTCGTCCAACTCTCTATACCTTCGTCCACTTCTATATCACCTTCGCCCATTCCTGTTTACCTTCGCCCCTCAGCCCACTTCTAACACATGTTAACATATCTAATCACTAGTCGCAAAACGCATCTACAAGGATGCTTATCAATACTGGTCTATTCAAGAGTTCATAGAGAAGCTGGAAAACAAAGAATTGGAAGAGAGGAGAAAAGCTATAAGAGCGCAGATTCCTCAGAATCCCAACTTATACTTTGGAGGATCTCCAGTTCCAGCTAGTACATCAAGCTCAGGAGGGCTAGTGACACCACATGTGGCATGTATTTCCAATGTTATGGAATCACCTACCATCAACTACCATCAACAGACATCCTTTTCTCAACTATCAAACCAACCACCACAACAACAATACAACAATTCATACATTCCACCATTTTCCCCAATGCAACAAGCTGCTTTCTATACTGCTAGCCAATCTCAACAACAACCAATGAACCAACCTAATCAACAACAACCGGTAGTTTTGGAGACATCTAACTTGGGTAATGTGACAGTTGAAGTTGCTCAGCAACACATTGCATTAGTCTCTGCAATGGTCTCATCCTACAATGGATTAGTTGAGAATCCAGTTAAAGACCGAACTCACGGATCGATTACACGTAAACAACTCGTTTCAGACGGGATGTTCGAGACGAGACAGAAATATAACGATAACAACGTCATCACAGATTCGTATTAATACAGAAACGGTTACAGACACTGTCATCAGTAGGATAAACGTCTATCTCGTGGCCGGGGAAGGTTGGGCATAACCTCCCCCTTGAGAGCATTCAAAGTACAAACTCAAATCACCAAATGATAACAAACACATGAGATTGCTATTTATAGTACAAAACCCAGTTCCACCTTCGCCCCTTGTTACTGGTCGAATGTGGAGTATTTCCACATTCGCCCAGTTATACTGGTCGAATGTGGATCACTTCCACATTCGCCCCATTTGTATATAGGTCGAACCTGGATCTGTTTTGTCCTATATTTTACAACTGCGTCAGATCCATAAAATGCCCTTATGGATCACCACAATCTCATGTAACACTATACCTAGACTCAACCCTAGTCTATTCGACAGTGACGTCCACAGAAAGTGCATCAACAATCTCCCCCTTGGACGTTGCTGGCGAATCCACAATAACTCTTGCACATCAACAGTCAGGAACACAGTTCTCCCCCTCAATACATGCACCATTGCATTGAGTTAGAAATACAATATCCTTCGTGAACCGACCAAGTGATGCACTACGGACCCTCAGCATCAATACGCAGGAAGTCAACTAGACCACGTATATCATTTGCTCCAGATCACCTAGTTACGTCAATGTGAAGTTGACAATGTAATGCACTGCAGTCTCGTAGCATCAGTACCCAGGGATGTCATCTTGACCAAGTACATCACGCGCAATCCAACTAGCCTGATAAGACCCCTACTAGAAGGATTCCATACTGACCGATCAGATATTCAACATAACACGTAGATACCACCACTAATTTACGTCTCATATCTGCACTTAACCTTTGCATCACCCTTCACACCAACTGGAGAAGTCTAACTGTCAGTACCCAATTAAACATCTCAAATGTGACTATGTGCAAAACAATCCACTCGAACATTAGTATTTCTATGAAATTCTTCATCTGTGCTGACTGTGATTGCATTAACACATTCTTCTCTTCACATTCATCTCTTTTCCTAGCATCTTCAGTCAATGATTGTTGAAGTATCAGACACATCATTACATCAACATTAGTTGCTAGTCAAATTGGGAATAACAACTTAACCAATGAAGACTACGCACAGATTGATAAGGAGGAGATGGAACTCATTGATATCCAATGGGCCTTTGCGAGCATAATGAGAAGAGCAACAGAGTTCATTGAGAAAACCGGTAGAACTGATTTGGGAACTTCTCCTAACACAACCTACGGGTTCAATAAGGAGAAAGTGACTTGTTTTAATTGTGGAGGAAAGGGTCACTTTAAAAGAGAATGTACCCAACCACCAAAACAAGGCAATAGGAACTCATTCAATGCAAGCTATCAGAACCGTCAGCAACAAAACCAAAACCAAGTTTCTTACCAAAACAACAATAATTACCAAAACCGTCAGAACAACTTTAATAACAACCAAAACAGACAACCAAACACACCAAACCAGACACAAAACCAAACACCAAACAATACTAACCGAACAGTCATACCAATAACTACACCAAATGAAACACATCAGAACACCAATCAGAATCAAGCATTGGTGACTCAACAAGATGAGAGGTTTGACTGGTCGAGTATGCAGATAGGTGTTGAAGAAATCAATACTGGTGGCAATGTGGCTTGTGTTGCGTATAAGGTTGATATTGAAGACTCAGTGATGGTGGATGAGACGGTAGAAACTGAGGTTGAAAGTGATGAGTCTGAGGCTGAGATGGATGTTGAGACTGAACCTGTTAAGGTTAATGCTGAGGTTAATGTTGAGGTTAAAGCTGAAGAGACAAATTCTGGAGTGGTGATTGATACTGTTTCTGATATTCCTGAGGAGTGTGAATCGGTTTATTCTGATTCAGACAGTGAATCGGATACGGAAGCAAGTGTTGATTCTCTAGATGATGACATTGAGCAGTTGCTAGCAGAAGCAGATTTTCTAATGACAAGGAAGTCGTGCATTGCAGATGATGCTTTCACAAAGATTGACTATTCCAGATTCTTTGCAGGAAAGGAAGCTCATTTCGCATTGATGGCCATGACTGACCCGCCAAAATCTGTAAGTTCTGAATGTAGTACTGATAACACAAGTGATAAATATTGTGGTACATGTGATAGATTGACTGAGGAGAATAAACAACTCCGAGTACAACGTGATAGTGCTATCATGAACAGTCAATCTACTCGCAAAGAGTTGAATGCTTTTAACAAAGTATTAGATGGCTACAAAAAGGACATTTCCGACTTGAAAAATACTTTGTCATTAAAACAACTAGCAATTAACAACTATATCAATGAAATTGAAAATACCAAGTTAGAAATGGCCGCCATCAAATGCTTTGCTGAAAAAGTAAACAAAAAGCTGGAAAGCTATAAGCATATTGCTTATGTGGTAGACCACATCATTGATGATAACACTACCAATTATCGGTCTGTACCATCTCCGGTTCTTTTTGAAAACCATAATTGTCACCAAGTGACACCGGAGAGTTCGGTAAAATCTGACTCATCGTCGGAAAATGAATCAAATACCTCGAGTATTGGTGATCCACATTCCGATGAGAGGCCGATTTTAGGTATCAATGATGAGGGTGTTACTGCTGAGAGTGTAGATTCAGACTCAGAGAGTGATGATACTGGTTATGTTCAAACTGTGAATGTATGTGAAATTCCAAAAGAAAATCACATTATTACAAATGAACTAGTTTCATCATCTCAGATTGTGATTCCGATGAAAAATGTTCATCGTGAGAATAAGTCTGAAAAGAATGATGTGAAGAAAGATCTTGAGAAAAATGTGGTTAAGAAAGATCTTGAAAAGTGTGTTAAGAATGAACAATGTGACAAACCTGTCAAGGTGTTCTATCGGATGGAAGGATCCGATAAGATCATCTCTGATGAGGAATTTCCTATAAAAAATGCCAATTATGCTAAAATTGACAAAATATGGCAAGAAAGTACCATTTGGTTTCCAAAACATGAGAGAACAAATGAGATTCCACCAGCTTTATTAAAGAAATTATATTTGGATGTTCCTCAAGAACCAAAGGTCCATGTCACAGAGTTTGTTCGACCCAAAAACAGAGCTAATGGTTTTAATGAGCCTACTTACTCAAAAGGGCCACTCCCTGAGAGTTTAAGGAAGCAACAGTATAATGATCAATACCCTGTTAGATCATTTGCTCAACCAAATGCTCCGAATGTTTTTGAAGAGTACCGTGCGTGCTTTAAATGTGGGGAACGAGGGCATTTACTTGCTCAGTGCCCATATGTAAGGCACAAAAGGCACGAAGTTGAAGTGAGGAATTCCATGCGTAAACCGATTGATCATTATGTGCCACCACATAGGCGAGTTGTTCCTCAACAACCACAGTTTTTCAATCAAAACAAGTTTTATCAAATGAGGAACAATCGTCCAATTCAATATGATCAAAGGAATCGGATTGCAATGGAACACTCATGGAGAAAGCCTGTGGTGAACGCAACAATTGATAGGCAAAAGGTTCCACCAAAACCGATTGTCAAATCAAATGTTGGACCTAAGTCTGTTAAATCAGATAAGGTAACCAAGAAAGTTACATTTGCTAACAATGTTCAGAAACCGACTGAGAACCCAAAGTCTCAGATTCGTATCTTGAAAAGGTCTGAACAATCTTGGTCACCCAATGGTACTCCAGGAGCCTCAACTTCAAGGGCTAATGAGAAAAAGGAAACTGTTTTGAACAATCAGAAAAAGATTGATCAAAAAGTTGTTGAAAATGCTTGTGAAAATGTTACTTTGAAACCTGATGTTCAAAGACCCAAGACTCAGGCTTGGGTCCCCCGAAAGAACTAAATGATTTACATTTTGTGTGCAGGGAGCTTCAGCTGGCCCTATTAGCAGTCTTTGGATTGTTGATAGTGGAGCTTCAGGCCACATGACAGGGGATCTAGCGTTGCTGTTCGATGTGAAGAACATCAATGGAGGGTATGTCGCTTTTGCAGGAAACAAAGGTGGATATATAACAATGGAAGGATGCGTGAGCAATGGGATAGTGAGTTTCGAGCGGATATCGTATGTGAAGCAGATTGACTATAATCTGTTGAGTGTCAGTCAAATATGTGACAAGCAATTTACTGTGCATTTTGATGACAAATCCTGTTATATTCTGAAACCGGGCTTTACAATTCCTAAAGAATGGATAATGTTGAAGGCACCTCGCGTCAACAATTTATACATTCTTGATATGTCCAAGGCGATGACATCACAGGGGCAGATAACATGCTTTCTATCTAAGGCGACTGAGAAAGAATCGATAATGTGGCACCGAAGAATGGGGCACATTCATCTAAGGAAAATGAATCAACTTGTGAGAAATGGGCTTGTCGATGGAGTAAACGTGAAACATTTCCATCTGAATGACAAGTGCGTGAGTTGTAAAAAGGGAAAGCAACACAAACAGTCCCACAAAGTGAAAAAGGTTAACTCTGTTGAGATGCCACTTGAGCGATTGCACATGGATCTTTTCGGACCGGTCAAGCGCAAAAGTCATCTTGGGGAGTTATATTGTTTAGTTGTCACTGACGACTATTCAAGATTTTCATGGGTGATGTGTTTGCAGAATAAAAGTGACACCTTTAACAACCTAAAAGTTCTGTTCACTCGATTGGAGAATCTCTACAATGTGAAGATAAAGAGAATTCGGAGTGACAATGGGACGGAGTTCAAAAATGCAAAGATGGATGAACTTTGTGAAAGCAAAGGGATACATCATGAATATTCGGCTCCGTACACCCCACAACAGAACGGTGTTGCTGAACGAAAGAATAGGACTCTAATTGAAGCGGCTAGAACAATGCTTGCTGATTCAAATCTTCCAGTAATGTTCTAGAACGAGGCGATTTATGCAGCAAATTACACACTTAATCGGGTTCTGACAGTGAAGAAGTTTGGTAAAACATCTTATGAGCTGTTACACCGAAGAAAGCCGAACTTAGAGTATCTAGAACCTTTTGGGGCGCCATGCACTATGTTGAATCCAAGCGAGAAGTTTAGTCCTAAAGCCGAGGAGGGATACTTTGTTGGATATGCAACCCCGCTCAAACGGGTATACAACAAGCGAACTCGTCGAGTGGAGGATTGGGCTAACGTGGAAGTTCAACGATATACTCAAAATCTACAAGGCACGGGTCCTGATTGGATGTTTGATTACAAAGATTTCTTTGAATCATTCAATCTAGATAGCTTGGTTGAAGAAGCTGTTATCAGATTACTTTACGAGTGTGAGAATGCAACGACTTCACCGTTGGTGCGTCCGATCACCGTGAATCCCCTACCAGCTTCTAATGATGCCAATGCTCCTATACAAGAAGAAGAAGTGTTTCAAGAGGCTTCAACTTCATTAGACACTTCAGAATCTGAAGATGAACAATTTGAAGAAGCTATTCTTGAGCAAGCTGAAGAACAGGAGACACCGCCAGTGAACCCAACTCCAATTTCAGATGTTGCTTCATCATCAAATACGGGTCATGATCTGGATGCTGCAGAGAATCTAACTGCTCAGACGGGAGTTACTGTACCTGAATATCCGGAATCTCGGATTCATCGTATTCACCCACTGGAGCAAGTTATTGGTGATCCTGGAAGCAGTGTTATGACCAGAGGGCAGCTTAAAAGCGTTAATTCGCCAGTGAGTTTTGGTGCTTTAGCTTTATATGCCAAAATTCAACAATCTGGTAGTCAAAATGATTGGTCGTTTGCGTGTTATGTGTCGCAGGTAGAGCCAAGGACATACAAGGACGCTTTGAAGGATGATGCCTGGGTGGAAGCTATGCAGGAGGAGTTATTACAATTCCAGAAATTGGGAGTTTGGACGCTCACAGATTTGCCACCAGAGAGGAAGAAAATAGGCACTAAATGGGTGTTTAAGTGCAAGAAAGATGATCGTGGGGTTATAGTTCGTAACAAAGCCAGATTGGTCGTGCAGGGTTTCCATCAAATCGAAGGAATTGATTATAACGAAATCTATGCACCGGTAGCACGAATCGAAGCTATTCGGATGTTCCTTGCGTTTGCTTCATACAAGAAATTCAAAGTCTATCAAATGGATGTTAAGAGCGCATTTCTGTACGGGAAAGTCAAGGAAGAGGTTTATGTCGGGCAGCCACCAGGCTTTGATGACCCAATCCACCGGGATAAGGTCTACGTGCTGAACAAAGCTCTATATGGCTTGCACCAGGCTCCGAGGCAGTGGTACGAGGAGCTAAGTACATACCTCATCACCAAAGGATTTAAGCGCGGCCTCGTCGACTGTACCCTCTTTACGAAGAAGACGGGAGATGACTTGCTTCTAGTGCAGATTTACGTTGATGATATAATATTTGGTTCAACTAACGAGCTTTTATGCAGGGAGTTCGAAACTGTCATGCAGGAAAAGTTCGAAATGAGCGCAATGGGGGAAATGCAGTTTTTCCTAGGCTTGCAGGTGGACCAAAGACCCGACGGGATCTTCATTCACCAGACGAAATATGTCTCCGACATCTTGAGCCGGTTCCAGATGGAGGACTCAAAGCCGATGGACACCCCGATTCAACCCAATCACGGGATTGGTGTGGACGCTAAGGGGGAGCTGATTGACCCATTTACATACAGAGCAATCATCGGATCTCTGATGTATTTGACGGCGTCTCGACCAGATATTATGTATGCGACGTGTCTCTGTGCTCGCTATCAATCGAAGCCGAAACAAAGTTATCTGACGGCGGTCAAGCGTATCCTTAGATATCTGAAGGGTTGTCCCTCAAAAGGACTTTGGTACCCTAATGATGATAATTTTGATTTCATATCTTTTAGTGATGCAGATTGGGGCGGCTGTGACAAAGATAGCAAGTCTACTACAGCTGGTTGCCAGTTTTTAGGGAGCAGGTTAATCACCTGGCAATGCAAGAAGCAGACTTCCGTGGCGCTATCTACCTGTGAAGCCGAGTACATTGCAGCCTCGAGTTGCTGTTCGCAAGTGCTCTGGATCCAACAGCAGATGGTGGATTACGGTTTGCAGTTTCTTAAAACCCCTATATACTGTGACAACGAAGCCGCTATCGCATTAACTAAAAATTCGGAAAATCATTCTAAAGCTAAACATATCCGGATCAAATATCATTTTATCCGTGATTGTTACGCTAAAGAATTGATAGATATGATCAAAATTCATATTGACTACCAACGTGCAGATTTGTTTACTAAAGCTTTTGACAAATCCCGCTTTGACTATCTTTTAAAAGTAAACAACATAAAGGAAAAACAAGACTAATCGGCACCTCGGTTTATCGCTTTTTAGTTTTAGTTTTTAATATTTTGCTAATTGGGAATTTCTCTTTGCTAATTGGAAATTTCTCTTTACTATCGTAATCCTCAAAGAAGTTGATGCTTTCGAGTGGATTGTTTCTTTCAAATTTTGTTTTTATTGTTTTTCAAATTCTTTTAAAATCAAAACCTAAAAATATGTTCTTTATTTTAGGGGGAGCCATTTTTTTCAGAAAAACCAAAAACATTATAAAATTCAAAAAGATCTAAAAATTAGAAAATCAAAAATGATTTCCTGGTAAACAGAGGAAATGATAGTACATCAGTGGGGATCTGACACAGGCTAAAGAATTGTATAGTATAATGAGGCGTGTGTTGACTACGTGTGATATGCTGATAGGCTTCGTAGACTAAATATTGCGTGCTTTAGTGATACAAACATAACGAACTACGCGTTCGTGGCTGAACACCTCATGGGCATATGGTCTTAGTACCGTAATTTCGTTTGATAGGATTGCCAAAATCTGAGGTTTCGGGTCGTTATGTTATAGTTATCCGGGATATTTTGATTAAACTCTTGTCGTATTGATTTACGGACCTAGTTTTATCAGAATATTTGCTAAAAGAGCTTAATTGCCAAAACCGGAAGTTACCGAATTGAGGAACTTTATGTTTTAATTGATCAAAGATCATTATTACATCGTATTGATCATCTGATGCAAATCAGTGATTAATATCAGCCTCAACCTAGTGTATACGCACATGTTACTCTGCTGCATTCAGTTGCTGACCTGTACACCTCTGTGCTATATACTTTGTAACTTTTACGGATAACTCTGGCATAATCACGCGTTACGACGAAGCTTTGTGCAATTACTTGATACGGGAGTATGTCGTGTTTGTGGGCACCACATCGTGTTAGTCTAATACATTTAACTCGTATCATTTTAAAGCATTGCGTAATTGTCTGCATGTGAGCTTACGTGGACCACAATATCAGCAATTGCCGTGTCACATACTGTTTCTAATGATAATATTAAACAAAAAGATCAACGCTGTGATCAGATTTTTCAGAAAACTGATATGATCCTCTTACCGGATTTCACAAAATGGTTACTGCTTTCATTTACTTTGCTGCATTTTATTTTGTTGCAATTTACTTTTATTGTCAAAAAGATACAAAATCCAAAAAGATTTTAGGTGTGTTTTGATAAAATTTCAGAAAAATCCAAAATTTTTGCATTTCTGCTTTATTTTTGATAAACGGGGATGCTTGATAGTCAATTTCTGAGATTTGACACCACCATCTGGGCTTTGTATCATTCTAAATGTGAAAATTTGTGTTTTGGAAGCTTAACGGATTGAAAAATGTTGAACGGGATTCGAATTTGTGATTTGGCAAAATTTTCAGAATTTTCCATTTCACATTCGCCCCTTAAATGGGTCGAATGTGGAAAATTCTCTACCTTCGGGTTGCTCAAAACGGGCGAATGTGGGTTGTTTATTTGATTTTCACATCCGGGTAAACATTTCACATTCGGGCACATTCACTTGTGGGCGAATGTGGAAAATTCCCACATTCGACCCAAAGAACGGACGAAGGTGGGTCACTATATATAACCCAGTCTACATTCGAACCTTCATTCAGCTTTTCAAATTTTTCATTCGATCTAAGTCCACTTGTTGCTTTGTTGATTTTTCCTTGTGCATTTTGTTCCTGACTTCTTACTGATCATTTCTATATCAATATTACAGGTAATGACGAAGGATTGAGCCTGGAATCATCGTTTTTATGACCGACCTAGGGTTTAGGATTTCAGAGACTTAGAGTGTTTGTTAATGCTTTATTTTGATTGCGTTTCATCATATGACAGTTTTAGGGGGAGAATGAATCACAAATTAGGGTTATTACAGATTATAATTGTGTAATTGATTGAATGTTAAAGATAAACCCTAATTTTCTAATAAAACTGACATATAATGAAAATCAGGGATAATTGTTGATCTACGAATGTTAATCGGCACGTTTAGGACTCATTTCAATCAATTTTACTGATTAACAACAAATTTGAACAAATTTTGAATTTTGGAAGTTGAACAGATCTACCTTCGGGCCATCGAATGGGCGAAGGTGATTTGTTTGGGACGAATGTACATGAAAATGGGCGAATGTATATTTTCAGTTAAAACTTTTCACATTCGACCATAAAGTTTCACATTCGGGTCTCAAATGTTACATTCGACCTTTCTATTTGGGCGAATGTGGAAACTGTTTAAGTTTTAAAATTTTGAAATTTTTGTCGTTTTTGTGTTTTGACGTTTGTTTTTGATTTTGTATTACAGATGGCTGAGGAACAAGAAAATATTGAGATTCCTGTTGAGACTGTTGTTCCTGATATAGTCCCAGAACCTGTTCAAGAAGGTGAATCATCAAGCGGTAGCAAATGGCCGTTCGAGAAGAATCATAACTGTTGTGCTTATCTGGGTGACGTAGAGAAGAACGTGGAGTTTGCTGAGATTATCAAGTTCATGAAGAGAAGCAGAGTAGTTTATTCTTTGGCTACACCGACTATTATCTACAAAGATATAGTTGAAGATTTCTACAACAATGCTAAGTATGATTACTTTGATAATCAGACTGTCATAAAGAGCAAGATTCAAGGAATGGAGATGTTTATTACTGAGTCGGATATCAGAGAAGCTCTCCAGATCAAGTTTGAAGTTAGAGAAGATCCAAGAGAATTGTCGTGGACTGAGCAGAAAGCTTGTTTCCTTAGGATGAAATACAAAGGACCTATCACTGATGGTTCAATCTATAAAGGGAAACTAAGCGTGCAGTTCAAGTATTTTGCTCACGTCATCATACATGTGTTTGGATGTGTTAGTGGAGGATATGACGTGATGAGAAAGAGTTTGAGCTCGTTAATGGTTGCGTTGACTCTCAACAAACCATTTAATGTTGCTGGAATTATATTGGATCATATGTTGGAGATGCTGAAAGGGTTGAAGGTTAAGAAGTTCATGCTTTATCCTAGATTCTTGATGATGATTTTTGATCACAAGTATCCTGATTTGAAGAAAGATCCAACTCAGATACTTGCTCAGGATCACATGAACATTCGTACTCTGGTAAGAATGAAAGGATACAAGGGTGTGCCAGACAATGAAAGGCCACCGTATAGAAGGTTGTTTGGAGCCTTAGCTAGAGAGGATTACAATGATCCAGGAAAGAATACAGCAAGGCATCCTGATAGTGATTCTGACAATGATGATCCCTTAGTATATGCTGATGCTAGTACTAAGAGGAAGAGGCAAGTAGTCAATCCTGGAGCCAAAGGGAAGGGCAAAGGAAAGACTGAACAAGGAAGCTCAAAGCAACAGGTTGCTAGAAAGAAATCAACTGCTAAGAAAGGTACTAGTTTGGTGGATGAAGAATCAGTGGATTCGGAAGAGACAGAGGAGGATGAACAGTGGGATTCTGATGCTGAAAATGTCCGGGCCACCAAACGTAAGGCCACTATGGTTGGTGAGTCTGAATCATTAAACAGATCTATTGCAGAAGCTGAGAAGAGCAAGAAGTCTGTTAGTGCTGAAGATGAAGTGTTGGGTATGAATATGGATGAGTTAAATGAAGGAGAAACTGTAGTCGTTAACTTGCCCAAGCCTAAACACAAAACCATGGCCAAGAAAATAAGTACAAAGCAACTAAGAGAAAAAGAGTTAGCTCAACTCTTAAGAGGTAAAAGAGTTCCTGAAGCTGGAACGTCATCAAAACAATCTTCACCAGTCACAAAGAAACAAAAGACTAAAGAGACAGCAACATTACCAGTGGATGAGTTCAATGTAGCACTGGATAATGTACTTGATATGTTTAGAAAGCCTCAGAAGGAGAAGGAAGCTGAAGTTGAGCCATCCAAATCTAAATCCAAGTCAAAGAAAGTCACTGTGGATGATGATGTTATGAAGCAAGTGAATAAGAGGATGGATGATATGATGAAGATGATTGTGGCTCAGCAAGCTGAAATAGCCAAGTTCAAGCAGAATGAGGAAAAGATGCTTCAGATAGTTGTAGCTTCAAAGTCGAATCAGGATGAGATTGACGAGAAAGTTAAGAAGCTAGAAGCAAAGAACAAGAAGCTTGAAGGAAAGTGTTTGAGGAACAAAAACAGGTATAAGGCTATTAAAGAAGACAACAAAGAGTTGAAGGCTGAGAATAAACGCCTTAGTGAGCTGATTGACAACTTGTACAATGTTGCACCCAAATTGAAGGAGGGTGAAGAAGATAAAGAAAAAGAAGTTGAACAAGTTGATTATGAACCATCTGAGTCTGATAAAGAGAAAGAAGATGATGAAGATGATGAAGAATCGGAAAAGAGTGATGATGAGGGTGATGATGATGATGATGATGATGATGATGCAGAGGGTTCAGGAAGTCAAAAGGAGGATGAGAGTAGCAGTGATGATGATAATGATGGAGGAGACGATACATCGAAGTTTACATTTGAGAAAAGACCACCTTCAAAGAAGAAGAAAGATACTGGAGAATCGAGTTCAAAGAAGAAAGGTGAGAATGTTGATTCGGATGAGACTGTATTCTGGAATGAGAAGGTGAGGTCCTTGACTGATGATGCTAAACAAGTCTATAAGGACATGTTAGAAAGAAGAGAATGGACTATTGAGTTCACAGGTCGTTTTGCTGAAATATTCCAAACTGATGATATGAGATATGAATTGGAATACAACGATCCTGATTTAGAAGAAGGGGAAGTACCTGCATCTGTGGCAAAGGAGATTTTAGATGGACTTGCACAGAGGGTAGGGAAAACTTTTGAAGAGTTTATTGCAGATGAGTCGATTCCACATATTCCTGAAAAGGATATTGGAAGTCACTCTGATGATAAAGATACTCCTGAATTTGAAGAAGTGGAAATTGAGGACATAACTCATGAGGAATACCCACAATACTTCAGACAAACTGATGAAGATGTGGTGTTTCCTGATTTTACTGAAATTCGAAACACTTCTGCGAAGAAGAAAGCTAAGCAGAGGAGTGTAGAGTTTGTAGAGAAAGTATTTGGTGCTGATAAGCCAGAATCTTCAAATAAATCTGATGAATTGAAGAGTTATTTGAAGAGACTGAGAGAAATGGATGAGAACCGACCGAAGCCTGAAGCTCAAGGGAACTTCTATAGATTTCATAATGCTAAGTTCAGAGGCAGAGCTCTCGGGTGGACATACTTAGGCAGGCTGAAGTGTCTAGCTGCCAAATGGGAATCAGGGATCTTGTACTTTTACAGATTCATTGATTTGCTAACTCTACCGTACTGGGCGGTTAGAGATCTATGCAGATTCCAAATGTCTGGTGCTTCAGTTAATAATACACATGTCGGTTGGTGCGCAGACAAGCTGGTTTGGGAAAGTAGAACAAGATGGAATAGATTCAAACCACAATATCCTAGGAGGAAAGTTCACAGGGATATTGATCCCAGAACTAAGCTGAAGCGGGTTACCTTGATGTATAAGGCACCTGAAGTGATGAGAAAAATACCTTTAATGCCCATGCCTCAACATTTCAGTGCTGACTTCATTTTCTGGTACTATGATTGGAGAAAGGCAGAAGCGGTGATTGTGTTGAGAGATGGAAAGGATAAATACAAGCATGTGCATGTATTTGATCCTATGTGGTTGATAAATTGCACTTTCGAAGACATCATCATGCTCTTTTACAATCCGATTCATCATGAGCCGAACGACGCTGATCAGGCAAAGAAATACACTCAAGTAGTTGGTGTTTGCTTTGCATATGATATAAATGCGGGTAGTAATTTGGATGGAAAACTTGGCAAGATGGTGAAGATGGCTAACGTGTCAAAACCGGTGAAGAGAAGGTTAGAGCCTGAGATGACAAAAGAGCAGAAGAAATTGCTCAGAATCAAGTTGCTGAACAAAGCCATGGACGAGGACAGAAAACGATCCAATCAATAGTCGAGGGGGAGTTTGTAGATTCGTTTTGCGACTAGTGATTGGATAGTTAACATGTGTTAGAAGAGCTGAGAGGGGCGAATGTAGAATGTGATGGGCGAAGGTGAATGAAAAGTGGGCGAAGGTAGAATAGAGTGGACGAAACTGGAATGGAGCTACACTGGAAGAACACATTCGACCATGGAAATGGGCGAATGTGGAAAACACTCACATTCGACCATGTAAAGTGGGCGAATGTGCAGTGCCTATATATAGAATTTGGGTTTTTGTAATGAAAAAGAGAGTCATTAGGTGTGTGTGTTTTGAGGTGTTGTTCCAGGATAGTTTGAGAGAGTTTATGTTTGAGTTAGATTAACTGTTTTGACATTGTAATCAACTTTATGAATGTGTTAATCTATGAAAAGGATTGAAAATGACTTTGATTGTGTTTTGATTTGAGTTTACATCAGTTTGTTCAAAGCTAGGGTTTCCGCACCTGGTTTTGTAACTTGTATGATCATATAATCCTGTTTTCGTGTCAAATCATATCCTCTACAAACAAAACACCCACCGAAATCCTTTACCACTCCACACCAACCTATGACCACCTTCATGTTTATGGCTGCCTATGCTATCCACTACACCCCTCCACCACCATCCACAAACTTGATAACCGCTCTCACCCGTGTGTCTTTTTGGGTTACCCTCCAACCCATCGAGGATACCGATGTCTTGACTTGAAAACCAAACAAATCTTCATATCTCGACACGTCGCCTTCGACGAAACTACATTCCCATTCTCACAAAATTCAACCCCAACACCCACATATGAATTTTTGATAGATTCCTTCCCTATTCACCTATGCCCTCACCTGGCCCGTCATCGACCGGCCCACCAGACTTCCACCTACACCAGCCCAACTCCACATGTCCCACCGCCTAGTACCAGCCCAACTACACATGTACCACCGCCTAGTTTCCCACCTGTCCCCACACACGACCCAATAAACCAGCCCAACACGTCCTCTTTCTACCGTACCAACTCAACATCGCACCAAACACGGGCACCCAACATCGACCCAATTATCCCTACGCCACCCACTGTACCGACCCCACCTACACACCCACTCCATCCCTCGACCACATCCGTCACCCGACCACATACCCGCTCTATGAGTGGTATTTTTAAACCCAAACAACCTTTCAACCTCAGTACCACATCCCAAACACCCATTGTCCCTATCCCTAAAAACCTAGTTGATGCCTTAACTATACCAGAATGGTACTCTGCCATGTCTAAAGAATATAATGCATTAATTAGAAACGGAACTTGGGAACTCGTTCCTCGTGACCCAAATATGAATGTTATTAGGAGCATGTGGTTGTTTAAACATAAGTACAGGTCGGATGTGTCACAACCCGACCAAGGTGGGCCTGGTCAAAATACAGATTGGTACCAAACTTGCACAGCGGAAGTAACAATTACTATCTTTAAGGTTTAAATACAATTTCCAGTTCCAAATATAAGAATACAATACTTAAATAAATGGTCCTAAAATATGCAAGGACGAATCGCGGCGGTCGTCGAAGCAGTTGATGAGGTGCAATCCACAAGTCAATCTCTAACCATGCTTAGCTATATGCTCTAATCCGCAACTGATGTAATATACTTTGCGTTCGCCATCCTTCCATAAATTGTACCTGGATAGTAATGCAGAAATAAGCAATAACGGGGTGCTAGGTTTCGCGTCCTGATATCCTCCCGATCGAATCCTCACGTTCGGTCTCGGTTAGCGTTGACCAGAGTTGACCCGAATAGTTATGTTGACTGCAGTTGACCAACTTGACCTGGTTTACTTTTGTTGACCGAAGGTTGACCCGACATCTTGACCCGTCCCCTGACTTAACAATAATCATCACCTTAACCACCTTCAATTGTGAGCCGACGCCATCACCTGGAACAATCATCAACCACCACAACAGTTACCACCCTCGTTAACCATTTAACACCCACTCCTTTCCACCGTAGCCTGACCCCTTCTCTCTCTCAGTCTTTTTCTCTTTCTCCAACTCTCTTACGTTCCTTTCCAGCAGAAGAGGATGGTTATGTATTGATGGGTTTGTGTGGGTGATTATATGAGAGATGAGAGAGAGAGATTGTAAGTGTGTGTGTTGTATGATCGGTGTATGTGTGTGTGTTTGATCTGATGAAAGAGGGAAAGGGAGTGTGGGGTTGGGTAATATATAAAAGGGTGGTGTGTTGTGTTGTCAAGGATGTGTGGGGGCATGTGTCACCATTGGTAGGTGACACATGTCCCAAGTGTTGAGTAATCACTTAACATGGATCGGGTTCGGGTCTGGGTTCGTATCGCAAATTAGTTCGGTCTTGTAACTCGTTTGTTATAATAATACTTTATATATTAAATGGTTCGGTTTTTAGTTTCGCACACAACCGTTCCCTTTATTATTGGTTTAGGTTCTCTTTTATTATACGATAATAATATTAATATGCGAAAAATTTTGAGGGCTCACTCTGGGTTGTTACATTCTCCCCCCGTTATTATAATTCCGTCCTCGGAATTAAGTGTTTTCTCTGGTTGTACATACCGTACATTCCATACTCGGGCTTGGTGTTCAAGTTTATGTGCTTGTGTGTACGTAACCTTTTCATAAACCAAATCGTAGCTATAGGGTTTCCATACTAAATCTCATACTACGTTATATCTCTCTAGACTCCACACATTAATTACTACCAATTCCGCCTCCCGAATCTTAATATATATACTTTCATATCTCGAGTGTAAATACTCCATGAGTCTAAGTTATTAGGCTTACAAGGTTTATATATACCTGTGTATCCAAAAGAGTTGTTAGGCCTGGTTGGTTTAATCTAGTCCGTGTCTTGGTTTTTATCTTTCCAAAGTGTTGAATCTAACGTCTCCAAAAATTCATATTTATGCATCACTTCCTCAAATGTCCAAGCTTTCTATTCAACATTCTGATCATACGCTAGTTGCCAAAGAAATATTTGTCAATCTTATATATTCTAATTTCAAGTTTATTCCCCCTTGTATTTAGATATACTAATGAGCTTGTACAGACATCTTTTATTATCACGTTTCGGGTGTTAATGCAATGGGTTATGAGATGTTAAGATCTCTCCGGATCAAAAGATTGGTCAAAACCTTACAATGTTTAACACCAAACTTCAGGAATAGAGGGTAGAATCACATATGATGTCTAGGGTTTTTATTTGAAAAATGATTTAAACTATTGACAACCTAAGGTTTGTCCTTGGTTTAATTCCCAGTCCCATTTTCGATGCACCGTAGGTGTTTATATATAGGGTGTACCGCAGCCAACCCACCACACCTTCGATAACCTCGAAAATGTACTAGAAATTTCAGAATTTCATATTTGTTTTTGGTTTGAGTTTTAGTCTTGTTTCCGATGCATCATTGTTGCTTATATATAGGGTGTACCGCAGCTAACCCACCACACCAATGATGCCACGTAAACGTACTGAAAATCTCCCCAAAAACTTGATAGGAAACGGTTTTGAAAAATCATACGCGTATTCCCGATAACTACTAGTCCTTAATAACCTTGTTTTGAGTGAGTTAAGTGCTTAAAAATATGGTGTTGCGATCTGGAGTCATGCCACTCTTATCCGCGTTTAGGCCTAACACTTTGGTTAACTCTATCTATTTTGTCAGAACAATACTTGAATTCTCAAGCCCTTAAGGTCTTTCTATGATACATGGTGTGGAATATGGTGACAAGTTGTTGAAAATACCAAAAGGTTAGACTTCTAAACTCAATATGTCGCTCTTATTCTTGTCAACTATTTCTTATAACCGTTGTCACGATCGTATACGCTCCCCCGTTAGGACCTAGATATATAATTCTACAGGTTTCATACTGATGACTCGTCTCTGCATTAGCATGTTACGGTACTTAATCAAAGGTTTTAACACTAATCTAAAGTCATCATGGAGCGTTAAGGTAACAGAGCATATATTAGTTCTTGATAATACCTATTGCAGCGTTCAACACAGGTTTCTTCTATTTCAGAAAAAAAATTGAATATTTATGGTAGTCGGTGTTTCCTTGAATCTGAGCTGCTAACCTTTCCGCTAATATTCTGAAAGTATGCTCTAGAACATGTTATATGGTCACAAATCCAAGATGCTATATGCGGCTTAGATATAAATCTATTAATCAAAGGTCACTCCTGCAGATTTTAGTTTTAGTCGTTCGGTGGCGCAACATATCATTCTAGGATCATGACACATGAACTATATGAATGAGAACATCATTATATACGGCACATGGTAAACTTTTGGTTAAAATTTAAAACTTATCTGATTGAGGGCATCTATTCACTTGGTTGATCAAGATTCCCCTTGGTACCCTTGAATTTTTCTTTCGATATAGCACTAAGTTCTTGTTAGATACCTGGTCCTCATGGTTAGCTCAACATTTAATCATAAAATATTATTCACAAATAATGACGTTTATATAGATTCATGGTAGACATATAGATTAGAAGCACAAGTATCACATCGGTTAGGATATATTTATATATGTTCTATCAAAATACGCCATCTTAAAATAAAAATAACGATTACGAATTCCTAATGTGGTCACCCAAGTATGTCGTAGGTCTTTTACAACCCTAAGATAGTACTTTTTATCACATATGTTTATGGTTGCCATGGTCAACACTTAAAATTTCAGCGACTCCCCGAATTTCTTAGAACTTTCTTGTGCCTGTAAACTCACAATTACATGACGTCAAGTGTAATTGTCAATTTACCTCACGAAATTGCTCTAATAATCTCCGTTGTAGTCATAAATTTTTAGGTGTCAAACACTGCTCGTATACTGATTAAACTGGTTCTTAGTTGATTTAAGCATTCTGATGTGTTCAGGTACTCAAGTTTCGACTTACTTTGCAACTACTTTGTCTGGTCTTATGCATGTCCAAGGTATCTCTTAACTAAACAGTTCTCAAATCTTAAATTACGATCTTTCGGTCGTAGTCTAGGAATTTTCCGTAAGGGAAATCCTAGTGTGCTACAACCGCTGCTCTGATACCAACTGTCACAACCCGACCAAGGTGGGCCTGGTCAAAATACAGATTGGTACCAAACTTGCACAGCGGAAGTAACAATTACTATCTTTAAGGTTTAAATACAATTTCCAGTTCCAAATATAAGAATACAATACTTAAATAAATGGTCCTAAAATATGCAAGGACGAATCGCGGCGGTCGTCGAAGCAGTTGATGAGGTGCAATCTACAAGTCAATCTCTAACCATGCTTAGCTCTATGCTCTAATCCGCAACTGATTTAATATACTTTGCGTTCGCCATCCTTCCATAAATTGTACCTGGATAGCAATGCAGAAATAAGCAATAACGGAGTGCTAGGTTTCGCGTCCTGATATCCTCTCGATCGAATCCTCACGTTCGGTCTTGTAAGCGAAAGATTTTATACGAAACAGGATTAATTGATCATACAAGTCACAAAACCAGGTGCGGAAACCCTAGTTCTGAACAAACTGATAAAACTCTAATCAAAACACAATCAACATCATTTTCAAAGCTTTTTCATAGATTAACCTTTTCAAATATTCAATTACAATCACACACACGTTAATCTAGAACACTTAAACACTTTCTCAAAATCACCTACAACCTGACTCAAACACACACATCAACTAAAACTCTCTATAACTCACAAATACACAAATTCTATATATAGTGTCTGCACGTTCGCCCAGTATTGATGGTCGAATGTGGACTTCTTCCACATTCGCCCACTATATGGTACGAATGTGTTCTTCATGTCAGGTTCCATTCTACATTCGCCCATTAAGCTTCTACCTTCGTCCATTCTTTTCTACTTTCGCCCGGTATATCCCACTTTCAATCCATCAGCAACTTTTAACACATGTTAACTTTGTAGATCCAATCACTAGTCGCATTTCGTGTATCTACAAACTCCCCCTCGACTATTGATTGGATCGTTTTCTGTCTTCGTCCATTGCCTTGTTCAACAAGTAGATTCTGAGCTGTTTCTTTTGCTCTTTAGTCATTTCCGGCTCCAACTTTCTCTTCACTGGTTTCGATACATTAGCCATCTTCACCATTTTCCCAAGCTTAGCATCCAAGCTACTCCCCGAGTTTATGTCATATGCAAAACAAACTCCTACCACTTGAGTATACTTCTTTGCTTGTTCAGCATCGTTAGGCTCATGATGAATCGGATTGTAGAAAAGCATGATGATGTCTTCAAAGGTGCA
This sequence comes from Ambrosia artemisiifolia, assembly GCA_032199755.1. Lineage (NCBI taxonomy): Eukaryota > Viridiplantae > Streptophyta > Magnoliopsida > Asterales > Asteraceae > Ambrosia > Ambrosia artemisiifolia. The sequence continues at coordinate 26,072,337 of CM063526.1, read as the reverse complement.
ATTAATCAACCACATCGGATCAAATACATGAACATGCTTGTATTTGTCCTTCCCATCTCTCAACACAATCACAGCTTCAGCCTTTCTCCAATCATAGTACCAAAATATAAAGTCAGCACTGAAATGTTGCGGCATAGGCATCAAAGGTATCTTTCTCATCACTTCAGGTGCTTTGTAGATCAATGTTACCCTCTTCAACTTGGTTTTAGGATCAATATCCCTATGAACTTTCCTTCTGGGATATTGAGGCTTGAACCTGTTCCACTTCGTTCTACTTTCCCAAACTAACTTGTCTGCACACCAACCAACATGTGTATTATTCACTGAAGCTCCAGACATTGGGAATCTGCAAAGATCTCTGACCGCCCAATACGGTAGAGTTAGCAAATCAATGAATCTGTAGAAGTACAGAATTCCTGATTCCCATTTAGCAGCTAGACACTTCAGTCTACCCAAATAAGTCCACCCGAGAGCTCTTCCTTTGAACTTAGCATTATGAAATCTATAAAAACTTCCTTGAGCTTTAGGCTTCGGTCGGTTTTCATCCATTTCTCTCAACTTCTTCAAGTAAGTCTTCAATTCATCAGATTGACTTGAAGATTCTTGCTTATCAGCTCCAAACACCTTCTCAACAAACTCTGCACTCCTTTTCTTTGCTTTCTTCTTTGCCGAAGTGTTTGGAATCTCAGTGAAGTCAGGAAATACCACATTTTCATCATTCTGCCTGAAATACTGTGGATATTCCTCATGTGTAATATCTTCAATCTCCACTTCATCCATTTCTGGAGTATTCTTATCATCTGAGTGATTTCCAATATCCTTTTCAGGAATATTTGGAATCGACTCATCCATCACAAACTCATCAAACGATTTCCCTACTCTCTGTGCAAGACCATCAAGAATTTCTTTTGCCACAGAAACAGGTACTTCACCTTCTTCTAGATCAGGATCGTTATATTCCAGTTCGTATCTCATGTCATCAGTCTGGAATATTTCAACCAAACGACCTGTGAACTCTATCGTCCATTCTCTTTTCTCTAACATGTCTCTGTAAACTTTCTTTGCATCATCATTAAGAGATCTCACCTTCTCATTCCAAAAGATACTTTCATCAGAGTCTACGTTCTCACCTTTCTTCTTTTTGGAACTTGATTCTCCAGCATCCTTCTTTTGTGGTCTCTTTTCAAATGTAAACTTTGAAGTATCATCTCCTCCTTCATCATCATCACTATCACTGCTACTATCATCATCTTTCTGACTCCCAGACCCTTCTGCATCATCATCATCATCATCTTTCTTACTATTCTCATCATCACTTTTCTCAGACTCCTCATCTTCATCATCATCATCTTTCTCTTTCTCAGAATCAGAAGGTTCATAGTCTACCTGTTCTTCTTCTTTCTCCTTATCTTCTTCACCTTCTTTCAGTTTGGGTGCTTCATTACACAAATTGTCTAACAAATCACTAAGGCGTTTGTTTTCAGCCTTTAGTTCTTTGTTATAAGCCTTAATCACCTTTATCATGCTCTTGTTCTTTGAACATTTTCCTTCAAGCTTCTTATTCTTAGCTTCAAGCTTCTTAACCTTCTGCTCAATCTCATCTTGATTGGTCTTTGAAGCAACCACAATCTGAAGCATTTTCTCCTCATTCTGCTTGAACTTGGCAATCTCAGCTTGTTGAGCTACAATCATCTTCATCATTTCATCCATCTTCTTATTCACTTGCTTCATAACATCATCAGCAACAGTGACTTTCTTGGATTTGGATGGCTCAACTTCTTTAGCTTTCTCTTTCTGAGGTTTCCTGAACATATCCAATACATTATCCAGTGCAACATTAAACTGATCAACTGGTAATGCTTCAGCCTCTTTTGACTTTTTCTGCTTCTTTGTTACTGGTGAAGACAGCTTTGATGATGTACCAGCATCTGGTATTCTTTTTCCTTTCATAAGTTGGGCAATCTCTTTTTCCCTTAACTGTTTAGTGCTTGATTTCTTTGCCATTGTTTTATGCTTTGGTTTTGGCAAGTTCACTACAACAGTTTCACCTGTTTCCAATTCATCCAGGTTTATACTTAATCCTCCTTCTTCAACATCAACAGACTTCTTCTTCTGTTGAACTTCTTCAATAGTAAGATTAAGAGATTCAGACTCACCAACCATAGTGGCCTTACGTTTGGTGGCCCTAACTCTTTCTTCATCAGAATCCCATTGTTCATCTATCTCAGTCTCTTCCGAATCAACAGAATCTTCATCTATCAAACTCGTCCCCTTTTTAGCAGTTGTTTTCTTTCTCACCACCTGTTGCTTAGAACTCCCTTGGTCTGTCTTTCCCTTACCCTTCCCTTTGGCTCCGGGATTGACAACCTGTCTCTTCCTCTTAGTGCTTGCATCTGCATACACTAAGGGATCGTCATTGTCTGAATCACTGTCAGTATGTCTAGCCTTATTCTTTCCAGGATCAGTGTAATCCTGTTTAGCTAGAGCTCCAAACAATCTCCTGTATGGTGGCTTTTCCTCATCAGGCACACCCTTATATCCCTTCATCCTCACCAAAGTACGGATATTCATATGATCTTGACCAATAATCTGTGTAGGATCCTTCTTCAAATCAGGATACTTGTGATCAAAAATCATCATCAGAAATCTTGGGTATAGCATGGATTGTTTCTTCTTCAAACCCTTAAGCATCTCAAGCATATGATCCAGTATCATCCCAGAAACATTGAATGGTTTGTTGAGAGTCAACGCAACCATCAATGAGCTTAAACTTCTCCTCATTACGTCATATCCACCGCTCACACATCCAAACACGTGAATTATGACATGTGCAAAGTATTTGAACTGCACACTCAGCTTCCCCTTATGCATAGAACCATCAGTAATTGGTCCTTTGTATTTCATCCTCAGGAAGCATGCTTTCTGTTCAGTCCACGATAACTCTCTGGGATCTTCACTAACTTCAAACTTTATCTGAAGAGCTTCTCTAATATCAGATTCCGTCAAGAACATCTCCATTCCCTGTATCTTGCTCCTGATTATCGTCTGATTCTCCCAGAAGTCGTACTTAGCGTTCTTGTAAAAGTCTTCAACAATGTCTTTGTTGATGATAGTTGGTGTGGCTAAAGCATGCACAACCCTGCTTCTCTTCAAGAACTCTATGATCCCGGTAAACTCAATGTTCTTCTCCACGTCACCAAGATAAGCACAGCAGTTATGAGATCTTTCAAACGGCCAACTGCTTGCAACTGATGGCCAACTGCTTGCAACTGATGCTTCAGCCTCCTGAACAGTCTCCTGAACTGGATCTGGAATAACATTCTCTACTGGAGTCTCAATATTCTCAGTTTGCTCAGCCATCTGCACATCAAAATCAGAAAAATACGTCAAAATACGAAAACGACAAAAATTTAAAAATTTTAAGATTTTGTCAAATTCCACATTCGCCCATTTTAATAGGTCGAATGTAGGATTTTTAGGTACGAATGTGAAATGTTCTGGTCGAATGTGAAACTGTGTTGATTAAAAATTACATTCGCCCAGTACAAGCTTCATTCGCCCGTTTAAACTTCACCTTCGCCCGTTTTTGACCCGAAGGTGAAATCTTGTTCATCCCAAAAATTTAAATATTTATCAAACTTGTTTTTAATCTATAATTTTGATTCAAATGTGTCCTAAATAGGCCGATCAACACTCGTTCATATCCAATTGTTTCCAATCTTCAATCTATATCAGTTTTAAAAGAAAAATTAGGGTTTTATTAACTCATTCAATCAATTAACCCTTTAAACAATGTTATAACCCTAATTCGTTAATCCTTCTCCCCCTAAAACTGATATGGATTGAAAAGTAATCAAAATTAATCATCAACAAACACCCAAAATCACAGAATGCAAAACCCTAGGTTCGGTCCTAAAAACGACGATTCCGGTTTTGTTTTGGCTCCATTTCCTGTGTATTTGGTATAGAAATGATCAGTGAATGTCAGGGATTAAAAAGCACAAGGTAAAAGAAATCCAGCAACAAGGTGTAGGATCGAAAGAAAAATTTTGAAAAAGTATGAATGAGGTTCGAACCTGGAAAAGGTTTATATATAATAGCCACCTTCGCCCGTTCTTTTGGTCGAATGTGGATGATTTTCACATTCGGTCCAAATTAATGACCCGAAGGTGAAAATTGTCACCCGAAAGTGGAATTTGAATATCATTCCCACATTCGCCCAATCTAAAACGGCCGAAAGTAAAGATTTTTCCACATTCGACCCAATTAAGGGGCGAATGTGAAATGGAAAAATCTGAAAATTTTGCCAAATCACGAATTCGAATCCCGTTCAACATTTTTCAATCTGTTAAACTGCAAAAACTCATATTTTCACATTTTAAATGATACAAAGCCCAGATGGTGTTCTCAAATCTCAGAAATTGACCATCAAGCAACCGTCGGTTATAAAAAATAAAAGTAAAAATGCATTAAAGTAAATGAAAGCAGTAAACATTTTGTGATGTCCGGTAAGAGGATCATATCAGTTTTCTAAGAAATCTGATCACAGCGTTGATCTTTTGTTTAATATTATCATTAGAAACAGTATGTGACACGGCAATTGCTGATATTGTGGTCCACATAAGCTCACATGCAGACTATTACGCAATGCTTTAAAATGATACGAGTTATGTGTATTAGACTAACGCATTGTGGTGCCCACACACACGACATACTCCCGTATCAAGTAATTGCACAAAGCTTCGTCGTAACGCGTGATTATGCCAGAGTTATCCGTAAAAGTTACAAAGTATATAGCACAGAGGTATACAGGTCAGCAAACAAATGCAGCAGAGTAACATGTGCGTATACACTAGGTTGAGGCTGATATCAACCCACTGATTTGCATCAGTAAGTCGATACGATGTAATAATGATCTTTGATCAATTAAAACATAAAGTTCCTCAATTCGGTAACTTCCGGTTTTGGCATTTAAGCTCTTTTAGCAAATATCCTGATGAAACTTGGTCCGTAAATCAGGATACGACAAAAGTTTAATCAGGATATCCCGGATAACCATAACATAACGACCCGAAACCTCAGATTTTGGCAATCCTATCAAACGAAATTACGGTACTAAGACCATATGCCCATGAGGTGTTCAGCCACGAACGTGTAGTTCGTTATGTTTGTATCACTAATGCACGCAATTTTTAGTCTACGAAGCCTATCAGCATATCACACATAGTCAACACACGCCTCATTATACTAGACAATTCGTTAGCATGTGTCAGATCCCCACTGATGTACTATCATTTCCTCTTTTTATCCAGGAAATCATTTTTGGTTTTTCTAATTTTTAGGTCTTTTTGAATTTTTCAATGTTTTTGGATTTTCTGATAAAATTGCTCCCCCTAAAATAAAGAACATATTTTTGGGTTTTTAGTTTTTCTGAAAAACAATAAAATGAAAACTTGAAAGAAACAATCCACTCGAAAGCATCAACTTCTTTGAGGATTACGATAGTAAAGAGAAATTCCCAATTAGCAAAGAGAAATTAAAACTAAACTAAAAAGCGATAAACCGAGGTGTCGATTAGTCCTGTTTTTCCTTTATGTTGTTTACTTTTAAAAGATAGTCAAAGCGGGATCTGTCAAAAGCTTTTGTAAACAAATCTGCACGTTGGTAGTCAGTATGAATTTTGATCATATCTATCAATTCTTTAGCGTAACAATCACGGATAAAATGGTATTTGATCCGGATATGTTTTGCTTTAGAATGATTTTCAGTATTTTTAGTTAATGCGATAGCGGCTTCGTTGTCACAGTATATAGGGGTGTTAAGAAACTGCAAACCGTAATCCACCATCTGCTGTTGGATCCAGAGCACTTGCGAACAGCAACTCGAGGCTGCAATGTACTCGGCTTCACAGGTAGACAGCGCCACGGAAGTCTGCTTCTTGCATTGCCAGGTGACTAACCTGCTCCCTAAAAACTGGCAACCAGCTGTAGTAGATTTGCTATCTTTATCACAGCCGCCCCAATCTGCATCACTAAAATAAATGAAATCAAAATTATCATCATTAGGGTACCAAAGTCATTTTGAGGGACAACCCTTCAGATATCTAAGGATACGCTTGACCGCCGTCAGATGACTTTGTTTCGGCTTCGATTGATAGCGGGCACAGAGACACGTTGCATACATAATATCTGGTCGAGACGCCGTCAAATACATCAGAGATCCGATGATTGTTCTGTATGTAAATGGGTCAATCAGCTCCCCCTTAGCGTCCACTCCAATCCCGTGATTGGGTTGAATCAGGGTATCCATTGGCTTGGAATCCTCCATCTGGAACCGGCTCAAGACTTCGGATACGTATTTCGTCTGGTGAATGAAGATCCCCGTGGGTCTTTGGTCCACCTGCAAGCCTAGGAAAAACTGCATCTCCCCCATTGCGCTCATCTCGAACTTTTCCTGCATGACAGTTTCGAACTCCCTGCATAAAAGCTCGTTAGTTGAACCAAATATTATATCATCAACGTAAATCTGCACCAGAAGCAAGTCATCCCCTGATTTCTTCGTGAATAGGGTGCAGTCGACGAGTCCGCGCTTAAATCCTCTTGAGATGAGGTATGTACTTAGCTCCTCGTACCACTGTCTCGGAGCCTGGTGCAAGCCATATAAAGCTTTGTTCAGCACGTAGACCTTATCCCGGTGGATTGGGTCCTCAAAGCCTGGTGGCTGCCCGACATAAACCTCTTCCTTGACTTTCCCGTACAGAAATGCGCTCTTAACGTCCATTTGATAGACTTTGAACTTCTTATAGGAAGCAAACGCAAGAAACATTCGAATAGCTTCAATGTGTGCTACAGGTGCATAGATTTCGTTATAATCAATCCCTTCGATTTGATGGAATCCCTGCATGACCAATCTGGCTTTGTTACGAACAATAACTCCACGATCATCCTTCTTGCACTTAAACACCCATTTAGTGCCAATCTTCTTTCTTCCCGGTGGCAAATCCGTGAGCGTCCAAACTCCCAATTTCTGGAATTGTAATAACTCCTCCTGCATAGCTTCAACCCAGGCGTCCTCTTTTAAAGCGTCCTTGTATGTCCTTGGCTCTACCTGCGACACATAACACGCAAACGACCAATCATTTTGACTACCAGATTGTTGAATTTTGGCATATAGCGCTAAAGCACCAAAACTTTCTGGCGTATTAACACTTCGCAGCTGCCCTCTAGTCATCACACTGCTTCCAGGATCACCGATAACTTGCTCCAGCGGGTGAATACGATGAATCCGAGATTCCGGATGTACAGGTACAATAACCCCCGTCTGAGTAGTCATGTTCACTACAGCATCCAGATCATGACCCGTGTTAGACGATGAAGCAACATCTGGAGTTGGAGTTGGGTTCACTGGCGGTGCCTCTGGTTCTTCTGCATGCTCAAGAATGACTTCTTCAAATTGTTCATCTTCAGATTCTGAAGAGTCTAATGAAGTTGAAGCCTCCTGAAACACTTCTTCCTCTTGTATAGGAGCATTGGTATCATTAGAAGCTGGTAGGGGGTTCACGGTGATCGGACGCACCAACGGTGAAGTCGTCGCGTTTTCACACTCGTAAAGTAGTCGGATAACAGCTTCTTCAACCAAGCTATCTAGATTGAATGATTCAAAGAAATCTTTGTAATCAAACATCCAATCAGGACCCGTTCCTTGCACATTTTGAGTATATCGTTGAACTTCCACGTTAGCCCAATCCTCCACCCGACGAGTTCGCTTGTTGTATACCCGTTTGAGCGGGGTTGCATATCCAACAAAGTATCCCTCTTCAGCTTTAGGACTAAACTTCTCACTTGGATTCAACATCGTGCATGGTGCCCCAAAAGGTTCTAGATACTCTAGGTTCGGCTTTCGTCGGTGTAAAAGTTCATAAGATGTTTTACCAAACTTCTTCACTGTTAGAACCCGATTGAGTGTATAGTTTGCTGCATAAATCGCCTCGTTCCAGAACATTACCGAAAGATTTGAGTCTGCAAGCATTGTTCTAGCCGCTTCAATTAGAGTCCTATTCTTTCGTTCAGCAACACCGTTCTGTTGTGGGGTGTACGGAGCCGAATATTCATGATGAATTCCTTTGCTTTCACAATGTTCATCCATCTTGGCGTTTTTGAACTCCGTCCCATTATCACTCCGAATTCTCTTTATCTTCAAATTGTAGATATTTTCCAATCGAGTGAACAGAACTTTCAGGTTGTTAAAGGTGTCACTTTTATTCTGCAAACACATCACCCATGAAAATCTTGAGTAGTCGTCAGTGACAACTAAACAATAAAGCTCCCCAAGATGACTTTTGCGCTTGACCGGTCCAAATAGATCCATGTGCAGTCGCTCAAGTGGCATCTCAACAGAGTTAACTTTCTTCACTTTGTGGGACTGTTTGTGTTGCTTCCCCTTCTTACAACCTACACACTTATCATTCAGATGGAAATGTCTCACGTTTACTCCATCGGCAAGTCCATTCTTCACAAGATGATTCATTTTCCTCAGATGAATGTGCCCCATTCTTCGGTGCCACATTATCGATTCTTTCTCAGTCGCCTTGGATAGAAAACATGTTATTTGTCCCTGTGATGTCATCGCCTTGGACATATCAAGAATATAGAGATTGTTGACGCGAGGAGCCTTCAACATTACCCACTCTTTTGGAATTTGAAAGCCCGGTTTGAGAATATAGCAGGATTTGTCATCAAAATGCACAGTAAATTGCTTATCACATATTTGACTGACACTCAACAGATTATAATCAATCTGCTTCACATATGATATTCTCTCAAAGCTCACTATTCCATTACTCACGCTCCCCTCCATAGTGATATATCCTCCTTTATTTCCCGCGAATGCGACATATCCACCATTAATGTTCTTCACGTCGAACAATAATGCGAGATCCCCTGTCATGTGGCCTGAAGCTCCACTATCAACAATCCAAAGACTGCTAATAAGGCCAGCTGAAGCTCCCTGCACACAAAAAGTAAATCATTTAGTTCTTTCGGGGGACCCAAGCCTGAGTCTTGGGTCTTTGAACATCAGCTTTCAAAGAAACATTCTCATTATCAAAGTGTTTTGGATCAATCTTGTTAGGATTATTCAAAACATTTTCCTTTTTCTCATTTCCTTTTGAAGTTGAGGCACCTGGAGAACCATTGGGTGACCAAGATTGTTCAGTTCTTTTTAAGATACGAATCTGAGATTTTGGGTTCTCAGTCGGTTTCTGAACGTTGTTTGCGAATGAAACTTTCTTGGTTACCTTATCTGATTTAACAGACTTAGGTCCAACACTTGACTTGACAATAGGTTTTGGTGGAACCCTTTGCCTATCATTTGTTGTGTTCACCACTGGCTTTCTCCATGATTGTTCCATAGCAATCCGATTTCTTCGATCAAATTGAAATGGACGATTGTTCCTCGTTGGATAAAAGTTGTTTTGATTATAAAACTGTTGTTGTTGAGGAACAACTCGTCTATGTGATGGAACATAATGATCAATCGGTTTCCTCATGGAATTCCTCACTTCAACTTCGTGCCTCTTATGCCTTACATACGGGCATTGAGCAAGTAAATGCCCTCTCTCCCCGCATTTAAAGCATGCACGGTACTCTTCAAAAACATTTGGAGCATTCGGTTGAGCAAATGATCTAACAGGATATTGATCATTATACTGTTGATTCCTCAAACTCTCAGGGAGTGGCCCTTTTGAGTAAGCAGGCTCATGAAAACCGTTAGCTCTGTTTTTGGGTCTAATGAATTCTGTGACATGGACCTTTGGTTCTTGAGGAACATCCAAAAATAATTTCTTTAAAATAGCAGGTGGGATGTCATTTGTCCTCTCATGTTTTGGGAACCAAATGGTGCTTTCTTGCCAGATTTTATCAATTTTAGCATAGTTAGCATTTTTGATTGGAAATTCCTCGTCAGAGATGATCTTATCGGATCCTTCCATCCGATAAAACACCTTGACTGGTTTGTCACAAGGTTCATTCTTAACATCCTTTTTCTCAAATTCTTTCTTAACCACATTCTTTTCAGACTTTTTCTCACGATGAGCATTTGCCATCGGATGCACAAGCTGAGATGGTGAGACTGGTTCATTAGTAATGATGTGATTTTCTTTTGGAATTTCACATGCATTAACAGTTTGAACATTACCAGTATCATCACTCTCAGTGTCTGAATCAACACTTTCAGCAGTAACACCTTCATCATTGAAACCTAAAATCGGCCTCACATCGGAATGTGGATCACCAATACTCGAGGTATTAGATTCATTTTCCGACGATGAGTCTGATTTTACTGAGCTCTCCGGTGTCACTTGATGACAATTGTGATTTTCAAAAAGCACCGGAGATGGCACAGACTTGTAATTCGTGGTTTGATCATCAATGATGTGGTCTACCACATAAGCAATGTGCTTATAACTTTCCAACTTTTTGTTTACTTTTTCAGCAAAGCACTTGATGGCGGCCATTTCCAACTTAGTGTTTTCAATTTCATTTATGTAATTATTAATTGCAAGTTGTTTTAATGAAAGAGTATTTTTCAAGTCAGAAATGTCCTTTTTATAGCCATCTAGAACTTTGTTGAAAGCATTCAACTCTTTGCGAGTAGATTGACTGTTCATGATAGCACTATCACGTTGAACACGGAGTTGTTTGTTCTCCTCAGTCAATCTATCACAAGTACCACAATATTTATTGCTAGTAATATCAGTGCTACACTCAGAACTTACAGGTTTTGGCGGATCAGTCATGGCCATCAATGCAAAATGAGCTTCCTTTCCAGCGAAAAACTTGGAATAGTCAATCCTTGTGAAAGCATCATCAGCAATGCACGACTTCCTTGTCTTCAGAAAATCAGCTTCTGCTAGCAACTGATCAATATCATCATCTAGAGATGTAACACTTGCTTCTGTATCTGATTCACTGTCTGAATCTGAATAAACTGATTCACACTCCTCAGGAACATCAGAAACAGTGTCAATCACTACTCCAGAATTAGCATCCTCAGCATTAGCCTCAACATGTTCATTTTCCACTTCCACTTCAGCTTCAGACATATCAACTTCAACCTCAGTTTCTTTCTTCTCACCAACTATCACCGACTCTTCAATATCAACCTGTCGAGCAACACAAGCCACATTGCCACAGTTGTGATCTCCTCAACCCCTATTTGCATACCCGACCAGTCAAACCTCTCATCTTGTTGAATCATCAATGCTTGATTCTGATTGGTGTTCTGTTGTGTCTCATTAGGTGTGGTAATCGGTATGACTGTTCGGTTGGTGTTGTTAGGTGATTGGTTTTGAGTCTGGTTTGGTGTGTTTGGTTGTCTATTCTGGTTGTTGTTAGAGTTGTTCTGTCGGTTTTGGTAGTTGTTGTTATTTTGGTATGAAACTTGGTTTTGGTTTTGTTGTTGACGGTTCTGGTAGCTTGCATTGAAAGGGTTTCTATTACCTTGTTTTGGTGGCTGGGTGCATTCCCTTTTGAAGTGACCTTTCCCTCCACAGTTAAAACAAGTAACTTTCTCCTTGTTGAACCCGTAGGTTGTGTTAGGAGAAGTTCCCAAATCAGTCCTACCCGTCTTCTCAATAAATTCTGTTGCTCTTCTCATAATGCTTGCAAAAGCCCACTGGATATCAATCAATTCCATCTCTTCTTTATCATTCTGTGCATAGTCTTCATTGGTTAAGATGTTGTTCCCAATTTGACTAGCAACCAACCCGTTGTAAGATGAAACCATTGCAGAGACTAGTGCAATGTGTTGCTGAGCACCTTCAACCGTCACATTTCCCAAGTTAGAAGTCTCCAAAACCACTGGTTGTTGATTAGGTTGATTATTTTGGTTCATTGAGTGAGGTGGTTGTTGAGATTGGCTAGCAGTATAAAAAGCTGCTTGTTGCATTGGTGAGAATGGTGAAATGTAGGAATTGTTGTATTGTTGTTGTGGTGGTGGTTGTGGGTATGATGGTTGTGAGTAGGATGAGGTTTGTGCCATGTAGTTGATGGTAGGTTTTGGTGATTCCATAACATTGGAAATGCAAGCAACATGTGGTGCCACTACTCCCCCTGAACTTGAGTTACTAACAGGAACTGAAGTGCCTCCAAAATATAAGCTAGGATTCTGAGGAATCTGTGATCTTCTAGCTTTCCTCTTCTCTTCCATCTCTTTGTTTTCCAGCTTCTGTATAAACTCATGAATAGTCCAGAATTGGTATGCATCCTTCTCCCTGAGAACTTCCACATGCTGATCCCAGTATGGTGGTAGAGCATCTGCAAACTTATCCACCAAAGTTGTCATTGGAATATGTATACCATAACTTGACAATTCAGTTAGCAAATGACTATATCTAGGAGTTAATTCTTTTAAAGTTTCATTGCCAATATAAGAAAAGTTCTCAAACTCTTTTCGTAATTCATCCATCCTTAAGCTTCTAGTCTTCTCATTCCCATCATGCCTCTTTTTAAGCATATCCCATAGTTGCTTAGATGTAGTGCATGTCCCAAACTGATGCAACAGATCGTTTGTGATTGCCTGAGTCAATTGGGAAAAGGCTTTCTTCTCCACAGCAAACTTCTTTTTCTCCTCCTCAGACATACTCTCCAATGGAACTGGTTCACCTGTATTCTCCAAAACTGGTGCTGTGTAACCTCTAGCAATCATGCTCCATGCCTCTGCACCCTCCACTCCCATGCCTTCCAAGTGGATCTTGAACTTGTTCTGCCACTGATTATATTCTTGTATCTCCATGAGCTTAGGTGGCCGATTCCCGCTACCAGAAGATAAGTCATTTATTAGTGTGGAAATAGCATTTATGGTTTGAGTGTTTACCACCGCTGCTGCTACTCCCCAGTAGTCAGGTTGTGGTGCTGAGGTGCCACACTTTGCGGCATCGAGCTAGTCATCGCCATATAGTTAATCGGTTGCGAAGACTGTGTGCTCGTCTTTTGTGCTGCCACTGTCCATGGGTCCATCACTTGCTGTTGTGGTTGTGTCGTTGCTGGTCTCGGGTTAGTCGGAAAATTCCACATGATCACGAACTTCAAAAAAAAAATCCAACACTTAGAAAATTTTCCAAATCACTGTTCTAGGTTCGCCCCTTTTTGTCTACTTTCGTCCCCTTTTGTTCACCTTCGACCAAAATGAGTACACCCGAATGTAGACAATAAACAGAAAGTAAAATCTCCCAAACACAAGTTCCACGTTCGCCCAAAAAGGTCTACGTTCGACCACTCTGATTCCACGTTCGCCCGCCCGACGAATCGAAACTGGAAAAATAAGCCCGAATGTGGAAACTTCAAACAATAAATTCCAGGTTCGCCCAGAAATGACTCAGGTTCGACCAGAAAAACACACTTTCGCCCAAAAATTTTTAGGTTCGCCCACTATGACACACATTCGACCATTTTCAATCTGAAAAACGGTTACACTTTGAAAAACGGTTATTTTGATCTCTGATTTTCAAAAGTTTATGGATTTGAATGATCTTTATCAGGTTTTGGTTCGGAATTGATTTGGAACAACTTTAATTCTTGGAATTTTAGATTTTATCCACAAATTCAACTTCAAATCAATCAAAAACACTCAAAAACCATTTTCATTCAAAAACAGATGTATTTTGATCAAAATTTGGTCCAAATCAGCTCTGAGTTTATCAAATTTGTTGTTGTAGGATCGGTATAGCTCTGATACCACTTTGTAAGCGAAAGATTTTATACGAAACAGGATTAATTGATCATACAAGTCACAAAACCAGGTGCGGAAACCCTAGTTCTGAACAAACTGATAAAACTCTAATCAAAACACAATCAACATCATTTTCAAAGCTTTTTCATAGATTAACCTTTTCAAATATTCAATTACAATCACACACACGTTAATCTAGAACACTTAAACACTTTCTCAAAATCACCTACAACCTGACTCAAACACACACATCAACTAAAACTCTCTATAACTCACAAATACACAAATTCTATATATAGTGTCTGCACGTTTGCCCAGTATTGATGGTCGAATGTGGACTTCTTTCACATTCGCCCACTATATGGTACGAATGTGTTCTTCATGTCAGGTTCCATTCTACATTCGCCCATTAAGCTTCTACCTTCGCCCATTCTTTTCTACTTTCGCCCAGTATATCCCACTTTCAATCCATCAGCAACTTTTAACACATGTTAACTTTGTAGATCCAATCACTAGTCGCATTTCGTGTATCTACAGGTCTCGGTTAGCGTTGACCAGAGTTGACCCGAATAGTTATGTTGACTGCAGTTGACCACCTTGACCTGGTTGACTTTTGTTGACCGAAGGTTGACCCGACATCTTGACCCGTCCCCTGACTTAACAATAATCATCACCTTAACCTCCTTCAATTGTGAGCCGACGCCATCACCTGGAACAATCATCAACCACCACAACAGTTACCACCCTCGTTAACCATTTAACACCCACTCCTTTCCACCGTAGCCTGACCCCTTAACTCCCACCACCAAGACTACCGTCTATCACCATCATGACCACCACCGATCCTCCAATCATTCATCCTTTAGATCTGAAAATCGAGGAGTGCGATAGGGAACCAGATCTTACCTTGGTCTGGAAGGGGTTGCTGCTGCCGTCGTCACTGTTGCTGCAGGAGTCACCGTCTGACTCTTCGTCGATCTCTATTTCTTCTTTTCGTCTCCTTCTCTCTCTCAGTCTTTTTCTCTTTCTCCAACTCTCTTACGTTCCTTTCCAGCAGAATAGGATGGTTATGTATTGATGGGTTTGTGTGGGTGATTATATGAGAGATGAGAGAGAGAGATTGTAAGTGTGTGTGTTGTATGATCGGTGTATGTGTGTGTGTTTGATCTGATGAAAGAGGGAAAGGGAGTGTGGGGTTGGGTAATATATAAAAGGGTGGTGTGTTGTGTTGTCAAGGATGTGTGGGGGCATGTGTCACCATTGGTAGGAGACACATGTCCCAAGTGTTGAGTAATCACTTAACATGGATCGGGTTCGGGTCTGGGTTCGTATCATAAATTAGTTCGGTCTTGTAACTCGTTTGTTATAATAATACTTTATATATTAAATGGTTCGGTTTTTAGTTTCGCACACAACCGTTCCGTTTATTATTGGTTTAGGTTCTCTTTTATTATACGATAATAATATTATTATGCGAAAAATTTTGAGGGTTCACTCTGGGTTGTTACAGGATGACACTTTGGAACGGTACAAAGCACGGCTAGTGTGTGATGGCCGTTTACAACAGGTAGGGGTTGATTGTGGCGAGACTTTTAGCCCGGTGGTTAAACCGGCAACTATTCGCACAGTTCTTTCTATAGCCCTGTCAAAGCATTGTTCGGTTCACCAGTTAGACGTTACCAATGCTTTTCTTCATGGGAATCTCCATGAAACCGTTTATATGTATCAGCCTATGGGTTTTCACAGTAAACAGTTTCCTCATCACGTCTGCTCACTTAAGAAGTCCTTGTATGGGTTTAAGCAGGCCCCACGTGCTTGGTACCAGCGGTTTACAAATTTTGTTCTCTCTATTGGTTTCTCTAACAATAATTGTGATGCATCCCTCTTCACTCTTCATCAGGGGTCTGACACAGCTTTTCTACTTTTATATGTTGATGACATCCTGCTGGTTACCTCTTCTGACACTCTTCGCCACTCTCTCATGGCTCGTCTCGACAGTGAATTCGCCATGAAAGACCTTTGCCCGCTGAGCTACTTTCTTGGCATTTCAGTATCTCATACAAAGGATACAATGTTTCTCTCCCAACAGTCTTCCGCGACCGACATTATCTCACGTGCGGGCATGCAGTCATGCAATTCTGTTGCTACTCCAGTTGACACTGCAGGTAAACGAAGTTCCACTTCGAGTGACCTCTTTCATGACCACACTCTGTTTCACAGTCTGGCTGGGGCTCTGCAGTACTTGACCTTTACACGTCCAGACATTACATATGCAGTTCAGAAAGTATGTATGCATATGCACTCCCCTCGTGTTGATCCTTGGAATGCATTGAAGAGAATTATTCGGTACATTAAGGGCACTACGTCTTTCGGTTTGCCTCTTCACACAAGCTGCACTCAATCACTGATTTCATATACAGATGCAGATTGGGCTGGCTGTCCTGACACGAGACGGTCTACGAGTGGTTACTATATTTATTTTGGTGATAATCTAATTTCTTGGTCGTCTAAACGACAAAGTACCGTCTCCCGTTCTAGTGCCGAAGCCGAATACAGGGGGGTCGCCAATGTAGTCGCCGAGATTTGTTGGTTACGCAACCTTTTACTAGAGCTTCACCATCCACTATCTCGTGCGACTTTGGTGTATTGTGACAACGTTAGTGCAATCTACTTATCTGGCAATCCTGTGCAGCACCAACGTACGAAACATATTGAATTGGATATTCACTTTGTCCGTGAACAAGTTCAACGAGGTCAAGTTCGGGTTCTACACGTACCATCCCGCCATCAGATTGCTGACATTTTCACCAAGGGGCTTCCTAGAGTTTTGTTTGAAGATTTTCGAGACAGTTTCAGCATCCGTTCTCCTCCCGCTTCGACGGCGGGGGTATAATATCGATATATTTGGAGATAATTATATTTGTATTTGATGGAATATGATCCTTGATTATTCCATTGATAATAATTGGTTTAAATAATACAAAGGGTATGAGATAATTATGGATACAGATAATCACCATAATATCTATACAATCGCTTCCTAATATACATAATCCTATTATACCCCCGTAGGCGAAGCCGGAGGAGAGCGAATGCTGAGACTGGATATGAAATCTTCAAATAGAACCCGAGGCAACCCCGTCGTAAATATGTCGGCAATCTGATATCTCGAAGGCACATGAAGAATGCGGACATTACCCCGTTGAACCTGCTTACGTACAAAATGTATGTCGAGTTCTATGTGCTTCGTCCGTTGATGCTGAACAGGATTGCCAGACAGGTAAATGGCACTGACGTTATCTCAATAAACCAGAGTAGCTTGTGACAATGGGATGAATAGTTCAAGTAGGAGGTTGCGAAGGCAACAAATTTCTGCGACAACGTTGGCTACGCCCCGGTATTCAGCTTCAGCACTGGAGCGGGAGACAGTAGGTTGACGTTTGGACGACCAGGAAATAAGATTGTCCCCAAAATAAATGCAGTAACCACTAGTAGATCTGCGTGTGTCTGGACAACCCGCCCAATCCGCATCTGTGTATGAAGTGAGGGACGGGTTGGGCGTAGAACCCAGAGTGAGGCCGAAAGACTTTGTACCTTGAACATAGCGAATGATGCGTTTCAAGGCATTCCAGTGATCAATGTGGGGAGCATGCATATGCATACATACCTGTTGAACAGCATATGTAATATCTGGTCGGGTAAAGGTGAGGTACTGAAGGGCACCAGCTAGACTCCGATATAAGGTAGGATCATGGAACAAATCACTGGCTAAGGCACTTTGTTTAGAATGGGTGTCAACTGGAGTGGCTACTGGGTTACAAGACTGCATACCTGCACGAGCAATGATGTTTGTGGCATAAGATTGTTGAGATAGAAACATTGTACTGGCGTCCCGATTAACAGAGATGCCCAGAAAATAGCTAAGGGGGCCTAAGTCCTTCATTGCAAACTCACTAGCGAGTTTAGTCATCAGCAAGTTGCGAAGATTGTCAGAAGAGGTGACCAGAATAATGTCATCGACATAGAAAAGTAGGTATGCAGTGTCCGAACCCTGCTGAAGTGTGAACAGAGAAGCATCACACCTGCTGTGAAGAAAACCCAAAGTGAGAACATAGTCTGCAAATCTTTGGTACCATGCCCGTGGTGCTTGTTTAAGACCTTAAAGAGACTTCTATAGTAAGCACACATGGTCTGGAAAACGTTTGTCACGAAAGCCCATTGGTTGATATATGTACACCGTTTCTTTCAAGTTCCCGTGGAGAAAGGCGTTAGTGACGTCTAGCTGATGGATAGACCAACGCCTAGATAAGGCAATCGACAATAGAGTGCGAATGGTGGCTGGTTTAACCACGGGACTGAACGTCTCACCACAGTCGACCCCAACTTGCTGTGTGCGACCATCACAAACCAATCGTGCTTTATACCTCTCAAGAGTGCCATCAGACCTGTATTTATGCTTGAACAACCACATACTACGAATAACATTCATGTCAGGTGAGCGAGGAACCAATTTCCAAGTACCGTTTCTAATTAATGCATTGTACTCCGTAGTCATGGCAGAGTACCATTCTGGTGTGGTCAGGGCATCAGTGGGTTTCTTTGGTAAAGGAATGATGGTTTGGGTAGCGGTTGTGGCGTTTTAAGGGATGTTTAGGTTTGAAAATACCGCTCATAGAGCGAGTATGGATGGTACGGTGAGTGGTGGAAGGCGGTGGTAGTTGGACGGTGGGCTGGGGTGCGGCCGTAGGTTGTGGGTGGGAATGTGGGCTAGGGGCCTGATTAGTCAAAGGGATTGTAGAATAGTGAGGTGGGCCAAGATGGTCTGATGAAGTGGGAACGTGAGTTGGGTTTAAGGATGTAGGAGGGGTAGTAGGTGATTGGGCCGATGGTGGTGGATTAGAAGGTGGTGTGGGCCGGGTATTAATACGGGGGCAGAGATGGTGAGGAAAGGGTTCAGACAAGAATTCATAAGAAGGGGTGGGAGCAATGGATTGGGCAATGGGAACGTTGTCTCGTCAAATGCAACATGACGACAAATGATGATTTGTTTGGTGTGGAGGTCGAGGCATCGGTACCCCTCGTGTGCGGACGGGTATCCAAGGAACACACACGGGCGGGAACAGTTTTCTAGTTTGTGAATTGAGGTGGAGGGTGTTAGAGGGTAGCAAAGGCACCCAAAGACACGGAGGTGTTCATATGAGGTGTAGTAAGATAGAGGAGTTCGGTAGGAGTTTTATTTTGGGTGGTTTTATTAGAAATAATGTTTAAAAGGTAAGTGGCGGTTTCAAGGCAAAGTGCCAAAAATAGGTAGAGAGGGAGGCATGGGCAAGTAAGGTGCGGATGATGTTGTTAATGGTGCGGATCTTACGTTCCGCTTTCCCATTTTGGGAAGAGGTGTAAGGGCAAGATAGACGGTAGAGGATACCGTTGGTGGTGAAAAAATTTTGGAAAGAGTTATTTACATATTCACGGCCATTATCACATTGGAAGGTTTTAGTGGTATGTTCAAATTGAGTTTTGATGGTAGAGGCATAGTGGGTGAATGTGGAAAAAACGTTAGATTTATTAGCAAGTGGGTAAGTCCATAAAAAATCCGAATAATCATCTAAAAACAATACATAATATTTATGGCCCGATGAGCTAACAACTGGTGATGTCCACACATCACGATGAATTATGTCAAATGGTTGAAATGTAACATTATTAGAGGCAAAAAATGGCAAACGAATACTCTTTCCAAAGACGCAAGACTGGCAAACATTATTCGATAAATGTTCAAAATCAATGAAACTAGAAGTTTTTAATTTATTCAAAGAGGACCGTCCTGGATGACCAAGACGGTGATGCCAGAGGTGTGCAGAGATGGCAGCAAAGGCTTGTGGTTGAGAAGAGGACGACCCGAGCAACAGAGGGTAGAGGTCACCGCTGCTGTTGCATCGCAGGAAGGGGGTCTTAGTCTTGTAATCCTTCACAAGAAAACCAAACGAGTCAAATTCCACTGAAACAGAATTATCAGTGGTAAATCTACGGACCGAGATAAGGTTTTTAACAAGTTTGGGTGAGTAAAGGACGTTTTTGAGAATAAATGGTGGGAAAGGTTTGGGTAGGTATTTGGTGCCCTGACCAAGGATAGGAATGGTATCGCCATTACCTACAATGATGTTATGAGAAATGCAAGAATTAGAAAAAGTATGAAAATCACCTTGCTCGTGAGACATGGTGGAAGAGGCACCGGTGTCCATGTACTGAGTAGGATTCGGTTGCTGCAGGGACATAGTGTGGGCTTGCTGTGGTTTTGGGCCTAAAGAGTTATTATTGTTGGGCCGATTGGTGCTTGGGTATGTGGGCCAATATTGAGTAGTTGGGTAATTATGTTGGGGCAAATTAAATGGGGAGGTAGGGGCCCAGGGGTTTGACCAAGGAAAATAGAAATTGGGTGATGTTGTGGATTCCATGAGGGTATTTGTAAAGTGAACCGAAAGCTTTATCGAAGAGAAAGAAAGAAAAAAAAAAGAAAAAAAGGATAAACAGAGGAGGTATATGGTGGGTGTAGAAAAGAAGGTTTGTAGGTGACCACCAAAAATATGGTGGTTTTATGGCTCTAGTTATGTGATCGAAGAAGAAAATAAATAAAGAAATAAACAGAGAAGGTTTATATGGTGGGATTAAGGTTATTATGGTGCGGTATTGAAAGGACTGTGACCACCGAAAGTATAAACACGGTTGCAGTGGGCAGCCGATGGGAATAGGATCGAAGAAGACCTAGGGTTGAGAGGAGAAACCTAGACTCGTGATACCATGATGGAATATGATCCTTGATTATTCCATTGATAATAATTGGTTTAAATAATACAAAAGGTATGAGATAATTATGGATACAGATAATCACCATAATATCTATACAATCGCTTCCTAATATACATAATGCTATTAGTATTATTGTAAATTGATTGTGATTATCTATATTCTAAAATAAAGGATATCTCTTGTATGATATAAACAATGTAAAATCAATAGAATGATCACGGTTTACATTCTATCAGGTTTCAATAAATAATCTATTAGTTTGTTATAACTTATACTCCGTATTATATATATTCTTGTCATTTTTTGTTTTACCGGTTTTATATATCACTAGATATTTGCCCGCTTTAACACGCAGTTCAATAATGTACGATTATTTGAAGTAGTATAACGTATAAGAAAAATACAGTAGAAAAATTTTATTAAAATTTAAAAGCAACAAATACACATATTCAAATATCGCTGAAAATTTCCTTATACACCACATTTTTTGTTTTAGTTTTGACATTCCCATCACCATCAAGTATAAGTAATTTCACTCCTGCCCTGCTTTTAACTCTTGACAATGCGACATAAAGTTGGCCATGTGAGAATACAGGGTCTCTTAAATACAATCCAACCTTCGATAAAGACTGTCCTTGGCTTTTATTGATGGTCATTGCAAAACATACGCTTATTGGGAATTGACGCCTTTGGAACTTTACTGGAATCTTGATATCAGATGGTATCAAATTTATTCTAGGAATAAGAGTTTTGGTACCAATGTTTCCACCTGATATGATCTCGGCTTCAATAACACGCTTTGCAAGTCTGGTGATTCGTAATCTCGTGCCATTGCACAAACCATTTTGTTGATCTATGTTTCTCAACAACATAACGGGTACACCGACTTTTAGTGCTAATCGATGATTAGGCGAGCCAAAAAATTTTAAACCATTAAGGACATCAGGAGAGTATAAGTCTTCCTGTGAACGGTTATTACCATTCTCAATCTGACATATATTATCAGAGCTCAGATACTCTACTTCATCACCAGGAAACAATGCAAGCAACCTTTCATTTATTTCATGTACGAATTCGTTTGTAGGTGCAAGTATTGCTCGTTCTCCTAAGTAATCTTTATCTTTGTAAAGTTGAAGAAGTGAAGGGTAGACGAAGTCACCGTACAATTATTTTGAGCGGTTAAACGTATAAAAAATTATAATAGAAATATTTTATTAAAATTTAAAAGAAACCAATACACATTTTATTCAATATCACTAAATATTACTCATATGTGTTACAAAGAAAAAAAAGCATGAACTTTTGGATTTCAAGCATGATATGAATAATAATATTCGATAACACGCGTTGCGCGAGTACAATATGCCTGCACATCTAGGGACTGCCAATGTCGTCATCACCGGGACAAACCTCCGCTCCATGCTTTACTCATCCCATCACCAATTGTCAAGAGATTTAGCTTCTTCCTATTACCTCAACTTTCAACCAAATTTTATGGGCATCAACCCCTGAATCATACAGTTTATGTTAGATTGCCATTATTTCCATTCCTGAAAATTTACAGACCACCAAATGAATCAAGACAACCCCCGGCCCACCCTCAACCCCGACCAAATATTTTTCTACATCATCTCTAACGTTACATTTGAGCCTCAAGAGACTTCTGATTCTTCACGGGTTGCTTAGCTTGATGCTGAGACCAGTACGCATGTGCAACCAATACACGATCTAGAAGATTCTAAGGCACGGGCTCTTCCCTTCTTTGGTGAGGCGAGATGCTTGCGGTGTGAACCAATGTTTTCATTTATCCTGAAACGAAGATGTAACCAGGTAAATATAGATTGCTTAGATACTAAAATTTCTATTTATATAACTGTTTAATAATTAAATTAAAAAATACAGACAATAAAGTATTGCAGGCCAACCCATATTCGGACATGTAGAAGATTGATTTTTTACCTTCAGTCGACATAAGTCCGATGATTTGCATCACCAAAAGCCCGCATTTTAACATCACGCCATCTGCAGAATATTATACAATCAGATATCAATTAGAACTAATACTTTCGTATTGTTTAGATTAGGGAGTAGCGCGTGTTTTAATTATCTTGTTCAATCAAATTTTAGGAGATTCCCCGTCTCGAATAGGGTTCTATCATACGACTTTATTTATATTATACCAAACCACACTTATGAACTATTTTTTATGCATGTGTTAGTTTAACATGTTTTGTTTCACTACCTGGCTAGTATGGAAAGTAAAGATGTCAAAATGCACGGATTGGGAAAGTTGGGCATTTGTATATACAGCTTAAAACAGAACAGAACAATTGAGTTGGGCCAATCCACTACCAATTTTTTTGTCCTTTCCTGTGTTACCAAAATGATCAGTTTATAAATATGATTGCACATATGCAAAGGTGATCATAATCCATGTAAACCACAGCTTCAAACAAATATCAATCAATTGCTCATGTCCATAAGTAAGAACAGAAACATGTGACTACACATGGGTTTGAAGTTTTTACTGCTGCATGTGCTGAATATGTAGCATTCGAAAAAGAATAGAAATTGGTTAGTATAACTAAAAGGAAACTGATATTGTATAACTTTTAATTGTTCCTCAAATCATGTGAATGCGTAGACGCTTCTTTGCAGCTATGAATCGGGTTTTTTGCACTTTGTGTCTAAAGATCTACACTTTTCATTACCCTATTGAAACTAAATTTGTAAAAAAAATATCCTTAAATATATTCGTACATAAAAAAAAGCTAAAACTTTCATGCATCATTTAGAAGTGCTTAGTTACAAATTACAAAGCATCTACCCTTATTTTCTCCACGCACACTAAACGTGTCCTTACTTGTAAACTACACCAACACTTATCTAGTGCAAAAATCATAGCACCATGATTTTGAAATAAATTAATAAAATGTCAGTAAAACAACTATACCACCACAAATAGAAACATACCACAATTCCATTTAGCCGCAGATTCGAAAAACGCTTCATCCCTTTTAATACAATCTGAATTGATCCAAAGGATTACTGGACCCAAACTTGAAACTACTTAATGCATTCAGTTATCTCGTCCACTAAAATTAAATTGGTAAGTGCCCTGTTCTCAACATTTCCATCAAGTTGGAATTGTCTAAATGGAAAATAAAGGGCATCAAACAATAGTTGAAGATGCTACCATCAACAACATAATCAATAAAATACAATCACAATAAAATACTCGCATGAATCATCTTATTTAATTGCAACTAACATAATGAAGGATTCGAAACCGCCATGACACAGGAGAAACTAAATCAGATGAAAAGAAAAGTAAATAAGGCATCAAAATTGATTATGCAAAATATCGAAACGAATAGTGATGTTGTCTATAGTACTCAATAACCCAAATATATGCTTTCAGAAAACAAAATCAATACTTTTAGAAATATAGTAAAAAATTCATGTTGTCTAAAGTACTAAAATTACAAATCTTAGTATTTGTTATTACTGTATTGATTTTAAAACATTACCATGCTGTTGAACTTTCAAATGCTCATCTACATTGATCTACAAAACATGGTAACTAAATAAATATGACATCTACTTTTAGAGGATTCGAAGTGTTCGCATCGCGAAGCTTAATTTTCTTTTCTTTTCGGGGTGGCCGAAAGTCAACAAACCCTTAACTCAATATGTATAAAGTTTTCGGTCAAATACGCGTTACGGTGCAAAAAAAACAGGGGGGTCACTCCCTGGCCCCAACTAAGTTGGGCCCTGTTGTTGTGAAACAAAATGATAACATACTCACAAATTAATTTGAGATATTTTGACATGTCTCACCCTTTGGATACAGAACATATATGCTATCATGTGCTCCTTGTGCATTATACAATAACCTCAAAACTAAAATCAAAGTAGAGTTACAAATTTAGGCGTAAAAATCATGGTATAATATATAACTTTGAGAGTATAATATCTATACCTTTTGTTAACATCCTGGAAAAGTGACTTGCAAGTCAACCAAGAGCATATATAATGCAAGATCCTAGTGAACCACTTCATCAACTGCACGATCATACACATAGGAGGAGTCTTTAAAGTACCCTTAAACTAAACAACATTTCCAAACTTCAAGTAATGTATAAAAGCAAACTCTGAAGACATCAAATCTCAAAACTATTCTGACCCATCTAAGTAATGTATATACTAAGTTTCATGAATATATAAAAATAAGAATATGCTACCCATCTGACTTTAACATTAAAAATATGAATAAATTGAAAAGTTAGCCACAGTAACAATAATTAAAATTCACTATAATCTGAAATGAATTAACATAACCTAATTTACATTTCAAGCCTTAATTATGATATAAAATTCAAAATATGTAACTAAAAAATAAAATTTCAATAGAAAGTGGAAACTTCCAGCAACGACTTGAATATTTTGGGTAAAACACTGACCAGGTTCATATTGCGCACAATCAACTGCATCACGCGATGTGTGGCATCAGTCTCGCATCAGGTAATCTTAGCGCATCGCTACACTTGATTCGTTGCAGCATCACAACGTGCGCATCACGCATTATGCTGAAATTTACCTAATGTTAAACTGCACCATTAATGAAAGCAATAAACTAATTAAAGCTGAATTCAAAAACGGCAACAACCCCATTTTCCCCTATAAATCACGTGCTCCATATTCTTTTTCATCGTACCTTAGTTGCTCCTAAGCTTCCGTTTATTGTTTTGAAGTGTACCAGTTGAGATCTTCAAGAGTTGGACATAAATAAGATGTTAGATATAACATAAAGAAGATAAATTAAAAACAGGGGAATTACTGAACGAGGAGTAAATGAGGGTACCTAAAAACCCCATCGACACCATAACTACATCAGACCATCTCATCTTCCACACACAATACATCAATAATGAAACCCTAACACATGAATCGAAATAAATCAAACCTTAAAACATCAATTGAACCCTAAAACCTAAATCGAAACCTAAAACATCAACAAAAAATCAAAACAATTAATAAACTGAATAATAATACACGAAAACTAAAGAACAATCAAGATAAATAATTCAAATCAGACAAAAGAGATATAACAGACCTTAATCGACACACAAATCAGGGGAAAAACACGAAAAAAATAAAGAAAAAACAACGACATGAAGAACGATTGATTAATATAGAATGGAAGAGATGAAACCTTGGAGAAGAGATTAAAAGAATGGTTGGTCGTGGAATCGCCTCAAGATCGCCTGATTAGGGTTTGAGTTCACGAAGAGGATGATGGCTGATTTGGGATTTAGGTTATGAAGCGTTATGAAGCGTGTTCTGTTTTAGAGGTTATTATATTTTTAGGGTAATTGATTGAGGGTAATTGATTGAGTAGGCTAATTAGATTAGGTAGTGAATCATTTCTAAAGAGTAGACGCAAGGTAACCTTTGTAGACACTTCAATTTTAGAGTCTATTCTTTAGACGCATCAACAGCCTCGCGTCTAAACATCAGACACAGAGACCTTAAAAATTAAGGCGTCTAAGGCTTTACACGTGTAAGCGTCTGATTGGTAGACGCAAAGAGCGTCTCGTCCCTGTTGTTTAGACGCATTCTATGTTTATTTTTGCAAAAAATCTTGGTCAAATGTTTATTTTTGTAATTTTCCCTTAAAAGAAAACATGATGATGAAGGCCCAAAGAACGCCGGTTGGCAGACGTTAAAAGGAAACCACTGAATAATTCAGTAGTGAATCATTTTTGTGGACTTTTCATTTGATGTGTTAATGACTTTAGGGCATTGGCATTAGCATCTTTATAATATCTATAATTACACTAAAAATTATTATTATTCTCTCTCATTTTTCAATTTAATAATACTTTTTTTATATTTTTATCATTATCTTTTATCTTTCATCTACTCACAACCACTTTAAAAAAGTTTTAAAAAATTATAAAGGGTGAACAATTTCGTATCAAATATAGAGATAAACAATAACTTTTCTCACTCCCCCATTCACAACCACTTACCACCATTTATCAAAATATGGAGCTTTCACTCACATAAATATGGAGAACCAATTTAACGATCAATCCTTCATTTATACTCACTTCATCGTATATCTTCACTTTTCATTCCAGTCCACCATGTTTGTTGACTCAAGCAGTTATGTCTTTACGTCTTTATGAAAAACATGTTAACTACTTGGAAGAGGGTTAGAAGTATGGTTTAGGTTACGTGCTTGCCTTGCGTGAAGAGGTTATATACGTGAGGATTTGGTTTAGTTCAGTTCTACTACCTTTGATGATATATAACACCAAATCAAGGAATCCATAGTATCTAGTGGGCTAAACCCATATAAAAGATTTTAGTTAATACTTTAATCCCATCATTGTGTAATTATTGTGTTGACGGATTTCCACGGTAGCTATCTTATTTGTTAAGGGTTTAACCTCGACATTGCGGATGGTCACCTTACTGCTTCTTTCCAATATTGTTTAGTGCACTAATGCCCACAAAATGAGGTCATATTACATTATGGTAGTACCACAAACACATTTTTGCTTTCTTCATAGAACGGCTTTAGGTGGTTGTTATATGACGAGTGATCATGCCCTTTTTTCGAAGATGCATATGCTTTGATAACCAGTCCAGGAGCCATTTTTAGTTTTGTATAGTGATTGTTTGAAAAGTCCATAACTAAAGTTTTCATTTTGTCATTAAAGTGGAATTGAACCAAAATGACTCTTCTTGGTATTCTTTTTAATACACATATCTTTTTTGCTTTCTTCATTTTTATGCTTTTGATATAAAACTTCTAAAATCAAAACACTTTTTACGATTTGGCTAGACGTTGACTACATTTTGGTATTAAAAGCCCTTTTGTCCTTTATGATCTTTGTATCTTATCTTCACTATACTACACCAAGGATGTGTGCACTCGCCTTAACGTATAGTGTGTGATCGTATCATATCGTCATTACAAATTTAAAATTTGATTACATGTTACAACCGATTAAAATTGACCACCATTTTTATACACTCCAACACATGTGAGTGCACCCTAGATTTTTTATAGCAACACCCATAAATAAATAGCTG
This sequence comes from Ambrosia artemisiifolia, assembly GCA_032199755.1. Classification (NCBI taxonomy): domain Eukaryota; kingdom Viridiplantae; phylum Streptophyta; class Magnoliopsida; order Asterales; family Asteraceae; genus Ambrosia; species Ambrosia artemisiifolia. Next base: position 26,044,695 of record CM063526.1, on the reverse strand, counting down.
AGGATAAAATAATAACAAAAGTGATATTTGTTATAGTGGTTAATCCACCTATTTTATAGTTCACTTAATAAATCATTTTTTTAACGCAAAATATAACTTTTTATTCCATGACTTAGAAAATTACATCAAGATAGCGGGTAGACGGTCAACAAGCTGCGCTGCCACGCCTTTCTGAATGGCAAACCCTAATATACTAAAAATGTAACCTTGCCCACCCGGAGTCGAGACTACTATGAATAACTTATTGGACCTTGATCAAGAAACGGGTAGCCTCCGGTGCCAATGAGCCAAAGGTATCAAAAGCCAGGGGTTGGTTCTCCTCGCAAGCTTTAACATGCTTTTCTACCTTCTTCACCTTTGTTTTACGCACCGCTTACCCTGCTTCAAACCCACTATCCCTCAACCCAACTAGAGGAGATACACCTTCCAGGTCTACAAAAGCATGCTTCCCCTCGACCCACCCAAAGACAATGAGATCTGTTAGACGCATGGTGGATCTCCCTTCTACGGGATCCGAGAGGAAATTCATAGGGGCTTCCTTCTTGGCTGAGATCCCAGTCCGTCTTAAAATGTCCCACAGAACGTCTCGAACCCAATCATGCCAATATTTGAACCCGGGTAACTCCTTGCAATGAACCGCATGTTCCTCGTATTCATCCAAGCAGGCCTTACGAAAAATCGGACACATTTCATCCTCCGGGTACATTGGGATCATCAAACGATATAACTATTATTTATTCATTTATGCAAATCCAAAATTTAAATTATTAGGAGTCAAACTCGAGCTTAATCGAGATCTGGCTCGGCTTGACTCATGTACACGTTTACATGGGTCTAGAATGATCTATATGTAATTTGGTTTTGAGTTTTAGTTAAATATATTTGAAAGATCAATCCTAATCGGGCTTAATGAATTAAAGATAATTCAAGTGGGTTTAAGATAGAGATAGATTGGTTTATTTATTTATTTATTTATTTATTTATTTATGTAGTTATTATTATTGAGTTTAATTACTTATGGTTTATCTAATTGTTTCAAGTTCTGTCTTAGTGGGTTTGAGTCCTAAAAGCTTAAGGTTTATGCTTTGTGCAAATAGGGATGGTGTAATGGGTATTAGGTGTGGTGTTTTCTGTTTTTAATAAAGGGTTTTAACATGATTTTTTTTAAAAAAGTTTGACTTTCTTGTGATCGATTCAAAGAGGCGTTTGGTATCTAAGTTAAGGAGAATCTCATACAAAGGTTACCATAGACCATAGTAGCCGATGATCAAGAAGAACTTAGTCGAGATAAAATCAGTTACTGACTTAGAATTCAAAGTTTCCTTTGTATTGTCCGACAACAACAATAAACCAAACAACAAAGAGGCTACTGATAATGTGATAAAATGAGCTACACATTTTTAGTATCTAGTAGGATATAACAGTAATCGTTAACAATTTATAGAGATTGAGAAACTGTAATAGCAGCCAATCATAAAGCGGAACACACAAGCATGGTGTTTAGCCAGATCACAGGTTAGCAATCAAATGATTTCTGTTTTGGGATTCTTCCAAGTAGATAACGGAACCACCGCATAGGTTTTGTTTGAGCCGCCAAATAGGTTTTGGTAAGCATTAAATATCTCAACTCAATGCCAAAGAAGTTCCTCCAGATCACAGTCTAGATGGAGCATCGTTTTGGGTTAGAGACAGTGTCATTTGATGAGGTAATTGGACGTTTAAAATCACGCAAAGAGAGAATTGAAGCACAAGAATAAAAACCAAGTGAAGTTCAAGGGTAACTCTTGTTTAATTGTTCAAATGATCAAAGGAGAGGTAATCGTGAGAATAGGCAACGAGGATGGGACCGTGGCCACAAGAGCTGAGGACGTGAAGAACTTAAAGTGGAGAATCATCAATTTGATAAAGGTGATGATAAAGAAATTCCAAAGGTTAGGGTTGTGATTTTTTTGTTGCTCATGAAGTGGAGGGGGATATGGACAAGATAACAATAATAATAATCCAAGGTGTTAGGATTGAGCATTTGTGGAAGGATTTCCATTCAAATGCGTAAGGATAAATATGATAGTTACTTATTATTATTGAGTTTTTTTCTAGTTGTTTTAATGTGTTTAAATCCTTATAGGTTAAGGTGTGTGTTTAATATAAACTCGTGGTTTTGATGGTTGCGCAATTGCAAGCTTGTTTGTCGTGATATTTGATGTTGGGTATGCAAAATATAACGTCATTCACACCATTTTCCAAATGTGGTAATTGATGTTTTGGCTGCTAGAAGTGTGCAAAGTTACATGATTAGATTAAAACCTTGAACAAAAGAGTTTAAGTACTACTACTGCAACTACTGATCAAATGAGAAGTTGCTTTGTGTTATAGGCAAAATTAAACTACTAACTTTAAGAAAAAAAAAATTGATTACTAGATGTTGAATAAAAAATAACATTCCTATAGTAAATTTAATACATCTGATTAACCCATTCTAATTATTTAATCATATCATACCACAAATTCGATAGGCTCAAATAAGCGGACTCAGAGACTCGAGTGAACTATCTTGATTTTCACCAATCTTACACTGCCATATCACTTCACTGAAACACAATTTTAGAGGGAACACTACCCTTAACTACCCAACTTATAAAAGACAAAAATCCACGCTCTCACTTGATCCGTAGGTAGTCAGAAACATACCACCACCCACTACCCCTAACACTTGGGGTAATGTTCCCGTAGGGGTAGTGGGATACCAGCCCCATTTGCTGGTAGCACCCCGCCCTTTGTAATAGTAACATAATTGACAATTAAGATATGTGTAAAGTTACCTAACTATCCGTACCCGTAAGCAATTAACCATGTAATCATTTTATTATCTAATTTTATACCTTTCAAAATGCATATCCATACATCCTAACTATCTCCATTCTACAATACAACTAGTGTGCTTAAAGGCACGCGTTGCGCGCCTTACAATTTTGTCGTATCCAAAGAAGAGCTTTCGGATGAGGAGGAATGCTTGCAATCCATCTTCGGCATTAGCGCCATCGGGGCAGCCAATTCTTCTGTTGTCCTACAAATTGATCATCTTCTTTTCATGTGAATCTTCAAATTTCTCTCAAGACGCATATATATACCGATTTTTGAGTATGCAGAAAATCACCTAAACTAAGGATGCACCAAACCCACTGACACATAATATCCCCTTACATCCAAGCATCATTTCTGCTACTTAAAGCTTTATCAAGGGAAATCAAGATTCTAAATAAAAATTAAAGTAAAAAATCATTCTAAAAAGTTTGTGATCATTAAAGAACTATACTCAGAGGCAATGGGTTACAACATAATCATATACCAATCCTAGTTTTGTGCTAAAAAACACTGTACCACATCTACAAATTATAGAACAATCTTGATCGTAAACAGTATTTGCAACAATTAGTACCCATAACAATTCCAAAAAAAAGTGATGGGATCAAAGAAACTGACTGAGTGGGAGGACGAATGAGTTTTGAGGCGAAAGTAGAAGGAGCAGGTGTCAGCTTGATCTTGATCTTGATGTTGATCTTGGTTTTGGTTTTCTTCTGGAAGGGGTGCGAACAATGTTGAGACACCGACACCACCCAGCAAGCGCAAAAAGAAGCTTTACTATCGAAACAGTATGTCCGGGCTGCAGATGAGCCTGCTGCAAGCAATGCAAGCAGTCTTTTGCATACAGCACAGGCTCAAAAGTTGCAAGCTACAGTCAGCTCAAACGCCACATTGCTAAAGGCGGTTGCCCGGTTGTGCTTTGAAGTCAGCAGCAGGACCCCTCAACTCCATTCAGTGCATCTTCAAAGTTGGTTAATGCGTCTGCTGCATTTGACTCGTTGTAGGATGCCGATATAATCTGTTATTGGAAAACAAACCAAACACTTTATATTTTTTTTAGTTTTATGATGTTGTGGCTTATGAAATCAAGCTGTTATGGTGTATCAGCAGACGTAGAGACTGTAAAAAAACATACGCCGAATATACCTACTTTCCCAAGGTTAGGTGTAAGCCATGGTTGTGCAACGGATCAGTCGAGTTGACCCTCCATAGTTATTTTTTAATAAAATAAATATAATAGATAACAATATCATTCTTATTAAAAAGTAGCCCAAAAATCTAATTTGGTAACAAAATTTAGAAGGTTGAAACAGACCTGCCAAGATAACCCAAACCTTCTAAATGAATAGAAAACTTTTAAACCTATTTCCATGGCCATGGAATTGTCATTCTAGCTCGAATAAAAGACAATGATTTGTTGCTTACAAGTTGCGCAGATCAGCTCTTGCACTTTTTGATCTCAACAGCAGCTCCTTTAACATACACAACCACCCGAAGAGACTGCAAATAACAAACTACCATAAGGTAATCTAAATTAGAAAAGCAACAACAAATATGTCTAAATAATGAAGTCATAATAAAGCATTGATAGTACCTTTTGTTCTGAGTTTAACACAACCCAATGTATACAAATGGTGTAACTACAAAAAGAATTTCATTCTGTAAATCGAAAACTTAACATTGCTATCACATGATATTTTGACATGTTCATTTTCCCACCATTACTATACAATATATACATAGAAAAGCACACAAACAATACCTTAGAAATGCATGTAAAATGAGAATAGTCGTGACCTCCGAGTGACTGGCTAGCTTATATGGCACCACGCTCATGTTTGGGAATCGATGTCCTATCAAGTTCTTGGTTACCTTGAAACCTATCAGCACAATAACATTCAACAAACAAACAACATCTTTTTTAAAATTTAAACCGATTCATAAATCATGACTTTGCTAAGAGTTTGTTCCCCAGAAAGAAAGATAGCCGTTGGTTTTACCCATCCAATCCGTTTCCCATATCGCTTTAGCTAACTTTTCTTTCTCAAAACAGTAGATTCGTCATGACAAATCATTACTTTGCTGAGAGTTTATTCCTCATAAAGCCTTATTTTCATAGCAAAACCAATTGTTGAGCATGTAAAGGCCTGATAAAAAATCCGACACCATTACCCTTTATTTATACAGACATCCGGCAACCTCTTACCTCCCCTTCTCGGCTCAGCCGCACAACCCTCATAATCATGGACAACCACCTTCGCCGTTTTTGTTTCTACACCCCGTCAAACTAACGACGTAACAGAACCCACCTTCAAAAAAAATAAAACCTCAACATTAACCACCTCCTTCTACCAACACGGTCGCGGCACCGTCGTCAACAAACCGAAACCACCACCACTGTTGCTACACCACCCCCTTCATCCCTCGGCGCCCTCCTTTTGTTCGACCAAGAACCACCCGATCTGAGGTATAAACTGCTTTATTTATTTGATGTTTTAAAACCGAGTTTTAAATTTTTTACTGAAAACTCGTTTGAGGGTAGAGCATTTAGCAAAAAAATTCCGAGACAAAACATTTCCATATCGTCTCACATTTCAAACAAAGATACACTATAAATCTAAGGGCAGTAAACAATTTACCGGTTTGGATCTTCTCCAAATCTCGAAATTCCTCAAACCTGCTGCTGAAAACCGACCCACAAAATCAAAATAGATCTGCGAAGAACAACCCCGAACTCTCTATTCCCTGATCAAACCAAGAAGAAAAAAAATAACATAATTAATAATCAAAAGCAAAGTGTAGGGTCAGAGTCATCTAGATATGTGGTTGCATGGGGGGTTGCAGGTGTAAACCTACCATCCACCATCCATGCCTCATCACTTTCATAAATGTTCAAATAAATCTATTAACTCATCATAGCCATACTCATTGACACCGACACTAGGGCCGTCAACGACATGGGTACCTCAGTACCATGAACCACATCACCAACCTCCACCGGCTAAACACTATAATAATCCATAAAAATGGAAACCAAAAGCAACGGAACTGAGGAAGCCATGTTGGCGGCAGCGACGGCGGTTGTTGTTGGCGGCGGCAATGTTCCGACCACCTCCCCAGATCTCCCTTTCTCCACCTCTCTTGTCTCTCTCGGTGCTCCCCTGGATCTCCCTCAACACCGGATTTTAACAGAGAGATCATTTTCTAGAAAGAGAAATAGGAGAGAGACAAAGATGAAGAAAGTAGAGAGAGAAACAAATAATGCAGAGATGAGGATGAATGGAAGGTTAAAGGGAAGAGATGTGTAGCAAAAGGACCAAATCAAGACTCAAAAAACCTGTCATTACAAAGGTGCCATCAATTGCTATGGAGCATTAATTACGAATATTGTTCAATATCTTGTGGCTTTGAGTTATTTATAATTATAATTACCATTGGTGAGACCCACAATCATAAAAAAAATCAAATCATTATATATAATGTTAGGATCTGAGTTTGATTTGTTATGAATGATTAAGTAATGGAATAGTAAATGAATGAACAATAATGGAAAGTGCAGCGGAATTATAAACTATAAATCATAACAAATGGAACAATTGTTTTATATCAAATACTTTGCATAAGTCATCACAGATTACAAGTAAATGATTACAACTCTCCCCCTCAGCCTGATCACTCAAAACTTTGTTTGTGTAAGAGAATGTAAGAGTGACAAATAGAACAGTACCAGCACTGTTCTATTTATAGACAAACGAAAGCTCTAATGACCTAAGACTGACGTCACCTAGACAATGACAACTAACAATAATAACAACATATAACATCTGCTGATACAAGTACTGTTATATTTCCTAAACCTCTGATGACTAAACAACTGATGAGTGAAACTCTGTTGGCTTGAACATCTGTTAAAGCCTAAGTGCTGTTGGCTCCAACAGACCTTGTTTTTCTTGTCAGCACTTTGCCTTATTTCCTTATCAGCACTTTGTCCATCAGTGGTTTCTTCAATCAGCAGCAGTTTGTTCAGCAGCTGTTTGGTAACAACAGTTAGTGTCAACGGTCTTTGGGAGGATTCTTGTATCAAAGTACTGTTTTATTGATAATCAGAAGTTAGTATATTTTGGCTTTCCAATCATCTGTTCTTCTCCAGGTCAGTAGACCCAACAATCTCACCCTAGAACAGATGATGCCAAAACTCAACTTTATTGCTGATCTTTATTTCTCATCAGACTTTCTCTAATTTGACCTTTTAGTTGTAATTCAAAGTCAAAAGAGAATAATTCATCAGCATCCCTTTCTAGTTCAAGGTTCAACAGGTCTTGGAGATCATTTGCATTCAGGCCATATGCATCATCCATGCTGAGCCTTTGAAATTCTCCATCTGATCTGAGCAGAGTTAATTCATGGTTGTCTTTGTTGACTTTCCATTTTAGAATTTTTGAATAAGAGGAGTTTTTGGTTTGCAACTTTATTTTTGATGAGTTTTGTGATGGAGGTCTCCCAATGATTTTCCTTAATTCTTCACTGATGGGATTAAAAAAATAGTGAACTTGATTGAAGATCCCTTTTTTCACAAAAGTGTCAGCAAACTTTTTTTGGTCTTCCTCAGACATCTCCTTCTGTCTTTTGTGTTGTCTTTTGGCAGCAATGGAGGTATCAGAGGTTGGAAGTAAGCTTTCAAGTAAGAGGGTCTGTTGAGATCTTCTAACCTCTGCTTCATCAGGGTAGACTGGTTTTCTTGGAAGAGTTGGATCAGTTTTTCCTTGTTCTTCCAGCTTCTTATATGTCTCAACCAACCTTAGCTCAGACCATTTGGAAACAAACTTCATTTCTCCATAATGAGCTTCAACAAATTCAGCTCTCATTCTCTTGAACTTCAAAGCTCTGACATGGTCTTTGCCTTTTATGAAGTCAGGAACATATGCTTTTTGATTTGGTTGTTTGTTTAGCTCTTCAATTCTGTTCAGTTCTTCCTTTAAAGCCTGAATGGTCAAACCAGCAAAATGTTTTCTATTTGCTTTGTAAGGTTTGGCTGCCATAATCTGATCTAGAAGGGAATCTCTGATCAACATTACCATTTCACCACTAATGGGCTTATTGGACATGGAATTGCTCAGGTCCTTAGCAAAGTCTTCAATCCTTCTTAACTTGCTAAGTTCTGCTAATGGATGCCCTGAGCAGTCCTGTCATCTTTCCCTTTACATTTCTCTTTGATGATCAAATCTGCCTACTGTGCCTTCTGTTTCAAATACTCATCAACATTTTTAGGCTTAGGCTGATTAGCTAGCAAGAGATGGGAAAGATAATTGTGATGGATCCTTAGTATTGTAGAAGGATTGAATTTCCCCCTTGATTATGTCAAGCTTAAGAGGATACTGAGTAGCTAATGGGATCATGGATGGTGGTGGTCTTTTAGTGGTGGATTTGGTGAGAATTTTGAAGTGTGTGGTGAAAAGGATGATAATGGGATGGCTGGAATGGGTTCAGATGATGGTGGTGTAGGTGTGGTTTCAATGTTCTCATCTTGTACTACAAAAGTGGATTTTCTTTTCCTTTTGTACAAGATGGTGGGTGATGGTGGTGATTGAGGTGTGATAACATCTGTTGGCACTTGTTTAGTACCAATAGATGTTTGAGGTGGTGAAGATGGTGTGGGTGTGACGGTTAGGGCTAAAGCAATGGTAGTGGTTGTTGTTGTGGTGATTGGTTAAGTGGTTGTGGTGGTGGCAGCAGTTGTTTGAGAAACAGAGGTTTTAGTTTTTGATGGTGGCTGTCTAACATGTTGAGCAGGCCTTTTCTTTCTTTTGGAGGAACCAACATTTTCTTTTTCCTGCTGTTCTAACTCTTTTCTTTTTGAAAGATTTTCTGCTTTTGTTTCCAATGTTTCAGCCCTGATTTATTTTGCTTCAGCAGCGTTTTCAGCTAAGACATTTGCAGATCATCAATGTTCTTTGCCTTGTCAGCTTTGGCAGTTTCAGCAGTGGTTTTAGAGGCAGATCCTAGTGTATTGGCAGGCTTTTGCTGAGCTGACTTTTGTGCATGACCCTTTTGATAAGGTGGAACCCCAAAATGATCTAGCTTTGGTAGCCTATCTCTGTCACTCTCCCCCTTTTTGGCATCATCTGCTGTGAAGTCATCATCATCTTCATCTCTAAGAATGGTTGTAGGGGCAGCCAGTGGTCTTCAACAAATGTTCTTTTATGGCTTTAATGTCTGCTTTGGTATCATTGAACCTAGCATCTACCATATTTCTGATCATGGTCATGTATGCTTCTTGGGTCTGATCTGCTAGTTTTCTGTGAGCTATGATGATGGGATTAACAGACTTCCATAGCTCACTAGCAATCTCTTGAGTGGATGGTTGACTTTGTGTGAGGGTAACCAAGGTTTGCATCATGGTTTTAATATCTGATTTGATTTCAGCCACAGATGACTCAATGGTATTCACTCTCTCCGTCAATTCTGGGTATCTTAATCCATCACCTAACTTAATAGGATCATTTGAATTCCTACCAGTGGTAGTTGTAATTGGTTAAGTCCTAGGAGGTGAGTCCATGGGAAAGAAACCAGATGCCCCTTTGTCTTGGTACTGGGGACTTCCAACTGGTGTATGAGTCACTCTTATGGCCTCATCAGTTGTTGCCTTCAAGGAAGTCTGAGCAATGTAACCACTGTCCTGAAGTAAGACAATGGTCTCTACAACAGTAGTGGCTGTTTCGCTTGAAATACCACTTTGAGTTGCACGTAACTCAAAGGGTGTGGCCTCCTTAGTTCATGGGCTAGCTACTTGACTTTTCTCAGGACTAGTCACTTGTTGAAGTATGCTCTCAGTGATAGGTTGTTGAGAGGAACTGGTAGAGTCCTGAGTTTTGTCAATAGCTTCGAACAATGGTTGCATGGTAGGTGGAATAGGAGGATTTTGTGATGGTGAGGGTTGTGGAGTGAAAAGAGAGTTAGCCCTGGGAGAAGGATTTGTGAACAGATATTCAAGTGAACCATCTGTTTCATGATGTGTGTCCCCTTGGCTTACAACATGATCCTTTTGAGAGGATACATGAGGAGTTTGGATGGGTAGAGATATATCCATCTGTTGAGAGGAAGTATCAACAGTGGTTGTTTGTTGCATTTGTGTTACAACAGGAATTTCCTCTGATATCTCATCTTCTAGAGTCAACTTTTTAGTGGGCTTAGTGGATGGAAGTTTCTTTTTGAAAGTGGCTGGTGTGGGGTTCACAGTACTGGATGTAGTGCCATGATCACCAGGAGCAGTGGGCTCAACAACAGAGGTTTGCACAACAGTTGTTGTCTTAACACTCTTTGCTTGTGTTTTGGAAACTTTTGCTTTTGTTGATTTTTCTTGGGTGTTAGGACCCATCCTTCTTGTAAAAGTTTCTTGGGAGAGGCTGTTCATTTGAAGGCCTTTACCCTTTTTGAAATCCTTTTCAGGTAAAACCTTTTGTAGGATAACACTTAAAAGTCTTGGGTATAGTAGAAAAGCATTGTTTGACCCAGATTTGACACCCTTCACATTTGCTACCAAATCTAGAAACAGTCCTTGGGATAGATTGTAGTCAGTGTTTGACAAAATGGCATATCCCAAGTATTGAACTTTCAATGGGATTTCATTAAAAGAAGTAGTTTTAGCAGAGAGGCATATGAGTAAGTATGAAAGAAAATTTTCATGGCTGGGCGGAAAAACTTTTTGAAAATTGTTGCCCCAATCATTTGACCTTCATAACCTCTCTCTATGAACTCTGTGTGAAGTTCAGTTTTATTAAAAGAATCTTTACCTGTCATCCAGTGAGAAGGTTGTGGATATGGTTTGGGGGGTTATGGTGACATGTGTATCTCCAATTTTTGAGATGATGGATGTAGGCTTTTTATTTGTTAACAGGGTTTCAGCATTCAACAAGAACTATAGGAGAGTGTCAAGATAAATCAAAGAAGTGTTAGTGAGAACATGCAAGTATTTGGATTTAGTTAATATGTCGATGATTGAATGAAAGTGTTGGTTTTCCTCTGTTTTGGACAGATATGGTAAATAATTGTGGAGAGCTTTCAACTGAAGGTCCATGTTTTGGATTTCAGTAAGAAAGTCGATGAATTTGTGATGAGGGTTTAAGGTTGAGAGAAAGCGGTTTTCAAAATTTTGAATTCGATGAGACAGTGGAAAAACTGTTGGGGATAAACAGGGTTTTTATAGTCTCAGGTGGAAACCGCTGATGTGGCCAAAGTACTGCTTTTGAGAGCATACGTGGAAAATATCTAATGGAAGGTCTGTTTTGGTGGGTGACAGTTGTTTTTAATGTGATACCCCGCAATTTCATGTTCTCACTTTAACTAAACTCTAGTTACATTCCTTACATTATACTTAACTAGTGTTAGCTAGATAGGACACACGTTGCACAGTTATAGGTTAATAACTGCATGAAGTGGTAATTCAGGGAATTACCAGACTATATACATGATTAGTGAACCTCGGACGTTGGTGAACAATGAAGTTAAATAATTGTGAGTTAATTGATTGAGATTGATTTCAATTACGTGCTTCTATGATACTCTGTGAAACTATGTGCAAACTGTATATGATTACGTTAACTTAAACCGAATACGTTAATAAAAATCGTTAAAGGTGGACCATTAGGATGGTTGGGGTCTCAACACATGGAGATACACTTATGATGGTCCAAAATAGCGAAAACATCGAAGAAAACACGCTATACAACGAAGCAGACCACCCGGTGCGGGCCGAAGAGGAATGAGCGGCCGCTCACTCCCTCCGAACGGCCGCTCGCGGGTGACAGACTTCACCAAACCGACTTAAACATGTATTTAAGACCCCTTAAGCCTCTTGTACCTCCTAAACTCAAACCCTAATCGCCCCTACTGCCCTATTTACAAAATATTAATCCCTAAACACCTGCTAAGGCGCAAGAACATCGATCAGGAAGCTTCAAGAGCGTTCGGTTGATTGTTCGAAGAGCTTGCGGTATAATCTTTAATCTATTATGATTTAATCTTCTTAATATGTTATAAAAACCTTATAACTAAGTTTTTCCACGTTTGAAACCCTTTTATAAAGATTAAAACTTGAAGTTTATAAAGATTTAATGGGTTAAACATGATCCTATGCGATTAGTGATATGATAGGTTGCTTGTTGCGCAAGTTTGTGATGTTTTGATCGTTAGGGTTTATAATTTTTCATGTGTTATGATAGTTTCTGATCATGCTAGGTATAATGAATGTTTTGTGATGATTATTGATTGTTGTTGATCGATTATACGCACACGTGGGTCGTTTAAATAAGAGTTTATGCATGATTAAATTCTGGACAGAATGTTTAGGTCAACTTGTAGGGTCTGTTACGTGACTTAAACATGATGGTTTTGATGATTTCTTTGCATTGTTTTATTATACCTGGTGTTAGCTTTTCATAATGGGTAATATCGAGTGATTTGGACGTCGTTTGAATAGGTTTTGGAATTTTCTTTGAATAAAGGTCATATCAGATTTTTGGATTAACTAACTGAGTCAACTTTAAACAATCATAACTCGAGTTTTACAAGGAATTAAGTTATGAAATTTGGACAGTAGATTACCATTGGAATAATCGGCTTTTCCAAGTGGATTCATCCCGTTTGGATGAATACACAATTTTTGGGATTTTTTCTACTAAACTGACCTGTTGTGGAAAGTTTCTGGACATAGCTATGTTGTACGAATTTTAATAATTTTTGTGTTTGGTTTTAAGACAAAAAGAAATATGGGTTATCAATTGAATCCCAATGAATACTCAGTAAAACTTTCGGACTTTAATTCATTGTTTAAGTATTTTAAATAATTTGTTTTTCACAGCGCACAATCTACCCTAAAAACGCAGATTGTGTACGGGATCTTTATGTGCCTATTTGGAGTCTTATACGGTATGTATTTGACATGAACTTGTGTGGACACTTGTATGAGATGTATTTGAGGTACTAAACTGATAATAATCACTATGATCACCAACGGGTCCGTAGGGTTCACTTATGCATGTAGAATCACTAGGTGTCACTTACACGGTTTTGAACATTTAAACGTCTTGGACAAACGGGTTATATGGTGTATTGGTTATACACTTATACTCACTTAGTGACACATGTAATAGGGAGTCGGTAGCACCCCATTGTTTTGGAATTTGGATAATTTGCTTGCAACCAAATGTGAGTTTCACTACTTTTTCTCGAAAGCATGCGTCTCGGGTCGAGACAACTTTGGTAAACATTTTCTGGTCCAGTTTGGGACTACTCTTGCAACTCGGGCTTTGACTCCTAGTGTGGGTCGGGTTTTTGACTCCTTGTGTGGGTTGATTTTTGGACTCCTTGTTTGGGTTACGCTTTTATTAGTTTAAAACATTACTTTCCTTTGTGAACTAAACACACTCTATCATTTGAAGTCCTTGCACATTATTGGGTTAATCGCTGTAGGCGAACGGGGTATTAGTTGATAGCGCTATTAGGTTGTACAGCAACCTTATGCTTGAGGTGCTTGTGTCACAGGCATGAACTTTTGACCACGCTCTAAAGGAGCTGAACTGCTAATGTTGATAGACACTAGTGTTGAGGCAAAACTTATAACAACTTCTGTATGTTCTGTATGTTCCCAATAATCAACTGTTTAGTTACAATGAGTGGGCTAGCTACCCCTGACAAGCTTAAACTGATGACACTTGAACTTTTGGGTCTTGAGGACCTACGCTTTTACTTGGTTACGTGGTTTTTGGAAACCTACGCGTTTACTCATTCATTTACTTTACTTAGTGAACTCACCAACATTGATTGTTGACCCACCATGTACATGATTTTGCAGGTAGTTAGCTTCCGGTGTCACGATTAGGAAGCACTGCACGTTCACTGCATTTGGGGTCTTGGCATACACCTAAATTACATATCGTGCTTTTACGTTTATATGGTTTTAATTTGGGCGCAATGTTTTGCGCATGGTTTCTAAAAGGTTTAAATTTGGTTTACGCTTTCGCAGCTTAACTAAACTTGGTTTTTGAAAACGAACTAAATGGTTTGGGCATTTAGAGTTCATTCATATGACTTATGGCTATGGGATCCTGGTATGTCATGCGCCTCGCGGTAAAACACGGCAGTGGAAATTTGAGGGTGTGACATTTAACATTTGTTGACTAGTCAACAAATGTTTGTGAAAACAGTTGTTTTATCTGATCAAATGTTTGGAACAGATTTTTCAACCAGCAGTGGTTGTGTTATCTGATTAGAGTTTTGAAACAGATTTTCAACCAACAGATGATACAATTAATGAAACAGTGGTTGTTTTATCTTGAATAGATTTTTCAACCAAAACTATTTTTAAGGGTGGATTTTTGATTTTCTGACAACATTTTAATGCTTTTGTTCATGAAAACATTTTTTTTGTTTTTAATCCATGTTTAGCATACCAATCCGAGAGATCAGATTTGCAAAGGTAGATGTGTCTAAAGCTTTTGTCAACACATCTGCCAACTGATCCTCTATTGGAACATGGTGTAGAGAAATCAAACCTTTTTCATAGCTTTCTCTCACAAAATGGTGTCTGATGTCAATGTGCTTTGTGGTAGAGTGGGAAACTGGATTCTTGATGATATTTTCAGCTGCTTGACTATCCAACATGAGTGGAGTCCCAAGGGCAGTTATACCAAAATCTAGTAGCTGGTTTTGAAGCCACATTAGTTGGGCTGTACAGCTTGCAACAGCAATGTATTCAACCTTTGCAGTGGATGTTGAAACAACTGCTTGCTTTTTGCTTTGCCAGGAGACCAAAGCATTTCCTAGGAATTGGCACCCAGCTGATGTTGACTTCCTTTTGGTTTGACAACCAGCAAAGTCACTGTCTGAGTAACCTGAAAGCTCAATATTCCCATTAGTAGGGTACCATATACCAAGTGTGGGAGCACCTTTTAGGTATCTGAATATCCTTTTCACAGCTATAAGATTTGACTTTCTGGGTGATGCCTGGGATCTTGCACAGACACAAGTGGCAAACATAATGTCTGGCCTAGATGTAGTTAAGTACAATAAAGACCCAATCATACATCTATAATGTGTCTGGTCAACCAGTTCATCTTTACCATCAACAGTTAGTAACTTGGTGGTACTCATGGGTGTACTACATGGTTTACAATCATTCATTTCAAATTTTGTAAGTAAATTTTGAACATACTTATCATGGTGAATAAAAGTTCCATTTTGCAATCGCTTAACTTGGAGACCAAGAAAGCATTAGAGTTCACCCATGGTACTTATTTCAAACTCTGCTGTCGTGAGTTTTCTAAACTCTTCACACATTTTGTTACATGTGGACCCAAAAATGATGTCATCCAAATATATTTGAACAATCATTAAATCTTTCCCTTTCCATTTAAGAAATAAATTTGTATCAATTTTACATCTTGTGAAACCAATGGATAAGAGAAAGGTGGAAAGAGTTTCATACCAGGCCCTTGGTGCTTGTTTCAAGCCATACAAAGCTTTGTTGAGCTTGTAGACATGATCAGGATGGAATGTGTCTTCAAAACCAGGTGGCTGACATACATAGACTTCCTCCTGGATTTTGCCATAAAGAAATGCACATTTGATATCCATCTGATACACCTTGATGTTGTGTTTGACAACAAAGGCTAGGTAAAGTCTGAAGCCTTCCAACCTAGCTACAGGAGCAAAGGTTTCATCATAATCTATTCCTTCTTCTTGTCTGAAGCCTTGAACCACAAGCCTAGATTTATTCTTGACAACAATACCCCTTTCATCTGTTTTGTTCTTAAAGACCCACTTTGTGCCAATTGGACATACATCCTTTGGCAATGGTACAAGTTCCCATACTTGTTGTCTTTTGAACTGAAGGAGCTCTTCTTGCATGGCTTCTACCCAACTGTTGTCTTTTAGTGCCTCTTGGTACTTGACAGGTTGTGTGAGGGATAGAAAGCCTACAAAAAGACAAATGTTTGAGGATTGACTTCTAGTGAGCACCCCGTCACTGATGTTGCCATTGATTTGGTCTGGTGGATGAGCTCTAAGGAAGATTAAATCTCCCTTGTATGGTACTATGGCATTTTGAGGTGAGGGACAGAGGTTTGTAGCATTTGTTGTTGTAACATCTGTTTGCACTTCTGTAGTGCCAACAGATGTTTGAAATGGAAGTGGTGGAATAGGCCCAATTGGTGTAAAGGTGGATTGACTTTTGTCAACTGAGAGTGGACTCTTGTCACCAGATGACTGAACAGTGGCTGAGCTGGATGAAGCAGTGGTTTGGGGTAAGACTGGTCAACAGTGGTTGACTCAACTGTGACAGAGTTTTGATAGATGTTTTGAACAACTGCTTCCCCTGATGCAGAATAGAATTTGTTGTGAGACTATGGAATCACTATGTCAAATCTGTAATCTTGTTGTGGAGACTGTGGTGTACCTACATGGTCAGTTTTAATAGTGATATCTTCAAATTTGAATTTATCTAAATCAAACAATTCTGCAGGATTTGCTAGGATTTTTAAGGATGAAAGTTCATTGAACTTTAGATTCAGAGTTTCTTCTCTTGTCCTAGTCCTTATGTTAAACACTTTATAGGCCTTGGCAGTAGAAGAATATCCCAGAAAATATCCACAATCTACTTTGGCTGCAAATTTTGAAATGGAATCTTTGAGATTTAAAATGAAACATGGGCATCCAAAGATTTTGAAAAATGATATCAGTGGTTTGATTTTGAACATGATTTGATAAGCAGTCTTTTGATGTCTAGGGTTGATTAAAACTCTTTTTTGAACATAGCAAGCAGTGTTTACAGTTTCTGCCCAAAAGTGTAACATTTCGTATTATTCTATGTACGTTTGAGACGTCGATTAATAAAACGTTGCATTTTATCTTTACCGTACGTTCTAAAAATATTTTGTGACACATTCGGGTTTATATAATCATACTATATACTTATAACGATATAATAATAGATAAATAATTACCAAAAAAAATAAATGTTTGGGCCGGGATTCGAACCCGCGTCCCAAACCGGTTTAAACACAACAACAAACATTATCAACCACTACACCACTTTGGTGTTTGTGGTAATTGTGGAAAACAAATAAATTATAAACAGACATAGAACCCCTTGGTCAAATCAGAAGAGTCAAAACCCAGATTTCTAACACCTTTGACTCAAATTAAACGCGCCCAAATCTGTTTATAGTAACAATCATGATTGATTCTTGGCCAACACGTTCATCCTCATCGATTACAGCTTGCATTTCGTGTAATCATTCCTAAATTAACCCAATTAAGCGCGTCCCTTTTTAAACCATCGGTCAAATTTCCAATTCGATAAGCCGAGTCGTTGTACTATAAATTGGTGCACCACTTGTACCCTAAGGGTGCCGAAAAACACACACACACTCTCAATTTTCCTTTTTCTTTCATTGTTGTTCATGAATTTGGATGTGTTTGACCGTTTGGTTGAATCGCGATCTGGAAGCTTTTCACTCGGGTATGATATGATTCTTTCTTTATTTATGTTAATCGGCCCTTGTTCTTCAAAAGCCCCATGATCAATTCGACTATCATAGTCGAATTGATTCAATTAGAAAACTAGGGTTCTTGTATTCATATTGGGGAAGATGACTCGCAGCAGTGATCGGTTATATTTAAAGCGAATCAATAAAAGACACCAACTGATCAGTAGACCAGTTGGTGTTACCTACTGTGTTTAAACAATCAAACCAGCTCGTGACTTGGGTTCGAATCCAGTCACATCCATTTTATTTTGCTGATTATTATGGTCAGAATCAACAAGCCAATATAATTAACTGAAACCAAATTAAATCGTTCTCAGGGTCCAGACCAGTTGGTCTGGGCTTGTGATTAAGACTATTTTACCGGCCAGAGGCCCGGGTTTGACTCCTGTAAGCTGCAACCATTTTTTTTTACACTCTTTTATACTTATATATTCATTATTAATTTTTAAAAATGGTTTTAAAATACTAAAAATGCTTTATAAATTCTATAAAAATTATATTATGTTAATCTCATCACAAATTTATTATACAATTTTTAGATTTTCAAAAATCATTTATTTATTATATATTATAAATATTACAAGTTTATTCCTTAATAATTTTAAAATTCTATAAAAATATCAAAACGACTTTATAAAATCCCCCAAAAATTATTCTAAACTTATAAATCAATAAAAATTTCTGAAATAAATTTTATTTCTGAAAAATCACTTATTTAATATTTTTAACCGATTTTTGTTATTTTAATCATAAATAAATCATAATAAATTCATTTTTCATTATTTTTACATCAAAATTTCACATAAATTATTATTAATAATTTAGATCAGAAATATAAATTTTTGATTCAAAATTTATAAATTTTAATATTTTTAAATATTAAGTCTATTATTTGTCAAATAGGTATTAATATATTATATTCATTAATTAAGAAAATAATTTTATAAAAATTATTTTCACATTTACTACAACTACCTTTAATCAAGTTCTTAGAAAATTCTTTCTAATTAATTATTTTCTGAATTTCTTTATTTATTAATTAACTATTATTCTAAATTAATTATTAAACGATTGTCAATCCCCAAATTAGGAACCCTAGAATACCTTTAGACTAGAAAACCTAGACTTATGTTATTGCCCTGAACTTAGGGTAATACTTGGAATCGTTTGTGCCACATTAGACTATTTCAAAGGATTCAAGACTTGTGCTAAGGTGAGTTTACATAGCCCCTTTTTACTGTTTTACATTTTTGGGGTGTAACATGTTTAAACATTTTATAAACTATCATTTACTCATTCTTACATCATTGAAACTTGTGATTCTATTACACTATCATTTACTCATTCTATCATTTGACTGTAACAAAAAGACACAGTACAATCATTAACATTGATCAAGCCGCCTGTTTAGATTATAGCGCTATAGGTCTGACAAACCCATCCCCCCGCATAAATTTAGGGATGATCGATAACAGTTACACATTTACTAACTTGTGAGTTAGGTCTCAGTCGACACAAGGTTTGATTGTACAAAAGACGCTTTGTTACATGTCGGACTCATACTCTATCATTATACAACTGTGATTGTTGTACAAACTATTGTTATCTAATATATTCAAAAACCTATGTATTCTCACCAACTATTTATAGTTGACCCCCCCCATTTTTCCAACTTAACATGTTTGAGGTTGTAACTTGCTTGAAGATTAGAGTTAATGCTTGAAGATGTGTAGCTAGTATTTCTCATTTTGATGTACAAATTCTTAGAACAATTGTATGTAATTTATTTAAATCATTTAATGAAATTTATTATTTACCATGAGCTACTGAACAATCGTCAATACGTGACATCCCGATGTTTCCGCCATCGGTTGGGGTGTTACAAAAAGGACAGAGGTAAACCATAATGTGACACCCGGCAATTTCCGATCTACACTGACGTGACTTTTATGATTTAAAAAAAATAAATAAATAAATATTTATTTCAAATATTGTTAATTATTAAGTTTCGGAAGTTAACTGATCGTTTTAACAACGGGAACTGCGACCGATTTAATTAACGCGATTTAAGCGCGTGTTCTGAAAACACGCGTCGGACGTCGAAAATAATTATAGTTATGCTCGGTTTTGTATTTCGAACAAAACCGACTACTTTTTATAATTAATTATTGAGCCTAACTATAAATCGAGACGTTTTAAGTTTAGAACGGGTTCGATACGCGGTTCAACTCACCTACCACCAAACCCTAAGTATAAATAGGAAGTTTCTTCTTCCTCCTTCTCCATTTTTGAGCAGACACAAGATCTCTCTCCCTCACCTCTCTCTCCCTCGTTCACTCTCCATCTCACTATCCCTCCCGCATCTCTCTCCTCCTCCTTAATAATAAGCCGGCCGACCACCATGTCTTACAGGTGGTGGCGGCGGCCCCTTAAAGCCCGATTAGGGCTGTGACGATGGTGCTTCAAGGGAGCAGGGGCGGCGGCGGTTTAAGAGAGTGTAGCGGATGGTGATTCAAGGCGGTGTCTCTTGAGTCCGGTGGTGATTCACGACGGACATGGTGGTGGTTACAGGTCTGGTCGTGGTTAGGTGGGGTCTAGTCTGATGGGTTCACGTGGAGGTTGTCCTGGTCGGGTTACAGATCTGATTGTTGGGTTGGTTTTCGAGGGTGATGGGGACCCGATTTGTTGGTTGTTTCGTTCTGGGTGGTTGGTTGGTTTGGTGGCCGGTTATGTGGGTCTGGTGGTCCGATTGTGTGGGGTTTGTTGGGTTTGTATTTCGACATGGCAAATGGTGGTTCAAGGCGGCGGTGTACTTGGTCTTGGCTGGGTTTGGAGCAGGTGGTGGTCCCGGGGTGGCTGTGGTTGTGGTTCACGGTAGGGACGGGTAATGGTCTTGGGTGGCCGGTGACGGTGTGGAACTGTTGATGGTTGCAGCCGCCTGATTTTGTGGTTTCAGCTGATTCGAGTCTTGGGTTTGCTTCGGGTCTATTTTGGTGGCTCGAGATCTGTTTGGTTCGGGTTTGTTGGAGTTGTTTTCGAGCTCTGGAGGAGTCGGTAATGGTTCGGGTTCGGGACTTGGGTCAAGCTTGTGGTCCGGTTGTAGTGGCTCAGTTAGTGGTTCGATTATGACAAGCGGCCGGTTCGTGTTCGTTTTGTTCTTCGGGTCAGATTCGCTACGAGATCGGGTTCGGTTCGGGTTTTAGTCGCGGTTATGGTCGGCTCGGGTCAGATCTGTTCAACCGTCTCGCGGGTCAGATTTTGGGTTACGCACGTGTGATTCGGTATAACTTGTATTCGAGTTTACTATTTACTTATTTGTAGATATTATGTATTTATAAATATTGTATATTTGTAAATATTCTATATTTATGAATATTATATATTTATAAATATATAGATATGGATGAACTAGTTTTGACTCGCGAACGGACCGAATAATAATAAACGGTAACTATATAAACGAACGATTTGGTAAACGATTAACTTGACGTGACTTATGGTTTTGAACTCGGACTAAATATAATTGGACTATATTGTCGGACTATATTATATATATATTTTGGTATATATATATTTATAGGATCAAGTATAGATAGATGTCGGAACGTATAGTCTCGTGAATCGGAAATGTGGATTAAAGGATTTGATAACTTGTGTTTGTAAGTTGATTTTGGGGAAAATTGTAGACAACGGGTGTTGTCTGGTTGGTACAAAAACAGAGGAAACTCTGCCCGAATTTTTATAAACTCAAAGCGTAACGAACTGCTATTATTTCTATAAGTAAATTCTCCCAAGTGTTTTGGACAAGTGTATTATATACAAAATCAAAATGTTTTCAAAGACTAACTATTTGTGACAATAAAGATGGTTTTCAAACAATATTTGAGATAAAGTAACAAATGTTATTAATCGGTTTTAATAACTAAACATGTATTTCTTAAAGAGCATTTTTCCTAAAAGTAAGTATACTGGACACACATTTATACGGATTACGAGACGAGCTAGGATTCAGGATAATTATACGTTTCGGGGTGTTAGCCCAACTTGGTTACATACGGATAGCGACAAGTGTGCAACTTGGGTGCTATGTAATACGTGATTTAAGATAAGTCATGATCGGTTCGTCGAGTTGAAACGTTTTGAGACTCGTGTTGGTTAATAAGCTAGGCTTATGTGTGATAGACTGTTAAGGTGTCCTTTATTGGTAATTTGGGCACGAGGAAGTCGGTCGAGGTTTCAGGCTTTGTTTGCTAGCTTAACATGGACATTAAGGTGAGTTCATACCCCACTCTTTACTGTTTTTGTAAATGTTTTCGGGGGGAAGACATGCTTCTGTTATGAAAAACTGAGGAACTTAAAACGAAACAAAGTTTTGGAAAATGGAACGGGTTGTGTGAGTTTACGGCCCCACTTTACTTGGTTTTCACTTTTTGGGGGAGAAAACATGTGTTAAACAACTATTTGGTAACAACTGTCATACTATGGGTTTTCAAACGGTTTACTATACGATCTTTGGAAGTCCCGGGGGGAACCATGAATGTGCTGGTTTGCACAACGGGGAAATGTGAATAGCGCTATTGGGAGTGACCAACCCCACCCGTCGGCATGGAGCGCCGGGCGGGTGCATATTGTCTCAAACAGGAACAGGTTTACTATTCGGGCACAACATCTGGTTTGCGAGTTAGTAATGGTTTTCCAATCGTAGTAGTAATAAAACATACGCCTAGCTAGCGTACTTTGGTTTACATTTAACATAGTATGGACACGTTGAACTTGGTATCTCTCGGTAACATTCTTGGAACATTTGGTAACATTTTGCAAAACTTATGAACTCACCAACTTTATGTTGACTTTTTAAGTATGTCTTTCAGGTTTAAACTTTGGTAACGGCACGGTTGGAGTAGGTGGCAGTTGGGACCGGGAATCCTAGAGGGTTAGAATTGGCGTTCACGGAACAAGAGTCTTAGATGCATCTTTCAGCTGCGTTGGCAAAGGCACCAAACGTCACAACCGATGAGGGGAAAAGTCGGGGTGTGACAGTTTGGTATCAGAGCCATAGGTTTTAGCGAATTAGGTGTCTGGGTAGATATCTAGGCTTTAACCTGAGTTTGTTTTGAAGTAGGGACCAAAATTTCTAAGACGTAATATTTAGCATGAACGCCTAGGAACTGAAATTCCAACCGTTGCCAAGTGTGTTACATGACTACTAGTGTATTTAATTACACTAGCTCAGCGTACGTTTCTTTGTCGAAAGGAACATTTGTTTTCCTATGTGAATAGGAAATCAGAATTTTCTATAATGGCATATAGAAAGGGTAATAGCACGTGATGGCTAGGTGTACTTCACGGGTGACTGGTGAGTCATCGCATTAGATATCAGAGTGGTTATTCACATAGAGTAGCTGAGTCATTGTTTCTTGGTATAAGAAACAATTTACTTGTTTATATACTGTGTGTATTTATGTAAAGTATATATAGTACGTATCGCCAATGGTTGTCGACTCAATCTTGGACGTATTGGGAACGCACACATGTGTCACGTTTGTTGGACGAGTTTTGCCAATGATGTTGCGAAGCTGGAATGCAGTCGGGAGAAGCACTCGGAAAGGTGGCGCACACGACAATATAATTAACTGAAACCAAATTAAATCGTTCTCAGGGTCCAGACCAGTTGGTCTGGGCTTGTGATTAAGACTATTGAACCGGCCAGAGGCCCGGGTTTGACTCCTGTAAGCTGCAACCATTTTTTTTACACTCTTTTATACTTATATATTCATTATTAATTTTTAAAAATGGTTTTAAAATACTAAAAATGCTTTATAAATTCTATAAAAATTATATTATGTTAATCTCATAACAAATTTATTATACAATTTTTAGATTTTCAAAAATCATTTATTTATTATATATTATAAATATTACAAGTTTATTCCTTAATAATTTTAAAATTCTATAAAAATATCAAAACGAATTTATAAAATCCCACAAAAATTATTCTAAACTTTTAAATCAATAAAAATTTCTGAAATAAATTTTATTTCTGAAAAATCATTTATTTAATATTTTTAACCGATTTTTGTTATTTTAATCATAAATAAATCATAATAAATTCATTTTTCATTATTTTTACATCAAAATTTCACATAAATTATTATTAATAATTTAGATCAGAAATATAAATTTTTGATTCAAAATTTATAAATTTTAATATTTTTAAATATTAAGTCTATTATTTGTCAAATAGGTATTAATATATTATATTCATTAATTAAGAAAATAATTTTATAAAAATTATTTTCACATTTACTACAACTACCTTTAATCAAGTTCTTAGAAAATTCTTTCTAATTAATTATTTTCTGAATTTCTTTATTTATTAATTAACTATTATTCTAAATTAATTATTAAACGATTGTCAATCCCCAAATTAGGAACCCTAGAATACCTTTAGACTAGAAAACTTAGACTTATGTTATTGCCCTGAACTTAGGGTAATACTTGGAATCGTTTGTGCCACATTAGACTATTTCAAAGGATTCAAGACTTGTGCTAAGGTGAGTTTACATAGCCCCTTTTTACTGTTTTACATTTTTGGGGTGTAACATGTTTAAACATTTTATAAACTATCATTTACTCATTCTTACATCATTGAAACTTGTGATTCTATTACACTATCATTTACTCATTCTATCATTTGACTGTAACAAAAAGACACAGTACAATCATTAACATTGATCAAGCCGCCTGTTTAGATTATAGCGCTATAGGTCTGACAAACCCATCCCCCCGCATAAATTTAGGGATGATCGATAACAGTTACACATTTACTAACTTGTGAGTTAGGTCTCAGTCGACACAAGGTTTGATTGTACAAAAGACGCTTTGTTACATGTCGGACTCATACTCTATCATTATACAACTGTGATTGTTGTACAAACTATTGTTATCTAATATATTCAAAAACCTATGTATTCTCACCAACTATTTATAGTTGACCCCCCCATTTTTCCAACTTAACATGTTTGAGGTTGTAACTTGCTTGAAGATTAGAGTTAATGCTTGAAGATGTGTAGCTAGTATTTCTCATTTTGATGTACAAATTCTTAGAACAATTGTATGTAATTTATTTAAATCATTTAATGAAATTTATTATTTACCATGAGCTACTGAACAATCGTCAATACGTGACATCCCGATGTTTCCGCCATCGGTTGGGGTGTTACAAAAAGGACAGAGGTAAACCATAATGTGACACCCGGCAATTTCCGATCTACACTGACGTGACTTTTATGATTTAAAAAAAAATTAAATAAATATTTATTTCAAATATTGTTAATTATTAAGTTTCGGAAGTTAACTGATCGTTTTAACAACGGGAACTGCGACCGATTTAATTAACGCGATTTAAGCACGTGTTCTGAAAACACGCGTCGGACGTCGAAAATAATTATAGTTATGCTCGGTTTTGTATTTCGAACAAAACCGACTACTTTTTATAATTAATTATTGAGCCTAACTATAAATCGAGACGTTTTAAGTTTAGAACGGGTTCGATACGCGGTTCAACTCACCTACCACCAAACCCTAAGTATAAATAGGAAGTTTCTTCTTCCTCCTTCTCCATTTTTGAGCAGACACAAGATCTCTCTCCCTCACCTCTCTCTCCCTCGTTCACTCTCCATCTCACTATCCCTCCCGCATCTCTCTCCTCCTCCTTAATAATAAGCCGGCCGACCACCATGTCTTACAGGTGGTGGCGGCGGCCCCTTAAAGCCCGATTAGGGCTGTGACGATGGTGCTTCAAGGGAGCAGGGGCGGCGGCGGTTTAAGAGAGTGTAGCGGATGGTGATTCAAGGCGGTGTCTCTTGAGTCCGGTGGTGATTCACGCCGGACATGGTGGTGGTTACAGGTCTGGTCGTGGTTAGGTGGGGTCTAGTCCGATGGGTTCACGTGGAGGTTGTCCTGGTCGGGTTACAGATCTGATTGTTGGGTTGGTTTTCGAGGGTGATGGGGACCCGATTTGTTGGTTGTTTCGTTCTGGGTGGTTGGTTGGTTTGGTGGCCGGTTATGTGGGTCTGGTGGTCCGATTGTGTGGGGTTTGTTGGGTTTGTATTTCGACATGGCAAATGGTGGTTCAAGGCGGCGGTGTACTTGGTCTTGGCTGGGTTTGGAGCAGGTGGTGGTCCCGGGGTGGCTGTGGTTGTGGTTCACGGTAGGGACGGGTAATGGTCTTGGGTGGCCGGTGACGGTGTGGAACTGTTGATGGTTGCAGCCGCCTGATTTTGTGGTTTGAACTGATTCGAGTCTTGGGTTTGCTTCGGGTCTATTTTGGTGGCTCGAGATCTGTTTGGTTCGGGTTTGTTGGAGTTGTTTTCGAGCTCTGGAGGAGTCGGTAATGGTTCGGGTTCGGGACTTGGGTCAAGCTTGTGGTCCGGTTGTAGTGGCTCAGTTGGTGGTTCGATTATCACAAGCGGCCGGTTCGTGTTCGTTTTGTTCTTCGGGTCAGATTCGCTACGAGATCGGGTTCGGTTCGGGTTTTAGTCGCGGTTATGGTCGGCTCGGGTCAGATCTGTTCAACCGTCTCGCGGGTCAGATTTTGGGTTACGCACGTGTGATTCGGTATAACTTGTATTCGAGTTTACTATTTACTTATTTGTAGATATTATGTATTTATAAATATTGTATATTTGTAAATATTCTATATTTATGAATATTATATATTTATAAATATATAGATATGGATGAACTAGTTTTGACTCGCGAACGGACCGAATAATAATAAACGGTAACTATATAAACGAACGATTTGGTAAACGATTAACTTGACGTGACTTATGGTTTTGAACTCGGACTAAATATAATTGGACTATATTGTCGGACTATATTATATATATATTTTGGTATATATATATTTATAGGATCAAGTATAGATAGATGTCGGAACGTATAGTCTCGTGAATCGGAAATGTGGATTAAAGGATTTGATAACTTGTGTTTGTAAGTTGATTTTGGGGAAAATTGTAGACAACGGGTGTTGTCTGGTTGGTACAAAAACAGAGGAAACTCTGCCCGAATTTTTATAAACTCAAAGCGTAACGAACTGCTATTATTTCTATAAGTAAATTCTCCCAAGTGTTTTGGACAAGTGTATTATATACAAAATCAAAATGTTTTCAAAGACTAACTATTTGTGACAATAAAGATGGTTTTCAAACAATATTTGAGATAAAGTAACAATTGTTATTAATCGGTTTTAATAACTAAACATGTATTTCTTAAAGAGCATTTTTCCTAAAAGTAAGTATACTGGACACACATTTATACGGATTACGAGACGAGCTAGGATTCAGGATAATTATACGTTTCGGGGTGTTAGCCCAACTTGGTTACATACGGATAGCGACAAGTGTGCAACTTGGGTGCTATGTAATACGTGATTTAAGATAAGTCATGATCGGTTCGTCGAGTTGAAACGTTTTGAGACTCGTGTTGGTTAATAAGCTAGGCTTATGTGTGATAGACTGTTAAGGTGTCCTTTATTGGTAATTAGGGCACGAGGAAGTCGGTCGAGGTTTCAGGCTTTGTTTGCTAGCTTAACATGGACATTAAGGTGAGTTCATACCCCACTCTTTACTGTTTTTGTAAATGTTTTCGGGGGGAAGACATGCTTCTGTTATGAAAAACTGAGGAACTTAAAACGAAACAAAGTTTTGGAAAATGGAACGGGTTGTGTGAGTTTACGGCCCCACTTTACTTGGTTTTCACTTTTTGGGGGAGAAAACATGTGTTAAACAACTATTTGGTAACAACTGTCATACTATGGGTTTTCAAACGGTTTACTATACGATCTTTGGAAGTCCCGGGGGGAACCATGAATGTGCTGGTTTGCACAACGGGGAAATGTGAATAGCGCTATTGGGAGTGACCAACCCCACCCGTCGGCATGGAGCGCCGGGCGGGTGCATATTGTCTCAAACAGGAACAGGTTTACTATTCGGGCACAACATCTGGTTTGCGAGTTAGTAATGGTTTTCCAATCGTAGTAGTAACAAAACATACGCCTAGCTAGCGTACTTTGGTTTACATTTAACATAGTATGGACACGTTGAACTTGGTATCTCTCGGTAACATTCTTGGAACATTTGGTAACATTTTGCAAAACTTATGAACTCACCAACTTTATGTTGACTTTTTAAGTATGTCTTTCAGGTTTAAACTTTGGTAACGGCACGGTTGGAGTAGGTGGCAGTTGGGACCGGGAATCCTAGAGGGTTAGAATTGGCGTTCAGGGAACAAGAGTCTTAGATGCATCTTTCCGCTGCGTTGGCAAAGGCACCAAACGTCACAACCGATGAGGGGAAAAGTCGGGGTGTGACAGTTTGGTATCAGAGCCATAGGTTTTAGCGAATTAGGTGTCTGGGTAGATATCTAGGCTTTAACCTGAGTTTGTTTTGAAGTAGGGACCAAAATTTCTAAGACGTAATATTTAGCATGAACGCCTAGGAACTGAAATTCCAACCGTTGCCAAGTGTGTTACATGACTACTAGTGTATTTAATTACACTAGCTCAGCGTACGTTTCTTTGTCGAAAGGAACATTTGTTTTCCTATGTGAATAGGAAATCAGAATTTTCTATAATGGCATATAGAAACGGTAATAGCACGTGATGGCTAGGTGTACTTCACGGGTGACTGGTGAGTCATCGCATTAGATATCAGAGTGGTTATTCACATAGAGTAGCTGAGTCATTGTTTCTTGGTATAAGAAACAATTTACTTGTTTATATACTGTGTGTATTTATGTAAAGTATATATAGTACGTATCGCCAATGGTTGTCGACTCAATCTTGGACGTATTGGGAACGCACACATGTGTCACGTTTGTTGGACGAGTTTTGCCAATGATGTTGCGAAGCTGGAATGCAGTCGGGAGAAGCACTCGGAAAGGTGGCGCACACGACAAACATTATATTATGTGATATATACGTGCTATTATGTAAATGTGACGCTTGCTTGTGATACAACTCATGATGGAGGTTAATAGGATGATCTTGTGAGGTAAATTTTCGATAACGTAGACGTCACGTTATCGCAAATCTACAGGCACTTGGTAGTTCTAAGAATTTCTATCGTGAGGGTATCTATATTGTTATGTGTTGTTGTAAATATTTATATTTATATATATATAAATAATGGATAAGTGTTGATCATTCTTTTGTTGTTGCAGACGTGATTGCCAATTCTCCCCTGTTCGTGTCATTTGTGACTTCGTTTTTCTTGAACCAGTTTAAGATCTTGATGATCTTGTTCCTTGAACTTCTAAGGTTCCTGTTTTAGAACCTAGTTATATCTTTTGGGTATGATTCACTTCTCTCTTCTTTTGTGTTTGTGGCCTTCAACATTCAATCGTAAAGGAATCTAATTTTTGTTGGTTCCTTATTCTTTTCACAGAACTAGACACGTCTTTTGTACACACGTGACAACTATTGTATGCTTGGATTCTTTAAACTTGTGAAGGTCCATTGTAGGGCTTCACATCGAACAACCGTTTCATTTATGATTTGTTTATCATTACGTTGCTCGTAATGCTTGTTTTCTAGTCTTGATATGTCAGGCCGTTGTGGGCAATGAACCTTTTGATACTTCGTCGATGAGTTTCTTTAGAGTCGACACTTCAGTTAAATCGAATTGTTGGAATTTGATACAGCACCTTGTGGTGAACATTCATTCGACTAGTGATAGTGGATGGTTTTATTTGGCTTGCCTCATTTTCATCAGTTTGTTTGTTATTGTCTTAAATCGAGACACGCCTTGCGGTGTGTAATGAAAGGTTGGCGTACTAGTTGCTTCGTTTTGATGTTGTTGTAGGCATGGATTGGTTGTCTTTGTATCGCGCTGAGATTGTTTGCTACGACAAGGTTATTCGGATTCCTCTCCCTGATGGAGAATTTCTTTCTGTGTACGGTATCAAGAGCGGTGCTCCGCTAAGTCTCATCTCCAGCATGAAAGCCCTTAAGTATCTTCGAAAGGGTTATTCGGCCGTTTTGGCACTCCTATCTGTTTCCTCTACTAACGAGAAGAAGATCAACGATATCCCTGTTGTAGTTGAACAAGGTAACCATCAAGAACCGTTATCCTTTTCCCCGTATTGATGATCTATTCGACCAACTCCAGGGTTCTAGCTACTACTCTAAGATTGATTTAAGGTCCGGTTATCACCAGTTACGCGTAAGGGAAGCTGACGTTGCAAAGACTGCCTTTCGGTCACGTTATGGCCATTTTGAGTTCTTGGTCACGCCTTTCGGTCTCACTAACGCACCGGCGGTTTTCATGGATCTGATGAACCGCGTTTGCAAACCGTATCTTGACAAGTTCGTCATCGTGTTTATTGATGACATCCTGATTTACTCCAAGAACAAGGCCGAACACGAGGAACACCTACGTTTGGTTTTGGAACTTTTGCGACGGGAACAACTTTACGCTAAGTTCTCAAAGTGTGACTTTTGGTTACGCGAAGTTCAATTCCTAGGACATGTGGTTAATGAACTAGGAATTCATGTCGATCCAGCTAAGATCGAAGCGATCAAGGACTGGGAAGCACCAAAGACGCCAACTGAGGTGCGACAATTCCTAGGCCTTGCGGGCTATTATCGTCGTTTCATTAAGGGGGTTTTCGAAGATCGCTCAACCCCTCACCACTCTTACTCAGAAAGATAGAAAATTCGACTGGGGTGAACCACAAGAGTCAGCATTCCAAGAACTGAAGTCTAAGCTTTGTTCTGCTCCTATTCTGTCCTTGCCTGAAGGCTCTGACGATTTCGTTGTTTACTGTGATGCTTCTATTCGTGGTCTCGGTTGCGTGTTGATGCAACGCGAGAAAGTAATTGCATATGCTTCTCGTCAACTCAAGGTGCACGAGAGGAACTACACCACCCATGACTTGGAGTTGGGTGCAGTGATATTCGCGTTGAAAATTTGGAGACATTACTTGTACGGTACCAAATGCACCATCTACACCGATCACAAGAGTCTCCAGTATATTTTCGACCAACAACACCTGAACATACGACAGCGTCGCTGGGTTGAACTCCTGAATGACTATGATTGCGCCATTAAGTACCATCCTGGCAAGGCGAATGTGGTGGCAGACGCCTTGAGCAGGAAGGAATCAACAAACCCTCTTCGCGTTCGGGCGTTGCAGCTCACCATTCATTCCTCTCTACCTGACCAACTCCGTTCTGCTCAGTTAGAAGCTTTGAAGGAGGAAAACCTTAAAGCTGAGACTATACACGGTGCCGACAAGCACCTCGAGCGAAGACCTGATGGCCTGCACTACTTCGCAGAACGCATATGGGTTCCTTTATTCGGGGGACTTCGGGAGCTTGTCTTAGATGAGGCTCACAAATCCCGGTATTCCATTCATCCTGGTTCGGATAAGATGTACCAAGATTTAAAGGTACTCTACTGGTGGCCAAACATGAGGTCGGATATAGCCTCATACGTGAGCAAATGCTTGACCTGTGCTAAGGTCAAGGTGGAATACCAGAAACCGTCGGGTCTCTTGCAACAACCTGAAATTCCAGAGTGGAAATGGAAATGGATTACAATGGACTTTGTCACGAAACTACCTAAGACACCGAGCGGGTGTGATAAGATATGGGTGATTGTTGATCGGTTGACGAAATCAGCCCATTTTCTCGCCATTAAGGAGACCGACACCATGGATCGTTTGGCTCATCTTTATCTGAAGGAAGTTGTTTCTAAGCACGGGGTGCCGGTTTCTATTATTTCGGATCGTGACTCCCACTTTACTTCTCACTTCTGGAAGTCTTTGCACAAGGCTTTGGGTACCCAGCTAGACATGAGTACAGCTTATCACCCACAGACTGACGGTCAGAGTGAACGCACGATTCAAACCTTAGAAGACATGCTTCGGGCATGTGTGATCGATTTTGGCAAAAGTTGGGAAGCTCACCTACCGTTAGTAGAATTCTCTTACAACAACAGTTACCACACGAGCATCAAGGCAGCTCCGTCCGAAGCACTGTACGGGCGGAAATGCCGGTCCCCTCTTTGTTGGGCTGAGGTGGGTGAGAGTCAACTCACTGGGCCTAAGCTAGTGTACGAAACTTCGGAAAAGATCGTACAGATTCGTAACCGGTTGGCAGCGGCACGGGATCGGCAAAAGAGTTATGCCGATCAGCGTCGCAAGCCATTAGAATTCCAAGTTGATGACAAAGTACTTCTGAAAGTTTCATCGTGGAAGGGCGTCATACGCTTTGGGAAGCGTGGCAAACTTAACCCTCGGTATGTCGGATCATTTACGATCCTGGAACGGATTGGACCGGTGGCATATCGACTTGATTTACCGACGGAGCTCGGCAACGTACATAACGTCTTCCATGTGTCTAACTTAAAGAAGTGTCTGGCTGACGAGTCTCTTATTGTTCCACTGGAATTCGAATCGAGATATGTTACCACTGCAGCTGAATCAATCTCGGGGCGAGATTCCTTTTTAACGTGGGGATGATGTGACAACTCGGGTAAATCTCTCTCTTGGTTTCTATCTTTGGTTTGTTTCTTTTGTTACTCCTTTTGGTACTTGTGCAATTTTCGGGACGAAAATTCTTTTAACGTGGGGATGATGTGACACCCGGCAATTTCCGATCTACACTGACGTGACTTTTATGATTTAAAAAAAATAAATAAATAAATATTTATTTCAAATATTGTTAATTATTAAGTTTCGGAAGTTAACTGATCGTTTTAACAACGGGAACTGCGACCGATTTAATTAACGCGATTTAAGCGCGTGTTCTGAAAACACGCGTCGGACGTCGAAAATAATTATAGTTATGCTCGGTTTTGTATTTCGAACAAAACCGACTACTTTTTATAATTAATTATTGAGCCTAACTATAAATCGAGACGTTTTAAGTTTAGAACGGGTTCGATACGCGGTTCAACTCACCTACCACCAAACCCTAAGTATAAATAGGAAGTTTCTTCTTCCTCCTTCTCCATTTTTGAGCAGACACAAGATCTCTCTCCCTCACCTCTCTCTCCCTCGTTCACTCTCCATCTCACTATCCCTCCCGCATCTCTCTCCTCCTCCTTAATAATAAGCCGGCCGACCACCATGTCTTACAGGTGGTGGCAGCGGCGGCGGCCCCTTAAAGCCCGATTAGGGCTGTGACGATGGTGCTTCAAGGGAGCAGGGGCGGCGGCGGTTTAAGAGAGTGTAGCGGATGGTGATTCAAGGCGGTGTCTCTTGAGTCCGGTGGTGATTCACGCCGGACATGGTGGTGGTTACAGGTCTGGTCGTGGTTAGGTGGGGTCTAGTCCGATGGGTTCACGTGGAGGTTGTCCTGGTCGGGTTACAGATCTGATTGTTGGGTTGGTTTTCGAGGGTGATGGGGACCCGATTTGTTGGTTGTTTCGTTCTGGGTGGTTGGTTGGTTTGGTGGCCGGTTATGTGGGTCTGGTGGTCCGATTGTGTGGGGTTTGTTGGGTTTGTATTTCGACATGGCAAATGGTGGTTCAAGGCGGCGGTGTACTTGGTCTTGGCTGGGTTTGGAGCAGGTGGTGGTCCCGGGGTGGCTGTGGTTGTGGTTCACGGTAGGGACGGGTAATGGTCTTGGGTGGCCGGTGACGGTGTGGAACTGTTGATGGTTGCAGCCGCCTGATTTTGTGGTTTGAACTGATTCGAGTCTTGGGTTTGCTTCGGGTCTATTTTGGTGGCTCGAGATCTGTTTGGTTCGGGTTTGTTGGAGTTGTTTTCGAGCTCTGGAGGAGTCGGTAATGGTTCGGGTTCGGGACTTGGGTCAAGCTTGTGGTCCGGTTGTAGTGGCTCAGTTGGTGGTTCGATTATGACAAGCGGCCGGTTCGTGTTCGTTTTGTTCTTCGGGTCAGATTCGCTACGAGATCGGGTTCGGTTCGGGTTTTAGTCGCGGTTATGGTCGGCTCGGGTCAGATCTGTTCAACCGTCTCGCGGGTCAGATTTTGGGTTACGCACGTGTGATTCGGTATAACTTGTATTCGAGTTTACTATTTACTTATTTGTAGATATTATGTATTTATAAATATTGTATATTTGTAAATATTCTATATTTATGAATATTATATATTTATAAATATATAGATATGGATGAACTAGTTTTGACTCGCGAACGGACCGAATAATAATAAACGGTAACTATATAAACGAACGATTTGGTAAACGATTAACTTGACGTGACTTATGGTTTTGAACTCGGACTAAATATAATTGGACTATATTGTCGGACTATATTATATATATATTTTGGTATATATATATTTATAGGATCAAGTATAGATAGATGTCGGAACGTATAGTCTCGTGAATCGGAAATGTGGATTAAAGGATTTGATAACTTGTGTTTGTAAGTTGATTTTGGGGAAAATTGTAGACAACGGGTGTTGTCTGGTTGGTACAAAAACAGAGGAAACTCTGCCCGAATTTTTATAAACTCAAAGCATAACGAACTGCTATTATTTCTATAAGTAAATTCTCCCAAGTGTTTTGGACAAGTGTATTATATACAAAATCAAAATGTTTTCAAAGACTAACTATTTGTGACAATAAAGATGGTTTTCAAACAATATTTGAGATAAAGTAACAATTGTTATTAATCGGTTTTAATAACTAAACATGTATTTCTTAAAGAGCATTTTTCCTAAAAGTAAGTATACTGGACACACATTTATACGGATTACGAGACGAGCTAGGATTCAGGATAATTATACGTTTCGGGGTGTTAGCCCAACTTGGTTACATACGGATAGCGACAAGTGTGCAACTTGGGTGCTATGTAATACGTGATTTAAGATAAGTCATGATCGGTTCGTCGAGTTGAAACGTTTTGAGACTCGTGTTGGTTAATAAGCTAGGCTTATGTGTGATAGACTGTTAAGGTGTCCTTTATTGGTCGAGGTTTCAGGCTTTGTTTGCTAGCTTAACATGGACATTAAGGTGAGTTCATACCCCACTCTTTACTGTTTTTGTAAATGTTTTCGGGGGGAAGACATGCTTCTGTTATGAAAAACTGAGGAACTTAAAACGAAACAAAGTTTTGGAAAATGGAACGGGTTGTGTGAGTTTACGGCCCCACTTTACTTGGTTTTCACTTTTTGGGGGAGAAAACATGTGTTAAACAACTATTTGGTAACAACTGTCATACTATGGGTTTTCAAACGGTTTACTATACGATCTTTGGAAGTCCCGGGGGGAACCATGAATGTGCTGGTTTGCACAACGGGGAAATGTGAATAGCGCTATTGGGAGTGACCAACCCCACCCGTCGGCATGGAGCGCCGGGCGGGTGCATATTGTCTCAAACAGGAACAGGTTTACTATTCGGGCACAACATCTGGTTTGCGAGTTAGTAATGGTTTTCCAATCGTAGTAGTAACAAAACATACGCCTAGCTAGCGTACTTTGGTTTACATTTAACATAGTATGGACACGTTGAACTTGGTATCTCTCGGTAACATTCTTGGAACATTTGGTAACATTTTGCAAAACTTATGAACTCACCAACTTTATGTTGACTTTTTAAGTATGTCTTTCAGGTTTAAACTTTGGTAACGGCACGGTTGGAGTAGTTGGCAGTTGGGACCGGGAATCCTAGAGGGTTAGAATTGGCGTTCAGGGAACAAGAGTCTTAGATGCATCTTTCCGCTGCGTTGGCAAAGGCACCAAACGTCACAACCGATGAGGGGAAAAGTCGGGGTGTGACACATAATCTGCTAGCATAGTTCTTGCAGCCTGAATAAGAGTTCTATTTTTCCTTTCAACCACCCCATTTTGCTCTGGTGTTCTTGGAATGCTGTACTGCCTCAGAATTCCTTTTGACACACAGAAGTCATCCAACTCCTTATTTTTGAACTCTGTTCCATTGTCACTTATAAAGACTTTTACTGGCAAGTCATGTTGTTTTTCAACTTTGGTGACAAAGTCCTTCAAAATACCTGCAGTCTCATCCTTAGAATGTAAAAAGTAAGTCCATGTAAACCTAGAAAAATCATCAACTATGACAAGACAAATTCTCTTTTTCCTTAGACTCATGATTTTAAGTCGACCAAACAAGTCCATGTGCAACATTTGAAGACATTGACTGGTTTTGGACTCATCAATGGATTTGTAAGAGCTTTATGTTGTTTGCCTTTTAAACAGGAAACACAATGCTCATAACATTTAAATTCTTTTGGTGGAAGACCTCTTACAAGGTTTTGTTTGGAGAGAGAGTTGATAGTTTGAAGGTTGGTATGACCCAATCTCCTATGCCACAATTCTGTCTCTTTTGTTGAAGCAGCAGTAAACATACAGACATTTGCCATAGGATTATCCTTCAACATATCAACTACATACACATTGCCACTCATATGAGCAACAAGTTGTGCTTTTCTCTCAGCAATAATGGTGTTAATCTTTTCAACCACTTCTGGTCCAATAATCTTACAAGTTTTCTTAGTGAAGAATGACCAATAACCTTTGTCACTCATTTGTGAAACACTAAGAAGATTAAATTTAAGATTATCAATCAGATTAACATTTTCAAACTTGAGTCTCCCAGCCTGAACAATCCCTGAACCCACTACCTTACCTTTAGAATCATTACCAAAAGATATATCACCCCATCCATGAGCAAAAAAGTCTAGAAGAAGGGCTCTACATCCTGTCATGTGCCTGGAGCCTCCACTATCTACATACCATAAACTATCTAATCAAGCAGAAGCTCCCTGCACATCAGTAAAGAATTAGTTTTAGTGAGTGTCCAAAGCCAAATTGGCTTTGGATGGGTTCTCAGACTTTTCAGTCTCAAGTTTAGGAGAATGGTCAGTGGTTTGAACTAGTTTTTGAACCAGGTTCAACAACTATTGTTGACCATTTGCCAGTGTTTGTATATCAACACTTGGTGCAACAGATGTTTGACCATTTCCTGTCAGATGTTGGTAACCATGAGGATGTCTGTTCACTCTTGGTTTTGAAGGCCTTTTTGGCTCTTCAGAAACATGTGGCAGACGATGACAAGGTGTTTGTCCATGTCCTCTTAGCAACTTGTTTGAGGGTGGAGCATCTGTTACTTGAACATCTCTGGGAGCAGAGTTTTCATTCAGGTTTTTGACAACAGATGTTTAGACTGGTGTAAAGGTCTGTTTGGGTTTTCCTTTTGAAGTACTAACCACTTGACTCATTTGAGTTTTAGCTTTATACTCTTGTATTTTGACATCAAAATTTTTGAGATAAAGACACTCTTTGGTTTTTGATTCTTTTTACCACAAATTGAGCAAATTGGTTTAGAATCACACACACTTGTTCCTTTGT
Organism: Ambrosia artemisiifolia; assembly: GCA_032199755.1. Lineage (NCBI taxonomy): Eukaryota > Viridiplantae > Streptophyta > Magnoliopsida > Asterales > Asteraceae > Ambrosia > Ambrosia artemisiifolia. The sequence goes on along the minus strand of CM063526.1, from coordinate 26,007,943 downwards.
TGATATCATATGATTTTAGAAGAAAACAGTTTTTAGTAACATGGTTCTTCTTTTCACAAAAATCACAAAACAAGTTGTCTTTCAACTTCCCTTTTTTCCTTCTTCTTTTCAATAGTTGTTTGAACATCTGTTGGACGATCTTTTAAGGGAATGATTTTAACCTGTGGTGCCTTTTTACCAGCAGGGGTTTTAAAATTCATTGGTTGGAAATTTTCAAGAACATCACACTCATCTGACCAAGTTGGTTTAAACTGATATTTTTCAATTCCAGCATATGACGAGGAACCTTCAAGTTTTTCAAGAACAATTTTCTTACCATTAGGTTCAGTGACTTTAATTTCCTGACCTTTTGAATTTGTTGGAATGACCTCAACCAACTGTGGTTCCCTTTTGTCAGTGTTTTGAGAAACTTGAGCAGTGGTTTCATTGAAACCAAAGCCAAATTTCACATGACTTTTGGTCTATTGGTTGAGAATCATTTCAAAACCTTTTGATGATTCCACCCATTTTTCACACTCAACTTGGGCGGATTAAAGCTCCTATCTACAACTTTGATATTTTGTTATCATAGTTTGGAGCTGGTCCTTGGTTATGCTTGCTTCATGTTTTAAACTGCTGATTTCAGATTCTTTTTCAGTTAATTTTGATTTTAACTCTTTTGTGAGTTTTTTAAACTGAATTTCATCCTCTAAAATTTTCTTTCTAAAGTTTTCATTCACCTTTTTAATGTTAGCAAAAACTATTACACATTTGTCTGAACATAAATCATTTAAGATTTGAGGTGATACCTTAGTAGCAGCCATCAATGCACAATCACACTTGCACTAACAATCATTTTCACCCCATGGGTCTGAGAGATTCAAAACCTCAACTTCAGAGTCTTCAACTGAAACAACTGTATCAACAACATCAATAGTCACATTTTCAGACTTAAAAACCACCTCCTCAGATTCAACTTCCTCAACAATTGTCTCTAATGCCATGAAGCAGAAATTTCCTGGTTCATTTTCAGATTTGGCAACTAGAGCACTGTTTTCATCTGTTAACTCATCTGGTAAACTGCTCCAATCAACAAAACCTTGTATGTAAAAACTCCGTTGACTAGTCTCTGCAGGAGCAAAGGGTGGAGTAGCAGCTATTGGCATTTGAGCCTGAGCAACAGGGGTTTGGACATAGTGAATCTGGGGAACAATGGTTTGGACATAATGCACAGGAACAGTGGATGAGCACTGTGCAAAGTGGGCAGTGTTTTGCACATTTAGTCTATGGGAATTTTGGGAAAACTGATAGGTGTTTGTCTAAGGCCTTTGGTTTGGATAGGTAATCATAGGTGTTCCATTTTGACTCCTACATTCCCTAGAAAAATGACCCATTCTCTGACATTTGTAACACTTAATCTTTGATTTATCCAACCCCACTCTTGACCCACCATGTAAACCTGAATATCTTCTGCCAGTTTTCTTATAGAAATTGTTAGTTCTAATACTGAGCAGAGCCAGTTGATGCAGAATGTCCATTTCTTCTAAGTCCATAGGGTCAAAATATTGAAGGTCATTATACTCAAAGGATGTGTTATCAAATGCCTGGATATCACCACTTGCTGCAAAAGCATAGTTGGGTGAATAAGAATCAGTGTTAAAGCCAGTAGTTATGTCAATATAATGATCATAACCCTGATCCTTACTACTACCAGGCCCTCATTCTGACCCAAAAGTGTTGTATTTCCAAACACATAATCATCAGACACTTTTCCAGAATCCTGAAGCTTCTTTTTATAGTTAAGCTCTCTCTCATAGGTCAGAGCTTACCATGAAGCTGGGTCAGAGATAAGTCCTTAAATCCAATTGAGTTTCTCATAACAATTGCTATAGTGTCTCATTTGTCTGGTAGTGATCTAAGAAACCTATGATTCAATGTTGATTTTGGATAAGTTAGACCAACCAGTTTTAGTTCACTAATTAAACAATTAAACCTCTCAAATTGTTGAGTTAATGACTCTCCCTTCACATGACTGAATGTTTCATATTGTTGATTCAATATTTCCCGGTTGTTTTCAATAACATCCTCAGTCCCACCGAATTGTTCTTTTAAAGCATCCCACAACTCCTTTGCACTGTTACAGTGTAACAACCCAGCATAGATATCATTTGGTAGAGCCATGGCCACAATACTGAAGGCCTTGGCATCTAACTCAATTTTCTGAAAATCTTGCTCGGAGTAGTTTTCGACACTCTTAGGTACTTGAACCTTGGGATCTTCGGTACTCGTCACCATCGGAACATGTGGTCCGAAGACAACCAACTTCGAACACCCAGTGTTTTGTTGAGCTAGAACATGGCTCATCCGACGTTGCCAGATATTGTATTCAGATCTGACAAGCATCGGTGGCTTGTTTCTCGTGCCAGTGTTATGTGGATCATGATTGATTGAAGCCATTCTCTGATTGTTTGTAAAACAAAGTGTGTTTAAATAACTTTGAACGTAAATAAACTTTTACTCTGTTTTCAATCAACAAACAAAGTGATATCAATAAATTTGAGCTGATCTATTTATATTAAATTGATTGATTAGATCGAATTTAATTGACCAAGCTCTGATACCAATTGTTAGGATCTGAGTTTGATTTGTTATGAATGTTTAAGTAATGGAATAGTAAATGAATGAACAATAAAGGAAAGTGCATCGAAATTATAAACTATAAATCATAACAAATGGAACAATTGTTTTGTATCAAATACTTTGCATAAGTCATCACAGATTACAAGTAAATGATTACAGCTCTCCCCCCAGCCTGATCACTCAAATCTTTGTTTGTGTAAGAGAATGTAAGAGTGACAAATAGAAAAGTACAAGTAATGTTCTATTTATAGACAAACGAAAGCTCTGATGACCTAGTACTAACGTCACCTAGACAATGACAGCTAACAATAATAACAACATATAACATCTGCTTATACAAGTACTGTTACATTGCCTAAACCTCTGATGACTAAACAACTGATGAGTGAAACTCTGTTGGCTTGACATCTGTTGGAGCCTAAGTGCTGTTGGCTCCAACAGACCTTGTTTTTCTTGTCAGCACTTTGCCTTATTTCCTTATCAGCACTTTGTCCATCAGTGGTTTCTTCAATCAGCAGCAGTTTGTTCAGTAGCTGTTTGGTAACAGCAGTTAGTGTCAACAGTCTTTAGGAGAATTCTTGTATCAAAGTACTGTTTTATTGATAATCAGAAGTTAGTATATTTTAGCTTTCGAATCATCTGTTCTTCTCCAAGTCAGCAGACCCAACAAAATTTTGATAATTTAATATAACCATGACACAATCCATAATCTAATGGCCCAAATCAATTAGAACGAAAACAACAAAATGCAAGATTGAATAAACTCGCTCAACTAAAAACACGAATTAGAATAACTGTAGCCATCTATATATACCAACAAATTAAACATCTTGAAAAATAAGAAACATAAACTACTCAAATAGCAAGGTATATAAAGATTCAGTCATGATCCAAAACGCAAAATATCTGACTCAAAATTTAAAAACTTCTTAATAAATAACCCACTTTAAAAGACATTTATGCTTTTTTATCCCACTCAATTATGTAAACAAAACGATTAAGTCCAAAAAAAATCCTCGATAACCTAAGGTTTACAAACATAATAATCATGGTTCAAAAAGCCGCATTAAAGCATTTACTCGAACAATTCATGTGCATAGTTTCATGACCATCACTGTCACTGAGGCTTAACAATGCATCAATGCATCATGATTTTGGAAATTATCAAACATAAAATTAGATGTAAGCCATAAGATCTACAAACATCCTGTCTAAGGCAACAAACCTAACCCCAATAACCTAAGTTTTACAAACACAACAATCATAGCTAAAAAGGTCGCATTCAAACATTTATTAGAACATCTCATGTGCACATTTTCGCAACCATCATTGCGTTTGAGACTCAACCACACATCATTGCGTTATATCATTCGAAATTTTCAAGCACACCAAAAACATCAAATAAGATGTAACTTATACACAAGAACTATTTTTTTAGAAATGTTTTAATTTAATAGATTAATTATTTGAATAATAAACTTTTCTTTTAAATATATACTTTAATGACATTATTATTTGAATTTAAATGCTAAGAAATATAAAAATATTTTTCAAGATTTATATTATAATATATATTTACACTTAAAATATTTTAAAGATTATTACGGTGATGATGACATATATGTTATTTTATGGGAAAATCACGAAAATAGCCGTTGACTTCCCCCACTTTACGAAAATAGCCAGCTGAAACGTCTCTGTTGGACATTCGAGTCACCTTAACAGACTCCCAAGACCTTTGAGATAAACAGCCATTAAAAAGTTTCCACGTGTCCCAAAATCCTCCGAAACGTCTTTGAGACCTCTTGACGCTGTCGTGTCCTCTCCGAAGATATGGGAGACGTTCCAGCTGTTTTCGGCTCATGGCTTGAGCCGACTACCATTAGGCTCGACTTAGTTTGTCGGAGACGTCTTCAGCCACTATTTTTTAATTTTTAAATATTCCGTCTGACACATCTGACATAGAAAGACCACACAGAGTAGGAACCGACTTTGAGACTACTCCGCCAACCAGTTTTTTTATATTTTTTTCTGTATAAATGCTGTTTGTTTTTGGAAGTAATCAAACCTGTTGAGTCCTTGGTGAATGAAATTCTTCTTTCAAAAAAAATGTATATTCACTTCTTGATAATTTTATTTTTTTTATATTATTATGTCCTCACATCTTTTTTTACATTTTTTTGTTATAACTTATCAAAGGCTTGGATCGTTGTTACATTTGCGTAGAAATATTTGGATAGTTGTTACATTTGCATGTTGTTTAACACGTGTAAAATGTAATTTCGGTTTTGTATTTTACAATATCCGAGCCATCATCCAGCTCCCATATCTACGTCATGCCATTGTTTGAACATTTTTCTATCAGGCAGAAAGGACGTTGGTCGAAGCGGTAGTAGTGGTGGTAAACGCAACCACAGTATTTTAAACGCAACCACAAACCATGTTAGAACCAACCACAGTATTTTAAACGCAACCACAACCACAAACCATGTTCAAAGCAAACACAAACCATGTTAAACCCATTATGTTAAACGCAACCACAATATGTTAAACACCCACCACTGGGCCACAGCCGGAAAATCACGGATTGCGAGATAGAGCGAGACAGACCGAGAGGGAGTAAATCGAAGATGGCAGTAGCGGTGGTGTAGCTCCCCCTTTGCCATAACTAAGCTATCAGATATATGGAAATTGGAGAACTAGCCTTTAAGTTATTTTAGAACGACGTCAAAATGTGTTTATTTATTTTTTTCATGTAATACCGAGTAATTTGTATACAATTTAATCGGTCATTTGAATATATATATCTTGCAAGGATATGTACTGTTCCGCAAGTATTGATAACAACATATAATTATGTTTTACACTATCTTGTAGTTTTATTTATTTTTTAATAATAAAATATTATTTGAAACCAACATTATTTACGATTAAAACCATAAGAAACAATAACAAAAAGTATAATTAAGATTACATAGGGCTGTTAAAAAAAAACATAAACAAACATTTTTCACACAAGCATCACCACCACATGCGTCATCATTTTCCAAAGCAAATACCACAACAATGAAAACGAACACCTTTGAAAGCTACCCGTTAAGCCTATCCCTCATCATTTGCCAAGCAGAGATGTGTTTAAACTCTTTCTTTTGCTTGCACTCATACTCGACTTTGGTTATTGTGATGGCCACGTCTTCTGATGTGTCTGAAAAGTCTCGCAGTGTTTGATTGTGGTACGCGTTGAAGATTTGACATTTGGCATTCAAATCGATCCATTTACGGTTGATCGAATCGATTGTTCTGTTCGAACCCCCTACCAAGCGATTGAACTCGTTTAGGATTCGGTACCACTTGTTACTATCATGATTGCAGGCTTCAACAAGTTGCCATCCTACTACAAGGGCGATTTCTTCTCCTTCTTCAGTCCAACGACTTGGTGCCATTTGTGTCGTGTTGTTTGTAATCGGATTGGGGAGTTCGGATGGTTACAAAAATTTCGGTGGCGTTTTTTTACGGTGATTTGACTCGGTCGTACATAGTTATTGTAAATTTCAGAAACGACGTGTCGGTACAATTACGTCAGAATTTGGAGACGTGTAGGCAATCAGTGAGATTTGACGTGTCAGAGACGTCACAGAGTGGGATCCGTATCTGGGTCGTCTTACTGAGTCGTTCTAATCATAAAATTGGACACGTGTAAGCATGAAGTAAGACATAATTTAATTTGTTTTATTTTAATTTGTAAATAGAAAGTATAAAGAATAGACAGTGAAAATTGAAAATAATTTAATTTATAAATTTATTTTTTATTTTTTTTAATGTCAAACTCTTTATGCTATTAATCTTTTTCTGTTATTTATATTTTCTTATATAAAATATAATTTAATTTATAAAATTATTAATGCACAACAATTTAAACGCAGCTTATAAGATAAAACAAAACAATGACGCAACTACTATTATAATTACAACGCAATTATAAATTATTATTTGAGTTATTAAACGCAAATCCAACATTTACAACTATATTTTTACAACTTATGTTGTTTTTTAGACTAAAGTATAAATAAAATTTAGACACAATTAACATATCTACAAAAAAGGTATTTTAAAAAAAATGTTTAATAGTCTTCAGTCTAAAGACGAAAATACATACATCTTCGAACGCAAATTCTAAAAAAACAACTATATATTAAAACAGAATGATAGAGATAAATAAATACGCAACTACGCAACTATAAATTTAATTTTTTTTAACATTTAAGCTTTGGTATTTTATTTATTTATAAATTAAAAGTTGAATATCCAATTTACAAACTTCACGAAAAATAATTTGTCAAGTGTATTTGAAAAGTTTCCCTTTTTCGAGGAGTAGTTTGACTGTTGATAATCTCGTCTTGTCAGTTGCACGTAAGATTGGACACGTAAGAGACGTCACAGAGTGGGTTCCGTCTCTGTGTCGTCTTACTGAGTCTCTAACTGGGCTATAAATTTGCATAATACTTCCTCCAGATTTGTAACCCCTTTCCGTTATGTATTATATAGAATATTATTTTTATAATACATATCACCTTTAAGCTTTCCAATCCATGATGATTTTAAATCCTCCACTCTGCCAACCGAAGCCTAACGACTTATGTAAATGTTGTTCAATTATACTTGGATCGTTGTTACATCTGCGTAAATCTACTTGGATCGTTGTTGCATCTGCGCGTGGTTTAACCCGTGTAGAATACATCGATGATGTGGTGGTCTACATTATTGGCAAGTTCATCCTCCTCCCAAATTCGCTGCTGCAAAGTCCCTTACACATGTGTCAAGGAACTTCAGCGCATATATTTGGGAGTTCTTGCCACTGTGGTTTACACCGATTGTAAACTGTCCATACATATATTTCTTCGTCGCCCGTTGATGAAGGTGAAACAGGACAGTCGATGTAAATCACAACTCCAACTATTGTTACATAAAACGACGACATGTCTTGCATATGTCTCGGTGGTCGACTTGTGCGCCGTATTAGTTGGAAAAACAATAGTTCTTTGTCTATGTAGAGCACATACATCATTCGAAACGATGGTTCAAAACAAATAATCGTTGGAATATCCCATCAACCCTACGGCCCACGTCCCCTACTGCTACCACCACCCGTCCCATACTGCTCCTAATCAAACAAAGAGCATAGGAAATCTCATTTTGTTCTGTCATGCACACTTGCAAAAACAAATATTTGAGGTGGATTTATTAAGTTGGAAGCTTATGTGGCATACCTCCTGCACACAAGTACTTTAACCAACTTCAGTAGTCCATCTCAAATAATTCTTTTTGAGACAAGGAGTAAACTTCGAACATCAGGATCTAGTCTTCAATAGTTGGTTAGACATTTAGTGTTACAACAAAAAGAGACGATGGATGGATTAGACCCCGTAATGGAGGAAACCATATCGGTTTATAAGGCGGTATATCCAAACTATTTCAGAAAATTGTCAGTTTGATATAAAATTCTAACATCAGGATCTAGTCTTCAATAGTTGGTTAGACATTTTGTATTACAACACAAGTGGTGTTTATTGTGTTTAGTTTGTTTGATAGCTATGACACTTTTGTAACAACTTTAGAAGAATTATGATCATGTATCAGTTATTATGTATTTGTCTATTATGTATTTTTTTTCCATTTGATCGTAATCTTTGATTTCCCAAAAGTCACTTTTTACCACTTTTTATAGCATCAATCGTCTCATGTGCATAATCTTATACCAAAACTAAAAATAATGTAATTTCCCTAATAAAAATACATGTAATTTCAAGTTATCGCTGTGAAGATCTTCGCGGCTTTAGATGTGAATAAATTATGCGGATAACGTAAATCTCCGCACAGTAATGACATGTATTTTATTTTTTGTTTTAAAATTAAATTATTTTAAAACTTATTCAAGAAAATTATTAAAGAAGTTTATAACTTATACGCAAATACAAATAAATTTATACGCAAATGAAAAGGTCTAATTAGTTTTGGGTTTTCTCCTTCTAACTTATTTTTAATATTTTAAATAATGTAAAATAATTAGTACCGGGAGACGTGTAACCATTAAGTTGCAGATGGGACACCCAAGAGACGTCACAGTGTGCTATCCGTCTCTGTGTCGTCTTACTGAGTGTTGGCGTCATATTGGGACACGTGATGAGCGATGTGACACGCCAGTGACGTCACAGAGTGGGATCCGTCTCTGTGTCGTCTTACTCCCATCATATTATGTTGTCAGTTGTTCCCCAAACAATTTTTTGTTTTTTCGATTGTTAAATTTCTAGTTTAATACTAAAATCCGAAATGGCAAAATAGTAATTCGACCAAAATGACCAAAACAATAAAAGCAGAGCGGCAAATTACAAACATCACTAAACTGACTTTCAGTTTTTAAATACAAAGGAAAACCGTCTGCTCAATTCAAATCAACACAATTAGGGTTTTGTGTACTCTCTAAAATCAGAGAAACAGAACGCTAAACCACAAAAAATGGCATCGAAGTCAAAACCAGGTATTTATATAGAATATTTGTCATAATGTTCTATTTAATTAGTTGTTATAGTTAACAAACCACATCATACTATACAGGAGTTGAATATGAAAGGCTAGCAAAGGGAAAGCATGATTCGCCGGCAAAAACTTCAAAACCAGGTTCGCAGAACAATTATAAGGTGTTATTAAGTATTCATATTTTGATTTTATATATTTTTTATAACAAATACATGTTTATTGCGTCTTTCAATGTATTAGCTTAATTTTTGTTCTACTATTTGCGTATAAATGTATTTTCACTTGCGTTTGTTTTTTTAATGACGATCCATGTAATTTTCTATTAAATGTTACGTGTACTTGCATGATTTACTCTCATTGTAAATGAATCGGCTTGTCAGTTAAAAAATAATAATATATACAGACTAATAAAATTTCTTTTTTCACTAAAAAATAATAAAATAATTTGAACCGATCATACCGTTTGACTTGCGTCCGCTATATCAAAAATTAAATTACGGGAAATTTCAATGTTAAAATGTTATATCTCTCTCAAAGAGCACGTAGATGAAGTAGCTGCCGCTGCTGATGCCCTACTTTTATTGAAAGTAAGTGGTGTTGTTGATGATCATATGCAACAAGCAATAGATAATCGTGTTTTAGACGCATTTAATAACATAAACAAACAAGATCAAGTTCAGAGACGTTATGGTTTGGTGTATCATCGTAGGAATACAAACCATGTACTTCCTCCTGGATGTTGAAGCTGCACCGGATTTGGAAAATGAAGTTGTTTTTGAAATCAATAATAATGTTCAAGAACAAGAACAACAAAATGTGAATATGGAAGAATAACAAGAAGGGGACAACAACATAATCAATGATGTGTGGTACACTCCACAAGAAGTGTTAGCATTCCTTAGCACATGATTATGATAAAACCATCTTAGCATTCCTTAGCACACGATTAAAATGAACTTGCGTTTTTTATTATTTGAATAAATATTAAGCAATATATTGTAATGTGTCGCATTCCTTGCCATGTGTATTGTAATTTTTTATACTATTTAGCCTTGGACGCAAGTTGTTCCTTTTTGACATGTTCCTTTAAAAATATAGATACTTCAAGATATCCAATTGTTCTATTTGCCCCTGATAATGATGATGAGCAACCTATCAGCACATTGATAAAAAAAAACCTATTAAAATGAAAAGAGGAAGAGTTGTTGATTCAACATCATCCTATGAACATGTTGTGCTAAAGAAGAAACTAAAAAAAACAACAGAAGAGAAAACGTGTGGTAATTGTTGAATCGTCATCCGAGGATGAATCATCATCCCAGGAAGTTGTGGTATTAAAGAAGAAATAAAAAAAAACAGAAAAAGAAGCATGTGATCGTTGATGAATCATCATCCGACGCTGTATTTGAGATTAAGTTAAAGTCGAGAAAAAAAAAGAAACAAAAACATGTAGTTGTTGATTCTTCTTCTTCGTCCGGGGATGATGGTAAGAAAAAGAAGAAAGCCAAAAATCTAAAAAAATATCAAAAAAGAAGATGTATCATGAAAAGAGTAAGAGCGGACAGTATTTTGAGTACATGCACAGAAGAATAACCATGAGATGCTCACCAGCAGAGTTTATGTCAGTAGTAAAGATCTTGTCAGATGAACAGAAGGAAGACATAAGGAAAATCGGATCCGGATCAATTTTGACATTTGATTATGATTCAACTGCAACGGCTTTGGGGTTCTGGTTGTTAATGAATTTTGATCATGAAACTTGCCAGCTGAATGTTGGTGATCGTAAACTTAACATAACAGACGAAACGGTGCATGAGGTGTTCAGAATCCCAATGGGTAAAATACCCGTAACAGAGAAGAATAGACCAAGAAAAGGGTCTGCAAAAACATTTGATGAATTCAAGAATCAGTTCCCCACAAGCAGAGTGAAAGTTGGCAACATCGTGGATTTGATCAAAGCAACTCAAGACGGTGGTCGCTTGTTTTAACTAAATTTTTTGGTGCTCTGGAACACAGTTTTCGGTGAAATAACAAAGTCGACTACAATAAACCAAAGGTTCTTGGAGTCAATTGACACTGAGGATGAAATTCAGAACATGAATTGGTGCGCCTACATGGTTGAATGTTTGAAAAGGACAAAATCAGAATGGAGTGGGTATAAGGAACTGTATAATGGTCCTATAGCTTTGCTAACAGTAAGTAACTAACAAAATAAAGCGTATATGTTATAAATTCAACAAACATTCTAAATGCAAAAAATTATAATAATGTTATGTTCTCTGGCACAGATTCTGTACACACATGAGTTCAATAAACATAACCAGTCAGAAGATGCATTGAGAAGACCGGCCATCAGCTACATATGCTCATATTTAGTGGCTGATATGGAAGCGTATGTACAGGACAACGGTCCTTTTAAAGTTCATGTAAATGAAGCTGCAGCAGGAAAACATTATGTGACTGAAGTAAGGCATGGAATGAAAATGAAGTTGCCAATGCATTGATCCTCTTACCGGAACAGAAAAAACAACAAGAAGAAATGAGCCTTGATGACGATTACGAAATACATCGGGCAGAAAGTCCAAAAAGAACAGGTTTGCATAACTTTGATGATTTATTTGACTTATCGTGTTATGAAGATGAGATTGACAGAAATTGGAATGAGATGGATTTGGGAAAGGAGGGTGACGAAGATAAGGAAAGCAAACAATCCAGAGAGGTAAAACGCAATTACTAATACTTGAAACGCAATTTATTTTTCGTTATTTTATTCTTAAAGTTCTTTAGACGCAGGTTTAAGAACATTTAAATGCATGTTTGTTTTTTTTTTACATTTTGTTTCCATTCGTTTCAGGAATTTGGGTCCTTGATTAATAGAAACATTAAAAGATACCAACAAATTGAGAAAGAAATGAATGTAATGGTTGGAGTAATAAGGAATAAATATTCTTGGATTCCATCTTTGCTGGAAAGGTGCGAGAAATGGGATGAAGTTTCAAAGAAGAATGCAACGGCATCCGAAAGTAATGATAAGGATGAAGAAAACAAATCTGCTGAAAAGGTGGGAAATTTTGAAGATCAGTTAGAAGCTCATACCGATAAGCAAGTAGTTGATAATAGCAAAGGTGATGATGCTGAGGGTGAGAAAGTTGATAACATCAGCTTGAACAGAAATGATTTGGTTGCTGACCATGTCAGCGAAGATATGATTAACAAAACATCTGATATGGGCAAGGACGACACCATATCCAGTGAGTTGATTGGCGGAGATGGAATAGATGTTGATAAAATTGAAGAGGATAAAGAAGAAGGTCAAAATGGAGATGATATTGATAAAAATGATGATCCAGCTGGTGGGGTTGAGGTTGTAGAAGAAGCTCACATGTTGAATCTGGAAGAGACTCAAAATGTTGAAGCTGAAACAGTTGAACCAGAAGAAGAGAATAAAAGCGTGCTGAATGAAGATGGTTACGATGATACAATTCATGATTTCGGTGATGTCGATACGGTTATTAATGATGTTATATCAAAAAATCCAATTTGTCAGTTTGGTGCAGAAGAGAACGTGCACACACCAAAGGCTCAACCAATCCCAAAATCTACATCCCCAGAAATTCAGCAAGATAAGGGTAGGGGCAAAGAGGAGGATGAACACGGTCGAGGGAAAAGACAGAAATTCCCTGCACCACCATTGCTTTCCCCGTACGTTAACAAACAAGTCTGCATAGTGGAGAAGTTAACGCGGGAGGAGTGGATAGTATATCAATACATCCTGGTGCCAACAACAGAACGTTTGTAAGTTGGAAAAATTAGTATAAAAATGTTTTGTTGAATATAAAATTATAATAATAAAATCTTATTTGACTCTCATTCTAAATATTGCAGAGATCTTGTGTACAAGACGATATGGTTGGATGCACCAAAGGTAGTGATGGAGAGTTTGTGCGATGGAATATGGCTACACCAAGGTGTAGTCGACACATGGGTGGAGATTTTGAACTATGAGGAAGTAACTAATAAAGGAAAAAGCTCTGTTCATAGGTTGTTCCTCAACACCCAAACGCTTGTATGTTTATTTTTTTTTATTTAGACGCAGCCTATAATTATTATTAAAACGCAAATTATAAAATAAATGACCTAATAGAACGCAAGTAATATTAACAAATGCAACTATTGTGTATTCTAAAAACATTGTTTTGATTTATTTCACAACATTCAACCAGAGATTTACTATACCAGCACAAAATCAATGGAAGAATCATTTGATATTTTCTCCGGTAACGTAATAGGCATGATGGATAGAGCAGACGTAAGAAATATAGATGAAGTTGATATAATCATCTGCCCACTGCTGATAAGCCGACATTTCTACATTGTATGCTTCAATCTGAACGATTTAACCATTGAACTAATTGACAACTCAGCAGATGGAGGTAAAACAATACAAAGATACAAAGGAGTGCCGTCGAAGCTGGTAAAAACACACCGTAAAATTCTTAAAAATAAACTGTGATTATTCTTAAAGATTCACTGATATATTATTCAAATTGTTTTGCAGAGTAAACTAATGTGCCGCTTCCTGACCGACGCATGCCCAGAAAACACAGAATTCCCCAAACTGGGAAAATCAAAAATAGAGCGCAGGGCAATGGAGTGGAGAACAACAAACAACGTTGTCGACTGCGGTGTGTTTGTAATGCGACACATGGAAACATGTAAAGGAGAAGAAAATTGGTCATCTGGTTTTAAGCAAGAAGGGCATGAGCAAGATAGGCAAATTAGAGATTTGAGGCGTAAATACTGCGCAAAGATTATCCTAAATGAATACAACACAGAAAGGGAAAAGATTCTACGATTGGCAGAACAACTTGACAAATCCCGCCATAAGGAAAAACTGCTCAACAACCACAAGGAAAAACTGCAGAAAAGACAAGATGAACTTATTGCAGACAATAAGAAAAAAAAATTTGAAAAAGAACATACATTTTTCTTTCTTTTGTTTATGAACAAGATACGTTTTTATCTGTGTTGTCATTTTTATATGTTTAATATGTCATATGTAAATTCGGTAATTTTGGTTATACGCTAGTGGTAATCTAATCAAACGCAAATGTAAATTAATTTTATACGCAACCTAATACGATAGTTATATTTTTTAAATATTAAAGTGTAAATTACATTTTAAAAAATATAAAAGTTTCTTCCAAAAAAAAAGTAAGAATAAATTATCCCGTAAATTAATGTTGGGCGATGATACTAAAAAAAAGGAATAAATTAATTAATGTATTATAAAAAGTGACAAAATTAAGATACACCATTAAATACATGTCATTTCACATAATTAATTTTTTATTTTTTTGGAACGTGGATAGTCATGATGAACTGCACACTGCTAAACTTATAAACCCTTGTGATCTTTGAAACGGCAAAAGTCTTTGATCTACTATAGAACCTAAACACTATAAAATAACATCAGTTGTACACATTTTAACACACATCTACACCATCAATCTCTCTTGAAACCCCCCAAAACTAAAGTCACTTCAAACACTAAACAAAAAATGGCAGCCAACGCAAGCCTAAGCTTATGGTGGTATGAGCAGAGAACTTTTAACCTGATGATGAGTAATAACAAAAAATTTGTCTACAAATGTAAAGAAAGTGTGCTACGAAATTGTACCAAGGAGGTACTGAAAAGAATGTTGGCTTTAGGTATTCCACATCTAAGCCATTCAACAGAGGTGGACAAACTCTTTGATGTTTTGAAGAAAATGTTTAAGCATTGTGAGCTGAGAGGAGTGAGCAGATGGGAGTTTTTTGAAGACAGATTTGAGGTGGATGTGACGTTTGAAGACGGAAGAGTTGAAGAATTCCAGCCCAAGTATATATCTTTCTCCACTGATATGGGTTTTCTGAAAAACCTGTTGGATAAGCCACTGATAAATCAAAGTGGATCTGAGTTTGGTTCAAAACTTGTTTCAATGGTCAGGGCACAGGTTGAATTGTTGTCTGGTATGGACCCAGAATCAGACTACGAAGAGGAAGAATGAGACCTTGATGAGTACAAGTTGTATGACCCAGAGCTGATGGAGGTTCTTGAAGAGGACATGTCTAATTTCTCTCCTTAGTATTTTTAAGTTTTTTTTTAAATGTTTCGTTTATTTTTAATGTATTGGAACAATTTTTTTTGGTAAAACACAACGTGACCGTTTGATAGGAAAAATAGAGGTAAAAACGTTGAACTACATATACACGTAGTGGCATGTCTACTAGAAAAAATTGGATTGAAACGTAAAACTAAAAATCTACGTAACATACATAGATGAAGTTCAAAGCAAAATAAAAAATGTAGGGGTTTAGTGTAAAAGATGAAAACTAATAGGGTTAAATTAAATAAAAGTAAATAAAAAACAAAGTTGGGTACATTCTATATAGCATAATGTACAACTCATTCATGCACAAAACACTTCGTTAATGAACTTTGACAATCAAAGCTCGCGCCTGTTGTAAAGAGTGAATTAGTATTCATATATATGATTGCGCTGAGTATTCGTAAAGCTTAGGTGATGGGATAGACGCATCCTCACCCGCCCGTTCTACGTCGGCGCAAAGACAACGGATGACGCAGGACTTGCCCGCCCGTTCTACGTCGGCGCATAAGACTAGGGTGTTTCTAACGGATGACGCAGACTTGCCCGCCCGTTCTACGTCGGCGGCCGCCCGTTCTACGTCGGTGGGATTGACACACTGTGAAGCTTCTCCAGCAAAAGAGACAAAGCTTCACCAACTCGCGTGCTATTGTTTTCTTAGTTGACGTATTAAAATTTAGGTATCTATAGAAAATTAAAATTAACACACTAACCTTCATTTAAAAACTTCGAAATTACATCCATTACATTCTTAAAGTTAAACATAAATATAATATGGACGTAACAACTGCCACGCCGAAACATAGATGAAGTATTCATCATAGTCCAACAGGTAGTCAATCTGTGACAATTCAATGAGCAGTTCTTCGGACTCGTTTGGCTTTTCCTCTTTGTAGGCGTTCAACAATTCTTCAAAGATGGTGCACTCCGCTTTGACATCTCGAAATTTTTGCTTCACATCTTCGGCCGAGCGGTTAGTTTGACCCTCCATAAGTGTTTTAAACTTGGTAACAACTCTATTCCAGAATGGAGTAGCAGGAAATTCATGGCTAGCGTCAGAAACTCGGGTGCTTTCGCAAACATTGCGCCAGGCAAGTGTAATTCCAAGAATTTCTTCTTCGGTCCAGGAGGCCATTTTTGTTCTTTAGTGCATGTGATACGTTAGAAGAGAAATGGGGAAATATCTGTATGTGAAGAGTATGTGAAGAATTTGTAGGTATATATCGTATAAAAAACGATGTAATTAAATTACTTAAATTAATTATAATATTAAAATAATTTAAAATATTTAAATGGACGACTGTTCGTATGTCAGAGACGAGAAATGAAAAAAGAAGTTAGAGGACTGTTCGGACTTTAAGTCGTTTTTCTCTGTCTAATACGTCATAGAGACGGGACACGTGTTAAGCATTGAGACGTCAAAGAGGGGACAAGTCCCGAGACGTCAAAGAAGGGATCCGTCTCTGTGTTGTCTTACTGACTCTAAGACATCAAAAAGAGGAGTAGGGATTTTCACGGTTGTTTATAAATTGCTCGCTAAATTTGCATTTGCATTATACTCAAAAAATGTTTTCACATAATTTTTCCAAAATTTTCAAACACATATCACTTTTTGTTTCACATAATATAATAATTATGTTATTTATCAAAGCTGATACTATCAAATTACGTCAACATTTCACCAAATTTTTTGGATCGTTGTTACAACTGCATAAAACTACTTTGCCTTTGGTCTGGTAGTTCTATAAAATTGCAACGATGGTGAACCTCTCATTTCTATTTCCTTAAGCGTTAAAATGACCGTTATCCACGTGTGCAAGGACGTCTGTGGATTTGTTTGGAGTAGTGGACACCGACGAGTTCCTTGATCACACGTGGTGTAACGGTTAATCATTATTGACGATAGGATATGGGAGAATTCGGTTTTATGATTCCCTTGAATATAAAGGGTTTGTAAACATCAATAGTTGGTTAGACATTTAGTATTACAACACTTTCGTGTAATAGTTCAGTTTTTGTAATTGTTGTTGTGTTACAAATTGTAATAATATTTGGATTAATAAAAACATTAATATTTATAAAAACATAAATATATATTTATCGTGTAATATTTCAGTTTTTGTAAGTAATTGTTGTCGGTTCCATGTGTAAAAACTATGAGGGTTCCCCAAACGGTTTTGGGAACCGTCGCATTAATTACCGTCGCATTAATTAGCGTGTGCAAAATTTGTATATAAATATAACCGTGGTTAAAACTAAAAACTCACACAACCGATAAAAACTTTTTAAACTCACACATCCGCCAAAAATATGATCACATGGACCGCAGAGGAAGAGATGGCCCTTGTGGTTTGCCACAAGGACGCCTCGAATGACCCGGAAATTCAACTCCTTCCCCCCTGGGACGATGGGTCAGCCTTCCCCCGGAGGGGTTTTGGGCTCGGGTGTTTAGCGACTTCGTTGAACACGTTGGCACCAACACCACCAAGACCGTCCGTGACCTCCAGTTCAAGTGGGGCGACCTCAACATCAAATGTGAGTTGTGGAACACCTTATACAAGCAAGAGGTTACCGAAGACCCGGAGCTTGATGAAGAGTTGGCTATCGGATTCACTCAGTATGAGTATGGGGTTCGATACGGCTACGATTTCGATCATGTCGAGGCATGGCGATTGTTGCGACACCAACTTTGAGTTTTTTTTCTTTGTTATGTGTTTTTTTTTATTTTTTATGTTTTCCTATTATTAATTTTTAATGAAATGTTTTTAAGTTTTTATATTTACTTTTAGACTTATAAAAAGCAATCATATTATAAAAAACAATCAACTTATAAAAAAAATGTGGGAACCGTCCGAAGACGTGAAATCTTTGTCGAAAATCTACGACAATTTCATTAAGACGATACACACGACCACTATCTCTCAATTGGTCTTTTAATATGTTCCCAACCACTTTGGGGTTAGCTTGACGAAGATGAGGGTGAGTTTGAGTCTTGGAACATGTGTGATTATCATTAAAGTGTTTAACAAAAAAATTTTTACAACCGTTGAAGGAATATGCCCAAAGCCAACTACAATTCTCACTGACATATGATGGCATATAACGTATTTTACTAGATCTTTCTACTTTATAAGAGAAACAATCTGACAAATACAATTTCCCCAACTCCAGTTTCATTACGTCTTTGTCGCGAAATATATAACTTTCAGGAAAAGGACAAGACAAGAGAACTTTTCTTTTTTTTTCCTAGAGAAATATATCGGGTTGCGTTTTGATTTGAAAGGCTTGCGTTTTCATTAGAACAGCTTGCGTTTTCGTTTGAAAACACATTTTATGTCAGGAGTTGTGTTGTTTAAAAAAAGGCACATTTAAATCAGGAATTTTAAAATCATTTGAAGGAACGCAATTTGACGAACCGAGACCACACTCGGAAACAACATATAACTTGAATATTTCAAGAGGACTTTCCTCAGCAATTTAAAACAGATAGGATACATGACGGTCATAAAGTATGTCGACTGTATCATCAACATTTTATATGATAAACGTGAAATTGCCAAAACCTGAAACGTATCCGCCAGATGAGATAATATACCAAGATAAGACATGCTTGATTCGATTTCAAGAAGACACCTTCTACTTTTTGAATCAACGACATATTCAAGCCTACCATTTACGACATCCCACTTCACATTAAGGTATACGACAAATCGAACCATTACATTTATTTTTTTTAACTTATTTAATATAAATAACAAACACAAGAATAACAAACAGAAAAAACTTTCGGAGGAAAACATTAAAACTTGTCACATCGGGCATAGGACATCTGACATACTGAAGACGTTTCGGAACTCACCAAGAGTCTCGAGGAGCCGTCTTTGCCTGCTTATGAGCCTTCTACGAGACGGATCCAGGTAGGCCGACTGACAAAATGGTAGTCGGCTCAAGCCATGAGCCGAAAAGAGCTGGAAGCGTCTCCCAGATCTTCGGAGAGGACACGACAGCGTCAAGAGGTCTCAAAGACGTTTCGGAGGATTTTGGGACACGTGGAAACTTTTTAATGGCTGTTTATCTCAAAGGTCTTGGGAGTCTGTTAAGGTGACTCGAATGTCCAACCGAGGCGGTTCAGCTGGCTATTTTCGTAAAGTGGGGGAAGTCAACGGCTATTTTCGTGATTTTCCCTTATTTTATTATTAGTTATAACATTGTGGATTTTTAAAACTTAAAACAATAAAGAGTGAATAGCCAAAATCGTCCCTGAGGTTTAGTCAATTTTGCTAGATCAGTCCAAAAAACTTTTTTTTTCTCACTCGGACCACTGAGGTTTTACAAACGTTGCCAAATCCGTCCAAATGTCTAACATAGTTAAAAACTAACATAAAAAGAGGGGTATATTGGTCATTTTCCTTTTTATTTAGTTTTTATATGTTTTTAACCTGCTTATAAGTTGCTTCACGGTTGCCTCTACCCCTGGTCAAAGATCTTTCTTTCCCACCATAAACTCTAATTCTCAAAAAAAAAAAAAAAAAAAACACACACTCTAAATTAATCTACTCTCAAATGGAGCTCCTTGGTATAACTAGGACTATATTCAATTGGAGTCCGTTATTTATATGTGATTCTAAGAGATTTTTCAACTTGTTTTGGTTTCTTAAGGAAAAGTCCATTAGTTACAACATCAAACACAATTGCAATCTTTAGTTTTTTTAAGGGGGTGTTAATTCACACACACTCTAAATCGATAAACTTTTTTACATTTTACTTCATTTTCGAATGATTAAAAAGGGAAACAAATGTTATGAAGGCATTGGAAACGGTGGATTTTGTAGGGTTTGGCGGCGGTTTAAGTTAGTGGCGTGGAGGATCAAGGGGAAAGGAGGACTGGAAACAGAGATGCTGGTGGTAAAAAAGATAAATTAATTCAACATTTTTAATTTCCTCTGTTTCGGCATCATCCAACAAAAAAACAAGTATGCAATGAAGGAGTGAATATACTGTAGGGAGTTTGGAATTTTAGATTTGCTTAAGTGCATGCAGGTTATAAATAAAAAAAGAACTATTTATTTTTTTAAGCTAAAAGTTTATAGATATAAGAAAAAATTTAAAACAAAAACAAATATGTAAAATGTCAAAAATACCCCTAAGTTAATGTTAGTTTTTAACAAGGTTAGTTAGTTGGATGAATCTAGCAACAAAAAGTAAACCTCAGAGGTTCAATTGAGAAAAAAAGTTTTTTTGTATGGATGTAGCAAAATAGGTCAAACCTTAGGGACGATTTTACCTATTCACTCAACAATAAAAGAAAGTAAAAATACATATACATGTAAATCCCAACGGGTATACCCGATACCCGCGAGTCTGCTCCACACCTGATGGGACCCGACAAATACCGACAGGTAATAGGTTGGGTATGGGATGAGATTTTACAATCGGGTATGGGTGTGGGATTAGCCATATACCCCACCTGTTGCCATCCCTACATACATGTTGACAAGTTATAAGAGTGTTATCGATCACGTGTTTAATGGTGAGTATGAGTGTGACAAGTAAATAATATGGTTTGCCAAAACTGACACTATTATAACTAACCATGTAAAATAAAAACGGAAAAATAAAAATGTAAAAGATTTTTTTTTTCTAAATAGTTAAACGGGTTAAAAGGCCAATCCGTTTTTTATATGCGTCAACCTGTTTAAACGGGTCATGTTTGTTGACCCAAATCTGTTTTTTTTTTCATGTCGGGTCCGGGTTAAGTTTTGGGTAAAATTGCCGCCACTAGTGTTTTCTGTTTCCGGTTCATATATAAAGGTTTCAACAAGGGTTCTCTTCAACCAATTTTTTATACCGGTCAATATGAACCTGACCTGTTTTTGCTACGGGTAAAGGTTGACTTGGGTGCAAATGAAACAACGAGTTTAAACCTGTAGCAAAATCAATAGGTAAAGGTTGATTTGGGTGCAAATGGAACAACGGGTTGTGTTAGTCGTCCCTAAACATTTTTTTTTGTGTTGTGTCAAGAGTTACAGCCCATATATTCTCTTCAGGATAAGATTTTTTTTGCCAGATGTATATATTGTTGGAAAGTTTTGTTGTTCGTTAATACTTTTCTTGGAGTATACTATGCTTGACATCCAACAATTTTCCATATGCCATATACAACGTACGTAGTAGCAGTTGTCTAGTTTGAGTGTATATGTAAATGCATTTATACCACTTAGGATGTACCTCCTTTTCACAAACTCCAGGTAATGAACTAAAAATCCTTAAATTTCTGTAGCATCAAGCATTATTAATTTTTGTACTCAATCAAATTATTGACTTATTTGGGAACGAACGTACATGAATGTGCTTAGTAGTTTGAGGAGACATCTTTTATGTGGCGACTTTTGCAAGTTACATTCGAACGATTTTGAGCTTTAAAATAGGTGCTTACCATTGCCATTATCTCAAAACACTTTGTTACAATTGATGATTTGATCTTGAAGGCTAGCTAGCTATTTCCTCCATTTGAAATCATGACTAATAGATCAACCAAAGGCAAAAATATAGAAGAAGAAGATCAAAGAAATTGGTGAAAATCGATAGTTAGTAATCTTGATCATTGCTTTCGATCCAGTCTTCAATTGCTTGTAAGACTGCTTGTTTCACCACGTGAGTGTCGATGCCTTCTCCATTTTCTTCACTCTGCACAAACGATTGGTGTTCAGTTTAATGTTAAAAGGATAAAAAAAAATTGTGTTTTTAATGGAGATACCAGGTTAAATCATCTGTTTTTTCTTTGTGTTTTTTGTTATGTTATGGAGATGATATTTGTGGTCCGTTTAGTGATATGTTCTTGTTCAGTTATGAGTTTTTATTTATCCTAAATCAGGAAAATAGACACCAAATGTAGCCAAAATTGTAACACACTAAAGCCTAGCTTCATTGCAGATGACTTTTTAGTTGCAAAAGTTCTTATGCTGCAATGATATTAAAATCCAAGATTGATCATGCATGAGAAGTGAGAAACTTTGCATGCTATGATTGGTAATTTTGGGGAAATAAGTTTTTTTTTTCCAGTTCTAGTCAATTTGCTACCCCTTTAAATGAAGTCAGCAAACTCGTTTGGATGACACGCAAACTATAGTGATTTTTCACATAACTCTATGAATTTGTTTGCCACCCAAACAAATTTGCTGAGTTCTCTTAAAGAGGTAACTAACTATGTAGAACTAGAAGATAAAAGAAAACCACCTACTAATAGAAAATTCAATAAAAATATTTATTTTAGATTGTCCAAATGGTTCACACATTTCTAGTTGTTCACTGAATGATCAGAGATGCATTAATGAACAACCAAAAACAAACTTAATTATCACAAAAAGATCGTTGTACGGAGTCTCAATAGATTAAACCTCTACAACCAAGTATATATATATTTTTCAAAAAGGTAGAATTTTTGGCCCAAATCAAACAAAAAAATGGTTGGCAATTTTTTGTACTGTAATACTTATTAATCCTTTTACTTTTTATTATTTTTTAGAAGATAGTATTAATTATACTATACTATTAGAAAATCAAAAGCATGTTAAAAAATGGCTCTGTCTATTTGGACACCCTTAGTATCTATTTGGACACCCTGTATATGCCTCGTATAGGGCTATACGAGACATATAAGGGACAAAAAGCTGATTACTGACTTCAAGGCAATGATTGGTCTGCAAGTTGGTATCTTATATTCTTCGTATAGCTCAATACGAAGGATATAGGGTTTACATTTTTAATTTTTGAAACTTAGGGTTTGGTCTACCATGTGGATTGCCTTTTTCTATTTTTTTTAACGAATGCAATACGAATATTACTTACAATATTATTACATATACTTTCTTTATTTTTTTTACGAGTGCAATACGAGGAGTACTTACAATATTATTACATATACTTTTTGAAGTTGAACGGACTCGTCTCAATACGTCAATAACAGTCTGAATAAATTACGTATATTTTTTTATGTTGAACGGACTAATCTCAATACGTCAATAACAGTCTGAATTTATTACGTATACTTTTGGAAGTTGAACGGACTCTTCTCAATACGTCAATAACAGTCTGAATTTATTACGTATACTTTTGGAAGTTGAACGAACGCGTCTCAATACCTCAATAACAGTCTAAATATATTGCGTATACTTTTGGAAGTTGAACGGACTCTTCTAAATACGTCAATAACAGTATGAATTTATTGCGTATACTTTTTGAAGTTGAACGGACTCCTCTCAATACGTCAATAACAGTCTGAATATATTACGTATACTTTTTGAAGTTGAACGGACTCTTCTCAATACGTCAATAACAGTCTGAATATATTATGTATAATTTTTTGAAGTTGAACGGACTCCTCTCAATACGTCAATAACAGTCTGAATATATTACGTATACTTTTTGAAGTTGAACGGACTCTTCTCAATACGTCAATAACAGTCTGAATATATTACGTATAATTTTTTGAAGTTGAACGGACTCCTCCCAATACGTCAATAACAGTCTGAATATATTACGTATACTTTTTGAAGTTGAACGGACTCTTCTCAATGCGTCAATAACAGTCTGAATATATTACGTATATTTTTTTGAAGTTGAACGGACTCCTCTCAATACGTCAATAACAGTCTGAATATATTACGTATACTTTTTGAAGTTGAACGGACTCTTCTCAATACGTCAATAACAGTATGAATTTATTATGTATACTTTTTGAAGTTGAACGGACTCTTCTCAATACGTCAATAACAGTATTAATTTATTATGTATACTTTTTGAAGTTGAACGGACTCGTCTTAATATTAAACAGTTGATTTTGTTTTTTAAATATTTGTTTCCATTTTTTTAAATAGTTTTGATTTTTAACAAATGTATATACAACACAAACACAAATTTACATCACAAACATAAATAACTGAAACTGATTGTAACCGAATAACAGACCAAGAACCATTAACACCAGTAAATAAACATCACAAACATATCAACCAACAAGTTCATACAAAAGAAGTCATAATAGTACTGAATAGAAACATAAAAAAACTACTGATCTGGGCCGGGTGCCGCACGTGGCGCTGGTGGCGGTTTCTCTGGTAATCCTGCTTGCTGTCTCCTCTCTGCCTCCGAATCAGCAATCCACCTAATCCAGTCAAGAATAGTCTCCTGACCACGCCGCAGATCCCGAATACTGCCCTCCATACGGTGCATCCTGTCTACAACGTCACGAGGGACACCCCGGTAAACGTGAGCTGGGTACTGAGGCGGCTATGGAGGCGGTGCCTCATCCTCAACCTCTGGCTCCAGGTCAACCTCAAACGGCCCATCCACGTCCTCCAACATATCCTCCTCAACATCCCAAGGATAAGGTGGGATGACCTCTGGTAACTCCACCGGCTCAAAAAGCTGTCCCTCGGCATTCTTAAAACGCCGACCCATCCCAGCGAACTTGCGCGTAACGCGCATGCCAATAATCGTCCTACGATCTAACCGGGATGGCTGGAGCGGAGGTCCCAAGTGGGGGTCACTCTCGGGTAGAAGCCCTAACTGACGGGCGAGGACGGTGACATACGCACCGCCGTATAACTCTCCCCGCGACTGACGGTGGTATGCGGAGGCAAACCAATCCGTCATACAACGTGCGAGCGCGCACTGCCTCCGATATAATAGACAGTAAAGGTAAAAGAGGTCTGTCCTCGTGCACCACTCGCGAGAGTTATGGCGTGGCTGGATCGACGTAGCGATCAATCGGTGCATATATCGGTGAAGGGGGTCACGAATGGCGGTCACCCTGCCCTTATCCTTCTGAAACCGGTGACCAGGAGCTACAACCGCCCAAAACCCAAGCAACGTAGGCCTAGACGCCGCACGTATACCGTCTAGATATAACGCGGTAGCCGTCTCAGGCTGCGTGTAAAACCCAACCGCCACGCGAACTCGCGTAAGGACATCTGAAACGTCTGCTGGGCAAGACGGAAGGTGATCTCATAGAAAGGATCCGCAGGATCATCGTCCTCCTCCGGTCGATCTGCTGGTCGGGCGGTGAAAGTAAATGAAGACAGGAACTCCACGGTCAACTCCCGATATGTCGGAGTATGTGCACTATCAAACAGACGACTCCAGGGCGTATCAGTGCCGATGATAGCCCGTGCCAGCTCACCAAACTCCTCCAACGCAGTATAACAAACGGCCTTGTGAGCCGCGACCTGCATTATGGTAATAACAATAATAATAATAATAATAATAATAATAATAATAATAATAATAATAATAATAATAATAATAATAATAATAATACCTGCATCCTCCTAAGCTTCCGACAGCGGCGCCACGCCTTGCTGTCAGCAGGAAAGTCCAAGTACGGGTGACCCAAAAGTGGGTCAACCTGTACTCGTGGTGGTGGTGGTGGTGGTCCCGCTACCCCTCCCTGCTCCCCCATGTCAAAGTCCGCATCCCCGTCACCAAAGAAATCCGCCATACTACGTTATTTAAAAAAAAAATATTAAACATATGTTATTTTAAAATAATGTTATTTTAAAGAAATTTATATTATTATTTTAAATTAAATTATTTTAATAAAAATTTATGTTATTTTTAAAAAATAATGTTATTTTTAAAAAAAAATATTTTAAATAAAAAATCTGCATAAAACTTATTATTATTATTATTAGCCTATTATTATTATTAATTTAAAAGATTAATAAAATTTAAAAAAAAAAATATGAATGAATATGCCTCGTATTGCCCTGTATGAGGCATATTCATTCATCTTCAACACACCAACCCAGATCTGATCATCAAAATCAGCCCCAAATTCAAGTTCCATGAATGAATATGCCTCGTATAGAGCTGTATGAGGCATATTCATTCATCGTTCATCATCAAACCCAGGTCTGAACCCCCAATTAAGCTCCAAAATCAAACCTAGATCTAACCTAAATAAATTAATCAACTAATCTAACCGATTGTGTGAAAAAAAAGAAAGAAAACGTACCTTAATCGAAGCAAGATCTGACCACAGTGTGTGTTTTGATGAATGGAGTGTGTGTGTTTGAGTGTGTGTTTTGATCTTGTGTATGTGTTTGAGTGTGTGTTTGTGTGGTTCGTATAATGATCTGACCAGCGTATAGGGTGTGATATGGGTCTTGATATGATTCGTATAGATCTATACGAATCATATAAAGGTCCAGTACCCCTTACAAGCCCAGTATCAGACTCAATACTAGGCTTGTTGTATGCCTCATATTGGGCTATACGATGAGTACTTAATTTTTTTTTTTTTTTTAACTTTTAACCAAACAAAATAAGAAAACAAAACCGAAATGCATTGTTGAATCGATTTATGAAAATACAACACCTTTCGAAAACACCGAAATGCATCGATTAACGAAATAAACCACTTCAGATATAAACGGATCAACCTCGGTAAAAATTTAAAATTTATCGACCGGACTGGAGAACAATGGTCAATCGATTTATGAAATAAAACACGTTTCGAAAACACCGAAATACAACGATTAATCGATTAACAAAATAAAACACTTTTCATATAAACGGATCAAACTCGGCAAAAACAAAGCAAACATCCTTAAAACCTAACAAAATGAGCTAACCTAAACAAAAAAACCGAACACGCATCGTATCGGTTACAAAATCGAAACAATTTAACCAAATAACATTGAGAAAAATAAAACTAATTTTTTGTAATTTTTTTATTTTTTTTAAGTTTGTTTATTATATTTAATATTTTATAAAAGAAAAAAAAAACTTGATATTGATCGTATAGCCCAATGTTGGCCGGCCACGAGTATTTTGTTGTACAATCAGGGGCTTTTTGTTACTTTTTAGAGGGTTCAAGACTGTCATAATCTTTGCCAACATGCTTTTTTTCACCTGTGGGGGTTGAGACATCATTGTCTTTTTCACATCATTTAATCGTTTATCCAGGTTAATTTCTTCATTTTTTTATCTTTGCTGGTCTAAAATCAAGCTTCCGCCAGAATTGGTCTATTGAGTCGAGCGGAATCTTTTGATCTGTTAAAAATGATTAAACAAGGCTATGTCAAAAATTTAAATTTATTTGTATCCACCCAATAAGTAAAAATGATTAGCAGATATACCTTTATTTATATATCTTTCGAGGCGACATGCGCATACTAACCCACAACTCGTGTAAAGTTGGCAACCACAAGTTGAATCAAATGACCTCAATGTTTGTAACCGATAAAACTCGTTTTCAATGAGGTTAAGAGCATGGATGGAAACATTAAGGCGTAGCTCGTCAAGGAAAGGTAGTCGTTTATGGCTGTTCATTGTTTTGTTTCTGCTTTCTTCAAAACATTTCTTTATATGGTCTTCTTGCTTTACTACATCATCGACATACCCTACTATTTTTGTCAAGCTACAGTTCGTGCTTGGAAGATATCTCTTTAACTCAGCATGTTGGCTCTCTACTCTATTTGTTGTAGTTTGGTGAAAATTTATTGTTCTATTGGTCCAGGCACTTACAAATTTCTCATGGTATTGGTCCAACCATTCATTAAACAAATAATCAAAAGCATCTGAAAATATATAATAATTAGAATTAAAAGTTATTTGTTTAATAAATAATAAATAAACAAATGGTAAAAACTTACGCTTCCTTCCCTGTTTCATGAGTGCTCGATACATGTTGTTGACGTTATATGTGTATATTTCAGGTGTGGGAGACTCGCATAACCCAGACCATGAACGTGTAAATTCCTCCCAATCAGGGTGTGTAAATGATTTCTTGCAGTGTTTCGAAATATTCTGATAAATGTGATACCTACAAAGATATTTGTTAGCGTTTGGGAAAACTTTGTCACACGCGTTCATAAGCGCCCGGTCTCTGTCAGTCATAATAACACGCGGCTCCATACATTCTTCCAACATAGACTTCAGATGTTCAAGGACCCATATGAAGTTTTCTTCACGTTCCGCATAAACAATTGCATTAGCGGCACAAAATGACTGGTTTGTGGACGTCATACCGACAACTTGCACTAACGGTAAACGGTACATGTTGGTCTTGTAGGTCGCGTCGATCAACAATACATGCGGGAACGCCCGCCACATTTTGAAAGATAACGGATGCACAAAAAAAATGTCCTCAATTGTATTTTTTAAAGGATCCTCCCGAGTGTAATACGTGTATTTTTTCTGAAACAGCAAGTTTTCGAGTTCCTGCATGGGTGATCCACCTTGCTTCTTTACAGCATTAATCTTTTGAATAGCATTGTGTATATCTTTCATAACACACATGCTCTCCGGGTAGTGTCCCTTTAAGGTTTTCCAGATTTTACGCGGCTCCATCTCCTGACCCCATAGCTTCTCCACCAAATTTAATTCTTCGGGAGAAAGTCTTCTTGCATACGCGTGGCCTTGCAGATATTCAGCAGGACCATGGTTATGTTCGGCATTCCTCACCTGTACTCTCCAGGCGTGAAGTTTCCCATCATATAACCCGACCACTTGAAATGGACAACTATTTCTTTGGCTACCCGTTCTCCTCTCGGTGGCTACACTTTTGTGCTCGCGACCTCGGTTGCACACTAGCCAAACCTTCACATCCAAATCACCAGCTTTTTTGGATCGTCGGGTCACGATGACGTAACCGTTATCTTTTCCCCTTTTCTTAACCCACGTAACCAAATCTTTTCGCGAAACGAAATCTTCTTCAGTGTCATACGAAACATGTGGCCACTGTGGTTGCTCTTCTGAAACATGCGAGTAGTAGGGGTTGCTCTTCTGGAACTTCTGGGTTTTGTCTCTGGTCGTACGAAGAGTATTGCGGTACGTACGCATACTCACCACCGTGCTCGTAGTGCTGGTAGGTTTCCCCAACGTATGAATGTTCAACATTTACGTATGAATGTTCAACATTGGGTTCATGGCACGGCTCGTTCAGGTCTGGCAACAATGGTTTTTGGTTACCAGACACAACCTCTTGAGAATGAGGAATAACTGATGCTTGAGAATCAGGAATACCGGATTCATCGAAGATATTAGCCCACCATGACATTTTGGAGATACAAAATATTAGAATTTGTTAAACCTTGTTAAATTTGAAAGAAGAAGAAAAAAATAGATGAAGAAAAAAATCGATTAACAAAAAATGAAGAAGAAACGAAGGAAAGAAGAAGAAAAGAAGGAAATAATCAACTTTGGTTAAATATGCATCGTATAGATCTATATGGGTCGTATAGGGTACCCTGACATTTACTTTATGTTACATCGTACCGGACATCGTACAAATATTTATCGTATAGAGCAATACGAGGGATATGGGACCAATGATTGGTCCTTTAATTCTGTGCCGAGTTGACATTAAATGCACACGTGAACCCTATATGCATCGTATAGCTCTACACGAAGCATATGGGGTACCTTTTTTGGTCAGATTGTTGTCTGAATGGGGGACAATAAAGTGCATATGCCTCGTATAGAGCTATACGAGGCATATTTAGGGTGTCCAAATAAGCTTTTTAGGGTGTCAAAGACGTTTCGGAGGATTTTGGGACACGTGGAAACTTTTTAATGGCTGTTTATCTCATAGGTCTTGGGAGTCTGTTAGGGTGACTCGAATGTCCAACCGAGGCGGTTCAGCTGGCTATTTTCGTAAAGTGGGGGAAGTCAACGGCTATTTTCGTGATTTTCCCTTATTTTATTATTAGTTATTACATTGTGGATTTTTAAAACTTAAAACAATAAAGAGTGAATATCCAATTTTGCTAGATCAGTCCAAAAAACTTTTTTTTTTCTCACTTGGACCACTGAGGTTTTACAAACGTTGCCAAATCCGTCCAAATGTCTAACATAGTTAAAAACTAATATAAAAAGAGGGGTATATTGGTCATTTTCCTTTTTATTTAGTTTTTATATGTTTTTAACCTGCTTATAAGTTGCTTCACGGTTGCTTCTACCCCTGGTCGAAGATCTTTCTTTCCAACCATAAACTCTAATTCCCAAAAAAAAAAAACACACACACACACTCTAAATTAATCTACTCTCAAATGGAGCTCCTTGGTACAACTAGGACTATATTCAATTGGAGTCCGTTATTTATATGTGATTCTAAGAGATTTTTCAACTTGTTTTGGTTTCTTAAGGAAAAGTCCATTAGTTACAACAGCAAACACAATTGCAATCTTTAGTTTTTTTTAAGGGGGTGTTAATTCACACACACTCTAAATCGATAAACTTTTTTACATTTTACTTCATTTTCGAATGATTAAAAAGGGAAACAAAGGTTATGAAGGCATTGGAAACGGTGGATTTTGTAGGGTTTGGCGGCGGTTTAAGTTAGTGGCGTGGAGGATCAAGAGGAAAGGAGGACTGGAAACAGAGATGCTGGTGGTAAAAAAGATAAATTAATTCAACATTTTTAATTTCCTCTGTTTCGGCATCATCCAACAAAAAAACAAGTATGCAATGAAGGAGTGAATATACTGTAGGGAGTTTGGAATTTTAGATTTGCTTAAGTGCATGCAGGTTATAAATAAAAAAAGAACTATTTATTTTTTTAAGCTAAAAGTTTATAGATATAAGAAAAAATTTAAAACAAAAACAAATATGTAAAATGTCAAAAATACCCCTAAGTTAATGTTAGTTTTTAACAAGGTTAGTTAGTTGGATGAATCTAGCAACAAAAAGTAAACCTCATAGGTTCAATTGAGAAAAAAAAGTTTTTTTGGATGGATCTAGCAAAATAGGTCAAACCTCAGGGACGATTTTACCTATTCACTCAACAATAAAAGAAAGTAAAAATACAAATACATGTAAATCCCAACGGGTATACCCGATACCCGCGAGTCTGCTCCACACCTGATGGGACCCGACAAATACCGACAGGTAATAGGTTGGGTATGGGATGAGATTTTACAATCGGGTATGGGTATGGGATTAGCCATATACCCCACCTGTTGCCATCCCTACATACATGTTGACAAGTTATAAGAGTGTTATCGATCACGTGTTTAATAGTGAGTATGAGTGTGACAAGTAAATAATATGGTTTGCCAAAACTGACACTATTATAACTAACCATGTAAAATAAAAACGGAAAAAATAAAAATGTAAAAGATTTTTTTTTTCTAAATAGTTAAACGGGTTAAAAGGCCAATCCGTTTTTTATATGCGTCAACCTGTTTAAACGGGTCATGTTTGTTGACCCAAATCTGTTTTTTTTTTCATGTCGGATCCGGGTTAAGTTTTGGGTAAAATTGCCGCCACTAGTGTTTTCTGTTTCCGGTTCATATATAAAGGTTTCAACAAGGGTTCTCTTCAACCAATTTTTTATACCGGTCAATATGAACCTGACCTGTTTTTGCTACGGGTAAAGGTTGACTTGGGTGCAAATGAAACAACGAGTTTAAACCTGTAGCAAAATCAATAGGTAAAGGTTGATTTGGGTGCAAATGGAACAACGGGTTGTGTTAGTCGTCCCTAAACATTTTTTTTGTGTTGTGTCAAGAGTTACAGCCCATATATTCTCTTCAGGATAAGATTTTTTTTGCCAGATGTATATATTGTTGGAAAGTTTTG
The DNA here is from genome assembly GCA_032199755.1 of Ambrosia artemisiifolia. Classification (NCBI taxonomy): domain Eukaryota; kingdom Viridiplantae; phylum Streptophyta; class Magnoliopsida; order Asterales; family Asteraceae; genus Ambrosia; species Ambrosia artemisiifolia. The sequence continues at coordinate 25,976,057 of CM063526.1, read as the reverse complement.
TTGTTCGTTAATACTTTTCTTGGAGTATACTATGCTTGACATCCAACAATTTTCCATATGCCATATACAACGTACGTAGTAGCAGTTGTCTAGTTTGAGTGTATATGTAAATGCATTTATACCACTTAGGATGTACCTCCTTTTCACAAACTCCAGGAAATGAACTAAAAATCCCTAAATTTCTATAGCATCAAGCATTGTTAATTTTTGTACTCAATCAAATGATTGACTTATTTGGGAACGAACGTACATGAATGTGTTAGTAGTTTGAGGAGACATCTTTTATGTGGCGACTTTTGCAAGTTATATTCGAACGATTTTGAGCTTTAAAATAGGTGCTTACCATTGCCATTATCTCAAAACACTTTGTTACAATTGATGATTTGATCTTGAAGGCTAGCTAGCTATTTCCTCCATTTGAAATCGTGACTAATAGATCAACCAAAGGCAAAAATATAGAAGAAGAAGATCAAAGAAATTGGTGAAAATCGATAGTTAGTAATCTTGATCATTGCTTTCGATCCAGTCTTCAATTGCTTGTAAGACTGCTTGTTTCACCACGTGAGTGTCGATGGCTTCTCCATTTTCTTCACTCTGCACAAACGATTGGTGTTTAGTTTAATGTTAAAAGGATAAAAAAAAATTGTATTTTTAATGGAGATACCAGGTTAAATCATCTGTTTTTTCTTTGTGTTTTTTGTTATGTTATGGAGATGATATTTGTGGTCCGTTTAGTGATATGTTCTTTTTCAGTTATGAGTTTTTATTTATCCTAAACCTGGAAAATAGACACCAAATGTAGCCAAAATTGTAACACACTAAAGCCTAGCTTCATTGCAGATGACTTTTTAGTTGCAAAAGGTCTTATGCTGCAATGATATTAAAATCCAAGATTGATCATGCATGAGAAGTGAGAAACTTTGCATGCTATGATTGGTAATTTTGGGGAAATAAGTTTTTTTTTTTTTTTTTTCAGTTCTAGTCAATTTGCTACCCTTTAAATGAAGTCAGCAAACTCGTTTGGATGACACGCAAACTAGAGTGATTTTTCACATAACTCTATGAATTTGTTTGCCACCCAAACAAATTTGTTGAGTTATCTTAAAGAGGTAACTAATTATGTAGAACTAGAAGTTAAAAGAAAACCACCTACTAATAGAAAATTCAATAAAAATATTTATTTTAGATTGTCCAAATGGTTCACACATTTCTAGTTGTTCACTGAATGATCAGAGATACATTAATGAACAACCAAAAACAAACTTAATTATCACAAAAAGATCGTTGTACGGAGTCTCAATAGATTAAACCTCTACAACCAAGTATATATATATTTTTCAAAAAGGTAGAATTTTTGGCCCAAATCAAACAAAAAAATGGTTGGCAATTTTTTGTACTGTAATACTTATTAATCCTTTTACTTTTTATTATTTTTTAGAAGATAGTATTAATTATACTATACTATCAGAAAATCAAAAGCATGTTAAAAAATTCAGTAAGCATATTGTTGAACCACGAGAAAACCATATTTTTTTATATATAATCTTTTTACTAAGATTTTGAAATCCAAATGAGTATACGTATGGTTTTGATTATCGATGATAAAGGTAATTATCTACCTCAACTCCATGTGCTTCAAGTTGAAAACAACCTGTACAAGAAACTCTAGCTTCCAACACATTAATACTCAAATCTTCAAAAACTTTCAACACAAAAACCAGTAGACCTTGGCAGCTTCTTTCGGAATACACATTTACTTGTATGCCCTTTTCAAGGGGTTCTACCGTTACCTACATAAAACACGAATACATACAGTTTAGATTAGAAGGACACAATCGATTGATAAACACCTACGCCGATAAACCTATATGTATACCATAGGCCATGAGTTCTGGTAGCTCGAGCTTTGAGCTATGTCTTGATTCAGGTTATCTATTTTCTTTTTAAGCTCTTCTATGTACTTTGATGCATCATTTACGATCGATGTATCTTCTTTCTGCAACAAGTTTTTAACAAAATTTTCATGAGTAGAATATAGCTAGAAACATCAAAAGAGTTGAAGTTTAGGTTAGTTTGGATCACTTAAAAATTATATTTTTTGAAACCACAACAAATTACCAACATATCTTAACTCCTTTAAATTAACCCGGTGGCTAACTATCGGACTAGTTATATAATTATCATATCTAGAAAAATTTTGGATTGTTGTGGATAATTTCAATAAGATGGTGAGTCCTTGTATCAAGATTCACCGAAGGATGTAACGAGAAGGGAAAGTGTTAACCTATAGCGTTTTCAAACCCAAAACGAACTTGTTCTAGTGATCAAACACACACATGTATATGTATATATATGTATAGGAGAAATCTTTCTAATAGACCCAAGATGAGGTGCAACTTTTATTGCTTCTAATCTCTCGGGTGAAACCACAAAGTGTCTCCGGGAGAAAAAAAAAATGGACTGTATCCAAGAATTTGGCCAAATCACATGGACAGGTATCGTAATTTACTCATGAGTTATTTTGAGTAAGTTACGATCAACTAAAAATCTAGAGAAGGATAGTTCAAATCCTACAAAGTGCAAGTATAAGAGTATCTAAGAATATGTTAGTTTGCCATTAAAAAAAAAAGACAAGCAACTGAAAATCTAGCGCGTTTGGGCATCATAAAGAAGGTTTAAGCGAATGAAAGGGAAGAATAAATGGGAATTACTGCATGAGAGTTTGTAACAGCTCGAAGAAGTTGCAGCTTCTCATGCAGTGCAGCTTTCTTGTGCTCCCTTGAAACCATTCTTTCTTGAATTGTTAATTTCTTCCAAATTGCTTTGTAGCATCAATCTCAAGCAATCTTTTTAAAGAGGGTTTTTGGGCACTCAAATCCAAATGATCTTTGTTGTTTGCTACATACACATGAGTATTGTCTTATACTCTATCTTTGAGTAAAATACCAAAAGGCTCCCCGATAATGATATTGAGTTGTGTTGTAACTTATCTATAGTTCCAATATTGCCCTTTGTTTGCTATTTGTTTTCAGTATATGTATATATAATATTTCTATGTCATATAGGACCCACATGTAACGTTGATGTCATAAACTTAATCTATATGTCGACTGGGATGTTTCCGGTTGTTCATAGTTGGACAAAATTGGGATTATCCATCACCGAATGAAACGACTACACCTCACTCTAGAAGATGATAATCATGATACCAATAATACATGGTTTAGGATTTATGCGTTTGGTAAACAACGTTAGTATATATGCCTCTCGTTGTGAAACTCGATCTAGCAAGTGAACCTTAAAGGGGCCACATCCAGCTTTCTAATCCTACACCCTATAAAATGTACAAAATGGATGGTAAAACATTAAACGGCGTTTCGGACGGCTTTGATGGTGGTGATATGACACAAGCCCTGGTTCAAACGGCCGACCATGAGAAACCTAGATGGTCTTCTAGTAAAGAACATGTCTTAACTGATTCCATTGGAACGACATCCATCGATCGTACACAGACGCCGTAGGATCTTCGAATGTTGTATACGCTATGGATTCCGTTTCCACGATGGTTAGTGGATACCATGATCCCTTAGGTTGCCATTTGGAACCAAATGTTTGGGATATAATAAGTGAAGGCAGTGGCGGATACAGAAAAAATTTGTACGGGGGGCACAATCAGGAGCGCAGCTTCATAGGCGCGAGAGGAGGTGTCCGACCCCCTCCTCCGAAATTTTCGCTCAAAAATTCCGATTATATAATATCCGTATAGAATTTTTTTGGTGCATATGGTTTCGACCCCTGTACCCGGTGAATTCTAACCAGTGATTTTAAAACCGAATAGGGTAATCACTCAATCACAAGATTAAAATTTTTTATTATATTTAAAAACCATACTCACTTATCCACCACAAGATTACTTTTTTTTTATTATATTTAAAACCCATTCTTTTTCCATGCTCTTTGACACCACTCAACCACATACTTTGTCACAATTTTAAATTAAAAAAACTCTATTCCCCATACCTATCGTCTCTTACATCTCCATTCCAACATTTATCTTGCAATTCTACTAAATAGTGCAGCTGAACACTCTCATATGTGGATTTAAAGTCAGCTAGACACACCTAAGAAGAAGCTTGTTTTCATCTTTTTCGCAACTCCCTTCTTCACTGCGTCAGCCACTTGTCACCGCCACATTTTGCCGGAAAAAAAATTACATCAAGGTGGGCACTAGGCTTTTCAATCATGGCCACCGAGCTTTCATCAGGGTGGGCACTAAGCTTCTCAAATGGGTGGGCACTCGGTTTTTCAGGTAGAAAACATGAAGGCAACCTGGATCGTACGGTGGGCACCGGCCCACCGTGGAATGAGGGTGGCTCCGCCACTGAGTGAAGGTGGTTGTACCGAGGTTTGTTAGGGAAAATGTACGTTATTTAATAATAAAAAAAAATATGTAGTGTTAGAATAAAAAAAAAAAAAAAGACTAACATATAAAGCTTACAAATTTACAAATGTTATGCTAAAACTAGAGTAATTATTATTAAGCTATATATATAGAACAAATTTATACTAATATAGGATTCTTTCATTTAATAATTATATTTAATTTAATGTTAAATTAATTATCAATTTTTTAACCCCTACACTAGGTAAATAAATATAACTCATAATTCATTCATTTTAATATATATTCTTCAACGGAAACCAAATTAGAGTGAAAGATAATTTAGATATGTGTAGAATACATTTAGAATGAATTTTGGTATATGTGTAGGATAAACGTACAATAGTACCGATATTTGTAGGATAAACAAATGATAATTTCGATAATATAGGTTGAATTTTGAAATGTGTAAGATAAATTGTTAATGACTAATTAATTATTGCGATAATAGTTAAGGTAAAAATAGTTAAAGTATTTAATATGTTATTATTATGTCATTTCTCATTTTGTTTTCATATTAAGTTTTTTCTTATTTGATCATCCCATATATATATAGAATTTGAATCATTTTAGAACATTTCTCTAAGGCTAAAAACATTCTCTAAGGTATTTTTTTTTGCTTCGCCCATTTTCCTGCAAGGAAATAATTTTTATTTTTGCATTTATACCTAGGGACCTCTTTTTCTTCCTGCGTTAGGGTGTGTCAGGCGGCTTAGCTTCCCATGGAAGATTAACTGAAGTGACTCCTGACACTTAGGAACCTGTGCAGCAAGTAGGGCTTAAGGGAGACCATCGCCAAGTCGGGCGCATGGTGCGACGCGGGTGGATTGCACTCCACATGTGACATATATGAAGGCTGGCCTCCGCCAAGGCTGATGCTCCGCGGAGGCAACACTCCGGAGATGTGCTATGCTTTTGCAGGTAACCATTTCGAATGGTATGCTCTCAGCGGGTGTGTTATGATGATGTCGACGTTGTGGGGTAGGCTGCGCCTGCACGCCAGAATTGGTATCCTACCCTTCAAAACATAAAAATACTATGCCAAGAACATTAAGTAGTGTGTTTTAAGTGTTTACTAGTGTGTTTTAAATTCAAGGGTCATTTACATATTTCCCTCTGCTAAGATCATTTATTACATATTTACCCAACTTAAAAAGTCAATTACATATTTCCCCCTCCTAAGGCATACACAAGTAGCAAGTCAATTACATATTTCCCACTGGGAGGGGGAAATACGTAATTGATTTTAAGGGCTGGGTAAATATGTAATTAGGAGGCTTAGCAGGGGGAAATATGTAAAAAATCCTACCCAAAAAATCTAAACCCACCCCACCCACCGCCTACCAAAAAACCTAAGCCCCACCCACCACAACCCAAAACCTAACCCCCACCAAAAAAACCTAACCCCCCACCCAAAAACCTAAACTCCCCCTACCCACCCCCACCCCACCCCGAAAAAATCTAAACCTTACAAGCTAAACTTAAAAAAACTAACCCCAAAAGCTAAACTAAACCCAAAAACTAAACCTTAAAGCTAACCGGACATTTACTACACACGTGCATTAGAAGTCGCCTATTTTTTATTTTATTTTTATTTTTTTTTCTGAACAGGGATGACGTGGGAAAGAGAAGCTTCGAACCAGATTTTTTGTTTTTAACTTAAATTTTGAGTTATGACTTTTTTTATTTTTTTCTTAATTTAAGTAGGAGTTCTCGAGTTCTCTCCCTAACTATGAGTTCTCAATTGAACTTTCCCCTATATGTATATATATATATATATATATATAGGAATTGGCTCAAATGAGAACCTTCGGCCAAATTAAGAACTGAGAGAACCATTCTAGGCCAGAATTTTCTAAGGCAAATTTTTTTCTTTTTGCTTTAATCGCTACTTTTTAAACTGGAATAATTTTTTTTTATATTTTTTCAATATACACATATGTATTGCTGAAAATTTAATATGCACATATGTATAATTGCTATATACACATATGTATAATTGCAGTATACACATATGTGTAAATGAAAAAAAAAAATTTTAAAAAAATTACCTTCTTAAAAATGTGTGTTTAAGCAAAAAAATAATGTGCTTTTATAAGAAATGTGTGGACCAGAATGGTTCTCTCGGTTCTCAAACAGGGGTTGGTTAAAATGAGAACTATGTTAAGTTGAGAGAACTTAGAAACTCACTTTATAACCACACACTTATTTATTGTATAATGAATTTGTAATTGTAATTAAACCATAATAAAATATTGAACAAAATATTAATTTAGTTGCATAAGTGTAGTGATTTTGTTACACCGATGTAAAAACGTCCTAAATATTTTTTTTTTCATTTTTTACGGTGGGGTTAGCCGTTTTTACAAAAGTGTGTGAAAAAAATTTAAACTTTACATTTTACGTCGGAGTTCTCACGGTTCTCATCACTCAACCTGGTTATCCTTTGAACCGAATCCTATATATGTGTGTGTGTAAAGGTTCAGGTACAAAAGCCATATTTCATGAGAAGGTTAGGAAGTATAAAGAATTAACATGTGAGCATCACGTTTTGGACTAAGGTATAAGTTTTTGGGTTGGTTTTGCTGAAAAAAACATGTTCTTGGCATAGTGTTTTAAGTTTTTAAGCCTAAAATAAATTGTTTTGTGTTTTTAATTATTATGTTTTATGTTATTTTAACCTAAACAATCCAAAACATTATGAATATGTCTGAAATAATGATAGCTACATTTCAATTTTTAATCCTTCTCACGAAATATGTTATTTTGTACCCCATATATATATATATATATATATATATATATATATATCTGTGTGTGTGTGTGTGTGTATGTATGTGTGTGTAGAGGATCTTACAGAAAAATTGGTTTTTATGAGAAGGATTAAGAAATGACATGTAGCTATCATGTTTTGGATTTAGGAATGATGTTTTGGGCTGTTTTAGCTTGAAAAACACTAAACACGACAATTTACAACAATTTAAAACAAAATTTAATGTAATATAGTTATTAAATTTAGGATTTTTTACATATTCCCCCTGCTAAAATGATCTTAGCAGGGGGAAATATGTAAATGACTCTTTTAGGTAAGTGGTGCATGGGTGGTTTAGATTTTTGGGTAAGTGATTTAAGTTTTTGGGTGAAGGTGTGTTGGGTGGGGTGGAATTAGGTTTTTGGGTGGGGGTTTAGGCTTTTGGGTTATACTACACATGTGCAGTAGCGTTTTTTAGATGTTTTTTTTTCTGAACGGGGATGACGTGGGAAAGAGAAGCTCCGAACTAGTTTTCTATTTTTTTTACTTAAATTTTGAGTTATGATTTTTTTATTATTTTTTTTGCATTTAGTTAGGAATTCTCGAGTTCTCTCCTTAAAATGAATTCTCTATTGAACCATCCCCTATATATATATATATATATATATATATATATATATATATATATATATATATATATATATATATATATATATATATATATATATATATATATATATGGATTGGGATCATTTGAGAACTCACCTGAGTTGCGAGAACTTGAGAACTCTTCTGGACCAATCACCAAGTGACACACCAGCAGTTTTGTATTTGTTTGTATTTTTTTAATCAGGGGCAATAAAGTCTTTGTACATAAATACTTAAGGGTATTTTAGTAATAATAACACCCACCCTACCCCACACCCAACCTACCCCATTAACCTTTAAATAATAATAATAATAATAATAATAATAATAATAATAATAATAATAATAATAATAATAATAATAATAATATTAATACACAGATTCTTTCTCTCTCTCATTTTAAACATCCTCTCTCTCTCTCTTCTTCTCTCTCTCTTCTTCTTCTCTCTCTCTCTCTCTTCTTTTTCTCTCTCTTTCTCTCATCTTCTCTCTCTAAAAAACACAGAAGAACAGAACAGATCGTTTGTTTTGGTTAGTCAAGTGGAAGACGATGAAGGAACAGGAAGATGAAGGTGGTTCTCTCTCTTTCTCTCTCTCTAAAACACAAGAACAGGAAGATGAAGGAACAAGGAGGACGATGAACAGGAGACGAAGGAAGACGACGATGAACAGGGGGATGTGGTTGGAACAGGAAGACGATGAACAGGAGACGAACGAAGACGACGACCGGTGAATGGTGAGATTTCGACGGTGGGTTTCAGGTCTGAAAGAAGATCTGGCGTCTGACGGTGGTTTTGGGGGCTGGTGGGTTGTTGGATGGTGGTGAGCCGTTTGGTGGTGGTGGGTTGTTGGATGGTGGTGACTCGTTGGATCTGATGTGGGTTTTGGGGTGGTTCGAATGGTGGTTGTTTTGGGTGGTCCGAATGGTGGTGGTTGAGGGGTGGTTCGTTTTTGACGAGGTGGAGGGGTGGATCTGATGGTAGTGGTCCGGCGATGGCGGTGGTTTTGACTGTACAGGTATGTTTTTTATTATTATTTATGTTATTATTATTATTATTATTATTTTTTCTGTTTTTATTATTATTATTATTATTATTATTATTATTATTATTATTATTTCTGTTATTATTATTATTATTATTATTATTATTTTTTTGTTTTGCAGGTGATCCGGTGATGGGGGTTTTGAAGGTGGTGGTCCGGTGATGGTGGTCCGCCTCTGAACAGATCTTGGTGGGGGCAGAGGGCGGTGGACGGTGGTGGGACGGTGGGGATGAAGATGGTATGTTGTTATTGTTATTGTTATTATTATTAGTGTTTTTTATAAGATTTTTCATGGGTTACTTTTTTGTGAAGATAATAATGTGAAGAAGAAAGATGATGGTTTTTTGAAGAAATGATGATGATGTTTTTTTTATAGATGTTTTTTTATATACAAAGTTTGTTGATGTTGTGGGATGTTTACACTGATGTAAATACGAATGTATAGATGATTGTTTTGGTTTTTTACACTGATGTAATATACAAATTTTTGGAGAAGTTTTGTGTATGGCAGATTTTACACTGATGTAAATAATTACAACAGTGTAAATGATCCTCATTATATGTTTGTTTAGTTTTTTTACACCAGCGTAATTTTGTATAAGTTTTGTGTATGGTAGATCTACACTGGTGTAAATAATTACACCAGCGTAAATCATCCTCATTATATGTTTGTTTAATTTTTTACACCAGCGTAATTTTTGTAAAACTTTGTGTATGGTAGATTTACACCGGTGTAAATCACACAAGAAACATGAAAGTTGAAAAAAATGTAAATTAATTAAAAAATAAAATAAAGTTTTTAAAAAAATAATTTTTTAATAACTGAATAAAAAGTTAAATCAAATAAAGTTAAAAAAAATAAATATTTAAAAAAAATTGTTCATGACAGAATATTCAGTTTCTTTTTTTTAAGTAAATAAATTGTTTAATTTAATAATTGAATAAAAGTATAAATAATATTTATATAATTATTTCTCTCTCATGGGTATTTTACTTAAATACCCTTAAAGTACTTTAATGGAATAAAAAAATCCCTATTAATCAAGTAAAGACAAAAAGTCTCATCTTTGAATCTCAACCATTAGATCATCAAGATCAATGGTCCAGATGAGTTCCTATGGTTCTCACAACTCAAGTGAGTTCTTAAGGGATCCCATCCCTATATATATATAAGGGAAAGTTCAATTGAGAACTCATAGTTTGGGAGAGAACACGAGAACTCCTACTTAAATTAAGAAAAAAATTAAAAAAACATCATAACTCCAAATTTAAGTCAAAAACCAAAAATCTAGTTCGGAGCTTCTCTTTCCCACGTCATCCTCGTTCAGAAAAAAATAAAATAAAAAAAAATAAAGATAATAGGCGACTTCTAATGCACGTGTGTAGTAAATGTCCGGTTAGCTTTAGGGTTTAGTTTTTGGGTTTAGTTTATCTTCTAGGGTTAGTTTTTTTAAGTTTAGCTTGTAAGGTTTAGGTTTTTGGGGGTGGGGTAGGGTGGGGGTGGGTTTAGGTTTTTGGGTAGGGGGTTAGTTTTTTTGGTGGGGGTTAGGTTTTTGGTTGTGGCGGGTGGGGCTTATGTTTTTAGTAGGCGGTGGGTGGGGTAGGTTTAGGTTTTTGGGTGGCGGGTGGATGGGTGGTTTAGGTTTTTGGGTAAACGATTTAGGTTTTCTGGTGAGGGTGGGGGTGGGTGGGGTGGAATTAGGTTTTTGGGTGGGGGAAAGTTGGGGGTGGGGGGTTTAGCCTTTTGGGTTATACTACACATGTGCAGTAGCGTTTTTTAGGTGTGTTTTTATTTTTATTTTTTTTCTGAACGAGTATGACGTGGGAAAGAGAAGCTCTGAACTAGTTTTCTATTTTTTTACTTAAATTTTGAGTTATGATTTTTTTTTATTATTTTTTTGTATTTAATTAGGAGTTCTCGAGTTCTCTCCCTAAAATGAGTTATATATTGAACCATCCCCTATATATATATATATATAGGGTAGGGATCCTAAGAGAACCAACCCCTATTTGAGAACTGAGAGAACCATTTTGGGCCACACATTTCATATAAAGGCAAAAAAAAAAATTTTTTTTTTTTTTTTTTTTTTTTTTTTTTTTTTTTGCTTTAATCGCACATTTTTATGCAAGGAAATTTTTTTTTTTATTTTTTTTGAATTTTTTTTTCATTTATACATATGTGTATATGTCAATTATACATATGTGTATATAGCAATTATACGTATGTGTATATAGCATTTTTCAGCTATACATATGTGTATATTTCAGTTATACATATGTGTATATTACATTATACATATGTGTATAATGCAATTATACACATGTGTATACTGAAAAAAAATTCAAAAAAAATAAAAAAAAAAAATTTCTTACATATAAAGCAGCGATTTTTGCAAAAAAAAAAAAAAAAAAAAAAAAAATTATTTTTTTTTTGCCTTAGAGAAATGTGTGGCCCAGAATGGTTCTCTCAGTTCTCAATTTGGGGAAAGGTTCTCATTTAAACCAAATCCTATATATATATATATATATATATATATCTATATATATATATAAAAGAAAAGACTTTTGCTGACGTGGCGTGCAATGGAGGCCCCAACCTTGTGCCACGTGGCATCATAATGGAGAGTTTTTTGTGTTTTTGAATTGTTTTCTTTTTTAATTAAATTGAGTTATTTTAGGAAAAAAGAATTTAAAAATAAATTTAAAATTTTCTCTCTCATATTTCCTCCCATAACTTTTAAACGTTTATATCTTTTATATACGGGATTTTTTAAAGAAAAAAATTACACCAAATTAACGAGCGTTTTATTATCTTTCCAACGAGTACCATAGTGCTATATAAAAAACGGAGAAAAAATCTACTATTTTTTGTAGGGTTTCGTTCATACAGGAAAAAAATACACAAAGTGTTCATGTTATCACGTAAAATTAGATTTTGTGGGGAATATGAGTTATTACTGATTAGAATACTATGAACATGCAATGATTAGAAGATTTTGTAGTTAGTTAACTTGAGCCATTTGTAATAGGTTATCACGTAAAATTAGATTTAGCAACCCCGGGACCCTCCCGGGGTAATCAGCTAGTATATATATATATTAAGGGGATTTGGGGATGTGAGGCATATTTGTCCGATTGCTAAGATGTGAAATAAGCCAGAAGGCAGGGGCAGTGACGAAGAATAATAGAAGAAAACTGGGAGCTCGTGATCGTTGTTTGGAATTAATGCTCAGGCTGAAAGTATGCGTAGTATATATTTACACATAGACATACACGTACATAGATACATACATGTGCATGTATAATATGTATGTGTGCATACATACATATATTATGTATTGAAGATATATTGTATGTATATGTTTATTAAGGTAAAAGAATTTCCAAAAAATTGTTAATATACTTTTGAAAAATGCATGTGCTAGATCGTTTTTATTATGTAGAAGATAGCACGTTTATTAGCATAAGATATATAAATGTTTTAATGACATTATGTTTATAAGTTTAGAAAAGAATACATTTGTATATATAAACGGAAAAAAAAAACAAGTTCACAATTAAACATGTGACATGAAGTTGTTACAATCAATTAATTCACATTTGTGGTATGAAATAAGATATTGTACATTGTGTTTATCTTGTGCGTTTATACATGAGAACAATAAACATATATAAAATTTCTCTTCTTAGTATGAAATTTTTTCATAAAGTTCACTCTTAGAAACATTTATAAGAATACATCATTATAACGTAAAGAAGATATAGAAAAAAAAGTAAAGCATAGTAAGTTTCAAACTTATATTTGTGAAGAAACAATTATAAGCATTTAGAGATATAAAATTGTCTACACTTACATGTGTTATTCATAGCTTATATATTTAGGGTATTGAATATAAATTATCTATACCTAATCTGCTTAATATAAATGTCGAAAAAGTAATTATCCTATTAAAAGTTGTAATATAGCTTGTTACGGCCAAACATGTCAATTTTTATATTTAACATTTTATAAAGTGTATGTAAGAAGGGAGTTAATATGTTTGTATGAATTTAATGTCTGTTAAAAATATGCATATGCGTGTTTATAAGTTATTTTAGGAAAAAACTTGTAGGTTGAAATAAAAAATAAGAGTATGTGTAGTGGGGGGCTTTATATATGGAGCCTCCCATTCTGATTGGTCCACGTGGCTGCTGAGTCAGCATGAAGAGAGAAACTGAAAAAGGGGTGTAGTGGTGGGGCTTTATATATGGAGCCCCTGAATCTGATTGGTCCACGTGGATTTTATTTTTTTTATTCTTTTAACTCAAAATAATTAAAATAAAAGGTAAATAAATATAAAAAAATTACAAATAATATTAAAAAACACACAACTAATATTAAAAAAAAAGTTACAACTAAAATTAAAAAAAAGTTACAACTAAAATTTAAAAAAAAATTACAACTAATATTAAAAAAAATTACAACTAATATTAAAAAAAAACCAAACACACTAGAGGTTATATTTTTTCAGGATTTGTTGCCTGTGAAGCATTGCAAGGCGTAGCGCGTCTCCTTCGAGGTCTTCGATCGATTTCGACAAAAACTCAATGTCTTTTTCCCTCTGCCTCGCCTCTTGGAGCTCGACAAACCTTTTATTCTCCACCACTCTCTGCTGCATCGTCTCCAAACGTCTTTGGCCAAGGTCGCGAATATCTTGAAGTCTACGGTTCATTTCTTCGAAATCTTCCTTCAAGCCACCACCTGCTGCCGAAGACAACTCCCCCTTCCCACCCCTTTGTTGATTTTCTACCAGGTGGTCTAGGGATATCCTGCTCCTCCTCCTCCTCGTCCTCATCCTCCTCCTCATCAACCAAATTAACATGATCACCTAAACTCACATAGCGAGCATCGGATGACGGTGTATCCGGATCTCGCGTCGAGGAGGAGGTTTTGCTACGTTTTGATGGTCCTCCTCCTCCTGATCCTCCTCCTACCACCCGACCCCATAGCCGGTACCTTAGCCCACTTAGGACTTTTTCTCAACATCTCCCAAATTTTCAAATACGGGAACGGTTGGCGGGTAGCTCTCATCTCGTCCAACGCTCTTGTCAACACACCATCATCACCTTCCCCACTGCCCCTGTTGTCCATACAACGCTGGTAAACCTGAGAAAACGCGTGACATCTATTATTTATGTCCGACCACTTTCCCGATACCGAGTCGTTCTCTCGATACTCCCCTCTACCCATCACACCAAAAAACAGCGCTCGAATCCGAATCCAAAACTCAGGAAGATGTTGATAGTTGGCTACAAAAAAAAATTATACGATTAGAAATATATAACGAACAATATATATATAAAAAATAAATACTATATATAAAACACGAACAAAATATATATAAAAAATTTATATATAAATATAAAAAAATTTACTAACCAACTAGTGGATCCTCCGATACGTCGAGCCAGGCTCTCGCTAAAGCATATTCCTCGTCTTGGGCCCAACATTCTATTTGCTTTCTTTGACGAGGTTGGGTAGGATCTTTCTTTTTATGCGAGCGTTTCCCGCGCCCGCTCCCACTCCCACGCCCGCGGCCCCCCCGTTGAGAACCCTCGGGTTCGTCGGTCTCCACTTGAGTTTCCGGCACGAGCTCGGCCTCCTCTTGAGAACCTTGGCCATAGTTTGGTGGAGGAAAAAATTGGCCCGGTTGTCCATAGTTTGGTGGAGGATAAAAGTGACCCTGAAGTAGTTGCGCGTATTGCATTGTGTTCGGGTCAAACTCCGACCAATTGGGTGGCAGTGGAGTAGTAGTGTTTGGCCTCGAACCCGGGCGACCCGGGACCCCGAATGGTGAACCGTATGGAAACATGTTTTGTGTTGTAGAGATGATTGTGTTGTGGTGTGTGTGTGTTTTTAGTTTAAGTTGTATGTGGTGTGTGTGTTTGTTTATTGTGTATATATATATATAAAATCTATATAAAAAAAAGTTACCGTTCAAAGAAATAAATATTCCAACGGTTCAAATTTTTGACCGTTTTTTTTGACCCATCGGCCACGTGTCAGTCAGTGATTGGCTGCTTCATTTTGTATATAGCGTTATAGCTATAACGCGTGCCCGGGTTTACACACCATAGCGCCCCACCGTTCCGGTGTTCCGGGCGCTATAAATCAATTTTTTTGCACGGGTAACGCCCCACTACGCTTGGTCTAAGGTAAACGAACTTGAAAAGAAAAAAAATCCTAACACAAATCACAAGATATATAGTGAATCTGCTAGATGTAAGGTACATTTAGAGCATTCACAACCCGGGAACTAAATTTATGTGAGTGTGTCCACCAAATTATATGGGGTGAGTGTAAGTGGTTGTGAGTGGAGGATATAGAGAATATTTGGTGGGAACACTTTTACCCCTAAATATGAAAAGTTACTGTTCACCCCTAAAAATATTTTAATATTTTTGAAAGTGGTTGTGAGTGAGGAGAGAGAAAATATAATGATAAAAGTATGAAAAAGTATTATTATTTTAATTAGGAGAGAGAAGATTTAGAGGTTGAGTAGTGATTTTTAGTGTAATTTGATGGAGGAGATTTGGTGGATTGGTTGTGAATGCTCTAACCCAACTTAAATTTACTTATCGATTTTCACCGGAGTTTAATCACTATTAGCTTCTTCATAAGATGGTAACTTTTTAGTTTAATGATCACATCTTCTCTTCTCACTAATAAAATATGGAGAGAGACTATTGTACAAAGGCTCCTTAAAATACAAAGTGTAAGAAGCAATCCTGACCATCGATCGATCTGTGTTTTAATCAAAATCATCCTAAATTAATCACCCACGTGTGTTTTTAGGGTTTAATTAAACCGCCAAAATCTCAGTAATTCTTGAGAACGATTACATTTACAAACAATCGATAGATTTGGAATTTTCATTTCATAACAAGCGATCAGTCGATTTGCTCTGAAACATGCTCTGTTTTTTTCAAAACAAAAAAAAACAGAGGATTATACAGATGTTGAAAAAACACTCCAAAATAAAAGAACAACCATCTAAACGTAAATAAATAAGATGAAATGTATAAACATGCGTTATCCTTGTAAAAAAACTTTTATGAACTCAAGTTCTGTTTTCAAACGAAAAACAGAGCTACAAAAAAACTAAAAATGCACCCATAAAACGCACTAATAAAAACAAAAACGCACCCATAAAATCATAAAACGCACCCATAAAAATCATAAAACGCACCTTCATCTCTCAAAGGCAGAACAACAAAATAAGCACTCGAAGACATGCACCTATAAAACGCACTCATAAAAACATAAAACGCACTCATAAAATCATAAAACGCACCCATAAAATCATAAAACGCACCAAAAAAAAAAAATCAAAAAACAGATGCTACATTGATAGTCGTTTTTATGTAATCACCCATAAAATCATAAAACGCACCCATAAAATCATAAAACGCACCTTCATCTTCATATTCTTATTGATCAGCAATAATCTTCTTCTTCTTCTTCATTTTGTTCACTACCTCAATGATCGTTGTTTTTCAGTAAACATGTAGACTTGATGTTGACCCAATAGTTCTGGTGAGTGCCATTCTAGTCTTTATTCAACTTCTCCGGTAAGTTTCAGGTGCCTACATTCTCGAATTCTTCATCTATCGCATCCGTGAATGGATTCAATTGTTGCAGAAGCCAAAAACGTTTTTGAAATCTGAATCGTTAGGGTTTTGATTCAACTGATCATGTTCCACTGTTAAGAATTTGGAATCCGTGAATGGATTCAATTGTTGGAGAAGCCAAAAAACATAATTATAAATTGAAACCGTATATAGAACGTGATTTACTTTGCCCTAGAATTTGACTGCAATTGGGTTTAATTAGGTTAATCATGGTTTGGTTAAATTGACATGTGGCAAATTATAGTGGCTTACTACACTTCTCATGTTAAGGATACTTTGTATCCTATACTTTCTCTAAAATATGATAGTAATCATCTTCATGTTTCTCATTAATGTTTCACTTTATATTCTTATTAAATAGTAGTAATTTTTTTTAAAAGCAAACTTCATTAAACACCAAGAAACGAGAAATCTTTAAGGCGGAGATCCGCACAAACAATACACTTACATTACATCAAAATTAAAAGATTGTCAGCCCTTCCAATCCACGACGCTATTTCTACCCCTATTAGAATACCAAAGATAACCCAACACTTTAACATCTGACACAATCTCGGATCATTCCTAGTAGTATTACTAAACACCTCGTTTCTAGCCTTCCAGATCTGCCAGCATGTCAGCATTAAAATGCCGTATAAAATGTCCTTTTTACCTTTTGACAATCCTGAATTCGTAACCACCTCGACAATGTTTTTAACAGAAAATAAAAAGATTGGTAGTAAATGTACCCGACGCGCAATACCATTCCAAACTCCATCCGCCACTCTACAAACCGTAAAAATATGCTCCACACTTTCATCGACCTCATCACAGAATGCACACAAACACTCCACACTGATAATGTTTCTTCTTCATAGAGCAACTTTGGTAGGAATCCTATCAAAGATCGCCCTCCACATAAACACATTACACTTTACAGCCGATCACCGTACAACCACTTCTTCACCTCTTGAATTGAAAACCCATTCGGCCCACCAGAATCCTAGGCCCAAGAATCTTTTTTATTATCCAAACTCTTATCTGCTAGGGGCCGATGACCTTCAAGCAGCTCTCGAACTTCCTGATCTAACCTCGGATAAGTCTTCAACTTCCACATAATCGCTCCAGCCATACTATGAGCACCGATCCTATCCGCGACCACACACCACTTGTCTTGCTCTAAACGAAATAATTCAGGGAACAAAGACTTCAAAGGATTCTGGGTAAGCCGAGGATCGATCCAGAACTTTATGTCAGCCCCGTTACCCACTTGTCCCCTGATCATTCTATCACTATTCGTATCACCCACCTTTAAACGACAATCGCTAGTAACAAGCTTTGTCCGCGTCCACGAGAACTTAGAGTTATGAGGATAAGTTTCCCACTTCCTCCTAGACCCATGTATCGCATCAATAACTTTTCTCCATATAGAACTACCTTCCCGTCGATTCCGCCAAAGCCATTTTTACAAGAAGGCGTTATTACAATCTCTAAGCTTACTAAGACCTAACCCACCTTGTTTCTTCGATCTAGTAACTATGTCCCATCCTACCCGCTGTACTTTTTTAACATCCATATTTCCTCCCCAAAGGAGTTTCTTAATCATAGACTCAAGGTTATTAATAACCGCAACAGGCGCCTTAAACAATGAAAAATAATAGGATGACAGACTTTCCACACCGACTTTATAAGAGTCAAGCGACCATCAATGGATAGGACATTCGATTTCCACGTGGAGAGTCTATTTTTAAAAACTTTCAATATCACACCCTGCCAAGGCGGAAACACGGGGATGTAATTTGAAATGTTTTCAAGCACACGGTTCGAACAATACACAAGATTTAATTTAAATAGATACCATCGAAGGATGGATGATGTCATAATTTATTAAAATAACACGACATTGTCTGAAAATAAGTATTTGTCTGAAAGCACATAGCTTTAAACACCATAATAACGTATGACTGACATAACCAAATCCATGACGGTACTACCCAGTGCAAGATCAAACCTAACCCTCAAGTCCTTGCTCCGCATGATTAGTTACCTGAAAAACATGCGTAAAAGATTTGTCAACATAATGTCGGTGAGTCCACATGTTTTAATGTACTATGTAAAGTGCTTGTGTAATTCGTGTATCACCTATCATAAGCTAGCTAAGCGAATGATCAATGTGCAAACCATGAGTCCCATAACGAAACCTCTTGATTGTGGTGCCTCGTGCGTTGTACAATAAAGAAAACGTATGTATAGTAGAATACTAAGACTCTTTTGCTTGTGACCGGTTAGAGCGACTAACCAAGAGTGGGGTTGTTAACCCAATAGATCTATTAAAGTGTTCCATGGCTTTCGTTAGCTAATGGTTACATGCGAACGTGAAGACCAGATGAGACAAAAGTATCATGCGCTCTTTCCAAACGGATGAGACCCGTAAGTCAACTTCTCAATTTTGCGTGACACCTTCTCAATTTACGGACTTTCTAATCTGTCACTTCGATTGGCTCCTCAATAAAGTGGAGTTGATCATCGATGTGAATTTCTTCGGGAGGAATGATCAAGGATTCATTGGATAAACACTTCTATAGGTGGGATACGTGGAACGTGTCATGAACACCACTGAGCTCTTCGGGTAACTTGAGCTTGTATACCACGGGACCAATCCTAGCAAGTATTTCAAAAGGACCTATGTATCGGGGGTTAAGCTTTCCACGTTTGCCAAACCATGGTACACCTTACCAAGGTGAGACTTTTAAGAGTACCTTATCGCCAACCTGAAATTCAAGTGGTTTGCGATGGCGATCAGCATAGCTCTTTTGACGATCTCGAGCAGCTTTCAAATGTTCATGGACCCGAAAGATCTTGTCGGTTGTTTCTTGAATTAGCTCGGGGGCAGTCAAATATTTGTCTCCAGCTTCCGCCCATCACAAAGGAGATCTACACTTACGTCTATATAAGGCTTCAAATGGGGCAACCTTGATGCTGGTGTGGTAGTTGTTGTAGGAGAATTCAATCAATGGGAAATGAGAATCCCAGTTTCCACCGAAATCGATTACACAAGCACGAAGCATGTCCTCTAGGGTTTGGATAGAGCGTTCGCTCTGGCCATCTGTTTGAGGATGATAGGCTGTGCACTCATGTCCAAACGAGTGCCTAGTGCCTCCATAAGGGTTTGCTAGAATCGGGATGTGAATCAACTGTTACGGTTGGAAATGATCGAGACATGCACACCATGCCTAGTCACAATTTCCTTGATATACAGCTTGGAAAGTTTCTCCAACTTGTCGGTTTCCTTGATCGGCAGGAAATCCGCAGAATTGGTTAATCGGTCAACAATTACCCAAATCGTGTCATTACCACTGGACGTCTTAGGCAGCTTGGTGATGAAATCCATGGAGATTTGTTACCATTTCCAAATGGGAATCTCAGGTTGCTGCAGCAGGCCGGATGATTTCTTATACTTAGCTTTGACCTTCGAACAAGTAAGGCATCGGCTGACGTATGTTGCAATTTCAACCTTAAGGTTGGGCCACCAATAGAATTCCTTCACGTCTTTGTACATTTTGTCGGCTCCAAGTTGAACCGAGTACTTAGACTTGTGGGCCTTCTCAAGAATTAAATCGTGTAAACCGCCAAAACGTGGCACCCAGATCCGATTGGCAAAATAAACCGTGCCGTCAGACCTTGGTTCCAAAAGATTAACCATCTTCAATAAAGACTCATTCTTCAAATTCTCACCTTTTTGAGCTTCTTGCTGGGCTTCACGAATACGGGTAGTGAGGTTTGTATGGATGGTCAAACTTAGCGCACGCACACGCATGGTCTTGACTCGTTCCTTCCGGTTCAAGGCGTCAGCCACACCGTTTGCCTTTCCCGGATGGTATTTAATCTCACAATCGTAGTCATTTAGCAATTCAACCCATCTACGTTGTCGCATGTTCAGATCCTTCTGATTGAAGATGTGTTGCAATCTTTTGTGATCGGTGAAAAGGGTGCACTTGGTGCCATAAAGATAGTGCCTCCAAATTTTGAGGTCAAAGATTACTGCACCTAACTCTAGGTCATGAGTGGTGTAGTTCTTGTAGATGCGTTTTTGCGACTAATGATTAGATATGTTAACATGTGTTAAGGGGCGAAGGAAACAAGAATGGGCGAAGGTGACATAGATGTGGGCGAAGGTAGCTTGTACGTGGACGAATCTGGAACCAAGACTGACAGAAGACACATTCGACCACCTGATGTGGGCAAATGTGGAAAAGACCTACGTTCGACCATCACAACTGGGCGAACGTGCAGGTCCTATATATAGATTTCGTGTTTTTGTAAGTTTAAGCGAGTCATTTAGAGTGTGTATTTTTGAGGTGTGTTCCAGAGAGGTCTGAGAGTGTTAGTTTGTGTGCTAGATTAACTGTAATCAATCTGTAACCAAGTATTTGGAAAAGTTAATCTATGAAAAGCTTTTAAAATGACTTTGATTGTGTTTTGATTGAGTTTATATCAGTTTGTTCTAAGCTAGGGTTTCCGCACCTGGTTTAGCAACTTGTATGATCATATAATCCTGTTTTCATGTAAAATTCATCCTCTACAAAGTGGTATCAGAGCGTAGAGGATCATACAACAACAAATTGATAAACTCAGAGCTGATTTGGACATTATTTTCATCAATTCACATCTGTTTTTACATAAAAATGGTTTTTGAGTGTTTTTGAAAGAATTAGAGTTGATTTTGTGGATAAAATTCAAAATTCCAAGTATTAAAGTTGTTCCAAATCATCTCCGAAGCAAAACCTAATCAAGATCATTCAAATTCACAAACTTTTGAAAATCAGAGATCAAAATAACCGTTTTTCAAAGTGTAACCGTTTTTCAAAAGTTAAAAATGGGCGAACCTGGAGTGGGTTGGACGAATGTGTGAGTTTTTGGTCGAAGGTGAGTGTTATTCTGGGCGAACCTAGAGATTTTAGGGCGAACCTAGAGTTTTTCACTTGAATATTTTACATTCGGGTCATATTTTTTACCTTCGGGACATCGTGCGGGCGAACCTGAGACTGAAACGGTCGAACCTAGGTGATTTTGGACGAACGTAGAAACGTGTTAGTGTGTTTTTACTTTCTGGTGAGATTTTACCTTCGGGAGAAAACTTTTGGGCGAACTGAAACCAAAAGGGACGAATTTGAAGCACTTTTGGGCGAACCTAGGATAGTTTTTGGAAAATTTTTCTAAGTGTTGAATTTCTCGAAGTTCGTGATCATGTGGCGTTATCAGACTACTCCTACACCAGCAACTACACAACCACAACAGCAGGTGATGGACCCATGGACCGTAGCAGCACAGAAGACGAGCACACAGTCTTCGCAGCCGGTTAACTACATGACTCAAAGTGCACCTCCAGCACCACAGTCTGACTACTGGGGAGTAGCAGCAGCGGTGGTCAACACTCAAACTACAAATGCTATTTCCACACTGATTAATGATTTGTCTTCATGTAGCGGGACTCGGCCACCGAAGCTTATGGAGATTCAAGAATACAATCAGTGGCAGAAAAAGTTCAAGATACATTTGGAAGGCATGGGAGTGGAAGGTGCTGAAGCATGGAACATGATTGCTAAAGGTTACACACCACCAGTTCTGGAGAACACAGGTGAACCAGTGCCATTGGAGAGCATGGCTGAGGATGAGAAAAAGAAGTTTGCTGTGGAAAAGAAGGCGTTTTCCCAATTGACACAGGCAATCACAAATGATCTTTTGCATCAATTTGGGACTTGCACAACTTCTAAGGCACTGTGGGATATGCTTAAAAGGAAGCATGATGGAAATGAGAAGACTAGAAGTTTGAGGACGGAAGAACTTGTTAAGGAGTTTGAGAATTTTTCTTATGTTGGAAATGAAACTTTGAAAGAACTAACTCCTAGATATAATCATTTGATATCTGAATTGTCTAGCTATGGTATACAGATTCCTATGGCAAAGCAGGTTGACAAGTTTGCAGAAGCATTACCACCAAACTGGGATCAGCATGTGGATGTTCTGAAGGAGAAGGATGCTTATCAATACTGGTCTCTTCAGGAGTTCATTGAGAAGCTGGAAAACAAAGAATTGGAAGAGAAGAGGAAGGCTAGGAGAGCACAGATTCCTCAGAATCCAAACTTATACTTTGGAGGATCTTCAGTTCCAGCAAGTACAAGCTCAGGAGGGCTAGTTACACCACATGTTGCATGTATATCCAATGCTGTAGAATCACCTATCATTAACTACCATCAACAAACTTCATCTTTATCACAACCACAACCACAAGTACCATATCAATATTCATACATTCCACCATTCTCCCCAAAGCAACAAGCAGCTTTTTACACTGCTAGTCAATCTCAACCTCAACCAATGAACCAACCTAATCAACAAACGGTGGTTTTGGAGACATCCAATCTTGGAAATGTGACAGTTGAAGTTGCTCAGCAACACATTGCATTAGTCTCTGCAATGGTCTCATCCTACAATGGATTAGTTGCTAGTCAAATTGGTAATAACAACTTGACCAATGAAGACTACGCACAAATTGACAAGGAAGAGATGGAACTCATTGATATTCAATGGGCCTTTGCGAGCATAATGCGAAGAGCAACGGAGTTTATCGAGAAGACAGGTAGAACAGACTTGGGAACTTCTCCTAACACAACCTACGGGTTCAATAAGGAGAAAGTAACTTGTTTTAACTGTGGAGGGAAAGGTCACTTTAAACGAGAATGCACCCAGCCACCAAAACAAGGCAACAGGAATCCATTCAATGCTACCTATCAGAACCGTCAACAACAAAACCAAAACCAAGTTTCTTCCCAAAACAACAACAACAACTACCAAAATCGTCAAAACAACTTTAATAACAACCAAAATAGACAACCAAACACACCAAACCAGACACAAACCCAAACACCAAACAATACTAACCGAACAGTCATACCAATCACTACACCAAATGAACAACCAAATACCAATCAAGCATTGGTTACTCAACAAGATGAGAGGTTTGACTGGTCGAGTATTCAGATAGGTGTTGAGGAGATCACTACTGGGGGCAATGTGGCTTGTGTTGCATATCAGGTCGATATTGAAGATTCAGTGACGATGGAGGAGAAGGTTGAAACTGGGGTTGATAGTGATGAGTCTGAGGCTGAGATGGATGAAGAGTTTGAACCTGTTAAGGTTAATGCTGAGGTTGATGTTGAAGTTCAAACTGAAGAAACAAATTCTGGAGTTGTGATTGATACAGTTTCTGACATTCCCGAGGAGTGTGAATCGGTTTATTCTGATTCAGACAGTGAATCGGATACGGAAGCTAGTGTTAATTCTCTTGATGAAGATATTGATCAGTTGCTTGCAGAAGCGGATTTTCTGATGACAAGGAAGTCGTGCATTGCAGATGATGCTTTCACAAAGATTGATTATTCCAGATTCTTTGCAGGAAAGGAAGCTCATTTCGCATTAATGGCCATGACTGATCCGCCAAAACCTGTAAGTTCTGCATGTAGTACTGATAATACAAGTGAAAAATATTGTGGTACATGTGATAGATTGACTGAGGAGGTTAAACAGCTCCGTGTTCAACGTGATAGTGCTATCATGAACAGTCAATCTACTCGCAAAGAGTTGAATGCTTTTAACAAAGTATTAGATGGCTACAAAAAGGACATTTCCGACTTGAAAAACACTTTGTCTTTAAAACAATTGGCAATTAACAACTATATCAATGAAATTGAAAACACCAAGTTGGAAATGGCAGCCATAAAATGCTTTGCTGAGAAAGTAAACAAAAAGTTGGAAAGTTATAAGCATATTGCTTATGTGGTAGACCATATCATTGATGATAAAACAACTAATTATCGGTCTGTACCATCTCCGGTTCTCTTTGAAAACCACAATTGTCACCAAGTGACACCGGAGAGTTCGGTAAAATCTGATTCAGCATCGGAAAATGAATCTAATACTTCAAGTATTGGTGATCCAAATTCCGATGTTAGACCGATTTTGGGAATCAATGATGAGGGTGTTACTGCTGAAAGTGTAGATTCAGACTCAGAGAGTGATGATATTGGTTGTAACCAAACTGTTAATGCATGTGAAATTCCAAAAGAAAATCACATCATTACAAATGAACCAGTTTCATCATCTCAAATTGTTCCGATGAGAAGTATTCATCATGTGAATAAGTCTGAAAAGAATGTTGTGAAGAAAGATCTTAATGTGGAAAAGAAAGATCTTGAAAAGAATGATAAAAACGAACAATGTGACAAACCTGTCAAAGTGTTCTATCGGATGGAAGGATTCGATAAGATCATCTCTGACGAGGACTTTCCAATAAAAAATGCCAACTATGCTAAAATTGAAAAGATTTGGCAAGAAAGTACCATTTGGTTCCCAAAACATGAGAGAACAAATGAAATTCCACCAGCTTTGTTAAAGAAGTTGTATTTGGATGTTCCTCAAGAACCAAAGGTCCATGTCACAGAGTTTGTTAAACCCAAAAACAGAGCTAATGGTTTTAATGAGCCAACTTACTCAAAAGGGCCACTCCCTGAGAGTTTAAGGAAGCAACAGTACAATGATCAATATCCTGTTAGATCATTTGCTCAACCAAATGCTCCGAATGTTTTTGAAGAGTACCGTGCGTGCTTTAAGTGTGGGGAACGTGGGCATTTACTTGCTCAATGCCCATATGTAAGGCACAAGAGGCACGAAGTTGAAGTGAGGAATTCTATGCGAAAACCGATTGATCATTATGTGCCACCTCATAGGAGAGTAGTTCCTCAACAACCACAACCGTTTTATAATCATAACAATTTTCACCAAATGAGGAACACTCGTCCAATGCACTATGATAGAAGGAATCGGATTGCTATGGAACACTCATGGAGAAAGCCTGTGGTGAACACAACAGTTGATAGGCAAAAGGTTCCACCAAAACCGATTGTCAAATCAAATGTTGGACCTAAGTCTGTTAAATCAGATAAGGTTACCAAGAAAGTTACATTTGCTAACAATGTTCAGAAACCGACTGAGAACCCAAAGTCTCAGATTCGTATCCTGAAAAGGACTGAACAATCTTGGACACCCAATGGTACTCCAGGAGCCTCAACTTCAAGGGTTAATGAGAAAAAGGAAACTGTTTTGAAAAATCAGAAAAAGATTGATCAAAAAGTTGTTGAAAATGTTTGTGACAATGTTACTGTGAAACCTGATGTTGAAAGACCCAAGACTCAGGCTTGGGTCCCCCGAAAGAACTAACAGTCTTTGGATTGTTGATAGTGGAGCTTCAGGCCACATGACAGGGGATCTTGCGTTGCTGTTCGACGTGAAGAACATCAATGGAGGGTATGTAGCTTTCGCGGGAAACAAAGGCGGATATATCACAATGGAAGGAAGTGTGAGCAATGGGATAGTGAGTTTCGAGCGGATTTCGTATGTGAAGCAGATAGATTATAATCTGTTGAGTGTCAGTCAAATTTGTGACAAGAAATTTACTGTGCATTTTGATGACAAATCCTGCTATATTCTGAAACCGGGCTTTACAATTCCTAAAGAGTGGATCATGTTGAAGGCACCTCGCGTCAACAATCTATACATTCTTGATATGTCCAAGGCGATGACATCACAGGGGCAGATAACATGCTTTTTGTCCAAGGCGACAGAGAAAGAGTCGATAATGTGGCACCGAAGAATGGGGCACATTCATCTGAAGAAAATGAATCAACTGGTGAGAAATGGACTTGTCGATGGAGTAAACGTGAAACATTTCCATCTGAATGACAAGTGTGTGAGTTGTAAAAAGGGGAAGCAACACAAACAGTCCCACAAAGTGAAAAAGGTTAACTCTGTTGAGATGCCACTAGAGCGATTGCACATGGATCTTTTCGGACCGGTCAAGCGTAAAAGTCATCTTGGAGAGCTTTATTGTTTAGTCGTCACTGACGATTACTCAAGATTTTCATGGGTGATGTGTTTGCAGAATAAAAGCGACACTTTTATCAATCTAAAAGTTCTGTTCACTCGATTGGAGAATCTCTACAATGTGAAGATAAAGAGAATTCGGAGTGACAATGGAACGGAGTTCAAAAATGCCAAGATGGATGAACTTTGTGAAAACAAAGGGATACATCATGAATATTCGGCTCCGTACACCCCTCAACAGAACGGTGTTGCTGAACGAAAGAATAGGACTCTAATTGAAGCGGCTAGAACAATGCTTGCTGACTCAAATCTTCCAGTAATGTTCTGGAATGAGGCGATTTATGCAGCAAATTACACATTAAATCGGGTTCTAACAGTGAAGAAGTTTGGTAAAACATCTTATGAACTGTTACACCGAAGAAAGCCGAACTTAGAGTATCTAGAACCTTTTGGGGCGCCTTGCACCATGTTGAATCCAAGCGAAAAGTTTAGTCCTAAAGCCGAGGAGGGTTACTTTGTTGGATATGCAACCCCGCTCAAACGGGTATACAACAAGCGAACTCGTCGTGTGGAAGACTGGGCTAACGTGGACGTTCAACGATATACTCAAAATATTCAAGGCACGGGTCCTGATTGGATGTTTGATTACAAAGATTTCTTTGAATCATTCAATCTAGATAGCTTGGTTGAAGAAGCTGTTATTCGATTACTTTACGAGTGTGAAAATGCAACAACTTCACCGTTGGTGCGTCCGATCACAGTGAACCCCCTACCAGCTTCTAATGATACCAATGCTCCTATACAAGAAGAAGAAATATTTCAAGAGGCTTCAACTTCATTAGACACTTCAGAATCTGAAGATGAACAATTTGAAGAAGCTATTCTTGATCAAGCTGAAGAACTAGAGGCACCGCCAGTGAACCCAACTCCAACTACTGATGTGGCTTCATCATCAAATACGGGTCATGATCTGGATGCTGTAGAGAACTTGACTGTTCAGACGGGAGTGCAAGTACCTGATTATCCGGTATCTCGGATTCATCGTATTCACCCGCTGGAGCAAGTAATCGGTGATCCTGGAAGCAGTGTTATGACCAGAGGGCAGCTTAAAAGCGTTAATTCGCCAGAGAGTTTTGGTGCTTTAGCTTTATATGCCAAAATTCAACAATCTGGTAGTCAAAATGATTGGTCGTTTGCGTGTTATGTGTCGCAGGTAGAGCCAAGGACATACAAGGACGCTTTGAAGGATGATGCCTGGGTGGAAGCTATGCAGGAGGAGTTATTACAATTCCAGAAATTGGGAGTTTGGACGCTCACGGATTTGCCGCCGGATAGGAAGAAGATCGGCACCAAATGGGTGTTTAAGTGTAAGAAGGATGATCGTGGGGTAATAGTTCGTAACAAAGCCAGATTGGTCGTGCAGGGTTTCCATCAAATCGAAGGGATTGATTATAACGAAATCTATGCACCGGTAGCACGAATCGAAGCTATTCGGATGTTCCTCGCGTTTGCTTCTTATAAGAAATTCAAAGTTTATCAGATGGACGTGAAAAGCGCATTTCTGTACGGGAAAGTCAAGGAAGAGGTGTATGTCGGGCAGCCACCAGGCTTTGAGGACCCAATCCACCGGGATAAGGTCTACGTGTTGAACAAAGCTCTTTATGGCTTGCACCAGGCTCCGAGGCAGTGGTACGAGGAGCTAAGTACATACCTCATCACCAAAGGATTTAAGCGCGGCCTCGTCGATTGCACCCTCTTTACGAAAAAGACGGGAGATGACTTGCTTCTAGTACAGATATACGTTGATGATATAATATTTGGTTCAACTAACGAGCTTTTATGCAGGGAGTTCGAAACTGTCATGCAGGAAAAGTTCGAAATGAGCGCAATGGGGGAGATGCAGTTTTTCCTAGGCTTGCAGGTGGACCAAAGACCCGACGGGATCTTCATTCACCAGACGAAATATGTTTCCGACATCTTGAGCCGGTTCCAGATGGAGGACTCAAAGCCGATGGATACCCCGATTCAACCCAATCACGGGATTGGAGTGGACGCTAAGGGGGAGCTGACGGATCCTTTTACATACAGAGCAATCATCGGATCTCTGATGTATTTGACGGCGTCTCGACCAGATATTATGTACGCAACGTGTCTCTGTGCCCGTTATCAATCAAAGCCGAAACAAAGTCATCTGACGGCGGTCAAGCGTATCCTTAGATATCTGAAGGGTTGTCCCTCAAAAGGACTTTGGTACCCTAATGATGATAACTTTGATTTCATATCTTTTAGTGATGCAGATTGGGGCGGCTGTGACAAAGATAGCAAATCTACTACAGCTGGTTGCCAGTTTTTCGGGAGCAGGTTAATCACCTGGCAATGCAAGAAACAGACTTCCGTAGCACAATCTACCTGTGAAGCCGAGTACATTGCAGCCTCGAGTTGCTGTTCGCAAGTACTCTGGATTCAACAACAAATGGTGGATTACGGTTTGCAGTTTCTAAAAACTCCTATTTACTGTGACAACGAAGCTGCAATTGCATTAACTAAAAATTCGGAAAATCATTCTAAAGCGAAACACATCCGGATCAAATATCATTTTATCCGAGATTGTTACGCTAAGGAATTGATCGATATGATCAAAATACACACTGACTACCAACGTGCAGATCTGTTTACTAAAGCTTTTGACCGTTCACGCTTTGAATATCTTTTAAAAGTAAACAATATAAAGGAAAAACAGGACTAATCGGCACCTCGGTTTATCGCTTTTTAGTTTTTAGTTTTTATATTTTGCTAATTGGGAATTTCTCTTTGCTAATTGGGAATTTCTCTTTACTATCATAATCCTCAAAGAAGTTGATGCTTTCGAGGGGATTGTTTAATCCTCAAAGAAGTTGATGCTTTCGAGTGGATTGTTTCTTTCAAATTTTTGTTTTTGTTTTTCAGAAAAATCAAAAATCCCAAAAATATGTTCTTTATTTTAGGGGGAGCCATTTTATCAGAAAAGCTAAAAACATTATAAAATTCAAAAAGACCTAAAAATTAGAAAATCAAAAATGATTTCCTGGTAAAACAGAGGAAATGATAGTACATCAGTGGGGATCTGACACAGGCTAAAGAATTGTATAGTTTATGAGGCGTGTGTTGATTACGTGTGATATGCTGATAGGCTTCGTAGACTAAATATTGCGTGCATTAGTGATACAAACATAACGAACTACGCGTTCGTGGCTGAACACCTCATGGGCATATGGTCTTAGTACCGTAATTTCGTTTGATAGGATTGCCAAAATCTGAGGTTTCGGGTCGTTATGTTATGGTTATCCGGGATATTCTGATAAACTTTTGTCGTATTGATTTACGGACCTAGTTTTATCAGAATATTTGCTAAAAGAGCTTAATTGCCAAAACCGGAAGTTACCGAATTGAGGAACTTTATGTTTTAATTGATCATAGATCATTATTACATCGTATTGATCATCTGATGCAAATCACTGATTAATATCAGCCTCAACCTAGTGTCTACGCACATGTTACTCTGCTGCATTCATTTGCTGACCTGTACACCTCTGTGCTATATACTTTGTAACTTTTACGGATAACTCTGGCATAATCACGCGTTACGACGAAGCTTTGTGCAATTACTTGATACGGGAGTATGTCGTGTGTGTGGGCACCACATCGTGTTAGTCTAATACACCTAACTCGTATCATTTTAAAGCATTGCGTAATTGTCTGCATGTGAGCTTACGTGGACCACAATATCAGCAATTGCCGTATCACATACTGTTTCTAATGATAATATTGAAACAAACAGATCAACGCTGTGATCAGATTTCTCAGAAAACTGATATGATCCTCTGACCGGATTTCACAAAATGTTTACTGCTTTCATTTACTTTGATGCATTTTATTTGTTGCAATTTATTTTTATTGTCAAAAAGATACAAAATCCAAAAAGATTTTAGGTGTGTTTTGATAAAATTTCAGAAAAATCCAAAATTTTTTGCATTTCTGCTTTATTTTTGATAACCGGGGATGCTTGATAGTCAATTTCTGAGATTTGACAACACCATCTGGGCTTTGTATCATTCTAAAAGTGAAAATTTGTGTTTTGGAAGCTTAACGGATTGAAAAATGTTGAACGGGATTCGAATTTGTAATTTGGCAAAATTTTTCAAGATTTCCATTTTACATTCGCCCTTAATTGGGACGAATGTGGAAATTTGTTCACCTTCGGGTTGTTTCAAACTGGGCGAATGTGGCTTTTAGCACAAAATCCACTTCCGGGTGAAATACTTTACCTTCGTGCCTTTCATTAGGGGCGAAGGTGGAAATCTTGTTCATTCGTCCAAACGAAACGGGCGAAGGTGCAGCCTATATATAAGCCCAAACTACATTCGACCCTCACTTCAAAATTTTTCAAAATTTCTTCATAACCAGACCTTGTTGCTTTTGAATTCTTTGCTTGTGCATTTTGTTCTCTAGTGTATTCTGATCATTTTCCTATATTGATTACAGGTAATGGACACGTAACAAAGCCGGAATCGTTTGTTTTATAAATGGCCTTAGGGTTTTAGAGTTCTTATATGTTCAGTGTTTGTTAATGATCAATGTTGATACGAAATCATTCCACATCAGTTTTAGGGGGAGAGGATTAAAGGAATTAGGTTTTAACATTGTTTACCGTAGTGATTGATTGATTGAAAATAATAAAACCTAATTTCTATTGAAAACTGATATAGAATGATAATTTAGGGAAATTGATGATAGACGAAGCTTAGTCGGCCATGTTAGGGTAGATTCTGATCAAAATCAAGGCTTGAAAACAAATTTTGAAAATTTTTAAATTTTGGGTTTAAACAGTTCCACCTTCGGTTCGTCGAAGTGGACGAAGGTGAACCAGTATGGACGAAGGTAAGCTAAAAACGGACGAATGAATATTTTATCCAAGATCATTTTACATTCGACCAAAAGTTTACACCTTCGGCCAAAATAACTTACATTCGACCAGTTTATTATGGGCGAATGTGGAATTCCAAAAGTCTAAAATTTTCAAGTTTTTGACGATTTTGTGTTTTGACGTTTATTTTGATTTTACGTTTCAGATGGCTGAAGAACAAACAAATATTGAGATTCCTGTGGAGACTGCAGTTACTGATCCAGTTCCAGAGACTGTACAAGAAGGAGAATCATCAAGCGGTACTAAATGGCCGTTTGAGAAGACTCACAATTGTTGCGCGTATCTTGGAGATGTGGAGAAGAACGTGGAGTTTACTGAGATCATCAAGTTTCTGAAGAGATGCAGAGTGGTTTATGCTTTGGCCACACCAACTATTATCTACAAGGATATAGTTGAGGATTTCTACAACAACGCCAAGTATGATTACTTTGATAATCAAACTATTATCAAAAGCAAGATTCAGGGAATGGAGATGTTTATCACTGAAGCTGATATCAGAGAAGCTCTCCAGATCCAGTTTGAAACCAGTGAGGATCCAAGGGAATTATCATGGACTGAGCAGAAAGCCTGTTTCCTGAGGATGAAATACAAAGGACCGATCACTGATGGTTCTATGTACAAAGGGAAACTAGGAGTACAGTTTAAGTATTTTGCTCATGTTATTATACTTGTGTTTGGATGTGTTAGTGGAGGATACGACGTGATGAGGAAGAGTTTGAGCTCGTTAATGGTTGCGTTGACTCTCAACAAACCATTTAACGTTGCTGGAATGATTTTAGATCATATGTTAGAGATGTTAAAAGGGTTGAAGCTTAAGAAGTTCATGCTTTATCCTAGATTCCTTATGATGATTTTTGATCACAAATATCCACACCTGAAGAAAGATCCAACACAGATACTAGTTATGGATCACATGAACATTAGAACCTTAGTGAGAATGAAAGGTTACAAAGGTGTGCCTGAAAATGAGAGACCACCTTACAGGAGATTGTTTGGAGCCTTGGCTAGAGAGGATTATATGGATCCTGGAAAGAATACAGCGAGGCATCCTGATAGTGACAGTGACAATGATGATCCATTAGTTTATGCTGATGCAAGCACGAAGAGAAAGAGACAGGTTGTCAATCCCGGAGCCAAAGGGAAGGGTAAGGGAAAGACAGATCAAGGGAGTTCAAAACAACAAACGGTGAGGAAGAAATCTACTGCGAAGAAGGGTACTAGTTTGGTAGATGAAGAGTCTGTAGATTCAGAGGAGACTGAGACTGAAGAACAGTGGGATTCGGATGCTGAAAATGTCCGGACTACCAAACAAAAGGCCACTTTGGTTGGTGAGTCTGAATCACTTAACAGATCAATTGAAGAAGCTAAGAAGAGCAAGCAATCTGTTGGTGCTGAAGATGAAGGGTTGACAGTGAATTTGGACGAGTTGAATGAAGGTGAAACCGTTGTAGTTAATTTGCCCAAGCCCAAACACAAAACCATGGCTAAGAAGACCAGTACCAAGCAACTCAGAGAGAAAGAGTTAAACTTACTTTTGAAAGGGAAGAGATTACCTGATGCTGGAACATCGTCAAAACAATCTTCACCAGCCACTAAGAAGCAAAAGACTAAGGAGGCTACAACATTACCAGTGGATCAATTCAATATTGCCCTGGATAATGTTCTTAACATGTTTACACAGCCTCAGAAAGGAAAAGAAAGTGAAGTTGAGCCATCAAAGTCTAAATCCAAGTCAAAGAAAGTCACTGTGGATGATGATGTGATGAAGCAGGTGAATAAAAGGATGGACGACATGATGAAGATGTTAGTGGCTCAGCAAGCTGAGATTGCCAAGTTCAAGCAGAATGAAGAGAAAATGCTTCAGATAGTTGTAGCTTCAAAGTCAAATCAAGATGAGATAGACGAGAAAGTGAAGAAACTAGAAGCAAAGAATAAGAAGCTTGAAGGAAAGTGTCTGAGAAACAAAAACAGATACAAGACGATTAAAGAGGATAATAAAGAATTGAAGGCTGAAAACAAACGCCTCAGTGAGCTGATAGATAATCTGTACAATATTGCACCCAAGCTGAAGGAGGGTGAGGAAGATACAGAGAAAGAGGTTGAACAGGTTGATTTTGAACCATCTGAATCTGACAAAGAGGAAGATGAGGATGATGAGGATGAAGAATCGGAAAAGAGTGATGATGGAGATGATAATAATGATGATGATGATGATGATGCTGAAGGTTCGGGAAGTCAAAAGGAGGATGATAGTAGTAGTAGTGATGATAATGACGGAGGAGATGATACTTCTAAGTTTACATTTGAGAAAAGACCACCTTCAAAGAAGAAGAAAGACACAGGTGAGTCAAGTTCGAAGAAAAAGGCTGAGAATGTTGATGATGAGACTGTGTTTTGGAATGAGAAGGTGAGGTCCTTGTCTGACGATGCTAAACACGTATACAAGGACATGTTAGAAAGAAGAGAATGGACCATTGAGTTCACAGGACGTTTTGCAGAAATATTCCAAACTGATGACATGCGATATGAATTGGAATATAACGATCCTGATCTAGAAGAAGGGGAAGTACCTGCATCTGTGGCAAAGGAGATCTTGGATGGGCTTGCACAGAGGGTAGGGAAAACGTTTGAAGAATTCATTGTTGATGAGTCGATTCCACATATTCCTGAAAAGGATATTGGAAGTCACTCTGATGACAAAGACACCCCTGAATTTGAAGAAGTTGAGATAGAGGATATCACACATGAGGAATATCCACAGTACTTCAGACAAACTGATGAAGACGTGGTGTTTCCTGATTTTACTGAAAGACATAATACGTCTGCTAAAAGAAAGGCAAAGAAGAGGAGTGCTGAGTTTGTGGAGAAAGTACTTGGAGCTGATTTGCCAGAATCTTCAAATAAGACTGATGAGTTGAAGGAGTATTTGAAGAAATTAAGACTGATGGATGAAAACCGACCGAAGCCTGAAGCTCAAGGAAACTTTTATAGGTTTCATAATGCGAAGTTCAGAGGCAGAGCTCTCGGGTGGACATACTTAGGCAGGCTGAAGTGTTTGGCTGCTAAGTGGGAATCTGGAATCTTGTACTTTTACAGATTCATTGACTTGCTAACTCTACCGTATTGGGCGGTTAGAGATCTTTGCAGATTCCAAATGTCGGGTGCTTCAGTGAATAATTCACATGTCGGTTGGTGTGCAGACAAATTGGTTTGGGAAAGTAGAACTAAGTGGAACAGATTTAAACCACAATATCCCCGGAGGAAAGTTCACAGGGATATTGATCCCAGAACCAAGTTGAAAAGGGTTACCTTGATTTATAAGGCACCTGAAGTGATGAGAAAGATACCTTTGATGCCTATGCCTCAACACTTCAGTGCTGACTTCATTTTCTGGTATTATGATTGGAGGAAGGCAGAAGCGGTGATTGTGTTGAGAGATGGAAAGGACAAATACAAGCATGTTCATGTATTTGATCCTATGTGGTTGATCAATTGCACCTTCGAAGACATCATCATGCTCTTTTATAATCCGATTCATCATGAGCCGAACGATGCAGATCAAGCAAAGAAATACACACAGGTTGTTGGTGTTTGCTTTGCTTATGACATTAATGCTGGAAGTAATTTGGAGGGAAAGCTTGGCAAGAAGGTGAAGATGGCAAATGTGTCAAAGCCGGTAAAGAGGAAATTAGAGCCTGAAATGACGACAGAGCAGAAGAAACAGCTCAGGATTAAGTTGCTGAACAAAGCCATGGATGAAGACAGAAAACGATCTAATCAATAGTCGAGGGGGAGTTTGTAGATGCGTTTTTGCGACTAATGATTAGATATGTTAACATGTGTTAAGGGGCGAAGGAAACAAGAATGGGCGAAGGTGACATAGATGTGGGCGAAGGTAGCTTGTACGTGGACGAATCTGGAACCAAGACTGACAGAAGACACATTCGACCACCTGATGTGGGCGAATGTGGAAAAGACCTACGTTCGACCATCACAACTGGGCGAACGTGCAGGTCCTATATATAGATTTCGTGTTTTTGTAAGTTTAAGCGAGTCATTTAGAGTGTGTATTTTTGAGGTGTGTTCCAGAGAGGTCTGAGAGTGTTAGTTTGTGTGCTAGATTAACTGTAATCAATCTGTAACCAAGTATTTGGAAAAGTTAATCTATGAAAAGCTTTTAAAATGACTTTGATTGTGTTTTGATTGAGTTTATATCAGTTTGTTCTAAGCTAGGGTTTCCGCACCTGGTTTAGCAACTTGTATGATCATATAATCCTGTTTTCATGTAAAATTCATCCTCTACAGTTCTTCTCATGGACTTTGAGTTGAAGAGATGCATAAGCGATAACCTTATACCTCTTCATGAGTACACATCCAAGACCTTGATGAGAAGCATCATAGTAAACCACGAAATCATCGGCACCTTTGGGAAGACAAAGAATTGGAGCACTGCACAATCGGTTCTTTAAAGCTTGAAATGCTTCTTCTTACCTGCTTCCATAATCAAACTTCTTGTATTTCTTCGTCAAGAGTTTAAGTGGCTGGGCAATCTTAGAGAAATTTTCAATGAACCGACGGTAATAACCAGCTAGACCCAAAAATTGTCGCACTTCGGCTGGGTTTTGGGCGCATCCTAATCTCTGAATGCTTCAATCTTGGTAGGATCTATTTGGATGACCTTCTTGTTCACAACGTGACCAAGAAAATGGACTTCTCGAATCCAAAACTCGCATTTAGAGAACTTGGCAAACAATTTCTCATTTTTGAGCAACTCCAAGATCAGTCGAAGATGATGTTCGTGCTCATCTTTGGTTCGCGAGTAGATCAAGATGTCATCGATAAAAACAATCACGAATTTATCCAAGTAGGGCTTGCAGACACGATTCATAAGATCCATAAAAACAGCAGGAGAATTCGTCAAACCGAATGGCATAACCAAGAACGCACAATGCCCATAACGAGTTCGAAAAGAAGTCTTTGGGATGTCGTCCTCTTGGATCCGCAACTGGTGATAACCTGAACGTAGGTCGATCGTCGAATAATAACTGGAACCTTGCAACTAGTCAAATAGATCATCGATCCTTAGCAACGGGTACTTGTTCTTGATGGTAAGCTTATTTAATTCCCGGTAGTCGATGCACACACAAAAACTTCCATCCTTCTTTTTCACTCACAAAACAGGTGCTCCCCACGGAGAAAAATTCGGGCGAATGAAACCTTTGTCTAGCAATTCCTGAAGCTGATTAGACAACTCTTTCATCTCGGATAGTGCCAAAAGATACGGAGTTCGAGCTACTGGAGCAGCTCCTGGGACTAGGTCAATGCGAAACTTGAATTGTCGTGGCGGTGGAAGCCTTGGCAAGTCTTCTGGAAAAACTTCGGGATAGTCTCGCACTATAGGTTTGTCCTCGAGTTTCCGATCTTTAGCTTTCTGTACAATGACATGTGCTAGAAACGCGACACAACCCTTCCTTAAACATTTCTGCGCCTTGATGCAAGATATGACTCCACGAGTAGATCCACCACGATCTCCTCAAATCGAGAGGGTTTCACCATCGGACAAGGGGATATGAAGCAACTTCTCATGACAGACGATCTCTACACGAAGCTTGGATAACCAAGCCATGCCAATGACAACATCAAAACTACCCAACTGAAATGGCAGGAGATCATTACGGAAAATACGATCACCAAGTTCCAAAACACAATCCCTAACAACTTACTTGATTCTAATCCAAGGGAATTCTTAAAGTCGGTCGACACAAAGCTAAAATCAGCGCCTGAATAAAAAAGAACCGATGACTAATGGTTGTTAAGGAGAACCGTACCGGTAACTACGTTAGGATCATCACGTTCGTCATTGGCTCCTAGCACAAATGGACCGCGAGCTTTATCCTTTGCCTTCGGGCAATCATTGTAGAAGTGACCGGTTGCACCACATTCGAAACACTCATTTTTGGCAGGAGGAGTGTTGGTGGCCTTGGCTTTGCAGTTAGCAGTTTGGTGACTTTGGAGGTTGCAATTCTTACACATAACACTCTCACACGCGCCAACATGATGGTAATTGCATTTGCTGTAACAGGGATGGGGCCCGTTATACCTTCGTTTGGGCTCCTCAACAGTGGTGGCAGCAAAAACCTTCACTGAGTCTTGGAGCTTGTGGGAGGAGTTCTTTCCCCTCTTGGAGTTAGATCTCTTGCGCTTTTCTCCAGAACTCTCACCAGCAAGTACAACCTTTTGGTTTAACGAACCTATACGGACAACGTCATCGGTAAGTTTGTGTGCTAGAGTAACAACATTCTGGATGGTAGCAGGTGCAGACGCAGTGACCATGCTTCGAATCTTAGGAGATAAACCCCAAATATACCGTCAACCCTCTTGAATTCGGGAGAGTTTATGGAAACGGGTAGTGTAAGTAGTCACATTAGCATCCACCATAAAAAGGTTCCAGAATTCAGCTTCAAGCTTTTACAGTTCGCTCCTTGGACAGTATTTCTCCATGAGTAGAGCTTTGAGGTAGGCCCAGGTAAGGTTGTAAGCCGCGTTCCTACCCAGGGTTTGCACTTGGAGATTCCACTAAGTAAGAGCTTCATCTTGGAAAGTGCAAGTAGAGTAATTTACCATCTGATCCTCGGAACAACCACTAATGTCAAGAACTGACTCAGTTTTTTCGATCCAATGAACAATTCCAACGGCACCCTCGGTACCATGAAAATTCCATGGTTTGCAAGCCCTGAAAGTTTTGTATGAACATCCCGAATAGGGTTTTCAACTTCTGTGTATGCAATGGTAAGTATTAACACAAAAATTTGCGTAGGAGTAGTAAGTAGAGAATTTAGACCTAAAAATTCCTACCGTTATCCATATCGCTTCCCCTTCAACGACCAGTATCGCCAAATCCGCCGCTAGAATTGGCTCGAGCTGCATCAAGATGAGAAATTGCCTCGGTAATTACCCTTGCCAACTCAGCAGGAGTAGCTGGAAGTGACTCGCCCTCATTAGTCCTTGCAGATTTTCGAGTTTGCATATTTTTCTTCAAATACATCACATATCAAAAGTAGAAGACACATATTTCACAAATATTGTCATGCATACATATGTAACAACCAAATATAACCATGAACAGTAAGTCAATCACAACCACAAAAACAAAAGAATAAATAAGATACATCATACATCAAAATACCATTACATTCATTTCATGTTCATAGTTCAAAAGACATTAATTGCAATGATACAAAAGACTGGCAGTCTAGCCACATTAGTTTTTAACCACAATAATAAAACATCATAACATAAGGTAAAACCATGAAAATATCCTACGAAGATGAAGATAAGAAAGCAGCAGCCAGAGCAACAACTGCAGCCCTCATACACTGGTCTGTCTCCGCCATCCTCTGCTCTAACACCTCCAATCGACTCTAAGCTACAACTCTCCCCATGGCAGCCGCTAGCCTCCCCTGCTCAGCCTCCGACACGCGGTCCTCCAGCTCTCGGATACAAGCACCCATCGCCACTAACTGTGCGTCATGAGATAGAAGAATGCCACGCTCGGTGTACAAAGGTCTCCTAGAAGATCCTCCCAATGTCATCGCCTCATGATCATCCTCCTCGTCCCTGTGGACCAAGTCATCTATGAGACTGGGGAGGAAAGGCCTCTGGTGGGCCTGGGAAAACCTCCTCAACCTCCGAGATGGGTCGGGCATAGGTACGGGCGCCTCCACAACATGCTGCTCTGGTGCAGGGTCAGTAGAAAGGTCAGGCTCACCAGGAATGACAAAGTCGGCGGGCGGCATAAGAACGGAGCATGAGCAGGAAGAGCAAGGAAAACAGGCTGTCACATCCTCTTTCGGAGAGTGTACTTTTGGAGAGTATGGCCCGAAAAGTCGATGCAAAACGAAGGGACCAGGCTCGAGGTAGAGTGGGTTGCAGGAGAGGTCACTGCAGGATGGACGTCTGGGTCGTTAAGAGAATGAGGGACGCTCAGTGTCATCATCGGAAACAAGTCGGACCACGGGCGTGGGGTCTACATCCATGTCGGA
Source organism: Ambrosia artemisiifolia (assembly GCA_032199755.1). Taxonomy (NCBI): domain Eukaryota; kingdom Viridiplantae; phylum Streptophyta; class Magnoliopsida; order Asterales; family Asteraceae; genus Ambrosia; species Ambrosia artemisiifolia. The sequence goes on along the minus strand of CM063526.1, from coordinate 25,936,578 downwards.
TTCAGAAATGAAACCACCTCCATGGTGAGGGAAGTCGGGGGCCTCATTGGGAATAGGGGCACGCTGGCTAGGGTGGATGTCCTCCTCTACGGTAACGTCCACAAGATAATCGTCCTCAGAGTGAGATAAAAGAGTGAGGTCAATCGAAATGGCCATGATCCTGTCAAACGCATGAATATATATATATATATATATATATATATATATATATATATATATATATATATATGAATGAACATGTATGCAAATAAATGAACTACTATACCCGTGAGTCATCGTGGAGCAGCTTGAGACTTGAGAGGTGCAAGGCGAGATAATGTGGTACTTGGTGAAAACGTTTCGAAAATGTTTTGGGTTATAGTTAACTCAAAAGAATCTTAGTTCGCTATAACCTTATGCTCTGATACCAACCTGTCACACCCCGCCATGTTGGAAACACGGGGATGTGATTGGAAAGGTTTTCAAGCCCAAGGTTCGAGCAACACACAAGATTTAATTTAAATAGATACCATCGAAGGATGGGTGATGTCATAATTTATTAAAATAACATGACATTGTCTAAAAATAAGTAAATGTTTGAAAGCACATAGCTTTAAGCACCATAATAACGTATGACTGACACAATATTTGTCACCATGACGGTACCACCCAGTGTAAGCTCAAACCTAACCTTCAAGTCTCCTCCCCGCATGATTAGTTACCTGAAAAACATGCATAAAATATTTGTCAACATAATGTCAGTGAGTCCACAGGTTTTAATGTACTATGTAAAATGCTTGTGTAATTCAGGTATGACCAATCATAAGCTAGCTATGCGAATGATCACTGTGCAAACCATGAGTCCCATAACCAAACCTCTTGACTGTGGTGCCTCACGCATTGTACAATAAAGACAACGTATGTATGGTAGAATACTAACACTCTTTTGCTTGTGACCAGTTAGAGCGACTAACCAAGAGTGGGGGTGTCAACCCAATAGATCTATTAAAGTGTTCCATGGCTTTCGTTAGCTAATGTTTACGGTGTAATGCATGTACGAGGACTGTGAGCTCATGAACCAAATGTCTCATATTCCACATGGTAGTCACGATAGAATAACACACAAAATGAAATGTACTAGTATTGTAGCATGTTTATCCCCCAAAATGGAAAATTATAAAAACGGGGATGTGAAACTCACCTGATGACTGAGGATGGGGTCTGGCAAAGCAAGATAATGTAAAAGCTACCGTCTTGACAAGTGATACACTATGATCATTATGGACATAGTAAATTGTACATTCTTGTTGTTTATCATACAAGTTGTTCACCTGACTTGTGGATCCTTGTGTTGGTTCCTAGGTGGTCCATATTTTATACACGTGAAAATCATTGCTTGATTTATTTTTGATTTTGGGAATTTCTGAGCATATTGTTGTGGAAACATTTCTTATTGCAAATAGGATGGGTCCCACTCGATATTATGGGTTATGATGCACCCCTTGATCAACCATGGGTGGCGTTTTATTGTAAAAATAGGTGTTTTAACATGTTTTGCAATATCACACATGTTTAACTTATTTTAACATATATTTAGCAACATAGCCAAAACTTTGTAGCAACAAGTGCTTCGAAATTTGAATCGTGCATGGTATGTTCGACAACCATAGGCTTGTATGAGGTTCCATTTGGACAATCCAACATGTTATCCCTTCCTATTTCTGAAAAATGGTGTAGGATTATGGTTTAAAAACCGAATTGTGTCAAGTGTGTCTAGTCATTTTGTTTGGTTTCAACAACGATACCTCTAGCCATTTATCTAGTCCATTCTTCCGAATACTTTCTTGGTCTAGTGGATACAATTCTAAGGCCGATTCATCACATGTGTGATACTTGTGTAGGTGTGGGATTACATATATAAATATTGTGATAGATTTGTAATCAAAGATCATTCTAGTAAGAGTGTGAATCATAATACTATATTCGTGTTATGTTCTAAGCCGATTATTCAAATAAAAAGGGCCATGGGTCGGTGATGTGCGTGGGTTTAGCAAATTAAAAAGATATCAGTTTCCCGGCCAAAAACTTTGATGTTTTAATCCAGAAACTTTGGTTTGGGATAAATGACTAATTTTTACTAAACCGGTTTTTACCAAGTTTTAAATTTACAAAGTAAACAATATTTACTTTCGAAACTAAAACAAACACATAGGCAGAGAATCTGACGTGCATAGTATAGTCTCTAGGGTAAGTATTGAGTATCGTATCCCAAGGTTCACACTTTCCCCTACTCAACCTTTCATCAATTTACTGATTGGGTTTTAAAAAGAAAAATAAAACGAAGGGGTTCTTTGATAAAAATAGTTTTTGAAAAAGGTTTTGGTTTTGTAAAATAAAAAGATAACAATAGTAGAGTAGTATATTATGCATATCTCAAAATCCTTCGTATAAGTAATTAAGTTTATTATTAAGATTAGTAATTTAAGTTAATTTATTTGTGAGGAAGATGAGAGGGATCTTGAAGTGTTGACTCTTTGATAGAGAAGCGGAGGCTACTACGGCGTAAAATGCTAAACCTCTCCAGCGTGTGTCCACCTGGGGTACTCCGCCAGGGCCTCGCGTATATCGGGATCCTCAAACCGCGGTCAAGTATCTGGTCTTCGAACTCATCTTCTTCTTAAAATAGAGGCTTCACTTATGACCTGGAACACCGTACACCTCGCCTTAGCTCTCGCGTTTCTTACCGAAGGATCTCGCCTTAGGGTCATTCCCGAGTGGACCAACAACGTATCCCCTAAGAAGGTTAACGATCGTGAAGACCGAGGGATCTCTCTTACAGTTGACTTAGGCGACTCGTATCCCCATTGGGTAACGGCGTTGTACTAACGAGAACTAGATAAAGAATCCGTTATTTGTTTATCTCTTAAGTTGCACTTTAGTATTTAGTGATCAGTTAAATATTAAGTTGTTTAAATAGATGACAAGTTTATTAAACCAACCCTTAACCTCCCGAGTTGAATGAAGTCCTTAACAAAGGTGGAACATAATCCTAAAGGCATATGATACAAGAGACCACTGGTGCGCCCGTAGGGAATCCTCCCTTTGCCAAGAAAATCACTGAACTAATGAATAAAATCCTTGATAAAGGTGGAACATAATCCTGAAGGCGTATGATACAAAAGATCACTGGTGCGCCCGTAGGGAATCCTCCCTTTACCAAGAAGATTACTCGGTCATCTGGTATGTACCAGAAATGTGTCACTCAGATCTTGGCCAAGCCAATCAAGGTAGGACAAGTCCTAACCATTTAGGGATGTTAGGAGGGCCAGAAGGCCTCCCACAAGACCCCAAGATCTCTGGAAGAAGCTTGGAGTTCAACCCAAAGAGAGCACAAGAAGGGATGAACAAATGGTGAGGGTTGGCATGCTATTTATAGACCTCCAGGGGCTGCACGGCCGTGCTATAGTGTGTCGAGGGCGTGCTTGCTGTTACACGTACGTTCTGTTGCTGCATGGCAGAAGCTGTCTGTACTTTTGTGTCTGGAAAGAGAGTGCACTCTCGAATGGCACGGGCGTGCCTGTCTGTTTGTCTCTGATTTCTTACTTTCCAAGTTTGATGTGTTGTCTTCTCGCGTGCAGGGCCTTCGTGCAGGTGAGCATGGGCGTGCATGGTCACTCAGGGACTGATTTTAGCATTGTTTAAGTCCCGGGATTGTCTTCCAAACATACAGGGAACAAGCTTAAAGTCTGGCAGCTTCAAGAATCTCTAGTTTTTGCTCGTTTTTACCCTGAAATCTTTTGTTTCCGTCTTGGAGTTCCATTTTCCAGAGAAATACAAATAGCAACGAATTAAGCATCAATTATCACTAATATAAGCCTAATTTTAACCTATTTTGGGACTGTTTATGCCTGTTTTATATGTTAATTTTGTGAGTCATCACAATACCCCACACTTAGGGGCTATTTGGTAAACCTCTTAATCAGGCTCTGAATCATTCAGTGCTTAATGATTCAGCATTCAGTGCGTTTGTTTCAGCGTCTGAATGGAATGCTTAAGTCTGAATCATTAAGATTTGGGATGTTGCTGAATCATTTAGCACTGAACCATTAAGCATTGAACTAAGCTGAATCTTAATGAGGCTTTCCTACCAATGTGAGACAAGAAAATTAACCATTAAGAGATCCAACTTAATGATTCAGCACTTAACCATTCAGACCTCTTAACCATTCAGACATCTTAATGATTTAGCACTTAATGAACCAAACAGCCCCTTAGACTATTGCTTGTCTTCAAGCAATCACCCACAATACACTAAGGCAAACTGTAGCTAAGAAACCCGCAATCCATTTATTTATGTTATGTTACTAGAAAAATAAAATTTCATGACACGCCCACTTAACCCGTACGATTTTGCTTGAACCTATACCTGTTCACAATGTTCACTCATCACTCGGGTTATCATTTGGGTGAGTTTTGGGGGTGAACACTCATGTCCGTACCAAAGTCGACTCAAGTCATAGGCTGTTATGCAAATCAAATCCTCGTCTCCAAACCAACTAACTAAGATAAATCAAGAGGACTTTTATTCGGGTTGTAATGTGGGGGTGTAAAGATAAAACTATTTTTTAAATATATCTACAAGGGGGATGAGTCACCGAATCACGATCGTGCGTCAAGGCTGTGAAGATGACGAAGCATCAAAGCGTGGAAAAAGGCGGCTGTAAGGCTGAGCAACATTTTCTGCAGCTATCTCTGAGAGGATTCGGGTGTTTATCCGGAGATCTTTCATCATGGATATTTCGTGCCTCACCATGTAGTCAATGTTACTTCCTTTTCTGACTTTTTGCTCGGCTCGGTATCAAATAGTACCCTCCTGGATCTGTAATGTATACTCCATCTACGAATGAGTTGAATTGTTGCTGGACTTGCCGTCATGAGACCAGTGGCCACACTTTATACACTTGTCATATCTTTTGGCCCGTCTCTTTGCAGCGCTCTTTGATTGTCCACAAAAGGGTGGATTTTGTTCCATCCTCCACCACAATTTTCTTTCGTCTGCAGTCTTCTCGAAGATAATTCTTATTAATTCTGGTGGCAGACGTGCATTTTAAGAAAGCGAGGGGGGAAGCAAGAGAGAGATGGGAGATCACAGAAAGAGAGTAGTGAGAGAGCTAAGAGTAGGAGAGAGAGAGAGAGAGAGCAGAATTCCAGTTCTTTAAGGTCTCACCGGCCAAAGACCAATTTTTTTTAACTTTGAATAACTTTCTTGCTTGGGCTCTCGTTTTGTATTTCTCTCTTTGGCTCACGCTCTCTGTTTAGTTTTGCTCTCCACTACATATTATTATTATTATTATTATTATTATTATTATTATTATTATTATTATTATTGTTATTATTATTATTATTATTTTAGAAGATCTCTCTTGGCCCCGTCTTGTGTTGTTCCCTCCTTTGTCAACGGTGTTTCTTTTTCTTCAAACTCGCACTTCGCGCCCTCAGTGATGATAAAATCTCGAAGCTGATGTGGTGACGCATGATCGGGACTCATTTATTAGGTAAAGAAATGAAAGGCCAAGGCTCAAAGTGGTTTTCTAGGGGAAAGGATTTATTTGGGGAGAAACCTAAATGCCTCTATCATTTTTATTTTAATTACCGGTTTTAAAACAAGAAAATGCATAAACACACAAGTTCTAACCGAGTCGGACTAAGGTCGGAAAACTCTCGAGAAATGAAACGAGCAATAAATATATGATGTATATCTACAAGCATGGTGCTCGTGTAAAGGCTCAAGAAACTCACATGGACAAAAAGGGTAGGATAAGGTAGTGGTTTCAAGCATAACTTTCGGGTTATTTTTCACTTGCCATGCAACCTATTTTTTTACTCGATTTAATTTTATTTAAACGGATCTATTGGTTTTAATCAACATCATCTAATTTCAACTGTCTTTTTTAATATGATCCGTTCGGCATAAATGCCTAATAGTGTCCAATCAGACGAGCCTAATAGACTTATACACACCTGCAAAAGTGATCGTGAATGACGCTACGGGTATCAATCTGCTTAGAGGGTACCGGACAACCACAACCAAATGACAAAATGACCCGCGAGATAAAATAAAATAAGCAGCAATAAAGGTCCACCCCACACTTAAAATTTTGGTATAAATTGTAAGGGCGGAAATAGAAAAAGGCAAGATAAACTAAAACTCATCTGATAACGCAAAATCCATTCGTGTGTGAGCGAAACCTGCATCCTCCACAGAGAGACGTCGATATGTCGGCTATACAAATAGCAAACTGTCCTCGACCTGTCCTAAAATAGTAGAAAAGAAAATAAAATAAAATAAAAGTAAAAAAGATAAATAAAAACTAAGTACTACGATAGATACTAGTGACGAAGCACTAGTGGGTGGTACGAGTCTGGCATGCACCGAGCATGCGAATAAAACCAACATGTAAGGTACCAATACAGTCATCCAATCATAACCACAAAAGAAAAATAAAAAGAAAATAAAATAGTGTTTCGTGTCAATTAACCTTCAGTCATCATGAATAAACCTGCAGAGAAAGAGGAGGTCAAACCGAGCGGGCGGGGCGGGGCGAGAGCGGTGGCTGGAGCGGGATGTAGAGGTAGAGCCAGTGCCTGGAGAAATCCTCTCGAAAGGATCGGAACTCAACAGTAAGTGTGCAAGTCGATCCATGATAGTGCGGAACATACCTCTCGACTGCTGGCGATCTGTCATGGCAACTGGTGGTGGTCCTGCCTGGCGTCTAGGGCTCTGGCGTCTGGCTGCCGCTGCTGATGACTCTGGTCCTTTGGTTGCAGTGCTGCTGAGGACTCTGCCCCGCCGGTTCCACCTGGCTCTTTCTCACCATATGCTGCCTCATATGCCGCTATCTCATCCCATAGCTCCTTCTTGTTGTCGATCAGCTTCAGCGTCTCCTTATCAATAACCCTAGTGTTCTTCATCGAATCAATACCTAGGGAGCGGACCCGCTCAAAGGTTGTCAGTCCAGACACTGCCTCAGGGGTGAGGACCCCTAATTATGTGGCGAGGCGAGTGACATATTGGCCCCCGTAGATGAGACTGGATGAAGTGGTACCAAAGCTGCGCGTGAAGAACTCGGCTAACACATGGGCAGTAAAGAAGAAATGCCTCCCGCTCATTCACACCCCAGTACTATCCTTCCTGGCCCCCAATGTACTAGCAATAATCTTATGAATCCACCTATGGAGTGGGTCAGGAAAGCAGGACCTTTTGTGCTTCCTGGGGTCTCACATGACCTCAGAAATAGTAGACTAGAAGTCCTGTGGCACCATACCATCAGGCCACCAGTAAAGACTGTCTATGAAGATAGGCTCAGTAGTCTCTGTCTGTCCGTACAACCCCACGCGTACCCCAAATTCGACCAAAGTCATCCTGTACGAGTTCCTTGCCATCCTAAACCCAATGCATCTAGTAGAAACCCTGTGAATCCTAGCAGCAGGGGGAGCGTATACGAATGAAGCAAGGAACTCAAGAGTTAACTCCCTATACACTGTCTCTCTGATTCCGAAGAATTTGTGCCACTTGTGCGAAAGCATGTGTGTAAACCTGGGCTCAAGCCCCACATGCTCTAGATCCTCATAATCCACTGGTAAGTAAGGTCCCAACAGTCTCCTCTCAATCAAAAGTAATTGATTTTGGGCATATTGCGCTATCCCGTGCCTGTTGAAGTACATCCATGTGTGGACTCCATCAGGGATATCTCCCTCAGGCTGAAAAGTATACGTCTCAGGTCTAGCCAGTGGAGCTGACTCTCCCAACTGATGAGAGTGGTGAGAGTGGTGGGAGTCGGACGAAACAGATGGTGATCTCTGCGCCGGTCTCTTCATCCTATGCATGAACCTGCAAAACAATAGAATCGGTTCTGCTTCTCAACTTAAACATTTTTGCAGAAAATAAGTAGCTTAGGTCAAGTGGCTACAAGCCCATGCTCAACTGATGAACATGGCCATGCCGCTCAGTCTGCAGTCCGTGTTCCTTCTGGTTCAACTGTTTAAACTGGTTTTTGCCTTAAACACCCTAAAACTGATTTTAAATTGCAAAAATAACTTAAATTTTGAAACCTAAAAAGTTCTGGTGTGGTTTCAGAGCTGGGCACGCCCGTGCACAAGGGTAGCACGGTCGTGCTCAGTCTCTCGGGTCAGACTGGTTACGCGAGAAATTTTTTACAGTTTTTTCTAGCCAAGCACGCCCTACACACTGCTATGCACGGTCGTGATCGGGACTGATGAGATGGTTTTTCAGACAGGTCAGTTTACTTGAAAATGTTTTCGGAAAGTTTCTCAAAATTTTCACCCACATTACGTTCCTAGCACTACCCTAATCGTTTTCCTAATGTTTCAGGCAAACATTCGGGCTAAAAACACTAGAAATCTAAGGTTTTTCCAAGAAAGTAAACTACTTAAAAACTCAAGAATCTGGACAGATCTGGACATAAAACTCTTAAAAGATGTTAGGGGTTGATTATACATACCTTATATTGAAGATTGAAGCTTGAAATGGATGAAAATGGTGCAAAAATGGAGATTTTAAGGTGGGTGCGACGGAGTGCGTTTGTGGGGAAGAAGGAGAAGTGAGGTTTGAAAAGTCAAAGAGGATTTTTTAAAACTCAAATCTGCTTCTGCACGTCTGGCACGCGCGTGCCACATGATGTGGCACGGCCGTGCTCAGCTGTTCGACTCCCGTTTTTCGCGTTTTTCAATTTTAAAACTGTTTTTAAGGGTCTGGTTTTAAAATTTTTAGTCGGGTTTCCCCAAAATAATTTTTAAAACCCCATTTTAAGTTCGAAAACAGTTTAACTTTTAAATTTTTGAAAACTACACCTGGTCTCATTTTTCACATTTTCTGCACTTACCTAGCAATCTTCAAGGGATGACAAACCAATCTCTGACGAAAATAAAGAAGAAACAAAAACCCTCCAAAATGAAAGTTGATGACATTGGCAGTTTCAGCTGTCCTCACGGGGATTCTCCAAGGTGGCCAATCCGGAAGCAAACCTGCAAAGAAAACCCAAAGCAACCGCAATCATTGAAAATAAAGCAAAAATAAAATTAAAAGGAAAAATAAAGAAGACCAAAAACAAAAAGAAAAATTAAGTGAAAATAAAAATGAAAAAGAAAAATAAACCAATCAATTAAGTGAGTTGGGTCTTTCCTAGGAAACAAATGTGTCCCCGGCAATGGCGCCAAAAACTTGATGTGCGTGGTTTTAGCAAATTAAAAGATATCATTTTCCCGGCCAAAAAGTTTGATGTTTTAATTCAGAAACTTTGGTTTGGGATAAATGACTGATTTTTACTAAACCGGTTTTTACCAAGTTTTAAATTTATAAAGTAAACAATATTTACTTTCGAAACTAAAACCAACACATAAGAGGAGAACCTGACGTGCATAGTATAGTCTCTACGATAAGTATTGATTGTCGTATCCCAATGTTCAAACGTTCCCCTACTCAACCTTTCATCATGTTGGGTCTGCTGACCTGGAGAAGAACAGATGATTGAAAGCCAAAACATTCTAAGTGTTTGATCAAGAATAAAGAACAGTTGTTACATTAAAGCTTCCTCCAAAGAACTGCTGATTCCCAAACTGCTGCTGCCTAACAACTGATACAAGACAACTGCTGCTGATGAAAGGTCTGATGGATAAAGTCTGAAGAGCAAAAGTCTGATAAAGAACACATGCTGATCAAAGGTCTGAAGAACAAAGGTCTGTTGAACCAACAGCACTTTGGTTCAACAGATGATAAGAAGACATCAGTGCTTTAGTTTAACAGAGTTTTACTATCAGTAGTTTCAATGTAACAGTAGTTTATTGTTTAACAGATGTTGTAGTTTGTTAGTCAGTTAGGGGTCGCTTTCTAGGTGACGTCAGCTAAGTGATCATCAGAGGTTTGTACTCGTCTATAAATAGAACAGTACTTGTACTGTTCTATTCGTCACTCGTCATTCTCTTTAGACAAACAAACTCTGAGTGATCAGGCTGAGGGGGAGCTTTAATTGTACTATTGTAATCTTTCAGTTTAATGAAAGCATTCGATTGATAACAATTATTCTCTATGTTTTGATTATTCTTTATTCCGCTGCACTTTCCATTTATACTTCATTCATATTTCATACTTAATCAAAACAGTCCAAAACTCAGATCCTAACAATTGGTATCAGAGCTTGGTCAATTAAATCTGATCTAATCAATCAATTTAATACACAGATCAGCTCATAATCATTGATATCGTTTGTTTTGTCGGGTTAAAACAGAGTAATAGTTTATTTTCGTTTCAACAGTTAGTAAACAGACTTTGTTTTTGAAAAACCAAGAGAATGACTTCACTTAATCAAGATCCACACAACACTGGCACACACAACAAGCCTCCGATGCTTGTCAGGTCAGAATACAACATCTGGCAGCGTCGGGTAGCTCATGTGTTAGCACAACAGAACACAGGGTGCTGGAAATCGGTAGTATTTGGACCACATGTTCCAATGGTACCGAGTTCCGAGGATCCAAAGATCCAAGTACCAAAGAGTGTTGAGAACTACTCAGAGCAAGATTTTCAAAAAATCGAGCTAGATGCCAAGGCTTTCAGCATAGTAGCCATGGCACTGCCGAATGATATCTATGCCGGTCTCTTGCACTGCAATAGTGCTAAAGAACTGTGGGATGCTCTTAAAGAGCAATTCGGGGGAACTGATGATGTGATTGAAAACAACCGTGAAATACTTAACCAACAATATGAAACGTTTAGTCACATAAAAGGGGAGTCATTAACACAGCAGTTTGAAAGGTTTAACTGTTTAATTAGTGAACTTAAACTGGTTGGTCTAACTTTTCCTAATTCAACACTGAATCATAGGTTTCTTAGATCACTTCAGGACAAATGGGACACTATAGCTATAGTTATGAGAAACTCTATCGGATTCAAAGACCTAACCCTGACCCAGCTTCATGGTAAGCTCCTGACTTATGAAAGGGAGCTTAACCAGAAAAAGAAGCTCCGGGACTCTGGCAAAGTGTCAGATGACTATGTATTTGGTAATACTGCACTGTTGGGTCAGGATGATGGTTCTGGAAGTAGTAAGGATGAGAGTTATGATCATTACATTGACATAACAACTGGTTTTAATAATGATTCTTACTCATCACCAAACAACTGTGCTTTCACAGCCAGTGGTGATATCCAGGCTTCTGATAATTCATCTTTTGTGTACAATGACTTGCAATATATTGACCCTTTGGACCTAGAAGAAATGGACATCTTACACCAGGTTGCCCTGCTCAGTATTAGAACCAATAACTTCTATAAGAAAACTGGCAGAAGGTTTCCAGGTTTACATGGTGGGTCAAAGGTTGGGTTGGATAAATCAAAGATAAAGTGTTACAAGTGTCATAGAATGGGTCATTTTGCTAGGGAGTGTAGGAGTCAAAATGGAGTTCCTATGATTACCTATCCAAATCAAAGACCACAGACCAACACTTATCAAACCATCCCTAAGGCTATAGGGTGAACAGACACCAAAAAACCCATGTCTCAGTGCCACGTAGGCTGCCACATCACCAAAGTGGTGTCTCACCATTCTTGAGACATGGGCGGGGTGCACAGACATGAAAAACCCATTTCTCAAGAAAATCTCCTATTGGTCTATTACCCAACATTTAAACAAAAAAAAAAAAAAAAAAAAAAAAGAAAAAATGTGATTGGCCCGTCCGGGGCGTCCTGGGGGAGACGGGGGGGACGGGGCAGGGTGAGGACGGGGGCTCCGGTGGGGTGTGCAGGTGGGGGACGGGGGAAAAAGGGTGGGACGGGGGCTGGGTTCGTCTGTTCACCGCCTAGCCTAATGTACCTAATGTGCAAAACACTGCTCACTTTGCACAGACCCAAACCACTGTTCCTGTGCATTATGTCCAAACCACTGTTCCTCAGTATCACTATGTCCAAACACCTGTTGCTCAGGCACCTGTGCCAATGACTGTTACTCCACCCTCTGCTCCTGCAGAGACCAGTCAACCAGGCCAACAGAGTTTCTTTACTCAGGGCTTTGTTGATTGGAGCAGTCTACCAGATGAGATAACAGATGACAACATTGCTCTAGTTGCTAACACTGAAAAGGATTTTTGTTTTATGGCACTAGAAACAATTGTTGAAGAGACTGATTCTGAGGAAGTGGTGTCTATGTCTGAAAATGTGACTGATGGTGTTGTTGGTGAGATTGTTTCAGCTGAAGAATCTGAAGTGGAGGTTGTGAATCTCTCAGACCCCTGGGGTAGTGATGACTGTGACTGCCAGTGTAACTGTGCCTTGATGGCTGCTGCTGTGGTATCTCCTCAAATCTTAAATGACTTGTGCTCAGACAAATGTATTGTGGCATTTGCTAAGATAAAAGAGGTGAATGAAAACTTTAGAAAGAAAATTTTGGATTCTGAAATTCAGTTTGAAATACTTACAAAAGAGTTAAAATCAAAAATATCTGAAAAAGAATCTGAAATCAGCAGTTTAAAACATGAAGCAAGCATAACCAAAGACCAGCTTCAGACTATGATAACAAAATATCATAGTTGTAAGAAGGAGCTTGAGTCCACCCAAGTTGAATGTAAGAAATGGGTGGAATCATCAAAGGGTTTTGAGATGATTGTCAACCAACAGTCTAAAAGTCATGTGAAATTTGGGTTTGGTTTTCAAACCACTGATCAAGTTTCACAAACCACTGACAAAAAGGAACCACGGTTGGTTGAGGTCATCCCTACAAACTCAAAAGGTCAAGAAATCAAGGTTACTGAACCCAATGGCAAGAAAATCATTCTTGAAAAGTTGGAAGGTACACCCTCATTTGATGAAATTGAGAAATATCAATTCAAACCAACATGGTCAGATGAGTGTGAAGTCCTTGAAAATTTCAAACCAATGACCTTCAAAACCTCTGATGGTAAAATGGCACCACAGGCCAAAGTGATCCCTCTAGTAAATCTTCCAACAGATGATGAAACATCTGTTGAAAAGAAGAAAGAAAAAGGGAAGGCCAAGAACAACTTGTTTTGTGATCTTTGTGAAAAGAAGAACCATGTCACCAAAAACTGTTTTCTTCTAAAAGCATATGACATCAACAAAACAACAAGTTTAAATGATTCAAAATCTAAAGAATGTTCAATTTGCAAGAAAAAGAGTCACAAAACAAAAGAGTGCCTATATCTCAAAAATTTTGATGAAAAAATAAAAGAGTATAAGGCTAAAACTCTGGAAAGTCAAGTGGTTAGTACTTCAAAAGGAAAACCCAAACAGACTTTTGAATCAGTTCAAACATCTGTTACCAAAAGTCTGAACAAAAACTCTGCTCCCAGAGAAGTTCAGGTAACAGATGCTCCACCTGTTAACAGTTTACCAAGAGGATATGGACAACCCACTTGTCATCGTCTGCCACATGTTTATGAAGAGCCCAAGAGGCCTTCAAAACCAAAGGTGAACAGACACCCTCATGGTTTTCAACAACTGATAGGAAATGATCAAACATCTGCTGGACCAAGTGTTGACATACAAGCACTGGCAAATGGTCAACTGCAGCTATTGAACCTAGTTCAAAAGCTAGTCCAAACCACTGATCATTCTCCTCAACTTAAGGCTGAGACAGCTAAGGACCCATCCAAAGCCAATTTGGCTTTGGACACTCACCAAAACTAAAATCTTTACTGATGTGCAGGGAGCTTCTGCTTGTATAGACAGTTTATGGTATGTAGATAGTGGAGGCTCTAGGCACATGACTGGATGTAGAGCCCTTCTTCTGGACTTTCTTGCTCATGGAGGGGGTGATATATCCTTTGGTAATGATTCTAAAGGTAAAGTGTTGGGTTCTGGTACTGTCAAAGCAGGGAGGCTTAAGTTTGAAAATGTTAATCTAATAGACAATCTAAAATTTAATCTACTTAGTGTATCACAAATGAGTGACAAAGGCTTTGGGTCATTCTTCACTAAGCAAACTTGTAAGATTGTTGGCCCTGAGGCTGTAGAAAAGATTAACACCATCATTGCTGAGAGCAAAGCACAACTTGTTGCTCACAGAAGTGGCAATGTGTACGTAGTTGATATGTTGAAGGATAATCCTACTGCAAATGTCTGTCTGTTCTCAGCTGCCTCTACCAAAGAGACAGAATTGTGGCATAGGAGACTTGGTCACACCAACCTTAAAACTATCAACTCACTCTCCAAACAAAACCTTGTCAGAGGTTTACCATCAAAAGAATTCAAATGTGATGAGCATTGTGTTTCCTGTCTAAAAGGTAAACAACATAAAAGCTCTTACAAATCCATTGATGAGTCCAAAACTAGTCAGTGTTTACAACTGTTGCACATGGACTTGTTTGGCCCTGTAAAAATCATGAGTCTAAGAAGAAAAAGATTTTGTCTTGTCATAGTTGATGATTTTTCTAGGTTTACATGGACTTACTTTTTACACTCTAAGGATGAGACTGCAGGTATCTTGAAGGACTTTGTCACTAAAGTTGAAAAACAATATGACTTGCCAGTAAAAGTCCTGAGAAGTGACAATGGAACAGAGTTTAAAAATAAGGAGTTAGATGATTTCTGTGTATCAAAAGGGATTGTAAGGCAGTACAGTATCCCAAGAACACCAGAGCAAAATGGGGTGGTTGAAAGGAAGAACAGGACTCTCATTGAGGCTGCAAGAACAATGCTAGCAGATTCTGGTTTACCACTGTCCTTTTGGGCAGAAGCTGTAAACACTGCTTGCTATGTTCAAAACAGAGTTTTAATCAACCCTAGACATCAAAAGACTGCCTATGAAATTCTGTTTAAAATCAAACCACTGATATCATTTTTCAAAATCTTTGGCTGCCCATGTTTCATCTTAAATCTTAAAGATTCCATTTCAAAATTTGCAGCCAAAGTAGATTGTGGATATTTTCTGGGGTATTCTTCTACTGCAAAGGCCTATAAAGTGTTTAACACAAGGACTAAAACAATAGAAGAAACTCTGAATGTGAAGTTCAATGAACTTTCTTCTTTAAAAATCCCAGCAAATCCTGCTGAGTTGTTTGATCTAGATAAATTCAAATTTGAAGATATTGCTGTCAAAACTAACCCTGCAGGTACTCCACAATCTTCACAACAAGACTACAGAATAGATGTTGTGGTTCCAGACCACTACAAAGTCTATCCTGTATCAGAGGAAGCAGTGGTTCGAAACAACTGTCAAAACTCTGTCACAGCTGAGTTAGCCACTGTTGGCCAGTCTTACCTTCAATCCACTGATTCACCCGGCCAATCATCTGTTGACAAGAGTCAATCATCTGTTGACAAAAGTCAGTCCAATCTTACACCACTTGGACCCATTCCTCCACCTCCATTCCAAACATCTGTTGACTCTTCAAAAGTGCCAACAGATGTTATGTCAACAGAGTCTCCAAACCTCTGTCCTTCACCACAAAATGCCATCATACCATATCAGGGAGATCTAATCTACTTAAGAGCTCATCCACCAGACCAAATCATTGGCAACATCAGAGAAGGTGTGCTCACAAGGAGCCAATCTTCAAACATCTGTCTTTTTGCAGGCTTTCTATCCCTTACACAACCTGTCAAGTACCAAGAGGCACTGAAAGACAACAGTTGGGTAGAAGCCATGCAAGAAGAACTCCTTCAGTTCAAAAGACAACAAGTATGGGAACTTGTACCACTGCCTAAGGATGTTTGTCCAATTGGCACAAAGTGGGTCTTCAAAAATAAAACTGATGAAAGGGGTATAGTTGTCAAGAACAAAGCCAGGTTAGTGGTTCAAGGCTTCAGACAAGAAGAGAGAATTGACTATGATGAAACCTTTGCCCCTGTAGCAAGGTTAGAAGCTATCAGACTTTTCTTAGCCTTTGCTGTCAACCACAATATCAAGGTGTATCAGATGGACATCAAGTGTGCCTTCCTATATGGCAAAATTCAGGAGGAGGTTTATGTATGCCAACCACCTGGTTTTGAAGACACATTCCATCCTGATCATGTCTACAAGCTTAACAAAGCATTGTATGGACTCAAACAAGCACCAAGAGCCTGGTATGAAACTCTCTCTACTTTTCTCTTATCCATTGGTTTCACAAGAGGTAAAATTGATAAAACCTTGTTTTTAAAATGGAAAGGAAAAGAGTTAATGATTGTTCAAATATATGTGGATGACATCATTTTTGGATCCACATGTAATAAAATGTGTGAGGAGTTTAGGGAACTCATGACAGCAGAGTTTGAAATGAGTGCTATGGGTGAACTTCAGTGCTTTCTTGGTCTTCAAGTAAAGCAACTGTAAAATGGCACTTTCATTCATCAAAACAAGTATGTGAAAAACTTGTTGACAAAATTTGAGATGAATGATTGTAAGCCATGTAGTACACCCATGAGCACTGTCAAGCCACTCACTAATGATGAAAAGGATGAACTGATTGATTAGACACACTATAGATGCATGATTGGGTCTTTATTGTACTTAACAGCATCCAGGCCAGACATTATGTTTGCAACCTGTGTGTGTGCTAGATCTCAGGCTTCTCCTAGAAAGTCTAACCTCATTGCTGTGAAAAGGATCTTCAGATACCTAAAAGGTGCTCCCACACTTGGTATCTGGTATCCTGCTAATGGAAACATTGAGCTTTCAGGTTATTCAGATAGTGATTTTGCTGGCTGCCATACCACAAGGAAGTCCACATCAGGAGGGTGCCAGTTTCTAGGGAATGCCTTAGTTTCTTGGCAAAGCAAAAAGCAAGCAGCTGTTTCAACATCCACTGCTGAAGCTGAATACATTGCTGCTGCAAGCTGTACAGCCCAACTTATGTGGCTTCAAAATCAACTACTGGATTTTGGGATAACTGCACTAAGGACTCCACTCATGTTGGATAGCCAAGCTGCTGAAAATATCATCAAAAATCCAGTCTCCCACTCAACCACCAAGCACATATATATCAGACATCATTTTGTCAGGGATAGCTATGAAAAAGGTTTGATTTCTCTGCACCATGTTCCAACAGAGGATCAGTTGGCAGATGTGCTGACAAAAGCTTTAGACACATCTACCTTCACAAATTTGATCTCTCGAATTGGAATGTTAAACATGGATTAAAAACAACAAAAATGTTTTCAATAAAAACATTAAAATGTTTTCAGAAAATCAAATTTTGCTAAAATAACACTTTGGTTGAAAAATCTGTTTTAAAACCACTGATTCAGATAAAACAACCACTGTTTTATTAAACCCACTGTTAGTTGAAAAATCTGTTTCAAACATCTGATCAGATAAAACAACCACTGTTGGTTGAAAAATCTGTTTCAAGCATATGATCAGATAAAACAACTGTTTTCATCAGTCTTTTGGTTAAACAACAGAGGTTGGCAACAGAGGTTTAACAAAACAGCTGTATGCCACCAGATGTTTCAACCATCAGATGTTTGCCACGTCTGCTCTCAAAAGCAGAGTTTTGCCACATCAGCAGTTTAACCAGAGCCTATAAAACCCTGTTCCTTCCCCCAACAGCAGTTTTACTGTCTCATTGTATTCAAAATACTAAAAACCGCTTTCGTCTTCCTCATAACCCTCAATCAAAGTTCATTACTTTCACAATCAAAATCCATTAAAATGGAACTCCAAATAAAAGCCACTCACAATTTCCTTCCTTATTTGGTTAAAACCGAAGACAACACACCATTCCATTCCACTATTGACATCATCAATAACTCAAAATATAAAAATGTTCTTATTGCTGATGCCTCCATATACCTGGAAACACTCCAAGAATTCTGGGTGAATGCTGAAGTCTTATACCAAGACAAAAAGCCAACTTCCATAATTTCAAAAATTGGAGCCACCAGTATCGCCATAACCCCTCAAATCATATCCACTACCTTCTCACTGAACGACTTGTCAGGTATGGAAACTTTTCCTAAAACAGAGCTTCACACTGAGTTTCAAGAGAGAGGGTATGATGCTCAAATGACTGGTTCAACATTATACAAAAAGTTTTTCCCACCAGTCATGAAATTTTTCTTCCATACCCTCCTCCTCTGTGCCTCTGCCAAGACTACATCCTTCAATGAAATCCCATTGAGGATACAATACTTGGGATATGCTATGTTGTCAGATTCTGACTTCAATCTATCTCAGGGATTGTTTTTGGACTTGGTATCAAATGTGAAAGCCATAAAATCTGGCTCAAACAATGCTTTTCTGCTCTACCCTAGAATTCTAAGTGTAATTCTACAAAAGATTTTACCAGAAAAGGATTTTCAAAAGGGTGAGTCTTTTAAAATGAAAAGTTTAACTGATGAAACTTTTACAAGAATGCTGGGTTCTTCAACCCAAGAAAAAGTATTAAAAGTACAAAAAGTTTCCAAAACACAACCAAAGAGGACAAAGACAACAACTGTTGTTAAAACCTCTGTTGGTGAGCCTACTGCTCCTGGTGATCATGGCACTTCATCCAGTGCTGTGAAACCCACACCAGCCACCAAAAGAAACCGTCCATCCACCAAAACAACCACCAAACCCAAAAAGGGACTTCTGGAAGATGAGATACCAGAAGCTAACCCTGTTGCATCACCAAAGCAACATGAAACCACTGTTGTTACTTCCTCACAACAGTTGGAGATATCTCAACCCAAGCAAACTCCTCAAGCATCCTCACAAAAGGATCTTGTTGTAAGCCAAAGGGAACCTCAAACAGAGGCATATGAGTCACTTGATCATATGTTTACAAGCCCATCTCCCAGGGCTAATCAGCTTCTCACTCCACCTACATCACCACCACATGTCCCACAAACAATGCAACCTCTGTTTGAAGCTATTGACAAAACTCAGGACAACCCCAGTTCCTCTCCTTCACCTATCACTGAGAGTATGCCACTACCAGTGACTGGGGCTGAGGAAAGTCAATCAGCTATCCCACAAACAGAAGAGGAGGTTATACTCCCAGAAGTCAATGTTACTTCTGATGAGGTTTCAAGAGAAGCAGCTACTACTGCTGTAGAGACCATTGTCTCACAGCAGGACAGTGGTTCCATTGTTAAGACTTCCTTGAAGGCAACAACTGCTGAAGACACAATTGTGTCTCCTAAAACAGTTGGAAGTCCCCAGAACCAAGACAAAGGGGCAGCAGGTTCTTATTCTATGGACTCACCTCCAAGAACTGAACCAGCTAAAACTACCTCTGGTAGGGACTCAGATTAACCTATTAACTTGGGTGATGAGTCAAAACTTCAAGAATTGACGGCTAAAGTTCAAAACCTTGAATCCTCTGTTGCTGACATCAAATCTGATGTCAAGTGAATATTGGAAACATTGAATAACTTTACAAAAAGTCAACCATCCACTGCTGATGTTGCTAATGAGCTATGGAAATCTGTTTCCCCCATCATCATAGCTCACAGAAAATTAGCAGATCAGACACAAGAGACTTATATGACATTGATCAGAAACATGGTGGATGCCAGATTTAATGATACAAAGGCTGACATCAAGGTGATCAAAGACCATTTGCTGAAGACCACTGGCTCTGCCCCCACCACAATTCTCAGAGATGAAGATGATGATGAATTCACTGCTGATGATGCCAAAAAGGGGGAGAATGGCAGAGATAGGCTACCAAAACTTGATCCATTTGGTGCACCACCCTCACAAAAAGGGAAGAAGCCAACTGCTGACAAACCAGGGTCACCCAAATCAGCTCCACAAACTCAACAACCAAATGTTCAGATCCCTGTCTCAAAGGCAAAAGAAGTTGATACTTCAGCTAATGAAAAAGCTGAAAAGGCTGCTCAAGACAAAAGAAAAAGGGCTGACACATTGGAGGTAAAAGCAGAGATGTTGGTGCAAAAGAAAAAGGAACAGCAGCAGGAAGTGGAAGATGTGAACACTTCAAAGAGAAAGAAGATGCCAGCCAAACACACTAGAAAACCACCTTCCAAACTAACTGCTGAAACTTCTGATGTACAAACACCTGTTATCACAACCACTGCTCCACAAACCACTGCTACCACAACCTCTGCTACCCAAACCACTGAACCTATAACATCTGCTCAACCCAAACCAGTAACTAAACCAATCACAACTCAACCAACTCCCAAACCTACTCCAACACAAACCACTGCCAAACCTACTTCAACACAACCCAAAACCCAAACAACTGCTGGTTCCACAAAAGGACCAACAGATGTTTCCCAAACCACTACCTCATCCTCACCTTCACCCAAAATCTTGTATAGCAGAAAAAGGAAATCCACCTTTGTTGTACAAGATGAAAACATCCATAACACACCACCTAACACCCCAATCTCATCCACACCAGTCAATGCCATTCCACTCTCATCTTACTCACCACACACTGCCCAATTCAGATCCCATAGACCACCACCAACCATCACCCCATTGGCTGAGAAGTATCCCCTTGAGTTGGATCTAATCAAGGGGGAACTTCAATCCTTCTACAATACTGATCAGCCATCAGAAAGATCCTTCCCATCTCTTAAAGGCTTCCCTGTTCCACTCAACATGGACACATATCTCAAATACAAGGGTGAACAGACTGATGCTGTCATCAAAGAGAAGTGCAAAGGGAAGGATGACAGGACTGCTCAGGGCATCCATTCAGCAGAGCTTAGCAAACTCAGAAGGATTGAAGATTATGCTAAGACCCTGAGCAACTCCATGTCTACCATGCCTCTCAGCAGACACTTGGAGATGGAAGTGAGGGATTCACTGCTGGAACAGATCTTGGCATCCAAGCCTTATAAAGCAACAAAGAACCAATTTACAGGCTGGACCACACATGCTCTAAGGGAAGAACTAATCAGAATAGAGAACATGGCCAAGAATCCTCCTGCTAAGGCCTCTGCTCCTGATTTCAAAAAGGGGAGAGATGAAGCTAGAGCCTTGAAGTTCAGAAGAATGAGACAAGAGCTTGTAGCAGCTAAGTATGGAGAGATGAAGTCTGTTGCCAGATGGTCAGAGATCAGGCTAATTGAAACATACAAAAAGCTTGAACAAGAAAGAAAGACCAATCCTGATCTTCCCAGAAAACCAGTGTATGATGATGCTCCCAAGAAACCCTCTCAGGCCTTTACATTAGACAGTTTACTGGAAACTTCAGATCTTACTATTGCTGCTAGAAGACAATTTAAGAAGCAAAAAGAAATGACTGAAGAAGAAACAAGACAGTTCACTGATACTTATGTGAAAGAGGGGATTTTGAATCAAATTAGATCTTTTTCTGATCCTGTTTCAGACAGGCTCAGAGAACTCATTGGAAGGCCACCATCACCAAACTCATCCAAAATAAAGATGCATCCCAGTCACTCCTCTGATTCTAAAATTCTAAAATGGAAGTCTGATAAAGAGACCCATGAATTGACATTGCTCAGATCAGATGGTAGTATTCAGAAGTTGAGTATGGATGAGGCACCTGGCCTAAGTGCTGAAGACCTCCAGACACTTCTGAATTTGACACTGGATAGAGATGCTGAAGACCTCTTCTCTCTACACTTTGAATTACAACTAAAAGGACAAATTAGAGAAAGTCTGATGAGGAATAAAGATCAAGAATAAAGCAGAGTTTTGGCATCATCTGTTCTAGGGGGAGATTGTTGGGTCTGCTGACCTGGAGAAGAACAGATGATTGAAAGCCAAAACATTCTAAGTGTTTGATCAAGAATAAAGAACAGTTGTTACATTAAAGCTTCCTCCAAAGAACTGCTGATTCCCAAACTGCTGCTGCCTAACAACTGATACAAGACAACTGCTGCTGATGAAAGGTCTGATGGATAAAGTCTGAAGAGAAAAAGTCTGATAAAGAACACATGCTGATCAAAGGTCTGAAGAACAAAGGTCTGTTGAACCAACAGCACTTTGGTTCAACAGATGATAAGAAGACATCAGAGCTTTAGTTTAACAGAGTTTTACTATCAGTAGTTTCAATGTAACAGTAGTTTATTGTTTAACAGATGTTGTAGTTTGTTAGTCAGTTAGGGGTCGCTTTCTAGGTGACGTCAGCTAAGTGATCATCAGAGGTTTGTACTCGTCTATAAATAGAATAGTACTTGTACTGTTCTATTCGTCACTCGTCATTCTCTTTAGACAAACAAACTCTGAGTGATCAGGCTGAGGGGGAGCTTTAATTGTACTATTGTAATCTTTCAGTTTAATGAAAGCATTCGATTGATAACAATTATTCTCTATGTTTTGATTATTCTTTATTCCGCTGCACTTTCCATTTATACTTCATTCATATTTCATACTTAATCAAAACAGTCCAAAACTCAGATCCTAACACATCAATTTACTGATCGGGTTTTAAAAAGAAAAATAAAATGGAGGGGTTCTTTGATAAAAATAGTTTTTCAAAAAGGTTTTGGTTTTGTAAATAAAAAGATAAAAATAGTAGAGTAGTATATTATGCATATCTCGGGGTCCTTCGTATAAGTAGTTAAGTTTATTATTAAGATAAGTAATTTAAGTTAATTTATTTGTGAGGAAGACGAGAGGGATCTTGAAGTGTTGACTTTTTGATAAAGAAGCGGAGCCTACTACTGCGTAGAATGCTAAAACTCTCCAGCGTGCGTCCACCTGGGGTACTCCACCAGGGCCTCAACGTATAGCGGGTTCCTCAAACCGCGGTCAAGTATCTGGTCTTCGAACTCATCTTCTTCTTAAAATAGAGGCTTCACTTCCGACCTGGAACACCGTACACCTCGCCTTAGCTCTCGCGTTTCGTATCAAAGGATCTTGCCTTAGGGTCATTCCTGAGTGGACGAACAGCGTATCCCCTAAGAAGGTTAACGACCGCGAAGACCGAGGGACCTCTTTTACAGTTGACTCAGGCGACTCGTATGCCCATTGGTTAACGGCGGTGTACTAACGAGAACTAGATAAAGAATCCATTATTTGTTTATCATTTAAGTGGCACTTTAGTATTTAGTGATCAGTTAAATATAATGTTGGTTAAATAGATGACAAGTTTAATAACCCAACCCTTAACCTCCCGAGTTGAATGAAGTCCTTAACAAAGTTGGAACATAATCCTAAAGGCGTATGATACAAGAGATCACTGGTGCACCCGTAGGGAATCCTCCCTTTGCCAAGAAAATCACTCAACTACTGAATAAAATCCTTTATAAAGGTGGAACATAATCCTAAAGGCGTATGATACAAAAGATCACTGGTACGCCCGCAGGGAATCCTCCCTTTACCAAGAAGATTACTCAGTCATTTGGTATGTAACAGAAATTTGTCACTCAGATCTGGTCCACTTCAGAAGCCGTTGCTTAGAATCCGGTTTGGATATCATAAGCCCGAGGGATCTGTCTCACTACTGGTTTCCTCGCCTTGGATCTTGCTTGGGGTTACGAGGAGCTGATTATACCTCTAGTTTATTTTAATTAAGTTAAAGTTTGTTAAGTTATTAAGCTAGTCATCAATCAAACCTGCCACAAAGTTAAACAAATAAGGATTAGAAGAAGATAACAACACAAATAACTAAAGATAAACTACTAGTAATAATAATAGTCTACAAATCGAAATGGGTTCATCATGACAGAAAGATACAACCATAAGACATGATCAACACAAGAAAATGGTTGCTCATAGACAAGCTATCCACCTCCAAGTGATATGTAACTCTCTTGATCCTCATGACCCTCGATATTTATTGCATAACTACTCTACGATCCTCTTCTTGGCCAAGCCGATCATGGTAGGACGAGGCCTTAACATTGAGGGATGTTAGGAGGGCCAAAAGGCCTCCCACAAGACCCCAAGATCTCTGGAAGAAGCTTGGAGTTCGGCCCCAAGATCTCTCCAAGTTTGCTGCGTTGTCTTCTCGTGTGCAAGGCCTCCATGCAGGTGAGCGTGGGCGTACAAGGTCACTCTGGGACTGAATTTAGCATTGTTTAAGTCCCGGGATTGTCTTCCAAACATATAGGGAACATGCTTCAAGTCTGGCAGCTTCAGGAATCTCCAGTTTTTGCTCGTTCTTACCCGAAAATCCTTTGTTTCCGTCTTGGAGCTCCAATTTCCTGAGAAATACAAATAGGAACGAATTAAGCATCAATTATCACTAATATAAGCCTAATTGTAACCTATTTTGGGACTGTTTATGCCTGTTTTATATGTTAATTCTTTGAGTCATCACAATACCCCACACTTAGACTATTGTGTTTTTGTCGAGTACATACGTGTATGTATGTATATGTATGCACACATGATTTTTGTCTCTTTGTTGCCTCGTATATGTGCCGAGTGTGCGTGTATATATATATAGATGTTCATTGTGTTATCTAATTTAATGTTAAGATTTCTATTTTGCAGCTCATTCCATTTATCATTATGTGTTTGTTCATGATTCATGGTAATCGGCTATGTGAGCATACGAGGTGGTTATATTGAATAGGTAGTCGTGTGATTGTGGAATTGTGTGTATATATTCATATATTGGTCTCGAATTTTAATTCATGTGTGATCCCGTTGTGAGTAGTTTAAGAGTTGATATAGTGTTGTGGAATAGTATCATAGATTATCACATGGTGTAATCGATTTCCATTAGTTGTGAACACATGTTATTAGGTGTTAACACATGATAATATGTGTGATCCATATATGTGTGTTAGTGAGGGGTTACCATGTGTTAATGGCTAGTAACCTCATAAAACATTTTGTGATTATTCGGGTTTGGTGGCTTGTGTAACTTTCCACCTGAGTAATGCCACGTGTATTGTTGTTTTGTACAAGTGTAGGAATCGGGTACCTGGTCGCCCTCTGTTGAGCGTGTTATTGGCTTGATTGCTCAGCGCCAATTGTTTTGCATAGTCCGGGTGTTGTATGCATAAACGGGTAATCTTTTGAGTCTCCTCAATAACTCATGCTTTACCAGACTGGGGGGTATAGTTTGTACAAAATGTCTAATTATGCACATGAAATAGCAATAATAATTAAAATGCGTACGGACGTTGACCTGGATCGTTTACTAGTGTCACATTCAACACCGGATCCCAATTGTTTATTCTATTCATATTAGCACCAACTAGGATCCCTAAATACGTAAATGGAGTCACACCCGGCTGGCGTCCCATCGCAATCGCCTTACCACTAACCTCTTCTATATTCTTCCCAACACCAAAAAGAATTGATTTATTAATATTAATAGCCCCGAACATATATGAAAGACTCGAAGCAATCTTCTAAGAGTTATAAAATTGTTTTCGACCATTCGCCCATAACCATCGCATCATCTGCGTATAATAAATGAGAAAAGATAGGTCCTCCATTCGGTAGACGAATACCACTAAAAGACCCGATGTCACACACCTTCCTTATAAGTCCCGAGAGCACCTCCATTACAATTATGAAAAGGAACGGCGAAATAGGGTCGCCTTGTCTCATACCCTTCTCACAACTAAACTCAAATGTCGGACACTACAACAAAAATAGCTTTTAAGGACCTTTTGTGTGGGACGCTTGTAAAATGGGGTCCTAAAAAAGTACTTAATAGGACGAATGAAATTTTGGGGTCCTATTATCATATAAGTTAATAAGACACTTAAAGTGTAGATCCTAATAAAGTAATTTATAAGACATTTAGTTGTTGGTGTCCCATTATGTGGTAATGTAATAGGACACTAGATTACCGTGGGTCTTATTATAACATAACTTAATGCAACACTTTGTAGTTAAGTTATAAATGTTCGATGTTATAGGACCCTTTTCTAGTCGAAGTCATATTAAAACATAACTTAATAGGATACTTGACACATGGGTTTTATAACTTTAACCTTTATAGGACGCTTAATCTTGTGATGTTATTATAATACACCGTAATAGGACACATGATATTTGAGTCATAAAACATCAGTTTTGTAGGACGCTTATTCGCTAGAGTTTTATTATAACATAACTTAATAAGACACTTAACACTTGGGTCTTATGATTTTAACATTTATAGGACGCTTAATCATAGTGGTGTTATTATAATACCCCCAACGAAACCAAAATGTAGAACAGGTACCACCTATAATTCCTTCACAATTTCTTTGACTTTTTGTTGTATAAAACTTTGGTTTTTTGTTTAGTTTATATAAGATGTTTGGAATTGGCAGAATGATAAGGTCTTTATAGGCAACACTTTTGGAAAAAAAATGCTAGAAGACATAAAAGAGGCAACATGTTGGTAAGTGTTAAAAACATCGAAGATTGCGGACATATCCATTCAAAACTAGAGTATGTTCATAGGTTTCTCTCTCGATTAGACTTTGTTAGCTGGTAAGAAGTTATTTTCATGGGTTGTTATATGTAGTATGGTGTAAGTTTGTAAGTTTCACTAATTAGCTACCTGCTAATGGTGATGTGGTGAATAAAGGCTTCCTTCATTGATAAAAAAAATACAATAATTAGATATTTCATTAAATTTATAAAAATGTAGTAATTTTTGACATAACCTAAACCCAAACTTAAAACACACGTTGTTTGTCATTTTGATTAACGCGTATTGTGTCTCAAATTATGAGTCGACACATTATTGAACATCTTGGTAAATTTGTCCATAACGGGGCCGAGGCGTCACTTGATTTGACTACACGTACCCCACTACCCTCACAATAACAACGCCACTAGTAATAGGAATAGTGAGTTTTGGATAGGTTTAAGGGGTAAATGGCAACAAATGAGGGGGTGGTGGTTTAAGTTTCTGATTTCAATACCACCATTCCCATGAAATAGTAACTTTGTAAAAAATAAAATAAAAAGTTACCATTAAAACTACAAAATACACATTAAACCAGAAAATACACATTATTACTATCAAAATACATTATTAACCTACAAAACACACAATTAAACTAGAAAAAAAAAATAATTAAACTTGAAAACATAATTAACCTAATCTAGGAAAAATATGTCGTGCCAAAACGTGGTCAAAATTGTTGGCGTACCTATCCGTATACTCGACTTGGGTGACTTCGATTGCTACATCCTCCGCTAGATCAGCGTTCTCTTCTATGGTTCTTTTGAAGAGGTTGTTCTATCAGTCACACTTATTATGAAGATCCGTCCACTTTCGTGTAAGTGAATCAACAATGCGGTTGGATTCAGCGACTAGCTGTTGAAATCCTGCCAAAACGTTACTCCAATAGGAAGACCAACCTGGTTTCCTTGATTTATGCATGCAAGCCGTTACCGACACAATTTCTTCTTTTGCAATCCAACGTTTTGTGATAGAGATGATTATGGAGATGATTAAGTTTATGAAATAATTTAAATGGTAGGATTTTTTTAGAGAAGAATTGTGGTAAGAAATGTTAAAAATAGTAGGATTTTTTGTAAGTAGGTTTGAAAGAGTTAGTTGGAACTTATAGGGTGAAGATGATTTTTTTTATTAAATGCTATATAATGGTAACGTGACCATTTTTTCTATTTAATGTATTTTTTTAAATTTGAATGAAACAAAAATACTATATTAACCTAATTAAAATTTAAATGAAAAATAAAATTTTCAGGGTAGTGCTACCTGTATATATGTGTTTCAGGGTAGTAAGGGTAGTAAATGAGTAGAGTGTTATGCCAGTGTAGGATTAGAGAAAATCAGAGTAGTTTGGGGTACTTTGGGGTGGCGTTCCTCCCACCTAACATATACGGTCGATTAAGTGTTAAATCACCCACAATCATTCTTCATTTTTTCTTAAGTTTTTTACCCCTTGATCACTTGACTAAATCATGCTTGGGGCAGTTAACGTATAGTCTGATCATGATATCGAGTATAATGGTTACTTCTAACATGTTTCTTAATTAATTGATCTTTTAGACATCCTTTTCTTATGATTGGATATTATACGATACAAACATATCAATAACTATATTTCGAATTTGTATCACATGCTAGTTATGAAGGGTTTTACTTGTTAAACTTAATTTGAGTATTAAATACATCACTATTAGAAAAGTGGCCTTTTCTACAAAACAATTTCTATTAAAAAAAGTGTGTCACAAATTTTAACAAAATTGCTACTAATTTATGCTGACAAAAAAACCTTTATTTTTTTAAACAAATTTGTTACACAATAGCGATAAATACTTAGAAAATTGTGTAAAAATGCATCGCAAATTTCCCACACCATATTTTCGTAGGAAATATGTTGTGGAAAATTTGTGATGCATTTCCTACTCTCTTTCCTAAGTATTTGCCCCTATTATATAGCAAATTTGTTTAAAAAATTAGAGTTATTTTGTTATCACAAATGGGTAACAACTTTTTCAAAATTTGTGACGCATTTTTTCCCGTAAGAAAGCTTTGTAGCAAAATGACCACTTTTTTAGTAGTGCATTAAACATTGTAATAAAGGGTTTGTTCATTTCGAGGCTATAACTCACATTCCTACCAAGGACTTTCAACATGGATTTTACCTTCGTACATAGTCTTTACTTTTGGTAATATGATTGACATAGTTCAAAGTTTAAAATCCATGTTGAAAGTTCAAAGTTTAAACGTTTAGTAGAAGCATAAAACATTACCCCATAACATTCTATAAACAGTTTTAAAGAAGTTTGATAAACAGTATCCAAAATGATAAGTAGTATGATAGAATGCAGTGAGACCCCATGCGTCCCATCCAATGCCTGCTATCTTAGCGACCTCAGAAAACATTCTAAATATATCAACATATAATGCTGGTGAATTCACAGGTTTTGTATTTAATATGATAACTGTTCGAAAACTATACCACATAAGATTTACATATATCTAATTCTAGCTACACATTGTACAAGTTATTTAAGAGATATGAACCATTGCTGACGGTTTGTAATATGTTTGCCTTGTTTCCCCACCACCGGTAATCACCCGGTGACTTAATAAGTTAGGACAAATATGCACCTGTTTGACCTCCAGTCGACACGGGTGGGGCTTGTTGGCCCAATAGATATATTCACACTTTCGCTACTATGTTCCACATATTCATGGTTAAACTGTTAGAAGGACTTTAGATGATTCGCTTAGTACACAAGTGATATAATGTAATTAATGTGTTCTACAATGTTTTTGTTTGCATAACATGTTTCTCTCCCAACATGAAAACAACAAAGAGGGGTCGTGAAACTCACCTTAATTTGCGTCTTCTAGTAAAATAAGACAAGACGTGTTAATGGTATAATCTGACTACTGGAAACCACCATAAATAGCCTATAAGTTGTTTGACCAAAGTCATGTTTGTTTTACAACCCATTGTTATCCGAACAATGACTTAGTGCGTTTTCGTAAAATGTTTGACTATGATTGACTACATTAGATTCGACATCTCATTGGTGACTCACTACATCAGTTTATCAGTCATGTATAAGTTTGTAGATAGCCGATCATGTAATACACATAATATCACACAACATATATCTAACAAACATGATTATAGCCAATGGGACCAAACAATGTACCATTCGCTAGAAACATTACACGCGTGAGACAATGAATCATGTTATTCACTAAAACATAATGGAACATATAGCAGATGAAACACATATAGCGAATGAGTCTAAGAAACATGTTATTCGCTAGAAGTTTAGCACGAATGAGTGCCAGGGCAAAGCCATTCGCTAGATCGATCTAGCGAATGAAGGCTCATTCGCCCAACACAAGCCTTTTAACAATTTTGATGAACAAAACCTTTCGGATCTGATTCAAAAGTAACCGAATATAACTAGTTGATATACAACTCTTGCATAACTTAATATTATCAATAATATATCATCTCGATACATCAATTTGTTCAATTCGTGCTTAGAATCATATATTTCTCAAAATGGCATATTATGGAGATGTCACATCAATGCATTAAAAGTTTTTCATAAATGGAAAATATTGAAATTAATCACATAACAACATTCATCAGATCATCAAACTTAGATTTATCATCCTAATATGTTTCTTAACATGTTATCATAATCATCTTTGCATAACAACCCCTAGAGCTTTGTAAAATCTCCAAACAGGTCAAAATTGCATAAAAAACATAAATGATTCAACCATCACCTCAACATGTTTCTAACATCTATATAATCATCCAAATAGCAACATTAAATCATGTAATCAACAAGTAACACAAATCCCTGATTTCTATGTCACCAAATTAACACCCAAGTTTATACTTCATGAAAACTCACTTTTAATGTTTAGATCTAGATAGGAAATCATTAGAAGAGGTTTTTATTGAAGAAAACACACTAATATCAAATCTGAACACTTACAGTTTGTAAAATATCATTAAAAGTGATTGAAAATGATTTAGATAGGGTTGGTAAAATATCATTAAAAGTGATTGATAAGAAGGAGTTCGAACACAGATGTAGGCTAAGTAAATCAACGAGCAGTCTTAGTCTTCAACAATAAAGTGTTTGAGGGCAAAAACTCGTTTTCAAAGGTTAGGGTCGTAAAAGGGTGTTAGGAGGAGAGCTAGGGTTTTGAAATGATGAAAATGAATGAGGGATGGTATTTATATGTTTGCTGTCATTCGCTAGTGCGTTCTAGCGAATGAGGCCATTCTCTAGAACTTTCTAGCGAATAAGAGGTCCGAGTAAGCCATTCTCTAGAACCAGCCCAGCATGGCTGATTTCCCAGTTTTTCATGTTTGACTTTCTAACCCGCTATATCTAGTGTCGGTTACGAACCCGATAATATGTACTATTATACAAAATATTTATTTTCATGTCGATTCACATGAAAACGTATTTTCAAGTTATTAAGTAATCATAAAGCATATAAATGAAACAAGTTAGTTTACTTATATTGTTTTTCCATCATACGGACTACGAGATTCGTGTGTGCTTCTTGTTGATTCCCCGAATCACCAAAACCAAGACCATAGTGTGTGTATACCTACTTAACTAACCCAATTTTGTTTGTTTTACAAATATTTTGCTAAGGTAGAATTAACTATTATTAGGAAAGTTAATCTGAGTTTGCTGAGTGTCACACTAAAGTTCTTATCACATGTTTGATTATATATACAACACTTACATTTTAAAATTCACATATACTTTCAAAGCCCTCAAGAACACTTCACCACACATACATCTCTCCCTCATCACCCTAGGCCAATTCCACTACCACACATGCATATTTCATCTTTGCATGTGCAAGAATTGATTCCAAAGATCAAGTTCCTATTTCATACTAACTTTTTCTTGCTTGCTTTAAGTGTCAGTACATGTTTACTTTGATGTCCCTAGCCTAGTATAGGTGTTTGTACGTTGTTTTACTGGTTCATATCTCGTTTAAATGTATAGGGCATTTTGGTAAGTTACAGGGGCGAATAAGTATGCCTGCCATTCGTGTGGCATTCCAGGCGAGTAGGTTCTCACTTACTCAACCCTACCCACTCTTCCCATGCAAAGCCATTTGCCCCTAGGGCCTAGGGCGAATGGCAACTAGTATATATAGAAAACGTGATTGCCCTAATCATTAGTTGTCCATTTTGAGAGGTTTATTGTGTGTTTGATGGTTTAATTCGAGTCTGTAATCCTCCGAGCTCTGATTCTAATCGAATAACAATTTAAATCATATTCGGCAATTTGTGTTTTTGTGTTCTTATATATATTTGTTGCTAAAACCAAGACCCGGGGATTCCGCACTTGCGCCTCGCATAAACCCATGATATCCAGATCATCCGCAATGGTCCTACATTAAGTGAGTGTCTGACATTCTAAAAACAATATTTATGAAGTTACAGGATTGACTATATATAATTATTCACCCAAGTAATTGTTGGTTACTTAAAAATGTTGAAATTATGAAACCGGGCACTAAAAATAAACTTGGTTTTCTCTCTCTCATATATATAGGATTTGGTTCAAATGAGAACCTTTAGCCAAATTGAGAATTGAGAGAACCATTCTAGACCACTGATTTCCCTAAGGCAAAAAAAAAGATCTTTTTTTGCTTAATCACATGTTTTTTTACAAGAAACGCCACAGTTATGGTGTGCCCATATAATTTATATATGTGTGGCCCTCGGAAGGCAAAAGTAAAGTTGCACTAGTTTTAACGTTATTTTACTAATTTCGTGAAAATAACGTTAAAAACAACGGACGGCTAATCATGCATCATGTGGTGGCGTTGATAGCCAAAAGACAAGGGGGTACATGCACCAATCGAGTTTGTTCCGATTGCTAAGTGTTATGTGCCTTATGTCCAAGGCTTGATACAAAACCACATCGAGCCTGGGGTCTCACTGGAAGCAGTCTCTCTATTCTCAGGGGATAGAGGTAAGGCTGTCTACATCTTACCCTCCTCAGACCCTACCTTAGGTTTGCTATTTGCTATAGGTGGGATTAACTGAGTATGATGATGATGATGATGATGCATGTTTTTTACAAGAATAATTTTTTTATTTTTCATTTATACATATGTGTATATGTGTGTCTAAAACAACAAAAAATAGTGTTCTACATATATGTACATACATGTTTTGTAATGTACAAACATGTGCGAATATTTTGAAATGATTTCACATACATATATAGAGAAAACGATTGTGGGTAAGAACAAGTTATTTTAATGTAAATACGTGTCTATACGTGTTAGAGTTTAAAAAATAAGTATCATACATATATATTTGACACTATACATATATGAATAACTGAAAATGTAATATACACATTTTGTATAAATGCATATACACAAATGTATAAACAAAAAAAATGAGAAAAAAAATATTCTTTGCATATAAAGCTGCGATTTAGCAAAAAAAAAAAATTTTGCCTTAGGGAAATGTGTGGTCCAAAATGGTTCTCTCAGTTCTCAAACAGGGGTTGGTTCTCTTAAGATCCCTACCCTATATATATATATATATATATATATATATATATATATATATATATATATATATATGTAGTTCAGATGAGAACCTTTGGCCAAATTGAGAACTAAGAGAACCATTCTGGAACACACATTTCTCCAATGTAATAAGTTTTCCCACATCTTTCCTTTCATTTTTATAATGTTTTCATAAACCCTTGACTTCCAAAACCTGATTTCAAAGTGTTTTCATAAACCGAAGTTATTCAAAGATGTTGGTAATCAATAATTAGGTTTTTGTGCTGTATGTTTTATGATGAAAACATGATACTGATATGACAATTGTTGATGTGTTAGAAGCATGTTTAGGGTGTATTTGGGTTGAACATGGTATACTATGAGTTTTGACCAATTTGGGGATTTTCTAGATATTTAGGGCTTGATATGATTGTCTTGATGATGGTAATGGATTAGGATTCATGTTAGATTAGTCATATCTGAGATTGATGAGGATATTAACATGATTTGATGATGATATGTGGATTTTACCTATTATGGAAACAATTTCATGCATGATGTGACATTTCCATAATCTTTGCCATTTTGGGTAAACTTGCTAAATAGGCTAGGTATTGGTTTGGTATTCGTTGGCTATGTTTCAGCAAGCTTCGGGATCGATTCGAGGGGTTTCGCGCGACAAAAGAGCTGTAGCAGCTGCAGGGGGCGAAGGGCTTACCCCTATGCCCGATAGGAGACCCCTTCGCCCAACTTGGACCCCTTCGACTTTAGTTGGACCTCTTCACCTACAACGTGACCTCTTCGTGCATATGTGTGACCCCCTATATTGAAACCTCTTTGTGTAAAACATGCTGATATGGCCCATTACATGCAAAGTTACTTGGTTTATGTGTACGGTTACCTGATAACTTATATGTAACTAATAAACTGATATTGCAGGTCACTAACGGGGTGTCGAGTCTTTTGTGTTCGTGTCAAATTCAAACGTTTACGCAAACATACAAAGTCACGGTGTGGACAACCAAGGGTTATTATATCAACACATTATCGGTCAACACACTTATAGGTGTCTTATGATAGGTTTTCAGTAGTTGAAGACTATCTCACACATTTGGTCTATTATTAAACGAAGACGCAACCTAAGGTGAGTTTCACGGCCCCACTTATATATATACTTTCTCATGGGGGAGAAACATGCCACACACTCGGTTTTCCTTAAAGTTCATTTATTACTATTGTTATCATTTGTTTACTTAGCGACTCATCTATGTCCTAAGGGAATCACTAAATATGGGTATATAGCGTGGAAATGTGGATAGATCTATTGGGCTTGCCAAACCCCATCTGGGTCAACTGGAGGGGGACCGGTGCATATTGTCTCAAACACACATCGGTTACCCATGACGGTAACCGGAAAAGCAACACACTTTTTTGAGTACCAACACAATCAGAATTGGTTCCAAATCGCATAGTAGCTTACTTAACGTCTAGCTAACATTCGATGAAATACTGAAACGTATTTGATCTTGCAAACACACATTTTTATCTAAACCAGTGAACTCACCGGCATTATTATGTTGACACATTTTAGCATATTTTCGCAGGTCGCTAAAGTAGCAGCACGGGTTTAGGGCACACAGGAGTCCACAACGTCTATTTATCTCATGCATTATTTAAATAATCATCTTTGAACTGTTTTGAAACTATTTACATTGGAGTTTGGATTGTAAAACGTATTTATGCTTTCGTTAAAATTATGAAAGGCATGGTTGGTTTAAACGTTATTTTCTCATATACTTGTCGTTTGTTGTGATCGTTGACTTGCATCTTGGTGTGTCACGCGCCTTGTGCTAAAACCCCGCAAGTGAAATTTGAGGGTGTGACAAACAACCATCATCGCAAACCCTTTGTCGACGTCACAGTTTGGTTGTTCGTTTGTACCTCTTTCCAACCATCACAAAGCGCTTATAGTAATTAACTACATAATAAATTTACCCTTATGCACTTAGAGTAAAACTAAATACAAATATTCAATGAAGCATTTTTATTGGTTTAAAGCTAATTTTTAATTCTTTTAGAGGATTTTCTTCTAATTTGAACGATCCATTATATATATGAAGAAACATGAATCATGGGTCACCTGTTTAGGGTTGACCTTGGTAGTGATTCTATGGGGTATTTGTAAAATGTATGTTTATACAATATGAAGGGTCTAAGGATAAGACCAAGAAGGTTAAGAGACAACATATTAGAAGAGTCGAGCCTCTAAACGTTAGTGTATAAAACAAGGGTTGGAAAAGTACGATGTGCTCTTAGTCTTTTCAATGAAAGTATAAGTGAATATCGGATGCCAATAAAAGGATATGGGACTCCTCCTTTTATAGTACCTCGACGTCCGCCTTCCTCAACCCGTCCTCTACCTTTGGTGGGGCTTGGACTAGGTAGAGGTGTCTCTTGGTTTCCGACCCAAATTCTAAAGCCCAATTGGTGTAAGTTGCTTGGTAAAATAGAGGAGAAAGGGGGGATGTTACCGTCCTGATAATAATATACATGGTGTCCGTTGAGTGGACGCTGAAGGGCGGCGGACACGTTGCGTCCGCCTTTTGGCTACTCCAGGGCGGAGGGTAATCATCCCCTTATTTAGAACCTGAGACAAGTGGGGGTTGTTAAAGTATTCTGTCAGAGATATCTTGGCTGGGGAGCTGCCACATCATCTTCCTTTCTAGTAGAAAGTCTGGGCAGAATCTTTGATTGGATGAGGACTCTGACAGGCAGAAAGCTGCGTCAGGAATAGTTGTCCAGGGCAGGTCTGCCCTGGGGTGTCTGTCTCGATGCTGCCCTGAAAATTATCTTTTAGTTGTGTGTACGAAGGTTTGCTTATCTTGTTGAAGAAGCTTCGTCGTTCGTTCGTTGAGCTGTGGACGCATCACGTGCTGCTGACGTAGAACGGGCGGAGGAACCTGCGTCCATTGTGTTGTGGACGTGGGGTAGTCCGCCGACGTAAAACGGGCGGAAGGGTGTGCATCCATTGTATTGAGAACGCCAGGTCGTCGACGTAAAACGGGCGGAAGGGGCATGCGTCACGTTAAATGGACGCGGCTTCATGTTTGGGATACGTTATTGCTGGATATTTGGTACCATATCCCTTCAAGTCCCCCCAGTCCAATGCTTTTGTGTTTCCTTGCATAAGGGGAACGAGGGAGTGCTGGACTTCTGTTGATTTTAGAGGTGTGAAATTTACATGTGTACTTTGAGTTACATCCAGTCGTCACTAGGTTTTCATGTGTCAAGGTGTACATGTATTAAAGGACATCTTCAACTGGTGCACGCACAATGATCAATATGTGGGCGTATGACGGGAAATGCGTTCACGCGGTACCTGAGATGTTGCCCGACGAGTCTGCCCAGTGTAATAATAAAAAGGTGGAAAAAACCATTTTTCCGTTGGTTCCTTTAGCTTAAGGAAGTAGGGGAAACCATTCTTTCATAAGTTCCTTTAGCTTCAGGAAGAAGGGGAAACAATTCTTCCATAGGTTCCTTAAGCTTCAGGAAGAAAGGCAAGCTGTTCTTCCAGAGGTTCTTTTAGCTTCAGGAAGGAGTAATACAAGTGTAGGAAATCTTCTGAAGAGATCAAAGGGAAAGAAATGGTAATTATTTAGGATCATCAATGCCTTCAACCAATCATCGTTTCAATGTTCCACTGATTACTAGTTTTCGTTACTTTGACTTTGAATTGCTGTGAAGGTGCCTCGCTTTTTTGCAAATAGAATGTAAATAAAGTAAAGGGAGTATTTTCCCTTTACAGTTCCGGCGTGACACGTGAGTAGGCGTCATGCGTTGAGGTGCATGTAGATGATGTAAATGATGAAAAATACCAAGTTTTTCCTTTCAGCACAAACGTGACATATGAGAAGGTGTCAGGCGTTGAGGCGCATGTAGATGATGTAAATAATGAAAAACACCAAGTTTTTCTTTTTAGCACAGGCGTGACACATGAGGAGGTGTTAGGCGTTGTGGCGCATGCAGATGATGTATATAATAGATAATACCGAATTTTTGTTGTTAGCGCTGGCGTGACACTTGAGAAGGCGTCAGGCGTTGAATCGCATGTAGATGAAGTAAATAATGAAAAACACCAAGTTTTTCTTTTTAGCGCTGGCGTGACACCTAAGAAGGCGTCAGGCGTTGAAGCACATGTAGATGATGTAAATAATATCCAAGAAAAAAAGGTGGTTTTTTCCGTGTCTGCGTCTGCTAAACTGGAGTTATTGCGCATTAAAATTGTCTTTTTGAATTATGTGCAAATTGAATGGCGGGAATGCTTGCATATGAGGGGACGTGTTTGACGGTTCGTACATTCGTACTGGGAAACGTGTCTGACAGCTGGTGTAGATGGGTTGTTAGTTGATAGACACGTGTCGCCCATCGGTGATGTTTGACAGCTAGTGGGTACTGCAACCATCAGGCGAGTGAGCCACACACGGTGCGTGAGCCGCCTGTCATGTGGTCATTCTGGCGTGGCAGTTGCTGACTGGACCTCCGTCGGAAAAAGTCCTATGTCATCATTACCTACCTTCCCATCGCAATTAATGCGATGGGTATAAATAGGACCTCCACCTTAGATTTTTTTTACTTCTTTCTTTGTTTCGTTCTTCTCCAGCGAAAAGCTCTCTCAATATTCCCATAAGAAACCCAAAAAGTTCGTCTTCTTTTCTTCGTTGATTCTTTTTTCTTCGTGTTTTCGAGATGTCTGCTGAGGAGAAGAGTTCGAAACCTGAGTTGGTAATGGTGGAGGCTCAGGTTGCTTCGTCCAAGGTAAAGTACAGGTCCCTCCTGGAAAAGTATGAAATCCTTCGGGAGTGGGAGCCTGAATTTCCAGCAAAGGGCAAGACTCCAATGGACTGTCCTGAGGGGAAGATCGGTCTATATGAGGCCTTCTTCCTGAGGAGTAGGTTCCGTATTCAAACCAGTCTTTTTCTGATCTATGTGTTGAAGAAGTTGGAGGTGAAAGATAGTGGCTGGGTGTCGTTTGTTGAGTGGTCGAAGGCGGTTACCATTGTGGTGACGAAGAGTTCTCCAAAAAGCCTTCGTGATTGGAAGAGGTGCTTCTTCTACCTCAGGAAGGAGGTTATTCCGATGGAGATGGGGTGGTTAAACCTGCGTGCTGGCCAGAAACCAATGTCTTTTGAGGTGGTGAGAAACTTTTAAGAGTAGGAGTGGTTCAAGATTCTGATTTCTCATCCAACTCGTTTGGATTATCTTCACCACTGCGATGAGGGTATGCTGAGGCTGTTGGGTGTTAGCCGTCTTGGGGTGAGGGAGGGTAAGGACGTACTCCCTTATGGTGATGGAGGTATGGACTTCGTGGCAGGTAAGCGCCTAGCATTGCCTATTTTCTGTCTCATTTTTTGACTTTTTTGCGTGATTGGTTGATGATACTTTGGTTTATATGTTTTGAAGGTGAGTGTCTTTTTGACTTCTGGGTGCAGAGGGTGTCTTGCACAATGTTCAAAGATATTCCTGCTGGTGAAGTATCTAGGGTAGAGAAGATGCGGGGAAACTTTATCTTTCCGGTGCGTGTTGAAGGTTCGCTCAAAAACCCTTTAGCCGTTGGTTTTCTTACGGACCCTGAACCCATGTCGGTGTATACTCCAGCGGGGATTAGTCAAAGGTGGTGGGACTTCATCTAATTTAATTCATCGTCCGCATCGGCCTATAGGTGGTTGTTCTAGTGGAACCCTGGCTGCGCCCTTTGGCGTGGGTGCGAGTAGTAGTGGGTCTGGGACGGGTGAAGGAGTGTCTTGCAAAGGTAAAGGTGAGTACATCTTCTTTGTTGTATTAGAGTGTTGTATCCGTCTGTTTATTAAGTAAGTTGCTTGCTGTGCAGGTGAGGCCTGGAAGCGCATGCGTTTGGTGCTGATGTAGGAGGATGCTGCGGATGAATCAGTGCCGAAAAAGGCGGCGCTGGTGGCTGCTGGTGGTGGTGCGACTGCACAGCAATCTGTTCCTTAGGGTGAGAAGGCGGATGATGTGGCCCAGTCTGGTGGCGGCTGTGTTGATCTGGAGTTTAAGCCGCCGCCTAGGCGTGAGCCTTTGGGCAAGAAGACTTTGAGGAAGTTGTCTGGTAAGTTGTTTTTGTCTTCTGAGTTGGTGATCTCATGTTTTTACTTCCTTTTTAACACTTCTTGTGTTTTGTGCTAGGCTGCACTACGCCTGCGATTCATCAGCTTAAGGCAGAGAGGGAGAAGAAGAAGAAGAAGGCTGAAGAGGAGGAGAGAGCTCGGGTTGAGGCCAAGTTGTTGAAGAAGAAGGAGGAAGAGCAGTGGTTGGCTATTGCTGCTAAGGAGGCAGAAGATGCCTGTCTTTATGAGGAATTATTGAAGCAGCAGACCACCATGGCTGCTATGAAGAAGGAACAGGCGAAGGCCTTGACAGCTCAGGGTCAAGGTGCTTCTCAGAAGGAGCCTGTTTTTGTTGATGTGGATATTCCGTTGGTTGAGGAGGGAACTGGTCGCGTTGTGGGACCACAAATGAAGAACATTGAAGGTGGTGGGGCGTCCTCTACTGGCCCTACCTTTAAGCTGGACGCTCCGGTATATGTCCCCAAGTGGCGTATTACCGAGTGTTGTCGGTTCCTCAGTCCGTTTGTGGCTGAGGAATTTGTTGATTGTGCGTTGCCGCCAATGGAGCGTCACCATCATAGCAGCCAGGACCGAGGCACACTGCTTTCGGAACTGTGCTCTAATCTGACGTTGGCGTTGGGGACTGTGTATGGGATCCTACGCACGAAAGACGATCTAGCCGATGAGCAGGCTACGCTTTCCTAGGAAGCGGATAGGCTGGCTCCTGAAAAGTCGGTTTTTGAGACGGCCAAGGGTCGTCTGGTAGAGCAGGTAACGAAGTTGTAGGCTGAGGTCCGCCGGAAGGATGCTGAAGTTGCTGAAAAGCATAAGGCTTGGATTGAGTCTTCTGCTAATATCAATAAGGAGCTTGAGCGCCGTCGTCTGGCGCTGCAAAAAGCTGAGGCGGACCTTGCTGCCTAGAAGCAGGGTGAGGCTGAGAGGGTGAAGGAGTAGAAGGTTTTGACTGCAAAGTATGTGACAGCACTTGCTGACTTGAAGAGCAAGGATGAAGATGTTGTGAGGGCGACCACCCGCGTTTCTAAACTGGAATCGTAGGTTGGGGCACTTAACAAAGAGAAGGAAGCTTAGCCCGCGGAGAAGGTAGCGCTTGTGGCCGCATCACTGGTGTAAGTTTTCCTTTCATACTTGTGTCTTTTTATTTACTTTAAGAGTTGTTTGCCTTATGAGTTTTTCCTTGTCTTTGTAGATCTTCGACCGTATATGGAAGGAACCGAAGATGAGGAACCAGATGGTAGAGATCGTCTCAACTTCTAGTGTCGTTGGGCTGCGCCCTGCGTGGATGGAAGGTTCCTGGTGGCCAAAGATGGTGCCATAGTTGATGACGAGCCTTTCCAGGACACCGATACTGAGGCGGCGGTACTAGACGAGATAGAGAAGTTTGAGGCGCTTGAGTTCCCTGTTTTGATGATAGTGGCGAAGTGGGAGTGGACTCGGACCCGATTGGTAGGTTCAAATTTTGGACGAGGGAATCTGACGGTCTGGGACGCGACTGCTCCGAGAAGGAGGCTGAAGATAAGGCTGCGGTTGAGGCCGCCAAGGCGGCCAGGTTGGGTAGTTCGGGGACGGTGCATGAGCCTTCCCAGTAGGGTGTTTTTGTAATCGTCATTTCTTCTTGTAAATATTCTATTTTTGATATGAAATGAATCTTTTTGATTATGACTTTTTGTAGCTGCCTTGTGTTGTTCTTTTGACAAGTCTTCAAGGGCTCGATTGTCTGTGTCCAGTATGAAGGGTTAATTAGCTTCATATCTAGGAGCGTTGATTATAATGAGAGCATTAGGAAGAGCGTTTGTAGTTTGCTTAATAACTGTGTAGTTGTATTTCAAACTACATGATAGATTATAAGTAACAAGTGCGCAGTTGCGCTACATTCCATGATCTTGGTATAGGCGTGCCATCAAGTGGTTCTAGCGCATATGCGCCTATCCCAAAAACTTGCTGAATTTTGTAAGGACATTCCCAATTAGGTGCTAATTTCCCTGGACACTCAGAATGTGAAGCGTTGTTGTCTCTTAAGACGTAGTCCCCAATGTCAAAAGCACATGCTTTGACCTTGGAGTTTTAGTAGCATTCGAGTTGGTTTTTTTAGTTGGCTTCTCGTATTGCTACCCCTTCACGTCTTTCTTTAAGTAAATCTAAATTCAGACGCAGTTCTTTGTCGTTTTCTGTTTGCGATGATGCGCGCTAAGAACTCTTGGTGATGGAAAACCGATTTCGGTTGGGATGACGGTTTCAGACCCATATGTTAACCTGAAGGGTGTTTCTCCAGTACTTGTCTTTGTGAGAGAGCATTGTGCCCATAAGACATGCGGGAGTTCGTCTATCCAACCGGTTCTTTTGGATCCTAGATGGGCCTTGATTCCTTCTACGATTGATCTGTTGATGCGCTTAACCTGTCCATTTCCTTGAGGGTGTGCGACAGAAGTGAAGATCTGATTAACGCCCATTTGTGTTAACCATGCTTTTATTTCGCTGTCCGCAAACTATGTTCTGTTGTCGGTGACAATTTCCATGGGTAACCCAAAGCGGCAGATGATAAATTCCCAAATGAAATTATTAACATGCTCTATGTTGATTGTGGCTAATGGTTTGGCTTCTACCCACTTTGTGAAATAGTCGACGACGACTATTAAGTATTGTATTTTGCCGGGGGCCATTGGGAATAGGCCGACAAGGTCGATGGCCCATTTTGGAATGGCCATGCGGCGGTAATCAGAGCAAGGTCGTTCTTTGGACGCAGAGTATTGAGCGCATGTTGTTGGCAGTTGAAGCATGATCTTTGCGTTCATGATCTTTGCGATGACCATTCTTGGGCCTGCGTGTATGCCGCATATCCCCTGGTGGATTTCTTTTATGAGGAAGGAAGCGTTTGCAGAGTCGACGCACCTTAGGAGAGGGCCCAAATAGGAGCGTCGGTATAGTATGCCATTCATGAGTTATTAGTGTTGTGACTTGTACTGGATTTTTCTGTCTTCTGTCTTTTGGGTTGGTAAGATGCCGGTTGCCGGGTATGATTGGATCGGGGTCATCCATGATCCAACACCTACTTGCGTCACTTTAACTTGTCTGATGGGCACTGATGGTTGGGCAAGGGTTTCGATGCGTACCTCTTTGGCCATGTGCGGCCAACCTGTAGAAGCCATTTTACTGAGAGCATCAGCCTCTTTGTTTCCGCTTCTATTGATTTGAACAACTGGGCAAGTTGTGAAGCGTTTGATGAGAAGCTTGGCTTAGTCAACGTATTGGGCCATTACTGGATCCTTGGCGTCGTAGATACCGTTGATGTGACATGCTATCAGCATTGAGTCGACGTGGGCGTTGAGCTGTTGTGCGCCCATCTTGTCTGCAAGGCCCAATCCTGCGAGAAATGCTTCATATTCGGCTTCGTATTTGTGCTTGGAAACTCAAAGCATACAGCCTATGTGAATTCAGTGTTGTCAGGGTTCACGAGGTGGAGGCCTGCCCCGGCGCCCTATTCGTTGGATGCTCCGTCAGTATAGAGTGACCAAGTTAGCATGGAGTCTGGAATGGACTTTGGGTCCTGTTCATTTTGGCATTCTTCAATTTTATCTGAGGGAATTCTGCAACGAAGTCTGCGAGAAGTTGACCTTTGATTGCTGGCCTTGGTTTGTAGATTATGGTGTGGGCGCCTAGCTCGATGGCCCACTTGGCTAGGCGACCAGACAGTTCTGGTTTGGAAAGGACAGTGTTGATCCGATAGTTTGTGAGGACATGGATTGGATGTCCTTGGAAGTATATGCGCAGACGCCGGGATGCGTGGACGAGCGCTACTACAAGTTTTTCCATAGTCGAATATCTTGTTTCTGCGTCAA
This sequence comes from Ambrosia artemisiifolia, assembly GCA_032199755.1. NCBI lineage: Eukaryota > Viridiplantae > Streptophyta > Magnoliopsida > Asterales > Asteraceae > Ambrosia > Ambrosia artemisiifolia. The sequence goes on along the minus strand of CM063526.1, from coordinate 25,893,761 downwards.
CAAGTGTGCGGTTGATGTAATAAATTGGAGTTTGCACTTTATTGCGATCTACCGGAAGTACTAAGCCTATCGCGGTCTGAGACGCGGATAGGTATAGTGTAAGAGGCTCTTCTGGTAGAGGCACTATCAAAATCGGTAAGTAGGTTAAACAGTTTTTTCATTTCACGAAAAGCCACCTCCGCCTCTGGGTTCCAGCAGAACAGTGTCTTTTTATTACATTTCTAAGTGTATGGACAAAAGGAAAAGACTTAGACGCGTAGTTTGACATAAAGCAGTTGAGGACAACCAGGCGTCCCATGAGTGTCTGAACATCTTTGATTGAGTTGGGCGAAGGCATTCATTGGATGGCTTGAACCTTTTCTGGGTTGGGTTTGAAACCCCCGTTGGTGACAATGACGCCCAGAAATTTTCCCTCTTCTGTCTAAAAGGAGCACTTTCCTGGATTGAGTTTCATCTTTATTCCGCGCAGTTGGTCGAAGGTGCGCTGTATATCATGTGGCATAGTGTCCTCTTCGCGGCTTTTGATGATGAGATCGTCGACATATACCTCCAGGTTGACGTTGATCTGGTTGATGAAAGCCTGGTCCATGAGGCGCTGGCAAGTTGCGCCTGTGTTTTTTAGAGCAAAGGGCATTTGGGTGTAACAATAAATCCCTTTGTATGTTCGGAAGGCGGTTCTGTCTTCGTCTCCATAGGGCATTTGTATTTGATGATAACCTCTGTATGTGTCGAGGAAACATTTGAATTTAAATGGCGCTAAGGACTCTACCTTCAAGTCGATCTCCGACAATGAGTAGTGGTCCTTTGGGCATGCCTTGTTGAGATCCTTATAGTCGACGCACATGCGCCAAGATCTGTTCTTTTTGAGGACCATGACCGGGTTTGCTACCCATGTTTGGTGATTGCATCGTTGGATGATGCCTGCTTCAAGTAGATTATCGACCTGTTCATTCATGGCTTTGAATCTGTCTGGGCCCAGTGGGTGCTTTTTTTGAGCGACTGGTCATGCGTCCTTATAGGTGTTTAAGCGGTGTTCTACTATGTGCCTTGGGACGCCGATCATGTCAGAGGATTGCCAGGCGAAGATGTCTTTGTTCTTTACTAGCAATTGCTTTAGGTGGATGCGTACCTGGTAAGGCAGAGTTGATCCCAGAGTGATTCTTTGCTCTAGGAAGATGGGGTTGAGTACCAATTTTTCATTTTCTACCACGACTTACTTGGGTTGTGGAGTTGTAGCCGGTGGTTCGGTGGTCATGAGGGATTCTCTATTGGCTCTGATGTACGCGACCCTCGTGGTTGTTGGAAAACCTATAGTCTGGTGGGGGGGGGCGGGGTAGATGCAGTGCTGTTTAATTTTGCTAGCCCTTGCCTTCTGAGCAAGATCTCATATGAGGAATTACCTGGGATGACATGAACAGTGCTTGTTTCCGAACGAGTGTGAATCAAGTCGGTGAGTGTGACTGTAAAGTCAAGCTTACCTAGGGGGTGAAGCACTGTTGGAGACGCGCTTTGTCTTCATCATCAAGTTGGTCGAAGCACTGTTGATACATAATGTCGAAGCTGCTGCCGCTATCGCACATCATTTTGTATGTGCGATAGTGGTCGAAAAGTTCTGTGATGATGAGTGGAGTTGTTGAGTTGGCTCCCCCTGGCATTGTTGGGAGGATGACTTGGGCTTCTTTCAAGCTTTCGGATGTCAGAGCGTCGGGCTGTTGAGACGTCGTGGCGACGCTATCAGGGTTTACCTTGCCCTTGTTGCTGCGCGCCATATGACATTGCTTGTCGAAGGCACCTCGGACATGGTGTGTTTTGATGTCATTGATTGGCTTGGCTGGTTCTTCAGTTCTGCGTGCGCCAGATCGCACGTTCTTGATGAGGTTGGTGAGTTTTCCTGACCGAAGGGCCGCCTCTATTTCCGTTTTAAGGCTGTAACAATTGTCGGTGTCGTGGCCCACGTCTTTGTGAAAGTCACAAAATCTGGTGGTGTCGACGTTTTTTCGTTTGGTTCCCATAGGTTTTGGGAGCTTAAACGTGACCTCTCCGGTTGTAAGGACTTGAGATAGTACCTGGGAGGGTGTTTTGGTGAGTGGAGTCCAGTCTTGATTGCGCTGGTCACGCTTTTGTTTGTTGCCGATGATGTATCTAGCGTCGCCAGAGGTGGAGTATCTCCCTTCATCGGTGGAGCCTGAGATGCGGCTCCAGACTGATGATCGGTTGTTATTGCGATTGCGGTCGTCGTTGTTTCCGCGCTGAGGTTGGCGGACTGTTTTTTGATTTCCGGCATATAATTTGGCGTTTCTGACGACCTCCTCCCAGGAATCTGGGATGCCATCTTTGCCCTGAAGGGTGAGCTGTAAGTTGTCGTCATTGACGTTCGCTAAGAAGGAGGTTCGAGTTGCCTCGTCCCTTGTTCCTAGTTGGAGTGCTTCTTTGTTGAACCAGACGATGAAGTCCTCTAGCGGCTTAGTGTCTCTGCGCTTGCAGAGGTGGATGTGCATTTTGTCGCGCTTGTGGCGACGTTGTTGACTGAAGTGAAGAGAAAATTTTTCGATCAGCTATTCATAGCTATCGATGCTACCGGTTAGAATGTTGTCAAACCAGACCCATGACGCGCTTGTTAGTGTTTGTGCAAACATGTGGAACCATACGGGTAAGGTCCAACCGATGACGGGCCCTGCTTGGTTTAATATGCCGAGATGATCATCAGGGTCGGTTAGGCCGTCGTATAGTTTGACGGTGGCCGGAAGGCGCTGTGTGGGTGGTATTGGAGCTTGTGAGATGCGTCGGGTGAATATGCACATGTCAGCGAAGGCCGTTGGCCTGTATGGGTGTGACAAGCCGTTGGCCTCTTGGCGGTAGTATGGACTGTGGCGATAGTCCCTCGATGCATCGTCCTCTTAGGGGCTTTCGTCATAGTCTTCGTTGTCAAACCGATTGTGCTCTGCACAGGCCAGGTCTATGGGGAGTTTCCTTTGACCTTCCCCTTGATGGGCAACATTCGGTGCTTGGTGGTAGTTTTGGAAGTTGATGCCATGATGGCTTTGCCAGTTATTCGGCGACGCTCGAGCTGAGCGTCTAATAGTTGTTTCTGGCGTTCGTACCAATCGTTGTTTAGTGCATCGATTTCCTCCTGAGTGGGAGGTGGTACATCTGTGGTTTTAAAGTCTATGGTTCGGGGGATGATGTCGTCATTGTCTTGGTAACGTCTTTGATGACCCCTGATGGATTATACACTTTTGGTGGTGAATTTATCATTTTTTGTGAAAAATGGCCGAATAAAGCTTTTTGTGGGAGATTATTGTGGTAAGTCTACAATAATCGCCAATGAAGAAACACGAATACTGGGTCACCTGATTAGGGTTGACCTTGGTAGTGATTCTACGAGGTATTTATAAAATGTATGTTTAGAAAATGTGAAGGGTCTAAAGATAAGACCAAGAAGGTTAAGAGACAACAGATTAGAAGAGCCGAGCCTTTAAACGTTAGTGTATTAAACAAGGGTTGGAAAAGAACGACGTGCTCGTAGTCTTTTCAACGAATGTATACGTGAATACCGGATGCCAATAAAAGGAGAAGGGACTCCTCCTTTGATAGTACCTTGACGTCCGACTTCCTCAACCCGTCCTCCACCCTTGGTGGGGCCCGGCCCAGGTAGAGGTGTCTCTTGGTTTCTGGCCCAAATCCTAAAGCCCAATTGGTGCAACTGGCTTTGGTAAAAAGAAGGGAAAGGGGGGATGTTACCATCCTAACAATAATATACGTGGCGTTCGTTGAGTGGACGCTTATGGGCGGCGGACATGTGGCGTCCGCCTGTTGGCTACTCCAAGGCGGTGGGTAATCACCCCTTATCTAGAACCTGAGACAAGTGGGGGTTGCTAAAGTCTTCTGTGAGAGATATCTTGGCTGGGGAGCTGCCACATCATCGTCCTTTCTGGTAGTCAGTTTGGGCGCAATCCTTGATTGGATGAGGACTCTGACGGGCAGCCTGCTGCGTCAGGAACAGTTGTCCAGGGCAGGCCTGCCCTGGGGTGTGTGTCTTGATGCTGCCCTGAAAGGTATCTTTTAGTTGTGTCTACGAAGGTTTGCTTATCTTGCTGAAGAAGCTTAGTCATGCGTCTGTTGAGCTGTGGACGCATTACGTGCTGCTGACATAGAACGGGTGGAGGAACCTGCGTCCATTGTGTTTTGGACGCGGGGTAGTCCGCCGACGTAAAACGGGCGGAAGGGTGTGCTTCCATTGTATTGTGAACGCCAGGCCGTCGACGTAAAACGGGCGAAAGGGCATGCGTCACGTTAAATGGGCGCGGCTTCCCGTTGGGGATACGGTATTGCTGAGTTTTTTGTACCATATCTCTTCAATATATAATTGAAAAAGAATCACTAGATACCTGACTAAGGGTCAAGTTATCATACATAATGTAAAATAAATGAGAAAGGTGACAAGGATAAAAAAAAACACAATGGTTCACGAAATATAATACGTACAATGGGAAATAAAATATAACACAATCACGAATTTAAAAAAAAAACACAATGTCAGGTAAAAAAATACAATGATATAACACAAATTCTAGAAACTACAAGCTAAAAATCCAAAAAATCGAAAATTTAAAAACTAAGATCGTAGTGTTAGATGAGACAATTCCAATGACGCTTGAATGAATTGAATCAGAGTCCATTTGTTATCCATCTTACAACTTTCTATTTTTTTCACTGTGTATTGAATCCTAACCACCTAACTAATTAAACATTAATCCATAAAAGTTTGTAAATATTGCACCAATCCATCATCATCTCATCAATTTAAGAAACCTTTTTATACCATAAAAGTGTTTTGAAATGTACCAAAGAGAAATATTGAATAGCTATATAAGGAAGGGAGGGGCGGCTAACTTAAACTTCACTGAACTATCATGATTTTCATAAATTCTATACTACCACATCATTCTACTAAAACAAAATTTTAAATGCTAACACTACCCTAAACTACTACACTGATTTTTTTTATTTTATTAAATAAAAAAGACAATAAAACTATAATTACTAATATTGTACTTACTAAATAACTAAAATTACAATTAAAATATAGCTAAAGTTAAAACTAATAGATCCCTAAAATATAGAATTAAAACATCACAAATTAGACATTTAAACGTACGATTACATAAATCAATAACCAAAAAGGGAATTGAGCGTCGAAGAGTCACGATCACTATCATCCATTTAGCCTCGATATCCTTCACTTTCGGGTGTCGGACAAAACATTTCTTAATCCGAATCCTAATCCATTACGTATTCAGCCCTGGGACCAGTTTCATAACCCTCAGCCCAACTTGGAATATTTATGACTGGAGGAGTGTTTTGCATTATACAAGTATTGCGCATTGGCACTATAACAACGTGTCCAATCCATATTGCACCTTGTTGTAGTTGAATAATTGTGTACTCATATATACAATTTGACTCTTCCACGATCGAATCTCCAGGACGTTGTGACTTATAAATTTCAAACATTGGAAGGTCTGATGTCGGTGGGTTTATAGTTGGTGGGTTTGTAGTTTGTGGTTTGTGGTTTGTAGTTGTTGGGTTTGTTGTTGGTGGGTTTCTTGTAGGTCGATGGTTTGCACGGCGACGGGATGATCGATGGTGATATGTAAACACAAACAAATGACCACCACCCATTCGATAATATGTGAAGATAGTTTTTGATATGGTAAAAAAATGGTATACATTTGATGACGTGGTTTGAAATAAGATGGTAGATGGTTTTATACAGAGAGTGAAATAGATTTTTTTAAACAAAGTAACCGATGGAAAGAGAGGGGGATTAAACTTTCAAACCTTGGTAATTGTTGCTTTGAACCAGCAAATGATACCAGCCCTCACTACCAGGGTCACCGACAATGGTGTTGATGTGAGAGTAGTGAAAAACTGAGCTTTCGGGTTAGCGCCTCGTCCCCTAAGCATATAAATTGCCAAAAAACCCCCTAAACATATAAATTGCCAAAAAAAGTATGGTATTCAGTTATCTTAAAAGATTAGAATGAAAAATGAAGGTTATGTTAGCTTTGGTTATTGGGAAAAGAAAGAAATAGATAATTGTTGGTTTTAGATGATTCCAAAGACTCCTCACGGGGAATTTGGAGTTCCTTTTTCTCTCTTTCTCAGAACAGCCGTCACCTTTGTCCTCCTTCACTCCTCTCTCTCCACATGTGCACTTATTTTTTCATTTTGTACAATAGTCGTTTCACATCATTCATATAACGTGTTATATATACACACACAACATATTTATTTCAATCTCTTGTTCCTGGTGCTTAATTTCTCTCATTCTAATATTTTTTTAATCGGTTTTTGTAATTTGTACCTTTTTTCTTACGTATAGATCTAAAGTGAAATGAATAGTAACTATAAAGGTATGCATTATGTATAATTTTTTTATCTACTAGAAAAATGATTATTATCATTGAAAATGTATTGCGGATGCATCCATCATTGATCACTCATAAATCACCAATCTAAAGATTATTAAAAGCGTTGATCGATCCATAAGAGACTACCGATGGAAATTTCCAACGGATCTCCGAGATAATAGACAAATTAGTTGTTGAGAGAAATAGTTAGGTTTTGTACATATAATGTCACTTGTCGGGAATAATTGACGACCCCCTAACAAAAGCATTGTGAAGTTAAAAAGGGAAAATATATAACCTACCTGTCATTACCGACGGATCACCAACATATGTGAAATTTTCTTTCTAGGTGAGTACTAATGTGACGTAGACATATGTTCACCTTGAGCCAAACACAAGAATCGACATGGACTTCCCCTTCAACTTCTACCTAAATAGTTGTTATTGGCTAAATCTAATATATATAAGTAGTGGGGTGCCCGCGCGATACGGAGGAAAACATAACATTTATACCATTGATTACAGGGGTGTGTACAAGACGGTATGATTCAGCTCAATTCATAACGAAAACCACATTAGTCATTATACATTGAGTCAATTATCTTGCTTGAAACTTGAATTGTAGGTCGTGTCCGCATCCTTAAAGGGCGATCCATAAGTTCTTTATCACAAAAATGTTTTCAAATTTACTCGATACATTTACTAATTGTACTGGTAGTCTTGTACCGAATCCGTTTTTTTCTTATAGAAAGTAAAACTTTGTGTTTTTCTATTGACCAATCATTTGTATGTTTACTTTATTCATAAGTTTTAACCCTATATTATATAAAAAACATTATCAACATCGATTTCATTTCAGCACCCCGCTATGATATAATTATATATACATGATTAAATGATATAGTTAATCTAAATTTGTTATTAATTTCACGAGATTATCATAGCTAAGGCGAAATAGGTGTTTGTCAACTCAAGGGAAATGAAAGTAATGTAAAAAATATATACCACAATACATATATATATATATATATATATATATATATATATATATATATATGTTTTATTTAAAGTTGAACCTCCTACAAGATCATCAAATCAGAAGAAGAGTAAACAAGGATGTCTTATATGAACAAAAAAAAAGTCATATTTAAAACCAAAATCTGAAAATACAAACAAACATAACCAAAGTAGAGACAAAACATACAACACTTGAGTAACCTTGCTTGACGGAACACGTTAACGTCTTTCGATGTATTCAAACGGAAAGCATCCTACTTGGTTGCTCTCTCTTTACATTCACATTTTATCTAACCATTATTGTTAGGAAAACGAAATTTCATTTATAAGAGTTTGTTGTCTCTTTAGTTTATCACAAGTAATTAACAAATCATTTAATTTTATAAGACGTTGTATCCTTTCAGTTTCTTCTTTTTAATTGCTATCATGTTACAAGAATATGAAGATTAAAATATATACTATTATATAATTCAAAGCAATTTAGTTGTATTTATCAATTTATCCAATAATTGATTTATCAAATTAATAGTTAGGTAAAATACCATATTGCCCTTACTAATTTCATTAACTTGTTGTACCATAAGCAAAAAATAATTACTTAAATTTTGTTGGTATCATTCTCAAATGCTTTATAAGATATATAGATATTTTCCAAAGAAAACATAGAATTCATGATGATAGAAAAGTACTAAAGAGTCAAGAATCAAAATCAAGGGAATAAAAACATAAAGAAATAGCACGTATTAAGTCTTATAAACAACATGTAACAAAATGTTTGACATGTATAAAAATTGGTACTTAAAACAAAAATCACCTCTACTTTTGAAAATCTTTATAAGAGTATAAGGAGATGATGAGACCTTTCACGTTACCCCCCGGTGATCGCGAATCCATCGTTTGCCATTTAGAGACAATATTAATCCCACCTGTCAATTATCATCAATCATTATAAATCCACGAACTCATTTTTTTCCATTAACACAGTTTCATGCTTAAAAAAACTATTTGACAAACTAAATCAAGATTTCTAATAAAATACTAATTAACATCACAATGTTTGTGTATCAAGCTTCCGTGGAAATAATGTTTGCGTATCAAGCTTCAATGAAATGCCAGAAAGAAAAAAAAAGAAAATAATAAATAAAATGAACGATACGGAAAGGAAATGATATTTGCATATCAACCTTTAATGAAATGCCATAGGGAAACAAAAAGGAAAATGACAAATAAAATGAAATATACGGTAAGGAACCTGTGATGATAGAAGGGTTTTTTGGCGAGAAACCAAATAATTGCTTTTGGTGATTTATGTGGTGATTCTTGTTGATGTTGACCCCATATAGATAATATATATATATAAGAGGAAGGAGTTACTAATAAATTGATGATGATGATAATGATGTGGAAAGGTTGATGATTATGAGGGGTTGAAAGGTCTCACATTTAAGATGCATCATAGGTTGTATTTTGTGTTCTAAAAGTTGGACATGAGAGTAGACTTGGGATAAGATTTTAAGATGTGAGGTATTGGATTATGCTAAATTTACTATTTTACCATTCTAAGAGTCTTAAATGTTCATACAGTTCCAATTATACCCTCATTATATAAGCATAATTCAATTATACATGTTGCTTTAATAGTTGGATGCTTGACAAAATTACAATGTTGGCCATCACTCCTCTCTCCTTAATAAGATAATAGATAAACGAAAATGAGTATGTCACATGGTACTAGGTGAGGCCTACCCACCTTTTTTTCTGTTCATGTTCCTACACTTTTTAAACGTTAATAACTTTTATATACGACATTCTCTTAAAAAAAATTACACCAAATTAACGAGCGTTTTTTTATCTTACCAACGAGTACCATAGTGCTGTATAAAAAATGATAAAAAAACGAATTTTTTAGTAGGTTTTTGTTCATATGGAAACAAAAATCAAAATTTGCTAAAATAATTCATTGATCATGTCTAGGCAAGTCGTATCACAAATGTAGTCAGCTTGATAAAAATCTAATTTCTTTTATTGTACAGCAACAAAATTGATGACAGATCATTCCTAACAAGTACCTAATGTGCATGGCTATTGGATTGTGCAATGTGCAAAAAAAAAATGAAGCTTTAAAAGCATGTAAATATTGATACACATACAAATTTCATCCATAATATGTATATATATCTAACATATACCTTTCATATACAGTCTTAACTACAAAAATAAAAAAGTGCACACGTAGAATTATAAGTAGGTTTTATGAGTTATCAGGTGTACTTGATCCTATTCGATTTTTTTTCCTGAAAAAACGACCTATTCCTTATACGGTACACACATTTTGGCACTTCATATTAGATTTGTCTATCTTAGGAACTTTCTCGGGAGATAATCTAGTATATTCTATAAATGGTAGTAGACTTTAGATTATTAAATTTAATATAAATCTTTTTAGTTTTTTTCTTTTAACAGCTAATGAATAAAAGCCTAACTACCTAGGATAACCCAATGACGAAAGACATATCTATACACTAGCCATCGCAGACAACATTTGGCCACCCAACGATCTACTGGAGCAAAAACCTGGTTGGGATCAGATTCTAACTTTAGATCTTTTGCCTTCAACTCAAATATTCACTTCTCCTCCAATATCAGTTAAGCTACACCTCATTAGCAAATCTTTTATGAAATTGAAATTATTTTGATTTTGCTTAATTAAAACTATAGAAAACTAGAGGAGGGATTGAATAGCCTTTCTTAAAAATTATTTGTTAAAACATGGGATGAGTTAGGTACTAGTGCCGAAATTACCGATATTGATACCGAAAACCATCAAAATTGGGTACCGGTACGAAAAAAAACTTAGCACGATATGGTACCGGTATTTGTAGGTGAAATTGTAAAATACTGGTACCGTACCGCACTGATACTGGTACCGAACAGGACAAAAACTCAGTACCATTAAAAACTCAGTATCGAATGGTACATAAAATGTATGTATAATATATTCAAACTAATGGTTGGTTGAAGTAGTTGCCACGTACTAGATGTTGATAACACATTACTACTAGTACGTCGATGGTGATGAAGTATTAAATAATAATGAAGAAAAGATTTTAGTCAGTGGCGGAGGCATTAAAAACACATCGTAGTTACGGAACAACAACCTTTTTTCGACCATATACAAATATCTATGCTTGATTTTTATCGAGTGACGCCAGGTCAAAAAATCAATATGAAAAACAATTTCACTATCGTCACCAATAGAAGCCTTCACCCAAAGCCCTAACATGTCCACACCGGAAAACTTTTGAAGCCAAAATAAGCCACTTAATATATGGGAACATGAAACCAACAGTTCAGTTGGCTGCTTTTTATCCTCACTTCTCCCTTTTAATTTTTCGAAAATCCTACACGTGAAATCCAAGTCCGATGATGATGATGATGATTGATGAGATGAAATCGAAGGGTTTAGGTTTTATTATTATTATTTAGTAATGATATACTTAATGTAGTGAATTAAATAATCTTATGTGCACTAATAATGTATTAAGTACTAAAAGCTTGTTAAATAAATGCAACTTAGATACTATTACATCGCGCACTTGTATCCATTCTTCGAATGTTGTACCAAACATCTTAAAGTTTAAGTGAAATTACAATCTTGGCCATTTAAATGTTTATAGTGTATTGAAGATTAGGGGGGAGGGGTGCAATTAGTGTTTTTTTCAACTTCATTGATTTATACTAATCGTGTACTACCACATTACTTCACTGATTTCCTTCACTGAAACAGTTTTTTTAAGGCAACACTTCACTGATGCACTTCACCAAAATGTTACCTTTTTAGTTCTTTTAATAGAGAGTTTAATTAAAAATAACATTATAATAATTATATTTATAAACATACATTTAAACAAATATAAATATATATAAAAAGTTTAACAGAATAAATATTAATAACATATAATAAAATTCCACCCCTTAATTTAAGCTACCTACCTAACAATGTAATATTGGAGAAAGAGAAGGAAAAACAGAACCTTAAAGATTCAACCTTTTAAGGATGAGGAGTGGATATGTATATAATTGGGAGGAAATTTAGGCAATAACAAACAAATTATCGCAAAATAAGCTCTAAATTCTTGTCATTGTGTGTGTGGATACTGAAAGAATTATCGGTGAGTAATCGACGTCAGAGCATAGTGAGGAAGATGGAAGTGACCTGAGTAGGGTTTCGATCGAGGCTACAAACCCTCTTCAACATCATCTGGTGATTTTTTTTATGTAGTGGTGGTCAATGGCGGTCAATATAGAGAGAGAGAGAGAAAAAAACTCAGTGAAGCCATCCGTTAACTACAACCAGGAAACGGTCCACGGATCCACTACCAGCACCACCGACGGCGGTGTTACCGTGCTGGTAGTAGAGTACCCGTGACCAATTCTGGTGGTGCCCCATATCCCCCTTGTAGATATTGAGAATCCGGTTAGAAACCGAATTCATGGATCGAATAAGCGAATACAACTCGGTTTCAGACGGGAGATTCGAGACGAGACAGAAACATACGATAACAACGTCATCACAGATTCGTATTACTTCAGAAACGGTTACAAACACTGTCATCAGTAGGATAAACATCTATCTCGGGGGCGGGGGAGGTCGGGCATGACCTCCCCCTTAAGAGCATTCTAAGCACAAACTCAAATCTTCAAATGAAAACCAACACATGAGATTGCAATTTATAGTCCAACACCTAAAGCCACTTTCGCCCTTTGAAGGAGGTCGAACCTGCAGATTCTACAGGTTCGCCCCTTGCAAATGGTCGAACCAAGACTTTAGTTTTGGTCTATATTTACAAATGCATCAGATCCATAAAATGCCCTTATGGATCACCACAATCTCATGTAATACAATACTAAGACTCAACCCTAGTCTATTCAACAGTGACGTCCACATAATAGTGCATCAACAGATATAAATATTGTAGATATATATACGATATAAACTAGAGCATGGTTCTTTACTCAACTGATTTTACTACTTGTTTTTCTTATTCAAACACTACTCTTTTAATCCTGGTTGATATGAATAACTTGAACAATTTAAGAATTATACAATTACATTACATTACAATATATTAATAAACAAACTTAAATGAATAGTGATCAAAATGAATAGTAATTTTAATAATATTTTATTCAATTAACTATATTATTATTAACTATATTATTATTTTACTATATATTATTTTATTATATTGTTTTATTCAATTAACTATAGTATTATTTTATTCATATTATTTTATTCAAAAACATTATTATATTATATACTATTAATATAAATAAATAACATAATATTTATACTATTAATATAAATAACATAATATTATCTAATTTCGTTACAAATTTCATGTGTTACTTTATATGTGGAATTCTTTATTTTTTTAACGTTTACAACCAAAATGGAATCTCGGTTGTATAATTCATTGATTGATCAACACCTCATCTAAATCTCGATTTTAAAACGCGTAACGCGCGTGATTTTATACAACTAGTTTAATTAATGTAGGAAGAGAACTGTGATAATGACTCAACAAACAAACTACCTACATTGGTTAGAATTGAATTCCTGATGCAACATAGAATATGATGATTTAGATTCAGGTTATCTATCATGTTGCTTTATGGATCTCAATAAAGAATATGGACCTTGCATCCCCATGGTACCCTAGCTCTTTAGATCCCAATGCAAAGGAAATACCCAAAGAAACATTCAAATACAAAGATGAATACATAAAAAAAAGAATACATGTTAAAAGTGGAGAATCGATATACACATCAAATTAACAGCCTTGTAACATCAGCTCCATCCAGCCGAGATGCATCTTTGAATGAGGAACTGTGAAAAAATGAATAACAAACTTGATGTGATATAAGATAAAGGAAAAATTACAGAAATCGTCCTTTATGTTTACATCGTTTTTCAGTAGATGTCCTTTAACTTCAAAATTGACGAGAATCGTCCTTTATGTTGTAAAGTATTGCAGCTCTCGTCCTTTAGACCTAACATAGTTAGTTTTTTCAGTTAAGTTTGGTCATGTGCCTTGCACATGAGGGCATAATTGACATTTCACATTATATCTTTATTTCCCCTTTATTAAAACATGAAAACACTATATCCCACCATAAGCCTCCACCTTATCCCACCATAACCTTCCACCTTATCCCACCATAACCTTCCACCTCCTTATAAAAAACCCCAAACCACCCAAGCCCCACCTCTTTTCTATGATAAAACAACACACACAGAGGAAACTAGAGAGAAAGAGAGAGACTGACTAAAGGAAGAGAAAGAGACCAGGAGGTATTCGGCCACCGCTGCCGACCGTCGTCAGCGGCAGAGCTCCGGCTGGGTTGCTCCTGAACAACACACACGCACACACCGACCCTGTTTAGAAATAAAGAATGGAGCTGAGAGAGATCGAGTAGAGAATGAGAAAGAGAAGCAACGATAGACGAGAAAGAGAGAGGAAACAGCAGAAACAGAAGCAGAGAAAGAGAGAAGATAAAGGTGATGGCGACGACGATTTAGGGTTCAGACGATGTTCGTTCAGTTTGGGGTTTTCGTAGTCAGGCCTGATGATTCGATAATAATGATGATTCCGATTGAGCAGTAAGTTTGATTAAACATTCTTCTTTCAAATTATAGTTGTTATGAGGTGGGGGTTAGGGAAGATGGTATTCATTGAGTTAGGGTTTTGATGGTGTCAATTTGGGCATTTTGTTGTTGGGCTTCTTTTTAGGGATTATTTATTGGTTTTGGGTATTAGTATTGTAGGGTTGATGAAATTTGGGAGCTTTAGGTTCAAGGCAGGTTTTTGGTGGTGGTGGTGGTGGTGGCAGGTTGTGGTGGTGGTGGCAGGTTGGTGGTAGAGGTGGTGGTGTGGCCTAGTGGTGGATGTGGTGGGGGTAGTGGTGGTTATTGAAGAATGTAAGTGGTGGTGGTGATAAAAGATGATAGAGATGAGGGCATAACTGTCATTTTGCCCTCATGTGGGTCCATATGACCAAACTTAACCAAAAAAACTAACTAGGTTAGGCCTAAAGGACGACAGCTGCAATATTTTACAACATAAAGGACGATTCTCATCAATTTTGAAGTTAAAGGACATCCACTGAAAAACGATGTAAACATAAAGGACGATTTCTGTAATTTTTCCTAAGATAAATCACATTTTGAAGCTTGTTGAAGGATTGAAGTTGATATTCAAAACCAAGAATGATAGTTTGGTAGAGAATGACAAGAACTAAGAGAAATTGTTAAGAGTGGCAACTTGGGAGAAACACAAGTTGTTTAAAGCACTCTATAAATTACTTCAAGAACAAAAGGCATGGATATCCGAATCCGATTGGATAAAAGCTTTGAAGAATATTGGAGTTAAAAATTGTTCACTACATGGGAAAAAAGACGTGTAACAAAAGGAACAAATGATGAGAACGAGATTAGAAGAGTTGAAAGAGCAAATGACGAAAATATCCGAGATCAGTGATGTTCAATTATTTGCTTACTATATTGAAAAAAAACGTGTCACAAAATAAGGAAAGTATGTCACTAAAAGAGATAACTTTTTCCTATGGATATGAAGCTCTAGAAAAATGGAGATAGTTAAAATCCAGTCGATCCCACTAGCTAGTTTTAAAAAAACAGAAAATCTTAGGAAGCTTGAGTGAAGAAGCATTTGGTATTTCATGGGAAAAAAAACAAATGGAACAAGTGTTGATTAAGAACAATAATCGAATGAGAACTTTCGTAGTGTATACGTTTGTGACTTTGTTTTTCTATTGCCAATGATATATATGATATCGAAGAGACATCATTATTTAACACCGTGGATCTATGCTCAAGAACTCAACATAATTCATAAACCATAATCATAAGATTGAAAAATTACAAATACTTTCACTTCAAGTGTTGGCAATGTTTGTTTTGAATGTGAATTATTTGGATTGAAGTGACATTGATTTAATGCCATAAACAAGGTTTTGATACGTTAGTTTAGAAAATAATTAAATTGACTATTCTAGGAATATGTACTTATCTTGAGTTCCTGCAAAGGTAAAACTCCAACAATAATTGAACAACTCAATTAAAGAATAGCTACAGGAGTTTTTTTAACGTCACTTACTAATATCAAAACAACCAGTAGCAATAAGCTAGAGGCATCATATACCAAAATCGCATATTGGCAAACCATCAAAACCATAAACACCAACTAACACCTAAGGACACCCAATAATAGTATAACACCTAGCCAATCTTACATGTGTATAGGGTTAGTGAGGAAAATGACCTTCACTTCTTCCACTCGGCTAAATTTGTCTTCATGATGTTGGTGACGGATTTACGATGGATTTAATGGACTTTTCAATTGTTAGGTGCCAATCATATTAGAGTTTGCAAATCTTTTTTATTTTATTTAAGTTTTTTGATACGCATAGTATGAAAGCCTAAGAGGAGAAGATGGAAACAAAATCATGAGATTTAGGTGCTGTTTGTTTTTAAGAGGTAAAAGGTCTGCAGTCTGCAGATCACATCTGCAGACATCTGCAGGGGAAGACGTAGACCAAAGGTCCGCAGTCTGCAAGAAGAACACTGTTTGTTTGTTAACGTTTGCAGGCTGCTAAAATTTAAAAAAATAACTGTTTTTTTTAAAGCAAACATTATCTTTTCAACATTGAAATTTAAATAATACTTATACAAAACTGAAATAATATTCATAAAAAAGCAAATAACAATGTTTGAACTAATTTATTCCACATTTTGCATTAACTGTTCGGCAATTTCATCCCATAACCGAGTCATGTATTCCCGATCCGATGCAGTACCATGTGATTCAACCTCGTCTTCAGCAGCATCAACGTACACATGGCTATTTCCTAACGACACATTGGGTTGATCGTATTCAGTAAAGAACTCATCGCCTAAGCCTTCCTTCCTAATAAAATTATGTAGCGCGAAACATGCAATGGTAATGTTCCTTTGTGTAACTAACGGGAATGGTGCCATCCTCTTAAATATAGGGAATCAGGCTTTCAACACACCAAAAGCACGCTCACTGACGTTTCGAAGTTTTGCATGTGCATGGTTAAATTTCTCTTTATTGGTCAATGCACGTCTACGACGAAAATCTCCAAGCCAATACCTCACATTAAGATACAGAGCCATAAATCCCCGTATATGTGCATTGGCGGCATCACAAAGATAATATTTATCTGCAAACAAATACAAGTAATTAGCGTATGAGAATAATATATAAATATTTAACAAACCATAAACATACCTGGTGGTGGAAACAGGAATGGTGAATGTGAATCTGATAATGCTTCTGACAATATTCTAGTATCATGTGCTACCCCTTCCCAACCGGCCACAATGAATGTAAAAATCATGTTGAAATCCCAAATTGCTAATACATTTTGATAACAATCCCCCTTTCCTCGTCCTCTATATAAATCTTGTTTACTAGTAGGGCCAACATCATGTATCAAAGTTCCATCCAATGCACCAACCGCACCTTTAAAAACCCGTCGTAGCCTCTTGTTATGTCCCGGAATGTTTGGATTCGGATTGAAAGAAGTTGGTACTATCATATCTTTGGCGAAAAGCATCATTTTATCCAAGTCTTCATAAAAAAATTTATGAATTGTTTGCTTTGAATGTTGAAATCTACGCTTGATAACCACGTAGCGTTGATTATGACCGATTATCATAAGAAACATAGCCATCTTCTCTTCAACCGATACATGTTTACTATCCTTTAACGAATAATTTATTCTAAAATGTGCACAAAGTCGGACAAATGTTTCACGAGACATACGTAGCAGTTCAGTGCATTGTTTGGGATTTCCTTGCAATATCTCTAACGTGTATCTATGTCCCATCATATTCGAATCATTGTCTCGCATTCGTTTCAAACCTCTCCTCCAAAAAAAGCGAACATACAAGTACATAAGAATTAAGAGAAGTAATTTCTTATCATAATCCATTATGATCATGTATTAAACAAAAACAAACATTAAAATAAAACAACAATTAAACAAAAACAACCATTAAACAAAAACACAACCAAAAGCATATAATGTTTTCAAACATAACCAAAAACATACAATGTCTTCAAACATAACCAAATAGCATAACAATGTTTTCAACCTAACAAAAGAAATCAAAGTTTTCATCATAACAAACATAACCAAAGCACTCAATGTTCTACACTACTTGATTAGTCCTAAACTTGCGGCTGTCATCGCAATCCACCCTTTTAATACTTCTGGAGTTTCTGGCAATGCCATCCATGCCGCTCTCATATCTGATGACACACCAAAAATATGGTAAGCAGCTAAAAAAAGAGGATCCACATGATCTAACCCAACCAACTTTAACTTCTCTGAGCATTCAACAAATGTAGGCCCTTCTTTCCCTTTAATCTAATACTGTAGAGCCTTTTGCATATCACGGGCTAAATCATCAGCAGTAACAGATGATTTTGAAGTTTTTGCCCTTTTGCTTGCATTAGGCTCGGGGTTATGCTCAGGAGTAGGCTCAGAAGTAGGTTCGGATGTAGGTTCACGAGTAGGCTCTGAGGTGTGCTGATCAGTGTAGGCATCATCTTCTGTATCATACAAAACAGTGTCTGTAATCATAAGTGTTTTGGCACGAAGACAAGAAGATGAGCCAACCCCTGATGTTGTTTAGGTTGAGGTCCACTTGCAAGCACCAGTTGCTGCATTACCATCAAACAACTCCGCACAAAGCTCTGGAAAAGGCAATGGAACTGTTTTTAAGGATCCAGCCTTCTGATGTCCCTAAACCCAAAGTAATAAAATGTTATAACTTTTGTTTATAGGTAGATTTGAAAATATTATTCATACTAACATACCTTCTCAAATTCTTCCCATTCCTTGTTCGTTAGGGAAAAAGTATTTGTTTCAGCATTGTAAATGTTTCCAGTTTTGTTTTTTAAATACACCCAACCTATGTATTTGGCCTTAAGATTGTCATAAGCATATTTCATTTGCTTCTGGGTCAACTGAAGGCCAAACTTTTCCTTAAGCGTTTTTCCTAACTTATTCCAAGACTCCGTATGCAAACTCAAGCCTTTTCTACCAATTGTGCGTACTTCTTCAATGCAAGTCTCTAACAAACATTTTAGTTGCTCATTTGACCATTGTTGTTTTTCTTCCATTTCTATTAACATAAAAAGCATCAAGTATCAACAACTAATATAGGATAACAAGTATACATACCAACAACTAATATCAATAATAATACCCATGATTCAAGTATACATTCAACAACTAATATAGGATAACAAGTATACATATCAACGACTAAGATCAACAATAATACCCATCATCCAACTATATATGTCAACATGTAAAAAAATACATCATCCAACTATACATATCAACAACTAATATCAACAATAATATCCATCATCCAACTATACATATCAACAAGTAAAACAAATTCAAACTCATATCCATCATCCAACTATACATATCAACATGTGAAACAAATTCAAACTCATATCAATTATCTAACTATACATATCAACAAGTAAAACAAATTCAAACTCATATCCATCATCCAACTATACATATCAACAAGTAAAACAAATTCAAACTCATATTAATCATCCAACTATACATATCAACAAGTAAAACAAATTCAAACTAATATCAATCATCCAACTATACATATCAACAAGTAAAACAAATTCAAACTCATATCAATCATCCAACTATACATACCAACAACTAATATCAACAATAATATCCATCATCCAAAAATACATCATTCAAACTCATATCAACAACATTCAAAAAATAAAGCAAAAATACAATATATACATATATCAAACAATTTTACAGATCTGTAAAAAAAAATTGCAACATACATTATCATAGATATATATATATATAATAATAAAAAAGAAAAAAAAATAATAAAACAAAAAAAAGGACCGAGACAGATCTGATAGTTGAGAAATAAAAAAATAATACCATTATCGTATATATATATATATATAAATAAAAAAACACGTACCTGACATATTGACGACCTGGAAGGGAGATGCGGAGGAGGAGGGTGGGGGAGGAAGGGCTGACGAGGTGGAGGAGGACACGTGGGGGAAGTGGGAGGAGGAGGAAGAGGGAGGAGGAGGGTGGAGGAGGAAGAGGGAGGAGGGTGGAGGAGGAAGGCTAAAGAACGACAGTGGAGGGCTGTGGAAGAGCAGATTGGGAGAAGGAGGAGGCCATTGGAGTGGAGATGAGGAGATGAGATGAGGGTTTGGTTGTGAAGTGAGAAGAGATGGGAGAAGACCTTCAAAAATGTCTTTCCCTAAAAGAGGAAGGACAGAGGTTTGAAGAGGAAACATCTTCCAAAAAACAAACACTCTTTTACACCATAATGTCTGTCCGTGTCTGCGCGGAGCAAACAAGAGGCCAGAAAGAGCTTTTATAAAAAAAAAACAAACACAACCTTATACTCAAGATATCTCCCTTTGCAACATGTTTTTAAATTACTTTGCAAGATGATCTTAAAAGTATAACGTTGGTAGATCATAGTTTAGGGTTTCAAAATTGTTTTTTTTTCAAAGTCATTTATCTATACTATACTACATTATAAAGGAGGAGAGACATCTACAAATGTCATTTTACATGAATTTTAAGATGACATAGGAAAAGTCTCATACTTAAAACCCAAATATCATGTAACTTTTTCCCTTTCTACCCTTCATGCAAAACATACTTGTACACACTTTTTTTATTATAACCTTTAATTACCATTAATATATATCTATAATTTATATTATAAAGCATTTGAGAAGAGTATCAAACAAAATCAAGTAATAACTACACTTTATTAAAAAAATTGCATTTTTATATAAAATAATTACATACAACAAATTATATAAAAAGGTTTCTACATATACAAATATATACTTATACACCTTAAATAGATTGTAAGAATCAATAAAGTTGAACTTTACGTAAAAAAATTATTGTGTATGCCTTTTCATAAAAAAAGTGTGCGCATGAATTAGTTTACGAACCCAAAGCGAACCAAAAACGATCTTTCAACTGGCAAAACCGGGGCCGAACCGAACCTAAACCGGTTCAGACACGAACTAGCACCAAACATGAGCCGGTTTGGAACTGGTTCAGTTCCTAGAAAGAAACCGATCTGTGCACATCTAAAAAGTTCTCAGGTTGGGAGGTCTTGTGTGGAATATTTTCAACTAACCTAACTTTCAATTTCACTTTTCGATGCCACTGATAGACATTTATGGTGCACTTGATTAGTAGTTTTATTGCATTGCTTTTATCATGTGGAAAAAGTTATGGGTATGCTTTTTGGCAGGTTGATTACGAATGAGCCGTTCCAACCTCATATTAATGTGGATATTATAAAGCTTTCTTCTCCTCGGCAATCTCTCCAGATTTGGCACTTTCAACATATTGAGTGTGACTATAATAATATTTTCTAATGAGTCAAACCGCTATTTCCATTTTTTTACCGGCATGTAGGTTAGATTGCATATGGTATATAGAACGTAGCATGCTATCATGTTTCCTTGCAGACTTTTAAAAATTACCCCACTATGAAGCACATGTGCTTACATACACAAACATGCACCTTACATATTGATTCTTTTAATCGTTTTAAAGTTTGAATTATGTTCCTGCTCTGTATTGTTGACTCCGCCGCTACACGAATTCCCTGCTAGTATCATTTAACATGTCAACAACTCAAGAACTAAGCTATATAATGTAATTTAACATAGTGTCCTGTAAGGTAAGCGCCATGTAGGCAACAACCTTTAACTAATCCTCTTATTAAGTATCACTAGGTGGTTTAACTTATGACTAAGTATTTTGAGATTACACCTTAACGACCAATGGCTAACGATGGCTCTGATGGGCGGTTTTGCTAGAATCGCTAATAATGAAATCACTGTTTTAGTAAATGATGTAGAGAAAATTTTGGTGGATTGGGAGCGGCCTATCTTTTTGCCCTTCTCGCGCCCATTAAAGGCTTGGTAGAGCCCACCTTATCCCCCCTCCCGCTTGGTACCCCTAGGATGGTGTTTAGGGCTTTAAAGAGTTTAACTAGATAGGGGGGGCGCTTGTGATACCCCAGAATTTCAAGTTAACACTTTAACTGAACTCTAGTTAACTTGTACTTACATTTATAACTTTTACTTGCCTAGGGTTAGTTAGATGAGTCTCACTATACATGGTTATGGCTTAACAGTTGCATATACGAGTCTTGAACCGTGAACATTGGTAAAATTGTGAAATACAACTATTGTGATTATACGTGTGTGAATTTATGTGCTATTATCGTGTCAGTAACTAGGACGGGACGGACTGGGACGCGAAGCCTCAAAAATGAAAAAGAAAACAAAATTCTTTACACAACTCTTCCCCGCGGTCTGCGAGGAAATAAAGTAATAATTTCCAGATTTCTGCGGTCTGCGAAACGTCTGACGAGCTAAATCGGTTTAATCACCTATTTAATCAACTTTTAACCCACTTTTCTCATAACAACAACTCTGACTCGCCTCTAAAACACCTATTACGAAAGTATTAACGTTGAACACATGTTTGGCTCAAGAAAACCATTCAGGAAGCTTGAAGGTTTTGATTTGTTTTAATCACTTTCATTATGTTTTAAAAACATCAAAACTAGTTTGTCTAGATCTGATGTGAAACCTTAAGGATTGAAACATGAGTTTTTATAAAGATTAACATGGTTGGTTAACATGATAATGTGATATTAGGATGAATGTTGCATGTAATTAACTTGTGTGTTGGTGATTATTAATGGTCTACGGTTTATAGATATTAATATTCATGATAAATCTTGTATGTTAGATCCGATGTATGTTGTGAACATGTAGTATTATATTAGGGCTGTAAACGAACCAAACGAACACGAACAAGACTTTGTTTTGTGTTTGTTTGTTAAGGTTTAGTGAACAAACGAACTGTTCACGAACACACTAACGAACGAAATTCTATGTTTGTTTTTGTTTGTTAAGGAAAGGCATTTGTTTGTGAACTGTTCATGAACACGGGGTTTGAACAC
Source organism: Ambrosia artemisiifolia (assembly GCA_032199755.1). Taxonomy (NCBI): domain Eukaryota; kingdom Viridiplantae; phylum Streptophyta; class Magnoliopsida; order Asterales; family Asteraceae; genus Ambrosia; species Ambrosia artemisiifolia. The sequence continues at coordinate 25,871,186 of CM063526.1, read as the reverse complement.
AAACAAACATTTATATGCAACAAACTAAAAAACCATTGTTAACATTAACCATTAGACAAAGTACATCCACTAAACGATAAGTCAAATTATATTTGGACATAATTATCCCAAAGTACTTAGTTACGAATACATCTTCGATTTCTTGAGAACATTTGAAACTAAATATTAATTAGATAAGGGTATTAAATTAATCTTTAGGAGAGAAATAAGGGAAAATGATTACTCTTTTGATGGAAATAAAAATTAGGAGAGAAATTGGAAAACTAAAAACTTTTAAGATTTAACTAATGAGCATAGACAAACAAACACAAACGGATATAAACGGACTAACACAAACATTCACATTGTCAAACGTTCACGAACGAAATCGAACGGACGAGACCTTTGTTCATGTTTCTTTGTTAATGTAACGCCCCAAATTTCCTAAGTATACTTATTATTTAATATGCGTATTTGGAATCTAATTAAATCGAAACATGACATTAATGGAACCATAACTCAAATACATATTCATTGAAAGAAGCCATTAGTATAAAATATTAAAACTTGCTTTATTGAATCTTGAGGGACTAATGTTGCGAAGCGACAAACTTGGGTTATAACCCTCACAAAACAAATCAGGGATTCCATTCCCTGATTATGAGTCCATGCCAAAAACACACACTACACACACATGCCTTAATCTCTGAATTGGAGAAAATTCATCAAGAAAGTCGGGTATTGGCTCTTGCATGAATGAAATTCTAGTCATACAAGACCCAATAATCATCTAGTTAACCTATGATTTCATCCAAATTGTTATTTTCTAAATGTATGTGATGATGATAAAATTATTCTTGAGTATATGCTTTTGGTAAATTAATAGTTACGGAAGGCATCTCTAGCATGAGGGAGCCCTAATACAGTATAATCTTGGGTAAATCATGTTAAAATCAACCTAATCTCTTAATCCTTGAAGTTCATGGTATGAACTTGGTGAATTTATGGGTCATAAGTAAGAACCTAGGAATCTTGATGTTATGGTGTGTGTGTTTTAAATCTTTGATTGATATTGATGCTGAAAATAATGTTGATCGTATAAAATATAAACTTTGAAATTGATATGGGTGGGATCTTCATGGTCTAAATGACCAATGAATAAAGTGTGCAAAAACATCTCCCTCCAAGTGTTCGATAAAATACCACAATGAAGCTCGACTTCATTGAAGCGCTTATTGGCATGATTAACATAGAAATATTGTTGACAAACGCATGTGTGTGGTTGTTTGAAATCGTGACTAACAACTAATGCTTAAATTTCCATGTGAATGCAAATCCTCTAGGTGCCAAGCAACATGCGTCGGGAAGTCGAAGCGGTAAAAGATTTGCAGATGAAAGGCAGCGAGTAAGATAAGTCACTCGATGACTCATGCTTGTTTAAATTTCAAGTTATATGCCTGTTTTATGTAATTGTCCACGATTGAACAATATCATGAGAGCTTCACGATGAGAAGCTTGTATTCGAATGCAAATCAATAGGAGCGACCTTAGTCGAAGGTTGGGAACATGTCGGGTAAGTCATTATCATGACTCTAACTCCTAGTGTAAACCATGTAGTAGTTGTAATTAATCGTTGGGATGTGGAGTGATATTGTGTGTCCCTAGTACCTTAACAATTGTAAACAAAAGTGAAGTTTAAGTCATTTAGGCCGGGCAATGATTGATCAAGCAAGTTGGCACACATGGCAATTATCATGAGACAACGCCACATCGGTAGATTGACTTGGACGGATACACTTACATCCGAATTAATGCGTGATTGGGGAAAAGTGAAATATGCAATGCAAAGGGTCGGGGATCACAAGTAATCGCTTGGTAGGATCATCGAAGGTCTAAAGTCTATTGCATAGTGGAGGTGGTTTGCAACGATAGATACATGTCCTAGACCTAGAGCTCGCTCCCTTGCAGCTTAATTTAGTCAAATGACCAAGGTGGAACCTTGTGGAGACTTATAAACTTTTGTTAGATCATTTGGTGGCATGAATACGGCTTAACATGTCAATTGGGTTAATATTAATATGTGTCATAATACGACTTGATAAGAGTCCGAATGGAAGTAATCAAGGGTAGTGTTGTGTTTGGTTCTTGATGAAATCTCAAGGCCAGCATTGGTACCTTATGATCCCTTGTCGAGTTAGGCAAAATCTAAGGTAGATATGGCTGCAATTGTGTAGCAAAACTCGTCCCAATAGCAGTACTAGACCGTAACCTATAGCTCTGGATCGTAGGCTACGGTCAGAATCTTTGAAAAAACATCAGCCATGTCAACCGTAGGCTACGGATGACCCACCGTAGCCTACGGCGGGTCCTGGTGGCCAAGCGGGTTTGTCACATAGAAAATTCTAACATATGTTTTATCAATGTTAACACATGTTATTCTTTACTAATCAAGGAAATTGGGAGGATGATCAAGGCTTGTTATCAAACACATACATACATCTAGCTTCCGCACTCATGTTACTTCCGGGTTCAAACGTCGTTAGTTAATGTAATTTGTTTGTTATCAAACAAATTTCAAATAAGGAGCTTATGTCAAGGCATTTTGTGAAACCACTATGAATTTATTGTAGTTTGAATCCGTTATTTTGGTGTTAATGATAAATGGAAATCCGCTAATTATGCTATGGGTCTTACAGTTAAGTTAATCGAACAAAATTTCTTCTTCGTGTTTGTTCATTTATTAAACAAACGAACATAAACGAACTTCCTGCCGAATGGTTTACGAACCGTTCACCGAACGATTGGGTTTTTTACAACCCTAATTATATGTTTATGATTTTGTTTAGGCAATATTAAGGATCTAGGTTTCATTAACGTTAAGATTTTAACATGTTCAAAAGAGGATATAGATTACATATAGTAACTTGTATGACTTAAAACTTGGTCTTAAGGTGTTTGAGTTTTATAAAGTGTTAGACCATGAAATTTGGTCAGTAACTAGATATATGAGTTTTCTATCTTTTTCATGGGGATTCATCCCATTTGGATGAATCTATACTTTTTAAGAATTTTTCTTGTAAACTATCACAACTGAAACATTTTTAGAACTTAGCTATGATAAATGATGTTTCATAATTTTTCAACATGGTTTTGTTATGAAATAAAAATAGTGACATGTAGGCTGAATATGTAGGGATGTTCAGTAATATTTTGAGAGTCTAATATCTTGAATAAGTATATTTCAAAAAATCATTTTTACAACTCGTAATCTACCCCGAAAACGCATATTTTGGAAATAGTGCACATGAGCTTATTTAATGGTTTTATTGACTTATATGTGACTTGTACATATGTGTAAACTTGTGTGTATCATATATGGAGTATGTGATAATGTGTAAACTTAATATTCACCAACGGGTCTTAGGGTTACATGTTGCATGTAGTTACATTAGTGTCAATTAAAATTTTCATATCATTGGATGTCTTGGACAAACGGGTCTTGTTGTGTGTTGTGTATACACACACATATACTTATAGAGTGACAAATATAATAGGAGTCATTAGCAGGTCTCTACTACTTGTTGGAGTTGGATTTAGCTCTCAACGCAACCTAAGGTGAGTTTCACTACTCTTTTCTCAAAAGCATGCGTCTCGGGTTTTGAGACAACTTAAATTCTGGTTTTTAGTCCTTTGTTAACTAAACCGGAAACTCTGCCAATTAAAGTCCTTACTTTATACCAGATTAACCAATGGAGGCGAACGGGGTATTAGTTAGTAGCGCTATTAGGTTGTGCATAAGCCTCACATCTGTTTATGGATAAACATGAGGTAAACCATCAAAACAACACATGTTTACGGATAAATAACACATGGTATTAACTACATGTCAATAATACTTTGTGATAAACATATGTTATTACCAAAACTAGACCACATATATGTGTGTTAACACATGAGAAACCGATTATTATCCAAGGCGAATTAGTGGTTTTCCATAAATCTATCATATACACATAAATATGAACATAAATCGGCTTATATATATATATATACCTAGATAATCAAGACAAAATCAACACATCTAACTATATATATATATATACATATATGTGTGTGTGATCAAGTGCAAACTGTCATGCATATACAATACATACATGACACACACACTACACACATGTGTATATATGACAAACCACTAGACTACACCTACATTATGTCACACTAACCTATGTTTATACCAAAAACACTTCCAAATCAAAATTTCTACACTCCCCATGCATGTCAACTATCCCAAATTGTTGATCCATTTCCCCAAAGTTGGCTATCACCTATACATACATGCCCCATGCGATTGGTTCAATGAAAAAGACAAGGGAAGAACTTCATGCATGTACATGTGAAACAAGCCACCCTAAGCTACACATATACTAACATAGAACCTTCCATTCTTTCCTAACCTTCAACCAAGACAAGATATACTTTCCCAAATAACAAAACCATATCTTTCCCTCCCTTCCCTCAAGAATGGATGGCATATATTTCTTCACAAGATAATGAAGGGTTGACCTTCTCAAAATGTCAGAACCTCTTTCCTTCAATTGGCCTATATAAGAAATCCCTTAGATCACATATTGGTCTTTAACGGTCCTAACTAACAAAATGTGTGCTGGTGCTCCTACCTTTTAACATATTGTCCATCAACGGACCCTAACTAACATAATACTAAGATATAATTTAACACGCAAGAGGGAATTTGGCACGTAAGCACGTCACATCAGTTTTGACCGGTGGCGGTCAATAGAAGATAATTAAAAGATGGGCAATATGTTAGTCATAGTCCGTTGGTGGATCATATATTAAAAGGTAGGACCGCTAACACACATTTAGTTAGTTGAGACCGATGGCGACCAATAGTTAATAGATGGAATTCTTTAATTTCAATACTGCAATAAATTATGTGGACCCGACAAAGATTGCCCAATAATGTTAAGGACATCTTAAGCTGTTTGTACTTTGTTATTTACCATACAAGTTGTTCACCCTATTTGTGGACCCTTGTACCATGTGTACATGGGGTCATTGTCCATGCATGTGATAATTACTACATATCTTTGTTTGTACCTTCGAAAAGTGTATGGTTTTGTAGAATCTTAGAGATCCTTATTATAGAAAGACAATCAATTTTGGAAAAACCGGTCTCACAAGTTGTCATAGGTTACCAAAAATTACCCTATGTGTTATGAGATTATGTGAAACAAAGTGGTTTTAACATATGTTCTTGTGTTATTATGTTAAAAGCATGATTTAACACATGTTGGCGGCCATTTTAACATATGTTCTTACTAGATTATATCCCGGGAGCGTCCCGGAGTTGAGAAATCTAATATGACACATCAATTTTACATATGAAATAGACTAATGCGCTTTATAGTTACATGCAAGAAAGCCTCTGGTAGCACCTAACCTAAAACAATTAATCATGTATCTCCAATGCTAACGCCTAACTTTAAACAACGTATAATTCTAATGTTAACATCTAACCTTAAACAGTGTATAACTCTAATATTAATATCTAACCTAAAGCAATGTACAACTCCAATGCTAACACCTAACCTAAAACTATGTAGAACTCCAATGTAACTATAATATTAACACCTATCCTTAAGACTAAACAAATGTACAACTCTAACATACTAATATTGATACGTAACTTAAAACAATGTATAACTCTATTAACCTATTTGGCTCTGGTTGAAAATAGAATTCATATTTACTGGTTTGAACATAATTAGTGACTTGCCTATACCTGATTAATGAATTAACTAAACACGTGTTTTTTTCCTGTGTGAACAAAACCCCAAAAAAATAGTCATTTTTTTCTCCATTTTTTATACAGCACTATGTTACTCGTTGGAAAGATAATAAAATGCTCATTAACATGATGTAATTTTTTTTCTTTAAAAATCTCGTAGATAAAAGATTTTAACGTTTAAAAATTATAGGAGGAAACATGAGAGAAAAATCCAATTTTGTTTAAATTCCTCTTTTCTTAAATTACTTAATGCCATATGGCATCCTACATGGCACTCTTAAGAGGGAGAATGGCTATATGAGTGCCATGTAGGATTTAGCCATTTGAAATATATATAGATTAATACGAAATTTCACCAGGTTTACATTAGTTCAAATTTTGACTTCTTGTACCTCAAAATCGACCCTCACATACTCACATATGTACACAAAGGTGATTATGAGTATGTAAGTGTGTATTTCCATTTAAAAAATGTGTGTGTAGTATACAAACAGTGAAAGTATGTTCATGTATGTATATATTATGTTTGAGTTCTAAAAAAAGTTGAGTTATTGTTATTCACTCGACCCTATACACACATACACATACTCGCGTATGTGTATACAACAGATGTGTGGTTCTTTTCAAGTGTGCATGAATATATATACAAGTGTGCGTGTATATACAATGTGTCGAGTATACCTATAACAAGGGGTTATCGATCGGGTACTTGATATGGGCCGAAGCCTTATATGATTCAAGTGCATTGAAAGTTAATTAACATACCAAGGTAAGCACAGTGTTGTGAGGAAATCCGATTGCTTGTGAGCCTTCCCACGATCTATACTCCTCAATTTAGCTTGATTATGGTCGATGGTTTTTCTTTGAGGGCCGGGTCTTACTTGTTTATGAGTAGTGTGATCGTCCGATTCAAAAGAAAAGAAAAGTCATTGGTTTGTTTGGGTGAGCGAAGGCCAAAGGGATGAAAGGTGAGCAAGTGTTTTGTGTGCTTTGGTGTGGGAAACATAGTGATCAAAGGGGTTCCTTATATAGGCTGATTAAGGGAAAAAGGTTGTGGCATTTTGAGAAGGTCAACCTTCTTGATCTTGTGAAGAAACATGTGCCATCCATTTTTGTATAAAGGTTTGACATTGTGTTGAAAAGACTAGTGCGTGTGTGTGTTGTTTGGCCGAAAAGAGAGAAGGGAGGGAATGATATGGTTTTGTTATTTGGGGAAGTGTATCTTGTCTTGGTTGAAGGTTAGGAAAGAATAGAAGGTTCTATGTTAGTATAAGTGTAGGTTAAGGTGGTTTGTCTCACATGTTCATGCATGAAGTTCTTCCCTTGTCTTTTTCCTTGAACCAATCGCATGGGTGCATGTATGTATAAGTGATAGCTGACTTTGGGGAAATGGAGCAACAATTTGGGATAGTTGACATGCATGGGGAGTGTAGGAATGTTGGTGTTGAAGTGTTTTTGGTATAAACATAGGTTAGTGTGACATAATGTGGGGTGTAGTCTAGTGGTTTGTCATATATACACATGTATGTAGTGTGTGTGTCGTGTATGTATTGTATATGCATGATAGTTTGCACTGGATCACACAGACACACACATATATGTGCCGTTGATATACATATCTATATTATCTAATTAAGGATGAGTGATGTACAACATGGTAATTTACATTTCCGTAAAATTAACAAGCAACATGTACAACATATTTAAACAAGAAATTTAAGGGTATTATAGGCATTGTTGTGACAATCAATACACTTAGGAGGGTAGAATAGTAAATTTAACATAATCCAATACCTAACTTCCTAAAATCTTATCCCAATTTTACCCTCTGTCCAAGTTTAGAACACAAAATACAACCTATAATGCATTTTAAATGTAAGACCTTTCAACCCCTCATAATCATCAACCCCTCATAATCATCAACCTCTCATAATCATCAACCTCTCATAATCATAAACCTTTCATCACCATCATCATCATCATCATCATCATCAATTCAATAGTAACTCCTTCTCTCTCTCTCTCTCTCTCCCTCTCTCTCTTTCTCTCTCTCTCTTTCTTTCTCTCTCTCTCTCTCTTGTCTAAGAAATTGAAGTTCGTTTTCTACTGGTGAGTTCTTGATGATCTGGGTTTTGTTTGTTTCTTGATAGTTGTTAATTAATCTTATTATGGTTTCCGGGTTCATTACTTTTCATGAATCTTGATAGTGGTTGGTTATGGTTTTTGATGGTATCTTTTGATGAATATTTAATGAGATTTTTAATATTTGGAATTTGTTTTTTATAAAGATTGTGCAACGAATGGATCTAAGGAGAATTGTCGAGATGCAATGCATCTTACATGAACACAAGGTAAGTTAAATGGATGATACTGATTCTTTCTATTTTATTTTATTTTTACTTGATGCAGATGACTTGTTTGATAATATTATAATGATTGCTAAAAATATTGAATAGACGATATGAATATTAGGTATTTCAGTTGCGCAAAACATAATGGCTTTGGTGATCTAAACTAGAACATCATCAATGTTAATGGTTTGCTAGGTTTAGTATTATAATTTATATCTTTCCGATTAAAATAAATGATCCTTATTAGTTTTTTTGTTTTTTTGTAGGAAAAAAAGAATCCCTTCTAAGAAACCACTGGCTTCGGTTCGTCGACTCGTTACAAGGTGAGTAATATGCCCATTTTTTAGTTCTTGTTTTTATTGGAAATGAATAATTTATGAGATTAGAATTTTGCTGTTACTGTAGGTGATTTAGTGCACAAATCACCACCCAAAACTACATATTGTTACCTACCAGATGAATTTAAGTTAGGATTCGTAATTGTAACAACATGACACTATGGCGTTTCACCAGAAACATGATTACAAAAATGTTTGTTTGACCTTTTGACTCAAACATGTTGGATGCCTTGTGGGCTGAAACGAGCTGGGCTACAGGGTGTACTATGTGCATAGACACATAGGTAAGATTCTTATTTACATTGGACATGCTGCTCATTAGCCTTATTGAAAAAACTTTATGTTCTATTAACTATGTAAATAATGCTTTTGGGATGTTACATATGATATTACTTATTAAATATTCATGAAATCGTGTAATATTATTTGATTATGTCTAATTAATGTTATGTTAGTTGCTTTACATATTGGAAGCTACTTCAAGATTCTGTGAAGGTTATTATTATATATTTACTCAATACTTATGGAGTTTGTGATCCTAATTAGTGTACATATCATGTTTTATGTTACCGCAAAAGGCAATGGGCGCATTTAAAATACTTTCCTGATTCTTGAACCTGTCTGATCCGTTTACTTTTAAAGTTTTTTACTTGACCCATTAAACATGACCTAAATCTAATAATTTATAAGTGAATGCTTGAATTGTTGAGAAAATATTTTTTAGTAGGTCATAAACTATTTTAGTTTCCCTACTATTAAGTATAATTGTATCTATCCAACCCATCTTAACTCAACATCTTTTTCAAACTTTGATAAAAAAACTATTGCAAATGAACTAAACCATATTGAACCTTTTTAGCCCATACCAAAAATTCAGATATTTTAAACCACTTTCTTCATGAGCATACCACTTAGGCAAAGATTAAAGAACCTTGAAACTTGTATGGCCTGCAATATGCAGAGTCATGTTGGGAAAACAATTACCTGTGGGTCTTTTCTTATTAGAGGTATCATATATACTTTCTGATTCAACATTTTCAGCTAAAATCTATGTTTATTATTTAGTTATTCATATCATCCAAGGTATAAAAGGACTTCACCTTGATCTATTCCATTATTTTTTTCACAATTTTTACTTTGGTAAAAAAAATCAACTTTTTTTATCTTCGTTCATTCTCATGTAGGCTAAATTTGTGTTAAAAAATATTCATATTTGTCGCCATCATTTGACTTTATCATATTCTATGTTGGTTTTTTTAGATTAAAAAATGTAGATTCTAGATACAATAGCAGGTATTGTTTGTCATAAATTTTTTGTCTTTCTTTGCTAAATGACATGGATTTAATCTGGTTCTTTTCACTAGGTTATGAACTTCGGGAGTCTATAACAAAATATAGTTTAAAGAAGGAACTCACTGGTAGGAAATTAAGGAAGAAATCAGGTGAACCTAAACCCAATGTGCCTCATATTTCGTTAAAATTAAAGATACTATAAAGCATGTTAAACCTTTGTTTTAGATCGACTTTAGTTACTCTAGATCACTAGATCAATGCAGACCATCTTATCATTCTTGTAGATGTGCACAATAGTTTTGTACTTAGTTTGATTAAAGGGTGATGGGTGTTGCGAAATACAGTGAACCAACTATCAGGTCTTCCAATATGCCAACTGGTGATGGGAATTACATTCTTTAATTCATCTTAATCCATGTTGACTTTATCTTATATGTGTTATTGAAGAAAATATAATAATCTATTTAGTGAATTGATATATATTTACTGAAGATGGCCAAGGAGATCTGTCCCTCACTATTGAGGTGAGCTTACCAGACCTGGGAGACCCTCGAAATAACATTAAGAACACAAAACGTTTTTGTAGTTTAACGGTAATGAGCTCCTCCAACACACTACTTAAACAAGAGTCTACTATTGTTTCATACCAGGCAACATCAGATCCCGTAACAATACCTTTGTTCTGCTATTGATTTCTCTTACAGTTTACATCTCTCTTCTACTTTTCTTCTCACACTTTTGAAACTCTTTTAAGTAATTTTTAGGAAGCTGAGTAGCAAAAATCGTGTCCTTGGATTCGATACTCGGTACTCGGTCATTTGTATAATACTCACGATATGTACACTTGCCTGCTGTGTGGGGATTAGAACGTTAAGCAACTATCGTTTTAGACTATAAAATTAAAACTTGAAAGTGTCACTCATTGTTTCCGACTAAATTTTCCTTTTCACCAAGTTGTTGGTGCTCCCGCCGGGAACTTGCCCTTTTTAAAAGAAAAGAAGTTTTAGTCTTTAAAACCCTACGCTATCAACAGCGACGGCCACACATAAAGAGATTCAACAGTCTCCCCCTTTGATGTTGCTAGCGAATACTTAATACATCTTTCACATCTCAATCAGTATTACAAATCTCCCCACAACACATGCACTATTGCGTTGAGTATAAGAACAACATCCTTCATGGACCAACAAAGTAATGCACTATGTATCCTCAGCATCAATACATAGGAAGTCAGCTAGACCACGTATATCATTTGCAAACTCAACCGGCACGCTCAGATGAATTACAACCAGGTCTCCTAGTTACGCCGATGTGAAGTCGACAATGTAATGCACTGCAGCCTCATAGCATCAGTACCCAGGGATGTCATCTTGACCAAGTACATCACACGCAATCCAACTAGTCTTACCTACAATCTAATAAGACCCCTGCTAGTTGGATTCCATAAAGAAAGACCAGATATTCATTGTAACACGTAGGTACTACCACTCAATTACGTCTCCTACCTGAGCTTACCAATGCATCACCCTTCACACCAACTGGAGAAATCTAACTGTTGGTACCTAATTAAAGATCTCAAATGTGACTCTGTGCAAAACAATCCACTCGAACACTGGTATTTCCATTGAAAATTTCCATTTGTGCTGACTGTGACTGCAAAAACACGCATTCTTCTTTCAAAACGAGTTCCGTTAATCATACTGGAACTGGCTTGATTGTTCACAAATTACGGAATAAAATCTATCCATTTTGGCCCGTAATAGTCATCTGAATCGGATCATCGTACCTCGGTACTCTTGATTCTCCTGGCTACCCCACAATAAAAAAATTCATCATCATAACCGTCTGATCAATAACCAATCTGTTACAATCACTAGATCTGAAAATTGGACCAGTGATTAACAGTTAAACACTCGATACCAGATCAGTTTGAATTCGAAGCTTTTAATCATTTATAGGTGTGGAATTTTGATCATAATCTCCATGCAACATCATTTCTCTCAACCACATGCACGTTCACCATCAAAATTTCCTTCAAAATCTACAAAATTTGCCTCATTTCAAAATTTTTATCCCTTAAAATTCCAAATCTATGTTCTATTCGTGACATCGTTAACACGAATGAATATCATGGTCTCTCATTCGCACCAACATTATTACAAAGGAGTCTCCGTTAGCATGAATGAATTCTGGATTCTCTCGTTTGATCTGAACTTAGCATAAATGAGTCTTTGTAGTATTCATTCGGATAAAATCAATTTCTCATTCGACCTTTTACAGATAAACGTGTTCATCTGACTCATATTTCTACAGATCGATCCAAATAGACTCTATGCTTCGAATAAGATGATGAACCATGAACATAAATTTGGCAAAATGAAAACCTAATCCTCGATTGATAAAAAAAAACTTTGAAAATTCTTATGTTTTGTGTTCGGTTTAAGATCTAGGATTTCTAGGGTTTCAACAACTTTCTCAAATCTGATTTTAACATCTAAAAACCATGAAAAACGAGTTGTGATTGATTCAAATGACTATTAGATCATTCAAATCGGTACTACGGCTCTGATACCACTTTTGAAAACAGTCTAGAACGGTTTACAGGATTGTTTAAACAGTTAAAGCTCGGTTTTAGACAGAGATTGGAGATGAAACAGAAATAGACGAAAACCACGTCCACACAGATTCGTATTACATCAGAAACGGTAACAGACACTGACATCAGTAGGCTAAACATCTATCTCGGGGCCAGGGGAGATCGGGCATGATCTCCCATAGTGAACTCTTAAAGCATAACTTTCAAATTTTTTGAATTCTAAACATGAAATTGCTATTTATAGACCACAAACTGAAATCCCCATTCATACCCTTTAAGGCACGAATTAGTTTCCTCATTTACTTGATTGACTAAACAAATGCATCAGATCCATAAATGCCCTTATGGATCACCCCAATCTCATGTATTACATAATATTCAGCTACGACTCAACCCTAGTCTATTCGACAGCAACGGCCAAACATAAAGTGCATCGACAGGTTTTTAAAGACTAATGGTTACATTTGGCAATAACTTTGCTACATGGGGTTTACGGTGATATGTATGGTTATGGTTATGCAATTTATAGTCCTTATTCACTTATGCCAACAATTGGTTATGATGGTCATGATGGTCAACTTTGTGATGCTCGGCTGTACTAATATCTAAGTACCTATTTTCAACCATTGAATAAAAAAACTTACCGCACTCAACTTTATAGAAACATATACAACATGCTTAGTGATAACTCGTATGTGTTGTAAATTTGTGCCACCCGACATCGCACAAGTATTATGGAATGAAAATGTTAGGAACCCGTAATGGGTTAGTTCGTATTAGATATCGTAATCCTATTTGATATCAGTCGGGCACCCACTGCAACGCGAAGGCCATCCCACTAGTGTATATATATATATATATATATATATATATATATAGTTAGATGTGTTGATTTTGTCTTTATTATCTAGGTGCAGGGGCGAAGTATTGTTGGGGCCAGGGGTGGCCCTGCCCTCCCCCCCCCCCCCCCGCCGGTTTTTTGGCGCAGTAATGGAAATTTACGATTTTCATAGGTAAATTGAGTCCGGGTTGAGTCCGGCCCCCGCCGATTTTCCACTACGAATCGAAAAAAATTGAGTTCGGCCCCCGCCGATTCCGAAACCAAGCTTCGCCACAGTCTAGGTGTATATATATATATATATATATATATATATGTTGATTTTGTCTTTATTATCTAGGTGTGTGTGTGTGTGTATATATATATATATAGGGTAGGGATCATACGAGAACCAATAGGGAAAGAACTAGAGAACCAGTGTGAACACAAACAAAAAAAACCTAAAAACCCCACCTCCAACCCCTAAAAACCTAAACCCACCCACCTCACCCCCTAAAAACCTAAACCCCCATCCCTTACACCACCACACCCCCCCACCCCCAAAAAAACCAAAACGCTTCATCCCATCCCCCCAAAAAGATTCCCCCTCTTTCACCATACCCAAAAACTAAACCATAAAGCTAAATCCATTAAAAAACTTAACTATAATAGTGAAATGCACGTGTGCATATAGTACAATTATTTTATTTTATAGTTTTGCATAGAGGTTTTTTTAAGTTTATTCACCACCAACCCCAAAAACTTAAACCCACCACCCCATCCCCCAAAAAACCTAACCCCCCTCCCATCATACCTAAAAACTAAACCCTAAAGCTAAACCCATGAAAAAAAACATAACTATAATAGTGAAATGCACTTCGCGTGTATTTAATGATCATTGAATAATTTTTTTTCCACCTTATATATCATAACACGTCCACTTAATGATCATTTCATTATGGTAATTGATAATTTATTCAAAAGTGTGCTCTAATAGTGAAATGCACATGTGCATACGGTATATGTATGTATATATATATAACAGCAAAATGCACATGTGTATCAGACATGACGTAATAAAAGCCATTTTTTTGTTTTTTTCCAGAAAGATTAACACTAAAAAAACATTTTGGTGTTTTTACTTTTTTTATTTTTTTAGATTATATAATTTTTTTATTATTTTTTGTTTTTTATTTTTTGGTGGAGGGGTTTTTGTGTTCACACTTGGTTCTTTGGTTCTCTCCCTAAATGGTGGTTCTCAAATGATCCAAATCCTATATATATATATATAGGGAAAGGATATTTTGGAAACCCACTTGAGTTGAGAAAACCTTTGAAAACCCATGTAAAAAAACCATTTTTTTTAAAAGAATAACCAATGTAAAATACATGTTTTAAGCATTTTGGGAAAAAAAAATAACAAAAGCGCCGATGGGATTTTTTTTAAAAAAATAAACAAAGTTGCTAAAAAAACATATGTTTTCAGCTATTTACCTATGTTTTTAGCAACTTTGTTTATTTTAAAAAAAAATCCCATCGGCACTTTTTTTTATTTTTTTGGCCCAAAACGCTTACAAACATGTATTTTACATTTGTTATTTTTTTCAAAGAAAAAAATTGTTTTTTTACATGGGTTTTCGAAGGTTTTCTCAACTCAAGCGGGTTTTCAATTTATAATTGACCTATATAACCTCTCTATATATATATATATATAAGCCAATTCATGTTCATATTTATGTGTATATGATAGATTTATGGAAAATCACTAGTTCGCCTTGGATAATAATTGGTTTCTCATGTGTTAACACACATATATGTGGTGTAGTTTGTAGTAACATATGTTTGTCACAAAATAATATTGAAATGTAGTTAATACCTTGTGTTATTTATCCATAAACATGTGTTGTTTTGATGGTTTAACTCATGTTTACATATGTACATGTTTTGATTGGATATATGATAATGTTCTATGATTTAATGTTGTTGATGCATATTGTGCGACTAATGCTTCGGATTGTGATCATAAACATGTTTTGTTTTGGTAGACGTAAGGGCGAAGGTGGATTACAGAAGGGGCGAAGGTAGAGTTGGATGGTCGAAGGTGGAAAGGTACTGAAGAATGTTTCAGGTTCGTGCTGTGTAGAAGGTCGAATGTGGAAAACTTCCACATTCGTACTCTAGTAAAGGGCGAACCTGCAGAAGTATAAAAGCATGAAGTTTGTTTTAATTGTTAACTTTGATCATTGTGTGTCTTGTAAGTCTGAGTAGAGCTATCTAGCGTGTGTGTTATTGAAGTGTTAGTCAGATTAACTTGTAAACGTTATTATCATCATATTTTGACAAGTTATTTATGAAAATGAGATTTGAAAATCTTAAATCGTGTGTTTGATTCATTAATTATCATTTTGTATCTGTTCTAGGGTGTCCGCACCTGGAATAGAGACTTGTATGATCATATTGACTGTTTTTGAGTAAAACGATCCTTAACAAAGTGGTATCAGAGCCAATAGAGATCATACAACAACAAATTGATAGTTTTTGAACTGATTTGGACCCAAATTTGATCAAATTTTCTCTGTTTTCATAGAACAATGGTTTTTGATGCAATTTGAAGGATTTGGATTAGATTTCATGGATAAAATCAATACTTCGAAGTATTAAATTTGTTCCAAATCAATTCTGAATCAAACCTGATTAAGATCATGAATGGGTCGAACCTAGAGAGCTCAGGCTCGAACGTGGGATTTTAGGTCGAACAAAGGCTTTTCAGTGGTCGAAAGTAGCTTTTGTTGGTCGAACCTAGGAGTGTGTTGTGTTGATTTTTCACTTTCGGGTCAAAGTTCCACTTTCGGGTGATGGCGAGGTCAAAAGTGAAAATCAGTTGGACGAAAGTGAAAAGATTCAGGTCGATAGTAGGTTGTTCATTAGATTTCTACATCCGAGTCAGCTTTTGAGGACGAAAGGGAAGGTTTTTCCACATTCGTACTCACATTTTCTTAGACAAGGGCGAACGTAGAATCTGTTTGGTGAAATTTTCAAGTGTGTCGTATTTCCAACTTCGAAAACAACATGTGGGGATTTCCGACTACACCGAGGCCGGGTACAACACAACAACAACATGTTACCATGGACCCATGGACAGTAGCTGCTCAGAAATTTAATACTCAGTCTTCGCAACCAATCAATTACTTAGCAATGACGAGTTCGATTCCTCAGAGTGTTGCATCATCTTTACAACAACCAGCAGCAGATTACTGGGGTGTAGCAGCCGCAGCGGTACAAACTCAAACTACTAATGCTATTTCTACTCTAATCAATGATTTATCTTCAGGTAGCGGGAACAGACCACCCAAGCTAATGGAGATGTAGGAGTACAACCAATGGCAGAAGAAATTCAAGATTCATCTAGAAGGAATGGGACTGGAAGGAACTGAGGCGTGGCAGATGATTGCAAAAGGATATGTGGCACCAGTGTTAGAGAATACCGGTGAACAGATTCCTCTTGAGAGTTTGTCTGATGACGAGAAGAAGAAATTTGCTGTGGAAAAGAAGGCGTATTCTCAGCTAACCCAAGCGATCACCAATGATCTGTTACATCAGTTTGGATCGTGTACAACTTCCAAACAACTATGGGATATGTTGAAGAATCGTCATGATGGTAATGATAAGACGAGAAGGCTAAGAATGGAGGAACTGAGGAAAGAATTCGAGAACTTCATTATGTTGGGAATGAAACACTGAAAGAGTTGACTCCCAGATACTGTCACTTGTTGACTGAATTGTCAAGTTATGACATTCATATTCCTATGTCAGATTTGGTGGATAAATTTGCTGATTCTTTACCACCATACTGGGATCAACACATTGAGGTACTTAAGGAGAAAGATGCTTACAAGTACTGGACCATCAATGAGTTTATCCAGGAATTGGAAAATAAAGAGCTGGAGGAGAAGAGGAAAGCAAAAAGGTCTCAAATTCCTCAAAACCCGGAGTTGTACCATGCTAGTACATCATCTACTGTGGGTAACTCAAGTATTGGTAGAACAGTTGCTCCACATATAGCATGTGTCTCAAGTGTTATGGAACCACCCAAACAACCGATCAATTATCTAGCTCAAACATCGTTTTATACACCACCATCATATACACCACCACCACAATCATATCCGAATTCTTTCGTTTCACCATTTTCTCCAATGTAACAAGCAGCATGTTATTCTGTAAACCAACCACAACCACAAACTCAACAACAACAATACATTTCTCAGATGAATCAGGCTAATCAGAGACTAGTAGTGTTGGAGACATCCAACATGAATAACGTCACTGTGGAAGTTGCTCAACAACACTTTGCTTTGGTTTCAGCAATGGTTGCCTCGTACAACGGTTTAGTAGCTAGTCAAATTGGAAACAACAATCTAACCAACGAGGAGTATGCTCAAATCAATAAAGAAGAAATGGAGCTTGTGGGCTTTTGCAAGCATCATGAGGCAAGCAACTGAATTCATCGAAAAGACCGGGAGAACTTATTTAGCCACTACCCCAAATACAACATATGGCTTCAACAAAGAAAAGGTCACATGTTTCAATTGTGGTGGTAAAGGTCACTTCAAGCGAGAGTGTACACAACCAGCTAAACAAGGTAACAGAAACCCATTCAGCTCAAGTTATCAAAACCGTCAATCTCAAAATCAAGGTTCTTATCAAAACAACAACAACTATCAAAACCAAAACAATTACCAAAACCGACAAAACACTCTCAGAACATCTCTAATAGACAACCAAATACACCCAACCAGAATAAAACTCAAACACCAAATAACCCAAACAGAACTGTCATTCCTATCACAACACCAAATGAGCAACCACAGAATAACAATCAAAATCAAGCTTTGGTGATTCAAAATGATGAAGGATTTGACTGGACTGATATTCAAATTGGTGTTGAAGAGATAAGACCTGGTGGGAATGTAGCTTGTGTTGCTCAGCAAGTTGATATTGAGGAGTCGGAGATAGTTGAGAAAGTTGAAAAAACTGAGAGTGAGATTGAAGAGTCAATTGAAGAGATGAATGTTGAGTTGACCGATTCAGTTGAAGATCAGTATGAAGAAAAGTTCGGGAATTGTTATTGATTCAGTCACATATGTTCCTGAAGATAGTGAATCAGTATATTCAGATTCGAAGAGTGATCAGACTCAGAAGCAAGTGTGAATTCTTTAGACAATGACATTGATCAATTGCTGGCTGAAGCTGATTTTCTGAAGACAAGGAAGTCGTGTATAGTGGATGATGACTTTACCAGTTCGACTATTCTAAGTTTTTTGCTGGAAAGGAATCTCATTTTGCTCTCATGGCTATGACTGATCCTCCGAAGCAGGTAAGTTCTGAATCTACTACTGATATTCACAGTGATAAGTATTGTGGTACTTGTGACAGATTGACAGATGAGAATAAGCAACTCAGGTACAACTTGAGAGTGCTATAATTAACTGTCAATCTTCTCGCAAGGAAGTTATAGCATTCAACAAAGTGCTTGATGGTTACAAAAAGGACATTTCTGATTTAAAGAAAACTCTTTCTTTAAAACATTTGGCAATTAACAGCTACATTAATGAACTTGAAAATACTAAGTTAGAAATGGCCACCATCAAGTGCTTTGTAGAAAAGGTCAACAAAAAGCTTGGAAGCTACAAGCACATTGCATATGTAGTTGACCACATCATTGATGAACCATCACAAACCACAAATTATAAATCTGTGCCATCTCCAGTGTTGTTCGAAAATCACAACTGTCATCAAGTAACACCGGAGAGCTCAGCAAAATCTGACTCTGCATCGAAAGATGAATCCAACACTTCTAGTGATGGAGATCCAGACTCCGATGTACGACCGATTTTAGGTTTGAATGATGAAGGAGTTATTGCTGAAAGTGAGAAAACTGAGAACGTGAGTGATATTCCAAAGGAAAATCACATTATCACGAATGAACCAGTGTCACCTTCTCAGCTGTCTCATCCGATGGCTAACGCACATCGTGTCAAACACTCAGAAAAGAAAGAGGTTAAGAAGGATTCAGGTGAAAAACCCGTCAAGGTATTTTATCGGATGGAAGGATCCGATAAGATTATCTCTGACGAGGAATATCCAATCAAATTTGCAAACTACTCTAAAATTGAGAAAATCTGGCAAGAGAGTACCATATGGTTTCCTAAACATGAAATGACCAATGAAGTACCACCAGAAATTTTAAAGAAACTGTATTTGGATACTCCAAAAGAACCAAAAGTTCATGTCACTGAATTCATCAAACCGAAACAAAAAGCAAACGGTTTTCTTGAGCCAGCTTACTCTAGGGACCCAGCTCCTGAGAGTTTAAGGCGCCGATGTGTTGATGATCAATATCCCATCAATATATTTGCTAAGCCGCATGCTCAGAACGTGTTTGAAGAGTACCGTGCATGTTTCAAGTGCGGGGAGAGAGGGCATTTACTTGCTCATTGCCCGTACGTGAGGCACAAAAGGCACGAGGATGAGATGAGGCAATCCATGAGAAAGCCGGTTGATAATCATTATTATCCTCAAAGACGATTTGTTCCTCAACCAGCACCATTTTATAATCAAAACAATTTTTACCAAAAGAGGGATAATCGTCAATACAATTATGATCGTCGAAACCGGATCGCAATGGAAAAACCTTTGAAGAGACCTATGGTGAACACAATGGTTGATAGACAAAAGATTCCACCAAACCGAGATGTTAAATCAACTGTTGGACCTGTTTCTGTAAAATCAGAAAAGGTAACCAAGAAAGTTACTTTAAAAATGATGTTAAGAAATCAACTGAGACTCCAAAATCTCAGATTCGAATTCTGAAACGATCGGAACAGTCTTGGACACCTAATGGTTCTTCAGGAGCTTCTACCTCAAAATCAAATGGTAATTCTCAAGATGAGAAAGTTTTAAATGAACAAAAATCGATTAATTCAAAACGAAATGCTAATGTCAATGAATCTTTGAAGGGTGATATTCAAAGACCCAAGACCATACAGGCTTGGGTCCCCCAAAAGAACTAATTGGTGTACTTGATGTGTGCAGAGAGCTTCAGCTGGCCCTGTTAGTAGTCTTTGGATTGTTGATAGTGGAGCTTCAAGCCACATGACAGGTGATTTAGCACTATTGTTCGACGTGAAGAATATTAATGGAGGATATGTTGCATTTGCTGGAAACAAAGGAGGTTACATCACGATGGAAGGAAGCGTGAGTAATGAAATAGTGAGTTTCGAAAGGATTTCCTATGTGAAGCAGATCGACTACAATTTGGTAAGTGTCAGTCAGATTTGTGACAAGCAATTTTCTTTGTATTTCGACGACAAATCTTGCTATATCCTTAAACCAGGCTTTAAGATTCCAAAAGAGTGGGTAATGTTGAAGGCACCGAGAGTCAACAATCTTTATATTCTTGATATGTCAAAGGCGATGACGACTCAGGGCCAAGTTACATGTTTTCTATCGAAGGCTACGGAGAAAGAATCAATTATGTGGCATAGAAGAATGGGACATATTCACCTTAAGAAAATGAACCATTTGGTGAGGAATGGGCTTGTCGAAGGTGTCAAGGTCACACATTTCCATTTGAACGACAAGTGTGTGAGCTGTAAGAAAGGAAAGCAACACAAACAAACCCATAAACTGAAGATAGTAAACTCTGTTGAGATGCCACTTGAGCGGTTGCACATGGACCTATTCGGACCTGTCAAACGTAAAAGTCATCTTGGAGAGCTTTATTGCTTAGTGGTTACTGATGATTTTTCACGATTCTCATGGGTGATGTGTTTGCACCATAAAAGTGACACGTTTAACAATCTAAAAGTTCTGTTCACTCGATTGGAGAATGTCTATGGTCTAAAGATCAAAAGAATTTGGAGTGACAATGGGACGGAGTTCAAAATTGCACAGATGGATGCTCTTTGTCAAGACAAAGGAATTCATCATGAATATTCTGCTCCATATACCCCTCAACAGAACGGTGTCGCTGAACGGAAAAACAGGACTCTCATTGAAACGGCAAGAACAATGCTCGCAGACTCAAATCTTCCAGTAATGTTCTGGAACGAAGCGATCTATGCAGCAAATTATACACTAAATCGGGTCTTAACAGTGAAGAAGTTTGGCAAAACCTCTTATGAGCTGTTGAACCAAAGAAAGCCGAACTTGGAGTATCTAGAACCTTTTGGGGCTCCGTGTACGATGTTGAATCCAGGAGAAAAGTTTAGTCCAAAAGCTGAAGAGGGATATTTTGTTGGATATGCAACCCCGCTCAAAAGGGTATTCAACAAAAGAACTCGACAAGTGGAGGGTTGGACAAATGTTGAGGTTCAACGGTATAATCAAAATGTGCAAGGAAATGGTCCTGATTGGATGTTTGATTACAAAGATTTCTTTGAATCATTCAATCTAGATAGCTTGGTTGAAGAGGCTATTGTCATATTACTTTACGAGTGTGAAAATGCAGCGACTTCACCATTGGTGCGTCCGATCACCGTAACTCCTCCAACAACTTCTAATGATACCAATGCTCCTGTACCAGAAGAAGAAATTTTTCAAGAAGCTTCAACTACACTTGATACTTCAGAATCGGAAGATGATGGAGATTTTGATGAAGCTATTCTTGATCATGCAACAGAGACACCGCCAGTGAATCCAAATCCAGATGTTGCTTCATCGTCCAACACGGGTAATGATCTGGATGAGGTAGAGAACTTGACTACTCAAACGGGAGTGATTGTACCTGAACATCCGGAATCTCGGATTCATCGTATTCACCCACTAGAGCAAGTTATTGGTGACCCTGGTAGAAGTGTTATGACAAGAGGACAGCTATGCAGTGTCAATTCACCTGAAAGTTTTGGTGCTTTAGCTTTATATGCAAAAATACAAAAATCTGGTTGTCAGAATGATTGGTCGTTTGCATGTTATGTTTCGCAGGTTGAGCTGCGGACATACAAAGAAGCTTTTTTGGATGATGCTTGGGTCGAGGCGATGCAAGAGGAGTTGTTGCAATTTCAGAAGTTGGGTATCTGGACACTTACAGATTTACCTCCAAATAGGAAAAAGATTGGTACCAAGTGGGTATCCAGATGTAAGAAAGATGACAGAGGCGTGATCGTGAGAAACAAAGCCAGATTGGTAGTGCAACGTTTTCATCAAGTTGAAGGAATTAACTACAACGAGATATATGCACCTGTGGCACGCATAGAAGCTATCCGAATGTTTCTAGCATTTGCCTCATACAAGATATTCAAGGTATACCAAATGGATGTCAAAAGCGCGTTTCTCTACAGTGTGGTGAAGGAAGAGGTCTACGGCGGTCAACCTCCGGGCTTTGAAGATCCTATCAACCGGGATAAGGTTTATGTTCTCAACAAAGCGCTGTACGGGTTGCACCAGGCTCCACGCCAATGGTACGAGGAGCTAAGCACGTACCTCATGTCCAAAGGGTTCAAACGCGGATTGGTCGACTGCACATTGTTTACGAAGAAAACAGGGGATGATTTGCTTCTCGTCCAGATTTATGCAGATGATATTATTTTTGGATCAACTAACGAACTTCTTTGCAGAGAATTGGAACGTGTAATGCAGGAAAAGTTCGAGATGAGTGCGATGGGAGAAATGCAGTTTTTCCTCAGCTTGCAGGTGGATCAAAGACCAACGGGGATCTTTATTCATCAAACCAAATATGTATCTGAAGTCTTGAGCCGGTTCCAGATGGAAGATTCCAAGCCGATGGACACCCTGATACAACCTAATCACGGGATTGGTGTTGAAGCTAAGGGGGAGCTGACAGACCCATTTACATACAGAGCAATCGTCGGATCTCTGATGTATGTCACTGCATCTAGGCCAGACATAATGTTCGCTACATGCCTCTGCGCACGTTTCCAATCGAAGTCGAAACAAAGTCATCTGACAGCGGTCAAGCGTATCCTTGATATCTGAAGGGTTGTCCATCGAAAGGACTATGGTACCCTAATGACGATAATTTTGACTTTATCGCTTTTAGTGATGCAGATTGGGGCGGATGTGACAAAGACAGCAAATCCACAACAGCTGGATGTCAGTTTTTAGGGAGCAGGCTCGTGACCTGGCAGTTTAAGAAGCAAACTTCGGTCGCATTATCTACTTGCGAAGCAGAGTATGTAGCAGCCTCAAGTTGTTGCTCACAGGTTCTCTAGATTCAGCAGCAGATGGTGGATTACGGTTTGAAATTTCTTAAAACCCCTATTCACTGTGATAATGAAGCCGCAATTGCATTAACTAAAGACACGGTCAATCACTCGAAAGCTAAGCATATTCGGATTAAGTATCACTTTATCCGTGATTTCTATGCAAAATAGTTGATCGATATGGTCAAAATCCACACTGTTTATCAGAGAGCGGATCTTTTCACAAAAGCTTTTGATAAATCCGGATTTGATTATCTCTTAAAAGTAAACGGTATAAAAGAAAAACAAGACTGATCATCACCTCGGTTTATCGTTTTTAGTTTTCAAATTTTCTTTTTGTTTTTACAGTTTTTCAGAAAAATTTCAAAAACCCAAAAATATGTTTTACATTTTAGGGGGAGTCTTTATTCAGAAAAACCAAAAACATTGAAAAATTCAAAAAGCCATAAAAATAGAAAAACCCAAAATGATTTCCAGGATAAAAAGAGGAAATGATAGTACATCTGTGGGGATCTGACACAGGCTAAAAATATGTAATGCAATATGAGGCGTGTGTTGATTTCATGTGATGTGCTGATAGGCTTCGTAGACTAAATACTTCATGCATTAGTGATACAAACATAACGAACTACTCGTTCGTGGCTGAACACCTCATGGGCATATGGTCTTAGTACCGTAATTTCGTTTTTTTTCTTAGTTTTCGTTTCGGGTATTGCTTAACCTTAACATATAATTTTTTAAAAATTAAAAAACTATAACAATACTATACTCAAATTAAAGAGAATAAAGTGCTCTTTTATACGGTGTAATAATATTAATAAATTATTATCGTCTGAAAAAGTTATGAACGTTTAAAAATCATGGGTGGTGGTTAGTTAAAATAAAGGTGCAAAAGTGTAATTACTATTTAAATAAACAAAAATTAAGTAAAGTTGATAGACAAATATGTAAGTATTGTATAAAATTATAATATAGTATAAATAGATAAGGGGGAAAATTATAACTAATAAGGGGTATATGTGTAACTTATGTTTGAAAAGACATAAATACCCTTAAAAAGTAGTTATTATATGCATTATGTGGTGTACTTTAAGCTTTTGTAGTTGTATTACTTAAAAATTAAGAGGTCCTTGTGAAATGCTTTATAAGATAGTATAGATTTCAGAAAAACCAAAAGTTTTACATTTCTGAATTATTTTAGATAACCGACGGTGTTTTATGGTCATTTTCTGAGATTTGATAAATCAATCTGAGCTTTGTATCAATTAAAACTGAAATAATGCATGTTTGAGGCTTAAAATGTTGAAAAATGTTTGAACGGGATTCGATTTCATGATTTGGTAAAATTTCAAAATTTTACATTTTACTTCCGCCCCTTAGTTGGGTCGAAGGTGGAAAATTTTTCTACATTCGAACCTTAATAATGGTCGAAGGTGGGTGTTTCAGTTCATAACTTTACTTTCGAACTATATTTCCACCATCGGGTCTTTAATTAGGGATGAATGTGGAAAATATCTCACATTCGCCCATTAGAACAGGTCGAACGTAGAACTCTGAATATACACCTTTTCAGATTCGAACCCTCATTTGTACAAATTTTCAAAAAATTTTAAAATAGCAAAACCTTGTCGGAGGTAAAATAGCTTAGTCGGTTGTGTTAGAGTACATTCGAATCAAAAACAAAGTTTAAAACGTCACAGAAAAAAATTTTGAATTTTGGGTAAAAACAGCCACATTCGACCAGATTGAATGCGACGAATCTGGGTTTTTCCTGGTCGGAGGTGATTTTTATGGACGAAAGTGAAAACGTATGGACGAATGTAGGATTTTATTCTACTTTCGAACCAACAATTTCATATTCGAACCTATTTTCATACTTTCTAACTTATAATTTTCTACATTCGTACCTATTTTTGGGCGAATGTGGATTTTGCAAAAACCAAAATTTTCAAACTTTTTCGTTTTTGATTGTTTTTGACATATTTTCCTTGATTTTGTGATACAGATTATTCTAATGGCAGAACAACCAGCAGAGAATATGGAGATTCCCGTGGAAGAAGTTCCTGTTCAAGAAGCTCCAGTTGAAAACGTTGTTCAAGTGTGGCCATTTGAACCTCCTCACAATTGTTGTGCATTTGTAGGAGATGTTCAGAAGAACACTGAGTTTACTGGTATCATTGACTTTCTCAAAAGAAGCAGGATAATTCATGCCATTGCTACACCTGCTATAATCTACAAAGACATTGTGGAAGAGTTCTGGAGTAAAGCTCGTTATGATTTCTGGGAAGGAAAGACTGCTATAGTAAGTGAGATTCAAGGAGAATTTGCTTTGGTGACTGAAGAAGATATCAGGGATGATGACTGTACAGATCCAAGATGCTTATCATGGACTGAACAGAGAGTTTGCTTTCTACGGATGAAATATAACGGTCCAATTACTGATGGGGCATTACATAAGGGAAAGCTGAGTGTCCCTTTCAAGTACTTCGCTCATGTTATTATTCATGTGTTCGGGACGGTGAGTGGAGGTTATGACGTGATGAGGAAGAGTCTGAGCTCGTTGGTGGCCGCACTAACGTTGAATAAACCATTCTATATAGCTGGGATGATTCTGGATCATATGTTAGAGATGTTGAAGGGATTGAAGTCGAAGAAATTCTTGTTGTATCCAAGATTATTATGATGATATTTGATCACAAGTATCCAAAGTTGAAGAAGGATCCTACAATCGTGTTGGGACAGGATCATATGAATATCAGGACTCTGGTTAGGATGAAGGGTTATAAGGGTATTCCTAATGATGAAAAGCCACCATATAAGAATTTGTTTGGTCATTTGATCAATCCGGGTTACACTGACCCAGGGGAGAACAAGGCTAGACATGATAATAGTGAATCTGACAATGATGATCCACTAGTACATGCAGATGCTACTACTAAAAGAAAACGTCAAGTGAAAAATGCCGGAGCCAAAGGGAAGGGCAAGGCAAAGGCTGATGTAGTTGAACCTGCTAAGAAGCAGAAGATAAGAAAGAAGAGTACTACAAAGAAAGGTACTTGTTTGGTGGATGAAGAATCTTCTGTGGATTCTGAAGTGACAGAAGTAGATGAACACTGGGATTCTGATGCTGAATAGTTATGGAAGAACTCCAAGCGCAAGGCTACTGTTGCTAGAGAGTCTGAATCATTAAACAAAACAGTTGAAGACAAATTACAAAAAGAGCCGATTGATCTTGAAGGTGAGTTAGGAGTTGATGTTGAAGATTTTGATGGTTCTACAGTTGTTGTGAACCTGAAGAAGCCTAAACACAAGTCAATGGCTAAGAGAGGTACTAAAGAGAGCACGAAAAAGTTAAGAGAGAAAGAGATAGAGATGCTATTGAAAGGGAAGAAAGTCCCTGATGCTGGCACATCCTCACAGGTTTCCTCACCAGCTGCCAAGAAACATAAGAAGTCTTCCAAAGAACCTGAAGTAGTTCCGCATCTGGAATCTACTTTAGAGAATGTTTTAAATATGTTCAAGAAGCCAGAAAAAGAGAAAATTCCGGTTGCTGAATCTTCCAAAACAAAAGTCACAGTTTCTGATGATGTGATGAAGAAAGTAAACAAACAATTGGAAGATATGATGAAGATGTTAACAACACAACAAGCTTAGATAGAAAAATTCAAGAAAAATGAAGAAAAGATGTTGCAAATAGTTGTTTCTTCTAAAACAAATCAAGACGAACTTGAAAAGAAGCTGAAACAACTTGAAGAAGAAAAGAACGAGCTTGATGAGAAATGCAACGGGAATAGGAGAATGATTAAGAATGTAAGGAAAGAAAATAAAGAGTTGAAGAAAGAAAACAAAAGAATGAGTGACCTACTTGACAAGTTGTATGGTGAAGCTCCTAAACTAAAAGAAGGAAAGGAGGACAAAGAAAAAGAAGAAGAAGTTGATTTTGAAGAGTCTTCTGATGATGAAGAAGGTGATGATGAATCAGATGATGGATCTGATGATGATGATAATGCTGAGGAGAAATCAGGTAATAAGAAGAATGATGATGAGGAGAGTAGTGATGATGATGATGATGATGATGATGATAACGATGATACAAGCAAGTTTACTTTTGAGGAGAGACAGACCAAGAAGGGAAGTTCTGGTCAGTCTAGTTCAAAGAAAGTAGGAGAGAATGTTGATGCTGATGATAACATATTCTGGACAGAAAAGATCAGAGCGTTATCAGATGATGCAAAGAATGTGTATAGAGAAATGTTGAGTAAGAGAGAGTGGACTATTGAGTTTACTGGAAAGTTTGCTGATATATTCCAATCTGAAGATATGAGATATGAGTTGGAATATGTTGATCCTGATTTAGAGGATGGTGAAGTGTCAGCTGATGTTTCAAAAGAAATTCTTAAAGGAATTGCGCAGCGAGTTGGTAAGACACTGGAAGTGATTATGACTGATCAAATGATTCCAGATATTCCTGAAAAGGATGTTGGAAATCATTCTGATGATAAGCAAACACCAGAAGCTGAGGAGATTGAAATTGAGGATATAACACATGAAGAATATCCCCAATACTTCAGAG
Source organism: Ambrosia artemisiifolia (assembly GCA_032199755.1). NCBI lineage: Eukaryota > Viridiplantae > Streptophyta > Magnoliopsida > Asterales > Asteraceae > Ambrosia > Ambrosia artemisiifolia. Next base: position 25,843,204 of record CM063526.1, on the reverse strand, counting down.
AAACTGATGAAAATGAAGTTTTCCCAGACTTTACTGAAACACATATGAGAAAAGCTAAAAAGAAAGCTGAGCAGAAAAGTAAAGAATTTGTTAAGAATGTGTTTGGTGATGATAAGCAGAAACCATCGTCTGAACAAAGTACCGAACTGAAGACTTTGTTACAGAAGTTAAAAGAGAAGGATGATAAAGACCGAAACCAGAAGCACAGGGAGGATTTTATAGATATCACAACCAGAAGTTCAAAGGCAGAGCACTGGGTTGGAAATATCTTAGAAGTCTCAAGTGTATTGCAGTGAAGTGGGAGACTGGAATTCTGTACTTTTACAGATTCTATGATTTGTTGACTCTACCGTACTGGGCGGTGAGAGATATTTGTCTGTTCAGGATGACTGGTGCTTCGGTGAATAATACTGCAGTCGGATGGTTTGCTGATAAACTTGCCTGGGAGAGTAGAACGAAATGGGATATGTTCAAGCCTCAGTACCCGAAAAGAAAGGTTCATAGAGACATTGATCCAAAGACGGGTAGAAAGAAAGTGACGTTGATTTACAAAGCTCCTGTGGTGATGAAGAAAATACCGCTAATGCCAATACAACAGCATTTCAGTGAAGATTTTATTGTTTGGTATTATGATTGAAGGAATGCTAAAGCGGTGATTGTGTTGAGAGATGGGAAGGATGCGAACAAGAAAATACATGTTTTTGACCCAATGTGGCTTATAAACTGTACTTTTGAAGACATCATCATGTTATACTACAATCCGATCTACAGTGACCCCAATGATGCATCACAAGCAAAGAAATATCAACAGGTTGTTGGAGTATGCTTTGCGTATGATATCAATTCTGGTAGCAACCTTGAGAAGAAGCTTGGTGAGAAGGTGAAGGTAGCTGAAGTGCCAAAGCGTTCAACAAAGAGGAAACTAGAACCAGAAATGACGAAAGATCAGCGTAAACAACTTCGTCTGAAGATTATGAACAAGTGTATGGATGAAGATCGAAGGCAATCCGAGCAATAGTCGAGGGGGAGTTGATGCATATTGTGCGACTAATGCTTCGGATTGTGATCATAAACATGTTTTGTTTTGGTAGACGTAAGGGCGAAGGTGGATTACAGAAGGGGCGAAGGTAGAGTTGGATGGTCGAAGGTAGAAAGGTACTGAAGAATGTTTCAGGTTCGTGCTGTGTAGAAGGTCGAATGTGGAAAACTTCCACATTCGTACTCTAGTAAAGGGCGAAACTGCAGAAGTATAAAAGCATGAAGTTTGTTTTAATTGTTAACTTTGATCATTGTGTGTCTTGTAAGTCTGAGTAGAGCTATCTAGCGTGTGTGTTATTGAAGTGTTAGTCAGATTAACTTGTAAACGTTATTATCATCATATTTTGAAAAGTTATCTATGAAAATGAGATTTGAAAAGCTTAATTCGTGTGTTTGATTCATTGGTTATCATTTTGTATCTGTTCTAGGGTTTCCGCACCTGGAATAGAGACTTGTATGATCATATTGACTGTTTTTGAGTAAAACGATCCTTAACAAATGTGTCAAATATCCATAATATTTCTTATGAATTGTTTGGGATTTTGCGTGGAATTGAACAATTTCCTACTTAGGTATTGTCACGTGTAATCTTGTTTTGTTCGTACGTAGTAATTGGACATTCGGTTGCTCTTTGTTGAGCGTATTATTGGCTTGATTGTTCAACACCAATTGTTTTGGATAAACTGTGTGTTGCATGCATAAATGGATAATGTACTGAATTTCTGAAATAGTTTGGGCTTTGCTAGACTCGGGACGACATAGTTAATGTTAAAAATGCCTATTATGCACATAAAATGATATAGTTAAGTAAGTTGTGCACGGATCTTAACCTGGGATTCGACGGGTGTCACAATGTGGTCCACCATCACCAGCATTAGCACACATCCGACACCATCATTCCCAAATATGAAATGCATAATTGACAAGCACGTTGACCTTACTACTATTCAAACACTATATATGTCCAGATAATCAAACCCAACACCACCATTCATAGTTCACGTTGACCTTAACATTGTTCCCCTTGTTGAGGCTTCAACGGTTGAATCCTGGGAAAGGGTTTGAAATCGAGAAGACGATGATGGTGGTTTAAAGACGAATATAAGGTGGCGGGTAGAGGTTTAAAGACGAACATAAAAGGTTCAATTTATAGGCTAGTTTTGTCATTACCAACATGTTAATAGGTCTGATTTTAATGTTTGGATATGGGCATTGTGCTGAATTTAATATCGGACCAGGTAATGATGGTGGTGGGGATGCGGTTGTGGTTACAGGTGGGGATGGTGATTGTAGGTGGGGATGTTGGGGTTGCTCCAATGCTGGTGGTGATGTTTTCTAGTAAAGCATGTTTTTTAAATTTAAAAAGTTGTATTTACGTACTCTACTAGAGTAATCATACAAGATTTTTTTAGGACTAATAATCAAAAGATAAAAAAAATATACCCCCTTACATCTTAGACATTATTTTGCCACTCACCACTCATCTCCCATCCCATGTACCCATTCACTATTGTGTTTTTATTTCATTGTTCAATACACGTCAAAACTCATTCGTAGATATAAACTTACTTAGGGGAGAGGGGGGCAACCTTGATTTTTTTTTTCACTTCACTGATTTTAACCAATTGTCTACTACCACATCATTTGACTGAAATAGTTTTGTGGAGCCAACACTCTACTGATTCTTTTATTTAGTTTCATTTAAATACATATCTAAACTTTTTTTTAAATTTCCCATGATTTAAATATTTACCACCGTCCTACAACCAAACGCGGTAAAAAAAAATTTAATTGCATTGAACCGTCCCACTTATAACAGTCGGCAAATTGAATTTTGCATTTAACCATCCCACCTAAACGGTCAGTAAATTTAATTTTAACATTGAAACAATTCAAGAAATTTGTATATAAACCCACACCACCGTGTTGTAAAACTAACATACACAAAGCCACGGTTTAGACCCACACCCACAATCTTCAAACACAAATATGACGCGTTGAAACGATGAAAGGGAAATCGCCTTGGTGGTGTGCTACCAATATGTCCAAAACGACCCCGCTCGAGGGGGAGGGGCTCGGGCTCTCACCACGAAGGGTTCTGGGACCGTGTGTTGGCCGACTTCAACCAGCAAGTCAGCATAAACGACTGCACCATCGAGAGCCTCCAGCGGAAATGGACCGATCTCAACAATAAGTGTGATCGGTGGACCACCCTCCACGATCGCACGTTAAGGGAGCATCCGGACATCGATCCGGAGTTGGCTATCGAGCTCACGTATGTGGACTATGCGACTCGATACAACAACAATTTCAACCATGTCGAGGCATGATAATTGTTGCGCCAACTTTAAGTTTTTTTATTTGTTTTAATGTATTTTATTTTATGTTTAATATTAATGAATTTATGTTTTATGTTTTTCTTTATGTTTTTTATTTACTTAGGTTTTAATTTATGCTTTAATTTAGTTGAAACGGTATCATAAATAACACGGTTTAAATAAAAAATATAATTATAATAAATCCAAAAAACTAAACCGTAAAAAAATAATAATAATAAAAGTTACAAAATAATAAAACGGTTAAAAAATGATCGTTTCATTCAAAATCATCCACTTCACTTCCCGTTAAATAGAACCATAAAATGCTCCACTGGACCTCTACTAGCACTACTCCAGCAGTGTTGTTACCATGTTTGTAGTGGAGTACCCATGACCAAATATTGTGATGTCCCGACCCCGTTCATAGAAAAACCTTACCCGACATATAATATTAATTATTAAAACTCATTAGTAGATTTCTTAAAAAAAAAAAAAAAAAAAAACAACCCTACCCGACATATAATATATCTAATAGCTCAAAAGAAGAAATAAAATAAGGACATGATATAATTTTGTTCCTCCTAGGACATGAACGAACGGCTACCTAATTAAAAAAAAAAACTTTAAAGTGAATCTACGACGCAACAAAAACATATATGAATAAAGGGAAACTAGGAATAAAATCAACTTTTTTAATTATTTATAATATATGTACGCAAACTGAATATCTAACATGTCTCACCTAGAATTTTTAATAATGCAATTCTAAAACTCCATTATAGAATGGAATAAAAACCCTTGATAATGTTCTCACCATGGTACGTAGGGAACCAACTTGGGACCAGTCTACAAACAAAAAAGTTCACTCACCAAACACATGTACGTAACCAAAACTATATATATAGGGTGCGGTTACTGTGAAAAGTAATAAAAACGTGCGAAGTGTGCGAAGTCACGTTACATGCATAATTACGTAACATAGACAGAATAACTACTACTTCATTACCAAAATTACGTAACACATACATAAATCATTATAGTTCCATTATATACATAATCATTATAGTTTCATTACCAAAATCATGTTTCATAAACAAAATCATTCAAAACTTTACATAACAATCTTCCATACCCCTAAAAAACGTAACATACAAAATTACGTACTATACACAGAATCACTACTAGTTCAAAACTAAAATTACGTAACAAAATTACGTACCATAGATAGAATCACTACTAGTATATGATAATTACGTAATGATAATTACGTAATGTTTTTGTATGTTCATGAAAGCATTACGTAATTATCATTACGTAATTATCATGTATGAAAATGTTGTTGTATGTTCGCGAAAATATTACGTAATTATCATGCACTTCGCACACTTCGCACGTTTTCATTACTTTGTATTTGAACCGGCCCCTATATATATATATATATATATAGGGATATTGGATTTAAATACCCTCAACTTTCACAGTTTGGCCGACAATACTCCTAACTATGAAAATTGTTATCAGCACTCCCAACTTTTAAGGTATTTTCCACTGCCACTCCCAAACTAACCCAGTTAGTTTGTTCATTTAGTTTACTGACGAGGCATGCTGACGTAACATGCTGACATGGATGACACATCATCTTCCACAGCATGCCACGTCAGCAAACTAACTCAACAAACTAACTGGGTTAGTTTGAGAGTGCTAGTGGAAAATACCTTAAAAGTTGGGAGTGCTGATAACAATTTCCGTAGTTAGGAGTATTGCCAGCCAAACTGTGAAAGTTGAGGGTATTTAAATCCAATATTCTATATATAAATATATATATATATATATATATATATATATAGGGGAAAGGTAATTTGAGAACACCTATATTTCGTGCGAACCGTGAGAACGGCATCTAAAACAATTCAACTTCAAAATTTTCTTTTTACACTTGTCTTTATTACTAAAATACAATCTCAAAAACACAATTTACGCGTAAAAATTTCAAACGTATACGAAAATAATTTGTTTTTACACATGTGTAAATTTACTGTTTATACATGTGTAAACTGTTTCATTTACGCATGTGTACAAAGTTAATTTGAAAGTGTTTTAGCAAGAACAAATGAATTATTTGAAAACAAAATTCATTTATTAATGTTGTATTTTGATTATAATGAGGTTTGTATTAAAAAAATTTTGATTTTGATTATTTTTTTACTTGTTCTCACGGTTCTCAATATTTAGCGTTCTCAAGATAACCCTCCCCTATATATATATATATATGAAGGTTAATTTGAGAACACATATATTTCGTGCGAACCGCGAGAACACTATTTAAAACCATTCAAATTCCAAAAAGATTTACACTTGTCTTTATTATTAAAATACAATCTCAAAAGCACAATTTATGCGTAAAAATTTAAACGTATACGAAAATAAATTGTTTTTACACATGTGTAAAAAGTTAATTTTAAAGTGTTTTGCAAGAAAGGATGAGTTATTTGGAAAGAAAATTCATTTGTTAATGTTATACTTTAATGATAATCAGGTTTGTATTGAAAAAAATTGATTTTGATTGGTTTTCTCAATTGTTCTCAAGGTTCTCGCGATATTTAGCATTCTCAAGATAACCCTTCCCTATATATATATGAAGAAATATGTATCAGCGTGTGCGCGTAGATCCAGATTTCCTGCGACAACATCAGCTTGACCAAAGAAAGCTTCTAGAAGGTTGTGCACGACACCTTGTACGTGCCAGCTGTGAGCAGACATTGAAAGGGACGTGCAGCCAATCAGAGGACAACCTTCTCTGCTCCATGATCTCTTGGCAGGTACGAGGGACAACAAGGATGATTGAAAAGGACACTCAGCCCATGACAAAAGGACATCGCTGAATCCTCTAACGGTTTACAATCGTGTGGAGCCCGCGCGAGAATATTCTCATTCCCAAGAGGACCAATCACAAGACACCTCCTATCACTATAAAAACCCATCTCTCCCATAGAGAAGGGGTCATTCAATTTCTGAGAGAAAAAACCTTAAAGAATTCTTTTACGGTTAGAAAAGGAAGATTATAATTGAAACTCTTGTATTCACTTATATTTGATTCTTGTGTAATCGTCCGATCATACTATCAATAAAATATCTCGTTACATTGCTCATATATTGACGTGTTTAACCAGTGTTTTTTCAATATAGGATTCGGTTTTAATGAGAACTAGGTTGATTTGTGAGAACCGTGAGAACTCCGACGAAACATGCAAATTTAAAAAAATTACACAATGATGTAAAAATGGCTAACTAAGAAATATATAAAAAAATGAAAAAAAATTTACGTCATCCTTACACCGGTGTAACAAAAGTGATGTAATTGTCTATATCGATGTAATATTTTATTATGGTTTAATCACAACCACACATTCATTTTACAATTAATTAAACATGTGGCTAATAAGTGAGTTCCTATGGTTCTCGCAACTCAACCTAGTTCTCATTTTAACCCATATATATATTTGAGAAAACTGCTCGAATAGTCCATGTGGTTTACCTAAATTTCACATATAGCCCCTATCTTTTCAAAATTGCACTCCTAGTCCCCACCTTTTAACATCGTTAATCTAAGATAGTCCTTGGAGTGAATGGAGGTTAGATTATCTAGTTAAGTAGGTCTGAAATTATCAAACTATCCTTACTTTAATAAAAAGAAGAAATCAAACGGTCTAAAGGATGGTTTAATTGTGTTTAAAACTTACCGTTCTGATGGTCAGAAGTGGTACCGGCTGAGAGGACTTGAGTTGATCACAGAGGTTCGATCTGGTGCAATAGATGGTGAAATTTTGTGGAGAAAAGATCGACTAATGGATATGTATTGGTTTATATATACGCTCTCTAATGTACTAGATGAATTAAAAGAGATTTGATGATTGTTAATATAGATTTCGGTTATGATGTATGAACTATTATAAATAGAGAATATATCACACCGTCAAATTTCCACATGCGGATTTTTACCGCGAGGCGCGTGACACACCAGGATCCAAGTCAACGGTCACAATAAACAACAACTAAATGTAAGGAAATACGTAAGACATTCCATGCAATAACCAAAAATCATGATTAAAGTATAGCGGAAGCATATTTAAGTTTTACAAAAACCCAAACAAAAGTAAAACATGAGTTTAAAGTTTGATATCCAAAACACACCTAGCCCGACTGCTGCTACCTTAGCGACCTGAGAAAACATGCTAAAAAGGTCAACATATAATGCTGGTGAGTTCACAAGTTTTATAATAATTATTTCATTAATCCTTTGAAAACCGTTACCATTACTACTATGTTGTGTGAACGTTAGCTAGGCGTTAAGTTAATTACTACTACGGTTGAAACCATTGCTGATTGTGATTTATAGTGTGATACCCTTTACGGACTACTGTCATCTCCGGTAGGCCTCGTCTGATTGAGACAATATGCACCCGCCCGGCCTCCAGCCGTCGAGTGGGGTTTGTCAGGCCCAATAGTGGTTTCTATAGGATTTAGATGAGTTGTATAGTAATATAATGATAGCCATAGTATAACTTGAAATCATGTGTTCAAAATGTGTAAGCATGTTTCTCCCCCGAAAGCAAAACTGATAAAAGTGGGGCATTAAACTCACCTTAGGTTGCGTCTCTGTTAAAGAGTAACCCGACACGTGTGTGATAGCCCCAACTAGTGGCGACCTATCAATGAGTTTACATAAGTGTGATGACTCCTCACCCGAAGGCAAATCAGTCCCCAATTGTCCAGACAATAACCATTATACATTTGAAAACATGTTTGACTGTTAAACTGACCATACCAGACAATACCCGACATCCCATTGGTGACCCGACATCCCAGGTGTTAGCCAAATACAAGATATGATGTAATCATATGCAATTATACACTTAACATGCACAAAAGTTCACCAAGTCTTGCATACAGCTCAAATAACGCATATACGAGTCTGAACAGGTGTTATCAGGCTATTAGACATGCCACGAGGTTCCTAACATGTTCCTAGATGTTAAACCATGTTTCGGGATGTCAAAATACACTTACAACAACAAAACACATGATTAGGAATCAAACATGCAATTAGGAAAGTCAACTAGCACTTAGGAAAGTCAAACAGGCAATTAGGAGTTGTAATCAAGTGTTGTACACACGAGTAGATCCTACTCGCCTATAATTACATGCGAGTAGGAGGCTACTCGCCCCCTGCAGCAAAATGTCGTATTTCGCGCGTTTAACCCTCCAAATCAGATTTGAAACATGTAAAAACACCAAACATCAAACCCAAATCATTAACTAACCCATTCCAAACAAAAATCCCCCAATTTATCACTGGTATAACACCCTATTTGCAATTATTTACAAAAATGGCAAAGTACTAGGTTTCATTAAACATGCATATCTTTCCTTAAATGGCGAATAATCAGATCTCATCACCTACAACCTTGAAATTCATCATTCCTCTGTTATTATACCATTCTAGTGTGAATCCTAACATCAAACAATCATCAAATCATATTATAACACCCTAAACCTTCAAGAATCACTCAAATGGGTCAAAATGCATCTTATCACCAAAACACTATAATAATTGCTCAAATCCTTAGGAAAACATCCTAACAACTCCTACACATCAGAAGTACATCAAATACATGGAAACACTCACGTTTTGACCATTAAAAATCGTTTCTTGCATGAATACTTCACATAGAGCAAGTATAAAGGTTTAGACTTGTTTTAGAAACTCATTTCAAAGGTTTTCAAAGACACAAACTTGATAAAACTAGGTCTAGACCTTTGGGAACCAAGATATCAACAATACAAAGGCTTAGGGTAGATAACACACCTTGAATCTTGCTAAAGAAGGAGTGTAAGCTTAGGAATGATGGGTTTTGAAGCAAAAACGAGTTCCAGAGGTGTATTATGGTATGAGGGAGGCTTAGGACCAGTTAGGGTTGCACAAATGGTGTTTTACAAGTCAAGGGTTGTATTTACAGGTGTTTCTAGTCGTCCAAGCCATAACATGTGAGTAGAGTCTGCAATAGGCGATTAGGATTCCTACTCGCATGTAAAACTAGCGAGTAGGGCCTAATTGCTAGTTCTAATCGCATTTAAACTAGTGAGTATGTGTAATTTCATGTTATAAATGCCTATAAACTAGTGAGTAGGAAACTAGTTAGTGGGGCGTAATTGCATGTTGTAATCACCTATAAACTAGTGAGTAGGCGTAAATGCATGTTGTAATCACCAGTATGTGATTTCGGGTTTTTGGCGCGTCAAACACTATTTTAACACATATAAGCACGTATCCACATACCGACAAGTCATATAATGATAATAAACACATAAAGCATGATAAGTAACACGTTCACATTCGTTCACCAATTCCCGGGACTCCAGACTTGCGTGTGTGCATTAAACCCGGAGATTCCACGAATCACCAATCCTTGTACACGTGGTTATGGACCAACTCCTAATGATCTCGTGGATCACTGAAACGACTCCCGATGATTCTCTGAAACATTGACAGGTGGTTCAAGGAACAACCCTTTATGATGCTAAAACGTGTGTTATACCCATATTTGATTATGTAATTGCTTGGAATTAGATGACTACGGTTACTTTGGTTGCAGGTATATTATGGAGCTTAAAATGAAGAAAACGCAGCTTTGGACGGACCGGAATGGGATTGAACAAGAAAGATTGGAAAGAAGAAAAAAATAAAAAAAAACAGGGGCTCCACCGTAAGCTACGGTGGCCACCGTAGCTTACGGTGGCCCCTGGGACCATTTTCTCCACCGTTCTTCAGTAGCAAACTAGCGTACCCTTTTTCATTTCCACCGTACCTTACGGTGGCTACCGTAAGGTACGGTGGCCTCTGCGTGTTCTTTGTAATTGCTCCATATAAACCGTTTTTGAAGGCCTTTTCACATACTTTTTGATGGGGGAACGTTTCTTAGCACTTTGGGGGCGATTTTTGGCTGAGGAAATCATTGGAGAACAATTACAAACACTTTGATTATGTCTTTGATTTGTATGAACTCTATCATGGATGTTATGATGATTCACCAAGTGATGTCCGGCTAAACTTTTGGTGATCATTCTAGGTGAAGGTTTCTTTTGAACTCTTGTATGTTTTTCCTATCATTTCTAGAATAATAATTTGATATCTTTGTCTTGTTATCAGGATGTTTGAACATTTGATTGTAGTGTGTTGATTAATTTTCCAATTTCTAATCTAAATCGTACGTTCTTGGTGTTGTTAACAATCGAGATATCACGGGAAGGATTTGGATCGGTTATTGATTGATTGGTCATTGGGAAAGAACCTCGCGTTAATATAATCCAAGTACTTTGTTCCCTTTTATCACAACGAATGTTTTTACATGAGTTATGTCTATGTAACTCTTTCTAGTTGGAATTTTTGCACAAGTGTTTAAGGAAACCGGAACCTAGGTTGATCATTGCTTTCATAATTTGAAGTAACAATCCAATCTTAGTCAATAACTAGTTATCAATGTAGTTTTAAATCAAAACAATCAAAACTCTTGATCTTTAATTTTTGCCTAGTAGTTTAATTGTAGTTAATTTGCAAAACTATAAGTTCACACATTTTCCACAAACTCCCTATGTTCGATACCTTTTTACTACTATCTATTGGTTGTAATTTGGATTAAATTTTCGTGTACCACGACAGCACGTGTACCTTTTTACCATGACTCGCTAAGGTAGACTTACTAGTTTGACGGAAGTTATTAACCGGAGTTTGCTGGGTGTCACATCATCCCCCCGTTGAAAGAATTTTCGTCCCGAAAATTGCCCGAAAATGAAAAGGAAACGATGAAAAGAAAGAAAAATTTTCCGGCTGTCACATCATCCCCCCGTTGAAAGGAATCTCGTCCCAAGATTCACTCAGCTTCAACAGTAACGAGTGTCAACCCAAGTACACGAGAACCCCGACCCATGAGAGCCTCGGTCCACCACGTGAACCGTAATGAATCCAGACAATACAAGAGGTGACCCAACAAGCATGCAACTGAGCACCCAATGCCAAAGCAACGCTCCCCAAAAACACAAAAAGCTACAAAGATCACAACTAGAGATGATAAGAACAAGTACCCCAAACCGAGGAACTAATTCCTCAAGACGAATATGAGACATCTATTATAGACTGTCACATAACCAACCCAACCCGACCGGAGATATGCTAAAGACCCTTGAGATCGGTATAAACGAAGTACCAGGTACCGTCCAAGCAGTGCTTGCAGATTATCTCCTCACATAGAATTTACAGACCCGAGACCCGAACAAGATGCAACACGACACAGATATGAAGCCCTTAACAGTACGAGAAGAAAAATAAAACCGAAGCATAACGACGAATAGAAGACATACCGGTAACAGTATCAGGTTTCTCCTTGTTTCCACCCTCGCCCTGCTTCATCTTAGGACAATCACGCTTGAAATGTCCCGTTTCTCCATAGTTATAGCAGTCCTGATTCCCCCGAGGAGCGGGAGTAGCACCCGTAGCCTGAGCCGGCTTAGATGTAAGACTGGCCTGACAATGCTTTGCAAAATGACAAGTATGATCACAACGTTCACAACAAAACCTGTCACAACTCCCAAAATAATGAAACCCACACTGATCAAACCTAGGCTTCTTCCCGGTATACCCACCTTGCTTCTGGTCGGATGACGCTAGACTATGGTGTTGCACAAGGTGGGTGAAAGCTCATCCACAATTTCATGCTAAAAGTGCTCGTTGCAGCTCTTTAACATATATGAAGATAAAAGTGAACCTTTTATCTTTCTCTCTTTTTTATTTTTACATAGATTCCTTTAGCTTCAGGAAGATGGAAAACCATTTTCCTTTGCTTTGTCATTATTTACGTTCATGTTTGCGCTAACCCCTGAAGAGGAATTAGGCGGAGAACATGTTTTTGTTTTTACGTTAACCTATCGCTGACTGATGATGTGGCAAGCCTGACCCCAAGGAGGAATCAGGCGGAGAACGTCTTTTCGTTTTTACGTTAACGTATCGTCGACTAATGACGTGGCAGGCCTGACCCTAAGGAGGAATCAGGCGGAGAACGTCTTTTTGTTTTTACGATAACGTTTCGCCGACTGATGACTTGGCAGGCCTGACCTTGAGGAGGAATCAGGCGGAGAACGTCTTTTTGATTTACGTCGGTGCAGGCGTCACTTCAGTTAATCTTCTAGAGGAAGCAAAGCCGCCTGACATGCCCTGACGCGGGAAGAAAAAGAGGCCCCTGCAATCAACCACAATGCGCCACATGGACCGATGGCATGGCGCCACTCCTGGAAGCCAATCATGGCGCACCACGTGGACCAATGGCAGCGCACCTCTCCTACTTGGTTTGCTTTATGAAAACCCTTAGTCCAAATCCAACTTGATGGGCTGAAGAAGGACAGGCCCAGTACCCGGGCCCAAGCCCGTTACTTTAGTTATGGGCTGCATCGCCCGAAACATACTCTCTCTATAAAAAGGAGGCTACTCCTCCTTTGAAAAGGTCGAACAATTACCCACTAAACACATACACTTGTAACACACTTGTATCTCTTTCCTTATACTTGTAACCCTTCGAGTAATAAAGATCATATATTCTCAGTAGACGTAGGTCAATGAGACTGAATGTAACAGTACGGATTTCTGAGAAGATTAACATGGACCTTTGTATGACACCCTAGGCAAATCCCACATCGGCCGTGGCCAGGAGAGATCCTTGGTTCATAAGTAATCCAAAGCCTCTTAAATCACCAACGCGTTTTGGGCTTAATGTTAGTGGATGAGAGGAGAACTCCACAGTTAAGCGTGCTCAGGTGGGAGTAGTACTAGGATGGGTGACCTCCTGGGAAGTCTCCACCGGGGCAACCAAAAACAAATCCGTGAGCTCTGGATGGGTAACCCATCGGGGCAAAGCGGACAATATTGGTGGTAAGAGAGGCCGGATGTTACAAATGGTATCAGAGCCACTCCTGTGTCGTTCGGGATGGTGGGGCAAACCTCATCGAGGACGATGAGTCCCTAAGGGGGGGTGATTGTAACAGTACGGATTTCTGAGAAGATTAACATGGACCTTTGTATGACACCCTAGGCAAATCCCACATCGGCCGTGGCCAGGAGAGATCCTTGGTTCATAAGTAATCCAAAGCCTCTTAAATCACCAACGCGTTTTGGGCTTAATGTTAGTGGATGAGAGGAGAACTCCACAGTTAAGCGTGCTCAGGTGGGAGTAGTACTAGGATGGGTGACCTCCTGGGAAGTCTCCACCGGGGCAACCAAAAACAAATCCGTGAGCTCTGGATGGGCAACCCATCGGGGCAAAGCGGACAATATTGGTGGTAAGAGAGGCCGGATGTTACAAATGGTATCAGAGCCACTCCTGTGTCGTTCGGGATGGTGGGGCAAACCTCATCGAGGACGATGAGTCCCTAAGGGGGGGTGATTGTAACAGTACGGATTTCTGAGAAGATTAACATGGACCTTTGTATGACACCCTAGGCAAATCCCACATCGGCCGTGGCCAGGAGAGATCCTTGGTTCATAAGTAATCCAAAGCCTCTTAAATCACCAACGCGTTTTGGGCTTAATGTTAGTGGATGAGAGGAGAACTCCACAGTTAAGCGTGCTCAGGTGGGAGTAGTACTAGGATGGGGGGTGATTGTAACAGTACGGATTTCTGAGAAGATTAACATGGACCTTTGTATGACACCCTAGGCAAATCCCACATCGGCCGTGGCCAGGAGAGATCCTTGGTTCATAAGTAATCCAAAGCCTATTAAATCACCAACGCGTTTTGGGCTTAATGTTAGTGGATGAGAGGAGAACTCCACAGTTAAGCGTGCTCAGGTGGGAGTAGTACTAGGATGGGTGACCTCCTGGGAAGTCTCCACCGGGGCAACCAAAAACAAATCCGTGAGCTCTGGATGGGCAACCCATCGGGGCAAAGCGGACAATATTGGTGGTAAGAGAGGCCGGATGTTACACTGAACCACTTATATCTTTGTGTGTTTTGCTTACGAGTGTATCACTCTCTCTTTATCATGGATCTAGTCTCGGTGTGAGCAAAGGATTATATCCTGTAGCGAGCACGAGATGCCACCCCACACTCTATACACCATTATACTCACTGTTTCTTCAATAACCAAACCTTTACGAGTTGTGCCTCGCACATTGTACAATAAAAACAATGTTCATCATTTGTGAAATAGAAGCATTATCTTATCGTATGTATCCGGGTTAGAGCGACTAACCAAGAGTGGGGATGTCAACCCAATGACTAAGTCTATAGCTAATGGTTATAGTAAACTAAATAACACGAGGGCTTTATGAGTACTCTAAACATATTGTCTCATGTACACAGGTGTACTTGGAATTCATTATAAAACAATGTAAATAATGCATGTCTTTCCCCAAAATATAAAGTAGTAAAAAGGGGCCGTGAAACTCACCTTAAGTACGTGCGAAAGGCTACCCAGAATGTATGTCTGATGTACTAGTAATCCGACCTACACGTCAGATACAAAATGGACATCTTAGGACTAACTAAATGTCTCTTTGCATACATTGTTCACCCAACATGTGTAATACGTTCGATTGTGTTATTGGTGACTTTTATACTTTCAAAATATTGTTCAAAAATCGAGGTTTTATTGTATCAAATACACTTTTAAAAACTCATGACTTTCTACCATATGTTCTAAGATATAAAACATATGTTAACACTTATTTTGAGATGTTTTACACATACCTACATGAATCCGTCTACATATATATATGTATACACTATACTCAATACAATATATATATATGTGTACACGATACTCAATACACACCTTTATGTTTATACATACACGCACACACAACACACGCCTATACATCCATATATATATATATATATGTACTCAACACACACACATAAATGTTCATGTTATGGAGTCGGCACAAATATACCCATATATATGTATGCATTCGACATACACTCCACAAACACTTATGCCTATGTAATTGACACATAAACATACACAAACACTCCACACACCCACGCATACACATAACTATAATAAACACACATGCATACGTACATATACAACATACATTCATATGTATACTATTCACGCACACCTATTCATACACATACATACATATCTACGCATACACACATATGTACATATCTTTACTATTTTAATAGTGTTAATTTACTAGTTTTCAAACTTGTAAAGAAAATAATGTTTTGTGAACTTGGGTGAACAATATAGTTTAGATCATAAGAAATAAGAAGTTCAAGTTGAGTTACATACCACTTATTCTGGGGATGGATGCTTGGAACTAGCAACTGGTGTCGGGTGAAACGTATAGTGGATGCACAGTTTTGAGGTTTTGAGTGGTGAATGAGACAAGTGAACATCAAGGAAGTTCCATCCCTCCCTTGAGTATTTAGAGAGAGAGAGAGAGAGGGAGAGAGAGTAGAGACGCGAGAGAGAGAGATAGATAGGTGGAAGGAGGTTCAATTTAGGTAAGTCAATTTATACGAAACTTTCAATTTTTAAAATCTTTCCACTTTGGTGATTAGTCTTGTGTTGATACCATTCTAATCAATGTGACTTAGCATGCTAATCCTTGTCAATTGAGAATCACTAAACACATGATTATGGTGTCTATCTTCCCATCAGATAACTTAACACATGGTCCTAGATTTTATACAACATCTAAGTGACATCTCAAAGGATCTTAGATTAATGTTTAGATGTGTCTTAGTGTAAAAAAATGGGTTTTTCTGGTAAAAAGAAGGGAAGGCAATGGCCATAAGGGACAAAAAGGGAGGAGAAGTGTGTTTTGGGTAAGAAATCTTATATGGGTTTGGGTGATTAAGAGATCTTACCATTTTTGTTAGTAATCATCATTGTGTTTTAGATTCTTCACATTAATTGACTAATCTCTTAGATTAGACTTATCATGGATTCATGGATTGATAATACATCTACTTGAATGACCACAAAAAATATTTTTCTTGGTTTTGGAAATCATATAGATGTTTATGTTCGGGGGATGGGGTGGGACGGCTCACAAGGCAAAAAAGGCGACAAGATTAAGGCAAATTTAGAAAGGTTAATAATCTAGGCCTTTGAGAGATTATGATGCCTATCCATATTAAAGTATAATCATGCTTTGAGAGGTGATTAGATGTTCCCTTTAACCTTGGGTCACGGGCCGATTTTGTCAAAGGAAAAAGTAGGTTCTATTATTAAATCAATAAGCATGTATTAGGGAGTCATCTCATGGTTCAAGGGGTTAATCTTGTGTTAGATTATATGGGTAATCAACAAGACATGAAGAGACTTGTGGGAAGCGCAGAAGATCCGAAAAAAAAAAGAAAGAAAAGAAGCAGAAGGTGGCGGCTATGGGTGGTGTCCAAGGAAGCTATTTTGGGCAAGCATCTATTTCTAATCCATGTGTTGATCACTTGTTCACTCCATTTTTGTGTCTATATCTTTTAATTGTATTTGATTGTTCATTAAAGGGTGGCACATGGTAAGGATTAGACCTAAGAGAATGTGATTTATTATGGTTTGTTTTCAAGATCACATGCACACACACACAAATATGTATATATATATATATATGTATGGTTATATAGGTATAGGTTCCTGTACAAAGTACATTTTTCGTACAAAGTGTGAGAAGTCTTTATAGTCATTGTGTTTTAAAGTTTGTCTATAATGTTTTTTATTCCTTTTGCATTGATTTATATAGAAAAGCACCAAACGTTACAATTTAAAACACAATCAAATGTATTCTAGACATTAAATTTAAAACACTCTGATTACTTTCTTCGTAGGGTGTTTTAGATTGCATGTTGAGAATACATTAATTAGTGTTTTAAATTGTTAATTTTTGTGTTTTTCTATATAACACTATGCTAAAGGAACATAAAACATCATGCCTAAAATTTAAAACACAATGCCTATATAGACTTCTCACACTTTGTACGAAAAATGCACTTTGTACAGGAACCTCACCCTGGTTATATATATTATTATTTTATTTTTTTGAAAATAATTAGAGCTTCCTACATGTCCATATAAACATCTATATAAGTAAACATATGGGCATGTTTGTTGTTTATAGCAAGAAAATTATTATTGTTTTAAACTCGCGTCACCGATTCTCCATAAATCGGATATTTTTACCTTAACGTGGGTTCAATTTCACTACTCAGATCTTGCTAGACTTCTTGGGAAACTTATTTATATAAAATAGCATTTAATATGTGTAGCAAATTAAAGGCTTGACTAGAAAGTGTACGGATTTTGACCTGACAAATTGGCGGGTGTAACATTCTCCCCTTGTTGAGGAATTTTCATCCGCGAAATTTGGCGTGGCTTATCTGGAACTGAAGCATTCTTGAAGAGATAGGGGTACTTACGCTTCATTTAGTCCTCACATTCCCAAGTGTACTCGAGTTCATGCCTGGATGTCCACCGAACGTTAACGATCTTAACTCGGCTACACCTCAACTTCTTGAGTGTCCAGTCCGTGACTTCAATTGGTTCCTCAACAAATTGGATTTTATCATCGATCTAAATCTCTTCTGGAAGAATGATCAATGATTCATCTGACAGACACTTCTTGAGATTTGACACATGGAACGTGTCATGAACTCCACTTAATTCGGGCAACTTGAGCTTGTATGCGACAGGGCCAACTCTTGCCAAGATTTCAAATGGGCATATATATCTTGGATTTAACATTCCGCTCCAAAACGGGGCACTCCTATCCAAGGAAAGACTTTCAATATAACCTTATGACCAACTTGAAATTCCAATAGTTTCCTTCTCATGTCGGCATAACTTTTCTGCCTATCACGGGCAGCTTTCAAATGATCCTTGATTTGAAAGATTTTATCGGTAGTTTCTTCGATAATCTATGGACTGGTTAACTACTTATCCGTAACTTCTACCTAACACAGAGGCGATCGACACTTGGGTCCATAAAAGGCTTCAAATGGAGTGGCTTTGATGCTAGTGTGATAACTATTGTTATACAAGAATTCAACTAAAGGTAAATGGCATCCCAATTACCTCGAAAGTCAATCACACACGCACAAAGAAAATTCTCAAGGGTCTAAATGGTTCTTTCACTTTAACCATCCGTTTGGGGATGGTAGTCCGTACTCATATCCAATCGAGTACCAAGGGCGTCATTCAGAGTCTGCCAAAATCTTGAAGTGAACCGACTATCTCGATTGGAGATGATAGACACTAGAATGCCTTGCCTTGTTACAATATCCTTAATATAGCTTAGCCAATTTTTTCAATTTATCAGTTTCCTTGATTGACAATAAGTGAGCAGACTTAGTCAATTGATCAACAATTACCCAAAGTGTGTCATGACCGTTTGACGTCTTTGGTATCTTACTGATGAAATCCTTTGAGATCTGCTCCCATTTCCACACACGTATTTCAGGTTGTTGCAACATACCGGAAGGCTTCTAATACTCCACTTTAACCTTAGAACATGTAATTGATGTGCCTGGTTTTAGCAAATTAGAAAGATGTTATTTCCCCGGTGCCAAAAACTTGATGTTTTAAATCCAAAACTTTGGTTTTGGGATAAACAACTGATTTTTACTAAACCGGTTTTACCAAGTTTTAAATTTATAAAGTAAACAATAATTACTTTAGAAACTAAAACCAACACATAGGCAGAGAACCTGATGTGCATATTATAGCCTCTAGGGTAAGTATTGAGTATCGTATTCCAGAGTTCACAGTTTCCCCTACTTCACCTTCATCATTTAATTGATCGGGTTTTAAAAAGAAAAATAAAACAAAGTGGTTCTTTAATAAATAGTTTTGAAAAGGGTTTTGGGTTTTATAAAAGAAAAGGATAAAATAGTAGAGAGGTCAAGTATGCATATCTCACGACCCTCCGTATAAGTAGTTAAGTTTACTACTAAAATTAATAATTTAAATTACTTAATTGTGAGGAAGACGAGAGTGGTCTTGAAGTGTTGACTCCTTGACAGAGAAGTGGGGCCACTACTTAGTAGAATGCACAACCTCCCGATGCGCGTCCGCATGAAGGTACTCCGCCAGGGCCTCGCATATAGCGGGCTCCTCAAACCGCGGTCAAGTCTCTGGTCCTCAGACTTATCTTCTTCTTGAACTGGAGGCATAACTTCCGCCCTGGAACACCGTACACCTCCCTTAGCTCTCGCGTTCCGTACCAAAGGATCTCTCTTTAGGGTCAATCCCAGCAACCTCGTATCCCCTGAGTAAGTTAACGATCATGAAAACTAAAGGATCTCTCTTATAGTTGACTCAGGCGACTCGTATCCCCATTGGTTAACGGCTTTATACTGACGAGACCTAGAAATATAATTCTTGTTTAATTTATCTTTAAGGTGACACTTTAAATTTAGTGATCAATTAAATATAAAGTTGGTTTGATGATTGTTAACTTAATTAACCTAACCCATAAGCTCCCGAGATGAATGAAACCCTTAACAAAGGTGGAACATAATCCTAAAGGTATGCAATCCGAAGATCACTGTGCACCCGTAGGGAATCCCCCCTTTGCCAAGAAAGTCACTCATTTACTGAATGAAAACCTTGATAAAGGTGGAACCTAATCCTAAAGACGTGCAATCTGAAGATCACTGGTGCGCCTGTAGGGAATCCTCCCTTTACCAAGATCATTCAGCCATCTGGTAAGTACCAGAAATGTGTCACTTAGATCTGATCCACTTCATAAGCCATTGTTTAGATTCCGGTTTGGATATCAGAAGCCCGAAGGATTTGTCTCACTACCGGTTTCCTCACCTTGGTTCTAGCTCGGGACTACCAGTAGCTGATTAAACCTATAGCTAGTTGATTTTAGGTTTTATTAAGTTAGTCATCATTGGAAACCTGTCACAAGATAAACAAACAAAGATTAGGAGAAGATAATAAAATAATTAACTAAAAATAAACTACTACTACTAATAATAAAAGTCTACATATCGAAGTGGGTTCATGAATAATAGATAGATACAACCATATCGAATGATCAACCCAAGAACATGGCTGCTCATAGACAAGCTCTCCATCTTCAAGTGTTATGCATCTAACAACCTGATGACCCTCAATGTTTTATTGCATATGAACTACTCTACGATCCTCTTCTTGGCCAAGCTAATCAAGGTAGGATGAGGCCTAACCTTGGTGGGATGTTAGGAGGGCCATAAGGCCCCCCCACAAGACCCCAAGAGCTGTGCAAGACTTCTGGAAGTCGGCCAAAGAAAGCCAAAGAGGGGATGAACAAATGGTGAGGGGTAGCTTGCTATTTATAGACCTCCAGGTCAAGCACAGGCGTGCACAGGGTGTGGCACGGGCGTGCTCACTGTCACACGTACATTCTGTTGCTGCAGTTCTGTCTTCTCTGTACTTCTTGGCTGAGCACGAGCGTGCCAGGGTAGTGGCACGGGCATGCAAGGGTACTTGTCTTAGATTTCTTATTCCCCAAGCTTGCTGCTTTGTCTTCTAGTGTGTAGGGCCTCCATGCAAGTGTGCGTGGCGTGCTGAATCTGTCTCGGGCCGTTTTTATCACCGTTTAAGTCTCGGAAGGGCCTTCAAACATACAGGGAACATGTTGTAAGCCTCGTGTCTTCAGGAATCTCCAAATTTTGCCTGTTTTTGGCTGAAAATATCTTGTTTTCGTCTTGGAGCTCTAGTTTCCTACTAAACACAAATAGGAACGAATTAAGTACCTAAAATTAATATTTTAAGTCTAATTCTAACTGGTTATGGGTCTGTTTATGCATGTTTTATATGTTAATTATGTGATACATCACAATACCCCACACTTAGACTATTGCTTGTCCTCAAGCAATCAAACACAAGTACACCTAAGCTAGAAAGTAAATAACAAACCCTAAATCCATTTATTTATTTTATGAGAAAAATAAAGATGCATGACACGCCTACTTAACCCCTCGATTGTGCTCAAACCTATACTCGATCTCACTATTCACTCATCACTCGGGTTTTATCATTTGGGTGAGTTTTGGGGGTGAACACTCATGTCTGTACCGAAGTCGACTCAAGTCATAGGCTTGTATGCAAATCAAATCCTCGTCTCTAAACCAAATAACTAAGATAAATCAAGAGGACTTTTATTCTGATTGTAATGTAGGTGTGCAAACAAGAATTTTTTATAACTATATCTACAAAGAGGAATGAGTCACCGAGTCACGAGAGATCGTCACGGCTAAGATGATGAAGTAGCTGCAAGACGTGTAGGAGGGAGGTAGCGGCGCGCAACATTTTCAGCGGCAATTTCTGAGAGAGTTCTGGTGTTGATTCCTTTTTCTTTCATCATTGCTATTTCACACCTCACAGTGTAGTCGATGTTGCTGCCTTTTCTGACCAAGCGCTCGGCTTTGTATCGAAGAGCGCCTTCTTGGATCAGCATCGTATAATCAAACTGCGAGTGTGTCGAATTCTTGCTGCACTTGCCTTCATGCGACGAGTTTCCACAATTGATGCATCTGTCTTACCGTTTTGATCGTCTTTTTGCAGCACTTTTTGACTGTCCACAAAAGGGTGGATTTTGTTCCATTTTTCGCCACAATTTTCTTTTGTTTGATGTCTTCTTGAAAATAATATGTATTAGTTCTGGAGGCAGACATGGTTGAGCAAAGTGGAGACAGTAAAGCAAGTGTTCGTCCAGCGGATGCAACTTGAGAAAGTGAGGGGGAAACAAGAGAGAGATGAGAGATCACAGAAATAGAGTAGAGAGAGCTAAGAGTAGGAGAGAGGGAGAGGGAGAGAGAAAGATTGAGTAGAGTTCCAATTCTTTAGGGTCTCACCGGTCAAAGTCCAATTTTTAACTTTGAAAAACTTTTTTCTTGGGCTCTCTTTTTGGTTTTCTCTCTTCGGTTCGCGCTCTCTGTTTATTTTGGCTCCCCTTACATATTATTACTTTTTTTTCATAAGATCTCTCTCTTGGCCCCGTCTTGTGTTGCTCCCTCCTTTGTCAACGGTGTCGCATTTCTTTGAACTTGCAATTCCGAGCCCTCAGTGATGACATCGTCTTGAAGCTGCTTTGGTGACGCATGATCGGGACTCGTTTTTATTGGGTGAAGAAATCAAAAGCTAAAGCTCAAAGTGGTTTTCTAAGGGTGAGGATTTATTTTGGGGGAGAAACTTAATTGTCTCTATCATATTTATTTAATTACTTGTTTTAAAACAAGAATATGTGTAAACACACAGGTTGTAACCGAGTCTGACTAAGGTCAAAAATCTCCCAAGAAATGAAACGAGCAATATATGATATATATATATATATATCTGCAAGCGTGGTGCTCGTAAAAAGGCTAAAGAATCTCACACGGATAAAAGGGTAGGTTAACGTATCAACTTTAAGCACAACTTTGGGGTATTTTTCACTTGCCATGCAACCTATTTTTCTACTTTATTTTAATAATCTAAATGGATCTCTCGGGTTTAATTATATTCATCTTATTTAGACTTCCTTTTAATGTGAACCGTTCAGCATGAATGCCTAATAGCGATCACTCGAGCTAGCCTAATAGGCTATACTAATCTACCAGAGATGACTATGAATGATGCTACGGATATCAAGCGGCTAAGAGGGTACCGGATAATGCCTAAACAACGACAAATAACCCACTAGAAATAATAAAATAAGCAGAAAAACGGCCCACCTCACACTTAAAAATTTTTGTATAAATTTTAAGGGTAGAAATGGAAAGAGAGACAAGAGAAACTAATACTCCCCTGACAATGACGTGTCCACTCGCGTGTGAGCGAAGCCTACATCCTCAAAACAGAGACGTCGAAATGGCGGCTCCAAAATATCAAGATATCCTCGACTTGTCTTAAATACTAGAAAAAGAAAATTAAAGTAACAAAGATAAATAAAAAGTTACGGTCCTAGGATAAGTACTAACGCCGAAGCGCTAGCGGGGTGGAGCATGACCAGCATGCACCGTGCATGCAAAAGTGTCAACCATACAAACATCCAACAACAACCACAAATAAAAAAGAAAAAGAAAAAGAAAGAAAAATAGTATTTAATGTCAACAAACCCATCAAGTAGTGTCTAGAATCAACCCATAATAACCTGCAAAAGAGAGAGATGATCATACTGAGCAGCTACGGCGGGAGCGGTTTCTGGTGCGAGACCGGTCGCTAGAACCAGTGCAAGAGGCCATATGCCTAGTAAAATCCTCCCGAAATGACTGGAACTTAGCAGTGAGGGTGTCAAGCCTATCTAGGATGGTGCGGAAGATGCCTCCCCACTGCTGACGATCTATCCTGGTGGCTGGTGGTGGTCCGGCTGATGCTCGGGTGGCTGGTCACCTGGCTGCAGCAGCTGATGACTCTGGTCTCCTGGCTGCAGCGGCTTCTAAGGACTCTGCTCCTCCAGTCTCAACAGGTGCTCTCTCTCCATATGCCTCCTCGAATGCCGCTTCCTCATCCCAACGCCTTCCGCGATTATCTGCCAGCCTCAAACCGGCCAATGCCACGGGGGTGAGGACCTGTAATGATGTGGCATGGCGGGAATGTATGGTCCCCCAAATATTTGGCTGGTAGTGGTAGTGCCCCAGCTCCTGGTGAAGAACTCTGCAAGTGCATGGGCCACGTTGTAGTGGCAGCCCTCTATGATGCTTTACAGATGAAAAACCTCTTTCTCATTGACTCCCCAAGTACTGTCTTTCCTTGCCCCGAGTGTGCTAGCAATGATCATATGTATCCACCGATGAAGAGGATTGGGAAAGCTAGATCTCTTATGCTTCCTAGGATCATAGGGAACATCAGAGATATGCCCCCAAAAATCATGTGGCTGCACATCAGAAGGCCACGAGAAAAGACTGTCAATGAACACCAGCTCATGTATCTCCCGCTGCCTGTATAAACCCATTCTGACCCCAAACTCTGCCAATGTAATCATGTACCACCTCCTAGCCATCCTAAACCCAATGCATGGCCTGGTAATCCTATCGTCAGTAGTGGTGGGTGGAGTATAGATAAAGGAGGCCAAAAACTCTAGAGTGAGCTCTATATAGGCTGTCTCCTCAATCTGGAAAAGGCGATGCCACTGGTGGGATAGGAGGTTGTAAAACTGAGGCTCTAGTCCAACCGTCTTCAAAGCTTCATAATCAACCTGCCAATGAACTCCAATCGGTCTCTCCTGAATTTGGAATAGAAGCTGGTGGGCGTGTCGCTTTGGCCTTCTCGGGTTGAAGTACAACCAGAGATAGACATCATCTGGCATGGGTCCATCTGGCTCGATTATGACTGGTTGAGGCAACTCTAAGGGTGCTGATTCCCCCGATTGCTGAGAATGGTGTCAACCAGATGAAAAGGATGGTGATCTCTGAGCAGGTCTCATCATCCTTGGCATTCCCCTGCAAAACACAACAGAATCGGTCCAGCTTCACCAAAAATTTAAAATTTCTGTAGAAAATAAACAGTTCTGGTCCAGTGGCTGCACACCCGTGCTCAGGTAAAGAGCACGGCCGTGCGGCTCAGTCTGTAGTCCGGGTTTTAACTGGTTCAACTATTTAAGCTGGGTTTTTTTTTTACCTAAAACACTCTAAAACTGATTTTAAACTGCAAAAATAAGTTAAATTTTGAAACTTAAACAGTTTTGCTGCATTTATAGACGTGCACGCCCATGCACACTGATGTGCACGGCCGTGCACAGTTTAATAGTTCAGACTGGTTACGCGGGAGATTTAAACGGTTTCTTCTAGACGAGCACGCTCATGCCCATGAATAAGCACGGCCTGATGTGACAGTTTTTTGAACCTGTCAGAATTCCCGAGTATTTTTTTGTCAAATTTATCAAAAGATTTTACCACATTACGTTCCTAGCACTCCCCTAATCGTTTTCCTAAAGTATCAGGCACTCATTCGGCGCAAAGAAGCTAGAAAACTAAGATTTTTCTCAAGAAACTAAACTACTCAAAAACTCGGGAATCTGGACAGATCTGGACATAAAAACACTTAAAAGTTGTTAAAGACTGATTCTACATACCTTAGGTTGAAGATTGGAGCCTGAAATGAAGAAAAATGGTGGAAAATGGCGGGTTTAAAGGGGTTGGCGACGGTAGGGACGAGTGGGGAAGATGAAAATGGGGTTTGACAAGTCAAAGGACCTTTAAATACCACATTGATCTGTTCTGCAGGTAAGGCACGGGCGTGCACATGGTGTGGCACGGGCGTGCTCAGCAGAAAAACCTCCGTTTTTCGCGTTTTTCAATTTTAAAACTGTTTTTAAATGTCCAGTTTTAAAATTTTAAGTTTCTAAAATTTTTAGTTGGATTTTAAAACGGTTTAAGTTTTTAAATTTTCGAAAAACTTTTCACCGGCTTATTTTCCACTTTTTTCATACTTACTTGGCGATCTTCAAGGAATGACAAACCTCTCTCTAATGAAAATAAAGAAGAAAAAAAAACCGTCCAAAAAGAAAGTTGATGAAATTGGTGGTTCCAGTTTCCTCCACGAGAATTCTCCAAGGTCGCGAATCTCGAAGGACACCTGCAAAGAAAAAGTAAAACAACCGCAATCATCGAAAATAAAGTAGAAATAAAATGAAAAAAGGAAAATAAAGAAGACCAAAAATAAAAATAAAGTGAAAATGAAAAAGAAAAATAAACCGATCAGTCAACTGACATGAGTTTTTCTTTGGAAAAATTGTGTTCCCCGGCAACGGCACCAAAAACTTGATGTGCGTGATTTTAGCAAATTAGAAAGATTTCATTTCCCCGGTGCCAAAAACTTGATGTTTTAAATCTAAAACTTTGGTTTTGGGGTAAACGACTAATTTTTACTAAAGCAGTTTTACCAAGTTTTAAATTTATAAAGTAAAGAATATTTATTTTAGAAACTAAAACCAGCACATAGGCAGAATACCTGACGTGCATAGTTCACACTTTCCCCTACTTCACCTTCATCATTTAACTGATCGGGTTTTAAAAAGAAAAATAAAACGGAGGGGTTCTTTAATAAAAAATTGTTTTGAAAAAGGTTTTGTGTTTTATAAAAGAAAAGGATAAAATAGTAGAGAGGTCAAATATGCACATCTCGGGACCCTCCGTATAAGTAGTTAAGTTTACTATTAAAATTAATAATTTAAATTAATTAACTGTGAGGAAGACAAGAGTGGTCTTGAAGTGTTGACTCCTTGATAAAGAAGCGGGGCCACTACTGAGTAGAATGCACAACCTCACGATGCGCGTCCGCATGAAGGTACTCCGCCAGGGCCTCGCATATAGCGGGCTCCTCAAACCGCGGTTAAGTCTCTGGTCCTCAGACTTATCTTCTTCTTGAAATGGATGCTTAACTTCCGTCCTGGAACACCGTACACCTCCCTTAGCTCTCGTGTTCCGTACCGAAGGATCTCTCCTTAGGGTCAATCCCGTCAACCTTGTATCCCCAAAGTAGTTTAAGTATCATGAAGACCGAAGGATCTCTCTTACATTTGACTCAGGCGACTCGTATCCCCATTGGTTAACGGCTTTGTACTGACGAGACCTAAAAATATAATTCTTGTTTTATTTATCTTTAAGGTGACACTTTAATATTTAGTGATCAATTAAATATAAAGTTGGTTTGATGATTGTTAACTTAATTAACCCAACCCATAACCTCCCGAGATGAATGAAATTCTTAAAAAATGTGGAACGTAATCCTAAATGCGTGCAATCCGAAGATCATTAGTGCGCTCATAGGGAATCCTCCCTTTACCAACAAGATCATTCAGCCATCTGGTAAGCACCAAAAATGTCTCACTCTGATCTGGTCCACTTCATATGCCATTGTTTAGAATCCGGTTTGGATGTCAGAAGCCCGAAGGATCTCTCTCACTACCGGTTTCCTCACCTTGGTTCTATCTCGGGACTACCAGAAGCTGATTAAAGCTCTAGTTAGTTTGTTAAGTTAGAGTTGATTTTATGTTTTATTAAGTTAATCATCATTGCAAACCTATCGCAAGATAAACAACCAATGATTAGAAGAAGATAACACAACAAATAACTAAAAATAAACTACTACTACTAATAAAAGTCTACATATTGAAGTGGGTTCATGAATAATAGATAGATACAACCATATCGAATGATCAACCTAAGAACATGGCTGCCCATAGACAAGCTCTCCATCTTCAAGTGCTATGCATCTAACAACCTCATGACCTTCGATGTTCTATTGCATATGAACTACTCTACGATCCTCTTCTTGGCCAAGCTAATCAAGGTAGGACGAGGCCTAACCTTGGTGGGATGTTAGGAGGGCCATAAGGCCTCCCACAAGTCCCAAGAGTTGTGCAAGACTCCAGGAAGTCGGCCAAAGAAAGCACAAGAAGGGATGAACAAATGGTGATGGGTAGCTTGCTATTTATAGACCTCCAGGTCAAGCACAGGCGTGCACATTGTCACACGTACGTTCTGTTGCTGCAGTTCTGTCTTGTCTGTACTTCTTGTCTGAGCACGGCCGTGCCAGGGTAGTGGCACGGGCATGCAAGGGTACTTGTCTTAGATTTCTTGTTCCCCAAGCTTGCTGCTTTGTCTTCTAGTGTGCAGGGCCTCCATGCAAGTGTGCTTGGGCGTGCTAAATCTATCTCAGGCCGTTTTTATCATCGTTTAAGTCCCGGAAGGGCCTTCAAACATACAGGGAACATGCTGTAAGTCCAGTGTCTTCTGGAATCTCCAGATTTTGCATTTTTTTTGCCTGAAAATCTCTTATTTTCGTCTTGGAGTTCTAGTTTCCTACTAAACACAAATAGGAACGAATTAAGTACCTAAAATTAATATTTTAAGTCTAATTCTAACCGATTATGGGTCTGCTATGCGTGTTTTATATGTTAATTATGTGATACATCAGTAATGCACTTTCCCACATACATAGCGATACTACCGTTGATTTTAGGCCACCAATATAATCCATTAAATCCTTATACATCTTATCAGTGCTTAGATAAACAT
This sequence comes from Ambrosia artemisiifolia, assembly GCA_032199755.1. NCBI lineage: Eukaryota > Viridiplantae > Streptophyta > Magnoliopsida > Asterales > Asteraceae > Ambrosia > Ambrosia artemisiifolia. The sequence continues at coordinate 25,814,811 of CM063526.1, read as the reverse complement.
AATACCTTAACTTGTGGGCCTCGTCGAGTACCAATTCCCTCAATCCTCCATACAATGGAACTCATATTCTATTCGAAAAATACAACATTCCGTCGGTCCTTGGTTCCAATAATCTAACCATGGCATGCAAAGCTTCCTCCTTGAGGTTCGCTTCTTTAAGCGATTCCTGCTGAGCTTCGCAAATCCTATCCGTGAGACTGGTATGAATCGTCAAACCTAGTGCACGAACACGTAAGGTCTTGACGTGTTCCTTTCAGCTTAGGGCATCCGCTACGAGGCTTGCCTTACATGGATGGTATTTAATCCCCCGGTCATAGTCGTTTAGCAATTCAACCCATCTCCGTTGCCTCATATTCAAATCCTTTTGATCAAATATGTGTTGCAAACTTTTGTGGTCCATGAAGACAGTACACTTGGTTCTATACAAGTAATGTCTCCAAATCTTCAGTGCAAAGACTACGGCTCCTAATTCCAAATTGTGCGTAGTGTAATTTTTCTCGTGAACCTTAAGTTGACGAGAAGCATACGCAATCACTTTATCCCTTTGCATTAATACACACCCGAGATCTTGTTGTGAAGCATCGCAGTAGACCACAAAATCATCTGTACCTTCGGGCAGTGATAGTATCGAAGCGCTGCTTAACCTCTGCCTTAACAACTGAAAGGCGGATTCTTCCTTATCACTCCATTCAAACTTCTCATCCTTTTTAGTCAAAATGGTTAGTGATTGATCTATCTTGGAAAAATTCTTAATGAATCGTTGATAATAACCAGCTAATCCTAAAAATTCGCACTTTCGCTGGCGACTTGGGCTTCCCTATTCTTAATTGCCTCAATCTTTGTTGGATCAACATGAATACCCTTTTCGTTCATTACATGACCAAGAAAGTGAACTTTCCGAATCTAGAATTCGCACTTTGGGCACTTAGCATACAACTTTTCACTCTTTAACATCTCAAGAATCAACTTCAAATGTTGCTCATGCTCCTCTTGAGTTCGTGAATATATCATCAATGAAGATAATCATGAAATTGTCCAAATAAGGCTTGCATATTCTATTCATCAAATCGATAAACACAGTCGGGGTGTTTGTCAATCCGAACGGCATAACTAAGAACTCATAATGACCATAACGCACCCTGAAAGACATCTTGGGTATGCTGTCCTCTTGCACATCCAACTTATGATATCCTGATCTCAGATCAATCTTTGAATAGAAACTGGAGCCTTGCAACATGTCGAACAAATCATTAATTCTAAGGAGTGGGTACCGATTCTTGGTAGTGAGTTTTTTCAACTCACGGTAGTCTATGTATATACGGAAAGGTCCATCTTTTTTCTTTACAAACAACACTAGAGCTCCCCACGGGGAAATCATGGCCGAATAAAACCCATATCCAACAATTCTTGCAACTGACTTGATAACTCTTACATCTCTGATGGCTCTAGTTGATTTGGAGATCGAGCAAGAGGTGCAGCTCTAGGAACTATATTGATGCAGAACTCGACTTATATTGGAGGCGGCAACCCAGGCAAATCTTCAGGAAAGACTTCCGGATAGTCCCGTATGACAGTGATGTCTTCGATCTTCAATTCCTTGGACTTCTTCTCGATCACATGTGTCAGGAATGCACAATAGCCCTTTCAAAGGCACTTTTGGGCTTTCATGCAAGATATGATTCGTAATGTGGCTGAGTATTCTCTCCATTGATTGAAAGAATTTCGCTACTCGGCAGGGGAATACGAACTATATTTTCATGGAATACAATCTCCACCTGGTTCTTCGACAACCAATCCATGCCGACTACAACATCGAAACTACTCAACTCTATCGGCAACAGATCAATGATAAACTCTTGGACTCCCAAATTTAGGGTACATCCTTCGATGAATTCTTCCATCTTAATTTACTTACCCTTAGTAAATTCTATAGAATAGTGTGTGCCCAACCTACTAGATTCTACCCCAAGGGTTTGCTTAAATTCGGTTGACACAAAATTTAAATCGGGGGGACAAATGGTAAGGATTTAATATAGGTAAAAATATAAACATCAATATAGGTAAAATGGTAAGAAAATTATTATTGTTTTAAACCTGAGTCACCAATTCTTGATAAATCCGATATTTGTGCTTTAACGTATGTTCAATTACACTAGTCGGATTTTGCTAGACTTCTTGGGGGACTAATTTATATAAAATAGCGTCTAATATGTGTAGCAAATTAAAGACTTGACTAGAAATTGTACAGATTTTGACCTGGCAAATTGGCGGGTGTCACACTGGTACAAAAATTCCTATAAAATAGGAATTGCCCTACCTTTGAGTGTGGTTTCTATGTATATTTTTTCAATAAAAAATTTAACTATTAATTCAATATTATTTCTTTTTAATATTTTGCATATTTTGGGGGGTGATTTTCCATATTCCTTTTCTTTTATTCATTATTTTGATTTGATTTCTGATTATAATTCCACTATCAATTCTATGTTTCATTTATTCTCCTATCTGTGAATATTTGTCAAACCTGTAGATCGATTTTGAATAAGTGATTCAAGAATTATCTGATTGTTGATTATAGAATCCTTTTCTATTTCAGTTTCATTTGAATAATCTCTTTCTCTTGATAGCTACCCTAATTTATTGTAGAAATTTTCAGGATCAATGATTGGACCATGCAAACTAGAAAAAAAATTTCTTGGATAAAGGAAAAGATTACTCGATCTATTTCCGTATCGCTCATGATATATATAATAACTCGTACATCCATTTCAAATGCATATTTTGCACAGCAAAGTTATGAAAATCCATGAGAAGCTATATATATATATATATTACAATGTATTGTAGGACAACCATTCAAGAAATAAATAAAATACCAATTTATTGATAAAAGGAATACTAATTACAACTGAAAACAATAAATGAAATACAACATGAAATAGAAATCACAAACAAATTACATATAAAACAAAAACAAGATACATATTCCGAAAGGAAAAAATGAACAGAAACAGAAAACAAAGACAGGAAGTGGTTGGGCTTTCTGTTTAACATAGGTCCCTTAAAACATATTTTAGGCTACCTGGGTGAACCCTTCTGTGTTCCGGGGTACAACAACCTAAGCGGTTTATACCGCCAGGATTAGCCTTGCACCTAAAGAGATACCTGAAACAAGAGCGTGGAGGGTAGAAAAGTTAGGAAAATTGTCTGAGATCAAGCGATGGTTTTCGAACATAGATTGTAGTGTTTTTTTCTGTGTGTCAAACCAGTTATCGAAGCGGGGGGAGCGTCAAGTTCTTCGTACCCTCCTGGTTGCCACTAAGAGTGTCATAATTAGAAATATAATTCCCTATAGAATTCTACATGTAAACCACCACATGATTTATTTCTCCACTTATATGGGACAAGCACAATTTCCTACAACATTAAAGTTTCACCACACAATTATAACATTTCCCTTTGAAGGGACCCACCTTCTTATTCACACCACCTTTTCTAGGCCCAAGGTCCCCACCCTTATTTTTCATTTTCCTATTAAATTTGTGACCTTTGTTATCGTTCCATCTTTAGGATTGACCATGCTCCATAATGTTAACTTTTGTAAAGGCTTCAAATTTAGTTCCTCTTTGTGACTCCCTTTAATCTTCCTCAACACATAAATGAACCCTAAGGTATTCAATGGTCATTTCCTTTCGCTTATGATTAAGGTAATTCTTGAAATATGTCCAACTAGGAAGAAGTTTTTCAACCATTACAGCCTCTTGGAATGTATCACTAAGATTCATTCGTTTAGACAATATGTCAGTGACTAAGGATCACTTGCAATCCTTAGACTAGGCTAATAACAATTTTGGAATCACCAATTTTATAGGCAACAAACCGAGCTACAAAAAATTTCTTTATACCAGTATCCTCAGTTTTTTACTTGCGTTCCAAAGATTCCCAAAGTTCCTTTGCAATGGGTATATTACTGTACGCGTTATATAATAGATCTTCAAGGCAATTCAACAAAGAGCTTTTGCATAGGTACTCAAAATGTATCCAAGCATATTCTATGCGCATAGATTGAGCATCAGGTGTCCCTTCAGCAAGTTGAGGGGGAGGAGGGACTTAGTCAGGAATCTCGCAAGATTTAGAATAATCAGGTAAAATAGTATCATTTGTTGCCACAACTTGAAATTCAAACCAGAAAACTTTTTCGATTTCTCAACATGCTTGGCAACTACCTGAGCCATTGGGGGTACCAGCAAATGGCCAATTACTAGTGGATGAAGGTCCAACTGTAGAATTTGAGGAGTAACGTTTGATGTCATTTCTGAAACAAGAAATAAATAGAATCAGTGCTCTGAAAATTAATTTACACACAATCAAGATTAAAAAGTAATCCTTTGATATAGTAGCAATCTGGCTTAAAAAAAAACCAAAGCAAACTTACAAAAGTTTGTAAATAGACTAGTGGTTAGAGCCAAACTATTTTGTAATCCGAAATTTTTAAAACAAAAATATAAATTGTCTTTTTAAAATTTTGTTTTAAGCTTGTAAGGCAACCGTTTAGTAAATAAATAAAATATCAAATTTATTAATAAAAGGAATACGTATTACAACTAAAACAGTAAATGAAATACAGTACGAAATGGAAATTCGAAACAAGTCACATAAAAGACGAGAACAAGATACAGATTCTGAAAGGAAAAAATAGACATAAACATAAAACAAAGACAGGACATGGCTGAGGATTCTATTCAACAGAGGTCATTTAAAACAAATTATGGGCTACCCAGGTGAACCCATATCTTTCCTATGGTAAAAGATACCTGAAACAAGAGCGTTGAGGGCAGAAAAGTAAGGAAAATTGTCGGAGATCAAGTGATGGTTTTCAAACATAGATTGCGGTGTTTTTCTGTGTGTCAAACCTACTACCCAAGCGTGGGAGCATTGTGTACTTCGCACCCTCCTGGTTACTACTAGGAATGTCCTAATAAATAGGAACATAATTCTCTAGAGAATTCTAGGAAATTTTAGTAAAAAAAAACAAAAGAAATATGAAAATAAAAAATGATGAAAGGATTCATAACTGACTCGAAATTGATTCAACACTCAACTCATATTTCCATGGAAAATAAATTTTGAAAGCAGTATGAATTTTTAATAGCCGTAGGAATTTAAACAGTCTTTAGTTTACCACATTAGTTAACCGAGCCTTGCTATAGGCTCGAGTCGCACCAGACCACGTTAAGTCAAATTTAAAAGGCGGCGACGGAATCAAAACATAACATAACATTACGTCCATCACCCTTGTCTTGGTCTTGGTCTCGTGCTCGTGCGCTCAAGCACGGGCGCAAGCGCGTCAGGTGCCCAACATCCTCTTAGTTGCCACCGGTTCTGTCTTGATACATAGAAATATAAATCGCTATAGAATTCTAACGTATAAATGAACACATGATTTGTTTCATGCATCTTGTTTTGTAATTAAATATCATTATATAAATTACAAATATAATAACTATTTAATTTTCAATTCATAAATTTCCAACATGTACGTTGTATATATAAAACCCTTCAAAATGAAGAAACCTTAAATAAAAACCCTTCAAAATGAAGAAACCTTGTAAACTCAATCCTAGTCATCCATCTATTTAATCTATGGTCACCATTTTTTCTATAATATTGATTTAATTAAATGGGTGAAAAAGAATATTGATTTAATTAAATGGGTGAAAAAGGACAAGAAAGGTTAATAGGGTAATTTGATTTTTCTGAAAAAGGTATGAAAAAGCTGATATGACACCCCATCACATCATCTCTCTCTTACTTTTTTCACATTCTTATATAAGCTGTCAGACGTCCCGTGTTACATATGTAACATGTGTTGTGTTACATAGGTTAAAACTGAGTTGCCAGTTTATATTATTTAAAAAAATGCTGATTTATTATTTTTTTTATTAGACAATATTTTTTTCGTTTTATTATACCAGCACTAGAATTGTTGCATACGTAACAAGAATATTAATTTTTAAAATTCACTACTTTTAATTACAAACAAAATGTATAAATTTATAAAAAAATCAATTACAAAACAACATATAAACGTAACAAAAATGATCCATAAAACGGTCATTACAATCAACAAATCCTAAAAAAACTATCATATATAAAAAAAATTGTCTACACTTCATTCTTGATGATCATCTTCATCTTTAACGCAAAAAAAAATATGTTCACCTGCAAAAAGAAAACAAAATCATCAATTTACATGAAAGCCCACCCCCCCCCCACCCTCCGGTCTTAACGAATGTTAACCATCTGGATTCAAAAAAACATTCGAAACGAATACTAACATACAGCCACAAAACATACATCCCAGAAAATTAATTTATACCAACTTAGTTCTCCTGTTACATACGAAACAGACGCAACATAGATTTCATCTCATGATTAGTGACTTTTGTTTAATTAATATATAAAAAAAGCTTAATTAATATGTAAACCTACGTGTAATCCAACACCAATAAAATATCACACTTGAACCTACATGAAAAGTCAAAAAATCAAACCTTTGTATCTGTAAAAAATCGATAACTAATTTATACCAACTTAATTCTGTTTTTACATACGAAACAGACGCAATATAGGAAACAGATGCAAACATACATTCCACACATTATAATACTCATACAAACATGCACATACTAGTAAAAAAACAAATCAGACATATTGTTGCATATGTTAAGAGACATTAAAATTCACCAATTTTAATTAACATATTAATAATAATAACTTATAGAAAAAGGTTAATTAATATATGCAACTGGTGTTAAAAGTAAAACATGTGTAACTCATGAAAGTCAAAAAATCAAACCTTTGTATCTGGTAAAAAAATCATAAACTAATTTATACCAACTTAGTTCTACTGTTACATACGAAACAGACGCAACATAGATAGAATTGATCCCATGTGTAACTCATGAAAGTCAAAAAATCAAACCTTTGTATCTGGTAGAAGAAACAGAAACTAATTTATACCAACTTAGTTCTGCTGTTACATACGAAACATACGTTATCAACGTTAAAAGTTCAAGTAATTCCTATTAAATAAGACCAATTAAAACTGTAGGCAAATAAGAACAATAAAACTGTAGTCAAATTAAAGAAATTTTTCCGAAAAAATAAACGACTTTCTTTTTAAAATCAATCATTCTTTCACTAGATTTGCAACAAAAAAAAAACACAAAACTAACCCAATAAAAAAACACAAAACTAACTCATAATGAATTCATATCTCATTATCCTTTCCTTTTTTATGACCACGTATGTTATTCAGTAGGATTCAAAAAAAAAATCTATCTATGCTTCATTTTTTATAATCATCTTCAAAAAAAAAATCTTATATTTTTACAAAACGCAACTGTAAATAATTGTTACCATTCTTAAAAAAAAATAATTAAGCTAGCTTGATAAAATATATAATCATAACTTTAACATAAAACCCAATTTATTCCCCTTCTTCATCCTTGAAACCCTAGAAACCCTAGCCTACAATCAAGTCGATTAAGCTGTGAAAAACGAAATTAACCAAAGGGCTTTTATGCTACAGACCAATTCGAGTAAAAAAGACATAAAAACTTACTGTTTTGGAGTATGAATCGAGGGGTTTCGATGCTTGGCCCGAGATCCATATCTTCCGGCGAGTTGGATTGGCTCCACAGCTTCGTAGAAGAAAAAGCTTGTTGACTTAACTTGGATTAGCTCCACAGCTTCGTAGTCAAATTTGCTAATCTATTAGTCACGGTGATGGCTGGTGGTCGGAGGTGGTGGCTGGTGGTCGATGGTGTTGCCTGCTGTGTATGGTGAAAGAGAGGTGGTAGTGCTTCATGATTATTGTGTAAGAGAGAGTGTGTATGTGTGTGTTTATATAGGAGGGAGAAAGGAAATTCAAAATGTTTATATGAGAGAGAAATGTAAAAAGACTATTATAACCTTTAAGACATAAAATAATATATTTTTTTGTGGATTAATCTTGGCCACAAGTTAGGTTTACTTGAGTTTCTTCATTTTAGAGGGTTTTATGGGGATACTTAGCCCAACACATTAATTTCCGGTATTAAGTTTTTTCATGATTCTTCCCCTACACACTTACTATTCTTCCATTTTGTTATAGTTCTCATCATTCTTTATTTTAGCGTTCCAACTCGATCTAATTTACTTGAAATAAATTAGTGCTGAATGAATACCAAACAAATATATCCGTTGCATGTGTACATGTACATATGTTTTCCCTTATGCATACATACATTGTTCACGAGATGTTTCAGTATTATATGATCACATCACACATTAATAAACATGTATCTGTCGACATGTATGTATATGCATGTTTAGGGTGTAAGAATGTTGGCAGTGTTTCACTGCTAGCTATATTTTGCCCTCATTTGGTTCCAACAATATTGTCTCCATTCCTAACAGCCAAATCACAAAACCCTCCTCCATTCACATGTGTGCACTAATCATCACAAAAATACAACTGTCTTCTCACAATCACCAAATCCAGCTCTTCAGACCTTTGTCTCCTGCCTTCATTTTTTACCCCCATGACTAACATATCACTTTTCTCTTTCAATAGCCTGTTAGTTTACACAGTTTCAAGTTTTTTTTTTTCTTCTTTAGTTGTAGTTAACAATAGTAGGTAAAGAAAGAATCAAAACAATAAAAATGAATGATATTTCCGTACATTGAATTACTAGATATTTCACAACTATTAAAGTAAATATATATACATATACATATAATAATTGAGTCGTATCCAAATATATCACTAATTTTTTTTTTGAAAGGTCCAAATATATCACTAATGCTTAGTCAATTCATCACTTAAATCCAATCTTATTTGGGACTTCTAATCATCTATCGGCTAAGTCATACGTAGCTAGCTTGTGCTGGCAGGTGACCTTAAAGATGTTATGGTGAAGCAATTAAGACTCAAACCGACATCTCTCTCGGAGAAGAATCATGTGCTTACCACTACACCGCCACCCTGTAGGTTAACGATCAATTAATTATTGCTTTAAGAACAATTAGCATGAGAAGATATTATTCATAACATATTTTCTAGTTTTGTAATCATGCATGAAGTGCATGCTAATTGTTTTGCCTCGGGACCATGTAACACAGACAGACAAGAAGCATAACTTTATCTTGTATGCTTTGCTTTGTGGATAGAAAATCACATTCCCTCTTGGTGATGCAACCACTTTTTGATAATTATATTATTCTAAACAGTGCTTTGTAGACATTCTTTGGGATTTAGCTAACAAACGTCCAGAAAGTAAAGATACTCAGCAAAACAACTATGAATTTATTTATTTATTTTCTATATATATTTTATAATGGTGGGGTGCAATAATTTGTTAGAGAGTGCCTTGATGCGCCACCGATATGACGGTCAATAGGAAATAAAGTGCAAAAAAACAAATTCCATAGACAACCGCGAGGCTGGCATGCTTGATTATTGTCAATGAACTCTTTTACACTTGTTAACCTAATTAATCTATTAACTATTAATTGAAGTGAGTTAATCATATGGATTTTTGAAAGTATAGTGAAAAGATGAAGCATTTATAACTTATATTATGTCATTAAACATATAACTCTTTCAATATTGTGTTGCTTACCCATATCTTAATGTTTCCAAGAAATTTGGAATCTGAGAAAGGTTATCTTTTCTGAATTAGTATTATTATTGCTATTGTTATTGCTATTACTATTGCTATTTCTATTGCTATTGCTATTGCTTTTGGGTTCAAGTTATTCTACACAGTGTAAAAAAAACGAGAAGGGTGAGAATGATACAAAAAACACAATAAATCACGAAATATGATACAATGAGCAACAAAATACAACACAATGCCGAAAATATAACACAACACTGAAGAAAAAGACACAATGAATCACAAAAATGACACTATGCTGAAAATAAGAAAAAATACAATGTTACATAAAAGACACAGTGATATAACATAAATTCAAAAAAAAAAGTGAAAACCTAAAAACTAAGATCGTAGTGTTCAATGAGACAGTTCCAATGTCGTTTGAATGAGTTCAATCAGAGTCCGTTTGATACCCTTCCTACGACTTTCTATTTTTCTTTCACTGTGTGTTTGATCCTAACCCTTGTTATTGTTATTGTTATTATTCACATGCCTCATTTGTATTTGTAATTTTGAGCTTGGGGTTGGAGTGTGCGATGCTTCTTTGTCTCCATTGATAGACGAAAATAATGTTTACTCTTATCTATCGTTCTTCTTAGGCACTTTTATAATTGGGATCTTGTTTGTTTGTTACATGCTTCATGGGTCATATGTATATGTTCCTCATGTATGCTGGATAATGGTCTTTTAAATGGATGAAACCTAAAACAAATAAAGTTTTTTGTTAAAAAAAGAGATAAAGTTGTTGTTCAAGATTATTTATTAGTGAAGAAACACCAATATAAGAATATACTAGAACGTAAGCACAAGTAAAGACACGATTCTCATTAATGGTTCAATGATTGTTACAGGACTAGGATAGCAATTGTTACAGCGCTTTGACTATAATCTATTTCTCATAACTATATCTGTCTCTCGTTCTGTCATTGTTCATGCTTTCCTTCGTCTGACCTCATAGGGTATTTATAGGCCATCTGAGGTCGTCTGTGATTGGATGAGAGGGGAATGACAGCTGGCTGTACGATCGGGCCGTTGTCATTCGTTGCGCTGTTCCCTCGCTATTGGTCCACGTGTCTCGTGTCTGTCCTTTCTTGTACTATTCTGTACCTCGTACCTGCAGGCGATCATGGAGCAGGGAATGAACGTCTCTGATTGGCTGGACGTCCTTTTCTTGTCGGCTATTAGCTGGGATGTTACGAGGTGCACCGCGCCGCTTTCTAGAAGCCCACGTAGGCCTGCTGTGCTGGCATATGTTGAGATGTGGGCCCGTGCGCTTGCGCGGTCTCCTATCTCTTCATGTCCCCCCAGTGTAGTGTGCTGTATGCGTTGCATGCAGGGCGCTGCACTAAAAGGAAAGAAAAGAGAAAAGAAAATGGGTGTGTTTGTTATTACTTATTTTGTTTGTTTAAGTTTGACTGCGCGCTGCGCAGTGGTGTTTCAGTACAGTTTTCTGCGCACGTCAGTAATTAATGCAGACATCAGATGTGTCAGGGCGCGGAGCGGATGGGACAGGTTGGTAGCCGAAAAGTCTTTGACGGTTGTACTGCTGCAGAGGATGGTGGGTCCAACCTGTCGTTTCGCGTGCTGCCTGGCTTTCTCTCTCCTGACGTGGCATTTTCTTATTGGTCGGTCGTGCCACACGACTGTAACCGTCCGTGTGGCACGTGACCTGCATATAAAAGGTCACCCTTCCCTTCCTCCATTTTTACACTTTCATTTCAATCCTTAGAAAAAAAAATCTTTTTCTTTCTCTCTTCATCTTTTAAGAGTTAAGTTTCTTTTCCGAAAAACTTTCAAACTTTCGTAATGGAGAACGTCATTCAGGTCCCGAAGAAGAAACGTGGTGGTTTTAAGGGGAAGGGTGATGGCTCTAAGAAAGGGCCACCACACGCCGGCGAAGTCACGGCGGTGTGGGCGAAAGGGGAATTTCGTAAGTTTAGGAAGGAGCATGGGTTTCCTTCTAGTTATGGTGTCGAGGTTCCTGCCCCAGATAAAACCATATTGGAGCCTCCAGTGGGCAAGGTTGGGCTGTATGCCACGTATTTCAAAGATTGCAATTTTAGGGTTCCGGTGACCCGTTTCTTAAAGACGTTCATTCAGACCGTTGGTGTACACGTTAACCAGATTCACCCTGGTTTGATGTCACGGCTGATGTTCTTCGAGTTTTGCTGCCATTCCCAGAAGATTGAGCCGTTGGTCGACATGTTTTATGTCTTCTACTCTCTCTGCTTCGTGGAGAGTTGGCTGTCTTGCCGACCACGCACAGGAGTAGCCCCTTGTGCCAAAGCGGGTATGAAGAGTTTCCGTGACTGGAAACCTAACTTCTTCTGGATCAACGAGGGTGTTATCCCCATAGCGATGGGTCGGTTGAACCCGGATGATGGGGTGGCGAAGGCCGTTTTGATTGACTATAAGGACCAGGAATGGTTTCAGACCCTTACTGCGCACCCAGTGGACTTGTGCGAAATCCCTGAGATAGCGCTAGTGATGGCAGGGATGAGCCTGAAATATGACATTCAGGGGCGCAATCCGCACTTGACTGAGGATGGAAAAGGTATGCCTCTGGAACAGTTTGTTGCTGGAGCGTAATCTTCGTGCTTGTACTGATTCCTTTTTGTTTGTTTGCAGATGTGGAGAGTTTGTACAGTTTGCTGTTGGGTGGTGACAACATGGGTTTCACCTTCAAAGAGCTTGCGGAGGATGAACTGTATGTGTTGGAGAAAGCATGGGACACACTTGTTCGTCCCGAGTTGGAGGCTGTGGCGCAGGAAGGTGCCAATGCGCCCTTACAGATAACCGAAACAGGTGAGCCCTTTGCTTTATTTGATAACCCCTATCCTGTGAACATGTTCATGCGGACGGGTTATCCTTTTATTGTTATATCAAGCGACGAGTCGTCTGACTCTGGCGCATCCTCTTCTCCGCGTGTGTCGTCCGCAGGCGGAAGCGAAAGGGAGATATTGCCAACCTTCGTTGTGGACGACAGCGGAGAGGAGACGGAAGCTGAAGAGTTTGTGCTCCGTAGTGTGAGGCAGCCAAGGACGGGGGTGGCGCAGGGTGGTAGTCGAGGTGAAGGTTTTGCCTTTGTTTTAGACCATGAGGTCATTAGCAGGTATCTTGAAAATTACAACCCTATTGAACGAAGCTACGTTGAACTTTCAGATGCGTTCACGGATGAGGGGACCGCCTCGCTGAGAGATATGGCGGAAGGAGTTGTTCTTCATGCGCCAGTGAATGTGGAGACGGTGTTGAACCAGCCTGCGCCTCAACTGACTCCTCAAAAGAAGAAGCGCTCCAGACGGAGTAAGTCGCAGAAGTCTTCTATTGAGGGAGCTAGTGTTACCGGCTCCTTGTCCCCTGTTGGGAAGAAAATGAAATTGGGTGACCTGGTGCACAGCGCCGAGGACAGCCTGTTAGGTACGTTTCTAATGTTATGGCGCTGATATTGTGCCTTTGTATTTTTCGCTTTCCTCACTTGTGTTGTTTTTTTTTTATTTTTGTAGCTGAACTGATGGGTGAAGGGGGCGCCCGGTCATGTTACCGAGGTGTCTGTCCATGAAGGGTTTCTGGTGGACCCAACAGAGGCGGAGAAGACTCCTTCTCCAGTTAGGCGGGCTGTCACCCCGCCCATTCAGCCTATTTCTTCGAAGACTCCTCCTCCTTCACCTCCTCAAGGTGTTATTCCACCATCTCCTCCGCGTCAGACGTCGCCCATTGATGACCCTCCTGTCCAAACCATTCCGGTAAACCTTGATGCGCCGGTTGGTTTGGGGTTGGAGACCCAGCGCGTCTCGCCACCAGATATCAGTGAAGGTGACATGCGGGGGATGCAGATTGTGGACGATGATTCGAATGAGAAGCGTCCAGTGCCTGAGTCTGAGGCTGGTTTCTCGGGGGCCAACCTTAAGAGTGGGGAGGTTAACCCCGAGGATGTTTATATCCCTTCTTGGCAGCTGACCACAGGCGCTCGATTTGTGGACGTTAACAGCTGCCGAGAGTTGTTAGGGAATGTTGTTCCTCCAGCGGAGCGTGAGCATCAAGCCACGCGCCCTCGCCAAGAGTTGCTGGAGGATAACATGATGAGTTTGGCGAACTTGTTGTCTACCTCCGCCGAAATAGCCCGCCAATGGGGCTTTCTGGCACACGAGCGCGAGGAGTATGACAGCAAGTTTAGCGAGGTTTGCACGGAGCGTGACCGGTTGGCTAATGAGTTAAAGCGAGCCAAATGGGATGCTGTTACGTTCCGCGAGGAGCGCGACAAGCTTGGGAAGCACATCTCTGAGCGTGAGCAGCAATGGGCTGCCGCGTGTACTAAAACCAACCGGACGCTAGAGATTGTTTCTCAGAAGCAGCAAGAGGCGGAACGGTTGTGGGCTGACGCGTCGCGGCAGATCCTTGAGCTAAACCAAAAACTTGATCAATGTCGTGATGCTTTGCTTGAGGCTCGCGAGATGCTGAGGGAGAAAGACGCCAAAATTGCTGAGGTGAATGGCAAATTGGCGGAGTTGGAGGGCGTCAATCTAAAGCTTGAGCAGCAAAACGCCGACCTCGAGGGGGAGGCCTTGGACGTCCGAGATGAAGCGCACTTGGCGCATGAGGACTGGGAATGGCTTATGACCTGCTGCGTCCCCGAGGTTCGTCCTTTATTTATATTCTTTAATTTCTTGTTCCTCCCCTCTTTGCCACTAATGAGTTTCTTCTGTATGTTGTAGGTCGCTTATCATGTGAAGAACTGCGACGAAGCGCGCCAGGCAGTGGCCGCGGTGAATGCTGCTGCCAAGCTGGTGGGGCGCAAGGCTGGGTTCCTTGAAGAGTACCAGCATGCTAAGGACGGGAAGGCGTTGGAGGAGTTCCCTTTGTATAACAAGGACCTGGACGCCTTGTTCGAGAGGAAGACTGCAGAGTATGACCATCTAAATGTTGAGCTGGTGGACTTCGTTGTGAGTCACCGAGATCAGCCAACATGTCATACTCTACGATCGTCCTTTGAGAAGCAGGGTCTGACGCATACTAGGCGCAAATATGCGGGTCCTCAAGCTGAAGGTGAAGCGCCTGGCCCTAGTGAAAAGTTGGACTTGTCCGATTCTGAGGACGAGTTCAGTGATGCTTCTGAGGAGGGTGTCGCGCCATAGATCATATGTATTTCTCCTTTTTGTAACCCTGTAATGATTTAAGGAACAATATGTTTGTGGGTTTGAATGTTAATGAAAATTTTGGTTTTATGTACCGTTTTGTTATGCAATTTGTATGCCTTGTATTTTTTATTGTCGTGCAATGTTAGTTTAAGGTTGGCCAGCTGACGCTTTGGTTTAGCTGTGTCGCGCCTTTGGTATTGCCTTAGAGGGTTGCCACTTAACGTTGCAACTGTTTAATTTGAACATTGTGTTTTAGTCGTACCCTGTTTAGGTGGCGCGCGATATGTTAGCCGTATGGCGCGCCTGTGTAGGAGACTGCAAGTTCTCGTTGCAATTTTTTAGTTTAGGACATTACATCTTAGCCATGCAATGTTTTAAGTGGCGCGTGATATCTTAGCCATATGGCGCGCCTGTATGGTAGATTGCAAGTTATCTTTGCAATTTTTAGTTTAGGACATTGCATCTTAGCCATGCAATGTTTAAGTGGCGCGCGATATCTTAGCCATATGGCGCGCTTGTTTAGGGGATTGCAAGTTATCTTTGCAATTTTTTAGTTTAGGACATTGCATCTTAGCCATGCAATGTTTAAGTGGCGCGCGATATCTTAGCCATATGGCGCGCTTGTTTAGGGGATTGCAAGTTATCTTTGCAATTTTTTAGTTTAGGACATTGCATCTTAGCCATGCAATGTTTAAGTGGCGCGCGATATCTTAGCCATATGGCGCGCTTGTGTAGGGGATTGCAAGTTATCTTTGCAATCTTTTAATTTTAGACATTGCACCTTAGCCATGCAATGTTTGATTATTTACGTTGTTGCATGGTTATAAATATATCGAAATGACGATTAACAGAGTAGATGTTTGTGCTAGGGAAAGAAAAACGGTCATCATATTAAATGGCTAAATAGCCTTCATTACAATTCGTGCTAGGCAATTACATATAACACTTTCTTAGTTGCGCTGCATTCCACGTGCGTGGGATCAGCTCGTCATCTAGTGTCGACAGTTTGTATGCTCCTTTTCCTAGCACTTCGGTGATGCGATATGGGCCCTCCCAGGTGGGAGTGAGTTTGCCTGGTGGCAGCGCCCCGCTTGCTTCATTGTTTCTGAAGACAAAGTCACCGACTTTGAAGGTGTTGAGTTTGACCTTGGCGTTATAATATCTTTCCAACTGCTTTTTGTAGTTGGCCTCTTTTATCGCCGCCAGGTCTCGGCGCTCCTCGAGCAAGTCTAGGTTGGTGCGCAGCTCCTTTTCGTTGTCAGTGTGGCTTGCTGAGAGGACTCTTGCAGAAGGGCACCCTATTTCAGCTGGGATGACTGCTTCGGAGCCATAGGTTAGGCTAAATGGAGTCTCACCGGTGCTCGTTTTTGTTAGCGTTCGATTAGCCCATAGCACGCTCGGTAGCTCCTCCGCCCAAGCCTTTCCCTTTGTCCCTAGGCGTGCCTTGATGCCTTCCACGATGCTCCTGTTGGCGCGCTCTACTTGCCCATTGCCCTGTGGGTGGGCGACCGATGTGAAGATGGGCTTGATGTGCAAGTCTGCATACCACTTTAGGAGTCCTTTGTCTGCGAACTGGGTTCCGTTGTCTGTAACAATTTCCATAGGCAACCCGAAACGGCAGATGAGAAATTCCCAGATGAACTTCTTTACTTGGCTCGCGTTGATCTCCGCCAGTGGTTTGGCCTCTATCCACTTTGTGAAGTAATCAATTGCGACGATCAGGTATCTTCGCTTGCCTGTGGTCATGGGGAATGGCCCTACCAGGTCGATGGCCCATTTTTGGAATGGCCAGGCGGATGTCACTGGTATCAGGTCATTTTTGGGGCGCATGGTGTTTGGCGCGTGGCGCTGGCAAGAGTCGCATCGTCGTATGATTTCGAGCGCGTCCAGATGCATACCAGGCGAGTAGTAGCCGGCGTTCATGATTTTTGCCACGACCATGCGCGGTCCCGCATGTATGCCACATATTCCCTCGTGTATCTCCCTGACAAGGTAATCTGCATCTGTTCCATCGACACACTTCAGCAATGGCCCCAAGTACAATTTTCGATACAGCACTCCATCTTGCATTTGGTACTGTAGCGCCTTGTGTTGTATTTTTCTGGCTTCTGCGCGCTGATTTGGTAGTGCGCCTGCGGTGAGATAAGAGATAATGGGGGTCATCCAGCTGTCAATACCAGTTTGAATTACATGGACCTCTCTGGGTGGGACCGATGGTTCGGCTAGCACTTCAACGCGGACCTCTTTTGCTAAATGGCCAAAATTTGTGGATGCCATTTTGCTTAGAGCGTCTGCCGGTTTGTTTTGACTGCGACTGATGTGGTCGATGGTGCAACTTGAGAATTTACTGATCAATTCTTTTGCATACCGGAGGTACGTTGCCATGGATGGGTCTTTGGCGTCGTACTTCCCGGTGATTTGCCCTGCTACCAGCATGGAGTCTACGTGTGCGAAGACGTACTTGGCACCTAGCTTTTGCGCGATGCGTAGTCCTGCGAGGAAAGCTTCATACTCAGCCTCGTTGTTCGTTGTCTTGAACTCTAGCCTGATTGCGTAGGTGAATTCTGCCCCGTCAGGGTGGACGAGCCTGATTCCCGCGCCTGCGCCATCATCGTTTGAAGCCCCGTCAGTATACAGGTTCCAATTTGCCTTGTCCTCGCATTGTTGTTGTGGGCTTTGCTCTGCTCTGCACTCTTCTATTTTTTCTTGTGGTACCTCAGCGATAAAATCTGCTAGGATTTGCCCCTTGATTGCAGGTCTGGATTTGTAGAAGATGGTGTGCTCACTTAGTTCGATTGCCCACTTGGCTAGTCTTCCTGACAGTTCTGGTTTGGAGAGTACGTTGTTCAGCTGGTAATCACTTAGCACGTTGATTGGGTGACCCTGGAAATAGCGGCGCAGTCTGCGCGAAGCATGCACTAGTGCCAGTACCAATTTCTCCATGGTGGTGTACCTTGTTTCCGCGTCTGTCAGGACTCTGCTGATATAATAGATTGGTGTTTGGACCAGTTTGCGATCAACCATTAGTACCGCACTCACAGCTCGTTCAGTTGCGCAGAGGTACATTGTCAAGGGATCCCTTGGTAATGGTGCGGTGAGTGTTGGAAGGTTCATTAGGCAGTCCTTCATGTCTTGAAATGCCTTTTCTGCTTTACTGGTCCATTTGAATTGATTCTTTTTGAGGCAGCTTTTCAACGTCTCAATGAACGGGATCGACTTGGTCGCGTGGTTGGACAGGAATCTGTTGATGGCTACCAAGCGACCATTCAGAGTTTGGACTTCCTTCAGTGTCGATGGAGATGGCATTTGCGCTATAGCTTGTATCTTCTCTGGGTTGGGTCGGAAACCCTCTTTGGTGACAATTACCCCTAAGAATTTCCCTTCTTCCATCCCGAAGGCACATTTACTTGGGTTTAGCTTCATGTGGATTTCTTTCAGGTGTTTGAAGGTTTCCTCGATGTCCTTCAACATCTGATCCTCTTCTTTGCTTTTGATGACTAGGTCATCCACGTAAACTTCGAGGTTTTTGCCGATTTGTAGCGCAAAAGCGCGGTCCATCAATCGTTGATAAGTTGCGCCTGCGTTCTTGAGCCCGAACGGCATTATTGTGTAGCAGAAGACACCCTTATCCGTTCGAAAAGCGGTTTTATCTTCGTCCTCTGGCGCCATTTGGATTTGGTGATAGCCTTTGTAGGCGTTCAAGAAACATTTAAACCTGAATGGCGCGAGGGAGTCGATTTTCAGGTCTATTTCTGGTAGTGGGTAGCAATCTTTTGGACAAGCTTTGTTAAGATCGGTGTAGTCCACACACATTCTCCAGCTTCCGTTGCTCTTTTTAACCATGACTGGGTTTGCGACCCAGGTTTGATATCTTGTTTCTCGCAGAATTCCTGCCTTCAGTAACTCATTGACTTGGTCATTCATTGCCTTGGCTTTCTCGGCGCCCATACTCCTGCGCTTTTGTGCAATCGACTCAACTGAACGGTACGTATTGAGCTTATGTTGGGCAAGTTCTCGCGGGACCCCCACCATGTCTGATGGTTGCCACGCGAAGACGTCCATGTTTTTTCGCAGGAGCTGTTTCAGGCGCTCCCGGGTGTTTTCAGAGATGGCTGCCCCTAGCGTCACGGTCTGTTCTGGGAACTTCGGGTTAAGGACCCATTTCTCTGGTTCTGTGCGCGGGGTGGCCTTTAACATTTTAGCAGGGTGTGGTTCCTCTGTCATGGCGCATTCTCTGTTGGCCCATATGATTGCTACACCCGTTGGGGTTGGGAACCCGATGGCCCCGTGTATTGTTGAAGGGACTAAGTTGTAGGCAGCCATTGCTTCGCGCCCTAGGATGATGTCATAGCTAGATTTCGTTGGAACGACAAGGAAAGTGACATCTTCTGTTCTTGAATGTGTCTTGTCTCCCATTGTCAGGCGGAAAGAAATTTCTCCCAGTGGGGATATGACCTCATTTGAGAAACCCATGATTGGTGAGTTAACTGGGCGCAGGCGTTGCTTCTCTTCCTCGTCGAGGAGGTTAAAGCATTGCTCGTACATGATATCAGAGTTACTCCCTCGTACAACGGTGTTGCTCAGGGGCTGGCTTATGTCACGAGTGAAACGACTCTGGGACTCGTCCGAGTCCTCTCTCCATGTGGGGTCTGTTTCATGGTTACTTCCGTCGTTGTTCCTTGCGGTGTTGGATGGCCCTTCGCTGTAGGAAAGCGTGCGGGCGGTCTCTCTAAGTTGTTGCTCTTTCATTTTTTGCAGGTAGACACGTTTCAAGGCTTCCTTTTGCTGAGCATACCATACCTCCGGACTAACCATCGGCGCGGCATTTTCAGTTGGGGAAACCTGATTCGTTTCGGTGATAAACTGGAAAGAGGGGGTCTGTCTTGTTCCCGAAGATGGGGTAACAACCGGACCCGTGTTTGTTGTCTGTTGCTGAACCTCTGCTGTGTACCCAGACTGGCCGGTGCCTCCCTGGGCAGCGTCGGTGTCTGAGTTAGCATTGGCGAAGTTCGGCAACGGAGGTATGAGAGACATAGTTATTGTGTTTGAGAAATAGAAGTTTTTAGTGTTCTTAGATGCTCAAATAGACGGATGGCGCCAATGAAGAAACACCAATATAACAATATACTAGAACGTAAGCACAAGTAAAGACACGATTCTCATTAATGGTTCAATGATTGTTACAGGACTAGGATAGCAATTGTTACAGCGCTTCGACTATAATCTATTTCTCATAACTATATCTGTCTCTCGTTCTGTCATTGTTCATGCTTTCCTTCGTCTGACCTCATAGGGTATTTATAGGCCATCTGAGGTCGTCTGTGATTGGATGAGAGGGGAATGACAGCTGGCTGTACGATCGGGCCGTTGTCATTCGTTGCGCTGTTCCCTCGCTATTGGTCCACATGTCTCGTGTCTGTCCTTTCTTGTACTATTCTGTACCTCGTACCTGCAGGCGATCATGGAGCAGGGAATGAACGTCTCTGATTGGCTGGACGTCCTTTTCTTGTCGGCTATTAGCTGGCATGTTACGAGGTGTACCGCGCCGCTTTCTAGAAGCCCACGTAGGCCTGCTGTGCTGGCATATGTTGAGATGTGGGCCCGTGCGCTTGCGCGGTCTCCTATCTCTTCAATTAGAAACACATAATTAAACAAACAAATGTTCATATTATAATCCTACTCATAGCAGTATAGTTATTTGTAGGGTCCAAAGATGGTTTGATAAGGGCAATCACGAACAAGGCCAGGTTTGTTAAAGCAAGGCAACGTTAAAGCTAAAACACATAAAATTAGTATAGAAAGATTTAACACCCCAATACAAACCTAATGTGTATGTGTACACTCTCTATAAAGTCCAACGTCCCCAAGAACTTGTATCCCGATTCCCGGAGCTTTAAGAAATACATAATTATTAACTCTCAAAATTTTCTTGTGATAATTATGGTACGTATCCTATTCATGATCAAGACCCACTTTGGAAGCAAGCATCTGTACAATTTACTATATATTAATCACATCCTTTCATGAATAATTCCAAAAGTAACATTCTTTGTAGGACAATTATAATGCATAAAATGCCGTTTTGGTCAATGGAAATGTTTCTCGTGACATCTTCAAAATTATTGCTATATAAAGAAATATTCAGAAACCTGATATATAAGATAAGATGGCTAACATATGATTAACACATATATACATTTCATAGCTGGATGCCATGACACTCCATTAATTTAGCATATGTTTCCTATAATCATGACACTTTTCGATCACATTTTCTGTTTGAAATATGTGCACAATATGTGCAAGGCCCATGAACATGTTCGTGTCTCTAATCGTGAAATTAACTGAAGTTTAAATACGGACCAAGTTAACTTATACCCTCCAGTCCTCCACAGTGTACTCCCATTCTCAATCTTCTAGGGATGACGAAGTGGAAACATATTATTCCATCTAGTGGGTCTCAGGCTCTAAGCAAACAAGTAATTAATCGAGTAATAATACGTAAAAAAAATTCATGATAATTACAAATTGTACGAAAAATATGCCTTTGTTTTTTTGTGTATAGGTTGGATTCTTTGTATGATTAAAAAAGTCACGTGACTATGATCACTTCTGCGGAAGTACATTCACATGTGTCATTCCAAACAAATTTGCACAATGCATAAAGTTATGAAGTAAGACAATTTAATGTCTGAATGGACATATGTGAGATGTAAAGTGTCATTCAGATTGTGGGGGGACTTATATAGACTGCTAGTACATTTTAAATGTTTATAAAAATATACCAATTTAATGAAACTCTGCAATCAATATAAACTGTAACAGTCAAGTCTTTCAAAAACAAAAACCCTTGTCAAGATTTTACTTTTGACAAACTCAAGTGTGCAATGGTCCTAATAAATTCACAAGTCATTTTCGTAAAGCCTAGTTGAACCCATAACTCTCTCTCCCGCACTAAGGAGATCTGCAACTACAAAATACTGTCGTTATCATTGGTCATGCATATTTTTTTCTTTAGGTAAAGGGGAGACCCCAGGCAAATTTTACTTATAGAAAGAATACAAAATTGTAAGCATTTAGAAATCTATCAATGGGCCTGACCAGTGAGCTTAGTTTTAAATCATATATAGCAACGATAACTCATATGAAGGTACGTAGGCTATTTATTACGGTGGTCTGCAGGGCCGATCCTAAGGGGATGTGGTGTGGCGACCCCACATGGCCCATTCGCAAGAGGGGCACAGATTTTGTTTTCCTTGCTATTGTAGAGTAGGTTGAGTAATAAGCCCAATAACTATTTAACTCATCCGTTTTAATAGTTAAAGTTTGCCTAACAAAAAATGGAAAGAGCGGCATTCATATGGAAACATTTTGACTCTTTGTGATTAACCGCACCACATGATAAGTTTTTGATCAACCGATGATTCCACCTGTTGCCATCCTAATTACAACTATGGATGCACTATCCGAGTCTCGAATCTGATTCTAAACTGGCTACAATGTTCGAATGTTGGTATGCGATAGTGAAATGTTTGAGAGTGAACGGTTTGTTTTGGAGGGAAATAATAAGAGGGAGTTTTCAAAGTTAGTTATTATAAACTTAATCTTTTATATGTACAAATGATATAATACAAGCCTAATTATACTTCCTAACCGGTGTGTATATGAGCCGGTGTGACCCTTAAACATCAATATAACTAACCATAACTACCAATCTAATCAGTGTGTCACATAACCGATGCTATTATAATATCTAACTTATGATATCTATTTTTAACATATGTACAAATACTATCTAACATAAGTTTATAAATCAAGATTATATTTTCTAGTCTAACATACAAATCCTCAATTCAGGCATTTTATAAAACTTTTTCTTTTGCTTGATTATTTGATTAATTGCAAAATTATTGGTTATTGATCAAATGTTAGGTTATAAGGTTATTGTTATATAATTTTTAGAAATTATGTCTTTTAAACAATTATCCGGTAATCAAAATGTAAAAAACAAAAACTCATAAATGAACAAAAAGCTCTAGATAGGTTTATCCAAAGAAAGCCTCAATGTTATTCTTAGAATCAAAATGTTAAGGGTATCGATGATCATAATGTCAGTTTTGATGAAGATCAAGTTGGTGATGCTAATGTAAATTTTACAAACAAAACCTCAAGGTTCTTCTATTTAAGCGCTTATTTTTAGTTGTAGCACGGGGTCTCATAAATCTACAGACCAGCCCTGGTCTTAATACCATTTCAAGTTTCTTTAAATCTAATATTTATAAGTTTAATAGGACTTTTAACTTTTAAGGAAGAAGAAATGTTGCAACGTATAATATACATCGTGATAAATATATAATGTGCCTAGAGGCAATCATTATATGTATTGGCTACTTGTAACACTTCAAATTAGTGGATTCACCCCAATAACTTCAACATCAACATAATATTATTTAAGTTTTTAAAGCTTGACAAAGTCATTGAACTGTTGTAGAGTTCCTCCTTATTCTCAGCAAGTGTTTTAAGTTATAAGTCATTGAAGTGTTGGGGAGTTCCTCCTTGTTCATAGCAAGTTATAAAGTACTGGAATAAGTTACATCTTCCTATTAATCGCATTGTCTACTTTTCATATAATGTTTTGTTAAGTATAGATACAAGCAAGTTTTCATTTATATATAGAGCGGATTAGTTGAATAGTAGGCGGATTAGTTGTTCAACTAAGTTTAGTAATCGTTTCCACCTTCTCCCAACTAGCTTCGTGTCCATCCTTCTCTATCTTCGCCCTTCTCCTGCCAAAGCCCAAAAGTACCATTATTATCATGTCGTATGTATAGATCTTATGGGCAATGGAAACACACAAGAAGATTGTGTTGTGCTTGTGCATCACTAAATATATGAAAAGGAAAATAAATACACAATATCATATAATTTTTTTCATGGTCTGGATTTCAATTATAAATTACTAGGATGCTTTGTTTGAGGCCATGATCCATAATCCTAGGGGGTACCTATATGGGCCATAGAGTGACGGGTGACCAAGTAATTATGAATGTATATTTGGAAAAGAATTCCTCTCATCAGGCCATCCATACTGATTAGGACCATCAGAACACCAAAGAGACAAATTAAACTACATATTGGCCATATTGCAATGTACTATTTAGTTAAACAATGCTTGTTAATCAAAGGTAATAACTAACAACCACGTACAAGTATTTGAGGCATTAAATGGTCATACAACATCACTACCATCAAGCGACCACTTTCTTATTTAATACAGCAACAAGGAGAGAGGTGGTGCATTTATAGAAAAGTTAAGGGTGTTCAATTCGT
This sequence comes from Ambrosia artemisiifolia, assembly GCA_032199755.1. Lineage (NCBI taxonomy): Eukaryota > Viridiplantae > Streptophyta > Magnoliopsida > Asterales > Asteraceae > Ambrosia > Ambrosia artemisiifolia. The sequence goes on along the minus strand of CM063526.1, from coordinate 25,790,642 downwards.
ATGATATTCACATGACGTAGTGACATAAATCCAATGGTAAAAATAAAGGAACGACACAATACCACAAGGGTCCAGGACCCGCGCATCGAGCTCTTACTAGGCAGTTTCAGATAGTGACTTAATGGTCCATTATTTCTTGGAAGCTTTTGAAATTAAAGCTTGGCAATATGTGATTCAAAAATGACATGTCTTCATTTTCAGAAATAATGCCTGACATGCATATGACACAACAATAGGAACACATACAAGCTGAGAGTTTACACCAACCTGTACTCTCAAAAAAACAAAAAAAAATGATATGAAGTGGTATTTTCTTTTAAAACAAGCGAATTTACATATCCAATTCAGTACTAAAGAAAAATGCATAGCATGGTTAAACATAAAGATGAATTATTTTCTACTAAGACATCATGTATACACCATTTATATTGAACTCACATATATGTAACAATTTAGAAATTCCAATGTCCAACTACATAGTAGCATAAAATAAATAAATGATGTAGGGATGGAGGCAAGAAAACCAAGTTCAATACTTTAGAGGCTAAATTATTGGGGTTAAACTATAAGAATGTTGTTCTAGGGCCCATAGTTCAACTCATGATAATGCAGCAATGGACAGGGACGGGTGCACATATTGGGCCGAGGGAGGCCCACTGAAAAGAAAGACAATAATATTAATTTTGTTTAAGAAAGTATTGGGCCGTCCATAATTTATCTAAAAGCCCCCTAGCAAAGTACCAAACTCAATCCAAAAGAAGGAAATTAAAAGGCCCATAGTTATTTTAGCTTGAAGCCCAATCCAAGTTTCGGGTCTCTTGGCAGTTCGGTTCCATTCCAAAATTGTTTTGAAGGGGTTATTTGAAATTCTTTTCTTTGTTTAGGTTGAAGGCTAAGAATCGGTAGATGATTTGAAGTAGTTGTTTTAAAGTGTTCCCTTTGTATTACTTATTTACTTTGATTGTTCCCTGGAAATTGGTTTGCCTTGGTCGAAGGATTGAACTATGGCGGATCTTGAACTTTTGACTAGGTTGGGCTGAAAGTCACAAGACGTAAGTATTTTTCCTACCGCTAATTAAGTTTTGGTTGACGACCCAGTTTGGGTCGGTTTAAACAATAATATCTCTAAATATCTATTTATCTTCAACAATTCAAAATACTGTTTTCACATACAAAAAATAAAGATCAAATTTTTAACAAACAAAGACAAAAAATATATATATAGAAGAAAATGCAAGACAAATGATGAGTACCTGAAAAGTATCACAACCCAACCTGACAACCTTTAACTTGCGATTGTGGCTCATTTGTTGATGATGAAGCTTTGTGTTAGGATCTGAGTTTAATTTGTTATGATTGTTTAAGTAATGAAATAGTAATGAATGAATTATAAAGATGGAAAATGCAGCAGAAATAAACTATAAATCATAACAAACAGAACAATTGTTTTTAAACAAGTACTATATATCAGTCATCACAGATTTTCAGTACAAGTTATACAATTCTCCCCCTCAGCCTGATCACTCACTAACTTTGTTTGTGTAAGAGTATGTTGAAGTGATAAATAGAACAGTACAGGCACTGTTCTATTTATAGACAAATGAAAGCTCTGATGACCTAAGGCTTACATCACCTCAGACAGTGACAGCTAACTAACATAACAACATAAAATATCTGCTGATACAAGTACTGTTTCATTGCCTAAACCTCTAATATCTAAAACACTGAAGAATAAATTCTGTTGACTCGAAACATCTGTTGGAGCCTAAGTGTTGTTGGCTCCAACAGACCTTGTGTCTTCATCAGCACTTTGTCTTGTTTCTTCATCAGTACTTTGATCATCAGTGGTTTCTTCATCAGCATTTTGTAATCAACAGTTGTTTGGAGAACAGCAGTTAGATTCAACAGTCTTTTGGGAGGATCCTTGTATAAAGCACTGTTTTATTGAGAATCAGAAGTTAGAATGTTTTGGCTTTTCAATCATCTGTTCTATTTCAGGTCAGCAGACCCAACACTTTGTGATTTTTATCATCTTCCTCTTGATGTGCATCCACCTTTCTTTTGAAAAAAAAAGTAAATGGTTTTTGGTTTTCTCATGATAATTCATCAAAATTAAATTCAATAACTAACATATGCAAATCAAATTCATCAAAATTAAAATTCAATAACTAACCGATACTAAATCAAAAACCTTGTACCAAATAAAAAATATCAAACAATAATAAAAAATCATAATCAAACAGTAATATGTCGAATAGCCCTATTCCCGAATTCAATTGAACGCGCCCAGTCGAAGTGTCGAACAACTCTATCATTGGCAGACTACCTCTCCCCTATTTCACGAAGTCGTGAAAAGTCCACAACCAAAGGCAATACCTCACGGGTGTAAGGTTATTTTTAGAGGTTAGGGTTTGTTTTGGGGGTGGGGGTGGGTGTGGGTGTGGGGGCTGTTAAGAATCACGATTGTTTTTTATGGGTTTGGTTTTTTTACCAATAGTAAGTGTTTGTGGACTCAATACATAAAATTGTGGGCTTTAGTAAATGTTTTTTTTTTTAAATAAGGTTAGGCTGAACTTAAAAATTAGGGTGGACAAATAGCAAGTAAAAGCACCTAAAGAATATAAATATATATTTTATAATTTTTTTTCCATAAAGTAAAATAAAAGTAGAAATAAGAGAAAATAAAAACGACTAGTATAAAGCAAATAAAGCTATACCCAAAGGGTACAAAGAGCAAGTAACAACACTTACAGGCAAAATAAAAATAAGATCTAGAAATCAAAAGCACACAAGAAAACAAATACAAAGACTAGAAAACAATTCTCATTTTTTTTTTAAAAAAGTGCCTAAAAAGAATCTTTCAACAACAACGCCAAAAATTTATTATGTGTAAAATATATTACTCCCTCCGTCCCAATTTAAATGTCCTTATTTCCTTTTTTGTTTGTCCCAAATTAAATGTCTCTTTCCATAAATAGAAATATAATTTCCAGTTTTGCCCATAAAAGACAAAACACAATCACCACTTTTGAGGATATTATTGTCATTTAATCACATACAAACAAAAAATTTCTTAAAATGTGTGTGTTTAGACATGGGACATTTAAATTGAGACGGAGGGAGTATAAAATAAATTATACCCTGGAAGCGTCCTGGGGTTGAAAAATCTATTATGACACATCAATTTTACATATGAAATAGACTGATGCGTTTTACAGTTGCATGTAGAAAAGCTTGGTAGCATCTAATCTAAAAAAAATGCATAACTCTAATATCAATATTCAATACTTAATCTAAAACAATCTATAAATCCAATGCTAATACTTCAACATGAAGAAGCACTAAAAACCTAGCCGAATTGGTAAAAGAAAAATCTAGAATTCCATCAGTAAAGTACATCCGGACTAAACAAATAATACCAACCTGATTCAAATTTCTGATCAACAATCATGTCACTATCTTCAATTGCATCCGGTAACATTTTTGTTCCTTTATCCCTCGATTGTAATACAAATGTTACTTTCTTTGATTTATTTCCCATCTATTAGCTATAATCAATAAAAATGCATAAGAAAACCGATATTTCGACTTGAATGCACATGTGCAACACAATTACTTTGTTAATACAACAAAACAAGTGCACACATGCATTATTGTTAATGGCCTAATTATAACAATATGTGCTTTAACATTACTTTTAACATTATAAACTACGTTTTGCACACGTGCATTAACAATATTAATGCACATGTGCATATCAGAAAATGGCATTTCGTCCAAAACACAAATTATCCTCCTAACCGAGTGAGTTTTCTCCTAAGCGGATGGGCCGGATCAATTATCAAGTTTTTGATTGTACATAACATAAGTTATCAAGTTTCTTTCCAGGGCTATTTTGGTAATTTACTAGTTCCCCACTACCTCGTGATGTGTTTGTGAAAACACTTTCTTAATATGCTCGTTTTGTATATATTTTAGTCTTTAATCTATGTATTTTAGTTACACTTTTCTATATTAATTATAATATAAATAGATAGCCATTATTTGTAAGATATACTATTTTTCTAGTGTTTAGAATTAAAATGAAATCTCAAATTAGAAATTGAATTGCTATATACTTTTTAGAAGTAACTATTTGTAATATTGGTTTGTATTAAATCAAATTAAATGACAGTACGTAATTCATATAAATCATTAATGAGCATATGAGATTTGAATTGTTTTTATTACTCTTTAATTTTGATCAATGGTGAATGGTGGACTAGGACTACAAAAATGGAATTAAGTATGGAGTTAATGGACAATGGGCTTGTAATTGGGTTGGACATGTGGATCATCGTAAGAAGAAAGACAAAAACAAATGTTGGGCTCAAAGTAATGAAAATAAGTCAGTGGATATAATTATAAAGAGGGGATAAAGTGAAAAACACGAGAGGAGGTCAGGAGGCACGAGAGGAACGAAGACAGCAGCCTTTTGGCTGCCTAGGGACTTCTTCGACGGCAAGAAACAATAAGGGGACTAAGCGTAAGCTAATTGGAATATTATTTGGAGAGAGGGGCTTGGTTCACGTCAACGAGTGACATGTGCGTGAACGGATTGAAGTTTGTCCATCCAAAACAATGATTGCTTAAGTTTCTCTTCACTTCCGGGTGAAGGTTTGTAAGTTTCTGGATTTGTATGTTTTTATTATGATTGTTCTTGACGTTTATTGTAAGAAATAATTGTCTTGATTAATTTTCGTGATATTGGGTTGAACTTTGTGGATGTTTATGTTGTGCTTGAGCCATAGGAATGAATTCCGTCAATTAAATTTTGATGTTGGGTTGGATCTTGTGTATGTTCCTCTATGAGTAAACCATAGAGATGAATTCTGTCACTTATGCCTTAACTTGACATATAGGATTTGGTGAACTAGATAAAGAAACATACTTAGGGCCTCGTTGCCATTTGTTGATGCCTAAGTCTTGATTCTCTGTCCTAGCGTTTCTTGCAATGAAAACCTATCATACTAACCTTAGAAATCCTAGTTACTTACATGTCCGAACCCGGGAGTGATTGTTATCTTCATTACTGTTCTTAGTTTAAATATTATTGTTATCATTCAACTATTCCTATAAAATCAAGAAAAATATAAACTAGCAAAAGCTTCATAACAAAACTATATCTTCATAAGTGACTTTGACAAACAACTAGTGCAACGCTAACCACATGCTCCTTGGATTCGATATCCTACTTACCCTAACTACATAGGTTATTTAGGTTTTGCATGACCCGTGACCACCAGATCATCAAATGGCGCCGTTGCCGGGGAGCTAGTGCGCTTAGTTTTTAGTTTTTAGTTGATTATTGTGATTAACTGTTTAATTTGTCTTTGTTACTTCTTTTTGCTCGTTTTTACGCGTGGTGTGTTAAGTGTGCAGGTGACAGATAATGCATGCATGCCACTTGTGTAAAATCTGAAGATTGGGAAATTATCAAGACTTGATCGTCATCATCACAATGTATTGGGAAGATGATGATAATGCTTGTCCTTGTTGTGGGAGCCCATATCATTTGTGGCGAGATTGTCCAGTGGCCCGTAAGAGAACGGAAGCATTTAAAGAACGACAAGATCGTATTATTTTTGGGCTCGAAAAACCTGGAGGTTCACATTTATCTTCTTCACATCGCCAGTCACGCTATTCAAACCCCCAAGGTGTAAGACTCGATGATTTTTTTTTAAACCTTTATATGGTAATTAACAAGCGCCCATTATATATACATTTCATAATATCTTGTCCAACAACCTACTAACAACAAGCCACATTAGTTTAATTACAAAATATGATGTTCTAGTTAGCTACCATGTAAAACTTCGACCCGTTTTCAAAATCAAGAACACAACACATTAACTTCTTGACATATGACTCAAAGTTTCTTTCATCAACATGGTACCCAACCCCAAAAGACTAGAGCGTGCAAAATCCGACTTCACTTGAGACTTGATCTTCACATATGTGCTTTACCTATTCAATTAAACAAGGCAACCATTAGTATACATAAGTACTATCATCACTAGTCCAAAGTAACTAAACTTTCTATACTTCTACCATATGACCCGTTGAGGGTATTTCCACATTTTGACCCGTTAAGGTTATTTCCACATCTTGACCCGTTAAGGGTATTCCCACATTTTGACCCGTTAAGGGTATTTCCACATTTTGACCCGTTAAGGGTACTTCCACCATGATACATCATTCTACTAGTTACACTTTGTGTGACCACAAGGTGCTTCATACCACTTCCAACTCATCCATTTTCATCAACAACAAATATATATCCATAACCAATGTGACAATTATAACCATTAGCTAATTTAGTTGGTAGTAACCAACTTACCTAGATCACGTGCTTCTTGCTCCTTTTGGTTGCTTGAGCCTTCCACCTTCACACCTATATAGTGAAGGAAATCCATACTTTAGTTCTCATACTTCTACCCATTACCATACTTGGTTCAAGGTGAACAAACTATCATAACCACAATACTACAACTTCTACAATCATATTCATCATGCAACTTTACAATTTCACCTATTCTATGATACTAGGCATTTCATCATACAATTGGTGTGCATATCCATACATTCAATTGATCCTACTATTCCATGAGACAACATATCCAACTTTTACACTAAAATCACAACTATCTTTCTACTTAGCTAATACATGATCAATAGAGCTTTTCCTTGGTGTTGAGGTCTTGTTTGACTTTTAAAAGTCAACAGAAATTCTTCATTCCAACACCCACTTATCACCTTTTCAATTGAGCCCAATTACAACAATTAACATATAATCTCTTTAAATTTTACACTACTACACATAGCAAGCATACTTTCCTAACCATAACAAGGAATTATCACAACATAATCATACAATCCATCCTACTATTTTCAATTTCACCAAAACTAACTTTACAACTTACTAACATGATAAATAGCACAAAAGGGTTAACAATTCAAGGACATGCAAGGGATATGAGGTAAATTCTCACTTCAATTTTGCAAGGAATGGATGAAAATGAGGCCCTATGTGTCACCCCCCTTTTCTTCTTCCTGGCAACTCCTTTTGTTTTTAATACTATCCCCATTATCCCTTGTTTAGTCCTTTATAAATTGTTATTTCCTTTCACCCACATTAACCCCTTCAAGATTTGTGCTATGTCATGTTTAGCCCTTCTTTACCTTTAACTAAATTCTTACTATTTTACCCAAGTGATTAGCTTGGTAGTATTTATGTTTATTGAATGTACAACTATCTATGCATTACTTCCAACTAGAGATACACATATACACATACGCGTACATACATACATACGCATACTTGTACACACACATATATATAATTTCTACCATACTATTATTACTTAACGTTTTTGGGGTGTTACAAGTCTACCCCCCTTAAAAGAGGTTTCGACCCCGAAACCTAGATACGTACCGAATAAAGCCGGATAGTGTTTCCGCAATTCCTCCTCGGATTCCCACGTGAGATCCGATCCTTCCGGTGTTGCCATTGTACCAAGACTTGGTTTATGGTCTTGTTTCGTAATCGCTTTGCCTTGAAATCTCGTATAGCTACCGGTTTCTCTGCATAATTCAACTTGTCGTCTATCTCTACATCTTCAAGAGGCACGTATGCAGTTTCATCCGCGAGACACTTCCGTAACTGGGACACATGAAAGGTGTCATGGATCCCACTCAAGGACGACGGTAGCTCTAACCGGTAAGCCACTTGCCCGACTCGTGCCAAGATTTTGAATGGCCCAATATAACGTGGGCCCAACTTCCCTCGTTTACGAAATCTAATGATGCCCTTCCAAGGGGAGACTTTTAATAACACAAAATCTCCCACTTGAAATTCGATCGGGCGCCTTCTACGATCCGCATACGCCTTTTGTCGGTCTTGAGCGGCTTGAATTCTAGCCCGTATTAGGCTAATTTTTTTTCGTTAGTGAGGGCCACCAAATCACTTGGAGCTAACTCCCGCTGACCCACTTCTCCCCAACACACCAGGGTTCTACATTTTCTCCCGTATAACATCTCAAATGGTGCCATTTGGATGCTACTGTGATAACTGTTATTATAAGAGAATTCCACTAATGGTAAGTGTTCATCCCAACTTCCCCCAAAATCTAAAACACATGCCCTCAACATATCTATGAGGGTTTGAATGGTTCTTTCGGTTTGTCCGTCGGTTTGAGGGTGGTAGGCGGTACTAACCAACAACTTTGTACCCATTTCTTCTTGAAACCTCCTCCAATAGCGGAATGTGAATCGAGTGTCTCGATCCGACACAATAGACACGGGTACACCATGCCGGGATATAATCTCATTCACATAAATTTCCACCATCCGTTCGGAGGTGTAGGCCTCCCGAATAGCCAAAAAGTGCGCGCTTTTAGTGAGCCGGTCCACCACTACCCAAATTGCATCATAACCCTTCCTTGTCTTTGGTAATTTTGTCACGAGATCCATAGTGATCTCTTCCCACTTCCACAGCAGGACCTCGAGTGATTGTAACTTTCCATAAGGCTTTTGGTGTTCGGCTTTGACTTGAGAACAGGTCAAACACTTCTCCACATACTTAGCGATGTCGCGCTTCATTTCCGGCCACCAATAGTCTTTCTTTAGATCCCGATACATCTTGGTCGCTCCCGGGTGGATTGAGAACCGGGACTTGTGGGCCTTGTCAAGTAGTGAAGCCTTGACTTCACATGTCCAAGGAACCCATACCCGCCCATATCGGGTCTTCATCCCATCCGCATTTTCTTCCAACTTGTCTATCATCCCTTTCATTCTTATCTTCTTTGGGTCGTTGGCTTGCAAAGCCTCGACTTGGGCCTTTCGTATCTCACCCAAAAGGGTAGGTGTAATTACAACACCCAAGGCCTTAACTTGAATCGGGGGTGGGTATTCCTTCCAACTTAGAGCATCGGCCACCACATTAGCCTTCCCCGGGTGGTATACGATGTCACAATCATAATCCTTGATCAATTCTAGCCACCTCCGTTGTCTTATGTTGAGATCTTTCTGTTCGAAGAAATATTTAAGGCTTTTGTGATCGGAATATATGGTACATTTTGTCCCATACAGATAATGCCTCCAGATTTTCAATGCAAATACTACGGCCCCCAACTCCAAATCATGGGTTGGGTAATTACATTCATGGGGTTTGAGCTGTCTTGACGCGTAGGCGATGACTTTCCCCCGTTGCATCAAAACACACCCCAACCCTTGATGCGAGGCATCCGTATAAACTGCAAAATCATCTGACCCTTCAGGCAAGGTCAGAACAGGCGAACCAGTCAACTTCTCTTTTAGCACTAGAAAGGCTCTTTCTTGGTCTTCGCCCCAAACGAACTTTGCATTCTTCTTTGTCATCCGGGTCAAAGGTAGTGCCACCTTTGAAAACCTTGGATGAATCTTCTATAATAACCGGCTAGGCCCAGAAAACTTCGAATTTCACTTGGGTTCTTGGGAGAAACCCATTCCACCACCGCCTTCACTTTCGAAGGGTCTACAGAAATGCCCTTCTCATTCACTACATGTCCCAAAAACTGGACTTCCCTCAACCAAAAGGCACACTTAGAAAATTTAGCATAAAGCTTTTCCTTTCTAAGCGTCTCAAGGACTTCCCGTAAGTGATCCGCGTGATCCGATTCACTTCGGGAGTAAATCAAAATGTCGTCTATAAATACTATCACGAAACGATCCAACATCGAACGACATACCCGATTCATTAAATCCATGAATGCGGCCGGAGCATTTGTCAACCCGAAGGACATTACTAGGAACTCGTAATGCCCATACCGAGTCCTAAACGCCGTTTTGGCCACATCTTCTTCCTTTACCTTCAATTGTTGGTAGCCGGAGCGAAGATCAATCTTTGAGAACCAACTCGCCCCTTGAAGTTGATCGAATAAATCGTCAATACGGGGTAAGGGGTAGCAGTTCTTTATTGTTAATTTATTCAACTCCCGGTAGTCTATGCACATTCATATAGACCCATCCTTCTTTTTCACAAACAAAATAGGGGCTCCCCCCGGGGACACACTCGGGCGTATGAAGCCCTTATCAAGTAGCTCTTGAAGTTGTGTCATCAACTCCCGGAGTTCGGTGGGTGCCAACCTATATGGTGACGTATACGGTTTTGTTTTTACATTGAAATTCCGCGTGGTGTTTAGACAACCAATCCATGCCTATCACCACTTGGAACTCCCCCATAGGAATGGGTACCAAATCTACCCCAAAATCCTCCCCTTCTATTGTGAGAGTACAATTTCTACATATGTTGTGTAACAAGTAATTCTTACTATCAGCAATTTCTACTTCTAAGGGGCTCGGCATCTTTTCTATAATAAAAGTGGGATGGTAGATCACTTTAGTAGACACAAAAGACCTGCTTGCTCCCGTATCAAACAACACGTACATAAAAGTATTGTTGACTAATAACATACCCGACACCACCTCGGGGTGGTTCTTTGCTTCTTCCGTGGTGATTTGGAACATTCTTCCACGAGCCTTCGAAGCTTCATTCTTCTTTCCTTCTTTCGGTGCCTCTTTCTTGAGCTTGGGACAATCCGCCTTGAAGTGCCCGGGTTCATAACAATGATAACACAACTGAACCGGACTAGGGCATTTGTAAAACGGATGTCCCGCCTTCCCACAATTGTAGCACGTCTTTTGCGCCAAACGACATTCCCCCGTATGCGATTTCCCACACGTTTTACAACTCGGTATTTCACCCTTCTTAGGATCCTTCTTGCCCTGTTCGTGTCCCTTAGCCTTCTTTGGCGACTCCCAAGTCTTTTCATCCTTCCTCTTCTCACCCCGTTGCTCTTGGCGTTTTAATTCCGTTTCTCGTTCACGAGCCCAATCAATGAGTTCACCCAAAGTGTTGCATTTCGATGCAGTGATAAACTCCCGGTATTCTGCCCTTAACATGGCATGATACCTGTTAATCTTCATCCGTTCCGTTCCCACTAATTCTGGACAAAACTTCATTTTGTCAAGAAATATGTTCGTGATCTCATCAATGGTTTCATTCTTCTGGCGGAGGTGTAGAAACTCTTCCTGAATGCGATCGATTGCAGTTTGAGGACAATGATGCTTCAGGAAGGGCTCTTTAAACTCAGCCCATGTCATGGTTCTTACTCGTTCTTGCCCCACTTCCTTACTATAACTATCCCACCAATCTTTTGCACGGAGTCGTAGCTGACCCGTGGCAAAACATCACCTCATCTTCGCCTTCACAATGGCTTCACGCAAACACCCCTTCCATATCCGAGATCCACCTTAGACATTCAAGTGGATCTATTTCTCCGTTGAACACCGTGGGGTTGCATGACATAAAGTTACGATATGTACATCTCTTGGTACTCTTGGAGCCAGACGACCCCTCTTCAATCAACTTCTTTAGTTCGTCAAACCTACTTGTCATCATTCCCTCCATTACCCCCACTACATTTGATTCCACCTCTTGTGTTATCTTGGCAAGGTTAGCAGTCCATGCCTTACCCATCTCCGTGGCAATCAGTTCTTTTATCAACTCTTGGTGTTCATGCTCTCTAGCGGAGTTATCCCCTTCTTCTACCATTTTTCTGAAACAACAACAAACATTCAACATGCATACTACATCATAATGTTTTCCCAATTATTATCCATTCTTCTCAAGAATAGATCTTTCCACTCCCATTACTTGGGCTACCACATTCTCTATCATGAACATACAAGGGTTTTAATTTCATGTTTTCATACGTTATCATGCCCCCAATACGTTCCCGAACAAGAGGCGATTTTAATCCATGTATAAAAGAAAAGCAACATTGAAATCTCCCAGTGTCCACCGTAACTTACGGTGGGTACCGTAAGTTACGGTAGCCTGGAGACCCATATTCCCACCGTATGGCAGTGGGGTTTCACCGTCAGCTTTTGATGGCTACCGTAGCTTACGGTAGCCACCGTAAGCTACGGTGGCCCCTGTGCCTAAATTTTTTTTTTTTTTGCTTCTTCCCACTTTTCTACTTTACCATCCTTTTGGCCACTTCATAACCAGGATTTTCCAACATTTGTGAGTTTATTAACTAACTCTCCCGCCCATAATTTCCACACATACCTTGATCAAGTCTCGGATCGATTGCACGCCCCTTCCCACGAGCTTCCGGTTTGAGTTCAAGCACCCCATGCGCTCGATTCGCTCAAACCTTGGCTCTGATACCAACTTGTAAGACTCGATGATTTTTTTAACCTTTATATGGTAATTAACAAGCGCCCATTATATATACATTTCATAACATCTTGTCCAACAACCTACTAACAACAAGCCACATTAGTTTAATTACAAAATATGATGTTCTAGTTAGCTACCATGTAAAACTTCGACCCGTTTTCAAAATCAAGAACACAACACATTAACTTCTTGACATATGACTCAAAGTTTCTTTCATCAACATGGTACCCAACCCCAAAAGACTAGAGCGTGCAAAATCCGACTTCACTTGAGACTTGATCTTCACATATGTGCTTTACCTATTCAATTAAACAAGGCAACCATTAGTATACATAAGTACTATAATCACTAGTCCAAAGTAACTAAACTTTCTATACTTCTACCATATGACCCGTTGAGGGCACTTCTATAGGCGATTATGGGGCTAATCGCCTATAGTGAAGGCGATTAGCAGCCCTAATCGCCTGATAAAGCTGCATAATCGCCTATAAGGTACCTGACGACTAGAAACGCGTATAAATACCACCATTGACCTCCAAAACATCATTTATGCAACCCTAGCCGTCCCATAACCTATCTCAACCCACAAACACCCTCTGGAACCTATTTTTACATCAAAACAACCATTTTCAAGCTTATTCCATCATCTCCTCTTAAATCCAAGGTGTGTTCTTCAAACCCAAACCTTTAAATGATTATATTTTACTCCCTAAACGTCCAGACCTGACTTATAAATGTTTTTGTCTTTGAAAATCCATTTAAAACCGTTTTTAAACAAACCCACACCTTTACATGTGTTATATGTGTTATTTCTGTTTAAAGGTAGGATTTTTAGGATTGAATCATGATTGTTTTTGTGTTGTTATGATGTTTATGGCTGTTACAAGTTAGTAGGATGATGTTCTAGGAGTTTGAATGGTTTTGGTTGTGTATTGTTGATACTTGATGTTTTGACCCATGTGAAAGATTATGAATGATTAAGGATGATATGAGGTATGTTGTTGATTGTTTGATGTTAGGGTTTGCTCTAGGATGATGCTAGAACAGTAGGATGCTATCGGACAACGTGGTTATGTGATTAAATCTGGATATTTGCTATTTAGGGCAAGTTCTTGCATGTTGATGTGATGTTTTCATGTTAAGTTGCTATTTTGGGAAAACGCTTGCATTCGGGACTGTTAGAACGATGAAAACTTAGGAGTTTTGCTTGAAATATGTTTGTTAATGTGTTAGGATTGTTATTGGGTGTTTTCACACGTTTCGGATCTGATTTGGAGGGTTAAACGCGCGAAAAACCGTATCAGCTGTGCTATAGGCGATTGGGGATCCTAATCGCCTATGCTATAGGCGATTAGGAGCCTAATCGCCTGAATAGAGGGCCTAATCGTGTATAGGTAGGCGATTGGGATCATAATTGCCTTCATTTCATGCAATTGTGACCCTAATCACTAGTTAAGCCCTGAATTGCATACCTTATGACCATAATCGCCTGAAATGTACATGGATAGCCCTAATCGCATATAATAAGGGGCGATTAGCCTCTGTAATTGCCTGTTGACCATCCCTAATCACATGTTGACTTTTCCTAATTGCATGCTAAGTTCCTAATCGCGTGTAATGCTGTTATAAGCGTATTTTGACATTCCGAAACCCGATTTGACATCTAGGAACATGATAGGAACCCCGTGACATGCCTAGTAACATAGTAACACGTGTTTGGACTTGTTTGTGCGTTATTTGACCTATGTGTTAGAATAGTTGAACTTTAACGCATGTTAAGTACTAAGTTGCTTGATTTGTGAATGTTTGTGTATGAGATGAACACGTGGAATGTCGGGTCACCAATGGGATGTCGAGTCTTTTCTTATGTAGTCTGGTTGTCGGTCAAACACGCTTTTCGGACACATAATGGTCATGGACTGGACTTAGGGACTAATGAACCCGATGGGTTATTAGTCTAACTTGACACATATCTTATGATAGGTCGCCAATAGTTGGGGCTATCATATCTTACAGACGGTTTACTCATATCACACATACGGTTTACTCATAAACGGAATACGCAACCTAAGGTGAGTTCACGGCCCCACATTTTACGGTTTATGTTTTCGGGGGAGAAACATGCTTAAAACGCTTTTATGACTTATGACTTATTTTCGTCTCAAAACTCTTTTATGACTTATGGCTTATTAAACTCTTATTGCTCATGACTCTTTATCACGTTATACTATGGCTTACTTATCGTACTATACGGTTCATCAAAAAGTCCCTTAGAAACCACTAACATGGGTATATGGCGGGGAAATATGGATAGCGCTATTGGGAACTGACAAACCCCACTCGACGGTAGGACCGGGCGGGTGCATATTGTCTCTAACAAAACAAGGTCTACCGGTGATGACGGTAGCCCATAGGAAACTAAGGGTCACTACACGGCTTAGTCAGCAATGGTTTCACCTGTATGAGTATCTTATTCTGCGCCTAGCTAGCGTTCTCACAAGCATAGTAGTAGCTGTGATGGTATCGGTTTTCGAAGGATCACTTTACACGTTTAAATAAAACCTGTGAACTCACCAGCATTATATGTTGACTCTTTTAGCATGTTTTCTCAGGTCGCTAAGGTAGCAGCTGTCGGATAGGCGCACGAGGTCGCACTGGAGTCGTCTCGCGTCTAGGGTCTCATTTGCACGTTTTGGATTTATGAACTTTTGAACTTATGTTTTATTTCTGCATGACTTTTGTAAACTTTAAATGCTTCCGCACTGTTGAATGTTGGTTTTAAACTTATGCATGGTTTTTGTTTACGTATGTTTTTACATTTAGACGTCGTTTATTGTGACCGTTGACTTGGATCTTGGTGTGTCACACGCCTCGCGGTAGAACTCCGCAGGTGGAAATTTGAGGATGTGACAGAACCTCTTCTTCAACCATGGTGGATTCAATCTTTAAATCATCAACCACTTGAGGAATTGGTGTGGTATTCATCTCCACAACATCCTCCTCAAATTTTGACAATATCCACTCCTGTTTTGCTTGACATTTTTCATTAGTTGATAAGGCGAGATAAGCCTGATCTTTTCTTCTTTCATCGCTTAGAATGTCGTACTTATAACTCAACCATTTAAGCCGACATTCTCGTGATTGATGAGGTTTTACTAATTCCTGTTCGACTTTAGAAAGTTTCACTTTACTCATAATCTTGTCAAGACTTCTTTGATCTGCCTGAAGTCGCCGCTTATATTCGGCGTTTACTAGTGTTTGGTAATGTTGAAAGGTTGGAGGAGGGGCAAGTTCTTCATAGTACAAGACCGGAGTGTTCTCCCATCTTTCATAAGCAATTAAATACATTCTTGCTGCCTCCTTTTTGCTTGCAAGCTTTGGACAATATTCCAAAGTATGGCGCGGATCCCCACAAACCGCACATGTATCGCGATATGCATACATGGTCAAAACTTGAGCTTCTTTTACCTGCAAAAGAAAGATCCTGCACAGACAACTAGAAAACCCAAAGTGAAATCTAATAAAATTAAATAACTAAAAATAAAAACATAAAGTTAGCTGTGATGAAGAAGAAGATAAAGAGAAAGGAGTAGAGTTGGTGAAGAAGATGAAGCTTTATGGAGGGATGATTTAGATTTTTTTAGGTTTTAAGTGATATTTACAAAATTTCCCCATGTTCACATTGGTTCTCATGGTTCTCACAATAAAGTTGGTTCTCGTATGATCCCTACCCTATATATATATATATAGGGTAGAGATCATACGAGAACCAACTTTAGGGTGAGAACCAAAGAACCAATGTGAATAGGAGGCAATAATGTAAATATTACAACAAATAAATGAAAAAATACGTTATGAGCTTCTTCCACCCTATCCCACCTTTCTCTAAAACCCTAACATCTTCTTCCTCCCTAAGACCCTTTTCATCATCACCATCTAACAATCAATAACACCACTGTCACCTAATCCGACAGTTGTTCTTCGTCTTCTGGTCGTTAGGGTTAGGGTTTGAGGACAGAATCCCAACAACTAAGGAGCCACGATTGAAGTGTTCTGGTAAAATCTTCACTTCTAATTCCTAATTTCAAATGTCTTTCTTTCATTTAATGCTGTAATTGTGTATTATAATTATTATTTAAACAAAGGGATACTATAACTCATCATTTAATCAATTTCAAAGCATGTGAGTATAACATCAGAAGTAATTATGGTAATAGAAGTCCAAATCGGTAATAAGTGGTGATGATATTAGGGATGAATATGGTGGATTATTAATGATGATGATAGTGTTTTTGGAACCATAATTGTTGATGTTGGTATTGGGTTAAGGGCTGGCCAAAAGAGCAACTCACGAGTTAACAGGTCAATAGAAGTCAATGGTCAATAAGTCAGTTAATCAATTTCAAAGCACACATTAAAATACTATTTCCTTTAATTGTAGGATTACTAGATATACTCTGTTATGCATCCTCCAAATGTCGTATTTTGCTTAGTATAACTTTATCTTATAGTGATTTGCATAGTAATTAGTGTTTGCAACATTGTTGATGTGAAAAGCAAATGTATGATTTTGGTGTGAAAAACAAATGTATGATTATGGTTTAACATTTTTTTTAGGTGAATAAAAAGTATGGTATAACATTTTGAGCAGGAGTTAATGGCCAAAATCGTCAATGAGGTTAATGCTAATTGACTAAAATACCCCTGACTTAACTGGATTTTGTTAACTGAGTTAGCCAAATGGACTAAAATGACAAAAAATTGAAACCTCAGGGTCACAGATGCAACGAAAAAACTATTTGGACTAAAGTGGTAATTTTTGACAAACCTCAGGGACTAAGTTGGCAATTAACTCTATTTAAAAAATATTTGTTTCTATCATCGTTTAGGGAATGAAGAGTAGAGGTAGACCAAAATTGACTTAGGAGGAACAGATTAGGCATGATTTGTTAGACTTGCATCTTTTTTAGGGCATGATCGACGATAGGAGTTTGTGGAGACGTAAAATATAGGTTAATTGTGGAAGCTATCACCGTTGTAGGAAGGAGGAGTAGAGGTAGACCGAAATTGACTTTGGATGAACGGATATGCATGATTTATTAGACTTGCACCTCTCCGAGGACACGGTCGACGATTGAAGTTTGTGGAGACGTAAAATAAAGGTTAACGACCTATATGAAAAGTCTATAGTTATTTATTTATTTATTTATTATTATTATTGAAAACAGACGTTGATTAATTGCTTGTATGTCTATATAAGGAGTTTCTCACTATGTTTGATTTTATTTGATTGCATGTATGCTTTTATTTGACTTTATTGCTAGATATGTTTTTGGAGCCAGGAGTCTCTTTGGAAGTAGTCTCTCTATTTTCTGGGATAGGGGTAAGACTTACCTACATCCCACCCTCCCCAGACCCTACTGATGAGCCGGTCTTCAGGGTTCATACAAAACCTAAATAACCTAGGTAGCTAGGGTAAATAGGGTATCAATCCAAGGAGCGTGTGGATAGTGAATGTTGTTTAGTTGATTAGACAATGGTACCTATGAAGATGCTATATTATTTATGAAGATTGCAATGTGTTCATTTAAGACTTTGGTTGAAAGGGGTTTTGATTAAATTCACAAAATTTGTAATTGAATTATAATAAAATGGTAGAGAACAAATTAGATTGTAAATAAATGAGTAAAAAGATCACTCCTAGGGTTCAACAATGAAGTCTAAGGTTATCACAAATGGGTCAATTAATTATGATGCAATTGGTGTTAACGGGGTGATTGTTCAATAGGTTTAGGTGTCAAGTTTCATCAACATTCAAAAATGGACTAAACTACACTTCATTACACTAGAACATACAACCCTATGTTTGTGTTAAAGCAAGAAACCATGTTCATGACATTAGAAATTGGCACAAGATCAATTAACTAAAATGGCTTCAACATAAGATTAATCACAATCTAACACAATGGTTCAAACACACAATCACACAATCAAAAGTTTAAAGAAATACCCAAATATTTAAACCCTAGAACTTCAATTGTTTACTTCCTAAGCATGATAGAAAAGAATTAGCCCCTCATAGTTGTTGAAGCTTGAAGAAGTTGTAAAAGACTTGTCATGGAGTAACCTCTTAACTGTTGCTTTAGGATTAGAATCGTGAATGAATTCCAAAAAAATAGATGAACCAAACTCCTTTCAAGAAGATAGTTACTTTTTATCATGTCGCCTCCTCCCTTGACCAATATTTATGACCCCTTAAATGTTGATAATTCTCCTTTTCTTTTTTTGCTCTATGATCCGCCAAAAACAAGAAAAAAAATAAAGAAATCATTGATGACCTTCAATGCTCTCCTTTGAATGATATTGACAAATATTGAAACTCCTCATTTTGAATAAAATATTCTTGAAAATAGAAAAGCTCCTTTATGGATTTTGATGATGATGATTAAAAAATCATGTGGATGGTGATGATGTCTCAAAACGTTGCCATTGTAAACATAAGTGAAAAATGGTCAACATTCAATTCAACCTTCCTAAACATATTTGGTCCACACACTACTCCGTAGCTTCCCCCATAGCCGATGTAAATAACCAATTTCTCTTCTTTATTTCTTTCGTTTCTTCCATTCGGTTCATGTGGCCATAATCCAAAGTCCCGTTAAGGTTTTGAAATGCATTTTAAACCTCTTTAGACCTGCAAACCACAAATCATATCAAAGTAGTGCATCTAAAACTATAAGATTACATAAAAACGTAACCTTAAACACGAGAAACGTAGGACTTGCAACCGCGTATCACCTACCAGTAGCTCGGCTATTTGTATGATTATACTAGGTACGCTTGTTGTTGTTATTTTTATCATGTGACCTGACCCGATTAGGAATGATCTTTTTTAATATTACCGATTACCAAAAATTTCCGACCCCCATGAAAAAAAATCTGGGTTCGCCACTGACTACATCAGCAAGAAAATTAGGTGGGTTATGACATGGTTAGTTTGAGAATAGTAGAGGCAAAGAAGTTGAAAGTTGGGAGTAGCAGGGGCAATTAGTTAGTTGGAAGTGTTGCAGGCCAAAAGATGAAAGTTGTGGTTATTAAAATTCATTAATCCAAAGTAAACATGGAAACAGGATAAACATGAAAAAAGAAATATGCAATAAAATTTAAACTAATAAATTATCATAGTAAATCTTCAACTCAACTTGTAGATAATTCCCTAATCTCGTCTTTGAAAAAACGTGTTCTCGGGTTTTGTTTTTGGACCAAAGTCCCCTAGGTTGAACAGAACATCGGGTCGTGCTTTGTTAATCATCAAATTGACCCGCTCAAATAGTTTAGTTCCAAGGTTAATCTTGATCGACTCTGGGTTAGTACCACTTGAGTCATCTTGTTTCGGGCCTATTAAGTTGTAGGGTGCATTACAACCGTTGTCTTCCATCGGGTCGCCAGATTCTTGACAATTATTTTGTGGACTGGTAATGTTAACTAAAGTGTCTTTTGGTGCATCACACTTTGTTAATTGTTATGGCAACTTTTCTTGACTGTGAATTAATGAAACTTCTTTGTCTCTTCGTCTCATTTGAACATGTGTCCCACAATCCACTAGACAATTTTTATTAGCTAAAAATCAATTCACATGCAAGCCCACGTTTGTATTTTTGACACCCAGTAAATCCAAGGTATTATCATACATGAAACCAAATGTCCATTTACTTAGTTACGTGCATTAGACTTGTTTATTATTAAAGTGGGTCTTTAAAGTCTAGCATGTTTACAATGCATGGGTTGTATACTTTTCGGTTCTCGCGTATGTTGTATAATTCTATTAGTACTTGTAACTAATGCATGCTAATTAGCATCTAAACACGGTAAAAGTAGTATAATAATGAATAGTTATAATCAATCGCTCTAAACCTTAACTAGATGGGAACTCGATCAAATTAAACCAACATAACATATCTTCAACTTTGGACATAATTATGACCCAACATCACCAACTATCACCAAATCCCCACGCTAATCATAAATTCCAGCCATGGAAAAAGGTAGGGGCCCCTTTGTGTGATTTTGTACAACCTAACACTCATCTACCCATCTTGGATGCTTACGCACACTCTTCACCCTTGGAATGTTAGGGGGTAATAGCATGTGCATGTGACTCACCTACCTTTCATTCACTAAACACACCTTCTAAACAATCATAACACACTTTTCTCATGCCCCAGCTCTTTTTCTCATAACATTTGAACCTTCATCCTAGAACAAGTATTCTTGATTTCTATAAAAGTGGCAGATTCCACTAAATTGAGTAATTAACCTCTTAAAAAAAGGCTCTGTCCAATATCTAAAGATTCCCAACCGTTTCACTCAATTATGTGGAGTTTTAGGACCCCAAATCACTCCTGATACATGACTGCACAGATTCGGTGATGCTGTCCTACCCCGTGTTGTTGGTTGACTTTCAAGAGGCCTCACATCTTCAAATTCGATGATTTTTTGTCCTATCTCCTTGGACTTCTATTGGATTTCCCTGGATCAGAAGCTCCGGAGCATTGAGCAAAGAAACCTTCCTTTCATCACTTGTTTTCTTCACCTAGCTAGTAGTCTAGTGGTAAAAACCCTTGTCCTTCCCGCTTGCTTTTCTCCATATAATATATGATGCTAGTTGATTCATCTTGATATGATATGTTTACATATGGTTTTCTAAAACAAGTTAAGGAAGTGTTTAAGTGAAAATAAAATAATGTAGTGTGGGTGTGTGCAAACCGTGAGTTTGTTTAAGTGTCCTGCAATTTAAAGTGTATGAAAGCTCTAAGTATGTGAATGTTTTGAATGAGATAATTTAGAAACATATTAAGTGATCTTATGATGGTTGATTTCACTTGAAAGGTTTGTGTTTGTATATGTATACGTAATAGTATGTATGTGTGTGCATAAGTGTATTATGTTAGTTTGGATGCATGATAATAACATTAAATTGTCATAAGTGTTTGATGAACCTTGTATGATAGCCTAAATATATTTGAGAATGGTTATTTTAATGATTTCAATTGATAGATTTGTTAACATGATGAAAATGGTAGATTTTACGTGTTAAAGTGGCTAAAACACATGAAAAATGCTTAGTGTAGACGTTGCTATATGAAATCGTTAAAAGACAATGTTTATAGTTCAGAGTGGTTATGTAAAAAATGTTAAAACACAAAACTTGCTGATTTTAAAAGTATAAATGTTGTTTTTATATAAAATATGTAGAGTTATGCAAAAAATGTATTTTTGTAAGACGATACAAGTCTAGGAGATATTTTAGTAAAAATACAATAAAATATTCTTATATAATGGTTTTTAATGTAAACATGTATACTTTAAACCCCTAAAAAGTTGTTTGTGAATGATTGTTACCGTAAAGGAAAATGCGTAAATTAGTGAAAATATAACTATTCAACAAGATGATAGAGTTACCTGTGTCGTAAATGTGATACTTAGTGAAATTGTAATTTGTGATTTTATGAACAAGATGATAGGTTTTCCGGTCGGAACTAAATGATTTTACCAAAAGCTTACATGGAACCGAATGGTTTAAAGATACCACAATGGTGTATGTATAATAATCAAATATCAAAAACTAACTTCTAGAAGAAACAATCACCAAATATAAGTAGCGTCTCAATCCTCCCCAAAAAGTGGGAAAAAATAATTCAAATAGAAAATATGAAATCTTTTAAAAAGACAAATAATATTAATGATCCAGCATCATACCCGTCTTGGAAAACAAAAAACCTCGCCCTCGAGTTTTGATCTTGAACTAAAGCCACCTGAGTAGAAGGGAACATCAGCTCGATTTCCATTTATTATTATCATCATGACCCGCCTAAACAAACCAACTTCATGGGTCATCTAGCCAAACATGGAATCTAGCCAAACTTGGAATCTGTACCACCTGGGTTGAATGAGGCATTGAACCATCTCCCGTTCACTATTGATTTGACCCGCTGTTGGATCAGTGGCCTCTTTAGTGAACACTTATGTGTTTACAGATTTAGATGAGAGTTATTAAGCAGCGGAATAATAAGTGTTCTAAGATTTAAAGATCACTTTTAAGAGGAGTTATTACTCCCCCTTGACTGAGCAGTTAATGAGAAACAATAATCAGTTCAAGTATAAAGCAGTAAATGCAGTTTATGTTTCTCAGATGTGAAATGGATTATAAGTTAAAAAGCCTCGAAGGTTTTTCAATTAATTTAAAGTAAATCACATATCTAAAATAGATGAATAAACTCATCTATTTATAGACCAACATACAAAACTGTTGTCTGAAGTAATCTAAGATATTTAGCTAAGATACTAAGCTTAAGATAAGGTTTACAACAGGCTGTACATTGAAACTTGAATCAAGACTTTAACAAAACAATATAATACTAAAACTACTGAAGTCTGAGTCGGTTAGAAGCTTCTGATATCAAAATGCTGATGAGTGACAAACTGCTGATGAGTAGTTTGTCTTTAGTAGTTCTTCAGTGTAGTGTCTGGTTAGACTTCAGAACTTCTGATGGTTAACTCTTCAGCACTTTGCTCTTTTCTTCTTCAGCACTTCTGATTTCTTCTTCAGCAGTTTCTTCTATACTTAAGCAGAATATGATTTGGACTAAGGTTATCAAAAGGTGGTTTCTTCAATCCTCTTTGTCCCAACACCCGCTCAAATAAATCAACTTCAACTTAAGATGGAGGTCTAGAATTAATTAACAGTCATTACAATTAAGTAAAATTAAATGTCCCAAATTATATGTGTTGGGCTTTGCTAAAACCCGGTCCAGAAGGTCCGCTAGGTAAAACTGAATCCATAACTTTTACTTGACTTTCATTTAAGTTTCCAGTCGTAAAAGTGGGTTTGAATGGGTCCACCATAGTTGTGTCATTAGTGATTAGACCCCCATACTCCAATCCCTATTTATTAACTTATCTACATGCAAGCCTACAGCCAACACC
Source organism: Ambrosia artemisiifolia (assembly GCA_032199755.1). Taxonomy (NCBI): domain Eukaryota; kingdom Viridiplantae; phylum Streptophyta; class Magnoliopsida; order Asterales; family Asteraceae; genus Ambrosia; species Ambrosia artemisiifolia. The sequence continues at coordinate 25,767,391 of CM063526.1, read as the reverse complement.
TCCATCGCCCCATTTAAGTTGATAGCCACATTACTATACGAACCACATGCATTTTCCATATATGTATGCAGACCAGGTATACACTTCCCATGCATGACATTCATGTACTCACAAAATTCTGAATTTTCCACCTTACCACATGGTAACTCAAATTTTTATCATCTTCAACCTTTTCAATTTCCAAAAATAAATATTCTCCACATAGTTTACAAATAATATATATGTTCACAACGAGTGTCCACCGTATCACCCCTAAGGAGTACATTAAACATACCTTGAAATACCATTTAAGATTTATCATTGTTGTTATTCTCTTCTTCCTCTCATGGGAACTCCATTAATAGCTTGTTGCGCCCGTAAATATTTCTCTTCATGGTGTTTAATCTCGTCTGCATCGAATTTCAGTTTGTCCTATAAAATACACTCTAGATAGATCCGTTCATAGATCCGTTCATAGAACCGAGGTGGGTGATTGCCAAACGTATTCTCCTCCTCCTCAATCATATTGTTTTGGATGATGGGTCTTAATTTGGTTTCCATAATTCACACCTCCTTTTGTAATTCAAGATCTCGTACTCGTTCATGAAGCCTCCTATTCTCTTCAAGATCTCGGGCTTGTTGCCGAAGACTTTTGATCATAAGATCCCATGGGTCAAGATAGATACCATCGCTGCCTCGCTCGGCAACTCTACGAGTAAGGCGCCGATATTCTCCATGAGCACGTCAAAAGCAAACACTTATGTCGTTGCCTTTGTTGGCAACTCTACGAACAAACGAGTATTCACTTCCACGTCGAGCATATTTGAACCAAAAGCTCTGATACCAACTGATGTAGTTTCGCATGCAAGCAAATGGCTCAAATAACTCAAAGGATACAAATGCTTAAAAAACCTCAAAAGTTTATTGATAAACAATATTCATAAACAATCAACTGAAAAACAATAAACCGTAGATATCCTACTTATGCTAAACAATTGAAATAAAAATAACAGGATAAACATAAAAAATGATAAAAGAAATATGCTTCTAAATTCAAACTAATAAATTATTAAAATAAATCTTCAACTCAACTTGTAGATAACCCTGCAGCACCTATACACATAGTTTAGGATGTGTTTAAATGTGTAGCTTATAATATACTTTAACAGGTGAAAGTCGTGTTTCATGTATAAGTTTCCAATCAAGTGTAGTGAATTGATATTAAAAAGCAAATGTAAATAATGTTCTTGGTTTAAAAACTCATAACTCACTCTGAGGCGTTTTGATCCTACACTCTATAAAGTAATAAGACCTGATTAGCATTAGACAAATATATTAGGGTCGAAGTACGACAATATGGACCTTCATATGATCAAGGGTAGTTTATCATTTACGAGGTTCTGTTAGCTTCTTTGTAATACAACAGTATCTAAAACTAGCAAAACATGGCTCATAGATATTTTTAATGTCACACCCTCAAATTCCACTTGCGGGGTTTTACCGCGAGGCGCGTGACACACCAAGATCCAAGTCACCGGTCATAATAAATGACAACTATATGAAGAAAATACGTAAGATAACCATTTTGTTTTCAAAAGATCATTAAGTACAGCGGAAGCAAAATCTGATTACAATCCAAACTACTAAATACTGATAAACTGAAAATGTTTTAAAACATGCAAATGATACTAGACGCCGTGCGACTCTGTGCGCCTATCCAAAAGCTGCTACCTTAGCGACCTGACAAAACATGCTAAAGATGTCAACACATAATGCTGCCGAGTTCACAGGTTTTATAGTAAACATTTTATAGTTTTGAAAGATCATTCACGTTAATACTATGTTATAAGAACGCTAGCTAGGTGTATGAAAGATCTACTACGATTTGGAAACCATTACTGACATGATCTTACAAGAATCTGCCCACTGAACGACCGTACCACAGTAGATTTTTAATGACCAAGACAATATGTACCCGCCCGACTCCTAGCCGTCGAGTGGGGTTCGACAGTCCCAATAGATCTATCTACATTTCCCCGTTATGCAACCCGCATATTTATGGTATTCCCCAGGCCTGAGAAGTATCGCATAGTAAAGTAAAAGATAACACTAGCATAACATGATCTTATGAAATCCAAGTATGAAGCATGTTTTTCCACGAAAACGAAAACACATAAAGCGGGGCCATGAACCTCACCTTAGGTTGCGTCTTCTTATAATAGAATGACTAACAATGATTTGATAGTCCCTAATATCGGCGACCGATCATAAAGTGTGTATAAGGTACTAGACTAATAATTCGTAGGTTAACTAGTCCCTGATTGTCCAGATCATGACTACGTATGTTTGAAAATGTGTTTAAACGATAACCCGACACACCCGACAGACCCGTCATCCCGTTGGTGACCCATTACACTAATTGATCAAGTACATATAGTTAACACACATGAATCATGCATAAAACACTTAGTTTGTATCAAAAATCGCATTTATGAAGTCGTGGGGTCGAATCAGGAGAGGTTCCAAGGTTGGTTCGACGTTTGAGTGGGTCAAATGAGCTTGTTCAGGGTTGGTTCGACCCTGTCTCAACTGTTTCTACCTCCCGAAAGTGCGAACCAGTTTCTGGTTTGACCCAATTTATGCAAAAACACATAAAACGCACCAAATCGCATCAAAACAGTTCGGAAACATCATAAATCACAGCAGTTGATTACATCTAATATATCCCCATAAAACCCAACCAATTAGGTCCCGAAATCCGTCCGTTTCATGAAGAAATCACAACCTACCCTAAATGGCAAATTATGGAAATGTCACATCAATGCATGTAATCTTTACAAAAAATGGAAACTTATCAAAATTACCTTCTAATCAGATTATTATGCACATATTAATCATGTATATGGAAACCCCCAATCATATCAACAATAATATAATCAAGAACAAACCCTAGATCTATCACAAAACCCCCTAAAATGGGTAAAACGTCACCAATCATCAATTACACCCTATAATAACTATAAATCATCATTTAAAATAGACCTAGATCATCAATATATCATTTATTCATCATTCAATCATCATCTAACAAATAACAACACATAACAACTCATTTAACACTATTAACATAAGGATTGTTTTTATGAAAACTCATGTTTAATCCATACATTTGATTTAGAAAGGTGTTAGAAAGGTTTTTATTCATGAAAACATCTTTAAATCAGATCTGGATATTTAGGGTTTGATAAAAATGAATGGAAAATGATTAAAAAGGTTTTAGATCAAGAACACACCTTGAATCTTCTCTTGTTTATGATGTAGAACGTGTTATTTTATGTTAGGATCTGAAAAATGAGGTCAAAAACTCCTCCTTACAGGTTTGGGGTTGAGAGAAAGCACTTGGGGCGGTTTAGGGTTGTGAAATGATGAAAAAGTTGCAAGTGTGGTATTTATAGTCAGTGTTAGTTCGCACCCTCGTATGGTCGAACCAGAGCCCATTCGACCTTTTCAAGGGTGGAATAAACATCCATGGACTTGGTTCGACCTCCCTTAAGGTCGAACCAGAATCCTGGATTCCAATTCTTTACAGTTGTCGTTTTAATCCATTTTAACACATGTTAACCCTATTTTAACATATGTTGACACATCCTAACACATAAACATGCAATTCTAACATATGTTAATCATTTCTAATCATGTAAACACATATTTACACATTGCATGTCATATATAGAACATTGTATACTTAGCATTTGATCCAATCATGTAATTTCACCAACAACGGGACTCAAGACTCCTGTGTGCGAATGATAACCCCAACGATCCTCCGAATCATTGAACCCTGGACAATATGTAATGTAAACCGACTCAACTATGTTAAATAAATGTTTTTGCTAAGGTAGACTTATATGTTTGTAAAAGTATTAACCTGAATTTGCCGGGTGTCACATTTAACCTAGTTTTTCATGTCGAGTTATTATCGATTTATCGGTACATATTTAAAGATATAGAACCCCAACTTTCAACTAAAAATCATGTTTATTATGGACGAACTAATTATGTTAGAAACCGGATCTTCTTACCTTCTTTAACTCTAGCATTGTGAGCATGCAAAATTGTTATGCAATTTCTTAGAAAAGCGGATATATATATTACATGGATATAGATGTACATAATAACAATAGTTATAGTATTAATAATTTGAAAATTTAACTAATTCGTATAGTTTATTATTCTTAATCTAGAGTCTTAAATTTGGGATTTCAAATGTCTAAAGGTTGTAAGTGTAATGAATAACTTGATTTTATTATTTCATGTTAATTTTATAATCATTTAACATTGTGATATTATTAGTGACTTCTTAATTTTGAACTAAGCACATGGATTTACAAGTTAATATACTCATTTTATTAATAGTAAGTAGGTGCAGTTTAAAGTTTGTTAAAAGTGCCATTTGAATGATTGAAAGCTATAAGTAAAATTAAGGTACTCACAAATCATAATGCATGTCGATAACATAAATAGTTCATTGCTCAACAAGTTACACACACACACACACACACAAATATATATATATAGGGGGAAGGTTAAATTGAGAATATATATATTTCGTGCGAACCGTGAGAATAACCATAAAAAACCACTCAAATTCAAACTTTCATTTTACACTTATCATTAATTCATTATTATTAAAATACAATCTCAAAAACACAGTTTACGCGTAGAAATTTAAACGTATATGAAAGTCAATTGTTTTTCAAACATGTGTAAATTTACTGTTAGTACATATATAAACCGTTTCATTTCCACACGTGGTAAAAGTTTATTTTAGAGTGTTTTTGCAAGCAAAGATCAATTATTTGGAAAGAAAATTAATATTTTAATGTTATATATTAATTATAATGAGGTTTTTATGCAAAAAAAACTTGACTTTGATTGATTTTTATTTTATTTTTTCTCATGGTTCTCGCGATATGTAGTGTCCTCAAGATAACCCACCACTATACCCACACACCCTAATCTATAATCTCATTCTAGCCCAAAATTCTTCTTCAATTTACCATGGGTTTTAAAAGCATGTTCTAGTTTTCGTCTTACTAATCTACATCGATATAGAATACGCGAGTGAAATTTCAAGCAACACATATGAACATAAAGAACAATACCCTTATATTTAAATTGATCACCGTGCCTTCAATTTTGGTCGTGGGTATAGTGGGAGTTTGTATGACGCAGTTCAACAAGATTTTTCAATCCTTTAGCCTGGGAGGTAACATCTTCTTGGCGTTTAAGTGTTTTTCAGCAAGGTGTTACATTAACAACTGGTTTTGTGCATGTATTCCCGAACACGATTGAAAGCTTAGATAACCCTTATCTTGGTGACAAGGTGTGGCGTGATTTTCCGTGGGCAAATTTTGTGGGTATATTGGCCGTTGTGGTGGTGGTGATGGTGGAAACGTCGGTTAAATGTGTTTAATAATAGGATGGCGAAGGTTTGTTGCTGGTGATAAAGAGCAACAGACAGGTCACGTGCATGCTCATTCACATACATCCCATGGCCCCTTCCATTTGGTAGCAACTTCCAAGCCCCATGCCTTCAAACATCTGGTGAAAGCTTAACGCAGCAATGATTGGTTTGATTGCTTTAGGATCGATAGATACTCCTAATATTATTCCAATTATTACTGAATGTATTATAATGCCAATTTCCAATACCTACATCAAAATTCTTAATGTTTAGTTAATGGCTGCAAACCCAAGGAGGTAACTAATGTACAAATAAATAGCTTATCTTTATATAGAAAAATATGATTATATCTAATCTAATATGAATATATGAAAAAAATACTAATAAGCATAATAGTTTTAATATTAATAGAGAAGTAACCTTATTGCTTTTCATATATTTTTATTAGATTAGATATAATCGTATTTTGTTATACAAAGATAAGTTATTTAATTGTACATCAATTACATTATTGGCTTTGCAATCATTAACTAAAAAATAAGAATTGTGATGCCGGTAGTGGAAATTGGGATTATAATATATTGGGTAATAACTGGAATAGCATTAAGAGTATCTATCAATCCCGAAGCAATCAATCCTCTCATTGTTGCTGTAAGCGTTCATCGGATGTAGGAAGTTGCTTCCAAATGGCATGGGCCATGTGATGTATGTGAATGAACATGCACGTGACCTACCTGTTGCTCATCATTATCATTACTGGCGACAACCTCCACCATCTTGTTTATTAAACACACTACTAACCGTAGCTTCCACCATCATCAACACCACAATGGCCGACATACCTAAAAAATTTGACAATTGAAAATCACTCTACACGTTGTCACCGAGAGAAGGGTTATCTAAGCTTTCATTCGCATCCAAGAACACATGTACAAAACCAGTGGCTAATATAACACCTGATGCAAAACACTTAATACCAAAGATGTTACCTCGTGGCCTAAAGGATTCGAAAATCTTGTTAAACTGCGATATACAGGCTCTCACTACACATGAAACCAAACTTGAAGCTATCACAATCAATTTGGATATGAGGGCATCGTTTTTTGTTGTGTTCCTTAGAGTTGCTTGAGTATTCACTCACGCATTCTACACAGATGCAAAGAAGTAAGATGAAAACTAGACCATGCTTTTAAAATCCATTGTAAATTGAAGAACAAAAATTTTGGGCTCGTGTGAGATTACTAATAAGGGGTGTGTTTTTGTGTGTATGTATATAGGTTTAGGTTTGTGTACAAAGGTCATATTTCATGAGAAGTGTTAGAAGTATTAAGATATGACATGTAGGAATCATATTTTGGATTTAAAAATGATGTATTGGGATTGGCTAGAAAATCTCCAACCACAACATCTAAAGCCCAATGCAATGTATTACAATTATAGAATTTAAAAGATAGCTAAAACAAAGTACTTAACACTTAAAACACACTGCTTAACTTTCATGGCATAGTGTTTTAATTTTTAAGGCTAGAATATATTGCCTTGGGTTTTTAATTGTTATGTTTGGTGTTTTTTATGCAAAACAATCCAAAACATCATGACTAAGTCCGGAAGATGATATCTACATATCGATTCTTAATCCTTCTCACACTTCTCACGAAGTATGACCTTTGTATAGAAACCTCACACTATATATATATATATATATATATATATATATATATATATATATATATATATAGGGGAAGGTTAAATTGAGAATATATATATTTCGTGCGAACCGTGAGAATAACCATAAAAAACCACTCAAATTCAAACTTTCATTTTACACTTATCATTAATTCATTATTATTAAAATACAATCTCAAAAACACAGTTTACGCGTAGAAATTTAAACGTATATGAAAGTCAATTGTTTTTCAGACATGTGTAAATTTACTGTTAGTACATATATAAACCGTTTCATTTCCACACGTGGTAAAAGTTTATTTTAGAGTGTTTTTGCAAGAAAAGATCAATTATTTGGAAAGAAAATTAATATTTTAATGTTATATATTAATTATAATGAGGTTTTTATGCAAAAAAAATTGACTTTGATTGATTTTTATTTTATTTTTTCTCATGGTTCTCGCGATATGTAGTGTCCTCAAGATAACCCACCACTATACCCACACACCCTAATCTATAATCTCATTCTAGCCTAAAATTCTTCTTCAATTTAGCATGGGTTTTAAAAGCATGTTCTAGTTTTCGTCTTACTGATCTACATCGATATAGAATACGCGAGTGAATTTTCAAGCAACACATATGAACATAAAGAACAATACCCTTATATTTAAATTGATCACCGTGCCTTCAATTTTGGTCGTGGGTATAGTGGGAGTTTGTATGACGCAGTTCAACAAGATTTTTCAATCCTTTAGCCTGGGAGGTAACATCTTCTTGGCGTTTAAGTGTTTTTCAGCAAGGTGTTACATTAACAACTGGTTTTGTGCATGTATTCCCGAACACGATTGAAAGCTTAGGTAACCCTTATCTTGGTGACAAGGTGTGGCGTGATTTTCCGTGGGCAAATTTTGTGGGTATATTGGCCGTTGTGGTGGTGGTGATGGTGGAAACCGCGGTTAAATGTGTTTAATAATAGGATGGCGAAGGTTTGTTGCTGGTGATAAAGAGCAACAGACAGGTCACGTGCATGTTCATTCACATACATCCCATGGCCCCTTCCATTTGGTAGCAACTTCCAAGCCCCATGCCTTCAAACATCTGGTGAAAGCTTAAAGCAGCAATGATTGGTTTGATTGCTTTAGGATCGATAGATACTCCTAATATTATTCCAATTATTACCGAATGTATTATAATGCCAATTTCCAATACCTACATCAAAATTCTTAATGTTTAGTTAATGGCTGCAAACCCAAAGAGGTAACTAATGTACAAATAAATAGCTTATCTTTATATAGAAAAATATGATTATATCTAATCTAATATGAATATATGAAAAAAATACTAATAAGCATAATAGTTTTAATATTAATAGAGAAGTAACCTTATTGCTTTTCATATATTTTTATTAGATTAGATATAATCGTATTTTGTTATACAAAGATAAGTTATTTAATTGTACATCAATTACATTATTGGCTTTGCAACCATTAACTAAAAAATAAGAATTGTGATGCCGGTAGTGGAAATTGGGATTATAATATATTGGGTAATAACTGGAATAGCATTAAGAGTATCTATCGGTCCTGAAGCAATCAATCCTCTCATTGTTGCTGTAAGCGTTCATCGGATGTAGGAAGTTGCTTCCAAATGGCATGGGCCATGTGATGTATGTGAATGAACATGCACGTGACCTACCTGTTGCTCATCATTATCATTACTGGCGACAACCTCCACCATCTTGTTTATTAAACACACTACTAACCGTAGCTTCCACCATCATCAACACCACAATGGCCGACATACCTAAAAAATTTGGCAATTGAAAATCACTCTACACGTTGTCACCGAGAGAAGGGTTATCTAAGCTTTCATTCGCATCCAAGAACACATGTACAAAACCAGTGGCTAATATAACACCTGATGCAAAACACTTAATACCAAAGATGTTACCTCGTGGCCTAAAGGATTCGAAAATCTTGTTATACTGCGATATACAGGCTCTCACTACACATGAAACCAAACTTGAAGCCATCACAATCAATTTGGATATGAGGGCATCGTTTTTTGTTGTGTTCCTCAGAGTTGCTTGAGTATTCACTCACGCATTCTACACAGATGCAAATAAGTAAGATGAAAACTAGACCATGCTTTTAAAATCCATTGTAAATTGAAGAACAAAAATTTTGGGCTCGTGTGAGATTACTAATAAGGGGTGTGTTTTTGTGTGTATGTATATAGGTTTAGGTTTGTGTACAAAGGTCATATTTCATGAGAAGTGTTAGAAGTATTAAGATATGACATGTAGGAATCATATTTTGGATTTAAAAATGATGTATTGGGATTGGCTAGAAAATCTCCAACCACAACATCTAAAGCCCAATGCAATGTATTACAATTATAGAATTTAAAAGATAGCTAAAACACACTACTTAACACTTAAAACACACTGCTTAACTTTCATGGCATAGTGTTTTAATTTTTAAGGCTAGAATATATTGCCTTGGGTTTTTAATTGTTATGTTTGGTGTTTTTTATGCAAAACAATCCAAAACATCATGACTAAGTCCGAAAGATGATATCTACATATCGATTCTTAATCCTTCTCACACTTCTCACGAAGTATGACCTTTGTATAGAAACCTCACACTATATATATATATATATAGGGGAAGGTTAAATTGAGAATATATATATTTCGTGCGAACCGTGAGAATAACCATAAAAAACCACTCAAATTCAAACTTTCATTTTACACTTATCATTAATTCATTATTATTAAAATACAATCTCAAAAACACAGTTTACGCGTAGAAATTTAAACGTATATGAAAGTCAATTGTTTTTCAGACATGTGTAAATTTACTGTTAGTACATATATAAACCGTTTCATTTCCACACGTGGTAAAAGTTTATTTTAGAGTGTTTTTGCAAGAAAAGATCAATTATTTGGAAAGAAAATTAATATTTTAATGTTATATATTAATTATAATGAGGTTTTTATGCAAAAAAAAAAAATTGACTTTGATTGATTTTTATTTTATTTTTTCTCATGGTTCTCGCGATATGTAGTGTCCTCAAGATAACCCACCACTATACCCACACACCCTAATCTATAATCTCATTCTAGCCCAAAATTCTTCTTCAATTTACCATGGGTTTTAAAAGCATGTTCTAGTTTTCGTCTTACTGATCTACATCGATATAGAATACGCGAGTGAATTTTCAAGCAACACATATGAACATAAAGAACAATACCCTTATATTTAAATTGATCACCGTGCCTTCAATTTTGGTCGTGGGTATAGTGGGAGTTTGTATGACGCAGTTCAACTAGATTTTTCAATCCTTTAGCCTAGGAGGTAACATCTTCTTGGCGTTTAAGTGTTTTTCAGCAAGGTGTTACATTAACAACTGGTTTTGTGCATGTATTCCCGAACACGATTGAAAGCTTAGATAACCCTTATCTTGGTGACAAGGTGTGGCGTGATTTTCCGTGGGCAAATTTTGAGGGTATATTGGCCGTTGTGGTGGTGGTGATGGTGGAAACCGCGGTTAAATGTTTTTAATAATAGGATGGCGAAGGTTTGTTGCTGGTGATAAAGAGCAACAGACAGGTCACGTGCATGTCCATTCACATACATCCCATGGCCCCTTCCATTTGGTAGCAACTTCCAAGCCCCATGCCTTCAAACATCTGGTGAAAGCTTAAAGCAGCAATGATTGGTTTGATTGCTTTAGGATCGATAGATACTCCTAATATTATTCCAATTATTACCGAATGTATTATAATGCCAATTTCCAATACCTACATCAAAATTCTTAATGTTTACTTAATGGCTGCAAACCCAAAGAGGTAACTAATGTACAAATAAATAGCTTATCTTTATATAGAAAAATATGATTATATCTAATCTAATATGAATATATGAAAAAAAAAATACTAATAAGCATAATAGTTTTAATATTAATAGAGAAGTAACCTTATTGCTTTTCATATATTTTTATTAGATTAGATATAATCGTATTTTGTTATACAAAGATAAGTTATTTAATTGTACATCAATTACATTATTGGCTTTGCAACCATTAACTAAAAAATAAGAATTGTGATGCCGGTAGTGGAAATTGGGATTATAATATATTGGGTAATAACTGGAATAGCATTAAGAGTATCTATCGGTCCTGAAGCAATCAATCCTCTCATTGTTGCTGTAAGCGTTCATCGGATGTAGGAAGTTGCTTCCAAATGGCATGGGCCATGTGATGTATGTGAATGAACATGCACGTGACCTACCTGTTGCTCATCATTATCATTACTGGCGACAACCTCCACCATCTTGTTTATTAAACACACTACTAACCGTAGCTTCCACCATCATCAACACCACAATGGCCGACATACCTAAAAAATTTGGCAATTGAAAATCACTCTACACGTTGTCACCGAGAGAAGGGTTATCTAAGCTTTCATTCGCATCCAAGAACACATGTACAAAACCAGTTTCTAATATAACACCTGATGCAAAACACTTAATACCAAAGATGTTAGCTCGTGGCCTAAAGGATTCGAAAATCTTGTTAATCTGCGATATACAGGCTCTCACTACACATGAAACCAAACTTGAAGCCATCACAATCAATTTGGATATGAGGGTATCGTTTTTTGTTGTGTTCCTCAGAGTTGCTTGAGTATTCACTCACGCATTCTACACAGATGCAAAGAAGTAAGATGAAAACTAGACCATGCTTTTAAAATCCATTGTAAATTGACGAACAAAATTTTTGGGCTTGTGTGAGATTACTAATAAGGGGTGTGTTTTTGTGTGTATGTATATAGGTTTAGGTTTGTGTACAAATGTCATATTTAATGAGAAGTGTTAGAAGTATTAAGAAATGAAATGTAGGAATCATATTTTGGATTTAAAAATGATGTATTGGGATTGGCTAGAAAATCTCCAACCACAACATCTAAAGCCCAATGCAATGTATTACAATTATAGAATTTAAAAGATAGCTAAAACACATTATTTAACACTTAAAACACACTGCTTAACTTTCTTGGCATAGTGTTTTAATTTTTAAGGCTAGAGTATATTGCCGTGGGTTTTTAATTGTTATGTTTGGTGTTTTTTATGCAAAACAATCCAAAACATCATGACTAAGCCCGAAAGATGATATCTACATATCGATTCTTAATCCTTCTCACACTTCTCACGAAGTATGACCTTTGTATAGAAACCTCACCCTATATATATTTATATATATATATGTGTAGGGGAGGGTTATTTTGAGAACGCTAAATATCGCGAGAACTGTGAGAACAAATGAGAAAACCAATCAAAATCATTTTTTTTCAATACAAACCTAATTATAATCAAAATACAACATTAAAAAACGAATTTTCTTTCCAAATAATTCATCTTTTCTTGCAAAAACACGTTCAAATTAACTTTTTACACATGTGTAAATGAAACAGTTTACACATGTATAAACAGTAAATTTACACATGTGTAAAAATAATTTATTTCCATATACGTTTAAATTTTTACGCGTAAATTGTGTTTTTGGGATTGTATTTTAGTAATAAAGGTAAGTGTAAAAAGAAATTTTTGATTTGAATGGTTTTAGATGGTGTTCTCGCGGTTCGCATGAAATATAGGTGTTCTCAAATTAACTTTCCCCTATATGTGTATATATATATATATATATATATATATGGTATGGTTCAAATAGGAACCATACCTTAAGTAGGAACTATAGGAACCAATCTTAGCCATTGATCTCTAATGGCATGATTGTAAATAAGTAAAACATTAATTAAATCTTTAATTAAATCAAAGGGCAATGTGGTAATTATATATTGACTATTAACAACACATGTTTAATTAGTTTCCTTTTATTTTCAATATAATCCCATTATTTTAGCAAAGCAGTTATTTTTCCTCTTTGATCATTGCAATTGTACAAAGATGTATATGAACAGACATTACACATGTGTATATTAAGATATACATTGGTGTATATCAGTTTCATTTTTTCTTCCTTTCATTCATCATCATCAACACAGATAGATATACATTGATGTATATCCATTTTTTTTCCAGCTTACATGACTATAATTTGGACACACATATACATTAGTGTATATCTTTGTCTAAAATGTAAGTTAAATACACCATAGTACGTAGCTGTTGAGGTTTCTTCCTTTTTATATATGAACGAAATATACATTGGTGTATATCTGGGCTGGAACCTATATGAAACTGAATACACCTGTGTATATGCATTACACAATTGAACATTTGAACACTGTACAATCACTTTACTATAATACACCTGTGTATATTCATTACAAGAATTGTACATTTTGAAACGTATATATATTCAGGAATGTACATATAGACAAAAATTCCAATGTCATTCAAAGCGGAATTAATGGACCAATACGTACCTCATCAAAATACATCCCAGAAACATTAATATAGTTTAATTCTATTTTAATGGAGATTAAAAAATGCTTCGACTTAAATTCAAACATACCGAATAAAAAAGTGATGAATATATTTGTCTAAGCAATTTCTTTTTGTTGAGATTACGTTGATCCATGACTGAAACCCATATATGTATATCATCGCATAACAGATAAATGAAGACTTGCTATTTATTTAATAGATTGACAAAACAACAGTGGTAATCGAGAATTGTTTTGATCAAATTATATGAATTTGTGATGTATAAAATTGCATAGATCGAAATAGATGAATTAGTGATTTACAGTACCAATAGAAGTTATATTTGTGGAGAGAGATAAAAGGAGAATGAGAGAAAATTAAGGAATGTATTTTTTTTATCTTCCTATTATACCCTTTTTCAATTAAAAAATAATAAATAAAAAGTCAACAAGATGAGTGGTCTAGATTAGTTCCTAAGGTTCCTAACTAGGGTAGTGGTTCCTATTTGATTTCAATCCTATATATATATGTATATATATATATACCCTATATAGGGGAGGGTTATTTTGAGAAAGGTAAATATCGCGTGAACCGTGAGAACAAATGAGAAAACCAATCAAAATCATTTTTTTTTCAATACAAAACTAATTATAATCAAAATACAACATTAAAAAATGAATTTTCTTTCCAAATAATTCATCTTTTCTTGCAAAAACACTTTCAAATTAACTTTTTATACATGTGTAAATGAAACAGTTTACACATGTATAAACAGTAAATTTACATATGTTTAAAAACAATTTATTTCCGTATACATTTAAATTTTTACGGGTAAATTGTGTTTTTGGGATTGTATTTTAGTAATAAAGATAAGTGTAAAAAGAAATTTTTGATTTGAATGGTTTTAGATGGCGTTCTCGCAGTTCGCACGAAATATAGATGTTCTCAAATTAACTTTCCCCTATATATATATATATATATATATATATAGGGAATGGATATAAAGAAAACCCTCCTTATTTGGTAAACTCTGGAAACTCTGACTTCCCAATATTTTTTTTTTTGAAAAAAATAGGGCAAGTAATATACATGATTTTAATCATTTTGGGCCAAAAAAATTAAAAAAGCGCCGAGTAATTTTTTTTTAAAAAATAAAATAAAATTTTGACTAACACATGTTAAGCGCTAATAACAGGTGTTAACAATGTGTTAACTATATGTAAACAGTAGATGTTTTTTATTTTTAAAAAAAAAAACTGTTCGGCGCTTTTTCGATTTTTTTGGCTCAAAATGCTTAAAAAAATGTATATTACATACCCTATTTTTTTCAAAAAAAAAAATGTTGGGAAGTCAGAGTTTCCAGAGTTTACCAAATAAGGAGGGTTTCCTCCATATACTTTATATATATATATATATATATATATATATATATATATATATATATATATATAGGGTTAGGATACTTTGAAAACTCCTCTGAGTTGCGAGAACTTGAGAACTATTCTAGACCATTGATCTTGAGTATTCAATGGTTGAGATTTATTCTTGGAATTGTTTTGTCATTTTGTGAATTATAAAATCTAATTATAATTTGTAATTAAAATAATAAGCCTAAAGGGTAATTTGGGTATGGAATAAAATTTGTTTCTCTCCCTTCTGCCAACACCATCAGTCTCCCATCATCACTTTTTTTTTAAATTTTCACTCTCTTTCCAAAAATATTGCAAATAATACTTGCCACTAACTCAAACCAAATTACACCAGTGTAATAAAACGAAAAACATAACCAAATTACAAAATCTTGCAATAAAACTTGCCACTAACTCAACCAATTACACCAGTGTAAGAAAATGTAAAACATAACCAACTTACAAATCCACCAAAAAATATAAAGAAACCTATATCTAAGCTAATTCTACAAAAATCTTGTCCACTAACTCAAGCAATTACACCGGTGTAAAACTGTTCAACAATTTAGATCCTGGTCTGCATAAAACATAACAAATTAGATGAAGTAAAAAAATGAAGTCATTTAGTGGAAATGTTTTACACAATGTATCAATTTACACCAGTGTAGAAAAGGAAACAAAATAGTTACAAAAAACCATAAATCTATCCTAACACAATTAATAAAATCACGAAATCAAAAACGTGTTTTATGTTGGTGTAACCCCCAAAATGTTTATTAGAATGCTAAGCAAAAAGCACCAAAAAACCATGTTTACGTTGGTGTAACCCATTAGTGATTGACCAACCAAAAAAACCAGCTTACGTTGGTGTAACACAAGTGAGTTGAACAAACCAAAAAGGATGCACACCTTTTTTCTGAATCTAAAACCATGTTTAAGTTGGTGAACCCAATAATAATAATAATAATAATAATAATAATAATAATAATAATAATAATAATAATAATAATAATAACAACAGAAAAATAAAAAATAATAATAATAATAATAACAGGAAAATAAAAAATAAATAATAATAATAAATAATAGTAATAAATAATAATTAAAAAAAAACCTTCATCGATCCACCGTCTGAGCCACCACCCCGCCACTCCCACCGTCGTCACCCACCACCCATCGACCAACCACCAACCTTCATCGATCCACCGTCGTCACCCACCACCCATCGACCAACCACCAACCTTCATCTTCATCTTCAAGCCTGAAACCCACAAACCCCATCTAAACCTTCATCGATCCACCCACAACCCCCATCCAAAACTGAAAACCACCCTCGAAAACCCCACCATTCACCATCGCCTCCCCTGTACAGATCCACCACCAAAAAAACACCACCACCCCTCCACCAAAAACCACCACCATCGACCAGATCTGGCACCATCAAACACCCACCATTCGACCAAAAAACCATCGCCTCCACCCGTTCAGCACCCCACCACCGTCTTCCTTTTCCAGCCTCTGCTCCGTTCAGCACCACACCACCGTCTCCCACCCCCTCTGCACCATCTCCCACCTCCATCTCCAAACCACCCCCATTTCCCAACCCTCTGCACCGTCTCCCACCTCCATCTCCGACCAAAACATCGAAAAACAACTTCAGATCCGCCCCTGTTCTTCTGTTTTTTAGAGAGAGAGAGAACGAGAAAGAGAGAGAGCCGGGGTTTGTGTGTGTTTTAGAGAGAGAGAGAGAGAAAGTGAGAGAGAGAGAGAGAGAGAGGACAGACTGTTTTAAATGATGTGTCGTGGGGTGTGGGTGGGGTGGGGTGGGGTGGGGTGGGGTGGGGTAGGGGAGGTGGTATTTTGACTAAAATGCCCTCTATTATAATAATAGAGGTGGGTTACGTGTCACGTTATTATTGGTCTAGGGGAGTTCTTAAGTTCTCTCAACTCAGAGGAGTTTTCAAATTATCCGGATCCTATATATATATATATATATATATATATATATATATATAGGGAATGGTTATAGAGAAAACCCTCCTTATTTGGTAAACTCTGGAAACTCTGACTTCCCAATATTTTTTTTTTGAAAAAAATAGGGCAAGTAATATACATGATTTTAAGCATTTTGGGCCAAAAAAATTAAAAAAGCGCCGAGTAGTTTTTTTTTAAAATAAAAAATAAATTTTTGACTAACACATGTTAAGCGCTAATAACAGGTGTTAACCATGTGTTAACTATATGTAAACAGTAGACGTTTTTTATTTTAAAAAAAAAAACCGTTCGGCGCTTTTTCAATTTTTTTTGGCTCAAAATGCTTAAAAAATGTATATTGCATACCCTTTTTTTTTCAAAAAAAAAAATGTTGGGAAGTCAGAGTTTCCAGAGTTTACCAAATAAGGAGGGTTTCCTCTATATATACTTTACCTATATATATATATATATATATATATATATATATATATATATATATATATATATATAATTTCTTGAACAATGAATTAGTTATGTTATCTACATGCATTATTAATTTATGAGTTACTAAGTTATAACTTTCAGTCAATCAAATGGCACATTTAATAAACTTTAAACTCCACCAATTTAGTATTAATAATATTAAGAATATGTTAATTTCTAAGCCTTGTGCTTAGTTCTAAATTATGAAGTCACTAATAATATCATAGTTTTTAATGATTGTAAAGTTTAACCTGAAATAATATGAAGTTATTCATTAAACTTATAACCTTTTTAGACAATGTAAATCCAAAATTTATGACATTAGACTAAGAATAATAAACTTTACAAATTAGCTAAATTTTCATACTATTAATACTAAAACCATTGTTTTTAAATACGTCTATATCCATGTAATATAAGCCGCTATTTTAAGAAATTACAATTGTGCGCCCTCAAGAAGCTGGAGCTAAAGAAGGTAAGAAGATACGGTTTCTAACTTAAAAGTACGGTTGGAAATAGGAGATTAGCCTTATTGTTAGATTTATATAATCCAGCCTTAATTTCACGGGATCCTATTAAATCGCTTATGATAGCGTACAAGTTTTAGACATTGAACATGGTTATATTAGTTTGTCCATAATAAACATGGTTTTTAGTTGAAACTTGGGGTTATATATCTTTGATCACGTCTCATTTATCAATAACAACTCGACTTAAAAACTATCTTAGAAACGTAAACAACTTGTTTAAAAATATTTATGAGCGATGTTTTTTCAAAAAACATTGTTATATAAAGAAACTAACAGAACCCTATAAATGACGAGCTACCCTTAATTACATTGGTTATTTTTTTTAGGAAAAAAAATGTTTTTTACATGGGTTTTCAAAGGTTTTCTCAACTCAAGAGGGTTTTCATTTTATCCCTGCCCTATATATATATAGAGGAAAGTTAAATTGAGAACACATATATTTCGTACGAACCATAGGAATGCCATAAAAAAGCCACTCAAATTCAAAATTTCATTTTACACTTATCATTATTATTAAAATACAATCTAAAAAAAACAATTTACGCGTAGAAATTTAAATGTATATAATTATAAATTGTTTTACACATGTGTAAAATTACTGCTTATACATATATAAACTGTTTCATTTAAACACGTCTAAAATGTTTATTTTAGAGTGCTATTGCAAGAAAGGTCAATTATTTGGAAAGAAAAATTCATTTTCAATGTTGTATATTAATTATAATGAGGTTTGTATTTTAAAAAAATTGATTTTGATTGATTTTTTTCATTTGTTCTCACTGTTCTTGCGCTATTTAGTGTTCTCAAGATAACTCACCCTATATACACACACCCCTTGATTTTAGCCCAAAATTCTTATTCTTCAATTCACCATGGCTTTTAAAAGCATGTTCTAGTTTTCGTCTTACTGATTTACATTGATAAAGAATGCGAGAGTTAATTTACAGTGGGAGTCTGTATGCCGCAGTCAACAAGATTTTTGAATCCTTTAGCCTGGGAGGTAACATCTTCTTGGCTATTAAGTGTTTTTCAGCAGGTGTTACACTAGCAACTGGTTTTGTGCATGTATTCCGAGACACGAGTGAAAGCTTATATATATATATAAAGGTATAGGTTCAGGTATAAAGGCTATATTTCATGAGAAGTGTGAGAAGGATCAAGAATTGACATGTAGGCATCA
The DNA here is from genome assembly GCA_032199755.1 of Ambrosia artemisiifolia. NCBI lineage: Eukaryota > Viridiplantae > Streptophyta > Magnoliopsida > Asterales > Asteraceae > Ambrosia > Ambrosia artemisiifolia. The sequence continues at coordinate 25,748,252 of CM063526.1, read as the reverse complement.
TGGTTTTGGATTTGGGTATGATGTTTTTGGTTGTTTTCGCTAGAAAAACACCAAATAAACAATTTAAAATGCAATGCAATGTATTATAGCCATGGAATTTAAAACATAGTTAAAACACACAACTAAAACACAACAACGTAGAACACATGTTCTTGCCATTGTGTTTTAAGTTTTTAAGCACAATAAAATTGTTTTGTGTTTTTAATTGTTATGTTTTGTGTTATTTTAGACTAAAAAATTCCAAAACATCATGAATAAGTCTAAAAAATGATGCCTACATATCAATTTTCAATCCTTCTCATATTTTTCACGAAATTGAAGAGAAGTAAAAAAGGATCTCAAAAGTTGGAGGGAAAGGGCTAGGAAAAATGAAGAGATGGAACTGAATGCGTGTTTGAAAGTTATTGGGGACTTGGAGAGGTTGGACGAGGGGGGCCTTTTGTCGTCTATTCAGAAACAGCTTCGTGCGACTCTCAATGTCAAAGTTAGAAGGTTGGAAGGCGATAAAGCCAAGGATTTGAGGCAAAAGGCGCGCCTTAATTGGATTTAACTTGGAGACGAGAACTCGAGTTACTTCCATAGATCGGTCAGAATTAATTTGGCTAAGTGTTGTGTTAATGGCCTGATTGTCAATGGTGTGTGGACCAAGATCCCAGAGGTGATTAAAGAAGAGATTTGGCGGTGGTTTCGCAAGCAATTTTCGGAACCTATGAGAAGGAGGCCCACTTTCTCTAACCTTGGATTACCGATGTTGACTGTTGAGAAGTCGGAAGCTCTTGTTTGCCCTTTCACGGCTAGGGAGGTGTTAAAAGCTATTCGTGAGTCTGATGGTGATAAAGCTCCGGGCCCGGACGGGTTCACGTTTATGTTTCTGAAAGTCTACTGGGCTGATCTTCGACAGTTTATTATGAAAATGATGGGTGATTTTCATATAACCGGTTCGTTAGTGGTTGGTTGTAACTCTTCTTTTATCGCTCTTATTCCGAAAGTTGTTGACCCTTCTGGCATTGGTGATTTCAGACCCATTTCGCTGATTGGTTCGGTGTATAAATTGGTTGCTAAGGTGCTTGCCAACAGGTTGAAGCCTGTTATGGATTCGCTTATTTCTCCGAATCAAGCAGCTTTCGTGGGGAACCGGAACATTCTGGATGATCTTCTTATAATAAGCGAACTAATTGCCAAAGAAAAGGAAAGAAAAAACGTTGGTTTTTAAAGTGGATTTCTAAAAAGTTTATGATTCTCTTAACTGGAAATGCCTTTTTAAGACCTTGGAGTTTATGGGGTTCACCGAGACGTGGATTAAATGGATCAAAAGTTGTTTATCTTCCGGTAAAGGTTCGGTTTTAGTTAACGGAGTGCCAACGAAGGAATTTGTTTTGAAGCGGGGGTTGAGACAAGGTGATCCCATGTCTCTGTTCCTTTTTATCTTGGCTATGGAGGTGTTGGTGATGCTTATGAATAGGGTTGCGAATTTGGGGTTGTTTCAAGGGGTTAATGTTCCTATTGACGACCCTTGCATTTCTCACTTATGTTATGCAGACGATGTGCTTTTTGTCGAGGAATGGAGCGAAGCCAATGTCTGTAATCTAAGTCGTATTTTGAGATGTCTTCAGCTTGTTACGAGGCTCTCTGTGAATAAGCAAAAGTGCTCAATTTTTGGTATTGGTGCTGATGAAGTTGAGGTCAACAACATGGTCCGTATTCTTAATTGCAATGTTAGATCCCTTCCTTTTACTTACCTGGGTATTCCTATAGGTGCGAGTATGAACCGTATCGCCCAATGGAAACCAGTTATTGTTAAAATGAGTTCGAGGTTATCGGCTTGGAAAGCGAAGCTCCTCACTTTTGTGGGTAGAATTACTTTGGCAAAATCTGTTCTGGGCAGCCTTTCATCTTACTTCCTCTCTATATTTAAAGCTCCAAAAGCCGTGATTCAGAAGCTGGAAAGATTGAGGAGAGACTTTATATGGGGTAAAAATGGTTCGAGGAATAAAATACGCTGGGTTCGTTGGGAGACTCTTTTAAAAGCCAAGTCGTTGGGAGGATATGGTATTGGGGCTATTCGGGACTTTAATCTAGCCATGCTCGCAAAATGGTGGTGGAGAGTGAAAGAGAACCCGGTGCAACTTTGGGTCTCGGTGGTTTATTCGATTCATAAAACGGCTAATGATCGGTGTCTTATCCCTCTCGATAATGCCTTTACTGGGGTTTGGAAGAACATTGGCTCAATGGGTAAGGAGTTTCTCAATATGGGTATTGATATTATGGACATGCTGCGTGTGGTGGTTGGGGATGGAAATACGGTTCGCTTTTGGAAGGATAAGTGGGCTGGAAATATGATTTCAAAAGATACCTTTCCTGATTTGTTTCGGCTTGCCAGAGACAAAAACGGGTCTGTTGCGGACCATATTTGCTTCAGAGGTGAGGTAATACATTGGGGTTGGGCCTGGCTTAAAGATCCCTCGTTGCAACAGGAATGGATTAGAATTGGAGACCTTCTGAGGCTACTGCAAAGCTTGTCTCTTAAAGATGGTAAGGATGCCTGGAATTGGGAAAATAATGCTGGAGTAGGCTATTCTGTCAAGGAAGTGAGGCTGGAAATTGAAAGGATTAAAGTTGGGGATAGCGCTGAGCGACCGTTTAAGTGGAATTCATGGGCGCTACCGAAAGCGAATCGTCTGGTTCGGAGGGCTAATGTGGGAAAGGTGGCTTCGAGGTTAGCTTTGGCAGCCCGGGGAGTTTCGATTAACCATGTGCTGTGCCCGAGATGTGGTATCGAGGAGGAAGATTCTAACCATTTGTTCGTAATTTGTCTCTTCGCCAAATGTATTTGGTGGAATATTTTAGGTGGGTTAGAGTTTCGTGGCCCCAAGATGTAAACTCTCTATCCGGTTTGATGAATGTTTTGTCTAACGAGCCGGGAAGTAAAAAGTGGAAAAAGTTAGTGAGTATGGTCGCCATTGCGAGTACTTGGAAGATTTGGCAAGCGAGGAATGCGGCGGTCTTTGATAATAAGTTTATTCGTGTCCGGGTGTCGGTTGATTTGATCAAAGAAGAAGCTTTCGTGTGGATTCGGCAAAAAGCGAATGTTCATTGGGCCTTGTTTGATGTTGCTGTAATGGTCTAGTTGGTTGTCTCTATGTTGTCGAGGCTGCCTTTTGTTGGGGAAGTTTTGTTTGTCGTTTTTTTATTTCTATTTGTTGTTTCGCCAGTTTCTTGCTGGACTCTCTCTATATATATAGAAGTTTTGCCGTTAAAAACAAAAAAAAAACAAAACTCAATGCATACCATTTAAAATTCTAAACAGAAGTCGAAACAAACATAGTTATTGTTTTATAACTAGTGGGCATGCCCGCGCGTTGCGGCGGGTGTCCCAATTGATATCAAATTCAATCATGATGTCTATTACGAACCAATCATTTTGGGTTTCTAATTTTTTATTCCATTCAACGAAAAATAGTGAGCCAAAAAATTGTATTAACCCGAGAAGATGTATTTTAACGTACACTGCAGAATCAATGGATGCATGGTCTATAAGCTCAAACATATTAATCGTCCACCAAAATTAGCCAAACGCTTCACCTCAGAAAAACAAAATACAAAAAACAAAAACAAACAATAACAATACAAATAGAAATAGCCTAGAGGTAGTACGTTTAGTTTAATTGCCTAAGTAACCTCATATTCGGAATATGAGCTTTGGCTGCAGAGCTTTGGCTTGGATTATCATAACACATTTAGGAATATGATGATAAGTTCAGGCTGCATTACTCAGTATGTCTAATAGCCATAGTACAAAAGATTTTTTTGCTACTTTGGGTTGCTAAGTTACAAAAGACACCTTTCCTGACAAAAGATATAAAAATTTGTGTGTTTTTTATGTGTGAACATACCCAACAGAAGCTTTTAGTCTTAAAAAGGAAATCTCAGATCAAACACAATCAATTTAATCAAATAATCATAACCGTGCAATGATGTATATAGAAAAGCTATTCACAGTATCAAACGATGAACATACATTCTTCTTACGCTGCTCTAATCAAAAGATCAAAAAGGACATTAGCTTCTTGTGCTGCTTTTGAGATTTTGCACTCTTCTTTGACTTATTATGATCAAGTCACCGTAGCCTTGATTGATTCAGTTAAAGGAGGTCGGCTTCCAACAGTGTTCCAACACTTTTAGAGTAACTTCATTTTGTTTGACTAAGTTTTCCAAAACCTATTTGTTCTTCATATCACCTGGCATTTTATTCATATGCACAAAAGTATCATGGAAACTAAACTGACCTAAACTAAATCTATGTATAGCTCAAGAAAACCAAATTGACCTCAAACTAAAAGTGAATCTCTAGAAGAGATCCGACCCCATATCATTGAACTCTAAAAAAATATAACTCGTAAACCTTTATAATTACCAAATGGAAACCGTTAACGTCAAGAAGGTAACATTTTTAACATTCAAAATTGCATACCACTTTCTAAATTCCATACTTCTTCAAACATAAACATACAATGTGACGAAGATGAAATATAAAAAAAACAATCTAAGGGGACACGGAGTGGGGCGGGGAAATGGGGCGGGAAGGGTTTTCATGGGGGGGGGGGGGACACCGCCCCGCATGGGCGTGGAGGGGGGGGGGGAGGTGGGGCGGGGAGAATCCGACGGGCGTGGGGGCATGCTAGGTGGGTTGTGATTAGTCCTTTTTTTTTAATTCTAACACACACATTAATAATAATAATAATAATAATAATAATAATAATAATAATAATAATAATAATAATAATATTCCTTCCCCCTCTTCCCCACAATATCCCCCCCCCCCACACATAGGTCCCACAAGTGCCACATGGCGCTTCCCCCTCCCCCCCCCCCCCCCCACCCTCCACTCCGTGTAGTCTAATAAAAATTAAGATCTAAATTGATGACCAAAGTGACCCAGTTGACTCACTCCCACATACATATTATATCTAATAAACTTGCCTTTTAAATACAACTACTTTTCTGCACTATATCTTTACAATAAACAATTGTTGAACTTTTTGCAACACATTTAGTTATTCTTCAATTTCTCCCTAGCTATCATAAGCCCACTATAACAAACACATTAACATCAACTTGAATATACAAATTTTACTTAGAATCTATTCCAATTTAAATCAGATTTTAATCAAGCAAAACAGTGACTAAACTTGTCATCTTGTAATTTGTAAGTTTGTTTGGTAAAATTATGTAAATTACTATGTTATACTCTTATAATTTTAAATTAATTATATTAAAATAATCACATTGGGGCGTGAATGGTTTTAACATCATCCTATCTAAAGATTTAAGCATTACCACAGAAGGAACCATAATCTAAATAGTTATCAAATATCAAACAAAAAACATGAACACATTTTTTTACGTAAATCGTGAGCAAGAACATACATGTTGCTGTATTTGCTAATTTTCAACCCCTCTTTTTGACATACCAAAGTAGCACCAATGACAATAATAAGAGGAAGGATACCACATACCAACAACAAAAAGAAGGAGCTAGTGTATAAACTTGCAACATTTAACTTTACATTAACTAAACAAACAAATGCCAACAGAATCAAACAATTACTTACAGTCCATTGACAATGTATTTTGCCTGTAAACAGTCATGAAATACACATTGCATATATCATTCATTACAGTTGGCAGCTAACATTAAAGTGTCACCTGTGATGTGAAGGACAAAAACATATTGATTTTCGATATACAGTTTGATTTTGTTTCTTTAACCAGAAGTTAAAGATATAACTAATCACCTTTACAACTGAGGCAAAATTATCATCTAGATTGATGATGCCACTACTCTCTTTTGCTACATCAGTGGCTTGAATCCCCATAACAAGACCAATATCAGCCTATGAATGAAAAAAATGTTAAAAAGTATGTAAACAAATTTGACGCTGATTTCAAAATATATAAAAGATAATAGTTATAAAGAATAATAATTACCTCGTGCAAAGTAGGGGCGTCATTCTTTCCATCTCAAGTAACAACAACCTCTCTGCCTTAGTAGTGCTTGCACAAGTAACAATTTATCATTAGGAGAAGAGCACCCCATTACTAGTTGACCATGCAAACATTTATATTAATGATGAAATTGATGCCAAACAATTAAATTCATATTTGTAATCGAGATGGTATTATTGTAAATCACATACGGATATCTTATTAGCTACTTCTGTCTTAGTGCTTCGGACATGGCCCGGAATGATTTTCATTCAATCAGATTTGGCTCAGTAGCATCTACATTTGACCCAGTATTCCACATTCTAATGCAATTGCTCTTGCTGTATGGAGATTATCCCCGCTCACCATTTTTTATCACAACCAGGGATAGAAACATAACAGTCTCAATACTATCAGCAATCAAATCTTTAGACTGAGATTAGGCGTCTAATTGAGTGATGGTATTCATAACGGGCATTCAATCATCAGTGAATGACGTGAGGTCTGACTCAACTTCTACAAAAAAAAATGAAATAGATCCTGCTTTTAATTATCATTAAATAACAATAAAAAATGATCTAGATAAAATAATTAGTTTAGTGAACGCACCAGTTTTCGCTGAGCTTGTACCAAGCTGCCCGTGTTTATTCCAACCAAACGACAAAGAGAGGCCGTCTTCAGTCACTACAACTGTTGAAAGGAGTGGTTGTTACTTAATCATATTATTACATTATATTACATAATATTACAATGTTATTAATTCATTTGTCTTAATATTACATATAAACATGAGAGAGTCTTGGAGCTGGTAGATGGACCAGATAAAAGCTTGGACTGGATATTGGCTGGATGTTGGACTGTGAAGATGTGGACTGGCCCAGAATAGAAGATTAGAAGATTGGGCTTGTGCATATCACATTAGCCCCCGCCCGTGTTGATTATAAACAAGTTATAAAGGCTAGTGCATCTCGTCCGTTCATTATGTTACGATCCGTGTGCTTCTCATCCAACGGCTGAAGATGTTCCCGAGTGTGTTTCCTGAGTAGAAGCTTCTACTCCCATTATATAAACAACCTTTCATAGGTGTTTAGGTTTTTCAGCTCAGATTTTTTTTCTTTTCTTTCGTTTATTGTCTTTCTCACATCTAGGCGATTAGGGTTTGAATCTTGTTCACCTGCACTTATTGATCTCGAATAAGTGCGTAGGTTAGTTCTTGAATCCTGTCTAGTCTTGTTGATGTTCTTTGTAGTTTCATCTGTAGATGTTTAGAGAGATTATGGTTGTATATTGTATCTGTAATGTTTTTAGTAGATAATAAAGTCTTTGAAGTTTTTTGGTCTTTATCATCTTGTTAGATTCAAACCATTTGACATGGTATCAGAGCTATGCTCTGGTCATTAGTCTGAGTCGCTTCCGTCTTTTTCTTTTGATTGTGGTTCTTGAAGATCAGATCGGAATCCATAGATCTGATTCTTCTTTTTGTGTTCATCTACAGATCATTCTTTGTCAATAGATCTGGTCTGTAGATCTGGTTTCCAGGTAGATATTATGTTTGATTCTTGGATCTGACGTATTGCTTGAAGTGGAGCTGCTTGGATCTGAATCTGTTTAGGTAATTCATTGGAAACGCTGTTGTTAATGGATTTGTGGATTTCTCTATTTGCTCTCTGACTTGATACCCTAAGTGAAGGTGTCAAGTTACGAGTTTATTGGTGAGATCGTTCCATTACACTCTTTATTTCAGTATTGTTGTTTTTTTTATCATCATCTTATCTGTGAGTCTAGGCATATCTTGGCCGGGTTAGGGGAACCGAATTGTGATTACACAGGGAGAGCCACACCCTGTTTGTTTGTGCATCTTATAGTTGCATTGTGTGTCAAGGTCATTGTTGTGTAACTGTATAGGTTAATCTTGTTGTGTAACTGTATAGGTTAATCTTCTTTGCAACTGTGAGATTTCTTGATTGGTTATTTTTTGCTTGATTATAGAGGAACTTGATTATAGTGGAACAGATAATGATGATGATGATGATACACCAGGTGGAAATGCAAATTAAGAGAAGCAAACCCGTTCAAAAGATTCTGATGATGATGAAGAAACTGAATAGTTTTCATTTGAAAAGAGGCAGAAATATAAAGAAGATAAGGAAGCCTCTAGTTCAAATAAATCAGGAGGAATGGCGGATGCTGATAAGAAGTTATACAAACAGATGTTGAAAAGAGGTTATTGGACTATTGAGTTGACTGGTAGATTTCCAGATATATTTGTTAATGATGATCTGAGATTTCAGCTGGAATATCAAGATCCAGAGTTAGAGGATGGAGAAGTAAGTGCAGCAATGACCAAGGCGATACTTGAGGGTCTTGCTAAGCAGGTTGGGAAGTCTTTAGAAGATATTCTGAAAGATAAAGAGATTCATAATATACCAGTTACTGAACCAGGGCAAAATTCTGATGATAAAGATGCTAATCACTTTGATAAGGTTGAGATAGAAGACATTTCACACGTAGACTACCGTGAGTATTATACTATGAAAGACAACATCAGTATTCTAGTAATTGATGAGAATACACTTAAAGAAGCTGAAAGATTGCTGAAGAGATGGGTAAGAAGATATTAGATGAAGTATTGGAAGATGAAGCTAATAGACCAATTCCAGGAGTTCAGGGTGAATTTTATAAGTTTCATAACAAAGTATTCAAAGGAAGAGCTCTGGGTTGGAAATACTTTCCACAGCTTAGATGTGTTGGAGTTAAATGGGAAAAGGGATATTGTATTTCTACAGATTTCATGATATCAAGACTCTTCCATATTGGGCAGTTAGAGATATTTGTAGACATAAACTGGAAGGAGCATCTGCAAATTGTGATGCAGTTGGATGGTTCGCTGAGAAAATGACTAGAGAAAGTCAGACGAAATGGGATATGTTTAGACCTCAATATCCAAAGCTGATTGTTCATAAAGAGGTTGATCCGAAGAATGGTTTGCCGAAAGTGACATTGAAGTATAAACCACTTGTACGTACGAAGAAGATTCCTAGCAGCATTTCAGCAAAGACTTTGCATTTTGGTATTATGATTGGAGAACTGCTGAAGCTGTGATTGTATTGCATGATAAGAATCCAAAGTTGATGTGCAAGAAAATACGCGTGTTCGATCCTATGTGGTTGAAAAATTGTTCTAAGGAAGATATCTACACGTTGTATTATAATCCTATTCATTTTGATGTGGCAGATCTGTAACAAGCTTGGAAGTTTATAGGGTTATTTGTTTTAGTTTTGCATAGGGAGTGTATGCTGGCTGCGACTACAAGAAGCTATTGGGCAAAACAATGAAGCTTAGACCAGAAACTAAAAAGCGTACATTTTCAAAAGAAGGTTCGAGTATGAGTGAGAATAAAAAGATGATCAAGATTAAACTAAAGAATGCCTAACCAATCCGAGCAATAGCCAAGGGGGGGGGTTGTAAGTGCATATTGTGGCTATCGCTTTCGGATTGTACAAAGTCTGACGAAGTTTTTGAAGATATTGATGTTTTGGAAGTCCATTTGACCCTACGGGAGGTCGAATGAAGTTCATAGTAGGTCGAATGTTGTGACACCGGCAAATTCAGGTTAACAACGTCGTCTAGATTAAAGTCTACCTTAGCGAGTCACGCGTATTCTGTACTTAACTGGGTTAGTTGAGTCGGGTTATGGTTCGGGAACTGTTATGTAAGTCTAGGGAATCATTAGATGTTGGCCTAGAGGATCGTTAGATGTCAGTCCTTAACCAAGTGTACAAGGGGTGACGATTCGGAGAATCGTCAAGGCATAGGGAACATGCAAGTCTCGAGTCCCGGGAATTGGTGAACGAGTGTAAATGTGTTTATTTGCAAGTGTTATGTGTTTACAATCATTATGTGACTTGTCGGTATGTGAAAATGTGTTAACATATGTTAAAACGGGGTTTAACGCGCAAAATACTTGGAACCATACCCTATAGACGATTAGGGTGAGCTAATCGCCTATAGGGAGGCATCTAGGAGGCGATTAGCCTCCTCCAGGTGGCGAGTAGCCTTCCCAGGTGGCAATTAGGGGGCTAATCGCCTAAGGGGGTGGCGATTAGCAACCCTAATCGCCTGCAACTGAACCATAATCGCCTGCAACGTGGGTTACGACTAAAAACGATTATAAATACAATACTTGACCTCCTAAACATCATAACATCAACCCTAGTCGCCCCACAACTCGTCCCAACACCCACACAACCTCTGGAACACGATTTTGGATCAAACAACTTGATTTCAAGCCTATTTCATCAATCAATCATAATCTTAAGGTGTGGTTTTCATCCATGCAATCTTTTCTAACGTTTTTATTGAATCCCTAATGGTCCAGACCTGTTCATAAACACTTGTGTCTTCTGTAAATCGTTAATAATCGTTATTGTATGGATTCTAGATGTTATGCATGTTGTATGTGTATGTTTTAATTAAAAGATAGGATTTTTGAGATTCATGAAGGGTTGTTAACATGATATTAGGGTAGTTACTGATTTATGATGATGGTTTGATGTGGTAATCTGATTGATTGTTCATTAGGTTATGTTTATGCATGTTAATGTGATGATTACATGATACTTGTGTTATGTTTTAGAAACGTGGTTGTATCCAGGGCTGCTAGAACAAGGTTAAACGATGTATTTTGATCTAAACATGTTTGGGATACTTGTTTGATTGATATTGGAGGTTTACACACGTTCTAGGGTTGGTTTGGAGTGTTAAACGCGCGAAAAACCGAAACTAATGTGCAGGTGGCGATTAGCAGACCTAATCGCCTAAGGGATAGGCGATTAGCAGGCTAATCGCCTACCAGAGTGGGCTAATCGCCTACCCCTTAGGCAATTAGGGGCTAATCGCCTACTATGATGTGTTTTTGCATGCTGCATGACCCTAATCGCCTGATAAGTTCTGAAATGCATGTCACATGACCCTAATCGCCTACAAACTCAAAAATTAGCATACCACATGACCCTAATCGCCTACTGTATAGGCGATTAGCATTCCTAATTGCCTGTTGACCAACGTAATTGCTAGTTGACTTTTCCTAATCGCCTGAACTGCTGCAGTAAGTGTATTTTAGCATTCCGAGACCCGATTTGACACCTAGGAACATGCTAGGAACCCCGTAACATGTCTAATAACTCGGTAACATGTGTTCGGGTCAATGATGTGTTAATTGAACTATGTGCTAGAACTTGCTGGGTTTTAACGTATGTTAAGTGTGACTGCATGATTATGTGTTTGTGAATACTAGTGTAACACGGGAAGCCTCGGGTCACCAATGGGATGTCGAGTCTTGTACATTTGGTCATGTTAACAGTAAACGTGTTGTCAAACAAACTTGGTTATGGTCTGGACATCTAGGGACTAACTAACCTACGGGTTATTAGTCTAAGTACTTGTAACTGTCATATGTTAGGTCGCCGCTTTACGGGGCTAGAATAGCTTGTTGACTTATTCTGTTATCTGAAGTAACGCAACCTAAGGTGAGTTTACGGCCCCACTTTACTTGGTTTTCACTTTTTGGGGGAGAAAACATGTGTTAAACAACTATTTGGTAACAACTGTCATACTATGGGTTTTCAAACGATTTACTATACGATCTTTGGAAGTCCCGGGGGGAACCATGAATGTGCTGGTTTGCACAACGGGGAAATGTGAATAGCGCTATTGGGAGTGACCAACCCCACCCGTCGGCATGGAGCGCCGGGCGGGTGCATATTGTCTCAAACAGGAACAGGTTTACTATTCGGGCACAACATCTGGTTTGCGAGTTAGTAATGGTTTTCCAATCGTAGTAGTAATGGAACATGCGCCTAGCTAGCGTACTTGGTTTACAATTGTTATAGTATGGACAGGTTGAACTTGGAACTTTGATTTCAAACCTGTAAACTCACCAGCATTTTTGTGCTGACGTAAACTCTTACATGTTTTCTCAGGTCGCTAAGGTAGCAAACTGGAACTAGGGCGCACGCGTCTGCACGGCGTCTAGTTAGAGTCGCATGGTTTTTGAACATTGAACATTTGGTTTTAATTTGTTATGTAACGATATTTAGCTTCCGCTGATGTTTAAGATTTTTGAACTATGTTTTTGAAATTCATTTAGTATTGTTTATTGTGATCATTGACTTGGATCCTGGTTTGTCATGCGCCTCGCGGTAAAACTCCGCAAGTGGATTTGAGGGTGTGACAGATTGGTATCAGAGCCAATGGTTATAGTGAACTAGGACTGCATGTAGAGTCTAGTCTATAACTGAGTCGCACACACTAGATGATCACATGGTACTAAACTTTATACTGGGTTACTTATAGACTTGTCGGGGTGTCTCTAAATCATCTTACCCTTCTGTGTTACATCATCCATCCTCTCATGCTGGGTTACTTGCTTACTAGACAGTGCGGTACATTGGTGTTAACTGTATACTCTTGAGATTGGTCCAAGGCTCGGACATCTCCCTTTTCTACCCCAATCGAAACCCTTGTCACGAACTACCGTAGTATTACGGGGTATAGCTAAGAGTCTATGTCCGGTGATTTGAACTTTGAACTAGGAGAACACTTGGAGGACCATGTAGAGCGGTTTATCATTTTGGGTGCACACAAAATCATAAACTGAAATGCATGAAAACCCTAGTGAGCTCTGGGTTCGAATGGATAGTCCTGGGCTGGATCTAGCTTTGATCTTGTGAACGCTGGTGATTTTCATTGGCTGTGAAACTAAATTTTCTCGTCCTTTTTGTCAGAATCATGTCTGGAGCACGAGGAGGACGTGGAGGTGGCCGCGCTGGTGGGCGTGGTACTGGTGGTCGTGGGGGTGTGAACCTCACGCAGGATGACTTGAATAACTTGCTGCAGGCTGCCTTCCAGCTAGGGCAAAATGGTGGTAAGTTGATCTAACCACTTCTGTCTCATCGGTGAACTTTGTTTACATTTCCCGTGGTTTTCTTACGTGTTTCTTTACAGGTGGTCATGTTAATCCACCACCACCACCCATGTGCACCTACAAAATGTTTCGGGACTGCAAGCCCCATGAGTTTTCGGGTACTGAGGGTGCAGTAGGTTTGCTCAGGTGGTTAGAAAAAGTGGAGTCTGTTTTCCTGATGTGTAACTGTCTCCCGGAGGATCGAGTTAAGTATTCTGCTGGGTTACTCCAGGATGTTGCGTTGACCTGGTGGAACGATATCACCCAGACTATGGGTATAGGGGAGGCTTATGCTATGCCTTGGGAGAACTTTGTGCAACTACTGAAGCGGGAGTACTGTCCCAGGGAGGAGATTCAAAAGCTGGAACACGAGGTGTGGAACCTCAAAATGTCTGGATCGGAAATTGAGAAGTATACTGTGAGGCGAAACGAGTTGGCCGTACTTTGTCCTGATCTACATGTGCCGGAATATAGGAGGATTGAACATTATATCTCGGGTCTTGTGCCAGAAATCGCAGGGTTGGTAGCTGCGGGGAATCTTCCTACCTACCCGGATGTGGTCCGATCTGCTCATAGGATGACTAACCTGAAGGTGAGTGAGGGTATCTTGCCTGCCAAAGGTTCAACTGTTAAGGCTCCTGAGAGCAACAAGCGTAAGTGGGAAAATGAGGTGAAGAGTTCTACTCCAGCACCAACTCAGCAGGGGAAAAGGTTTGATAGTGGGGGTTCGTCTTCGTCGGGTTCTAAGCCAAGTGGTGGTTATGCGGGAAAGTTACCAAAGTGCAATAAGTGTGGACGCCATCATCAAGGGGGTTGTGACAATAATCGTTGCCATCGCTGTCAGAGGTTGGGGCATTTTGCCAAAGACTGTAGGGTGACTCTTCCATCGACTCAGGCCCCAACTACTACTCCGACTTCTGCTACTCAGGGGACTTCGGGCAAGCAGGGATGTTTTCACTGTGGGGAAACTGGGCATTACAAGAAGGAGTGCCCAAAGCTGAAACAGGGAGGGAACGGGAATGGTAATGGGAATGGAAATGGTAACAACGGGGGCGGAAACAGGAATGCACGCGCCTTCGTTATTGGGACTGCAGAGGCAAGACAGGACCCTGACACAGTTTCTGGTACGTTTCTTCTCAACGATCGCTCTGTTAGTGTTTTATTTGATTCTGGTGCCGATAAGAGTTTCATATCTGTGGAAGTTAGTCGTTTGCTAGACGTAGTACCTGTACCTCTAGGGGCTAAATATATTATAGAATTGGCGGACGGTAAGAAGATAGAAGCTACTTGCATTCTTCAGGAGTGTCACATAGAGTTGTCGGGTTTGTCTTTTCCTATCGACCTTATGCCGGTACCTTTGGGTAGTTTTGACGTGGTTATAGGCATGGATTGGTTGTCTCTGTATCGCGCTGAGATCGTTTGTTACGACAAGGTCATCCGGATTCCTCTCCCTGATGGAGAATTCCTTTCTGTGTACGGGGACAAGAGCGGTGCTCCGCTAAGTCTCATCTCTAGCATGAAAGCCCTTAAGTATCTTCGGAAGGGTTATTCGGCTGTTCTGGCACTTTTATCTGTTTCCACTACCAGCGAGAAGAAAATCGACGATATCCCGGTTGTACGTGAGTTTTCTGATGTCTTTCCTGATGATTTATCTGGTCTTCCTCCCCATCGTCAGGTTGAGTTCGGTATTGATCTTGTACCTGGCGCTGCTCCTATTGCTCGGGCCCCCTACCGTCTTGCACCTCCTGAGATGCAAGAATTGTCTAACCAGTTACAGGAACTCTTGGATAAGGGTTTCATCAGACCTAGTTCTTCCCCTTGGGGAGCCCCGATTTTGTTTGTTAAGAAGAAGGATGGCAGTTTTCGACTGTGCGTGGACTATAGAGAATTGAACAAGGTGACTATCAAGAATCGTTATCCTCTTCCTCGTATTGATGACCTATTTGACCAACTCCAGGGTTCTAGCTACTATTCCAAGATTGATCTAAGATCCGGTTATCACCAGTTGCGCGTAAGGGAAGCTGATGTTGCTAAGACTGCCTTTCGTACACGTTATGGCCATTTCGAGTTCTTGGTCATGCCTTTTGGTCTCACTAACGCACCGGCGGTTTTCATGGATTTGATGAACCGCGTTTGTAAACCGTATCTTGACCAGTTCGTTATCGTGTTTATTGATGACATTCTAATCTATTCCAAGAACGAGACCGAACATGGGGAACATCTACGGTTAGTTTTGGAACTCTTACGACGAGAACAACTGTACGCCAAGTTCTCGAAGTGCGATTTTTGGTTACGCGAAGTCCAATTCCTAGGGCATGTAGTCAATGAACTGGGAATCCATGTCGATCCAGCTAAGATCGAAGCGATCAAGGACTGGGAAGCACCAAAGACGCCAACTGAGGTGCGGCAATTCCTAGGTCTTGCGGGCTATTATCGTCGTTTCATTAAGGGGTTCTCGAAGATCGCTCAACCCCTCACCACTCTTACTCAGAAGGATAGAAAATTCGACTGGGGTGAACCACAAGAGTCAGCATTCCAAAAACTGAAGACTAAGCTTTGTTCTGCTCCTATATTGTCCTTGCCTGAAGGCACTGATGATTTTGTTGTGTACTGTGATGCTTCTATTCATGGTCTCGGTTGCGTGTTGATGCAACGCGAGAAAGTGATTGCGTATGCTTCTCGTCAACTCAAGGTGCACGAGAGGAACTACACTACCCATGACTTGGAATTGGGTGCGGTGGTGTTCGCGTTGAAAATTTGGAGGCATTACTTGTACGGTACCCAATGCACCATCTCCACCGATCACAAGAGTCTCCAGCACATTTTTGACCAACAACACCTGAACATACGACAGCGCCGTTGGGTTGAACTCCTGAGCGATTATGACTGTGCCATTATGTACCATCCTGGCAAGGCGAATGTTGTGGCAGACGCCCTGAGCAGGAAGGAATCGACAAACCCTCGTCGCGTTCGGGCGTTGCAACTCACGATCCATTCCTCTCTGCCTGATCAACTCCGTTCTGCTCAGTTAGAAGCCTTGAAGGAGGAAAACCTTAAGGCTGAAACTATGCACGGTGCCGACAAACACCTCGAGCAAAGGCCTGATGGCCTGCGCTACTTCGCAGAACGCGTCTGGGTTCCTTTATTCGGGGGACTTCGGGAGCTGGTTCTTGATGAAGCTCACAAATCTCGGTATTCCATTCATCCTGGTTCAGACAAGATGTACCAGGATCTAAAAACACTGTACTGGTGGCCAAACATGAGGGCAGATATAGCCTCATACGTGAGTAAGTGCTTGACCTGTGCTAAGGTCAAGGTGGAATACCAGAAACCGTCGGGTCTATTGCAACAACCTGAAGTTCCAGAGTGGAAATGGGAACGGATTACGATGGACTTTGTCACACAACTCCCCAAGTCACCGAGTGGGAATGATAAGATATGGGTGATTGTTGATCGGTTGACAAAATCAGCCCATTTTCTCGCTATTAAGGAAACCGACACCATGGATCGGTTGGCTCGTGTATATTTGAAAGAAGTTGTCTCTAAGCATGGGGTACCAGTTTCTATTATCTCGGATCGTGACTCCCATTTTACTTCGCATTTCTGGAAGTCTTTGCATAAGGCTTTGGGTACCCGGTTAGACATGAGTACAGCTTACCATCCACAAACTGACGGTCAGAGTGAACGTACAATTCAAACTCTAGAAGACATGCTGCGGGCATGTGTGATCGATTTTGGCAAGGGTTGGGAAGCTCACTTACCGTTAGTAGAATTCTCTTACAACAACAGTTACCACACGAGCATCAAGGCAGCTCCGTTCGAGGCATTATACGGACGGAAATGCCGGTCTCCTCTTTGTTGGGCTGAAGTGGGTGAGAGTCAACTCACTGGGCCTGAACTAGTGTACGAAACTTCTGAGAAAATCGTACAGATTCGTAACCGATTGGCAGCGGCACGGGACCGACAGAAGAGCTATGCTGATCATCGCCGTAAGCCATTGGAGTTTCAAGTTGGTGACAGAGTACTTCTAAAGGTTTCACCGTGGAAGGGCGTCATACGCTTTGGGAAGCGTGGCAAACTTAACCCGCGGTATGTCGGTCCATTTACGATCCTGGAACGCATCGGACCGGTGGCATATCGACTTGATTTACCGACGGAGCTCGGTAACGTACACAACGTCTTCCACGTGTCTAAACTGAAGAAGTGTCTGACTGACGAGTCTCTCATTATTCCATTAGAAGAGATCAAGGTTGATGATCGTCTTCGGATAGTGGAGGAACCTGTCGAGATCCTTGATTACAAGATTCGCAGTCTACGTCACAGTAAGATTCGCATTGTTAAGGTTCGATGGAACTCGAACCGGGGACCGGAATACACTTGGGAACGCGAGGATCAGATGAAGTCTAAGTATCCTCATCTCTTTCCTAAAGAGGCATTCGAATCGAGACATGTCACCACTGCAACGGAATGAATCTCGGGGCGAGATTCCTTTTAACGTGGGGATGATGTGACAACTCGGGTAATTCTCTCTCTTGGTTTCTATCTTTTGTCTGTTTCTTTTGTTCATACTCTTGGTACTTGCATAATTTTCGGGACGAAAATTCTTTTAACGTGGGGATGATGTGACACCCGGCAAATTCAGGTTAACAACGTCGTCTAGATTAAAGTCTACCTTAGCGAATCACGCGTATTCTGTACTTAACTGGGTTAGTTGAGTCGGGTTATGGTTCGGGAACTGTTATGTGAGTCTAGGGAATCATTAGATGTTGGCCTAGAGGATCGTTAGATGTCAGTCCTTAACCAAGTGTACAAGGGGTGACGATTCGGAGAATCGTCAAAGCATAGGGAACATGCAAGTCTCGAGTCCCGGGAATTGGTGAACGAGTGTAAATGTGTTTATTTGCAAGTGTTATGTGTTTACAATCATTATGTGACTTGTCGGTATGTGAAAATGTGTTAACATATGTTAAAACGGGGTTTAACGCGCAAAATACTTGGAACCATACCCTATAGGCGATTAGGGTGAGCTAATCGCCTATAGGGAGGCATCTAGGAGGCGATTAGCCTCCTCCAGGTGGCGAGTAGCCTTCCCAGGTGGCGATTAGGGGGCTAATCGCCTAAGGGGGTGGCGATTAGCAACCCTAATCGCCTGCAACTGAACCATAATCGCCTGCAACGTGGGTTACGACTAAAAACGACTATAAATACAATACTTGACCTCCTAAACATCATAACATCAACCCTAGTCGCCCCACAACTCGTCCCAACACCCACACAACCTCTGGAACACGATTTTGGATCAAACAACTTGATTTCAAGCCTATTTCATCAATCAATCATAATCTTAAGGTGTGGTTTTCATCCATGCAATCTTTTCTAACGTTTTTATTGAATCCCTAATGGTCCAGACCTGTTCATAAACACTTGTGTCTTCTGTAAATCGCTAATAATCGTTATTGTATGGATTCTAGATGTTATGCATGTTGTATGTGTATGTTTTAATTAAAAGATAGGATTTTTGAGATTCATGAAGGGTTGTTAACATGATATTAGGGTAGTTACTGATTTATGATGATGGTTTGATGTGGTAATCTGATTGATTGTTCATTAGGTTATGTTTATGCATGTTAATGTGATGATTACATGATACTTGTGTTATGTTTTAGAAACGTGGTTGTATCCAGAGCTGCTAGAACAAGGTTAAACGATGTATTTTGATCTAAACATGTTTGGGATACTTGTTTGATTGATATTGGAGGTTTACACACGTTCTAGGGTTGGTTTGGAGTGTTAAACGCGCGAAAAACCGAAACTGATGTGCAGGTGGCGATTAGCAGACCTAATCGCCTAAGGGATAGGCGATTAGCAGGCTAATCGCCTACCAGAGTGGGCTAATCGCCTACCCCTTAGGCAATTAGGGGCTAATCGCCTACTATGATGTGTTTTTGCATGCTGCATGACCCTAATCGCCTGATAAGTTCTGAAATGCATGTCACATGACCCTAATCGCCTACAAACTCAAAAATTAGCATACCACATGACCCTAATCGCCTACTGTATAGGCGATTAGCATTCCTAATTGCCTGTTGACCAACGTAATTGCTAGTTGACTTTTCCTAATCGCCTGAACTGCTGCAGTAAGTGTATTTTAGCATTCCGAGACCCGATTTGACACCTAGGAACATGCTAGGAACCCCGTAACATGTCTAATAACTCGGTAACATGTGTTCGGGTCAATGATGTGTTAATTGAACTATGTGCTAGAACTTGCTGGGCTTTAACGTATGTTAAGTGTGACTGCATGATTATGTGTTTGTGAATACTAGTGTAACACGGGAAGCCTCGGGTCACCAATGGGATGTCGAGTCTTGTACATTTGGTCATGTTAACAGTAAACGTGTTGTCAAACAAACTTGGTTATGGTCTGGACATCTAGGGACTAACTAACCTACGGGTTATTAGTCTAAGTACTTGTAACTGTCATATGTTAGGTCGCCGCTTTACGGGGCTAGCATAGCTTGTTGACTTATTCTGTTATCTGAAGTAACGCAACCTAAGGTGAGTTTACGGCCCCACTTTACTTGGTTTTCACTTTTTGGGGGAGAAAACATGTGTTAAACAACTATTTGGTAACAACTGTCATACTATGGGTTTTCAAACGGTTTACTATACGATCTTTGGAAGTCCCGGGGGGAATGATGAATGTGCTGGTTTGCACAACGGGGAAATGTGAATAGCGCTATTGGGAGTGACCAACCCCACCCGTCGGCATGGAGCGCCGGGCGGGTGCATATTGTCTCAAACAGGAACAGGTTTACTATTCGGGCACAACATCTGGTTTGCGAGTTAGTAATGGTTTTCCAATCGTAGTAGTAATGGAACATGCGCCTAGCTAGCGTACTTGGTTTACAATTGTTATAGTATGGACAGGTTGAACTTGGAACTTTGATTTCAAACCTGTAAACTCACCAGCATTTTTGTGCTGACGTAAACTCTTACATGTTTTCTCAGGTCGCTAAGGTAGCAAACTGGAACTAGGGCGCACGCGTCTGCACGGCGTCTAGTTAGAGTCGCATGGTTTTTGAACATTGAACATTTGGTTTTAATTTGTTATGTAACGATATTTAGCTTCTGCTGATGTTTAAGATTTTTGAACTATGTTTTTGAAATTCATTTAGTATTGTTTATTGTGATCATTGACTTGGATCCTGGTTTGTCATGCGCCTCGCGGTAAAACTCCGCAAGTGGATTTGAGGGTGTGACAAATGTAGTTATGTTTGGTCGAATGTAATATCTAGTTTATTATGTTTTTGGTTCGAGCCCTCGAAGGGTCGAACCAATCCATTCGAACCATGCAGGGGTCGAATGGAAGGTCTATATATAGTTTGAGTTTAGTTTGAAACTCAACATTTAGTCATTTTGTCTAGGGAGTCTGTGTGTGTGTTCTAGGGTGTGTCTAGAAAGTTCTTCAAAGTTGTATTTTCATTAGTATTGGTCTTTGTAACGATTATAACTTTTATAGTAATGAAAATCGGATTGCAAATGGATTTTAATGTGTTCTGATCTTGATTGATATCATTTTGCATGCGAATTAGGGTTTCCGCACCTGATTTACTTATACTTGTGTGATCTTTGTGTGTTTATCAAAACCGATCCTACAAATCAGAACAAAGAAATATAAACCATTTCGACTGTTACCGCATCCCTTAACCCCCTAAGATGCTACTATCTCAATTATATATATCGGTCCCCTATGGATTTGATTCCTATAATAGCCACTAGTAATTACAATATAATACCACAACTTAAACTAAAGTAAGGACATAAACTTAAATCTAAAACAATTGTCAAATCACGAATTGTCATCACAACTATAACTTCAATTATCTACAATCTAAACAAAGAAATATAAACCATTTCGACTGTTACCATAATGCCTAACTGCCTAATACGCTACCAATCACACCTTCTATATCTCTTTTATCAAGAAAACCAAAGCTAAACTTATGGACCACCACTTCTCATTCTTCTATCCTTTGCTGCTCGTTGTGACTAAAACAAAGTATAGTCCTAAATCACAAATCAATACTTTACATTAAATATTATTATTAAACTAACTTTCTATGGAAGTTTAATGATCACAAACATAATATATACACTGCACATATACTTCATGCACCTTCCGCATTCACTGCACAAAACACCTGTTTGTATACCTAAATTGACAAAATTCAACACATATTAAGAAACAAAATCACATTTCAGTAAACAATCAACAACCACATACTTCACTAAATTTGATAAACAGAAACTAAGAGATAACTGATCTGTATATGATTCACTAAATTATTAACAAATTCACATTTCA
Source organism: Ambrosia artemisiifolia (assembly GCA_032199755.1). Taxonomy (NCBI): domain Eukaryota; kingdom Viridiplantae; phylum Streptophyta; class Magnoliopsida; order Asterales; family Asteraceae; genus Ambrosia; species Ambrosia artemisiifolia. Next base: position 25,726,935 of record CM063526.1, on the reverse strand, counting down.
ATAGACAACTAACAGCCAAAAACTTTTCTAACTTCACAAAACCAACACAAATTAACAATCATAACTACATTTTAAATCAGTACATCTAAAACTCAAAATTTAACCCACTAACCTATGGGCAAAAAGCACGTGCGAGCGAAGAAATATATGAGGGGAGAGTTTAGTAAGACGGTGGACTCCATCAACAAACGATTGGTCAAGTCTATGACAGCGATGAGTTTGGCGAAGATAGAGATGAGGGGAGCGATTAGTGAGACGGTGGACTCGACCAACAAACGATTAGTCGAGAATTTGACAGTGATGAGTTTATCGTAATCGATTTTGCCTTTGGAAGACACTTGTGATGGATTAATGGCTTGTGTTTGTTCTTCGTCTTGTTTTGTTTTGTTTCGTTTCGTGACGGCAACTCGAGTGGGGGTGGAGGTCGTGGTGACGACGGAGAGAGAAGGACGAGGAGGAGGCGGAGGGTGGTGGTGAAGGTGGCGGCGATTGCGAAGAGAGGAAGAGGAGGGGGATAGAGAGGTGAGGTGAGAGTTTTGTTTTAGGGTTTGTGGATTGACTCAGAGAGAGAGAGTGAGAGACAGACAACATTGGGAGGGTTCTTTTTAGGGTTTGCGATGAGGGGAGGAAAATAAAAGGCATTATATATAATAACCTTGTTTTTGTTTTTAATTCCCACAAGAAGCCATGTGGCACATTACATTCGGGGGGGGGGGGGGTTGGAGAGGCCACCAAGGAATGTTATGTCATCAAAGTCTTATTCTTTTATATTGATAGATATGTATATTATCTAGATCAAATTGTTTATCATATAAAGATATGTTTATAATATATAGTTTAGTAAAAAAAAGTCAAATTCTTATTATCCATTTTAATATAAATTTTATAGTTAAACTTAAAAGGTATTAGACAGAAGAATTACACTACCAAGAAGTTAAATTACAAATTTATGATATTAAAATAATAATAAAAGGGGTTAAAAACAGTTAAATAACAAATTTATAATGATCCATACATATGTCAACTACTAAATAATTATTATACTATATTAACATACAAACATAATGAATAGTAATTTTAATAATATTATATTATATACTATAATATAATTTTATTTATATTATTTTATTTAAAAACTTTTTTTAACTATATTATTCTTTTATTCATATTATTTTATTTAAAAACTTTATTATATTATATACTATTAATATATATAACATAATATTATGTAATTTCGTTACAAATTTCATGTGTTATCTTATGTGCAAATTTCTTTATTTTTTTAACGTTTACAACCAAAATGGAATCTCGATTGTATAATTTTCATTGATTGATCAGCACCTCATCTAAATCTCGATTGTAAAACGCGCAATGCGCGTGATTTTGCAACAAATAGAGGAGGATTTATTCAATCACATAGTTTGGGCTCCTAGAATATGGCACCCTTGGGGATTTCTATTTGATTGTATCGAAAGGCCCAATGAATTGGGATTTCCCTATTGGTCCAGGTCATTTCGGGGCAAGCGGATCATAGAGGATGAGCTTCAAGAGAATGATTCGGAGTTCTGAAAGCAGTGGGTGTTATCGGTGGAAATAAGGTCGTATAAACAGAGGGAAAGAGGGAGGGCAGATGAATAGAGGAGAGAGAGAGAGAGGGGAGAGATGAAGAGGTGGTCTGAAACATCCATAGAGAAAGATTATAAGAGATATGGTAAAGCGGGTGGGGAAATAAAACATATAAATATAAATAAAAAAACTGATGAAGAATAAAAAAGTAATATAGAGTCATAGTGTATAAAGATAGGTGGCTGAAAACTGACACGTGTTTGGATCACCGCTGAAGCAATCGGATGAGATAGCACTAGCTTTAAAGGACAACAAATTAATTAAAAAAAAGGATAAAAAAATAAACTGGGTGAATCGAACCTGCACAGTAGGTTTAGATACCAAACAACAACCCAACCTAACCACCTGCTCTGAAAACATGATATTGTAAGAGGCGGTAAAGAAATAATTTATCAAATTTTTTTTGGTAATAATCGACATTTTTTTTCCATTAGCAGATTTTCATCAAGAATTAAAAGTGAGGCGCAGGTAGACGGGCAACAAGCTGTGCCGCAACCCCTTTTTGAATAGCAAAACCTACTCTATTAAATATAAAGCTTGTGTCCTTGGCCGCAGGAGAGTTACTCTGCACCACCTTTTGCACCCGATCTAAAAACCGGATTGCTTCAGGAGCAAGGCCCCCAAATGTGTCAAAAGCGAAGGCCACAAATACGTGTTGGTTTTCAAGACAAACAGCTTCATGTTTGTCAACTTCATTGGATTCAGCTTTTAAGACTGCTTGCCATGCCACAAACCCCGAATCCCAAAGTCCCACCAAAGGAGACATCCCTGTTAGATCAACGCACGCATGTTTGCCCTGCGCCCACCCGAACACAAGGACATCCGATGGTCTTAGGGTGGACCGCCCCTCAAGTGGATCCGTCAAAAAATTAACCGGGGCTTCTTTCCTAGCTGAAATCCCTGCTTTTCGTAAGACGTCCCATAAGACATCTCTGAAAAGGTCATGTCTGTATTTAAATCCTGACAGCTCCTTACAGTGAATGACATGCTCCCCAAATTTATCTAAACATGCCTTTTTGCAAACTGGACACGACTCATCAACTGGGAACATGGGAATCATAGGTCTATACTTAAGGATAGCCCGATATTCAACAGCCGACATGTGTTGTCCTAGCCCATCGATGGGAAGGACAGTCAAGAAATCTTGGGCATGCGCTCCTTTAAGGCATTCAAACACAGCTTTCTGGCGCGGGGACATGGAAAACTTTTCTCCCATGGTTTGAAGGGTTTTACCGGTAAAAGCACTCGCCAAAATATTTTGAGGTTTTTTGGAGGCGGTGTCCTTATCCATAAACCCGCCCAAATCGAAGTCCGGGAGAGAGCTGCGAATGACTCAAAGGCATTCAATATAAAAATGAGTAATTGACCCTTATACAATTTTGGCCCATAAAAAAAATTAAAACGAGTAAATGACTCAAAGAATTTTAACGTAAGTGTCCTGAGGCATAATATCAAATAAAAACTATATTTTGCATAAAAATCATAGGAACCATTCATAACCTGTCACATGGTATCATCTAATTTATTAATAAATGGTAGTTTTGTACTTCTTTTTAGAATTGGTTAGTGAAAATTCCTATAATAATAGATGTGTTTTGAAGAAGAATCATTTTCAATACTGCAAACTAAACCTAGGCACTCATAAAAATATTTTTATACTTCTTATTTAATCGATTATTACATAACAAAAGTCTTTTGGTGACATATTCAGGTGTATTCATATTCGTTTTCATCATTTGTATAATTTTTACTATGCAAATACTTAATGTACTAAAGGATATTGAATATTGATCTCCTTTATTTTTGTTAGGGTTTAAAGCATTCACATTCGGTCCATCAAATGTTTGTGAGTGTGTCCACCAAATTATATAGGGTGAGTATAAGTGGTTGTGAGTGAATGAGAGAGAAAATATTTGGTGGAAGCACTGTTCCACCCTAAATATGAAAAGCTACTGTTCACTCCTATATATATTTTAATATTTTTGTAAGTAGTTGTGAGTCGGGAGAGAGAACATATAATGATAAAAGTATTATTATTTTAATTAGGAGAGAGAAGATTTAGGGGTGAAGTAGTGATTTTTAGTGTAATTTGATGGATGGTATTTGATGGAGGGGATAGAGAATGCTCTTAAAATGGTTTTCTTTTTAAATCGGACATGACAATTGAATATGCCATTTTTTTACCAAACATTTGTTTTGGATCATTTGCGACAATTTTCAATTATTAAAATTTCCAACAATGTTATAGTAGTTTAATTTTGATAGATCTTGTTAAACAATATTTTTTATATTTTTATAAAAGTGCTATTATAGTTACATGCGTTTGCGCAGGTATGATTTACCAATGTGTTGGTATAGTTTACTGATGTGTTATTCCTCAGGTTAACGTGCTATGATTTTTTTAAAGATGTGCTATTATCATAATATAACTTTTTATTCATTATTTTGAACTACGTGGTTTACTAATGATATATGGATAGGTAAATTATTAAAGATTAACGCATTTTAAGTTCATAAAAACTATTTAATGTTAATATATTTTTTTTCCTTTGAAAAAATAGGATATGAATATGAAACAACCAATATTCAATATATAATTTCTGTATATTTTTGCATCATCGACGAAGTATTTATTTACCAAACATTAACATTCAAGTTTTAAACATTATCAACAATTGTGCTGGTATAAAACCAAATGTGCTAATATATGTTCAGACAATATGTTATGTTCTAAGTTATTAACGATATAATCTTGATTTAAATACAGACATGATCTGGTTAGAGATGTTTTATGGGACGTCTTACGAAGGGCAGGGATTTCGGCTAGGAAAGAAGCCCCCGTTAACTTTTTGACAGACCCCCTGGAAGGGCGGTCCACCCTAAGGCCAGCTGATGTCCTCGTGTTCGGGTGGGCACAGGGTAAACATGCGTGCGTTGATCTTATAAGGGTGTCTCCGTTGGTTGGACTGCGGGATTCTGGGTTTGTGGCAGGGCAAGCAGTTTTGAAAGTAGAATCCAATAAAGTTACCAAACATGAAGTTGCCTGTCTGGAGAACCAACACGTCTTTGTGCCCTTTGCCTTTGACACGTTTGGAGGTCTAGCGCCCGAAGCAATTCGGTTCTTGGAAAGAGTACAAAAGGTGGTGCAGAGTAACTCCCCAGTGACCAAGGACTCACGTTTTATTTGTAATAGAGTTGGTTTTGCTATTCAAAAGGGGGTAGCGGCGCAACTTGTAGCCCGTTTACCTGTCACTCACTTGTAAATCTTGTTGGTTTTTAATACGAACAGAGTATGGTATATCTTGATTTGAATTTGAATTTTCCTTAATGTTTCAACCGTTCAATAACGTGGTATGCGATTTTCACGGGATTCTTTTGTTAAAATAACTAGTGGTATTTATATTCGCGCTTTGCGTGATTGTTGGAAGTGGTGTTGCGAGACCGTGTCTTTTGATAGAAGTTAGAAGCTATTAAATAAAGTTGTAAACAAAATTAGAAGGTAGAAGCTGTAGTATAAAGGGTAATATTAAGCAAGTAGTTTGGATATTATTTAATCAAAAAATGCATTTTATAGTCCAGGGTTATGGCATGCTAAAATCAGTTTAAGTGGCAGGCTCTTAAAATGGTATTTTTTGTTACTAAGTTAGAATGGAGTCTGCCTTTTTGCCATTGTTCCTTTTTTGGAGCTGGTGTTACAAGTTGTAGTTGTCTAGATGAATTCGACACGGTCGACACCCATTTAAAAAGTAGAGATGCACACACTCATAAACACTAAATCGAAACCATATGAATCAAGTGAACCCTCAAGTAACATAACAAAATCAAGTTAGCAACAAAAAAACCATTGCCCACGCTTAAAAAATGATCAGCAAGTATAATCAAGGAACAACAAAGTATATACACAACGTGCTAAAAAAATGGCAAAACCATGAAACAGAAACATGCTAAAAGAGGACCAGTATAACCTGTTCCACAGTTGCTGGTAAACCGTTGACTTCCAGTGTTTCTGTTACACCACAGCCTGCGTTGGAGTGATTGTGGTTGTTTGTTGGCTGAAGTATTCTACCGGATGGTGCCGTAATATGAGGGGTTGCGTTGGAGTGGCTGTGGTTGTGTGTCTCTCTTCTCTATTAAGCATTCGTTTTTTTGTTTACTCGCTTGAATGCTGTTCCATGTCAATACGCTTGTCAAGGCTTTCCATTTGCAACTACACGTGGTTGCGACCCGCTAAAAAAAATACACCAAGTATTCAGCCTACTGAAAATAATCTCTAAAAATAATATCTTGTAGTATGGAAAAACACAATATAAAAGATGTCAACAAAAATTTATGCATTTAGGAAAAAAAAAATCATAGGCACGGCGGCACTTAGAGGGTGTTTGGGATTGAGTTTGGAAATGCAAAAGTGCTTTTGGTCAAAAGTGCTTATTGGCTTATGACTTTTTGAAAAGGAGTTTTAAAATAAGTGTTTGGATTAGCTTTTGGGATGAGAAACGTCAAAAAGTCAATATATTGTTATTTTTTAAGTGTTTCGCTTAACTTATTGTGAATATTGGTTGTATGGGTGGTGGATTTGTAATTTTTTTCCAAAAGTCAAAAGCAAAAAGCCAAAAGCCAGGATTTCTAACTTTTCAAAAACAACTTTTCCACCCTTAAAAGCTAAAAGCCAAAAGTCAAAATAGAAAGTGCTTTTGGGTTACACAAACAGCTTATTGACTTATTGGCTTTTCCAAAAAGCCAATAAGTCAATAAGTTATTTTGAAACTCAATCCCAAACACCCTCTTACTGAATTCGTTACACATATATGTAGACATTACCGCCGGTGTACAAACTTCCAACACCAGTGGTTTTCACGCCTTCTACTTAGGGAACATAACAGCCACGCGGCTGAAGAGTGGTGTTGCCGCTGCGGCGACGACACGAAACCACTATGGCCGGCCCCTCCCATTTCACTCTCTCTCATCGCTAACCCTTTGTCTCTCAATCTCTCTGTTTCTGATCATCCCGTTTTCAATCTGTCTTCTTTCTAATTTGAACAAAAGTGTATAAAGTGAGTATTGTGGCAGTCTTTGAAAGAAGCAAGTAGCTAATGATATCACTTTTCCAGTAGGCTGCACATAATCATTGATACCCATATTATAACTTGCACAGTATAAAGTAAATTCAGATCCATAAATTTCATTCAATTGATTGAGTGAATATTCGAATTTCCAATTCTTCATTTGACCAACCAAACACAATTTTAAATGGTTAAACTAATGGGTAACAAATAAAGTAAATTTGAGTTGTATGATTTAGAATTAGGCTCAAAGACATGTTTATCTAAAATAAAACACCTATCAAACATTAATTAAAGATAATTTTCTCCCTGTATTCACGACCAACCAACGTTGCAGATCCACTAATGACTAACCTGTAGCGGCATCGCCTCTAACCACCTGCAACTAATCGTGAAATCGAACACGGACACTATTCTTTTAGCTTGTTCTCTGTCTCAAATAACCTGCTAACAAAATATTTTTAATAATTTGTATTCCTACAAAGTTCACATATCACAAAATCATCTGAGATCAAAATGGAAAGCATATATGAAACAAAGTCAAAGTTAATAGATGTGAAGTTAAATAGCACCTTTGTTCTTAAATCAATTCCCTTAGGTTGCTTTAGCATTTGTATAAATGCTGCAAAACACGAAGAAGCGGTGATGGTGGGAGAAAGCTCGTGAGGATATATGATGATGTTTGTTGAATTAGAAGAAAGAGAATGGAGAGAATGAAAGATTGTGAGAGGTAATCAAATAATGGAGAGGCTAATAATTTAAAGGTGAAAACATGTAGGCTAGGAAAATGGTGATCACTACGGATTTTGTGAGATTTGGTAATTGTTAATGCGATAGGAAGAAGATGACAAAAAAGGAACTAATTTAGGCAAACACATGTTGCAGAAGAAGACAGCACGTGTTTCAGAGGATTTAATGAATTAATGAATAAATAGATGGGAGGAAAAAAAAGGGGGGAATGTGTGACTCGAACCCGGGTAGCAAGAGCAAGAAGGGAAGGGGCCAACCACCAGACCACCACTAAACACTGGAATATATCCAAAACAAAAACCTTATAACATGAGATAAAAATGGAGAAAAAAACAAAAAAACAATATAATCACTATTCAAATACACTTGCATATTAATAGATTGTAATATATAATTCTAATTATACCCTTAACTTCTATTTAAAATGACTTGTCATTAATCTTATCCCTTGATTAAAAAATGGACACACAAGATTTGTTCCTACTGTTTTTACAGTCAACTATGTTTGTACAGGATCTCAACTCAGTGTCCTGAATACAAAATATATATTTACTAAACATTATTCATCTAAATTATTTATGCATTTCTATAACGATTGACGTACTTTCTTTATTTAAAAAATATTTGGTTCTATATTTTTATCATGTTACCCGACCCGATTAGGAACGATCTTTTTTAATATATATAGCTATTGACTACCGATCACCAAAAATTTCCAACCCTCATGAAAAAATTTATGGGTCCGCCACTGGCTACGTTAACAAGAGAACTTGGTGGGTTATGACTTGGTTAGTTTGAGAATAGTAGAGGAAAAGAAGTTGAAAGTTGGTACTGGCGAGGGCAATTCGTTAGATGGAAAAATCGCCGGCCAAGAGATGAAAGTTATGGTTATTAAAATCCAATAATCCGAAGACCTGAAAACAAGATAAAAATAAAAAATGAAAAAAGAAATATGCATTAAAATTTAAACTAATAAATTATCATAATAAATATTTGACTCAACTTTTAGATAACCCTAATCTCGTCTTCGAAAAAACGTGTTCTCGGGTTTTGTTTTTGGACAAAAGTCACCTGGGTTGAACAGAACATCGGCTCGTGCTTTGTTAATCATCAAATTGACCCGCTCAAATAGTTTTGTTCCAAGGTTAATCTTGCTTGGCTCTGTGTTAGTATCAGTTGAGTCATCTTGTTTCAGGCCTATTAAGTTGTGGGGCCCATTACAACCGTTGTCTTCCATCGGGTCACCAGATTCATGACAATTATTTTGTGGACTGGTAATGTTGACTAAAGTGTCTTTTGGTGCATCACACTTTGTTAATTGTTATGGCAACCTTTTTTGACTGTGAATTAATGAAACTGACGAGCCCCTTGTAGTCTCTGTATCTCGTTTGAACTTGTGTCCCACAATCCACTAGACAACTTTTATTAGCTAAAAATCCGTTCACATGCAAGCCCACGTTTGTATTTATGACACCCAATAAATCCGAGGTATTATCCGTACACGAAACCAAACGCCCATTAACTTAGTTACATGCATTAGACTTGTTTATTATTAAAGTGGGTCTTTAAAGTCTAGCCTGTTTTCAAGGCATGGGTTGTATACTTTCCGGTTCCCGCATATGTTGTATAATTCTATTACTACTTGTAACTAATGCACGCTAGTTAGCATCTAAACATGGTAAAAGTGGTATAATAATGAATCGTAGTAATCAATTGATCTAAACCTTAACTAGGGTCGCGCTCAATCTGGTAGGGCCGGACTCAATACATATAAAAATTTTCCCTAAAATTTACACTACGAAACGAAAAAACCGGGTGAGCCGAGACCCGGTTTGGCCCTAGTGAAGAACCGCACATGGATGGGAACCCTATCAAATTAAACCAACACAACATATCTTCAGTTTTTTGACATAATTATGACCCAGCATCACCAACTATCACAAAATCCCCACCCTAATCATAAATTTCAGCTATGGAAAAAGGTAGAGGCCCCTTTGTGTGATTTTGTACAACCTAACACTCATCTACCCATCTTGGATGGTTACACACGCACTTCACCCTTTGAAATGTTTATGGGGGTTATTGCATGTGCATATATATATGACTCACATACCTTTCATTAACTCAACGCACCTTCTAAACAATCATAACAAACGTTTCTCATATCCCACCTCTTTTTCTCATAAGATTTGAACCTTCATCCTAGAACAAGTATTCTTGATATCTAGAAAAGTGGCAGATTCGTATGCCCAAATTCAAAAGGCCATATCTCTCGCATATCTCCACTAAATTGAGTGATTAACCACTTAAAATAATCCTCTATCCAATTTCTAAAGATTCCCAACCGTTTCACTCAATTCTGTGGAGTTTTAAGCCTCCAAATCACTCCTGATACACGACTGCATAGATTCGGCGTTGATTTTCTACCCCGTGTTGTTGATGACTTTCAAGAGGCCACACATCTTCAAATTCGATGATTTTTTCCTCCTATCTCCCTGGACATCTATTGGCTTTCCCTGGATCAGAAGCTCCAGAGTATTGAGCCAAGAAACCTTCCTTCCATCACTTGTTTTCATCACCTAGCTAGTAGTCTAGTGGTAAATTACACTAGTCCTTCCTGCTTGGTTTTCTCCATATAATAATATAATGCTAGTTGGTTCACCTTGATATGATATGTTTACATATGGTTTTATAAAACAAATTAAGGAAGTGTTTAAGTGAAATTAAAGTAGTGTAGTGCGGTTATGTTAAAATGTTAAACAAAAAATTTGTTGATTTAGTATATAAAAACATCATTTATACTTTTATAAACTTTAATTTACGTTGATGATGTTTTTATATACTAAATCAACAAATTTTTTGTTTAACATTTTAACATAACCGCACTACACTACTTTAATTTCTTTCATCACCTAGCTAGTAGTCTAGTGGTAAATTACACTAGTCCTTCCTGCTTGGTTTTCTCCATATAAACCTGAGCGATTATTTGTTACAGGTGATTGTTATTCAATACCCCTATCAGGTATAGCTGATAGGGGTTATTTGTTACAGGTGATTGTTATTCAATACCCCTATCAGGTATAGCTGGTCTTGTTTTATTTTGTTTGTTTGGTTGTTTATGGTTCATGCTTCAACATATTATTAGTCATACTTTATTGTTGTCATTGCAGATTTTTGAGGTTTGTGATTTTTTCCTCTTTCTTTCTCGGTACTGGTTAACGTTTTATGGTTTCAAAAACTCATATTTTTAATTTAATTTCTTGTTTTTTCGGGTTTAAATCCATTTTTGTCTTTGTTTCTTATTCGTTTTTATTTTTGTTTTTTGGGGGACTGTGAAAGTTACCAATGGGAGTCTGTAATGGTGGTTGATTAATTACCATCCATTCATGCTTTTCAATGGTCTTTTTTAAAGATCCCGTGATTTCATTTTCCTACTTGGCCAATTTTTTAAATCCGGACCTGTTGGCACTGTGTATGTTGAATTTGTATACACAACTTTCTTGTTCTTTGTTCTTTTTATTTGTTCCAGCATGTTCAATTTGTGCGGATGGTTATAATCTATCCAGACTTTGGTTTGACATAACAATACCTGCGATCATTTTACAGGTTACCGATATGGTGTTGGTTTTGGTTTAGGAAGCTATTCAAATGGGCATGGGATCAGAGTGGGTACTAGATTGTATCATGCAAGGTTGAGTGAAGTTGGCAGCATCTATCATAAACCTGGTCTTCCCTGTGAGTTAGGAAGGTTGAGTAAAGGTTTGTTGGTTTTAACAATTTAGAATGAGGAATCGGGTGTTTATCCTGTTAATGTTAGCTTTTATAGCAAATAATCATGAATTTTTGAATCTTGTACAGCAGCAACTCTTTAACAAATCAGAGAGCTTATTCAAGTTGAAGGTCTTAGCAATGATAAACAGAACAGTTGTCTGCAAGTGAGTTTTAGTGTTTGATTCACATAAAGCTTTCAATTTTTTAAACATAATAAAGCTATTTTCTTCAACATTAATGGTTATTTATTTACTTTTGCCTGTACATTGTAGCAAAACAAACTTCATTCACGAAGACTTCCATCTTCTAACACATCATTTGCAAATCCGTTTGTTGAACCCTCATGGGAAGATTTCTCAGTTAAGTTCTCTCAGTTGCACGGTACCATAGCAATGGCCAGGCCTTTTACGGTGGGTGACACATAATTTACAACTCATACATCAGACCGTCTCTGTACTAGGTGAGTTTTTAGAAGTTTTAAGACTATGTAATTGTAAACATCTCAATGATTTTTCTCATATTGGGGTATAAAGCTGCAAAACCCAGGTTAACCGGCCAGGTTGGGTAGGTCGGCTGGTTTTGACGGTCCAAAAAAGTTTTTTGTTTTATTATTTTAAAAAACCATTAGTTTGTTAAAAATTTAAAACTATAAAGACCATATATACATAACTGCATATTCAAAAATAAGAACATAAATAAATAAACAAAAGTTCAAACGCCTGGTTCAAAATATCAAACCGTCAGCCGGGCCTGCACCGGTAACTACGGTTTTGGGGAAATACCAATAAACCTGTTTAGTTGGTTGGTTGGCACCGGTTATCATTTGAATTACAATTTTCAATTTTCTAGATCTTACATTTGATATACGTACTTTACTGAGATCTCATTCCTTATGTTATTCCTGATTTTCAGTTTTGCTAACAACCTTGTGCTTTGTGGTCGGTCACCAGACACCCATGTTCTGGATCTCCCTTTTCTCCACCTCCACCATTTGTGCAACCACCACCGGTCGCCACACCAGGTGATTGCCACATCATATATGTGTGTTTAATATTTTCTACAAAAAGTTAAGCATCATTGTTTCAGAAGGAAAAAAATTGCCAGTGGTGCCATGGTTGGCGGAATTGCTGTAGGGGTGGCATTATTGTTTGCCGCCCCGCCTTTGCATTTGCATGGGTGGCACCGTAGAAAACCTCACGACTTTTTCTTTGATATGCCTGGTTAGTAATTTCCCTGTTTACTTTTTTATTTTAAATTTGACAAGCGACGCTTCAGTTTAACACAATCTGTTTTATTACAAGTGAATAAATTTCATAATCACTTTCAAAACGCATATCCACTACTTAAATTACATTGTACGGGTTATTTGCAGTCGAAGAAGATCCCAAAGTTCATTTGGGACAGCTTAAAGGATTTCCTTTAAGAGAATATTGATGGCAACCCATTGTATAAAAATGGTGTCCATATATTGCATTGCATCAAAGGCAAGATGGAATTCCATTTTTCCTTTGGCTTACAAGTAAGCTGCAAAACAAATAATGACCCACCTGCTTACTGTTCTCCAGGCTCCAAACATAACCTGATAACCTATTTCACCGGGTCGCCATTCGTCCGCAAGGTCAGAAGATTTTTTTACCTTATTACTTTCTTGATTTGGGTAACACTTGCTGTCTTTGTGTAATTGATTCCATTGAATACCCTTTTTCTAGGCTAAGGTAACTCTAAAGGCCCCAATTTGGAGTTCACTTTGTGTCTCCAAAATGGTTGAGCCGACCCTGGTTGTAAGATCGCTGTGGTTTTTGGTATATATTTTTCTATTTCTAATTTTCTGTTATTTGATTAGTTATGTTATTTATTCATTAATTTAATTATAGTAAACATGTTAATAATTTATGAAATTCAAAGTAGTATAGTATTCATGGGTTAAACCTACTTGAGGTCAAATGGGTCGAAAGTCATCATATTAGCAGTCGATTGACGTTATGTTTTGATTCATATTATGTTTAAACTCAAAAAGGTCAAGCAAGAAAAATAAGTAAATAGTTGAAAACAAAATCGGTCAAAGTTGCCATGCCCTATTAGCGATTTTGAGCCGGAGAGAACCTATGTGCTAAACTGGGTATGCATATAAAGCCAATTTGTACATGTCAGCCTCTTTCTTTTGTATTTCGGTATGTTTTTTAAGGCCACAAGTTTCTACGTTGTCTATGTGATTAAGCTTAGAATTATGTAAATGATAACAGATGCAATAAGCTATCAAAGTGAAACAGTGAGATTATTATACAAAAAGTTCCAAAAAGTTCAACTGGCATCCATGTTGATGAATATTATATTATTATAGATTTATAGTTATGCAGGTTTTTTTTTTTTTTTGGTTTTTTTTGGACTATGGCCTTGTGGGACGATGTAATCTATTGAAACTTATCATTCTTGATTGTTGTAAAGTAATTTAATGGAACATTTACCAACAATTTAGTTGAATAAAATTAGTTTTGTAGACATATGAGTTTTCTTTACTTGACAAAGGAAGTGGCATCGTTTAATTGATGAAAAAAGATATTAATTCAAGTAAATGAGACTATCATCCCAAATAGAGGTTTATTTGATCAGACATGTAGCTGGTTAGCTATTCTCCTGTTAAATTTCTTATCTTGTATTGTTGTACATGCTTTTAATGGTTCTTTCACTCTATTATTTACCTGATAGAAAAACTTGCCTATAACCTTGTAATTTTTGTCATTACGGTTTTTGTTCGACATGTTATTAATCCTGTATTTGGTAAATGCAGGAAAAAGTATCGATCGAAGAGGAGTGTGAACAGTTGACATGTACCCGTTTGGACAGAAAAAGGTATTTCTTGATTATTACAAGTAAATTGCCACATTCCTAATAGTTTAACTTTAAATTATTAAACTTATTTTTGTCAAATATAGGAAAGCAAAATCCTCAAGTTTCTCGTATTTATGTGGAACCCCTTATTTGGAGGTTGCATCCATAATCGCAATTCCACTTGCTTACGATGATGGTAAGCCGCCATATTGGCTAGACTTTGTTAGTATCGTTTACCTGGTTATCAACTCCACCATCAATTTTATTTAAGAAAACAATGATGGAAATGCCGCTGCACTTATGGCCGGTCTTGCCTTTATATAACCATAAAAAATCTCATGTAATCCTATAATTCGTATCCAGGTTCCGAGGGATGATACGATCTCACCAAAATAATTGTCAAACAAGAATAGATGACTTTTAGTTTAAAAGTACAACAATTAAATAACTTATTAACTTATACTAAAAATAATACATAAAAATTTGACTAACATATTCAAACTCAAATAAAAGAGATAGGCATCATCCTATTTGTGACTGACTCGGTCATTAGAAAAACCAAAATAATTGTCAAACAAGAATACATGATGACTTTTATTTTAAAAGTTATTATATATGTAATAAAAGTTTACGGTTAAAAATTACAATAAGACAAATGTTGTGTTAATTAAAAGCAACGACATGGTTATTGTGTTAATCAAGAGCAACGTCATGGTTTCTTTGATCCGTACATACAACAAAATTCGCCAACATGAGAAATGGCATACATACGTTCGGAGCATATTAGGGAATACACCACAAAATCGACCAGTTAGTATCACGGGATGACAAACCCATCCCACACGCCATTCTTTAATTTTTATGGCTTCATTTAGAGTATTTAGCTACTTTTTTTTTCCAGAGACTGAAATGTTGTTTTCTGATTCAAGTTTTCAATTATCTTCCGCATCAATTTTTAATTTTTACTCGTGCTTTCAATATCAAAGGACTCCACCAAAATAATTGTCACACAAGAATACATAATGACTTTTAGTTTAAAATTATTATATATGTAATAAAAGTTTACGGTTAAAAATTACAATCAGACAAATGTTGTGTTAATCAAAAGCAACGTCATGGTTATTGTATTAACCAAGAGCAATATCATGGTTTCTTTGATCAAATGTGGTGGTTTCTTTGATCTACGCATACAACACAAACTTCTCCTTCACATCTATGGGTGTCTCATTAGACGAAACATTCGCCAACATGAGAAATGGCGTATCTACATTCGGACGCTATTATGGAATATACCATAAAATCAACCAGTTAGTACCACGGGATGACAAACTCATCCCACATGTCATTCTTTTTTTTTGGCTTCATTATAGTATTTAGCTACTTTTTTTTACCAGAGACTGAAATCTTGTCTTCTTATTCAAGTTTTCAGTATTCTCCTACATTGCTTTATATTTTCATACGTGCTTTCAATATCAAAAGGCTTCTCTTACATATATTGTGTTCAAGAGTATTTCTTTTAATTATTATTTTTCACTTATGTTTTTTGTATTTAGAAAACTCTATGGTGTCATCTATTATTTCAAACTGTGGGTTAATTTTACACCGCATGATATTTATTACAAACTTAACGTGTTATTCTACTACAACATCTACACCTGCTTTCTACTAAAATTGTACGACCTCCGATCATATATTACACATTATCAGTATGTTTGTATAACATACAACCCCAACAACCTGATTGACCAAAAGCAACAGCCAAACACAGTGCAGGCCCGCCGCAACGCGCGAGTTCCTACTAGTACCATAATAGTGGTAATGAATATCTTGATTTAATGAATAAAAAGATTACATATAAAAAATATGATCTATTTTCTCCATAGAAAGAAGATTTGTATGTACAGCCATCAAAATCCATCCTATATTCTGGATTAGATTGATCAAACAATCCATTGTGTTATAGTTTTCTCGCCAAAATCGAAAGCAGACCTCCGCCAATGTAAAGCAGAGAGATTCAAGCTAATCGACCGGCTAAGAGGACTATTCAAATTCGAAAGGATACAAATATATAGAGGAAATATTTACATATAGCACCCTAGAGTTTATAACATATTATATTATCTAACAAAAACAATAAGCTCGAGCCAAGCATGCTTTGCTAGAAAAGCAGAGAGATCAAACGCCACGTTTCTTAAGAACATGGATTTATATTGTTATGATGAGGGTCTGGACTTATGGAAAACAACACACTCAAGCTGAGCATGCTTTGTTAGAATTAGAAAAGCCAAGAGATCAAACGCCACCCTTGACCCGACCCTGACCGAACCCCGACTAACCCTCGTTTGTACGGTCGGTATTGGCTAACATGTCACATTTGGTTCACATAACGTCAACACGTATAACTACAAAAGAAGCCAAAAAGGAGACATGAAGTTGGCATCCAGATAGTCAGAATCTAATTCCCTCACTTTTAACACCTTTAAAGTTCCTATCTTTGCTTCACAAATTCCTCTCAACACTTTGAAACCCATATTATTCCTCTTCAATGGCTAATGTGAGTTTGCTACCACATTTCTGCATTTAAAACATATTATTTATATTTAAATGTTTATTTATTTATTTATTTATTTATTTTTTGTCAAAAGGTGGTAGAGTTGAAGGTTGGTTTACATTGTGAAGAATGTATCAAGAAGATCTTAAAGACCATAAAAAAATTTGAAGGTACAGACATCTCTTTTTTTTTCTTTTTTTTTATCAGAGTGTTTGGATTGAATGTATTTAAAGATCACATACTCTACAACGGTGTCGCCCCATACCATTCAAATTTTTGTATTATATGTATCATGAAAATAAAAAAGAAAATACGAGCGGTACCATTGTTTGTTTTGCTAAACATTTTACATAATAAACAAATTTAAAGTTTAATAATTAACCTCAGTTAGATAATTATTAAATACTAAACTTTAAATCATTAAAAGTCCCATTTGTTTCTTAATTTTTTAACCCAATAATTATTATAACTCATATCCAGTTAGTTAATTTCATCCGATTCGACCTGACCGGATCCAAAAATTTGACCCCGGGTAAATTATAAATCCGGGTATTGAAAAAAAATAGCACCAGAAGGTTTCGAGTGGCCGGGTTCACTAGTTTACAATATGATGGTCCTAATCTTGTTTGGTCTTGTTTCGAGTGGGTTCACTAGTTTACACTGTTATTTTGTGCAGACATTGAAGCATATGACGTAGATACAAAGCTAAACAAGGTGACAGTTACAGGAAATGTAACAAATGAACAAGTGATTAAAGCATTACAAAAGATCGGCAAGCAAGCAAGCGATTGGGAATAAGATTCGACAACAAACTATTAGCTCTGGTTGAGAATGATCTATAGCTAATATTGTAATACTAGTTTTGTGATGTTAGTCGAGAGGGAGAGAGTGATAAGGATGATCTTGTGATTCTACTAGTTGGTTGAGATCAATTTTTACATTATCATTTCAGAAAGGGGTGGCGGCGCAGCTTGTTGCCCGTCTAACTTCTATTGTGATGTAAATTTCGTATTTTGTTTTAATGGATCCCTAAGGTTTGGCCAAAAAAAAAATTACCAGTTTAAATAATACAATGATGATTGGTTAAGTGTAGTCAAAACCAATAATCCTTATATGGTTGAGAACAGGGATGGCAGAAAAACAGAAGCATTTGGGACGAGTATATGGGTATGAGACAAAGTATGAGATTTATTACAAAATTTTCACGGGTACAAGACGGCAATGGTATAGGTGATACCCGCCTGATTACATGAAACTGATCTAGTACCTGTTTACTACTTTACTTGCATGAATATTGAAGATATAACTATTGTATAATCTTTAAAAACTTAGTTTTATGTATGAGTTTAAGATCGGGTTTAAGGTAACATGAATCAACTAAATTTAAACCATATAAGATCATAAATGTGTATACCAACAGGGATAACCCACGACCTTGACCGGGTAATGAATAACATGTATGAGCCACCTTTTACATTCCTTCGGACATACAAAATGAAAAACTATTATTATCATTTTATATATAATGATAATATGTATAGGGTCCTCTACAACATATACATTTTATCATTATATATCCTCCCTTGGCATATGAAAATATGGCAAATGCAGATTATAAACTTTGTAGTTTTTGATATTCATGATTGTCTTGTTTTCTTCTTTTTTCTTGTTTTTCTTTTTGTTTTATTTTTTCAGATCTAAAATCCTTTTCAAACCACAAAAATTGGCAAAGGCTAAAATGCGGAAAATGTCAAAAACAATTGAGGATGATATCTCACCTTCACTGAAAGTTTAGTACTAAACTGGTCCAAATAGCATATAGTTTGCCCTTCCTTAATAACATCACCCTGTTTATTGAACTTATGATGGTCAAACGCAAACATAAACATATATCCTGATGTCCAATAGTTGAATATTATTTACCTACACTAAGTCAACATGCTGGTTTAAGATATGATCCTTGGGTATTCAGCTGGCCGGCGTAAATTTGGATGTCTAATTAAAATGTATAAATCTGTTCAATCACTTATGATTTTCATTTTGCGAGTCTCATTTATATGATGATGCAAAGAAAACGAAATGTGCTTATAAATTGGTCGATTTTGCCATCCTTATGTAATTTACCCTTTTTTATCATCAATGAATTTTTATTTTTTTTTTGATCCAAAACAACAATTAGTACTTTTATTTAAAACGAAATACGAACGTTACATCGCAATAGAAGGTAGACAGGCAACAAGTTGCGCCGCCACCCCTTTCTGAATTGTGAACCCGTCTATTAAAGACAAATCCTTGCCCCCTGGAGATGAACTATTGCTGTGGACGACCCGTTTGACCCTGGACAAAAAACGAATAGCTTCTGGCGCTAGGGAGCCAAAGGTATCAAAGGCCAAGGGGATAAAGACATGTTGGTTCTCTGCACAGGCTTTAGCATGCTTATCTACCTTCTTCGATTCCGCCTTAAATCAACCAAAGGAGATACCCCTGTGAGGTCCACGCAAGCATGTTTCCCCCTCTCCCAACCAAAGACAAGCAGATCCGCTGGTCGCAGGGTGGATCTCCCTTCCGCAGGGTCTGTGAGAAAATTTACAGGGGCCTCCTTTTTGGTAGAAATCCCAGCTCTTCTCAGGATGTCCCCCCAAAACGTCCCTCACCCAGTCATGCCGGTATTTGAACCCAGGGAGCTCTTTGCAATGAATTGCATGCTCCCCATATTTATCCATGCAAGCTTTACGGCAGATGGGGCATGTTTCATTTTCCGGATACATAAGGATCATCAACCGGTACTTGAGTATAGCCCTGTATTCCACTGCGGACATGCATTGACCCAAACCCTCAATCGGGATAACGGTCAAAAAATCCTGAGCATGAGGACCCTTCAGGCATTCAATCACCGCCTTCTGGCGGGAGGACAACTCAAAAACTTCTCCCAGGCTTTGAGCAGTTTTGCTAAAAAGAGCATTCGCCAAAGTTTTTTGTGGCTTTGGGGGGGTGTCCTTATTAGAAAAACCGCCAATATCAAAGTCCGGGAGATAGACATTTAAGCGTTCGAGCGCCTGTTGATAGTCCAGGTCTAGGCCGATGACCCCACTGTTTCGAAGGATATGATCCTGAAGTTTCCAAGACTGAGCTCTAGACGCTACAAAGGCATAAACCCCAACATCTTGAGCTGAAAGGAGGCCCAATCCACCTAATGGGTCATTGGGTCAAAGAGTCGAATCTTGCCTAAGGTGTAACATTTTATTGCATAAAATCTTCTAAGTTCTAAGTCATTTTATTCAGATTGTATTATTATTGAAATTCTACTTTTGGTAATCATATATGACACTTTTAACTATTAAGGAACTTTTTTTAATTTTTGGACAGAGTATTTTGGACCAACCCAATCGTACCAAAGTATTGGTTTCGGCCCAATATGATTTGCCACATCTACTCTAGTACTTGATCCCACTTACTTCAACAGGTACATTTGTAAACGGAGTTGTAGTTTGAGAATTTGGTGGCGTTTCCGGGGCAGACTCGGTCATTGGTTTGCTAGGAATTGCCGGTACTTCTGTAGGCGTTAGTGGCGAAGCTGGAGAATTCGGACCGAGGGGTCGGAAGTCACCGGTCACGGGACCTATTTTTTTTTTCTATAGCTATGTTCCGGATAATATGTTCAAGTCGGTGATTCGATCGGGTCGAGTCAAACATTAAATACAATAAATAGCAAAGTTCTAAGAATTGTTTAACAACTTGAACAAAGACACTAAAACATTAATCGGTTTGCTTGTTGAAACTTTTTGACGTTTACTTATATTTTCATTATTAATTCCCTTTAATTGTTCTTCATTCTTTGTTTTGTAAGATGTTATGGCTTTATTTTCCCTATAGTATAATCTAATGGGAAGAGATAACGTATAAAGCGTCTAAAAATACGAAGCCTACGAAGCCATGTGAGCCATTGGATTTAGGCGGTGGCAAGATCGTAATTAGCAGCCTTAATCACACTTCAGTTAACCTAACCAGCGGTAATTTAGGTAAAACGCGTTTTAATTTGAAGAAAAACGTAAGAACAGACGTTCAACAATTGATCGAAACGTAAAATCAAATCAAAATTATTTCAACAATTAAGCAAACAATTGCAATCGATTAAATTTTTCAAAACATCAAACAATCAAAAACTTTGATTTGAATCATAAATCAGTTACTGATTTGCAGAAAAAATGAAAAACAGAGCATTGCATTCGATCGTCTAAAAATCACATTAATCCTATTCAAAAAACACAATGAACGCATGAAATATTAACAAAAAACATAGAATTTTAATAAATATAATTACAATTACAGAGAAAATGCATTTAAAAAACATTCAGATTAAGAACACTTTAATCTTTGAAACAGACGCACTTATGTTTTAAAAGGGTGCGTCTAAACCATCACATTAAATCACTGGGTAAAAAATGTAATGCATAAACAGACGCACTCATATCATCATCAGACGCACTCATATAAAAAACAGACGCATTCACTGTAAAAACAGACGCACTCATATACCAATCAGACGCACTCGTATAAAAATCAAACGCACTCATAGGTTTATTTCAATTTTATATAAAATATACATGTAATGATTACATCTACAAGTTGCATATCTTATTAGTTGTATAAAATCAGTGTATTAACTATGATTTGATTGGTAATGAATTTATATAAAACTTGAACTTCAATACTCAACTACCACCTAATTACTTTTCTATTTTTTAGTCTATAAATAAACTATGATCTAAGAATGCAAATCATACTGATACATCAAAAAAACACAAAACCACAAAAATGGCTGAAAATCAAATAGAAGCAATAAACAACCTTCAAGTGAAAACAGTCATCATGGTGGACTGTATCTCAGAGGTTAAAGATGACCTCAACTCATCTTGTGTGGTTATGGGTGCACAAAATGAGGTTCAGAGACAATACAAGAAGAACCTAGACCTCATAGAGAAGCTGATGAAGGAGGAGGAGAAGACACCATTCACAGATGCAGCTATTAAGCAACTACACACTCAAGCATCTTTTGACAACCTCATCTCCCAGTCACTTAGCAACACCCAGACTTGCATCCTGAAGAACATGTCAAACAAACAGAAGGCAAGGGATGCAATCTTGGGTGGCAAGTGATGATGCTGGTTATGTGATGGTGTTTTTCTGTGTTTTTTTGTATCTTTTTTTTTTGTGGTGATAGTGATGGTAGTGATGGTGGTAGCGATGGTAGTGGTGATGGTAATAGTGGTGGTGGTGATGGTAGTAGTGGTGGTGGTGGTGGTGGTGATGGTAGTGATAGTGGTGGTGGTGGTGTAATAGTGGTACTCTCATATGTACTACCTGTTTTTAATATATAAAATATGAAGTTTTTAATTATGAGTGAAACAGACGCATTATTAAAAAAAACAGACGCATTCGTATAAAGAACAAAAGGTAACTAACATACAAACCATAAAACAGACGCATTAGTAAAATATTCAGACGCACTCATTGTTTAAAAGTTTACAAATGTCCACTGCAACTAAACTAACACAACTCCTCATCATCATCAGAAACTTCCAATTATATCTCTTCATTATCAACAACACCATCTTCGGCAATTTGATCATCTTGTTTGCCTTGCGTCTGCGTTGAAGCACCCTCTTTGGCATGTTTTCGTCGATCATGACCACTTTTTCCGCATATAGCACAATTCCTCTTTCTTTTGCCGGATCGACTAACCTTTACTTCCTTGCTGGACTTTATTCGCTTCTGCTTGCCACGACCTTTGTTCTTTATACCCTTCGGAAGCCTAATAGTGGGTTCAGCATTTGATGGTTTCTCATAACCAAGAAGAGAAGCATACCTATCATGCTTACTCTGATGATTAGGTCTCTTAAACCTGCCCTCATCAACCTTCTTAACCATCTCTTTGATTTTATCATTAACCAATGTTAACTCAGCTAAATCTGAAATTAGAGAGTTTGCAAGATACTCACCACCCAAAACGATCTCCCGTGCAATACGCCTTGCCTCTTTAGTCTTGTCATCACCAAACTCACCTGTTTCAAATGAAGACTTGATTTCATTTGGAACAACATCTTTTGTCCACCTCTTCACAATGTATCTTTTCGGGAATCTATACACTTTCATCAACCTTAATATGAAAAAAATATGCCTACACAAAAGCCCGTACTGCTCAAACCTCCTACATGTACATAATGTAGTCACATCCTCATCACCATCAACAAGTTCCTTTTTGAACAAAACCTGTAAAAAAAGGATAATAAACATTAATGTGCAGTTTGGACGCACCCATTAATATAACAAACGCATTCATTTGTTAAAAACAACAAAAAAAACAATAATGTGCAGTTTGGACGCACTCATTAACATAACAGACGCATTCATTAAAAATGTCAATAAAAAACAAAAAATACCTCAATAAAGCCTTGTCCCTGTGCTTGTGGATCATCAACATAAACCTTTAAAAACCCTTCTTCATCAGCCCTTTGCATATGAACACTTATTAATCCTTCGTAACTGGCATATATTTCTTCTTGGATATCAAAGAAGATAGTCCGGGTAAATATTTTAGCAGCCTCTTGTTCAATAGGGTTTTGAGTCCACATATCAGGAATTGTATGTCTTGAGTCATGGTCATTCTTCCTATGATTAAATCTCTGAGCTTCAAGGGACGTCTCAAAATGGTTGAAAAACTCAACAAGAGTCAACTGAGAATTTGCCACCTGGCAAAAAAAATGATTCTCACTTTCATATCTTGATGTTGTCCTCATTAGCCCAGACATAGGTTCATTCCGGTAAAAAGCAGGGATCCACATCGATCTCAGGTCAAACATGTCAGACAACCAAGTGTTCTCATTTAATTTGTAATAAAAAATAAGTACACCCCACTCGAAATCAAAATTCTCCGGACTGATGGAATCTGTCCAGACAATTGCACAAATCCTCTTTTTGAACTCATCATCACTGCACAATGCACTACCAACCTACAAAAAACATAGAACAGACGCAGCCAGTTAGTATTTAGACACAGTAACATTAGAAAATAAATTCATTTAAACAAACCCACTCATTGATAAAATTGGACGCACTCAGTGCAAATGCATCAATAAAAACACTATTCAGACGCACTCTGTCATAAAAACAGACGCACTCATGATTTAAACAAACGAAGTTGCTACAAACCTTATCAGAAACCTTCTTCATGATATGCCACATACACAGCCTATGTCTGCTGTTTTGAAAAACCAACTGGATTGCATTTTTCATAGCAGGATCTTGATCAGTTACAACCACTTTGGGATGCTTTCCAAAACATTTGGAAAACGATTGTAACAACCATGTATAAGATTCAGTTGTCTCTGATGACAACAAACCTGCACCAAGTGTGACATTCCGACAGTGATTATCAATTCCAGTGAATGGTACAAAAACCATCTTGTACCTACAATAACCAATAAAACAAATTTTAAAAAAAATTAAAAACATGTCATATTTGGATAACAAAGCTTAAAAAGTAGAATTTAAAACATACTTGTTAGTGTTGAATGTTGCATCAAACGAAATCACATCTCCAAATTCCATGTAATTCCTCTTACATAAAGCATTCGCCCAAAATAATCTGGTTAATGCATTCTTTTGATCAACAGAATACTCAAATGAAAAATCTGGCAGGAACTTCTTCTTGTCCCTAAGCCTAGACACAATCATATCTGCATCAAACTCACCAATGAAGCTGTTTAAGCCACCTTTAAAGTTCTTACAATCAGTTGCAGTTGCACCTACATGCTCAAAACCTCCATACTTGGTCTTCATAATGTTAAAAGCTTTGACAGGACTCATGTTCAATGAAGACAGCTCACATATCATCTCTTCTTGAGTATGTGTCAGCTTCCTATTTGCTGCTAGAAAATGAATGTCACTTTCATGAACAAATGGATGATTATGACCTTCCTTAAAGCCATAAACCTTGAATTTTTTTCCATCCTCAGAGTTTAGCCTGACATGTGCAGGACATCCAGTCCTGATCGAAGGCCTTTTCCTTGACTTAGCATCTTTGCTAGAACTCTCTTCACCTACTTTGACTGGCTTCAAACCCTCCTTATAGCATACAAAGTACCTAAGTCTTAAAATACCTTTTCGCACTTCTGAAGTGCCCTTTCGAATAGCAAAACCACTAGCCTTTGCATATTTTGCATAAAACTCTTGTGCATGCTCAATACTAGGGAATTCCATGTCCTTTAAAGATTTGAGAGAATCAGGTACATCAGGTATATATGTGTTACTAGCTAGGTCATCAACAGGAACATCAGTTGCAACACCTACAAAAAACAAAAACAAACGCACTCATACAGAAAAACAAACGCACTTACTAAAAAAAGTTTGAAATCCAGACGCATTCATGTTTAAAAATCAGACGCATTCATATATTATCAGTATCAGAGAATAAAACGAATACAGTTTACAACAGACGCACTCATATATTAAATCAGACGCATTCGAATATATTGCAGGTTAAAAACTAACAAAATACCTTGAACTCTAAATTCGTTGATGAGGTTCAAACTATGAATATCAACATCCTGATTAGTGTTTTCGATCAAGTCTGAACACAGATAAAAACATCATGTTAAGAAATCTATCGAAACACAGAGCTTTGTTTTCAACTAAAAAACAGAGGATGATAATCCTACCATGAAAAGCATTATGATCAGGCACTAGATTAGAATTCTCAACATCAACATTCTGCTCTTCAATAGAGAAGTTTAAATCTGATAAAAACAAAAACAAAAATTAAACAAAACTACTAAAAAATTGATTAATTAAGTACGAATACACTTACCGAACATAATGAATTGATCGATTAAACTGTAATCGTGATAAACAAATTGAGAGATTGAATCGTAATTGGAATGAAACGTAATGTGTGTGTGTGTGATCGTCTGTGTTTTTAGAATTCAAATTATGATTTGAAATATCGTTTACAAAAATAACGTTTGGGCTTTACATTTATTTGTTTTGGGTTATAGCTTTGGTTTATATATATATATATATATATATATATATATATATATATATATATATATATATATATATATATATATATATAGGGGAGGGTTATCTTGAGAACATGAAATTTTGTGAGAACACTAAGAACCATTTTCATCCATAGATCATGATCAATCAAGGGCTAAGATTAAGTGGGGGATTAAATAAGGAGGAAACCATTAAACAAATGTAAAAGGGCAATATAATAATAATACCAAATAAAAAACAACACTTAAAACCCTTGCAAGACTGCCCATCTTCTTCCTCAAGAAAACCCTCATCTACAAGCTTCCGACGACGATTGGTAAATTAGGCGATGATGTGTAGGCGACGACGGGATCCGCATCTGAAACGAAGTTGTATCATTATACTTTATAATAATCAATTCAATAGCACAAGTAAGTTTAATATGTTTCTCAACCTTTTCGGTTTATTATATTTAGGGCTTCTTTCCCCAATTTCTCCATCTTTAACTTTGCTATCATTAAATAATTGAGTTTCTATAGAATTAAGTTTAGTAAAATAAATTTAGTTTACTGCTACATTTATTTGAATGTGTTTTTCTCAAGAATTTGATACTGAAATTAGTTTGATTTTTATTAGTAAAATTAGTTATGCTTTAGAAATTAATTAACTTGTTTTTTTTATCATGCTTTAGTAAAATTAGTAGATTTTTATTTTACTAGCACATTGATTTGTATGTTATCATGATTTTACTTGAAATTATTAACTTGTTTTCATATTAAAATCATATTTGTGTAAGTTTACACATGTGTACATCATCTTGCATAAGGTTAACAAATCTTTACGCATATTCAAATCATCTTAGTTAATAGTGCATTTGTGTAATTAAGCATTTTACGTATGTGTAAATCAGCTGTTTACACATGTGTAAGTAAGCCTTTGTGTAAATGGCTACTTACTTGTTTAATTACGTTTTCTTACTTTAACAGTGGTAAAGAATATTGATTGTGGAGTGTGATAAGACGCATCCAAATGTTTAAAGAAAGCTTGTGAAGAATTAGGAATGCGCCTTCAAACTGAGTAAAGCAAGAGATCGACAGCACAACTAAATTTGCTTAGAAAGAAATATGTTGCGAAGATTATACTCTCAAATTTGACTATTCACCAAGAAGATGCGATCAAGAAAGCATTGGAGTTTGAGAGAGAGCAAAAGAGATTATGGATTATGACTTGTTTCTATGCTACCTTGGTTAGCATATATAAAGGATTATGACTTTCGTTTTTATATTACCATGGTTACCATATGTCAATGATTATGACTTGTTGGGCAATTTAATGTGTTTGATATTTGGATGATACTATATTGGCTTAAATCCTACTTGTTGATCAATATAACACTTTAGATTTTTAGCATAACATTGTCTTCGTTTAATTCAGTTTACACATGTGTAATTCAACAGCAACTGCGTAAAACATGAACAAACAAATTGCAATGAACAAAACATACACATGCGTAAAACATGAACAAGCAAATAAATGATAGTAAGCAATTTACACATGTGTACTTCGTATGCAAATACGTCAAACATAAACAAATAAGTGACAGTTAACAATTTACACATGTGTAATCCAGTTAAACATATGTAAAAAAGACGTAGATATATGATAGTGAACAATTTACACATGTGTAAATCAACTACACATATGTAAAATAGACACAAATATATGACAGTGATATTTGTAAAATAAACATATGTAAAAAAGACATAGATATTTGCATACGAAGTACACATGTGTAAATTGCTTACTATCATTTATTTGCTTGTTCATGTTTTACGCATGCGTAAGTTTTGTTCATTGCCATTTGTTTGTTCATGTTTTACGCAGTTGCTGTTGAATTACACATGTGTAAACTAAATTAAACGAAGACAATGTTATGCTAAAAATCTAAAGTATTATATTGATCAACAAGTAGGATTTAAGCCAATATAGTATCATCCAAATATCAAACACATTAAATTGCCCAACAAGTCATAATCATTGACATACTTGGTATATTTTACGATACAAAAAAATACTTTCTTTTGATAATGAATATCGGAATGTTGACAATTTTTTTTAAAATTAACTCGAGTTAGATTTTTTGAAAACGTTAACAAACGCAAGTTATTATAGAAAACTAGTTGTTTTCGTACCCACACTTCAAGGCCGTGCTAATCGGATTTTGAATACATGTAATTATATAACAATCGATGCCTAATTGTTTGACATACAAATGTATATATCAAGATAAGCCTAACCACCGTCACAGCCTGTGTTTTTACAACCATCAACAAAAGATACTTAAAGCTTCAATAAGGCAAATCTCTAAAGTCTGTGTTTTTTACCACCATCATCATCAACACCTAGGGATGTACAAAAAGCTCGCAGCTCGCTCGAAAAAATGAGCTAGCTCAGCTCGACTCGATTGTAAACGAGCTGGAGCTAGGCCTAGTTCGGCTCATGAGCTATTGAGCCGGCTCAAATTATTTTATTTATATGTATTAATTATATTTTAAAATGTTTAAATTAAGAAATATGTGAGAGGAGGTTGAAGTGTTAACATTTTAATTTTAATTAATCAATAAAATATGAATGATAATGGAAAAAAACACAAATTACATATAACACTTTTAGTATGGTCTTCGTTCTTTAAAATGTTACAAAAATAAAAATATACATATATGTGGGTAATTTTATTTTATTTTATTTTGTTTTTTATGTTATAAATATTTTTAAAAAATAATAAATAAATAAAAAATAACGAGGTGGCTCTTCGACCGAAAAAACGAGTCGAGCCGCAACTAGCTCGTTATGTTCGAGCTAGAGCTAGGCTGGACTCGGCTTAGCTCGGCTCGATTACAGCCCTATCAACACCATAACCTAGCAAACTGTTCCACCATCACCACCATTAGTTGACGGCCAAAAAGCCACCGGAAACAACTCATCCGCCATCCCAGACAACGGAAGAGGTGCCTGCAACAACAACATCCATCACCCATAACCAAACAATAGGTTGAAGGGGGATGAAAAAAGACGGACAAAGAGGCGGAATCGGTATAAGTAGTAACCACCGCTACCATCTACCAGACAAAAAAACACAGGCAAAGGGGCGACAACGAGCAAGGAGGCGGAAGAAATGACTGAACCACTGTGAATGGACTCCATGAACAACTCTCTCTCCCTCTTTCTATCTCTCTGTCTCTCTCTCATTCTCCCTCTCCATCTTTCCCTTTCTCCCTTTCCCTCACCCCCTCTCTCTCCCCATCCCCCTCTCTCTCCTCAACTCTCTCTCTCCCTCCCTCTCTCTTCTCTCTCTTTCTCTCTTTCTCTCTCTGACGATTTAAAACAAAAAAATCCCAGTAATCCATCAAAATTACCATAATACCACTGTACATTGTTCATCAGCAGAAAATATTAATAGTAAGATATTAAAAGAAAAATTAATAATTTGTTATTAAAAAAATATCGGTTAGTAATGCTATTCATAACCGTTATCTCCGTACCTACCTAAGGACAGTCAATTATATGGTTACAAAATTCTTCTTTTCATATCATCCCAATATTATTATTAATGCTATATTTCATCAGCACAAAATATTAATAGTAAGATATTAAAAGAAAAATTAATAATTTGTTATTACAAAAATATCGGTTAGGAATGCTATTCATAACCGTTATCTCCGTACCTACCTAAGGACAGTCAATTATATGGTTACAAAATTCTTCTTTTCATATCATCCCAATATTATTATTAATGCTATATTTAGCAAATTTGGATTGTGAGTGTAAACTCACTATTGCAACATGTACAACTTTTTGTGCTTATATCTTGGTTGGCACAACTCTTACCTGCATATCCATAATGCAACACCTTTTGCCACGTTGCTCTCTCCTTCACCACTCATCTCAGCTTCTTTATTTCATCATCTGCTCATATCCCTCTTCTTTTTTCAATCATCATCTCCACTTATACACACATACAAATCTAGAGAGAGGGGGGAGTCGTGGTGATTATGTGCATTTACTTTCTTTATCTTTTACGAAGTAAAATTGAACTATTTAAGAATAATTCTTCTCTCCCACTTGGGTTGTAATCCAATGACAAAAGACAAAAGCCTTTGTTGAAAGACCTATGTTTAAACCTCGACAAGTTTAGTTAGCCGTTAAAAAGAAAGAATTGTTCTCTAAACATAATATATGCATACCGAAAATCGTAGTCGAAGTACTAGAGTTATGCATTAGTGGACACCACTTGATAGCCCACGATTAACATAAGTTACATAGCTCACCAACATGAACCATTTCTTTATTCGTATCAAGTAATTTTATACTTTTATATATATATATATATATATATATATATATATATATATATATATATAGGTAGAGGATCCTGTAGGAAAATTGGTTTGTGTGAGAAGTGTAGGAAGGATTAAGAATTGACATGTAGCCATCATGTTTTTGATTTTGGAATGATGTTTTGGGTTGTTTTGGCTTGAAAAACACTTAACACAACAATATACAAAAATTTAAAACACTATCCAATGTATTATAGTCATTAAATTTAAATTCCAGATAAAACACCCTAGTAATTACTTAAAACACTCTGCTAAAGTGTTATTGACACAGTGTTTTAAGTTTTAAGCCTAAAATACATTGTTTTCGGTTATTAATTGTTATGTTTGTTGTTTTTCTAAGCAAAACAATCCAAAACATCATGAATACGTCCAAAAAAATGATGCATACGTCCAAAAAAATATGCATACATATCAATTTTTAATCCTTCCTACACTTCTCACACAAACCAATTTTCCTACAGGAACCCTACCCTATATATATATATATATATATAGATATATAGGGAAAGTATATTCAGGAAACTCACTCCAGTTAAAGAAACTTTGAAAACCAATTAAATGGTTCAGGTTTTGCCACATCTTATTTTTAATATTAAATTACGAGGGTATTTTTGTCAATTACTATCATATCTTCTCTCTTTCCTTTATGACATTAATGTCAGCTGAAAAAGTTAAAAGCCCCTTTCAAATTCAATTTTCTCCATCTCCATGATTCCATTCTGCTTTCTCTCTCACTCTCCACAAATCTTCATGCCTACTGACCTCCCCGTCGTTTGAACTGACGACCACCCGACACTCTCATGGCCATCTTCCCCACCACCATTCTTCTTCGCCGATTAAAGCCACAACTCCATCACCGACTATTTTCAGATCTGATGTTGCAATTTTCTTCAAGCTTCACCGTCGTTCGAACTGATGACCAACCATTCGCCGTCTCCGTCATTCCCAGATCTTGGTTGTGTAAACAGAAGGCTACCATCATATTCCACCAGATTCAACCGGGATATGTAACGACAATGGTGGTGAGTTAGGTTTTTGTTTTGGGGTTATGGTACAACTACAGATCTGTATGAATTATTTGATTTGGAGATAATTTTAGATGCCTCTACCATATCCAAATCTCCATCCTCAAAAGAGAAAGGCTTAGGTTTAGGTTCTGGATTATCCTCAACTTTTTTCACCTGCAAAAAAGTCAATACAAGAAATACAATCAAAAGGGAAGTCGATATATAAAAATTA
Source organism: Ambrosia artemisiifolia (assembly GCA_032199755.1). NCBI lineage: Eukaryota > Viridiplantae > Streptophyta > Magnoliopsida > Asterales > Asteraceae > Ambrosia > Ambrosia artemisiifolia. Next base: position 25,695,673 of record CM063526.1, on the reverse strand, counting down.
GAAAAGAAAAATAACATTTGCAAAACAAAACGTAAACACTAGCAGATATTTTTTGTTTAAATTATTATTTATGTTGCTTTTTAAATTATTATTTATGCTTCCCTTTCTCTCGTCTCTTGTATCTAGTAACACTAGCAGATTTTTTTTTTATTTGGAAATAATTTCTTTTGTTTAAAATATTATTTATGTGGCTTTTTTACATAAATAAAATGAATTAAACATAAAAGTTTTATAACACGATTACAAATTTTAAATATAATTTTTGCTAGCATTGTAATTTATATGTTATTTTGCTAAGTTCTATATGTGACAGACTGTGTAATAAAGTAGGTTTTTTGTATGTAAAATGCCATTGTTACAATGTAACCTATTTTATGTACCATGTTTTGATACGTAACACTGTAATCTGTCTTGTTACAATGTTAAAATTATTGATTTTGCTCTTTACAATGTAACATATTTTATTTATCATGTTTTGTAATGTGTTTCATTTTGTAACTCGTCTTTTATTTATCCTTGTGGTTTTCATATGTAACATTGTTACCTAACTTGTTACAATAAAACTTGTCTTTGTTACAGCTTAAAAAAATGTTGCTGGAAAAGTTAGAAAGAGAAAGAAAGTTGGAAAAGTGAGAGAAAGAATGAAGGAAGAAAGAGATGGTGTAAGAGAGAGAAGAGGGGAAAGAGAGTGAGATGTGTCAGGAGAGAGAGTGCGGGATTTTTCAAAAGAGAGAGATATTTTACGTATTTACCCTTTTTGTACTTTTTATACATTATTTAAATTTTTAATAAAGGTGAAAAGTTAAATTGATTATGGGCCTTTGATCATTTAATATGGATGGATGAGACGAAGTTTTCATAGTTTCTTTAACTGGGGAGGGTTTTCAATTTATCCTCCCCCTATATATATATATATATAGAGAGAGAGAGAGAGAGAGAGAGGTAAAGTATATGGAGGAAACTCTCCCAAATGAAGAAACCCCAAGAAACTCATTACTTGGCTCATGTTGTGCCACATCACCCATTGTATTATAATATTCTATAATAGTCAAAAGGGCATAATAGACATTTCTACTATCCCCTTCTCTCTCTTCCTATATATATGGTTCCTCCCTCTCTCTTTCTCTCCATTTGTTTTTTAAAATTCAAATCAGATCTTACATCCTCTCTCTACCCTCTCTCTTACCTCCCTCTACCCACTCTCTGTCTCTCTCTAGAAGTACCACCACCACCACAACAACCACCACCACCATGACCGTCTCCTCCACTGAAACCACCACCACAACCATGACCCATCAGAAGTTAAAGGGGTTTTTAAAGGCTTCAAGCTCTTCTCCCAAATCTGTAAGTAATCACATCTCTCTGTATCTAACTTTTCATGAAAGTAATATTGTTATTCATACTATATTAACTGATATTTATTTGTAGGTGGTGGTACTGTATTGATTATTATGATACAAGTCATAAGTGTACAGATCTATGAACTATTAAGTGGAAAAGGACAGAGATTATTTCATCTCGTAATTCATGGTATTTATGTTAATTAAATAAAAATAAATAGATGGTTTCTTCAAAACCATCGGCAGCCATATAATACTATTATTTTCAATTTAGTTTTTATATGGACCTCTACATTTAAAAACAGAAATGTTTATATACAGAGATGACACGCCATTAAGAATCAAGATTGTATTATAGTCGATTGTATTATCATTGTATTATTAGTTGCTGCTGCTGTAAATGAATCGGACCAGATCTCATTTGATTTTTTTTCGTACAATCATCACATGTTGTGTATAGACTTCAGATTTAGGGAGCATTGTGGATTTTGAACAAGATTATACTTATGTTTTTTTAAGATGTTATGATTTGGGTGTTTTGTGTTACGTTTTGATTTTGTTAGGTTTTGGGTTTTGTTATAATAATAATAATAATAATAATAATAATAATAATAACAGTTTTGAAGATAGTTTTTGGTTGCATACCAAGTGTTCGATCAAATGCTTGAATGAAAAAAAAAACTTATGTTAAACCTTTTTTTATTCTTTTTTATTATTATTATTTTCTTTATGTTAGATTTTTATTGGATTGGGGACATGAGGTTGATAGATCACATGTGATTGATAAATAAATTTGTAGTCTTTTTATGTTAGTATATGCTAACACATGTTAGTGATGCCCCATTATGTGTTTGAGCATCCCAAAGTAACATGTGTATCTGTTTCAGTGTTGGTTTTCACGATTAGGCTATTGGAAGAAGGCGGCGTTGGTGATGTGGCTGTGGTAAGTGATGTTTTTTTATAAAGATTATAAATTTTTAAGGGGAATTGGATTTTAATAACCCAAACTATTTGAAATTGGTCACTAGCACCCTCAACTAAAAAATTGGCCATATATAACCTGAACTATTGACTTATTGGAATCTAGCACCCAACTAACTGACGTCGTTAGTTGGGTTGCTGACGTGGCACAAGTTGCTGACGTGGCACGCTGACATGTGCACACGTGGATTGACACGTCAGCATGCCACGTCAGCAAATCTTGCCATGTCAGCGAACCCACTAACGGTGTTAGTGATTTAACCGTTAATGGGTGTTAGATTCCAATAAGTCAATAGTTCAGGTTATATATGGCCAATTTTTTAGTTGGGGGTGTCAGTGGCCAATTTCAAATAGTTCAGGTTATTAAAATCCAATTCCCCAATTTTTAATCTTTTGGTGAATAGGGAGTTTAAATAATTTTTGTATTCTATTTAATAAATTTTTGGCAAGTGAAATTGTTACGGACTCGTATAGGGTATATGTTTATTCTTTGAGGTCCGAGTCTTGTATGCTCACACACGTTAGTGATGCTAACACACGCTAGTATATACCCAACTAACAGTTGTTAGGGTCCATATGTCATACGCTATTTTCAGTAAAACATATGTTTTAGAATATGCTAACACATGCTACTAATGTCTTTTATTATATTATATATTTCATAAATATGAGGATAATTTTTTGGTATATGGATTTGGATTGGTTATGATTTGCTTTTTTAAATTTATTATTGTTGGATTTAAAACCCTATTAATCGTATTTGAGTAGTTGTATTAACATAGTTGTAAAATTGAGTATATATACATGTTAGTGATGCTAGTATATGCCCAACTAACATGTGTTAGGGTTCATATGACATACGTTATTTCAGTAAAACATATGCTTTAGAATACACTACACATGTTAGTGATGTCTCATTATGTGTTTTGGAGAGCCCAACTAACACGTGTTTTTTTTATTTTATAGGTGAAAAGATGTTTTGGTGTTAAAGATGAAGATGGGTATCAAGAACGAAGCATAGCTAGATCATTTTTATGTTGTTATGATAGTTTGTTATCATTCGCAAATAATTATGTTTGTATGAAAAGTGTTTTGATATATTTTTAGTATTGATTGTAATGATCGTTTTTATCATTTCTTAATTAAATATACATTTTATGTGTTCTCTTGATTTTGTTCTTTTTAGTATATGTCTTTTTAACACATGTTAGCGATGTGTCACACGAGGTCAGAATTTTTTATCACAGCACTAACGTATGTTAATATCGGTGCTGGAAAAGTGCCATAAAATAGGAGAGAGATGATTTGACAAGTGTCAAATCAACCTTTAGAAACCTAGGATTCAGAAAATTTAAGTGGCCCACTTGCTTATTTAAGATTACCATATTGCCCTTGATCTCAATTATGACCACACAATCCAAGTTGCTTTTGATTATTAAATACAATTAATCAAGGACCATTGATCAAACATGATCAATGGTCATAATAGAGTTTGCAGGGTTTTTACAAAAGATAGGGTTTCCATAATATCCATACCCTATATATATATATATATATATATATATATATATATATATATATATATATATATATATATGGGAGGGATAATTTGAAAACCCTCCCCACTTGAGAAAACCCATTAAACCCCCATCTTAACCACTCATTCATCTTGATCTATGGTGGTGGTTGTTTTGCTTTTTGATCAACCATAAAGATGTTTATTTAGTCATGAAAGGGTAAAATGGTCCATGTAATTGGTCTCTTTCTTACTTTTCTGTCCATGTAATTGGTCTCTTTCTTACGTTTCATTATTCTCTCCCATCTTCTCTCTCCTCTCTTTAAAATCATCAATTCACTCTTTTAGAGGGGAAAGCGTAAGTTTTTTTAACAATTACATATTTTTGCAATTATTTTACCAAAAAACATATAAATAAATTATAATCCCAGCAACTAAAACATATGTTTTCATGACTTATCTCACAAAAAACATATAATAAATTATTACCCAAACAACAAAAACATATGTTTTCACAAAATCTCACAAAAACATATAATAAATTATACCCCCACAATAAAAAAACATATATTTTCACAAACTTATAGGATAATTTAAACCCCCAACAACAAAAAACATATGAAAAATATACATGGAGTTAATTAAGGCTATGCGATTCAGTCAGCCCTAGAATTAGTCAACCAAGATTTTTTTTTTAAATTACTTCACCCTCCAAATTAAAAAGTAAACTCCACCACTAGGTTCACCTTCTTGGAACACACACTCACCAGAATCTTCAACATAAAGCATTCTTTAAATCAATTTTGTAGATAATACTATAATAAATTGTATCAAAACAAGTGAGAATATATAAAGCACATTTTGAATAGCTAGTTATGAATTATCATGTTCATGATTCGTTGTGCCAAAATACATTAACAAAATCCTTTAACAGTAAAGAGCTATATGAGCATGATGCTACACACCTGTTAAACCACCATTTTCAAACAGACGAACCATAAGCTTTACACGCAACATTAAACTAATAAAGAACAGAATCGAGATCAGGAGTAGAAGGACAATAACAGACGATGCTCCCCTGTTCAACCACCGACATCATCACGAACCGCCATCGTCGTCCTCTTCGTTCACCTTCCACAGCCCCCTGTTCAACCACCGAAGCTTGAACCCAGATCTAGATCTTGAAACCACCGAACCACCCCCTATTCAACCACCGAAGCTTAGAAACAAAAAAAGATGCCTTGAAACCCATAGATCCGGATCTGGAATAAAAGATGGATCTGAAAAACGTAAGTCGGCGAAGGCTCAAAGTGGTCGGGGGTCATCGTTTCAGGTAGTGTTTATGGTAGGTGGTCACGGTGGAGGTGGTTGTGGTGCCCGATGGTGGCTGAAAAGCGTCAGTAGTTACGGATCGGTGTCGGTTTGGTGTTGTTGTGGGGTTGGTTCACAACTGGGTGGCTGTGTTGTTGATGTTGCTCCCGGGGTGGGGTGGTGATGTGCGGTTGAGTTCATGAAGGTTGGGACTCTTTGGGTTGTGTTTAGAGGTTATTAATTTATTATCAAGAGAGAGAGATGGATGTGTATATAATGTGTAAGAGAGAGATGTAGATGTGGATACGTATTGGAAGGAGAGTTTGTCAGGAAAAGGAAAAGAATACAAAACATAAAAATATGTTATGCCAAGAATGCCCTTGAAAGAGAGAGGATTGCAACATACGTGGCACCATCTAAACCATTCATTTGGGTTTCTGAGGTTTTCTTAAGTCACCATGGTTTTCATTTTAGAATTCCCTATATATATATATATATATATATATATATATATATATATATATATATATATATATAGGGGAAAAGGATAGAGAAAACCCTCCAAAACGAAGAAACCCAGGAAACTCTGACTTTCCGAACTTTTTATCATTTGAAAAAATTAGGGTATGTAATATACATGATTTTAAAAGTTTTGAGCCCAAAAAATCAAAAAAGCGCCGAGTGGATATTTTTCAAAAAAATAAATAAGTTTTTTTTTGTGTTACGTATGTTACACAAAAACAGACATGTAACATATGTAACACAAAAAACTTATTTATTTTAAAAATATCCACTCGGCGCTTTTTTGATTTTTTTGCCTCAAAACTCTTAAAATCATGTATATTACATACCCTAATTTTTTCATATGATAAAAAGTTCGGGGAGTCAGAGTTTCCCGGGTTTTTTCGTTTTGAGTGGGTTTTTATTTTAACCACCCCCTATATATATATATATATATATATATTAAAACATAACTTGTAGGCACAATAAACAATTTATCAAACACAATATATTTGAAAAATAATGATAAATGTATGCAAGACCTTTGATGTTTTTGGTGCACTCTGCTGACAGGCCAGAACTCTAAGGATAAAGAGTATCATCAACATCTATAAAGTAAAAATATTTCAAAATATCATTGAAGGTTAAATGTAAATTATCCACAGATGATGTAAAAGAACAAAACCCACAATTACCTAAACTCAACAATTCTTGTTAAAAAACTGCTCATTTCATCAAAATTTCATCATTGCATCTATATACACTAATAAAGAAACAAAACCCACAAATTTTAACACACTTTACACCAACTAACTATTATAAAAATTACTAATTCATGCATAAATTCATGTGGGTATCATTTACATAACCAAGAAAAAGTCAAAGAAAAGTATAAGACATAAAGACTTACTCTCTTTGCTCCACATTAGGAGACATTTGATGTTCAGACAACTGAAACACTTAACTCGAAATTCAACAAATTTCATGTTAAAAAGTGAACTATCCAGGATTTCGTCAGCAAAGGTTAAGGCAACGACGACCCCCTACCGCCTCAAAGCATGGCACAAGGGGCAGGGAGAATTTCTCACCAAAGGGTAATCCACCTTCATTGGTCAAAAGAGGATTCAACTCGAGCGGTGAGGTCCAGTCGATGGGGAAATGGCGCTTGACGACACAGATAGACGGGTGTTGTCGGAGAGGGGGCTGGTTTTGGACGTTAGGTGGTTGCACTGTCGGGACTCGGATAGATTATGGAGGAATAAAGGAAGGTCTGGAGAAAGGATGAGAAGAAAAGAAGAGGTGATGGTGAATGAGGTGTAAAATCAAGTAAATGTGGGAAGCAAAGGAGCACCATATCACCGAAGAAGTGTGAAAACATAAATCCACGTTTCTTCCACACAATATATACCCAGGCATTGAGCAAAGATAAGAGAATGTGAAAGAGAGAAATTTGGCAAGTTGGATGCAGATATCTCTCTATACAATGAAGGTCAGGCCATTGTGAAAAGGGAAGAAGACACGTAATTAGAAAAGAAACATGGCATGTTTGGTACTACCCAGCTATCTCTAATTATGATAAGTTCAATATGTACAACCCATGGCCATGCTATGCACAGGGTATAACAGTTAAAGTACAAAACATCCCTGATCCACAGGGTACAACATCTGATTACCTGAATGCTTTGGTAATTAGAAGTATTTAAATGTTAAAAACCAAATAAGAATTTTAATATTAATATTAAGTTTCAATTTCACCTCTTATACCATAACTAATATACACTTCTTATGCAATAAGCAATATATGTATTTAACCCGTTTAGTTTTTGCTTAAATAATTTTTTTTGCCCTCTTGTATACGTAGTTAACCAAATTATTTTATATATTAGTTTTTAACATAGTTGAATACGTAGAAATGTTGAAAACGACGTTGTATTCAATGTAAAATATTTGTTTGCATCTTAAATTATAACAAGTGCTAGTACCGTTGACGACCCAAACCAATACCAACCAGACAACATCGGTACCGATATCTATATTATTTGAACCGGTACCGATATTCAGTTTTTATAGTTTTTGATTAATGTAAGACAAAATTACACGGATGGTGCCTGTGGTTTTCATGTAATAACGCCTTAAGGTACTAAGCTACTTTTTTAACTTCTTTAGGGCCCATGGTTTAGTTTTTGTAACGATAATGGGTATTAAGGTTTATTTTTGTAACAATGTTGGGTACTAATACTAACTATCGTTAAATTTTCTGTTAGCTTTAGTTAACGTGATTAAAATGCCTTTTTATAAACTAGAGGGGTCATTATGTATTAAACTTCATTTACAAAACCTTTAGTACCCAAACATGAAACTTTAGATAAACTACAGGGACTAACCATGTAATTAACTCATTATTTTATTAAATGTATTTATTTTTAAGATTTATAATTAAATAAGGAATATTTAATTAAAACATTGTTTTATTAAATATATTTATCCCATTATTTATAAAAATAAATCCAAGTTGTTAGATTAATAGTTGTAACCATAACACATTTATTAAATATATTTATCCCATTCTTTATAAAATAAATCCATGTTATTAGATTAATAGTTGTAACCATAAAGAAAACATTTAACTTAATGTTGGATGGACTTGTGTTATGGTTACAACTATTAATCTAATAACTTGGATTTAACTTATAAAAATGTTTTCTTTATGTGATTGAATTAAGTGTTATTTTTGGCCAAAAAGATGCAAACCCAATTCAAGAAAATTAAAAAAGATAGAAACAAACAGAAGTTGAATTTTTATAAATAAAAAAAAGAAAGATTTTTTTTTCTTCTTCAAGAACTGGTGGACTTGGTAGGTTTGGACCTACAAGGTAAAAATCATTTTTGAATTTCATTAAAATCCATAAGTAAATTAATAACATTTAGAACGTTTTATCTATCTTAGAAGTGTATTTATTTTTATAAATAATGGGATAAATATATTTAATAAAACAATATGTTTTAATTAAATATTCCTTATTTAATTATAAATCTTAAAAATAAATACATTTAATAAAATAATGAGTTAATTACATGGTTAGTTCATGCGGTTACTCTAAAGTTTCATGTTTGGGTACTAAGGGTTTTGTAAATGAAGTTTAATACATAATGGTCCCTCTAGTTTATAAAAAGGCATTTTAATCACTTTAACTAAAGTTAACAGAAAATTTAACGATAGTTAGTATTAGTACCCAACATTGTTACAAAAACAAACCTTAATACACATTTTCGTTACAAAAACTAAACCATGAGCCATAAAGAAGTTAAAAAAGTTGCTTAGTACATTAAGGCGTTATTACATGAAAACCACAGGCACCAACCGTGTAATTTTTGTCTTAATGTAAAATACATTCAGATAACCTTTTTGGTATATTGTGACTTTTTTTCTTTACCTTTACGTTGCTATATCGAGTATCAATATCATAGAAATAACTATAGGAACTAAACCAATTTGCTTGAGTTATCATCGCATCATGCAAACAACCCACTAGTTATCTTTAATATACTTATAATTCCTAACAGCTAACAATTTAGTCACTAGTATGAAATGCATTATGCATTCTATAACATTGTTTTCCTGTGATAAATATAATATAAAAGATATAAATAAAATAAGTTGTGATAATTAAAATCAGCACGAATGGCATAAATGCAATTACAACAAAAGTTGATAGCTTTCCCATGAAGACCAATTAAGAGGTTCTTCGGCAGCAAGAATGGATAAAACTTATGACCAGCCGCAATGAGGACCTTGTCAGCTGCCACGTGTCAAAACTCCCAGACTTCAAAAAGCCACGAATCTATCAAATCATGGTCCACGTCATCCATCGTTTTCCTGCCTCAAAAAATATTTAAAAGTTTTAATATTTAAAAATAATAGTTTTATATTATATTTTGAGATGGCTATAAGTATGTCTCAAAGTTGTTGACTCCCATCATTTTCTTTGCTAAAATAGATTCTGCTCCTTATCCAAAATCTGTACGAATATTTATATATATTTTGAACGGTAGATATCGTTAATCCGTTACACATGTTCATCAAGAGGTATGTTTAATTGTTACGAAATTTGCTACATTTTTTTTTTATTTTGAGTTTGCATTTGATCATCACTCCTGGTTTTTTATGGGGTTAAGTGGATGATTGAATGGCTTAATTATGCAAACGTATAGACGAACAAATGTATCCAATAAATGTCCGCTAGTTTATTTTTATTCAAATGTGTGAATGAACCAATTTGATCATCACTCCTTGTTAGGAAAAACTACTAGCAGGGTACCTTTAAAAGAGCTTTTCTTTAATATAGTAATTCAGATAACATGTAAATAAATGATATATATTATATTAAGAACAAACCTATTAGTGGTAATAACTTAAGAAATAATATATGTGCTACATTATTAATGCATTCTCGCCGGACCAAATTTTATTATTATTTCAGATTTTTATAGTTTGAGAGGGTAAAATTATCCTGTTGGGAAATCTAACTATGTAAACAATCAATTTTTTTGTTTAACTAAATTCTCAAATTTGTTTTTATTTTTTTTCATAAAGTTACTGATTAATTTTTTCATGTAAAAAACACTTACCTTTTTTTTTCTCACTTAACCTTTCTTTTTTCTCATACAAGTCAGATACATTTTTCTTTCACACTAGGAAAACATTATAGTTTGTAGTTATGTATGTTTTTTCTTGTAGAAGTTATTCAACGATTCTTTTATGTGGTTATTGTTATATTTTTAGTTCTTTTAAGATATCTTGTAATTATATGTTTATTTTTGTAAACAAGTATATGACAAAATAACTATAGTTACAATCAAAGTAACATTGCTTTTGCTAATTTGGATGGTCATACAATTCTTTACATTGAAAAAATTATATAACAAATAATCATCGCTTTTTAATCATACACGCTTGAAGTCCTTAACCTTTTTGGTAAACAACTTTCTTATTTTGAGTTCTTTTTAAAGATAAAAAATATAGGCTATGTATTCAACAAAACAACACATAAGCAAACACAACCAGATGTTCCTGATTCGGGTTACTGAAAATAAAAAACCAAATTTTGTTCGAAGCTGGCATGTGGAGAGTGCTTTATATAACAAAATTGTTGAGTAACTTTAACGAAGAAAAAAAAACATAATGTTAGTGTTTTTTATTTACAAAAATTTGTTAAGTGACTTTTGTGAAAAAAAAATAATCAGAAAAGTGTGGTGTCTTTTATGTGAAAAAATTATTAAGTGACTTTAATAAGAAAAAAACAGAAAATTGTTCATAATAATACATCATATAGGTATGGTGGTGCGGAGTGCACGCCTATTTGAATTTATTATTAACTTAGGGGTGAAGCCCCTAAGGAACATTCTCAATCTCTAATTGTATCCGATTGGATATTCGATAGAACCGTCGAATTGATTCAATCTGAAAGCGATCACGTGCCTTCAGAGATTTATGTTATCCGTTTTTTGTTCGTTTTTGTTACTAGTACAAAAAGTCAAAAAGTAAAGCAACAAAAATTTGTGCGAGAACATGTGACTTCTTGATTACTTGAAGATTTCATGCCATGAAAATCCAACTTTTGTTACCTTTTTATGAATTTTATGGTGTGTGAAACTGAAATGAATCTGAAATAACTTAGGGAACAAGTAAACTTACCCTGAAAGCGAAATTCAATTTTACTTTTTTCTTTGGTATTTAATATATTTAATAATAAATCGTTGTTTGCTTGAGCTCCAAGTAATTTGTGTTGCTTGGCTCTTTCTGATCCACTTGTTTGCCAAATTGTAGGATATACATTAGGGATATTCGAACAAACATATTTTTAGTCAACTATTCGTTTAATTCTTCTACTTGTTGTTCTACTTGTTATTGTTCTCATTGTTGTTTGGTGTTTATTTGTAGGAATATGGAAATGCAGGTTTGTAATCCGCGGTCGAAAGCAGTTTCATCGTCCATCGATTCCTCCAGGAAGTGTAAACCACGAACCCGGTGTGGTGGACCGAAGGCTGTAGCCGAAACACTCGCCAAATGGAAGGAATACAACAATAAAATCGATTCGTTAGAGGAGAAAGTGAAGCCTGTAAGGAAAGTGCCCGCGAAAGGGTCGAAAAAAGGGTGTATGAGAGGTAAAGGCGGACCGGAGAACTCGGGGTGCAAGTATAGAGGTGTAAGACAACGAACATGGGGAAAATGGGTGGCCGAAATTCGGGAACCTAATCGAGGGAAGCGGTTATGGTTGGGGACTTTTGCGTCCGCGGTTGAAGCAGCCCAGGCTTATGATGAAGCGGCTCGGGTTATGTATGGGCCATGTGCACGCCTCAATATGCCTAGTCCCGGTCCTGGTCCTGATCCTGATTCTGGTTTTGGTACGAGTTCGAGGAGTGAGTGTTCTAAGATGGTGTCTACTGGTGGTAATAGTACTTGTGATTCGACCACGACGTGTAGTCATTCAGCAGAGACCAACCCGGGGTCGAATCGACAAATGGTTAGTCGAGATGAGGGCGATTCAAACATCGCACCGTTGACCGTGGTCAAACAAGAAGTCAAAGATGAACCCATTGAGGAACCAATGGAGGTGAACAAAAATGTAAATATTTATGCTAATGAGATGTTTGATATGGAAGAGCTTATGGAAATGATGGAGCAAAGAGATACAAGACCTGACGTGGATCACGTCGGGTCCCTTGAGCCTCACAGTGAGGCTCAGCCTTGGTTCCATACTGAACCATATAGTCAAGATGATGTGTTCCGGGAGCTTGATAAAACACTTTGGGTTGAGCCAACGAGACGAGATGGGTGTAAGGTTGTAGCGGATTACGGGTTCGATTTTTTGAAGCCGGGGCGGCCCGAAGATTGTAACTTCACATTGGAAGAGTTTGGGGCTGATTTTGGTGTGTGAGCAGAGACAAGAAGTGGAGTTACTCGTGAAATACTAATTGTTTAGATGTTTTTTAAGAATTTTTAGGCAACATTATTGATGAAGTTATGCATAGTAGTAAGAACCTTGGATACTTTATAGCTTTTAATGACCGTATTGTTATATTATAGGAGGAACAAAGATTCATAGTATTAAGCTATAGTGGCTCGTTCATAGGATTTTATAAATTTTGTTTCGTTGTCAAGTCGAAGATACTTTGTATAGAACCTATGTCTGTATAGAACTTATTTTTTTCGGCAGCAGCTAATGTGGTTTTTCTATATATATATTTTTTTTGTTTGCAACTTTGTTTTGTATGTGTGTTGATAGTTTAGACTTTTATTTGAGATTAAAATGAACTTGTTATTGAAATCGATTTTATAAATGAGAACACACACAAAAAAAACATATAGATTGAAGGGATAGAAGGGTTATTTCGGATCAGTTTTTGCTTAAAATATACATTTTATGGCTTTAGTAAATAAACATTGTAAAAGTAGAACACACTTTAGCGAAAACTTACTTCCTAATAGCATAATATCCTTTGATAATATCAACTATGTATTTTCAGTGTATTTCATTACTCAAATATCTTTTAGCAAGAAACATTATATATTCTTCTATATATTTTAATAGTGCCGCATGCTAATGTGCACCCAACATATTTGCTAACATAGACTAAACTTTTTTGCTTTATACTAACCTTTTAGCTTTGTATCATAATTGTAATCGTACTTTAGGTATTGGTTTGTTACGGCAGCAAATTTTTTAGGAATCATACACCCATTTTTTAGGATTCATACACCCTGGCTCACATCACACACTAATAGGAGGCTGCCACATACCCTAGAATGTGATATCACACCTCAAAAATATGACGTCACGGGGTGTATGAAACCCGAAACCCATTTTTTTATTTACCTTTGACTACCGGTATCAAACCGTTATTTTTTTAACCATAATTGTAATAATACTTTCAGTACTGGTACTGGTTTGATATGGTACTGGATTTTTTATTTACCTTTGTATACCGATACCATACCATAGTGATCATTGTATATACGATTGCCGATGCTCAGTTTTACCGTTTATAGATATCGGTACTTTCGATATCAGTATAATGATTACGCGTTCCATAGCAACGCATGAATGTAAACCACGTCCCGCGACAACACGTGGGAAATTACAACTCTAGTATATATTAATACAAAGACACTTCAATAGTGTCTTTGTTTTAATATATATATTGGCCACTAACTTTTACATTAACTTTATTTCTGTCACTAACTTTTAGGTTAACTTTATTTTCTTCTAATTTGACCACCAAACTTAGACCAACAATTATCTATATATTGACACTTCAATAGGGTCTTTGTTTTAATATATATATATATTGACCACTAACTTTTACGTTAACTTTATTTCTGCCACTAACATTTAGGTTAACTTTATTTTCTTCTAATTTGATCACCAAACTTAGACCAACAAACTTTTAGCTTTTAGAATTTAAAACTTTGGCCACTAACTTTTAGCTTAACTTTATTTGCTTCCAATTTGACCACCAAACTTTTAACTTTTGGGATTTCAAACTTTGACAACCAAACTTTTAGCTTTTAGGATTTCAACCTTTGACCACTCAACTTTTTTAAACTTGTATTGCACTTTTGCCAAAATTTTAGCTTTTAGGATTTCAAATTTTGACCACCAAACTTTTAGCTTTTAGCCGCGAATATTTTTTTGAAGATCACGCAAGAATAACAGTCACTTAATATTATCTTTCATGTCCACGAAACCCTCCACGCAACAGGAGCTCCCACAGCGGTGCGCGATCTTTAACGTCCGCCAAACACTCAACGCAACAGAAGCTCCCGCCGCGTTTCGCACAACAGCCGCACCCGCAGCGAAGCGCGGGCAACTAATACCTAGTTATTCTTAAAAAGGAGGCGGCAACAATATTTTTTTTTTTGGGGAGAGTCGTAACTCCAACAAGAGCCGAGGAGGATTTATTCGAAGAGAGGAGCCGGAGGAGAATCGAAGAGCAGCAGCGGAGCAATATTATTATAGAGCAAGCGCAGGTCAAGGGTTGAAGCATAGGTGCGAGCACGGGTCGGTTCTAATTCAATTATTTATTTATTTATTCTATTCAAACCCGTTGTGAACACCATGAATTTAATTTGCTTTTATTGTTTTGATTTTATCATGACGATTAGAGGCTAAGTTATTTTTGCTACCTAGGTTAAAGATGATTACACTTGAATAATTTATTTCTTTTGGTTTTTGGAACTTTTGGTTATGGATGAATTTTAAAGTAAAGAACTCTTTATTTTCTGGTTTGATGTATATGCATATTTAGTTTTATTTAAATAACTTTTATAAACTTCACTTGCGTTTTTGTGAATGTCTTTCATGTATGAATGCGGGTTAGGTTGCGGACTGGGTGTTAGCAGCTAGTTTATGGTTAATTTCTGCAGGTTATCCATAGGAGTTGTAATTGTTAGTTAGGTAATTCTAAGTGTTCTGCCAATTCTCAATAGCTATAAGGTGCGAGATTGTTGGTCTGTCTAGGGTGTTAATTTGCTAAATCTAGAGACTTTGTGAGAAGATCTTCCTAGTATAATATTAATTACAAGACACTTGAATAGTACCTTGAATCTAATATGCGCATGTGTACATTCAATTGGCAAGACTTACACAATTCTCAAAGTGACTGGGACAATTATTTTCATTTTTTATTGGTATGGTAACAATTAATAGAGTCTACATGTTTAATCAAAAAACACTTGAATAGTAATATGCACGGCCTTTTTGCTACCATGCACCGGGGCTCTTACCGCTAACATGTATCGAACTTTAGCGGTCCTCATTCGTTAAAGTAACATATTTTTTTGTTGATTTACTTTTGAATACTAGTATCGTAACGATCATTTTCGGTACAGTTGTCGACGCCCATTTTTACCATCTTTGGAGACCTGTATTGTTTCGGTACAAGTATGGTGATTACGCGTTTCGCGGCAACGCACAAGTGTAAACCGCGTCCCAAGGCAACACGCCAAAAAGTTTGTTATAACATGTGTGCTATTGTAACGAACTAATTCCAACAGAATTAACGTCGCATCATGTGAAGGAATGTGGAAAAATCGTTGCCCATAATATTACTAAACACTCATGCACAACAAACGCGCCCCGCCGCGAAGCGCGGGTAACCAAAACCTAGTTTGGAACGTATAATTAAGTTGAACAGGTTCTTTCAACTTAAAACTAGCGCAATACCCTCCTTAGATGTAGCGGGAACTCAGTTGGATGTAGCAATCGAAAAAGGAACTAGAAAAGTTATAGTCATGATGCCCTAAAAGATAGTGATGTGGTTTATATCGAACAAAAAGCATAAAAACGAATGTCAGCACCGGTTCAAATAATAGTGACACTGATGTCAATAGCTATAAGGTGCGAGATTGTTGGTCTGTCTAGGGTGTTAATTTGCTAAATCTAGAGACTTTGTGAGAAGATCTTCCTAGTATAATATTAATTACAAGACACTTGAATAGTACCTTGAATCTAATATGCGCATGTGTACATTCAATTGGCAAGACTTACACAATTCTCAAAGTGACTGGGACAATTATTTTCATTTTTTATTGGTATGGTAACAATTAATAGAGTCTACATGTTTAATCAAAAAACACTTGAATAGTAATATGCACGGCCTTTTTGCTACCATGCACCGGGGCTCTTACCGCTAACATGTATTGAACTTTAGCGGTCCTCATTCGTTAAAGTAACATATTTTTTTGTTGATTTACTTTTGAATACTAGTATCGTAACGATCATTTTCGGTACAGTTGTCGACGCCCATTTTTACCATCTTTGGAGACCTATATTGTTTCGGTACAAGTATGGTGATTACGCGTTTCGCGGCAACGCACAAGTGTAAACCGCGTCCCAAGGCAACACGCCAAAAAGCTTGTTATAACATGTGTGCTATTGTAACGAACTAATTCCAACAGAATTAACGTCGCATCATGTGAAGGAATGTGGAAAAATCGTTGCCCATAATATTACTAAACACTCATGCACAACAAACGCGCCCCGCCGCGAAGCGCGGGTAACCAAAACCTAGTTTGGAACGTATAATTAAGTTGAACAGGTTCTTTCAACTTAAAACTAGCGCAATACCCTCCTTAGATGTAGCGGGAACTCAGTTGGATGTAGCAATCGAAAAAGGAACTAGAAAAGTTATAGTCATGATGCCCTAAAAGATAGTGATGTGGTTTATATCGAACAAAAAGCATAAAAACGAATGTCAGCACCGGTTCAAATAATAGTGACACTGATGTCAGTACGGGTTTAGTTCGTTATGATTTCGCATTAGCTAGGGATGAGCATTTCAGTATTAAATACCGAAAATACAGATCCCGATACTGGTTCATTTTTTGTACCAAAATTTGGCAAACATCGGTATCGGTATTTTCGGTTCGGTATCAAGTTTTGACAAGAATCGGTATTGGTATTTTCAGTATCAGGATCGGTTCGATACCAAGCACATCCCTAGCACTAGCTACAGATTCTGGAAAAATAAAAAAATAAAAATAAAAAAACTACTCTATTGTAATACAAAAGTTATGTTGGAATATCAAGAAAAAAAAAAGTTAGAACACATGGACTAATTCTGTTTTTTTTTTAAGTTAATGGATGCAAGTTACGAGGGGAAAATTAAATTTTAATAAAGCATTTTCAAATGAGGATGGATGTTAACAAGTTAACCAAGTCATATATTTATATGTTTAAAACTGCAAGTTGATCAAGTTAATTTCAAAGCCATTAACAAATTCAATCCAAAAAAGGTACCTAAAATCTCTATTTTAGATGCATCTATATTGTAAGTTATCAAGAAATATAATATAAATAAAATATAAGCCATTTATATTGTTGTAAAAATAGATGGAAGTATTGAACATGTGCTAGATCAATACAGATTTATAGTCTTCGAGACCAATATTTTGAATTCTATTCTGGCTTGCCTAAGATTTGAGAGGTTGAGTGGGTAGGGGAAAGAAGAGCCGAGCTTTAAGATTTACCAGGATCTTCATTTTCAATTCGTTATGAGCAAAGATGGGCGTGTTCGAGTTGGTTAAATCATAACACTGAACCACAAACCCTTGTCGATTCCTTTAGATGTCAGGAAATTAATGGGGTGCAACAAAGAGAAAACAACCTTCTTGTCGTTGGTCTCAGGATGACGCCAAATGTTGTTTCAATTAACTGCGTTACTGATACAGGATCCCTGTAACATGCCCTATAACGGTCCTTGGAATGGTGCTCTTCCGGTTCAAATTGGTCTTAGCGATCATATCCTTTCCTTGATGTCCCAAACTCGAATTGTAACTATGTAACTTTGTTGATTAACTTTTTTTTTATTATTATTACTTTTAAGAACAAACGAGGCAGAAGAAGAATGAAGTTGCGTTCTATATTGATGTCATCTAAATCTGATCGTCGAGAGAAAAGAGATGCATTGCATGGTATATTTCATTTTCATTCATAAACCTAGGTATTGAAAAAACCAACACCATAGAAATATAATCCTGGCTCCGCCACTGCAATCAAGAACGACTATTTGCTTTAGCTCATTTTGTTGGAATCGAGTTTTCCAGTGAACACGTAATTGTACTCGCTATCTATTTGTTATAGATCGCGGTAAACTAAAAACGAAGCGTCTTGATCTTGGTGTTTGGTTTCTCTTCTATACTATGCTAAAAAGATGGAAAAAGCCATAAAGATTCTAACTTATAGTGTAATCATAAACCTTAAACTGTGAATCTATATTAAATAGTACAGTCTGCTATGCGTATTATCATCTATCATCGTGACTTTTCAATTCGTTTGGATAAATCATTCCTCTTGTTTAATTGTATAAAATGATTCAATAGATCATGAAAATTGATCCTAAATATAAAGAAAGGCAACTGAAGCCTCGAGACAATGTCGCTTAAAAACTGAATATGTAAATCTATTAGATATCGTACAAAAAACTACGAATCATATGATCCCAACATCAATCTCTCCTACTTAATGATGGCAAATTGAGTGTACAAAACAGACCTCAGCTTCAACAACCACTTGGTCAAACTCAAACCCGTCAAGATCAACATGTTAAGGTATTTACAACGTAGCTATCAGAACTTTTCAGTTGACTCGCTTCGGGTTCAAAAACACTTTCCATATGGAAACAAAGTCTCCATGTAAATCAAGTTTATTTTGAGCAATATGCTGGTATATGTGAGGAAAAAGTCAAACCTTGACCAAATGTGCATCGGCAACTGAGTTATTAAGGTCTTCTCGAGATTGTGATCGCCTGCTTTGGAGACGCATTTGACCTCGGTGAGGGCCCGAGTAAAATGCACCCATGTTACTGCTACTATCGAATTGTGACTGACCCAGACTACTTGAGGAAAAGCTATGTGCAACACTGCTAGATGACGGGTATAGTGAAGATTCTGCCAGCTGAATATCCGGACCAAAGGCCCGATTTTGAGCACTTGCCACTGGGCTCAAAGGCATCTTAACTCTTCCTTCCCCTGACATGTCAACCAAATCACATGTTGAATAATGAGTTAATATGAAAATTTTATATTACAAGAAAGGGTTGATAACTTGATGTCATAAAAATCAATATACTTTTTTTTTAATTAGAAAAAATATTAAACTCTTTCAACTTAATTTTAATAACTAAAGTTCCTCAACATGTAAAAGGTACACGAAAAAGTCAATAAACTAATTTTTAATATTAAAGTGACTGTACTTGTCTAAAATGCACAAATTGCGATTTTATTTAACATAATGACCTTTTGACTCTTTAAAACTTATTAAACATTGAGAAAGTGAAATCAAATACTCTAAAAAAATTATACCATCTTATTGTACCCAATTAAAAGTTAACAAGTTGTCTTCATCATCATCATACTCAGTAAATCCTACCAATAGAAAAGCTAAGGCAGGACCTGAGGAGGGTAAGATGTAGACAACCTTACCTATACCCCGTAGGAATAGAGAGTCTGTTTCCAGTGAGACCCCAGCGGCCAGCTCAATAGTAGTTAACAAGTCATTTAAAAAAGATCAAAAGTAAACGCACACACAAGTATTAGGACTTTAGCATACAACAATAATTTAGTGAGTTTTCGTTTATTTTTCACAAGTTGAGGAACCTTAATATACCAACTTTAGGTTTGGAGACTTTTTAATAAAAAAAAATAAGAAAGTATAGTGGTCTTTAATGGTATATACCCTTGCAAGAAATTACCTGAAATAATAGGACTCCATCGCCGGAAATTAAGAACAGAATTCCCCGAGGCGTTGTTGTGTCTGAAAAATGGCAGACATAGCCTACGGAAGAATCTGGGCCCACAATTACCCGCACAAGATAACGCACAAACTACAAGAAACAAAGAAACAACCAATATCACACAAATGATAATCGGGTTTATCTTCATTTGTAATAGTTTGTAACTATGCAGGCCCGCCCTTGTTGATATTGCTTTCCCAGCTTCCAACAATGCAACACCCGTTGTCCAAGTAATACCTCCTGAACCAATAGTCATTTGACGGTCTGTTATGTGCAAGCCTTCTCTTAATAGTAAAACAATATAGGGTGCCCTGAAGCAATATTGTTCGATAAAAGGCTGAGGTCGCACACTCTTCTTAGCAGAATCCCATGTTTTTTCACAAAATTCACGACCTTTTTCTAGAACATCGTCAAGAGCAGCATCAGAACTCAAGTTGAAAAACTTATAAACAACATAAAATCCAGACATGGCATAGAATTGTCCTTGAGGACGAGGGAATTTTTTTTGAAGTGCACACGGTTGTAAATCACAATCAATTGCTTCACTTTGAGTTGACCATTCTGATAAATTGACTGTGATCTTTGCTAATGCACTGCATTCCTCCCATTTTGGTGCACCAATCAATAGAACAGGAATTCCCGATTTTCCTCCCTTACCCAAAATTTTCCTTCTGTTCGATTGAAATGTAGATTGACACTGGGAACATATATATTTCTCTTTATACCCAGACTGCAAACATGGATGTCGAACCACAGCTTTTCCTTTAAGTAAATTAGGTTGTGGATTCTTCTTTAAAAGATGAACCACTGATTTGTCAAAGGCGTCATTAAGACCATAACCCGCGAGGGAATAAGCACTTAAGTGATGATTAAGTGGACCGATTCTTAAGTTTAAGCTAGTCTCATTGTTAACATAATCATCGCTCTCAAATGTCACCTGTAATGATGAACCACCTAAATCAAGTGCACCAAATGATTCTTTCTTCGGTATAGATCCAAGCACATGAGCATGATAATTCAAAGCAATCCACCCGTAATACGCTTCTTCCATACCACTAATGATCTTAATCCACTCTTTTCGACACAAAAATGATGAATGCTTGATTATGGACCAAGCATATTTCAGAAGCCAGTCTGAGTCAGAACTCGGTAGCCGACGTACGCCACCTGTTGCATAAAGAAAGACTGAAGTAGACTTGTGAGCATGTTTAGGGATTTGTTTTTCTGCCCATTTAAGAAGTGGTTTTATTGCATGCTTCAAGCCAGATGCATTGTGGACCAATTTGTCAAATCCGGGTTCAGTTTCCATACGATTATAAGCCCTCCCGCTTTGTGAACTAGGTCTGCGCTGAAGATCCTCCGGTATTGATTTCAATGATATGGGAAGGGAGTCGGTTTTTTTGTGATTTATGGATGCTTGGTAGACATAAACACGTGTTCCAGTGCTACCACAATCGAGTACAACGTAAAATCGGGCTGATCCGTGAGCCCAGTTGGAATATAAAAACAGCAACCCATAAATAAAAAAAGCCAAAAAAAGAAAGCAGAGGATAACCATGATTACCCGTACCCATTTTCTTCTAACACTGGTTTGTGATGATGATTTCTCCTTAGAGAAACTTGTCCCACCATTAACAAAATGATGATGCTGGTTTGTATTTGGTGAATTCCTTTCAATGCCAGGGATAGAATTGCCATCTTCTGGATCAAGTCGCCGATAAGCAGAAAAATCTTGAAGTGATGATGAGAGTCTTAAAAGATTCTTTTGCCTAGAATTAGGACCATAACCATGAGCAGAACCACCGAGTGGTGGTAAACCAGATGATGCATATGGACTGATAGACGATTTGGAAGACGAAAAGCGACTTGTTACAGAGGAAAATAATTCTTTAATTCCACTAAACGCCATGTTTGCAGGAATTTTAAATGTTTAAGCCATCCCAAGACTTAATACCAAAATACGGCTAAGGACCTGCATCTCCCCCTTTTTGGGGCTTCTAAAAAAACCGTTTATGTCGCAATGCAATATGCATCACTAGCATTAACAGTTAACCACCTTTGTTCACCTGCAATATCACATTGAGAGCAGTTGCTTGTCAAATAATAGCCTTGTCATATTACAGTTGCATATGGCACATTCATCAGATTCCTCAATTTTATTCTTCACCTATCCATGTCTTTTTAAAACTGTGACACCCTGTCATTAAAACTCACGGCCCCACCAATACCCTGCTACCCAATGAGAACAGGTAAAAGTGGGTCGTTTCGAACCCGGGACTCACCTACCCATTATGTAGGTTACCTCCCGAAATTCCACCAATATCAATTGTAATCCCTCTTCAACCATAAGTCTAAATCCTATTTCTACATTTGAAATTCACATGTTACTTTCTGACATAAAAGTTAATATGAACTTGTATAATCTTTGATGTAACATCAGAAAGCATACAAAAAAAAAAGAAAAAAGAAAACTGCAAATGGTTAATTAAGTATAAAGAAAGCAAACAAATTCACAAAAACCATTAATTCTAGGAGTGAAAGGGTAAACATTCATAGGTGGGATGGAGTAGTAGTTGTGGACCAAATCTTTATGTTGCCTTGACTTTAACTTCCTCACATAATCTTTAGACGCAATTAGTGTACTGTGTACAATTTCAACACAAAAAAAAAAAAGAGAAAAAGAAAAACCTAAAAATGAGATCAAATCATTCTTACGCTTCATCATAGTTACCCTTACATCTGTAACCTCCGTCTTCTAAACTCAATCCTCCACCATTTCAGTTTGATTATAACTAATATCCTAAATGCATTTGGCATGATAACCATACCAAAAACCTAAAATTGAGATCAAATCATTCTCACACTTCAAAATTACTTTTACATCTGTAACCTGCCTTTTCTAAATTCAATCTTCCACCATTTCAGCTTGAGTACAAGTAAAATCCTATATGCGATCAGCGCACGATTTCAACACATAAAACCTAAAAATGAGATCAAATCATTCTGACACTATGCATCAGACACTTTGCATCTGCAATCTCAATCTTCTAAATTCTATCTTCTGCGCCAATAATTTCTGAGGCCTGAGCCACTTAGAGACCTGATGTCCTGATGGATTAAGAGACTCTAAACATGTAAAAGGCCTGACTTATCTTGGCCTAACTAGGTGGTGGTGGTGGTGGATTCAGGAGGTGGTGTGTGATTGGCCGACTGAGGATTATGAACACAAGTGGTTGGATAACTGGATAAAATGTTCATTCGTTATCATTTTGAAGCTTATTGAGTAAAAGGCTTACTGACTGATTCAGAGATTTCCTGTCAGTGAACCGATTCAGATGTAGCCTCATAACGGAATCATTAAAAGGCTCTTTCATCCTCAATCTCCACCTTCCAAATCCTACCTTCCACAAGTTCAGATTAATCGCAACTATAATCCTAAACGCAATCAGCGCACCGTTTCAACACACAAGACCTAAAATAAACATGATCAAATCATTCCAACACTTCACACCCACACTTACATCTGCAATCTCCACCTTCCAAATCCTACCTAACACCATTGCACTTCAATCCCAACTAAAAACCTAAACACAATCAGCAAGGTAACTAATATAACTACATTAAAACCTCAATCATCACACATTCACACCACATCACAATCAAAAACCATAACATAACACAAATTCAGATCTCGTATTAAACATAATAAGATTCAAAAACACTTACAGAATGATCAACAGCAATGAAGGTTTTTTCTGAATGATGAGTACAGAACTACTTCAGATCTCGATCGATAAGTATGAAACTATAAATGAACTGATAATAATAATAATAATTATAATTATTATATAAATTAAGGAATAGAGTTGGATAGGTTGCCGGAGATTATGAAGAACGGTCGTCGGCGGTTACCGGAATATGATGGGATCCAGAAAGGCGATATTGGTAATATTATTATTAATAATATTATTATACGCTGTGTTGAACTGAACGAACAACTCCAACGCACATATCATAACCAAAGTAATTTTGAACCTTCTTTTTTAATTGTCTGCTTTTTACCATCCTACCCCTACCTCTTTCAAATGCTTTCGTGTGTATACAATAAAGAGGGTGTAACCTATAAGGTTCGAGAGCTATTTAGGATCGGATTGGATTGGTAAAAAGTTTGAACAAGTTAAGTTTTAATGAGTTCAAGCCTGAGATATTACTTGTTTAGTTATCGAGCTCGAGCTTTACATACAAAGCTTGTTTAGGCTCGCAAGTCTAAACGAGCCTAAATAAATGTTATATTATTTTTTATGTATGTGATTTTATCCATTTGAACATGTTTAATTTTACCTAACAACATTGTTCAAGATATCGAAGCGAGCTCGAGCCGAGCTTTTAGTTCGTTTGAAAGTGTTTTCAAATTACCTCGAGCCAAGCTCGAGCTCAAAATAATAGGCTCGAACCGAGCTAAGCCCGAGCCTCATAAAGCATGACAAGCCGAGCTCGAGCCTAGTCGAGCTCGGCTCGGCTAGTTTACACCCCCTATATAAATGTTATTTTAAGTAGTGTCGGGTTGATGGGTTGAGGATTATTGGTTAGCAGGTTGAATTAGTTAATTAGATTAAGATATGTATTTGTGTTAGTGTGAAAAGGTCAATCATAGCCTACGCATATTAAATTGTGTAAAATGTATATAAGTTGTTTAGTGTACGTATTTAAATGTGTTAAACGGGTTGATGGATAATACTTAAATTGTAAACGTAAATCTAGATGGTGGTTATAAAATTTGGGTTAAACAAGTCAGGGGTTGACTTGTTGACTTAAACAGGTTGGTGGGTCAACATTCTTCTTAACTATATGTGTTGAACATGCCAAGCTGTATTTAAACTAGGCAACTAAACAATTGTCCATGATCATGTTTTAAAACGAGCTACATATACAATCCATAACGTTGATATGTTCATGTTGTGTTAGAAATTGTAATCCTTGAGGTAACACCTCTAGCCATAATATTTGAACCAATGACATTAAACTAAGATGTGAGCCGGATTTTTACCGCATCTAACAAATGTCTATAAACGTTTTGTAGAATTGACTATAGTTTGAGGAGTCTTATCTTTATTGGATGAATACTCTCACTTTTATATGGATAATCGAATTCCATTTTATTTAAGATGATAATGGGAGGATTTTATTGTCGCTGAAGTCTCAAAATAAAGCTATCTCTTAATAAAACCAATACGCCCAACATCCATTTCCAACCATTAGGGCCCATAGATAAGTAAATATTTTCCAAAGGTTCATACAGACAAATTAACTCGCTATACTATTTCCCGCGTTGAAAAGGAAAAAAAAAAGTACACACGTTGGTTGAAGTAAATATAAGGTAATGTATTACAGAGGTGGGTTTGGATGAGTGAACGGTATGGAATGGCTAATTTGGCAATTGGGGCCACTAGGGAACGCTGCCCCACCATAGCGGCAAACACGACAAAGGGTTCAGGGCAGCATAGACTTGTTAGACCAAATGTAGTGGATCGTTAATATTCACGCCCCACCACCACTTTCCTTTATTTTCATTGGTCAAGCAAAAAGAGCATCATTCCACGCCAATTTGCAGCGTGAAAAAAAAAACGTCGGACCCCTATTTGGCCTAAAAATGCGCCCTAGGGGCGGTGTGGGGGCATTGTGGGGTGTTTTTTCCCAATCCACGCCCAATTCACTCTTCACAACACTCGGTCTTAAGGGAACCACATGTTTGTTGGGTGAGTGTGTGTGTATGAGAGGAGAATGTACTAGTAATAAAGTTCATTGTACAACCTACAAAATTAAGGTATGAGAGATATGTGGAAGATGGCTATAACAACAGGCTAGGAATGGTTACGGAAAAAGTGAAGTGGCGCTAATATGGAAGAGAGAGTATGCTACTAGGTTTGTGTACGACAAGTCCACATGTATGTTTTGTTATTGTTTAATTGGTGCTAAAGGTTGGGTTTACACATCACGGAAAAGTCCCACTACTGCTTAGATTTTGTAAATATTATATCATGCATAGGATAGAAGATCGAGCATCCGTAATGGGTTCCACATCCTCATTCATATAATTATACTAAAAATCACTACATTTTCTCTTCTTTTATCTTTTCAATTAAATAATATTTTTATGCCTATGTCGTTACATTTTTTTCTCTCCTCTACTTACAACCAATTAAAAAATATTAATGCATGGGAATGGTATATTCCCAAATATGTAGATGAATGATAATTCATTCTCTCACATCCGTTTTCTAAAATATGCAAAACTCACTTATAAATATGCAGAACCTTTTGTGAATGTTTTGAGTGTCCTAAATTCCTTTTCTAACAAATGATAAGATAAAAGGTGCTTGAAACATTGAAAAGGAACAATAACTATGTTAACATTTTAAGTTAAAGGATAAACGTACCTAACGAATATTTTAAATAATGTATAAAACACTAGCTATGTTAAAAGTTTAAGTTAAAGGATAAACATATGTAACGAATATTTTAAAGAATATATAAAAAGTCGTAGCATACTGAAAGAAAAAAGAATGAAATAAAAGAACGAATTATAATAAATAATGTCTTCAATAATAAAAGTATATAATAATGGGAAATAAGAGTTAGGTAATGGAGGATGGTTTGCTAAAGCTAGAGGAGCGAACCATGCAAAAAGGATGGACCAATAATGTGCATAGAACAAAAAAGGGACTTTAGTATAGCAGTATCAACGTGTGAAAGAGATGTTTCTTCTTATGAAACTGAGGGCATAAATCCCATAGTAAACAAATGTTTAGATTTAGAAGTAAAATTAGAAAATGTGTAAGTTAGCCAGTAAAAAAAAAGGGTATACAATATGGAATATAGATGCAACGAACAAGAGGCGGGGTTAAGCGGGACCTGCAAGAACACTGCGCCGCTTTCTTCGATACCAAAACAAAACCAGAGATAGAGGAGATGTGTTTAAATTTGATTTTTATATAAACGATTCAAAATTCGCGGGGCGCACCATCCACCTTCCGGACTCGTCCGGTTAACCAAACCAGACCACATTCTAACATGGGCTAAAATGGCGGTGCCGTCCGGATTCATCATTCGGAATTTCGGACTTGTCCGGATGGACACCATTGTGGATGCTCTCACAAATGATAAGATAAAAAGGTGCTTAAAGCAATTTTATAAATGGAAAGTGCATGAAAAGGAGCAGGAACTGTGCTAAAATTTTAAGTTAAAAGGATAAACATACCTAACGAATATTTTTAAATAATGTATAAAAAGTCTTACCTTATTTACGATAAGAAAGAATTAAAATAAATATATGTCTTAATAATAGAAGTAAAGAGTAATGCGAATGCAAAGTTAGGCAATGAAGGATGGTTTGCTAGAGCCAGATGAGCGAACCATGCAAAAAGCGTGGACCAACAATATGCAAGGAGGTAATAAAGTGTAAGTGATGTCTCTCTTTATGAGATTGAGGGCTCAAATCCCATAGTGCACAGATGTATAGATTTAGAAGAAAGATTTGAAAACGTGTAAGTTAGCAGTAAAAAAAACAAAAAATGTAGGGTACACAATATGGAATAGAGATGCAACGAGGCAAGAGGCGGGCCTAAGCGAGACAAGCGGGAACATCACCTCGCTCGCTTAGAATTTAGATACCAAAATAAAACCACACTGTTAAATTCTTATTTTTATTGAATAGTCCAAATTCATGGTTATCTCTCATTATTATGTATTACATAACATGCATACTTACATTATAATAATATTAATTTAAAAGTAGTGGGATGAAATATACCTCTAAAATACATTAAAAAAAACACAATATGTTCTTTTGAAGTTGTCCATTTGGATATTAATACATGTTATAGGAAGAAAACAAGTAATATCACTAAATCTATAACAATCATTATTCATAGTCTTCCGGTTCGTAATAAACTTGCTTCTCCCTTCCTTTTATTACTGCAGAATGTACTTTTTTTTGGAAAGTAGTGTTTTAGCAGTAAATCTCGTGTTGCAAAGCGACCACTGCCCAGGATCGAATCCCATAGCACCACACGGGTTTCTCCTTTCAAACCCAAACGGTTATTTTTTTGCTACAGAATGTACTTAATATAACTTCATTTTATAAAAAATAAAAACCCATTTATCACTACAACTACCACAATTTAATATTAATATTTAATAAACTTTAATAAACAGAGACACTACACTAATCCATGACCACCATACTTTAATAATACACATATACTTTAATTATCCAGTAAAAACATAACTTAATGAAAATATGAGAATAGCCTACTTAGTACAGTATTAGACAGACACATGTCTCTTTGATATGATGTTCTATATTCAAACCTGGATAAAGAGGAATAATTTAGTATTATTGGTGTTAACGAGTAACTTTTCCGTTCAAAACAAAACATGATATAAGTATGAATCTTAAATCTCGATAATATACATTAAAAGAGTATTTTAATCCTTTTTTATTATCAAATGATCATTTTAGGTACTACAACGCCTCAACAATCAATCATAAAATAATTTGCTCAAACACGAAAACACATCTTTAAAACATCTCTTATGAGCGATCCTCGGATGTGGAGAACTATGTTCTCTTTATTGTCCTTGTTACGGCACTCATACCCATGAATAGTATGACTATTTTGATGATGTTAGAAATGCTAACAAGTGGGTCCAAATGTCATATATCTTCAACATTAAAGACAAAAACTAGACATTGGTTTTCTCTATTATATATGCTACCCATTTCAACGACTACCGATGCGACATGTTTAACCGACCTAAGAGGGGCTGGATTCCCCACCAAGGAGGCATGTTGGGGGAAATGTGTCCACCATCCTCTCCAGTAACTAAGGAAACAATACGTCAAGCAGGAAACCCAAATGGCTGCTAAAAAGAGGCTAAGCGGTCCCACCACTTTTTTCAAATGACAAAAGTAATAAGAGAGAAGCAACACGTGTCAGACGCGTCCTACCTATCAGACATCATCTCAGACGACAAGATTGACACGTCCTCACAAACTGCCAAGAGCCAAAGTGGAACCCACCAGACCCGCAGAAGACGTGAGAATGAGAGGATACGTAGCGAGCACCTTAAGGGGCACTGCTAAGGAACTAAACTACCATAAGTCTAGTGCTCCAGCAGCAAAAGACTCACGCGAAACACCATTGGACTAAGGGGACTTATAAGAGATGTGGACCCAGAGCCTCTAGGGAGTAGGGTTAAAACCGGTCGACATGTCACAAAAGGCTAAAGCTGATTGCCCGTGGGGGTCATTGGCACGTGCACAGACACATGGCAAAAAGGCAAGAGGGATGAATCGAAAGTGAGATCCAACCAATAACACCCCGTGAAGCTCTACGCGTGGCAGACCCGCTAGCAGTTATTGGGACAACAAGAACATTTTGAGAATGATCTATAACCAATAACATTCCACAGATCTGTACTCCATCTAGTCACCATTAACAGTCAGAGGAAAGGAGACCACAAGGACACCTTAACAGTCACATCTGCCAATAATGTTACACCAATGCACATTCTCCTTTGCAGTATGCTGCCACTAACAGTCAACACATAGGAGACCAAATGGATATTTTGAAAGGGATGTCTCCAATAATTACCTCCCACCACTCCGGCTATAAATAGTGTAATCATCCACACCAAGTAGACAACTCTCGTTCTCTGCTCTAATTCACATACTTCTCTACATATGTGTGACACCCGTCGAATTTCCATGTCAAGCTCTGTACACACTCTCACGATTTTGTCATTTTCAGTCATGCATTAGACATTTTTACAGTAAATGTGTCGCTCCAAGTCTAGCAAAGCCCAGGATAGCTCATTACATTTTTCGTTTATGCATGCAACACCCTAACAATTCTAAAACAATTGACAATGACAGTCAAGTCAATCACATGCTCGGCAGAAAGCAACCGAATGCCTGTTTATTACACACAAACAAAACCAGGTTTCACTTAACATTGTCTAATTAGGAAACTAAACAATTCCTGAGCACCCATGAGATAAATTGTGAATGTCCGACACATAAGATCATGGAATTTTTCAATTTATGGATTCAAGACTCAAAAACATGTGTAACACAAGTTAAATATGAACACAACATATGTTTGAACAAAATTAACACATGACATTTTATGTGATTAACACCATGTTGTTATTATTTAACAATCCATACATGTAGTATCCATAATTTAACACAACACCATGAACATATCACCATAAATTAATGGATTCCAATAAACCCATCATATAACCACACAAACTTTCGGTTATATGTGCGTATATACGTAAGTGTGATTTACCACAATCAATATAAACTAAACACAATCCATTCGATATATATATGTATGTGCACCCACATGGACAAGCAAGTATGGATCAAGTTCCAAGATCATATGTGTGTAGTTATGCATACATAGATATGTATGAATGCTAGGATCAAACAAACATATCTCCGAACATACACACATATATATATGGCCACACACACATCCAAATACAATCCAAAAACCTCAAATCAAAACTTATTACCAAGAATAGAACATGAGCCACCCTATATCTTCAAACTTACACAGTTGACCATCCAATTCATCCATGTTTCTTCCCTACGTTTTCGGCTCATGCATTCCCAAGAAAGAACATGTGTGTGATTGATTTTTTTGACATTTCCTAGTCTACACTATACACACAAACACATCATACATACATATGTATACACACACACACACAAATAACTCATACTCTTATCCAAAAACCCATTAATCAAGGGATTACACCAAAATGGATCATGTAAAAGCCTTCCATAACTTCCATGTTTGGTTGACTAACTAGAAACTCCCTTGATCTTTCCCGAGAAATCGGCTACCACCACCCTACACAAACCAACAAATTTTATTAGTCAACTTGTTATACAAACAAAGCTAAGCACCTTTTCCACTACAATCCATGAGTTTTGACTTTCCAAAATAAACCAACACCTCATGATCTCTTGCCCTCTCTCTCGGATATATGGGGCAGATGGTGAACACAAGGAACCTCACAACACTCCTCTAAATACTTTAACACAACAATACATCTTCACTTCTTTTTTTCGTTGTCTCGGTCGACCACCACAACAACCGAGGCCGTTTAGCCGATCACGAGCCACCCTCACTAGCCCATGCAGGTTACAAGGTCCAAGTCGAGGGAGCTAGAGGTCAAATATCGGTCCATTAAATTGTCACTTTCGGTTCATCTTTGTAGTATGTCCATTGAGCCTTGTTCCTTCAAAACTTATTTTTCTAGTCAATATATGGTTCACCCAATCCCTTATCACACTCGCACACACCATAACTATGATCACATAGTTGAATTTTTGACTCAAACACTCGGATTATGTACCAAATGTAGATATATATACAGATGCATATACATTCATATATAATGTATATACACACACAAGAAAGACATGTATATGGACACACAAATTCACACACATGCGCATGAGGATATGCTTGTGTGTCTAGGGCCGAGCAAAGCCACAAAATGTCGTTTTTGAAATTAAATCATAACATACACAAAATGGCGATTTTGAGAACATATGTTAAAAACCTAAAAACATACGTCAAACAAGCTTTAACACAAACATTTGGAACACATGTGTTAATAAAAAAAGAACATGTGTTAACAAGGGTAAAACATGTCTTGATGGCATTTTTCACACAAAAAGATCTAAAACTTATGTTAACATACCATGTTTTGTGCAAATCTTTAACATATATACTATATAGCAGTTTTGCCACAAAATGGTCATTTATAATCAAAAAATGACAAAAACGAGCATTTCCAACATACATAATACGTAACATGTATGGACAACCTTACAAAAACACAGACATTCCCACATAGACTTACAAATCGGGTGAACAACTTGCATGGTAAATAATCGGGTGAACAACTTGCATGGTAAATAATCGGGTTACAAAAACACACAGTCCATAGACATACAAATCGGGTTAACAACTTGCATGTTAAATAATCCAGTACATAGACTTAAGTTGTCCTTGTTAATATAGGGAACCTTTGTACGAACATTCCCACATCAGATTCAGTCCCAGCTTAGCAGTCAGACATCAGGTGAGTTCTCATGGCCCCTTTTTACTGTTTTGATTCTTGTAAGGGAAAAACATACGTACAAGTTCAGTTACATTTTGACTATTATGTGGACATGAGACAATAAGGTTTAAAGTACTCATAAGCCCTCGTGTTATTCATTCCACTGTAATCATTAGCTATGGACTTAGTCATAAAACACCGGAATAGATCTATTGGGTTGACACCTCCACTATTGGTTAGTCGCTCTAACCAGATTATAGTCATCAAGAAAGTGCTTGTACTTCACATTTATTCATTGTCTTTAGTGTACAATGGGCGGGGTACAACATCGTCAAGGTTTGGTTATGGGCTCATGTCAGTCACATAACGATCATTGTCTTAGCTAGGCAATGGTTTAGTCTTCCATGGCTTACATATCACCCCGTGAACTCACCAACTTTATTGTTGACATATTTTATTTGCATGTTTTTCAGGCAATTAATCACGGAGCATGGAACTTGGGGGGGGGGGGGGGGGGGTGTTGCGCACAAGCATCTGGGGATATTTTGAATCGGTTTTTTGTCAAATGATTTTAGAACAATGTCGTTTGAAGTTACTATTTTAAGACAATATTTTCTTTTGAATTGTTAAACATTGATGTCTTTTAATATATCCGAATTTATGAATTTGATGCATGCGTGACTCTTGTGCTTGAAAACCTTTCGAAGTTACATCCCATGTTTCCGCCTAGGCGGGGGTGACAATATGAGATATTTATTCTCACGTCGGATGGTGGTTACGAGAAGAATCTCCACATTTATCTTTTCGTAACGAGACACCACTGCTCTCATTCACATACTTTTCTACATATGAGATATTTATTTTCATGCCGAATGGTGGTTACGAGAAGAAACCCCACGTTTCTCTTTTCGTAACGAGCCTAACGGTGTATTTATAGTTTTGCATATCACAAGGTTACAAGTGAGGCTTGTGGTAATCAGAAGTAATATACACTCTACACCATGTCGAACCTTATACTAATTAAAGGACCCGTTTAGTTTTGTGTTTCTTCAACATGTGAGTGTTTTTGGTGTAAATTATCTCTCTACATAAATCGTACATTGCACTTGAACAAAAAGAAATAAAGATCAAAAACTAAAAGTAGATCATCATCATCATACTCAGTTAATTCCACTACCGCCACTCACCATCAATTTTATATCTTCGTTTTTTCTACCTACCAAAAAGCATAAAGTAATAATTTCTTTCATTCCCACATGGTAACCAAACAAGACAAGTAATGGTAATGATCCATTCTGTTACTTTATCCATCCCATTACCTTTTCAATTCCATTCCTTTATCTTTACCATTAACCCATATTAAACACATTCTTATACGTCAATGTAAAACTAGCATATGCGATGGCCAAATAACCCAGACACTTATCTATTCTAGATATAAGGAGGGGAAAAAAATATGTTATAAGTAGGGAAAAAAATATGTTATAAGTAGGGGAAAATTTGTTATTTTTCATGATTTTAAAGTTTACGTAAAACAATTAAAAAAACGTATGTTAATGTTACAATTATCTAAAACATGTTATTGACTTTTACACTTAATACCTTCTATGATTTTTTACACCAATAATCCAAAAGTATTTTATTCACTCCATTTTGATTTTTTAGTATAAAACTACCATAGTTTTTTACTTAAGAAAACTTACATGTTATACAGTTGTCATTGTTTGTGGTCCGCCGCCACATCACCTGTAACACCCATATGGTAGATATTGATGTGTATCACAAAAACAAAAATAAGTATTTCTCTAATATTCTTATTTTCCAAATTACCAGACCTTTTGTTAAATCTTATCCTTGGATAAAACAAAACATTATAGGCCTCCTTCACATTCCATGTCCTTAGATCCCCCCCCCCCCCCCCCCCCCCATTTTCGATCTTTTCTATTATGATTATGAATATGAATGTGATGAGATGGAAAGAAAACCCAAATCATGGTGATTTATTTAATTCGGTGAAGAAATTCAAGGGTCTTGAGCGGTAAATTTTTCTTCCATTACTCATCTTTGATTTTTTGTTTGCTCAATTTCTATAAAAATAATTAAATGGATCATTGATATGATCCAACACACATATAGATTTTTATATCAAATTTTTAGATCTTAACTGATCATGAATTCAGATCCAAGTTTTTCTTCTCACCATTTGAGTATCATTATCTAAACAAAGTTTAATGTAACGATGTTCTGATCTGTTTTTATCTCATTGTTCTTTCGATGGTACCATAGCCAATATCGATGACTAACACTCCAAAATATGCTGCATAGAAAACAATTGATATTAAGAAAGATTAATAATGGTCTAAGCACAAAAGCCCGTCTAGCTCAGTTGGTAGAGCGCAAGGCTCTTAACCTTGTGGTCGTGGGTTCGAGCCCCACGGTGGGCGATTCTTTTTTGACCATTGAGATAAGTTTTGTGGGCATGGGTTCTAGCCTTATTAGTTTCTCAGTATTTAATAGAGCCCAAGGCAGTTAACCTTTTAGACGTGAGTTCAAGCCCCTTGGTTAGCGGCTTGGCGCTTTGTGTGTAACTATTTTATCACTTTTTATTATGTACTTCAAAACCCGCTAGAGTAGGGTAAGCATGTTTATATTATGTGACTTGCGATCACGGATGAATACATAAGTGTTTTTAATAGCACATGTTTATATTTGTATTTTGTAATTTGTATTTAAGAGATAATCTCTATCCAAAATAAAGAGATTACATTGTAACATTATAAATATTATGATTATCAATAGAAGAAGGGCAAGGATCCTATTCTAATAGTTTTCTCAAAATGCATATTGAGGCATTATGCTCTAGGTATGAAGTCTCATCGAATCTTGACCAAAGTGGGTACATTTTTTTGCCGGCTTGTCAGTTGTCACATTTGGCATGGTTGTAGAGATTTTTTTTTTATTTGCGTATCTTTGAACACTTTGCTTGGCTCATTCTTAAGAACAACGAGAGTAGCGCAAGTTTCTTTTCTAGAGATAAGACCAAAGTTTTGAGGATGCAACAACTCACTAGGGTTGATTCAGTGGCAATAATTGAACACATATCATTTCGTTAAATGGGGCGTCTTACGTATGAGCCACTAGATGTTATACATCTTTGATAAATGAGATTTTTGTGGTTTAAATGAGCTAGACTTAGATCAAACGTGTAATCACATTCATAAAGCTTAATACGATATATAGTTATAAAAAAATGTGGGTTGCATTAAGCTCCGTGTGTTGATACGGAGCTGATCCAGAAGCTAAAAGACTTGGACAAGGCGAACAAAGTCAAACAAGGTAGAAAAGAGTCCAACTTAAAAGTTGCATATATCCGGTTACATTTGGAGTTACGGGAGCCTAAGAGGAAGGGATGAAAAGTTCTTGATGTGCCGTAATGTGGCAACACCATTGGCGGTTTATCCCAACTTTAGACACGAATTCTTGACATATCTAACAATGATTTGATCTATTTTCCCCTTGTTATTTCTCTACGGAACCATGGTCAGTCTCGCATACGGACGGTAGAAAAAGATGTTGCATCAAATAAAGAGATAAGTAATATTGATAAACTTTAAACCTCAAAGAAAGACAACAGCCCGTCTAGCTCAGTTGGTATAGCGCAAGGCTCTTAACCTTGTGGTCGTGGGTTCGAGCCCCACGGTGGGCGATTTATTTTGTTTTTTAACGATGCAGTGTACATTAGCTGTGTTTGCTTTGATAGATTTGAATCTAATTTGTTTTATTTGGAGTAATAAAGATCAGCAATTTATGTTTCTTTACTTTAGGTGTTCTTGAATCTCTTCAAATGTACACTCCATCATAGATTTTAAGCTTTTGTTACTGAACCACTATCTATATATCGTTCACGTTTATAGAATATGTGTCTGTCTTGCAGAATGAACTAATAGAAACATACATCAGTTTATTTATCTACTTAACTTTTACTGTGATCATAAACCTAAATCTTTAAATAGAGATTAAAATCTAAAGAGTTTAATAAATTTATATGTTATATGTATATTGTTTGAAGTTAAAAAATCCTTGAAAATTGGGTATTTGCAATTCTAATTTTGGTCATAAACCGGTTGCAAATAGCCTTTGGCAACTGAAATATGATAACAAAAACCTCTATTGAACAAAGAGGACCATCCGTGTAATTTCTCATACTTAAAAAACTAAACAGTGAAGCTTGTACAATAAGTATGTGTATAAGTATATAGGTTTTAACCAAATGGAGAGAGAGAGGAGTGGAAGACCAAGAGGCCGCAAGGCTGCCAACAACATTTCTCATCAACAACGACAGCAGGAGCTTGAAGATTTACGAAGACGGAAGACTCTCGAACAAGCGAAGATCAACCAAAACAAGTAAAACGACGGGCCTAGCTGGCAGCCTATTCTAAGCAAGAAGGAGAAACTTTTAGAGAAGAGATTTCAAAAGAAGATTGCTAGATGGAGAAACACCACAACTTTTTTCGTTACCAACATTCCTGTGGACTGCAACGCTGAGATGCTGTGGAACTCTTTTCAACATGAGGAGGGCCTTGATGACGTTTTTATTCGTTGGAAGAGGGATGGTGCAGGAAATCGGTTTGGGTTTATCCGTTTTAGGAATGTGGCGAACACTGAATACTATCTGCAGAGGCTACAAGGTACCTCCATTTTGGGGGCTAAACTTGAAGTCTCTTTGGCCAAGTTTAATAGGGATGGGAGCAAGGCGGTTCACCAGGGTGTTGCTAAGAATCCATCTGTTTTTGACAGAATTGAACCTCCTCCGTGTGCGGCTCAGTCGGGGGCTGCAACGGCCACGGAGGCCGGTGGGCCTTCGTTCAGAGAGGCAGTGCTAGGGGTTAAGTCTGGCCTGAACGTTGACCTTAAGTCTGGCCTGAACGTTGAACTTAATTAAACAAGGATTAAAGACAGCCCGGGAAGCGCCAAGTGGAAGAAGATTGTTTTTTTTGGTGATTGTGGCAACGGTTTGGCGCATTTGGGACGCTCACAACAAAAGGGTTTTCGAAGATCTTTTTGTGCCAGTGAGGATTTCTTGCGACTTAATCAAAGAAGACAGCTTTCTTTGGTTTACTCTTAGACGCGGATCGGCCAACATATTGTGAGAGAATTGGAAGAACTTTGATGTTTCGAGTCTTGTTTAATTTGGAGTGTTCTTCCTACTGTAGTTGTGTGTTGTTTTGGTTTGGTTTTTCTTCCTTGTTTGTTTGTACTTTCTCCCTCCAGCTTCTTGCTGGGCCTATATATTTATATATATAGTTTTTGGCCGTTCAAAAAAAAAAGTATGTGTATAAGTCTACTCAACTATAGATATGAAAGGACAATCCACCTTGGTCAATCAAAGAATTGCACACCAACTCAAGCATTTTACGAGTTGGGTGAGGTAGACTTGTCTCCAATGCATTATCCACTTCAAATCCAAAACTTTGATACAAGTGTTTTTAAGATGGAAATGTCTCCCTTACAATATCCACCAAACCATCATCACCATCTTGATGGTTACCGATGAGTTCGGTATAACTGCTTTTGACCACATTATACCATTATAGGATTGAGCAAAACATCAAAATCATAACTTTTGTTTGGGCCGGGTTGGCCTAAAAGACTATATTGTCAATTTATTTATATTTATATTTAAATTTATATTTATATATAACTAGGTTATATCCCGAAAGCTTCCCAAGATAGACAAATCTAATATGAAATAACAAAATGTGTGTTATGATGTAGCATAGAAATTAATGTATATAATATGAGAAAGCATCAATTTCAATCATGCAAATAAGAATGAAAATCTATACATATAATATTTTAAAGCCATTTTGGACACATGGAAATCATTCACCCCCTAGCAATTATCTCTCCTCCCATATTTTGCCACATGGCAATATGTGAGATTTTATAGAATTTTCGTTTTTTTAATAAAAAACCAAGAAACTATATATACCCTCTAAAAAACACGGACATAACATAAACATCATAATCATCGTCGCCTCTTCCAAACCTAAACCCTAATCAGGGCGATTCAACCTAATCGTTCATCTCCAATCAGAGGTAATCTCCATTTGATTCTTATTTCAATAAATCGATGTTCATCTATCTTTGATTCTGTCTTGTGTTTCACTGATTTTCCATATCTGTTTTTAAAGTGTCGATTAATATTAATCTCTCTTTTTCTCTATCTTCTGTTTTACTGATTGTTCTTGAGTTTTTGTTTATTATTGTTGAGTCTTATTAATTGTTTTGATTTTGTATTGATGTTTTAGGGTTTATGTTTTAGGTTTCGATTTAGGGGTTTTTAGGGTTCACTTGATGTTTTAAGGTTTGACTGATTGTTCTTTATTTTTCGTTTATTATTGTTCAGACTGATTAGGGGTTTATGTTTTAGGTTTCGATTTAGGGGTTTATGTTTTAGGTTTCGATTTAGGATTCAATTGATGTTTTAAGATAACTACGAATGGAATTATGTTTTAGGTTTCGATTTAGGGGTTTATGTTTTAGGTTTCGATTTAGGGTTCAACTGATGTTTTAAAATAGCTACGAATGGATTTATGTTTTAGGTTTCGATTTAGGGGTTTATGTTTTAGGTTTCGATTTAGGGCTCAATTGATGTTTTAAGATAGCTACGAATGGATTGAAATGGGGTTGTATACTACTAATAACAGTTAAGATATAAAGAGTATAGCTAACAAGAAAGGATGTCAAATGGGTCAAAAGGAGTTAAGACCATGAGTTTATTGAAGGGGATTTTCTGTTTGGTTGAAGTATGCTCATGAGTTTAGATTTTTGCTGTGTAAATTGTGATTATAGAAAATATCATTCTGATACAAAGATTTGATTGATTTTGTAGGTGTCTTTGTCTTATAAACATTAAGTTGCTGATATGTATTAATTATTATGTTTTGTGGAGTTGTACAGGTGCATACACATTCGTGTGAAAATTGTTCATGGATTTTGGGTAAAGGCGGAAAATAACAGCCGTGTTTGTTTGGTAAGATATCTATCATGGTTTTAATGTATATACTACAATCAGTTTCTAATATCTTAATAATTTTTTTATGTTTGTACTCAGGCGTTACCTATTGACTATAGTCATTGGATCGACAAGTATGGTTATCCTAATGGGAATACCTAAATCCGAACATTGGATGCTCAAGTCTTTGACGTTAAGGTGTTAAACATTGCTAGAAAGTGGTTCTTCTACAATGGTTGGAGAACGATGATTACTGAATTAAAGTACCCATCTGGGTGTAACTTTGTATTTCAGTATGAGGAAAATCTTCAGTCTTTCAGGATGATTACTTTCCGTCAAGATGTCGTGTGTGCACCTGGTAACTTCTTCTACTGCAGATTGGCTGATCCACTTACAACCGACAACGGTCTGGTATGTTTTTTTTAATCACTTCACTACATTATACGTTATACAATATTTTGATACAAAAACTTATATTAATGTGTGAACATTGTTTGTATTTTTTCCAGCATATCAGTTGTTTCTTTCTTCATGGATTATTCAACAGACAACTTCCATTGGATCCAATTGAAGTTACAACTGTTCCACGGGCACACTTTTAGATACATCTAGCAGTTGATGACGGTACTATTTATGTGACTCAATGATGGCCTTTTATTAAGGAAGCTTTTTCAATTACCGCTCATCTAATTGTTTTCGAAATCATTAATGAGGTTTTCTCTGTTTTTATTTATTGATTTGGAAATCTTTATGTAATGTTTCTAATTGCTTACTTTTCATAAGTTTTATCGTTTGTTAATAATTCTTTTTATTCATTTAACAGAGCACATACAATATGTCGCTTTTTTTGAAAAACAAGCTTACTCTTCCTCCTGAAATTGTTTGGGAAGCTGAAGTTAAGGAGGAGGATGATGGTGATGATTATAATGATGAAGACATCATTGTCGTTTATGATGATGATAGCAAAGAGGATGATCAAGACAATGATATGGAGGTGGAGGATGATGAAGCTGAAGAGGTCGAGGATGTAGGTGTGCCAGTGGTTTTCATTGTTGACAAACACTTTGTAAGTGCAATTATTTATTTATTAGATTTATAAGTTATGTGCACAGTAGTCGCTAAGGTTTAGTAATGTGTTTATACTTTAGTGCAGCCATATTAGTGGTTTATAAGTTGGCCAGTTTTGAGATATCAATATGATCTACATGTATGGTAAAATAGTGGTTACAGTGTATGTTAGGGACCAAGTTATATTAGGATAAAATCATGAAATAGTATTTAAGTATACTCAGACTACATATTTGAGGTTTTGTTATAAAGTATTTGATTTGAATTGATTGTTAAACTTAGACAGTTAAGTATAATTTGGTATAGTACTAATATTATAAGAGACATGTGCTTTGACTCTAACATAGCGATGAAGCTGTACATTACAATGTAACAACCCGACCAGGAGGGGCTGGACGTTACGACAGTTTGGTAACAGACTTGCACAATGGAAGCAACGATGACTAATATTTATTGTTTAATACAAGTTCTAATCCAAAATATAAATACACAACTTAAATAAATTAACTAATAACTATTGCAGGGACGAGACGCGGTGGTCGTCGAAGCAGCTGGCGGGTTGTTATCCACTAGTCAATCCGATCTCTACATGTCCATAATTCTAGAAGCTCTAGTCCGTAACACTTATAGTCCGAATCTTCTATCATGATAACCTCTAGTCCGCATCTAACAAGCATATACCTCACATTGCCATCATCCGTCTGCAGTACCTGAACACATGCTTAAAAGAGTTTGGGTCAGCAATTACGCTGGTGAGTCCGTATAAGTAGTAAGTGGATCCAAAACAAGTTATCATTTCATAAACATGTTTACACTGTTTAAACAGTTTAACACACGTGATGTACAAGCGACCCCTCAACCCTAACACTAGATCTATCTACTGCCATTATAGATCTACAAGGCAAAATATATGCCGCAACGGTCCGCAGGCCTCAGTGGAGGGTTTCCCGGTTCCCTAGTCCCGGGTCCACTGTGCGTGGGGGATTACCCAAGTAGTACTACCCATATATTAAGCGGCTCACCTATGAGTTAATGAGTGTCAGTATTATCCGGCAGCTAGTATCTTGTCACATCACAAAAGTTTAGACACACAAGCGTATGTTCACCCCAAAACAGTAAAACGGAAAAAGGGGAGTAGTACACGGGAGTCACCTTAGTAGCGTATCATATGATCACATAACATCCCAAGTCATGATTCTGTATATCAATCACCGACAAGTTCCTATTCAAGTTCATAATTATTAGTATATGCAATCAATGTCGCGATTGCACGTGTGGACAAACTAGAACCTCTATAGTTACTAATATCCTTTTAATGTATTTATCTATTCGTGTCGTGGTATAATTCTTGATCCAAAGTTCTATATATCGATCTTATCCTCTTTGGTCTCATCCGTTTATATATTATCCAAGTTGCAAGTGATAGTTATTAACCAATAGGCACTAGCCTAGTGCCGGGTTTATGGTCTTATGTTCAATATTCATATAATGTCCGTTGTATACACAACGTCTTACGTCTCATTTAAACGACTCAAGAGTCCAATATACTATGTTTCACAACGTCTAACGTCTCATTTAAACGGCTCTAGAGTCCAATATACTATGTTTCGCTATCATGGAATGTTGGAATCATTGCTATTATTTCGACTAAATGCCACAATATTCAAACGTCCCAATAGTCTCCTATATTTATGTCTTAATACTCCATAAAACTATATGTTATCTTTCATGTGGTTAAATGTCCGAATACTATTATCAATCGACTTACTTTACCTATGGTGTACTATAGTGACCCTACAACATATATTACGAATATACCTTATTTATATTTATAGTGTTTTCTAAGGATTATACATTCGTTTTAGAGTCCTTATTCATATTCATAATCAAGTCCTATTCCGTGTCCGACTAGTTAGTTTATACAATGTCCAATGGTTTGATATTCCGGTTAATCATATCTATATCCATGTATCGACTTCTCCATAATCCTCTTGTCCATAATATTAATATATGTATATACACGTATATGTTAATTCGTTCGGATTCATTAGGTTCGTTGAGTCCGACACGTGCTCACGCTATTAGATAACTAAACCAATTACTATAGTATTTTGGATTCTAATTTTATACCTCTCGAATCCTTCTCAGCTAACCGAGTTGACTGGTCGGTTGACTTATGTTGACCTGCCTTCTAATCAGATCCATATGCGGCTCCTTATCCCCAATCAATTGTCACCATATCTCTACCATTAAAACCCATTTACAATCATTGGTGACCACCTCCACATCTTCTGTTAATCACAAAAGACCCGAGACCATCATCATCATCATCTTCACCACGCCGCATCTCAACATTAGCCACCATCGTTTCCTGTCGGAGGGAACTAATAATACCATATCCAACTTCCACCGTCGAGATCCAAGACCAAACCACCACAAAATGCTTCAGTCAACAGTAATCGGTAATAGGATGGAAGTATAGAGAGATTATTGGTACTCACCCGAATATCGGACCCCTTCCTTGAATTACCGCCGCCGTACACCTTCCAATCACCACAAGATCCACCGCCGTCCTTTCCTCCTTCTCTATCTCTCTCTACGGTCTCCTCTCTCTCCTGCGCCCCTTTCTCTCTCTCTACACTTCTCTCTCTACCTCAGATTCTCTATCAGATGCGTATGTGGGTGTGTGTGTGAGAGTAGTGTCAGGGGGAAGGGAATCTAGAGCTCCACCGCTGGTTCCACCGGTCGTGGTGGCCGGTGGTCTTCTGGTTCGTCTTCTTAATTCTCCTGGTCATCTTTCTCTCTCTATATGATAGTGTCTGTGTTTGTGTGTTGGCTTGTCTCTGTGTTTCATCAGGGTAAAAGGGGAGGTGGTTTGGGATTATAAAGGAGTTTATGTTTAATGGTTTTAAACAAAACCATATACCACACATTGTTTTGTGTGGTGTGTTGTCAAGTAATGGGAGGGACATGTGTCCCTCTCTAGTGAGGACATGTGTCCCGGGTGGTGCGGGTCGGGTTCGTTATCGGGTG
Source organism: Ambrosia artemisiifolia (assembly GCA_032199755.1). Lineage (NCBI taxonomy): Eukaryota > Viridiplantae > Streptophyta > Magnoliopsida > Asterales > Asteraceae > Ambrosia > Ambrosia artemisiifolia. Next base: position 25,652,460 of record CM063526.1, on the reverse strand, counting down.
TCGGTTTGGTCTCATGTAGCGTATAATATTATTCCCCTCGTCAAAAAAAAAAAAATATCTATGTAACTCTTCGGTTCGACTTCGTATTTAATTATACATTATTATTTTACTATTAGTTTATTTGTTATAATACATTTAGACATGAAAAATTCCGGGCCCTTCGACCGGGGTGTTACATACAATTACCTGCTTGAGTTTATAGGTGAAATTAATGATAGGTTGATACAATTTGATAGGAACTTAGATGGCACAAACTGATACGAACTTAGATGGCATGTCATAGATTCTTACTTTAAATATTGTAATGATATGTATGTATATATTTTTATTTAATAACGTTCCATTCTTGGTTATTTGTGTAGCGTATGAGGAAGGATTGGGCAAGGGAAAACGGTTTGTGCAAGAAGAGGGCTTTGACCATTCGTGATGTTGAGGGCTTTACTTGGGGAGTGTCGGTTGGGATTGTAGCTAATAAGGAACTCCAGCCTGGTGATGAAATGCATTTCCTGTTTTTCCAAAATCAAGGTGTGTTCAAGCTCTCTAATGTTGTTAGGGGTAATGGTAATTAGTTTGGTTAGTGGTGGTTGTTTTATGGTTTGATGACAATATTTTTGGTGGGTAACTTTTGAACATGATGGATCGTTGGTAGTCACATACTTTTCCACGTTTACTACTCATGTGGTAAATTGTGATTTTTGGGTTTTTATATATGTTGATAAACAATAATATTTTGGGTTATGTTTTATAGTCAACTACATATGATTGTGCATATGATGTATGGTTAGTAGTCGTATATTGTAATGTTTTTGGGTTGTTTAGCATGTAACTTACCAATGCTTGAATAATTTAGTAATCATATTACTAAATTAATCCGATATCAATATTGGTGCTATTTTAAACATTGGTGATGAAACTGTTTTAAAAAAAAGGTGTTTTAAACATTAATTTGTCATTTTTAGTAGGATTAGTACTCCTATATGATTGTGCATATGATGTTTGGTTATTAGTCATATATGCTAATGTTATTGTGTTTTTTAACAAGTAATTTATCAATGGTTGACTTTTTTAGTAGTCATATTACAATTACAATCATATTCATTTATATAAAAAAAATTCATCATACATTCTAAGCCTAAGTTTCAAACATTTTTATGTAAAAATCGTTTTTTAACAATCATTTGTCATTTTTATTTGGTAAATGTCATATTCTTTTATTTTATTTGTTAACTTTAGTAAGGTTGACTTTTTCAAGTCAATTATATTAATTGATGATTTTTGGCCATTGATTTAATTTGGTAGTAATTACAGTTTTGAGCGGCCTCGTAATTTATGAATTGTCAACAACATTAATTACTTTCATATTAACAACTTTAAGTTTTGTCAATCATTGTTAACGAAGTCAAATTAAAAGTATTAGTAGTAAGTAACAATCAATATAATTGTATGATGAAAGTATTTTTTGTAGATTTGAATCATTTAAAACATAACTTTAATGACTTTGTTTTAAAAAATTTAAAAACAAACCTTTTTTTTTTAACAAAACCGGTTTTCTAACATTCAAGCATTTAAAATCATTTTAAATGTCATATTCTTTCAGTTATTTTTTTTTTATGTATAGCAAAGTTTGACTATGTCATCTAAACTGTATTTGAGTTTTACAATTTTTTTAAATCTGTTAGTTTAAAAAAATTCATAAGTAAACAGTTCTACTAAAAACTGTCGGCTTAACAAAATTTTCGTACCATACCCAAAACCGTAGCTATTTAAACAAAAGTCAAAAACTTAAAGTTTTCACTTAATAATGAAAAAATGTAATAATGGTAATTATGATTTTCATTTTATAATTAACATTAAACTAAATTTAACTTAATAATGAAAACACTTAAATGTAAATCAATTTTCATTTCAATTTGATATTTACCTTATCATAAGTCAGTAATCTTTACTAAAAATAAAAAAGATTGCATTTCTTATTACATCTTTGAGGTACATTATAAATACAAATGACATTGATCTAAGTGATTAAGTTTTCTATCAATCTTTTCTTCCACACTTTATCAGGTAACTGTATCAATACTCTATTTGATTCATTATGTTTTTAGCATGCAATCTTTTAATACGTACATACTGCAAACTTGCAGGATTATGGATCCAAACAACATTACTCTTTTGAATGACATCACTTGGCGCATGAGTAAATACACTATCAAAGTTAAGGTGCTTAGGCTTTGGAGACGAGAAAATCGAAAGATACCGGGAGAAATTCTTTCTCTTGATATGGTTTTCATGGATGAACAGGTTAGGTTTTAACATATTTCTTTTTTTATTTATTTTGTACACATATTTTTGTTACGAAAATTCTTTGTTAATTTCGTTTTTTTTTCTTTTCATTTTTTAAACAAGGGTCGAAAATGCAAGCTATTGTATGGAGTAGATATATGAAGAAGCATGAAAAATTCTTACGTGAAAATGAAACTTATTATATATATAACACACAACTTGGTGAAAACAAATCTACCAAACATTTTGCTAAAGATGACATGCTTTCTTTTACTTTTGAAACCAATATTACCAAGTGTAGTAGGTTTGATGAAAGCCAATACGGTTTTAATTTTTCATCTTTTGAGTTAATTAAAAGTGGAAACCTGTCTGCAGAACAAAGAATTGGTTTGTTTTAATGACACTAAAAATTGTATTTTAATACTTTACTTTACTGATTATGTATTCGTATAAATTTTTTAATTTTTTTTAAGATTACATTGGCTACGTTGAAGAATGGCGTCCACCAGAACCAACAGAAACTAAAGCTGGTTTGAAAAACAAGATGAACCTTATCTTGATTGATCTAGAGTATGTATTTCATATTTACTATCAATATGTTGGTATAAAACCCTTTATAATTTCCTTTTAACAAACATTCTGTTTATATGTAGTGGCATCAAAATGACATGTTGTGACACCCGGCAAATTCAAGTTAACAACGTCGTCTAGATTAAAGTCTACCTTAGCGAGTCACGCGTATTCTGTACTTAACTGGGTTAGTTGAGTCGGGTTATGGTTCGGGAACTATTATGTGAGTCTAGGGAATCATTAGATGTTGGCCTAGAGGATCGTTAGATGTCAGTCATTAACCAAGTGTACAAGGGGTGACGATTCGGAGAATCGTCAAAGCATAGGGTACATGCAAGTCTCGAGTCCCGGGGATTGGTGAACGAGTGTGAATGTGATTATTTGCAAGTGTTATGTGTTTATAATCATTATGTGACTTGTCAGTATGTGAAAATGTGTTAACATATGTTAAAACGGGGTTTAACGCACAAAATACTTGGAAACATACCCTGTAGGCGATTAGGGTGAGCTAATCACCTACAGGGTGGCGATTAGCAGCCTCCAGGTGGCGATTAGCAGCCTCAAGGTGGCGAGTAGGGGGCTAATCGCCTAAGGGGGTGGCGATTAGCAGCCCTAATCGCCTGCAACTGGACCATAATCGCCTGCAACGTGGGTTACGACTAAAAACGACTATAAATACAATATTTGACCTCCTAAACTTCATAACACTAACCCTAGTCGCCCCACAACTCATCCCAATACCCACACAACCTCTGGAACACGATTTTGGATCAAACAACTTGATTTCAAGCCTATTTCATCAATCAATCATAATCTAAGGTGTGGTTTTCATCCATGCAATCTTTTCTAACGTTTTTATTGAATCCCTAATGGTCCAGACCTGTTCATAAACACTTGTGCCTTCTGTAAATCGTTAATAATCATTGTTGTGTGGATTCTAGATGCTATGCATGTTGTATGTGTATGTTTTAATTAAAAGATAGGATTTTTATGATTCAAGAAGGATTATTAACATGATGTTAGGGTAGTTACTGATCTATACTGATGGTTTGGTATGTTAATCTGATTGATTGTTCATTAGGTTATGTTTATGCATGTTAATGTGATGATTACATGATATTTGTGGTATGTTTTAGAAACATGATTGCATCCAGGACTGCTAGAACAAGATTAAACGATGTATTTTGATCTAAACATGTTTGGGATACTTGTTTGATTGATATTGGAGGTTTACACACGTTCTAGGGTTGATTTGGAGTGTTAAACGCGCGAAAAACCAAAACGGGTGTGCAGGTGGCGATTAGCATGCATAATCGCCTAAGGGATAGGCGATTAGCAGGCTAATCGCCTACCATGAAGGGCTAATCACCTACCCTTCAGGCAATTAGGGGCTAATCGCCTGCTTTGATGTGTTTTTGCATGCTGCATGACCCTAATCGCCTGATAAGTTCTGAAATGCATGTCACATGACCCTAATTGCCTGCAAACTCAAAAATTTGCATGTCACATGACCCTAATCGCCTACACAGTAGGCGATTAGCATTCATAATTGCCTGTTGACCAACGTAATTGCTAGTTGACTTTTCCTAATCGCCTGTACTGCTGCAGTAAGTATATTTTAGCATTCCGGAACCCGTTTTGACATCTAGGAACATGCTAGGAACCCCCGTAACACGTCTGATAACTTGGTAACATGTGTTCGGGTCAATAATGTGTTAATGGAACTATGTGCTAGAACTTGTTGGACTTTAACGTATGTTAAGTGTGATTGCATGATTATATGTTTGTGAATGCTAGTGTAACACGGGAAGCCTCGGGTCACCAATGGGATGTCGAGTCTTGTACGTTGGGTCATGTTAACAGTAAACATGTTGTCAAACAAACTTGGTTAAGGTCTGGACATCTAGGGACTAACTAACCTACGGGTTATTAGTCTAAGAACTTGTAACTGTCATATGTTAGGTCGCCGCTTTACGGGGCTAGCATAGCTTGTTGACTTATTCTGTTATCTGAAGTAACGCAACCTAAGGTGAGTTTACGGCCCCACTTTACTTGGTTTTCATTTTTGGGGGAGAAAACATGTGTTAAACAACTATTTGGTAACAACTGTCATACTATGGGTTTTCAAACGGTTTACTATACGATCTTTGGAAGTCCCGGGGGGAACCATGAATGTGCTGGTTTGCACAACGGGGAAATGTGAATAGCGCTATTGGGAGTGACCAACCCCACCCGTCGGCATGGAGCGCCGGGCGGGTGCATATTGTCTCAAACAGGAACAGGTTTACTATTCGGGCACAACAACTGGTTTGCGAGTTAGTAATGGTTTTCCAATCGTAGTAGTAATGGTACATGCGCCTAGCTAGCGTACTTGGTTTACAATTGTTATAGTATGGACAGGTTAAACTTGGAACTTTGATTACAAACCTGTAAACTCACCAGCATTTTTGTGCTGACGTAAACTCTTACATGTTTTCTCAGGTCGCTAAGGTAGCAAACTGGAACTAGGGCGCACGCGTCTGCACGGCGTCTAGTTAGAGTTGCATGGTTTTGAACATTAAACATTTGGTTTTGTTTTGTTTATGTAACGACATTTAGCTTCCGCTGATGTTTGGGATTTTTAAACTATGTTTTTGAAATTCATTTAGTATTGTTTATTGTGATCATTGACTTGGATCCTGGTTTGTCATGCGCCTCGCGGTAAAACTCCGCAAGTGGATTTTGAGGGTGTGACAGATTGGTATCAGAGCCAATGGTTATAGTGAACTAGGACTGCATGTAGAGTCTAGTCTATAACTGAGTCGCACACACTAGATGATCACATGGTACTAAACTTTATACTGGGTTACTTATAGACTTGTCGGGGTGTCTCTAAATCATCTTACCCTTCTGTGTTACATCATCCATTCTCTTTTACTGGGTTACTTGCTTACTAGACAGTGAGGTACATTGGGGTTAACTGTATACTCTTGAGATTGGTCCAAGACTCGGACATCTCCCTTTCCTACCCCAATAGAAACCCTTGTCATGAACTACCGTAGTATTACGGTGTATAGCTAAGAGTCTATGTCCGGTGATTTGAACTTTGAACTAGGAGAACACTTGGAGGACCATGTAGAGCGGTTTATCATTTTGGGTGCACACAAAATCATAAACCGAAATGCATGAAAGCCCTAGTGAGCTCTGGGTTCGAATGGATAGTCCTGGGTTGGATCTAGCTTTGATCTTGTAAACGCTAGTGGTTATCATTGGCTGTGAAACTAAATTTTCTCGTCCTTTTTGCCAGAATCATGTCTGGAGCACGAGGAGGACGTGGAGGTGGCCGCAATGGTGGGCGTGGTAATGGTGGTCGTGGGGGTGTGAACCTCACGCAGGATGACTTGAACAACTTGCTGCAGGCTGCCTTCCAGCTAGGGCACAATGGCGGTAAGTTGACCTAACCACTTCTATCTCATCGGTGAACTTTATTTACATTCCCTGTGGTTTTCTTACGTGTTTCTTTACAGGTGGTCATGTTAATCCACCACCACCACCCATGTGCACCTACAAAATGTTTCGGGACTGCAAGCCCCATGAGTTCTCGGGTACTGAGGGTGCAGTAGGTTTGCTCAGGTGGTTGGAGAAAGTGGAGTCTGTTTTCCTGATGTGTAACTGTCTTCCGGAGGATCGAGTCAAGTATTCTGCTGGGTTACTTCAGGACGTTGCGTTGACCTGGTGGAACGATATCACCCAGACTATGGGTATAGGGGAGGCTTATGCTATGCCTTGGGAGAACTTTGTGCAACTGCTGAAGAGGGAGTACTGTCCCAGGGAGGAAATTCAAAAGCTGGAACACGAGGTGTGGAACCTCAAAATGTCTGGGTCAGAAATTGAGAAGTATACTGTGAGGCGGAATGAGTTGGCTGTACTTTGTCCTGATCTACATGTGCCGGAATATAGGAGGATTGAGCATTATATCTCGGGTCTTGTGCCAGAAATCGCAGGGTTGGTGGCTGCGGGGAATCTTCCTACCTACGCGGAGGTGGTCCGATCTGCTCATAGGATGACTAACTTGAGTTGAAGGTGAGTGAGGGTATCTTGCCTGCCAAAGGTTCAACTGCTAAGGCTCCAGAGAGCAACAAGCGAAAGTGGGATAATGATGTGAAGAGTTCTACACCAGCACCAGCTCAACAGGGGAAAAGGTTTGATAGTGGGGGTTCGTCTTCATCGGGTTCTAAGCCAAGTGGTGGTTATGCGGGAAAGTTACCGAAATGCAATAAGTGTGGACACCATCATCATGGGGGTTGTGACAATAATCGTTGCCATCGCTGCCAGAAGTTGGGGCATTTTGCCAAAGACTGTAGGGCGACTCTTTCATCGACTCAGGCCCCAACTACTACTCCGACTTCTGCTACCCAGGGAACGGCGGGCAAACAGGGATGTTTTCACTGTGGGGAAACGGGGCATTACAAGAAGGAGTGTCCAAAGCTGAAACAGGGAGGGAACGGGAATGGTAATGGGAATGGAAATGGTAACAACGGGGGCGGAAACAGGAACGCACGTGCTTTCATTATTGGGACTGCAGAGGCGAGACAGGACCCTGACACTGTCACTGGTACGTTTCTTCTCAACGATCGCTCTGTTAGTGTTTTATTTGATTCTGGTGCCGATAAGAGTTTCATATCTGTGGAAGTTAGTCGTTTGCTAGATGTAGTACCTGTTCCTCTAGAGGCTAAATATATTATAGAATTGGCTGACGGTAAGAAGATAGAAGCTACTTGCATTCTTCGGGAGTGTCGCATAGAGTTGTCGGGTTTGTCTTTTCCTATCGACCTTATGCCGGTACCTTTGGGTAGTTTTGATGTGGTTATAGGCATGGATTGGTTGTCTCTGTATCGCGCTGAGATCGTTTGTTACGACAAGGTCATCCGGATTCCTCTCCCTGATGGAGAATTTCTTTCTGTGTACGGGGACAAGAGCGGTGCTCCGCTAAGTCTCATCTCCAGCATGAAAGCCCTTAGGTATCTTCGGAAGGGTTATACGGCTGTCCTGGCACTTTTATCTGTTTCCACTACCAGCGAGAAGAAGATCGACGATATTCCAGTTGTGCGCGAGTTTTCTGATGTCTTTCCTGATGATTTATCTGGTCTTCCTCCCCATCGTCAGGTTGAGTTCGGTATTGATCTTGTACCTGGCGCTGCTCCTATTGCTCGGGCCCCCTACCGTCTTGCACCCCCTGAGATGCAAGAATTGTCTAACCAGTTACAGGAACTCTTGGATAAGGGTTTCATCAGACCTAGTTCTTCCCCTTGGGGAGCCCCGATTTTGTTTGTTAAGAAGAAGGATGGCAGTTTTCGACTGTGCGTGGATTATAGAGAGTTGAACAAGGTGACCATTAAGAATCGTTATCCTCTTCCTCGTATTGATGACCTATTTGACCAACTCCAGGGTTCTAGCTACTATTCCAAGATTGATCTAAGGTCCGGTTATCACCAGTTGCGCGTAAGGGAAGCTGATGTTGCTAAGACAGCCTTTCGTACACGTTATGGCCATTTCGAGTTCTTGGTCATGCCTTTTGGTCTCACTAACGCACCGACGGTTTTCATGGATTTGATGAACCGCGTTTGTAAACCGTATCTTGACAAGTTCGTTATCGTGTTTATTGATGACATTCTGATCTATTCCAAGAACGAGACCGAACATGGGGAACATCTACGGTTAGTTTTGGAACTCTTACGACGAGAACAACTGTACGCCAAGTTCTCGAAGTGCGATTTTTGGTTACGCGAAGTCCAATTCCTAGGGCATGTAGTCAATGAACTGGGAATCCATGTCGATCCAGCTAAGATCGAAGCGATCAAGGACTGGGAAGCACCGAAGACGCCAACTGAGGTGCGGCAATTCCTAGGCCTTGCGGGCTATTATCGTCGTTTCATTAAGGGGTTCTCGGAGATCGCTCAACCCCTCACCACTCTTACTCAGAAGGATAGAAAATTCGACTGGGGTGAACCACAGGAGTCCGCATTCCAAAAACTGAAGACTAAGCTTTGTTCTGCTCCTATTTTGTCCTTGCCTGAAGGCACTGAAGATTTCGTTGTTTACTGTGATGCTTCTATTCATGGTCTCGGTTGCGTGTTGATGCAACGCGAGAAGGTGATTGCGTACGCTTCTCGTCAACTCAAAGTGCACGAGAGGAACTACACTACCCATGATTTGGAATTGGGTGCGGTGGTGTTCGCGTTGAAAATTTGGAGGCATTACTTGTACGGTACCAAATGCACCATCTACACCGATCACAAGAGTCTCCAGCACATTTTTGACCAACAGCACCTGAACATACGACAGCGCCGTTGGGTTGAACTCCTGAACGACTATGACTGTGCCATTAAGTACCATCTGACGGGTGGTTCAAGGAACAACCCGTTATAGTGTTAAAACGCATAGATTAATCACATTTAATCATGATATTGCTTGGAGTTGGATAACTACGGTAGTTATGGATGCAGGTATGATAAGGGAGCTAAAATGGCGGAAAACGGGTTTTTGGAACGAATCGGAAGCATTGGAACGAGGTGGAAAGAAAGAAGAAAAAAAATCAAGAATTTCAACAGGACCACCGTAGGCCTACGGCCTGGGCGTTCCCCTACGGTGGCCCAGGGACACAAAAGTCAGCCGTAGGCCAGGCCTGAATGGCCGTATACTTTGAACTCCTGGCCGTTCCCTTACGGCCATGCCGTAGGGGTACGGTGGTCGCTGCATCTTTTTGTAACTCCTTCATTTAAAGACCACTTTATGGTGCCTTATCATCATCTCTTCCATTCTAAACGTTTTTAATCATCTTGTGGGCGATTTTGGCTGCTAGGAATCATTGGGGAACATTTGATAACAATTAGTTTTATGTCTTTGATGCTTATGAACACTTCTTGGATTGTGAGAATGATTCACCAAGCCATGCTAGGCTAAACAATTGATGATCATCTTTGGTGAAGTTTTTCTTAAACTTTTCTATGTTTGTTTCTTTCATTTCTAGAACAATAATCTAGTACATGTTTGCTTGATTGTTGTGGTGTTTGAACAATTGTTTGTAGTAGTTAATCAATTTCTTAATTTCTAGTCTCAATCGTACGTTCTTGGTGTTGCTAACAACCGAGATATTGCGGGTAGGATTTGGGTTGGATAATTGATTAATCGGTCATCGGGAAACAACCTCGCATTGATATAATCCGAGTACTTTGTTCCCTTTTATCACAACAATTGTTTAAACATGAGTTATGTCTATGTAACTCTTTCTAGTGGAACTTTTGCATAAGTGTTTAAGGAAAATGGATCCAGAGATGGTCATTGCTTTCATAATCTTGAGAACAAACCCATTTTAATTCAGTAATTTAGTTTCTTTTTATTAAGTCTAAATCCAAAACAATCAACAATCTTCGATCTTTAATTTCGTTACTAGTTAAATATTAGTTAATTTACAAAGTTATTAGTTTACACACATTCCACAAACTCCCTGTGTTCGATACCTTCTTGCCACTATCTTTAGTTGTAATTGGGAAATTTTACGTGTACCACGACAAGCACGTCAAATTTTGGCGCCGTTGCCGGGGAGTAGTGCGCAACGTGTGTTAGTTAATAGTTTTGTTTGTTATTTTCGGGTTTACACTGGTTGTGTTTAGTGTGCAGGTACTTCAAGTGTATGCATACTAGAAGCTCTCACGAGTCATCACCGCTATTGTTTGATCCGGAAATTGAAAGAACTTTGAGGCGAAACCGAGTACTAGTCCGTGAAAACCGAGTTCTTGGTTCACCCACCTCACCTATCATACCAAGAAACATCATGCAAGAAGGCCAAATACCACCCACAACGGGTCAACCAATCACCTCAGTCATGCCAACTTCCACACAACCACTACCAAATACAACTTTACCTCATGAAATTCCACCAACTCATACCAACCAACCAAACACTACCCAAGTTCAATCAACCTTCACCCTTAGCCCATCCGCTACAATTCCACCATTCACTCATTTTTTCCCAACAACGGGTCAATCATCTTCAACTCATCAAATTCCACATGGGTCGACCGTTGTTCATACCTCTACTTACCAACCACCCAACCACTCGGGTTTCCAATACTCGGGAGTTCAAGGAGGTAGATATGATGAAGTATATGAAGAAGAGTATAGTGGATACAATGACGAGGGTTATTATTATGGGGATGATGGAGGGTATGTTGGAAGTCAAGGAGGAGTGGGTCAACAAAGTCAACCCATTCAACAATTTCAATTACAAAATTCGGGTAATTTACCGGTTGGTGTGCAACACGTGAGACCACCGGGACCGCGATTTCCGCGTCCTCCGCCATTGCAACAAGTGCCTCCATATGGGCAAAATCAATTTCAAAGGCCAATGCAACAACAACCGCCCATGCATCAATATCAACATCCTCAACAATTTGCACCTCAAGGGCCTATGCAAGGGCAAATGGGTCAACCAAGAGCACCATTGGGTGCCCCTCGAAGAATTCACCGGGAAGCCGTTAGAGGAATTGAAGCCCATTTTAAACCCATTATCACTAACAATCCTTCACCAATAGTGATTCCTCATCATACGGATGGGAGAACTTTTGAAGTTCGAACAACCGGATTGCAAAGTCTTCCAAAGTTCAAGGGTCTAGCAACGGAAGAACCTTATTTTCATTTGGAGACTTATGATTCTATTTGTAACACTATTGGGGGTCAAGGATTTACTCCGGATGATGTCAAGTTGGTTCTCTTTCAATTCTCCTTAGAAGACAAAGCAAAAAGATGGTTCCACACTTTACCATCCGCATCAATTTTCACATGGGCCGACATGCAACAAATCTTTTTGGATGAGTTCTATACATCCCAAAAGACTAATGATGCAAGACGAAGTTTGAGGAGTTTTCAACAACAAGCGGGAGAGATGTTTCATGAAGCATTTGAGAGGTTTAACATGATGTTACGAAATTGCCCTCACCATGGTATCCAACTATGGGAATTGTTAAATGCTTTTCATGAAGGCTTGATACCGGAGGATGCACGAGATCTTATGTCCATCACAAATGGTACTTTTGGTACAAATTTTGAACAAGATGATTGGGCATACTTAGAGCAAATGGCGGTGACTTCAAAAAGGAAGGCTCAATCCTCAAGAAGGGCGAGACACGTGCTTCAAAGACCACAAGTGCATGCGGTAGAAGGTGGTAATGCGCAAACTACCAATCAATTGTATAATGTTTGCAACACTTGTCAAGAAATAGGCCACACGGCGGAGGTTTGTGGAGTGGGTGCTCAAGAAGCACCAAGTGAAGAAGTGAATGCTATTCAAGGGGGTGGGAGAAATTATGATATGAACTCCAACACTTACCACCCCGGGTTACGAAATCATCCCAATTTTCGATATGGGAATGCTTCCAATCAATTGAACCCGAACTTTCAAGAGTCTCATGGTAACTTTGCACCTCGTCAACAATACAATCAAGGCAATTATAGAGGTGGAGGTAATCAAGGGTATCTTGGGAAGTTTCAACCAACGGGTCAAGGTAATTCGGGTCAAAGTTCATCAAGTGGGAATGAAGTTATGGATATGCTTAGAGCTATGCAACAAGATATGCAAAAGAGGAACCAACTTGATGAAGCTCGAATTCAAAAAGATGAAGTTCGTGACAAGAGCATTCAAGCATTGACAACTCAAATGGGCCAACTAGCAACCGATGTGGCGGAATTGAAGAAAAGCAAAGGTCAACTTCCTAGTGACACAAAGGTAAATCCGTCCCATGGCTCATCAAGAGGTAATAATGTTAATGTTAATCAAGTGAGTGTGTTGAGAAGTGGTAAGGAATTTAAAGTTAATATGTCTTCGGATGTTGTTGAGGGGGTGGTTGAAGACATAACGGGTAATGAAAGTGATAATGATGAAGTTTCACCGGTTTTACAAAAAGAAATAAATGTTAAAAAACCGGAAGTGAGTGAGAGTGAGAAAATTGAAAATGAGCCGAATCAAGTTCCATTTCCATCGGCTCTACTTGACCCGGGTAAGAAAATTTTTATTGCATCAAGAGGTCCCCAAAAAGAAGAAATGTGGGACATGTTTAAACAAGTAAAAATAAATCTTCCTTTACTTGATGCAATAAAACAAGTACCCGCATACGCTAAGTTTTTGAAAGAATTATGTACACAAAAGAGGCAACAAAAGAAAAAAATGCCTAAGCGGGTAAATGTTACGGGTCAAGTGAGTGCAGTTTTGAATGGGGAGCTTCCTCCTAAGCTCCAAGATCCGGGCACGCCATTAATAAATATTCAAGTTGGTAATTTTCAAATGGCAAAGGCGTTGCTAGATCTTGGAGCCGGGGTGAGTATTTTACCGGGTGGGTTATATGATCAATATGACTTTGGTCCATTAGCGAGGGTGGAGACAACGGTTGTTTTAGCCGATTTGTCTCATAAGTTACCCCGGGGGATGGTTCAAAACGTCATTGTTAAAATTGATGAATTTTATTACCCGGTTGACTTTTTGGTATTGGATTATTCATCCACTGAGTCAAAACAACAGCAAAATGTCATATTGGGTCGACCATTTTTGAACACCGCACATGCGGTAATTGATTGTAGATTTGGTACGGTCGACATGACATTTGGAAACCGGAAAATGCGTTTAAATGTTTTCACTAACAATACTAATGATTCCGGTGTTGAAGAATGTTTTATGGCAGATGTTATTGAGGGATGCAATCCATGTGAGTATGAGAAAGACGGAATGGAACTTTGTGCTTGTAATTTTTCTGAACAGGTACATGTGGTTGATTTGGAGAATGAAGAAGAAAAGCAAGATGTGCTAGCTTTGAAGGAGGGTCGACCACCATGGTCCCACCAGTTTGATAGCTTACCGGTAGAGATTGATTCGGGCACCAAACCATCATTGGAGGTGCCACCAAAGTTGGAACTCAAAGACTTGCCAAGCCATTTGAAGTATGCTTTTCTAGGGGATGATGACACTTTACCGGTCATTATTGCCTCTAATTTGGAGGTGGCTCAAGAGCAAGCATTGTTGAAGGTGTTGAAAGAAAACAAGGGGGCTATTGGGTGGACGATTGCCGATCTCAAAGGAATTAGTCCATCCATTGTGATGCACAAGATTATCACCAATGAAGATGCAAAGCCCACAAGAGAAGCACAAAGGAGGTTAAATCCTAATCTAAGGGAGGTAGTGAAAATGGAGGTAATTAAATGGTTAGATGCGGGAATTATTTATCCTATTTCGGATAGCTCTTGGGTAAGTCCTACCCAAGTGGTACCTAAGAAGTCCGGCATTCAAGTAGTTAAGGATGAAAGTGGTGAACATATAGCAACTCGACCCGTTACCGGGTGACGAGTGTGCATTGACTACCGAAAATTGAATGCCGCCACTTCTAAGGATCATTTCCCACTTCCTTTTATTGACCAAATTATTGAAAAACTTTCGGGTCAAAAATACTATTGTTTCTTAGATGGGTATTCGGGTTATAATCAAATTGCAATCCACCCGGATGACCAACACAAGACCACCTTCACTTGTCCATATGGTACTTTTGCCTTTAGGCGGATGCCATTTGGCTTGTGCAATGCACCGGCTACTTTCCAACGATGTATGATGAGTATTTTCTCGGACATGGTTGAAGAGTCGCTAGAAGTGTTTATGGATGATTTCTCAATATTTGGCACTAGTTTTGATTCTTGTCTCAATGAATTACAAAAAGTTTTAAAAAGATGTGTTGAGAAAAATTTGGTGCTAAGTTGGGAGAAAAGCCATTTCATGGTGCAAGAGGGAATTGTGTTGGGGCATGTGATTTCGGAAAGAGGGATGGAGGTGGACAAGGCAAAAATTCGTGTTATTTCATCATTGCCACCACCGAAAAATGTAAAGGGGGTAAGATCATTTTTGGGGCATGCCGGGTTTTATAGACGGTTCATTAAAGGTTTTAGTGTCATTACAAAGCCTTTATGTAATTTATTATTGAAGGATGTTCCATTTGATTTTACTAATGAATGCTTGCAAGCTTTTAATGTTTTGAAGGAACATTTGGTGAAGGCTCCTATTTTGCAACCACCGGATTGGTCGAAGCCATTCGAAATAATGTGTGATGCAAGCGACACAACAATTGGAGCGGTCTTGGGTCAAAGAGTTGACAAGAAGCCGGTGGCAATTTACTATGCGAGCAAAACTTTGTCCGAAGCGCAACTGAATTACACCACAACCGAAAAAAGAACTATTAGCGGTGGTGTATGCTTTGGACAAGTTTCGTTCGTATATTTGGGGGAGCAAGGTGGTGGTATATTCGGACCATAGTGCGGTTCGATATTTGATGGAGAAGAAAGATGCTAAACCAAGATTGATTAGATGGGTTTTGTTGCTCCAAGAGTTTGATTTGGAGATTCGGGATAAAAAAGGAAGCGAGAATGTTGTAGCGGATCACTTGTCTCGAATTCCGATGGAAGGGAGTGATGATATGACTGAAATAAATGAAAGATTTCCGGATGAGCAACTTTTAGCATTATCAACCCAAGCCGCACCGTGGTATGCTCATTATGTTAATTATTTGGCCACAGGTGCTATTCCGGATCATTGGACCAAGAAACGACGACAACAATTCATGGTCCAAGTGAAACAATATATTTGGGATGAACCGGATCTTTTCAAGATTGGACCCGACCAAGTGATTCGAAGATGTGTCCCCGAGGTGGAAGTTAAAGAAATTTTGACACATGCTCATTCTTCCGCTTGTGGTGGGCATTTTAGTGGGCATAAAACTGGTTATCGGGTGCTTTCATGTGGGTTTTATTGGCCTACAATTTTTAAGGATGCTTGCCAGTTCGCTCGGAATTGCTTAAATTGTCAAAGGTTGGGGAGTATATCAAAAAGGGATGAGATGCCGATGCAACCAATCTTGGTTGTGGAAATATTTGATGTTTGGGGCATCGACTTTATGGGGCCGTTTCCTAATTCAAACGGGTTTTTGTATATTTTAGTAGCGGTGGATTATGTCTCCAAGTGGATTGAAGCAGTTGCCACAAGAACAAATGACCATTCGGTTGTTTGTAAGTTTGTTCAATCCAATATTTTTGCCCGGTTTGGTGTGCCTAGAGTGATTATAAGCGATGGTGGTTCACATTTCAAGAATTTTAATTTTGGGAAGCTATTGAAGAGATATGGTGTGAACCACCGGATTGCTACACCGTACCATCCACAAACAAGTGGACAAGTCGAAGTGTCCAACCGTCAAATAAAGGAGATTCTAATGAAGACGGTAAGAGTTGATAGGAAGGATTGGTCGGGGAAATTCGATGATGCTTTGTGGGCGTACCGAACGGCCTACAAAACTCCCATTGGTACAACGCCTTATCGGATGGTATATGGAAAGGGTTGTCATTTACCAATGGAGTTAACGCATCGAGCACATTGGGCAGTGACAACGGTGAATGCGGATTATGATGAAGCGGGCAAAACGAGGAAGTTACAACTGAGTGAGATTGAAGAAATTAGAGATGCGGCATATGAATGTGCGTCAGCTTATAAAGACAAACTTAAGAGAGTTCATGATGCCAAGTTGAGGAAGAAAACCTTTGAGGTGGGTCAAAAGGTTTGGTTGTACAATTCAAGACTCAAGATGTTCGCAGGGAAGTTGAAAAGCAAATGGATGGGTCCTTACATAGTTTGCCGGGTTGGTGAGTATGGTGATGTTGAAATTTTGGATGAGATTACTGGCAAGCAACAAACGGTAAACGGACACCGCTTGAAACCGTATTTGGAGGGCAACGATATCAACTACTTGGAGATGGATAAATCGGGCTACATTCTAAGCCCGGTTGAGGAGACGTGATCAAGAGGCCCAGGTTTGGTAGTGTAAATAGTAGATTTTTATTTTTATTTTATTTTATTGCATACTTTTGTGTTTGATCGAAGCCCGTGTTTGAAACAAGTGTGGGGACGTTTCGGTCGCGACACGGTTCTAGCACTATGTTGAGGACAACATAGGTTTTTCGAGGGGGTAGGGTAATTTTCTGTGTTTTAAAATTACTTGTTCTTAATATATATAAAAAAAAAAAAATTTCTTTTAACATTCACGTAAATTCTTCCCTGCCACATGTTTTTATCTCTTACCTCTTCTTCTCCACAAGAATTTACAAGCCTCCATAACCCATAACTTTCTTCAATCCTTCATAAATCCATCAAATCTTCACCAAATCTAGTGATTTTAGGGTCTATCTTGACTAAAATTTCATAAGGATTCCGGTTTTAAGGAGAAAATTGCAAGAAAAACAATTTTCGGAGGTCGAACAACAAACCCTAAATCCGAAAATTTTGGGGCTTTTCAAGTTTTTTGTTTTTCTTGTGTTCTAGCATCATTCACTTAAAGGTATGTGTTCTCATTTGTTGATTTTGATGCTACATTGTTTTTTTAGGTTTTTGTTTTTGCCTAGTTTTTTACCCACTTGCTTGTTAATTATGTATAATGTAAATATTGTTGAGTAATAATATGGTAGTAGAAGTAATTTTGAGATGTATTTTGTGAACTTTTGGTAATGTTAAGATTGTAGAGGCGTCATGCCCAATTTTCGTCAAACCAAGGATGATATTTTCGTTCACAAATATCTACTACCATAGTAACAAGCAAGTGTGGGGATGTTTTTGGTTATGTTTACTGATTTGTTTTGTTTGTTTGGTGTGTTTTGTTTTTTGTGTTTGCTTGTTTGTACAGTGTTTAGGAAATGGCACGCAAGGGAGAAGCCGCGGGGTCAAGCTCGTCTGCTGCTAAAGCTAAGGGAAAGCAACCTGCCCAGCAACCGGCTCAGCAGTACAAAAGAAGAAAGTATGTTCCTCAAAACAATGAATCCGATACGGAGATGGAACAAGCACCTCAAGCACCGGAGGTTACAAGGCTAAACCCGGCTGATAAGCCGGAATGGAAGTCGGGACCGTTGAGTGATAAACCAAGGATGTGGCAACCCACTCTATTCCATGATCAAATGAAAAAGTTGACAGACCGGGGTGGTGCCTTTATCTATGAAAGGGAGGTGAGCCGAAAAGATTTTGAGGGTTTTGGTGTGTTTGACAGGTTTAAGGCATTAGGATGGGAAGCTGCGCTTCACTGCTATGATGGAGAAGAAAAGAGGGTATTTTTGGATGAGATAGAGGAATGGATGGCTACTTTAAGATGTCCGAGATACGATTCAGCATCCAAAATGAAGCTAATTGGTGAGGTCAATGGAGTAGAAGTGGAGATGTCTTACGAGACATTGCGTAGGCTTGCGAAGTTCGACAGTTTACCGGCGAAAGAAGGGTAATTTTCTGTGTTTTAAAATTACTTGTTCTTAATATATATAAAAAAAAAAAAAAAAAATTGTCAGGTCCACCGTAAGGGAACGCCCAGGCCGTACCCCTACGGTGGAGCTGAGAAAATTGCAAACCCATACGGCCATTCGCCCCTGGTCAACGGTGAACAATTGGTTCTTTTGTCAACCGTACCCCTACGCCCTTACCGTAAGGGTACGGTGGAGCCTGGGTGATCTGCAAGTCCCGTTACGTAACTTTTAAAAAAAAAAAAAAAAATTTTCTTTTAACATTCACGTAAATTCTTCCCTGCCACATGTTTTTATCTCTTACCTCTTCTTCTCCACAAGAATTTACAAGCCTCCATAACCCATAACTTTCTTCAATCCTTCATAAATCCATCAAATCTTCACCAAATCTAGTGATTTTAGGGTCTATCTTGACTAAAATTTCATAAGGATTCCGGTTTTAAGGAGAAAATTGCAAGAAAAACAATTTTCGGAGGTCGAACAACAAACCCTAAATCCGAAAATTTTGGGGCTTTTCAAGTTTTTTGTTTTTCTTGTGTTCTAGCATCATTCACTTAAAGGTATGTGTTCTCATTTGTTGATTTTGATGCTACATTGTTTTTTTAGGTTTTTGTTTTTGCCTAGTTTTTTACCCACTTGCTTGTTAATTATGTATAATGTAAATATTGTTGAGTAATAATATGGTAGTAGAAGTAATTTTGAGATGTATTTTGTGAACTTTTGGTAATGTTAAGATTGTAGAGGCGTCATGCCCAATTTTCGTCAAACCAAGGATGATATTTTCGTTCACAAATATCTACTACCATAGTAACAAGCAAGTGTGGGGATGTTTTTGGTTATGTTTACTGATTTGTTTTGTTTGTTTGGTGTGTTTTGTTTTTTGTGTTTGCTTGTTTGTACAGTGTTTAGGAAATGGCACGCACGGGAGAAGCCGCGGGGTCAAGCTCGTCTGCTGCTAAAGCTAAGGGAAAGCAACCTGCCCAGCAACCGGCTCAGCAGTACAAAAGAAGAAAGTATGTTCCTCAAAACAATGAATCCGATACGGAGATGGAACAAGCACCTCAAGCACCGGAGGTTCCAAGGCTAAACCCGGCTGATAAGCCGGAATGGAAGTCGGGACCGTTGAGTGATAAACCAAGGATGTGGCAACCCACTCTATTCCATGATCAAATGAAAAAGTTGACAGACCGGGGTGGTGCCTTTATCTATGAAAGGGAGGTGAGCCGAAAAGATTTTGAGGGTTTTGGTGTGTTTGACAGGTTTAAGGCATTAGGATGGGAAGCTGCGCTTCACTGCTATGATGGAGAAGAAAAGAGGGTATTTTTGGATGAGATAGAAGAATGGATGGCTACTTTAAGATGTCCGAGATACGATTCAGCATCCAAAATGAAGCTAATTGGTGAGGTCAATGGAGTAGAAGTGGAGATGTCTTACGAGACATTGCGTAGGCTTGCGAAGTTCGACAGTTTACCGGCGAAAGAGTATAAGTACCAAAAAGAAGTTTGTGGTTGAGTCGTGAAGCTTTGATATCATGTTGTCAAAGTGGAAGCGATCGTTTTATCCTAAAACCGTACATTGGGGACAATGTATCCCAAGTGTGGGGATGGGGGAAAATTTTTAAAATTTTTTGAGGTTTTTACATTTTTTTTAGTCAAGCGTAAATATTTTGGAAATTGGAACACCTTGAATCAACCTCAATAGACACACCGGCAACCCTTAACACCCCTTTTATTCTTGGTGAGAGTTTAAGCCACACTTGTAGATAAATAATACCTTTCTTTCTTTGAGAGAGTGGCAACGGGTGGTGGGTGCACTAGAACTTGTGCTTGAATGCGACTTGAATTTTTGAGTGAACATAAGTGTAGAGATGATAAGGGCACTAGGAAGCTAGGTAGCCTTGTTAGTTTGAGTGAGAGTGTGGGAATTGGGGGGTTGGACCTCATGCATTATATATATGAGCTTGGTAGAGAGAGGGGCGGGGGTTTGGACATGTAGTTGCCTATCTTTGAGCCTAAAAGCCTATCGATTGTTAACCCTTTAGCTAGTTCCCTAAATAAATACCCAACTTGACCCGGTCTTGTGTGTTTAAACAGAGTGTTAGTGTGTTATTTTAGTATTACAAGTTGAAGTTGTAGTTGAGTGTGTTCGTATGTGTATGTATTAGTGTTCTTGATGTATTGAAAAAAAAAAAAATCAAAAGAAGAAAATGAAAGAAAAATGAAAAAAAAAGAAGAAAAAAGAAAAAGAAAAAAAGTGATATCTATTATAAGTTTGTTCGTACTTGTGTTTGCGTGTGTTAGTTATGTGTGTGTCGTTGTGGAATAAAAGACCGGGTTAAGTTATGCGCTACTAAAAATATACCCCATTCCCTACCTCTACACTTAGCCACATTACAACCCGACAAGCCCCTTTGATTTGCACTTATGTTTAGCATGTAAGAGGAGGGTTGATTCAAGTACAAGCTTATGGTTGCGCACTCATTCGTTTGCCTTTTTGTGTGTCTAGCTCATCTATGCTAGAGCTTACTTGTAGCCGAGAGGAGAGATATTGTGAGGGGTGTGTCGATTTGGGTGTTGAGGATAGGTTAATACAAGGACTATGTGTGATGCTTGACTTTAAAATGATTGTTTTTTTTAGAAATAGAGTTTTGGTGGATTGCTTGGGACAAGCAATGGTTAAGTGTGGGGATGTGACGGGTGGTTCAAGGAACAACCCGTTATAGTGTTAAAACGCATAGATTAATCACATTTAATCATGATATTGCTTGGAGTTGGATAACTACAGTAGTTATGGATGCAGGTATGATAAGGGAGCTAAAATGGCGGAAAACGGGCTTTTGGAACGAATCGGAAGCATTGGAACGAGGTGGAAAGAAAGAAGAAAAAAAATCAAGAATTTCAACAGGACCACCGTAGGCCTACGGCCTGGGCGTTCCCCTACGGTGGCCCAGGGACACAAAAGTCAGCCGTAGGCCAGGCCTGAATGGCCGTATACTTTGAACTCCTGGCCGTTCCCTTACGGCCATGCCGTAGGGGTACGGTGGTCGCTGCATCTTTTTGTAACTCCTTCATTTAAAGACCACTTTATGGTGCCTTATCATCATCTCTTCCATTCTAAACGTTTTTAATCATCTTGTGGGCGATTTTGGCTGCTAGGAATCATTGGGGAACATTGGATAACAATTAGTTTTATGTCTTTGATGCTTATGAACACTTCTTGGATTGTGAGAATGATTCACCAAGCCATGCTAGGCTAAACAATTGATGATCATCTTTGGTGAAGTTTTTCTTAAACTTTTCTATGTTTGTTTCTTTCATTTCTAGAACAATAATCTAGTACATGTTTGCTTGATTGTTGTGGTGTTTGAACAATTGTTTGTAGTAGTTAATCAATTTCTTAATTTCTAGTCTCAATCGTACGTTCTTGGTGTTGCTAACAACCGAGATATTGCGGGTAGGATTTGGGTTGGATAATTGATTAATCGGTCATCGGGAAACAATCTCGCATTGATATAATCCGAGTACTTTGTTCCCTTTTATCACAACAATTGTTTAAACATGAGTTATGTCTATGTAACTCTTTCTAGTGGAACTTTTGCATAAGTGTTTAAGGAAAATGGATCCAGAGATGGTCATTGCTTTCATAATCTTGAGAACAAACCCATTTTAATTCAGTAATTTAGTTTCTTTTTATTAAGTCTAAATCCAAAACAATCAACAATCTTCGATCTTTAATTTCGTTACTAGTTAAATATTAGTTAATTTACAAAGTTATTAGTTTACACACATTCCACAAACTCCCTGTGTTCGATACCTTCTTGCCACTATCTTTAGTTGTAATTGGGAAATTTTACGTGTACCACGACAAGCACGTCACCATCCTGGCAAGGCGAATGTTGTGGCAGACGCCTTGAGCAGGAAAGAATCGACAAACCCTCGTCGCGTTCGGGCGTTGCAACTCACGATCCATTCCTCTCTGCCTGATCAACTCCGTTCTGCTCAGTTAGAAGCCTTGAAGGAGGAAAACCTTAAGGCTGAAACTATGCACGGTGCCGACAAACACCTCGAGCAAAGGCCTGATGGCCTGCGCTACTTCGTAGAACGCGTCTGGGTTCCTTTATTCGGGGGACTTCGGGAGCTGGTTCTTGATGAAGCTCACAAGTCTCGGTATTCCATTCATCCTGGTTCAGACAAGATGTACCAGGATCTAAAAATACTGTACTGGTGGCCAAACATGAGGGCGGATATAGCCTCATACGTGAGTAAGTGCTTGACCTGTGCTAAGGTCAAGGTAGAATACCAGAAACCGTCGGGTCTATTGCAACAACCTGAAATTCCAGAGTGGAAATGGGAACGGATTACGATGGACTTTGTCACACAGCTACCTAAGTCACCAAGTGGGAATGATAAGATATGGGTGATTGTCGACCGTTTGACGAAATCAGCCCATTTCCTTGCTATTAAGGAGACCGACACCATGGATCGGTTGGCTCGTTTATATCTGAAAGAAGTTGTCTCTAAGCACGGGGTACCAGTTTCTATTATCTCGGATCGTGATTCTCATTTTACTTCGCATTTCTGGAAGTCTTTGCATAAGGCTTTGGGTACCCAGTTAGACATGAGTACAGCTTACCATCCACAAACTGACGGTCAGAGTGAGCGTACAATTCAAACTCTAGAAGACATGCTGCGGGCATGTGTGATCGATTTTGGCAAAGGTTGGGAAGCTCACTTACCGTTAGTAGAATTCTCTTACAACAACAGTTACCACACGAGCATCAAGGCAGCTCCGTTCGAGGCATTATACGGACGGAAATGCCGGTCTCCTCTTTGTTGGGCTGAAGTGGGTGAGAGTCAACTCACTGGGCCTGAACTAGTGTACGAAACTTCTGAGAAAATCGTACAGATTCGTAACCGATTGGCAGCGGCACGGGACCGACAGAAGAGCTATGCTGATCATCGCCGTAAGCCATTGGAGTTTCAAGTTGGTGACAGGGTACTTCTAAAGGTTTCACCGTGGAAGGCGTCATACGCTTTGGGAAGCGTGGCAAACTTAACCCGCGGTATGTCGGTCCATTTACGATCCTGGAACGGATCGGACCGGTGGCATATCGACTTGATTTACCGACGGAGCTCGGTAACGTACATAACGTCTTCCACGTATCTAACCTGAAGAAGTGTCTGACTGACGAGTCTCTCATTGTTCCACTAGAAGAGATCAAGGTTGATGATCGTCTTCGGATAGTGGAGGAACCTGTCGAGATCCTTGATTACAAGATTCGCAGTCTACGTCACAGTAAGATTCGCATTGTTAAGGTTCGATGGAACTCGAACCGGGGACCGGAATACACTTGGGAACGCGAGGATCAGATGAAGTCTAAGTATCCTCATCTCTTTCCTAAAGAGGCATTCGAATCGAGACACGTTACCACTGCAACGGAGTGAACCTCGGGGCGAGATTCCTTTTAACGTGGGGATGATGTGACAACTCGGGTAATTCTCTCTCTTGGTTTCTATTTTTGTCTGTTTCTCTTGTTCATACTCTTGGAACTTGCATAATTTTCGGGACGAAAATTCTTTTAACGTGGGGATGATGTGACACCCGGCAAATTCAAGTTAACAACGTCATCTAGATTAAAGTCCACCTTAGCGAGTCACGCGTATTCTGTACTTAACTGGGTTAGTTGAGTCGGGTTATGGTTCGGGAACTATTATGTGAGTCTAGGGAATCATTAGATGTTGGCCTAGAGGATCGTTAGATGTCAGTCATTAACCAAGTGTACAAGGGGTGACGATTCGGAGAATCGTCAAAGCATAGGGTACATGCAAGTCTCGAGTCTCGGGGATTGGTGAACGAGTGTGAATGTGATTATTTGCAAGTGTTATGTGTTTATAATCATTATGTGACTTGTCAGTATGTGAAAATGTGTTAACATATGTTAAAACGGGGTTTAACGCGCAAAATACTTGGAAACATACCCTGTAGGCGATTAGGGTGAGCTAATCACCTACAGGGTGGCGATTAGCAGCCTCCAGGTGGCGATTAGCAGCCTCAAGGTGGCGAGTAGGGGGCTAATCGCCTAAGGGGGTGGCGATTAGCAGCCCTAATCGCCTGCAACTGGACCATAATCGCCTGCAACGTGGGTTACGACTAAAAACAACTATAAATACAATATTTGACCTCCTAAACTTCATAACACTAACCCTAGTCGCCCCACAACTCATCCCAACACCCACACAACCTCTGGAACACGATTTTGGATCAAACAACTTGATTTCAAGCCTATTTCATCAATCAATCATAATCTAAGGTGTGGTTTTCATCCATGCAATCTTTTCTAACGTTTTTATTGAATCCCTAATGGTCCAGACCTGTTCATAAACACTTGTGCCTTCTGTAAATCGTTAATAATCATTGTTGTGTGGATTCTAGATGCTATGCATGTTGTATGTGTATGTTTTAATTAAAAGATAGGATTTTTATGATTCAAGAAGGATTATTAACATGATGTTAGGGTAGTTACTGATCTATACTGATGGTTTGGTATGTTAATCTGATTGATTGTTCATTAGGTTATGTTTATGCATGTTAATGTGATGATTACATGATATTTGTGGTATGTTTTAGAAACATGATTGCATCCAGGACTGCTAGAACAAGATTAAACGATGTATTTTGATCTAAACATGTTTGGGATACTTGTTTGATTGATATTGGAGGTTTACACACGTTCTAGGGTTGATTTGGAGTGTTAAACGCGCGAAAAACCAAAACGGGTGTGCAGGTGGCGATTAGCATGCATAATCGCCTAAGGGATAGGCGATTAGCAGGCTAATCGCCTACCATGAAGGGCTAATCGCCTACCCTTCAGGCAATTAGGGGCTAATCGCCTGCTTTGATGTGTTTTTGCATGCTGCATGACCCTAATCGCCTGATAAGTTCTGAAATGCATGTCACATGACCCTAATTGCCTGCAAACTCAAAAATTTGCATGTCACATGACCCTAATCGCCTACACAGTAGGCGATTAGCATTCATAATTGCCTGTTGACCAACGTAATTGCTAGTTGACTTTTCCTAATCGCCTGTACTGCTGCAGTAAGTATATTTTAGCATTCCGGAACCCGTTTTGACATCTAGGAACATGCTAGGAACCCCCGTAACACGTCTGATAACTTGGTAACATGTGTTCGGGTCAATAATGTGTTAATGGAACTATGTGTTAGAACTTGTTGGACTTTAACGTATGTTAAGTGTGATTGCATGATTATATGTTTGTGAATGCTAGTGTAACACGGGAAGCCTCGGGTCACCAATGGGATGTCGAGTCTTGTACGTTGGGTCATGTTAACAGTAAACATGTTGTCAAACAAACTTGGTTAAGGTCTGGACATCTAGGGACTAACTAACCTACGGGTTATTAGTCTAAGAACTTGTAACTGTCATATGTTAGGTCGCCGCTTTACGGGGCTAGCATAGCTTGTTGACTTATTCTGTTATCTGAAGTAACGCAACCTAAGGTGAGTTTACGGCCCCACTTTACTTGGTTTTCATTTTTGGGGGAGAAAACATGTGTTAAACAACTATTTGGTAACAACTGTCATACTATGGGTTTTCAAACGGTTTACTATACGATCTTTGGAAGTCCCGGGGGGAACCATGAATGTGCTGGTTTGCACAACGGGGAAATGTGAATAGCGCTATTGGGAGTGACCAACCCCACCCGTCGGCATGGAGCGCCGGGCGGGTGCATATTGTCTCAAACAGGAACAGGTTTACTATTCGGGCACAACAACTGGTTTGCGAGTTAGTAATGGTTTTCCAATCGTAGTAGTAATGGTACATGCGCCTAGCTAGCGTACTTGGTTTACAATTGTTATAGTATGGACAGGTTAAACTTGGAACTTTGATTACAAACCTGTAAACTCACCAGCATTTTTGTGCTGACGTAAACTCTTACATGTTTTCTCAGGTCGCTAAGGTAGCAAACTGGAACTAGGGCGCACGCGTCTGCACGGCGTCTAGTTAGAGTTGCATGGTTTTGAACATTAAACATTTGGTTTTGTTTTGTTTATGTAACGACATTTAGCTTCCGCTGATGTTTGGGATTTTTAAACTATGTTTTTGAAATTCATTTAGTATTGTTTATTGTGATCATTGACTTGGATCCTGGTTTGTCATGCGCCTCGCGGTAAAACTCCGCAAGTGGATTTTGAGGGTGTGACACATGTTCTTTGTGGGATGAGTATAGCGAGCAAATGTTTGAATACATCAAGCAGAATGAAGCCGAAGTTCATGTTGTCCTCATTGTTCAATTTGGTAGCTTTAACAATTATAAAGGTTTGTCATATATTACTTTTTTAATACAGATTACATATTTTTAAAACGGTAATTGTTTTTCCTGTTTTAATAATTTTTTTACAAAGGCAATGTAAGTGTTCAAAATGGATTCTAACTCGCCTCTTTATTAATGAAAACATTGAAGACATTCGTGCTTTCAAGAAAAGGTACTATAGTTATCTTTTTATGTGTTTTATTTATATGTTTTCATTTGTTTAAAGATATATAAATAATTTACTTTTTTCGACATACAGTTATATTGAAAAGAATCATCTTCTGCTCAACGATCACTGGGATCGTCTGGTAGCATGAATATGGCTAATGAATTTTTGAATAAATTACCTTTCAGCAGTATTCGTGAGCTTCCATTGATAACAGAGGTTCGTCTATTAATCAGTTTTCTTCCAAATACATTTCTTTCCAAATACATTTAAGCAGTATTCGTGACATGATTAGTTTTTGTTTTGCAGGTTAACAAACAAGTCATTGTTGTTGGAACAGTCAATGGTGTGAATCCTAACGAAGATTGGTATTACCTTGGGTGCGAGTTCTGTAACCACAAGGTTGAGCCAACTTTGAGTTTACCTGATGATGAAGAGGCGAAGGACGTAACTTCATTTAAACAAGTCTTGGTTTGCACGAATAAAGTTTGTCCCAAACAAATCGTGTCCGCTGATCCAGTGTAGGAATTGTATTTGATATACATAACTTATAATTCTATGATCTTATTTATTTAATTTTTTGTTTTTAGGGTTGATTTTTACGTTTATTAATTTTTGAGTTATAGGGCTGATTTTTTAGTGTTCTTGTTTTACGTTTCATGTGCATTAATAATTGTTTTAGTGTTCATATGTATATATCATTTTACCATTGCATGTTGCTGTATTGTTTGTGTTTTATTATGTTTAGTTAATATTCAGATTTATGTTTCAATTTTAGCACATAAAGATTCACTGCTTTGAAACTGTTAATGTTTTGCAATTACTTGCTTTAGGTTTAGAATTCCAATAAGGGTGCAGGGTTGTACTGGAATAACATCGCTTACATTGTTTGATCGAGAAGGGAAAAAATTGTTGGGCATGTCAGCGATGCAGCTGCTTGAAAAAACCAAACAGGTAACTTATTTTTTTTAGCCCTAAACAATATATGTTATTCTACTTCATATTACTTATATCATTTTTATCTAGGTTTCTATTGAAGACAAAATAACTCCTGCCGAGTTTGATGCATTTAAAGAGAAGAAGTTTGCTTTCAAAATTAAAGTAGGGCAATTCAACATTGATAAGCATCTTGATGGTTATGGTATACGTAAGCTTACAAACGATTAGAAAATTGTTGCTTCTCTTAAAGAACGGTTCCTTGACATTCAGGTTATGATTATCATTTAAATATTTCGTTATAATTACTGTTATGAATCATTATTATTGTTGTTGTTATTTAGTTATTGTTTAAACGCTTAACCTTAATCCTTTCATTATTACATTTTATTGTTTTTTAGATGGATCAACCTGTGCTTGAAAATATCGATATAGGTGAATCTTCAACACAGAATGCAGTGTCTGTCAAGGTTGTTCTTTGACTTATTCAATCATATATTCAAATTAAAATTTTAATGTATTTTATTCTAACAATTTGGACATGACGTTTAATATTGTAGGATTCTGTTGGAGATAACAGTACTCCAGAATCATCTTCTAGAGTTAGTTTGATGCGTGATGAAGAGGGAGTGAAGCGTAGCCTGGACAAAGTGTACGAGATGGAAGATGATGCAACTGAATCAACAACTAAAGTCCTTAAGACTGAAAAGAAAACCTACACTAACAAATCACCTAACACCCCACTCTTGATTCCTAAGGTTGAAAAATAGGATCAATGACCCGTTTGTTGAACATTGTGCTTTATTTTCAGGATTTTTATTTCATGTGTGGTGACAATTTGTTTTGATTTATGTTTGGTTTGGTTTTTGAGACAATTTTCATATGAATAAATTGAAGGAAGATAACACAGCAAGTTGTTGTTCGGCCGATTTAACACTCATCGGCATGGACTTGCTTGTTCCAGTGTATGATCCACCTGTACTCTTTCCATTCCCGCTAGAAGGGATATCCTTGACTTTAGTTGTCTCACTTGATGTTGACACAAAACAACACTCACCGTCAGAATCAAGAATAATATTACCAGATGTGTCACCTGAGAAGAATGCCGAGACACCTCTGCTGTTGCTTGACGAGGTTTTAACTGCAGGCTTTCCGTGATAAATCCCTGGATCATGTACCTGTTCAGATCCTGCTTCCTGCCTCATCATGTTAAAACTGTAAGCTCTAAGCTTCCCTACCACGGTATCCAAAGGCATAGTACGTAGTCAGTTCCGTTTCTGATCATTAAAGAATACACATCCCATTTTGTTTGAAGTGCATCCAACAGCTTGTCGTTCAGCTCATTGTCAGTATACTGTATTTCATGGTTTCCCAACTCAGTAAGCAGATGGTAGAATCTTGTGATGATGTCCTCTAAGCTCTCATCTTTAAAATGCTTGAAGACTGCAAATTGTTTCTTTAGTAGTTCCTTCTTGTTCTTTTGCACTTCAACACTGCCCATGTACCGTTTCTCCAAAGCTTCCCATAAGTCTTTAGCTGTTCTGTTTCTACTGAATGTTTGGAGGATTTCTTGTGGCAAACACATGGTAATGGCAGCTCGAGCTTTATTTTCAGCTTCGTGCATCAGTTTCTGTTCCTCATTTATCTCACTAAAAGCGAGTAGTCTTTGCCCGCTCATACCTTCTCCCTCTTTAAATGGTTGAATGTACCCATCTGAGATGCAAATCCACATTCTCAATTGGTAAAAACGAGCCCATTCCTCGAGCCGTCCTCTCCACCAAAAATAGTTGTCAACACTTATCATCTTGTGTGGGGAATTGGCTTTTCCCACCTCGTGATCCATCTCTACCATTTTGTTTAATAACGCCATTTGTTTTAATAGAGTTTAGATTTAATTAACAAGTTGTTTACTTAATTAAGTCCAAAGTCCAAACAAAACAATGGTGTTCGAGAACTAATCTTTGTCTGAGAACTAATGTGTGTTTCCGAGAACTTGTGTTGGTTTCTGAGAACTTATGTTGGTTTCCGAGAACTATAACTTGTGTCCGAGAACCTTAGTGTCCGAGTTCTAGTTTGTGTAACTGAGAACTTGAAGTGTTCGATACTCCTTTATGAGTTCAAGAACCCTTAGAATCCGAGAACTAAACTCAATCCGAGAAATAAAAACTAGATCAAATATCCGAGATCTAGACTGAATTCAAGAACTCTTGTGTCTGAGAACTAAGTATCCGAACAAGACTTGTTTCCCAAGATGATTGTGTCCGAGAACTCTGAACTCCTTTGTCAACAAGATAGAGATCCCGAAAATTATGGAAAGGATTGAGTCTTGATTTGAATTTTGAATCTTTCTAATCTCTTGCCTTATTTCCTTTTTCAAATCCTTTCCTTATCTCCTGTAAACACAATCACAACAACTAAAACAAGATCAAAAACCAAGATTTAAACAAATATTAATGATGTTCATCCAAGTTCTTGATGTTCTTCATAAACTTGAATGAACCTTCAAACCCGAAACCTTCTTAACCTGCAAAATTCTTAACACATCATGAGATATAAAACAACAAAATATTGATAACCAAAATCCAATAATATCAAATCCTATAAGCAAAATGTTATGAATCGAAACAAGGAAAAGTTAAACAAATAAAAGCCAAAACAAAATCAAGGAAAATTTTGTAAGTTAAAGTTCTAAAACAAAAATCTTTTTTTTTTTTTTACGGCAAAATCAAAGTAAATTGTGCAAAGTGATTTCTTTTTTTTTAATCTACACATATAATAAACCAAAGCCATTTTAATGACATGACATTCAAAGAGTCATTCTCCTCTTTGAATATGCCATATATCATCCCATGTGGCATTGAGATATTTTAGGAAAAAGTTAATTTAAAAACAAAATTAGATTTTTCTCTCTTATGTTTACTCCCATATTTTTTAAACGTTAATATCTTTTATATACGAGATTTTTTAAAGAAAAAAATTACACCAAATTAACGAGCGTTTTATTATATTTCCAACGAGTACCATAGTGCTATATAAAAAACGGAGAAAAAAAAACGATTATTTTTTGTTGGGTTTTGTTCAAACAGGAAAAAAAAAACACAAAGTGTTTAGGTAAGTCATTAATCATTTATAGGCAAGTCACTAATTATGTTCAAATCAGCAAATATGAATTCTATTTTCAACATGCGTTAGCATTGGAGTTATATATTGTTTTAGGTTAGATATTAATTTTAGAGTTATACATTGTTTAAGGTTAGCTGTTAACATTGGAGATATATTTCTAATTGTTTTAGGTTAGTTGCTACCCGAAGCTTTCATGCATGTAACTGTAAAACGCATCATTCTATTTCATATGTAAAATTAATATGTTATATTAGATTTTTCAACCCCGGGACGTTCCCGGGGTATAATCTAGTCAAATACTAAGCTTTAAAGAAACTTAAAATTAGAGAATCAATCCCGAAAACTAGATCAAAACAGAATTTTTAAAAAATTAAAGCCGAAGAAAAGAAAAAAATAATAAAAAAAATAAAATCCGAAACATTAAAAAAAAAAAACACAAACCGATTTTGTCAATCACCACGAACTTGTTCCTTGAATGATATCTAGCCCGAAAGCTCTGATACCACTTGTAGGTCCCTTTCCCTTGAGATCTTCTCTGCAATCAAACCAAACACGAATCCTAGACGCGGAATATCTTTGATCCGTGGATATCACACAAAGAACACAAGATTACTTTTAATGCTTTTCTTATTAATCGAATCACAGATAACAATTAATAAGAACTACACCGAACTTGTAACCCTAGCTAGTTCTCTCAACTCTCTATGTGTTTTCACCAACTAACCAACCAACCCCTAAAACCCCCATGTATCATTTGCTTATATACATGCATCCTCATGGGCTTTTAACTGGTCTTGTGTTGAGCTTTTACAATACTAGCTTAATTACATATTCTAGAACTAACTTAGACAAGTTCTTCTAACGACACGAACAATATAAAGTCTTCTGTCAATAATCCCAAGCGTTTGTTTATGCGTTTGAGTATCTGTCACAAACTTGCACCAACAGTTGCAGAAGGTGGAGTGTGGTGGTTGCAATTCTTAATGACACTGACTTAATGACACTGACTTAACTTCGTTAACGAAATGGACTGTTTTGGCCTATTTCGTCAAAAGTCAGGGACTGTTCAAGCAATTCTTAATGTTTTGGGCTGCACTGAAATATTGGCCCAAACTACAAGGACGGTTTTGGTAATTAACTCTAAAATCAAATAGTAATAAAACTTAAATGGTAATATTCAATTTCAAATAAAATTAACGATATAATTAGGGCTAAATAAGAGCAATAGTTATATTTAATTGTTGTTCGCAATTGAATGAAGTTTTTATTAAGTGATTATGAAAGATCTTTGGTACACAATATATAGACATAGATATACACTAAACACCCTAAAGAATACAAAGAGTACAATAATAAATCATCTATCTAACATCCCTCTCATGCTGAACGGTGATGTACCAAGGCGAAGCATATCACGAAAAATATTTAACCGAGAACTTGGAAGACTTTTCGTAAAGATATTTGCCACCTAAGCTTGGTTGGCACGAATTTAGTAACCAATTTTTCCAGCAACAACCAATTCCCTTAGAAAATGATAATCAAGATCGATGTGTTTGGCGCGCTTATGAGAAACCGGGTCTTGAGTAAGAAAAATGGCACTTTAAGCTTACTTTCCAATTGACATCCCATAAATTCTTCACATAGTACATTTAACATTTGTTTTGTATTATCTGAAACCTTAAAAAGTTTTTTTTTCAGATTTTGAGTTTTCTAGACTGAGTTTTAATGAAGAATCATTGAAAGACACATAAATACTCCTTTTCAGCTTTTTTATCAATTTCTCTAAACTTTCAAAACCATTAAAGATATAGCATGTACATTTAATTTAAATATATGTAAAAATTTGACACTTGGAAGTCTTTTGAAAAGTATTTGATGAGGTGTTTTATGAAGTCTTTTGTTGATTAGAGTTTTATTTTGAGTGAAGTAGGTTTCGGCAATTGCCTCAGCCCAAAAATATGTTGGCAGATTTGAAAAAGCCAGCATAGTTCTTGCAGCTTCAACTAGATATCTGTCACACCCTCAAATTCCATGTGCGGGGTTTTACTGCTAGGCGCGTGACACACCAGGATCCAAGTCAACGGTCTCAATAAACGACAACTATATGATATGAAAACAACGTAAACCATCCATTAAGATTTTAAAATGTAACCACAACAGCAGAAGCATAAAGTGTTATTACAACCCAAAAAGTAGAAGTTAAAAGTCTGATAATGTTCAAAACCATATATGCAAGTGAATCCTAGACGTCGTGAGACTCCGTGTGCCTAACGAATGCTGCTACCTTAGCGACCTGAGAAAAACATGCTAAAAACGTCAGCAAATAATGTCGGTGAGTTCACAGGTTTTTACGAAAAACGTCTCCAATGGTTCCAAAGAATACTCCCAACCAAACCAGGTCGTATGTATACTAACCAGATGAATACATGTCACTACTATGATTGGAAAACCATTACTGGACATGAATACATGAATACACCTGCCTAAATACAAGAATACAAGAATACCTGAAGAGACAACATGCACCCGTCCGACCTCCAGTCGATGAGTGGGGCAGGTCACACCCAAATAGATCTATCCACATTTCCCACATTGTGTAACCACCGTACATTCATGGTTTTCCCAGGGACTTTAACAAATCGTATAGCAACCCAAAAGACTACCCCAATACGTAATGAAGTAATGATTACCAATATGTGATACCATATAGTAAACAATGACTACCTCGTAAGCTTTACAAATACGAATACTTAGCAAAACATAGGTTTAATGAATACCAAAACGTGGTTTGACCCATCTTTTATGAAAACGTAAGTTAACACACGTTTAAAGAATACAAGTACACAGCATGTTTTCTCCCCCGAAAGAAAAACTAGTAAAAAGTGGGGCCGTGAACTCACCTTAGATTGCGTTCTTCTTAATAAACCACAGACAATGCAAATGACAGTTCCTAGTATCGGCAACCTATCATTAAATGCATATGAGTACCCGAACTATTGACCCGTAGGTCAACTAGTCCTTAAGTGTCCAGACCATAACCATTATATGTTTGAAAACATGCTTGACTGATAACCTGACCACACAAGACAAGACCCGACATCCCATGTGTTAGCCAAGAACAAGTAATCATATGCAATTATGCACTTAACTCGCACAATAGTTCACCAAATCTAGCATACAGTTCACATATCGCATATACGAGTCCGAACACGGGTTACTTGGTTATTAGACACATCACGAGATTCCAAACATGTTCCTAGATGTTAAACCATGTTTTGGGATGTCAAATGCACTTACAGCAGCAAAACAGATGATTAGGAATCAAACAAGCAATTAGCAAAGCTAATTGCCCCCATTTCTAGCGATTAGGAAGCTACTCGCCCCCAAGGCATGCGATTAGCTTCCTAATTGCCCCTGGACAGGCGATTAGCTCTCCTAATCACCCCTGCAGTCCAAGGGTGACTTTTCGTGCGTTTAACCTACCAAATCAGATCCGAAACATGTGAAAATACCCAACATCAATCCCAAATCATTAAGCAACCCATTCTAAGTGAAAACCCCCAATTTATCATCAATCTAACAACCCTAATTGCAAGAATTTCCAAAAATAGCATAATATTATGAAAACGTCACATCAAAGCATGCACAACTTACCCTAAATGGCAAATATCCAAATTTCATCACATAACAACGTTGTAAATCATCATCCTACTGTTAACACAACATCATAGAACAAACCCTAACATCATACAATCAACAAAACATATCATAACACCCTAAATCTTCCTAAATCACTCAAACGGGTCAAAATGCATATTATCATCAATACACAACCATTAACCTTCAAACTCATAGATAAACATCCTAACAACTCATTTATATCAGAAATAACTCAAACACATAAGAATCTTCATGTTTTAACAATAAAAATCATATCTTGCATGAATACACCACATAGAACACCTAATGAAGGATTAGACTTGTTTAATAACTAATTTCAAAGGTTTTCAAAGACACAAACATCACAAAACCAGGTCTGGACCTTTAGGATCAACATAATAACATGATAAAGGTTTAGGATGGATAACACACCTTAGGTTTTGCTAAATAAGGATGTGTAAAGATTGAAAGGATGGATTCTAGGGCAAAAACGTGTTCCAGAGGTTGATTATGGTGTGGGAGAGGTTTGGGGCGAGTTAGGGTTTTACAAATGTTGTTTTGCAACACAAGGGTGGTATTTATAGGTGTTCCTAGTCGTTTCTGATGTTACACACGACTAGGAACTGCATGTGGCAATTAGGAATCCTAATTGCCCCCTTTACAGGCGAGTAGGATCCCAATTGCCACTTTTACAGGCGAGTAGGATCCTAATTGCCACTGCAGGTGGCAATTAGGAATCCTAATCGCCCCCTGCGGGCTGTTGTGAGTTTTTGGCACGTTAAACACTATTGTAACACATACAAGTACATATTCACATACCGACAAGTTATATCATGATTATAAACATATAATACTTGAAAACTAACACGTTCAAATTCGTTCACCAATCCCCGGGACTCGAGACTTGCGTATGTGCGTTAAACCTGGCGATTCTACAAATCATGAATCCTTGTACATATGGTTATGGACCAACTCCCAATGTAATGCCCCAAAAACCCGCTTCATTTAAAGACGTTGAGAGGGGGGATTTATATGACGAGATTGAGTCAAGAGGTTATAAGTTGGAGGGTGGATATTGTCAAATACCCAAAGTCCAAATTATAATTGATAAATAAGGTGCAACACCAAAAACACACACACAAGTGTGTGTTTTGGTCGATCATCAGGAAGAAGAAAAGGGCTCCAACCCTAGTTCAACTACCAACTCAATCTAGCAAGGATTCAAGGGGGAAATTGATGCATTAGCCAGAAAAGGGCCATTTATGGTCGATTGAACCCAAAGGTACCTCTTGTTTGGTAGAATTTGATGTATAATTTGTGTAGGGTTCGAACCCCACATGTGGGTTTTGAGGAAAACATGTTAAATTCGTATTATGGCTTGATTGTAAGTGGTATTGACCATCTCTAATGGTTTAGAGATGAGCTAATCACTAGGAGTTGCTTATTTGCATAGATGATGATATTGGGTTTTCATTAGAGCTTTGATTTTGGCTTTAGTAGGGGTAAACCCATGTAATAGTAAGAATAATGTGTAGTTGGTGACATGCATGTGGCAATTTATGAATGATTGAAGGTTGTGTTTGTGTTAATTGTATAGAAATTGAATAAATTGAAGGATATGTGTAGAGTGGAAAGTAGATGTTGCTATTGGAGTAACCCATGGTCATTCTTAGTTAAATGGGTTAATAGATTGGCATGATAGTGAAGTTTTGTTATGTTTAATGTTGTGGAATGAAGGGTAATTGAAGTGGGTGTGCAATGTGATGATTGATGTTATGAGCTATGTAAGTAGGCATGAAATGCTTGTACATTGTGTTTTAAATGTTCTATGCCCACCAAGTGTTTGATGAAATGTCTAGATGAATATGATGTATGGATTTGTATGCAAGTCTTGACAAATGTGAAGTAAGGTGATAGTAGATATACTTGATAGTAGGTTAACATGAAGATTGTGTCTTAGAAAGTGTTCATGTGAGAAATCTAGTTGATTGTATGATTTCATAAGAAGTATGCATTAGAGTGTACATGATGCTTGAATGATATGATGCACGACATGAGTTGGATTAATTGGTAATATGAATGATTATGTACGTTAGTAGTATATGAATACGATGTTTATGGTGAATTTCATACAACCTAGTGTGCTAATGTAGATATATTTTTGTTAAAAAGGAAAGCTTGTATGGTTGAAAAGTTGACCTTCTGGAAAGTCAACTGACATGGAAATGTTATGGTATGTTTTCTAGCATGATTGTAAGATTGAGGATTTCTTGTAAGACATGTTAGCTTGGTTACGTGACATATACGTTGTTTAGACTAATTGCTTGAAGGATGAATCAAAAGAGTGAGAATTTATGTGGTATGCGTGTTAGAAATTGACCTATGCAAGTCAATGTGATATGTGAGTTGTTTCTGATTGGTTTATGAATAAACATGTATGCTAACAATGATGTAAACATGATGATATGAGAGGATAGGAATGATGGGCTCAAGCATGGGAAGCTAATGGGTCAAAAGGAGGCAAGTAAGCGAACATGAACGTGGAGGGCTTGAGGTAAGTGAATTCCTATTCCATTTAGAATAACGAATTCATTCATGTATAAGTATGCGTAGGTAGAATGGAAAATGTGGAATGATGGGACAATATTAGTTATGTCAAGGCTTGTTAGAAAGCTTATGATAGGAAAAACGCAGCTTCGGACGGACCGGCGTGAGACGGATCAAGAAAGGATAGAAAGGGAAGCAAAATGGGGAAAATTTCAGGGCCCCACCGTATGATACGGTGGTCACCGTATCTTACGGTGGCCCCTGTCACTCTTCCCCACCGTATGGCAGAGGGATTTCCACCGTAGGGATTTTGAGGTCCACCGTAAGGTACGGTGGCCACCGTACCTTTCGGTGGCCCCTGGGAAGAAATGTTAATTTTTATCGTTTGTTGATGTTTTGCTTATGTGCGCGACCCGTAATTGCGTTTAACGCACCAATTAACATTGTTGGACCTTGTGTAAGGCTATGTAAGGGTGTAGCATGTAATAGTAATGTCGGTTTTGCAAATAGGATCCTAGTAAGGAATGATACATGCGTGTAGTCTAATTGATACGTTGGTTGATGGTATTAAACACGGAAAGTAGAATGTCGTGTTTATGTGAATTGAAATGTGACGTACATATAGGTACACATACTCGGGTTTTGAATGAGAGTTTCATGTATGTAAGGGTTGGAAAGTATGCGTAGATTGAGTATAGGAATGGAACGTTATATTCGTCTTAGAGATCGAAGAAGGAAGAGTGACATGACAGGTCGAAGTAAGTTATACAAGTGAATTGTATACTTGTATGTATTGTGGTATTATATGTGGGAGTTTATGCTAGTATGTATTATGGTGTTATATGTGGGAGTATATGCTTGTATGTATTGTGGTATTATATGTGGGAGTTTATGCTAGTATGTATTATGGTGTTATATGTGGGAGTATATGCTTGTATGTATTGTGGTATTACATGTGGGAGTTTATGCTAGTATGTATTATGGTGTTACATGTGGGAGTTTATGCTTGTATGTATTGTGGTATTATATGTGGGAGTTTATGCTTGTATGTATTGTGGTGTTATATGTGGGAGTATATGCTTGTATGTATTGTGGAATTGTATGGAGGGGATTATATGCTTGGATATATTGTGAGGTTATTAACCCTTGTTATGAGAATGATAAGAGATGCAGGTATGTAAGTATGATTGTAGGAGACATGGAGGTTCGGATCGGGGTAACCCACCTGAACTTGAAAGATGGATTTAGACAGGATCACAGAGTATTGTGGGATGCTACTTTCGCGTCATGAGTAGATTACATCAGGTTACCTATTGAACTAACGAACTGGTTATGTGGTGAATGCAGGTTGTCTGGTTTACCTAATAAAGCAAGGGAAGGATGGAGATCGAGCGAGGAGGCGGATCGTACGCGGTCACAGATACATAACCAAATAGAGTTGAGTCACGTTGAATGTATTAAGAAATAATTTAAGATGTAACACCAAAATACTTAGTGGAACCGGTTTTCTAGACATTCAAGGTTGTTTTAGGAAATAAATTTTTCGGTTGGTATTTTTCCGCTGCGAGTTTTCTGTAAAACCGATTAGGGTGTTACAAGTTGGTATCAGAGCCCAGGTTTGAGTAAAATCTTGTACAAGGAAGTAAGTACTTGAACTCAAACTTGTGTGCTTCTGAATGCAGTGACCCGTACAATCCAAGGCTCGATCAAGACCCAAAGGTAGAATTTAATCTTAACTCACATGACATGTTAAAAGCTAATTGTGGTGTTATGTTAAGGTGAGCTTTTGTGGATAATGATGAGATCTCAAGGACACGATTCAAGATAGATCGCGGAAATTGTAGATGAGATGGAATAATCCCAGGTACGCGACAATTAACTATTGGTACCGGTGGGAGGAAAATCCTCAGGGATGGTAAAACATAGGAGGAGAAATAACCATGTTGTTTAGGAAATTGAAATGCGGCACGAAGCTGAAAAACCAGTCCCCAGGCATAAGGTAATGATTACATGAAGGCACGTGAATAGCATGTGGACTGTACACCTGGCCAGTGCACAAGAAGCATGCGATGCACGTGAGACCATGAGAATCATTACAGGTATGCCTGGTGGAATTGGAAAGTAAGTGGTCGTGTGGGTGAATTGTTGGAATGAAAGGTTTGAGTCCGTAGACAAGTACGCATCAAATCAAAATGGTGGAAATACCCGTATGGGTTAAAATAGTGGAATGACCATGATGGGTCAAAATGGTGGAAATACCCTTATGGGTTAAAATAGTGGAATGACCATGATGGGTCAAAATTGTGGAAATACCCTTATGGGTTAAAATAGTGGAATGACCATGGTGGGTCAAAATTTGTAGAAGTACCCTTGTGGGTCAAATTGGATGGAAAGACCTTAGCGGGTCATAAGGGTTGGGAGGACCTTAACGGTTCATAGGGTGGAAATCATGTATGGTGGGTAGGAGAACCCTAATGGGGCAAGGTTGGAAGGACCTTGATGTGTAAGGATGGGTAATAATATACGGTAGTTAACGATAGAAACAGATTGTAAAGGAAAGATGCATATAATTAGACATTCTAATTGAAACGAATTTTGTATGGATTATTGAAAGTCAGTTGTTATGAATATAAAGGGTATGTATACCCAATGATTTTGTAGATACGAATGGTCGAATTTATGGATATAATGAAATCCAAAAGGTAGGTGATATGATGTTGACGGGTTAGAACCCATGGTGAATGAACTAAAGCAAGCTAAGTATGGCATGGACTTGTGAAGAAACAAGTTAAGCCGACATGTAGCTGGTTGGATAGCGTTGTAAAAAAAGAAGGTTAGTAAACTTAGATATTCGTGATTGTTAAATAGAGATTTATACAGGTTGAATAGTACCCACGTATGAACGAAGGGTAGTTCAAACATGATGTAGTTGGGAAAGTCGACTCTTAAAGGTCAAGAGATGAATGAATATTTGTTAGACTCAGAGTTGCTCAGTAACGGACATACGCGTTACAGTAAGTAGTGCATAAAATGAAATAACAAACAAAGTAGTGTGAATAGAATGGCTTTGAAATTTGCCAAAAGGGGGTGGGGGTGCATATGGTAGATGCACCGATCCAGTAGTGCCTAGGTAGTTATGCCTAACTCTCAAGTTAAGTGAGAGTGAATGAAGAATGAAATGGTATGTATGTTGTGAAAAGATAACTATGATCTAAGGACTCGGGGTATACGCAGGTATACAGTCTAACTAATTACATGATTGAAGTAATTAAAAGGAATTTATAATAGTGGAATATTGTAGGAAGATAAGGATGAATACTAATGGTGATTTGTGCAATAATAAAAGATCGATAGGGTTAATGAGGCGATAGATGGCAATGATAGTTCGATATGCTTTATGCTTGCACGAAGGCTTGTTGTTAATATTAGAAAGTGTGAACACATAATTGTGTCAAATCACGGATTAAAATTGTAGTAATGAAAGAGGTTTCGGGGACGAAACCTTCTTTAAGGGGGGTAGACTTGTAACGCCCCAAAAACCCGCTTCATTTAAAGACGTTGAGAGGCGGGATTTATATAACGAGATTGAGTCAAGAGGTTATAAGTTGGAGGGTGGATATTGTCAAATACCCAAAGTCCAAATTATAATTGATAAATAAGGTGCAACACCAAAAACACACACACAAGTGTGTGTTTTGGTCGATCATCAGGAAGAAGAAAAGGGATCCAACCCTAGTTCAACTACCAACTCAATCTAGCAAGGATTCAAGGGGGAAATTGTTGCATTAGCCAGAAAAGGGCCGTTTATGGTCGATTGAACCAAAAGGTACCTCTTGTTTGGTGGAATTTGATGTATAATTTGTGTAGGGTTCGAACCCCACATGTGGGTTTTGAGGAAAACATGTTAAATTCGTATTATGGCTTGATTGTAAGTGGTATTAACCATCTCTAATGGTTTAGAGATGAGCTAATCACTAGGAGTTGCTTATTTGCATAGATGATGATTGGGTTTTCATTAGAGCTTTGATTTTGGCTTTAGTAGGGGTAAACCCATGTAATAGTAAGAATAATGTGTAGTTAGTGACATGCATGTGGCAATTTATGAATGATTGAAAGTTGTGTATGTGTTAATTGTATATAAATTGAATAAATTGAAGGATATGTGTAGAGTGGAAAGTAGATGTTGCTATTGGTGTAACCCATGGTCATTCTTAGTTAAATGGGTTAATAGATTGGCATGATAGTGAAGTTTTGTTATGTTTAATGTTGTGGAATGAAGGGTAATTGAAGTGGGTCTGCAATGTGATGATTGATGTTATGAGCTATGTAAGTAGGCATGAAATGCTTGTACATTGTGTTTTAAATGTTGTATGCCCACCAAGTGTTTGATGAAATGTCTAGATGAATATGATGTATGGATTTGTATGCAAGTCTTGACAAATGTGAAGTAAGGTGATAGTAGATATACTTGATAGTAGGTTAACATGAAGATTGCGTCTTAGAAAGTGTTCATGTGAGAAATCTAGTTGATTGTATGATTTCATAAGAAGTATGCATTAGAGTGTACATGATGCTTGAATGATATGATGCACGACATGAGTTGGATTAATTGGTAATATGAATGATTATGTACGTTAGTAGTATATGAATACGATGTTTATGGTGAATTTCATACAACCTAGTGTGCTAATGTAGACATATGTTTGTTAAAAAGGAAAGCTTGTATTGTTAAAGAGGAGGTGGATTGTACGCGGTCACGGATACATAACCAAATAGAGTTGAGTCACGTTGAATGTATTAAGAAATAATTTAAGATGTAACACCAAAATACTTAGTGGAACCGGTTTTCTAGACATTCAAGGTTGTTTTAGGAAATAAATTTTTCAGTTGGTATTTTTCCGCTGCGAGTTTTCTGTAAAACCGATTAGGGTGTTACACCCAATGATCCCGTTGGTCATTGTAACGACTCCCGATGATTCCCGGAACCATCATATTGACTCAATTGACCCAGCTAAGTGTAATGTATGCATGACTCGCTAAGGTAGATTTACTAGTTTGACAAAAGTTGTTAACCTGAGTTTGTCGGGTGTCACATCATCCCCCTGTTGAAAGAATTTTCGTCCCAAAAATTGCCCGAAACCAAAAATGACGCGATGAAAAGAAAGAAAAATTTTCCGGTTGTCACAAGTTCTGTTCCTTCTCTCCACAACTCCATTTTGTTGAGGAGTTCTAGGAGCTGAGAAATCATGTGAAATTCATTTTCTTATCAGAAATGATTCGAATCTGGAATCTTTAAATTACGTTCCATTATCATTTCTTATTCTGCTAACTTTCAGTTTCAAGTGATATTGGATTTTTTTGATAAAATTGATTATTAATTTTGGAGTTTCACTTTTGTTTCTCAAAAAGTCAACCCATGTGTACCTTGAAAAATCATCAACAATGACAAGTATGTATTTCTTACCTGCCATGCTTTCCTGTTGATTGGTCCACACAAATCCATATGAAGTAGTTCCAGAAATTGTGTTGTTGAGGAACCAGATAATGATTTATGTGAGCTTATTTTTTATTTTTTCATTTGACATGCTTCACATGTATTTTCCTTTTTAAACATAATGACAGGGAGGCCTTTTACTAGACTTTTATTGGGAAGGATGTTTAATGTTTTGAAATTTACATGAGCAAGTTTCCTATGCAATATCCAGTTATCACTTAAAGTTTGAGAAAACAAAAAAAAGGTTCTTATCCTAGTTTTTCTTTGAAATCAAAGAAATAAATGGATTTTCTAATTCTTTCACCTGTCAAGTATACCACATTATCTAAAATTCCTATCACTTCACATTTATTAAGCCAGAAAATTACCTTAAAACTCTTATCACAGAATTGTCCACAGCTTATTAGATTGTATTTTAATCCTTCAACATATGAGACTTTTTCTATGGTTAAAGGTTCTTGTGACAACCGTCACCTCCATCTCTTAACAAGTGTCAATATTAGTCCCTCGAGTATTCAACTATTCCTATTTTAGTAACATGGTCATTTCGAAATAAATGAAGTGATCAAATTTATATATATATTTTCTTACATTTATTATGGATCGCGTTTACGTTTTAATAAAATGCGTATAGTGTAACGTTACTAAGATTTGATAAAAAAAAAAGATTATGAACAAAGAAATTGGTTAGTTTGGTTAGATCTTATGTAAAGGAATTTAACTTGGTTAAACAATACACTAACTTAGTTAGAAACATGAGGGACTAATTCTGCCAAGCATCCAAAGTTTTTTTTAAAAAATAAAAAAATAATTTTCCCTCCCTTGGTTCCCGTCGCGATTTCGGCCAGACCAATTCCGGTCACCGGAATATTTTCCGGCAGCCTTAAAATCAAGTTTTAATGTGTATTAACATCTTTAAATCGCGTCTTTTATGATTCTCTAGTAATTAAACGCGCCATAACCACGTGTTAATCAAGCTTTAATCTTGATCCAATGGTGTAACCGTCGCACCATTTAAAACCCATCAAAGCTATGCGTTTTGACTAAAATGATTACAAATTGATGGTGGGATTACTTCAGACATCATTTTTCGACCATAAACCCTTTATCTTTTACACTTATTATCGTTCCTAAGCCTCGAATTAGTGTCCTTGTTTGCTTCAGCCGAAAACCAGTCAAACGGATCAAGAATCCACCATGTAAGTTCGTCCTTTTGATTCCATTTTACTTGTCGAGGCCTTGTGACCAAAAGCCCCTTATCACGGATCTCTAATCATGCCTTGATCGGGTTGATTGAACTGGGGTTAGGGTTTGGGTTAGGGTTCTAGAGGTATTTGGGGAAGAAAATGAGTAGGTATTAAAGTTTAAAATTTTTCGTATTTCAAATAAATCAACAATTGCTGGAATGGCCTAGTGGTAGGTGGGTGTGTAGTGCTGAGCAGGAACCCGGGTTCGAGTCCCTTAGACCACGGGTTTGTTCTATTTTTTTTTTTTATATTTTCCTGTTTTGTTATTTATATTATTTATATAAATACAATATTCTTTAAATATTCATAGAAAATTCATTTTACTCCAAAAATTATAAAAAATTAGGAGTAACACCTTGACACCATAAATAAAATTATCACATAAAAATTTTCTGGAAAATAAATTATTTTCATTTTTTTTATTAATTTAAATATTTTAATCATAATCATAAATAATTGATTAAAAATTCATTTTTAATGATTTAAATCCCAAAGTTTTCTGGAAAATTATTTCTAAGT
Organism: Ambrosia artemisiifolia; assembly: GCA_032199755.1. NCBI lineage: Eukaryota > Viridiplantae > Streptophyta > Magnoliopsida > Asterales > Asteraceae > Ambrosia > Ambrosia artemisiifolia. Next base: position 25,608,247 of record CM063526.1, on the reverse strand, counting down.
GTTATGAACTTAAATAAAAATTATTGGCTCAGAAAACATGTATTTTTATTAATTTTCCTATTTTTTAATCATTTAAACATGATTTAAACTCATTAAATTCATTTTAAATACAAATATATTGGGAAAAATTATGAAAAAATTATTTTCACCTTTATACATCAGAAAATAATTATTTTTCATAAAAATATTGTTTTTGAATCATAAAAATAATTGTTTCGTTTAATGTAAATTATTAAACTATGATTTATGGATATTTTTCTATAAAATAGAAAGTATTCCTATAAGTTGAAACATAGTATTATAATTTCTTCGTCACGTATTAAAACTTAAATCATTTAACATTTTTATTAAATTCAAGATATAATAAAACGTCATCTTCCCTACAGACGACTAGCAAACCCTAGTGCCTTAGACCCTAGATACTTTAGACTCTTAGACTTTTCCTCATTAGTATTCCTATACATTATTGGTTCAATTCCTCGGAATTCCTATTACTTAACTCACGACCGCTTAAGTTGAATTTTGATCGCTTTCGCAAACTGTGAGTATATCTTTCCCCTTTTTCATGTTTTACTATTTTGGGGTGATTCATGTACCATTATTATTTTTATTAAACTATGTAGACTTTGAAACGTAATGTGCCTTATGTGATGCTTATGTGATTTGTGTGAATTGAAACGTAATCAAAATCATTAACCATGGGCCGAGCATAACAATGAGTAGTACTACGATTTACATCCCTTGTGTTATTATGGTTTCATTTGAGCCTTGGTCATTGTTATGTGAAACTTGAAACTTGAAACTTTTGGGGTGATACTTGATACTTGAAACTTTTAGGGTTGATTTTGATGCACTCATTCTACTAATTACATATTAGCAAACAACATGGCACAAATATTACAAACGGTTCTTGAACTAAAACAGGGTATGCTCACCAATACATTATATGTGTTGACAAAATTATTTTGTACATGTTTCAGGTTGATTTTGAGACGCTTCTTTTAAGCTTTTGGATTTAATATAAGTTTTGATTTTATTGTATTTTAGATAGACTTGACACTTTAGAATTATTTTATTTCTCCTTTCAATGTAATAAACTATCTAATTCAATGTATTGAAATTTACACTTTAGTACCATGAGCTATTGAACAATCGTCACTACATGACACCTCGATGTTTCCGCCATCGGTTGGGGTGTTACAGATTGGTATCAGAGCCATAGTTATAGGGAATTAGGTTATTAGAATGCCTTTTAGCCTAGTCTATAACTAAGCTTACTTTCACGAGTCCTCTCGTGTATATTTCTCTTATTTCTTATACTTTCTTTCAAAGGTATTTTTGCTAGGATTTTCTCGTTATTCTTACGATATTTTGCCTGGAGAAGAAGACACTCGTACTTCACAAACGAAACAAGATCACCAAGTTAGGAGTGATATCCACACCTTGGTGATTAGTTTCACTCTTCTATATATTTTTCATTTTTGGGATAATATCTTTGAGATAGGAGTGATGCCCACACCTCAAAGAATTATTCCTTCAAATGAAACTTAATCACTAAGCTGGGAGTGACATCCTTATCTTAGTAACTAGTTTCACTCTGTAATCTTATTACATTTGAAATAACACTTTGAGCTAGGAGTGAAATCCATACCTCAATGAGTTATTTCTACATCTCGTTTTAAAGTCTCGCTAAATGTTTTGAAATTTACCAGTGACGGGGTACGTGTAATCGGGAAGGATGACCATTTACTCATAGGTTTAAGTACACTCCCGACAAGTCACTAATAATATTTCAATTTCTTTGGCTAGTGACCAGTTTCATTAGAAATATTTCTAGTATCTCATTTCATTATTGGTATTTTTCATTTAATGTTTGAATCTCTTATTATCTCTTTTGAGTTTTTCCCTATCAATAGCTATCGCTATTAGTGCATTTTTCCGTTTTCCGTTATTGATTATTAAGTTTTGTTTAACATTTGGATTTTAAATTCCATCTCTTGTTGTTGATCATTCGCTTTACATCATCATTACTAAAACTTCTATGCGCTATTTTATCGCATTAAAACTTACATTAGTTCATTTTGTTTCGTGATTTTCGTAAAGCATCATTTCTCTTGTTCAAAAACATTTTCCTATGACTCAAATTTTTAATCTTATTGTTTAACTTTGATCACATCTTGATTCTTGAACGCTGCACAATTAAACACAAATGTGGTTTCAAACTTATTAATCATCTTGTTATTATCATCACGTTTACAAACTTGCTCGATCGATGTCACAGTATATCTCTAAACTATTCCCTTGTGTCTCCACAATATACATAACATCTTAAAAGCCTATCTACCCAACACACACCAGTACACTACTCTCTAAAGCATATCTCATGAAAACACAAAACCCAATTACCCAGCTTTGGAGAAACTTATTCACCAGATTAGCACATCTTATACACACCTTGTGTCTTGAAACATTTAGCGTGCTATGAGCCCAAAGAGATGCCTTAACTACTTTTACAATCAAACTATTTTCCAATGCATAAACTTCACAACATTGTGATAATTCTAGCTTTCAAGTTTAATCAAAATGGGTTACACTCGGATTTTTTTTTCTTTCAAACATTAAATTAATATGGAAAACTTTTTTAACTTTAATGGGATTTTAACTTGTAAACAGAAGGAACGTTTTAATACAGTAAAGTTTTACTTCTCAAAAATTCGTCAAGGCATTCGGGACCATATGCAATCTTCTACCTGTCCTACACATACCTTTCAATCATTACCAATGAAAATCAACCCAAACCAAATCAGGTTCTTCATTATCTTCAAATAATCCATAAACATATACCAAAATTAGCAAATACCGAGCTGATTCACTCAATCAACATAGCACGAGAAATTGTGCGTAGTGGATTTTCAACGTTGAACTGGGTTTTTGAAGCTAGGTTACCAGCTGGCACTTAGACTTGGAACTTGCACGTTGCTGACAAACCCTATTATATCAGATGCTGTGGCACGATCATTCTTTTAAAACTTAACGTGGTATATTTTCAGAAATGATATGTTGCAATCTTTTCACATTCGTGATAGTTCGAATCTAAAAAATGTTAAATACATTGACTTTTAACATTTTTTTTCTATCTAAGTATTGGTATTTTGAAGCACATTTGACTTATATGATTTCCTCTTGCATCTTATAAACTTGTTTCATGTATTTACAAGTCAAATGTAAACCTTCTTGTTTTCATAGAACGGATCCAATATATGTTTCGGGAAAAGAAGTTTTCAACTAACAACATGCCTTATAACACATTTCAAACTCGACTTCTCGTAAACACGTGAAAATGTGTACCTACAAAATCTCTTCAAGTGAATCTATTTTGAATCTAAAACATTCTTTGATTACTAAAAAGTTTATTCTCATTCTTTTATCACAAAGTTCGAGTAAACTACGTTTTATAAACGAAAAGTTATCTTTTAATACTTGCACTCTCGCAGACGCAAAACTTTTGGTCTAATAAAATATTGGACATATCCTCATCGGAATGTTGCAAAATGTCTTTTATCGTGTAAAGCATATATGCAAAATTACTAAATTTAAACTCTTCTGCCAGTAGACTATATGTCTGTTCTGTGCACTTTCAATTGCAGTAAATTTCATTTTTTTATTCTTACATTATTTTATTATGTTCACGCATTATCCTCGCATTATTCCTTTATTGGTTGTTGTTCTTACACGTTACTTGAGATTACCTTTACACAATTTATTAGCAGTTATTCTTATATGACTGATTTTGAGCATTATTCAACTCGTTTACTCTCATTTTGCGTAATTGTGCGATTTACTCGATTATATTCAAATCGAAATTTTATGATATACTTATTTACTTATATGAACGTGTATTTTGTATGCATACTTTCCTATGTGAACAAGACCTTGTTAGACTTTTTCATAAATTGAACCGGTTATTTGTGCGAGTGAACCCGAAAGGGGAAGGACCGCTAACCGTGCTTGATACTTACACCTTATTTTTATTTCGGTTATTCGGGTGAACCTGAAAGGGGAAGAACCACTAACCGCATCTTATACGTGAGCAGTATCTACTACTTAACACTTTGGTTGCACGCATTTGTTTCTAGTATTACTTAGGATAGGGTTATGGAAAAGCATAACACCCTGGTGTAAGGTAAATCGATGATTACGGTCCGGAACGCAATCATGGGTTTACAAGTACATAAGGGTGGTGTGTAATTCTATTTAGGTTGTTGGTAGACAATCAGTACGAGTCAAAAGTATCGGGAATGTGGTGGGTCAGCTGCGGTACACCCTATATATAAGCATAAACGATACTGCGGAAACGGACTAGGAGTCTAACCAAGAACCTACCCATTACTTTATAATTACCTCTCCAGTAGATTGTTGACCAATAGCTAATATTTTTATAAGAACGTTTTTACACAAACTTCAATTCGTCTTCGTAAAGTCTTTCTCTTGACCACTCACACAGAAAACACAAACCTTGTGTACTCTTACACTCTCAGTTATTTGGGTTCTTGTTGCACACCTTAACAACGTTCAGTCAGAAACTTTCCTAAAGTAGGGGAGACTGCCTTCATTAGTATCTCTGCCCCTCACCCGCTACACATTCCCAAACCTTACTTATTTAAACTCTCAACTTTCTAGTCTAGAGTCAACTGCCAAACATTTTGAAACTCTTACCGGGGGTATTAGATAACTATTTTAAATTTTGTCAAAACATGACTCATGAAAATTTTAAAAGTCTACTTGAGTTTACAACGTCTTTTGTACCATAGTAACCTCCACTTGAAAGAATTTCGAGACGAAATTTTATAAAGTAGGGGAGACTGTGACATGGTCATTTCGAAATAAATGAAGTGATCGAATTTATATATATTTTTCTTACATTTATTATGGATCGCGTTTACGTTTTAATAAAATGCGTATATTGTAACGTTATTAAGATTCGATAAAAAAAAAGATTATGAACAAAGAAATTGGTAAGTTTGGTTAGATCTTATGTAAAGGAATTTAACTTGGTTAAACAATACACTAACTTAGTTAGAAACATGAGGGACTAATTCTGCCAAGCAACCAATGTTTTTTTTTTAAAAAATAAAAAAATAATTTTCCCTCCCCTGGTTCCCGTCGCGATTCCGGCCAGACCAATTCCGGTCACCGGAATATTTTCCGGTATTAACATCTTTAAATCGCGGTAGCCTTAAAATCAAGTTTTAATATGTATTAACATCTTTAAATCGCGTCTTTTATGATTCTCCATCACCCTCCATCGGTTTCCAGTAATTAAACGCGCCATAACCACGGGTTAATCAAGCTTTAATCTCGATCCAATGGTGTAACCGTCGCACCATTTAAAACCCATCAAAGCTATGCGTTTTGACTAAAATGATTACAAATTGATGGTGGGATTACTTCAGACATCATTTTTTGACCATAAACACTTTATCTTTTACACTTATTATCGTTCCTAATCCTCGAATTAGTGTCCTTGTTTGCTTTAGCCGAAAACCAGTCAAACGGATCAAGAATCGACCATGTAAGTTCGTCCTTTTGATGCCATTTTACTTGTCGAGGCCTTGTGACCAAAAGCCCCTTATCACTGATCTCTAATCGTGCCTTGATCGGGTTAATTGAACTGGGGTTAGGATTAGGGTTCTAGAGTTATTTGGGGAAGAAGATGAGTAGGTATTATTGTTTAAAATTTTTCCCTTAGACCACGGGTTTGTTCTATTTTTTTTTTATATTTTCCTATTTTGTTATTTATATTATTTATATAAATACAATATTCTTTAAATATTCATAGAAAACTCATTTTTACTCCAAAAATTATAAAAATTTAGGAGTAACATCTTGACACCATAAATAAAATTATCACAGAAAAATTTTCTGGAAAATAAATTATTTTCATATTTTTTATTAATTTAAATATTTTTAATCATAATCATAAATAAATGATTAAAAATTCATTTTTAATGATTTAAATCCCAAAGTTTTCTGGAAAATTATTTCTAAGTGTTATGAACTTAAATAAAAATTATTGGCTCAGTAACCATTTATTTTTATTAATTTTCCAATATTTTTAATCATTTAAACATGATTTAAACTCATTAAATTCATTTTAAATACAAATAAATTGAGAAAAATTATGAAAAAATTAGTTTCACCTTTATACATCAGAAAATAATTATTTTTCATAAAAATATTGTTTTTGAATCATATCTTGTATTTTTAGGTTATTTACATTTAATTAGATATCATTAATTATTTCGTTAAATGTAAATTATTAAACTATGATTTATGGATATTTTTCTATAAAATAGAAAGTATTCCTATAAGTTGAAACATTGTATTATAATTTCTTCATTACGTATTAAAACTTAAATCATTTAACATTTTTATTAAATTCAAGATATAATAAAACTTCATCTTCCCTACATACGACTTGCAAACCCTAATGCCTTAGACCCTAGATACTTTAGACTCTTAGACTTTTCCTCATTAGTATTCCTATACATTATAGGTTGAATTCCTCGGAATTCTCATTACTTAACTCACGACCGCTTAAGTTGGATTTTGATCGCTTTCGCAAACTGTGAGTATATCTTTCCCCTTTTTCATGTTTTTACTATTTTGGGGTGATTCATGTACCATTATTATTATTATTAAACTATGTAGACTTTCAAACGTAATGTGCCTTATGTGATGCTTGTGTGATTTGTGTGAATTGAAACGTAATCAAAATCATTAACCATGAGCCGAGCATAACAATGAGTAGTACTACGATTTACATCCCTTGTGTGATTATGGTTTCATTTGAGCCTTGGTCATTGTTATGTGAAACTTGAAACTTTTGGGGTGATACTTGATACTTGAAACTTTTAGGGTTGATTTTGATGCACTCATTCTACTAATTACATATTAGCAAACAGCATGGCACAAATATTACAAACGATTCTTAAACTAAAACAGGGTATGCTCACCAATACATTATATGTGTTGACAAAATTATTTTGTACATGTTTCAGGTTGATTTTGAGACGCTTCTTTTAAGCTTTTGGATTTAATATAAGTTTTGATTTTATTGTATTTTAGATAGACTTGACACTTTAGAATTATTGTATTTCTCCTTTCAATGTAATAAACTATTTAATTCAATGTATTCAAATTTACACTTTAGTACCATGAGCTATTGAACAATCGTCACTACGTGACTCCTCGATGTTTCCGCGATCGGTTGGGGTGTTACAGTTCTATAGGAATATTTCCATAATCTAAGGTTCTACCTTTTATTCCAATTTCAAAGTTGACCATTTGACCAACTCTGGCTACATACCTACTCAATAAGCTCTTGTTTTCTGTCATGTGCTTGGAGCTTCCATAATCATTATACCAGACGTGGGGCACATGAAGGTCATGAAATGTTGAGAGTTAGAGATTTGTTTGCACCCATCTCTTGCTGGGCACTGATTTAAAATACAGTTTCTCAACATTAGTTTTATTATTCATATTCTTGCAGATTTTAGTTGCAGGGATATGAGAGTCCTTGTCTATTTTTCTGTTGATATGTGTTTGTACTACTTTCAGAATATCAACACACATGCAATAATTCATATCAAATATGTTATTTGATATTGGATTCCAGTTTTATGGAATTTCTTGATCCAATTTGAATAAATCAAGGCTTGATTCTGTTTTCATTATTTTGTCTGGTTTAGTTAAATCTTTCTTTTCTGTTCTAGATATATGTTGTTTTGCTTTAATGAAAACAATTTTTGAGTTTGAACTTGTCCCTCTTACATATCCCAGGATTTGTCCATAATTTTTGTGCTTAGCCTCAATGTAGTCAATAAACTCTTTTGCTTGTTGAAAACTTCTTACATTGATTGCATTATCTTGTAAGTTTTTATACAATTGCCCCCTTTTTGTTTCATAAAAACTGATTTTTTCTTTTAGTGAAAGGTTTTCTTTTTCCAGAATTTTTCCCTTTTCGAGTTCTTCAGATTTTAGATCCTGAATTCTGGTTAGTTCCCATATTGTACTTTTAAATTTGTCAGTTTCTCTCTAGAGATTTTCTTACAATTGTTTATGCTCTTGTTTTATGTTTTCAATATCAAAATTATGTCTAGGGATTGTTACCTATGAATCCAGAATTTCATCCTCAGATTCGTTTTCAGCTTCTATGAGAAAAAAGTTAGCCATATCCTCTTCATCATTTGATGAGTCCTCCGATAGCCATGTATCTTCTCCAACTTGTCCCAGATGTTGCTTCTCTGCTTCTTTAAGCTTTCTTTCATAGTAAGCAACATCTCTCAGTTGTTTGTTCTTTCACTCAGTTGAGTAGTTACCCTTTTGTTTGCATCTAAAACATGTCACTTTAGCCTTTACTACCTTCCTATCATCGGATCTATCTACCATTCCTTTAAATGTATGGTTTCCTGACATTCTTTGTTCAAAGGATTTGGTTAGAAGTGCAATGGCTTATGTGAAGGCCAGATAGTCTGATCTGGGATCATGTGTTTCTATTTCATTGGATATTGGAATTGTTTGTGAGGAGCTGGATTTTGGTTTATGGGTTGTGGAATAAAATGTTGTTTGACCACCCTTATGAGTAGAATTTTCAAATATTTCATCTTCCCTGGGAATTAGAATGCTTTAGAGATCATGTAGATTTAGATTGTCTAGTTTTAAGGTTGAGGTTAGGATCATGGTAGTGTTCTCCACTCTTTGGGTAAAGCTCCTAAAAACTTAAGATTTTTTTGTAATTTGACTTTGTTACCCCATATTTCTTTAACTCATTTAATATTTTTGAAAATCTATTGTAAGTTTCAGATAAAGTTTCATTTGCAAGACTTTTGAAATAATCATAACTAGAAACACAGTTTGTTCTTTTGTTTCTTCTCATTTTCTCTCCTCCTTTGCACAAATTTTCCAACTGATCCCTAATTTCTTTTGCAGATGAACAAGCATCTACATGAGAAAACATGTCATTTGGAAAAGCCATGATCATTAAAGATTTGGCTCTTTCATCTATAGCCATCGCTTCCTTGTGCTCATCTCCCCAATATTTCTTATCTTTGGGGACCAGAGAGGCAGGAATCGCTGGTATTCTATCAGTTGCTGAAACTTCTGGAATTTCAGTAGGGGAATGTATGGTCCGCTCACAATGGATTGGTATAGACGATGATCATGTCCATTTAAGAAGTTGATCAACCTGACTTTCTATTGGGGGTATTCCTCTCTCACAAGAGTGGGAGGCTTAGATATTACCCATATGAAATACAAAATTCTAAGATTGAAAGGTTGTCATTCGTCTAAAGAGGTATGTAGAATACTTGGTTAAAATGTTTAAGATTTGATCTTAAATAGTTCTTTTAATAGATTTGGATATTTTTGAAAATAACTTATTCAAGTTGCTCTGATACCAAATGTTGGTCACAGACGTATCAGCCTCACTTTTAATCAAATGGCAATATGATTTGGACAATATATATATATATATAAAATCAATGTGCGGAATAAGAATCAAACTTTCAGAGACAATAGAACACGGGGTTTTTAAGAAGTTTTGAGTTTATGTATTGACCACCTTATAACAAGGATCTTGGTTTAACTTTACAAAAGAATGACTCAAATGAATTCTTATGGATTGTGTGAATGTGGTGTGGAGTATTTGTAACAGATATATCTAAGAATTGACAATATTTGCTTCACATATCACACACTTTCACATTCACACTTGGCACTCTTCTTCGACGTATGATGTATTCTATTGATAGAGATGAGTTGACCCAAGTTGATGAATAAACAATTGGTTTATCATCAGCTTGAATTTGCAGGTTAACGAGGTGCTGAAAGTCTTGCATGAATGATTGGGGTCAAGTTGCATGCTTTTTAACTGGTTCCTTCGTCCTAGAAATCTGGTTCCTTCGTCCTAGATTTCAGTCTTCTTTCCCAGATTTCATCAGATAGGAATTCTATTTGTATTCAATTGTCTAATGCTTCAAAGATATCTTGTTCTTGAGTCTTTTATGATCTTTATGTCTTCACCTGGAACCTATTATGGATGTTCTTCATTCTGTTCAACCTTTGGTTCCTAGCTGCAGTTTTCTTCAACACTTCATGTTTTCTTTTTTAGGTTCTAACACTATTAAGACTGAATTCTATAACTAATATGGTATGTCAATTATTGTGAAAAGTTTTATATTGTGACTTCGTATTCAATGTTAGTTTTCTTATATGTAATAAACATGGTTTCCCCATTAAAATTTTTTTTTCCTATGTTGAAATTACATTTTCTCGTGTCTTATAGACACTTTAATTCATCATATGTTAGGGCACAATTTCCTTAACATATGGCCAACTTTATGTAATGCGAAAATGTTTCCATACAGAACTGTTGCATAACGATTTTTGTTTTTTGTAATATCTAGGTTTTTTTTAAGCGCCGGTTGTAAGTAATACTTAAATATTAACAAAACAGGTTGTTCATATTGATATACACAAATCAACATTCAAACGGATTGGAGTTGTGATGGTAAAGTGTTTGTGATTTATAAAATGTACAAATTTAAATTAACAATATATGTATATCAGTTGAACATTAAAAAGATTATATATATATACACATATATATATATATATATGTATATATATATGTGATCCAACTTAATGTCTTTATCTTAATTAAATAACCGGTTTTGTTATAGTCCTAAACTAAATACATGACCTAAAGCAGGTTTTTAAGGTTCACTACATCTTTGATGCTTCGCTATAAACCAATTTTCCTTCACTATGATTCATTTTGAATCTCTAGGATTATTGGTCCTTAAGGGGAGATAACATGACACTTGAATCATCATATAATGAGACTTTCAAAGCTGTATATGTTGAGTTGAAGCATACCCTAGACCACGTGTATGAAGTTGATGATTCAACATCTCTTTCATCCATCAAAAGTAATAGGAAGAATACTAACATTAAGACATTTAATTACTCTAAAACACCCCTACTCGTTTCAAAGTGTGAAAATTAGTTAAAAAGTTTTCTTGGTTAAGGGTTTTTTATTTTCTTGATTGCATATTTGTTAAATTTGGATGTTTGGTTTGGTTTTTTATGATATTTGAACGGATTGTATCTATCGCTTTTTATCTTCACGATATATATATATATATATATATATATATATATATATATATAGTGGAAGTATATAGAGAAAACCCTTGTTATATGGTAAACTCTGGAAACTCTAACTTCCCGACTTTTTTTTATGAAAATTTTAGGGTATGTAATATACATTTTTTTAAGCATTTTGAGCCAAAAAAACCGAAAAATCGCCGAACGGTTTTTTTTTTAAAATAAAAAACGTTTACTGTTAACATATAGTTAACACATGGTTAACACCTGTTATTTTCGCTTAACATGTGTTAGTCAAAATTTTATTTTATTTTTTAAAAAAACTACTCAGCGCTTTTGTAATTTTTTTGGCCCAAAATGCTTAAAATCATGTATATTACTTGCCCTATTTTTTTCAAAGAAAAAAAATTGGGAAGTCAGAGTTTTCAGAGTTTACCGTATAAGGATGGGTTTCCAAATTATCCTAACCCTATATATATATATATATATATATAATTCTTATATACATATTTTAGTTATACTAATATCAAATTTAACTTTTATCTTCAATTAAAAAACGAGACCTACAAAGTAATCTGATTTGTTGAACCGTGTGTCCGTAGGCATTTCCATTTTTTTTTATTAAGGTGTGACATAAGAAAATATCTCAAAAATCTCTAGATGATTTAAAATTTAGCAAATTAACAATTGTATCACTTGGGAAATTGCAGGTACCGAAATTTGAGGATTTTAAAGAGCTTGGATATGAGGTTGTTGTTAAGGTATTCTGCATCTTATACACTGATGCATTTTCAATTGAGTGTAACATTTTATATGCCATAAATTTTTACATGTGATCTCACTTTGTTTAAGAACTACATGGTAACAGGACATGATCAAAAGGGGCCAACACATTCTATACTGATTTTCATATTCTTATATAGTTAGTGAGCTAAGTGAGGGATTTGTTACCATGTCATTGCATTTGCTTCCACAATTTTGCTAACTTTTTATTGAGTATCTAGGAACAAGTACTAATATTTTCTAACATAAGTTTAAATGACATTTTATCTAGAAACATTTTATCTTTTTCTTAAATGTATATTTAACCTATAATAATAAGATGTAATAAATTTATGTAAAATTATAACATAAAATTTTTAAAAACATTATTTGTTAAATCGTGTATCCACTCGAGTTTTAACCTAGTAAAACAACATATAATCATAGTACTTAAATTATGTACTATTGAAAATTTGGGAAACAGTGTATATGTGGTCCGTCCCACACCGGTTGGTTATACAAAGCAGAAGGGGTAAAAACCCATTATTTAAATCTAGCAGAGGGGAGCTAAATGCAACTTACTCTTCTATTGAAAATTTGGAATTGTTAAGATCTATCAGAGTTTTGTGGGGTGCTTACAACGAAAACAAAGTGTTCCTTACTTAATTATATAAAAAATTAAGTCTTTTTACACTGATCAACTAAACCTGAGGAGGTGCCTTGCCACCCCATGGAAAAGCCTTTCATCCACCCCTGGTAACAACTTTGTTGTCCATAGTTTTTAATTTATAACATATTTCGGGTGCAAGACTAATATCTATTAGAAGTCCAGTTAAAAGTTTTTAAAAACATAGGGTGTTTGGCAACATCAACACCACTAAACGCTGAGCCATTAAGAGGTAAATTGGATAAAGGGCTGTTGGTTTCAGCTGTTAATGGGAATGATGTTTGAATCAATCAAACATTTGCCTGTGAATGGGTAAACATTATATTGAGTCTGAAATGTTTCAGACATCTTATTGGTTTAGCACTTAATGGTTCATACCTCTTACAGGTTCAACACTTACATATTCAGAGGTCTTACTTGGTTCGGTTTGACTAGTTGGTGGTGGGTCGAGAAGGTGGTGGATGAGTGGCCAGATAGGGGTTATGTACACAGATTAATCGATAAAGGTGTAAAATTTTCATTTAACATCATTTTGAAACTTAATTGGTAAGAAGCTTATTTACTAATTTAGAGGTGTCATGTCAATAAACCAAACACACTTATTGCTTAATGATTCAGCTGCAGCTTATTAATAGATTCATTAAGAGGCTACCGAATAGCTTTTAACCCTTTTAGTTAGTTGCATAAATAGTGATTTTAGCTTACTCTTTTAATATACTTGCAGACTAGCACCGTTGATACAATTACTAGTTTTTTTAGTTTAGTTTTTCAATGTTTTGTGATAAAAAGTTAATTTAATTGAAAGGTTTTCTTAGTATGTTACTTATAGTTTTTTCAACGCGTCAATGGTCTAGAAATGGAATTAACTACTTTGAGTCCACTGATAAGGTTCCTAATGAAATTACATGAAAAGTTGCGTTATAAACAATAATGTATTCTACCATCATTGTGGAAGTTGTAGTTAAACGTTGTTTATGACTCTTCCATGTTATTGGCCTGCTAGCTAACGTACAGATATACCCCGAAGTGGATTTGTTATCATCTTTGCATTTAGCAAAGTCAGAATCAGAATATCCTACCACTTCCAAATTATCACTCCTTCTATAAGTCAACCTGTAGTCTTTTGTCCCTTGTAGATATCCTAACACTTTCTTAGCTTCTTTCCAATGATCATGGCCAGGATTATCTTAGTAACGGCCTAGAATTCCAGTGACATAAGCGATATTTGGGTGAGTTTAGACTTGAGGATAAGCAAGACTCCCAACAACTGACGCATGAGGTATCAAACTCATCTGTTCCTTTTCAACTTCTGTTTTTGGACATTAGAATAAACCGAAGATATCACCTTTAGCTACAAGAGTTGGAGCAGATTTACTATGTTGCATATTAAACATGTGAGGACATGCGCAATGTAGGCCATTTGGGACAAACCTAAGATCTCATTAGTTCTATCTTGTTGTATTTCGATGCCAATAATGTAAGAAGCCTCTCCGGGATCCTTCATGTCAAAATTAAGTGAGAGTAAGGGCTTCAACTCAGGCAACATATCTAAGTTATTACTTTCCATTAGATATCAATAACATATAGGGCAAGAATAATAAAGTTACTCTCACTCATCGTAAGGTATGTGCATTGATCCACTTGATTCTTTAGGAAAACGTCTTTCTTCATGACTTCATCAAACTTTAAGTACCATTGTCATGAGGTTTGTTTTAAACCGTATATGTATTTCTTCAACTTTCAGACTAAATGTTCTTGACCTTTAGGTTGAAGGCCTTCAGGTTATTTCATGGACACTTCTTCATCCAACTCACCATTAATGAAAACGGTTTTAATGTCTATCTGATGCAACTCTAAATCAAAGTGAGCTACGAGGGCCAAAACGATCCTTAAGGAATCTTTTCGAAAGACAGGCGAAAACAACTCTTGATAATCAATTCCCTATTTCTGAGTGTAGCCTTTTGCAACCAATCTCGCTTTATAGCGTTCAACATTCCCATTTGGATATAGTATTGTTTCAAAAATTCATTTACATCCTACGGGTTTTGTACAGTTGGGTAATTCAACCAAATCCCAAACGTCATTTTTCTTCATGGATTAAAGCTCATCAGTCATGGCTTTAGTTCATTCCGAAGACTAATCACTGCTAATGGCTTCATTATAAGAGTTAGGATCATTATGCTTTCCAATATCCATTTCAGCTCAAGTTAGGAAGGTTACATGTTCATCAAAGTTAGTAGGCCTTATGCGCCATGATGACCATTGAAGCTCGGTTTTGGGTTCAAAATTATCATGGTGTTGAGTGCTTGAAGTGACTTCGTTATCTAGTGTGTTAAGTTCTGGCTGTGAAATAGTAGGTGAAGTGACATAAGGTGCAACATTAGGTACAAGAGGAATAATCAAAGTTAACATAAGCGACAGATCATTCTCCCTCGCGTCTTGTACTTCATGTAAATCGTCATAAGGATTTTCACTGCTCCCAATGACCTTGTAATCCTCTAGGAATGCAGTACATTTGGTTTCCACAATACGAGTGAGATAGGAAGGACAATAGAATCTTTAACCAGTAGAGTGACCGGGATACCCGATGAAGAAACAACTGACTGTCTTCATGTCATGTTTTCGTAAGAAAGGGTTATACAGTTTAGCTTCGGCAAGACATCCCCACACATTCATATATCTAAGACTCGATTTCCTTCTTGTCTAAAGTTCATAAAGAGGGTTGGGGACATATTTTGAAGGAGCTCTATTGAGTATATGTACATCTGCCTTTAAGGTTCCAGTCTAGAGAAATAACGGTAAACTTTAGTTGGCTAACATACTTCATACCATATCCATTAGGGTTCTATTTCTTCTCTCAGCTACACCATTCTGCTGAGGAGTAACTAGCATGGTGAATCAGTTCATAATCTCTTGGCTTTTATAAAACTCAAACTGTGGGCCAGGGGCTTGACACACATCAGTATGTCTACCACAATATTCACCTCCTCTATATGATCTAATAACTTTTGTATGACGATCTAATTGCTTGTCAACTTCACCTTTATAATCTCTAAAAGTTGTCAGTGATTTAGATTTTCCTTAATGAGATAGAAGTACAGGTAATGAGAGTAATCATCAATAGAAGTGATGAATAAAGTATGTCTAGTTATGCCAGCAATGTTATAGGGACCACTAATGTCGGTGTGAATGAGTTCTAATAAATTAGATCTCCTAGTGGCATCTTTCTTATTTGCTGACACATGTTCCAAAATCATCAAAATCAGTAGAAGGTAATACCCCATCCTTCATTCGTCTGGTTAACCGTTCTCGTGAAATTTGGCCTAAAAGTTGATGCCACAAACAAGGACTCAATCGTATGAATATATAAAATACAGGATTTCCAATCTTAGCAAGAAATGTAGGGAAAGAGATACTCAATTTAAAATGAGTAAACAAAACTCCACACTCAATATCATATATACATATAGAATTATGCGGAAAACCGTATTCGATGAAAGTCGTATGTATGGCTTGGAGGGAGATCTTTCATATCTTTTGAGATCCACCCTACAATATGGGGTAAAAAAGCCAAAATAAGTGATTTTAGCCCTTATAGACAGAAAACTGATTCTTGAACCCTTTTCACGCTCATGTCACGTCGTGGTACTACAGAAGAAAAAACTGAAAAATCCGATCCAATTTATCGTAATTGATTAAGTTAACATGTTGGTTAAATGTATTCTGAAACACGGAAAAAAATCATTGGCTTATCAAATTATCTATCGAGCCCTAAAAAAGATTCAACAAAAGACAGAAACAAACCCACTATCTGGTTTACATCAAGCAATTAATGTAGTAACTCCATGTATAGAAGTAAAAGCAAGACGTGTAGGTGGATCGACTCATCAAGTTCCCATTGAAATAGGATCCACACAAGGAAAAGAACTTGCCATTCGTTGGTTATTAGCGGCATCCCGAAATCGTAATTCCTTCTTTTGTTTCTTCTTTGTTAGTGATTCATTAATGTTATATGATAACAAAGATTTGGAAAAGTCATCATCCAGTTCTAATTTATAGAGACCATGAACCTGGAAGCCATAACTAAACACTTGAGAATCATAAGTAATAGTAAGTTTTCATGACCATGAGAAATGTCAAAACCGTCCACGTCTAACTCTGGTGCTGATACAAGATTCTGAGTAATATAAGGAATATGTAAGGTATCATAATGTTTAATACATAAACCAGTTTTCATCATTAGTTCTAATGTTCATACAACCTCAACTACTAATGTTTTTCCATTCTCAACTTTAAGTGTTCTTTGGTTTCTTTCCAGCTTTCGAATTATAAGAAACCCATGTAGTGAATTTTTTACATGAACCATAGAACCATAATCAAACTACCAGTATTAGATGTAACATTTAAATTAAAGGACCCACGTATCATGAAAGGATGAATACCTTTCTTAGTTAGCCACTCCTTAAAGTTTGGGCAGTCTTTCTACATGTGTTTTTTTTTCTTACGAACTTGAAGAAAAACTCGCTAGTAAATTTGGAGTTCTTATGGTTGAATGAGGTACTAGCATCAGTCCTTTGGAATTTAGAAACTGGATGCATATTGTAAATTTTTTTCCTATTCTACGGATTAGAAGTCGTCAGGTAAGCAACATCCGGTTGTTCTTTTTCCTGCACTCACATAGCGATCAACTCCTGCATTGTCCACTTACCTTTCTGTGTGTTGTAGTTGATCTTGAAAGCACATAGGTAGAAGGAAGAGAGGTCATTCACTAATCGCCATGTCTAATCCCTTAAGCTTATGGGCGAGGTCGTTCATCATCATGATATACTCACAAATACCACTTCTCTCGTCATACTTAGTAGTCACAAGTTTCAGAATAAGAGTGGAAACTTGCGCTTTTGAGGTTTCTTTGAATTGTTCTTCCATAAAAGGAACATGTTCCTTAGAAACTTTTGAGTCTGGGATAGATCCTCTGATCAACATACTAATGGAATTCTTGAGAAATTAGAGACATTCGGTTGCACCTCTAGTTGGAAATTATGTCCACTTATCGATTAATAATGCGACTCTCAAAGTATGATCCAAAGAGTTACACTTTGGATTGCGAACATTGAAATAATATTTGATTGTTAAATACTATTAATCACAATAACTTTCATTAACAAATAAATATTTAGCGAAATATTTATCTAAAAGATTATTGCGAATAATCGTCGATAATTGTTTAGATAAACAATTGACCGGGAAGTGGAATAATTAATTAGATCGCTTAAAGTGTTGACCGATATAATAATTATTGTAAAATAATTATGGCGTCATTGAATAAACATTGTTCGTTATTAAAAGGTGATTGATAATTCTCGTTGGAAGATAATTATAGATTGTTTAATATTAATGGTGTTTGTCGTTTAATGAGTCAAACATTAAACTATTTTTTTATTTGATAGTAAAACATAAATATAAAAGTTTTTATAGTTAATTGTTAATTATATAAAACTTTAGTGGCTAAATAATTGAGTGTTAATTATTAGATGGAAACTCCTTTAGGAGCAAGTAATTAGTTGAGGGACTTGATGTAATGACGATTATTAAAAAATCATCCCTATCTCTCAAACCCTAATTACTGATTTTATACAAAAACCATAACCACCTTGAAAGGGTTAAGGAGTTGATCACAGAACAACCAACCACAACATTACCACCATAACGCCGCAAAAACATCACACCTCCCGTGAGTGACACGATTCCTAATAGTGGTATCAAAGCCACTTATACAATCGCACAAATATATATTTAATTGATCTTGTTTTTTTTGTAGAAAGGTTTTTTTTTTGACAAAAAGATCAAACTTTTATCGTTATGTTTACGGTTGTGATTATGGATCTAGCCCTAGGAACCTTTGTGTTGTGATTGTGGAATGGTTATTTTTAGTTTGTGTTTGTTTTTCGGTTTTGGTAATCTTGTATTTATTTTGGGTTATTTGTAACCTTGATGTAATAGATAGGTTATATATATTGATTAGTATATTTTTTGTAAAACCTCATCAAGGCAAGAATGAAGACCGAAGTCGGAACAAACAAGAAGATCGAAAATTGGTATGGTAATGCCATCCTAATCGTAACACTCGAACCAATCCTAACAATGCTAGTGTTATCGATTCACCCTGCATTGGCCTTTGGATGTGGTAAGAGGTAGAGTCATATTTTCTAACTCAGTTAGGCCGTCTTTACACATTACTATTTGAGACCAATATCGCTTTATTATTCAAGTGGGACTAGTTGGGTTAATTGCACGAAGGTTGGACAATATTTTTAATATTTGTTGAGATCCCCAAAACGGGAGAGTTGTGAAGGTGTCACAACTGGTAAACTACATGCCCACGTGGTAAAGATAAACTGACTAGTGCTAAGCCAATCACTTTATATTTATGAAACGGGATCTCTACCATAGTTAATAAAGTTTGGGTATTATAAATTATGGAATTTTATAAATGAAGAAATACTAAAAACTGTTTTGTTTATTTATATATTTTTTAGATGTCTCTCCATTCCCTTTACATTGAATTATTTCATACTAAACTCGACTTAAACAATTTTCCTAGATGGTACTCTAAACTAAGAAATATACTTGAGAGAGAAGGAATGTCTCTCCATTCCCTTTACGTTGAATTATTTCTATGGTCCCACCAACTCCTGATGCATTAAATGGGTGGAACAAACATTACACAGATTATGATGTAGTTGCTTGTTTGATATTATCAAGTATGTCTGATAAGATTGCTAATGATTTTGTTGATGAGATGATCGAGAGCCTTAGATTCATGTTTCATATGAGACGTAGTTGGCGCTATACTATCATCAAAGAAATCAGTCATCTAATGTAGTTAGAACATTCTATCAAAGATCATGTTGACAGATTGAGAGGGTACGTAAACAAACTCAATGGGAATGGTTATCCCAGTAGTGAAA
The DNA here is from genome assembly GCA_032199755.1 of Ambrosia artemisiifolia. NCBI lineage: Eukaryota > Viridiplantae > Streptophyta > Magnoliopsida > Asterales > Asteraceae > Ambrosia > Ambrosia artemisiifolia. The sequence continues at coordinate 25,588,681 of CM063526.1, read as the reverse complement.
TTATGGCTATAGATATGATCTTGATATCATTATCTCCTAATATGAGATGTTCATAGGAGCCTTTCACAGATCTGATTTCATTAGGACCACAACTAAACTAAAACAAAAGCTTATGGTTGATGATGAAACTAAACCAAAGGAAATTCCTTCTATTCGAGGCAAGAAAAGAATGATTGGTCTTCATGATAAAAATTGTCACTTATGTGGCAAAAGGGACATGAAAAAAGTGGACCAAATGACACATCAGAAGCTGGGCCTTCAGGTGTATGTATGTTATTTTATTCATGAACGTCTTAAATCTATTTTAGTGTATAGACACTAAAAAAATGTGTTTTTCACATTTATGATTTGTAGGGATGATAGATGAATGAAAGAAATATGCTGGGACTCAATCTTGAAGATTGAAGAATTGAAGTTTATTAGATTTACATCATTTTAAAAAAAAAAAATTTTGATACATTGTTTTTGTTGTTTTGGATGATATGCCTTGGGACAAGTTTTCTTTGTTTACATTTATTTAAGTTTTGCATTTAATAAATATGTTCAAATATTATTATCAAAACATGTTAGGTATATCTATGTGATAGATATAATATCTACAAATTAGATATTACTCACAGTCAAAGAACATTCAAACATATGATATATCTAAAAGAATCTATAGAAATTATCCTCTATTAAAAGATGTTTTCAAATGGTATATAGAATTTCAAGAAACTTATGTGAATCATGTTTAAGATAATAAATAAATGGTTGACTAGAGGATCAACCAAAATATGAAATAAAAGTGTGCATAGAGATGCAACAAGTATTTCAATAAGATATAAAATACTTTATAATGTTTAGTTGAAACACCAAAACCACCGTCCACCACCACCTCCAACCACCACTGTCACCGTTCGTAGACCACCACCAGTTTATTTTAGCAGTCTAAATACGTTAAAAAACAGTATTCTTCTTGCAGATTGCAGAGGTTGGTCCACTTTTTCTTCAGCATATGTTTGCAGATGTGGTCTGCAAATTGCGGAAATTTTATCTCTGAAAAACAAACAGCGCCTTAGTGTTGTTGCAATACCACATTTTATTTATTTTTATTGTTTTAATAATATAACTAATTTTAATGATATTTTTCTTATTCTCTTTTAGTTTTTATAATCCAATATTTTATTTACGTTTTGATATAAACAGAGTTGTGAAGTGACAACTACTTTTACCTTTTCTGGATATTGATATGCTAATAATAAAATATAGTGCTATAAAAAGTTTTTAATACACCATTAGACTATCCGTTATGGCCTGCGAGCTGCCTGCCGCGAGCCACAACTTTATCCACGTGGCTGGCGCTAGCGATAACATAGTCACGTGAACGGGTCAGCGAGCAGTCTGCCGCGATGGGACGGACTCCGCTCGCGTCCATTAGCGGCCGCTTGAATTTCAAAATTTAATTTTCACCCATCAAATTAATAACCCCCCTCTATTTAACCCAACCATCTTCTTCTTCACAAACACAAAGCATCTTATTATTCTTCTTCTTCTTCTTTATACTCAAACCCTAAAACTTTCAATTTTCAAACCAAACTTCATTATCATGGTGCAGTGGACTGAGGAGGAGGAGGAGTTAGCACTCGTGCTCGCGTACCAACAAGTCCAAGGGGAAGCTGCTTCGTCAACGCGTGGCTATGGGGCTCGCGGCCCACAATGGCACCGTGTTTTGGCCGTGTTTGGTACCCTTGTAGGGGGTACCACCCGTACCAATGACTCCATCTCCCACAAGTTCGGGGACATGAAATCAAAGTGTAAACACTACGAAACCACGTACAAAGCGGTGAAGGATGATATGCCCAACGAAACCGATGACGTGCTCGTCGCCTTCGCCAAAGTGGAGTACCTTCGGACGGTTGGCCATAACTTCACCCACGTTTTTGCATGGCAAAGGTTACGCTCGGGCCTACGTTAGGTTTTTTTTATTTTAGTGTAATTGTGACGTTCGGCAAAATTAAGGTAAATCCGTACATAATTAATACATGTAATTAACTATTCTAAGCAAGAATTAATATCAAGTAAGTATAATTGAGTATTCGGTAAATAGCGGAGTCCAATATATGGCATAGGAATGCCTTAGTTTAATTAGAGGTGCGAAGGAATCACATAAGAATAAAGTAGTCCGAAACGGACGTTGGTGATTACCCGGCAATAATTAAATAACCGAAAATGATACCGAATGCCCGGGATATGAAGTAAAGGTTATTTTTATGAAATATAAAGTGTTTTGAAACCCCAAACTATAAATGAAAACTCCAAATCAAAATCTCCCGGTAGCGAATAAAGTTCGCGTATCGCACCCGATGCGCGTAAAATATATAATTTCACCAAGTAAGAGCCTAAATAACTTACTAATACTTAAACTAGGCTATGTTTAAGGGTAATTGAGCGTTAATTATATGTCCGAAATACCTCGTAATAAGAACGCGCAAAAACCCGAAAACCCTAAACGGATCAATTGGAAACAAACTAGTTTAGTTGTAGAATTTTGCAAAAGGGTGGGACCCACTTAGGCATGCTTTTGGCAGACATTTAGGGTGGCCACTAAGCCACCTTTGTGTCCCCTAAATCTCCACTTAATCATGATGTTTGTTGCATGTGTGTTGAATATTATATTCCTAAGTTAAGCACATGTTCATTCTACCTTATATAGACCATCTTTAACCATAAAATATCACAACAAAACACAAACACAACCTCTTGGGGCTGTTTTCACGTGAACAAACAACCACACACAAATCTCACTTGTTTTTAACTTCCAAACACTCATAAACATCCATATTCAAACCCTAAATCAAGTGTGTTATCAAGCAAGGAGCTTAACCCTTGGAAGAACACACATAACCCCTCATAATCAACTGTTTTGTGACTTCCCTAGCCTTGTGCTAGTAGTAAGTTTCTTAAAACCAATCTTGTTTAAGTTTTGTTCATTTATGTGCTTAACTTGCAAGTTGTTTTTGGGGTGTTTTTAACCAAAGTTTTGAAACAAGGTTTTGTGTGTTTTCTAAAAATGAAATGAAATATTTACAAAGATGATCATAAAAACACCTAATAAACCTAAAAATGGTTTTGATATTTATATTATGACTAATGGAACCATTTGAACATGAAATATTTGTAACAAAATGTAATGAAGCTAAAATCACAAAACTAAAGTTGTAGACTTTAAAAATACAAGTATGAACAAATGGACTCCAAGACTTAAATCAAACATGTTAGTAGGCTTAAAATAGCCATATGAGACTAATAAAAGTGTTGGATGGTGAAAAGAACACTTATTGTAAATGTTGACATGTTAAAGTTTACTAGTATTAGTGGAAATTGTCATTTTTATAAGTTTTGGGAATAATATGTGACTTTTGTAAAGTTAGAGGTTTGGAAAGTAACTTTGGAAACTCGATGGGTGTAAAATGTGATTTTGGAAACTTTACGTTCAAAAATGTAATTTTTGGAAAGTAAAGGTTAATAATGAAAAGTTAGAATCCAAAAGGGGTGTTTTTGTAAAGTAAAGAAACTTATACAAAATATTTTATTTTGTGAAGATGATATTTTTATAAAAAGTGTTTTATAAAAATATAAAGTTGCTACAAGTGTTGGAAAATATAAACACTAATGTTGTTGTAAGAAAAATGATAACGTAAATAACTTGGGATGTTTTATATAAAAATATGCACTTTTACATTTATGGGGATGTACAAGTGTTGTAAGAATTTTTAGGAATAAAACATCCAAGTTAATATATTTTTCAATATATATATATATATATATATATGTATTTAAAAGTAGGAATATGCGTAAACCGGCAACAAGTATTATTTCCAACAAAATATATATAAGTTAGGAAATTGGGAAAGCAGACGTATGTTAATGTGGCGAGCTATCGGACAAAAGTGTAAAACGAACAAAGTATAAATCAGACAAAAAGTAAATCGGACGGATAAGTATACAAGTATAATTTCCTACAAGATACGAGTATACGTTATTGCGGCGTTTACAGACTAAATATTCCAAGTAAGAAAATAAGTATATACTTTGTGAACAAAATATATGTAAGGATGATAAAGGGTGAAAAATATACATAAACACTTTCCTAAGTGTTGGAAGTAAAATGGGAGAATTTGTAAGAAATAAAATAAGTTAAGTATGTTATTATAAGTATATGTATACTTATGTGAAAATAAATACTTAACATGAAATGAATCTCGTTCGACAAGATCTTTGTATATTTATTTTTATGGAGAAATAAATATATAATAAAAATGAGTCGAGTCGGAAGATATAACGGAATATTAATACAAGTTAGCAAATACATATTGATATATATGTTTATAGATCATGACGTGTTGGGAAAACGGGCAATGATCAAGGTTCGTGATGACGAAACCAACTAACTTGGTAATTAATATCAACGCTTATAATACAAGATTAAGTGAAACTTGTAACGGGATAAATCATCACCAACGGACCCAAGACTAGGGTATATTCGTAATTAAACCGAATATGTAAATGTGGTGTCGGGAGTTGGGTAAAAACAACTTGCCAGTAAGACACGTACTCTGAGACCAGTGCCTTATTAAATTAGGACACATGTAGGTCGTCTCACATTGGAGTTGGCAAAGACTATTTTCTGATTTCGTGACACGCTTGAGGCGCGTTTTCACGGCCCCTTTTATGTTTTACTATTTTTAAACTTGGGGGAAAGATATGTAAGAAAGAATTAAATGTGCGAAAACATGTAAAAGTATGAAATGGTACATAAGATAGGCACATTGGTAACGGTGAAGTCACATGGGACGTGAAGTCTTCGCTGTTAACTGTAACCATTTATACAAAGGGATGTAGCCATAGAATATGGGAATACTACTATTGGTTCTTGACGAGATCCACCCTGGTTGATTAGCGATCAACACGGAAGGACCACGGGGTGCGACGATATTCTAAAATTAGTTGTTACCATGTAAACAACTTGCGGGGCAATGTAAAATAGTCTGGTTTTGGTTACGGGCCTATGGGGATTCCATCAGTGTTAGGACTTTCAACCCTAATAGCATATGTAGCACATTTCTTATTTCGTTATGCGCACTTATTTACAAATGAATGTTAATTTATTTGTTTGTCAAAACCTGTGAAACTCACCAATATATTTATATATTGACGTTTTCACTAACATATCTTTCAGGTAACTAAAATTGTGAAGGCGTGAAATGGCTAGGGCGGGAGAAATAAAGACGAGACAGACTTTTGTTAGGGATTTACTAATATTTCCTATGGGATTGGGAAATAGTTGAAAATCCTTATTTTGTTCAAAACTACATTTTGGGACATGTACCTAAACAAAATACTTTCCGCCATCTAATGAATGTTTATTTTCTAAATTATGTGTTTGTTTAATCTTGGCTATGAAACATTTCTCTTTCGCGTCCACCCACGTGTTTCCGCCGTTGTCGTGGATTGACAGAAATGGTATCAGAGCCAAGGTTATAGCGAACTAGTATTTTGAAAAAAAAATCTAGACTATAACCGGTTTTTGGTTCGAAGGAGAAAAATTATATTTTCTTAAAAACAAACACGAAAAATATATTAGAAAGCAAAAACGTACAACTGGATTGTACATGGGAAGTCCCGAATCACCTAGCCAAGTACGCCAAGGGAAGTAATAAAAAGTAGATGGTAAAATTTTGGAAGTATAGATGTTCTTGCTTAAATTAATTAAATATATATATATATATATATATATAGTACGATACTTTTGCCAGGAAAGAAAATGTCCGCTTCTAAAGAATCCGAGTACATGTCTGACTCCGATAGCAGTGTTCAGATCGTGGAGAACGTTCCCAACGCTCCTATGGTTGTGGTATTGACTTGGGACGATGAGGTCGAGCCAGACGAGATGACGGTTGACGGTGGGTATGAGGAGGATGAGGAGGAGGACCCTAGTGAGGAGGATGCGATGTCTGAGGCGTCAGTCACTTCCAAACCTACATTCCCTGTTTACCCTGTCCCTGCTATTCATACCTTCCCTCCTAGATTCTTGGATCCTATTGATCCGTTTTCTCGTGTTGGGCCATCGGGTTAGGCTGGCTCGAGTGTGCTTGTCATGTCTGAGGCTCCTATCGAGCCGATTCCTGCCCCTGTTATTGTTAGGAGTGTCTTGGGTTCTGATGAGCCAGTTGGTCCAACAGAGCATGTAGCTCCTATTGCTGGTGAGGTGACGGTAGCGCCTCATGGTCCATTCATTTCGAATGATGAGGATGAGCCCATGGAGAGTGATCATCCTGCTCTTATTCTGGAGGGCAGTCCTGCCCGCAGTAGCGAGCTTAGACGCAGTGGGATGCGCGTCCATGCTACTGATAGTGATGATGCTTCTAGGGATGTTGTCCCTGGCAACCTCGAGGTGGAGGCACAACCTCACTCCCCTGTATTGCCTGTTGTCGACCCAGTTGATGTCCCTATTGCTCCTGTTATCTCTATTATCCCTGTTGTTCCCGTTCTCCCTGCTACCCATGTTGTTCCCAGTGTACATTTTGAGGTTAGTTCATCCCAGCCAGCTCCTGTCATTCCTGGTGTCCCTGAGATGGTAGGTCCGTCTCAACCTGTTAGCTTCCCTCTCAGTCCGCCCCGTGAGGCGGCACATATGCCTGCTTTTGCTGTTTCCTCTTTTCTTGCTCTTGAGTGTAGGTACATTATGTGCGACTAATGCTTTGGATTGTAAACATTAACATATGTTAGAGATTTTGGTAGGTCGAAGGTGAATTATCAGAAGGTCGAAGGTAGAGTTTAATGGTCGAAGGTAGACTGAAAAAGGCGAAGGTGAAAGATGGAATGAAGACTTTCTTGGTTCGTACTTTGGAAGAGGTCGAATGTGGAAGAATTCCACATTCGTACCTTCATACCGGTCGAACGTGCAGAGACTATATAAGGGTTTAGTTTGTTTTGATGTTAAGAACTTGGTCATTGTGTGTGTGTTAAGGTCAGAGGTTTGCTCTCTAGGTTGAGTCTGTGTGATTGTCATTAGATTATCTTGTAAAAGGTTTATGTAATCAATATTGAACAAGTAATCTATGAAAATGAGTTTGAAAAGCGTAATTCGTGTGTTGTGATTCGTTGATTATCATTTTGTTCTGTTCTAGGGTTTTCGCACCTGGAATAGTGCCTTGTATGATCAGATTTCCTGTTTAAAGCTAAAATTCTTCAATTACAAAGTGGTATCAGAGCCATAGAGATCATACAAAAACAAATTGATAATCTCTGAACTGATTTGGACCCTAATTTGATCAAATTTTCTCTGTTTTCATTGAACAATGGTTTTTGATACAATTTGAAGGTTTTGAATAACTTTTTGTGGATAAAATAAAAAATTCCAAGAATTAAAGTTGTTCCAAATCAATTCTTAATCATAACCTGATAAAGATCATCAAAATCCATTAACTTTTGAAAATTTCAGATCCAAATAACCGTTTTTCAAAGTGTAACCGTTTTTTGAGCATGGTAGGGTCGAACCTAGAGAGCAGTGGATCGAAAGTGGGTTTTTAGGTCGAACCTAGGGCTTTTTCTGGTCGAAAGTAGCTGTATTTGGGTCGAACCTAGGATTGTTGTGTTGTTGTTTCACTTTCTGGTCAAGAATTTCCACATTCGGTTTGTAGTGGGTTCGAAGGTGGAAATCAGAGGGACGAAAGTGAAGTGTGTTGGTCGAACGTGGATTTTGTTTGTCAGGTTCTACATTCGGGTCACAATTTTTGGGCAAAAGTGAAGTTGACAGGGCGAAAGTAGAAGCTGTGTAGTGAAGTTTTCAAGTGTGTTGCATTTCTAACTTCGTGAACAACATGTGGGGATTTCCAACTACACCGAGACTGGGTACAACACAACAACAGCAAGTGACCATGGACCCGTGGACAGTAGCAGCTCAAAAATCGAATACTTAGTCGTCGCAACCAATTAACTACTTAGCAATGACGAGTTCGATGCCTCAGAGTGTTGCATCATCTTCACAACAACCTGCAGCAGATTATTGGGGAGGAGCAGCCACAGCGTTACACACTCAAACTACTAATGCTAATTCTACACCAATCAATGATTTATCTTTAGGTAGCGGGAACAGACCACCCAAGCTAATGGAGGTGCAGGAGTACAACCAGTGGCAGAAGAAATTTAAGATTCATCTTGAAGGAATGGAATTGGAAGGAAATGAGGCGTGGCAGATGATTGCAAAAGGATATGTGGCACCAGTGTTAGAGAACAACGGTGAGCAGATTCCTTTGGAGAGTTTGACTGATGACAAGAAGAACAAATTCGCGGTGGAGAAGAAGGCGTATTCTCAGCTGACCCAAGCAATCACAAATGATTTGCTACATCAGTTTGGTTCGTGTACTACCTCCAAACAGTTATGGGATGTGCTAAAGAATCGTCATGATGGTAACGAGAAGACAAGAAGGTTGAGAATGGAAGAGCTGAGGAAAGAATTTGAGAACTTCAGCTATGTTGGGAATGAGACATTGAAAGAGTTGACTCCTAGATACTGTCACTTGTTAACTGAATTGTCAAGCTATGACATTCAGATTCCTATGTCAGATTTGGTGGACAAATTTGCTGATGCTTTACCACCTTACTGGGATCAACACATCGAGGTACTTAAGGAAAAAGATGCTTACAAGTACTGGACCATCAACGAGTTTATCCAGAAGCTGGAAAACAAAGTACTTGAAGAAAAGAGGAAAGCAAAAAGATCACAGATTCCTCAAAACCCAGAGTTGTACCATGCTAGTACTTCATCAACAGTGGGTAATTCAAGTCTTGGTGGAACAGTGGCTCCTCATATAGCATGTGTCTCAAGTGTCATGGAACCACCCAATAACTCAAACCTCATCTTACACACCACCATCATACACACCACCACCACAACAATACACTAATTCTTTCATTTCACCATTTTCTCCAATGCAACAAGCTGCATGTTATTCTTCAAACCAACCACAACAACCTCAACAACAACAGCACATGACTCAGATGAATCAAACCAATCAGAAACCGGTAGTGTTGGAGACATCCAACATGAATAACGTTACTGTGGAAGTTGCTGAGCAACACATTGCATTGTTTTCAGCAATGGTTGCTTCGTATAATGGTTTAGTAGCAAGTCAAATTGGGAATAACAATTTAACCAATGAGGACTATGCTCAAATCGATAAGGAAGAAATGGAGCTTATCGATATTCAGTGGGCTTTCGCAAGCATTATGAGGCGAGCAACTGAATTCATAGAAAAGACCGGGAGAACTGATTTGGGTACCTCTCCAAACACCACATATGGCTTTAACAAAGAGAAAGCCACATGATTCAATTGTGGTGGAAAAGGTCACTTCAAGAGACAGTGTACACAGCCTCCTAAACAAGGTAACCGAAACCCATTCAACTCAAACTACCAAAACCGCCAATCTCAAAATCAAGTTTCTTATCAAAACAACTATCAACATCAAAACAATTACCAAAACCGACAAAACACCTCTTAAAACAACCCAAATAGACAACCAAACACAACCAACTAGAATCAAACTCAACCACCAAATAACCCAACCAGAACAGTCATACCCATTACCACACCAAATGAGCAACCACAGAATAACAATCAAAATCAAGCTTTGGTGATACAGAATGATTAAGGTTTTGACTGGACTGATATACAGCTTAATGTTGAGGAGATAAGACCTGGTGGGAATGTGGCTTGTGTTGCACAACAGGTTGACATTGAGGAGTCGGTGATAGTTAAAGAAGTTGAAGAAACTGAGAATGAGGTTGAGGAATCAGTTGAAGAGATGAATGTTGAAGAGAAAAGTTCAGGAGTTGTGATTGACTCAGTCACAGACGTTCCTGAAGAAAGTGCGTCAGTATACTCAGATTCGGAGAGTGAATCAGACTCAGAGGCCAGTGTGACTTCTCTAGATGATGACATTGATCAATTGCTGGATGAAGCTGATTTTCTGAAGACGAGGAAGCCATGCATAGTGGATCATGCCTTTACCAGAATCGATTATTCCAAATTCTTTGCTGGGAAGGAATCTCATTTCGCTCTAATGGCTATGACAGATCCTCCAAAACAAGTAAGTTCTGAATCGACCACTGACATTACTAGTGATAAGTATTGTGGCACTTGTGATAGATTGACAGAAGAAAACAAGCAACTTCGCGTACAACGTGTTACTACTGTGATTAACTGTCAATCTGCTCGCAAGGAAGTTATAGCATTCAACAAAGTGCTTGATGGTTATAAAAAGGACATTTCTGAGTTAAAGAAAACTCTTTCATTAAAACAATTAGCAATTAACAGTTACATTGATGAATTAGAAAACACTAAGTTATAAATGGCCACCATCAAGTGTTTTGCTGAAAAGGTCAACAAAAAGCTTGAAAGCTACAAGCACATTGCATATGTCGTTGACCACATCATTGTTGAACCATCTCAAACCACAAGTTATAAGTCTGTGCCATCTCCAGTGCTGTTTGAAAACCAAAATTGTCATCAAGTGACACCGGAGAGCTTAGTAAAATCTGACTCTGCATCAGAAGATGAATCCAATACTTCTAGTATCGGAGATCCAAATTCTGATGTAAGACCGATTTTAAGTTTGAATGATGAAGGAGTTATTGCTGTAACCGATGATTCGGACACTGAGAGTGAGAAAGTTGAGAACGTGAGTGATATTCCAAAGGAAAATCACATAATCACGAATGAACCAGTGTCACCTTCTCAACATTCTCATCCGATGGCTAACGCATATCGTGTTAAACAATCCGAAAAGAAAGAGGTTAAAATGGATTCAGGTGACAAACCCGTCAAGTTATTTTATCGGATGGAAGGATCCGATAAGATTATCTCTGATGAGGAATATCCAATCAAATTTGCTAACTAATCTAAAATTGAAAAAATCTGGCAAGAGAGTACTATATGGTTCCCGAAACATGAAAGGTCAAATGATATTCCACCAGAAATTTTAAAGAAATTGTATTTGGATGTTCCTAAAGAACCAAAAGTTCGTGTCACCCAATTCATCAAACCGAAACAAAAAGCAAACGGTTTTCTTGAGCCAGCTTACTCTAGGGGCCCAGCTCCTGAGAGTTTAAGGCGTACATGTGTTGATGATCAATATCCCATCAATACATTTGCAAAGCCACATGCTCAGAACGTGTTTGAAGAGTACCGTGCATGTTTCAAGTGCGGGGAGAGAGGGCATTTACTTGCTCACTGCCCGTATGTGAGACACAAAAGTCACGAAGTTGAAGTGAGGCAATCCATGAGAAAACCGGTCTACAATCATTATTATCCACAAAGACGATTTGTTCCTCAACCAGCACCATTTTATAATCAAAACAATTTTTAACAAAAGAGGAATGATCGTCAATTTCAATATGATTGTCGAAACCGAATTGCCATGGAAAAACCTTTGAAGAGACCAATGGTGAACACAACAGTGGATAGACAAAAGTTTCCACAAAAACCGGCTGTCAAATCAAATGTTGGACCTAAATCTGTTAAATCAGAGAAGGTAGTCAAGAAGGTTTCATTTGTGAATGAAACTAAGAAAATGACTGAGACTCCAAAATCTCAGATTCGGATTCTGAAACGTTCGGAACAGTCTTGGACACCTAATGGGTCTCCAGGAGCCTCTACTTCAAAATCAAATGAAAAAGATGAAAAAGTTTTGAATGATCCGAAAAAGATTGTTTCAAAACCAATTGTTGATGTTAATGAATCTTTGAAGGGTGATATTCAAAGACCCAAGACCACACAGGCTTGGGTCCCCCGAAAGAACTAACATGTTTACTTGATGTGTAGGGAGCTTCAGCTGGCCCTATTAGCAGTCTTTGGATTGTTAATGTTGATGCACTTTCTGTGGACGTCACTGTCGAATAGACTAGGGTTGAGTCTAGGTATAGTGTTACATGAGATTGTGGTGATCCATAAGGGCATTTTATGGATCTGACGCATTTGTAAAATATAGGACAATACACTGGGCCAAGTTCGACCATTACACACTGGGCGAATGTGGAAGGTTTCCACATTCGACCATCACAAATGGGCGAATGTGGAAATACTCCACATTCGACCATAGAAGAGGGGCGAACCTGGAACTAGGGTATTGGACTATAAATAGCAATCTCATGTGTTTGTATTCATTTGGTGATTTGAGCTTATGCTTTGAATGCTCTCAAGGGGGAGGTTATGCCCAACCTCCCCCGGCCACGAGATAGACGTTTATCCTACTGATGACAGTGTCTGTAACCGTTTCTGTATTAATACGAATCTGTGATGACGTTGTTATCGTTGTATTTCTGTCTCGTCTCGAACATCCCGTCTGAAACCGAGTTTTTACGCGTAATCGATCCGCGAGTTCGGTCCGTAACCGGTTTCTCAATTGCCTTGAATAAAAATGGAGATTGTGGACGGGTTGCTGAGGTAAGGGGGAGTTCGAAGGCTAAGCCTAAGAATAACTCTAAACCTGGGTCTTCATCAGTTAAGTCTGAGAAGATTCCAAACAACGTTCAGAAGCAGGTTTCAAATAAGAAATCTGAAAAGTCAAAAATTAAAACAATTTCAACAAAATCCAAAATAAACTCTGAACGTGTTTGGAAACCCAAAGCACTTTCTAAATCAATAGCAATTTCCACTTCAAATCAATCCATTGAAAAACCAATTGATTTTTCAAAAGGAGAATGGATTGATGTTCCAAGAATTGACGACCTTGGACGACCCATCATTGTGAAGGGATGGGTACCTCTCATGTGCTAATTGTTTAATAAGTGTGCAGATTGTTCCAGACAGACCTATTAGCTGTTCTTTGATAAGTTGATAGTGGAGCATCTGTATACAAGCTATTTATTGGAGAGGTGAAGGTCAAGGAAGGGATATTGAAGAAGGAAAATATGATTTCAACAAAGATGAGAGTGTTTGTAGTCTGTTTCCAACCTGTGAAGCCGGAAAAAGTTGCAATCTCATGCAATTGCTCGCAGGAGTTGGATTTCAATAACAGATACGACAAAATGGTTTGCTAATTGAAAAATCTTAATGGATCTAGTAATCTGAGAGGAAAATGGTTTTTGAAACTCAAAGAGTAAACCGCATCGGATATCATTTTATTTTGTTTTTCTTCAAAAAGTTTAAAAATCCAAAAATATGCTTATTTTGAGATTTTTAGGGGGAGAAAAATTTCAGAAAAAAATCAAAATAAAAAATAGAAAATCAAAAATGAGTTTTTCCTGGAGAAAAAGAGGAGATGATAGTACATCAGTGGACTGTCAGACTACTCTAAAAACAAAAATGTATTGATAAACATTGAGTAGCCACTACAATTATATATTGGTAGGCTTGAAATCAAAGTTTAAAGTTCAGCATGGTGATATAAACTTAAAATCAATAACTGATAATCATGTGGATCAACGTATCGTTGGCATATGGTCTCAGTACCGAAATTTCGTTTGATAGATTGCCAAAATCAGAGGTTTCGGGTCGTTATATTGAAAGTTATCTGGGGATGGCCTAACTGATCTTTTGCTGTATTAGTTTACAGACCTAGATTCAGTCAGGGTATCTTATTAAAAGATCTTTAATGACAAAACCATAAGTTACCGAATGAGGAACTTAACATGTGTGATGATAATCATAGATTATCTAATGCATCGTATCAATACTATGATGAAAGTCATGTATGATATTAGTCCTCACCCTGGTAGAGTGCACAAGTCGCTTTGAAGCATTAATATGCTAACCTGTCACCACTGTGCTTCATACCTTGTAACTAACGGATAACTTCAATATAATCACGCGTTACGATGAATCTTTGCGCAATTCTTGATACGGGAATGTGTCGCGAATGCAGGGACCATAGATTACTCAGTATCTAATATTACCATAACGTATCTAAAGTGCTGAGCAATGAATGATGATTTTGAGTTTAAGTGGACAAACATACTGGTAATGGTTGTAGGATGCTCAATGATACAAAAACAGAAAATTAATCAAAAAGAGTTATGACTGACTGTTTCAATACTGATATGATCCTCTTACCGGAAAATTCACAAAAATATGTTGAATTTACTTTTATGCAATTACATTTGAAAATCCAAAAAGATTTTTGGTGTGTTTTAGCATAAACTTTGAAAAATCAAAAAGTTTTGTTTCAATTTTATTTTCGATAACCGATGTTGGAATACTAAAATGTGAAGGCTCAAATGCTTAAAAGTTGAAAAAGACTGCAAATTTTCAAGTTTCTGGTATACGTTGACAATGTTTTATAGTTCAGGGAGAGAACTATTGAGGGACAAAAGGAATGTGAAGAGTACTTCCGAGATATTTGTCGTGTCTAACGCCGGTTGTAGTTTGTGCAGTTTTTAGTAAATTTTTCTGCAGAATCAAATACAACAGGTGCACTTCTCATGACTCATCGACAAAGAGTGTAACCGAACAAGACCCAAACCTGAACATCAAGATTACCAGAACAACAGAAGTTAGTAAAAGGTTAAAGAAATGATGAAGATTGAAGAAATCAAGATTATCGTCCATATTCATCTCTGGATCAACAAATGTCAAAGCCAAGATTTCTTGAGTCTGTCTGAGATTTCAAAGCTTACTGAGAGATAGACAGGAACTTCGACACAAACGTGCATGAAAATGGAAAGTTTTCAATCAAGACTTGAAGAATTGATAACTTTCTGATTTGGTACATCACTAGCTAGGTCCAAGGGGGAGATTGTTAGTGCATTATTCATGTATGTCCCTAGCTAGTGATCCGGTATAGAATGTCGAAGGTTCAGATAATCAGAGAACGACAAAGTCTTAAACCCAAAGACAATCCAATCAATAGTCGAGGGGGAGTTTGTAGATGCACGTATTGCGACTAGTGATTGGATCTACAAAGTTAACATGTGTTAAAAAGTGCTGATGGGTTGAAAGTGGAATGCTGATGGGTTGAAGGTGGAAAAAGTGGGCGAACGTGGAAATTACACAGAAAAAGTGGGCGAACGTGGAACAAACTGGGCGAATGTAGAATCAGTTTGGGCGAATGTGGAAAGATTCCACATTCGACCAACACAAATGGGCGAATGTGGAAAGATTCCACATTCGACCACCACAACTGGGCGAACGTGCAGAGCCTATAAATAGGTTTTGTGAGTTTTTGAGAGTTAGTGAGCCCAAAGCGAGTCATTTAGAGTGTGTGTTTTAGAGGTGTGTTCCAGAGAGTGTTGAGAGTGTTATTTTGTGTTCTAGATTAACTGTAATCAAGTTGTAAGCAATTATTTGGAAAAGTTAATCTATGAAAAGCTTTTAAAATGACTTTGATTGTGTTTTGATTGAGTTTATATCAGTTTGTTCTAAGCTAGGGTTTCCGCACCTGGTTTAGGAACTTGTATGATCATATAATCCTGTTTTCGTGTCAAATCACATCCTCTACAGTTAATAGTGGAGCTTCAGGCCACATGACAGGGGATATAGCATTGCTGTTCGACGTAAAGAATATTAATGGAGGGTATGTTGCATTTGCTGGAAACAAAGGAGGTTACATCACAATGGAGTGAAGCGTGAGTAACGGGATTGTGAGTTTCGAGAGGATTTCATATGTGAAGCAGATCGACTATAATCTGTTAAGTGTCAGTCAGATATGCGACAAGCAATTCTCTGTTTATTTCGATGACAAATCTTGCTATATCCTTAAACCGGGCTTCAAAATTCTAATAGAGTGGGTAATGTTGAAAGCACCTCGAGTCAACAATCTTTATATTCTTGATATGTCCAAGGCGATGACGACCCAGGGGCAAGTTACATGCTTTCTATCAAAGGCTACTGAAAAAGAGTCAATCATGTGGCATAGAAGGATGGGACATATTCACCTGAGGAAAATGAACCACTTGGTGAAAAATGGGCTTGTCGAAGGCGTAAATGTTAAACATTTCCATTTGAACGACAAGTGTGTAGGCTGTAAGAAAGGAAAGCAACACAAACAATCCCATAAAGTGAAGAAAGTAAACTCTGTTGAGATGCCACTTGAGTGGCTGCACATGGACCTATTCGGACCGGTCAAACGTAAAAGTCATCTTGGAGAGCTTTATTGTTTAGTTGTTACTGACGACTATTCAAGATTCTCATGGGTAATGTGTTTGCATCATAAAAGTGACACGTTTAACAATCTGAAAGTTCTGTTCACTCGATTGGAGAATGTCTATGGTCTTAAGATCAAGAGAATTTGGAGTGACAATGGGACGGAGTTTAAAAATGCACAGATGGATGATCTTTGTGAAAACAAAGGAATTCATCATGAATATTCTGCTCCGTATACCCCTCAACAGAACGGTGTCGCTGAACGGAAAAACAGGACTCTCATAGAAACGGCAAGAACAATGCTAGCAGACTCGAATCTTCCAGCAATGTTCTGGAATGAGGCGATTTATGCGGCAAACTATATACTAAATCGGGTCTTAACAGTGAAGAGGTTTGGCAAAACTTCTTATGAGTTGTTGAACCGAAGAAAGCCGAACTTCGAGTACCTAGAACCTTTTGGGGCTCCGTGTACTATGTTGAATCCAGGTGAAAAGTTTAGTCCGAAAGCTGAAGAGGGATACTTTGTTGGATATGCAACCCCGCTTAAACGGGTATTCAACAAAAGAACTCGACAGGTGGAGGATTGGGCAAATGTGGAGGTTCAACGGTATACTCAAAACGTGCAAGAAAATGGTCCCGATTGGATGTTATTACAAAGATTTCTTTGAATCATTCAATCTAGATAGCTTGGTTGAAGAGGCTGTTATCAGATTACTTTACGAGTGTGAAATGCAGCGACTTCACCATTGGTGCGTCTGATCAACGTTACTCCTCCAACAGCTTCTAATGATACCAATGTTCCTGTAGCAGAGGAAGAAGTGTTTCAAGAGGCTTCAACTACTTTAGGTACTTCAGAATCGGAAGATGATGGAGATTTCGAAGAAGTTATTCTCGAACATACAACAGAGGCACCGCCAATGAACCCAAATACAGATGTTGCTTCATCGTCCAACACGGGTCATGATCTGGATGCAGTAGAGAACTTGACTACTCAGACGGGAGTGATTGTACCTGATCATCCGGAATCTCGGATTCATCGTATTCACCCGCTAGAGCAAGTTATCGGTGACCCTGGTAGAAGTGTTATGACGAGGGGACAGCTAAGAAGTGTAAATTCACCAGAAAGTTTTGGTGCTTTAGCTTTATATGCAAAAATACAAAAGTCTGGTTGTCAGAATGATTGGTCGTTTGCATGTTATGTATCGCAGGTGGAGCCGCGGACATACAAAGAAGCTCTTTTGGATGATGCTTGGGTCGAGGCGATCCAAGAGGAGTTGTTGCAATTCCAGAAGTTGGGCGTCAGGCCACTGACTGATTTACCTCCAGGAAGGAAGAAGATTGGTACCAAGTGGGTGTTTAAATGTAAGAAAGATGATAGAGGAGTGATCGTGAGGAACAAAGCCAGGTTGGTAGTTCAAGGTTTTCATCCGATCGAAGGAATTGACTACAATGAGATCTATGCACCTGTGGCACACATAGAAGCTATCCGAATGTTTCTAGCGTTTGCCTCGTATAAGAAATTTAAGGTGTATCAAATGGATGTCAAAAGTGCTTTTCTTTACGGTGTGGTCAAAGAAGAGGTCTACGTCGGTCAACCACCAGGCTTTGAAGATCCTATCCACCGGGATAAGGTTTACGTTCTAACCAAAGAACTGTACGGTTGCACCAGGCTCCACGCCAATGGTACGAGGAGCTGAGCTGTTAGGATCTGAGTTCTGTTTGTTTTGATTGTTTGAATAAGTATGAAACAAGTGGAATGAAATATAAATGGAAAGTGCAGCGGAATAAACTATAAATCAAAACATGGAGAATAATTGTTTTTAATCGAATTCTTTCATTAAACTGAAAGATTACAATCGTACAAGTAAACTCCCCCTCAGCCTGATCACTCAGAGAATGTTTGTCTTAAGAGAATGACGAGTGATGAATAGAACAGTACATCCACTGTTCTATTTATAGACTAACACTAAACCTCTGATGGTCAGTGCTGACGTCACCTAAGACAGCGACCTCTAACTGACTAACAACTTCTAACATCTGCTAACTATAACTACTGTTACATTGAAAACTCTGTTACTACAAAACACTATAAAGTAAAGCTCTGATGGTCTTTATCATCTGTTGAACCAAAGTGCTGTTGGTTCAACAGACATTTGTTCTTTAGTACTTGATCAACAGTTGTTTCTTCATCATACCTTTGCTCATCAGACTGTTGTTCAGCAGACCTTTCAGCAGCAGCAGTTGTCTTTATCAGTTGTTTGATGCAGCAGTTGTTAGGGTCAACAGTCTTTTGGGAAAGCTTCTTTATAACAACTGTTTATATTCAAGGATCAAAAGATAGAATATTTTGGCTTTTCAATCATCTGTTCTTCTCCAGGTCAGCAGACCCAACAATCTCCCCCTAGAACAGATGATGCCAAAACTCAGCTTTATTCTTGATCTTTATTTCTCATCAGACTTTCTCTTATTTGGCCTTTGAGTTGTAACTCAAAGCTCAAAGAGAAGAGGTCTTCAGCATCTCTTTCCAGCTCTAAATTCAGCAGTGTTTGAAGATCTTCAGCACACAGGCCATGTGCATCATCCATACTTAGCTTCTGAATACTTCCATCTGATCTGAGCAATGTCAATTCATGGGTGTCTTTGTTTGACTTCCATTTTAGAATTTTAGAATCAGAGGAATGGCTGAGATGCATTTTTATTTTTGATGAGTTTGGAGATGGAGGTCTTCCTATGAGTTCTCTGAGTCTGTCTGAGACACGATCAGTGATAGATCGAATCTGGTTTATAAGACCCTCTTTTAAAAATGTGTCAGCAAACTGTTTTTGTTCTTCTTCTGTCATCTCCTTCTGCTTCTTGAATTGTCTTCTTGCAGCAATAGAGAGATCAGAAGTTTCCAGCAGGCTGTCAAGTGTAAAGGCCTGTAGAGGTCTCTTTGGCTCATCATCATAGATAGGTTTTCTTGGTAGGGTAGGGTCTGTCTTTCTATTCTCTTATAGTTTCTTGTAGGTTTCAATCAATCTGACTTTAGACCATCTAGCCACAGATCTCATCTCTCCATATTTGGCAGCTACTATCTCTTGTCTCATTCTTCTGAACTTGAGAGCTCTAGCTTGATGTCTCCCTTTGCTGAAATCAGGGGCAGAGACCTTTGATGGAGGATTCTTGGCCATGCTTTCAATTCTGATTAATTCTTCTCTAAGAGCATGTGTGGTCTAGCCTGTAAATTATTTCTTGTTGGCTTTGTAAGGCATGGTGGCCAAGATCTGTTCTAGAAGAGAATCCCTAACCTCCTTTTCCATATCTTTGTTGAGAGACATGGAAGACATGGAGTTGCTCAGGGTCTTAGCAAAATCCTCAATCCTTCTCAATTTGGTAAGCTCTACTGAATGGATGCCCTGAGCACTCCTGTCATCCTTCCCTTTGCACTTCTCTTTTATGATGGCATCTGCCTGTTCACTCTTGTACTTCAGATATGTATCAATGTTGAGAGGAACAGGAAAATTTTTAAGAGAAGGGAAGGATCTTTCTGAATTGTGAAGTGTGTGGTGAGTATGATGAGAGTGGTATGGCTGGGACAGGTGTGGATTGTGTGATTGGGGTGTTAGGTGGTGTGGTGTGAATGTTTTCATCTTTCACAACAAAGGTAGATTTCCTTGTTCTGCTGTACAAGATTTTAGGTGAAGGAGATTGTGCAGCAGTGGTTGGGTTAACCTCTGTTGGTCCTTTTGTAGAACCAGCAGATGTTTGGGTTTTTGGTTGTGTTGTGGTAGGTTTGGTTGTTGATTGTGTAGTGGTTGGTTTGGTAGTTGATGGTGTGGTGATTGGTTTGGTTGGAACAGGTGTTTTGGTGGCAGTGGTTGTGGTAACAGGGGTTTCAGCAGCAGTGGTTTCAGAAGATAGTTTAGATGGTGGTTTCCTTGTATGTTTTGCTGGCATTTTCTTTCTTTTTGAGGAACTCACATCTTCCACTTCTTGCTGTTGTTCCTTCGTGAGCTGAATCAACCTCTCTGCTTAAACTTCCAAAGTGTCTGCCCTTTTCAGCTTATCTTCAGCAGCCTTATCAGCCCTTTCATTGGCAGATGTATCAACTTGCTTTGCCTTGCTGGTTTTGACTGGTTCAGTAGCAGGGGTTTGAACACTTGGTTGTTGTTGTTGTTGTGGTGCTGATTTGGTAGACTCTGGTTTGTCAGCAGTTGGCTTACCCTTTTTAGAGGGTGGGGCACCAAATGGATTCAGTTTTGGCAGCCTATCTCTACCACTCTCCCCCTTTTTGGCATCATCAGCAGTGAATTCATCATCATGTTCATCTCTGAGAATTGTGGTAGGGGCAGAGCTAGTAGTCTTCAGCAGATGGTCTTTGATCACCTTGATGTCAGCCTTTGTGTCATTAAATCTGGCATCCACCATATTTCTGATCAAGTTCATGTAGGTCTCTTGTGTCTGATATGCTAATTTTCTGTGAGCTATGATGATGGGGGAAACAGATTTCCATAGCTCATTAGCAACATCAGCAGTGGATGGTTGACTCTTTGTAAAGTTAGCCAAGGTTTCCAATATTGACTTGACATCAGTTTTGATGTCAGCAACAGAGGTTTCAATGGTTTGAACTCTATCCATCAATTCTTGTAGTTTTAATCCATCACCTAAGTTAATAGGATCATCTGAATTCCCACCAGTGGTAGTTTTAACTGGTTCAGTCCTAGGAGGTGAGTCCATGGAATGAGAACCAGCTGCCCCTTGGTCTTGGTTCTGGGGACTTCCGACTGATTTTGGAGACACAATGGTGGCTCATCAGTTGTTGCCTTCAAGGAAGTCTTAGCTATGTAACCACTGTCCTGTTGTGAGACAATGGTCTCTACATCAGTAGTGGCTGCTTCACTTGAAAACTCACCAAGAGTTATATTGAACTCTGGTAGTGTAACCTCCTCTTCTGTTTGTGGGTTGACAGATTGACTTTTCTCAGGCCCAGTCACTTGTGGAGGTATACTCTCTGTGACAGGTGAAGGAGAGGAACTGGGATGATCCTGAGTTTTGTCAATTGCCTCAAACAGAGGTTGCATGGTTTGTGGAACATGTGGTGGTGATGTTGGTGGAGTAAGAAGAGAGTTAGCTCTGGGAGATGGACTTGTAAACATATGGTCAAGTGACTCATATGCCTTAGTATGTGGTTCCCTTTGGCTTACAACAAGATCCTTTTGTGAGGATTCTTGAGGAGTTTGTTTGGGTTGAGATATCTCCAACTGTTGTGAGGAAGTAACAACAGTGGTTTCAGGTTGCTGTGGTGATGCAACAGAGTTAGCTTCTGGTATCTCATCTTCCAGAAGTCCCTTTTTTGGTGTGGAGGTGGTTTTTGAGGATGGACGTTTTCTTTTGGTGGCTGGTGTGGGTTTCACAGCACTGGATGAAGTGCCATGATCACCAGGAGCAGTAGGCTCAACAACAAAGGTTTGAACAACAATTGTTGTCTTTGACCTCTTTGTTTGTGTTTTAGAAACCTTTGACACTTTTGACACTTTTTCTTGGGTTGAAGAACCCAACATTCTTGTGAAAGTTTCATCAGTTAGACTTTTCATTTTAAAGGACTATCCCTTTTGGAAATTATTTTCTGGTAAAATCTTTTGAAGAATTACACTTAAGATTCTTGGGTAAAGTAGAAAAGCATTGTTTGAGCTAGATTTTATGGCTTTCAAATTTGAAACCAAGTCCACAAACAATCCCTGGGAAAGATTGAAGTCAGAATCTGACAACATAGCATACCCCAAGTATTGAATCCTTAATGGGATTTCATTAAAGGATGTGGTCTTAGTCGAGGCACAGAGAAGGAGAGTATGGAAGAAAAATTTCATGACTGGAGGAAAAAACTTCTTGTATAATGTTGATCCAGTCATCTGAGCATCATACCCTCTTTCCTGAAACTTTGTGTGAAGCTCTGTTTTAGGAAAAGATTCCATACCTGACAGGTCATTTAGTGAGAAGGTTGTGGATATGAGTTCAGGTGTAATGGCGATGCTGGTGGCTCCAAATTTTGAAATTATGGAAGTAGGCTTTTTGTCTTGGAACAAGACTTCAGCATTAGCCCAAAATTCTTGGAGTGTTTCTAACTGGATGGGAGCATCAGCAGTGAGGATGTTTTTGTATTTGGAATTGGTAATGATGTCAATGGTGGAATGGAATGGTACGTTATCCTCTGTTTTAACCAGATATGGAAGGAAATTGTGGGTGGCTTTTGTTTGAAGATCCATTGTAATGGATTTCGAGTAGGAAAGTACTGAACTTTGATTAAAGGTTTTGAGGAAGACGAAGGCGGTTTTAGTATTTTGAATACAATGAGACAGTAAACTCTGTTGGGGGAAAAACAGGGTTTTATAGCCTTTGGTGAAACCGCTGATGTGGCAAAACTCTGCTTTTGAGAGCAGACGTGGCAAACATCTGATGGTTTAAACATCTGGTGGCATACAGCTGTTTTGGTAAACATCTGTTGCAAACCTCTGTTTTTAAACCAAAAGACTGATGGAATAACAGTTGTTTTATCTGATCAGATGTTTGAAACAGATTTTTCAACCAACAGTGGTTTGAATGAAACAGTGGTTGTTTTAT
Organism: Ambrosia artemisiifolia; assembly: GCA_032199755.1. NCBI lineage: Eukaryota > Viridiplantae > Streptophyta > Magnoliopsida > Asterales > Asteraceae > Ambrosia > Ambrosia artemisiifolia. The sequence goes on along the minus strand of CM063526.1, from coordinate 25,565,960 downwards.
CTGATCAGTGGTTTAAAACAGATTTTTCAACCAACAGTGGTTTGAATGAAACAGTGGTTGTTTTATCTGATCAGTGGTTTAAAACAGATTTTTCAACCAAAAGTGTTATTTTAAGCAAGTTTGATTTTCTGAAAACATTTTAATGTTTTTATTGAAAACATTTTTGTTGTTTTAATCCATGTTTAACATACGAATTCGAGAAATCAGATTTGTGAAGGTAGATGTGTCTAAAGCTTTTGTCAACACATCTGCCAACTGATCCTCTGTTGGAACATGGTGCAGAGTAATCAAACCTTTTTCATAGCTATCTCTAACAAAATGATGTCTGATATCTATGTGCTTGGTGGTGGAATGAGAGACTGGATTTTTTATGATATTTTCAGCAGCTTGGCTATCCAACATGAGTGGAGTCCTCAGTGCAGTTATCCCAAAATCCAGTAGTTGATTTTGAAGCCACATGAGTTGGGCTGTACAGCTTGCAGCAGCAATGTACTCAGCCTCAGCTGTTGAAGTTGAAACAGCAGCTTGCTTTTTGCTTTGCCAGGAGACTAAGGCATTCCCTAGGAACTGGCACCCTCCAGATGTGGACTTCCTTGTGGTGTGGCAGCCAGCAAAATCACTGTCTGAATAACCTGAAAGCTCAATGTTTCCATTAGCAGGATACCTGATACCAAGTGTGGGAGCACCTTTTAGGTATCTGAATATCCTTTTCACAGCAATAAGGTTTGACTTTCTAGGTGAAGCCTGGGATCTTGCACAAACACAGGTTGCAAACATAATGTCTGGTCTGGATGCTGTTAAGTACAATAAAGACCCAATCATGCATCTGTAATGTGTTTGATCAACCAGTTCATCTTTGTCATCATTAGTGAGTGGCTTGACTGTGCTCATGGGTGTACTACATGGCTTACAATCATTCATCTCAAATTTTGTTAACAAGTTTTTCACATATTTGTTTTGATGAATGAATGTGCCATTTTGCAGCTACTTCACCTGGAGACCAAGGAAGCACTGAAGTTCACCCATAGCACTCATTTCAAACTCTGTTGTCATGAGTTCCCTAAACTCCTACACATTTTGTTACATGTGGATCCAAAAATGATATCATCCACATATATTTGAACAATCATTAGATCTTTTCCGTTCCATTTTAAAAATAAGGTTTTATCAATTTTACCTCTTGTGAAACCAATGGATAAGAGAAAAGTGGAGAGAGTTTCATACCAGGCTCTTGGTGCTTGTTTCAGTCCATACAAGGCTTTATTAAGCTTGTAGACATGATCAGGATGGAATGTGTCTTCAAAACCAGGTGGTTGACATACATAAACTTCCTCCTGAATTTTGCCATATAGGAAGGCACATTTGATGTCCATCTGATACACCTTGATGTTGTGGTTGACAGCAAAGGCTAAGAACAGTCTGATAGCTTCTAACCTTGCTACAGGGGCAAAGGTTTCATCATAGTCTATTCCTTCTTCTTGTCTGAAGCCTTAAACCACTAACCTGGCCTTGTTCTTGACAACTATACCCCTTTCATCAGTTTTGTTTTTGAAGACCCACATTGTGCCAATTGGACAAACATCCTTGGGCAGTGGTACAAGTTCCCATACTTGTTGTCTTTTGAACTGAAGGAGCTCTTCTTGCATGGCTTCCACCCAAATGTTGTCTTTCAGTGCCTCTTGGTACTTGACAGGTTGTGTGAGGGATAGAAAGCCTGCAAAAAGACAGATATTTGAAGATTGGCTCCTTGTGAGCACACCTTCTCTGATGTTGCCAATGATTTGATCTGGTGGATGAGCTCTTAGGTAGATTAGATCTCCCTGATATGGTATGATGGCATTTTGAGGTGAAGGACAGAGGTTTGGAGACTCTGTTGACATAACATCTGTTTGCACTTTTGTAGTGTCAATAGATGTTTGGAATGGAGGTGGAGGAATGGGTCCAAGTGGTGTAAAATTGGTCTGACTTTTGTCAACAGATGTTTGACTATGGTCAACAGATGATTGACTTTTGTCAACAGATGATTGAGCAGTGGATAGGATGGGTGAATCAGTGGTTTGGGGATAAGACTGGCCAACAGTGGCTGACTCAGCTATGACAGAGTTTTGATAGTTGTTTTGAACTACTGCTTCCTCTGATACAGGATAGACTTTGTAGTGATCTGGAATCACAACATCCATTCTGTAATCTTGTTGTGGAGACTATGGAGTACCTGCACTGTTAGTTTTGACAGTAATATCTTCAAATTTGAATTTATCCAAATCAAATAACTCAGCAGGGTTTGCTAGAATTTTTAAAGATGAAAGTTCATTGAACTTCACATTCAGAGTTTCTTCTATTGTTTTGGTCTTTGTGTTAAACACTTTGTAGGCCTTAGCAGTAGAAGAATACCCCAGAAAATATCCACAATCTACTTTGGCTGCAAATTTTGAAATGGAGTCTTTATGATTTAAAATGAAACATGGGCAACCAAAGATTTTGAAAAATGATATCAGTGGTTTGATTTTGAACAAAATTTCATAAGCAGTCTTTTGATGTCTTGGGTTGATTAAAACTCTGTTTTGAACATAGCAAGCAGTGTTTACAGCTTCTGCCCAAAAGGACAGTGGCAAACCAGAATCTGCTAGCATTGTTCTTGCAGCTTCAATGAGAGTTCTGTTCTTTCTTTCAACCACCCCATTTTGCTCTGGTGTTCTTGGGATACTATACTGCCTTACAATCTCTTTTGTCACACAGAAATCATCCAACTCCTTATTCTTAAACTCTGTTCCATTGTCACTTCTAAAGACTTTTACTGGCAAGTCATATTGTTTTTCAACTTTGGTGACAAAGTCCTTCAAAATACCTGCAGTCTCATCCTTAGAATGTAAAAAGTAAGTCCATGTAAACCTAGAAGAATCATCAACTATGACAAGGCAAAATCTCTTTCTTCTTAGACTCATGATTTTAACTGGGCCAAACAAGTCCATGTGCAACAATTGTAAACACTGACTAGTTTTGGACTCATCAATTGATTTGTAAGAGCTTTTATGTTGTTTTCCTTTTAGACAGGAAACACAATGCTCATCACATTTGAACTCTTTTGATGGCAAACCTCTGACAAGGTTTTGTTTGGAGAGAGAGTTGATAGTTTGAAGGTTGGTGTGACCAAGTCTCCTATGCCACAATTCTGTCTCTTTGGTAGAGGCAGCAGAGAACAGACAGACATTTGCCATAGGGTTATCCTTCAACATATCAACTACATACACATTGCCACTTCTATGAGCAACAAGTTGTGCTTTACTCTCAGCAATGATGGTGTTAATCTTTTCAACAGCCTCTGGGCCAACAATCTTACATGTTTGCTTAGTGAAGAATGACCCATATCCTTTGTCACTCATTTGAGACACACTAAGTAGATTAAATTTTAGATTGTCTATCAGATTAACATTTTCAAACTTAAGCCTCCCTGCTTTGACAGTTCCAAAACCCAACACTTTACCTTTAGAATCATTACCAAAGGATATATTACCCCCTCCATGTGCAAGAAAGTCCAGAAGAAGGGATCTACATCCAGTCATGTGCCTGGAGCCTCCACTATCTACATACCATAAACTATCTAAGCAAGTAGAAGCTCCCTGCACATCAGTAAAGGTTTTAGTTTTGGTGAGTGTCCAAAGCCAAATTGGCTTTGGATGGGTTCTTAGATGTCTCAGCCTTAAGTTGAGGAGAATGATTAGTGGTTTGAACTAGCTTTTAGACTAGGTTCAACAGCTGTAATTGACCATTTGCCAGTGCTTGAATGTCAACACTTGGTCAAACAGATGTTTGATCATATCCTGTCAGATGCTGAAAACCATGAGGGTGTCTGTTCACTTTTGGTTTTGAAGGCCTTTTGGGCTCTTCATAAACATGTGGCAGACGATGACAAGTGGGTTGTCCATATCCTCTTGGTAGTCTGTTGGCTGGTGGAACATCTGTTACCTGAACATCTCTGGGAGCAGAGTTTTTGTTCAGACCTTTGGTAACAGCTGTTTGGACTGGTTCAAAAGTCTGTTTGGGTTTTCCTTTTGAAGTACTCACCACTTGACTTTCAAGAGTTTTAGCCTTGTACTCTTTTATCTTTTCATAAAAATTTTTGAGATACAGGCACTCTTTTGTTTTGTGATTCTTTTTCTTACAGATTGAACATTCATTTCTTTTAGAATCATTTAAACTTGTTGCTTTGTTGATGTCATATGCTTTTAGAAGAAAACAGTTTTTGGCCTGTGGTGCCATTTTACCATCAGGGGTTTTGAAGGTCATTGGTTTAAAGTTTTCAATGATTTCACACTCATCTGACCAGGTTAGTTTGAATTGATATTTCTCAATTTCATCAAATGAGGGTGTACCTTCCAACTTTTCAAGAATGATTTTCTTGCCATTGGGTTCAGTAACCTTGATCTCTTGACCTTTTGAATTTGTGGGGATGACTTCAACCATCTGTGGTTCCTTTTTGTCAGTGGTTTGTGAACTCTGAGCAGTGGTTTCTTGAAAACCAAACCCAAATTTCACATGACTTTTAGATTGTTGGTTGACAATCATCTCAAAACCTTTTGATGATTCCACCCATTTCTGACATTCAACTTGGGTGGACTCAGGCTCCTTTTTACAACTATGATATTTGGTTATCATAGTCTGAAGCTGGTCTCTGGTTATGCTTGCTTCATGTTTTAAACTGCTGATTTCAGATTCTTTTTCAGTTATTTTTGATTTTAACTCTTTAGTGAGTATTTCAAACTGAATTTCATCTTCCAAAATTTTCTTTCTAAAGTTTTCATTCACCTCTTTTATCTTAGCAAATGCCACAATACATTTGTCTGTGCATAAGTCATTTAAGATTTGAGGAGATACCTTAGCAGCAGCCATCAAGGCACAGTTACACTGGCAATCACAATCATCACTACCCCAGGGGTCTGAGAGATTCACAACCTCCACTTCAGATTCTTCAACTGAAACAACTTCATCAACAACACCATTAGTCACATTTTCAGATATAGACACCACAACCTCAGAATCAGTCTCATCAACAATTGTTTCTAGTGCCATAAAACAAAAATTATTTTCAGAATTGGCAACTAAAGCAATGTTGTCATTTGTTATCTCATCTGGTAGACTGCTCCAATCAACAAAGCCTTGAGTAAAGAAACTCTGTTGACCTGGTTGACTGGTCTCTGCTAGAGCAGAGGGTGGAGCAGCAGTCATTGGCACTTGTGCCTGAGTAACAGGTGTTTGGACATAGTGATACTGAGGAACAGTGGTTTGAACATAGTGCACAGGAACAGTGGTTTGGGTTTGTGCAAAGTGAGCAGTGTTTTGCACATTTGGTATAGGGATGGTTTGATAAGTGTTGGTCTGAGGCCTTTGGTTTGGATAGGTGATCATAGGTGTACCATTTTGACTCCTACATTCCCTAGCAAAGTGACCCATTCTATGACACTTGTAACACTTTATCTTTGATTTATCCAACCCCACCTTTGACCCACCGTGTAAACCTGGGTACCTTCTGCCAGTTTTCTTATAGAAGTTATTGGTTCTAATACTGAGCAGGGCAACCTGATGCAAGATGTCCATTTCTTCTAAGTCCAAAGGGTCAATATATTGAAGGTCATTGTACACAAAAGATGAATTATCAGAAGCCTGGATATCACCACTAGCTGCAAAAGCATAGTTGGGTGATGAGTAAGAATCATTGTTAAAACCAGTGGTTATGTCAATGTAATGATCATAACTCTGATCCTTATTACTTCCAGAACCCTCCTCTTGGCCCAAAAGTGCAGTATTCCCAAATACATAGTCATCTGACACTTTTCTAGAGTCCTGGAGCTTCTTTTTCTGGTTAAGCTCCCTTTCATAAGTCAGGAGCTTACCATGAAGCTGGGTCAGGGTTAGGTCTTTGAATCCGATAGAGTTTCTCATGACTATAGCTATAGTGTCCCATTTGTCCTGAAGTGATCTATGAAACCTATGATTCAGTGTTGAATTAGGAAAAGTTAGACCAACCAGTTTTAGTTCACTAATCAGACAATTAAACCTTTCAAACTGTTGTGTTAACGACTCCCCTTTTATGTGACTAAACGTTTCATATTGTTGGTTAAGTATTTCACGGTTGTTTTCAATCACATCTTCAGTTCCCCCGAACTGCTCATTAAGAGCATCCCACAGTTCTATAGCACTATTGCAGTGCAAGAGTCCGGCATAGATATCATTCGGCGGTGCCATGGCTACTATGCTGAAATCCTCGGCATCTAGCTCGATTTTTTGAAAATCTTGCTCTGAGTAGTTCTCAACACTCTTTGGTACTTGGATCTTTGGATCCTCGGCACTCGGTACCATTGGAACATGTGGTCCAAATACTATCGATTTCCAGCACCCTGTGTTCTGTTGTGCTAACACATGAGCCACCCGACGCTGCCAGATGTTATATTCTGACCTGACAAGCATCGGAGGCTTGTTGCTAGTGCCAGTGTTGTGTGGATCTTGATTGAGTGAAGTCATTCTCTTGATTTTTTAAAAACAAAGTCTGTTTACTAACTGTTGAAACGAAAATAAACTATTACTCTGTTTTAAATCCGACAAACAAACGATATCAATAATCGTGAGCTGATATGTTTATATTAAATTGATTGGTCAGATCGAATTTAATTGACCTAGCTCTGATACCAATTGTTAGGATCTGAGTTCTGTTTGTTTTGATTGTTTGAATAAGTATGAAACAAATGGAATGAAATATAAATGGAAAGTGCAGCGGAATAAACTATAAATCAAAACACGGAGAATAATTGTTTTTAATCGAATGCTTTCATTAAACTGAAAGATTACAATCGTACAAGTAAACTCCCCCTCAGCCTAATCACTCAGAGAATGTTTGTCTTAAGAGAATGACGAGTGATGAATAGAACAGTACATCCACTGTTCTATTTATAGACTAACACTAAACTTGTGATGATCAGTGCTGACGTCACCTAAGACAGCGACCTCTAACTGACTAACAACTTCTAACATCTGCTAACAATAACTACTGTTACATTGAAAACTCTGTTACTACAAAACACTGTAAAGTAAAGCTCTGATGGTCTCTATCATCTGTTGAACCAAAGTGCTGTTGGTTCAACAGACCTTTGTTCTTCAGTACTTGATTAGCAGTTGTTTCTTCAGTACTTGTTCAGCAGACCTTTCAGTAGCAGCAGTTGTCTTTATCAGTTGTTTGATGCAGCAGTTGTTAGGGTCAACAGTCTTTTGGGGAAAGCTTCTTTATAACAACTGTTTTTATTCAAGGATCAAAAGATAGAATATTTTGGCTTTTCAATCATCTGTTCTTCTCCAGGTCAGCAGACCCAACATGAGCACGTACCTCATGTCGAAAGGATTCAAACGTGGATTCGTCGACTGTACTCTGTTTACAATGAAAACAGGAGATGATTTGCTGAGAATTTGAACGTGTTATGCAGGAAAAGTTCGAAATGAGTGCGATGGGCGAAATGTAGTTTTTCCTCGGCTTGCAGGTGGATCAAAGACCAACGGGGATCTTTATTCATCAAACCAAATACGTATCTGAAGTCTTGAGCCGGTTCCAGATGGAGGATTCCAAGCCGATAGACACCCCGATTCAACCTAATCACGGGATTGGTGTCGACGCTAAGGGGGAGCTGACGGACCCATTTACATACAGAGCAATCATCGGATCTCTGATGTATCTAACCGCTTCAAGGCAAGACATAATGTTCGCTACATGTCTCTGCGCATGTTTCCAATCGAAGCCGAAACAAAGTAATCTGACAGCGGTCAAGCGTATCCTTAGATATCTGAAGGGTTGTCCGTCGAGAGGACTATGGTACCCTAATGACGATAATTTTGACTTTATCGCATTTAGTGATGCAGATTGGGGCGGTTGTGACAAAGACAGCAAATCCACGACAGCTGGATGCCAGTTTTTAGGGAGCAGGTTAGTCACCTGGCAGTGTAAGAAGCAGACTTCGGTCGCATTGTCTACCTGCGAAGCAGAGTACATAGCAGCCTCAAGTTGTTGCTCACAGGTTCTCTGGATTCAGTAGCAGTTGGTGGATTACGATTTGCAATTTCTTAAAACCCCTATACACTGTGATAATGAAGCCTCAATTGCATTAACTAAAGATACGGGCAATCACTCGAAAGCTAAACATATCCGGATTAAGTATCAGTTTACCCGTGATTGTTATGCAAAAGAGTTGATCGATATGGTCAAAATCCACACTGACTATCAGAGAGCAGATTTGTTTACAAAAGCTTTTGATAAATCCAGATTCGAATATCTTTTAAAAGTAAACAATATAAAAGAAAAACAAGACTGATCATCACCTCGGTTTATCGCTTTTTAGTTTTCAAATTTTCTTTAAGTTTTTACAGTTTTTCAGAAAAATTCAAAAACCCAAAAATATGTTTTACATTTTAGGGGGAGTCTTTTATTAGAAAAACCAAAAACATTGAAAAATTCAAAAATCCATAAAAATAGAAAAATCCAAAATGATTTCCAGGATAAAAAGAGGAAATGATAGTACATCAGTGGGGATCTGACACAGGGTAAAGATATGTAATGCAATATGAAGCATGTGTTGATTTCGTGTGATGTGCTGATAGGCTTCGTAGACTAACAACTGTGTGCATTAGTGATACAAACATAACGAATTACTCGTTCGTGGATGAACACCTCATGGGCATATGGTCTTAGTACCGTAATTTCGTTTGATAGAGTTGCCAAAATCTGAGGTTTCGGGTCGTTATGTTATTGTTATCCGGGATATTCTGATTGAACTTTTGTCATATTAATTTACGGACCTAGTTTAATCAGAATATTTGCTAAAAGAGCTTAAAATGCCAAAACCAAAAGTTACCGAATTGAGGAACTTCATGTTTATTATTGATCAAAGATCATTAATTGCATCGTGTCAATCTACTGATGCAAATCAGTAATTGATATCAGCCTCAACCTGGTATATATGCACATGTTACTTTGCTGCATTCGTTTGCTGACCTGTACACCTCTATGCTATATATCTTGTAACTAAACAGATAACTCTGGCATAATCACGCGTTACGAGGAAGCTTTGTGCAATTTCTTGATACGGGAGTATGTCGTGTGTGTGTGGGAACCACAACGTGTTAGTATAATACACTTAAATCGTGTCATTTTAAAGCACTGCATTACAGTCTGCATGTGAGCTTATGTGGACAATAATATCAGCAGTTGCCGGGTCACACATTGTTTCTAATGATAATATAAATTAGATCAACACTGTGGTCAGATTTCTCAAATAACTGATATGATCCTCTAACCGGATATCACAAAACATTTATTGCTTTACTTTACTTTTGTGCATTGTAGTTTGTTTTCCAAAAGGATACAAACCTCAAAAAGATTTTTGGTGTGTTTTAATATAAATTTCAGAAAAACCAAAAGTTTTACGTTTTTGCGTTGTTTTTGGATAACCGACGGTGTTTGATGGTCATTTTCAGAGATTTGATGAAACAATCTGAGCTTTGTATCATTTAAAACAGAAATAATGCATGTTTGATACTTAATGTGTTGAAAAATGTTTGAACGGGATTCGATTTCGTGATTTGGTAAAATTTCAAAATTTTCCACTTCACATTCGCCCCTTAAATGGGTCGAAGGTGGAAAATTTGTCACATTCGAACCTGGAAATATGGACGAAAGTGGGACTTCTTACAATCATTTCACATTCGTATCAAATTTTTACATTCGTGCCATTTAGTTGGGACGAATGTGGAAAATTTCTCACATTCGTCCAATATAAAGGGTCGAATGTGTAGATGAAGAATTTTAGCAATAGACAGGAAATCTGATCATACAAGTCACAATTCCAGGTGCGGAAACCCTAGAACTGAACAAAATGATAATACACGAATCATAACACACGGATTACCTTTTCAAACATCATTTTATAGATAACTTGATTCAAAACATTCAATACAAGGCCTTTACAAGTTAATCTATAGACCTTAACACACGCTTAATCTAGAGAGCAACAACCTGACTTTCACACACACAATAACCAACTAGTCTTACATATCAAACAAGCAAAACCTATTTATAGCCTCTGCACATTCGCCCCTTTTCCAAGTACGAATGTGGACTTTGTCCATATTCGCCCCATTACAAGGTACGAACATACACTATTACATTGTAGCATCCCACATTCGCCCATAAGCTTTTCATCTTCGCCCTCCAGTTTTCCACTTTCGCCCATTACAAGCTACCTTCGACCATCTTGTTTCCACCTTCGACCCTCCATAACTCTCTAACATATGTTATTTCTACAATCCGAAGCATTAGTCGCATAAAGTGCATCTACAAACTCCCCCTCGACTATTGCTCGGATTGCCTTCTGGCTTCGTCCATCTCTTTGTTCATTAACTTGATCCTCAGCTGCTTCTTTTGTTCTTTAGTCATCTCAGGCTCAAGTTTTCTCTTCGTTGATCTCTTCGTTACATCAGCAACCTTCACCTGCTTGCCCAACTTCAGTTCCAGGTTGCTACCGGAGTTAATATCATACGCAAAGCACACTCCGACAACCTGTTGACACTTCTTCGCTTGCGATGCATCATTGGGATCACTGTATATCGGGTTGTAGTAAAGCATGATGATGTCTTCGAATGTACAGTTAATGAGCCACATCGGGTCAAAAACGTGTATCTTCTTATAAGAATCCTTCCCATCTCTCAATACTATCACAGCTTCTGCATTCCTCCAATCATAATACCAAAAGATAAAGTCTTCACTGAAGTGTTGTTGAATTGGCATCAAAGGAATCTTTCTCATAACTTCAGGAGCTTTGTATATCAAAGTCACTCGCTTCCTACCCGTTTTAGGATCAACATCCCTATGAACTTTCCTCCTTGGGTAGGGCGGTTTAAACATACTTCACCTTGTCCGACTCTCCCAGACTAATCTGTCAGTAAACCATCCTACCGCCGTGTTATTCACCGATGCACCAGTCATTGGAAATCTATAAATGTCTCTAACCGCCCAGTACGGTAGAATTAGTAGGTCATGAAATTTGTAGAAATACAAAATTCGTGTTTCCCACTTGACTGCAATGCAATTTTAATCTCCCACGATACTTCCAACCAAGAGCTCTGCCTTTAAACTTTTGGTTGTGATATCTATAGAATCCACCTTGAGCTTCCGGCTTTGGTCTCTTCTCATTAGTTTCCTTCAGTTTCTGCAACAAAGTCTTCAAATCATCATTCTGTTCAGATGGTTTCTGTTTATCTCCACCAAACACCTTCTCAACAAACTCTTCACTCCTTTTCTCTGCTTTCTTTTTAGCTTCCCTCTGATGTGTTTCGGTGAAGTCTGGGAATACTTCATTCTCATCATTTGTTCTGAAGTATTGAGGATATTCTTCATGAGTAATGTCCTCTATCTCAATCTCCTGCATCTCTGGTGTATGTTTATCATCAGAATGATTTCCAATATCCTTTTCAGGAATATCTGGAATCATCTGATCTGTCATAATCTCCTCCAGTGTCTTTCCCACTCGCTGTGCAATACCTTCTAAAATCTCTTTGCTCACAGCAGCAGACACTTCTCCGTCTTCCAGATCAGGATAATTGTACTCTAATTCATATCTCATATCTTCTGTCTGAAAGATCTCAGCAAATTTCCCCATGAATTCAATTGTCCATTCTCTTTTCTCCAACATCTCACGATACACATCTTTAGCATCATCCGACAAAGATTTAACCTTCTCATTCCAAAAGATACTCTCATCAGAATCTACATTCTCACCCGATTTCTTCTTCGAGCTTGACTGTCCTGCATCACCCTTTTTATTCTTCCTTTGTTCAAAAGTAAACTTGCTTGAGTCATCTCCATCATCATCATCACTACTATTACTTTCATCATCATCATTCTTACTACCCGATCCTCCCTCAGCATCATCATCCTTATCATCATTATCATCATCAGATTCATAAGATTCATCGTCTGATTCCTCTTCTTCCTCTTCTTTATCTGATTCTTCGTAATCTACTTGTTCTTCATCTTTCTCTTTATCTTCCTCTCCCTCTTTCAACTTGGGAGCTTCACCATAAAGTTTATCAAGTAGATCGCTCATCTGTTTATTCTCTTTCTTTAATTCTTTGTTCTCAACCTTTACAAGCTTTATCATTCTCCTATTTCTGTTACACTTTTCATCAAGTTCTTTCTTCTCTTCTTCAAATTACTTTAGCTTCCTATCAATCTCATCCTGATTTGTCTTTGAAGCAACCACAATCTGAAGCATCTTTTCCTCATTTTTCTTGAACTTATCAATCTCAGCTTGTTGAGCAACAATCATCTTCATCATATCATCCATTCTCTTGTTAACCTGTTTCATTACATCGTCTGAAACAGTAACCTTTGACGATTTGGAAGATTGAATCACAGAAGTCTTCTCTTTCTCAGGCTTCTTGAACATATTCAGAACATTCTCTAAAGTAGCTTCTAAGTTAGGAACTACTTCAGGTTCTTTCGCTTTCTTCTGTTTCTTAGCCACAGGTGAAGATACCTTCGATGATGTACCAGCTTCAGGTATTTTCTTACGTTTCAGCAATATTTCTATCTCTTTCTCTCTCAATTTCTTCGTACTAACCTTCTTAGCCATTGACTTCTGCTTTGGCTTCTTCAGGTTAACAACAACAGTTGATCCAACAAAATCTTCAGTATCTACACCCAACTCTCCTTCAACATCGATCGGTTCTTTCTGTAGTATCTCTTCAATAGTTTTGTTGAGTGATTCGAACTCCCCAACCGCAGTGGCCTTGCGTTTGGAAGACCTCTTCACCAACTCAGCTTCAGAATCCCACTGCTCTTCTTCCTCACTCTCCTCTGAATCTACTGAGTCTTCGTCTACCAAACTCGTACCTTTCTTCGCAGTAGTTTTCTTTCTTGCACTCTGTTTCTTTGATTCACCTTCATCTGCCTTCGCTTTGCCCTTCCCTTTGGCTCCAGCGTTCTTGACTTGCCTCTTCCTTTTAGTACTTGCATCAGCATGAACTAAAGAATCATCATTGTCAGAATCACTCTTCTCATGTCTAGCTTTGTTCAATCCTGGGTCAGTGTAACCCGGATTCACTAAAGCTCCAAACAAACGTCTATTCGGTGGCTTCTCATTATCAGGCACACCTTTATAACCTTTCATCCTCACAAGTGTTCTGATATTCATGTGATCTTGACCTAACACCATAGTTGGATCCTTTCTCAAGTTTGGATACTTGTTGTCAAAGATCACCATCAGGAATCTTGGATATAACAAAAACTTCTTCGATTTTAGACCCTTTAACATCTCCAGCATATGGTCCAATATCATTCCAGCAATGTTAAATGGTTTGTTGAGAGTCAACACAACCATTAACGAACTTAAGCTCTTCCTCATCACATCGTAACCACCACTAACACACCCAAAGACATGAATGATCACATGTGCGAAATACTTAAACTGCACACTGAGCTTTCCTTTGTGTAAAGCACCATCTGTGTTTGGGCCTTTGTACTTCATTCTTAGGAAACAAACCCTCTGCTCAGTCCACGATAACTCTCTAGGATCAGTACACTCTTCATCTTTAATCTTGAGTGCATCCCGAATGTCTTCTTCAGTAATCAGCATTTCCATTCCTTGTATCTTGCTGACTATAGCAGTTTTGCCCTCCCAGAAAGTATATCTCGCATTCATCCAGAAATCTTCTACAATGTCTTTGTAAATAATTGCTGGTGTAGCAATGGCATGGATGATTCGACTCTTTCTAAGAAAATCAACGATTCCTGAAAACTCTATATTCTTTAACACATCACCAACATAGGCACAACAATTATGCGGAGCTTCAAATGGCCATGCTTGTGGTGCATTCTCAACTTGTTCTTCCTGCACAGGGTCCTGAATAATCACATCTTCCACAGGAATTTCCACGTTTTCAAGTTGTTCATCCATCTGTAAACAAAAACACAAAAATATGTCAAAACAATGAAAAACGACAAACTTAGAAAATTTTTAGGTTTTAAACATTTCTACTTTCGCCCGTTTTAGTAGGTACGAAAGTGATACATTGTGGTTCGAATGTGTAACTTTAGACCCGAAGTGAGAATTTATCAAAGTAAATTCACATTTGTCTGTTTCTAATCACATTCGTCCCCTTTATTCTACATTCGCCCGCTTTTACAGGACGAATGTGAACCTGTTTTGCCCAAAAATTCAAAGTTTCAAAGTTGTTATCTGATCTGTTTTGAACTCTGATTTTGATTCAAACTAGTCCTAATACTACCGACTAAGCCAATGGAACAATCAATTTCTGTTTTCATTCAATTCTTATTGGTTTTCAAAAGAACTTAGGGTTCGAAACCTTCAAACAATCAATTAACAGACATAAACCATGAATTAACCCTAATTCTGGCTATATTCTCCCCCTAAAACTAATAACGATTGAATCCTCGTCAAAAAAATGGTATAAAACAGTCCAAAACAAGTCCAGATAATACAGTTAGGGTTCGTTCTTAAAAACCCCAATTGTGACTTCATTACACGTCCATTACCTGTAAAATTATAGTCAAATTGATCAAAAATGAGTAGGGAACAGTATTCTTGAATCAACAGAAACAGGGCAACAAGATCTTAGCACATTGAAAAATTTTGAAAAAATCTGAATGAGGGTTCGAAAATGCACTGGTGGTTATATAGAGCTCTACATTCGCCTGTTAGGTGTGGACGAATGTGATAATTTTCTACATTCGACCAATTGAATGACCCGAATGTGAAAACCTTGAACCCGAAAGTGAAATTTCAAATGAAAATCCACCTTCGTCCAATTGTCAAAGCTCGAAAGTGAAACCATTTCCCACATTCGACCCATTTAAGGGGCGAATGTGAATTGGAAAATTTTGAAATTTTACCAAATCACGAAATCGAATCCCGTTCAATCATTTTTCAACACATTAAGTCTCAAACATGCATTATTTTAGTTTAGAATGATACAAAGCTCAGATGGTTTCATCAAATCTCATAAAATGACCATCAAACACCGTCGGTTATCTAAAAATAACGCAGAAATGTAAAACTTTTGGTTTTTCTGAAATTTATATCAAAAGACACCTAAAATCTTTTTGAGTTTTGTATCTTTTTGACAAACAAACTAAAATGCATAAAATTAAATACAGCAGTAAACATTTTGTGATAACCGGTAAGAGGATCGTATCAGTTGTTTGAGAAACCTGACCACAGCGTTGATCTATTTTGTTTTATATTATCATTAGAAACAGTATGTGACCCAGCAGCGGCTGATATTGCTATCCACATAAGCTCACATGTAGACTGTTATGCAGTGCTTTAAAATGATACGATTTAGGTGTATTATTCTAACACGTTGTGGTTCCCACGCACACGACATACTCTTGTATCAAGAAATTGCACAAAGCTTCCTCGTAACGCGTGATTATGCCAAAGTTATCCGTTTAGTTACAAGATATATAGCACAGAGGTGTACAGGTCAGCAAACAAATGCAGCAAATTAACATGTGCATATATACCAGGTTGAGGCTGATATCAACTACTGATTTGCATCAGTATATTGACATGATGTGATTATGATTATGATCTTTGATCAAATATAACATGAAGTTCCTCAATTCGGTAACTTTTGGTTTTGGCATTTAAGCTCTTTTAGCAAATATTCTGATTAAACTAGGTCTGTAAATAAATACGACAGAAGTTTAATCAGAATATCCTGGATAACAATAACATAACGACCCAAAACCTCAGATTTTGGCAATCCTATCAAACGAAATTACGGTACTAAGACCATATGCCCATGAGCTGTTTAGCCACGAACGAGTAGTTCGTTATGTTTGTATCACTATTGCACACAGTTATTAGTCTACGAAGCCTATCAGCACATCACACGTAATCAACACACGCCTCATATTACATTACATATCTTTAGCCTTTGTCAGATCCCCACTGATGTACTATCATTTCCTCTTTTTATCCTGGAAATCATTTTTGGTTTTTCTATTTTTATGGCTTTTTGAATTTTTGAATGTTTTTGGTTTTTCTGATAAAAGTCTCCCCCTAAAATGTAAAACATATTTTTGGGTTTTTGAATTTTTCTGAAAAACTGTAAAAAACTTAAAGAAAATTTAAAAATAAAACAAAAAAGCGATAAACCGGGGTGATGATCAGTCTTGTTTTTCTTTTATATTGTTAACTTTTAAAAGATATCCAAATCTGGATCTGTCTAAAGCTTTTTTGAACAAGTCTGCTCGTTGATAGTCAGTGTGGATTTTGACCATATCGATCAGCTCTTTGGCATAACAATCTCGGATAAAGTGGTACTTAATCCGGATATGTTTAGCTTTAGAGTGATTGCCCGTATCTTTAGTTAATGCGATTGCAGCTTCATTATCACAGTGTATAGGGGTTTTAAGAAATTGCAAACCGTAATCCACCATCTGCTGCTGAATCCAGAGGACTTGAGAACAGCAACTCGAGGCTGCTATGTACTCTGCTTCGCAGGTAGACAATGCGACCGAAGTCTGCTTCTTACATTGCTAGGTGACTAACCTGCTTCCTAAAAACTGGCATCCAGCTGTCGTGGATTTGCTGTCCTTGTCACAGCCGCCCCAATCTGCATCACTAAATGCGATAAAGTCAAAATTATCATCATTAGGGTACCAAAGTCCTCTCGAGGGACAACCCTCAGATATCTAAGGATACGCTTGACCGCTGTCAGATGACTTTGTTTCGGCTTCGACTGGAAACGTGCGCAGAGACATGTGGCGAACATTATGTCTGGCCGAGATGCGGTAAGATACATCAGAGATCCGATGATTGCTCTGTATGTAAACGGGTCCGTCAGCTCCCCCTTAGCGTCAACTCCAATCCCGTGATTAGGCTGAATCGGGGTATCCATCGGCTTGGAATCCTTCATCTGGAATCGGCTCAAGACTTCGGATACGTATTTGGTCTGGTGAATGGAGATCCCCGTTGGTCTTTGATCCAACTGCAAGCCGAGGAAAAACTGCATCTCCCCCATCGCACTCATTTGGAACTTTTCCTGCATAACACGTTCAAATTCCCTGCACAAAAGTTCGTTAGTTGAGCCAAAAATAATATCGTCAACATATATCTGGACTAGAAGCAAATCATCTCCTGTTTTCTTCGTGAACAGAGTACAGTCGACCAATCCGCGTTTGAATCCTTTCGACATGAGGTACGTGCTCAGCTCCTCATACCATTGGCGTGGAGTCTGGTGCAACCCGTACAGTGCTTTGTTCAAGACGTAAACCTTATCCCGGTGGATAGGATCTTCAAAGCCCAATGGTTGACCGACGTAGAGCTCTTCTTTGACTACTCCGTACAGAAAAGCACTTTTGACGTCCATCTGATACACCTTAAATTTCTTATAAGAGGCAAACGCCAGAAACATTCAGATTGCTTCTATGCGCGCCACAGGTGCATATATTTCATTATAGTCAATCCCCTCGATCTGATGAAAACCTTGAACTACCAATCTGGCTTTGTTCCGTACGATCACTCCTCTATCGTCTTTCTTACACTTAAAGACCCACTTGGTACTAATATTCTTCCATCCTGAAGGTAAATCCGTGAGTGTCCAGACTCCCAACTTCTGAAATTGCAACAACTCCTCTTGCATTGCTTCAACCCGGGCATCGTCCAAAAGAGCTTCTTTATATGTCCGCGGCTCAACCTGCGAAACATAACATGCAAATAACCAATCATTCTGACAACCAGATTTTTGCATATAAAGCTAAAGCACCAAAACTTTCTGGTGAATTGACACTTCTCAGCTGTCCTCTCTTCATAACACTTCTACCAGGGTCACCGATAACTTGCTCTAGCAGGTGAATACGATGAATCCGAGATTCTGGATGTTCAGGTACAGTAACTCTCGTCTGAATAGTCAAGTTCTCTACTGCATCCAGATCATGACCCGTGTTAGACGATGAAGCAATATCTGGATTTGGGTTCACTGGCGGTGCCTCTGTTGCATTTTCAAGAATAACTTCTTCAAAATCTCCATCATCTTCCGATTCTGAAGTATCTAATGTAGTTGAAGCCTCTTGAAACACTTCTTCCTCCAGTAAGGCGCATTAGTATCATTAGAAGCTGTTGGAGGAGTTACGGTGATCGGACGCACCAACGGTGAAGTCGCTGCATTTTCACACTCGTACAGTAATCGGATAACAGCCTCTTCAACCAAGCTATCTAGATTGAATGATTCAAAGAAATCTTTGTAATCAAACATCCAATCAGGACCATTTCCTTGCACGTTCCGAGTATACCGTTGAACTTCTACGTTTGACCAATCCTCCACCTGTCAAGTTCTTTTGTTGAATACCCTTTTGAGCGGGGTTGCATATCCAACAAAGTATCCCTCTTTAGCTTTTGGACTAAACTTTTCGCTTGGATTCAACATCGTGCACGGAGCCCCAAAAGGTTCTAGATACTCCAAGTTTGGCTTTCTTCGGTGTATCAGCTCATAAGAAGTTTTGCCAAACTTATTCACCGTTAAAACCCGATTTAGTGTATAATTTGCCGCATAAATCGCCTCGTTCCAGAACATTACTGGAAGATTCGAGTCTTCTAGCATTGTTCTAGCCGTTTCTATTAGAGTCCTGTTTTTTTCGTTCAGCAACACCATTCTGTTGAGGGGTATACGGAGCCGAATATTCATGATGAATTCCTTTGCTTTCACAAAGTTCATCCATCTTAGCATTTTTGAATTCTGTCCCATTATCACTCCGAATTCGCTTGATCTTTAGACCATAGATATTTTCCAATCGAGTGAACAGAACTTTCAGATTATTAAAGGTGTCACTTTTCTGATGCAAACAAATAACCCATGAAAATCTTGAATAATCGTCAGTAACGACTAAACAATAAAGCTCCCCAAGATGACTTTTGCGTTTGACAGGTCCGAATAGGTCCATGTGCAATCGCTCAAGTGGCATCTCAACATAGTTTACTTTCTTCACTTTGTGGGACTGTCTGTGTTGCTTGCCTTTCTTACAACTTACACACTTGTCATTCAAATGGAAATGTTTAACATTCACACTGTCGACAAGCCCATTTTTCACTAAGTGGTTCATCTTTCTCAAATGAATATGCCCCATCCTTCTGTGCCACATGATTGATTCTTTCTCAGTAGCCTTCGATAGGAAACATGTCACTTGCCCCTGGGTTGTCATTGCCTTGGACATATCAAGAATATAGAGATTATAGACGCGAGGTGCCTTCAACATAACCCACTCTTTTGGAATTTCGAAGCCCGGTTTGAGAATGTAGCAAGATTTGTCATCAAAATAAACAGTAAATTGTTTGTCACATGTTTGTCACCTCCTTTGTTTCCAGCAAATGCAACATATCCTCCATTTATATTCTTCACATCAAACAACAATGCTAAATCCCCTGTCATGTGGCCTGAAGCTCCACTATCAACAATCCAAAGACTGCTAATAGGGCTAGCTGAAGCTCCCTGCACACATCAAGTAAACATGTCAGTTCTTTCGGGGGACCCAAGCCTGTGTGGTCTTGGGTCTTTGAATATCACTCTTCAAAGATTCATTTACTTCAATATTTGGTTTTGGATCGATCTTTTTAGGATCATTCAAAACTTTTTCAACTTTTTCATTTGATTTTGAAGTTGAGGCTCCCGGAGTACCATTTGGTGTCCAAGAGTTTTCCGAACGTTTCAAAATACGAATCTGAGATTTTGGAGTCTCAGTCGATTTCTTAGGATCGTTCACAAATGAAACCTTCTTGGTTACCTTCTCGGATTTAACCAATTTAGGTCCAACATTTGAATTGACAGCCGGTTTTTGTGGAACCTTTTGTCTATCAGCCGTTGTGTTCACCATTAGTTTTCTCCACGGTTTCTCCATGGCTATCCGATTACGACGATCATAATGAAATTGACGTTCATTCCTCTTTTGATAAAAATTGTTCTGGTTATAAAATGGTGCTGGTTGAGGAACAAATTGTCTTTGTTGATAATATGATTGTCAACCGGCTTTCTCATGGATTGCCTCACTTCAACTTCGTGCCTTTTATGCCTCACATACGGGCAGTGAGCAAGTAAATGCCCCCTCTCCCCGCACTTAAAGCATGCACGGTACTCTTCAAACACATTTGGAGCATTCGGCTTTACGTATGAATTGACGGGATATTGATCATCAATGCATCGCATCCTTAGACTCTCAGGAGCTGGGCCCCTAGAGTATGCTGGTTCATGAAAGTCGTTTGCTTTTTGTTTTGGTTTGATGAATTCGGTGACATGAACTTTTGGTTCTTTTGGAACATCCGAATACAGTTTCTTTAAGATTTCAGGTGGAATATCATGTGATCTCTCATGTTTTGGAAACCATATTGTGCTTTCTTGCCAAATTTTATCAATTTTAGAATAGTTAGCAAACTTGATTGGATATTCCTCGTCAGAGATAATCTTATCGGATCATTCCATCCGATAAAATACCTTTACTGGTTTGTCACCTGAATCCTTTTTAACATCTTTCTTTTCAGACTTTTTATCACGATGTGTGTTAGCCATCGGATGAACATGCTGAGACGATGACACTGGTTCATTCGTAATAATGTGATTTCCTTTTGGAATATCACTCACATTATCAGTTTTGTCACTCTCAGAGTCTGAATCATCATTTTCAGCTGTAACCCCCTCATCATTCAAACCTAAAATCGGTCTCACATCGGAATGAGGATCACCAACACTAGAAGTATTGGATTCATTTTCCGATGCAAAGTCTGATTTTACTGAGCTCTCCGGTGTCACTTGATGACAATTGTGATTTTCAAAAAGCACCGGAGATGGCACAGACTTATAACTTGTGGTTTGAGATGGTTCATCAATGATGTGGTCAACGACATAAGCAATATGCTTGTAACTTTCTAACTTCTTGTTGACCTTTTCAGCAAAACACTTGATGGTGGCCATTTCCAACTTAGTATTTTCAAGTTCATTAATGTAATTGTTAATTGCTAATTGTTTTAATGAAAGAGTTTTCTTTAGGTCAGAAATATCCTTTTTGTACCCATCAAGCACTTGCAATCACTTCCTTGCGAGCAGATTGACAGTTAATCACAGCACTATCACGTTGAATGCGAAGTTGTTTGTTTTCTTCTGTCAATCTGTCACATGTGCCACAGTACTTATCACTAGTCATGTCAGTGGTAGATTCAGAACTTACCTGTTTTGGAGGATCTGTCATGGCCATTAGAGCGAAATGAGATTACTTTCCAGCGAAAAACTTTGAATAATCGATTCTGGTAAAGGCGTCATCCACTATGCATGACTTCCTCGTCTTAAGAAAATCAGCTTCAGCCAGCAATTGATCAATGTCATCATCCAAACAAGTAACACTGGCCTCTGAGTCTGATTCGCTTTCTGAATCTGAATACACTGACTCATTCTCCTCAGGAACGTCTGTGACTGAATCAATCACAATTCCCGAACTTGTTTCTTCAGCCTGAACAGGTTCATTCTCTACATTCATCTCTTCTACTGATTCCTCAACCTCACTCTCAGTTTCATCATCTTGTTCAACTATCACCGACTCCTCGATATCAACCTGTTTTGCAACACAAGCCACATTCCCACCAGTAGTTATCTCCTCAACACCAATTTGCATTCCAGTTCAGTCAAATCTCTCATCATTCTGTATCACCAAAGCTTGATTTTGATTGTTATTTTGTGGTTGTTCATTTGGTGTAGTAATAGGAATGACTGTTCTGTTTGTGTTGTTCGGTGGTTGAGTTTGGTTCTGGTTGGTTGTGTTTGGTTGTCTATTTTGGTTGTTATTAGAGGTGTTTTGTCAGTTTTGGTAATTGTTTTGGTTTTGATAGTTGTTGTTGTTTTGAAAAGAAACATGGTTTTGCTTTTGTTGTTGACGGTTTTGGTAGTTTGAGTTGAATGGATTTCTGTTTCCTTGTTTAGCAGGCTGAGTACATTCTCTTTTAAAATGCCCTTTTCCACCACAAATAAAGCATGCGACTTTCTCCTTGTTAAAGCCATATGTGGTGTTTGGAGAAGTACCCAAATCAGTCCTCCCGGTCTTTTCGATGAATTCAGTTGCTCGCCTCATAATGCTTGCAAAAGCCCACTGAATGTCTATGAGCTCCATCTCCTCTTTATCGATTTGTGCATAGTCTTCATTGGTTAAGTTGTTATTCCCAATTTGACTTGCAACTTAACCGTTATACGAAGCAACCATTGCTGAGACTAGAGCAATATGTTGCTGAGCAACCTCCACAGTCACGTTATTTATATTGGAAGTTTCCAATACCACCGGTTTTTTATTGGTCTGATTCACTTGATTCATGTACTGTTGTTGTTGTTGAGGTTGTTGTTGTGGTTGGTTAGCAGAATAACATGCAGCTTGTTGCATTGGAGAAAATGGTGAAACAAAAGAATTTGTGTAAAGTTGTGGTGGTGGTGTGTATGATGGTTGTGAATAAGATGAAGTTTGAGCTAGGTAGTTGATCGGTTGTTTTGGTGGGTCCATGACACTTGAGATACATGCTATATGAGGAGCCACTGTTCCTCCATGATTTGAACTACCCACAGTTGATGAAGTACCAGCATGATACAACTCTGGGTTCTGAGGAATCTGAGATCTCTTTGCTTTCCTCTTCTCCTTGAGTTCTTTGTTTTCCAGCTTTTGAATGAACTCGTTGATGGTCCAATACTTGTAAGCATCCTTCTCTTTGAGTACCTCGATGTGTTGATCCCAGTACGGTGGTAATGCATCAGCAAATTTGTCCACCAGATCAGACATAGGAATCTTAATGTCATAACTTGACAATTCAGTAAGTAAATGACAATATCTGGGAGTCAACTCTTTCAGCGTCTCATTCTCGACATAGCTGAAGTTCTCAAATTCTTTCCTCAGCTCTTCCATTCTCAACCTTCTCGTCTTTTCGTTACCATCATGACGATTCTTTAGCACATCCCATAACTGTTTTGAAGTAGTGCACAATCCAAACGGATGTAGCAAATCGTTTGTGATCGCGTGGGTTAGCTGAGAATACGCCTTCTTTTCTACCGCGAATTTCTTCTTCTCATCGCCAGTCAAGCTTTCCAGAGGAACCTGCTCACCGGTATTCTCTAATACTGGTGCCACATAACCTTTAGCTATCATCTGCCAAGCCTCCGTTCCTTCCAAACCCATGCCTTCAAGATGGATCTTGAATTTCTTCTGCCACTGGTTGTACTCCTGCATCTCCATTAGCTTGGGTGGCCTATTCCCGCTACCTGAAGATAAATCATTGATTAGTGTAGAAATAGCATTAGTAGTTTGAGTATTTACCACCGCGGCTGCTACTCCCCAATAATCTGCTACAGGTTGTTGTGACGAAGATGCAACGCTCTGAGGCATCGAACTAGTCATCGCTAAGTAATTAATTGGTTATGACGACTGAGTGTTCGATTTCTGAGCTGCCACTGTCCATGGGTCCATAGTCACTTGCTGCTGTTGTTGTGTCGTTCCCGGTCTCGGTGTAGTTGGAAATCCCCACATGATTTTAGCAAAGTTAGAAATTCACCACACTTAGAAAATTTCACCAAAAACTTCCTACTTTCGCCCCTGACAGATCTCACTTTCGTCCAAAATAATCAACCGAATATAGAAGATCTGACCTGAACGTAGAAATCACCAAATAATATTCACTCTCGTCCGGATAAACTTCACCTTAGACCCTAAAAATCCTACTTTCGCACCCCCGATCACCCGAAAGTGGACTATAACACCCGAAAGTGAAAAATTTAACGCAACACACCTAGGTTTGACCTGTAAAAAACTACTTTTGCCCCAAAAATGTCCACGTTCGCCCTAAAATGTCCAGGTTCGCCCCATACTCTCTAGATTTGACCCATACATGTTCAAAAAACTGTTACACTTTGAAAAACGGTTATTTTGATCTGAGATTTTCAAAAGTTAATGGATTTTGATGATCTTTATCAGGTTATGATTCGGAATTGATTTTGAACAACTTTAATTCTTGAAAATATTGATTTTAACCACGAATTGTTGTCCAAAACCTTCAAATTGTATCAAAAACCATTTTCATTGAAAAATAGAGAAAATTTGTTGGGTTCAGTTGAGACCACAGTTACCAGAACAAAGACTTTTGGTAGCTTATTTTGTAGTTTGATAGTTAGAGGACTAGTTATGTAATTCTTTGTTAGTTTATGTGTAAACCCTAGAGTGTGAACTTAAGGGAAGGGCACTGCGAACTTAATGTTAAGTTCGCAGTCCATCAGGTGCTCACTATATAAAGTTCACTCATATGCACACTCTAGGTTAGGGTTTTTGGTTATCTTTCATTACACAAGATCTGCGAACTTGTATCATCCATGGTGTTTTGACGATCTATCATTAATGGAATCATGTTATTTGAGTATCTTGTGTGTCGGTTTCTATTAGTTTTCATCTAGTTCTTTGCTTGTCTTGATTAATCAACTAAAACACCTAACAAATAGGTGTTTCTAGTTGATAACAATCTTGTGCACACTTAAGATCTAGTATTTTGGGACTACAATTTGGTATCAGAGCCTCTGTGCTCGAGATTGTATCTATCTAAAGATATCAAAACCCTCCTTGTTAGTTTTTACTATCAAGTTTTTCAAATAATTTAGTGTTTATCAAAGTTTGAATATTTTCATTTGTTTTGCCTTAAAATCTCGTGAACAAGTGTTTCTAAGGTGTTTAAAAGGTATTAATTTCAGTAGAAACATCATTCAAGAACTTCAAAACAATTGAAAATCTCTTGGACTTGTTTCTGGTAAGATTAAAGGTAAATCAGCCGAAGTTGCGCACTTAAAGTGCGAACTTAGCTCAAAAAGTGTGAACTTGTTTCTTGCTTGTGAGTACTTGTTTCAAGAGTTGAGTACTTGTTTCAAGAGTTGAGTACTTAGCTCATCTTAAAGTGCGAACTTAGCTCATAGAGTGTGAACTTGTTTCTTGCTTGTGAGTACTTGTTTCAAGAGTTGAGTACTTGTTTCAAGAGTTGAGTACTTAGCCAATCTTAAAGTGCGAACTTAGCTCATAGAGTGTGAACTTGTTTCTTGCTTGTGAGTACTTGTTTCAAGAGTTGAGTACTTGTTTCAAGAGTTGAGTACTTAGCTCATAAGTTGCATACTTGACATTTCAAGGTGTGCACTTATTAACAGCCACAACTGCGCACTTAAGCCAAAAGTGTGTGCACTTGTGTCTGTGTGAGCACTTAAATTTACACAAGGCTTTACAGCTTTCTCTCTCCTGGCACCACAACTAGGGTTTCTGCATACTTATCTGAAATCTCTAGTTGGTGTGCGAACTTACTGAAAAGGTGCATTTTCTGAGCACTTGGCTAGGGTTACTGCGAACTTAAATCTTAAACGAGAGTTTAAGTGTCTGTGTACTTATACAAGTGCGCAGGCTGATCAGTCAAGACTGAGCACTTGTGCTGCTCTGACTTGGTTGAACTGCGAACTTAAGCCAAAAGTGTGTGCCACAGGGACTGCGTACTTAACAGGAGAATCAGGGACTTATCATCTTTGCTTCTTATTTGTTTCAGGTTTCCAAGGAACTGCGAACTTAGTGACTGCGAACTTAGTGACTGCGAACTTAGTGACTGCGAACTTAGTGACTGCGAACTTAGTGACTGCGAACTTAGTGACTGCGAACTTGTGGACTGTTTGAATTTTTCAAGGACTTTGGACTGTAACTTGATAATCTAATTAATCAAAACCCTAAAATCAGTCTAAAATCAATCTTAAATCATGTCTGGTAACAACTCATTTCAAGTTAACCCCATAACTCAAGCTGAACTTGAAACCGGCACTATAACACGTATTCCCAAGTTGATGGGTGCTGAAGACTATGGGACATGGAAAAACAGAATGAAAGCTTTTTATTTTGTTAACGATCACACCCAATGGAACTCAGTTCAGCTCGGACCTCACATTCCCACAAGAACCACTGATGCAGGAGAAGTGTTCAACACTGATCCCACTACATACACTGATCTCGACAAACAACTGATGCAGCGAGACCACAAAGCCTATGGTGCTCTCACCATGGCTTTGTCAAACGATGTATACAATATGTTTGAAGAATACGGATCAGCGCACGATCTGTGGTTCGCTCTGAGTGAGTATTATGAAGGAAATGCAGAGATGAGGCAAAACAAGCAGGATATGATTCAAAAGGAATACGACATGTTTGGAAGTATCCGTGGTGAGAGTCTGTCGTCACATATAGACAGGTTCATGAATCTGTTGACTAAGATGAAGAAAGCTGGTATTCCTGTAAACAACCGCAATTCCATCAAGAAGCTGCTCGATTCTCTCCCAAAGGAGTGGAGTGTCCAATGTATGTTGATCAAAAAGGACTACTTGGATGCTCAGTCTACTTTGGCTGATCTTATAAACACTCTGAAATCGTTTGAAATGGACATCACAAAGAGAGAGATGAATCAAACAGTGTCAAAAGTTACTCCAAGGAGCTCTTTAAAGAATCTGGCTTTAATGACTCCAATTGGACAGAAGGCACTGGTGGTTGAAGACTTTGGCTGGGGAAAGGAAGCTGTTGCAGCTAAAGCAGATGTTAACAAAGCATTGATGGTAACGATATGCACCAAATCCGCAAATGGTGTAAACTCTGTGGAAGGATCTTCAGTGGGAGTGCCAAAAGGAGGAATGCAAGAGAGTGCGGGTCTGAAGAGTGTGCTGATTGCTGAGAAGAAGAAAGATCAGACTGGAGAGGAGGCTTTGATAGCTGAGAAGACACCCACTGAGAAAGCAGCTGAAAAGATGGAAAGTGCACCCAAGAAAGCTGAGGAGAAAGAGATGGTAAACATTCCTCTTGAAATAAAATCAAAGCTGTGCTCACCTAGGTGCGTTACAGCTGTTGCTTACTGTTTGTCACACAACAAAAGGGTTTTGAGAGAAATGGATGATATCCAAAGAATCAATTCTGAAATGAAAGAAAATGAGTGGGCATATCAGCGAAAGTTAAATGCAACTCTAGCTGAAATGCAAACTTTAAAAGAATTTGTGCTTAAGAAAGATTTTCTGATAAATGATTTAACCTCAAAACTAGAGAAATCTAGAAATGAGACAACTCGTCTTCAAATTGTTGTGGATAAATGGAATGTGAGCAAACAGGCTCATGCTGATATAATCGATTGTGGAAGACAATCATTCGTAAAGGATGGAATTGGGTATAAGGATAAGAATGGAATCGAAAGATCTCTATTCTTGCCCTTGAGCCAAAGTGAATACATACCCATTCCAACACCTCATCCTAAAAATGATCTTTTTGAAAACAAATGTGATGAATCTGAGTCAAATGCTAACATAAGTAAAAGCGATGCAGATGTGACCCAACAGGGTAGGGTGGAAGATGATGAGAGTTGTGGTGGGCAGACAATGGGGTTAGGACATCCAGGTGCCAATTACTCCACAGTGAATTGGTTCATCTGGAACAATGAAAAGTCTAAAAACAATTTGATTTCGGATGACTGTAATACTTTAATTAATATGGATAAATGTAATAGTTTATCTAGGATGGATAACTGTAATAGTTTATCTAGGCCGGATGACTGTATTAACTTGACTTCTAAACTAGATTTAAAGGGTGCTGTGGCCCCTGATGATAGGAAGAATCCTATCAGACGTTCAAATGTTTGTGTTGACAATGTTATGCCTGTTTGTGTTGATCTTAATGCTGCATTCTCTGATGATAAACATACGTGTAAACCACCTATGTTTGTACCAGAACTAAAGCTTAACAGGTTTGGGAAATTTCTCACTGAGGAAATCCCAGAGTTTATCCCTTCATCCACAGATGTATCAGGTTCTGAAGAATCACAAAGTGAAACAGGTAACTCAAGTTCTGAAGAATCACTAAGTGATACAGAGAGCAACATCAGCATACCTGACTGCAACACAAATGAAGAATCAAGTAGCAGCAAGGATGAATCATGTTCAAGAGAAAGCTCCTGCTCAAACAAGATCAAGAAAAGAACATCACAATCATCATCATCCAGATCTTCTCCAAAGATCAAGCCTAAACACTCAAAATGCTTTAGATGTGGAAAAGAAGGACATGTGGTCAAAAAGTGTCATTTAAAACCTAAACCACAAAATGATGTCAAAACTCAAAACTCTTTTTCTGATCAGATCAAAAATCTTCAAGAAACAGTAAAAAGTTTTGTTAAAACCACACAATTTTGGAAGAGAAAAGAGTCAATGATGGGTGAAAATCACGATAGATCAAAACTAAAACAAACTTGGATTCCCAAAGTCACTTGATTAAATGTCTGAGTCGTGATTGTACATAGATTTTCTTTAGTTTATCTTTGTATATTATTATTTTTTATATAATTTTTTTTTGAGCTGGATGTTGTGCTCGCTTTCAGTCAAATCCCAAGCAATCTCATGACACTGCAGTCAAAAGAATCTTCCGCTACCTCAAAGGAACACCAAAGCTTGGTTTATGGTATCCTAAGAGTGATAATTTTGATTTAATCGCTTACTCTGATAGTGGTCATGCAGGTTGTAGAATTGATAGAGAATTTGTCTCTGGTGGTTGCAAATTTTTGGGGAATCGGCTTGTATCTTGGCAAAGCAAAATGCAGATAATAGTGTTTATCTCCACTGATGAAGCCGAGTACACTGTTGCGTCCAGTTGTTGATGTCAAGCTTTGTGGATCCAAAATCAGTTGCTGGATTACGGTTTGAATGTCATGAAAACCCCAATCTTCATTGATAATGATGCTTGTCGTGACATCGTGAAGAATCCTATCGACCACTACATATTGAGATCAGGATTCACTCTATTCGCGATGCTCACGATAAAGGATACATTCAAGTGTTATCCATTGATACTGCTGATCAAAAGGCAGATATCCTCACAAAGGCTTTTGACGAAACTCGTTTCCTCCAATTGGTCACTTGGCTGGAAATGATAAATTTTGAGTGAGCTCACATTATGTCATGATCCTATTTTCATACAAAACAAGATTTTTGGGGGAGAAAGTATATCTCTATTGCAAATTAACAAGAAATGATAGGGACTAATCATATTTTGTCAGCATGTGAATAGGATCCAGAGGATGTTGCGGCTTCAAGCAACGACATGTCGGTAGATTCAGCTTGGAATCGAGTAAACTGCTAATAGGTGATTAACAGAATAGATCTACATGGAAAGCTGGATTCCCACTGTGTTTTAGGTCTGCACAAGCTGAGTCCGGTCATACACAGGTTGAGAGATCAAAAGACACAGAAAATTTTGTGCATAAGTAATCAAAAGACACCTAAGAGTGCAAGCTACCAAAGCGGGGCTATTCAAACAAATGAGCAACAAAAGACACGCAATGTTAGTGACGTGCAAACATATAGATAGCTCAAAAAGCAATCAGATGATCATCTTCTCTGCTTATGGGAACATAGACCTGAAGCTCTCATCATCTGATTGACATAATGATCATCTTCTCTGCTTATGGAAACATAGACCTGAAGCTCTCATCATTATATCTCAATAAACCTTGAGGATTGGTAGGCTTACACCTAGCACAAGTGGGGTCCACTAACTTTCCGTCAATATTACCAAAACATGATAAATCTCATCACCAAACGTATGTTGAAAGACGAGAGGCATGGATTTAAGTGGACAAACATACCGACAGTTTTTCTTGGGCTGCAGCTATCCAACGGAAAGTTGAAATGTGATCTGGCAGGTATGGTTAGTATGATCTTGTTTGCAAAAGGTGAGAAACAGTTAACCCCTCCTTGTTGTGTTTGTTTTTTTTATTAAAATATAAAAAGTTTAGGGGGAGTATTAAAATATGTGTTAGAATGTGAGATGTGTTTATTGCATATAATCCTGATCATCATCCAGTCTGTGATCAAGAACAGTGCAGGGGACTAGATTGTGAGATTCTTCGATCTGGTAGATGTATTCATGTTTTATCTGTTAGAGTTGATGTAGCTGTTTGGGAACACATTCAGAGTTGGAGCCGGTTAGACACTGCTGGAAGAAGGAATGCTATTTCAAAGAGCAGTAGATCCTGCTAAAGAGAGGAAGCTGGAGATGTTAGAAGTTTTGGAAATGATCGAGGTTGCAGACAAAGAGAAGGAGCTTGGAGACAAAGACAAGGAAATTGCTAACAAAGACAAAGCTGACAATTAAAGAAAAGCAGCCAGAAACTCTGAAGCTCCAGAAGTGATAGTTCCAAAACAACAAGTGCGGGTAAAGCAGGAAGAAGGTGAATCGAGTGATATCTCGGTTTGAAGCTAACAGATGAAGATCTGGTATCTGTGGTCTAGGGGGAGTATTGTTGGGTTCAGTTGAGACCACAGTTACCAGAACAAAGACTTTTGGTAGCTTATTTTGTAGTTTGATAGTTAGAGGACTAGTTATGTAATTCTTTGTTAGTTTATGTGTAAACCCTAGAGTGTGAACTTAAGGGAAGGGCACTGCGAACTTAATGTTAAGTTCGCAGTCCATCAGGTGCTCACTATATAAAGTTCACTCATATGCACACTCTAGGTTAGGGTTTTTGGTTATCTTTCATTACACAAGATCTGCGAACTTGTATCATCCATGGTGTTTTGACGATCTATCATTAATGGAATCATGTTATTTGAGTATCTTGTGTGTCGGTTTCTATTAGTTTTCATCTAGTTCTTTGCTTGTCTTGATTAATCAACTAAAACACCTAACAAATAGGTGTTTCTAGTTGATAACAATCTTGTGCACACTTAAGATCTAGTATTTTGGGACTACAAAATTTGATCAAAATAGGGTCCAAATCAGTGCTGATATTATCAATTTGTTGTTGTATGATCTCTATGGCTCTGATACCACTTTGTAGATGAAGAATTTTAGCAATAGACAGGAAATCTGATCATACAAGTCACAATTCCAGGTGCGGAAACCCTAGAACTGAACAAAATGATAATACACGAATCACAACACACGGATTACCTTTTCAAACATCATTTTATAGATAACTTGATTCAAAACATTCAATACAAAGCCTTTACAAGTTAATCTATAGACCTTAACACACACTTAATCTAGAGAGCAACAACCTGACATTCACACACACAATAACCAACTAGTCTTACTTATCAAACAAGCAAAACCTATTTATAGCCTCTGCACATTCGCCCCTTTTCCAAGTACGAATGTGGACTTTTTCCACATTCGCCCCATTACAAGGTACGAACATACACTATTACATTGTAGCATCCCACATTCGCCCATAAGCTTTTCACCTTCGCCCTCCAGTTTTCCACTTTCGCCCATTACAAGCTACCTTCGACCATCTTGTTTCCACCTTCGACCCTCCATAACTCTCTAACATAGGTTATTTCTACAATCCGAAGCATTAGTCGCATAAAGTGCATCTACAGAATGTAGACTCTTATATAAAGCCTTATCCAGGTTCGATCCCTCATTCGATAATTTTTCAAAAATTTTCAAAGTGTGGAAATCTTGTTGCCCTGACTTCTTTTATCATTGATTCTTGTTCCTGATCTTTTGCTCATCATTTTAACACTTTTTCACAAGTAATGGCCTACAAACGAAGCCAAAATTGGGGTTTTCATGTTCGAACCCCAGATATTATAATCTGGACTTATATAGACTGATTTAACTTGATTCTTTGGTCGGGATTGACGTGCTTGTCGTGGTACACGTAAAATTTCCCAATTACAACTAAAGATAGTGGCAAGAAGGTATCGAACACAGGGAGTTTGTGGATTGTGTGTAGACTAATAACTTTGTAAATTAACTAATATTTAACTAGTAACAAAATTAAAGATCAAAGATTGTTGATTGTTTTGGATTTAGACTTAGTAAAAATAAACTAAATTACTGAATTAAAATGGGTTTGTTCTCAAGATTATGAAATAATGATCATTCAAGGATCCGGTTTCTCTAAACACTTGTGTAAATTTCCACTAGAAAGAGTTACATAGACATAACTCATGTAAAAGCAATTGTTGTGATAAAAGGGAACAAAGTACTCGGATTACATTAACGCGAGGTTGTTTCCCGATGACCAATTAATCAATAACCAACCCCAATCCTTCCCGTGATATCTCGGTTGTTAGCAACACCAAGAACGAACGATAAAGACTAAAAATTGGTAAATTAATCAACACATTACAAGCAATTGTTCATACATCATAATAACAAAGACAAAGTACCAAGTTATTATTCTAGAAATATTAGAAATCACACACAAGAGTTCAAGAAAAACCTTCACCCGGAATGATCACCAAAAGTTTAGCCTCGCATGACTTGGTGAATCATCAAAACAATCATAGTAATGTTCATGTGAATCAAAAGCATAAAACCAATGTTTGTGATAAGTCTCCAATCATAAAACCAGCCAAAAATCGCCCACAAGAAGCTTAGAAACGTTCACAATGAAAGAGATGATGAAAAGGCACCATCAAGTGGTCTTTAAATGAGGGAGTTACAAACAAATGCAGCGACCACCGTACCCCTACTGTATGGCCGTAGGGGTACGGCCTGGACTTCAAAGTATACGGCCATTCAGGCCTGGCCTACGGTTGCATTTGTGTCCCTGGGCCACCGTAGGGGAACGGTCTGACCGTAGGCCTACGGTGGACCTGGTGAAAATCTTGATTTTTTTCTTCTTTCTTTCCACCTCGTTCCAACGCTTCCGATCCGTTCCAAAAGCCCGTTTACCGCCATTTTAGCTCCCTTATCATACCTGCATCCATAACTACCGTAGTTATCCAACTCCAAGCAATATCATGATTAAATGTGATTAATCTATGCGTTTTAACACTATAACGGGTTGTTCCTTGAACCACCCGTCACATCCCCACACTTAACCATTGCTTGTCCCAAGCAATCCACCAAAACTCTATTTCTAAAAAAAACGATCATTTTAAAGTCAAGCATCACACATAGTCCTTGTATTAACTGTTGGATCAGTGGCAGTTTATATGAACACTTATGTGTTTATCAGATTTATATATGAGTTATTTAAGCAGCGGAAAGTTAAGTGTTCAAAGGTCTAAAAGATCACTTTGATGAGGAGTTATTACTCCCCCTTGACTGAATAATAAATGAGAAACAATAAATGTTCTAAGTACAAAGCAGTAATAACAGTTTATGTTTCTCAGATGTGAAGTGGAAATTATAAGTTTAAAGCCCGAAGGATTTCAATATAAGTTCAAAGAAATTACACAAAATCACATGTCTGAAATAGATGAACAAACTCATCTATTTATAGACTAATGTACTAAACTGTAGTCTGAAGTAATCTAAGATATTTAACAAAGATATTATGCTAAGATAAGGTTACTACAGTCTGTACATTGAAACTTGAAATCAAGACTTTAACAAAACAATATAATAGTAAAACTGCTGATCTACTGTCGGTTAGAAGCTTCTGAGTGAAAGTGCTGATGAGTGACAAACTGCTGATGAGCAGTTTGTCTTCAGTAGTTCTTCAGTGAAATGTCTGGTTAGACTTCAGAACTTCTGATGAATTTACTCTTCAGTACTTTGTGTTTGTTCTTCAGTACTTCTTCTATTTGTTCTTCAGCAGTTCTATACTTAGGCAGATATGGAAAAGACTAAGGTTATCAAAAGGTGGTTTCTTCAATCCTCTTCGTCCCAACAATCTCCCCCTGGATTGATGAAGCCAAAACCTTATCTATCCTTTATTGTTGTCCTTTTCTCTCTTCTAACATCCTCCAGATCTCTGCTGTCATCCGGGTGGTAAGAGTACATCTTTGTTGCTCAGTGAGAGGACCAAGTTCAGGTGTTAAATGTTGAATGGTGAGAAGGTCTTTGGACGATAAAACACTCAACTCCTTTGAGTTTCTATAGACCTTACTTGAACGGTCTCTCCTGGTCACAAGTACTGAGTTGGATTCAGTAAATGACCATTTCACAATGTTTACCTTTGACCTGTCAAAGTCAGAGGCATAGGAAACCAAGCCTGTTTCCTTAGGTTGACCTGATTGAGGAATGTCTTCTATTTCAGTGACTCTCAGGTGAGACTCTTGACTTCCTTGTAATTCAGCAGCACCTTGGATTGGCATATTGGGCAGGTGATGCTCTGTAACAACCCTTGTATGTGTTTCTTCTTGAATGGATTGTTGTAACTGATAAGCATAAGTAGCCTTGTCTCTGAATTGGGTCAAGATGGGTTTCTCTTCAACATCAAAATCACCATGTACCAACTGATCTCCTTCTAACAGAATCATCTTGAAGTCAGTCTTGACAATGGGATCTCCATCTGCTTTTCTTTTGGTGGCTGGCCTTCTTAATATACCAGATGGTCTTTTGACAATAGAAGTTGTTTGGACTTCTTGGCTTTCAAATCTTTCTGGTTCAGCAACTTTCTTTGCTTTGAGTTTCTTGTAAGCCTCATAGAGAGTTTGTTCTTTCCATTTGCTGATTGAGGCTTTTGAACCATAGTCATTAGCCACTAATTCTTCAATTACTTCAGCTCTTTTGGCTTTCCTCTCATTTTCAGTTGCTATTCTGTCAGATAGCATCTGAGCTCTTCTTGTCAGTTCTTGTGTTGAGAGTTTTTTGAGGGCCACTTGTTTGGATTTGGAGTTCTTTGTGATGAATGCTATTAGCTGTGCTCTTTTGTCTTCTTCAGCAGCAGCTTCAAGTGCTCTCTCTTCAGCCTCAAGCTCATCAAGTTTCTCTTGATACTTGATCAATTTTTCATCAAAGGTCAAGTCTTCTCTAGTTTCTAGGCTGTTCCATACTCTGTCTTCTTTTGCCTTCTTGGCAGCTTCTTTCAAACTCTTCTCTAATAAGTCTTTCGACATTCTGATGGGAGTAGGGTTTAAAACAGCTGTGGAAGTTGTTGTAGGCAAAGGAGTGGGAGCAGGGTCTTTTTCAGTTGCCTTAGGAACTTCTGATGATGGTTTAGGAGGTAGAACTGCTGATGTGGTAGGTTTGGTCACAACTGCTGAAGGATTGTCTTCAGTAGTTTGAGAAATGTAATCAGCAGTTACCTCTGATGCCTTAGATAACTTGAACTCTGGTGCTACTTCTTTTCCTGGTCTTTGTATTGGTCTATCAGCTTCTTGATCAGGATTTTGTCTTTGTGTAGCATCTGTTGGTTCCTTAATCATCTCCCCCTTTTTGGCTTCATCCACTTCTGGAAGCCGAATAGAATGAGATGTTGCAGCAGACAACCTTGCCAGTTGATCTTGAGTTTCATCCATCTTCTTGTTCAACTCTGCAAGTCTCGAGTTGATCAACCCAAACTGATTGTTAGCTTTTAACTCCCAAGCAGTTGTGAAGGGTTTGAGTTGATCAGTTATAATTTGTTTGAGTGCCTGATACAGGGGACCATCTGGGCTGCATAGTTGGTTCAAGTCTATGCTTGTGAGCCCAGTGAATTGGGTAGGTTGTTTTGATGAAGGGGTGATTTTTGGGTGATCTTCAGATTGCTCTGAAGATGCCAGTTGTGGGGATTTTTGGGCTAACTGGTCTTTAACCTGATCTTTGGTGACCAGCTTCTTGAGCTTGGAGACCTTAGATGCAGGACCTTCAACGTCAACCGTCAATTCAGTTTGTGGAAGTTTTGATTCATCAACCAACTTAATGGAATCATCTGAATCCCTGATAGTGTCCTCAGAGAGGGCAGGATCAGTTATATCATGAGCTGGACCCAAACCAGTAGTCTCATGAACCTCTTTGTCTTGGTCCTGAGGTTTTCCTACCTCTGGCCTTAAGCCTTCATCAGTAGTTGCCAGATTTGAGGTCTTAGCTATGTTACTACTGTCCTCAGGTTCACCACTGGGTGATAAGTGAGTAGTAGCAGCCTCAAAAATATCAAAAGTTTGCAAGTTTGGGCTTACAAACCCTTGTTCATCCTCATCTCTCTGTGTTGGGCTAAAGGGATCCACATTCATGTCAACTTCTGAAGGCATCTCCCCAATTTGATGTGTTGTAAGGGGAGTGACATGTGGTGAATGGGTTCCTTTAAGTCCTGAGAGAAGTTGGGCAATTTCTATGGTTGTATGTGAGGGTTCAGGTTCAGTAGTTGTTATGGGTTGGTGTTCAGGAGTTTGGATAGGTTCAGGGATGGTTTCAGCAGTTTCAAAAGCAGGGTCAACAGTTATTTGTTTCTTAAATCTTTTTCTTTTAAATATAACTGTGACAGGTTTTCTTTTGGGTGGTGGAGAAGGAGTGTGCTGAGAGGATGTTTCAGCCACTTCCTTTTCAAGTGCAGATTGCACATCAGTAGTTTCAGGTTTCTCCACTTCCTGAACTTTCTTTTTCAGTGACTTGGTTGTTTTTGGTTTTTGTTGTTTAGGCTTTTTAGTTATCTTTTTGGGTTTGGAAGATGTGGGTTCCTTGGGGATGGGTTGTTCTTCCCCTTGGTCATCTTCAAGCAAAAGTGCTGGTTTGTTGTGCCTAGAGAATACTTGAGCAGTTAAAGGATTTAAAGTTGTTGTTTTTCCCTCAAGTACTCCCTCACCAAGTTCTTTTATTATGCACTGCATAACAAACCTTGGATACAACAAAAATTTCTTTTTATCATTTTCATGATGTAAAACCAGTTCATTGAAAAACAGTTTTGATGCCTTGAAAGAAGTTTCATTTATGATGGAATGAAAAATAGGTTGAAAGGTTGAAGGCATCTGATCTATTGACCCAGTTTTTGGACTAAGACACATAATAATATAATGAAATAACAGTTTATATTGTGGGTCAAAATATTTTTTGTAAACTGTTGCTTGTGCCAAAGTACCTTGATAGCCACATTCTGTCATGGTCAGATGAATATCTGAGGTTGGAATATGCTCAGGTGCCTCAGAATCCTTCAAACCAAGCCTGATGCTTAGTGTTTCTGGTGAGATGGCCATCAGTTTCCCTTTTATAGAAGATTTGAGGGAAATTACTTCATTATTCACCTTCACCGTTTCTGAATTTGCCCAGAACTCATTAAGAGTTTCTTCATGAATGGGTGGATCAATGGTGAAAGCATCATAATATTGGGATTTCATGATGAGATCAAGTATCTCATCATACTGGGACCAGGCTTCATCTTTAACAAAGTAGCCTCTTTGGTTGTGTCCCTGTTTTAACACGAGAGCCATGGATGTTTTTGATCGAACAGTGATTTTTAAGTTAGAGAAGGGGTTTTGCTTTGAATTTGAGAGAGAAAGAGGGAATTTTGCTTTTTGAATGGATAAGTGTTGGAACAGGGTATTTATCAGAGGTTTTTAACCGACTAGGTCAAACTTCTGACGAGTGAAAAGTCTGTTTTACCCTTTTAGTCAAACTGCTGAAGAAGAAAGGTTTCTTCATCAGTGGTTTTAGTTTTCTCATCAGCAGTTTCAACTGCTGATGCAGATGACTCTTAAAACATTTTTCTAACTTCTGATTTTCATCAGTAGTTATATCCATTTTGAAAATATCCCATTTTGATGTTTATCAGTAGTTTTCAAAATTTGTTCATCAGAACTTTCTCTTTTCTCAAAATTTTTTGTCTTCAGAGGTTTGTGACAGATAAGTATGTAAGTGAAAAATAAAATATGTCCATAATTAAAAAGTGAAACACTTACAGACTTTCTTCTAAGTTTAACATCCCAAGCATGGATACTAACCTCTGAAAAGTTGTTGAATCAAGGGGTTTGGTGAAAATGTCAGCTATTTGATTAGCTGTTGTGACATGCTTCACCTCAATCTTGCCTTTTTCATAGCAATCTCTTATGAAATGATACCTGATTTCAATGTGTTTAGTTTTTGAAAACTGAACAGGATTTTGAATGATGCTAATGGCAGATTTGCTGTCTACAAAAAGTGGGGTCTTGGTCTCTTTGATTCCATAATCAAGCAGTTGATATTGGAGCCATTGTATCTGTGAAGTACAGCTTGCAGCAGCAATGTATTCAGCTTCAGCTGTTGAAGTTGCCACAGATGTTTGTTTCTTTGATTGCCAGGACACCAGACAGTTTCCTAAGAATTGACAACCACCAGATGTTGATTTTCTTGACATTTTGCAGCCTGCATAGTCACTATCTGAAAAAGCAGTTAACTTGGTATTGCTTGAAGCAGGATACCAAATCCCTAGAGTAGGAGTTCCTTTCAGATATCTGAAGATTCTTTTGACTGCAATTAGATGAGATTCTCTTGGTGCAGATTGGTATCTAGCACAGACACAAGTTGAAAACATGATATCTGGTCTAGAAGCAGTTAGATATAAAAGAGAACCTATCATACATCTATACATGGT
The DNA here is from genome assembly GCA_032199755.1 of Ambrosia artemisiifolia. NCBI lineage: Eukaryota > Viridiplantae > Streptophyta > Magnoliopsida > Asterales > Asteraceae > Ambrosia > Ambrosia artemisiifolia. Next base: position 25,527,630 of record CM063526.1, on the reverse strand, counting down.
TTGATCAATGTGTTTCCCTTGATCATCTGGTTCAACTTGTGTGATTGGTGTCATGGGAGTGGAACATGTTTTACAGTCTTGTAAAGAAAATTTGTTTAATAATTCTTTAACATATTTTGATTGATGTATAAATGTTCCATTTGACTGTTGTTTGATTTGCAGTCCCAAAAAGTACTGCAATTCTCCCATTGTACTCATTTCAAATTTTGATTGCATGAGTTTCTTAAATTCTTCACACAGTTTTGAATTTGTTGAACCAAAAATGATATCATCAACATATATTTGAACAAGTAAGACATGATTTCCAACATGTTTTATGAAAAGAGTTTTATCAATGGATCCCCTTGAGAAGTGATTCTTTAGTAAAAAGTTGGAAAGTGTTTCATACCAGGCTCTTGGAGCCTGTTTTAGCCCATAAAGAGCTTTGTCAAGTCTGTAAACCCAATCAGGATGAGAAGGATCCTCAAACCCTGGAGGTTGACAGACATACACTTCCTCTTTTATTTTTCCATACAAAAATGCACTTTTGACATCCATTTGATAAACTTTAATGTTGTTGGAAATTGCATAAGCTAAAAATAACCTGATAGCTTCAAGTCTTGCAACTGGTGCAAAGGTTTCATCATAATCAATTCCTTCCTCTTGGGAATAACCTTGTACCACTAGTCTTGCTTTGTTCTTGATGATCATACCAGCCTCATCTGATTTGTTTCTGAAGACCCATCTTGTTCCAATTGGTTGCTTGTTTTCAGGTAAGGGACAGATTTCCCAAACCTGTTGTTTCTTGAATTGAAGCAACTCTTCTTGCATTGCTTGCACCCAATTGTTGTCTTTGAGGGCTTCTTGATACTTCTTTGGTTCCAACTGAGAGATGAATGCTGAGAATAAGCAAAAGTTGGAGAGCTGGTTTCTTGTGAGTACCCCTGATGCAATATCACCCATGATTTGTTCCAGTGGATGATCCTTGTGTTCAATCAGTTGTTGTAAACCTGTACTGGATGATGGCTCTACAGGTTCTTCAAATAAACCACTGAGATTGATAATATCTGGTTCAGCTGTTATTTGAACTTCAGGAGTTTTAGGTTCAGCTGAATCAGTAGTTTCAAAATGTTCATCAGTAGTTCCTGAAGTAGAAGCTATTGAAACTTCTGAAGGTTTAATAGTTGATCTTCTGACTGTGTTTGGAGTCCATGGTGCAGGACCATCATCTTCAAATCCTTGAAAACCATTTTGAGGAGGTTTGGATGATTCAACAGTCTTTTCAGGTCCGAAATGAAAACTGTCAAGATCAAATAATTCAGCAGGATCTGCTGGAATAAGAGTGTGTTTTGATTCATTGAACTTGACATTCAGTGTTTCTTCTACTATCCTGGTTCTTGAATTGAATACTTTGTAAGCTTTTCTCAAAGGAGAATAACCAAGAAAATAACCTGTGTCAACTTTTGCAGCAAACTTAGAGATAGAGTCTTTGATGTTGAGGATAAAACATTGACATCCAAAAGCCCTGAAGAAGGAGATAAGGGGCTTAATGCCATGAAGAATTTCATAGGCAGTCTTAGTATGTCTCTTGTTGATAAGAACTCTATTCTGAACATAACATGCAGTGTTGACTGCTTCAGCCCAAAAATACAAAGGTAGGCCTGAATCAGCTAACATTGTTCTGGCTGCTTCGATTAATGTTCTGTTCTTTCTTTCTACCACACCATTTTGTTCAGGAGTTCTGGGAATGCTGAACTGTCTAACAATCCCTTTAGACAGACAGAATTCATCCAGAGTCTTGTTCCTGAACTCTGTCCCATTGTCACTCCTGATGACTTTGACAGATAGAGAGTATTGCTTCTCTACTTGTAGAATAAAGAACTTGATGATTTCAGCTGCCTCATCCTTGGAATATAAGAAGAAGACCCATGTGAATCTTGAGTAGTCATCAATGATGACCAAGCAGTACTTCTGCTTACCAAGGCTCATAATCTTGACTGGTCCAAATAAGTCCATATGGAGTAGTTGAAGACATGCAGTTGTTTTTGATTCTTCAATAGACTTATAGGAGGACTTATGCTGTTTACCTTTAAGACAGGAAACACAGTGTTCTTTGCACTGATATTCCTTCAAAGGTAGACCTCTGACCAAGCCCATTTTTGTGACTTTATTGATGGTTTTAAAGTTCACATGGCCAAGTCTCCTATGCCAGAGATCATTTTCTGAAGTTGATGCCTTTGAGAAGAAACAGGCAGTCTTGTTCAATACTTTGTCTTTTTCAATGTCCACTGCATAGACATTGCCACATCTTTTGGCAATCAGCAAAGTATGATCTTCAATGATCTTCTCTATCAACTTCTGGCCTTCTGGTGATATGATCTTGCATGCTGTCTTTGTGAAAAAGGAAGAATATCCTTTGTCACACATTTGAGAGACACTCAGCAAGTTGTACTCAAGGTTTTCAACCAGATTGACCTTGTCAAACTGCATTTTGCCTGAGGATACATTGCCATATCCTAGCACATATCCCTTGGCATTGTTCCCAAAGGACACAGATCCTTCTCTTTGACTGATAAAATTGTTTATCAGGTATCTGCATCCAGTCATGTGCATTGAGCCTCCACTATCCACATACCATATGCTATTCAAACCTCTGGAGACTCTCTGCACAAGATAGCAAATTAGTTAGTTTTGGCAACCCAAGCCAGTTTGGCTTTGGGTTTGCTCTTGAGAACAGGTGCAGCTTGTTGTGGACCATTTTTAGTAATCCATGTCTTTTTGGCAATGGATTTGTCATTAAGAACAATGGTGGGTTCTTTTTGGTTTCCACCATCAACTTTGGTCATCAGAAGTTTAACCAGGTTTATCAAATCTTTAACTTCAGCAGTTTGTGAATCTGCTGATGAGTTAGGTGAAACTTCTGAAATTGAACTTTGAGAAGATGACCTTTGTTGAGATAAAGGCTTCTTCTTAGAAAGGGTTTTGTTTGATTGTTGTTTGTTGGGAAAAAAGGTATTTTGAAAATCTTGTTTTATCTGTTTTCCCACAATCAGTTGTTGTCTTTGTTTATTTAACTGATTTACCTTTCTAAATTTGCAAAGTTCAGTTATGTGGTTAAACAGACCACATATTTCACATGCTTTTGCCTTCTCTTTCCTTTTAGATAGATCAAGAGAGTTAGAAGGCAATTTACTGACAAAACCTGATTTTTGAAATAGGTCATCAGCAGTTTTCATGGTCTCAACTCCTGATGTAGTTGAAACTGCTGATGGCTTATTGTCAGTAGTTTTAACTTCTGCAGTACTTCCCTTTTTGAGGAAGTTCTGATGGTAGGATGTGCAGTCCTCCATATCAGAAGTTTGAATCAATTTCTTCCCATCATTATCAGTTTTGTGGGTGAAATCTGTTGGTGATTCAGTGTGGGTATATCCAATGCCAAACTTAACATTGGCTGCAGTTTGTTTGTTAAGTAACATTTGATACCCTTTACAAGACTCAACCCATTTTTCACAATCAACCTTGGTGTCAGCAAGCTCTTGTCTGACTTTACCTAGGCTGTCTATCATGGTTTTAATTTGTGCTTCTGTTTCAATGGATTTATCATTTAGTTTGGAAATTTCTTTGTTTTTCAACATGACTTTTCTTTCCAAATCACACTTCATTTGTGTGTATTTTCTTTCCATATCATTGGATTTGCCTTGTAAATGCACATTGGTTTCTCTAATTAAAGCAAATGATTCTTTGCAAGATTTAGTGCAAAGCTTTAACAGAGATTGTTGTGATACCTGTGTGAGAGCAGAATTTGAAGAGTATCCTTCAAAGGCCATTAAGGCAAAATTCTTTCTGCCATTATCAGGTTCTCCCCAGTTGACATCATAGACCTTATTGTCTGAATCCTGACTGCATTCTGACGTGTCATAAGGAAGACTGCTCCAGTCAACATACCCTGAGGTAAATAAGCTTTGTTGCTGAGGGGGTTGTTGAGTTTGTGCAGGAAGTTGAGCAGTTGGAAATGGAGGCATGAGCTGCTGTTGTTGTTGAGCAGGCATCTGTACATATTGTACTTGTGGCACATATTGAACATTTGGAGCTTGTGCCTGTACAAAATGAGCACTCCCATTAGTTCCATTATTCCTAGTATATGAGGGGTTATATTGATTTCCAGAGGACATTGGTTGGTTATAGCTAGAGCTTCTACATTCTCTAGCAAAGTGTCCCAACTTCTGACACTTATGACATCTCAATTTAGATTTGTCAAAACCAACTTTTGTTGAATTGTTTAGTCCTGGAAATTTCCTTCCTGACCTTTTGTAAAATTTGTTAGTTTTTAAGCTTAACAAGGCCAGTTGGTGCAATATTTCCATTTCTTCTAAGTCATCACTGCTAAAATATTTTAAATCATCCATGATAAAACACATGTTGTCAGCAGTTTGACTTAGTTCCTCATTGTCATAAGCTGGGAAAGATCCATCTGATGAGATCCCAGCTGTTATGTCAATGTGGTCAAAAGAACCAAAATTATTAGAACAGGATGGTGAGTCATGTCCCAATAAAGCTGTGCTACCCGGAGTATAGTCATCAGCAGTTTTACCAGATTCTTGAAGCTTTTTCTTTTGATTGATTTCTCTTTCAAAAGTTAATAATTTACCATGTAACCTAGTTAGGTTCAAGGTGTTAAAATCTGAACTGGTTCTGAGGACTATTGAGTAAGTTTCCCATTTTGAAGGTAAAGACCTTAAAAATCTATGTAGCATAGACTCAGTTGTATAGGTCTGATTGTTTATTTTTAACTCAGATATGAGTGAAGAAAATCTTTCAAACTGTTGAGTTAAAGTTTCACCCTCTATGTGAGTAAAAGTTTCATATTGTTGAGCCAGTATTTCTCTGATGTTGGCTATTACCTCAGCAGTTCCTGCAAACTGCTCTTTTAGGCAGTCCCACAGCTCTTTGGCACTTTCACAATGTAAAAGGCCAGCATAAATTTCGTTTGGGAGAGCCATAGCCAACATGGAGAAAGCTTTTGCATCAAGCTCAAACTTTAGGAAATCTTCCTCCGTGTATTCTTTTGGATCCTTTGGTCTTTCAGTCTTTCCCTCTGGATCAGTAACAACTGGTTTGTGAGGTCCAAATACTACAGACCTCCAGCATCCAGTGTTTGTTTGAGAAATAGTATGTGCCAACCTTTTAGACCATATGTTATATTCATTTCTGACTAACATAGGAGGTTTGTTGGCAGATCCAGTATTGTAGGGATCCATTTTTAAGAAGTTTGGATTTGTCAATACTTTCTTAAAGTGATGGATTTAAAAAGTGAGCCTTTTATCCTTTTTATTGAATATCAATATTGAGCCTGTGTCTGAATCTCAATTTGTTAGATTGATTTTGATCAGATTAACCAGATGCTCTGATACCAATTGTTGGATCAGTGGCTGTTTATATGAACACTTATGTGTTTATCAGATTTATATATGAGTTATTAAGCAGCGGAAATACAAGTGTTCAAAGGTCTAAAAGATCACTTTGATGAGGAGTTATTACTCCCCCTTGACTGAATAATAAATGAGAAACAATAAATGATCTAAGTATAAAGCAGTAATAGCAGTTTATGTTTCTCAGATGTGAAGTGGAAATTATAAGTTTAAAGCCCGAAGGATTTCAATATAAGTTCAAAGATATTACACAAAATCACATGTCTGAAATAGATGAACAAACTCATCTATTTATAGACTAATGTACTAAACTGTAGTCTGAAGTAATCTAAGATATTTAACAAAGATATTATGCTAAGATAAGGTTACTACAGTCTGTACATTGAAACTTGAAATCAAGACTTTAACAAAACAATATAATAGTAAAACTGCTGATCTACTGTCGGTTAGAAGCTTCTGAGTGAAAGTGCTGATGAGTGACAAACTGCTGATGAGCAGTTTGTCTTCAGTAGTTCTTCAGTGAAATGTCTGGTTAGACTTCAGAACTTCTGATGAATTTACTCTTCAGTACTTTGTGTTTGTTCTTCAGTACTTCTTCTATTTGTTCTTCAGCAGTTCTATACTTAGGCAGATATGGAAAAGACTAAGGTTATCAAAAGGTGGTTTCTTCAATCCTCTTCGTCCCAACATTAACCTATCCTCAACACCCAAATCGACACACCCCTCACAATATCTCTCCTCTCGGCTACAAGTAAGCTCTAGCATAGATGAGCTAGACACACAAAAAGGCAAACGAATGAGTGCGCAACCATAAGCTTGTACTTGAATCAACCCTCCTCTTACATGCTAAACATAAGTGCAAATCAAAGGGGCTTGTCGGGTTGTAATGTGGCTAAGTGTAGAGGTAGGGAATGGGGTATATTTTTAGTAGCGCATAACTTAACCCGGTCTTTTATTCCACAACGACACACACATAACTAACACACGCAAACATAAGTACGAACAAACTTAATAGATATCACTTTTTTTTTTTTCTTTCATTTTCTTCTTTTGATTTTTTTTTTTTTTTAATCAATACATCAAGAACACTAATACATACACATACGAACACACTCAACTAAAACTTCAACTTGTAATACTAAAATAACACACTAACACTCTGTTTAAACACACAAGACCGGGTCAAGTTAGGTATTTATTTAGGGAACTAGCTAAAGGGTTAACAATCGATAGGCTTTTAGGCTCAAAGATAGGCAACTACATGTCCAAACCCCCGCCCCTCTCTCTACCAAGCTCATATATATAATGCATGAGGTCCAACCCCCCAATTCCCACACTCTCACTCAAACTAACAAGGCCACCTAGCTTCCTAGTGCCCTTATCATCTCTACACTTATGTTCACTCAAAAATTCAAGTCGCATTCAAGCACAAGTTCTAGTGCACCCACCACCCGTTGCCACTCTCTCAAAGAAAGAAAGGTATTATTTATCTACAAGTGTGGCTTAAACTCTCACCAAGAATAAAAGGGGTGTTAAGGGTTGCCGGTGTGTCTATTGAGGTTGATTCAAGGTGTTCCAATTTCCAAAATATTTACGCTTGACTAAAAAAAAATGTAAAAACCTCAAAAAATTTTTAAAAATTTTCCCCCATCCCCACACTTGGGATACATTGTCCCCAATGTACGGTTTTAGGAGAAAACGCTCGCTTCCACTTTGTCAACATGATACCAAAGCTTCACGACTCAACCACAAACTTCTTTTTGGTATTCTTTCATTTTTTCATTTTTTTTTTTTTAAGACTAAGAAAGAAACAAAATGATGCACCACCTTCTATCACAACCCAAGCCCATAATCATCAATTCATCAACCAACCTACCACCCAATCCCGAAACATAAAGAAATCAAACGAAGCAAAATATACACTATTTACAAAGGAAAAAAATAACACGACCTGGTCAATAGTAGCGGGGTTGAGGTGACCCGAACACAGAGGTCAACAAGTCGTTCCATTCTCCAAATCCAAACGCGCCACTATCACTTCCACCTTGATCCGGAGCTTGTTGTTGTTGTTGCATCGGGTCCACCCATTGCGAATGATGAAGTGGCGGAGTGGGATAAGACATGCTTCCATCATAGGGTGGTAAAGAGCTATAGTCCACCGGTTGTGGATTTGCTACCACCGGCCTTCCTGCGTGCCAGTCATCATTCATCCTTCGATTCTGGTCATCTATGAAACGATTGTTGATCTCCACCTCATGGGAATAGGCGTGTGCCCGGTTCCACATTTCTTGCCTATCAAACCCCGCCTTCATATTCCTTTCAATGCTTGCGCTCATCATAGTTTGGTAATCAAACATTGAACGCTCAGGGCCCGACCAAGAATCAAAAACAGATGCGGGAGGACGTTGACTCTCAATTACCTGCTGCATTGTCCCCCCGTGTGCCCAACCGTCAACATACGCTCGCTCCGTGAAATCATAATATCCACCACCACCATGCATACCACTTGAACTACCTTGACCAATATTAAACTGTCCTTCAAACGGGTTGTCTTCATCATCCTCATCATCACTTGGTGGTCTTTCATCCGCACTCTCAGGTTCATCCTCCTCGCCGGGCAGAAGTGCCCGCGCATCCTTCTTTAACATCCTCCACTTTTGACCACCACTCTTTAATTTGTGATACCTTCCAGATTCAGAATACACCCAACCAGGCCCCATTGTAGCAAGATCAATCTGGTTAAATTTCTTCCTTTTCCTTCCTTGATCTTCTTCAGTGATTGCACCTTGCTGTTTCAACAGCCCAGTGATTATTCGACAGTATGGAATAATTGACCTTTCCTTCAAGTTCCTACACATCCACACATGATTCAAAACCAAATACCGAAAAGAGAATTTCGGGCCACCATGTGTCAAAGCATATAAAATGGGGACTTCAGAATAACGAACTTGCTCCTTGTCAGCACGCCTCGGTAGCACATTCAAGATGAGAATATTCAGCAACAGTTTAGGCTCTATCTTCAAATTTCGTCGATATAAAGTACTAGTATAAGTACCCGGCAGGAACAAGTCATCCAACATAGCCATCCAACTTGGATGCTTTTCTGGAGTGATCAGTAAGTCATTGATATGCGGGTTCTTATACTCTTTCGCCGGTAAACTGTCGAACTTCGCAAGCCTACGCAATGTCTCGTAAGACATCTCCACTTCTACTCCATTGACCTCACCAATTAGCTTCATTTTGGATGCTGAATCGTATCTCGGACATCTTAAAGTAGCCATCCATTCTTCTATCTCATCCAAAAATACCCTCTTTTCTTCTCCATCATAGCAGTGAAGCGCAGCTTCCCATCCTAATGCCTTAAACCTGTCAAACACACCAAAACCCTCAAAATCTTTTCGGCTCACCTCCCTTTCATAGATAAAGGCACCACCCCGGTCTGTCAACTTTTTTATTTGATCATGGAATAGAGTGGGTTGCCACATCCTTGGTTTATCACTCAACGGTCCCGACTTCCATTCCGGCTTATCAGCCGGGTTTAGCCTTGGAACCTCCGGTGCTTGAGGTGCTTGTTCCATCTCCGTATCAGATTCATTGTTTTGAGGAACATACTTTCTTCTTTTGTACTGCTGAGCCGGTTGCTGGGCAGGTTGCTTTCCCTTAGCTTTAGCAGCAGACGAGCTTGACCCCGCGGCTTCTCCCGTGCGTGCCATTTCCTATACACTGTACAAACAAGCAAACACAAAAACAAAACACACCAAACAAAACAAAACAAATCAGTAAACATAACCAAAAACATCCCCACACTTGCTTGTTACTATGGTAGTAGATGTTATTAAGCGCAAATTTCATTATTGGTTTGACAAAAATTGGGCATGACGCCTCTACAATCATAACATTACCAAAAACTAACAATTTTCATTTCAACAACACTACTACTACCATATTATCATCAAACAACAATATTTACCTCATACATAATTAACAAGCAAGTGGGTAAAAAAACTAGGCAAAAACAAAAACCTAAAAATCTACAATGTAGCATAAAAACTAAGCAAATAAGAAACATACCTTAGATTAGAGGATGCAAGAACACAAGAAAATAAGAAAACAAGAAAAATCCCCAAATTGCGATTTCTAGGGTTTTGATTCGAACCCAAAATCGTGTTTTTCTTCTACTTTACTCCCCAAAATCAAAAACTAGACGAAAATCTAGTCAAGATGGACCCAAAAATCGTTGATTTTAATGAAGAATTGAAGGAGTTATGGAGGATTAAAGATGGAGAAGAAGTGGGTGTTTGAGGTTTCTTGGGAAGAAGAAGTAAAGGATGAAGAGAAGAAAAGAAGTGGTGATGGTTGGTAACCGTAGATTAGAAAAGAAATTTTTTTTTTTTTTTTTTTTAATTACGTAACGAGCCTTCAGCTTCCCAAGCCCCACCGTAAGGGTACGGTGAGGGCGTTGGGTTACGGTGGGTGAAATGGACAAATTTTCACCGTAGGGCAGGGGCTAGAGGCCGTATGGGATAGAGCTTCCTCAGGCTCACCGTAGGGGTACGGTGGTACCGTTCCCTTACGGTGGACCTGACACACTTTGTTTTTTTTTTTTTTTTTTTTTTTTTTTTTTTTTTTTTTAAGACTAAAACACTCAAATTTTTAAAATCATAAAAAATTTACCCTACCCCCTCGAAAAACCTATGTTGTCCTCAACATAGTGCTAGAACCGTGTCGAGACCGAAACGTCCCCACACTTGTTTCAAACACGGGCTTCGAACACACACAAACGAAAAAAAATAAAAATAAAATAAACACTAACTATTTACACTACCAAACCTGGGCCTCTCAAGGTTGTACATCCTCCACGGGGCGCAAGAGATAGCCCGCCCTATCGACCTCCAAAGCATTGATGTCCTTTCCATCCAAGTATGGCTTTAACGATGCCCGTTAACCGTGAAGATCTTGCTTGTTTGCTCTTCTTCTATGTCTACATCGCCAAACTTACCAACTCGTCGTATGACATACGGACCCATCCATTTGCTCTTCAATTTACCCGCAAACATCTTTAGCCTTGAATTGTACAACCAAACCTTTTGACCCACTTCAAAGGTTTTTCTTCTCAACTTTGCATCATGTACCTTCTTGAGTTTGTCTTTATAAGCCGATGCACATTCATAAGCCTCGTCTCGAATCTCTTCAACTTCATTCAATTGTAACTTTCTCAACTTCCCCGCTTCATCATAGTCGGCATTAACCGTGGTAATTGCCCAATGTGCTCGATGTGCCAACTCCATTGGCAAGTGACAACCCTTCCCATACACCAATCGATAAGGGGTTGTGCCAATAGGAGTTTTGTAGGCCGTACGGTATGCCCACAAAGCATCATCCAATTTCCCCGACCAATCCTTCCTATCAACTCTTACCGTCTTCATGAGAATCTCCTTTATTTGACGGTTGGACACTTCGACTTGTCCACTTGTTTGTGGATGGTACGGTGTGGCAATCCGGTGGTTCACACCATATCTCTTTAATAGCTTCCCGAAATTAAAATTCTTGAAATGTGAACCACCATCGCTTATAATCACTCTAGGCACACCAAACCGGGCAAAAATATTGGATTGAACAAATTTACAAACAACCGAATGGTCATTTGTTCTTGTGGCAATTGCTTCAAACCACTTGGAGACATAATCCACCGCTACTAAAATATACAAAAACCCGTTTGAATTAGGAAACGGCCCCATAAAGTCGATGCCCCAAACATCAAATATTTCCACAACCAAGATTGGTTGCAACGGCATCTCATCCCTTTTTGATATACTCCCCAACCTTTGACAATTTAAGCAATTCCGAGCGAACTGGCAAGCATCCTTAAAAATTGTAGGCCAATAAAACCCACATGAAAGCACCCGATAGCCAGTTTTATGCCCACTAAAATGCCCACCACAAGCGGAAGAATGAGCATGTGTCAAAATTTCTTTGACTTCCACCTCGGGGACACATCTTCGAATCACTTGGTCGGGTCCAATCTTGAAAAGATCCGGTTCATCCCAAATATATTGTTTCACTTGGACCATGAATTGTTGTCGTCGTTTCTTGGTCCAATGATCCGGAATAACACCTGTGGCCAAATAATTAACATAATGAGCATACCACGGTGCGGCTTGGGTTGATACTGCTAAAAGTTGCTCATCCGGAAATCTTTCATTTATTTCAGTCATATCATCACTCCTTTCCATCGGAATTCGAGACAAGTGATCCGCTACAACATTCTCGCTTCCTTTTTTATCCCGAATCTCCAAATCAAACTCTTGGAGCAACAAAACCCATCTAATCAATCTTGGTTTGGCGTCTTTCTTCTCCATCAAATATCGAACCGCACTATGGTCCGAATATACCACCACCTTGCTCCCCCAAATATACGAACGAAACTTGTCCAAAGCATACACCACCGCTAATAGTTCTTTTTCGGTTGTGGTGTAATTCAGTTGCGCTTCGGACAAAGTTTTGCTCGCATAGTAAATTGCCACCGGCTTCTTGTCAACTCTTTGACCCAAGACCGCTCCAATTGTTGTGTCGCTTGCATCACACATTATTTCGAATGGCTTCGACCAATCCGGTGGTTGCAAAATAGGAGCCTTCACCAAATGTTCCTTCAAAACATTAAAAGCTTGCAAGCATTCATTAGTAAAATCAAATGGAACATCCTTCAATAATAAATTACATAAAGGCTTTGTAATGACACTAAAACCTTTAATGAACCGTCTATAGAACCCGGCATGCCCCAAAAATGATCTTACCCCCTTTACATTTTTTGGTGGTGGCAATGATGAAATAACACAAATTTTTGCCTTGTCCACCTCCATCCCTCTTTCCGAAATCACATGCCCCAACACAATACCCTCTTGCACCATGAAATGGCTTTTCTCCCAACTTAGCACCAGATTTTTCTCAACACATCTTTTTAAAACTTTTTGTAATTCATTGAGACAAGAATCGAAACTAGTGCCAAATATTGAGAAATCATCCATAAACACTTCTAGCGACTCTCCAACCAAGTCCGAGAAAATACTCATCATACATCGTTGGAAAGTAGCCGGTGCATTGCACAAGCCAAATGGCATCCGCCTAAAGGCAAAAGTACCATATGGACAAGTGAAGGTGGTCTTGTGTTGGTCATCCGGGTGGATTGCAATTTGATTATAACCTGAATACCCATCTAAGAAACAATAGTATTTTTGACCCGAAAGTTTTTCAATAATTTGGTCAATAAAAGGAAGTGGGAAATGATCCTTAGAAGTGGCGGCATTCAATTTTCGGTAGTCAATGCACACTCGCCACCCGGTAACGGGTCGAGTTGCTATTTGTTCACCACTTTCATCCTTAACTACTTGAATGCCGGACTTCTTAGGTACCACTTGGGTAGGACTTACCCAAGAGCTAGCCGAAATAGGATAAATAATTCCCGCATCTAACCATTTAATTACCTCCTTTTTCACTACCTCCCTTAGATTAGGATTTAACCTCCTTTGTGCTTCTCTTGTGGGCTTTGCATCTTCATTGGTGATAATCTTGTGCATCACAATGGATGGACTAATTCCTTTGAGATCGGCAATCGTCCACCCAATAGCCCCCTTGTTTTCTTTCAACACCTTCAACAATGCTTGCTCTTGAGCCACCTCCAAATTAGAGGCAATAATGACCGGTAAAGTGTCATCATCCCCTAGAAAAGCATACTTCAAATGGCTTGGCAAGTCTTTAAGTTCCAACTTTGGTGGCACTTCTAATGAGGGTTTGGTGCCCGAATCAATCTCCACTGGCAAACTATCAAACTGGTGGGACCATGGTGGTCGACCCTCCTTCAAAGCTAGCACATCTTGCTTTTCTTCTTCATTCTCCAAATCAACCACATGTACCTGTTCAGAAAAATTACAAGCACAAAGTTCCATTCCGTCTTTCTCATACTCACATGGATTGCATCCCTCAATAACATCTGCCATAAAACATTCTTCAACACCGGAATCATTAGTATTGTTAGTGAAAACATTTAAACGCATTTTCCGGTTTCCAAATGTCATGTCGACCGTACCAAATCTACAATCAATTACCGCATGTGCGGTGTTCAAAAATGGTCGACCCAATATGACATTTTGCTGTTGTTTGGACTCGGTGGATGAATAATCCAATACCAAAAAGTCAACCGGGTAATAAAATTCATCAATTTTAACAATGACGTTTTGAACCATCCCCCGGGGTAACTTATGAGACAAATCGGCTAAAACAACCGTTGTCTCCACCCTCGCTAATGGACCAAAGTCATATTGATCATATAACCCACCCGGTAAAATACTCACCCCGGCTCCAAGATCTAGCAACGCCCTTGCCATTTGAAAATTACCAACTTGAATATTTATTAATGGCGTGCCCGGATCTTGGAGCTTAGGAGGAAGCTCCCCATTCAAAACTGCACTCACTTGACCCGTAACATTTACCCGCTTAGGCATTTTTTTCTTTTGTTGCCTCTTTTGTGTACATAATTCTTTCAAAAACTTAGCGTATGCGGGTACTTGTTTTATTGCATCAAGTAAAGGAAGATTTATTTTTACTTGTTTAAACATGTCCCACATTTCTTCTTTTTGGGGACCTCTTGATGCAATAAAATTTTTCTTACCCGGGTCAAGTAGAGCCGAAGGAAAAGGAACTTGATTCGGCTCACTTTCATTTTTCTCATTTTTATTTAACCCATTTTTATTCTCATCCACTTCCGGTTTTTTCAAATTTGACTCATTTTTTAAAACCGGTGTAGTTTCTTCCTCATCACTCTCATTACCCGTTATGTCTTCAACCACCCCCTCAACAACATCCGAAGACATATTAACTTTAAATTCCTTACCACTTCTCAACACACTCACTTGATTAACATTAACATTATTACCTCTTGATGAGCCATGAGACGGATTTACCTTTGTGTCACTAGGAAGTTGACCTTTGCTTTTCTTCAATTCCGCCACATCGGTTGCTAATTGGCCCATTTGGGTTGTCAATGCTTGAATGCTCTTGTCACGAACTTCATCCTTTTGAATTCGAGCTTCATCAAGTTGGTTCCTCTTTTGCATATCTTGTTGCATAGCTCTAAGCATCTCCATAACTTCATTCCCACTTGATGAACCTTGACCCGAATTACCTTGACCCGTTGGTTGAAACTTCCCAAGATACCCTTGATTACCTCCACCTCTATAATTGCCTTGATTGTATTGTTGACGAGGTGCAAAGTTACCATGAGACTCTTGAAAGTTCGGGTTCAATTGATTGGAAGCATTCCCATATCGAAAATTGGGATGATTTCGTAACCCGGGGTGGTAAGTGTTGGAGTTCATATCATAATTTCTCCCACCCCCTTGAATAGCATTCACTTCTTCACTTGGTGCTTCTTGAGCACCCACTCCACAAACCTCTGCCGTGTGGCCTATTTCTTGACAAGTGTTGCAAACATTATACAATTGATTGGTAGTTTGCGCATTACCACCTTCTACCGCATGCACTTGTGGTCTTTGAAGCACATGTCTCGCCCTTCTCGAGGATTGAGCCTTTCTTTTTGAAGTCACCGCCATTTGCTCTAAATATGCCCAATCATCTTGTTCAAAATTTGTACCAAAAGTACCATTTGTGATGGACATAAGATCTCGTGCATCCTCCGGTATCAAGCCTTCATGAAAAGCATTTAACAATTCCCATAGTTGGATACCATGGTGAGGGCAATTTCGTAACATCATGTTAAACCTCTCAAATGCCTCATGAAACATCTCTCCCGCTTGTTGTTGAAAACTCCTCAAACTTCGTCTTGCATCATTAGTCTTTTGGGATGTGTAGAACTCATCCAAAAAGATTTGTTGCATATCGGCCCATGTGAAAATCGATGCGGATGGTAAAGTGTGGAACCATCTTTTTGCCTTGTCTTCTAATGAGAATTGAAAGAGAACCAACTTGACATCATCCAGAGTAAATCCTTGACCCCCAATAGTGTTGCAAATAGAATCATAAGTCTCCAAATGAAAATAAGGTTCTTCCGTTGCTAAACCTTTGAACTTTGGAAGACTTTGCAATGCGGTTGTTCGAACTTCAAAAATTCTCCCATCCGTATGATGAGGAATCACTATTGGTGAAGGATTGTTAGTGATAATGGGTTTAAAATGGGCTTCAATTCCTCTAACGGCTTCCCGGTGAATTCTTCGAGGGGCACCCAATGGTGCTCTTGGTTGACCCATTTGCCCTTGCATATGCCCTTGAGGCGCAAATTGTTGAGGATGTTGATATTGATGCATGGGCGGTTGTTGTTGCATTGGCCTTTGAAATTGATTTTGCCCATATGGAGGCACTTGTTGCAATGGCGGAGGACGCGGAAATCGCGGTCCCGGTGGTCTCACGTGTTGCACACCAACCGGTAAATTACCCGAATTTTGCAATTGAAATTGTTGAAGGGGTTGACTTTGTTGACCCACTCCTCCTTGACTTCCAACATACCCTCCATCATCCCCATAATAATAACCCTCATCGTTGTATCCACTATACTCTTCTTCATATACTTCATCATATCTACCTCCTTGAACTCCCGAGTATTGGAAACCCGAGTGGTTTGGTGGTTGGTAAGTAGAGGTATGAACAACGGTTGACCCATGTGGAATTTGATGAGTTGAAGATGATTGACCCGTTGTTGGGAAGAAATGAGTGAATGGTGGAATTGTAGCGGATGGGCTAAGGGTGAAGGTTGATTGAAATTGGGTAGTGTTTGGTTGGGTGGTATGAGTTGGTGGAATTTCATGAGGTAAAGTTGCATTTGGTGATGGTTGTGTGGAAGTTGGCATGACTGAGGTGATTGGTTGACCCGTTGTGGGTGGTATTTGGCCTTCTTGCATGATGTTTCTTGGTATGATAGGTGAGGTGGGTGAACCAAGAACTCGGTTTTCACGGACTAGTACTCGGTTTCGCCTCAAAGTTCTTTCAATTTCCGGATCAAACAATAGCGGTGATGACTCGTGAGAGCTTCTAGTATGCATACACTTGAAGTACCTGCACACTAAACACAACCAGTGTAAACCCGAAAATAACAAACAAAACTATTATCTAACACACGTTGCGCACTACTCCCCGGCAACGGCGCCAAAATTTGACGTGCTTGTCGTGGTACACGTAAAATTTCCCAATTACAACTAAAGATAGTGGCAAGAAGGTATCGAACACAGGGAGTTTGTGGATTGTGTGTAGACTAATAACTTTGTAAATTAACTAATATTTAACTAGTAACAAAATTAAAGATCAAAGATTGTTGATTGTTTTGGATTTAGACTTAGTAAAAATAAACTAAATTACTGAATTAAAATGGGTTTGTTCTCAAGATTATGAAATAATGATCATTCAAGGATCCGGTTTCTCTAAACACTTGTGTAAATTTCCACTAGAAAGAGTTACATAGACATAACTCATGTAAAAGCAATTGTTGTGATAAAAGGGAACAAAGTACTCGGATTATATTAACGCGAGGTTGTTTCCCGATGACCAATTAATCAATAACCAACCCCAATCCTTCCCGTGATATCTCGGTTGTTAGCAACACCAAGAACGAACGATAAAGACTAAAAATTGGTAAATTAATCAACACATTACAAGCAATTGTTCATACATCATAATAACAAAGACAAAGTACCAAGTTATTATTCTAGAAATATTAGAAATCACACACAAGAGTTCAAGAAAAACCTTCACCCGGAATGATCACCAAAAGTTTAGCCTCGCATGACTTGGTGAATCATCAAAACAATCATAGTAATGTTCATGTGAATCAAAAGCATAAAACCAATGTTTGTGATAAGTCTCCAATCATAAAACCAGCCAAAAATCGCCCACAAGAAGCTTAGAAACGTTCACAATGAAAGAGATGATGAAAAGGCACCATCAAGTGGTCTTTAAATGAGGGAGTTACAAACAAATGCAGCGACCACCGTACCCCTACTGTATGGCCGTAGGGGTACGGCCTGGACTTCAAAGTATACGGCCATTCAGGCCTGGCCTACGGTTGCATTTGTGTCCCTGGGCCACCGTAGGGGAACGGTCTGACCATAGGCCTACGGTGGACCTGGTGAAAATCTTGATTTTTTTCTTCTTTCTTTCCACCTCGTTCCAACGCTTCCGATCCGTTCCAAAAGCCCGTTTTCCGCCATTTTAGCTCCCTTATCATACCTGCATCCATAACTACCGTAGTTATCCAACTCCAAGCAATATCATGATTAAATGTGATTAATCTATGCGTTTTAACACTATAACGGGTTGTTCCTTGAACCACCCGTCAGGGATTCAGTCTTCATTGATTTAGGGGGAGAATGTAGGAAAAACTAGGGTTAATTCATAATTTTGACATGTTAATCGATGGTTTGAGTTTGCCGAACCCTAGTTTTTGTTTAAAATCAATAAAATCTGAATAAAAGATACAATTGGTTGTTCAAAAAGCTTAGTCGGTCACTTTAGGTAGTGTTTGAATCAAAAACAGAGGGTATAACACACCAAATAGCAATTTTAAAATTTTGGGGTTTTAAACAGCACATTCGACCTAGTCAAAAAGGGCAAATGTGGATTTCAACGGTCGAAGGAGTCTTATAACGGACGAAAGTAGAACTTTTGGGACGAATGTGGAATTTATTCCACATTCGAACTGATGATCTTACATTCGTACCAAAATTATTACTTTCGAACCTACAGTTTCTCACATTCGTACCTCAAAAAGGGCGAATGTGGAAATTAGTAAAACTCAAAAATTTTAAAATTTGTCGTTTTTAATTATTTTGACGTATTTTTCGTGTTTTTGTGTTACAGATGGCAGAACAACAACCTGAGAACGTGGAAATTCCAGTAGAGAATGTGAAAGTGCCTGTTAAAGAAGATCCAATACAGGAAGCTCAAGTTGAGAATGCACCTCCAGTGTGGTCGTTCGAAACTCCTCACAACTGCTGTGCGTCTGTGGGAGAAGTTATGAAGAACACCGAGTTTTCTGGAATCATAGACTTTCTTAGAAGAAGCAGGATTATCCATGCCATTGCTACACCGGCTATTATTTACAAAGATATTGTTGAAGACTTCTGGAAGAACGCTCGTTATGACTTCTGGGAGGGAAAGACTGCTATTGTAAGCAAGATTCAGGGGATGGAAATGTTGATAACTGAAGAAGATATTAGAGAAGCACTAAGGATTAAAGATGAGGAATGTACTGATCCCAGAGTTTTATCATGGACTGAGCAGAGGGTATGCTTTCTGAGGATGAAATATAAAGGTCCGATCACTGATGGAGCTTTACACAAGGGAAAGCTTAGCGTCTAATTCAAATACTTTACTCATGTGATCATCCATGTATTTGGGACAGTTAGTGGTGGATATGATGTGATGAGGAAAAGCTTGAGTTCGTTAATGGTTGCTTTGACTCTGAACAAACCATTTAACATTGCTGGGATGATTCTGGATCACATGCTGGAGATGCTGAAGGGTTTGAAGTCAAAGAAGTTTTTGATGTATCCCAGATTTTTGATGATGATATTCGATCATAAGTATCCTAACTTGAGGAAGGATCCTAGTATAGTGTTGGGACAGGTTCATATGAACATCAGAACGTTGGTTAGGATGAAGGGGTGTAAGGGTGTGCCTGATAATGAGAAGCCACCGTACAAATGTTTATTTGGTTACTTAGTTAATCCGGATTACACTGACCCAGGATTGAACAAGGCAAGACATGATAAGAGTGATTCGGATAATGATGATCCTTTGGTGCATGCTGATGCAAATACCAAGAGGAAGAAACAAGTTAAGAATGTCGGAGCCAAAGGGAAGGGCAAGGCAAAGGATGATGAATCGGAATATGCAAAGAAACAGAAGGTTAGGAAGAAGAGTACTGCGAAAAAGGGTACTTGTTTGGTGGATGAAGACTCTGTAGACTCTGGAGGATGAACAATGGGATTCCGATGCTGAGTTATTGAGAAAGAACTCCAAACGCATGGCCACTGCAGTTGGAGAATCTGAATCATTGAACAAAGCTGTGGATGAACAGTTGCAGAAAGAGCCAATTGATATTGAAGGTGATTTAGGGCTTGAAACTGGAGATTTTGATGGATCTACAGTAGTGGTGAATCTGAAAAAGCCTAAACACAAGTCAATGGCTAAGAAAGTGAGTACAAAGAAGTTGAGGGAGAAGGAAATTGAGAAGTTGTTGAAAGGAAAGAAGGTTCCTGAAGCTGGTACTTCATCAAAGGTTTCCTCACCTGTAGCTAAGAAACAAAAGAAGGCTAAAGAACCTGAAGTAGTTCCTAATCTGGAATCCACTTTAGAAAATGTTCTTAATATGTTCAAGAAGCCTGAGAAGGAAAAGACTCCTGTTGCTGAATTTTCCAAATCAAAAGTCACTGTGTCTGATGATGTGATGAAGCAGGTGAACAAGAAGATGGACGATATGATGAAAATGTTGATTGCTCAACAAGCTGAGATTGAAAAGTTTAAGGAGAATGAAGAAAAGATGTTACAGATAGTTGTTGCTTCAAAGACGAATCAGGATGAGCTTGAAAAGAAGCTGAAACAACTAGAAGAGGAGAAAAATGAGCTTGATGTGAAGTGTAATGGAAACAGGAGAATGATAAAGAGTGTGAGAAAAGAAAACAAGGAGTTGAAAAAGGAGAATAAGAGAATGAGTGATCTACTTGATAAACTTTAGGTGAAGCTCCGAAATTGAAAGAGGGAGAAGAAGACAAAGAAAAAGAAGAGGAACAAGTAGATTATGAAGAATCTGATAAAGAAGAAGAAGAGGATGAATCAGACGATGAATCTGATGACGATGATGATGATGTTGAGGGTGGATCGGGTAATAAGAATGATGATGATGAGAGCAGTAGTGATGATGATGATGGTGATGATGATTCGAGCAAATTCACTTTTGAACAAAGACAGACCAAGAAAGGTAGTGCAGGTCAGTCTAGCTGGAAGAAATCAGGAGAGAATGTGGATGCTGATGATAACATCTTCTGGAATGAGAAAGTGAGAGCGTTATCAGATGAAGCTAAAGATGTATATCGGGAGATGTTGGGAAAGAGAGAATGGACGATAGAGTTTACTGGAAAGTTAGCTGAAATATTCCAAACTGAAGACATGAGATATGAGTTGGAGTATAATGATCCAGATTTGGAAGATGGTGAGGTGTCTGCTGCTGTGAAAAAAGAGATTCTTGAAGGGATTGCGC
Source organism: Ambrosia artemisiifolia (assembly GCA_032199755.1). Taxonomy (NCBI): domain Eukaryota; kingdom Viridiplantae; phylum Streptophyta; class Magnoliopsida; order Asterales; family Asteraceae; genus Ambrosia; species Ambrosia artemisiifolia. The sequence continues at coordinate 25,506,963 of CM063526.1, read as the reverse complement.
AACGAGTGGGTAAGACACTGGAGGAGATAATGTCGGATCAAATGATTCCAGACATTACTAAGAAGGATGTTGGAAATCATTCTGATGACAAGCAAACACAAGAAACTGAGGAGATTGAGATTGAAGATATAACTCATGAAGAGTATCCTCAATACTTCAGAGAGACTAATGAAAATGAAGTATTCCCAGATTTCACTGAAACACATATGAGAGAGGCAAAGAAGAAAGCTGAAGAAAAGAGCAAAGAGTTTGTGAAGAATGTGTTTGGTGAAGATAGACAGAAACCATCAAAACAAAGCGATGAGTTGAAGACTCTGTTGAAGAAGTTAAAAGAAACAGATGATAAAAGGCCTAAACCGGAAGCACAGGGAGGATTCTACAGATATCACAACCAAAAGTTTAAAGGCAGAGCTATTGGTTGGAAATATCTTAGAAATCTGAAGTGCATTGCAGTCAAATGGGAAACTGGAATTCTGTACTTCTACAGATTCTATGACTTGCTAACTCTACCGTACTGGGCTGTGAGAGATATATGCAGATTCAGGATGACTGGTGCATCTGTGAATAATACGGCGGTTGGATGGTTTGCTGATAGATTGATATGGGAGAGTAGAACAAAATGGGGTATGTTTAAACCTCAATACCCAAGAAGAAAGGTTCACAGGGATATTGATCCTAAGACTGGTAAGAAGAGAGTGACGTTGATATACAAAGCTCCTGAAGTTATGAGAAAGATTCCTCTAATGCCAATTCAACAACACTTTAGTAATGATTTTATTTTCTGCTATTATGATTGGAGGAATGCTGAAGCAGTGATTGTGCTGAGAGATGGGAAGGACTCGTATAAGAAGATACATGTTTTTGACCCGATGTGGCTCATTAACTGTACATTTGAAGATAACATCATGCTGTATTACAACCCGATTTATAGCGATCCCAATGATGCATCACAAGCAAAGAAGTATCAACAGGTTGTTGGAGTATGCTTTGCTTATGATATCAACTCCGGTAGCAACCTTGAGCAGAAGTTGGGCAAGCAGGTGAAGGTAGCCGAAGTACCTAAGCAGTCAACTAAGAGGAAACTTGAACCGGAAATGACAAAAGACCAAAAGAAACAGTTGAGAATCAAGTTGATGAATATACAGATGGATGAAGCAAGAAGGCAATCCGAGCAATAGTCGAAGGGGAGTTTGTAGATACATTATGTGCGACTAATTCTTCGGATTGTAAACATTAACATATGTTAGAGATTTTGGTAGGTCGAAGGTGAATTATTAGAAGGTCGAAGGTAGAGTTTAATGGTCGAAGGTAGACTGAAAAGGGCGAAGGTCAATGATGGACTGAAGACTTTCTTGGTTCGTACTTTGGATGATGTCGAATGTGGAAGAATTCCACATTCGTACCTTCATACCGGTCGAACGTGCAGAGACTATATAAGGGTTTAGTTTGTTTTCATGTTAAGAACTTGGTCATTGTGTGTGTGTTAAGGTCAGAGGTTTGCTCTCTAGGTTGAGTCTGTGTGATTGTCATTAGATTATCTTGTAAAAGGTTTATGTAATCAATATTGAACAAGTAATATATGAAAATGAGTTTGAAAAGCGTAATTCATGTGTTGTGATTCGTTGATTATTATTTTGTTCTGTTCTAGGGTTTCCGCACCTGGAATAGTGCCTTGTATGATCAGATTTCCTGTTTAAAGCTAAAATTCTTCAATTACATTCAGCAAGACTTTTTGACCCTGACAGAGACGTTTTCTTCCACTGTCTCCCACGTTGATGCATAGATGCGGTCCATTTAAGCACACATCATAGAGACGAACTCTATGCTGACTCGCATCGCTAATGATTTACTTGGCGTGGATAGCTTACGTGGTCTTCCTTTTGGTGAGCTTATTTATCAATTTGTCAATTGTAGTCCTTCATGTATTTAAATATTTCTATTTTAGTCCCTGTAAGTTCGTCGTTTTCAAATTTAATTTTAGAGCGGAAAAAAAAATTATCAATTATATTTATTATGGATCGGGTATAAGTTTTATCAAATACGTATGTTGAAATGTCTACGCAATGGATTTTATAAAAATTCCAAGTTTTATAAAGTGTCATAAAGTTTAAAAACATTTGGGGTTAAGTTAGCTAACTTGGTTAGTTTTTATAAAGGAGAAAACTAACTAAAATATGATATAACTAACAAGGCTAAGAAGTGAGGGACCATTTGTGCCAATACGTCAAAGTTTTAAAACAGAATTCTATCCTCCTTCCTGGCCAAGGTTTTCCGGCCACTTTCCGGCACCTGGATCTTTTTCCGGCAACATTAAATCTTGGGTTTTAACGCAATTTAGAAGCCTATAATCGTATCTTTATGTTTCCCCATCGTTGTGTAACTGAAACAAACATAATATCTCGTATTTAACGGGTTAAAATGGGTTCAAATTCGTGGTTATTGCTTGTAACCGTCGAGTCATAACAAAGGGTTCTAACGCTCGTTTTTGTCGAACAACCATATAAACCAATCTTGCCATTTCCTTTCTGCACTTCTAAAGGTTCCAAACGATTATTAAATCACTAAAAACTGTCCAGAATTGATACTCAATTTGCGTATCACGTCTCGGCCCTTGAAGCTTCAATCTCGACCTTTTTATGTGTTGTAAGCCTAAATTCTCTATGCCATTTTATTAGTTTGTCATTCACCTGTAAAAGCCCTATCGATTAATGGCTTAATATTGTCTTAATCGGGTTATTATAAGGCCTAGGGTTAGGGTTCTTAGTTAGTTTGGGGAAGAAGATGAGTAGCTTATTATTAGATAAATAAATTTTGTGTTGAATAAAATTACCAAAACTACTTTCAGAGCAGTGGTTGTATGTGTTTCATGTTCCAGACCAGATTCGGGTTCGATCCTCACACCCGCCTTCTTCTTTTTCCGTTCTATTTTTTTTTCAGATTTTGTTTTTGTTTGTATTATCTATATATTAACTATATAAATATATTAATCTTACAATATTCATAATAAATTTGTTTTTGATCCAAAAATTATTAAAATTTACGTGTAGCATCTTGACACCATAAAGAAAATTATCACACTTTTAGTTTCTGGAAATTATTTAATTTTTGTTATTTTATTAATTTAATTTTTTTTTAATCATAATTAATTGATTAAAAATTCGTTTTTAATGATTTTGATCTCAAAATTTTAGGATAATTATTTCCAAGCATTATAAACTGAAATAAAAATATTTAGTTCAGTAAACATGTATTTTTATTAATTTTCCTATTTTTAAATCATTTAAACATGATTTAATCTCATTAAATCAGTTTTAAATACAAATAAGTTTACAAAAATTATGGAAAAATTATTTTAATTAATTTACATCAGAATGCATTCATTTCCTATAAAAATAATATTTTTGGATCATAATTTATATTTTTAGTCTTATTTATGTTTAATTAGACATAATTAATCATCTATTTATTTATGTTATTTAACATCTATTTTATAAATACTTTTCTTATAAAATAGAGATAGTCTTATGTTGAAGTCTTAGTTATTATTTGTTTGTTTATGGTTTAACTCATAAGTATTTATTTATACATCTATGATTATTATATTTATTTAATTTAGTTAAAGTAATTAATTAAATTACTTTGTCTTAATTAATCAAACATATTTTTATCTAGATATTCAATTGGTAATAATTATATTACCTAAACCATATTTACAAACTTTGGTATATTATTTTTCAATATACAACTTTTATATGAATTCGACTTATCATAAAAAAAAACTCTAATTCCCCAAATCGACTTAGCAAACCCTAATGCCTTAGACCCTAGTTACCTTAGACTCTTAGACTCTTAAACTTTTCCCTTATTAGTATTCTATTACGTTATAGGTTGAATTCCTCGGAATTCCCATTACTTAGCTCTCTACCGCTTAAGTTGGATCGCTTTTGCAAACTGTGAGTATATCTTTCCCCTTTTCATGTTTTACTCTTTTGGGGCTATTCATGTACACTATGACTAAATGCTCTTTCACTAAATGCAATTCTCATGTGTGTTTGCTTTATGTTAATTTATGTGTCTATGACTTGTCAAAATCATTAACCTTTTAGGGCCTGGTATTTCAATGAATAGTACTATGGTATATACCCTTGTGACTCTGTTGAGAGTCCTTGTCATTGCTATGTATTTCATTACTACTAGCGCATACTATATATATTTCCTTTCATTTCTAGGGTTGATTTTGAACGGATATTACTTATTACATAATTGCAAATGGTACTGCACATGAATTGCTAAACACTTTTCTTACTATATGTTTTTAAAATAAGGTATGCTCACCAATACATTTTTGTATTGACCAAATTATTTTCGTACATGTTTCAGGTTCTTATGAGATGACTTTTAAGCTTTTGGAATTTTACTTAGATTTTGGATTCATTGTATTTCTGTTAGTTGGCATTTAGAATCGTTGTATTTCAATTCTATGTAATAATAAACTATGTAATCAATATTTACAATTTTAGTCCATGAGCTATTGAACAATCGCCACTACGTGACACCTCGATGTTTCTGCCATCGGTTGGGGTGTTACAATATGGATCGCGCCCAGCGAATCTATGATCACATTGCCGCCGTGGATGCAGCTAATCGACTCAACGCTCCACATTACGCTCCTCGGCCTCCTTCTCAGCCTTAGTTGAGTTTCCAGTGGATAGTAGACGGTGGATCGTGGTAGCTGTTAGAGATGGTTGTAGTAGTGCTGGATGTTGTATCTTTTGTATTTTACCTAGCTAGACTAGTTATGACTAGCGTAGTATGTTTTGATATTTTGTTATTTTCAAACGATGTATGTGGGATTAGATATCACCACCTTTTGTTGTATGAACAAATGATGTAATCGTTATGAATGAAAATCAATATGTATTATGGTAAAATACACTATTGTATTGTGGTTATCTTTCGTTATGGTTGTTATTATTGTTATGATTACAACTATTATTCATTCTTTCCTTGTGATTATCATATTCTGATGTGGTGATTATATGGTGATGAGTTGCGAATCTTGTGGGATGTTTATTTTAATAGTATGACGTGCATGACAATATTGGTTAAATATATGTCTAATTGTTCTTTGATATTTGATATTGAAGTATAAAATGCCGCCTACGACAAGACAAACACCACAAGACCAGTTTCCTACTTCTCAGGCACAACTAGACCAATTGATTGCTGACAGAATTGCTGCCGCCCTGGCCCTGTTTGAGGCCAACTGTACCGATCCAAGCGGGGGCTCTGGCGGAACTGGTAGCCAAGGCGACAATAATCGAGAAAGATCTACGTCAGGTATACATCATTGATATGTCTTATGTGTGGGGTTAAATCCCAAATTGACTTATCTTGCGGTGGCATTATTGTGTAATGTTGCAGAATCTGGCAATCCTGTTCCTCCTGTACTTTCAAAATGTTCTTGGATTGCAATCCAATCAACTTCAACGGCACTGAAGGATCCGTTGGTCTTCTGAAATGGTTTGAGAAAACTGAAGCTGTGTACTGATGAACAAAAAGTCATGTATGCTACAAACCTTTTTCTGGACAACGCATTGACTTGGTGGAATAGTCAGGTGCAATCTATGGGCGATGAAGCAGCCTATGCTCTTTCATGGCCTGATTCAAAAGTTGGAAACTAAATTCTGGAACCTTTCCATGATCGGGGCGGGTGTTGCTACCTATACATCCCGATTCCATGATCTTTCTCGTTTGGCACCCTGTCTTGTCACTCCCGAGTCGAAGAAAATTGAGAGGTATCTTTATGATTTGTGCCCTCAAATTCGTGGCATGGTGGCTTCCTCAAAGCCTGCTACTACACGTGAAGCGATTGATCTTGCTCTTAGCCTGACAGAGGATGTTATACGTATTGGCACACTCTCGAATGAGGCTAGTGAGGGTAAAGTTTTTGAGATGAAAGTTTCTGAGGCTAAGAACATTGTTGTTGAAGGTCAGTCTTCTGGTCGTAAAAGAAAGTTTTTGGGGAAGAAGAACCACAACTCTTCTCGTAACAAACCTGGGTCTAATCGAAAGGGAAAGGGTTTTGTTGCCACTACTCAAAATGGCGGTAAAAGACAAAATTCCCAAGGTAATAGTTGTGGAAACCAAACTGTTTGTTGGAAGTGCAAAAGGGTTGGTCATAGTGGTGAGAAATGCTATACAGGTACGCCTGTGGTTCCTAGTGACAAGCGTCCATTCTATGAATGTGGATCCGCTAACCATTGGAGGAAGAATTGTCCAAAGCTTAAAAATCAAGCCCAGGGAAGAGCCTTTGTTATCGGTGCCGGTGAAGCACATCAGGATCCCAATGTTGTCACCGGTACGTTCCTCCTTAACAATTACTATGCTTCTATTCTATTCGATACCGGAGCCGATTTTAGTTTTGTGTTTAATGATTTTAAACACTCTCTTGGTTTAAAGACTAGTAAACTAGATACACCTTACTCCATAGAATTGCCCAACGGTAGAACTCTAGAAATGGATGAAGTAGCAAAAGATTGTAAATTGGGTCTTTGTGGGCATGAGTTTAGTATTGATCTTCTACCGATCGTCATGGGTAGCTTCGACGCCGTTATTGGTATGGATTGGTTGTCAACAAACTGTGCAGTCATGGTACGCAACGAAAAGTTAATTCGAATCCCTCTAGTAAACGGTGAAGTTCTCTCTATTCAAGGGGGAAAGGCGTGGAGCGCCTTTGCAAATCATTACTTGCATGAAAGCCCAAAAGTGCTTGCGGAAAGGCTATTATGCATTCTTAGTGCATGTTGTTGATAAGAAGTCCAAAGAGCATAAGCTCGAAGATATTCCCGTGGTAAGGGATTTTCCTGAAGTTTTCCCTGAAGATTTTCCGGGATTTCCGCCTCCGCGACAAGTCGAGTTTCGTATTGATCTTATTCCCGGAGCTGCTCTCGTGGCGCGATCACCATATCGATTAGCTCCCTCCAAAATGCAAGACTTGTCCAACCAGTTGCAAGAATTGTTGGACAAAGGTTTCATTCTACCAAGCTTCTCACCTGGGGGAGCGCCGGTTTTGTTCGTTAAGAAGAAAGATGGTACGTTTCACATGTGTATCGACTATCGTGAGTTGAACAAACTTACCATAAAGAATCGTTATCCCTTGCCTAGAATCGATGATTTGTTCGATCAACTTCAAGGTTCTAGTTATTATTCGAAAATTGACCTAAGGTCCGGGTATCATCAGTTGCGTATTTAGGAAGAAAATATACCGAAGACTGCATTCCGAACTCGCTACGGTCACTATGAGTTTCTTGTCATGCCTTTTGGACTAACGAATGCTCCTGCTATTTTCATGGATTTGATGAACCGGGTGTGCAAACCTTATTTGGACAAATTCGTGATCGTGTTCATTGATGATATTCTTATTTATTCGCGAACCAAAAAGGAGCATGAAAATCACCTAAGGTTAATTCTCGAGCTCTTGTTGGATAAAAAGCTTTATGCCAAATTCTCTTGTTGGATAAAAAGCTTTATGCCAAATTCTCGAGCTATTCTTATTTAATGAAGCGATTAAAAATTGGGAAGCACCAAAGACCCCTACCGAGGTGCGTCAATTTCTTGGTCTTGCGGGTTGTTATAGAAGATTCATTGAGATTTTTTCTAAGATAGCACAATCATTGACGATGTTAACCCAAAAAGACAAGAAGTTTGAATGGACCGATAAACAGGAGTCAGCTTTCCAATTGTTGTAGCAAAAGTTGTGTGATGCTCCTATTCTTTCTCTACCTAAAGGTACGGAAGATTTCGTAGTATACTGTGATGCTTCGCATCAAGGTTTGGGTTGTGTATTAATGCAACGTGATAAAGTAATCACTTATGCTTCCAGACAGTTGAAAGTGCATGAGAAAAATTAAACGACACATGATCTGGAACTTGGTGCCGTGGTTTTTGCACTGAAAATTTGGAGGCATTATCTCTATGGTACCAAATGCACAATTTTCACTGATCATAAGTCTTTGCAGCATATCTTTGATCAAAAAGAGTTAAACATGAGGCAAAGACGTTGGGTGGAATTGTTAAATTATTATGTTGTGAAATTAAGTACCATACTGGCAAATCAAACGTTGTAGCGGATGCTTTAAGTCGGAAAGAAAGGGCTAAGCCGTTATGTGTTCGTGCATTGGATTTGACGATCCATACCAATTTGACCGATCGTATTCGTGAAGCCCAAAGTAACGCGCTAAAACCTGAAAATGTGAAGAAGGAAAATCTTCGCGGTATGGTTGATTCGTTGGTGTTTAATACAGATGGAACTTTGTATTTTATGGATCGAGTTTGGGTACCTCTGTATGGTGGCCTGCGTGAGTTAGTTCAGGATGAAGCTCACAAGTCAAGGTATTCGATTCATCCTGGAACTGATAAAATGTTCAAAGATCTGAAGGAATTTTATTGGTGGACATACTTTAAACGAGACATTGCGGCCTATGTGGCTCGTTGTCTAACTTGTTCGAAAGTAAAAGCCGAGTATCAAAAACCATCTGAACTGCTCCAACAACCTGAAATTCCTGAATGGAAATGGGAGAAAATTTCTATGGATTTTATTACGAAGTTGCCCAAAACATCAAGTGGTCACAACACTATTTGGGTAATTGTTGATCGTTTAACAAAATCCGCTCATTTCTTGCCCATTCGTGAAACCGACAGAATGGGAAAATTGGCTCGTTTATACATAAAAGAAGTGGTATCTAGGCACGGAGTGCCCGTATCTATTCATTCGGATCAAGATAGCCTTTTCACTTCAAGATTTTGGCGAACATTGCAACATACTATGGGTACTCGCTTAGATATGAGTACAGCATATCACCCTCAAACTGATGGTCAAACTTTAAGGACTATTCAGACATTGGAGGACATGTTGCGGGCCTGTGCAGTTGATTTTGGTGGTAACTGGGATTCACATTTGCCTCTGGTTGAATTCTCATATAATAATAGTTATCATTCAAGTATTCAAGTTGCACCGTTCGAAGCTCTATATGGGCGTAAGTGTAGATCTCCTTTGTGTTGGGCAAAGGTTGGTGACAAGCAATTAACTGGACCAGAAATTATTCAAGAGACGAGTGACAAGATCTTTCTGATAAAAGATCATTTGAAAGCGGCTCGCGACCGACAGAAAAGCTATGCGGATAATAGGCGTAAGCCTCTAGAATTTGAAGTCGGTGATAAGGTCCTGTTGAAGGTTTCACCCTCGAAGGGTGTAGTTCGTTTTGGAAAGCGCAGGAAGCTAAATCCTAGATATGTTGGTCCTTTCGAAATCTTGGCTAGGATTGGTCCCGTTGCTTATAAGCTCAAGTTGCCTGAAGAGCTTAGTGGAGTCCATGATACCTTCAATGTATCTAATCTGAAAAAGTGTCTCTCGGATGAAACTTTGATCATTCCCGCTGATGAGATTCATGTTGACGATAAGCTTCATTTTATCGAAGAACCGATAGAAGTAACGGACTAGAAAGTTCAAAAGCTTAGGCGTAACATAATCAAGTTGGTGAAAGTGCGTTGGAATGCAAAGCGTGGACCGGAGTTCACATGGGATAGGGAAGATCAAATGAAGTAGAAGTATCCCGCCTTGTTTAAGAAAAATCCTCGAAAGAAGGGCTCAGGCCGAGTTTCGCGGACGAAACTCCTTAAACAGGTGGAGAATGTGACGTTCGGTAAAATTAAGGTAAATCCGTACGTAATTAATATATGTAATTAACTGGTCTAAGCAAGAATTAATATCAAATAAGTATAATTGAGTATTCGGAAAATAGCGGAGTCCAATATATGGCATAGGAATGCCTTCGTTTAATTAGAGGTGCGAAGGAATCGCATAAGAATAAACTAGTCCGAAACGGACGTTGGTGATTACCCGACAATAATTAAATAACCGAAAATGATCCCGAATGCCCGGGATATGAAGTAAATGTTATTTTTATGAAATATAAAGTGTTTTGAAACCCCAAAACTATAAATGAAAACTCCAAATCAAAATCTCCCGGTAGCGAATAAAGTTCGCGTATCGCACCCGATGCGCGTAAAATATATAAATTCACCTGGTAAGAGCCTAAATAACTTACCAATACTTAAACTAGGCTATGTTTAAGGGTAATTGAGAGTTAATTATATGTCCGGAATAGCTCGTAATAAGAACGCGCAAAAACCCGAAAACCCTAAACGGATCAATTGAAAACAAACTAGTTTAGTTGTAGATATTTTGCAAAAGGGTGGGACCCACTTAGGCATGCATTGGGCAGATTTTTAGGGTGGCCACTAAGCCACCTTTGTTTCCCCTAATCTCCACTTAATCATGATGTTTGTTGCATGTGTGTTGAATATTATATTCCTAAGTTAAGCACATGTTCATTCTACCTTAAATAGACCATCTTTAACCATAAAATATCACAAAAAAACACAAACACAACCTCTTGGGGCTGTTTTCACATGAACAAACAACCACACACAAAACTCACTTGTTTTTAACTTCCAAACACTCATAAATATCCATATTGAAACCCTAAATCAAGTGTGTTATCAAGCTAGGAGCTTAACCCTTGGAAGAACACACATAACCCCCTCATAATCAAGTAGTAAGTTTCTTAAAACCCATCTTGTTTAAGTTTTGTTCATTTATGAGATTAACTTGCAAGTTGTTTTTGTGGTGTTTTTAACCAAAGTTTTGAAACAAGGTTTTGTGTGTTATCTAAAAATGAAATGAAATGTTTACAAAGATGATCATAAACATAAGTTTTAGGTTGGTTGGTGATGTTATTTTGTTACAAAAATATTGTATGTTCTAGTATTTTTTTAGAAGTTGTTTAAGATGAAAAACATAAAAACACCTAATACACCTAAAAATGGTTTTGATCATTATATTATGACTAATGGAACCATTTGAACATGAAATATTTGTAACAAAATGTAATGAAGCTAAAATCACAAAAATAAAGTTGTAGACTTTAAAAATACAAGTATGAACAAATGGACTCCAAGACTTAAATCAAACATGTTAGTAGGCTTAAAATGACCATATGAGACTAATAAAAGTGTTGGATGGTGAAAAGAACACTTATGGTAAATGTTGACATGTTAAAGTTTAATAGTATTAGTGGAAATTGTCATTTTTATAAGTGTTAGGAATACTATTTGACTTTTGTAAAGTTAGAGGTTTGGAAAGTAACTTTGGAAACTCCATGGGTGTAAAATGTGATTTTGGAAACTTTAGGTTGACAATGTTATTTTTGGAAAGTGAAGGTTAATAATGAAAAGTTAGAATCCAAAAGGGGTGTTTTTGTAAAGTAAAGAAACTTATACAAAATATTTTATTTTGTGAAGATGATATTTTTATAAAACGTGTTTTATAAAAATGTAAAGTTACTACAAGTGTTGGAAAATATAAACGTTAATGTTGTTGTAAGAAAAATGGAAACTTAAATAACTTGGGATGTTTTATATAAAAATATGAACTTTTACATTTATGGGGATGTACAAGTGTTGTAAAAATTTTTAGGAATAAAACGTCCAAGTTAATATATTTTTCAATATATATATATGTATGTATGTATTTAAAAGTAGGAATATGCGTAAACCGGCAAGAAGTATGATTTCCTACAAAATATATATAAGTTAAGAAATCGGGAAAGCGGACGTATGTTAATGCGGCGAGCTATCGGACAAAAGTGTAAAACGAACAAAGTATAAATCAGACAAAAAGTAAATCGGACGGATAAGTATACAAGTATAACTTCCTACAAGATACGAGTATACGTTATTGCGGCGATTACGGACTAATTATTCCAAGTAAGAAAATAAGTATATACTTTGTGTACAAAATATATGTAAGGATAATAAAGGGTGAAAAATATACATAAACACTTTCCTAAGTGTTGGAAGTAAAATGGGAGAATTTGTAAGAAATAAAATAAGTTAAGTATGTTATTATAAGTATATGTATACTTATGTGAAAAATAAATACTTAACATGAAATGAATCTCGTTCGACAAGATCTTTGTATATTTATTTTTATGGGGAAATAAATATATAATAAAAATGAGTCGAGTCGGAAGATATCACGGAATATTAATACAAGTTAGCAAATACATATTGATAAATATGTTTAAAGATCACGACGTGTAAGGAAAACGGGCAATGAAAAAGGTTCGCGATGACGAAACCAACTCACTTGGTAATTAATATCAACGGTTATAATACAAGATTAAGTGAAACTTGTAACGAGATAAATCATCACCAACGACCCAAAGACTAGGGTATATTCGTAATTAAACCGAATATGTAAACGTGGTGTCGGGAGTTGGGGAAAAACAACTTTCCAGTAAGACACGCACTCTGAGACCAGTGCCTTATTAAATTAGGCCACATGTAGGTCGTCTCACATTGGACTTGGCAAAGACTATGTTCTGATTTCGTGACACGCTTGAGGTGAGCTTTCACGGCCCCTTTTATGTTTTACTATTTTTAAACTTGGGGGAAAGATATATAAGAAAGAATTAAATGTGCGATAACATGTAAAAGTATGAAATGGTACATAAGATGGGCGCATGGGTAACGGTAAAGTCACATGGGACGTGAAGTCTCCGCAGATAACTGTAACCATTTATACAAAGGGATGTAGCCGTAGAATATGGGAATAGTACTATTGGTTCTTGACGAGACCCACCCTGGTTGATTAGCGATCAACACGGAAGGACCACGGGGTGCGTCGATATTCTAAAATTAGTTGTTACCATGTAAACAACTTGCGGGGCAATGTAAAATAGTCTGGTTTTGGTTACGGGCCTATGGGGATTCCATCGGTATTAGGACTTGCAACCCCAATAGCATAGGTAGCACATTTCTTATTTCGTTATGGGCATTTATTTACAAATGAATGTTAATTTATTTGCGTGTCAAAACTTGTGAAACTCACCAATATATTTATATATTGACGTTTTCACTAACATATCTTTCAGGTAACTAAGAATGTGAAGGCGTGAAATGGCTAGGGCGGGCGAAATAAAGACGAGACGGACTTTTGTTAGGGATTTACTAATATTTCCTATGGGATTGGGAAATAGTTGAAAATCCTTATTTTGTTCAAAACTACATTTTGGGACATGTACATAAACAAAATACTTTCCGCCGTCTAATAAATGTTTATTTTCTAAATTATGTGTTTGTTTAATCTTGGCTATGAAACATTTCTCTTTCGCGTCCACGCCACGTGTTTCCGCCATTGTCATAGTATGACAGTAATTTCCTTTTTTTAGTGTAATATAATGGTTTTTTTTTATTTTAGTTTAATTTCCTTTTTTTAGTGTAATGTAATGGTTTTTATTTTTTATTTTAGTGTAAAAGTTTTTTTTTTATTTTAGTGTAAATTTTGTTTTATTTTTAGTTTAAATGTTTGTGGTAAAAATTTAAATACATTTTGTAAAAAAAAAAACCTCACTTACCTTGACCATAACACCCTCTAGCGAGCGACCGCCGGCTGTTACCCAGTGCCAACTAAGCATTGACGTGGCACAATATTATTCGATAAATCCTTCACTCACTTCTACCCATAACGCATAGTCTTACGATATATATTTTTATCAACGTTTTGATTAAAGATTTACTAAAAATCTAACGCGTTAGTTCTTTTTTCTTTTTTTGCAGTGACAAATGAAACTAATACCATCCGAACACTGGAACCGGTATTTGTATTTAAGGTTTTCTTGATGTTCTAACATTAGTTTTGTTGAAAACATATCTTACATTAATATCAGTTATTTACCGTGACGATCCTTATTGATATCAACCGAACAACATTAATACAAGTAGTTTGTACCACTTTTATCGGAAATAATATCGATGTTTGGCTTTAAGCTTTTCGATCGATTTAAAAAAAATGCGTTAGTATCCTTTTGAGCATCATATTTTTTTTCTTTATTCGATTGCTATACTGAAGGTCGGAATCATAACGAACAAAACCAATATATACCTATTAAATTTAAAATTAGACCTAACTATAGTTGTGTTTTTGTTCTTGTTTTTTTTTTTTTTTTCTAAAAAGAGGCAAAGTAGAATCTAATGGGGAATATGTGCCTCATTTTACTCAAAATTGCCATAAAAAGCAACCAGGCAAGGACAGTGGGGCTGATTATCCCCATGGTTCGTAGGTCGTCAGGTGTCAGGGAACAAATCCAAAAATCCCGGCATAGGGTTTTCTTTTATATAATTTGATTAAATGTGTGATTGTTTTCTATATTAGTCACGGAGACAGGAATTAAATTACCTTACTCAAAATTGTATTTGGTTTAAAAACAAGGGGTTATTGATTTTGTTACTCCCAATTATATGGTATTGGTCGCTGCCTTTTTCAACTATCACTTTGACTTCTATCACTTCCAACTTAACATTTTGTTTGTTGTGTCACTCCGGAGGTACTTGCCACGTCTGATCCAGAGTGACATAACAAACAAGATGTTAAGTTGGGAGTTGCGGGAGTCAAAGTGATAGTTGGGAGCGGCAACGGCTAATACCATATAGTTGGGAGTAATAAAATCCAAAAATCCTAAAATTAAAAAAGAACTCACGTTGAAGAAATTTTCTTTTACTTTAAAATCAAAATTTTACATCTAAATACCATCTAACCCTGTATTTATTATATTAGAATTTAAACCTACACACATTTGTACAGGACAAATATCATAGTGTCATATCACTACGTCAGGAATGGAATAATTTTTCTTTGGTGGAAAGAATTTAACGAAGTATACTACCATAAGTAAAGGTTGATGAAAATCCTATAATTTTTCTTTGGTGGAAAGAATTTAACGGAGCATTCTCGTTAGAACCCCAAAAAACTGGGTGACAAAACCCTATAATTTTTTTGGGGGTTGGGGGTGATTGTGAGTGAAGATAATGGGAAATTTACAGTGTGTTGGTAAATATTGGGTTCTTTGGGGATTTTTTACGGAAAACTGGAAAACTATAGTTATTTTTTAATATTTGTTGAAAGTGGTTGCGAGTGGAGGAGAGAGAAAATTTAATGGGGTTTAGTGTAATATGTGGTTGTGATTGGTTGTGAGTGGATGGAGGATGGGGATTCTATTGTGAATGCTCTAAGTAAAGGTTGATGCCCTTTAGGGGGCATTTTCCGCTACATCATTATCATAAAGCCCCTTAAAAAATGTGTAATGGTTAAAGTTATTTAATGCCCTTTTTAGTTATTACTTTCTATATTTTGTATCCTATTTGGGCATTATACTAGAAATGCCCCACTCTCTTTTGATTATTTATGCCCCTATAATCCCCATTACACATGGTCTAATGTGATTAATGTGATGAAATAAGCAACATTTCAATTTATTCCCATCATCACACAAATTTGGTACTTTCTATAAACTAGGTTTTTATTAAGCCGCGCGTTGCGGCGGCGGCAATTCGATTTACAAAATAAGGAATTCATGCAACGTTTTTAATCCGAAAATATATGTTTAAACAAAGCTCACATGGGAATAAGATTAGTTGTCCGTTAAATGACAGTTAGAATGTATAAGTTTTAATGATTAATATAAGACATGTTGGCATGTATAAGTTTTCCTCTATTCATGTGTAATGGGTCAAATGGGTCTAACCAACCTCCAAATTGTTTATAATCAGTTAATTGAGTGGTATAGAGCATTAACGATAAGATCAAATCAAAGTCATGTGAGTCATTGCATGGCTGAAGAACAATCATCTCATATGTAGCATACATGATAATATATAAATAATTTTATAGATATGTACTCTTTTTTGTTTTTTTCAAAAACTCTCAAACTGTGACTTCAAACTGTGTGTACTCAACACCAAATAAGTAAACCTTTTTCCTTTAGATAGATAGTATAGAGAGAAAGCAGGGTGACTGTATCCATACTCAAATTCAAAGGTGTTATGAATTATTAGAAAAGACACAGGATTATCAAATCAAGTCAAATGTGAAATAATAATTTGTTGAATTGAAGAGAAGAGAAGAGAAGAACAATATGGCATCTTATCTGATTCTTCTTCATTGCAATTTGCAAATGCTTTTAGTTTTTCAAAATAATCACATTTCATGTCTCTGCCGCCTATGTTTTTTCTTAGTATTTCTTTATGGCAAAGCAGATCAGATCCTATGTCTGTGTCTGTTAATATTTCTTTGAGACTATCTTACTTTTTTTCATTACTTGGTCATCTTGACACTCACATATTACTTACTTTCAATCTCAATCTGAAATGACATTTTCCATGATCAAATAAAAATACATACATACATGTCTCACTTTGATTTCAATACAACTGATTTCATTCTGATCTGGAAACCACACCCTGATAATAGACACTTTTAACTATATTATGCCTCCCCTTTTTCTTAATATAAGGAATCAGAATCACCATCTTCCCATTATTATTACTATTATTATCAATGCAGTTGTAATCTGCAAAACAATAGTTCATTCATTCATTCATGGTACCCTGCCATATATATGATGATTATTATAAAATTATTAAAAAAATGAATTAGAAACTGAAGTTATACCCCAAATTTGTGGATTGTTCAGTTGGCTGGGATAGCTGGAGATGGATGGTGTCTGGATGTGTATGTGAATGTGGATCATCTCTTATGCTGCTTAGACCATTTGTTAAAAACATATTCCTGTTTGTTGGTGAATCTGCTGCTTCTCTCATTCCATATACCTGTTTGTACAGTATGCCAACAAAAAATTTACACCAAGGACACTCAAATTTCAAACCGGCATGCCAAGTCAACTAAGAATCATTTTGCTTATGCCAGTTTTGGACTGAAACCTGCAAAGGAAAAAAGTTGCAAAAAATGCCTTGCTTGAATTTATAAGTTACAAGTTAAAAATGTTTAGTATTTTTATACCAACAAAGATTCAAAACATTAGTTAGTATAACCTAAATATGCAAAGAATAACAATGAAGAGATTGGTAAACCGGTTCAGGCAGGGCTGTAGTTTGCAAAGATGCTTAACATGTTAAGTTATACCAAGCACTACCAACGTGTCCTCCATGTCAAATCTATAAAAGCAATCGTGCCGAGCCATGTCAATTGGCTGCCCGACCACACACTCGATTCCGCAGAGATGGAAGAATCACCTTAAACACTTCACCTTTACGTTCACTACAAAGATAAAAACCTGACATGTAAGCGTCACAAATTTCTTAATAAGCGGTCATTGTCAGAAGTGCAACCTGACAATCACAAGTTTATATAATGTGCCTTCTAGCAATTAGTAAAAACATGAATTCAATTACTTCGGTTCTCATCTTCTTAAAATATATATGTATAGTATAATTACTATTATTTAAAAAACAGTACTGCTATAACCAAAAGTAAATCTAGAATACACAGTTAAAGGAGGATATATACATTAAAAACATAATTTAGCGACTTTCAACCTTTTGGCTGAGCCTTTTTCTTCGACTTTTTTCTTTTGAGCAAAACACAACCCAAAGCATCAAACGGTAGGTAAATGGGTTGAACTCACTACCACTATCTTTTATAGTTTATTCTATAAAATGCTATACGCAAATTAACAAACGGATTGCACTTACAATGCACCACAAATAATCGGAAGAATCTCTGGTTACACTAAGTTGCTCTAATAACCCGATGGTTGTATATGAATTTGAGCATTGGCAAACCTGTCGCAACCGCCGCCTTTGTACACCAATGTTGCTCTAGAATCGGCACAACAACCGCCTCTCTCTTTCTCTCTCTTGTTTCCCCAATCCGTCCGCATCAACCGGCTGTGGCTCTTTGGTTCTTCTCTCATCTTTTTTCTCTGCAAGTTTTCCTTCTCTAGGTATATATGTGTAGTTCAAATAAAACACACAACGACCTATTTTTCTTCAAGTTAAAAGAGCAGATGCCGCGTTGGGTAAGCAGGAGGCTGAGAAAATACAACATAACAAAGGTCCTGCAAGGCTGCAAGTTCATTCAACCAGATAACATCGACCTTTATATTGAAATATCTTGTTAAAGATTTATTTTATTTACTTTTTGGTGGAATTTGTTTTCCTAACATTGAGTAGCATGACAACTTCCATTGACTATAATGCGTCTTTCAATATATGATTATAACTTGTGGCCTTAAATTAGCCCTAACAAAGAAATGTACAAAATTTCAATATATTAATATAACTTGTTGTCTTAAATTAGCAAACAAACGCCTCTAGCATACATTAAAATAAAGGATAGCAATTGCAATATTCTCAATGCTAAAAGCATACTTGGAGCGACTGTCGACCCATTTTTGCCATTGAAAATTTGAGTTTTTTAGTTTTACTAATTTGAAATATACCTTAAATTAGTTCACCTTAGCATTCCTGCTCAAATTGTACTTGTCATCCTACCAAAAAAATAGTTGTTCTAAAGATAAACAAATAGGATCATACTTATAGTTTTCAACGCGCATCGAAACACACATGCACACACCCCATATCTAATTCAATTGAAATAAGAAACACACAGCAAATTCGGTTCAACTGAATAATACACAGGTATGAGATGGGTCATCAACGATTTGCATTACGTTTAGATGTTTACCTGAACAACTTGAAGACGAAATAGCTTCAAATGAAGAACTTGCATAACTCGTTAACTTTTTCATCAAATTTCACTACATCCAGTTTCAGGCATGTCTAATGAAACAAAAATCAGACTTCGTATAGTTAATAAATATCAACATAAGTACATAACTCATACATATATAACACATTATCACTACTAACCTACTATAGTTTAGGCAATGACTCTGTTTTGGTTGGATAAACGGGCAAAATCGGTACTGCTGAAATTATTATATTTATATATTAAAAACCAAAACGCGTATCTGAGAGTACCGTTTCTGTAGCTGTTTGTACTGCTTATCCATGCAGGGTTCATATGGGTGCACAACCCTTATATGCAAGTTGGCAACCTGCTCGGCAGACGACAGGTCACCGGTTTAGTGTATAAAAAACAACTTATATCCCTAACAGAACAACACATCCCACCAAAGACACGTAACAGACTATAAAGCAAGCAGAATGGTCACCCTTGATAACAAATTGGACGACTAGGATCTGTTAGGCTAACTCATTTGATATAGACTCTTGCCTCTTAATGAGTGATCATAATTCTTCAATAACGTTAATAATTAGGGCTTAGAATTATCAGCTCTTTGTGGCTGCATACCGGTTGTCATGCAAAGGCATAAATGACTTTACACTGCCATCACGGTTGCCATGCCAAAACAGCCGAAACCACACATTTATGTGCATCGTCACAGCCACATCCCAAAAAAAATTCTATTTGTGAACGACATAACAATTAAATGAAGTACTTGCAGGCGCATAATTTTAATTTTGTTGGTATGTCATCATTGCCGCAAGTTTCGTACCTCTAGCTTCGGTCAAAGTGGAAAGAACGAAACTCATGCGGCTAGACTTTAACAACACAATAACTCAATAAGTAAAAGTGTTTAACCACCAATTCTTAAATAAAGTTGATAATTAGGGCTCAGAATTGTCAGCTCTTTGTGGCTGCATACCGGTTGCCATGTAAAGGCATAAATGACTTTACACTGCCATCACAGTTGCGTTGCCAAAACAGCCGAAACCACACATTTATGTGTGTCGTCACAGCCTCAAAATGTCATCTTGAATACGAAAATACCCAAAATGTCTCAGATGGTCATCGACTTAACATGAAAATCATCGAGCAAAAAAAAAATGATAATACAACCCATGATCCAAACATGAATCAAGCCCAGCAAACCACGCAATCAACTCAATACCTCATCTTCGCAAAAAAAAAAATGATAATAGAACCCATCGTCCTTGAGTAAACTCCAGGAAGAACACCCCAATTTTGAAAATCCTAGAAGCTTCAAAGAAAGGAACCCAGATAAGATGAATAACATATAAAAAATCAAATTCAAATATAAAAAATAAGGAGGTAATCATCGGTACAAACCAGATTCCACACAGACCACCAACGCCACGTTGTGCCCGCTACCAGCACCTACACCTCTACCACCAACGCCACCAACCACTGTACCACCACCAACGCTTCCGACTACAACACCCTGTTGCATGTCACAGAGTGGGAATGTACAAACTGGAATGAGTAAGGAGACTACGGATCTGTAGTCCCTGGCTTCGAAGAAATCAGAAACACCACCATCGCAAGTAACAGCGGTAGACCGGATTTGGGCGGCTAGGTCGGTGGGCAGTAACAATAAAAGGAAATCAGAAACCCTAACCGAAAAAAGCATGATGTGTTCTTGGATTTCCTGATTACACCGGAAATGGTAGCCGGCCGGAAAAAAGCCAGCAAAAGATTCATGCAAAGGCTTCATGCAAGGTATGATTACGAATCTACCATAATCACTGCTCGAACCGTGGCCATAGACGCCACCAAAGGCGTTCGAACACCGGCGGCGTCATGTAACTCGATTATAAAAGTTCGCCGGAAACGGTAGCCAGCCGGAAAAAACCCAGTAAAAGACTAATGCATACAGATTTAGAAGTCAGATCTACCAGACAAAAGATCCGTCGCCATACACGCCACCAAAGGCGGCCAAAGACGGCCACCGGCGGCGTCATATTAACGACGTTGCAAGGCCCCAGATATGGCGGTGGGTATGGCGGTGGAGAAGAACCGAGGAATGGAATGGGTAAAGATCAGATCTGATCTGGTATCTAATATGTGAATCACATGACCAAAAAGCCCTCAAATAAGAAGCCTAATTACAAATCTGCTAGTTAATGTTTAAATAAGAAGGCTTATTATTAGTATATAATGTAAGTAAACACATAAATCTAAAATCAGTGAGCCATAATCGACAAGGGAATTAATAACATACCTAAAATATTGATATCAACACTTTGGTATATCTTGGGAAAATGTTAAGAATTACAAAAGGCTCTCGATTTAATATTAGAACGTTTGATTTTTTTAACCACCATATATATAAACATACAGAAGATATAAGTGGCTGGAAAAAGGGGGACAAACCAAACAATTACACCGGATCGTTAAAAACTATTGTATTTGTGTGCTTTCACACAACAAGAAATGTTGTCTGATACGTTGAACTTTGCTAGCGACATGTCGTCGTGACAGGTTTATGTAGGTTCGTGGAATGGATCGATTATAAGCTAGATCAGATCTATCAAGGTGTGGAATCTCTTGATAGATGTTTATGCAAACGATAAATCAATCACAACGAAGAACACGATAGAAATACTTATAAATTGCTTGTCTATTGATATTATTTCAGTTGAACCAATACCAATTACAAACTAATGAGTGACCAACCATAGCCTACACTCCATGCAAAGTATTTATACTTGCATGGGCCTGATGTGCAAACAAAGAAAATGGCTACATGCAGAATAACGAAGATGCTAAGAGCATCTTCGTTATCAGTCATCTTCGCCTAACTATCTTCTTTGTTTCCTAACTTCATTGTTTGCTAGAGTAAAACACAAATGACTATCATGCTTAACTTATAACAAAGTCAAACATGTTACAATTAAGCTATCAACCAAACACAAAAACGATACTAATCTAGAGAAGTGTTTGTCACACAAACATGCACTAACAAACTCTCCCTTGACAAATGCTCTCTAGATCTTCAACCTCCCGCAGTCTTTAGTCTTCAAGATAATGCCAGCTGCTACCAGCATAAAACTTCTTCTTCACACAATGATCCACAACTCCTTGATAGCGATAACCCTGATGTCTCCAGTCGTCTTTGTAGTAGATTTTCTGTCTGTATAGCTTCTTCAAGTCAGTTATGGAGAGGTTCACAAGATGCATAGGGTCATAAATTCTCAGCAGGCACTTCTCTTTCTGGTCTTCCATCACTGCCTCTGCTGTATTACTATCAACATACCACCATTTTAGGTCACCGAGAATGTCTTGAGGTAGCTTTTTCAGTGGAGCCCACTTCAAACACGTAGCAGGCTTATAGTACACCTTCATCCAAGGCTTGTTTGTCTTTGGATTAATATGTGTCTTGTTCTAAACCCATTTGGCTTTCTGCGGTTTGAAGTACTTCAAGTTCTCTTCTCTCTGAATCTCAAACCTCAATGTTCTCTCCAAACCTCCAGCATACGAATCATCACTAGGATTTATCATCTTCCGCCTAACCAGATCTCTGAGTTCCAATAATGGTAAAGAATTGAAATACTTCACACCTTTTGGAAAATACTGAACCCCGTCATATCTTCTCACAACAAACAGCTTCAGCTCTGCATCATAAGACCAACTAACTATCCCGCCGGTTTCCTTCCTCATGCTTGAAGCATCATAAGTCTGCATATACCTTAGTGGCTTAGGTCTGGACCTGTTCCACTCTTCCTTCATCCTCTTCCAACTTGCTTTCCATGTAGCATCAGGATTAGAATCTGTTTCTGGTTCATCAATAACTTCAGTGTCAGAATCAAGAGGACCCTGTTCCAACATTTGCCTGATATCATCTAAGTGTCGCTGCATTTCATCACCACATCCTTCAATCACGTTCTCTGTATACCAAGCTGCTACAACAACCTCACTAGCTTCTTCCTTATTCCCCGATTCTTCCTCTGTGGGATTCCAGTCTTCAAGATTATCTGGAATAAACTCACTTTCTTCTAAATCATACACGTCTTCATTATCTGATTCTTCAGAAAGTAAGCCAACCTCTTTGAGCTTCTCGGTTGCATCTTGAAATTCAAGCAAATTCTCAAAGGTAAAATCACCAAACCCTGGAAATAACTCCTCAAAAGAAGCATGAGGTTTAAACGTATCTGCAGGTTGAGGCATATCATCAATAGGCCACTTTCCTGGATCACCAGCACCAGATGTCTCCACTCCAGTACCCGACTCCCCTTGAGTAGTAGCAGGCACACCAAGTGTTGTTGATGCACTTGGAGGCTCACTTCCCGCAGAGCGGTTAGGTTCATTGTCGGGATCATCATCCCACCTCTTCGACCTCAACTCATCACCTTTACACGTCATACTCTCCCCTTGAGCCTGAAATTGCTTCATCAATTCAGCATCCTGTTGAAGAAGCGTCTGAATCAAAGCCCTATCCTTTGCCTGTAACTCTTGTTGAACCTCATTATACTGAAAACAAGCTTGGTGATCGTCTGATTAGCAAGCAACATCTGAGAGCTCAACTCCTCCACCCTTCTTTCCATCTGAATAATCCATGCCATGTCTGGTAGTGAAGTATCAAAACTAAAATCCAGATTAGAAACATCAAACATGTGTCCCTTCGGTAAAGGCTGGGTAGTAACAAGAATAGAAGGTGAGGCTACAATGGATGTTTGGATAGTAGTGGGTGTGGGTAATGTGGTAGTTTGGGTCGAGATGGTGAAAACACGATCTGAGTGTGGACCAGTTAGTGAACTTCAAAGCGTAGAAGCTCCAAGTAAAGATTCACCAACAGTTCCAACACTGGTAGTAACAGATACAGTGGTTATAGATGTGGTAGTGGCAAGTGGTGTGGTGGTAATGGGTTCAGTAAGTGGTGGTGGTTGTGGTACTGTGACTGCTAAGGTTGCTGATGGCATCTGTGAGCTTGGCTCATGAATAACTACTCCTCCTATCTTCCTCTGACGAGTCCAAAGAGGTGGAACATCATCATCATCAGAATCCCATGGCTGATACTCTTTGTCAGCCTCATCATCATCTCTCTTACTTTTCTCACCCACAGTGTCAGTAGGAGGTGCCAACATCTGTGGTGAGTCTGCAACAATCTCACTTCCCGAACTAGTCATCATCAATACTCGGCGAAAAATGTATATTATGAACACTCGAATATGCTTCTTCCTCGTGGATGGTACCAGACGGACCTGGGCGGTCCAAATCAATATCTAACTGCTATAAGTAATCATCTCCAACAGGTTGAACTTGCTCGTCAATAACTGGACAAGGCTGCTGAACAGGTTGCTGAACAACTATTTTTTGCACTTGTACCTGTACATGTGCTGCAACCTGTTGTACTTGAACCTCAAGTTGTTGAACTAGAGCTTGTTGTGGTTACTGCTGCTGCTATTGCTCAGATGGGTCAAACCACGCATCATTTGCTGGTGGTTGATAAGCAAGATCAATGAGAAACCCAAATAGTGGTGTCTCATGTGGATGCTCGTCTACTGGTCGCCTTTTACATTGTGCGTCAACAATCAGCAAGAGTACGACGCTCCACTGTCCCAGCTTAAACAAACGGTGGAATATCTAGCAAATCAGGCATAAGACACTTAAAGATAATCATTAGGAACCTGCCATAGGCGAGAAAACGGTTCTTCTCGACAACCCGAATCTGCTTCTCCAACTCATATAAGATCATTTGAGATAAAGAAAATGGTTTGTTGTACACTAATGACTGCATAACAGACTGAATACCGGACCCCATAGCATCTGGTCCTACCCTACGAGCTAAAAAGAAAACAATCATAACATGCATAAGAAGTCTCCATTGCCTGAATACAAAGCTCTTGCTTAACTGGTCCTTCCGAACACCCCCAGAAAAACCCATACGAATGAAAGCCCCACCCTAAACTCAGCAGGAAAAATCATGGGTCCATCTTCTTGCTCAACCGTACCCAGAAAAAGAGCCTGGCGAATAGCGACCGCTGAAAACTGGATCACTTGGTTGTTGATGGTAGCTCTCATCACTGGTGGTTCTTCTCTGCAATCGTACTCAATAGTAGCCCAGAACTGCTGCAGAGAAGTCACACTGATCTGAGGCGAGTGTGTAAGAGCATAGTGAATCCTGTAACGCTGAAGAAAGACAGGATCTGCTGTTAATACTCTGCTTGGCCACGACCGAGGACCAGTCCAAAGGATCTGTTCTTGTTATTATAAAATTCACGAACTTCTTTTTCGGCCATGTTCTGCACTAAACATTTTAACATTAGTAACATTCCAAAATATAACAGGCGATTTTTTGGGTACAAGTCAGTGAAGTCCCATAACCAGACCTAATAAACAAAGGTATGAACAGTCGAAGATGACTGTTCACGAAGTTGTTAGACAAACGAAGTTGGTTGTGGGCGAAGATGCCCCATAACGAAGATGGTCTAGGGGAAGATGCCTGTGGCATCTTCTTGTTCAGTCATCTTCGTTAGTCTGGTCATCTTCGTTAGTTTCTATATCTTCGCCTATGATGAGTAAAGTTGCACCAAGGTCAAAAGTTTTTGTCGATTCAAAACAATCCGATCAGCATGAAACATGCTAACAGGTCCGACTAAGGGTTTTCTAAGGTTTGTTTTAAGTTTTGAACATCGTTTCATAGTTTATTAGTCACGTTTAAACCCGAGCCCTAAAACCCACTTTTTACAGACCAAATCGAGTGATTTTAGTGTCATTATGATCGGCCAGGGATTTGGGTTAATAATTTAAGATCAATCGGCTGGTTCTTACAAGAAATTTCGATCAACAACTCAAAAAACGAATATGGGTGAGGTTGGTATACTTTCGCCGAAGTTAGGAGGTTTTGAAGAAGATAGGAGTGTTTGACTTCTTTGACCCCCTTTATACCCACAGACTAGTGAAGATAAACAACGAAGATGTCCTAGGCATCTTCGTTCCATGCCATCTTTGTTATTTAACTTGGGCCGAGCCCAACAAATCTTAGAGACATATTGGCCGAATACTCTGCAAACAACTAAATGACTTAGGTCACAATTTGGGTTATAGATTACAACTAGCCCGAATATGGTTAACTTAGTGGATTTTAAAACGAAACAGTTGGCTTTTTCAAAAATTGTGTTGGTACGAAAACAAGATGTTTTCCTGAACAGTATGCGTACTCCCTTAGAATGACCATTTCCCGTGCATTAAGACCTAAAGTGAAAAAATAGAAAATCTTTTTGTTATTTTTTAATTTTATAAACAAACATAAAAAAAATAAAAACACTAATATAGTGAAAAAAAATGAAAATTCAAAAAGTAAACAATCTATTTTTGATGAGATGTCACCAGTGAAAGGATCATATCAGCTAGAACAAGACTGAACACACAAGTTAGAAATATTAAGGTAAATTATTTAATAGCACAGACGCAGTCCAAGTCTATTACAAGTATATCGATCCATTTTAAACAAACTTAAACCATTTTCTGCAAAGCCTCACTTTTCTGATTACGATTATGAGCATTTGACTGTAGGAACTGTGTGTCCCACAACATGACATACCCCCGCGATCAAGGTATGCATAAAGCTTCATCGTAACAGATGAGTATATTGCTATTATCCGTATAATTTTCAAGGCACGAGACACACGGGTGTACAGGTCAGCATATTTTTGGATGCAGCAAAGTGACCAGTGTGTTCTCAACCAGGGTTAGGACAAATACCATTGGGTACGAATATTTAGCTTTGGGGCTTTTTGAGATAGCCTTTCATCATAGAGGGATTTGGCATTTTCCTTGGGATTTTGTTCTTTTAAGATATCCTTGTTGTGCCTACGTCAACATATATCTGGATGCAGGAGAAGGACAGCCAGGTTATCCCCAAATAGGTCAGCAATATAAAGACCCAAAACCTCTGATTTTGACAATCTATCAACGCAAGAATTAAGATCATAGAAATCGTATGCCGATGTCTTGTTCCCCACATGTACCACAGTCCAGCTTATTATAACTATTATTATTATGGCTGAGTGCGCGTTGTAAGTTTGCCTACTGGTATATCACATGAAGGAGCTGCAGTCGCACTTAGGAATTTAAGTTCTCTGTTTTGTTTTAAAGGCGACAGTCAAGCAGCTGATGTACTATCCTATCCTTTCTTTTACACAGTGACAGCTCGTTTATATATATATATATATATATATATAGGGGATGGCTAATATGGAAACCCTTTATAATGGAAAAACCTTGCAAACCCTATGGTGACCATTGATCAAGTTTGATCAATGGTCCATAATTAATTTCCATATAATATTCAAAAGTAAGTGGGCCACTTGCTTAAAAAGGTGGAATAAGGGCAATATGGTAATCTTGAATTAATTTTTTTAATTTAATTTTCTGAATCCTAGGTTTAAAAAGGTTGATTTGACACTTGTCAAATCACCTCTCTCCTACTTTATGGCACTTTTTCCAGCATGAATATTAACGTACGTTAGTGTTGTGATAAAAAATTCTGACCTCGTGTGAGACATCGCTAACATGTGTTACCAGGCATATACTAAAAGATCATAATAAAAGAACACATAAAATGTATATTTAATTAAGAAATGATAGAAACGATCATTACAATCAATACTAAAAATGTATCAAAAAACTTTTCATACAAACATCATCTTTAAACTATCATAACAACATAGAAAAAATCTAGCTATGCTTCGTTCTTGATCCTCATCATCATCTTTAACTCAAAACATCTCTTCACCTACAAAAAAGGTAACACGTGTTAGTTGGGCTCTACAAAACACATAATGGGACATCAATGACATGTGTTATTGTATTCTAAAACATATGTTTACTGAAATAACGTATGTCATATAAAACCTAACACATGTTAGTTGGGCATATACTAACGTATGTCATATGAACCCTAGCACCTGTTAGTTAGACATATACTAGCATGTGTTAGCACCACAAACATGTGTGTAAACAACACCAAATCTGTTGTGCCAAGTGTATCATACTCAATTTTACAATTATGTTAATACAACTACTCAAATACGATTAATAGGGTTTGAAATCCAACAATAATACATTTAAAAAATCAAATCAGAACCAATCCAAATCCATAACACATGTTAGTTGGGCATATACTAACGTATGTCATATGAACCCTAACACCTATTAGTCAGTCATATACTAGCATGTGTTAGCATCACTAACATGTGTACCCAGAATACATACACTCATAATATGCCAAAATTGAGCTATACTAGCATGTGTTAGCATCACTAACGTGTGCACCCTATACGAGTTCATAACACTTTCACATGCCAAAACAATATTAACCTCATGTCCCCAATCCAATAACAATCTAACATAAACAAAATAGTAATAAAAAAAGGTTAAAATAAGTTTTTTTTCCCATTCTAACAAAACCCAAAACCTAACAAAATCAAAATGTAACAATAATAACAACATTCACGAACAACCGCACGAACCAAACTAGTCTAATATACTAGCATGTGTTAGCATCACTAACATGTGTATAAACAACACCAAAATCTGCAGTGCCAACTGTATCATACTCAATTTTACAGGACTCGGAACGCACAAACAGGACATGTACCCTATACGAGTTCATAACAATTTCAATTGCCAAAAATTTAATAGCATGTGTTAGCATATTCTAAAACACATGTTTACTGAAAAATAACGTATGTCATTTGGACCCTAACAACTGTTAGTTGGGCATATGCTAGCACGTGTTAGCATCACTAACGTGTGTGAGCATACAAGACTCGGACCGCAAAAACTAGACATGCACCCTATACAAGTTCATAACAATTTCACTTGCCAAAAATTTATTAAATAGAATACAAAAATTATTTAAACACCCTATTCACCAAAAGATTAAAAATTTAAATCTTTATAAAAAAAACATCACTTACCACAGCCACATCACCAACGCCGCCTTCTTCCAATAGCCTACTCGTGAAAACGAACACTGGAACAGATACACATGTTAGTCGGAATCCTCAAACACATAATGGGACATTACTAACATGTGTTAACATAAACTAACATAAAACGACTAAATATTTATTCATCAATCACATGCGATCTATCAACCTCATGTGCCCAATCCAATAACAATCTAACATAAACAAAATAATAATAAAAAAAAATCAAAAAGGTTAACATAAAGTTTTTTTTTTTTCATTCAAGCATTTGATCGAACACTTGGTATGCAAACAAAAACTATCCCCAAAAAAATCAAACACTTGTTACCACCATCACCATAATATAAATTTCTAACAGTCAAAAAGTCAAAACCTAATATAAATTAATATATCAAAGCCTAATATAAATTAATATAGATAACACACGATAAGGCATGCCTTAAAAGTTCAACCTTATTAAAATTTTCTATTCACCCTTAATAAGATTTTCAATTACGTACAATTAACATCTTAAATGGCTAGAGTCAAATTGGAATTCTCCTTTTAAATACCAACGTGCCTTCTGATTGAGTGGTAAAATGTTTGTATAAAAAAGCCTGAAATAAAAAAATAAAAAAAATAAAAACAGAAAAGAAAAAAGAAAAGGAAAACAGTTATGAAAATGTTACGTGGGAATCTTCCCCTTTATCTTTCATTCTTTCCAGCAACATCACACCCACCTCCGGTCAAACTCCAGCCAACGCCTCTCCGACCGATCTCATCTCCGGTTCTGATTCTAACAACCAAACTCACAACTCAACAACAACCACCACCCAATCCCTTTCCTTCTCTGTTATAAAACCTAAACCATCTCCGACGGCTATGGAAATCCGGCGATGATGGTCCGATCAGTGGTTAGTCTTCTTAGCGGTGGAAATGGAGAACCTGGCAACCAGCCCGCGCCACTGATGCACCGACTCATATAAGGTTTAGTTACTTCTCTGTTTCCATGTTGCATATTATTTCTCGATTATTATTATTATATTTAAACAGAGCAGCCAGAATAATAATAATAATAATAATAATAATAATAATAATAATAATAATAATAATAATAATACCTTATAGAAGCCACATGTCTGATGTGCCAGATAGCAGCTAGAAGGTGGATCCAGGTCGACGCGAGTATGTTCATCGTCCTGATGCTCTGTTTCTCTTGAACGAGATGGAAGTTGGATCCAGGTCGTTGTTTTCGAGTGGTTGGAGGAGATGCAGGTGGTGGTCGGTGGTGGTTTCAGGTGGTGGCCGGTCGTGGTTGATGGTGGTTGTGGTTGTGGTTGTTCTAGAGAGAGACAGAGAGAGTGAAGTGTAGAGAGAGAGGGTAAAGGGAGGATGGTAGAGAGATCTCAGATCTGCTTTTAATTTGAAAACAAATTGAAGAGAGAGAGGGGGGAAAAACACTATATATAGGAGGAGAGAGAAGGTGAAATTGTGGACCAAGTAAAAAGACCAAACAACCCTTGAAAATATAATATTTATTGATAGTGGCAGGGGTGAGGTGGCACATTGTGGACCAAGTATTGGGTTTCTTGGGGTTTTTCCATTTTGGAGGGTTTCCTCCCTATACTTCCTCTATATATATATATATATATATATATATATATATAAGAAATGCACAAATAATTACAAAAATACTTCAGTAACTTATGGGAAACATAAATCATTCAAGATTCCTCATCACATTCAGTTGCACTAACAGATCAAAACGAGCCGTGTCAAATGACTTGGTGTAAAGGTCTGCTAAATTCTCTTTTGTGTCAACTTTTTCTAAAGGCACCATTTTCTTTTCATAACAATCCTTCATAAAGTGATGTCTGATATGAATATGTTTAGTTTTAGAAAAGTTGGTTGGGTTTTCAGTTACGAATATGGCGGCTTTATTGTCAATCATTATGGGAGTATCTAGAAAATTCAACCGTAATCCCGCATCTGTTGTTGTATCCACAAAGCTTGTGAACAACAACTACCAGCTGCAACGTATTCAAACTCGCATGAGGATACCGCTACAGAGGTTTGCTTCTTGCATTGCCAAGATACTAATCTCCTCCTAAGTAGTTGACAGCCACCAGTCATTAACTTCCTGTGAGTCCTTTGGATTAGCCTGAAACCTTGCACAAAGACAAACTTGGAACATAATGTAAGGTCTAGAAGCAGTTAAATACATAAGTGAATCAATCATTACCCTTTACTCTGTTGGGTTGACATGCTTGTCACTTTCTATATCTGGACCGAGTCCGTGATTCACTGGTAGAGGAGTAGCGTAAGCTGTGCAGTCATTCATCTTGAAACGAGTCAGGATGTCATGCACATACTTAGTTTGATGGATGAACATTCCATCTACCTTCTGATCCACTTGCAGACCAAGAAAAAACTTCAACTCCCCCATCGCGCTCATCTCGAACTTTTTCTTCATGACCTGTTCGAATTCGTTGCATAAGTCTTCATTAGATGATCCGAAGATGATGTCATCCACATACACCTGAACCAGCAGAAAATCTTCTCCTTTTCTTCGAATGAATAGTGTACTATCTATCTTTCCTCTCTCATATCCATTGTTCATCTTGAAACGAGTCAGGATGTCATGCACATACTTAGTTTGATGGATGAACATTCCATCTACCTTCTGATCCACTTGCAGACCAAGAAAAAACTTCAACTCCCCCATCGCGCTCATCTCGAACTTTTTCTTCATGACCAGTTCGAATTCCTTGCACAAGTCTTCACTAGATGATCCGAAGATGATGTCATCCACATACACCTGAACCAGCAGAAAATCTTCTCCTTTTCTTCGAATGAATAGTGTACTATCTATCTTTCCTCTCTCATATCCATTGTTCAAGAAGTAAGAAGATAGTGTCTCATACCAAGCCCGTGGTGCCTGATGAAGTCCATAAAGGGCCTTATCAAGTTTGTAGACCCGATCTGGATATTCTGGATCAGTAAATCCCGGTGGTTGTGAGACATACACCAGCTCTTGGACTTTACTGTATCGAAAGGCACTTTTAACATCTATCTGATACAGTTTAAAGCCCTTATGAGACGCAAATGCTAGAAATAGGCGAATTGCCTCCAGCCTTGCAACTGGTGCAAACAATTCATTGAAGTCTATCCCTTCTTGTTGATTAAACCCCTTTACCACAAGTTGAGCCTTATTCCTGAACACTACACCATTTTCATCTTTATTGTTCCGAAAAACCCATTTGGGGCCAATTTCCTGTGCACCCCGAGGGAGATCGACCAACTCCCAGACCTTGAGCTTCCTATACTGAGTGAGCTCTTCCTGCATCGCTTCTACCCATGAATTGTCACAAAGAGCCAATTGATAAGTCTTCAGTTCAATTTGTTAGATAAAGCACTTCAAGCATTTGTTCACAATCCCCGAGTGTCTGATTCTTGCGTACATGCAGTTGGCAGTCACAAAACTTCTCATAATATGAATACCCGCATTAGGATCTCCCAGTTTGTAGTCAACTAGATGATCTTTATTTGCGCATGATGAAATCACAGTATCAACCGACAACTCTTCATCTAAGTTGGAGCCAGTTTCTTCTTCAATCATTTCATTATCAGTAGAATCTATCCCGAACAGATTCGTGAAAGGTTCTTCTTCAGTTTCAATAACTCCTTCTTTGGATGAAGACTGGCTG
The DNA here is from genome assembly GCA_032199755.1 of Ambrosia artemisiifolia. Lineage (NCBI taxonomy): Eukaryota > Viridiplantae > Streptophyta > Magnoliopsida > Asterales > Asteraceae > Ambrosia > Ambrosia artemisiifolia. The sequence goes on along the minus strand of CM063526.1, from coordinate 25,474,654 downwards.
TTTCCCGAAGAGTTTTTGTTTGCATCGGTCTTGTCCTTTTCTATAGAGATTGGGACTATTGATCGAGGTAAAACAAAGTTGTCATCATCCTCATCAACAATCACTAGTTCTTCTATGGGTGAATCTGGATTAAAGGTATGAGGAACATTAAAAGACTTAGAAACGGAATCTTAATCGAACATCCAAATTGGTTCCAGTGCACTATCTGGTGTGAGTAACTTGTTATTCCGATATTAAAAGCGATTTCTACTACACCTTTTGATTTATTAAAAACACGTTTGTTTGGTGAGCCGGAAACATAACCAAGTAAGAATCCTTCGTCCACCACCTCACCAAATTTTGGTTTTTTTATTTTTCAAGATAGTGCAAGGCATCCCAAATGGCTCAAAATCTTTGATATTTGGTTTTCGACCTTTTAAGAGTTCATAACACGTCTTATTGTGTTTCTTAACAGTCAAAACCCTATTCAAGACATAACAAGCTGTATTCACGGCGTCCCCCCCCCCCCCAAATGGATGGGAAGGTTAGAATTAATTGGCATAGTCCGAGCAGATTCAATTAAGGTCCTGTTTTTCCTCTCCACGACTCCGTTCTAGTTTTGCTCATAGAGAGCACTAAATTGATGTTCAATTCCTTTGCGAATGCAAAATATTGAAAATGTGTTGTTCTTGAACTCCGAGCCATTGCCGCTTCTGATCCTCTTCAATGTGGTGTTGAATAGATTCTCTGCTTGAATTATGCAATTCGTCAAGATTTCTGCAGTTTCATCCCTCGTACCTAAGAAATAATATTTTCCACTGATGCTCCGAACGTTCACTAGACCGAAAAGATTAATGTGAAGTAGTTCGAAAGGAACAGAGATGGAATTTACAGTTTTTGGGTGATGAGGCTTCTTGTGTTGCTTTCCCTTTTTACAAGGGACACATTTTTCCTCAATCCCAAAACTTTTCAATGGAACACCCGTAACCTAACCGTTTTTGACTATGTAGTTCAGCTTCCTGAAATGGATGTGTCCCATCTTTCTATGCCAAAGAAGTGAATCTAATGCAGATGCTCTGGATAATAGGCATGTGGTCTCCATTGAAGAATCATCAGGCATACTCATGTCCATGATATACGTGTCGTTTCTTCTAGGAGCCCTCATTATTATCCACTCTTTTGGAATTACCAGGGGTTCAACACTAAAGCTTCAGTCTTGGTGAAGTGAACCGAATGCCCCTTGTCACAAATTTGAGAGACACACATGATATTGTGTTAAGCTCCTCAACATAGTTCACTACTTCTAGGGTGATCATGCCATTAGTGACCTTCCACCTTCCGGAGATGCGCCCGCCTTTAGTGCCAACAAAGTTCACATAACCTCCATCACATTTCATAAATTCAATCAACAATCTCAACTCCCCTATCATATGCCTAGAGTAGCCGTTATCAACATACCACTAGTTGATAACCCTCCTCAGCAGCTCCTGCATTCAGAAAGTGGATTAGTTAGAGTAGGGGATCCAAGCTGTGAAAGTCTTGGGTCATCCCATTTCATCAACAATAGTGAACTCTCTCCAATATCCATCACTCCCCACTAGAGTCCTGGATCTTGGTGGGTTGTTTCTGTTCATTTAGTCATAAAAGCCTGTAGGACCTTTGATTCTGAGGATTTAATATCCTCTCTGATTCACTAGCCCGTTATAGTTATTTTGATGATAACTCCCTCTGTTGGAGTATCCCTGATTGTAATGATTTCTTGAAAATTTTTGGTTATTTGAACATGGTCTATCCCTATAACCATTTTGAGTATTTTGATTATTTACATAGTTTGGTTTGTCACCCTGTGGACTTTGGCGACATTATCTATGTGGTGGTTGGTAAGTGTTCGCATTAGCAGAAAGTGCCTGATTAGGAGGAACAACACCAGAGGTGCTTTCCTGGCCAACACTTACCTGTCTAGGGACGAACACAGGCTTTTCAAAGTTTTTGTTAACTGGTCGTTTGTCTAGATCCCTAGAGCCACCATCAGATTCTTTCTCTAATTTCCTCTACAAAGATTCCTTTGCAAAGTTATTCACCTCTTTCCTGCTTTCAGACTTAGCAGGATTCTGATCTTTCTTTGCATCAGTTGATGCAGTGTTCTCCTTCTTCTTGGCAGTGCACATGCTAGCAACATGACGCTTTTGATGACACTTATAACATGATCGCTTCTTAATGGACTTTTTTGTACTGTCACCTTGAGGTCGATCTCTCATTACCAGCAGACTTGGGTGAAGTGTAACCAGAACATTCACCGTTACCCGGGTTGATTTCTTCTATTTTAGCTTCTCCTTACTTAACAAATTTAGGATTTTTCAAAATTGTTTTTGGATCATCTTTTTTTAGTTTGAATTTTTTAAATCACTGTGGTATCCTTTTTTGTTGGGTTAGCTTTAACAGTATTAGTTTTATTAACCCTCGACCCCTTACTGTTCTTGAACACTTCACCTGTTTCCTCATCCTCAGATACACAGGATGAACTACCACTATCAGCATTATCCACATTTTCACTCACATCAACTTTCACTTCATCAAGCTTAGGCTTACAAATTTCCTCTGTTACCTCCTTCTCAGTTGGTAGAAACGAATAGTTTCCAGTTGTAGGAGGAGGTACATCTTGGTAACCTAAGCCACCGTTATCATCTTTATGCTTCTTAGTTTCTTTTCTAGAGTCTATCAAGTCATTAATAAGATACTTTGAGCTGCGAACTTGATCTATTTTCCTATTCAAATCAGCTACCTTAACCTTAAATTGGTCGATTTTAGCATTCTTCTTAGCAATCTCTTCTTGTTTAGCAATCTATTTTCCTATCTTTTCCCTAAGGGTATAGTTCAGCTCTTTTAGATCTTTCTTAGCAGCGTTAAGGGAAGTTTTCAGGTTCCCTTCTCTAATCTTATTACCTATGTTAAACTCTTTCTCTTTATCTAGAAGAACAACTAGCTCAGTGTTATGCTCAGCTACTTTATCATTTTCTTTCACAAGCAATAGAATACGTTTAGCATAATCAACACATTTATTACAAGCTTCTACAACTAAAGATAGAGGAAGGGGTACTTTTTTCTCGTTCGATGAGAAGTCTTTTATGTAAGCCATGAATTCTTTAGCAAACATCCCTTCAGTTGATGCAGTTAGATCCAGAACCTGGGCAGATACCTCCCTGTTTACTTCACTATCAGTCTTAGTTGCTTGAACTTCTTTAGCTTCACGTTCACTTTTAGATGTGTCATATTCGCTTACCTCACTCTCTTCTGTCTCAGTCTCATTAACTTATTCATCAGACACTAGGTCAATAGGTTTCACTTCATTCTCTGTCTCTTCTTCAACAATCTCGGCCATAAGAGCCTGATTGCTTGAACCATCAACACCATCTAAAACACTTCTCCAGTCGTATGAACCATCGGGCTTGGCCACCATTAGTGCCTTTGAGCTTAAGTTGCTCTGTGAAGGCGCCACTAATGAGCTTTGCCATGTGGTGTTTCCATAGTTTTGACTTTTGGGTCTGGCACATTCTCAAGCGAAGTGTCTGTACCCATAGCAGTTATAACATTTGACTTTAGATTTGTCAAAACAAGGTCTGCCTCTAACCAGCTTCTTCCCAGTTCTCTCCACAAACTTTCTTGCCTTTCTCGCAATCATGGCAAGATTCCACTGGAGATCCATTTCCTCTAAGTCATCCGGATCAATCTGATCATAGTCATCATCAAACATTGCCGGGTCATTTATCTTCCTGTATGTAGTTCTCATACGATGCTACCAAGGATGACAAAACTGCAAGTTGCTATTCTGCTGATTTAACACTCATGGGCATAGACTTGCATGACTTGTGATCGCATTTGGAGTCAGATTTGTTGGAGTCAACATCATTCTTTCCCTTGTCTTTTCCTGAGGGAATGTCTTTCACTTTAGTTGACTCACCTGAAACAGATACAAAACAAACTTCACCGTCAGCATCCAACATAATGTTACCAGAACTATCTCCCGAAAAGAATGCAGTTGCATTCCCACTACTGTTTGATGATCCACTTGATGAAGCTTTGGATGACGATTTCACATAGTAAACTCCCGGATCTTGAACCTAATTAGAACCGGCATCCCTCCTCTTCATCGTCAAATCATAAGCTCTCAGTTTTCATATTACATCATTGAGCTTATACGTTGCGAACTCTGGATTCCCTTTTATGAGAAGAGTGTAAACTTCCCACTTTGCTGGTAAAGAATCCCGAATCATTGTGGTCATCTCAATATCAGTGTGCTCGATGCTGTAGTTTTCTTGCTCAGTAACAAGATGGTAATATCTCATTATTATTTCTTCAAGGGTTTCACCAGTAAACGCCCTAAAGACTATAAACCATTTCTTAAGTAAATCAATTATATTTTTCTTCACATTATCATTTCCCTCAAACCGTTTTTCTATAGCTACCCATAATTCCTTTCCATCTTTATATTTTCTAAAGGTGTGCAGATTTTCCGGTGCCAAACTCATAGTGATGGCAGCATGTGCCTTGTTCTCAGCTTCGAACATCAACTTCTCTTCTTCGTTCATGGCTTGAAAGTCTATCCTAACAGTTCTACCATCAACACTTCTAGTGGGTTTTACACAACTGTATTCAATAAAAATCCGTCCTCCCATCATATAGAATCTTACCCACTCTTCAAACCTGTCCTTCCACCAATAATTGTCATTGACCGAAACCATTTTAGGTGGTGAGTTTGACTTTCCTACTTCATGGTCCATTTCTAACATCATGTTTGGAGTCGACATTTTAAATTATGTTTGATATGTATTATGTAAATTTAACAGTCCAAGTATAAGTTGTAAGTCCAAGTTCAAGTTCAATGTCTCGAAATAAAATTTCGAATTGGTATTCGAATCAAAGGTGCAGATTCACGAAGTTGTTATCAAACGAAGATGCTTCACGAACTTGATGGCTAACGAAGATAAGGTCCAACGAATATTATTATTAAACTAAGATGAATAAAAACGAAATTGACTTTAAACAAAGTTGAAAAATAACACGAAATTGACTAATAATGAAGTTGACAAAAGAACGAAGATGAATGATCTTCGTTAATAGCCCTATCTTCGTTATTTGATTCTGTTCAAACTTGAATAAAAAAGTTTAATCAAAAGCACTTTAAAATCACACAAAACTTTCTGCAAATCACTATTATTGACTGAGCATGATTTTTAGACACGAAAACAGAGGTTTTGGACGCAAAAACACGTTCCAATCGATTCAATCTTTGCAATCATCGAGCTTGAACCATATAATCGAGCATAAAAGCTCTGATACCAATTGTAGGTCCGTGGAATGCATCGATTACAAGCTAGATCAGATCTATCAAGGTGCGGAATCCCTTGATAGAAGTTTATGCAAACGATGAATCAATCACAACGAAGAACACGATAGAAATACTTATAAACGACTTGTCTATTAATATTATTTCAGTGGAACCAATACCAATTACAAGCTAATGACTGACCAACCCTAGCCTACACCTCATGCAAGGTATTCATACTTGCACAGGCCTAATCTACAAAGAAAGAAGATGGCTATGTGCAGAATAACGAAGATGCTAAGAGCATCTTCGTTATCAGTCATCTTCGCCTAACTATCTTCTTTGTTTCCTAACTTCTTTGTTTGCTAGCGTAAAACACAAAAGACTATCATGCTTGACTTATAACAACATCAAACATGTTACAATTAACCTATCAACAAACAAAAAAAGCGATACTAATCTAGGGAAGCGTTTGTCACAAAAACATGCACTAATAGTTTCGTCCTCACAGATTTGACGCTAAAGGTCCAAAAAGTCATTGGAATACTGTCTTCCTTACATGTTAGTTTGAAATACACTTTACTTTAATGGCCTTCTTTCCATCTTTGATTTCTTACTTATGATCACTCATATATAGGAGACACGTTTAATTAACTCACTTCCATCTTTTAACTTTTACGTCAAACACGTCTACTTTGTTTGAATATTATTTACTCTATGCTTGTTTGCAATTTGCAAGCGCTATGCTTTTTGTTATTGGGAATATAAATTCTTGATTATGTATCATTTAGATTTTAGCTATTTGATAAGATAAGGGTGGTGGGCGTGATCACAGATGGTACCCTAATAACATATAATCTAGGGTATTACATCAAATTTTTTAAATACTATCCTAAAACACATTAATTTGGTTGGGGCACTACCCTATGGTACCAAAAACCTGAGTGCCACCATTTTACACAAACTACCCACTACTCTCTCTCTCTCTCTCTATTTATCTCTCACCTACACACACTCCATCGTGTTCTCCTCTCTGAAAACACTAGCCTAAGAAGGGGTGGGTGGTGTACCCATTAGGGTACCTCGTACCTGAAACCATACCCACCACCCTTCGGGAGGACCGCATGGATGCGGCTACCGGTTGCAAGTACTCCTTACTCGTGCGGCAACACCAGCGTCGCCTCTTCGAGTAGGGGGTGGTGAGTAGTGTTCACATGTTAGAGAACCCGAAAATGTGTTGTGTGTAAAGAGATAGTATTGTAAAATGTTGGGCTCTATGGTTTATGGTAGTGTTGCCACCGTTTAAGGTGTTTTGAGGTAGTTTAAGATATAAGTACGTTTACAATGTGTAATTGGCGGGTAGCATTCAAGGGTTAGAGTACCCTGAGTGTATGTGTGTGCGTAAGAGAGAGAGAGAGAGAGAGAGATAGAGAAAAATGGTAGTGTGTTTAGAGAGAGTGATAGTCGTGTATAATAGTGGGACCATGGTTTAGGGTTGTGTTCCCACCATTTAATGTATTTTGAGGTAGTTTAAAATGCAAGTGGGTGGACAATGCATGATTGATGAAAGTTAGGGTAGTATGAGGTGGCATACCGCCCCCCTAAAAGATTGTAGTTTGGTTCTGATGTAACATATTTGAGTATCAAAGCATTTTAAGCTCTTGCAGATTATGCGGTAATTTTTCTTTTTCGGTTTTAGTAACATATATGTACCTTGTAGGGTTTGTAAGACCATTCGGAACTCGAATTACAAGATTTAGAAACTAACTACTTGACAGAATCAAAGGCGGAATCAATGATATGGTTTGTTGTTAGTTGTGTAATGCTTAAAATGATAAAACAATAACACACATAAGATGACACGAAAGGGCAACAATTCGATGTGTTTTGAAAGTTGTGCAAAAGTTATAAGTACATGAGTTGATGATGAAATGGCTAAGAGGCCAATATATAGGCTTCCCTCATACGCCTGGTCTGTTCCAGACGTCTGAGTCCTTTACGCCTGATAGGCTAGGCATATGAACACCTTCATACGCCTGATAACCCAAAATCATTAATATGTTCATTCATTACATCCGAATGCTACCGAAACCTCTCGTATTCCCTATAAACATCATATAAGCCTAGCCTACGACTAATATAGAGCTATCACTAGTCGGTGACATACATGAATTGCACTAACAGTCTCAACCTTGGACCTAGCTATTGATTTGCTGACTTAATCAATCACTAACATGGGGATGTATGGAATAAGTGTTCACAGACTCCCCCCAAGGTTTGGATAATAATCTTCGGTCTTCAAGTCTTCCTATCTGGCAATCTTCAACTTGGGAAAAGACATTGCGATGTACTAACAATCTCCCCCTAAAGACTTGATAATTGCTAATTTGAGCTTTGCAGAGGCTTCACGAGATCTCGTTGTGGTCTTTGATTAGGTTTGATAACTTGGAAGGAATAAAAAAATCGTCATTGTTTTGATTGATGGGTCTGTAATGAAGACGGAGATCAATACCATCTTCACTTTCATTTCTTAATTCTCATCTTCTTCAAGAAGATTGCTGAGCTCTAACAGGATCTGGTTTCTCTGATGATAGAATATCTGGTTCTTGATGTTGAGGATGATCTTGTCGTTCAGGTTCAAGTCTTGTTCAGCTTCAAGCTTTGTGTTTGAATCATGATGAGCACACTCGTTGTATTAATTCTGCAGAAAAATTTACTATAAACTACACAAACTACAAGTTGCATTAGAGGCGAAAAATAATCAGGACTTAATCGAAATCTCAAATTTTGATATTCTTGAACTCAGTCATTCAATATACTTTCAAGATTTGTCCATTTTGACCACCATTTGGAGAAACGACTCTCTCCCCCTCCCTCCTAAATGTTGAATATTTTCCAAATTTCACCTTGAACTTTGAAATTGTTCACTTTTAACTTTTTAACTTTTGAAAGTTACATTTGAACCATTGAACTTTGAAAAACATAATTTTATTGTGTTTTGGCTTCGGATCTAAGATTCCAATTAAATAATTTAGTATTCCAACATCAGTTAATCAATCGAAAATAAAATCTTTTTGTATTTTCAGAAATTAAGCTAAAACACACCTTAGTTTTTTTTTTGGATTTTGAATTTTTCAAAATTAAAGATCTACAAAGCAGTAAACTAATATTCACAGGTAATATTTTAGCGAGCTTTACTGGTAAAAGAATCATATCAGTATCTGAACCAGCCAAGATAACATTTTGTTCGATTAGTTAGATTTAGGATAAATATTATACGAACAATTACCGATATTGTTGTCCCCCTAAACCAAAAAATCAAATTTACTCGTTGGACACGTTAGCTATAATTAATTGGTAAGATTTATATTCTAAGTCTGTGGTTCCCATGCACCACGACAAATTCCCGTATCAAGGTATGAGTTCACTAGTGATCAAGGTTAATATCAAATCTGCATATACGATGCAACAAAGAGACTAGTGCGATCCCGACCAGGGTTAAGGAAAATACTGTATTTTTGATTTGATGGTAGGAAACGTTAGGCATTTTTGATATTAGCCTTTGAGCAGAATTCTTAGTGAGAATCAGGGTTTTGGCACTACCTATCTTTTTGCTCTTTCACAAAGTCCTTGTCGGTCAAATCATAATACTATTTTACAAGTGTCTCATCTCGGCTGCGAACCCAATGTATGGCGCATTAGCTGAACAATATAAAGACCCGAGACCTCGGATTTTGGAAGTCTATTAAACGAAATTTCGGTACCAAGACCATATGCCAATGAGGTGTTAATTCACACAGTTTTAAACTGTTATGTTTATATCACCGTGCCAACTGTGAAATGATTTTTAAGCCTATATGTACATCATTTGTAAAGTTATTTATTATTTTGTATTTTAAGTTTTAGTAAATCAGATAGTCTACTGATTTACTATCATTTTTTCTTATTCTCAAGGCAAAAAACTCTTTTATGATGTTTTTGTCTTTTGTGATTTTTCAACTTTTTCATTTTTTTTATTTTCTCCCCTAAAATTCAAAAGTGTAAAGAAAATAAGGTCTTTTTGGATTTTCTAATTGAAAAATAATATAAAACCAATGATTTTCCAATGTGGTTTGCTTAGATTTTCCCAAAATGCCGTTTGCGATCAAAAGATAATCAAATCCTGATTTATCAAATGATTTGGTAAAAGTTTTGGCAATTTAGTAGTGAGTATGGACTATAGTAATCACTGGATCCTTAGTGATTGCTATGGACGTTAATCTATCAATAAAAAGTTGGAGGTAATAAGAAAATGCAAATTGTAGTTACGCATGTATGTTGATGTATCCAAAGAACCTAGAAACAACAGCTTGACGTGGCTACCTAATTCGGCTTCATAGGTTGCAGGAAACATACGTGATGACCCCCCATGAATTGACATTCACCCGTTACGGATTCAGCTTTGACTTTGTAACTACCATTGACAGAACCACCAAGGTCAAGGCAATCCAGCTTATCGCCATTATGGTACTGTAAGTGCATTATTCATGTATGTCCCTAGCTAGTGATCTGATACTGAATGTCGGAGGATCAGATAATCAGAAAACGACCAAGACTTAAACATGATGATACATTCGACCAGTTCAGAAGGGCGAAGGTGGAAACAGAATGGGCGAAGGTGACTTGTAATGGTCGAAGGTAGAAGATTGGAGGGCGAATGTGGGAAGCTGACAAGAAGTATTGTATGTTCGTACTATGTTAGTGGGCGAATGTGGACAAAGTCCACATTCGTACCTTAACAGAGGGCGAACGTGCAGGTCCTATAAATAGTTTTTGTTTGCTTGATAAGTGAGACAAGTTGGTTATTGTGTGTGTGAAAGTCAGGTTATTTCTCTCTAGATTAAGTGAGTTAGAAAGTGAATAGATTAACTTGTAATCAGTTTGTATTGAATATTTTGAGTCAAGTTATCTATAAAATGGTGTTTGAAAAGGTAATCAGCGTGTTGTGATTTGCGTATTATCATTTTGTTCAGTATAATCAGAAAACGACCAAGACTTAAACATGATGATACATTCGACCAGTTCAGAAGGGCGAAGATGGAAACAGAATGGGCGAAGGTGACTTGTAATGGTCGAAGGTAGAAGATTGGAGGGCGAATGTGGAAGCTGACAAGAAGTATTGTATGTTCGTACTATGTTAGTAGGCGAATGTGGACAAAGTCCACATTCGTACCTTAACAGAGGGCAAACGTGCAGGTCCTATAAAGAGTTTTTGTTTGCTTGATAAGTGAGACAAGTTGGTTATTGTGTGTGTGAAAGTCAGGTTATTGCTCTCTAGATTAAGTGTGTTAGAAAGTGAATAGATTAACTTGTAATCAGTTTGTATTGAATATTTTGAGTCAAGTTATCTATAAAATGATGTTGAAAAGGTAATCAGCGTGTTGTGATTTGCGTATTTTCATTTTGTTCACTTCTATGGTTTCCGCACCTGGAATTGTGACTTGTATGATCAGATTTCATGTCTATTGCCAAAATTCTTCGTTTACAGGTACCACAGACCTTTAGTTGGCAACCCTTTAGACAATGAAGGAACCATTCCACAGTAACCACACAATCCACTCTTATTCACTACTGACACTCGTTGTATGTCAAAACACTGGGTCATGAATTCAAATTCATCAGACATTTTTCTTTATTTTCTTCTCGCGTTTCTTTCACAACAAACTCCCTCCTTTGAGTAGCTAAAGTTACATATCTTTCAAAGATATTCCAGCCAATTTAACAAAGCGATATGTCACCTATTTTGTGCTAGAATTCCCCACTATTAACATACAAAAGACTGCTGATAGTCCTCTTGGAGCACCCTTCACACACATTTAAATATTAGTTCTGGATGGGGACCAAGGCCTTGATGGTCTTTGGTTGGCCTAGGTTATCAATCATAGGTAGCTCCATCCACCTACCCTGAGGAGTAGGAGTAGGATCGCTTGATGTTGAACCCTTAGATGAATTTACTGATTTAGGTCTCCAAACCTGTTGACTTTTATCTTTGGAACTTTTGGTTTTACAGATTAGGTTTGGCCTTAGGTTGTACCTTTGGGTTTCCCTTTAGACTAGCCTTAGGGTTTGCCTTGGCCCTTGAGACCTTAGGGTTTACAACCTTCTCAATTTTTCGCTTTAGGTTTTCAACAAGATTTTTTTTTTCTTTTGAAATTGTTTGGTCTCCCATTTTCATAATAGTTATCATATAATTTTTTGTTAAGAGAGCCAAAATGATGTTTGTTGTTGTGTCTCGGGGGTTCATTAGCGTTAGCCTTCTTCTTTATCATATAGAGACAATGAGATCTAATGTGTCCTACATCATTGCTTTCAAAGCATGACCTCCACTCTTTATAGTAATGAGGTTCATACTCGGAATACCTCGAGCTATACCAGGAAGATATCAGGATAGATTTTCCAAAACTAACGGTATTTTGGATGCTTCATTGTCGTGAGATCTAGGTGCACCATATATTTGATCATTTTCTTCAAAATACTCAAAATTTGAGTGGTTTTCAAAATGTTGCACCTGATCGGTACCTCTAGGTTTGACAAATTTCACTTCTTTTGTCTTGGGAACTGTCTTGTTTCTCTTAGACTTTTTCTTTGAAACCCAATTGTTTTTCTTGGATGGATTTTGTTGGTTCTGCTAATTCTGATGAGTATTTGAGGAGCAGCTTGTGGGTTTACCTGTTAAGGTTTACCATGCTGCTTTTTGACTTTGGGTTCAGGATCACATTTAATGTGATTTTCAAGTGAAATAATTGGTTTTAATCCTAATCCCGGTCTCTTAGAATCAGTTTCGACCAACACATAATTCTCATCCTTCACAACTTCTGTTTCCTTGCTCTCAGATGGATCAACAACACGAGGTGTTATGACCAAACAACAGGTGAGATATGTCTCATCTGTTGACTTTGAGTAATTGTCACATAGAGGACAAGGAACTGCATCATAACCAACACCTGAACTGGTTCTTTGGGTGATTTGGCTCTCAATGATATGATCGAGGATGTACCGAGAGTTGGAATAGCATTATAATTTCCTTTTTAGAAATTCATACTCACACTGAATATGTGCTACTTCCTTCTTGGTTTGTTCCCAAGAGCTAATGTAATTGTTGATTGCACTTTGTTTGTTTAAAATAGTTTTCTTTAATTCTGAAATGTCCTTTCTCAATAATTTGACTGTTTCTTTAATGCTCTTCCATTCTTTTTCAAAATAAGATTTGCATCTCTGCAAGTTTCCAAATCACCAACCAGATTCATGTTATGTTCTCTTAACCTCTCTATTTTACCTTCATATTCTAACCATTTTGTACAAACATGTTTAGAATGGTTAGAACTACTTGATTATGCTGCTCAGTTGGATTTGTAGTTGACTAAATTGGAATGGCAGCATCTCTCTCCCCTTGTTTATTGTGACAACCGTCACCCTCATCTTTATCAAGTTCTTAATTTTAGTCCTTCGTGTATTCAAAGGTCCAGATTTCAGCCCTTGTAATCGGATACGTATCTGGAAGCACCAACGTTTTAATCGGGTACGTATTTTGAACATTATTAAAACGTATAACAAATTTACATTTATATAAGTTTTCATTTTTTTAGAAGCTTAAAAACTAAACATTTATTAAATGTTTAAAAAAAGTTTAGATGATGTATTTCTAAACATTCAAAGTCTTATAAAGGTTACAAAAGTTATAAAAGTTTTCATAGATGTTATTTTGAACATTAAAGTCTATAAAAGGTTACAAGTTTATAAAAGATTTAATGTTTATCAAGTTTACTTAAGATTTTAAAGGAAGTTATAAGTTTTATTGCATAATATATCAAGCTCAAAACTTTAAGGGCCTTTTCTGCCAATTTTGAAAATGTTTCGAAATCTGATCTGTTTCCCTCTCTCTCTCAAATTTTTTTCTGGCCAAGTGAACCCCACCGCCGAAGAGATTCCGGTATACGCCGACGAGATTTTTTAATCTATAATTTACAGCTTTTAAAACCGTTTTAAATGCGTACTTTGACCTTCTCCATCATTTGCGCCCTGTTAAACGGGTTTTAATGAAGTTTTAATCGGGTTTTTATATGTAACCGCCGGAATTAATGGAATAATTCAAATGCCCATTTTCGTCGAATAATCATATAAATTGATTTTTCCATTTCGTTCCCCATCTCTTTTTTTTTTCACAAACTAAACCCACATAAACATTATCTTAAACGCATCCAGAGACTTCTTAATCGGCCCTTAAGACCCGATTTCTTTTTCTTCTGTTTTGGTCCAAAATCGTGATTATAAGTCAAGTTTTATCATGCCATTTTACTTTCTGATGTTCCCTAATCGAGAGCCCCATGTTTGTTCATTGTTAACATATTGTTTTGAGGTGGATTAGATTCGGGTTCTAGGGTTAGGGTTATAGGAGATTGGGGAAGAAGATGAGTTAAATACATTGTTTAAAATGAATTTCGTTTCATTTAAAAGAACAAATGATGGCTTAGTCTAGTGGATAGTGTATATGACTTGGAGCATAGCAACCCGGGATAAAACCCAGGGCTGCCCATTTTTTTTCCATTTTTTATATTTATCATTTAATCTATATAATTTATATGTTACCTAAACTTGAAATATTCATAGCTAATTTATTTTTGCTCCAAAAATTATGAATCTGTAGGTGCAATATCTTAACACCTTCTAGAAAAATATTCATACTTTTAGTTTCTGAAAAAATCTCCTTTTCATTATTTTATTAATTTAAACTCTTTTAATCATATTTAATTGATAAAAATTTCATTATAAATGATTTTAATGCTAAAATGTTTCGGAAATTATTTCTAAACATTAGAATCTTAATATCAATTTATTTAACAATAAATATTTAGTTTTTATAGATTTTCTATTTTTAATCATTTAAATACATTTTAAATTCAATAAATCAGTTTTAAATACAAATAAAATGGGAAAAATTATGAAAAATTTATTTTGATCAATTTACATCAGAATGTATTTATTTTTTATAAAATTGTCATTTTGAACCATTTCTTGTATTTTAGTTGTATTTATGTGTATTTAAATTGAATAAATCATTTCTTAATTCATGACACTTAAAAATCTGTTTAATAAAGTATTTCTGCTAAAAGAAATATTTTTATGTTCCAAGTCATAATCATCAATATTTGACTCCTTGGTGTAACTTATATTTATTTGTGCAAATTATTTCTAAATATTGTAATTATTTGCAATTAAAGTTAAAGCAATTAACTTAATTCTTTTGTCCAGTTATTTGGAAACTACTTTTTTACTAAATATGCAATATGGTAATAATTATATTACTTAATCGTGCTTACAGACTTTAATCATATTATTTTTTATATACATAATAGTTTGATTATCGCAAAAACTCGTATTCCCCAAATCGACTTAGCAAACCCTAATGTCTTAGAACCCTAGATACCTTGGACTATTAAGACAGTCCTCTTATTAGTATTCTTATATGTTATAGGTTAAATTCCTTGGAATTCCTATTCCTTAGCTCACGACAGCTTAAGTTGGATTTTGATCGCTGACGCAAACAGTGAGTATACTTATTCCTTTTTTTCATTTATCATATTCACAATCGCAATTCTTGTATGTGTTTTACCTGTTGATCGCTGATAATGTGTGCTTATGACCTTAATCATTAACCTGTGTGGCCTAGTATAACAATGAGTAGTATTACGATTTATAACCTGATTGACTCTGGTCACGATGAGTCATTGGTCATTATTATGTGATACTAAAATGGTTTTTATTCTCGATACTTGAATGCTTTGATTCTTGATTCTTTAAGGCTTGATTTTGGGTGGCATTTGTACTACTTACCACTCCAAATTGTGGACAGTATAACACGTGAATTGCAAAAATCCTTTTCCACTATATGTATTCAAACAGAGTATGCTCACCAATACATTTTGTATTGACATATACTATTTTCGTACATGTTTCAGGTTGTTTTGAGATGATTCTTTTAAGCTTTTCGATTTATATTTAGTTAAGCTTTGACTTCATTGTATTTCATATAGGCTTGACTATTTAGAGTTATTGTAATCTGTATTTTCCTTTCAATGTAATAAATTATTCAATTCAATGTATCCAAATTTACACTTTAGTACCAGGAGCTATTGAACAATCGTTACTATGTGACACCTCGATGTTTCCGCCATCGGTTGGGGTCTTACAGATTGGTATCAGAGCCGTGGTTATAGGGAATTAGGTTACTAGAATGCCTTTTAGCCTAGTATATAACTAAGCTTACATTCATGAGTCCTCTCGTGTATATTTCACTCAATCTTTATATTTTCTTTCAAATCTATTTTTTCTATGATCCTTTCTCATTATCCTTTTTGGTATTTTGCTCGGAGAAGAAGACACTCGTATTTCATAAGCGAAACAATATTGCCAAGTTAGTAGTGATGTCCATACCTTGGTTAATGTTTCATTCCTTCATATGTTATATATCTTTGGAATATATCTTCGGGATAGGAGTGACATCCACGCCCCAAGGAATTATTCCTCCAAAAGGAAACTTCACCACTAAGCTAGGAGTGATATCCTTTAACCTAGTATCTAGTTTCATTCCGCCGTATTCATGTTTAAAATACATCTATGAGTTAGGAGTGATATCCATATCTCCAAGGTTTATTTCTACACCTCATTTAATCTGGCTAAAGTTTTTGGAATTCACTAGTGGCGGGGCTCGTGCAATCTGGAAGGGTGAGCGCCTGTATCCTGAGTTTTCTGTCTAGGCCTGGTATTTCATATAAATCCCAATCAGACGAGGGACCCGTATACGTACCTGGGAACTCTCAGGATTAGCATTCACTTATTGGCTAAAGCACGCCCCCACAAGTCACTAGGATATTTCAAATACTTGGGCCGTCAAAGTTTCCTATGGAAATAATCCCAACGTCTCATGTTATCGATATCTATGTCTTGTTTATCAACTGAAGTCTCAATTTCATCTCTTATTGTTTCATATGCTATTTTCTTATTTATTGATCATTCATTTTTAGGTTCTTCATCACTGTTATTAAAACTTTTGTCTACTATAATATTGCATTAAAACTTACACTATTTCATTTATGCTTTGTGACCTTTATACTATAAAGCGTTACTCCTTTTATGATTAAAACATTTTATTTTACCCACGACTCAAATTTACAAACTTTGTGTTTAATTTCGACCACATCCTGATTTGTGGAATGTTGCGTCACCACCCACAGTTAAAAACAAACGTGGTTACAAAAATTTATTAATCAACTTGTTTTAGATCTTCATGTTTACAAACTCATTTCATCGACGTCACAGTATATCACTAAACCATGACCTTTTGTATTCCTAGAAAACGGTGGAAAACCAAGATCAAAAACCTTGTTCTCCCTAGACACTTTAAAATCCTAACAATTACCACTACACCAAGTCTAGTAGTTGTTAAGAACCTCTCATATTTTACCCTCAGAAATTTCGTTGGGTACCTCTTGTGTTTCCACAATACTCACAACACCATATATCCTCATTTACCCAATTCTAATTTACTACTATATTATCAAACTTACCAATATAACTACACCCGGTTTTCTAAGTCATAGCCAACTACCACTAGTTAGCTCCTTGTGGTCAGACTAAACTCATATATAAATGCCTATCTACTCGATACACACCGGTACACTACTCTCTAAAACGATTGACTTAGCAAAATGTTTTTCTGTGTTGTCACAGGAGCACAAAATCCTAATACCCAGTTTTGAAGAAGCCTATTCTCCAAATTAGTATAAACTTTATATACACCTTGTGCCATAAAACAAATAGCACGCTATGAGTCCAAATAGATGCCTTAACGAGCCTTACAAACAAACGGTCTTTCAACGTATAAAATTCGTAAAATTTTGACAATTTAAGGTTCCAAGTTTACCGAATCCTAACAGGTAACACTTGGACCTTCTCAAGCATTTCATAAAAAAATTGAAAATATTCAAATTTAATGAAATTTTAACTTACAAGTTAAAGAAATGTTTAAATACGGAAAAATCTTTTTTTCTCAAAATTCATCAAGGCATCTGGGATCATCCACAACCTCATACGTGCCCTACCCACACCTTCCAAATATTATCAAGGAGAGTCAACACGACCCTTATCAATTCCCTTGCCATGACTAAATCTTCCTTTAAAATTTGAAGTCTATTTTTGGAAATGTTGTAGGCTTTTTCATATACACGTTATTTCGAAGTCTCAACTTTCTTAAATATTAGAAACTATTCGTGTCATATACGTTTCACTCACGCTATTTTACTTTTAGCCTTTTGAAAAACACATTTGATTTATACACATACTTCATGAATTTGCTTCCTCTTGCATTTTTAAACTTGTTTTGCATACTTACAAGTTAAGTTTAAATTTTCTAGTTTACATGCTCATATTATAGAGTAAAGAAAATGAGAAGCTTGCGATTTATAATACGCCTTATAACAATAAAAGTTTCCAACTCGATTTCTCGTAAACACATGAAAGGATGTACTTGCGAAGTCCTTTCATTCAAACCTATTTTGAATCTAAAACATTTGTTTTTTTCTCTAAATAGTTATTCTCATACTGCATTACTACTGTTCGCTTAACTATATCGTAACGTTCAGGTAACCCATGTTTTATTAATGAAATTTTATCTTTTTACACGTGTACTCTTTCAATTGCAAAAGTTTTGGTTTAACAAAATTGCTGGGCATATCTCCATCAGGAGAGATGTCCTACCTCTTAAATTACGGACGCGTTTTAGGGCTTAATGTTAGTAGATGAGAGAACTCCACAGTTAAGCGGGCTCAGGCAAGAGTAGTACTACGATGGGTGACCTCCTAGAAAGTCCTTCCCTGGGATACCAAAAGCAAATACGGAGCCCCTATCAGGAAAAATGGACAATGTTGGGTGGTATTTGAGGCGGGATGTTGCTAAATGTCTACTACATTTACAAAACATTGACCTTCAGGCCAGTAGACTGTACGCCTGCTCTATGCACTCTTATTTTATAATAACTGTTATTTATTCCACTTGCGGTTATTCTTGCATGAATTTATCTACGGTTAACCTTACATTGTTATTTGCGATTATCCTGGTAGTGTTTCATTACAGTTAGTCATGTATTACTTACTAGCAGTTATTCTCGCATCACTGATTTTGAGCCTTGATTTAACTCGTTTACTCTCATTTTGTGCAATTGCGTGGTTTACTCGTTTAATGATATATAGTTCTTTCGATCCAAGTTTGATGCTATACTTATATACTTTTTCATAAGCGCATATTTTGTATGCATATTTTCCTGTTTTGAGCAAGACTCTGTTATATTCTCTCATTACTTTGTTCAGCACCGTGGCCAACGAACAAACAAATTGGTAATTCGTATGAGATCTAAGCCGGCGCCCATGTACGACTTAGGTCGGAGTACTCCTCTAACCCGAGTTGAACGGTGTAGTTCTCAGAGTCTACCCATATGGGTGTTTAGAGCCCAACGATCTGAACAAAAATTGACCGACTAGTTAAAAGGGTGAACCCGAAAGGGGAGAAATCTCTAACCGCGTCTTATAGTTACGCAGTATCTATTATTTAACCAATTTTGGTTATACGCATTTGTTTCTTATATCATTTATGTTAGTGTCATGGAAAAGCATAACACCCTTGTGTAAGGTAAATCGGTGATTATGGTCCGGAACATAATCGCGGGTTTACATGTAGATGGGGGTGGTGTGTGATTCCACTTAGGCGTTGGACCCGACCTCTTTAATAGGTCATTGACCAACGGATATCAGTTCCTTTTTCTTTTCTCCCAAGAAAATTTTTACACAAGCTTCAATTCGTCTTCCTTGGAATTTTTCTTTTGACCACACAAAAAAAAAAAGCTTAATTCCTGTATACACTCACACTCTCGGTTATTTGGAATCTTGTTGCATACTTGAATAAAGTAAGTCAGAAACTTTTCTAAAGTAGGGGAGACTGCTTCAACAGTGCATCTGCCCTCACCAGTTACATACTTTCCCAATCCTTTTTCATAGTAAACTCTCAACTTTCTAACCTTTGGTCAGATGTTAAGGATTTTGAAACTTTAGTTTTGGATATTAAACCACTACTTTAGACTTTGTCGAATCATGATTAATGCATTTGTTAAAACCTATTTGCTTTTTTTACAACATCTTTTGTTTCATAGAAACCCCACTTGAAAGGAATTCCGAGACGAAATTTTCTAAAGTAGGGGAGATTATGACAGCCGTCACCCTCATCTTTATCAAGTTGTTAATTTTAGACCTTCGTGTATTCAAATCTCCAGATTTCAGCCCTTGTAATATTTATCGTTTTCGAATTTAATAAAAGGATCGAATTTAAACTATCAACTGCATTATTATCTGGAAGAGCCAACGTTTTAACCGGATACGTATTTTGAACATTATTTAAACGTATAACAAATTTACATTTATATAAGTTTTCATTTTTTAAGAAGCTTAAAAACTAAACATTTATTATATGTTTAAAAAAAGTTTAGATGAAGTATTTCTAAACATTCAAAGTCTTATCAAGGTTACAAAAGTTATAAAAGTGTTCATAGATGTTATTTTGAACATTAAATTTTATAAAAGGTTACAAGTTTATAAAAGATTTAATGTTTATCAAGTTTATTTAAGATTATAAAGGAAGTTATAAGTTTTATTGCATAATATATCATGGCAAAATTTTAAGGGCCCTTTCTGCCAATTTTGTAAATGTTTTGAAATCTGATCGATCCGTTTCCCCATCTCTCTCATTTTTTTTTCGGGCCAAATGAACCCGCCGCCGGTGAGATTCCGGTATACTCCGAGGTCGCTTTAATCTGTAATTAACAACGTTTAAACCTGTTTTTAATGCATACTTTGACCTTCTCCATCATTTGCGACCTATTACAATGCTTCAAATGGGAGTTAAACTAGTTTTAATGAAGTTTTAATCGTGGGTTTTTATATGTAGCCGCCGAAATTAATGGAATAATTCAAACGCCCATTTTCGTCGAATAAACTTATAAATTGATTTTTCCATTTCCTTCCCCATCTCTTTTTTCTCACAAACTAAACCCAAATAAACATCATCTTAAACGTGTCCAGAGACTTCTTAATAGGCCCTTGAGACCCAGTTTCTTTTTCTTCTGTTTTGGTCCAAAATCGTGATTGTAAGTCAAGTTTATCATGCCATTTTACTTTCTGATGTTCCTAATCGTTAGCCCCATGTTTCTTCATTGTTTACATATTGTTTTGAGGTGGATTGGATTCGAGTTCTAGGGTTAGGGTTATAGCAGATTGGGGAAGACGATGAGTTAAATACGTTGCTTAAAATCAATTTCGTTTCATTTAAAAGAACAAATGATGGCTTAGTCTAGTGGATAGTGTGTGTGACTTGGAGCATAGAAACCTGGGTTCAAACCTAGGGCTGCCCATTTTTTCTTTTTCTTTTTATATTTATTATTTACACTTCTTTCATTTAATCTATATAATTTTTATGTTACCTAAACTTGAAATATTCATAGCTAATTCATTTTTGCTTCAAAAATTATGAAACCTTAGGTGTAGTATCTTGACACCTCCTAGAAAATTATTATATTTTTAGTTTCTGAAAAATATCTTATTTTCATAATTCTATTAATTTAAAGTTTTTTAATCATATTTAATTGATTAAAAATTCATTATAAATTATTTTAATACCAAAATGTTTGGGAAATTATTTATAAACATCAGAAACTTAATATCAAATTATTTGACAATAAATATTTAGTTTTTATAGATTTTCTAATTTTGAATCATTTGAATACATTTTCAATTCAATAAATCAGTTTTAAATACAATTAAAATGAGAAAAATTATGAAAAATTTATTTTGACCATTTACATCAGAATGTATTTATTTTTCATAAAATTAATATTTTTGAATCATATCTTGTATTTTAGTTGTATTTATCTTTATTTAAATACAATAAATCATTTATTAATTCATGACACTTAAAAATCTGTTTTTAAAGTATTTCTTGCTAAAACAGAAATATTCTTATATTCCAAGTCATAATCATCTATATTTGACACCTTGGTGTAACTTATATTTATTTGTGCAAATTATTTCTAAATATTGTAATTTTTTAAAATTATAGTTAAAGCAATTAACTTAATTCTTTGGTCCAATTATTTGGAAACTACCTTTTAACTACATACGCAATATGGTAATATTTATATTACCTAATCATGCTTACAGACTTTAATCATATTATTTTTGAGATACATATTATTTCGATTATCGGAAAAACTCTAATTCCCCAAATCGAACTAGCAAACCCTAATGCCTTAGAACCCTAGATACCTTAGACTATTTTAGTACCATGAGCTATTGAATAATCGTCACTATGTGACACCTCGATGTTTCCACCATCGGTTGGGGTGTTACATTTATCTTTTTCTGAATCATCCTTTTCATATGTTGAGCACTTTACATATGTGTTGCTGGTTAATTCTAAACTTCGTTCATCGGCAGATGATTTGCTTTCTTCACCTGAACTCACTTCTTTAGTCATTGAACTTGAACCGGAACTCTGACATTCCTCATTTGAGCTCTCTTCTGCTTCACTGATTCGTTCTTTTGAACTTTGAACAATGTCTCAGAATTCTTCTTCATCTCCCATTTTCAATGCTTGAGCGAAGCACGCTATTCCATTTTGATCATCTTCCAGAGCCCTTGCATTCAAGCCACAACTTTCATCAACATGTTCAACTAAGGCGTCAACTTGTCAACAAAAGTCAATGCTAGTCAAAGATAGTCAACTATGGTCAAAGAAAGTTAAGTTGGTCAAAAAAAGTCAAAGAAAGTCACAAGTATGAGCTTCTTAAGCCTGAAGGTGTCACAAGTATAAGCTTCTTACGCCTGAAAATGTTCCCACGTATGAGTCTTTTGCACCAGAAAATCTCTCTTACACCTGATAATTTGTTGACACGCCTGAACTACTTTTCTTCCTATTTTATTACGAAAATGAAGGTTTTCAAAGCTTAAAGAACAAATTTTTCGATTAGGAATTTTTTTTATTAATCAAATGATCAAGTTTTGTGCAATCAAATTTTTTTTATTAATCAAAAATCACATCAAAATACGAATTCAAATTCTCATCCAAATCAATTACAACCATGAATAACAAACCAAAAATTAGTTTCTAAACATGTTTATGCAATGAAATCAACAATCAAAACATCAAAATCAATATAAATTCAACAAAAATCATATTTAAAGCTTAAATTGGGTTAAAATGGGTTTTCAATAAAAAAAACATGAACAGTTGCACTAAAAACTCAGATCTGATGATATCACCAACACTAACAACACCCGTAGAATCGAGCCGTAGCTCTGATACCACTTGTAGGACAGTTCAGATCTCGAAACACAAGATTTAAAGACCACGCGCGTGACCGAATCGAAGAAGAAAGTAACGAAATGGTTTTTTGTTATTCATTTAATGCTAAGAATGATAAAACAATAACACACACAAGATCACACGAAAATCAGGCAGCAATTGGACGTAGTATTGGATAAAATGCAAAAGTTTAAAGTATAAGAGTTAAAAAATGTTGAGCATAAGGCATGTCACACCTCGCCAAAGCGGAAACACAGTATGTAAACTTCAAGAGACTTTTAAGCACACAAGTCACGCAAGTATCAAATTCATAATTTAAGAGATATATTGTAACGCCCGTAAATTCCCGATTTTTGAGCTTCGCTTAGTAGAGTTGTGTTTACCTTAAAAAACCATATATTGGTTTTCGTTGAGGAGGCTCTTTGGCACTTTCTAAACCATATATAGGGTAGTATGGCAAAAACACGGTCATCTAGGGGCGGTCATGGTAATCGTGGTGGTGCTCGTGGGGGCGGTCACGGGGGTGGTCGTATTCCGGACCCCACTTCTGAACGGGAACCCACTCCTGAGTCAAACACCAATAACCATGACGTGCTGGGATCGGAAATCAGAGAGGCGATCGCGGATGAGGTGTATCAGGTTCTTCACAACAGTATGCCTGTGATTGTTGCTGAGGCGGTTAAGGGCGCGACTAGGGTTAACAAGGATGCCAGACGGGGATCCGGGAGGGGACACCGGGAACCCGAACCTATTTATTCCAGTGATGAGGATCGAGCTCGAGCTAATCGGGTTGTCATTCGAGGTTGCACTTATGGGGATTTCAAAAGGTGTAACCCACCTCCATTTGATGGCTATAAAGATGTTTCAGCAGCCCATCAATGGATACATGAAATGGAGGCCGTGCTGCGAATAAGTAAGTGTCAAGATGAAGACAAGGTAACTTTTGCGGCTCATTCGTTTGTATCCGAGGCCTTATGTTGGTGGTATAACTTGACACAGGCTATGGGTAATAGGGCAGTTAGGAGGATGAGTTGGGATGAGCTGAAGCAGTTGGTTATTGAGCAATTCTGCCCGACTCATGAGTTGGATATGTTGGAGAGGAAGTTTGTCAACCTCGAAGCTGGAAATCTATCCCACAAAGAGTACACGTCCAAGTTTAATGAGTTGGCCCGCCTGTTCCCGGATATGGTTACACCAGAAGCGAAGAGGATAAAGAGATACGTTCAGGGATTACCGTTGGACATACGCCGGGGTGTTGTGACTACTAGTATGGACTCCTTTCGTCAAGTGATAGCTATGAGTGGTACGTTGTACCAGCAGAGGGATACTGAGCGTGTCGTGGAACACAGGAAGAGTGGGAACTCGAACTGCAATTCGAATGGGAAGCGAAACGGGGCAGACACTACGGGACCCTCTTCCAAGAAGGTAAAGACCGAGGCTACCGATACTGGAGGTAGAATGGGGACAACAAACAGGGTTCTGATACTTGTTTCCGCTGTAAGAAGATGGGTCACCCCCACTATCATTGTCCGACTCTGGTATGTTATAAGTGTAAGGGCACAAGTCATCCACAGGTGCAAAGGGAAGAAACCGCAAGAGGAGACGGAAGTTGTGCCAGGTATCTAACCCTAGATTTATTCTAATCTATCCTTTTGCCTCTTTCCTTTAATCTGTATGTGTTATCGTGACTGATACCTGTATGACTTATAGCTTCGAACTTTCGTTTTGCTTGATTAGGGTCTAGTAAGAACTTAGTATCTACCGCATTATGGTCGTAGATTAGATTCATTACTTGAACCCATTACCTTAGGTAAGTTACCGCGTGAGTAGTGAGACACTTGTTTGTCGTATAGTAGGATTCGGGGACGAATCCTTTCCTAAGGGGGGTAGACTTGTAACGCCCGTAAATTCCCGATTTTTGAGCTTCGCTTAGTAGAGTTGTGTTTACCTTAAAAAACCATATATTGGTTTTCGTTGAGGAGGCTCTTTGGCACTTTCTAAACTCAAATGGGATAGCTTTGGGACCAAGTAATATGAAAATCAAAATAGGGGATCTAATTGTAAAATGTTACAATATGAAAAGAAAAAAAAAAAAAACCCTAATGCCTTCACCCCTTGCCTTCTTTGCGGCGCATCAATGCCATATCATATTTTTATATATAATTTCTTCTTGTCTACGTACAATCATCATCCTCATCACAAGAAGTAATATTTTCAACTTTCATATTACTATTCTTGTTTCTTGTGTTCTTCGACAACAACCTAAGCAAATAAGCTAACAAACCACCACCTTCTGCTTCGTTTTCTTGCCGCGACCAGAATAAGAACGGGCAGAACAGAGCCATCCTTCGGCTGATACATCTTCAGGATCTGACGGTATTCTACCGTAGCCTCGGTTCACCGTTCATAGTCGGGGGTCATCCAAGGGTTCTGTTACCATACAACCACCGGTGTTGAAGTCGTCGGTTCCGAATTCCAGCAATCATTCCAGGGTCTAAACCGTGGTGAGTTTCCAGTTCCTCGCCGATGTTAAGGGGCTTTCCACATTCTTGAAACCGGGTTAGTTCTTCGCTTTCCATCATGAATGTCATCAAACCTGTATTATCGTGCTAACACTACAAGAAACTGGAGCTTTAGGGGCGACGCCTGTCGCCCCTAATAACAAACCTTTAGGGGCGACAGTGGCTTTAGGGGCGACTGTTGCCCCTAAAGGTTCTGTCACATCTGGTTTGTCCCTAAAACCCATCATCGCCCCTAAAGCCGTCGCCCCTAATACTGTTATGCCACGTGTCATTTTTTTTCCATTAAAATTTTTTTTGCCACGTGTCATGCCACGTGGCATGCCACGTGGCCAAATTCTGTGCATCCTGGGCTGGATCTTTAGGGGCGACCCGTCGCCCCTAAAGGTTTTTTTTTTTTTTTTTTTTGGTCCACACACGCTTAATGATACGAAATAATGACAAAACAAATTTACCAAACATACCAACATTACATATATTATAAACATACCAACATTCATCTAAAGATACCAACATTCGCCTAAACAAACATACAAATATTTATAGTCAAGTATACCAACAAAACTAAATAAACATACCAAAAACGCCTAAACTCCTAAACGTCTTCGTCTTCGTCTTCGCCTTCGCCTTCGCCTTCGCCTTCGTCTTCGTCTTCGTCTTCATCGGCGTGATCGTCACTATTACTGCTTCCGCCTTGATTTCCAAACTTTTGAGATTGGGATTGGTAATATTGATTAAAAAATTGGACCATTTGTTCTTGGAAATCAGGAAGCGACATCATTGTATTAAATTGCTCCTACAAATATATGTAAACCAAATGGGTCAACTATCAAACAAATAACTACAAATATATACCAAATGGGTCAAATATCCTATTTACTACACATATTTATACCAAACGGGTCAACTATTAACATTTAGCAAACATACATACACCAAATGGGACAAATGTTCTATTTACTAAACATATTTATACCAAATGGGTTAACTAACAACAAATAACTACAAATATAAACCAAATGGGTCAAATATCCTATTTACTACACATATTTATACCAAACGGGTCAAATATTAACATTTAGCAAACATACATACATCAAATGGGTCAAATGTCCTATTTACTAAACATATTTATACCAAATGGGTCAACTATCAACAAATAACTACAAATATATACCAAATGGGTCAAATATCATATTTACTACACATATTTATACCAAACGGGTCAACTATTAACATTTAGCAAACATACATACACCAAATGGGACAAATGTCCTATTTACTAAACATATTTATACCAAATGGGTTAACTATCAACAAATAACTACAAATATAAACCAAATGGGTCAAATATCCTATTTACCACACATATTTATACCAAACGGGTCAAATATTAACATTTAGCAAACATACATACATCAAATAGGTCAAATGTCCTATTTACTAAACATATTTATACCAAATGGGTCAACTATCAACAAATAACTACAAATATATACCAAATGGGTCAAATATCCTATTTACTACACATATTTATACCAAACGGGTCAACTATTAACATTTAGCAAACATACATACACCAAATGGGACAAATGTCCTATTTACTAAACATATTTATACCAAATGGGTTAACTATCAACAAATAACTACAAATATAAACCAAATGGGTCAAATATCCTATTTACTACACATATTTATACCAAACGGGTCAAATATTAACATTTAGCAAACATACATACATCAAATAGGTCAAATGTCCTATTTACTAAACATATTTATACCAAATGGGTCAACTATCAACAAATAACTACAAATATATACCAAATGGGTCAAATATCCTATTTACTACACATATTTATACCAAAAGGGTCAAATATTAACATTTAGCATACATATACTCATACATACATCCATACACGCATACATACATACAAACATACATACATACATACATACATACACGCATACACGCATACACGCATACACATACACGCATACACTTACACACATACACTTATACATACACTCATACATACATACACTCATACATACATACATACATACACTCATACATACATACATACATACATACATACATACATACATACATACATACATACATACATACATACATACATACATACATACATACATACATATATAAAAAACAGAAAAAATAAAAAAAAACAGAAAAAAATAAAAAAAAACTGGAAAAATAAAAAAACAGAAAAAAATAAAAAAAAACTGGAAAAATAAAAAAACACAAAAAAATAAAAAAAAACTGGAAAAATAAAAAAACAGAAAAAAATAAAAAAAAAAACTGGAAAAATAAAAAAACAGAAAAAAATAAAAAAAAACTGGAAAAATAAAAAACAGAAAAAATATAAAAACAGAAAAAACGAAAAAAAAAAAACGAAAAAAATCAACACACATACAAACCTATATATAATTTAAGGCATAAATAATAAAAAAATAATAATTAGGGGCGACTACTAACCGGTATTAGGGGTGAATCTTCAGCGGATTTGGTAGATCGAGCTTCCTACAACCCATATTATTATTATTAAAAAAAATTAAACATATATACTTCAATAAAAAAACGAAAATAAAAAGAACTTACGAAGAAGAAGAAAGAACTTGCAGAGGGAGAGGAGTGGAGCTAGGGCCGGTGGTGGCGTGGTCCGGTGGTGGTGGTCCGGTGGTGGGGTGGAGTGGTGGGGGGCCGGTGGTGAGGTGGATTGGTGTGAGGCCGGTGGTGGGGGAAAGGAAGAAGAAGAAAGAAGAGCTTGAGTGAGAGAGAGAGAGAGGGAGCTTGAGTGAGGAGAGATTTTGAGAAGAAGAAGAAGTTGCGAGAAGAAGAAGAAGTTGCAGAGCTGCTGGTTTTGATTGTGAGGGAAAAAGAGAAGAGGGAAAGAAAGAAAAATTAGGCGGGTTTATTAAAATTTTTTTGAGTTTTAGGGGCGACGTCGCCCCTAAAGGTGTCGCCCCTAAAGCTTTAAACGTACGATTAAAAGAGAATCGTTGATCTTTTCGTTGATCCAACGGCTGGGGGTTGGATATACCTTTAGGGGCAACCAAAAAGCGGGTCGCCCCTAAAGGTGTCGCCCCTAAAGCTCGAATTTCTTGTAGTGTAAGGCTTGGGCTATCGAGAGGTTGTGTTTTGATTCTAGGGAGTTAGCGCTCACATCGATCGGTATATCAAGGCTTCGGTTGAGTCCCAAACTCCCGCACCAGGTAGATATTCCTTAACCTATTCGGTTTAGACTAAACTTTTTAAAAAGAAATGCCCATGACCAAGCTATTGCCATGTTCAAATGGTAACTTGGTGAAGGTCGTCATAACTTGAAATCGGCTAATAATGGTGACTAGCATTGTTTTTTTTAAACGAAAAGAAAAGCCATCATCACCACAAAGATGCCTTCATGCATGGCCTTGTAGCACTCTTGGGAATCCACATAATAGAATTATAAATAGTACGTGAATGGCCACTAATGAAATTTCACAATGAAACAAATAATGCATCATTGGTGTGCTAATGTTAAGTGGATCAAGAGTTAGTGCATATGTACGTTTGTTTTGTTTATAATAATCATACAAGAGGGGTGACCTTTTACAGGGATGGTTTGATTTAAAAACTTTACCCTATAAAAGTTTCATTAAGGACTTAAGTGAAAGTTATGGTCACATAAACAAGGAATTTTAGTAACGCTATTCTCATAATCATAATGGCAGGGCTTTAATTGATCTCACCACTCTAGGATCACTTCAGTTCGTGATTTGAAAGTATCGTGAATGTGAATTCATGTGCCCTCTTTAGTATTTTTAAACATTTTGGGCTAATATGCATGCCAAATAACAATACTGAATGCTTTATTTGATAATCAAGTTCTATTTAGATTAAGTTGTGGTTTAAGTCTTATTTGATAAGCAGAATGCGCCTGATGCCTTAAACACGTAAATGAGTCCTTACTCTTTTGATCAGATTTGGTCTTGACTGTTATTTTGTTTATATAGAATACATGAATTTCTATGTATACATATATATAAACTGTGTTTGGCGACTACCTGACCTTATGAACCGGGCCATATCAGACGTGGGATATGCCTACTCTGATCCATGGTACTGGTTTTGTGTCATTGATTGTTGCTTAGTTATGTTATACTTGTTATTATATATAATAGGCATGTAGAGAGTTACCTGATATGTCGAACTGGGCTATGACTGACGTGGGGTAGGCCTGCTCTAATCTCTGGTCTTGGTTTTGAGTCAGAATTGTTACATAGTTCATATTATATCTTATGTATTATTATAGACTGAGCTATGACAAATGTGAGATATGCCTGCTTTAATCTCTAGCTTTAGTTTGAATTATATTTTGTGTTTATTGTTATAACCCGAGTTATGATAGAAGTGGGATATGCCTACTTTAATCTCTAGCTTTGGTTTGGCCTAAGTGTACTGGATTGTTTTCTATTGTAATTAATCGAAATGCGCTTATTATATTTTTTTGGTGAGTGAAGTCTTGAGGTTATACTATTTTGGTAAAAACCATATTTTGACTATTTACTCAAAATCTATAAAACTTGAATTCACTCAGCTCGTCTGACTTTGCGTGCATATTAGTTTGATTTCAGGTTTGTTGAACAATAAAGGGATGTCTTGGCTTGTTGCAGGACTACTCAGAGGCGGTTGACATTTTGAAATAAAGAGTCTACTCTATTTATTTGAAAACTATTTTTCTAAACTTATTGTTTTGTTCTACAAATATGCTTTAACCCGGCATGGGAAATTTCATGTTTGGATGACTAGACTACTTTCTTTCCGCTGCGTGTTTTCTGATAATGAATAAGACCTTTTGAGCATTATCTTATGGTTTTAGTCTTTGAATGCCAACTGCTTGACCTGTCGGTTTGAGGGTCTTACATATATCATATAGAAGTCATTGTTTAACAAAGTAGTAGAAAATATTGTCTTAAAAACTACACTTCAAATAATATTGTCTAAATCATTTAACAAAGGTAGGTTCATAATATCCCCAAGATGCCTATGCACGACTCCAAGTTCCATGAAATCCATTTAATTGCCAGAAAAAACATGCAAATAAATTATGTCAACAATTAAGTTGGTGAAGTCACAGGGTTTGGGATATATGTAAACCATGGGTGACTGGATGATTACCTAGCTAGGACAATAATCATTATGTGACTGACATTAGCCTGTAAACAAACCTTGACGAATGTTGTGCCTCACACATTATACACAAAAGACAATGATAAAATGTGAAATACAAGCACTCTTTTGATGTCTGTAATTCAGTTAGAGCGACTAACTAAGAGTGGGGGTGTCAACCCAATAGATCTATTCTGGTGTTCCATGGCTAAGTCCATAGAATGGTTACAGTATGAAATATGACACGAGGGCTTTATGAGTACTATGAACCTTATGTCTCATGTTCACATAATAGTCAAGATGTAACTGAACTCGTACGCATGTTTTCCCCCAAAAGAATGAAAACAGTAAAATGGGGCCGTGAGAACTCATCTGATGTCTGAATGCAAAGACTGGACTGAATCTCCGTGGAAATGTCTAATCAAAGGTGCCCTAGATTCAACAAGGACAACCTAAGTCTTTGTGTTGTACTATTTACCATGCAATTATTCACCCGACTTGTACACCTATGGACTGTGTGTTTTTGTACAGTTGTCCATATATGTTGTTAGTGCACTTCGTGTATGTCCCCATCTAGTGATAGGTTGATAATATTCGTAGACATGATTGTATAGCGTTTTAGATGTGTTCGGGCAACATTTTAGTGTTCAGGGGTATTTTAGTCATTCTGTAATGTCAATACGCGTATCATAGGAGCGCGTATGAGGGCTATACCTGTCAAGTAGGTGAGGCGTATGGGCATTAGACAATAAATACCCAATGCCTTGTATTGTTAAAAAAACTTTTGCCAAATATTACAAGTTGCAACCCTTTGTGTGTTTTGTTTTTGTGTGTGTGTGTGCTCTCTCTAGCTTATTATCTTCATAAACACTCATGTATAACAACTAATCAAGTTATTAATTCCGCCTTTAATCCAAAACGCGTGTAATACTAATTTCTTGTCGATCCTACAAGTGGTATCAGAGCCGAGGCTCATATCACGCGTGTTGTTATAGGGGTTTTGCATCAGATCTAAAAATTTTAAGGCAATTGTTTTAGAAAACTGATTTTGACCAGTTTATAGCTTAAAACATGGTTTTCTTCGAGTTTGATGTGTGTTTGATGATTCGATCTAAGATTTGATTGTGGATTCATGTTTAAAAAGTGTTTTTATACAAATCTAAATCAAATTTAAGCAAAACGGATCAGATCTGAGGATTTTGAGAAGTTTTTCAAGTTTATGAATATTATGAATTTTTGATCTAAATCATGATCATGGAATGTTGGGTGAGATCTAATCATTCAATCATCATCCATAAGTGTTTTAGAAACTAATAGAATCAATTTCAAGTGTTAAACAATGTTAGATTGATTCAGATCTAGATTTTTGGTAAAAACCCATGAGTTTTGTGTTCTTCATGTTCTTATGAATTTTGGATTATAATTCATGTTTTTGGATTGATTTGGGCTTTGCAAACTTGTTAGGAATCATTCCCTACAAATAATATTATAGTTAGATCATCAAAATACCCAATATCACCCAAATATTTCAATTGCACCATGTTGAACCTTCATACTTGTTACTCTGCACCAGGGACGTGTATGAGTCCCTACCCTTGCTAGTGAACACGTATCATCGACTTCTACGCCTAAACCTTTAATCCTTGTTCTCTTGATGCGTCTACCACTTTCTACGTTTCCAATTAGTTCCCATACGTGTCACCTAGTACCTACGTGTATGAGTTTTCATCCTTGTCAGATGGTCATATGTGTCTTACCATGCGTCTCCCTCCATACGTGTCTATCTGATCATCATACGTGTCTTTCATTGATACGTGTAGTCTTCTTTGATACATGTCACATGCATACCATATGTGTCCTTGTACTTCATACGTGTTACTGAACAATCTATACGTGTGCTAGTATCTTCATATGTGTCCACTGCAGACTTAGTGAAATTTTGAACTTTTTCAAGTTTGGCCTTGTCCGTTTTCATTCCATATCCCAGTTCGTATACCAGAATAGATTCTAACCATCATGAGTTGGAATTATTTCAACCGAGTCATCCGTCCTAAGGATTTACAACAACCGGCCCCGCAAGTACAACATCCGTATGTTGTGGCTCATGCAATGAATCCTCCACAACAACCACTACACCAAACTCTTGGGCCATGGTTTTCGTAGCACATCAAGTCCAAATTGTCCATCAGATGATGAAAAATGATAATGAAACGGGTAGCAGCAACAAGGCTCCCAAGATGGAACACTTGAACGAGTATCCATCATGGAAGGGAATAATTCATACGCACATAGAAGGGATTGATGTTGAGATCTGATACTGGCTTAAACATCTACTTATAAGAGTGTTATAAGAAAATTCAAATATACATTGGATGTTACCCAAACGAATGACGATCAGTAGAAAAACTACAAGAATGAGAGAAAGGCATTCTCCATTTTCACTTAGGCACTTCCAAAGGATATTCTTCATCAATATGAAGTTTGTGAGAATGCGTATGATCTATGGGTGCTGTTGAAGCAAAGATGTGAAGGAGATGAGAAGAAGTTTAAGATCAGACAAGCTCAGCTGAGGCAGGAGTTTGAAGCCTTCAGTCACATTGAAACAGAAACACTCAGAGACATGCAGTTCTGATACTACCATCTCATGAGTTAATCACATAAGTTTGATATTAAATATACTTCTACAGAATTAATTGAATGTTTTGCAGATACACTTCCACCAAAATGGATGCATTATGTGGATCTGATAAAGGAAATCGGCCAGTATCAGACACTACCAATTAATGACTTTCTGTTGAAGCTGGAAAATAGGGAGATAAAGGAGGCAAGAAAGGCTAAAAGGGTTCCACTGCCACAGAATCCTGAACTCTATTATGCTACAACTCTAGCAACCTCCTCTATTGCCACAAGCTCATGACCTTAGACTGCATTCGTGTTGTCTGTTGTCAATGATCCATTTGCATGTAATATCACACAACAAGATATTCAAGCCCCATCCTTTCATCCCATGTTACAACATTCCAGTGCTTACCAATTCATACCACCTCCTTCTACATCTACCACATATTGTCCTACACCAACATATCCTCCTAACAGGTATCTCCATCCAAACACTTCCACCCCACAACAACCTGCCTATGTTTCATCTAACATCTTAATGGAACAACCCTCAATGAACAATTTTGGGAATGTGACACTGGAGGTTGCTAAGGAGCATGTGCCAATATTTTCGGCATTTGTGACATTATATAATGACTTAGTTGCGGGAAACATTGGGAATGTCAACCTAACGAAGGAAGATTACGCTCAGGTAGATTAGGTTGATATGGAATTGATGGATATTCAGTGGCACATTGACAAACCAAAAAGGATACAAGATATGGGTTGGATAAGCAACATGTTACTTGCTTCAATTCTGGTGTTCGTGGTAACTTCAAGAGGGAATGTGACAAACCCATTCAGTAAAATAACCAATATCTCTTCAGAGATAACCGAGGTCCGCATCAACGGATCCATTCCAACCTTAACCCCAGGAATAAGAACAAGCTCCCAACAATGATTGTGCTATTGAACCTGTGAACAATCCACTACCACAGCCCGCACAACCAGCCAACCATTAGGCTAGGGCTTTGGTAGTGCAAGCGATGAAGGAGTTGATTGGAAGCTACAGTTGGGAGGTAACAGTGAAGTGAACTTTGCATGTTATGCAGAGATCATCAAGGATATTCAACATCAAGTCGGGTCATCTTCGTCTAGCTCAGAAGCTAGTTCGAGTGATGATGAGAGTTCTGAAGAGACATTCAGTGAACAATTTGGATCGTCTGAAAGCAATGCTGATTCACTAGATGCTGACGTTGATAGGCTGCTTGTTGAAGCTGATTTCTTGACAAACCAGAAGTCATGCCTGGTTTAAGATCTTATGGAATCTATCGTGGACTACTTCAAGTATTTTGCCAAAGATGGTTCGTTTTCTTACTATGCTTTCATGGCTAATGTCACACCCTCAAATTTCCACTACGGGGTTTTACCGCGAGGCGCATGACATACCAGGATCCCATTGCCATAAGTCATATGAACGAACTCTAAATGCCCAAACCATTTAGTTCGTTTTCCAAACACCAAGTTTAGTTAAGCTGCGGAAGCGTAACCAAATTAAACCTTTTAAAAACCATGCGCAAAACAACGCGCCCAAATCAAAACCATATGAAAGAAAAAGTATAAGCATGATATATAATTTAGGTGTATGCCCAAGACCCAAATGCAGTGAACGTGCAGTGCTTCCTAATCGTGACACTGGAAGCTAACTACCTGCAAAAGCATGTAAATGGTGGGTCAACAAACAATGTTGGTGAGTTCACTAAGTAAAGTAGGTGAGTAAGTAAAAGCGTAGGTTTCCAAACCACGTAACCAAGTACAAGCGTCGGTCTCCCAGACCACATAACAACAAGTAAAAACGTCGGCCTCCCCGGCCACAAGTAAACAGCTAATTCACATGCCAGGGGTAGCGAACCCACTCATGATAACTAATACTGGCGAATACCGAACTGCTAATGAACGTGTTCCCACAACTGTGAGTATGATGCCTTACATCATTGCCCATCAACAATGATAATATGTTTACAGCTAATAGTTCACACCCATGCTCCCAGCACGATGTGAGGTTTGTTAAACCTAATAGCGCTATCAACTAGTATGTCGCTTGCCCACCCAACAATTGATTCGGTATTTTGAAGGACTTAAATGATAGGGTTGGTTTAGTTCATCAAGGACATATAGCATGAATTGGTAACAGCAGATTCACCCCATGAACCTAGCACCCCAAAACCCAGGATGTATAAGAGTAGTCCCAAACCGGACTAGAAACGTTAAGTATGTTGTCTCAACCCGAGACGCATGCTTTTGAGAAAAGAGTAGTGAAACTAACCTTAGGTTGCAAGTGAATAATCCAAATTCCATAATAGTAATGGGCTACCGACTCCCTATTACAAATGTCACTAGGTGAGTATATGTGCATAACCAATACACCATACAACTCGTTTGTCCAAGACTTTTAAAAGTTCAAAACCATGTAGTAACACCTAATGACTCTACATGCACAAGTAAGTCCTACGTATCCTGTCCGTGATCATAGTGATTATTATCATTTTAGTACCTCAAATACATCTCATACAAGTTTCCATACAAGTTCATGTCAATTACATACCATATAAGACTCCAAATAGTCACATAAAGATCCCGTACACAATCTGCGTTTTTTAGGGCAGATTGTGCGCTGTGAAAAACGAATTATTTAAAATACTTAACGAATGAATTAATGTCCCAAATTTTTACTGAGTATTCATTAGGATTCAGTTACTAACCCATATTTTTGTTTTATCTCAAAACCTAACACAAAAATTATTAAAATTCGTACAACACAGATATGTCCAGAATATTTCCACAACAGGTCAGTTTAGTAGAAAAATTCCCAAACATTGTGTATTCACCCAAACGGGGTGAATCCACTTGGAAAAGCCTATTTTTTCCAATGTCAACCTACTGTCCAAATTTCAAAGCTTAAGTCTTTGTAAATCTCATGTTATGACCATATAAAGTTGACCCAATTTACAACTCCGAAAATCTGATATGACCTCTAATCAAATAAAATTCCAAAAACGACTCAAACGATGTCCAAATCTGATGGTTTTTCCCATTATGAAAAGCTAAGGCCATGCAGACCCTACAAAATGTCATAACGAATCTGTCAGAAACTGAAACTTGCATCCCAAGTTATTCACAAACCCTAATCATGCATAAAAATCACTAATACATGCATAACTCATATTATTATGATTAAACACACATATTATTATACAAAAACCCTAATTATGATTACTAACCACAAGCATCATCATAAAATCACAATGAACATTCAAGAACACCCACATAACCCTATATGCAATTTTTATACATGTAATCTCTAGGGTTTTTAAAACTTTTCAAGTATTGTAAATCATCAAGAAACATGTAAAACGTATACCTTGCTATGCTAAACTCCTCAAGGCCTAGAGATTGCACCCAAATCAACTTGAATTAGTGAAAGAGTGGTATTGTTTGATTGAATATTGAGAGAGGGGTTGGGGTGGGAGTTCATGGCGCTAAAGGGGATTAGGGTTAGGTTTTTTATTTTATTTTTTCATCTATAATTATAATAGAGTTTGGCTTGTTGCCCAAGTAATTGGGTATTAGGGCCCTTTTAGTCCACTAATTGGACCCGTTAACCATGTTTTAGCCCAATACCGGACCCAATAATATTGACCACCCTATCACTCATTCCATAACATATTAATCATAAGGTGCACGTATTTTGCATGATTTAAACATTAACTATCACTCAAGCGGTAATTTACGTAAACATGTAATCCACATAAGCATGTAACTTCACATCCTTCATAATTCAATTGTACACATTATTTTGTATGTCAGACCAATCACCAACGTTCGGGATATAGGAATCGTGTGTGTCAAACAAGGATTCTTCCTAATTATAACATATGTTACTATCATCTAACATATGTTTAGCCTCCTTAACTAAC
This sequence comes from Ambrosia artemisiifolia, assembly GCA_032199755.1. NCBI lineage: Eukaryota > Viridiplantae > Streptophyta > Magnoliopsida > Asterales > Asteraceae > Ambrosia > Ambrosia artemisiifolia. The sequence goes on along the minus strand of CM063526.1, from coordinate 25,437,649 downwards.
CCTAGTTAAGTATTTAACCACGTATGAACATGTAAGTTTACTAGTGTTCAGTAAAAGTGTTAACCTAAAAATGCGGGGTATCACATAATCCCCAAGTTGAAAAGAATTTCGTCCCGAAATTCAGCAAGTAAACAATAAAGCCAGCGTAAAAATTTGTGCTTGGTTCCCGGATGTCACATCATCCCCAAGTTGAAAGGAATTTCGCCCCGAAATTCACTTTGAGAAAGCTGCTTTATGTTTAGTGTTTGGTTTTTGCATAGTTCTAGGTTCAGTAAAGATATGTGGGTATTTAAGCCGCATTTGATCCCTGCGTTCCCACGCGTATTCCGGTCCTATACGGGAATTCCATCATACCATAACAATGGGTATGGTGCTTTTCCTGAGTTTCTTGACGCCCTGCTCAAGAATTTCCACTGGTTCTTCCACGAACCGTAGTTGTTCGTCCACCTGGATCTCCTCCAGCGGCACTACTAATGTTGAATCTGATAAACACTTCTTCAGATTCGATACATGGATACATTGTGTACTCCGCTGAGTTCCTCAGGCAGATTTAATTCGTAAGCTACTGGACCCACCCTTTTGATAATCTCAAATGGTCCAACGTATCGTGGGTTCAGTTTTCCCCGTTTTCTGAAGCGTATCACCCCCCTTCCATGGTGACACCTTCAATAGTACCTTGTCCCCGACTTGGAACTCCAAAGGTTTCCTACATTTATCAGCGTAGCTTTTCTGTCGATCACGAGCAGCAGCCATCCGGTTTCTGATTTGCACTATCTTCTAAGAAGTCTCGTGCACAAGTTCGGGACCTGTCAGTTGACTCTCCCCAACTTCAGTCCAGCAGAGGGGAGATCTACACTTGAGTCCATAAAGTGCCTCAAAAGGCGCACACTGAATTGAGGTGTGATAACTATTCTTATACGAGAATTCAATCAAAGGCAAGTGCTTGTCCCAACTGTTTCCGAAGTCCACCACGCATGCTCGTAGTAGATCTTCAAGTGTTTGGATGGTACGTTCACTCTGCCCATCCGTCTGAGGGTGATAGGCTGTGCTCATGTCTAAACGAGTTCCCAAAGCATCTTGGAGAGTTTCCTAAAAATGTGATGTAAATCGCGCATCGCGATCTGATATGATAGAAGTAGGCACCCTGTGCCTAGAGACAACCTCTTTGATATAGATGTTGGCCAGCTTCTGCAGCTTGTCTGTGTCCTTTATTGCAAGGAAATGTGCGGATATGGTCAAACGATCGACGATGACCCAAATCATGTTATGCCCACTTGGTGTTTTAGGAAGCTTTGTGATAAAGTCCATAGAAATTCCATCCCATTTCCACATAGGGATTTCGAGTTGCTGGAGCAGGCCCGAAGGTTTCTGATATTCAATCTTAACCTTAGCACATGTCAGGTAATTACTAACATAAGTAGCTATCTCTACTTTCATGTTTGACCACCAATAAAGAGTTTTGAGGTCTTAGTACATTTTATCCGAACCAGGATGTACCGAATAACAAGATGTGTGAGCCTCATCGAGCACTAGTTGTCTGAGATCCCCAAAACGTGGAATCCAGACCCGATTCACGAAGTACTGAAGGGCATCTGTCATCAGTTCCAGGTGTTTATCAGCACCGTGGAAAGTCTCTAGCCCGATGTTTTCCTTTTTCAAAGCCTCGCCCTGGGCTTCAACTATTTTATTAGGCAGATTAGAATGTATGGTAAGTTGGAAGGCTCGCACTCATTTAGGTTTTGTTTCCTTACGGCTCAGGGCATCTGCTACTACATTAGCCTTCCCTGGATGGTACTTGATGGCACAGTCATAATCATTCAGAAATTCGACCCATCAACTTTGTCGCATGTTCAACTCCTTCTGATCAAATATGTGCTGGAGGCTCTTGTGATCAATGAAGATCGTACACTTTGTCCCATAGAGATAGTGCCTCCAAATCTTGACAGCGAAAACCACTGCTCCTAGTTTCAAGTCATGGGTGGTGTAATTCTTCTCATGAACCTTCAGTTGTCGTGAAGCATACGCGATCACCTCTCGCGTTGCATCAGTACACGCCCTAACCCTTAGATAGACGCATCACAGTACACCACAAAGTCCTCTGCACCCTCAGGTAGTGATAGTATGGGTGCACTGCAAAGTTTTTCCTTCAATAATTGAAAAGCAGATTCTTGGGCATTTCCCCACTTGTAAGTAATCCCCTTCTGTGTCAAAGAAGTTAGGGGTTAGGCGATCTTTGAGAATCCCTCAATGAATCTGCGATAATATCCCGCAAGGCGAAGGAACTGTCGCACCTCTGCAGGAGTCTTAAGAGCCTCCCACTTTTAATAGCATCAATCTTGGCGGGATCGACATGTATTCTTGCCTCGTTAACCACATGCCTTAAGAATTGGACCTCGCGAATCCAGAAGTCACATTCAGAGAACTTCGCATACAACTGCTCATTTCTCAAGAGTTCAAAGATCAGCTGCAGGTGTTGCTCATGCTTTTCCCTGTTCTTGGAATAGATTAAGATGTCATCTACGAACACTATGACGAATTTGTCCAAATGAGGCTTGCACACACGGTTCATAAGATCCATGAACACAGCCAGTGCATTGGTTAGCCCAAATGGCATTACCAAAATCTCATAATGTCCATACTGAGTTCGAAAGGTTGTCCTCGCAACATCCTCCTCTCGGACTCTCAGCTGATGATACCCTAACCTCAAGTCCATCTTGGAATAGGAACTCGACTCTTGAAGCGGGTCGAATAAGTCGTCAATACGAGGCAAAGGGTAGCGGTCCTTAACTGTCACTTTGTTCAACTCTCGGTAATCAATACACATGCGGAAACTCCCATCCTTCTTCTTAACAAACAAGACTGGGGCTCCCCAAGGTGAAGAACTAGGCCTAATGAAACCCCTATCCAACAGCTCTTGGAGTTGGGTAGATAGTTCTTGAAGTTCGCCCGGTGCTAGGCGGTACGGTGCACGCGCAACTGGGGCCACTACTGGTGCAAGATCAGTTTGAAATTCCACTTGACGAATAGGTGGAAGTCCAGGTAGTTCCTCTGGGGAGACATCTGGAAAGTCTCGAACTACGGGGATGTCCTCAATTTTCGTTTCAACTTCAGCTCGAGTATCAGAAATGTTAGCCAATATGGCTGGGTAGCCCTTCCGAATACACTTCTAGGCTTTCAAGTAAGAGATGATGCCCACCATGGCACCACCACGATCACCCTGGACAAATAAGAGTTCTCCACTAGGGAGAGGGATATGAACAACCAGTCCATGCCAACCACGAGATCAAAGCTTCCTAGGGTGATAGGTAAGAGGTCGATGGCAAACAATTGTCCATCTAGTTCAAGCTTACAGTCACGATGGATGTGGGTTACCTCAACAGGCTTCCCATCTATGGTGTACGGGGTATCAGGAAGAGTAGGAACCATTCCTAGTTGTTTGCTAAGTTTTGATAACACAAAACTATAGTCTGCACCAGTATCATATAAAACAGAAGCGAGAGTGTCGTTTAAGGAACATGTACCCGTCACGACATTGATATCAGCCCTAGCTTCCCCAGAGCCCATCACAAATGCTCTTTCACGAGGCCCATTGTTGTTGTTACCATTGTTGTTGTTGTTGAAGGGCTCATACCTCACACTATCCCACGTTCTCTTGCTATTACCAAAAGTAGAAGATGAAGCACCATGCTTCGAAAACGTACCATGCTCAACAGCCTCGTCAGTGAGCTTGCGAGCCAGGTGAAAGATTTGTTAGATTCTGGATAGGTGAGCTGTAGTAGCCATGCCACGACCCTGTGGGTCCAACCCCTTTGGTATGAAGCTCGATCCGTTTGTAAGCTAGGTTAAATAGATCTAAGCGTATAGTAGCTATCTCCTGTAGCTTGGTAGTGTAGGCGTCGATCTCAGACCCAACCGCCTTTAGGGAACAAATTTCTAAATTTTGTCACGGGAGGGTTACATTCTCCACCCAAGTATATGCAACTCATCGAGTGTGCATGTAGCATACATTACCCCATCCTGCCTGTGGCAAATGCACATGGCAAAGACTTATACTATCGAAGCAATCTGACGGTCTCCTTTGGTTCCGTTGGAGTTATCGAGGTTTACAACCAATAAAAGCCTTGAAAATACAATTGCAGGTTGTTGTTGTGGCATGTGCATTCAAGGTGTAAGAAAGTTCAAATGTTGGAGTCTGAGGAAATGAATGATTTAGCAAGATGAATCTTTACTAGCTTGGAAGATGCGAGGGCCTCAACCACCCTATCGTTGATCATAACAACTCAGTCTTATCTAAGTTAACAAAGGGAAAGGAAAAAAAAGACAGGTAAGAAAAGGTAAGAGTCAATCGTTGCCACACTGTCTAGATAGTAGAGCCTTCATTCTCACCTTCCATGTTTTCATCATGCTCAGGTTTTCCTTTCGTCCATTTTTCGCAGGTATCGATGTTATATAGATCTCGTAGCGTGTAGTATCCTACTCCGGTTCTGTGTAAGTCAGTTCAGTGGTCAGCTTCACCACTTGTTCCTCCAATCGTGATCGTCAGTCATTAGCAGGTTTCGTCTCCTTTTGAGATATTACACTATGTTGCAGACTTTACACAACTCCCCAAGAGTGTGAGTAACAAGTGCTGATCTGATGTGTCCCCGAGAAGCAGGGATATGTAAGTCATACGTTCGCCTGCTCGTACTGGGCGTAAAGGTACTAAAGTAAGAAATAAATTCTATATGAGTATCCCAGTCTCGTCTGAGTTTCAAATGAGAGTAACAAAGATCAAATAACAAGGAACAGAAACTAATTGTCTCCTTGCTCAGTTAAAAGAATAAGTATTAGTATTTGACATCCTCGAGTTCGATTCAATTCAATGGTACCGCGTCATAGGCATCGTGCAGCTTTCCGTGTACATGCGCCATAACGCCCGCAAGGGATCTCTCCCCTGTACTATTGTTGTTTCCTCATCCATGAGGTTTGTTAGGATACTAATCCCCGTAATGCGCCACCTGGTGTAGCCCTGGGTCCCCACCAGTGACGTGTTCAGAATCAGGTTTAGAACTAGGAGATATCGTATCTCCTGAAATCATGTGTTGTAGATATATGTAGCCAAAAGCTAATTGTGCACTTAAGCTGTGAGTGTATTAATGCTTATGCTATGATGGTTATAGACTAGACTCAACATGCAGTCCTAGTTCACTATAACCAATGGCTCTGATACCAATCTGTCACACCCTCAAATTTCCACTACGGGGTTTTACTGCGAGGTGCATGACATACTAGGATCCCGTAGCCATAAGTCATATGAACGAACTCTAAATGCCCAAACCATTTAGTTCGTTTTCCAAAAACCAAGTTTAGTTAAGCTGCGGAAGCGTAACCAAATTAAACCTTTTAAAAACCATGCGCAAAACAACGCGCCAAAATCAAAACCATATGAAAGAAAATGTATAAGCTTGATATATAATTTAGGTGTATGCCCAAGACCCAAATGTAGTGAACGTGCAGTGCTTCCTAATCGTGACACCGAAAGCTAACTACCTGCAAAAGCATGTAAATTGTGGGTCAACAAACAATGTTGGTGAGTTCAGTAAGTAAAGTAGGTGAGTAAGTAAAAGCGTAGGTTTCCAAACCATGTAATCAAGTACAAGCGTTGGTCTCCCAGAACACATAACAACAAGTAAAAACGTCGGCCTCCCCGGCCACAAGTAAACAGCTAATTCACATGCCAGGGGTAGTTAACCCACTCATGTAACTAATACCGGCGAATACCGAACTGCTAATGAACGTGTTCCCACAACTTTGAGTATGATGCCTTACATCATTGCCCATCAACAATGATAATATGTTTTAAGCTAATAGTTCAAACCCATGCTCCCAGCACGATGTGAGGTTTGTTAAACCTAATAGCGCTATCAACTAGTAACCCGCTTGCCCACCCGGCAATTGATTCGGTATTTTGAAGGACTTAAATGATAGGGTTGGTTTAGTTCATCAAGGACATATAGCATGAATTAGTAACAGAAGATTCACCCCGTGAACCTAGCACCCCAAAACCCAGGATGTGTAAGAGTAGTCCCAAACCGGACTAGAAACGTTAAGTAAGTTGTCTCAACCCGAGACGCATGCTTTTGAGAAAAGAGTAGTGAAACTCACCTTAGGTTGCAAGTGAGTAATCCAAATTCCACAATAGTAATAAGCTACCAACTCCCTATTACAAATGTCACTAGGTGAGTATATGTGCATAACCAATACACCATACAACTCGTTTGTCCAAGACTTTTAAAAGTTCAAAACCGTGTAGTGACACCTAATGACTCTAAATGCACAAGTAAGTCCTACGTATCCCGTCGGTGATCATAGTGATTATTATCATTTTAGTACCTCAAATACATCTCATACAAGTTTCCATACAAGTTCATGTCAATTACATACCATATAAGACTCCAAATAGTCACATAAAGATCCCGTACACAATCTGCGTTTTTAGGGCAGATTGTGCGCTGTGAAAAACGAATTATTGAAAATACTTAACCAATGAATTAAAAGTCCCAAATTTTTACTGAGTATTCATTGGGATTCAGTTGCTAACCCATATTTTTATTTTGTCTTAAAACCAAACAAAAAAATTATTAAAATTCGTACAACACATCTATGTCCAGAAAATTTCCACAACAGGTCAGTTTAGTAGAAAAATTCCCAAAAATTGTGTGTTCATCCAAACGGGGTGAATCTACATGGAAAAGCCTAGTTTTTTCAATATCAACCTAATGTCCAAATTTCAAAGCTTAACTCTTTGTAAATCTCAAGTTATGACCATTTAAAGTTGACCCAATTTACAACTCCGAAAATCTGATATGATCTCTAATCAAATAAAATTCCAAAAACGACTCAAACGATGTCCAAATCTGATGGTTTTGCCCATTATGAAAAGCTAAGACCATGTACATTACAATCATGCAAAGAAATCATCAAAAGAATCAATTTAACAACACAATACAGACCCTACAAAACGTCATAACGAATCTGCCAGAAACTGAAACTTGCATCCCAAGTTATTCACAAACCCTAATCATGCATAAAAATCTCTAATACATGCATAACTCATATTATTCTGATTAAACACACATATTATCATACAAAAACCCTAATTATGATTACTATCCACAAGCATCATCATCAAATCACAATGAACATTCAAGAACACCCACATAACCCTATATGCGATTTTTATACATGTAATCTCTAGGGTTTTTAAAACTTTTCAAGTATTGTAAATCATCAAGAAACATGTAAAACGTATAGTTGCAATGCTAAATTCCTCAAGGCCTAGAGATTGCACCCAAATCAACTTGAATTAGTGAAAGAGAGGTGTTGTTTAATTGAATATTGAGAGAGGGGTTGGGGTGGGACTTCACGGCGCTAAAGGGGATTAGGTTTAGGGTTTTTATTTTATTTTTTCATCTATAATTATAATAGAGTTTGGCTTGTTGCCCAAGTAATTGGGTATTAGGGCCCTTTTGGTCCACTAATTGGACCCGTTAACCATGTTTTAGCCCAATACCGGACCCAATAATATTGACCACCCTATCTTGCATAAAAACCATTGTTTTTATCATTCCATAACATATTAATCATAAGGTGCACGTATTTTGCATGATTTACATATTAACTATCACTCAAGCGGTAATTCACGTAAACATGTAATCCACATAAGCATGTAACTTCACATCCTTCATAATTCAATTGTTCACATTATTTTGTATGTCAGACCAGTCACCAACGTTCGGGATACAGGACTCGTGTGTGTGTCAAACAAGGATTCTTTCTAATTATAACATATGTTACTATCATCTAACATATGTTAAGCCTCCTTAACTAACCCTAGTTAAGTATTTAACCACGTATGAACATGTAAGTTTACTAGGGTTCAGTAAAAGTATTAACCTGAAAATGCTGGGTATCACAGCTAACATTCAAGATAAATAGGTTAGTTCTTCAGAAACTTCTAAGTGTGAGAAACATTGTGAGCATGAAGCCAAAATAGATTCAATCAAAGAACATAATACCAGCTTGGTATGTGATCTTAGATCGTGCACTAATGCAAATACAGCTTTAAAATCAAATGAAAAAGAGTTTAAAGAAACAATCATGCTGCTAAAGAAAATGCAAGTGAACATATATGAATAGTTTTAAACAAACTAGGTGCTATAAATAAATATATATCTGATCTGCAACAATCCAAAAGGGATTTAGCTGTTGCAAAGTGTGACTACGAGGCAATCAAGAAGAAGCTCGCAAGTTACTCTAACTCCAAGTATGTGCTTGATCACATAATTGACAGTCATATAATAGAGAAAAGTGTCTACGGTATTGGTTACCAAGATGTCCAACCTCCAATGCGTTATAATTACTACAAATCACCAGAGGAGACTGATACCACACAGTTTCAGGTCACAACTTCCCTTGTTGTTGATCTTGCTGAAATTAAAAAAGCAGAAGTTGTCAACGATGATAAGGATAACACACCAGGTCATGGAAGTCAGAAACAGAAATGAAGGATACCTCTTGAAAATCATATAGAGTGTGATTCGGAGTCTGATTTTGATGATGATATCGATGAGTCAACGGGTGAATCTAGTCTGTACTACATTCTCTGGTAATGTTTTTCCAATTAAAAATGTCAGTAAATAATTAATTGCAAAGATTTATGGATCTAAACCAATTAAATATGTTGAGCAAACTGCATCTGGTGTGTCAAGCTCAGCACAAGCACCAGTGCAACAAAACCAACAGAGTAGACGTTAGGGTGGTCAGTAAAACCAAGTTAGGAAGCCACCACCTATTCCTACAAGGAAACCGTTGCTTCCTCGATATCCACAACACAAGGATATTCGTTAGATTCCTTATAGGAAAGAACCTAGAAAACCAAAACCTAATCCCCCACCAAAACCGATTACATTTGTAAGATCATCTGGAACTAAGCTAAACTTTGAGAATTGTTCTAACTTAGAACATTTTAAATAAAAAGATCAAACAAAGAATACTCCACAATCAAAGAATGATCATGAGGCTAGCTCATCTAGATCCATTGGTTGCAATGATAAGGGTAAAAGCACAAGTCCAAAACATCCCGGAAATGTTTCTCAAAATCCACATGAATGGAGAACATGTAATGAATGTAATGATGTCGGACACATTGTGTCAAATTGTCCATACATAAGACCTCGTAGAGGACACGTTGCTGAAAACTTTAGGTCCTCGGGCAACCCAACTCCTGTATCACCAAAGCAAAGTTCTAAGGTGAATTCAAAATAGGACAAAAACAGTAAACAAAAAGTTGCTGAGGATGTAAACCCGCCAATTGTTGTGGTCAAAACTTAACAGGCAAAACCCAAGGGGTCATAACCTAAGGGGGAGCCTAAGAGTAGTTCCAAGGCTACTAAACCGGAAAAGCAAACCGCTAGCCCTATAAGTTAGCCAAAAGAACAACCCAAACCAGTGAAGCCAAAGTCTCCAAAGACTAAACCGAAACAAGTTTGATGCGCCAATGCTTGATGCTGTTGGAAGACCTAAGACCGTAAAGACTTGGGTCCCCCTTCCAACTAAACTTTAATGTTTCGTGCATGGTGTTTCCATAGGGCCTATTAGCAGTCTCTGGAATATTGATAGTGTGGCATCCGGGCACATGACAGGTGATTTATCTCTCCTATTCAATATTAGAAATATCAATGGAGGATATGTTGCTTTTGCATGAAATAAAGGTAGTTATATAACAAAAGAAGGAAGTATGGGTAATGGGGTAGTCAGTTTTGATACAATCAATTACATGATGCAGATTGATCATAACTTGCTCAGTGTATCCCAGATTTGTGAAAAGAAATTTTCTGTGATTTTCAATGACACTGCTTACTTTATTTCGAAACTTGGATTCATGATACATGAGGAGTGGGTGACTATGTCAGTTCCAAAAGTAAAAAAACTTATATGTCTAGGATATGAGTCAAGCTATCACCGAGTCTACCCAGGTTACCTTCTTTCTTTAAAAGGCTACTGAGAAAGAGGCAATCATGTGGCAGAAACGCATGGGTCACATCTACCTGAGAAAAATGAATCAGTTTTTCAAATATTGTCTAGTGGATAGTGTCTATATGAAACATTTTCATCTGAATGATGTCCGTCTTAGCTACAAGAAGGGTAAACAGAAGAAGAAGATCAACTCAGTCTCTACTCTACTTGAAAGATTACACATGGATTTGTTTACTCCAGTGAAGAGGAAGAATTACTGTGGGAATTTGTAATGCTTGGTCATCTCTGATAATTATTCCAGATTCTCTTGGGTAGTCTGTATGCAACATAAAAGTGAAACCTTCAACAACCTTCAAGTTATGCTTCCAAAGATGGAATCCCTATATAAATTGAAGATAAGAAGGATTCATAGCGACAATGGAACTGAATTCAAGAACAAAAATGTGGAATCTTTCTTTTCTAAAAGAGTTATTCATCATGAATTCAGTGCGCCGTACACACCGCAGCAGAATGGAGTCACAAGGAGAAAGAACCAAACGTTGATTGAGGCTTCTAGGACGATGTTGGCTGACTCAAAACTCCCCGTAATGTTCTGGAATGAAGCCATACATTATTGATGTTATACTTTGAACAGAATCATGACAGTGACGAAGTTTGAGAAGACCGGTTATGAGCTTCTTAATCTTTGCAAGGTGTTTCAATAGGGCCTATTAGCAGTTTATGGATTATTGATAGTGGGGCATCCGGGCACATGACTTGTAACTTATCTCTCGTATTCAATATCAAAAAATCAATGGAGGATATGTTGCTTTTGCTTGAAATAAAGGAGGTTATATAATAAAAGAAAGAAGTATGTCTAATGGGATTGTCAGTTTTGATTGAATCAATTATCTAAAGCAGACTGATCATAACTTGCTCAGTGTATCCCAGATCTGTGAAAAGAAATTTTATGTGCTTTTCAATGACACTGCTTGCTTTATTCCGAAACTTGGATTCGGAGGAGTGGGTGATTATGTCAGCTCCAAAGGTAAACAACTTATATGTCTTGGATATGAGTCAAGCTATCAGCAAGTCTGCCCAGGTTACCTGATTTCTGTTAAAGGTTACCGGGAAAGAGTCAATCATGTGGCACAAACGCATGGGTCACATCTACCTAAGAAAAATGAACGAGTTAGTCAAGAATGGTCTGGTGGATGGTGTCTCTGTCAAACATTTTCATATAAATGACATCTATGTCAATTGCAAGATGGGAAAACAGAAGAAGTCTCACCCCAAGAAGAAGATCAACTCATTATGTGCTATGCTTGAAAGATTACACATAGATTTGTTTACTCTAGCGAAGAGGAAGAGTTACTGTGGGGATTTGTATTGCTTGGAAATCACTGATGATTATTCAAGATTCTCCTGGGTCATCTGTATGCAACATAAAAGTGAGACCTTCAGCAACCTTCATGTCCTACTTCCAAAAATGGAATCCCTATATAAATTGAAGAAAAGAAGGATTTGTAGCAACAATGGAGTTGAATTAAAGAACAAAAGTACGGAATCTTTCTGTTATGAAAGAGGTATTAATTAGGAATTCAGTAAGCCGTACACACCGCAGCAGAATGGAGTCGCAGAGAGAGAACCGAACATTGATTGAGGCTGCTACGATGATGTTGGCTGACTCGAAACTCCCTGTAATGTTCTGGAATGAAGCCGTACATTTTGCATGTTATACTTTGAACAGATTCCTATCAGTGAAGAAATTCGGGAAGACCAGTTATGAGCTTCTTAATCTTAGCAAACCCAATCTTGAATTCCATGATCCTTTCGGAGCACCCTGTACTAATTTGATCGACAACGACAAATATGTAGATGAAGCCGAAGAAAGAATCTTTGTCGGGTATGCCACTCCTAAAAATAGGGTTTGGAATACTCGCACAATGTATTTTGAAGAATAGATGAACGTGGATGTCCAGAGATACATAGCAAATCCTCAAGGTACAGGTCCCGATTGGATGTTCGATTAAGAAAGTCCATTCAAGGAGTTGGGTCTCGATGATGTGGTAGAGGAAGCAGTTGCAAAGATGTATTTTGAAAGTGAAAGTGCCACCAGTTCTTCGCTAGTGCACCCGATCACTGTTTCTCCAGTAGCAGCTCCTACTACGCCAGATTCTTCTACAGCGGTAGGGACAAATGAAGAAGAAGAGGTTTTCAATGAAGCTTCTGAGGAAAATGATTTTTCTTCAACTGATGATCATGATTTTGTTGATTCTCCAGAAAATCTTCATGATCAATCAGCGGAGCCTATCAATACTTCCAACACAACATGTAATGTCCATTCTACTATTGCTACTAACAATGGTTCTGCAGGTACAAGTCAGAATGTGACAACCTCTGTTGCTGGTCCATATTTTTCTCGAGCTCCCATTTTCAATTTCCAGATTGATCTTTCTAAGTACAACATGAAAGAGAGTATCCCTGTCCGAACACATCTTGAATCTAGGATCCCTGACACACACCCTCAGCAGAATATTATCGGTGATCCAGAAAGTGGGACGTGGGCAGCTTCGTGCTAATGCGCAACAGCTCTTATTCAAGTATTACAGAATCTGAGGTTCAAAACGATTGTTCCTTCAGTTCAGGAAACTAGGTGTTTCAGACCTAGTCGATCTTCCCAAAGGCACGAAGAAGATCAGAACAAAGTGGGTTTACAAATGCAAGAAAGATGACCGTGCTGTTGTTGTGAGAAACAAAGCACATTTAGGTGTTCAAGGGTTCCGGTAGATTGAAGGGGTAGATTACAATGAGATCTATGCTCCAGTCGCTCGCATGGAAGTAATATGCATGTTTCTCGCATTTGCATCGTAAAAGCGATTCAAAGTCTATCAAATGGATGTTAAAAGCACGTTCCTGTATGGTAAAGTGAAAGAAGAGGTGTAAGTGGGGCAACCACCGGGTTTAAAATATCCAATGCATAGAGACCGTGTTTACCGACTGAACAAGACTCACTATGGACTTCATCAAGCTTCAAGAGCATGGCACGAGACACTCTAAAAGTACCTGATCGCTCATGGGTTTATTTGAGGACTCATTGAATGTACTCTCTTCACCTTAGAGAAAGATGGAGACCTTTGATAACTCACAAAATTAACATATAAAACAGGCATAAACAGTCTCATAATAGGATACAATTAGGCTTATATTATGGATATTTGATGCTTAATTCGTTCCTATTTGTATTTCTCAAGAACCTAGAGCTCCAAGACGGAAAGAGAGGATTTCCGGGTGAAGACAAGCAAAAACTGGAGATTCCTGAAGATACGAGACTTGCAGACTGTTCCCTGTATGTTTGAAGACAATCCGGGACTTAAATAGTGAAAAAAGCAGTCCGGGGGTGACCAAGCACGCCCACGCACACTTGCACGGAGACCGCACGCTAGAAGACAACGCAGTAGACTTGGGAAACAAGGAAACTTGCTTAACAAGGCAAGCACGGCCGTGCTTAGGCACATGGCACGGGCGTGCCAGACACAACAAGGACAGACAACTTAGAACATCAGCAACAGAACGTACGTGTAACAGCAAGCACGCCCATGCCAACCCTTGGCACGCCCGTGCTTCCACTGGAACTCTATAAATAGCAAGCTAACGCCTACCATTTGATCATCCCTTCTTGTGCTCTCTTGAGGCCGACTTCCAAGCTTCTTCCAGAGATCTTGGGGTCTTTTGGGAGGCCTTATGGCCATCCTAACATCCCTCAATGGTTAGGCCTCACCTACCTTGATTGGCTCAGCCAAGAAGAGGATCGTAGAGTAGTTTATGCAATAAAACATTGAGGGTCGTGGGGATCATGTTAGATACATATCACTTGAACATGGAAAGCTTGTCTATGAGCAGCCATGTTCATGTGTTGATCCTTTGTTATGGTTGTATCTTTTCACTATTCCCGAACCCACTTCGATTTGTAGACTTTTATTAGTAGTAGTAGTAGTTTATTTTTAGTTAATTGTTGTGTTATCTTCTTCTAATCCTAGTTTGTTTATCTTTGTGGCAGGTTTGAATGATGATTAACCTAATAACTTAATTTACTTTAACTTAAATAAATAACTAGAGGTATAATCAGCTTCTCGTAACCCCGAGGTAGATCCAAGGCGAGGAAACTGATAGTGAGACAGATCCTTCGGGCTTTTGATATCCAAACCGGATTCTAAGCGATGGCTTCTGAAGAGGACCAGATCTGAGTAACACATTTCTTGTACTTACTAGATGACTGAATGATCTTCTTGGTGAAGGGAGGATTCCCTACGGGCGCACCAGTGATCTTTGGATTTCACGCCTTTAGGATTATGTTTTACCTTTATCTTATCAAGGGTTTCCTTCAGCAATTCAGAGACTTTCTTAGCAAAGGGTAGATTCCCTACGGGTGCATGAGTGATCTTCGGATTGCACGCCTTTAGGTTTATGTTCCACTTTTGTTAAGGATTTCATTCATCTCGGGAGTTTATCATTTGGGTTATTAAGTTATCATTCATTTAACCAACTTTATATTTAATTGGTCACTAAATAATAAAGTGTCACTTAAAACATAAACAAATTAAGGATTCTATTTCAAGTTCTTGTTAGTACAACGCTGTTAGCCAATGGGGATACAAGTCTCCTGAGTCAACTGTAAGAGAGATCCCTCGGTCTTCACGATTGTTAACCTTCTTAGGGGATACACTGTTGGTCAAACTCGGGATTGACCCTAAGGAGAGATCCTTCGGTACGAAATGCGAGAGCTAAGGTGAGGTGCACGGTGCTCCAGGTCGGAAGTTAAGCTTCCAATTCAAGAAGAAGATAAGTTCGAAGACCAGAGACTTGACCGTGGTTTGAGGAGCCCGCTATATGCGAGGACCTGGCGGAGTACTCTCGTGTGGGCCCACACTTGAGGGTTGTGCATTCTACTTAGTATTGGCCCCGCTTATCTATAAGGAGTCAACACTTCAAGATCCCTCTCATCTTCCTCACATTTAATTAACTTAGATTATTTATTTTAAATAATAAACTTAACTGCTTATACGAAGGGCCCCGAGATGTGCATGTTAGTCTACTTTACTATTTTATCTTTTATTTTACAAAACCAAAACCTTTTAAAAACTTTTTTCTTTTAAGAACCCCTCCGTTTTATTTTCTTTTCGAAACCCGAACAGTTATCTGATGAAAGGTTGAGTAGGGGAAAGTGTGTTCTCTTGGAATACGATACTCGGTATTTACCCTAGCAAGTTATACTATACACGTCAGGTTCTCTGCCTTTGTGTTGGTTTTAGTTTCTAAAGTAATTATCGTTTACTTTATAAATTTAAAACTTTACTAATGGGATTTAGTAAAAATTAGTTGTTTACCCCAAAACCAAAGTTTTTGGCACCGGGGAAATGACATCTTTTTAATTTGCTAAAACCACGCACATCAACCTTCTACTGGTACAGGTATATGTAGATGATATCATTTTTGGCTCAACTAACGATAGTTTGTGCAGGGAGTTTGAGAAACTTATGCATAATAAGTTCGAGATGAGTGGGATGGAGGAGATGCAATATTTTCTGGGTCTGCAGGTTCACCAGAAACCTACCGGAATCTTTATTCATTAGACTAAGTATATAGAAGAAATCCTGAGCCGATTCTCAATGGCTGTTGCGTCATCTTCTTCAACTCCACTTCAGGTCAATCATGAGATTAGACCAGACGAGAAGGGCATCAATGTTGATCCCTCTTTCTATCGTGCAATGATCGGCTCTCTCATGTACCTGACTGCCTCTAGTCCAGATATCATGTTCGCTACATGCCTGTGTACTCATTACCAGTGGAAACCAAAGGTTTCTCATCTAATTGCGGTTAAGCGAATCTTTCGGTGTCTGAATGGTTGTCCGACCAAAGGTCTATGATACCCTTATTACGATACATTTGATTTCACTGCATATAGTTATTCGGACTATGTTGGCTGCAAGACAGACGTGAAATCCACAATAGCTGGATGTCAGTTCTTAGGTAGTAGACTCGTGTCATAGCAATGCAAGAAACATACATCGGTTGGTATTTTCATTTGTGAAGCTGAGTATGTTGCCGCTTCTTCATGTTGCTAGCAGGTGATCTGGATTCAACATCAGATACGAGATTACGGTTTTAAATTTCTTACTACCCCTATTTACGTTGATAATGAAGCAACTATATCCATCACTAAGGACCCGGTTAACCACTCTAAGGTTAAACACACCCATGTTTGCTATCATTTCATACGTGACTGCTATGAAAAGAGGCTAATAGATGTTGTTAAAATTCATACCGACGAACAACGTGCTGGCCTATTTACGAAAGCTTTCAACAAATCTCATTTCAAGTTTTTGCTTCATATAAATGGTGTCTAAGAAAAATAAGATTAGTCCACATCGGTGCTTCTATTTTTATACATAGTTTCTCTTATAAAAAATACAAATAAAAAAACATTTGAAAAAACAACAAAAATGATAAACATTGAAAATGACAAAAAAAAATATACAAAAACATCAGAAAATCCAAAATCGACTTTTTGCTGTGTGGATAAGAGAAAATGATAGTACATCAGTAGACTGTCTGATTATCCCAAAACACAAAAATTGCAAATGATAATCAATTTTACAAGTGATATACCGGTAGGCCTGAAAATCATTATAAAGTTGGGACGGTGATATAAACATTAACGACTTAAAGTTGAGTGGTTACCCTCCTCATTGGCATATGGTCTTGGTACCAAAATCTCGATTAATGGGTTGCCAAAATCTAAGGTTTCGGTTCTTTAAGCCTGTTATCATCTGGTAACAACTGATCGAATCTCGGATCTATTGCAAATCCGATTGAATAGATCGGGTGTTCTTATAAATGTGTTAAAAAGATCCATCAATAGCCAAACCCTAATTCAAGTACAAACAAATAAGAGAATTCTAGGTGCGAAGTGTGAGCATCTTTCGTTTTCATCTACTCATACCGATAAATCATTGGGCGTAGTGGAGTATACTATATATAATTTTGAAGCTTATGGTGATTGCTCACTGGGATAGTGACCTGGATTGCTCACACCCGCTAAGCCAAGTCTGTTAATGTAGCCACAACATACTATATCGAATAAATACGGACCTTTTGGCGACCGTGCACTGGGATAGTAACTTGGATTGTACACTCACTCTATGGAAAGTATCCCCACTAAAGAACTGGCTTCCGGTGTCTGCCCGCACCCTGGCCGAGACTCAACCAAAGACATTTGATACAAAGAAGCCAAAGAAGAAGGCTAATGTTAGTGTTGATACTCCCACAGAATCCGCAGGGGGATTGATGTGCCAATGCCTGATGCTGCTGGAAGACCTAAGATCGTAAAGGCTTGGGTCCCCCTTTCCAGCTAAACTTTAATGTTTCGTGCATGGTGTTTCCATAGAGCCTATTAACAGTCACGGAGGATGAAGGTGTGGAGGATGCGTCCCTTGACCTGAACGTTCATGCTCGCAAGAGAAAATCTGAATCATCGAAGGCTAAGAAGAGCCCAAAAAAGGTAAAGTTTGTTCAGACTGGCATTCTTCCATCTTCAAAAGGTAATATCATGGACGAATTTAACCTTCATATTACTGGGGGTAAGTCTTCTCGGGACAGTGACCCAATTTATATGGATGTTCCAGGGAGTGAGAAAGACGGGGTTGATATGGGGAGGTCTGACATACTACCAGAGATGGGTGAGGTTCCGGACCGAACCTTAGGAACGGAGGGCGCGGGTGGTTTTTCCTTGTCTTATCCTGGTAAGTTTCCTGGTCGTATCTCTGTATTTCGTGCTAGTGAGGAGAATGAGTATGGTGCATCTTATTCTCCTTGTTGGTTCGAGGCAGAGACGCTGACTATTTATAACCTTGTAGATCCGTTGGATGATGTGATGGATGTGGACCCTTCAACTGCGGAGGATGTGTTTGTCCCGGACTAGGACTTGAAGAATGGGTCTAGGGTGATTGATACCTTGTCATCAAAGATGATGCTTTTTAACCTGCACACCCCCGCCGACCATGCTTTTTACAGGAGGATGAAAGATAATGAGTTAGGTGATGCTCTGATGGTGAACCAGGCCCAATCCAACTTCTTGGTTTCGGAGGTTTATCAACGGTGGGTGGATTCGGAGCTCCAAAGGGGGAAGTTGGTCAAACGTGCTGCGGATTGTGGTCATGGACATGTGGTGGAGCAGCTTCGGTCAACTCAGGCTTCTCTTGCCATTGCTGGCGAGGATAGGGACAGCTATCAAAAGGAGACTGTCGTTTATAAAGAGAAGCTGCGACTTGCCGAACAGGCTCATGAGACCTCTAAACGAAAGTACATTCACTCTATAGAGGAGCTGGAGAAGTTGTTGGAAAAGACCAAGGAAGCCGCGGCCCTTTTGGTGAAAGGTTTGTTCTTTGTTTTTCTTTGTGCTTCTCTTGGTTTTGATACTTAGTGATTTTCTGGCTACTTTCTTTTTTGCACAGATAAAGACGTAGCTCAAGCAGGTGAGAAGGATGCCCTAAGGCTTGTGGAAGAGTTGAAGGCTGAGGTGGAGATATTGAAGGGTGAGAAGGACGGTTTGCAGAAAGAGGTGGAATCATTATTCGGGCTGAAGCAATTTATCTTGTCTGAGGGGATGGAGCTGGTCTCCAATTATATCCGCAATTGTCCCTAGATGAAGGCTGCTGTAGCCGGGGTGAATAATGCCATGAATGGTATTGGGTATAATGTTGTGGTGAGGGCAGGTTATGCTGCGGCCTCGAAAGGAGTGCCTATGAATGAGACCCCCAAGCTAATCCCGAATGCTAAGCAGCTGTTACTTGAAGCGGTGAAATCTTATGACGAGGTTATCCTTCCGTCCATCTCCAAACTTCAAGATCTTGTTTCCGAGCCTTCAGATGCCGTTGTGCAAGCTTTTAAGGATTTATCCGTAGCTGACGACGTGTCTCAAGGACTTGTGAAGTGATTGGTCCTTTCCCAGGCGAAGTAGACATTTATCTCCGTTCCTCCACATAGGTTCGGAGGTCTGCTTTGCCTACAATCTTTGTGAAGCTTTTATTAACCCTTTGTACCACCTGTTCCTCCATATAGGTTTGGTTTTTTAGGTTGTTTATTTGTTGTGAAACTCTTTGAATCGTTGTAACCTCCGTCCCTTTATAAGGGGTCGGAGTTTGTTTGGTGGTTGCTTATGGTTGCACATGGTGCACCTGATTTTGTATGGAATTCTCGTAGCCGTAGCTCATTAAATGAGCGGCCGTATAGTTTGAAGTAAATGGGATTTTTTGGTAAACTATCATTGTGTTTCGGATGTTTATTGTTCTATTTTTTCTAAGTATAGATTTGTTTATGTGAGTTCTGAAGTTCATGTAGGCTTCAGCTTGTATTGTGGAAACTTGATCATGCGTCCATGATTTGCTAAGTTTCGGTTAAAAGATATGCCTTAAGTGTTTTAAGATTTTTTATCTTTGACTGCTTATGACATTCGAAGTAGAACGTTCGTTTTTCGCGTTTTGTAAAGTTAAAAATGCTACGTAGTCTTTTTATGGGGTATCTTTTAAGTTCGGCATTTTTTGTTCCTCGAACCTGTATGATCAAGAAGTCCGGACGAAAGGGCCTTCGATACCCCCATGCCCTAATTCTTATCCCCTCTTCTAGTGCCGAAGTACTTTTACTTCTTTCACCGAAGCTTGCATATTGTCTTTTCAATATACGTATAAATGAATGTCATGAGAATGGGTTATTTAAAGATCGAACTTTATTATCATCAGAGACCGGCCGCGTCTCATCTATTAGGCACGGAGAATTTTAACATTCCGTAGTACAATAATAAAAGAAAACTAAGGGTGGGGCATTCACATCCCACTTTTACATTAGGAAATAAAAAGAACTATTTTATTCTTCGATCCTTCTTTCTAGATGACGCATTTTTTGAGGTGAATCCCATTCCATGTTCGGGGAACTTCATCCCCGCCGAGAGTTGCGAGCCTAGAAGCTCCTTTTTCTCCTGCTGAAGTAACGATGTATGGGCCCTCCCATTTAGTACTCATTTTTCCAGGCTTTTCCATACCACTAGCCTCATTACTCCGCATGACGTACTCTCCAACTTTGAATTTCTTTTCTCGAACCTTGCAATTGTAGTACTTTTCTAAGGTTTGTTTGTACTTTGCTTCTTTTATGGCTGCAGTTTCTCTCCGTTCTTCTAAAAGGTCCAGGTTGGACCGCAGCTCTTTTTCATTGTCACCTTGCCCTAGAACCCGATAAGTTGGCATTCCGATCTCTACTGGGATCATCGCCTCCGTCCCATATGTGAGACTAAGGGGTGTTTCGCTAGTGCTAGTCTTGTTCATTGTTCGGTAGGCCCACAGAACGTTTGGTAATTCATCTACCCAGCCACTTCTTTTCTTTCCAAGCCGCTTCTTGATGCCTTCAACCAGGCTGCGGTTCACCCGTTCAACCTGTCCGTTGGCCTGGGGATGGGCTACGGAAGCAAAGGCTTGTTCGATGCCGAGGTTGGTGCACAATTTTTTGAACGGGTTATAAGCAAACTGTTTGCCATTATCACTTACTATGGTCATTGGGAGTCCGAACCTACAAACCACATTTTCCCATACGAACTTTTTAACTTCAGCTCCTGAGATCTTGGACAGGGGTTTGGCTTCTACCCACTTGGTAAAGTAGTCTACTGCGACTAGTAGAAATTTGGCCTGTCCGGATGATACAGGGAAGGGACCTACAATGTCGATTCCCTACTTCTGAAATGGCCAAGCTGCTGACACCGGGATCAATTCGTTTTTAGCTCGGAGGCTTACTGGGGCGTGCCTCTGGCAATTTTCACAATTTTGCAGTTCTTCTATGCATCTTGATGCATGCCCGGCCAGAAATACCCAGCATTCATTACCTTGGTGACAATCATCCTTGGTCCGGCATGGATACCACAGATCCCCCAATGAACCTCTTCTATAACATATTTGGCTTGTATCGGATCTAGGCACCGGAGTAGGGGGCCTAAGAATGTCTTCCGGTATAACGTGCTATCTATGACTTGGTATTGTAGAGACTTTACTTTAAGCTTTCAAGCCTGAGCTTTATCTGTTGGAAGTTCATCTTTTGTGATGTAGTTCAGGATGGGAGTCATCCATGAGGTCGGACTTCCTTGGATCATGCAAACTGAGGCTTCGACTGTTGATGGTTCGTTTAGCACTTCGAGCTTTTCTTCTTGTGACATGTGATCCGGTGTGTTTACTGCAAGCTTGCTCAGAGCGTCTGCTTGTTTGTTTTTTTATCCAGGCACGTGCTTTACTTCACATTTTTCAAATTCTGAGATCAACCTTTTTGCCTGTTTAAATAAAACAGAATTAGGAGTGATGTTTAAAGCTTATAAGCTGGAGCATATTTAGTATGGGGCTTAGGTCGAACCTTTTGTATGTATAGAACCATATTTGCCTCCTTAGCTTCATATTCTCCGCTTATCTGACGTGCTACCAACATGGAATCCACATGTGCCACTACCTTTTGAGCTCCGACCTTTTTTGCCAGTCGGAGTCCAGCTAAAAAAGCTTCGTACTCAACTTCGTTGTTGGAACTTTTGAAATTGAGGCGGATTGAGTACACAAGTTCTTGTCCTTCAGAATTTTTGAGAACAACCCCAGCTCCGGATCCTTCCGATCCTGAACCTCCGTCAGTGAAGATAGTCCACTCATCTGGTTCGGAGGGTGGGGGTACTTCGACATGCCTCGTAGCTAGTTCAGTAAGGAAATCAGCTACGACTTGACCTTTTACCGGACCCCTTCTTTTGTATGAAATATCAAAGGCCCCGAGCTCGATGGCCCATTTGACTAATCTTCCAGAAACTTCAGGCTTTCTTAATACGTCCAGGATCGGCTGGTCCGTCTGGACTTCAATTTCAAAGGCTTGAAAGTAGCGCCGGAGCCTTCGCGATGCGTGCACCAGGGAGAGTGCCAATTTTTCTAAGGCTGGGTACCGCGTCTCGAAGTCACGTAGGGCTCGGCTGACATAGAAGATAGGTACCTGTGCCTTTGATCTTGTTACCATTAATACCGAACTAATAGATGCTTCTGAAGCTGATAAGTAGATGATGAGGGTTTCCCCTGGTTCTGGTGCGGTCAGTGTTGGTAGTTCTGCCAAACACTTCTTTAAATCGTTGAAAGCCGTATCTGCTTCAGCTGTCCAATGAAATTCTTTTGTGCTTAAGTATTTTTTAAGCACAACCATGAAGGGCAAAGTTCGTTCGGCTGCTTTAGATAAGAACCGGTGCAATGCAACTAGCCGTCTGTTGAGGGCTTGCACCTCTTTTAAGTTGGACGGAGGTTGCATGGTGAGGACAGCTTCTACTTTCTCTGGGTTTGGACGAATACCATCTTTGGACATTAGGAATCCCAAGAACTTTCCTTCTTCTAAGCCGAAGGAGCAGTTCTTTGGATTGAGCTTCATGTTGATCTGCCGGAGCTTATCGAAAGTTTCGGTGATATCTTTCAGCAACGTTTCTTCGTTCGAGCTTTTTATCACTACATCATCAACATAGACTTCTAAGTTTCGACCAATTTGATTTTTGAATGCTCGATCCATTACCCGTTGGTACGTGGCTCCTGCATTCTTTAAACCGAAGGGCATTTTCTTGTAGCAGTATAGCCCTTGATTTGTGACAAAAGTTGTTTTATCTTCATCGGCTTCGTCCATTTGGATTTGGTGATAACCCTTATAGGCGTCTAAAAAGCATTTTAACTTAAAGTTAGCCACGACATCGACTTTGGAGTCTATCTCTGGAAGTGGGTAACAATATTTGGGACATGCATCATTCAGGTCTTTGAAGTCGATGAACATCCTCCAGGACCCATCGTGCTTCCGCACCATGACTGGGTTGGATACCCAGGTATGATAATTTATTTCCCTGATGATGTCTGCGTCCAGCAGCACCTTGATGTCATGAGCAATGGCTTTTACCCTGTCGGGGGCCATGCTTCGTTTCTTTTGGGCTACGGGCTTCTTGTCTGGACTAATGTTCAGCTTATGTTCGGCCAAGGTTCTCGAAACTCCGGTCATGTCTGATTGTTGCCAAGCGAATACGTCCAGCGACGTAGACAACAATCTCCACAAGGATCTTTTTGTGTGGTCCGGTAGTTGGGCGCCGATGGTAATTTTTTGTTCTGGGAAGGTTGGGTGAATAGACCACTCTTCAGTAGTCTTGATATCTGCCGCTGCTTCTTTTTGTGGAGGCTGCCCTAAGGACTGACGGACCTCTGCAATACATAACTCAGATTCAGTGTACAACGTGGCTACCCCAGTTTCTGTAGGAAACTTGATAGCCCCATAAATTGTTGACGTGACCATGTTAAAGGCTTTAATTCCAGGCCTTCCCAAGATGATATTGTGAACTGAGGGTGCTCCGACTACCAAGAAAGTTAAGATAACCGTTCGTTGGTTTTCTTCCGTTCCAAGTGTTACTGGAAGACTTAGTTGACCCAACGGGTGTATTACTTCTCCTGAAAAACTGATTAGAGGCATTTGGACAGGGACGAGCCTGTCCTTAGTGGCCGGAGCTAGTTGTTGATAACATTGGCAGTACATGATCTCAGATGCACTACCATTGTCAATATAGATACGCCGGACTTTGTGTCCCGCGACTACCCCGGAGACCACTATGGGTGCTTCCATAGCCTCTCTTGGATTGATGGGTGGAAAGAATAACAACTGTTCCATTCATGGAGCGATATGGTCGTGACTTCTCTTAATGCCTTGTTCTGAACCAACCCGAATCATATGAATACCAGTTTGGTTATTTGGGTTAGCTATGTGTGCCGCAGCTGGTTTACCTTCTTTCAAATCTCTGATCAGGTGGGATAGCTTTCCTGCCTTGCAGGCTTTGTCTATTTCCTGTTTCAAAGACCAGCAATCGTCTGTATTGTGACCCTTAGCTTGGTGATATTCACAATACTTTTTAGTGTTTCTGTCTGAGGTGGGCTTCTGCTTCGGAGGTGTTGGGAACTGTATTTGTTCGGTACTCAAGATTTCACTTGGGGTTTTACTGAGTTCGGAAAAGCTGGTGCTTCGGGAAGAACGTCCGGAGTTGGATTTGTCATTCCGATCGTTCCGTGAGTAAGGCTGCGACCTATGCTTCGACCAAGAATTGTTTCTTTCAGGTTGTGCCGGAGCTCCTTTCTTCCAGACATTTCCTCTTGGATTTCCCTTGTGATCACCATCACTGGTTTGACCGCAGGCGCTCTTACCCCTAGCGAAGGCTCTTGCTCTTTCCATTAAACCTTCCATTGTCTTTGGTAAGTCCTCGTGAAGCTTTTCCACCAGTTGGTTGTTACGGACGCCATGACAAAAGCCAGATATCCGTAGCTGGTCAACAGCTCCGGATATTTGCATACTTTCTTTGTTGAAACGATCTATGAATTTTTCTAGGGATTCTCCATCTCTTCTTCGGATGTTGTGTACTTCTGTGATATCTTTCGTGCAGCGTCTTTGCTGGGAGAAGTTTTTTAAGAATACCCGCCGCAGTTCTTTCCAGTTTGCAATTTGTCCAGCTGGCAGCCCGTCGAACCACACACGTGCGGCTCCCGTTAACGTTTGAGCAAACATGTGGCACCATGGTGGCATGGGCCATAGCTCGATCTCCGCAGCTCCACCAAAATCAAAGACATGATCATCTGGATCCGTGGTTCCATCATACTTCTTTACCGTAACTGGCATTTTCAGCTTGGACGGGAGTGGGGCACTGGCTATCCTTGGGGTGAACTTCGAGTATGAAGTCATATATGCTGGACGATATGGGGCGGTAAGCTCATCGTCTATTGGGTTAGAGCTGGATTGTTGCTTGGCTGGTATTACCGGGTCAATAACAGGTGGCCCGGTAGATGAGAGACCAGTTGGCAATGGTCCAGTGTACCCAAAAGGCATTAGATAACCATAAGGAGTTTGGATAGGAACCGAAGTGACGACAGTGGAGTATGTTGGGAGACTAGCTGGAGTAGACATTGTAGTGACAGAGGCGAGTCCTTCCGAAGGGAATAGGTTCACTTGTACACTACGAAGTCGTTCTTCCTTGCTTTGCTGATCCTTCAGCCTTAGCAAGAGTTCACGATTTCGTTGGAGGAAAGTCTCATCAAACTGTGTGGACGAGGTTTGCATCTCAGTGGTTGCAGTGACCATCTCCACTGTGACAGCAGTAGCGTCAAACAACGCCCTGGAGTGATCAACTGTGTTTTGTTCAGATGTGCCGATATCAGCATCTTCTCTGTTGGTGATATCAACGATGTGTAAATCTTCTTTAGCCATTCCAGATCTGTTTGGAGAGAGTAGATCTGCAAAAGGATGGCGCCAATTGAAGATCCAAAAGTTAGTCCGTACCTTGTTAATGAGGAAGAAGACAGCTAACTTGATAAGATCTCTTGTAGATTGGACCTACAAAATTAGCAGACCGTTAGGCTCGTCACAGGGGGGCAGGGAGGGCCTCTCTGTGACCACCCTCCGGCGTGAGGATAAGTATTTGTTTAGTGAGATAAAGAGAGTTTTAGAGAGAGAGGGAGGTTCGGAGTGTATGTGAACGTATCTTACTTGTACTTTGTGAAGGGGTATTTATACTAGTCAGAATAGGCGTACTTTATTCCGTCCTAGTTGTACTAACCTTCGGAATCTGTGACCTCCGGTTTGTGACTTTAGTGCATTCGTGTCATGTCAAGTCGCGTCTTATTAGTAGGGGCCGCGTCTAATGAGGGAGTGAGGTTCTATACCTCTTCACCTTCCATTGTCTTTGGTAAGTCCTCGTGAAGCTTTTCCACCAGTTGGTTGTTACGGACGCCATGACAAAAGCCAGATATCCGCAGCTGGTCAACAGCTTCGGATATTTGCATACTTTCTTTGTTGAAACGATCTATGAATTTTTCTAGGGATTCTCCATCTCTTCTTCGGATGTTGTGTACTTCTGTGATATCTTTCGTGCAGCGTCTTTGCTGGGAGAAGTTTTGCAAGAATACCCGCCGCAGTTCTTTCCAGTTTGCAATTTGTCCGGCTGGCAGCCCGTCGAACCACACACGTGCGGCTCCCGTTAACGTTTGAGCAAACATGTGGCACCATGCTGGCATGGGCCATAGCTCGATCTCCGCAGCTCCACCAAAATCAAAGACATGATCATCTGGATCCATGGTTCCATCATACTTCTTTACCGTAACTGGCATTTTCAGCTTGGACGGGAGTGGGGCACTGGCTATCCTTGGGGTGAACTTCGAGTATGAAGTCATATATGCTGGACGATATGGGGCGGTAAGCTCATCGTCTATTGGGTTAGAGCTGGATTGTTGCTTGGCTGGTATTACCGGGTCAATAACAGGTGGCCCGGTAGATGAGAGACCAGTTGGCAATGGTCCAGTGTACCCAAAAGGCTTTAGATAACCATAAGGAGTTTGGATAGGAACCGAAGTGACGACAGTGGAGTATGTTGGGAGACTAGCTGGAGTAGACATTGTAGTGACAGAGGTGAGTCCTTCCGAAGGGAATAGGTTCACTTGTACACTACGAAGTCGTTCTTCCTTGCTTTGCTGATCCTTCAGCCTTAGCAAGAGTTCACGATTTCGTTGGAGGAAAGTCTCATCAAACTGTGTGGACGAGGTTTGCATCTCAGTGGTTGCAGTGACCATCTCCACTGTGACAGCAGTAGCGTCAAACAACGCCCTGGAGTGATCAACTGTGTTTTGTTCAGATGTGTCGATATGAGCATCTTCTCTGTTGGTGATATCAATGGTGTGTAAATCTTCTTTAGCCATTCCAGATCTGTTTGGAGAGAGTAGATCTGCAAAAGGATGGCGCCAATTGAAGATCCAAAAGTTAGTCCGTACCTTGTTAATGAGGAAGAAGACAGCTAACTTGATAAGATCTCTTGTAGATTGGACCTGCAAAATTAGCAGACCGTTAGGCTCGTCACAGGGGGGCAGGGAGGGCCTCTCCGTGACCACCCTCCGGCGTGAGGATAAGTTTTTGTTTAGTAAGATAAAGAGAGTTTTAGAGAGAGAGGGAGGTTCGGAGTGTATGTGAACGTATCTTACTTGTACTTTGTGAAGGGGTATTTATACTAGTCAGAATAGGCGTACTTTATTCCGTCCTAGTTGTACTAACCTTCGGAATCTGTGACCTCCGGTTTGTGACTTTAGTGCATTCGTGTCATGTCAAGTCGCGTCTTATTAATAGGAGCCGCGTCTAATGAGGAAGCGAGGTTCTATACCTCTTCAATAATGGAAACACTTAAATGTAAATTAATTTTCATTTCAATTTTATATTTACCTTGTCATAATTCAGTAATCTTTACTAAAAATAAAAAAGTTAAAATTTCTTATTACATGTTTAAGTTACACTATAAATACAGATTAAATTGATCAATTTGATTAAGTTTTCTATCAATCTATTCTTCCTCACTTTATCAGGTATCTGTATCAATACTCTATCTAACTCGAAATTCCAATATTAATTCAATTAGGTTTAGAGCATGCAATCGTACCTAATACCTACATACCATAAACTTGCAGCATTATGGACCCAAACAACATTACTTTTTTGAATGACATCACTTGGCGCATGAGTAAATACACCATCAAAGTTAAGGTGCTTAGGCTTTGGAGGCGAGCAAATCGAAAGATACCGAGAGAAATTCTTTCTCTTGATATGGTTCTCATGGATGAACACGTTATGTTTTTAACATATTCTTTTTTTTATTTGGTTTTTTGTATACACTTTTTGTTACGGAAATTGGTTGTTAATTACATTTATTTTTTTTCATTTTTAAACAGGGGTCGAAAATGCAAGCTATTGTATGGAGTAGATATATGAAGAAGCATGAAAAATTTTTACATGAAAATGAAACTTCTTATATTTATAACTCACAACTTGCTGAAAACAAATCTACTAAACTTTTTTCTAAAGATGACATGCTCTCTTTTACTTTTGAAACCAATATTACAAAGTGTAGTAGGTTTGCTGGAAGCCAATACGGTTTTAATTTTTCATCTTTTGAGTCAATTAAAAGTGGAAATCTGTCTACAGAACAAAGAATTGGTTTGTTTTAATGACACTAAAAATTGTATTTTAATACTTTTCTATATTGGTTATGTATTCGTATAAATTGTTTAATTTTTTTTAAGATTTCATTGGCTATGTTAAAGAATGGACTCCACCAGAACCAACAGAAACTAAAGATGGTTTGAAAAACAAGTTGAACCTTATCTTGATCGATCTAGAGTATGTATTTCATATCTACTATGAATATGTTGGTATAAAACCCTTTATAATTTCCTTTTAACATACATTCTGTTTATATGTAGTGGCATCATAATGACCTGTTCATTGTGGGAAGAGTATTGCGATCAGATGTTGGAATACATCAAGCAGAATGAAGACGAAGTTCATGTAGTCCTTATTGTTCAATTTGGTAGCTTTAGCAATTATAAAGGTTTGTCATATATTACTTTTTTGAGAAATTCCGATTACATATTTTTCTATACCGGTATTTGTTTTATCCTGTTTTAATAATATTTTTTTTACAAAGGCAATGTAAGTGTTCAAAATGGATTCTTTATCACTCGCCTCTTTATTAATGAAGACATTCGTTCTTTCAATAAAAGGTACCATAGTTATCTTTTTTTGTGTTTTAATTATATGTTTTCATTTGTTTAAAGATATATAAATATTTTATTTTTTTTCAAATTACAGTTATATTGAAAAGTTTATCTCCAACGAATCATGTTTTGCTCAACGATCGCTGGGATCGTCTGGTAGCATGAATATGGCTGATGAATTTTTGAATAAAACACCTTTCAGCAGTATTCGTGAGCTTCCATTGATAACAGAGGTTCGTGTATTAATCAGTTTTTTTTCCAAATACATGTCTTTCCAAATACATTTCAGCAGTATTCGTGACATGTTTAGTTTTTGTTTTGCAGGTTAACAAACAAGTCATTGTTGTTGGAACAGTCAAGGGGGTGGATCTTAACAAAGATTGGTATTACCTTGGGTGCGAGTTCTGTAACCACAAGGTTGAGCCAACTTTGAGTTTACCTGATGATGAAGTGGTGAAAGACGTAACTTCATTTAAACAAGTCTTGGTTTGCACGAATAAAGTTTGTCCCAAACAAATCGTGTCTGCTAATCCAGTGTAAGAATTGTATTTGATATACATAACTTATAATTCTATGATATTATTTGTAGAATTTTTTTTTGGTTTTAGGGTTGATTTTTTATTAATTTTTTGAGTTATAGGGCTGATTTTTTATTGTTCATGTTTTAGGTTTAGAATTCCAATAAGGGTGCATGATTGTACTGGAATAACATCGCTTACATTGTTTGATTGAGAGGCGAAAAAAATGTTGGGCATGTCAGCGATGCAGCTGCTTGAGAAAACCAAACAGGTAACTTATTTTTTTCAGTCCTAAACAATATATGTTATTCTACTTCGTATTACTTAAATCATTTTTATCTAGGTTTCTATTGAAGACAAAGTAACTCCTGTTGAGTTTTATGAATTTGAAGAGAAGAAGTTTGCTTTCAAAATTAAAGTAGGGCGATTCAACATTGATAAGCATCTTGATGGTTATGGTATACGTAAGCTTACAAATGATTCGGAAATTGTAGCTTCTCTTGAAGAATGGTTCCTTGACATTCAGGTTATGATTATCATTTAAATATTTCGTTATAATTACTGTTATGAATCATTATTATTGTTGTTGTTATTTAGTTATTGTTTAAACGCTTTACCTTAATCGTTTCATTAATACATTTTATTGTTTTTTAGATCGATCAATCTGTGCTTGAAAATATCGATCTAGGTGAATCTTCAACACAGAATGCAGTGTCTGTGAAGGTTAGTCTTTGAGTTAGTCAATCATGTATTCAAATTAGATTTTAATGTGGTTTATTCTAACAATTTCAACATGGCTTTTAATATTGTAGGATTCTGTTGGAGATAACACTACTCCAGAATCATCTTCTAGAGTTAGTTTGATTCGTGATGAAGCGGAAGTGAAGCGTAGCCTGGACAAAGTTTACGAAACGGAAGATGATGCAAGTGAATCAACAACTAAAGTCCTTAAGACTGAAAAGAAGAGTTAGTTTGATTCGTGATGAAGCGGAAGTGAAGCGTAGCCTGGACAAAGTTTACGAAACGAAAGATGATGCAAGTGAATTAACAACTAAAGTCCTTAAGACTGAAAAGAAAACCTACGCTAACAAATCACCTAAGAACACAGTCTTGATTCCTAAGGTTGAAAAATAGGATCAATGACACGTTTTTTGAACATTGCTTTATTGTCAGGATTTTTATTTCATGTGTGTTGACATTTTGTTTTCATTTATGTTTGCTTTGGTTTTGAGACCACTGCGCCAAAATAGGCCTACGACCACACTTTTTCAAAACCACCCTGCCACACTTTCATTTAAATGTTTGGCTAAATGTCATTTTTATCATTTCAAAACCTTCCGGTCTACTTTTAGCCACACATTTTAATTATTCATGTGACCATTGCATAACAGTACAAAACATTTAGCCACAATATATGAAAAACTGTGACATGTAGTAGCCACAGTAGCAAAGGTGTGTCAGAATGTAATCTACGGCCACAGTATTTATTTCATGTGATGAAAAACACAACTTTTCAAAACCTTTAGCCACACTTTAAGAAAAAAATTGTGACATTTGCTAGCCACATTAGATAAGTGTGACAAAATGTGACCAACTACCACAGTCATTTATGATCCTTTAGCCACACTTAATGGACATAAAGATTGACTACAACAACCATTTCTGCCACACTTTTTTGTAATGGATGTGGCTAAAACAAGCTTTTTAGTAAATTCATGTGACTATATAACGGAAATAGTCACACTTAAAGTAATTTCATGTGGCCGCTGCTACCCTTTAGCCACACTTAATAGAGGGAATGCTTGATTCTAGCAACAAATGTTGGGTACCCTTTAGCCACACATTTTAGTATTTACGGCCACTAAACATGAATGTGGCCGTATGATACCTACGATGACGCGACCTTTCGTCACACTTGAGCAGAAAAAAATTTGTGTGGCGAAAGACATACAGTCACACATTAAGGATGTGGCCATAGCCCTTTTTTCACGTAGTGGACAATCTTCATCTAAATAAATTGTGTGTTGACATTTGATGTTTGTTTTTTAGTTTGTTAAAAATTCTACATGGTTCAGTTTGTTTTTAGGATTTAACATTATTGTTGATAGTTTATAATGACAACATTCATATTGTTGTACATTACAATGTCAAAACCATGTTTTATATTAATCACACAAATTCCGAAATATTAATCACACAATATCCGAAAAATCAAAAAATAAAGTTAAAATTATCACTTTCTAACTTAGGAAATATATATTTATGACTTTTTTCCAAAATGGTAAGTAATCAAATGAATTTATTACATTAAAATTACCAAGTTTAGTAACTTTTACAATTTTAAATTTAAAAATTTTAGACTTTCCCAACTTTAGTAGGTTCATTTAAATATATGTATACTACTTACAACCAAATTTAGTAAGTTTAAAAAATTCGAAATTCTGTATTTTTGAAAATGGCTTGTGCAACGGCACCAGATTACGAATCACCAGACTTGCAAAGCGTGTTATTGAAGCCGAAATCATATCAGGTTGAAACATTGGTACCAAAACTCTTATTCCTAGAATAAATATGATACCATCTGATAACAAGATTTCAGTCAAGTTCCAAAGGCGCCAATTCCCAATAAGCATATGTTTCGCAATGACCATCAATAAAAGCCAAGGACAGTCTCTATCGAAGGTTGGATTGTATTTAAGAGACCATGTATTCTCACATGATCAGCTTTATGTCGCATTGTCAAGAGTTAAAAGCAGGGCAGGCGTGAAGTTACTTATACTTGATGCTGATGGGAAGGTCAAGACTAAAACAAAAAATGTGGTGTATAAAGAAATATTTAGTGATATTTGAATAGAATGTGTATTGGTTTCTTTTATATTTTAATAAAATATTTCTACTATACTTTTTATACGTTTTACCGCTAAAAATAATTGTACGTTGGTGAACCGCGTGTTAACGCGGACACACATCTAATAATAATGTTTGGTTTTCAAAGGTCGTAACTGTGTTGTGTTTGTTGGCATGATTGCCAATGGTTTTGGTTGACTTCATTTAATTGCCCATGGTTTCTAAAGATTTTGCTTTTACTTGTTCATTAACAACGTTAGATAAAAACAATAGCAGTTTTGTCGACTCATATAATAGTAGCCCAGTGGTTACAGCGGAAGTGGGAAGGTTTTCCCCTATGGGGTTCCTGCCCGAAAGGTACCCGGTCCGAGTTTCACCGTCTGTCGAAAAAAAATATACCCAATAGGTTTGAAAGGGACCGGTGTGTGTGGGGAGGGGTTCGAACTTGAGAAGAAAGTGGTTTCAAGTTAAAAGGGGTTTCCACTGATCTATACCTGACAAAAAAAAATTGATGTCTTGAAAAAAAATGTTATAGATATTTACTAAAGATCAACAGTTAGAAGTTAAATTATTCCAAAAAAATTTTCCACCGTATGTTTGGTTAAATATGTGAATTCACCATAGATTTAATTAATTATATATGTAAGAAATTTTAAAAGAAGATGACAACCATTTCTTTTATATACTATCAATGGACCGGAAAGAAAGATATAAATGATGAAGATATGTCGATTGTTTAGCATCTAAACACTTCTATTTTACTAATGAATGTTTAAATATTGTAGGTTTTCGGGACGGATTGATTTGTTTGATTAACATGTTCGGAGTGTGGAATCCGATGAACACGATATGCTATATATATATTGAGACATGTATTGGATGAATTAAGATGACACAATCAATCCTGCACTTTCTCGCTTTGGAATATGATATAACAAAACCTACAAAGTAATCTCACATGTCTCTCTCTAATACAAGCCTCTAGTTCTTTATTTATAGATCCATGGACAATTAAATAGATATTACAATTATGCCCCTAATTATTAGTATATATACTAATTTACATCTTGACAGGGAACAGTAACAATTTTTAACGCCGTCACCCATTGATTTCTTATAGAATACAACACAAACTTTAACGGCGTCTACTAATAAAATCTAATTTACTCACATATTGACGTGTTCAGCAGACACATTCACGACGGTAAAGAGACGAAGACGGAGACAAAGGTAAACGCCAACGCTCCGCCGCGTCAGTCGTTCCATTCCAGACTTCGCCTCATGGTGAAGCTCATGCTGGTTAATCGTTTGGTCGACTGTCGCCCGGTGGTGGTTGTAAACAGACGTCGCTTCAAACCCGCCGTGGAAACCGCCATACGCGGCTTCACCTAAAATTGAGACAACGGTTCGACACCGGTGAAAAAATGACGACGCACCCGGGCGAAGCACGACTTACACTAAAACTGAGACAACGGTTCGACACCGGTGAAAAAACGACGACGCACCCGCGTCAAAAACACTAGTTGTCACTAAATGTTATAATTGATTTATTATCACCAATTTACAGACTCCCCTTGATAACAACATCAGTTACGCAAATCTTCGCCTTATAACACGATCATCTTGATGACTTGATATCGTTGGAATGCTTCAACTTCAAACAGTGGCGGAGATAGCCACTAATTATTGATAGCATCCGCTACCCCTTAACTTTTCCGGTGTAGTGTAATTTTATTTTATTATTTTTCGTTTTTTATATTATGTTACCCCTAAATTATTTTAACGCTACCCATCGTTTAAAAAAAACCCAAAACACTCTTTAAGTTTTATTATTTGCCCAATACCAAAAATAGATAAAAGCCCATAAGCCCATAATGCATTAACTCATTTCATTTGTTAATTATAAAATAGAAGCCCCCAAGTCCAATTAGTTGTAAAAGGTAGATGTGCATATATCGGATTTTTTAATACCCAGTTATGGGTATTGAACCAGGTTCAGGTATGAATGGGTATAGAAAAATGGGTAGGATTCAGGTATGATTATTTAAGAGAAAAATCACACCCTATGTATCAGGATAGGGTATAATCGGGTTCGCGTATAACTGGGTATGGGTTCGAGTATTAATGCCCAGTTTTAAAAGAGAGTTCTTTTTATTATTTTACATGATAATAAATTCGTTTAAAAGTTATATTTGGTTTGTAATTTTTAAAAATAATCAAAATAAATTACATTACAATAACATATAAGTACAAATTATTTGCTTTATAATATTTATTTTAAAACACATAAATATAAAATTTGTAAAGTAAACATAAAAATATACTTAAAAAAATCAGGTATTTAACCTGTAAAGGGTATAATGAGGTTCAGGCATAGAATATAATCGGTTCTGAGTATTTTCGGGTATGAAGCGGGCACGAATATGGTGCCTAAAATGTATACATTAGGGTGCAAAAATGAATAATAAGTTGATACTTACATCAATACAGAATGAGATTATCGACTATTACGTTTACATTGTACGAAATTGACATAAAAAAATTAAATGTTACCCCTAAGATTTTGGTCAAGATACACCACTGGCTTCAAATGCACTTACCTAATCCCCTATGTAGATGCATGTTCATATGTGTATGTAGCTTTTGGGTCAATCATGTCGAAATTTGTCATTGTTTGTAATGTGTTTAAAGTCTTTGTAATGTGGGTCATTTGGGCGAATGAGTAAACACTTGGTTCATTTGTGTAAATGTTTGGACGAATGACCTCATTCGCCTAGGCGATAGGGCGAATGAGTGATGACTATATATATATGTGTGGGTTGGGAACATAATTAAGTAGTTAATACAGTTGTGTCTTTTGTGTTTGAGCGCCAATATTCTACTCATAAACCCTAGTTTGTGTAAACTTTGTTATTCGAGTCTTTAATTGTTATTGGTCGTTATTAATGACAAAGTTGAACGTTTTCATGGATTTCATATGTGTTTACATTTAGATTTTTATATCATTTTGCTAGACTCGAGTGGATTCCGCACCAAGAAGTTTATACATCATTGAGATCATTGTGAATTGATAGAAATTGATCCTACGAAGTGGTATCAGAGCTAGAGGTTCAATCTCACGATTGTAAATTGATAATTTATAGTGAAATCAGTCCAAAATTGTTCAAATCACTTAGGGTTTTGAAGTTTTTTCATTAAGACATGGTTTTCGATTGAATTGGAGTTGATTT
The DNA here is from genome assembly GCA_032199755.1 of Ambrosia artemisiifolia. NCBI lineage: Eukaryota > Viridiplantae > Streptophyta > Magnoliopsida > Asterales > Asteraceae > Ambrosia > Ambrosia artemisiifolia. The sequence continues at coordinate 25,402,405 of CM063526.1, read as the reverse complement.
TGGCGTGTTTTTCAAAAATTCTTTCACGAAAGTTGTTCCAAATCATATTCCCAACAAAACCTAACCAAGTTCAATCTAACTGGTGATAATTTTTCAAAAGCAGATCAAATCCATGTGTTCTTTTTAATTCAAAATGATGAACAAGACTGAACAGGGGGAATGACTGCTTGTTTTCAGGCGAATAAGTGTTTTCAGTTCTCATTTGTGCTAAATTTTACACGAATAACACTCATTCTACTCTCACTCTTGGAAATATTCTCATTCGGGTTTTCCATTGTTGTTTGAGTTGTGTCAATTATATTCATTCATGTCAATCGATAAGGCTATTAAGAATTTATTTTCTCATTTGTCTAAACGATCCTGAATATCAGAAATTTGACTAAGTGTTGAACATTTCTCAATTTGTATTTAATGGACAACATTTGGAGAATTTCAATGACTCGACCAAACACCAATCAACAACAAAACCCTCCAATGAATCCATGGGCTTATGCATCAGAGAAGGGAAAGCACCAAATCGTACAATCTCAACAACTGATGGTTAACTATTGGGCGGTTGCGGCTCCAGTTCAACCCGTCGTCCAACCACAACCTGATTATTGGGGAGTTGTTGCACAAAACCAAACTACCTCGTCTATCAATCTTTTGATGAATGATATTGCGACGGGTAATGGAAATAGGCCACCAAAGTTGATGGATATGTCGGAATATCCATGTTGGCACAAGAGAGTCAAAATTCATTTTTGATGGTGGTATGGCGTGGCAAGCACTTGATAATGATGTCGATCAACTACTGGCTGAAGCAAATTTTCTACTAAGTAAGAAGTCATTCATGGTTAATAATGCATGCTCTAAAATTTATTATTCCAAGTGCTTTTCTAGAAATGAATTTCACTTTGCTCTTATGGCGATTACCGATTCATCAACTCTGGTAAGTTCTAACACTTTACCAAAATGTCCTGGGTGCGTAACTTTGCTCGGCAAAAGTGATAGACTTGAAGAGTAAGTTCAAAACTTGCAAACTGACATGGCTAGTGCTAGAAATGCAAATGAAAATTTCAAGAAAAATAAGAAAGTTTTAAACAAAAAAATTGAAAATTATAAAAGAGATGTGGCTGAACTTTAAAAAACCCTTGCAAACAAGCAAGTGGTAATTAATAACGACATCAATGAAATTGAGGACACAAAAGTTGAAATAGCCAAAGTCAGGAGCAGTTATGAAAAGATTAACAAGAAGCTTGAAGATACTTGAATGTGATGTATGTGTTAGAACATATTATGGAGGTTCCCAACAAAGAGGGTGTACCCAAAAGTATCGATTACAAATCGGTTCCATCACCAGTGTTGTTTGAAAATCATAATTTTGATGTGTTAGACAAAACTGATTCCACATCTGAAACTGAATCGACCACATCCAACGTGGGTGAACCATATTCAAATGTGAGACCGATACTTCAGATTCAGATGATGAGGTCGTACTTGAACCTTCAATTGAGATTCCATTGGAAAATCACATTGTATGTGATCCTACTCCTATGGTTCATGTGACTCAAAAATCTACCCCACCTGTTTCAAAGGATGAATCAAAGTAATGTGAAAAAGGTGTCAAGGTATTTTATCGGATGGAAGAATCTGATAAAATATATTCAGATGAAGAGTGGCCCATATAGTTTGCCAATTATTCAAAAATCACTAAAATTTGGAAAGAAAGCAATATCTGGTTTCCAAAATCGGAACGAACTAGTGATGTATCACTAGAATTGATTAAGAAATTGCATGATGACTCGTCAAAGAAAACAAAAGTTCATGTAACTGAATATGTTAATGTTAGCATCTGATTGGATTATTATGATGTTTGAGTAATGAAACAGTTAAGTGAAGATAGACTAAAGATGGAAAGTGCAGTAGAATTAAACTTTAGATCATAACAAACAGGACAATTGTTTTCATCATGTACTTTTTATTAAGCCATCACATATTAACTTTCAGTACAAGTATTACAATCTCCCCCTCAGCCTGATCACTCAAAGTTTGATTGTACATAGAATGTTTGGCGATGAGTGATGAATAGACATTACATGCATTGTTCTATTTATAGACGAACCAACCATCTGATGACCTAGACTGATGTCACCTAAGATAGTGACATCAAACAAACTCTAACAACTCTAACATCTGCCCTATTACAAACACTGACACTGTTACATTAATAAACTCTGTTGAATAACATTTGTTGAATAAACTCTGTTGCTTTATCATCTGTTGAAACCTAAGTATTGATGGGCTTCAACAGACCTTGTATCTTCTCGGCAGACTTTAAGCTTAGCAGACCTTCTTCAGTATCAGCAGTTGTTTCTTCATCAGACCTTTGATCATCAAGTGTTTAGACTTCATCAACAGTTGTTAGGATCAAAAGTCTTTTGGGAGGATCTTGTTCTTCTAAGTATTGTTTTATTGGGATCAGACGTTGGCATGTTTTGGCTTTTCAATTCATATGTTCTTCTAAGGTTCAACAGACCCAACAATCTCCCCCTAGAACAGATGATGCCAAAACTCAGAATTAATTGATGATCTTTATTCCTCATAAGGCTATCCCTTATTTGACCTTTGAATTGAAGTTCAAAGTTCAGGGACACCATGTCTTCAGTATCCCTATCAAGTTCAAGGAGTTCATTTGCTTTCAGACCATAAGCATCATCCATGCTGAGCCTTTGAATACTCCCATCAGATCTGAGCAAAGTTAATACGCGGGTGTCTTTGTTTGACTTTCACTTTTGAATTTTTGAATCTGAGGGATTTTTAAGGTGAAGTGTTACTTTAGATGAGTTTGGTGATTGAGGCCTACCAATGAGTCTTGTAACTTCATCACTCACAGGATCTATAAAGAACTTGACTTGATAAACTATCTCCTCCTTCATAAAGGAATCTTCAAACTTCTTTTTGTCTTTCTCAGACATCTGCTTCTGCCTTTCAGATTGTTTCTTAGCAGCTATGGTGCGATCAGATGTTTAGATCAGACTTTCAGGAGTCAGGGTCTATTAGGGGTGTCCATTGTTGATGGTGAAAATCCTCAGGATGATTTTACCTCGTATTCTTTATGTGACATCCTCAGGATGCTGAAGGACTAAGCAGGGTTCAGGATGTAACTGTGTTTTATCATATATGCATCCTGAAGATGGACTAATAGATTATCTCCTTATGATATTATTGCAGGTACTATCAATCAATGATAAGGACTTGTAACTCTTCTACAACGACTATATTGTCTTACTTAGTCAAAGAAGCTGAGGATGATAAAGTTGTACGTGTTAGGCAAGTCCAAGCTCAAAGAAAGGGACAAACATGTAACCAACGAGCATTAATAATAGGCGAGAAACAAGGAAACTGTTATCCCAACGTCCATATCAGTTGAAACAGCTCCAACGTTCACCTGAAATAGTCTTGATGATCATTGAAGACGACGGATATCATGGGATTCATTATTTATTTCATATGTAACTATATAAAGGGGCATGATGAACGAAATAGGACACTTACACATTATCAAACACGTGATACTAGCTAGCTAACACTTGATACTCTCTCTACTCACACACACAACACTACACAATCATTGTAAACTTAGTTCATTCATCATACTTCCAAAGTTGTAACACTTTTTACCATTTTTAATAATAACAAACAAGGCAGGGGCTTAGACTCCTCCCGAGGTTTTGTGCCGGCGACCATCAAGTGATCAAGGGCTTTCCTCGTACATCGAGTGTTGTTGGCTTGCTTTCTTTCATTTACATTTAGTTATCATAATCTTGTGTCAGATAGTTACATCCTCAGGATATAACTGTCCATCCTGAAATATACCTTTGCCATCCTAAGCATAGTTATCATTTTATCGTTTCTTTGTTACTATAAATTGCCATCTTGAAAATAACATTAAGTATTTAAAATATTTATACACATCTAGCACTCTACCTCACTTTTTCTGATTTGGAAAACAAAATTATTTTTACTAAGTAATTTTTGACCAAAACATCCATCTTCTTCATCATCAGGGTAGACTGGTTTTTCTAGGAAGTGAGGGATCTATAACTCTTTGCTTTTCAAGCTGTTTATAGGTCTCTACTAATTTCAGCTCAATCCATCTTGCAACAAATTTCATTTAACCATAATTAGCTGCTACCAACTCTTCCTTCATCCTCTTGAATTTCAAAGCTCTTTTTCCTTTATTGAAATCAGGAGGAGTGGCCTTTCGCCTAGGATTTTTAAGCATTTCTTCAATCCTGGAAATTTCATCTTTCAAGGCCTGAGTGGTCCAACCAGCAAACTGACTTCTAGTTGCCTTATATGGTTTGTGACCCATAAGGTGATCAAGATAAGCTTCTCTGAAATCCTTTTCCAGTTCACCACTGATGGGTCTGTTTGACATGCACTTGCTCAATTCCTTAGCATAATCTACAATCCTTCTGAATTTGCTAAGTTCTGCTGAAAAGATGCCTTGAGCAGTCCTGTCATCTTTCCCTGTACACTTCTCCTTGTCCATTGCTTCTGCCTGCTTAGACTTTAGCTTGAGATATTCATTAACATTTTTAGGTTTGGGCAAGTTTTGGAGAGATGGGAAAGATAGTTGTGTTGGATCCTCAATATTGTAAAATTATTAAATTTCCCCTTGAATAATGTCAATCTCAAGGGGATAATGAGTCCCAGTGGGATGACGTTGGGCATGGTTGGTGGTGGTCTATTAATGTGGATGAATGAGGTGAGAATGAGGATGTGTGAGGTGAATAGGATGACAAGGGAATGGCTGGAATAGGAGCAGTTGATGGTAGTGATGTCGGTGTAGGTGTAGATGTGGTTTCTTCTTCATCATCCTGTACCATGAAGGCTTTTCTCTTTCTCTTGTACAAGATAAGAGAGGATCATGGAGATGGCATTCTGGTGGGTGTGAAGTGCTAGGAAAGGTTATACAGTAGATTTTATAACAACATCTGTTTGCACTTGTTTAGTGCCAACAGATGATGTGTGTTGAAAAGGTGATTTTGGTGGTGAATGTATGGAAGTTGTAGTGGTGGATGTTATGGTTATGGGCTCAGTGTTTGTGGTAGTGGTTACAACAGATGTTTGGGTGGCAGAAGTTTTAGGAACTAATGCTGGTTGTCTGACATGTTTTACTGGCTTTTCTTCCTTTTGAGGATCCCACATCTTCCTTTTCCTTCTATTCAGCCTTTCTTTGTTTAATCAAGAGTTCTGCTTTAGTCTCCATAGTTTCATGCCTCTTCTACTTTTCCATGGCAATCTTTTCAGCAATCAAATTTGATGTTTCATCAATCTTCGTTTATTTGTCTACCTTTGGTTGCTCAGTAGAGGTTTGAGAAGCAGACTTTAGAGTAGCAGACCCTGGTTTGTCAATAGCAAATGTTTGCACCTTAGAAGATGTAGATGGTTTTGATGAAGTTTCTTTTCCAGGTTACAATCTTCTGAGTCTATCTCTACAACTTTGCCCCATTTTTGGCATTATCATCAGCATCATCATCATCTCTAAGTATTACAGTAGGGGAAGAGCCAGTGGTCTTTGATAGCCTTGACACCTGCCTGAGAATCTTTATATCTGACCTCCACCATGTTTCTGATGAGCTCCATGTGGGAGTCATGGGTGATATCTGCTAATTTCCTTTGAGATATGATGATGGGATTAACTGATTTCCATAGCTCATTAGCAATATTATAAGTGGATGGTTGACTTTTGGAATGATCAACCAATGGTTGCATCATTGTCTTCATATCACTCTTGATTTCGGTAATGGATGCTTCAATGGTGTTCACCCTCTCTGTCAATTATTGGTATCTTAATCCATCACCTAAGTTAATAGGATCATCCAAATTCCCACCAGGTGTGGTAGTTGTATCTGGTTATGTTCTAGGAGGGGAGTACATAGAGATAAAACCAGATGCCCCTTGTTCTTGGTACTCGGAACTTCCAACTAAAACAGAGGTTACAATTGTAGTCTCAACAGTTGTTGTCTTTAAGGAAGTCGTAGCCATGGAACCACTGTCCAACTGTAAGACAATAGTCTCTATAGCTGTAGTTACTGCTTCACTTGAAATACCTCCAAGAGTTATATGTAACTCAAGGTGTGTAGCGTCCAGCATACTAACTAGTTTCAGGCCCAGTCACTTGTGGGGGCATACTCTCAGTAATAGGTGATTGGGAGGAACTGGTATATGCCTGAGATTTGTCAATAGCTTCAAATAGTGTTTGAAGTGTGGTCGGAATAGAAACAATGGTATTTGATGGTAAGGATTGTGGAGTGAATAGAGAGCCAACCTTGGGGGATGTACTTGTAAACAGATGCTCAAGTGAGTCAAATGTTTTATGATGTGGTTCCCCCTGGCTTACAACATGATCCTCTTGAGAGGACCTACGAGGAGTTTGGATAGGTTGAGATATTTCCAGATGTTGAGAGGAAGTATCAATAGTGGTTGTTTGTTGTATTTGTGTACAATAGGAGTTTCCTCTGGTATCTCATCCTCCAGAGTTACCCTTTTTGTTTTCTTTTTGGTGGGCTTTAAGGATGGAAGTTTTCTTTTGGAAGTGGTTGGTGTGGGTTCCATAACACTGGTTGTAGTGCCATAGATACCAGGAGTAGTGGGCTCAGTAATAGAGGTTGAGACAACAGTTGTTGACTTAACACCCTTTGCTTGTGTTTTTGAAACTTTAACTTTTGACACTTTTTCTTGGGTTTTTGAACCCAACATTCTTGTAAACGTTTCACTAGTAAGACTCTTCATCCTAAAGACTTTACCATTTTGGAAATCTTTTGCTAGTAAGACCTTTCGTAACTTAAAACTTACGAGTCTAGGATAAAGTAGTAAAACATTGTTAGACCTTGATTTTATGCCTTTCACATTTGCTACCAAATCCATGAATAATGTTTGGGATAGATTATAATCTGTGTTTATTAAAATGGCATATCCCATATATTGAACTTTCAAGGGAATCTAATTAAAAGATGTTGTCTTGGCTGAGAGACAAATAAGAAGGGAAGGGAAAAAGAATTTCATTACTGGAGGAAATTGTGGTTTAAAAATAGTTGCCCCAGGCAATTGATCATCATAACCCCTCTCATTGAACTCTGTGTGAAGTTCACTTTTCAATAAAGTATTTTTACCTTCTAGGTCATCTAATGAGAAAGTAGTGCAGATGGATTGTGGTGTGATTTGGATACTAGTGTCGTCACCAAATTTTGACACAATGACAGTTGGCTTTTTGTCTGTGAGTAGAACCTCAACATTCAACCAAAAATTTTGAAGTATGTCCACATATATTCGATCATCAACAACGAGAATGGGTAGGTATTTCGAGTTCACAAGAACATTGATGATGGAATGGAATGGTGTGTTATCATCGGTTTTTACCAGGTATGGAAGGTAGTTGTGAGGGGTTTTGACTTAGAGTTCCATCATTGATAGATGAAAAATGGAAGTAGTTTGTAAACGAGAGTGAAAACCGCTTTAAGAATATTGAATTCAAAAAGACAGTGTAAACTCTGTTTGAATGAAACAGGGGGTTTTATAGGATGAAAAAGTGATGCTGACTTGGACAAAGATCTATTTTTTTAGAACAGATGTGGCATGCATCTGTTTGAAAAATGATAATGGATGACATTTGTTTGGAAACATCTGTTGAGCAGTCAACAGATGATGAAAACAGTGGTTACCTTTCAACAGTGGTAGATTTTGGACAAACAGATGTTGTTTTAGTGCAACAGTGGTTGTTTTATCTCAACTAAAACTATTTTTAAGGATGAATTTTTGAATTTTCTGACAACGTTTTAATGTTTTTATTTATGGAAAACAAAATTTTGCTTTTAATCCATGTTTAACATGCCAATTCGAGAAATCAAGATTTCAAAGGTAGATGTGTCTAAAGCTTTTGTTAACACATCTGCCAGCTGAGCCTCTGTTGGAACATGATGCAGACAAATGAAACATATTTCATAGTTGTCCCTTACAAAAGGGTGTCGGATGTCGATATGCTCTGTTGTTGAGTGAGATACTGGATTTTTGATCAGATTTTCAGCTGCTTGACTCTCTAACACGAGTGGAGTCTTTAGAGTAGTCATACCAAAATCCAGCATGTGACACCCGTCAGCGAATCAGGTCAAGATCCGTACACATTTTTCTTAACCATTTCATGTGCATATTAGACATTTTAGCATTTACTATACCATTCCTAGTCTAGCAAAGCCCGAACTATTGAAGAAATCCAATAGATGATCCTTTTACCCATATAACACCCGAACTAGTCAAGTCAATTGGTGTTGAACAATCAAACCATTCACATGTTAAACATAGAGCAACCGAGTACCAAATTACTATGTACGGACAAAAAAACAATACACATGACATTACCAAAGTGGGAAAATTCACAAATTCCACTCAAATCCGAACAATTACCAATGTGTTTCATGAAAATATATACACATAAAATCATGAAAAATTGAAGTAAACACAAACACGTATGGACATGAATTAATATTTTCAAACATATGTTTGTTCAACTATTAACACATGTAATGGCATCATAACTTATATTATTATCACCGTGACACATTGCCAATTCATTGAATCACCTACATATTCGTGTGTTAACATTTAACAATTAATCCCTATACAATGGACAACAATTAAATCGGCTATGTCCTCATTCCATCAACACTAGACTTACAATGGATATCTATATATATATATATATAGATATATATACTCATCTATTCTTATCCATTTAACCCCATAAACACACTCACATTTGGTGTGTATAATCATATGTATGTATGTAGCTATATGATGACAAAAACAACTTCCATATCTATACATATATGTCCACGGCTACACAACATGGAACAACAAGTGAAAAGCTTCCATCATCTATCACATTCACCATGACAAGCATTCATCAAGATCACTTTCAGTGCCTGCCTTCTTCATGCCCGATCCGGTCGTGACTTCGTTCCTTACTGTGCGGGTCTAGTTCAACCTCGTGCATGAACATGCTATCACTTAGCCTACTCTTCTTTTATCTCTTTCTTTTCTGCCGAATACCACCATCACAAGAGACAACACATCAAGCTTTCTAAGGACAACAAATCTTATACTAAAATGGGGTCTTGTATTGACATACCAACATCCAATATTTGATGACATTCGAAAATTATTACCTTCTTCCTTTCCTTTGGCTTCGGCCGACTCACCACAATACACCACCTTTTTCCCTTGTAAAATGTTATATCAAAATGGAAACTTATCCAATTCAAGAACTCTTTCCAGTGTATTAATATATACCCTCCCACACCCTTGCATACAATCGGCCAATGATGGCCATACACACACACACACACGATTACACAAAAACTGATGGACACAATCTTTGTCTTTTGTTTAGTCTCTATCATGCACTAACAACCAAAACCCACAAGATTTTCACTTATTTAGCATCTACACCTATCTAGCTCACTTCTTACACTAGTTGACTTGCCAAAATCACCATGCTAACCACCCTATATTTCGGCTACAACATGGAAGGCATAAACACAAGTTAACACATTACATGGATTTAGAAAGTTAATTTTTGTTATCAACACCCAAGATTTTGATTTACCATAATAGTCCATCCATATCCATACCATCGGCCTATATAAAGGGGTGAAAGACCACTTGAAATCTTGCACCAACATTCCCAAATCACCTACAAACCTTTCACCTCTCCTTGCCTCTTGAAACTCTTGGCCGAAAACTTTGGAGCACCCTCATTGTTGGCTCATGACACAAGGGAAGTTCTCGATCATAAAAATCACTCACCATCCTTTCATCTCTTTGGTATGGGATCAAAACTCCTCTTGAACCTTGTTTTTGTATAATCGGCTTAGATCAAGATCACAACCTCGTTTTTACAAAGTAACAAACTTATAAAGTGATAGTTTTGTTTCAAATTAATTATGTATATACACATACACATTCACGTATACATGACACACAAAAGCAACTTTCGGCCAATGCCTATGATTATCCACATAATGTCGATCCATAAGTGTGCATAAATTACATGATTTATCAAGAGAAATCCGACTTTTAAACTTAAAAACATAAAGTTTATATGTACATGGAAGTAACCTCTTTTTATACATAATGGTACATGATTATGTGTAATGTTATACAATTACATGTTTGAGGACAACTTTTACCATCATAAGCAAGTTTCTAGAAGTTGATTTTGCTGAATATAAATCGGATTTGGATCACCATGTTGTGAAAAAGTTTTGGCTACTATAATAACATATGTTAATATGGCTTGAACATATGTTAATCTCAACATTAACACTATAGTATCCTAACACGTGTTAAATCTAACAGCCCAAGCTAACTCGTACCACGATATTGACCGCTTTGCCTGCCCAGCCGTATCAGACTGGTGCCAGACTCACGGTTTTGCATTGGTCTCACCCCCGAAGGACTGGCCAAAATGCGTCTGGTAGAGAAGGTTCCCCCACCCCTTATAAGGAAGTGTTTGTTCTCCTTCTCAACCGATGTGGAATGTTACAATCCACCCCCCTTAGGGAGCCCAGCGTCCTCACGGGCACGACTGGCACACCGATCTGGGCCCCGACTCTGATACCAACTGTAACAGCCCAAGGTAACCCGTACCATGATATTGTCCGCTTCGTCGCAGCTCACGGTTTTGCATTGGTCTCACCCCCAAAGGACTGGCCAAAACGCGCCTGGTAGAGAAGGTTCCCCCACCCCTTATAAGGAAGTGTTTGTTCTCCCTCTCAACCGATGTGGGATGCTACAATCCACCCCCCTCAGGGAGCCCAGCGTCCTCACGGGCACGACTGGCACACTGATCCGGGCCCCGGCTCTGATACCAAATGTAATAGCCCAAGCTAACCCGTACCACGATATTGTCCGCTTTGCCTGCCCAGCCGTATCAGACTTGTGCTAGACTCACGGTTTTGCATTGGTCTCATCCTCGAAGGACTGGCCAAAACGCGTCTGGTAGAGAAGGTTCCCCCACCCCTTATAAGGAAGTGTTTGTTCTCCTTCTCAACCGATGTAGGATGTTACAGTCCACCCCCTTAGGGAGCCCAGCGTCCTCGCTGGCACGACTGGCACACCGATCCGGGCCCCGGCTCTGATACCACTTGTAGGACCCTACCCCTAAGTTGTTACAATTAGCGGATTTAAGTGGGTGTAAACATGATTTGAACACTAGTTACCAATTATCAAATAAATAAGAAACATAATTCATACCCAAAAACAGGATGGGGTTAGGTTTTACAAAGCAACCAAGTAGTTAGTATTAGTTAGACGCAGCGGAAACAAGTGATTTCGTTCAACTAAACTATGTATGGCTAGTTTCTACAAAAGGAGATCCATAGAACGCGTTCGGTTTGTTTTAATTGCTTGATCTTCCATCCGGATGTCCATCGTATCCCCAACCTGTCACACATACATCGAATAGGGTTAGTTAGCATTAAAAAGCGTTAAAATCGGAAAAACGGTCAAAAAACCCAAACTGGGTGTTGTGCGCGGCCGCTCCCCAGCGCGCGGGCTGCACCCAATGTTTACAGAAGTTGTGCTCGGCCGCGCACAAGGGGTGAGCGACCGCGCGCAGCCCCCTGATGTTGTTTTCTTGCTTTTTCCCAACCTAACGCTTGGTAAAGGCTGCAAATTCACTACCTCGGCCCCTACAATCCCTTCGGATATCTTTTACCTTGATTTATGAATGTATAAGGATGCCTCGGGCTCTACAAATTCGCACGGGATCTCTTGTTCCTTGGTCCTATTCTCTGGTTCACTTTTCTAGACTTTTTTCTTACCTATTTGACCCACTTGAGTCTTTAAAGGTTAGCATATCATTGTAGTCGCTTAGACTCATTCGCCTTCATACAAGTCGCGAACATGGCTTCATTTCCTAAGCAAACGTTATCATGGGAGTTCTTTCGGACTACCTAGTTCTTGGTAAATCCATATTTGTCTAACTTGTTATCATATCAAAATCTCTCAACTCATTCCTTCACAATAACATTGCAAGTATGAAAATTTGTATAGCAAGTGACTACAACCATAAACATACTAACGATATATATAACCTAAAAATATATATATGTATAAAGGAGATTAAAGTCCTTGAGTGACTTACCTCAAGCAAGCTTCCTTAGCCTCGCATCCGTGGCTCCATGCCTATCCAAAGCCACTCTTATTTACACCTAATACGTGTAATCCACATAGGTGATCAAAACTTGTTCTTTGGTATGACTTACATAACCACACATATGTTTCATCGAATTTATCAATATCAATATTTGATCGAGTTTATTGTGGCATTTTATCAAACACCTTGTAGGTGTTATTTTCCTAGAGTTATCTTTAGAACTTGGGGAATCTAATGGATCCTCCATGGTCAAGATTTATTATCTCAAGCAAGTTAATATTACTTCTTAGTTCACAATTCCCCAATTTCACACTTAGGAGATACTACCATTATAATTTAGGTGTGGTCCTCATGTTATCACTAAAACCCACCTTTCACATATCCAATCATCTTCACATGAATCACACCAATCATGTATGTATTACCATTCTTTTGACTAGATTAAACATGATTAAAGTCCCCTGATGCAAGAGCAACCTCTAATAATCACTAAATAAACATTTACAAAACACTCAAGAAATATCACCATGATCATACATGAAACATATATAAAATTAAACCAATTAATTGATACCTTTGGGTGTGTTGGACCTTATATGATCCCTTTTTGCTTCATGCACGAATTTCCTCTTTGAATTTGGCTTGATTTTGAGTAGGATTGGAGGTTTTAGGTTAGTGTGTGTGTTGTGTGTGTGTGGATCGACATATGCTCTGCATATGTTGATCCTCCCCTTTTGTTTTATCATTCACTAAACAATAGTTTGGTGTTATGGCAGAATTGGTCCTTCCAACTTTTGGCCAAGCATTTAGTACTTAATTTGCTACTCGATCGGGTGATTAAACATCGAAGTTTCCATCTTAGCATAAGCCACGGTTCAGGACTACGGGGTGTTACAAAGACCCATACAATGGGTTTTTAGCCTTGTTTAGATAATACAGTTGACAAGGCTACTTCCTTATGTTAGGAATTTCGTAAATTTCGTATTTCATTCGGATAAATAAAAGTCACATGTGCTCTTACTAATGAAAAGCAAGGTTTAAGAATTTTGGAGTGTTACATTAAAACACTTGCTTTTCCCATAATTTCACCACATATGTTAGATTAGGAAATATTTCATGACCCATGATGACATGTGGGGCCTAATTTGTTAACAATCAATGTGTTTTACAACAAAACTCCAGGATTTCACGAAACCATACATTTTACACAAGTGCATACAAGATACGTAGTAATTGTCATGTGCACAAACAATTTCCCCACACATACATGGTACAAGGGTCCACAAGTCGGGTGAACAACTTGTATGGTAAACAACAAGAACATACAACTTACTATCCCTTGATATCATAGGGCACTTATTGTCAAGACAGTAATTACTCTTGTTTTTCTGCTTTGCTAGACCACATACCGAGACATCAGGTGAGTTTTCATGGCCCCATTATACTATTTCATTATTTTGGTGGGAAAATATGCGTACAAGTTCAGTTACATTTTGACTATTATGTGAACATGAGACATAAGGTTCAGAGTACACATAAAGCCCTCGTATCATATATCATACTGTAACAATTAGCTATGGACTTAGCCATGGAACACCAGAATAGATCTATTAGGTTGACACCCCTAGTCTTGGTTAGTCGCTCTAACCAGGTTGGAGTTATCAAAAGAGTGCTTGTATTTGACACGTATTCATTGTTTTTGGTGTACAATGGGCGAGGCACAACACATCAAGGGTTGGTTACGGGTTCATGTCAGTCACATAATGATGATTGTCTTAGCTAGGCAATAGTCATCTACCATGGTTTACATATTCAACAACACCCGTGATCTCACCAACTTTATTGTTGACATATTTCATTTGCATGTTTTTCTGGCAATTAAATATGGAGCATGGAACTTGGAGAGTTGCGCATTGGCATCATGGGATATCTGAACTAATCTTTTGTTTGAATAAATTTTAGCACAATATTACTTGAAGTTTTGATTTTTAAGACATCATTTTCTTTTCAAATGTTAAACATTGACGTCTTAATATATCTAAATTTATGAATTTGATGCTTGCGTGACTCTTGTGCTTGAAAGCCTTTCGAGGTTACATCCCGTGTTTCCACCTAGGCGGGGTGTGACACAGGAACTGATTTTGATGCCACATGAGTTGGGTTGTACAGCTTGTAGCGACAATGTATTCAGTCTCTACTATTGATGTGGAAACAGCTGCTTGCTTTTTGCTTTGCCAAGAGACCAAAGCATTGCCTGGGAATTGGCACCCTAATGAAGTGGTCTTCCTTGTGATTTGACAACCAGCAAAATCAATGTCTGATAGGATATTAGATACCAAGTGTGGGAGCACCTTTTAGGTATCTGAATATCCTTTTCACAGCTATAAGATTTGACTTTTCTAGGTGATGTCTGGGATCTAGCACATACATAAGTGGCAAACATGATGTCTGGCCTAGAAGCAATTAGGTACAATAAAGACCCAATCATGCATCTTTAATTTGTCTGGTCTACTAGTTCATCTTTACCATCAATAGTGAGTAGTTTTGTTATACTCATTGGTGTATTGTATGGTTTACAATCATTCATGTCAAATTTTGTTAAAAATGTTTTTAGCATACTTGTTTTGATGAATGAAAGTACAATTTTACATCTGCTTAACTTGGAAATTAAGAAAGCATTGGAGTTCACCCATGGCACTCATTTCAAACTCTACTGTCATGAGTTTCCTAAATTCCTTACACATTTTGTTACATGTGGATCCAAAAATAATGTCATCCACATATATTTGACAATCATTAAGTCTTTTCCTTTCAATTTTAAAAACAAAGTTTTGTCAAATTTACCTCTTGTAAAGCCAATGGATAGGAGAAAAGTGGAAAGAGTTTCATACCAGACTCTTAGTGCTTGTTTTAATCCATACAAAGCTTTGTTGAGCTTGTAGACATGATCTCGATGGAAGGTGTCTTCAATACCAGGTGGTTGTCACACATATAGCTCCTCCTGGATCTTGCCATATAGGAAAGCATGCTTGATGTCCATCTGATACACCTTGATATTGTGGCTGACAACAAAGGCTAGGAATAGTCTGATGGCTTCCAACCTAGCCACTGGAGCAAAGGTTTCATCCTTATCAATTACTTCTTCTTATCTGAATCCTTGAACCACAAGCTTGGCTTTATTCTTGATAACAATACCCCTTTCGTCAATTTTTTTTGAAGACCCACTTTTTGCCAATTGAATAAACATCCTTTGGCAGTAGTGTAGTTCCCATACTTGTTGTCTTTTGAACTGAAGGAGCTGTTCTTGCATGGCTTCTACCCAACTGTTGTCTTTTAGTGCTTCTTGGTACTAAACATGTTGTGTGAGTGAGAGAAAGCCAAGAAAAAGATAAATGTTTGAGGATTGACTTCTTGTGAGCACCCCTTCATTGATATTGCTAATAATCTGGACTGGTGGATGAGTTATAGGGTTAGTTAAATCTCCTTGGTATGGAATGATAGCATTATGAGGTAAGGGATAGAGGTTTTTGTCATTTGTTGTAACATATGTTTGCATTTCTGTAGTGCCAAGAGATGATTGAAATGGAGGTAGGGCAATAGGTCCAAGTGGAGTAAAGGTGGACTGACTTTTGTCAACTGAGGGTGGACTTTTGTTAACAGATTTATCAACAATGGAAGAACTTGTTGAGTCAGTGGTTTGAGGGTAGGATTGGTCAACAGTTGTTGACTCACTAGTGGCAGAGTTTTGACAGATGTTCTGAACATCTGTTCCCCCTGGTGCAGAAAAGACTTTACAGTGAGATGAAATCACTATGTGAAATTTGTAATCTTGTTGTGGAGACTGTGGTGTACCTGCACTATTAGTTTTAACAGTAATAACTTCAAATTTGAATTTATCTAAATAAAACAGTTCTGCAGGATTTGCTGGAATTTTTAAGGATGAAAGTTCATTGAACTTTACATTCAGAGTTTCTTCTATAGTCCTAGTCCTTTTGTTAAACACTTTGTAGTCCTTGGCTCTAGAAGAATATCCCAGAAAATAACCACAATCTACTTTGGCTGCAAATTTTGAAATGGAATCTTTTAGATTTAAAATGAAACATGGGCGGCCAAAGATTTTGAAAAATGGTATCAGTGGTTTGATTTTGAACAAAATTTCATAAGCAGACTTTTGATGTCTGGAGTTAATTAAAACTCTGCTTCGAACATAGCAGGCAGTGTTTACAGCTTCTACCTAAAAGGATAGTGGTAAACCAGAATCTACTAGCATAATCGTTGCAGCCTATATGAGAGTTCTGTTTTTCCTTTCAACCATCCCCATTTTGTTCTGGTGTTCTTGGAATGTTGTACTGTCTCATAATTCCTTTTGACACATAAAAGTCATCTAACTCCTTATTTCTGAACTCTATTATATTGTCACTTCTAATAACTTTTACTAGCAAGTCATATTGTTTCTCAACATTGGTGACAAAGTCCTTCAAAATACTTATAGTCTCATCCTTAGAATGTAAAAAGTAAGTCCACATAAACCTAGAAAAATCATCAACTATGGCAAGACAAAATCTCTTTTTCCTTAGACTCATGATTTTAGCTGGGACAAACAAGTCCATGGGCAACATTTGAAGACGCAGACTTGTTTTGGACTCATCAATGGATTTGTAAGAGCTTTTATGTTGTTTTCCTTTAAGACAAGAAACACAATGCTCATCACATTTATATTCTTTTGACTGAAGACCTCTTACACGTCTTTGTTTTGAGAGTGTGTTGATAGTTTGAAGGTTGGTGTGACCCAATCTCCTATGCCACAATTCTGTCTCTTTAGATGAGGTAGCAGAAAATAGACAGACATTTGCCGTAGGATTATCCTTCAACCTATCAACCACATACACATTGCCGCTTCTATGAGCAACAAGTTGTGTTTTGCTCTCTACTATGATGCTTTCAATCTTTTTCACCACTTCTGGCCTAATTATCTTACAAGTTTTCTTAGTGAAGAATGACCCATAGCGTTTGCCACTCATTTGTTAAACACTAAGAAGATTAAATTTAAGATTATCAATAAGATTGACATTTTCAAACTTGAGTCTCCTAGCTTCAACAGTCCCACAACCCAACATCTTACCCTTTGAATCATTACCAAAATATATATCACCCCCTCCATGAGCTAAGAAGTCCAAGATTAGGGTTTTACATCCTATCATGTGCATGGAGCCTCCACTGTCTACATATCATAAGTTGTCTAAGCATGCAGAAACTCCCTGCACATCAATAATGAATTGGTTTTCGTGAGTGTCCAAAGACAAGTTGGCTTTGAATGGGTTCTCATACTTTCCGTCCTCATGTTTAGGAGAATGGTCAGTGGTTTGAGCCAGCTTTTGGACCCAGTTCAACAACTGTTGTTGACCATTTTCCAGTGTTTGTATGTCAACACTTGGTGCAACAGCTATTTGACCATTTCCTCTCGTATGATAGTAACCATGAGGATGTCTGTTCACTTTTGGTTTAGAAGGCCTTTTGGGCTCCTCATAAACATGTGGCTGTCTATGACAATGTGGTTGTCTTTAGCGTATGGGATACATGTTTAAGGCTGGGGCATCTGTTACTTGGACATATCTGGGAGTAGAGGTTCATTTTAGGTTTTGGTATAAGATGTTTGAACATGTTGAAAGGTCCGTTTGGATTTTACTTTTGAAGTTCTAGTCCCTTGACCAATCTGAGTTTTTGCTTTATACTCTTGTATTTTGACATCAAAATTTTTGAGATAAAGACACTCTTGGGTTTTGTGATTCTTTTTACCACAGATTGAACAATTTGGAATACTTGTTACTTTGTTGATGTCATAAGCTTTTAGAAGAAAATAGTTTTTGGTGACATGATTCTTCTTTTCACAGAAATCACAAAACAGTTTTAAATCCTTTTCTTTTTTCGTCCCTTTCTCTTTCTTCTTTTCTACAGATGTTTGAACATATGTTGTAAAATCCTTCAAGGGAATGATTTCAACTTTGGTTCTTTAATACCATGAGTGGTTTCAAAATTTACTGGTTTAAAGTTATCAAGAATATCACACTCCTCTGACCGTGTTGGCTTGTACTGATATTTTTCAATTTCAGCAAATGATGAGGAACCTTCAGTTTTTTCAAGAACAATTTTCTTACCATTTGGTCCAATGATTTTAATTACTTGACCTTCCAGATTTGTGGAGATAATCTCAACCAACTTGGTTTCCTTTTCAGCAGTGTTTTGAGAGTCTTGGTCATTGGATTCAGGAAAACTAATACCAAACTTTACATTGCTTTTGGTCTGTTGGTTGAGTAGCATCTCAAAACCTTTGCATGATTCCACCAATTTTCACACTCAACTTGGGTGGACACAAGCTCCTGTTTACAACTTTGATACTTTGTTATCATAGTTTAGAGCTGGTCGTTGGCTCAACCTTTTCAACCCTTGTTGATAAACTTGCATGAGTTTGTTCGAACATTGAAAACTCCTCTTAAAAATAAGTTGCATTTACTAGCCTTGTTTCTATGATGGAGTTCTTGTGTACATCAATATTCTTAGACTCATATACAAGAAAACGATGTGAAGTCCCATTATAGGCATATACAATATATGTATTTAACAGTTTTGGGCCTCGTTCTAAGAGCCTTGGGAGGTGTAACAATTACCTTGGCTAGCCACCCCCGCACTTTCAAGTATTTGTACGATGATATTTCCCCATCTTAACTCATAAAATGTTACATCTTTATTCTTGAAAGGAACTTTATTCAACAAGAAATTGGCCGACAAAATGGCCTCCCTCATATGTACTAGCTCATCCCAGAACTAATCACCATAGCATTCATCATTTCTTCTAGTGTACGATTATTCCTTTCCGCAAGGCCATTTGATTGGGGTGTACAAGGAGGAGTACACTCGTGTATTAATCCACTTTTGCACATTCATTCCCAATTGGTGAAACAAAGGCCATTTGATTAGGGTGTACAAGGAGGGGTACACTCGTGTATTATGCCACTTTTTGCACATTCATTCCCAATTGGTGAAATATATTCACCTCGTGTATGACTTCTCACACGTTTGATAATCATATTAAGTTGATTCTCAACTTTAGCTTTGTACAGGATAAACTGACCAATTACTTCATCCTTACTATTAAGTAAATACACATAACAATACCTTGTATTGTCATCAATAAAAGTAATAAAGTACTTATTTCCGCCTGATGTGCCTTCATTTACACATGGTTTATATGCATAATTAGCCAGAAAATAGCAAGTTTTTGAGCTTACAACACTTAAAAAATGCTATGTAATCATTCCTATTTTAATTTCTCGGGAAAATGGAGCTCCAACCCGAAAAGAAGTGATTCCAGTGCAAGAATCAAGTAAAAACGGAGATTCCTGAAGAACTGAGGCTACCCACAAAATAAAACATGTAAAGACGGCAACCCCGGAAGAAAAAAAAAAGACAATAAAATGCAACTTGGATCGACCATGCCCGGCCACACAACTTGGTGCTTGGGCCTACACACAAGAAGATAAACAACAAACTTGGGGGACAAGAAAAGGCTTCGCTTCTCGGAAGGGACAAAACTGTGGCTAGGAGACAAAGGGTACAAGATACAACCATAACCTTTTCTTCCACATGCGAGGTTTTAAACCATAAGAAAGGGACGTGTTTACCTCTTTGCCTATATATAGCAACCTCCTCCTCAACATTTGTTGTGCAATCTTGGGGTTGATTTCCACCATTCTTGCAGAGTTCTTGAGGTCTTGTGGAAGGTCTTGTTGCGAGAATCACATTATACGCATAGGATCAAGATGATTGGATACCTGTTTATGAGTGCAAGATCTTAATGTTTTTATGTTGTCATCTTTATATGGTTGTACCCATCTAGTATTCTCCAAACCTATTCGATTCATTAGACTTTTTATATTATTAGTAGTTTATTTTTAGTTACTTGATGTGTTTATCTTCTGAACTAATTCTTGTTTGTTTATCTTTTATGACAGGTTCAATTTGTGGTTAGCTTAACAACCTTAAAATCAACCAAAACTTAAAATAATCAAAACTATCATGGGATTCAATCGGCTTCTAATAGTCCCAAGCTAGATCCAAGGAAAGGAAACTGGCAGTGAGACAGATCCTTTGGGTTTCTGATATTCAAACCGGGTTCTAAGTAATGGCTTCTGAAGTGGACCAGATCCGAGTGACAAGTTTCTGGTTTCACACCAGATGTGTGAGCGGTTTTCCTGGCAAAGGGAGGATTCCCTACGGGTGGACCAGTGATCTTCGGATTATGTTCCACATTTTTTAAGGTTATCATTCACAAGTCTTGGGGGTTAAGGGTTGAATTTGTTAAGTCACTTAATCACTAAACAAAACTTATATTTACTTGATCAATAAATATTTAAGTTGTCACATTTAAAGATAATCAAAAGAAGGATAAATTATCTAATTCTCGTTACTACAAAGCCGTTTACTTCTTAGAGGGTCCCCTGTCACACATGATGATAGCATTTGAGATCCTCCGGTATGAAAAATGAGAGTTAAGAGAGGTGGAAGGGATTCTTGTTCGGAATTAAACCTCTAAATTAATTTAAGAAGATAAAGTAGGGAAACCCGTGCTTAAACGAGTGGTTTGGGAAGTGCCAAAAAAGGTCTCAAACTTTCCAATAAGCTACATGACTTGTGTGCGTTAAGATCGACGACACTCGTCAATCAGGAGAAGACCGGCTTATAGGCCAGCAGTCCGAAGACACCTTTATGGGGACTCGTACACTTCCCCTGTGTGTCACCCATTTAGTTTCCAAAACGTCATCCCTTATTCATTTCTTTTCCCATCTCCTAACTCTGAAGTCTGAAGGGACCGTTCAAAACCCGTTCTCCACATCAATAATTAAAACTACTACTACCTTTAATATAATTAATCTACTTATTCGGAGGGTTCCCAAGACTAGCATATTTTCTAAACCTACTGTTTTTATCTTTTATTTTAAAACCAAAAGCTTTTCAAAAACTATTTTTCTTTTAGAACCCCTCCGTTTTATTTTCTTTTTTTAAAACCTGATTAACAAAAGTGATGGAAGGTTGAGTAGGGGAAATGGTGTTCTCTGGAATATGATACTCGGTATTTACCCTAGAAAATCTATATTACACACGTCTGGTTCTCTGTGTGTGTGTTAGTTTTAGTTTCTAAGTAAGTAACTATCGTTTACTTATAAATTTAAAACTCGGTAATGGATTAGTATCAAATCCTCTTTTTCCAAAAACCAATGTTTTAATGGTTAAAACACCACAAGTTTTTTGCACCGGAAAATGATATCTTTTATATTACTAAAACCGACACACCACCACCTCTAGTGGGAATTAATTTTAAATCACCCACGTCAGTGTGAATCGCGAGCTCAGTTACTCGATTAACTGACTTAAATGATGATTTTCTTTTTTTATCTTTAACACATGTTTTAAATTTTGATTTAGAGTGAATGGAAAAAAGTTGGTATATATTTTAATCAACAATGCATCGAATTAAAGTTAACATGACCAAGACAACCCTGCCAAACATTAGATGACTCAACCAAGTTAGCAGAAGTAGTCGCATTCTTATTCATATTTTTAGTACCAACCATTACATGTAGTTTAAACATGCCATTTTAGGCATAACCCTTACCAACAAACATACCATGCTTACTCAAATCAAACATGTCACTCTTAAAGAGCAAACAAAACCCAAATTTGTTATGAAACCTACATGAAACAAGACTTTTATGTATGTTGAGAACCTAAAGCACATTGGTTAAAATGAGCTCTTTCCTAGTAGTCCGCTTCAAGAACCCATCGTATTCACCCTTGATATCTGTTATAGCAGCATTCCCAGTGTACAACGACTTTTCATCTCCCACTAGCTCTTTAATTGTACTAAAGAGGGTCTTGTCTGGATAAACATGGCGGGTAGCCCTAGTGCCAACCTACCACTCTTTTAGGTTGTTAGACACTAAATTTACCTCCTTCATCATCACAATGATGTTTGACATTCGTGGCCACTAAAGGCGTATCATCATCAACCATAAGCGCCTTCTCACGTTTAGCCTCTTTGGATTGGTCAGCAAGGTGAACAGCTTCATTACAATTGTTACAGTTCCCTTCAAAACGACCAAACTTTTTTATTTCACACCACCTTTCCTAGGCCCAAGGTCCCCACCCTTATTATTCCTTTTCCACTAAATTTGTGGCCATTTTTATCCTTTTTCCCACATGAGGTCTTACGGTGCTCCACAATGTTTGATTTTGCAGAAGCTTAAACTTGAGTTCCTCTTTGTGACACCTTGTTATCTTCTTCAATATGTGAGCGACCCACAATTTCTTCAGTGGTTATTTTCTTTTGCTTATGCTTAAGGTAATTTTTGAAGTTTGTCCAACTAGGATGAAGTTTCAACCACTGAAGCAACTTGGAATGTTTCACTAAGATTCGTTGCTTTAGAAAGAATGTCACTAATGATCACTTGCAATTCTTGAACTTAGCTAGCAACAGTTTTTGAATGAACCATTTTGTAATCCAAAAACCTTGCCACAACAAACTTCTATGTACCAGCATCTTCAGTTTTTTACTTGTGTTCCAAAGATTCTCATAATTCTTTGGCAAATGTGTATCTTACAGTACACGTTATACAACGGATCTCAAGGCTATTCAACACATGGTTTTTGTATAGACACTCAGAATGTTTCCATGCATCTATTGCACTCACAGATTGAGCTTCAGATGTCCCTTTGGCAAGTAGAGGGGGGACTTAGTCAAGAATCTCGCAAAATTTAGAGTAGTTAGGTAAACAACATCTTTTGTTTCCACCTGCTCGAATTTCAAACCTGAAAAAACTTCTGGTTTCTCAGTGTGATTGGTAATTGCCTGAGCCACTTGGGTACAACCAATGGTTCCATACTAGTGGATGAAGGTGCGACTGTAGTATTTGGAGGGGTAATGTGTGATGCCATTTTTGAAACAAGACATAAAATATAATTAGTGTTCAGATAATTGATTTACACATAATCAAGATTAAGGAATACTCATTTAAAACAGTAAAAATTTTGGTTTACAAAAAACCTAAGCTAACTTAGAAAAAGTTTGCAATTAAATTAAAATTAAACCATACTATATTGTAATCCGAAAGTTTTAAAAGAAAACAATAAACAGTGTTTTTGAAATCTATTTTAAGATTGTAGGACAACCATTTAGGAAATAAGTATAATACCAATTTTATTAAAAAAAAAGGAATACGGATTACAGCTAAAACCGGAAATGAAATACTTTACAAAATGGAAATTACAAACAGATTACAATAAACACAAAAATAAGATACAAATTCTGAAAGGAAAAATAAACACAAACAAAAAACAAAGACATGAGGTGGCTGAGACTTTCTGTTCAATAGCGGTCCCTTAAAACAGATTTCGACCACCTAGCTAAACCCATCTGTTTCCAAGGATCCAACAACCTAAGCAGTTTGTACTGCCAGGATTAGCCTTCCACCTGAAAAGATACATGAGACAAGAGTGTTGAGGGTAAAAACGTTAGGAAAATTTTCTGCGATCAAGTGGTGGTTTTCGATCCGAACAGTGTTGACCACACCAGTTAACCAAACCATCACCCTTTTCCCGGTTCCGATCTCGAGGCGGGTGGGTCACATCCTCCTAGTTGACACTATGTATGTTCTAATACACAGGAACATAATTCCCTAGAGAATTCTACACATAAACCAACACAAGATTTATTTCTCCCCCCAACGTAAGACAATCACAATTTTCCACGACATTAAAGTTCTACCACACAAGCGTAAAATTTAGATTTTTCATTCATCTGTAATAACTATTTGATTTTCAATTTATAAAGTTCCAACAAGAGTAGTTAACCGACCAATCAAACATGAGTGCCATGAAGATGTATGAAGCTTATAACCGTTGCGAGTGTGATTTGTAAATTAATTAGAAACCAATGTTGGTCCAGTTTAACATTGTTTACACTCTGTTAGGTTTATAAGAATATTTTTGTAATTTTATTATTTATGTATCATTCAACAAACCTGTTTCTAGATATGAGTAAATGGTATCGAATCATTATTTATCAGATAGCAATATGTTTGAACATCTGGCAAATACTCATTACTTAATAAAAGACATGCGTTTTATAAGATCGAAATAAAGTTTATGAAATTATAATATAGAAAAATGAGTTTTATCCTATAAATGGTTCTTAACAGGTCTCTGGTACGCGCGAACAAATCAAGTTCTAAACATGAACACGACTCGTTTAACTCATTTATATCTCATGTTTATAACACAGTTTTATGTTTTATGTACCAAAAAAGGGAAATGAAAGATTTTTGTCTCTTAATTCTAAGTATTAAAAAAAGTCAAAAAATCAAATAGTGTACTTTTCAGTCAAACAGGTCTTATCGTGTCTTAACAGGTTACCCATTGCCAGCCCTACATATCAATTTTACATATGAATAGACTGGTGCGCTTTATAGTTACATGCAGGAAAGTTTCGGGCATCACCTAACCTAAAACAATTAACAATGTATCTCTAATGTTAACGTCTAACCTTAAACAATGCATAACTCTAATATTATAGAATTCATATTTACTGGTTTGAACATAATTAATGACTTGCCTATACATGATTAATGAATACCTGAACATTTTGTGTTTTTTTATGTATGAACAAAACCCCAAAACCCCACAAAAAATAGTTGTTTTTTTCTCCGTTTTTTATATAGCACTATAGTACTCGTTCGAAAGATATAAAACGCTCGTTAATTTGGTGTAATTTTTTTTCTTTAAAAACTCTCGTATATAAAAGACATTAACGTTTAAAAGTTATGGGATGAAACATAAGAGAGAAAAATCCAATTTTGTTTTTAATTGGTAAAGTAAATCTTTTATTTTAAATTCTTAGATATACATATCTTGTATAGGGTTTTAATTAATTTTATTATTAGATTTAATAATAGTAAAAGAAATTAAAAAAAATTAAACACTCTTCCCTCAACGTGCCACGTGGCACATTCAAGGGGGATTGAGGCCTTCATTGAATGTCACATGATCATAAGTCAATTCTTTTATTAATAGTTATAGATAGATTATAGATATAGATTATAGATGTATTTTAATACTGAATCTAAAACAAAAATATTTTGGTTTAATTATTTTTGTAGAGTGATTATGTAATTACTCTTGTGTAAACTACTATAGTTACTCTAATAACGTAAGTATGCTAAAAAAATGTTTTTTTTATGTTATATCTCCAGAAAGCATGTTTAAGTTGATAGGGAAAAAAATCAATTTTTTTTCCTCTTTCTTATCATATTTAGGGGCTGTTTGGTTAATTAAGGGGCTGTTTGGTAGCCTCTTAATCAGCCTCTTAACCATTCAGTTCTGAATTATTCAGCATTCAGACTGTTTGTTTCAGCCTCTGAATGGAATGATTAAGTCTGAAGCATTAAGATTTGGGATGTTGCTGAATCATTAAGCACTGAACCATTAAGCACTAAACTAAGCTGAACCTTAATGAGGCTTTCCTACCAATGTGAGACAAGAAAATTAGTCATTAAGAGATCCAACTTAATGATTCAGCACTTAACCATTCAGATCTCTTAACCATTCAGACATCTTAATGATTCAGCACTTAATGAACCAAACAGCCCATAAGTGCTGAATCATTAAAATGTTTGGATGGTTAAAAGGCTTTGAATGATTAAGTGCTTAATGATTCAGCTATGCACCAAGTCTAAATGGTTCAGCTCTTAATTATTCCATTCAGAGAGAATGGTTCTGAGCCTCATTAAGAGGCTACCAAACAGACCCTTAGTAGGTTAACCTCATTTGTATTTGATCGTATAAATGGTTGATTTTTTTGTTAAAACCATAAGTGTGCAAATTATAGTTTACCCTTGAATCTATTCTATCTTGTGGAGCTCTGCTAAGAGCATGAAAATTGTAGTTTACCCTTGACTCTGTTCTATAGTTTGATTAAATTCCGTTAGGATAGGAACCTCGCCTTTTGTTGTGATGTCTTGGGTATGAGATCTGGTATTCTGGTAGGTTATCTTGATTTATTGCATTTATGGACTCGAGATTGTACGTTTATTATTATTATTTTTTGAACGGTAAGCTTGTATGTTTAATGATTTTAATTCTTAAATTGTATTTAGGGGCAGTTTTAGGCCTGTAAACGAACCGAACGTTCATGAACTGTTCGTGAACTGTTCGGCGGGAAGTTCGTTTATGTTCGTTTATTTAAATAAATGAACGAACACGAACATAATTTTTTGTTCGTTTAGTTAAACGAACGAACATGAACACACGTTGTGTTCGTTCATTTATGTTCATGAACGTTCATTTATGTTCATTTATGTTCGTTTATTTTTGTTCGTTTATGTTCATTTAATTAAACTTAACTTTATTTTTGTTATTTATTTCCTTTTGTTAAGTAACCTTAATTCATATGTTCTAAAAACTTACCCCTAACCCTAACATTCTAAACATATCACTTATCAGCCGCTCTCCACACTTCACAGCCCCACACTTCACAGCAGCTATCCACCCTAACCATAACGTTCATTTATGTTCATGAATCATTATTAACTTGTTTTTGTTTGTGTTCGTTTATGTTCATGAACTGTTCGTTTAGGTTTAAATGAACAAACATAAACGAACACGAACACGACAAATTTCTTAATGAACGAACACGAACACAAAAATGTGTTCGATTATGTGTTCGTGTTCGTGTTCGTGTTTGGTTAAAGTTAAATGAACAAACACGAACACGCCTGTGTTCGTGTTCGTTCGGTTCGTTTACAGCCCTAGGCAGTTTGGTAAGCCTTTTAATGAGGCTCTAGACTATTCGCGTTGAATGATTCAGCATTCAGCGTGTTGTTTCGCCTTCAGAATGCAATTGTTAACGCTGAACCATTAAGATTTGGGATGTTGTTGAAATATTAAGCACTAAACTATTAAGCACTAAACTAAGCTGAACCTTATTGAGACTCTTCTACCAATGCCAGACAAGAAAATTACTCCATCCGTCCCATTTTAGATGTCATGGTCCACAAACACACATATTAAGAAATCTTTATTTGTATGTTGTAAAATGACAATAATATCGTCAAGTTATTATTTCAAATATTTGATTGTCTTTTGTATTTTATGAGCAAACCTGAAAATTGCTTAGAAATCAACAGTTAATTTAGGACAACAAAAAGTGCAAAAATGGACATTTAAAATGGGACGTAGGAAGTAACCATTAAGAGATCCAATTTAATGATTCAGCACTTAACCATTCAGACCTTTTAATCATTAAATATTTAATTAACCAAACAACCACTTACTCATTTTATACCTATCCTATTGCAGCCTAAAAGCTCTTAGTATAATTGTTTCTAAACACCATAAAAAACACATTATTTACATATTATATCCGGATAACATCACATGATAAACAGAACTAACAACCTTTAGAGAAAAATAAAAAGCTTCAAAAGTTTAAGGTAGTATTCGGTGAAACCGATACCATGTGCTATAGTGCTACCCCCGAAAACTCACATGGTCCTACATACTCAAGGTCAATATTTTAAATAAATTTCCTAACTACCTATCAACTTTATATAATACAAAGTCTGGTTTACATAAAAAATAAAATAATAATCATGAGAAGTGAGAACCGTTTTAACATATATACATACGTCTAATATATATAAGTTTTACGTTGTTTCATATACATGTCCATTGAAATGCTTTGACAAAAAATATTACAAAAATATGAGAGTTTACCTTGTCCTACTTGGGGAAGGAAAATAGATGGGTTTATGAAGGCATGTGTAGTACGGGGCTTCATAAGACTCTATGAGAAATAAAATATTATAAAGTATTACAAGGGGTTACATGGAGCTTTATGGGAAAATATGGGTGTAGTGAGAGAGGGTCCCATGAGGCTTTATAAATGATTGGGTAATCATTGCTTAATTATTGTTTTTTATTTAAATAACAAATTTAAATACTAAATAATATTTCATTAAATAAAAAAAATTACAAATAGTAAAATACGTTACAAATACTAAAAAAATAGAAATACTAAAAAAGTTACAAATACTAAAATAAAAATTACAAATACTAAAGAAAAATACTACTCAGCATCGTCGTCGTCTTCTTGTTCTTCTTCTTCCTCTTCTTCTTCCTCCTTCCTCTTCCTCGTCGTCTTCGTCTTCTTCGTCGTCTTCGTCTTCTTCTTCGTCTCCGTCTTCTTCGTCGTCTTCGTCGTCGTCGTCGTCTTCGTCGTCGTCGTCTTCTTCATCTTCGTCTTCGTTGTTTTGAATCGGGCAAATCGCCCATGCTTCCTCGACCAAATCCTCCTTCGACGCGTTATGTATATCCTTGGAACGCAACATGGTACTGTTTTGTATTCTCTACTCCATTGTCGCTTGCGTCCTTTCAACAACATCTTCCGGAAAATAGTTTTGGCATATTGCTTTTCCATCATCTTCAAGTATCATATTAGGCATTATGATACAAGCATACATCACCATTCTAATTCTTTCTTTTTCCCACACATGACAAGGATTCCTAACAAAATGTCATCGTTGTTGAAAAACGCCGAAACACCTCTTGATGTCCTTTCCTGCGGACTCATGAAATCTTTTAAAATATTGTCTTTTTTGATCGAGTGTTTGAAAAAACGTTTTGATGAGCATTGAATACTCCGGATATATACCATCCGCCAAGTAGTATCCATGCTCATAGCAATTATTATTTGCATAAACCCAGCTTTGGGTATCGTTCCACCAATGTAAGACTCTAGCAATGGCAAAAACTGAAAAGTATTTATGTCGTTCATACACCCGGCGAGACCAAAGAAGGCCGACCAAACCGAAAGGTCTTGTGAGGCAACGACTTGTAAAACCAATGTTGGTCCCTTTTGGTCACCGCGTTTATGTTGACCTCGCCATGTGGATGGACATGTATACCACCGCCATTGACGACAGTCTATACTACCAATCATGTTGGTATGCCATTTTTTTTGGAAATGCACTTCGTATAGTTGTTGAAGGTCGTTCCATGTTGGGTTTCTCAATTATCGTTTTCCATATTAATTGCATATACCTACAAAAATATAAAAAATTGAAAGATATATAAAATGTAACTACTAATTATAATTATATATAAAATTGTAAATATACCGTAGGCGAAATATCCCAAGGTATCGCATGTGGTTTTCTCCGCCATCTTCAAATACTCGTCATTGATATCGTATGTGTTCCAGTAGGCGAGTACACGTAACGCGGAAGTGACCTTTTGAATTGGGGTGAATCGTAAACACCCTCTACCATCGGGTTTTTGCTTAAAATAGTCATATGTTGACTCTAAATCTTCGGTAATGCGCAAAAACAACGTTTTACTCATCTGAAATCTTCGCTTAAACAGATCAGGGTAGTAAATCGCGTCAGGATCAAAATAATCATTCACTAAACGCTCACTAGCGGATACATGGTTTCGCTGAATATATTCCCTAGTCAATTTCTCCTATAAGGGGGGGGGGGGGGGGTATTTATATGATGCATGGCATTTGCCGCTAGCCTAACCGCACTCGTAACAACTTCTTCCTCTTCCGCGTCGTCGTCGTGAAAGACCTTTGATAAATATCGGTAAACGAGTCTTCGAAGGGAGGAGACGACATTATGGTGATTTGTTTGTGTAGAAGTTTAATGGTTTTTGTTTGTGCTTGAATGGTATGTGTTTGTGTTTGAATGTTTATGTTTGTGTTTGAATATTTGTGTTAATATATATTATGTGTTTGTGTTTTTTTTATTCGACCGTTGGTAAACGGTCATCTCCAAAGTCCCAACGTTCCATTTTCTTAATTGTTATGCCATAACTCTCACCATGTTCATAACCTTTAGCCCCATAAAGCCTCCATAGCGCCGGGGGGCGGTGTGCCCGGCGCTATTGAGCGCCAAAACTCCCCATAACGGCAACAAAAATGCCCAATACGGGTGCACTAAGTGGAAACAATATAGGAAAGACCTAAAAATCATAAGTTGCACTATACTTGGTGTTGGATCAGTGGCTTAGTTTATGAACACTTATGTGTTATCAGTTTATATATGAGTTATTAAGCAGCGGAAAGACAAGTGTTCAAAGGTCTAAAAGATCACTTTGATGAGGAGTTATTACTCCCCCTTGACTGAACAATAAATGAGAAACAATAAATACAGTTAAGTGTAAAAGCAATAAAGCAATTTATGTTTCTCAGATGTGAAATGGAATTATAAGTTTAAAGCCCGAAGGATTTCAATTTAAGATCAAAGATATCACACAAAATCACATACTAAAATAGATGAACAAACTCATCTATTTATAGACCAATGGACTAAACCATTGTCTGAAGTAACCTAAGATATTTCGGCTAAAAGATAAGGTTACAGAAGTCTTTACATCGAAACTTGTAATCAAGACTTTAACAAAACAATATAATAATAAAACTAAAACTGCTGATCTTCAGTCGGTTAGAAGCTTCTGAATACAAAGTGCTGATGAGTGACAAACTGCTGATGAGCAGTTTGTCTTCAGCAGTTCTTCAGTGAAATGTCTGGTTAGACTTCAGAACTTCTGATGAGTTTACTCTTCAGTACTTTGGTGTTTGTTCTTCAGTACTTCTTCATTTGTTCTTCAGCAGTTCTATACTTAGGCAGATATGAATTGGACTAAGGTTATCAAAAGGTGGTTTCTTCAATCCTCTTTGTCCCAACAATCTCCCCCTGGATTGATGAAGCCAAAACCTTATCCAATCTTTATTGTTCATCTTTTCTCCCTTCTAATATCCTCCAGATCTCTGCTGTCATCCGGGTAGTAAGGGTACATCTTTGTTGCTCAGTGAGAGGACCAAGTTCAGGTGTTAAATGCTGAATGGTAAGAAGGTCTTTGGACGATAAAACACTCAACTCCTTTGAGTTTTTGTAGACCTTACTTGAACGGTCTCTCCTGGTCACAAGTACTGAGTTGGATTCAGTAAAGGACCACTTGATAATATTTACCTTTGACCTGTCAAAGTCAGAGGCATAGGAAACCAAGCCTGTTTCCTTAGGTTGACCTGATTGAGGAATGTCTTCTATTTCAGTGACTCTCAGGTGAGATTCTTGACTACCTTGAAGTTCAGCACTACCTTGGATAGGCATGTTGGGCAGGTGATGCTCTGTAACAACCCTTGTATGTGTCTTCTCTTGGATGGATTGTTGTAACTGATAAGCATAAGTAGCCTTGTCTCTGAATTGTGTTAAGAGGGGTTTCTCTTCAACATCAAAATCACCATGTACTAACTGATCTCCTTCTAAGAGTATCATCTTGAAGTCAGTCTTGACAATGGGTTCACCCTCTGCTTTTCTCTTGGTGGCTGGCTTCCTTAGTGCACCAGATGATCTCCTTATAATAGAAGTTGTTTGGACTTCTGGAGTTTCAAATCTCTCTGGCTCTGCAGCTTTCTTGGCCTTGAATTTCTTGTAAGCCTCATAAAGGGTTTGTTCTTTCCATTTGGAGACTGAGGCCTTTGAACCATAGCCATTTGCCACTAATTCTTCTATCACTTCAGCTCTTTTGGCTTTCCTCTCATCTTCTGTTGCTATTCTATCTGATAGCATTTGAGCTCTTCTGGTCAGTTCTTGTGTTGAGAGTCTTTTGAGAGCCACTTGTTTTGATTTGGAGTTCTTTGTGATGAATGCTATAAGCTGTGCTCTTTTATCTTCTTCTGCAGCAGCTTCAAGTGCTCTCTCTTCAGCCTCAAGCTCATCAAGTTTTTCTTGATACATAACTAACTTTTGTTGAAAATTTAAATTATCTCTAGTCTCTAGGCTGTTCCATACTCTGTCTTCTTTTGCCTTCTTTGCAGCCTCTTTCAAACTCTTCTCCAATAGATCTTTAGACATGTTGATGGGAGTAGGGTTCAAAACAGTTGTTGAAGTTGTTGTAGGCAAAGGAATGGGAGCAGGTTCTCTTTCTGGTGCCTTAGGAACTTCTGATGTTGGTTTTGGAGGTGAAACTGCTGATGAGGTAAATGGAGTCACAACTGCTGAAGGATTGTCTTCAGTAGTTTGAGAAATGGGATCAGCAGTTTCCTCTGATGCCTTAGACAATTTGAATTCTGGTGCTACTTCTTTTCCTGGTCTTTGGGAAGGTCTTTCAGCTTCAGGATCAGGAGTTTGTCTTTGTGTAACAACTTCAGTAGTTGGTTCCTTAATCTTCTCCCCCTTTTTGGCTTCATCCACTTCTGGAAGCCTAATAGAGTGAGAAGTTGCAGCAGACAACCTTGCCAGTTGATCTTGTGTTTGGTCCATTTTCTTGTTCAACTCAGCAAGTCTCGAGTTGATCAACCCAAACTGATTGTTAGCTTTTAACTCCCAAGCAGTTGTGAAGGGTTTGAGTTAATCAGTTATGATTTGTTTGAGTGCCTGGTACAGGGGACCATCTGGGCTGCATAGGTGGTTCAAGTCTATGCTTGTGAGCCCAGGGAATTGGGTAGGTTGTTTTGGTGAAGGGGTGCTTTTTGGGTGATCCTCAGATTGCTCTGAAGATGCCACTTTTGGGGAACTTTGGGCTAAGTGGTCTTTAACCTGATCCTTGGTGACCAGCTTCTTGAGCTTGGATACCTTAGATGCAGGACCTTCAATATCAACCGTCAATTCTTTCTGTGGAATGTTTGATTCATCAACCAAGTTAATGGAATCATCTGAATCCCTGATAATGTCCTCAGAGAGGGCAGGATCAGTTATATCATGAGCTAGACCCAAACTAGTAGTCTCATGAACCTCTTTGTCTTGGTACTGAGGTTTTCCTACTTCTGGCCTTAGGCCTTCATCAGTAGTTGCCAAGTTTGAGGTCTTAGCTATGTTACTACTGTCCTCAGGTTCACCACTGGGTGATAAGTGAGTAGTAGCAGCCTCAAAAGTATCAAAAGTTTGTAAGTTTGGGCTTATAAACTCTTGTTCATCCTCATCTCTCTGGGTTGGGCTAACGGGATCCACATTCATGTCAACTTCTGAAGGCATCTCCCCAATTTTATGTGTTGCTGGGGGAGTGACATGTGGTGAATGGGTTCCTTTTAGTCCTGAGAGAAGTTGGGCAATTTCTATTGTTGTGTGGGAAGGTTCAGGTTCAGTAGTTTTGAGGGGTTGGTGTTCAGTAGTTTGGATGGGTTCAGGGTTGGTTTCAGTAGTTTCAAAGGCAGGGTCAACAGTTATTGGTTTCTTAAATTTCTTTCTTTGAAAAATAACTGTGACTGGTTTTCTTTTGGTGGGTGGAGAAGGAGTGTGCTGAGAGGATGTTTCAGCCACTTCCTTATCAAGTGCAGATTGCACATCAGTAGTTTCAGGTTTCTCCACTTCCTGAACTTTCTTTTTCAGTGATTTGGTTTGTTTTGGTTTTTGTTGTTTAGGCTTTTTGGTTTTCTTTTTGGGTTTGGAAGATGTGGGTTCCTTGGGGATGGGTTGTTCTTCCCCTTGGTCATCTTCTAGCACAAGTGCTGGTTTGTTGTGCCTAGAGAATACTTGAGAAGTTAATGGGTTTAAAGTAGTTGGTTCACCCTCAAGTACTCCCTCTCCAAGCTCCTTTATTATGCATTGCATAACAAATCTTGGATACAACAAAAATTTCTTTTTATCATTTTCATGATGCAAAACCAGTTCATTGAAAAATAATTTTGATGCCTTAAAAGGTGTTTCATTTATGATGGAATGAAAAATAGGTTGAAAAGTAGAAGGCATCTGATCTATTGACCCAGCTTTTGGACTTAGACACATAATAATATAATGAAATAACAGTTTATATTGTGGGTCAAAATATTTCTTATAAACTGTTGCTTGTGCCAAAGTACCTTGATAACCACACTCTGTCATGGTTAGATGAATGTCTGAGTTTGGAATATGCTCAGGTGCCTTAGAATCCTTCAAACCAAGCCTGATGCTTAGTGTTTCTGGTGAGATGGCCATCAGTTTCCCTTTTATGGAAGATTTGAGGGAAATCACTTCATTATTCACCTTCACCGTCTCTGAATTAGCCCAGAACTCGTTAAGAGTTTCTTCATGAATGGGTGGATCGATGGTGAAAGCTTCATAGTATTGGGATTTCATGATGAGATCAATCATCTCATCATACTGGGACCAGGCGTCATCTTTAACAAAGTAGCCTCTTTGGTTGTGTCCCTGTTTTAACACGAGAGCCATGGTTGTTTTTGATCGAACAGTAATTTTTAGGTTAGAGAAGGGGTTTTGCTTTGAATTTGAGAGAGAGAGAGGGAATTTTTGCTTTTTGAATGGATAAGTGTTTGAAAAGGGTATTTATCAGAAGTTTTTAACCGACTAGGTCAAACTTCTGATGAGTGAAAAGTCTGTTTTACCCTTTTTAGTCAAACTGCTGATGAAGAAGGTTTCTTCATCAGTGGTTTTAGTCATCTCTTCAGCAGTTTCAACTGCTGATGCAAATGACTTTTAAAACACTGTTCTAACTTCTGATTTTCATCAGTAGTTATATCCACTTTGAAAATATCCCATTTTTGATGTTTATCAGTAGTTTTCAAAAATTGTTCATCAGTACTTTCTCTTTCTCAAATTTTTGGTCTTCAGAGGTTTATGACAGATAAGTATGTAAGTGAAAATAAAATATGTGCAGAATTAAAAAGTGAAACACTTACAGACTTTCTTCTAAGTTTAACATCCCAAGCATGGATACTAACCTCTGAAAAGTTGTTGAATCAAGGGGTTTGGTGAAAATGTCAGCTATTTGATTAGCTGTTGTGACATGCTTCACCTCAATCTTGCCTTTTTCATAGCAATCTCTTATGAAATGATACCTGATTTCAATGTGTTTAGTCTTTGAAAACTGAACAGGATTTTGAATGATGCTAATGGCAGATTTGCTGTCTAATAAAAGTGGGGTCTTGGTCTCTTTGATTCCATAATCAAGCAGTTGATATTGCAGCCATTGTATCTGTGAAGTACAGCTTGCAGCAGCAATGTATTCAGCTTCAGCTGTTGAAGTTGCCACAGATGTTTGTTTCTTTGATTGCCAGGACACCAGACAGTTTCCTAAGAATTGACAACCACCAGATGTTGATTTTCTTGACATCTTGCAGCCTGCATAGTCACTATCTGAAAAAGCAGTTAACTTGGTATTGCTTGAAGCAGGATACCAAATTCCTAAAGTAGGAGTTCCTTTCAAATATCTGAAGATTCTTTTGACTACAATTAGATGTGATTCTCTTGGTGCAGATTGGTATCTAGCACAGACACAAGTTGAAAACATGATATCTGGTCTAGAAGCAGTTAAGTACAACAGAGAACCTATCATACATCTATACATGGTTTGATTAATGTGTTTCCCTTGATCATCTGGTTCAACTTGTGTGATTGGTGTCATGGGAGTGGAACATGTTTTACAGTCTTGTAAAGAAATTTTGTTCAATAATTCTTTAACATATTTTGATTGATGTATAAATGTTCCATTTGACTGTTGCTTGATTTGCAGTCCCAAAAAGTACTGCAATTCTCCCATTGTACTCATTTCAAATTTTGATTGCATGAGTTTCTTAAATTCTTCACACAGTTTTGAGTTTGTTGAACCAAATATGATATCATCAACATAAATTTGAACAAGTAAGACATGATTTCCAACATGTTTTATGAAAAGAGTTTTATCAATGGATCCCCTTGAGAAGTGATTCTTAAGTAAAAAGTTTGAAAGTGTTTCATACCAGGCTCTTGGAGCCTGTTTTAGCCCATAAAGAGCTTTGTCAAGTCTGTAAACCCAATCACGATGAGAAGGATCCTCAAACCCTGGAGGTTGACAGACATACACTTCCTCTTTTATTTTTCCATACAAAAATGCACTTTTGAAATCCATTTGATAAACTTTAATGTTGTTGGAAATTGCATAAGCTAAAAATAACCTGATAGCTTCAAGTCTTGCAACTGGTGCAAAGGTTTCATCATAATCAATTCCTTCCTCTTGGGAATAACCTTGTACCACTAGTCTTGCTTTGTTCTTGATGATCATACCAGCTTCATCTGATTTGTTTCTGAAGACCCATCTTGTTTCAATTGGTTGCTTGTTTTCAGGTAAGGGACAGATTTCCCAAACCTGTTGTTTCTTGAATTGAAGCAATTCTTGTTGCATTGCTTGCACCCAATTGTTGTCTTTGAGGGCTTCTTGATACTTCTTTGGTTCCAACTGAGAAATGAATGCTGAGAAGAGGCAAAAGTTGGAAAGCTGGTTTCTTGTGAGTACCCCTGATGCAATATCACCCATGATTTGATCCAATGGATGATCTTTGTGTTCAATCAGTTGTTGTAAACCTGTACTGGATGATAGCTCTACAGGTTCTTCAAATAAACCACTGAGATTGATAATATCTGGTTCAGCTGTAATTTGAACTTCAGGAGTTTTAGGTTCAGCTGAATCAGTAGTTTCAAGATGTTCATCAGTAGTTCCTGAAGTTGAAGCTATTGAAACTTCTGAAGGTTTGATAGTTGATCTTCTGACTGTGTTTGGAGTCCATGGTGCAGGACTATCATCTTCAAATCCTTGAAAACCATTTTGAGGAGGTTTGGATGATTCAACAGTCTTTTCAGGTTCGAAATAAAATTTGTCAAGATCAAATAATTCTGCAGGATTTGCTGGAATAAGAGTGTGTTTTGATTCATTGAACTTGACATTCAGTGTTTCTTCCACTATCTTGGTTCTTGAATTGAAAACTTTGTAAGCTTTTCTCAAAGGAGAATAACCAAGAAAATAACCTGTATCAACTTTTGCAGCAAACTTAGAAATAGAGTCTTTGATGTTGAGGATATAACATTGACATCCAAAAGCCCTAAAGAAGGAGATAAGGGGCTTTATGCCATGAAGAATTTCATAGGCAGTCTTGGTATGTCTCTTGTTGATAAGAACTCTATTCTGAACATAACATGCAGTGTTAACTGCTTCAGCCCAAAAATACAAAGGTAGGCCTGAATCAGCTAACATTGTTCTGGCTGCTTGAATTAATGTTCTGTTCTTTCTATCTACCACACCGTTTTGTTCAGGAGTTCTGGGAATGCTGAACTGTCTAACAATCCCTTTAGACAGACAGAATTCATCCAGAGTTTTGTTCCTGAACTCTGTCCCATTGTCACTCCTGATGACTTTGACAGATAGAGAATATTGCTTCTCAACTTGTAGAATAAAGAACTTGATGATTTCAGCTGCCTCATCCTTGGAATATAAGAAGAAGAGCCATGTGAATCTTGAGTAGTCATCAATGATGACCAAGCAGTACTTCTTCTTACCAAGGCTCATAATCTTGACTGGTCGAAATAAGTCCATATGGAGTAGTTGAAGACATGCAGTTGTTTTTGATTCTTCAATAGATTTATAGGAGGACTTATGCTGTTTACCTTTAAGACAGGAAACACAGTGTTCTTTGCACTGATATTCCTTCAAAGGTAGACCTTTGACCAAGCCCATTTTTGTGACTTTATTGATGGTTTTAAAGTTCACATGGCCAAGTCTCCTGTGCCAGAGATCATTTTCTGAAGTTGATGCCTTTGAGAAGAAACAGGCAGTCTTGTTCAATACTTTGTCTTTTTCAATGTCCACTGCATAGACATTGCCACACCTTTTGGCAATCAGCAAAGTATGATCTTCAATAATCTTCTCTATCAACTTCTGGCCTTCTGGTGATATGATCTTGCATGCTGTCTTTGTGAAAAAGGAAGAATATCCTTTGTCACACATTTGTGAGACACTCAGCAAGTTGTACTCAAGGTTTTCAACCAGATTGACCTTGTCAAACTGCATTCTGCCTGAAGATACATTGCCATATCCTAGCACATATCCCTTGGCATTGTTCCCAAAGGACACAGATCCTTCTCTTTGGCTGATAAAATTGTTTATCAGGTATCTGCATCCAGTCATGTGCATTGAGCCTCCACTATCCACATACCATATGCTGTTCAACCCTCTGGAGACCCTCTACACAAGATAGCAAATTAGTTAGATTTGGCAACCCAAGCCAGTTTGGCTTTGGGTTTGCTCTTGAGAACAGGTGCAGCTTGTTGTGGACCATTTTTAGAAATCCATGTCTTTTTGGCAATGGATTTGTTATTAAGAGCAATGGTGGGTTCTTTTTGGTTTCCACCATCAACTTTGGTCATCAGAAGTTTAACCAGGTTTATCAAATCTTTAACTTCAGCAGTTTGTGAAACTGCTGATGAGTTAGGTAAAACTTCTGAAGTTGAACTTTGAGAAGATGACCTTTGTTGAGATAAAGACCTCTTCTTAGAAAGGATTTTGTTTGATTGTTGTTTGTTGGGAAAAAAGGTATTTTTAAAATCTGGTTTTATCTGTTTTCCCACAATCAGTTGTTGTCTTTGTTTGTTTAACTGATTTACCTTTCTATATCTGCAAAGTTCAGTTATGTGGTTAAACAGACCACATATTTCACATGCTTTTGCCTTCTCTTTCTTTTTAGAAGAATCAAGAGAGCTGGAAGGCAATTTACTGACAAAATCAGATTTTTGAAATAGGTCATCAGCAGTTTTCAGGGTCTCAACTCCTGATGTAGTTGAAACTGCTGATGGCTTATTGTCAGTAGTTTTAACTTCTGCAGTACTTCCCTTTTTGAGGAAGTTCTGATGGTAGGATGTGCATTCCTCCATATCAGAAGTTTGAATCAATTTCTTCCCATCATTATCAGTTTTGTGGGTGAAATCTGTTGGTGATTCAGTGTGGGTATATCCAATGCCAAACTTAACATTGGCTGCAGT
The DNA here is from genome assembly GCA_032199755.1 of Ambrosia artemisiifolia. Taxonomy (NCBI): domain Eukaryota; kingdom Viridiplantae; phylum Streptophyta; class Magnoliopsida; order Asterales; family Asteraceae; genus Ambrosia; species Ambrosia artemisiifolia. Next base: position 25,363,369 of record CM063526.1, on the reverse strand, counting down.
TTGTTTGTTAAGCAACATTTGATACCCTTTACAAGACTCAACCCATTTTTCACAATCAACCTTGGTGTCAGCAAGCTCTTGTCTGACATTTCCTCGGCTGTCTATCATTGTTTTAATTTGTGCTTCTGTTTCAATGGCTTTATCATTCAGTTTGGAAATTTCTTTGTTTTTCAAAACAATTTTTCTTTCCAAATCACACTTCATTTGTGTGTATTTTCTTTCCATGTCAATGGATTTGCCTTGTAAATGCACATTAGTTTCTCTAATTAAAGCAAAAGATTCTTTGCAAGATTTAGTGCAATACTTCAACAGAGCTTGTTGTGATACCTGTGTGAGAGCAGAATTTGAAGAGTATCCTTCAAAAGCCATTAAGGCAAAATTCTTTCTGCCATTATCAGGTTCTCCCCAGTTGACATCATAGACCTTATTGTCTGCATCCTGACTGCATTCTGATGTGTCATAAGGAAGACTGCTCCAGTCAACATACCCTGAGGTAAATAAGCTTTGTTGCTGAGGGGGTTGTTGAGTTTGTGCAGGTTGTTGAGCAGTTGGAAAAGGAGGCATGAGCTGCTGTTGTTGTTTAGCAGGCATCTGAACATATTGTACTTGTGGCACATATTGAACATGTGGAGCTTGTGCCTGTACAAAATGAGCACTCCCTTGAGTTCCATTATTCCTATTATATGAGGGGTTAAATTGATTTCCAGACATTGGTTGGTTGTAGCTAGAGCTTCTACATTCTCTAGCAAAGTATCCCAACTTTTGACACTTATGACATCTAAGTTTAGATTTGTCAAAACCAACTTTTGTTGAGTTGTTTAGTCCTGGAAATTTCCTTCCTGACCTTTTATAAAATTTGTTAGTTTTTAAGCTTAACAAGGCCAGTTGGTGCAATATTTCCATTTTTTCTAAGTCATCACTGCTGAAATATTTTAAATCATCCATGATGAAACACATGTTGTCAGCAGTTTGAGTCAGTTCTTCATTGTCATAAGCTGGGAAAGATCCATCTGATGAGATCCCAGCTGTTATGTCAATGTGGTCAAAAGAACCAAAATTATTAGAACAGGATGGTGAGTCTTGTCCTAATAAGGCTGTGCTACCAGGAGTATAGTCATCAGCAGTTTTACCAGATTCTTGTAACTTCTTCTTTTGATTAATTTCTCTTTCAAAAGTTAACAATTTACCATGTAACCTAGTTAGGTTTAAGGTGTTAAAATCTGAACTTGTTCTGAGGACTATAGAGTAAGTTTCCCATTTAGAAGGTAGAGATCTTAAAAATCTATGTAACATAGATTCATTTGAATAGATCTGATTATTAATTTTTAACTCAGAAATAAGTGAAGAAAATCTTTCAAACTGTTGAGTTAAAGTTTCTCCTTCTATGTAAGTAAAAGTTTCATATTGTTGAGCCAATATTTCTCTGATGTTGGCTATCACCTCAGCAGTTCCTGCAAACTGCTCTTTTAGGCAATCCCACAGCTCCTTGGCACTTTCACAATGTAAAAGGCCAGCATAAATTTCGTTTGGGAGAGCCACAGCCAACATGGAGAAAGCTTTTGCATCAAGCTCAAACTTTTGGAAATCTTCCTCCGTGTATTCTTTTGGATCTTTTGGTCTTTCAGTCTTTCCCTCTGGATCACTTACAACTGGTTTGTGAGGTCCAAAAACTACAGACCTCCAACATCCAGTGTTTGTTTGGGAAATAGTATTTGCCAACCTTTTAGACCATATGTTATATTCATTTCTGACTAACATAGGAGGTTTGTTGGCAGATCCAGTATTGTAGGGGTCCATTTTTAAGAAGTTTGGATTTGTCAATACTTCTTTAAAGTGATGGATTAAAAAGTGAGCCTTTTATCCTTTATTGAATATCAATATTGAGCCTGTGTCTGAATCTCAATTTGTTAGATTGATTTTGATCAGATTAACCAGAGCTCTGATACCAATTGTTGGATCAGTGGCTTAGTTTATGAACACTTATGTGTTATCAGTTTATATGTGAGTTATTAAGCAGCAGAAAGACAAGTGTTCAAAGGTCTAAAAGATCACTTTGATGAGGAGTTATTACTCCCCCTTGACTGAACAATAAATGAGAAACAATAAATAAAGTTAAGTGTAAAGCAGTAAAGCAATTTATGTTTCTTAGATGTGAAATGGAATTATAAGTTTAAAGCCCGAAGGATTTCAATTTAAGATCAAAGATATTACACAAAATCACATACTAAAATAGATGAACAAACTCATCTATTTATTGACGAATGGACTAAACCATTGTCTGAAGTAACCTAAGATATTTCGGCTAAAAGATAAGGTTACAGAAGTCTTTACATCGAAACTTGTAATCAAGACTTTAACAAAACAATATAATAATAAAACTAAAACTGCTGATCTTCAGTCGGTTAGAAGCTTCTGAATACAAAGTGCTGATGAGTGACAAACTGCTGATGAGCAGTTTGTCTTCAGCAGTTCTTCAGTGAAATGTCTGGTTAGACTTCAGAACTTCTGATGAGTTTACTCTTCAGTACTTTGGTGTTTGTTCTTCAGTACTTCTTCATTTGTTCTTCAGCAGTTCTATACTTAGGCAGATATGAATTGGACTAAGGTTATCAAAAGGTGGTTTCTTCAATCCTCTTTGTCCCAACACTTGGGAACCTACCTACGCGTGCAGGGAGGTGCAAAACGGGTTCTGGTTCAGGAAATTTCTGAAATAAAACGACTTGCGGACACGAATGCCTCTCCAAAAATCCGGGGTTGCGCTACCCGTTTTGGATTTTTTGTGACTGGAAGGAGCTTCCAGAGCCTTCTTTCTTCAGTTTCCAATATTAGTACATCAATAAACCCATTTAATCAGCACTATTAGTCAATTTTAATGGAGATCATTATTGGGATCATTATTTCAAAGTCTAGAAGAACATGAAGAGTTCTTTGCGTAGATAGAATACACATAAGAAAACACATACACTCAATCGTAGCAGCCAACGTTTCAATTATCTTTCTAGTGAGCATATTAGATGGTTTCAAAGTTTTTGAAATGTTTACATTTTCTAATGAGATTATTAGAAAATAGTTATGAAAATAAAAGATTTCGAAATAAAAGATTTTGAAACATGTATTTCTAATAAGCGTGTTAGAATTTATAGCGTTGAAAGAATAACGTGTCATAGAACATTTCTAATGAGCAAATTAGAAATAATTATTTACAAAATCGTAAGTTTAATTTTTAAACTTATATATTAATTTGTCTAATGAGCGTGTTAGAAATTGATGATTTTGTAAAGAAAAATAAGATGTTTGCATTTTCTAACGAGTGTGTTAGAAAAGATTGTTGTACGAAATAAATAAATGTGTTAGAAATGATTATTTTGGAAAAATAATCAAAATTGAAACGGTTTGGTTAAACTTTTATGGTTTCAAACGAGCGAGTTTGAAACGGGTTTATTTTAAAAAACCCAAAGTTAACACCATTTTATGTAGACGTTTAATTTTCTAACGAGCGTGTTAGGAACGGTTTATTTTATATATAAATCAAACAGTTTTGAAACGATTGTCGTAATCGTTTATTTCTAACGGGCATGTTAGAGAAATGTTTACTTAAAATAACCAAAACTCCATATAACGAAATGTGTAATCATTTGTATTCTAACAAGTATGTTAGAAATGGTTAATTGTTGAAACAGTATATTTTTATATGGTTACGTATAGTTTCTAATGATCGAATTAGAAGCGGATAATCATGAAACCATATACTTTAAAGATTTTTAATCGTTTATTTTCTAACGAATAGGTTAGAATCAGATTAGCTATGATAAATCAATTAAGTTGATTTGTAATCGAAGTCCAAATATATATAGTTTACTTTTCAAACACATGCAAAAGGAGAAATGTTTTGAAGGAATAAAACATGTCTTTTGTAAAGTATATGTGGTTTGATGCTCGTATGAGAAGTATGATGTCTTGAACCATATAATAATATTGAGAGACTATTTAGTGGAAAACAACTCAATGTTGTTACGGGCATACATATTCTTGTTCAACTACCTGCAAGTAGTTAATTATAAACAACTTTATTGTGTTTCGGACAATTTGTCTTATTGAGGGAGTACCTCAAAACATGTCACAAGACAATATAATTGCGATTATTTCAGTCGAATGATAAAAGTGTTGAATGTAATAACACTTTTGACATTTGAAGTATTTATCCTTAAATGAATCCGTTTAAATATATTTGTAGTAGATTGCAAATATTGGACTATTGTTTATATTATTTTAGATGATCAAGTGGATTAAAAATATAATAAATGATATACAATTTTTTACTATTACTATTACTTTTTGGACAACTCTTATACAATGAATTTAATAAGGATATATGTGCAACAAGTGATTTGCATAAATACAACTAACGAGTTGTGATTATGACTTATGTAATTAGTCATAAATAAAGAATCAGATGTATAACCACATCATGAGAAAATTATGACAAACGTGACAAGTGCATTGAGGTTAAATACATGAAAACGAGAGATGTCATCTAAAGTTGAGAGCATCAACATAGAAATGCACAAATGTATTTTCATTGACTATAACATATGAAAGAAATATATGTTATTTTTCATAAGCCTTTGATAAATTTTGCAAGACTTATTATTTAAGGCTTACAATAGTGATGGACATGTAGAGTCTCTAAAAACCATCAATGTTGTTTGAACTATGTGGAGGATTTGTACTATATTTTAGAAGACAATAAATTGTTTCAACACAATGTGTGTGTGTATGTATATATATATATATATATCACTTTAGGCATATGTGAATGTCATGTCATTGATTGGGAATCTAATTGACTCTATCTCAAGATATAGTGATTTTATACAGTTTATCATGTTGATGATAAATATGTTAATCAAAGTGACTTATATTAAGAGTTAAGTTTAAGTTCTTAAGAGTCAATGGTGAAGCCTTGGAGATTAAAGGCAAACGAGTTTTGTCCCAATGGATGAAATTAACTAACTATGGTTTTGATACATTCTTATAACCAAGGTTTTGGAATGGTAAAATAAAATCACATTATTTTGTCTAAACTAGGATGTGAATGTTAGGAAGAGAGAGTGTGTTATATCTTAAGGTTGTGAAGAATCGGAATGAGGCATCTTCTGTTCACATGCTAAGCATTTGTATTCTAAAGTATGCGAAACAATACTTGTTAATTTAGATGCTCCACGGAGAATAAATTAACAAAGAACATTCAAACATATGTGACGACATGAGAATGAATTTTGTAAAAACAAATCTATAATTCATTAATAGGATGACTCGAGAAGACCGAATATACAGTTCACTGGTTATTATTCTAGTTGGCGTAATATGAGGAGAACTCATATAGCTCAGAGACAGCTCGTGTGAGAAATCTGTGTCGAGTAATATAATGGGATGACCTCAATAACACAGATATAAATAGTCGCTATCTTATCCGGGTGTCCAATGTCATCATGAGTGATATTACTCAAACTTAATCAAAGTGCAAGCAATGTGTGGGAAGAGCCATTTAAGAAACAACCCGTAGGGATGTAAAAATGGTATTTGAGAAGTTTTCTCAAACTTCATATCAAAGGGAGAAACTTTTATCACCCCATTTGGAAGCTATCCAATAACACACAAATGTGGGGGTGGCTTGATTTTAAAAATGGAAGGTTTGACATGAAAGATATAGGATTAAATGGATATGATTTTGGGAGCACAAATCACACGGACCCATAACGGACTTGTTATAAGTCAGTCCCATTATATTGTGACACCAGTCAACGATCCAGGTCAACATTCGTACGCATTTTTTTATTGTCATTTCATGTGCATAATTAGAAATTTTACACACTATACACCCCTAGTCTAGTAAAGCATGAATTGTTGAGGAAAACTCAATGGTTGCCTATTTATGAATACAACACCTCGACTGCACAAGACAATTGGCGTTGGACAGTCAAGCCAATCACACGCTCAATAGGGAGCAACCGGATACCCGATTAACACAACAGTACAAAATAAAAATACACGTGACAATGTCCAAGTGGAAAGCTACACAATCCACTCAATCTCGATCAATCACGAAGGGTTGTGAGGTTACCACCGCCGCAAAATCATAAAACACTCCCGAAGAATAAACATATGTTATCATTTGGAGTTAATACTGCATAACACACAATAACTCCTCACTAATATATGTATACATTCTTGATTAATCCAAATAACTTGTGATTTATGGACACAAAAACTTGAAAAAGTAATACATGTTAATATCGTCATCAAGCAACACGAAATCTGGCCCACAAACATCAACATTATTGCTAGAATAGATATTTCTATATCAAGAGTGACTAGATGTTATCAAACCATTCACATATAAATACAAATGTAGGTATGTGATCGACCATCTTTATAACTATATGCACACCACACCTTAACATGTATGCCTAACTTATTATAATCAGTTGCTAGTAAACACATTATCGGCCACTTGTACCCACCCATGTCCACGACCTCATGCTTATTCCCACACATGCGTACATATATGAATGAAAGGTCAACATCTTTGTCATTCCCTTATACCCATTTGATCATACATAAACATTCCCTAGAGAGATTTACTTCCTTGATTTGGAAAACAAAAAACATTCCCCTTCCATTTCTATTATCGTCCGAAAACAAACAAACAAACAAGAACTCCATGTGTCACTATAAACTAGGGTGTCCACTCCTTGCACCAAATAGGAAAGTCAACTCCCATGGCACGCACCTCGTTTCCTTCCTCTCTTTCCACTTCGACCGATTGTGACACCCACACCAATCTTTGTCAAACATAGTTAAACTTGTCTTCATCCATGCATGCTTGACACAATAGGACAAGATAACCACCCTTGCACATAATTAGGCCTTAACCATGCTTACATCTTCTCCCTAGATCATGATATTTACCTAAACTAGAGGATCTTGGTGACAATATAATCGGCCGAAGCCTACAACAACAATCATCTCAAGTCCCTTTCATACATATGGTTACATCTTGCACACAAATGGAAATGACAACCTATCCTTATCATATCCCTAAACACTACCCTTTCTCCTTATACCTATGACAACTAATCGGCTAACAAAGATACAAGAGGACCCATCACATTCATCTAAGATTGTATCTTATTTATCTTTCTTTTGTCTTGTAATCAGCCGAAGGTTCCCAAGGGAATGAGTCATATGCTTAGTTGTTATTATGCACTAAAACTAGCACTAAGACAAATCACCACCAACCTCCTATGCAAGTCAAAAACCCTTGAATACAAATGCTTGCATATAATCAGATGGCATGTGATCATGTGTCCCTATCTTTCATAATCTAGTGATTAGAGAACTCAAACCATGCATCAACCAAGAAGCTACACCTTTCCCTTTTTGTTTTTGTCCTCACATTGTTCGACCACTATATAAGAGGGCTTGGGATCCTCCTCATTTCACACACACTCTCTTTCTTTTCCTTTCTTCCCTCTCGGCCAACTCCTAACCCACCAAAACCATCATCAAATTCCTAACCCAAAGATATAAAGACTCAAGGTTTGGGGTCTACATTTGGATTGGAAGCTTTGGAGGTTCAAGAACTCAATCATACATTCACTAGGTATCTTCTACTAACCCAAGTTTCTATTTGAACACTATAGTCATTGACCTCCATTGTTAACCCGACCTTCAAACATTATGTAATCGACCCATGTCACACCTAAGATTAACTATTTTAAGGACATTACGTTGTTAAATGTTAGTTGTCACCCTTTACGCACACATATATTCGGACACACACATCAAGGATCGTCAACCTATGTACCTTGTCATAATGGCTGAACACTCCACTGTGTTTAGACATCACATTTGGTCGATAAAATCTGAATATAGAACTAAACGATCATGCTTTGCTGTAACATTACTTTTATACATATACATACTTGAAATGACTAAGTAAAAATAACTTTTTATTCCAAATTAGAAAATGTGAGGTAGAGTGCTAAAAGTTTTTAATATGTTCAAAACTTAGTTACATCTTTAGGATGGCACGTTTAGGATATCAAAGAAACAATTATTAAAAACTACGTTAAAGATAACAAAGGAATTGATTAAGTGTACCTGCATTCATATAACAATAAGATAATTCGTTAGTCCATCCTCAAGATGTACATAAGATAATATGCAGTCCCCAAAAATATGTTAACATTAATATCTCAACGTTTATAGTATTTTTAATTCTAAATCTTATCTGCTGAGGGTGATTAGACGTCTGACAGGATGGTTACGACTATATTTTAGGCAATGATTTAGGGATGACCGTTACACACATCATCTTTCATCACCTATATTTACATCTCAATCCTTCGTTTATAATCTCATCTCAGTTATTTCAGAAAGGTAATTTCTCCTTCTTCTCTGTTCTTCTGTAATCTTCGAAGCCTTCTTACTAAATTTCAGGATGAGCAAAAAATCAACAAGGGCCTCTGGTAGTGTTGGAGTCCATAAGGACATCATACCTCAGAATCTATTCAAGGAACTTGATCAAGAAGTTTGTTCCTTCACATATAAGGATATTCAAATCCTGAAAAACTCAGGGCCTTCCCTAGTTCTGTTGTAATCCGGCCTTATGAACAGACTACAAAATCTGACTTTGCATCCTCAATCTGGGTCTGCTTCTTGTACCTGCCTTTCCACCTCGGCCTGAAGTATCCACCCCGGACTTCATCAAGGATTTCTTTGATGTCACAGGGATGGCATATGCTCAGGCTATGCTAGAGGTGTGGAAAACCTTGATGATTTGTAAAAAGGGATTCCGTTCCATATGGATATGATATCCTTATGTCATGGTTGAAAAGTGGTAAACATTTTTTAGGATGAAAAAGTTTTGTAGTTATATCCTAAGGATATCATTAACATTCTGAAAAAAATTATGTTACATGTGCTTCTCTTACCAAGCTTGCTCCTCCTCTGTCTGATTCTTTCATTAGAGTTAAGGAAGTGACTGACTTACCTCAGGCAGCAAGAACATTTGAAGCAGAGGAAAGCTATACCACCAGCCAAGCCACCGAGATGTCTGGTAAGTAACTCGTTTTACATCCTTAGGATGTTTTTTTTCCATATAATGCTATCTAAACCTGTGTTTTGATATTTTCAGCAAAGAAATCTGCTTTCTTTGACTTGGATGAGATTGACAGCCATGATGTCAGTAAGGCTGCTAAGATCACTTCTCCATCCAGCTCTGGGATGGCCAGTCCTACTCCTCCTAAGCCCAAGGCCCAGACATCTTATAAGAAGAGGAAGGCTGCTACTACTTGAGGACAAGAAGCCTCTCCCTTTGAGAGCCTCAATGCTGAGGATATCTTGGCTAAGATTTCCCACTTCACTCTCCAGGTATAGTGTTATCATGAGGATGAAAATAATATTTTTAAATGAATGTTAAGGATGACACACTTACCTGTTTTCTATTTCTGGTAGAGACATGAATATCTGCTGAAGACCCTGGATGATGTCGCCAAAGAGCTCAATGACACCAAGGCAACTCTTGAAGATGAGAAGAAGATTTCCCATGATAAGGAAAAATATCTTGAAAAGAAGTTGTATAAGGTAGAGGCTGAGCTGAAGGTGGGGAAGTCTGAGAAGGCCAAGATCACACAGGAGCATGAGAAGGAGCTGGAGGAGTATAGGCAGGGCCTCATGAATTCTGCCATTGTTTCCGTCTTAGTTTCTGTCTTACAGGCTAGGGTGAAGATAGCCCTCCAAGCTAAGGATCCCAATTTCAACCAGGATGATTGGGATATCAAGGCTTGGCAGGAAAAGATTAAGAGCCTGGATGTGCAGAAGGTGGTGCATGAGCCTCTTCCTCTTGAAGTTTCTGAGGATGCACCAAAGGAGCCTAAGGATGCTGGGGAGAAGGCTGTGGTGGACGTGGTGAATGTGGTTAAGGACGCGGAGGCAATAGTGGGCGATGAAGGATGTGATAAGAGTTTGAGAAAAGTATTAGTAATATTATTCTGAGGATGTCCCTAGTACTGTTGCATCGCTAGGATTTTCTCAAGATTTCTCTTGATCATCCTTAGGATATTTCCCAAGATTTCTTTCTGTTCATTCTTAGGATATTTCCCAGTATTTTCGTTGTTTATTCTTTGGATATTTCCTGGTACCTTTTATATTTGAAGTACCATCTGTATATAAAGTCCATTTTTCCATATTTTCATTTAGTTGTTGTACTTCTGACTCTACTTCACTTAGGATATCACTACTGAAGTCAACCATAAAATCAGCTAGAGCATGTGATTTAATGGCATTTCTAGGTTCATAGAATAAGTCAAAGGCACTTAATTTTACTGACCATTTTGCCATCCTTCCTGACATTTCTGGTTTCCTAAGTACATTTTTAATAGGATAGTTAGTTTTGACATGAATCCTATGTGTTTCAAAATAGTTCCTTAACTTGGTTGATGCCATGATTAAAGTTAAAATAAGTTTTTCAAGATGTGTGTACCTGGTTTCAGCATCTAGTAGAGTTTTACTTACATGGTATATAAGATGTTGCTGACCTTCAAAGTCCTTTACTAGTACTGAACTGATTGCATTACCTGAGACAGCAAGATACAGAGATAGAGGTTCACCACCCACAGGTGTCATCAGGAGTGGAGCTGCTGCAAGATATTCTTCTAATTTTTGCAATGCTTCCTCATGCTTCTATCCCCACTCGAATTTTTTGTTATTTTTCAGGATGTCGTAGAATTCTTTACATTTCTCTGAGTATTTTGAGATGAACCTGTTTAAGGCTTCTATCCTGCCAGTCAGTGTTTGTACATCCGTAAGATTTGCTGGGGATTTTAGGTCTAGGATGGCTTTAATCTGTTATGGACTTGCTTCTGTACCCCTCTTGGTTACTAATTACCCAAGAAATTTACCAGCACTAAGCCCAAAGTGACATTTTGCTGGATTCAACTTCATCTTGTATACATCCAGGATGTCAAATGCCTCTTTGAGATCCTGAAGATGGTCCTCTACATTTTTAGACTTGACCACCATATCATCGATGTACACCTCCAATCTTGTCTTTGAACATCGTATTCACCAACCTTTGATATGTTACACCTGCATTTTCTGGTCCAAAAGGCATGGCAATATAACAATAACTACTTGATGGGGTCATGAATGTAGTATCCTCCTAGTCGTCTGGTTCCATCTGGATTTGTTGAAATCCAGATGATGCAGCCATTAAAGTTAACATTTTATGGCCTGCTGTGGCATCCACCATCGAGTCGATGTGTGGAAGAGGAAATGGATCTTTCAGACATGCTTTATTGAGATCTGTGTAATCTACACATACTCTCCACTTTACATTCTTCTTTTGTACCACAACCACATTGGCCAGCCATCTAGGGAAATTGACCTCCCTTATCATCTTGTAGTTTAACAATCTATCAACTTCTTCTTGTATGATAACATTCCTCTCGGGTGCAAATTTCCTTCGTTTTTGTTGTATGGGCTTGAAACTTTTATCGATTCCAAGCTTGTGAGTAATGACATCCTTGGAGATGCCTGTCATATCCTCATGTTTCCTTGAGAATGTTGACATCCTACACTTCAAAAACGAAATTAGAGATTGTTCAATATCCTTAGGAATGTTTTTACCGATTTGCACAGTGATATCCTTATTATCTTCATCGAGGTAGACTGCCTTTACATCCTGATCAGGATGTGCTTTGTCATCCTTAAGGATATCACATGCATCTGCTTTAAATGCTATGCTTGTCTTGATTAGGATGAAGCCTCATCGATGTTGTGTAGCAATCCATTGCTTCTTGCTGGTCACTGTTTACTTTAACAACTCCCCAGGGAGTTGGTAATTTTACACATTGATGATATGTCGATGGAACTGCCTTCATGTCGTGTATCCATGGTCTACCTAGGATAACATTATAACAGGATAAAGAATCTATAACACAAAACCTTTGTATAGAATTTACCCCTTCGATATATATGGGCAGTTAGATTTCACCAACTGTGCTTTTGGTTTCCCCACTGAAATCAACCAGGATGGATGACCTAGAAACTATATCAGTTTCTGGGATGATCGTCCTCTTGAGAGCCACTAGTTGTTTTATGTTTACTGAACTTCCTCCATCTACTAGTATCACGCGTACAAAATGGTTAGCAATTATAATGTGATTACTAGACCATCATGGTGAGGATCTAGAATATTTTCTTGATCATCTTCCTCAAAGCTGATCACTTTTGTATTCATCAGCATGGTAGTCATTGTAGGTCTTTCTCCTTTCTCGGACTTAGTTTCTCTTGCATGCCTATTTGCTGCTGAGTAGGATGTACCACATATGTCCGAACCACCAGAGATGAAGTTCATAATACCGGCATCTCTAAGTGGATATGTTGCTCTTTCTGGGATGCCAGTGCTATCCTGTACCTTGACCTTCTTTTTACCCAAGAGGTCTTTGAGATGGCCTTTACTTAAAAGATATGTTATTTCCTTTCTCAAGGCAATGCAATCCTCCGTAATATGACAAAAATCTTCACGGAAAGCAGACCATTTTGGTTTGTCCTTCCATCCTGCTTTGTAATTTTTCTTTTGCCATCTTGTGTTATCGCCAAGATCCTTCATAGCATACATGAGAAAATGTGAGGTAGAGTGCTAAAAGTGTTTTGGTAAAATATTACTAAGTAAAAATAACTTTGTATTCCAAATTAGAAAATATAAGGTAGAGTGCTAAAAGTGTTAATATATTCAAAACTTAGTTATATCTTTAGGATGACACGTTTAGGAAATCAAAGAAACAATTATTGACAACTACGTTAAGGATAACAAAGGAATTGGTCAGGATGAATAGTTATATCCTGAGGATGTAACTTTCTGATACAAAGGTATAACAAACGAGTATAAATGAAATTTAACAACAGAACAACACTCGATGTAAGAGGAAAACCCTTGATCAATGATGATCGCCGGCACAAATCCTCGGGAGGAGTCTAAGCCCCTGCCTTGGTTGTTATTATTAATAAGAAAAATGTGTACAACTTTGGAAGTGAGATGAACGATCTACTATGAGTAAAATTCAGTGTAGCGTGTGTGTGTGACTAAGGTAAATCTGAGCTCAAGTGTTGCAAAGTGTGTATCAGGTGTCAAGTGTTCGATGATCAGTGTCCTGTTTCGTTCATCACACCGCTTTATATAGTTACAAGTAAATAAATAAGAATCCCGTGAAATCCGCCATATTTAGTGTGCTTCTTGACTGTTTCAGGTTAGCTTTGAAGTGTGGTTAACCAATATAGACGTTGGTTTAACTGTTTCCTTGATTCTCGCCTCTCATTTATGTCGAGTTGTTACACATTTGACCTATTATTTAGCAAAGGACTTCTTCCACACGTATTCTTCCTGCATCCTCGGCTCATTTAGCTTGAATAGGAGTATATAGCCGTTAGGAAAGAGTCATAAGTCTTAATTTTGATTGAGTGTACCTGTATTCATATAACAATAAGATATTTCGTTAGTCCATCCTCAGGATGTACATAAGATAATATGCAGTTCCCAAAAATATGTTAATGTTAATATCTCAACGGTTATAATATTTTTAATTCTAAATCTTATCTGCTGAGGGTGATTAGACGTCTGACCGGATGGTAACGGCTATATTTTAGGCAATGATTTAGGTATGACCATTACACACATCATCTTTCATTGCCTATATTTACATCTCAGTTATTTCAGAACGGTAATTTTTCCTTCTTCTCTGTTCTTCTTTAATCTTCGAAGCCTTCTTACCAAAATTCAGGATGAGCAAAAAATCAACGAGGGCCTCTGGTAGTGTTGGAGTCCATAAGGACTTCATACCTCATAATATGTTGAAGGAATCTGATCAAGAAGTTTGTTCCTTAACAGATAAGGATATTCAAATCCTGAAAAAACTCAGGGGCCTTCCCTAATTCTACTGTAATCCGGCCTTATGACCAGAATGCAAAATCTGACTTTGCATCCTCAATCTAGGTCTGCTTTTTGTACCTGCCTTTCCACCTAGGCCTGAAGTATCCATTCCCAAACTTCATCAAGGATTTCTTTGATGTCACAAGGATAGCATATGCTCAGGCTATGCCAGAGGTGTGGAAAATTTTGATTATCTGTAACAAGATTATCGAGAACCATGGTATCCAACTACAGATTGGAGACCCGCCTTATGTTTATAAGTTGAAAAAACATGGGTCAAACCGTTATGTTCTTCAGCTTATTAACAAAAATCCCCCTTTCTTGTACAATGTCATAAAGTCAGAAAGGTCATGGAAGTCAAAATTTTTGTTTGAGAGAATGGATTCCATTCCATATGGAGATGATATCCCTATGTTATGGTTGAAAAGTGGTAAACATTTTTTAGGATGAAAAAGTTTTGTAGTTATATCCTGAGGATATCATTAACATTCTAAAAAAATTATGTTACAGGTGCTTCTCTTACCAAGCTTTCTCCTCCTCTAACTGATTCTTTCATTAGAGTTAAGGAAGTGACTGACTTACCTCAGGCAGCAAGAACATTTGAAGTAGAGGAAAGCTATACCACCAGCCAAGCGACCGAGATGTCCGGTAAGTAATTCGTTTTACATCCTTAGTATGTTTTTTTTCATATAATGCTGTCTAAACCTGTGTTTTGATATTTTCAGCAAAGAAATCCGCCTTCTTTGACCTGGATGAGATTGACAGCCAGGATGTCAGTAAGGTTGCTTAGATCACTTCTACATCCAGCTCCGGGATGGCCAGTCCTCCTCCTCCTCCTAAGCCCAAGCAAGGCCCAGGCATCTTCGAAGAAGAGGAAGGCTGCTACTGCTTCAGGACAAGAAGCCTCTCTCTTTGAGGGCCTCAATCCTGAGGATATCTTGGCTAAGATTTCCCACTTCACTCTCCAGGTATAGTGTTATGCCGAGGATGAAAATAATATTTTTAAATAAATGTTATGGATGACACACTTACATGTTTTCTTTTTCTGGTAGGGACATGAATATCTGCTAAAGTCCCTGGATGATGTCGCCAAAGAGCCCAATGAAACCAAGGCAACTCTTGAAGATGTGAAGAAAATTTCCCATGATAAGGAAAAATATCTTGAAAAGAAGTTGTATAAGGTTGAGGCTGAGCTGAAGGTGGTGAAGTTTGAGAAGGCCAAGATCACACCAGAGCATGGAAAGGAGCTGGAGTAGTATAGGCAGGGCCTCATTAAGTCTGGCACTATTTCCTTCTTACAGGACAGGGTGAAGCTAGCCCTCCAAGCTAAGGATCCCAATTTCAACCAGGATGATTGGGGTATCAAGGCTTGGCAGGAAAAGGTTAAGAGCCTGGATGGGCAAGAGGTGGTGCATGAGCCCATTTCTCCTGAAGTTCCTGAGGATGCACCAGAGGAGCTTAAGGATGTTGGGGAGAAGCCTGTGGTGGACATGGTGAAGGTGGCTAAGGATGTGGAGGCAATAGTGGGCGATAAAGGATGTAATGATTAGGCTGGAGCCCACTTTTTTTGAATTTGTGATTGTTTTTTTTTTTGGTAGTTGGTATGTAAACAATCTGAAAAATTTACTTTTCTGCATGTTGAACAATTAAAAGGTTTGGGGTGGAGGGATATTGAGTTTCAAGACGAAGCCCCAAATCTTTCTTGGCCTGGATTTTAGACGTTGACCCCTGGTTGATGGGTCATGGTTTTGGATGAATCCAGGGATTGACATCCTTTATAAAATAAAATGACAATCTTTTGACTCTACATCCTTGTGTTCTTTATCATTCTTTATCATCCTGCAATGTTGTTGAGTAACAAACACAGAATAGAATGATATAAGTTATAGAATTCTATCTTCATTCCCAGTTCAGCAATTAGTCTCCAAAATATCCTGATACGAGTTTGAGAAAAGTTTTAGTAATATTATTCTGAGGATATCCTCGGTACCTGTTGCATCCTTAGGATTTTTGTCAAGATTTCTCTTGATCATCCTTAGGATATTTCCCAAGATCTCCTTCTGTTCATTCTTAGGATATTTCCCAAGATTTTCCCTATTTATTCTTAAGATATTTCCCAAGATCTCTTCTGTTCAACCTTAGGATGGTCTTCATCGTCCTCGGGATGTCCCCAGTGTTTAGTTTGTTATATCCTTAAGATAGACTTAAAGATATCTTTTTCCTTTTCGATAGAATTTTGTCAATAATTTTTAAGGAT
Organism: Ambrosia artemisiifolia; assembly: GCA_032199755.1. Taxonomy (NCBI): domain Eukaryota; kingdom Viridiplantae; phylum Streptophyta; class Magnoliopsida; order Asterales; family Asteraceae; genus Ambrosia; species Ambrosia artemisiifolia. The sequence goes on along the minus strand of CM063526.1, from coordinate 25,347,116 downwards.
AACCTGTAGAAAGGTAAATAAAGATAGTATTCTGGCGACAAGGCCTTATAGAAACTGGGGTCAAGCCCATTCTGCTGTTATATCTTGAAGATGACTGGCGACATGGCCAAAGATGAACTGGCATTATAGCCTAAAGATGGCTGGCGACTAGTCCAACTGGCGACTAGGCCAAATACGAGAAAAAGACATTGAAAAATGCCTAAACCTTGGGGATTCAATGTATATCTCAAAAATGTTGAGATTGTCAGCCACTTTTACATGAACTGGTCCCACCATCCTGAAAAAATACATGAATAACGTGCGCTCCAGATGGGGTTGCTAACCCAAGGTGAAAGGTGAAAACCCTTAAACCTTAGGAAGGTATCAGATACCTTAACATAGGAGAGGGTGGCCAACCCCCTAGTCTTCAAAGCTCCATCTTCAGGATGGTTCTGTAATATTCTCAGGATGGGCTATATTCTAGACCATGTTTAGTTGTAATATTGTTAGGAAAATGAGATGAAAATAAACATAGATTGTTTGCATACCTCACATGTGATAGTACTTTAGATGGATTGCATTCCAAGATCTAGGAAGAATTTCACCTTCCATGGTTGAGAGCCAATATGCTCCTTTACCAGCTTTAGAATCGATCAAATATGGTCCTTCCCATTTAGGAGTTAATTTACCATCGCTTGGTTTGGTAGTATTCTGAAAAGGCTTTTCTTAGAACCAAGTCTCCTACTTGGAACCTTTGAATCCTTATGTTCTTGTTGTATGCTTTAGCTATCCTTTGTTGATATGATGCCATCCTCAATTTAGAAACATCTCTAAGTTCATCCAATGTTTCAAGATCTTGAAACAAAGTTTCTGAGCTGGTTGTTGCATCCTGAAGATGTCTTCTGGCTGTAGGCATTACCATCTCTGTTGGGAGCATAGCTTCTGTTCCAAAAACCAAAGAGAAAGGTGTTTGGCCAGTTGCATTCTTAGAAGTAGTTCTATCTGCCCACAATACAAATGGAAGTTCTCCTGCCCATTTTCCTTTCTTTTCTCCTAGCTTTTTATTAAAATTGTTAACGATTATCTTATTGGAAGATTATGCTTGTCCATTAGCTTGAGGATGGACAGGTGTTGAAGTTATCATCTTGATTCCCTAGCTTTCATAAAAACTGGTTGTCCTTTTGCTGATGAATTGAGATCCATTGTCAAAATAATCTCAGCAGGCACACCAAATCTGGTTAGGATATTTCTCTTGATGAAGGATACTACCTCCTTATCTCTGGCTTGAACAAAGGCTTCGGCTTCTATCCATTTTGAGAAATAATTAGTCGTAACTAAAATGAACACCTTTCCAGCAGGAGCTTTAGGTAGTTTTCCCACAATCTATTCCCCACTTCATGAAAGGCCATGGAGAGACAATACGATGTAATGGTTCAGCAGGCTGATGTAGGATGTTACTATGCCATTGACATTCATCACATCTTTGAGAATGCAAAACAGCATCCTTCTTCATCGTTGGCCAATAATATCCTGTTCTAAGGTTCTTTGAGTATAAAGTTCTTCCACCTGTATGATTTCCACAATCTCCTTCGTGGATATCCTTGAGAACTTCTTTAGTTTCTTCCTTGTTGAGACATCTTAAATATGGACCTGCAAGAGATTTTCTATATAATATATCGTTTAAGATAACAAACTTTGATACCTTCATCCTGAAAGTCCTAGCATTTTCTCCATCAGGGATGTCACCATCCTTAAGATACTTCATTATAGGGTCATCCAAGATGAATCATCCTGATCCTAGGTAGCAAGGACAGTGTTATCCTCAGGATGCAACTCTTCAGTTGCTGGTTTCAGGATGTGAATGATTGCAATTTGGGATCCTTCTAGTAATTTCAAGGAAGATCCTAAATTGGCAAAGGCATCTGCTTCAACATTTTTTTTTCTCTGGGACCTGTGTTAGTGTAAAATCACAAAATGAAGATGCTAGTTTTTTAACTATTTCAAAAAATAGAGCTAGTTTCTAACCTTTAACGGCATAAGAGCCATTGAAATGGTTAGTAATCAACAAAGAATCAACAAATACTTGTAAATTATTAATATGCATATCCTTAGCAAGATGCAAGCCAGCAATGAGAACTTCATACTCTGGCTCATTATTGGTTGTTTGAAATTCACATCTCACTTCTTGGGATATTATGCCCCCTTTGTGACGACTTTAGTAGTATTCCTAACCCAGTACCTCTTATATTTGAAGCACCATCTCTATATAAAAGTCCATTTTTCCATATTTTCCTTTTGTTGTTGTAATTCTGACTCTACTTCACTTAGGATATCACTACTGAAGTCAGACACAAAATCAGCTAGAGCGTGTGATTTAATTTCATTTCTAGGTTCATAGACTAAGTCAAAGGCACTTAATTTTACTGACCATTTGCCATCCTTCCAGAGACAGCAAGATACAAAGATTGAGGTTCACCATCCTCAGGTGTCATCAGGAGTGGAGCTACTGCAAGATATTCTTTGAATTTTTGCAATGCTTCCTCATGCTTCTGTCCCCACTCGATTTTTTTGTTATTTTTCAGGATGTCATAGAATTCTTTACATTTCTCCGAGTATTTTCATATGAACTTGTTTAAAGCTGCTATCCTACCAGTCAGTCTTTATACATCCTTAAGATTTGCCGGGGATTTCAGGTCCAGGATGGCTTTAATCTGTTCTGGACTTACTTTTGTACCCCTCTTGGTTACTAAGTACCCGATAAATTTACCAGCACCAACCCCAAAGTGACATTTTGCTGGATTCAACTTCATGTTGTATACATCCAGGATGTCAAATGCCTCTTTGAGATCCTGAAGATGGTCCTCTCCATTTTTAGACTTGACCACCATATCATCGTTGTACACCTCCATTATGTCCCTAATCTTGTCTTTGAACATCGTATTCACCCACCTTTGATATGTTGCACCTGCATTTTCTAGTCCAAAAGGCATGGCAATATAACAATAAATACTTGATGGGGTCATGAATGCAGTATCCTCCTGGTCGTCTGGTTCCATCTGGATTTGTTGAAATCCTGATGATGCATCCATGAAAGTTAACATTTCATGGCCTGCTGTGGCATCCACCATCGAGTCGATGTGTGGAAGAGGAAATGGATCTTTAGGACATGGTTTATTGAGATCTATGTAATCTACACATACACTCCACTTTCCATTCTTCTTTTGTACCACAACCACATTGGCCATCCATCTTGGAAATTTGACCTCCCTTATCATCTTGGACTTTAGCAATCTGTCAACTTCTTGTATGATGACATTCCTCTCAGGTGCAAATTTCCTTCATTTTTGTTGTATGGCTTGAAACTTGTATCGATTCCAAGGTTGTGAGTAATGAAATCGTTGGAGATTCCTGTCGTATCCTCATATTTCCATGCGAATGTTGACATACTGCACTTCAAATACGAAATTACATATTGTTCAATATCCTTAGGAATGTTCTTACCGATTTGCATAGTGATATCCTTATTATCTTCATCGAGGCAGACTGTCTTTACATCCTGATCAGGATGTGCTTTGTCATCCTAAAGGATATCATGTGCATCCTTCTTTAATTGCTATGCTTGTCTTGATTGGGATGAAGCCTTCATCGATGTTGTGTAGCAATCCTTTGCTTCTTGCTGGTCACTGTTTACTTTAACAACTCCCCAGGGAGTTGGTAATTTTACACATTGATGTTATGTCGATGGAACTGCCTTCATGTCGTGTATCCGAGGTCTACCTGGGATAACATTATAACATGATAAAGAATCTATAACACAAAACCTTTGTATAGAATTTACCCCTTCGACATATATGGGCAGCTGATTTCACCAACTGTACTTTTGGTTCCCCCACTGACACCAACAAGGATGGATGACCTAGAAACTATCTCAGTTTTTGGGATGTTCATCCTCTTGAGAGCCTCCAGTTGTTTTATGTTTACTGAACTTCCTCCATCTACTAGTATCCTGCGAACAAAATGGTTAGCAATATATAATGTGGTTACCAAACCATTATGGTGAGGATCTAGAATATTTTCTCGATCAGCTTCCTCAAAGCTTATCACTTTTGCATTCGACAACATGGTAGTCTTTGTAGGTCTTTCTCCTTTCTCGGACTTAGTTTCTCTTGCATGCCTTTTTGCTACTAAGTAGGATGTACCACATATGTCCGTACCACCAAAAATGAAGTTGATAATACCAGCATCTCTAGGTGGAGATGCTGCTCTTTCTGGGATGTCATTGCTATCTTGAACCTTAGCCTTCTTTTTACCCAAGAGGTATTTGAGATGGCCTTTACTTAGAAGATTTGCTATTTCCTTTCTCAAGGCAATGCAATCCTTCGTAATGTGACCAAAATCTTCATGAAAGCAAACCATTTTGATTTGTCCTACCATCTTGCTTTGTCATTTTTCTTTGGCCATCTTGCTTTATCGTCAAGATCCTTCGTAGCATACATGAGACCTGTTACATCCACAAAAAAACAATAATCTGAATGCTTAGGACAATCCTCATCATCGTCATCCTCAACCACATTTACCTTTTTGTTATCATTTTTAACATAAGGTTTATGCTTATAAGGTTCATATGCGGGAGTGGATTTTCGATTATGATTGTTGTATCTTGAGGATGCTTCTATCCTCTCTTGAATCTTCTTATCATCCTCAAGACGGATGAATCTTAGTGCTCTATTTCTAACTTCATCAAGTTTCCTACAAGGATTCTTCACCAATTCTTGTTAGAAAAGTGAACTCTCTGTAGTCCCATTTTGAGTGCTTGCACTGCTGTTGTGACATCTAAGTTTGGGATGTCAAGTGCTTCCTTCCCAAACCTGGTAATATACTCCCTTAATGATTCTTCCTGTGGTTGAGTTGCCCTGTATAAATCACTTGTCAAAGTTCAAATTTTCTACTACAAGAAAATTGGTTATTAAACATATTAATTAAATGAGCAAAGGAAGTAATAGAGTAAGATGGAACACTTAGCAGCCATTTTAAGGCCGGACCAGTGAGGGTTGAACCGATTCCTTTACATAAGCATGCTTCCTTAAGTTGGCAGGAATAGGATTTATCTGCATCCTTTCCCTATATTGTGCTACATGCTCTTCAGGATCTGTGGATCCATCATAAAGCTTCATGCTTGGAATCTGGAATCTCTTTGGAATCGCTACGTCACATATTGGAGGTGCAAAACGAGACACCCTGTAACATGCTGAGGATACTTCAGGGATGGGTTGCACTATCCCTGCTACACTAGATACCATATCCTTAATCTTCTGAAGCTCCCTTGCCAATTGAGGGCTTATACCTGTATCTTGCATAGAACCAAGATCGTTAGTAGCAAAAGTACTAGAACTTAAATTATTACAAGGGTTATATCCTCGAGATGGTTCAGTTGTATATCCTGGCTCCCTGGTTGTGGTCATCCTGGGTGCTGTGGTAGTTTCAGGAGCAGAGAATTCTTGTTTCATGGAAATAAAATCTCCCTGATGGTTGCCCCCAGAGATAGTTGAGTTGAAGTCCGAAACCCTGGGATGCATTGGTGTCATTACATCTTCAAGTGGTCTTTTGAGGATGTTTTGAGAGACTGAATTTCTCTCATCAACATTTGGTTAGTTTCCTGTTGCTTCTTCATTTGATCCTTCACCATTGAAAATATGGAAAGGAGTTCATCATTCAATATAAGGAGATGAAGATTAGATACAGATGTGCCCATCCCAGATCTAGGAGGAGTTTGAGAAGTATTTCGAATGAGGATTGCATGGATGACGAAACAGATTTTTGGTTGGAAGCCATAGTTGTCAAGATTTTTGAAATAAGTTGATTAAGGATAAATTTTAACAAAGATTTTATTAAAAATAGCACCACTTGCCCCACGGTGGGCGCCAAATTGTTTCAGTAAAAAATTACTAAGTAAAAATAACTTTATATTCCAAATTAGAAAATTTGAGGTAAAGTGCTAAAAGTGTTTAATATGTTCAAAACTTAGTTATATCTCTAGGATGGCACGTTTAGGATATCAAAGAAACAATTATTGACAACTTTGTTAAGGATAACAAAGGAATTGGTTAGGATGGACAGTTATATCCTGAGGATGTAACTGTCTGATACAAAGGTATAACAAACGGGTATAAATGAAATGTAACAAGTGAACAACACTCGATGCACGAGGAAACCCCTTGATCAATGATGATCGCTGACACAAAACCTCTAGAGGAGTCTAAGCCCCCGCCTTGTTTGTTATTATTAATAAGAAAAATGTGTACAACTTTGGAAGTAAGATGAACGATCTACTATGAGTAGAATTCAGTGTAGTGTGTGTGTAGGACTAGGGTAAATCTGAGATCAAGTGTTGCAAAGTGTGTATCAGGTGTCAAGTGTTCGATGATCAGTGTCCTATTTCGTTCATCACACCCCTTTATTTAGTTCCAAGTAAATAAATAAGAATCCCATGAATTCCGCCCTCTTTTGTATGCTTCTTGACTGTTTCAGGTCAGCTTTGATGTGTGGTTAACCAATATAGACGTTGGTTTAACTGTTTCCTTGATTCTTGCCTCTCATTTATGTCGAGCGGTTACAACTTTGACCTATTCTTTAGCAAAGGACTTCTTCCACATGTATTCTTCTTGCATCCTCAGCTCATTTAGCTTGAATAGGAGTATATAGCCGTTAGGAAAGAGTCACAAGTCTTAATTTTGATTAAGTGTACCTGTATTCATATAACAATAAGATAATTCGTTAGTCCATCCTCAGGATATACATAAGATAATATGCGGTTGCATCTTGAATCATGTTCAGCCTTTAGTATCCTGAGGATGTCACATAGAAAATACAAGTTAGTACCATCCTGAAGATTTCACCACTAACAATATTCGAAACTCATTCACAACTATACACGAGTAAGTGGAAACCGAATTGACACACACAAGGCTCGGGTTCAATCAAAATGTACAAGTATAGCTTCGAGCTTTTATATAAACATATGTTAAACTAGTTATAACATGTGTTAGGTATTCCTTTAACATAACGATATTATAGCATGTGTCAAAACACTTGTTTTTTCAAAGAAAGCAACACACGTATAGGCTTGGGGAATATTCCATAACCCATAGCATCGGGTGGGGCCCGTTTTGTTAACAATAAATACGTTTTACAATTAAACTCCCGAAATTCACGAAACCATACACGTGAAGCACCTAATAATGGTCCCATGCACAAACAATAGCCCATATATAACAAAAACAAGGGTCCACAAGTCAGGTGAACAACTTGTACGATAAACGACAAGAATATACAACTTATCGTGTCCTTCTCAATCATAAGATACCAGTTTTCAGGACAGTAGCTCTTCCGTTTTCTTGCTTTATCAGACCATATCTACCATCGTTTGGTGAGTTTCACAGCCCCATTTTACTATTTCTACATTTTGGGGGGATAAACATGCTACCATTCTAGTACATTTCCATTGTGTGTTATTCTATCGTGACTACCATGTGGTTCATGAGCTCAAAAGTCCTCGTACTTACATTTACACCATAACCATTAGCTATCAAAAGCCATGGAACACTTAAATATATCTATTTGGTTGACACCCCCACTCTTGGGTAGTCGCTCTAACTGGTTACATACAAAATAGTGTTAGTATTCTACTATACATACATTGTCTTTATTGTACAATGTGCGAGGCACAACTATCAAGAGGTTTGGTTATGGGACTCATGGTTTGCACAGTAATCATTCGCTTAGCTAGCCTATGATTGGTCATACACGAATTACACGAGCACTTTACATAGTACATTAAAACCTGTGAAGTCACCGACATTATTGTTGACAAATCTTATATGCATGTTTTTCAGGTAATCAACCATGGAAAGCGGGGACTTGGGAGAGAGGTTTGAGCATGCACATTGTGGTACCATCACGGGTTGGAATTTAATAAAGTTGGTTATGTCGTGTTTCGGTATTTGAAACAATGATTTCTAGATAACTTTATGTTTAACCTAACTATGTGTGACAATAATTATCGTTTAATGGTATCATTTTAAATTACATCTTATGTGTTGCTCGAACCTTGTGCCTGAAAACTTTTCGAATCACATCCCCATATTTTTGCCTTGGCGGGGTGTGACATATATAGACAAAATTCTTGTGAAGTTCAAAGAAAATTACTCTAATGTGGCTAGGACTCTCATTAACACGAGTCAACATCTAGCTAAGAATCAAGGTGAGCCTATTAACCAATTAGAGTACTTAAGAATTATTGGTAGCTTGATGTATCTGATGAGTTGTACCAAACCATACATACCAACAAGCTAAGCAGATACACGGGCAAAACCAAGTTTAATCCATTGGAGTTGCGTGATACGGGTGCTTCGGTACTTGAGATACATACGAGACTACGGGCTGCAATATAATAGATATCCAGCAGTATTGAAGGTTACTATGATGCGAATTGGATATCTAAACCGAATGATTCCAGGGTAACGAGTGGGCATGTGTTCACACTTGGAGGTGCAGCGATATTGTGGAAATCATATAAGCAAACGGTTATTGCTAGATCCATGATGGAATCAGAATTCATCACTTTAGACAAAGCGGGTGAAGAGGTAGGATGACTACGTCAATTTGTTGAGGATATACCAATGTGGTCAAAGCCGGCATCGACCTGTGCATACATTGTGATAGCCAATTGGCAACTGGCAGATCTCATAGAAAAATGTAGAATGGTAAGAAATGGAATATACTACGTAGGAATACGGTATGACAACTAATCTCTACAAGAGTTATCATTGTTGACTATGTGAAGTCAAAGGATAACATCGCGGATTCGCTAACAAAAAGGCTTAAGCATAGAGTTAGTTAAGAAGTCGTCCAAGGAAATGAGACTAAAGCCCAAGAAAAATTAAGTTAATGCGAAGGAAACCTAACTCAGGTGACTAGAGATCCTAAGATCTGACTTCAATAGGACAACCTAATTATATGAATAGGTGAGTTCATTGTAGGGGGGGGGGTTGTTGGAAACCCCATGCTTTAAAAAAGTGAGTTTGCCATAGGAATTTCGTAAGCTTCCTAGTCCATTCCTAAAAGTGACAACTTTGAGGATAAGCCTATAGCTTTTAATGAATCTACTGAGGTAACCATTCCTAGTGAACCACCTATGTGAGAGAGAAGGGTATTGCTGGGGCACAATACTTAATGGCTCTCAAATGGCAGGGAGAGTCTTGTGTGAAGCGTAATGTCGTCAACACAAATGGCAGATGAGCTCAAAGACATCGTTGTCTACTTAGAGCCAGTGGAATAAGTGCGTTTCATGAGCGAAGGTTCAAATGGTCACACCTACATATTGTATGCAAAACCTAACTGTTGAAATTTAATTGGAATGACGTTGTTTCTGAGAATAACTCTCATTCATGTGGGGGTTTGTTGGAGTTTGTGTGTGAATGAGAGTTTACCTTGTTCCACATTGGATGGAGAAGGAAAAATAGATGGGTTTATAAGTGGAAACACATAGGAAGGAAGTAAAAATCTTAAGTTGCACTATACTTGGGAACCTACCCGCGTAGGGGGCGGGGATGCAAAAACGGGTTCTGGTTCAGGAAAAATTTCTAAACCAACGTGACGTCCGCATGACCTGCGAACACGAACGTCGCTCCAAAAATCCGGGTCCACGTGACGCTAGGATTTGCTACCCGTTTTGGTTTTTTTGTGACTGGAAGAAGCTTGCAAAGCCTTCCTTCAGTTTCGAGTCTTTTGATTTCCCCAAGCTGCAATTAATCCAATTTATTACAACAATAAACCCATTTACACCATTAATCGAGTTTAATAGAGATCATTATTGTGATCATTATTTGGAAGTCTATAAGGACATGAAGAGTTCTTTGTGCAGATAGAATACACATAAGAAAACACGTACACTCAATCGCAGCAGCCAAGGTTTCAATTATCTGTCAGGCAAGTGTGTAAGTCCGGTAGTGCGCCATCACTATTAAGAACTGGTGTATCCTGAGAACATACCGCGAATATGTTTAAGGGAATTGTGTCAAACACAAACACAAGCCCGGTTCACATTACTGATTTTGTCTTCAATTTCAATGTAAGTTTTCAAACAGATACCTGTGTAAAAACATTAAATAATTAGATAAAAATAATTATAATAATTTATAGAATATAGAGTGAAATTGTTCTTATGATTTTTAACATTTTTATTTATCTCATACGACTACGAGTATCTCACACTTGTAAAAAAATGGTGTACATCACAACCAGGGTTTAAGGTTATAGTTCATGTGTCATACGGATTTGCTCACGAAGTATCAGAAGTTTTGATTATGGTCCTTATTATTTGTTGACTCGTAATACCCATGATCCTTTTCTTATTAAAAATGAATAAAATCTTTTCTATTATTAAAAAGAATATGATAATAGAAAGGGTTATCTAGAGAACGTTAAATATCGCGAGAACCGTGAGAACAAATGAGAAAACCAATCAAAATCATTTTTTTTCAATACAAACCTAATTATAATCAAAATACAACATTAAAAAATGAATTGTCTTTCAAATAATTCATCTTTTTTTGCAAAAACACTTTCAAATTAACTTTTTACACATGTGTAAATGAAATAGTTTACACATGTATAAATAGTAAATTTACACATGTGTAAAAACAATTTATTTCTGTATACGTTTAAATTTTTACGCATAAAGATAAGTGTAAAAAGAAAATTTTGATTTGAATGGTAGATGACGTTCTCGTGGTGCGCACGAAATATAGGTGTTCTCATGTTAACTTTCCCCTATAATAATAAACCTTTATCTAAAAAACCAACAAAAAGTAGAAAGGATTGATGAACTTCACAAAACGATCTTTCCCATCTTCTTCTTCGTCGTTGGCCCATTATTTAGAAAGGGCAATTTCCATTGATCTGCATCAACTAGTGACATGCAAACCACACCACATGCCATCTCCAATAGGAATGACAAACGAACCTAATACAACTTGTAGACTCTAAAATATCTGAATGGGTAATGGAATAGATATTTGGGTATAGATCAGGTATGTGATTAGTTCTATGATGTTTTTGGCAACTATGGGACGAGTATAGCACTTAGAAATAACTAACCTAAATACAAGGAGCATACATGTATACCAAGACCATTTTTGCTTGTGTTCGTGTTTAGGTAATAAAGTAAGCTACTATCACTCTTAGTTTTTTGTATTTCTAATTTATTGCACACAGGGCCGTCTCCGAGAACACTTAAAAAAATTTCGTCCTCGAACGAAAAGAAATTTGAGCCCAAAATTTTGTAAAGAGGAATTAATTAAAAAAATAAATATGGTGCTAGAGCCAAGGATTGAAATTGGGACCTCTACATTAAATTCACGTAGTTTTTCCAACTCTACTAATAAGACTAAAATGTATAAAACACAAATATATATCCTAAATATTGAATTTAATATATATATATGTGTGTGTGTGTGTGTGTGTGTGCATTTTTAAAAACGTTCGGACCCAATTGAGGTTCGGACCCTGAGTCGGTGACCACCTGGCCCATGCTCAGGGCCGGCCCTGATTGCACAATAGATTTATATAAAAAATTTAAAAGTAAGAAACAATATTTTTACAATCGGGTATAAGATTGGGATTACTAAAACCTGTCCCACTCACACCTCTAATTTCCATGCTCTACCGACTACCTTCCAACCACTATGATTATTTTTTATGCTTATCAGCCGCATGCGACCTTCCAGTAACCCATATCCACCCAACTCAACGATTATGATCATCTAAGATGACCCCCCCCCCCCAATCAATTGTCATCATAATTGTGTGTGTGTTGGGGGTGGGGTGTAAAAGATGATATTAATGTGTTGAGAAGAATCATATCTAAGAAAGGAAGTCTGAAACCTCGACTTGAACGTATCATGGTTCACAAAGCTTCAAAATTCGATTACGAGGTCCTTGATGGAAAGACTACATGGTGGTGCCTTTTATACGGCTTTGATGGAGATCTTCGTGAGTTAAACAATAACTTAAGTCGCTGGGAAATGGTGATTGTAGAAAAAGATAGCAAATATGAGAGGGAGACAAAAGTCCTTGAAGTTGAGTTACGAGTGAACTATCACATAACTATGGTGACGACCAAAAGGTGCTTGAGTAGAAGTGGTCGATGGAGTCAGAACGCCCGCTGATAATAGTAGTGTTATTAATTTTTTTTCTTAGTTCATGTGTCTAATCTGTTTATACATATTAGTTTTCTAAAACTAAGGGTATTTAGAATTTTTTTATAAAAATAACGGTTTATTGATGTCATTTGTAGCCTTAATCTATATATATATATATATATATATATATATATATATATATATATATATATATATATATATATGGTAAGGTTCCTATAGGAAAAATGATTTGTGTAAGAAGTGTAGAAAGTGTTTTCAACCATTGGATCTAGAAATGGATGGTTGAGATTAAAAGTTTGGGTTTGTTAAGATTCTACTAATTATATTTTAATAACTAAGGGTAGGATGGTCCAATATGTGTTTTAAATGAGGGTAGTAATGTCATTTCTTGTATTTTGATATAGAAACCATTTGACTCACACCCTTAAATCATGCCCCCTCTTTCTCTCTCATCTTAATTTCAATCTTAAATATTATTAGTGATTATAATCTCTCTCATATATTCAAAGTTGTTCATCTTCTAAAAAGAAAAAACAAATAGAACCACAAAACCTTTTTTACACCGGTTATTCTTCATCTTCTATAATAGTGGGTTTAAAGTAATAGTTTTTTCTTTTTATTTGCTGATCTAATCGAATCATAGTGTTTTTTCTTACTAAATATGTTTCGTATCTGTTAAAACACTTCTACTGTTTTAAAACACTTCTACTGTGTTTAATTTCAATATAAAACACTATTGATGTTATTATAAAACACTCCCGATGATATTATAAAACACTCCTTATTAATGCATACTAGTTTCTCTTTCATTATAAAACACTCCTTATGTTAACCATCTGTCATGACTTGAATAATCGAAAAAGTGATAGAGATGGATTATATGTTTGAAGAATCGAATAAGTTTTTGGGTATTTTCAACTTATTTGATATGAATTTCTTATTATTCTTATGAAAAAATAATGAATAATTAGTTAATTTAGGATGATTAATCTTCATAAATATCTAGATGTTAGTTGCTAATTTAGTGGGTTTGTAATAAATGAAAAAATGGACAAAAAGTCTATAATGCCCTTCATCTAAAGATTTAATCAGATTTGATCTAATGGTTGAAAATACTTACGACAATTCCTACACAAACAATTTTCCTACCGGATCATCTACCTATATATATATATATATATATATATATATATATATATATATATATATATATAGGGTAGGGATCCTAAGAGAACCAACCCCTATTTGAGAACTGAGAGAACCATTCTGGGCCACACATTTCATATAAAGGCAAAAAAAAAAAAAAAAAAATTTTTTTTTTTTTTTTTTTTGCTCTAATCGCACATTTTTATGCAAGGAAAAAATTTTTTTTTATTTTTTTTGAATTTTTTTTCATTTATACATATGTGTATATGTCAATTATACATATGTGTATATAGCAATTATACATATGTGTATATAGCATTTTTCAGCTATACATATGTGTATATTTCAGTTATACATATGTGTATATTGCATTATACATATGTGTATAATGCAATTATACACATGTGTATACTGAAAAAAAAAATACAAAAAAAAAAAATTTCTTACATATGAAGCAGCGATTTTTGCAAAAAAAAAAAAATAAAATGTTTTTTTTTTTTTTTGTTTTTTTTGCCTTAGAGAAATGTGTGGCCCATAATGGTTCTCTCAGTTCTCAATTTGGGGAAAGGTTCTCATTTGAACCAAATCTTATATATATATATATCAAAGGGCTAAATCCTACATGACACTCATATAGCCATTCTCCCCTTTGAGAGTGTCATGTAAGATGTTATGGCATTGAGATATTTTAGTAAAAAAGAATTTAAAAACAAAATTTGATTTATTTCTCTCATGTTTCCTCCCATAATTTTTAAACGTTAATATCTTTTATATACGAGATTTTTTAAAGAAAAAAAATTACACCAAATTAACGAGCGTTTTATTATCTTTCCAACGACTACCATAGTGCTATATAAGGATGGAGAAAAAAACGACCAGATTAACGAGCGTTTTATTATTTTTCCAACGTGTACCACAGTGCTATATAAAAAACGGAGAAAAAACGACTATTTTTATATGGGGTTTTGTTCATACAGGAAAAAAAACACAAAGTGTTCAAGTTATTCATTAATCATGTATGGGCAAGTTATTAATTATATTCAAACCAGTAAATATGAATTTTATTTACAACAGGTGTTAGCATTGTAGTTGCACATCGTTTTAGGTTAGGTTTTAATATTAGAGTTATACATTGTTTAAGGTTAGACATTAACATTGGAGATACATTGTTAATTGTTTTAGGTTATGTGCTACCCGAAGCTTTCCTGCATGTAACTATAAAGCGTATCAGTATACTTCGTATGTAAAATTGATATGTCATATTAGATTTCTTAACCCGGGACACTCCCGGGATATAAATATAGTGATAAATATGTTACACGCAAGTAATGAAAGAACCAATAAATCCATAAGATATTAACGTTATGTTCTCTTTTAAACGTTCATACACCCTATGACATCACATTTTGGGTGTATGACATCATATTCTGATTATGTGGCAGCTTTCTGTTAGTTTGTGATGTGGGCCAGGGTGTATGAATTCTAATTATATGGTGTATAGTTCCTAAATACCATCCATAATCCATATATCAAATGATAATCCGTGTATGTGTTCTAGCGAAAGACTAGAAAACAATCATGAGATCGAAAGTGATATGTTCTCTTTTCGACTTTTCCTTTTATATTCTCTCATAAACCTCTCTTCTTCTCTTAATCACATGTGACTTTTGAAATTTCATTCAATGTGTCTTAGTTAATTTCTCTCATAAACCTCTCTTTTCTTGTTTCATTCTTTCTTTTTCTTTTTAGTTTTGCACATGCAACTGTGCACCGAAAATTAGAATATTTAAACTCTAAGTTCCTTAGGCATGCCGGGGCACCCACGGCTTCTTGTCATCGTCCTGGTAGCCACATCGGATACACCGCCCCGCTGTAATCGGCTAGGTTGATCGGCTACTTGGATCGGCTAGCGGTTGCTGATTCTGCGTGTTGCTTCATATGGTTTGTGGGTGGGGACCATGTCATATGTGGTGTGTGATTGGTGGGTATAGGAAAGTGGTGTGGTGTTTGGTTTCAACCTACTTTAGGCTTGATGTTTCCGGTGTATATACTTGAGGGGTAAAATAATATGATAGTGTTTGATTGATGCACCTTAGGCTACTTGGGGCTTGTGCCCATTCCTTCCTTATGATGATATTTAGAGTAAATACATGTATATGAATATAAAATCCACCAATAATAAAAAGCAACTTTAATATTGAGAAGTTGGTTTTGATTAGGTAACTCATGAAGATGTTGTGGTTGATTTCAAGATCTTATCACAGTCCCAATTAACAAAAATTATTATATCATATAAGATTATTGACTTCCTAATTATTATTGATTAATAGATCTTGGGTTGTGCCGTCAAAATCAAAAATCATATTTTGTATATTATTTGTATTTTTTGTAAACATATACTTTAGGAAGTTAGGAGGTGGAATCTAATTTGACCTGAAATTTGTTTTATATTACTTAAAACTAAGTATTTGGCAGGTGAAATAAGAATCGTCTATTGTAAAGGTACTTGCACGCTATTGGATTATTATCTAAAATTCAAGAATACTTACAACACATCCACTCCTAAATAAAAGTTAATAAATAAACAGTTTTTATATACAAAGTCAACATTGACCATTCTGATGTTGATTCTCCCACTTTTGACTTGACCTCTTTCCCCTTTAAAATAAATAACTTATGTCACAACCCCCTTTTAAAACCATTTATATGAGATACAAAATCAATAAACAATAGAAGAACTAAATACAAGAAACATAAGGAAACTAATTATGGATGTGATGTATTAATATCTCCTTCAAGTGACATGGTGGTGACCAAGGTGGAGCATCTTCTGAAACATTTCAAAATTAGGCCGAGGGAGACTTTTGATAAATATGTTAGCCACCTGATGCATGGATGAAATAAATCGAGTGTGAAGCTTCCTAGTGACGGATCCAGAAACTTTTTTGATGAGAGGGGGGGGGGACTAATTAGTTAGGTAATACAAACATGTGAGAACAAGTCGGGTCAAATGAGTCAAGTAAAATTACCTTTAACTTATCTATTCTAACGGTATTTAAATAACAAATCAACTTGTAACATTAATTAGTTAGCTAGATAACAAGTCAAGTTATCTATACTACTATATAGTGCATTCTAGATGGGTAACAAGGTAATTTAACTTCAACATAGAAGGACATCATTGTAATTTACATCAAATCATTAATACACATTAATACATTATTAATACTTTATTTAATAAACTTATAATTCTAATTATATGAAGTAAATGCATTTTCTCAATAATAATTTTTATACTTATAAATAAAAAAAATAAGGTAGAGATACAAATATAATTATAACAAAAACAAATTAAAGAAATTTATAAAAACAAAATAGGTAATAGTATTATGTTATTATATATAACTAAGGAGCAAATAAATAGACTTAAAGTTATCTATTTCTAAATATCATACCATTGACACGACATATAAAATTAAAAATATTATATTATTTAAATTAAATAACATTATTAATTGTATGTAATAAAAGTAAGTTATTTAACACTTTATCAAATGCATTATATTTCTTTAAACTAAAATAACAAAATTTAATATAATATGTAATAATATTAAGTTATTTAACTGTTTATCACATGTTTAAAAACTATAATTTGTTTACTAAATTTAACTATAGATTATACTTTTTTTCTATCGGCGGACCTAAAAAGAATTGTATTACTTATTAGGAATATTATATAAAAAATTACCCTTGCACATAATATGATTTGAAGGTACATGAGGATATGGGTTCGTTGCAATTATTACTGGATATTTATATTGGTTCAAGTTTTCTATTCGTGCTTCCGAATAATTGAAATTGTTGAGACTAAATGGATATTGAAGTGTTTTTCTTAGAAACTTATATTTCAACATCTTTGATAACAAAATAAAGAAAAAATGCTTGAAAAGTGTCCATTACATTACATTAAATTAGCCTAGAGATACCCCCTCCCCTTTTTTTTCTCAAACCAGTTTGGGTTTAAAACAAGTTTGGGTTCTTTTAAGTTCTTTGGCCAAATCGACACGGGCTAGAAACCACGATGGGCCAAAAGTAAACCAAACCTCCTAGAACCGACTGACGTTGGGGAAAACTAAAGCATTTTTTTTTATTTTTACAATATTTTAGTTTTAGGTTTTTTTTATTAGTGTTATTATTACTTTTTCATCTATATTTCCATTTAACTTTCATCCAAAATTGGTTTGTCCCGCCGCGTAGCGCGGGGTCACTTCTAGTACTATAAATATGTCACAAAATGGGTTGGGCAAAAGTCATTCATCTGTATATTTATGTGCTCAACTAAATTAATAAAGATTAATAAAGAATAATATTTAATATTAAATGTTTAATAATAGGGTTCATAAAATTTAAATCGAACTATTTTAATTATTCATATCTAATATTAGATCTAAATTATTTAGGGCTCTTTTGGGTATTGGAAGCCGTATACATAGTATCCGGCTTCTACTTAGTTGTGCGGGAAAATGTAAAAATGAAAAGTCAATATACAAATGTCTTGGATTAGTTTCTTTTAACAGTTCTTATTTATGAACACTTGTATAGATCTATCAAAGTATATTTGCACAGCGGAATTAATACAAGTGTAGCAAGATAAAGTTTCACTTTTAACTGGAGTTATTACCCCCCCTCTCAATCAATGAACTAAGTAGTAAATGAGAATTAAAAACGGTAAATGAATCAAATGATTCTCAAATATATTGAAAGGGTTAACTACAAAAGTCTTGAAGAATTCGTGTGTCTAAAATAGTGGGATTAACCCATTTATTTATAGACAGACTTATACATACAAGTTGAGTATACAAAAGATTATAATACTACAATAGGCTGTAGTATTGAAACTTGTACAAGGACTTTAAGAAAACTAATATAAATACTAAACTACTAAGTATAAGGGCGGTGGGAAGCTTCTAACATAACTGCTGATAGTATTCCTCGGAAGTTTGTCTTCAGTAGTTCTTTAGAGAGTTGTCTGGTTCGTCTTAGAACTTCTGATCTTTACACTTCAGTACTTGTTATCTGCTTCTTCAGTACTTGTAATCCTGTTCTTTAGCAGTTTCTATACTTAGAATAATATTTGCAGAATATGATTTAGACTAAGGTATCAAAAGTGGTTTCATCAATCCTCTTTGTCCTTACAATCTCCCCCTGGATTGATGAAGCCAAAACCTTATCTAATCTTTAGTTGTCATTTTTTTCTTTCTTCAAGTATTCTCCATATTTCTGCAACCATGGAGACCTTGAGATGGTGAGCTTGTTCTTCAGTAAGAGATCCTTGTGTTGGTTCAAGATGTTGAATTGTGAGAAGGTCTTTAGATAATAGTTTCTTCAGTTCTTCTGTGTTCTTAAAGACCTTTCTTGAACGATATCTTCTTGTGAGCATCACTGAGTTTGTATCAGTGAATGACCATTTCACAATATTTACATTAGATTGGTCAAAGTCTAAAGTATAAGGGACAATGCCCTTTTGTTGGTTTGTACCTGACTATGGAGTTTCTTCTATTTCAGTGACCATCAGGTGGGATTTCCTTCTTTGTTCAATATTAGCAACACCTGGCAGATCACTAGGGGTTGTAATGTGATGTTCAGTGATTACCTTGGTATGTTGTTTTTCTATTATGGTTTGTTGTTGTTAGTGCACGATGTCCCTAGGCTAGTATATAAGTTGTTTGGACGTATTTCGGGGTGTTTGGAGGCGTTTATACGCGTTTTGGAGGTTACTAGGGGCTGTAGGCGATTAGCTCATGACTGAAGGCGTTTAGGGCCTTACTCGCCACCTATGTCATGCGATTATGCCTCCCTTGCTGGCGATTAGCAGCTAATCGCCTGCAAGGCTGCTGCTAATCGCCTACCAGCAGCTGGTCGTACCCGGGTGGTATAAATACCCTCATTCTCAACCCTAGACCTTAGTTCTTGCCTCACACACTCTCCAAACACCCTCCCCTGGTCTGAGACGTCTGATTTGATCATTGTAAACACTCGAGCTCTGTTTTAGTGATTAATCTATAATCTTTTGACCTGTGTGTGTGTAGTAATTACTCGTTTCATTGTTTCAATCGTTGTTTCTGTTATTAGATCATCTTAGAGGGATTCCGCACCTCTAGGATAAAACCCGTGATTGTTGGAACGCGAGTTCGACGGTCCTAACAGTTGTAGTTGATAAGCAAAGGTAGAAGGAATCCTTAATTGTGTGAGCAGAGGTTTTTCTTCAACAGCAAAATCATCATGCACAATTGTGTTACCTTCTAGCAAGACCATTTTGAAGTCTGTTTTAACATGTTACTCTTTCTTCTTCTGGGAAGCAGCAAGCCTTGGGGGTTTCTTGGAATGATCAGAAGTTATAACTACTGAGGTTTGTGAAACCTCAGAAGTTTTAAACTTCTCTGGATTAGTCTTTTGTAAGGCCTTGAATTTCTTGTAAGTGTCCAGAAGAGTGTCTTCTTTCCACTTTGACAATTGAGTCTTTGAACCATAATCATTGTCTGCCAACTCTTGTGTTATCTGGGCTCTCTTCATTTTTCTGTCTTTCTCAGTGGCAAGCCTGTTAGATACAAGCTGTGCCCTGCTTGTAAGTTCTATGGTTGAGAGTCCCTTGAGTGAGGGTTTCTTTGTCTTGTTGTGTTTGCAGATGTAATTCATTAGTTGTTGTCTCTTATCTTCTTCAGCAACTCTCTCTTGTTTTTCTAACTCACTTAGATTTTCTTCATAATCTTTCAATTTGTCATTAAAGCTTAAGTCATCCCTTGCTTCTATGTTGTTCCAGGCCTTATCTTCCTTAGCCTTCTTCTTTGCTGCAATTAAACTATTCTCAATCTCTACTTTGGAAAATGATATGGGAGTAGGGTTTAACACAACTTTGGAAAGTCAACAGGATTTGTTTCTATTGTAATAGAAGGTTGTTCTGTTTGAGGAAAGGAAGTATCAACTACTGAAGTGTTGTCCTGAGGATCAACTAATGAAGGATTGTCTTCAGTACTTTTGGTCAAGTCTTCAGCAGTTTCTTTAGTTTTGCCTTGAGAAGCCTTTTTCAGCTTTTTCTCTAAGGACCCTTTCTTGTTTTTCATATCAATCTTGTCTCTCTTTCAAGGAAATTTCTTGTCTTGTCTTGGCAGTCTGGTTTTGGGCATCCTTGAGATTTTTTGCCTATCTGGCCTTTTTAGCAGCTTCAAGTGACACAGTTTCAGGTTCTTTGGACATCTCCCCCTTTTTGGCTTCATCCACTTCTGGAAACCAAGGAGCAGGAGGTGTCACACCAGATAAATGAGCAAGTTGAGTTCTGTTGTCCTCAACCTTCCTGGACAACTCACTAATTTTGTGATCTATAGCATTGTTGATCATCTCTATCTAAGTTTTGTTCTTCAACTCCATAGCAGTTGTAAAGGTTTGGAGATGAGAAGCTATGAGGTGGTGTATCATCTGGTATAAGGGACCAGCTGGGCTGCATAGGTGGTTCAGGTCTATACTTGTTGGGTTAGATTGAGACCACAGTTACCAGGATTAAGTGTTTTTGATAGTTTGTAATGATGTTTAGAAGTTGGAGGGTCTTTTGTGTAATTATAGCATAGTTGTAACATCAAAACCCTAGACTGCGCACTTAGTGGACGGGCTCTGCGCACTTAGCTTAAGTGCGCAGGCCCATCAGCTGGGCTATATATAGAACGCTATGCTGCAGCTAGGGTTTAGGGTTTTTGGTCATTTGTCTTTGATAGCACAATTTGTAGGTGCGTACTTAGCTAATTATCCATGGTATTGTAATGTTCAAATCAGTAATGGAATCTTCGTATTATTCATCTTGTGTGTCGGTTTCTATCATCTTCATCTAGTTTCTTTGTTTGTATAGATTAATCACCTAAAACGCCTAACAAATAGGTGTTTCTAGGTGATAACAATCTTGTGAACTTAAAAGATCTAGTATTTTGGGACTACAATTTGGTATCAGAGCCTCTGTGCTCCAGATTGTATCTATCTAAAGATATCAAAACCCTCATCTTGTTAGTTTTTACTATCAAGATTTTTATAAAATTTTGTGTTTACCATAACTTTGAGTGTTTTCTCTAGTTTTTGCTCCAAAAAAAAAAACTCGTGGATAAGGTGTTTCTAGGGTGCTTAATGTTAGTTATTTTCAGTACAAACATTATTCCAGAACTTCAGATTAATTGAAAACCTCTTGGATATGTTTCTGATATGTTTTGTGTGTGTTCAGCCGCTGCTGCGCACTTAAATCTGCGTACTTGGTTCATAATCTGAGTACTTGTTTCTTATTTTTGAGTACTTATTTCACGTGTTGAGTACTTAGCTCATAAGATGCATACTTGACATTTCAAGCTGTGCACTTATCTCAAGAACACATTGCGCACTTATTTCATAATTGTGCGCACTTGTGTCTTGTGTTGAGCACTTAAATTTTCACACGGCTTTACAGCTCTCTCTCTCTCCTGGTACCACAACTAGGGTTTCTGCGCACTAATCAGAAACTACTAGTTGGGGTGGGTACTTGCTGGAAAGTGCAGTTTTTGAGTACTTGGCTAGGGTTTCTGCGCACTAAAATCTTAAACGAGAGTTTAAGTGTCTGTGTACTTAGATAAGTACGCAGACTGATCAGTCAAAGACTGAGCACTTGTCCTGCTCTGCCTTGACTGACCTGCGCACTTAAGCCAGTGTGTGTGCTTCAGGGACTGCGAACTTATCAGGAGATCAAGAACTTAACACTTCTGTTTAATTACTGTTTCAGGTTGCTGCTCAGAGTGGATTGCGTACTTGTTCCTGCGTACTTATCTGCGAACTTGTGGACTGATCATAAAATTTTAAGGACTTTGGACTTTTCTTTGGACTGTAACTTGCTAAATTAATTAATCAGAATTCTAAAATCAATCTAAATCAATGGCTGGTAACAACTCATTCCAAGTTAATCCCATAACCCAAGCAGAACTGGAAACTGGCACAATAACCCGTATTCCCAAGTTGATGGGTGCTGAAGATTATGGTACCTGGAAAAACAGGATGAAAGCCTTCTATTTCGTTAACGATCACACTCAATGGAACTCTGTGCAACTTGGACCTCACATTCCTGTGAGGACCACTGTTGCAGGAGAAGTGTTTAACACTGATCCCACTACCTACACAGATCTTGACAAACAGTTGATGCAACGAGATCACAAAGCCTCTGGTGCTCTCACCATGGCTTTGTCAAACGATGTATACAATATGTTTGAAGAGTAAGGATCGGCGCATGATCTGTGGTTTGCTTTGAGTGAATACTACGAAGGAAATGCTGAGATGAGACAGAACAAGCAGGACATGATTCAGAAAGAATATGACATGTTTGGAAGTATCCGTGGTGAAAGCCTGTCGTCACACATTGACAGGTTCATGAATCTGTTAACTAAGATGAAGAAAGCTGGTATTCCTGTGAACAACCGTAACTCCATCAAGAAACTACTCGACTCTCTTCCAAAGGAATGGAGTGTTCAATGTATGCTGATTAAGAAAGATTACTTGGATGCTCAGTCCACTCTGGCCGATCTTATAAACACATTAAAGTCATTTGAAATGGATATCACAAAGAGAGAAATGAATCAGACTGTCCCAAAGGTGACTTCCAACAGTGCGATGAAGAATCTGGCATTGATGACACCAATTGGTGAGATGAGTTCAAGTTCACTACATCCATATGTGGACTCACTGGGGGGTGGTAGTTCAAGTTCAGGCAAAGCACCAATGTACTCTGAAAAGGCAGCGAAGACACTGACTCCACAGGTTGCCAAGCTGGCTACCGAACATGTGGAACTCTTCAACACCTTTATGAGCAGTTTTGAGGCACTAAAGACTGGAGAGATTAAGAGTGAGATGATGTCCCCAGAGGATATCTATCAAGTGGGTCCAGATGATATGGAATAAATGGACCTCAAGTGGCAGATGGCAATGATCACTCTACGAGTTAAACGATTTTAGGACAGAACCGGCAGAAGAGTGGGAATGGGAAAGGCTGGGTTTGACAAGTCGAAGATTAGATGTTATAACTGCAAGGTTCTCAGGCATTTCAAATATGAATGCCCCACTTTGAACCAAGCCGAAATCAAGCCTGCTAAGAGGTTGGTGGCCATAACTGACGGAAATGAAGGAAATGAGTAGGAACCACATAAGGCATTGGTTGTTGAAGATTTCGATTGGGGAGAAGAGGCAGCTGCTGCAGAAGTTGAAGTCAACAAAGCCCTGATGGCCACAATTTGCACCAAATCCTGCAACGGTGTGAATTCTCTTGAAGGGTCATCTGCTGAGGTGCTGAAAGGTGAGATGCTGAAGAATGTTGGACTGAAGAGTGTGCTGGTTGATGAGAAAGTGAACTATCAGACTAGGGAGGAGGCCTTGATAGCTGAGAAGACTTCACTAGAGAAAGTTGCTGAAGAGGTGAAGAGTGCTTCCAAGAAAGCTGAGGAGAGAGACATGGTAAATATTCCTCTCGAAATAAAATCTAAGTTGTGCTCACCTAGGTGTGTTACAACTGTCGCTTACTGTTTGTCACACAACAGACGAGTTTTAAGAGAAATGGATGATATTCGTAAAATCAATTCTGAAATGAAAGAAAACGAGTGGGCATATCAGCGAAAGTTAAATGCAACTCTAGCTGAAATGCAAACTTTAAAAGAATTTGTTCTTAAGAAAGATTTTCTAATAAAGGATCTAACTTCAAAATTAGAGAAATCTAGAAATGAAACAACTCATCTTCAAATCATTGTTGACAAATGGAATGTAAGCAAACAGGCTCATACTGATATCGTTGATTGTGCAAGACAATCATTCGTAAAGGATGGAATAGGGTATAAGGATAAGAATGGAATCGAAATATCACTATTCTTACCCTTGAGCCGAAGTGAATACATACCCATTCCAACACCTCATCCTAAAAATGATCTTTTTGAAAACAAATGTAATGAGTCTGAGTCAAATGCTAACATAAGTAAAAGCGATGTAGATGTGACCCAACAGGCTCATGTGGAAGATGATGAAAGTTGTGGTGGGCAGACAGTGGGGTTAGGACATCCAGGTGCCAATTACTCAACAGTGAATTGGTTTATCTGGAACAATGAAAAGTCAAAAAACAATTCTATTTTGGATGACTGTAAAACTTTAACTAAATTGGATGACTGTAATAGTTTGTCTAGGGTGGATGACTGTAATAGTTTAACTAGGACGGATGACTGTATTTCTAAACTTGATTTAAAAGGGGCTGTGGCTCCCGATGATAGGAAGCCTCCTATCAAACGTTCTAATGTTTGTGTTGAAAATGTTATGCCTGTGTGTGTTGATCTTAATGCTGCATTCTCTGATGAAAATCATACGCACAAACCATCTGTGTTTGTGCCAGAACTAAAGCTTAACAGGTTTGGGAAATTTCTCACTGAGGAAATCCCAGAATTTATCCCCTCATCCACAGATGTATCAGGTTCTGAAGAATCACAAAGTGAAACAGGTAACTCAAATTCTGAAGAATCACTAAGTGATACAGAGAGCAACACCAGCCTTCATAACCTCGACACCAATGAAGAATCAAGCAGCAACAAGAATGAATCAAGCTCAAGCGAAAGCTCCAGATCAGACAAGCTCGAGAAAAGAACATCACAACCATCATCATCCAGATCTTCTCCTAAGATCAAGCCTAAGCATTCAAAATGCTTTAGATGTGGAAAAGAGGGTCACGTGATCAAAAACTGTCGTATAAAACCTAAACCACAGAAAGATATCAAAACACAAAACTCTTTTACAGATCAAATAAAAAATCTTCAAGAAACCGTAAAAAGTTTTGTTAAAAATACACAAATCTGGAAGAGACAAGAGTCAATTTTGGGTGAAAATCATGACAGATCAAAGCTTAAACAAACTTGGATTCCCAAAGTCTATTAATTAAAGGGCAGAGTCGTGACTGTACATAGATTTTCTTTAGTTCATCTTTGTTTTTCTTTTGTTTTGTTCTGCAGAATAAATTACAGAAATGGTTGATAGCTCTTATGAGATATCTATGGCATGTCGACAGCGGCGCTTCAAGACACATGACTGGACTGAAAGAACTCCTCAAGAACTATCGGTTCATCGATGGAGAGTTTGTAGCGTTCGCTGGAAATGAAAAGGGTGGAAAGATCGTTGGTATAGGAGATGTGGTCTCTGACGCACTAACACTAGAAGATGTCAACTATGTTCCAGAATTGTGTTACAATCTGTTGAGTGTATCACAGTTCTGTGACAAAGGAATCTCAGTGTTGTTCAATGACATGGAATGCATCTTCCTTAAGCCAGGATTTAAACCACCCACCGACATGATCATGTTGAAAGCCCCCAGACAGAATAACACATATGTGATAAACATGAGAGATGCCAAGTCTGAACAACCAATGACTTGCTTACTCTCAAAGGCATCTGAGTCTGAGTCACTGTTATGGCATAGGCGATTAGGTCACGTGAATTTTAAAAATATGAACAAACTCTCTAAACTAAATCTAGTCAGAGGTCTTCCTTCCAAGGAATTTCCTTTTTCTGAAAAATGTTTAGCATGTGCAAAAGGTAAACAACACAAGAAATCGCACAAGTCCAAAACAGTGAACTCAATTGACTCTCCACTTCAATTATTACATATGGATCTCTTTGGTCCAATTAGTGTAAAAAGCCTGGGTAAAAAGTCTTACTGTTTGGTGATTACAGATGATTTCTCTCGCTTCACGTGGGTGTACTTCTTGGAGTTCAAGAGTGAGGCTGCTGAGACTTTGATGCTGTTCGTTCCTTTGATCGAAAACAATATCAAATTGAAAGTAAAGTCAATCAGAAGTGATCATGGAACAGAATTCAAGAACCAAAGCTTTGTGACATTCTGCAGCAGGAAAGGAATTCATCTTCAATACAGTGCTACAAGGACTCCTCAGCAAAATGGAGTGGCTGAAAGGAAGAATCGTACACTCATTGAAGCTGCCAGAACCATGCTCATCGACTCTAAGTTACCGATCATCTTCTGGGCAGAAGCTGTGAATACCGCCTGTTATGTTCTTAACAGAGTCTTGATTGTCAAGCCTCGTGGGAAAACGGCTTATGAATTGCTTTTTAAAAGAAAACCTCTCATTGATTATTTCAGGCCGTTTGGATGTTCCTGCACTCTTCTGAACAACTTTGAAAATATCATGAAGTTTGATGCTGTTGGAGACGAATGTTTCTTCGTTGGATACTCTTCTAGTCAAAAGGCTTATCGAGTATACAACAAACGCACCAAGATGGTTCTCGAATCTTTTTATGCTGACTGGCAAGAATCCAACTCCACTAATGTTGGAACCGGTCCTGACTGGTTCTTTGACGTGGATGTTGTGTTTAATCACTTTGTCATACCTGAACATCAAGTTCCTGCAGATCAAGCTCCTGAAAATCAAGCAACAAGTTCATCTCCCTTTGGGAATATTCTCTACTCTTCTGACGACGAAGTTGCACCATTCACCACTCGCTTTTCTCCTCTTGTTGCCGATCCAATCGTTCCTCCTCAACTTAATAACGGTGATACAGCTGCTGAAACCTCTAACATTCCTGAAAGCACGTCAAATGCTAAAGGAACACAATCAAATCAGCAGTCTGTAGATGAACCATCCAGCTCATCTGCACCTGGAGATCATCTTTCGAACCTTCCTCCATAAGTGCAAGAAGAAGAGAATATGGGATTCAAATCTTCTAAGAATCATCCAATTGAAAATGTCATCGGACCAATCAGTGAGGGTGTTCTTACAAGAAATCAGATAGACAAGCTCAACACCGCTCTCTCAGCATTCTTATCTCAAACAGTACCTTTCAGCATTGAAGATGCAGTTAGAGATGCAAGCTGGGTAGAGGCCATGCAGGAAGAACTATTTCAGTTCAGAAAACTCAAAGTGTGGGAGCTTGTGGATCTGCCTGAAGGAAAATATCCTATTGGGATGAGATGGGTTTTTCGCAACAAAATGGATGAACGTGGCGTGGTGATCAAGAACAAAGCTCGTCTGGTTGTTCAAGGGTTTCGTCAGCAGGAGGGGATTGACTATGAGGAAGTCTTTGCACCGGTCGCTCGACTTGAAGCCATTCGGATCTTCTTGGCATATGCTTCATACCGAAATTTTAAAGTTTTTCAGATGGATGTGAAGAGTGCTTTCTTATACGGGAAGATCAAGGAAGAAGTCTATGTGTGTCAACCTCCAGGATTCGAAGACCCTCACCATCCAAACAGATACTACAAGTTGGACAAGTCTCTCTACGGTCTCCATCAAGCTCCTAGAGCTTGGTATGAGACCTTGTCCTCATATCTGCTACAGAATGGTTACACAAGAGGGAAAATTGACATGACCCTGTTTACCAAAGAAGTCAACAAACACTCTATCCTTGTTCAAATATATGTTGATGATATTATCTTTGGTTCAACTGACGAAAATCTGTGCAGGGAATTTGAAAGCATAATGAAGTCTCAATTTGAAATGAGCATGATGGGAGAACTGTCATTTTTCTTAGGTCTCGAAGTCCAATAGAAAGAAGACGGCATTCTCATTCACCAAGCAAAGTATACAAGAGACATTCTGGCAAAGTACAACCTGTCTGACTGCAAACCGTCCAACACTCCTTTTGCTGCTCAAACAACGCTTGTACCAGATCTTCAAGGCCCTTCTGTGAATCCTCACACTTATCGTTCCATGATTGGCTCCTTGATGTATCTAACAGCCAGCAGACCAGACATTATGTGGGCAGTTGGATGCTGTGCTCGCTTTCAGTCAAATCCCAAGCAATCTCATAAAACTGCAGTAAAAAGAATCTTCCGCTACCTCAAAGGAACACCAAAACTCGGTTTATGGTATCCTAAGAGTGACAATTTTGACCTAATTGCGTACTCTGATAGTGATCATGCAGGTTGCAGGATTGACCGAAAGTCTGTCTCTGGTGGCTGTCAATTTCTGGGAAACAGGCTAGTATCTTGGCAGAGCAAGAAGCAGACAAACAGTGTCTATCTCCACCGCTCAGGCTGAGTACACAGCTGCATCCAGTTGTTGCTGTCAAGTGTTGTGGATTCAAAATCAGCTGTTGGATTACGGTTTGAATATCATGAGAACACCCATCTATATTGATAATGATGCCTGTCGTGACATCGTGAAGAATCCAATTGATCATTCTAAAACTAAACATATAGAAATTCGGATTCATTCAATTCGCGATGCACACGACAAAGGGTATATACAGGTGTTGCCAATAGATACTGCTGATCAAAAAGCAGATATCTTTACAAAAGCTTTCGACAAAACCCGTTTTCGTCAGTTGGTAACATGGTTAGAAATGATCAATTTTGAATGATTAAAATGTCTTAAAAAAAACCTTGTGTATAAATTATAGAAAAATCTTATGTTTAAGTAAAATAAAGATTTTGGGGGAGAAATAAACCGGTAGATCCCTAACTGCAAAATTTAAAACTTTTTCAAAAATCAAGAAATGATAGGGACTAATCATATTTGTCAGCATGTGAATAGGACCCAGAGGACGTTGCGGCTTCAAGCAACGACATGTCGGTAGGTTCAGCCTGGAATCAAGTAAACTACTAAGGTAATAAACTGAAAAGATCTACACGAAAAGCTGGATACCCACTGTGTTTTAGGTCTGCACAAGCTGAGTCCGGTCATACACAGGTTGAGAGATCAAAAGACACAGAATATTTTGTGCATAAGCAATCAAAAGACACCTAAGAGTGCAAGCTACCAAAGCGGGGCTATTAAATCAAATGAGCAACAAAAGACACGCAATGTTAGTGACGTGCAAACATATAGATAGCTCAAAAAGCAATCAGATGATCATCTTCTCTGCTTATGGGAACATAGACCTGAAGCTCTCATTATCTGATTGACATAATGATCATCTTCTCTGCTTATGGAAACATAGACCTGAAGCTCTCATCATTATATCTCAATAAACCTTGAGGATTGGTAGGCTTACACCTAGCACAAGTGGGGTCCATTAACCTTTCGTCAATATTACCAAAATATGATAAAGCTCATCACATAAAGTATGTTGAAAGATGAGAGGCATGGATTTAAGTGGGCAAATATACCGACAGTTTTTCTTGAGCTGCAGCTATCCAACGGAAAGTTGAAATGTGATCTGGCAAGTATGGCTAGTATGATCTTGATGCAAAAGGTGAGAAACGGTTGATCTCCAAACCCATATCTCAGATTAAGGCTTATTTTTGAGGTTTTGGGCCTGCGTACTTAGTAGACTTTTGGGCCTTGCGCACTTAAGTCAAGTGCGCAGCCCAAACTCTTTTATTATAAATACCACAGTAAAACTTTATTTTTACTTTTTATCTTAAAATTCTAAAACCCTAATCCCGTGTCTTTATCACCGTCAGCCGCCGTGTAACCACCACCAATCCACCGTTAAAATCATTCTCTTCTTTATTTTGTTACCTGTTGTTGCTTCTGTTCAAGGTAGTGTTTGATTCTGATGAGTTTCTTCTTTGTGATTCACAGGCCTTGAAGCTAGATCTGGATATAAACGTTTAAAGATTTGGGGTTTCACATGAACTGCGCACTTAACTCTTGAAGAATTGCGTACTTGTATCATAGAATGCGTACTTGCATCATATGATACAAGCTTGAGAAACCCTAAAGTCACTGCGCACTTGATTGCGAACTTAAAAATCTTAAACGAAGGTTTAAGTGTCTGCGTACTTGACTAGTACGCAGACTTGATGATTCTGACTAAGCTGTTACCATGCCCGAGTCAAGACTGTCTTGCGCACTTATGACCTCGTGTACACATTGATCACAAGACTGCGCACTAACCCAAGTGCTCAGTCAAAATGAGTACTTGGGTGCGCACTTGACTGATTACTCAGCACTCGGGCTGCGCACTTAAAGAATCTGCGAACTTATCATTGAAACAAATCATGACTATTGACTTGACCACTCTTGACAATTGACCGGACTGCATAATCTGACTCATTCACTCGTAAACTATAACTGGACTTAAATTATTATTAAAATGAAAGACAAAAATACATGTACAATGTTAGAACAGTTCCATCAAAGAATCACACATATGAAACCGAATAAAAATAAACTAAGTCAACGTACGTTGTCCGTCAAAGTCAATGGAGAAGTCTTTCAGTCGTCAACTCAAAATCAAAAGTTCTAACTTACTTTTCGTGCATGTGACCCATACAGATGGCTCTTGACTGGGATCCAAGAGGAATGCACAACCAACCAATGAATCTTGAGACTGATGACACAAAGTTTCGAGATGTTGTTACTTGGATCAGAAGAAGCAGAATTGGATACGCTGTGGAGGAGAATGTACAAGTTTACAGCTCGCACATTGAAGACTTCTGGAGGTCTGCCAAAGTAGAGGTCGTGGCACGTATCAAGAGAATCAAAGCTACAGTCAGAAACAAGGCAGTGGTCATCATAGAAGATACTGTTCGAAACGTTCTGAGATTCCGAGATCAGCAAGCAACTGTTAGATTTCTACCAAAAGCCGAAATTCACCAGGAATTCAAGAATTTTGGATACAAGGGAGATTTTGACAAGAGGGGTGATATCAAGAAGAGTCAGCTGACCAGAGACTGGAAACTCATCAGTCACGTGTTTCTTATGTCTCTATGTCACAGGAAAGGAGGATACAACGCTCTTAGCCCTGATTGGGCGACCGCCATGATAAAGATTTGCAAGAATGAACCATTTAATCTGTCAGGAATGGTCTTTGATTATATGGTTAAGAATGCTGAGGCGGGAAATGGCAAATGGGCGATGTACCCCAGATTTGTGCAGATGATGATCAACGCACAACATGAGGATCTGCCCCTTGGTGATCAGTACAATTTCGCCAAAGGTGCACGATTCTTCACAGAGTGCAGTACTCCTGACTGGGAACCTATGCTTGAGAACATGTATGCTGCACAACGATATCCCATCATCATGGAACTGTACAACAAAATCAAGAAGAGGAAACAGTCTGCTGCAGAATCTAGTCAGCCATCCACTGCTGCACCCGAATCTTCTGTACCCGCTCCCACAGCAGCCCATCCAACTGCTGAAGAGATAGCCAAAGAAGGATCTAAAGGGAAAAGAGTAGCATCTGAACCAGTACCACCAAGGCCAACCAAAAGGAATAGGCCGACTGGCTTGTTACAAGAAGGAAGAGAAACACTGTCACAAGAAGAACTTGATTTGGCTGAAGCTGCAAGACAAAGTGCTGAATTGGCAAGGGCAGAAAGAAAGCGAAGAAGAGAACAGTTACCAGAGTCTGAGAGGCCACGAGTTATGACTGAAGAAGATCTTGAGGCTGAAGAGATTTGGGAATCTATGTTCGGGGGTGAGGATCAACCAGGGCCTTCCACTGCCAGGGCTCCTGTTCCCAAACCCCCTGTGAAGAAGTCAACTGCACCATCCTCATCTGTTCCTGCTGCACAAGGTCGAAAACCCATGCATCAAGAACTTTATGAGACACTATCAAAAGAGATTGGAAAGAATGCTGCAAAGGAAATATGCACCTTGAAGAATCAGATTTACAACAATCAAGAGTTGAGGAAAAAGATTAAGAAGCTGAAGCATAAGAATAGGAATCTGGAAAAGGTTGTCAAGGATCAGCGTTATCTGATTAAGTTCCAGACTCAGGTGCAGATGAAAATGTTCGATATGATTCAAGAGCTGAAGAAACAAGAAACAGGTGCTTCTAGTATGTCATTTGATGAAGTGTTTGATTTTGGGAAGTTTATGGAAGAAGAGAAAGAAAAAGAGAGAATAGCTGAAGAGAGCGAAGTGGACGAAATAAGTGAGGATGAGATGCCAGAAACGTTTGTGGAGATGGGTGCAGGAGAAGACACTGTGTATGAAATGTCAGATGGATACAAGTTGGACCCTGAGAGATCTACCTGGTTTCCCAGAAGACCTATTACCATTCCAGCTCTGCACCAAAACATCCATCACACACGAGAAGCTCATCAAGAAAGAATCATCTCATGGGGATATGATGGGTTCAAAAGACTGTTTGTTGTAAAGAGAAGAGGGGGAGTGATACAGTATTTCAAAGGAAGACCAAGTCCGAAAACTCTTCCTCGCTGGGATATCAGGGAAATGTGCAGAACGCCATTCATCAACCACTCCCAGGACGCCCAAGCTGACATGGTCTCTGTTTTTATAGAAAGGGAGTGTGAGTCTGACTTCCAGAACTGGAAACCACATAAGCCAAGAAGAAGAATCTCCAAAAAGAGAATCGATCCAACAACCGGACGGGGAATGATCACCTATGTGATTGACCCACCCCAGGTCGTCACAAGAGTTCCTATACGTCCCGAGCTTCCCGTGTTGTTGACAGAGTTTAAGAAATGGTTCTATGACAGCCTGACCGGTGAAGCTGTCATCAAGCTGAAAGATGATTCAAAGGCGTTGAGAATTCTAGACCCAGTGGATGTGTTTGCTCTCAACCCTTCAGATTTGATTATTCTGTTTGGAAACCAGATTAACGTGGGTGCTGGGAATGTACTGTTTGAAGAAGCAATTCTGTTCAGGAGAGCGGTGGAACGGGCATTGAAGCGAAAGCAGGAATTGCTCGATTTGGTAGACATGATAAACGCGGCCGACAAAGCAAGAGATGAAAAAGAGAAAGCCGCCCAAGCTGATGCTGCAAAGACAACTGAAGCTGAGGTTATCTCAGAGGTGCAGACACAGGTTCATGCAGCAACAACTGATCCAGAGGTTGAGTCTACTCAAGCCCCACCAGTATCTTCAGAACCAGTCTCAGAAACTCAGCAGGAACCAGCACCTGTAGATCTTGTTGAGTTGTTCATCCAAGATCCACCAGTTGAAGAAACAAATGTTGAAGAAAGTATTGTTCAAGCACTCCCGGCGCACCAAGCAAGAGAAGAGGGGGAGTTAAGCGATGTGGAGATCGACTGAGATCGAAGAACTGGTAGCTGTGGTCTAGGGGGAGTATTGTTGGGTTAGATTGAGACCACAGTTACCAGGATTAAGTGTTTTTGATAGTTTGTAATGATGTTTAGAAGTTGGAGGGTCTTTTGTGTAATTATAGCATAGTTGTAACATCAAAACCCTAGACTGCGCACTTAGTGGACGGGCTCTGCGCACTTAGCTTAAGTGCGCAGGCCCATCAGCTGGCCTATATACAGAACGCTATGCTGCAGCTAGGACTGAGGGTTTTTGGTCATTTGTCTTTGATATCACAATTTGTAGGTGCGTACTTAGCTAATTATCCATGGTATTGTAATGTTCAAATCAGTAATGGAATCTTCGTATTATTCATCTTGTGTGTCGGTTTCTATCATCTTCATCTAGTTTCTTTGTTTGTATAGATTAATCACCTAAAACGCCTAACAAATAGGTGTTTCTAGGTGATAACAATCTTGTGCACTTAAAAGATCTAGTATTTTGGGACTACAATACTTGATGACCCAGGGAATTGGGTAGGCTTTGAGTGTGGAGGTTGAGTTTTTGGGTGATCCTCAGTGTGAAATGGGATGCCACTTTAGGGGAATTAGGGTTCAGATGGTCTTTAACCTGATCCTCTGTGAATGACTCCTTGAGTACAGAGACATTGGATTCAGGACCTTCACAGACTGCCGTCAATTCATGTTGTGGAATAGTTGAATCATCATCCAAATTAATGGAATCATCTGAATCCCTGCTAACATCATCAATGATGAAGTCATCGGTTGTATCATGAGCTAGGCCCAACCTAGTTTTCTCATGAACCTCTTTGTCTTGGTACTGAGGTTTTCCTACTTCAGGCATAAAACCTTCATCAGTAATTGCCACATTTGAGGTCTTAGCTATGGTACTACTATCCTCAAATACACCACTGATGGTATATGAGTAGTAGCAGCCTCAAATGTACCTAAGGTAACTAAGTTTGGGCTTAGACCTTGGTTCATCCTCATCTCTTGTGTTAGGGCAGATAACATCCACATCCATGTCTGTTTCTGAGTCTTTATCTCCTATTTTATGTGTTTGTTGGGGATTGACATTTTTATATGGGATTGTTTCTTTCAGCCCAGAGAGAAGTTTTGCTATTTCTATTGTTGTGTGTGATGTTTCTGGTTCAACAGTTTTAGGATCAGTAGTTTCAAAGGAAGGGTCAGTAGTTATGGTCTTTTTGGGTTACTTCCTTTGAAATAAAATGGTAATAGGTGCTTTTTTGGGGTTCTGAGATGGATGAGACTGAGATGATGTTTCAGTCACATCTTTAACAAGTGTAGAGTGCACATCAGCAGATTCAGGTATCTCAACTTCCTGAATTGCTTTTCTTTTTCGGTTGGTGGGTTTTGATTTTTGCTGTTTGGGCTTCTTGGCCTTTTTGGGAGTGGGTTTGGAAGATGTGGGTTCCATGGTGACTGTTTCTTGTTCCCCTTAGTCATCTTCTTGCAAAAGTGTCGGTTTATTATGCCTTGAGAATACTTGTGACGTCAATGGATTTAATTTTGTTGCCTCACCCATAAGTATCCCCTCACCAAGTTCTTTTATTATGCATTGCATTATGAACCTTGGGTACAACAAAAATTTCTTTTTAGAATTTTGGTGATGCAACACCAACTCATCATAGAAAACATTTGATGCCCTGAAAGTAGTTTCATTCACAATGGAATGAAAAATGGGTTGAAAAGTTGAGGGCATCTGATCATAATATCCTTTTTTGGGACATAAACACATGATGATGTAATGAAACAAAAGTATATATTTTGGATCAAAATATTTCTTATATATTGTAGCATGTGAGAGAGTACCTTGGTAACCACACTCTGTCATGATTAAGTGATTATCAGCACTGGGAATGTGTTCTGGTGCTTTAACATTATCAAGACCAAGTCTTATTCCCAGAGATTCAAGTGTGAATGCCAGGTTGACTTGAGGGAAATGACTTTGTCATTCAAAATGACTGCCTCGGCGTTTGCCCAAAACTCATTTAGAGGTTGCATGTGGATTGGAGGTCAATAGTGAAAGCTGTGTAGTACTAGGATTTAATGACTAAATCAATGATTTGGTCGTATTGGGACCATGCAGAGTCTTTAAAAAAGTAGCCTTTTTTATTATGTCCCTGTTTCAGAACGAGAGCCATAGTGTGTTTGATCGAACAATATTTCTAGGTTAGAGTGGGGGCTTTTGAGTTTGCTTTGAGAGAGAAAGAGGGAATTTTGATTTTTGAAAGGATAAGTATGGGAAAAGGTGTTTATCAGAAGTTTATAACCGCCTAGGTCAAACTTCTGAAATGGGAAAAGTCTGATTTACACTTTTTGACCAAACTGCTGATGAAACAAAATTGTTCATCAGTAGTTCCCATTTTCTCTTCAGTAGTTTGTAAACAACTGATGAGAATAAGTTTTTAAAACACATTTATAACTTCTGACGATTATCAGTAGTTATTCAATTTCTGAAAAATATCCCCATTATAATGTTTTTGTACATCAGAAGTTTCTCTTTTTTAGTGGTCAATAGAGGTTTGAGACAGATTAGTAAACAGGTAAGTGAAAGTAAAAGATGTACAGGAAAATGAAAACACTTACAAAATTTACTCAAAATTTAGCATCCCAAGCATGGATACTAACCTCTGAAATGTTGATGTGTCAAGAGGTTTGGTGAACACATCAGCTATTTGATTAGCTATTGTCACATGTTTTACCTCAATCTTGCCTTTTTCATAGCAATCCCTGATGAAATGATACCTGATTTCTATATGTTTTGTCTTTGAGAATTGAACAGGGTTTTGAATGATGCTAATGGCAGATTTACTGTCTACTAACAATGGAGTCTTGGTCTCCTTGATTACATAATCAATTAATTGATGTTGAAGCTACTGAATCTGTGATGTATAGCTTGCAGCTGCAATATATTCTGCTTTAGCGGTTGAAGCTGCCACAGATGTTTGCTTCTTTAATTGCCAGGACACCAGACAGTTTCCTAAGAATTGACAACCACCAGATGTTGATTTTCTTGACATTTTATGTAGATGAAGAATTTTAGCTAAAACAAGATAATATGATCATACAAGTAACAATTCCAGGTGCGGAAACCCTAGAATTGAACAAAACGATAATACGCAAATCATAACACGGATAATACCTTTTCAATCACCATTTTTATAGATAACTTGATCAAAATATGTTTACAATGACCTTACAAGTTAATCTAATTCAACTTAAAACACTTTCACTCTAGAGAGAAACCTGACCACAAAACACACACTTTCAATAACTACTCTTAACCTTCAAAATGATCAAAACATATATATACTATCTGCACGTTCGCCCTTTTCTATGGTGCGAATGTGGACAAAGTCCACATTCGCCCACTTCTTTGGTACGAACCTACACATATACACTTCAGCTTCCACATTAGCCCAGTCTGTTCTTCCTTCGCCCAAACTAAAACACATTCGCCCACACATAATCACATTCGCCCCTTCTTGTTATCATACTAACATATGTTAAATGCCTAATCCAATCATTAGTCGTAAAACGTGCATCTACAAACTCCCCCTCGACTATTGATTGGATTGTCTTCTTTCCTCATCCATAATCTTCTTCAACAACTTGAGTCTCAGCTGCTTTTTCTGATCTTTCGTCATCTCAGGCTCAAGTTTACGTTTCACCGAACGCTTAAGCACATCAGCCATCTTCACCTTCTTACCCAACTTAGTATCCAAGTTGCTACCAGAGTTTATATCATATGCAAAGCAAACTCCAACAACTTGCTGATACTTCTTTGCCTGCTTTGCATCATTGGGATCACAGAATATTGGATTGTAGTAAAGCATGATTATATCCTCAAACGTACAGTTGATAAGCCACATTGGATCAAACACGTAGATCTTCTTGTACTTATCCTTTCCATCTCTTAACACAATCACCGCCTCTGCATTCCTCCAATCATAGTACCAGAAGATAAATTCTGCACTGAAGTGTTGTTGTAAAGGCATCAAAGGAATTTTCTTCATCACTTCAGGCGCTTTATAAATCAAAGTAACCTTTTTCTTTCCAGTTCTCGGATCAACATCCCTATGAACCTTTCTCCTAGGGTACTGAGGCTTAAACATGTTCCATTTTGTTCTGCTTTCCCAGACTAACCGATCAGCAAACCAACCTACAGCCGTGTTGTTAACAGAAGCTCCAGTCATTGGGAATCGACAAATGTCTCTAACTGCCCAATACGGCAGAGTTAATAAATCATGAAATCTGTAGAAGTACAAGATTTCTGATTCCCATTTAACTGCTAAACATTTCAATCTCCCAAGATACTTCCAACCAAGAGCCATGCCTTTGAACTTTTGATTGTGGTACCTGTAAAATCCACCTTGAGCTTCCGGCTTAGGTCGTTTATCATCAGCTTCTTTCAACTTCTGTAATAACGTCTTCAAATCATCATTCTGATTAGACAGTTTCTGCTGATCTTCACCAAACACTTTCTCTACGAACTCCTCACTTCGCTTTTTAGCTTTCTTTCTAGCTTCTCTATTTCGTAGCTCAGTAAAGTCTGGGAATACCTCATCTTCATTGTTCTCCCTGAAATATTGTGGATATTCTTCATGAGTAATATCCTCAATTTCAATCTCTTCCATCTCAGGTGTCTGTTTGTCATCAGAATGATTTCCGATATCCTTTTCAGGAATATCTGGAATCATCTGATCCATCATAATTTCCTCTAGTGTCTTTCCTGCTCGCTGTGCTATACCATCCAAGATTTCCTTAGCCACAGCAGCTGACACTTCACCCTCTTCCAAATCTAGGTCATTATATTCAAGTTCAAACCTCATATCCTCCGTTTGAAAGATTTCGGCGAACTTTCCTGTAAACTCTATTGTCCATTCTCTTTTCTCAAGCATCTCTCTATACACATTCTTCGCGGTGTCAGACAAAGATCTCACCTTTTCATTCCAAAAGATAGTTTCATCTGAATCAACGTTCTCACCAGCTTTCTTCTTAGAACTAGACTCTCCAGCATCACCCTTCTTTGTTTTTCTCTTCTCAAATGAAAACTTGCTAGAGTCATATCCACCATCATTATCATCACTGTCATCACTCTTATCATCATCATCTTTACTTCCCGATCCCTCAGTATCATCATCATCCTTATCATTCTTATCACCTTCTTCATCAGAACTTTCCTCTAATTCATCATCGTCTTCATCATCCTCTTTTTCTTCATCAGAAGGCTCAAAATCAACTTGTTCCTCCTCTCTCTCCTTATCCTCTTCTCCATCCTTCAACTTTGGAGCTTCACCATAAAGTTTATCCAACAAATCACTCAAACGTTTGTTCTCTTTCTTTAGCTCTTTATTATCAACCTTCACGAGCTTAATCATCCTTCTATTTCTGTTGCACTTAACCTCAAGATCTTTATTCTCTTCTTCAAGTTGATTTACCTTCTTCTCGATCTCATCTTGGTTAGTTTTTGATGCAATTACAATCTGGAGCATCTTCTCTTCATTCTTTTTAAACTTACTGATTTCAGCTTGCTGTGCAACTATCATCTTCATCATATCATCCATCTTCTTGTTAACCTGTTTCATAACATCATCAGAAACAGTAACCTTAGATGCTTTGGATGATTCAACTTCTTTAGCCTTTTCTTTTCCCGGCTTAAACAAGTTCAACACATTCTCTAAAGTAGTTTCCAAATAAGGAACTGGTGCTACTTCAGGTTCTTTGCTCTTCTTCTGCTTCTTAGCTACAGGTGAAGATAACTTCGATGATGTACCTGCTTCAGGTATCTTCTTTCCCTTCAGCAACTGTTCTATCTCCTTTTCTCTCAGTTTCTTAGTGCTAGATTTCTTGGCCATCGACTTATGCTTTGGTTTCTTCAAATTCACAACCACAGTCGACCCTTCAAAATCATCAATATCAACACTTAAGCCTTCATCAACATCAATCGGCTTTTTCTGCAACACTTCTTCCACAGTCTTGTTCAGTAATTCAGACTCCCCAACCGCAGTGGCCTTGCGTTTGGTAGTCTTAACACGTTCTTCTTCATAATCCCACTGTTCTTCAACTTCAGTTTCTTCTGAATCAACAGAATCCTCGTCTACCAAACTTGTACCTTTCTTAGCAGTCGTCTTCTTACGTGCACCTTGTTTCTTAGAAGCGCCTTGATCAACCTTCGCCTTGCCCTTCCCTTTGGCTCCAGTGTTTACAACTTGCCTCTTCCTCTTAGTGTTTGCATCAGCGTACACTAA
The DNA here is from genome assembly GCA_032199755.1 of Ambrosia artemisiifolia. Lineage (NCBI taxonomy): Eukaryota > Viridiplantae > Streptophyta > Magnoliopsida > Asterales > Asteraceae > Ambrosia > Ambrosia artemisiifolia. Next base: position 25,307,502 of record CM063526.1, on the reverse strand, counting down.
AGGATCATCATTGTCTGAATCACTGTTATCATGCCTTGCATTGTTCAATCCTGGGTCAGTGTAACCCGGATTAACTAAAGCTCCAAATAACCTTCTATGAGGTGGCTTCTCATTATCTGGCACACCTTTGTAACCCTTCAGTCTCACAAGTGTTCTAATGTTCATATGATCTTGCCCCAAAATCATCGTTGGATCCTTCCTCAAGTCAGGATACTTGTTGTCGAAGATCATCATCAGAAACCTTGGATATAACATGAACTTCTTGCTCTTTAAACCTTTCAACATTTCGAGCATATGATCCAAAATCATTCCAGAAACATTAAATGGTTTGTTGAGAGTCAACGCAACCATTAATGAACTTAGACTTTTCCTCATCACATCATACCCACCGCTAACACAACCAAACACATGAATGATCACGTGTGCAAAATACTTGAACTGCACACTGAGCTTTCCTTTGTGCATAGCTCCATTTGTGATCGGGCCTTTATACTTCATCCTAAGAAAGCAAGTCCTCTGCTTGGTCCACGAAAGTTCTCTGGGATCAGTACTCACTTCAAACTTAATCTTTAACGTCTCTCTGATGTCCTCTTCTGTTATGAACATCTCCATCCCTTGAATAGTGCTTCGAATAACAGTTTGATCTTCCCAGAAATCGTATCTAGCAGTCTTATAAAAATCCTCCACAATGTCTTTATAGATGATGGCTGGTGTAGCTAGAGCATGAATGATTCGGCTTCGCCTTAGAAAATCCACAATCCCAGAAAATTCAGTATTCTTCAACACGTCACCAACATACGCACAACAGTTGTGCGTTGCTTCAAACGGCCAAGCTTGTGGAACATTCACCGCTTCTGGAACTGGATCCTGTACAACGTTCTCAACTGGTATCTCAATATTCTCCGGTTGTTCAGCCATCTGCAAATCAAACATCAGAAAAATACGTTAGAAACACAAAAACGGCAACTTTTAAAAATTTTTAGTTTTTCACATTTCCACTTTCGCCCGTTTAGTTAGGTACGAAAGTGGGTTTTGAGGTTCGAAGGTGGAAATTAAGGTTCGAATGTGGAAATTATTGAGATAAAAATCACATTCGCCCATTTATATTTACCTTCGTCCCTGTTTTCCACATTCGCCCGTTCAAATCTTGGTCGAATGTGAAACTGTTTATACCTAAAATTTGAGAATTTGTACAATCATGTTTTTCCTTCTGATTTTGATTCAATCATGACCTAATATGGCCGACTAAGACTTCTACCCAATCAATTTCTATTATCATTCAATTATTATTAGTTTTCTCGAATAATTAGGGTTTAAACCTTATGAACAATCGATTAAACCTCACAAACAACTAATTAACCTAATTCTTGTTATCTTCTCCCCCTAAAACTAATAACAATTGAATCCTCATCAACAATTTGTATTAAAACGGTCTATAATCGTGTATATGAAATATTCTAGGGTTCGTCACATAAACACCCAATTCTGATCAGATAACCAGTCCATTACCTGTAAAAATTACGTCAAAAGGATCAGCAAAACACAGGCAACAATAATCGAAAGTGTAAAGAAACAAGGCAACAAGGTTTTGTCCTTTGAAAAATTTTTGAAAAAATTATGAATGAGGGACGAATCTGTGAGATGGCTATATATAGACTGTACGTTCGCCCGTTTAACTTGGACGAATGTGGTAGTATCCCACCTTCGCCCCAACCAAATGGCACGAATGTAGGACTTAGACCCGAAGGTGAAAAGATTTAGATAAAAACCCACCTTCGCCAAAATGAAAAGTACGAACGTGTAAATTTTTCCACATTCGACCCATTTAAGTGGCGAATGTGAAATGGAAAAATTTGAAAATTTTGCCAAATCACGAATTCGAATCCCGTTCAACATTTTTCAACCCGTTAAGTCTCAAACACTCATTATTTCAGTTTAGAATGATACAAAGCCCAGATGGTTTCATCAAATCTCAGAAATTGACCATCAAACACCGTCGGTTATCTAAAAATAAAGCAGAAATGCAAAACTTTTGGTTTTTCTGAAATTTATCTCAAAACACACCTAAAATCTTTTTGAGTTTTGTATCTTTTTGACAATGAAACTAAAATGCATCAATGTAAATGAAGCAGTAAACATTTTGTGATGTCGGGTAAGAGGATCATATCAGTTGTTTGAGAAATCTGATCACAACGTTGATCTTTTTGTTTATATATTATCATTAGAAGCTGTATGTGACCCGACAATTGCTGATATTGTGGTCCACATAAGCTCACATGCAGACTATTACGCAGTGCTTTTAAAATGATACGATTTAGGTGTATTATACTAACACGTTGTGGTTCCCACACACACGACATACTCCCGTATCAAGAAATTGCACAAAGCTTCCTCGTAACGCGTGATTATGCCAGAGTTATCCGTTTAGTTACAAGTTATATAGCACAGAGGTGTACAGGTCAGCAAACGAATGCAACAGAGTAACATGTGCATATATACCAGGTTGAGGCTGATATCAACTACTGATTTGCATCAGTAAATTGATACGATGTAATTATGATCTTTGATCAATAAAAACATGAAGTTCCTCAATTCGGTAACTTTAGATTTTGGCATTTAAGCTCGTTTTAGCAAATATTCTGATGAAACTAGGTCCGTAAATCAATACGACAAAAGTTTAATCAGAATATCCCGGATAACAATAACATAACGACCCGAAACCTCAGATTTTGGCAATCCTATCAAACGAAATTACGGTACTAAGACCATATGCCCATGAGGTGTTCAGCCACGAACGCGTAGTTCGTTATGTTTGTATCACTAATGCACGCAATTTTTAGTCTACGAAGCCTATAAGCACATCACACGTAATCAACACACGCCACATATTACTATACATATCTTTAGCCTGTGTCAGATCCCCACTAATGTACTATCATTTCCTCTTTTTATCCTGGAAATCATTTTTGATATTTCTATTTTTATGGCTTTTTGAATTTTTCAATGTTTTTGGTTTTTCTGATAAAACGACTCCCCCTAAAATGTAAAACATATTTTTTGGGTTTTTGAATTTTTCTAAAAAACTGTAAAAACTTTAAATAAAACTTTTAAAAACTAAAAAGCGATAAACCGAGGTGCTGATTAGTCCTGTTTTTCTTTTATGTTGTTAACTTTTAAAAGATACTCAAACCGGGATCTGTCAAAAGCTTTAGTGAACAAATCTGCACGTTGATAGTCTGTATGGATTTTGACCATATCTATCAATTCTTTAGCGTAACAATCACGGATAAAATGGTATTTAATCCGGATATGTTTAGCCTTAGAATGATTGCCCGTATCTTTAGTTAATGCGATCGCGGCTTCATTATCACAGTGTATAGGGGTTTTAAGAAACTGCAAACCGTAATCCACCATCTGCTGTTGGATCCAGAGCACTTGCGAACAGCAACTCGAGGCTGCAATGTACTCGGCTTCACAGGTAGACAGCGCGACCGAAGTCTGCTTCTTACATTGCCAGGTGACTAACCTGCTCCCTAAAAACTGGCATCCAGCTGTCGTGGATTTGCTATCCTTGCCACAGCCACCCCAATCTGCATCACTAAAAGCGATAAAATCAAAATCATCATCATTAGGGTACCAAAGTCCTCTCGAGGGACAACCCTTCAGATATCTAAGGATACGCTTGGCCGCCGTCAGATGACTTTGTTTCGGCTTTGACTGGTAACGAGCACAGAGACATGTTGCGAACATAATGTCTGGCCGAGATGCGGTAAGATACATCAGAGATCCGATGATTGCTCTGTATGTAAACGGGTCCGTCAGCTCCCCCTTAGCGTCAACTCCGATCCCGTGATTGGGCTGAATCGGGGTATCCATCGGCTTGGAATCCTCCATCTGGAACCGGCTCAAGACTTCGGATACGTATTTCGTCTGGTGAATGAAGATCCCCGATGAAGAATTTTAGCTAAAACATGATAATATGATCATACAAGTCACAATTCCAGGTGCGGAAACCCTAGAATTGAACAAAACGATAATACGCAAATCACAACACGGATAATACCTTTTCAATCACCATTTTTATAGATAACTTGATCAAAATATGTTTACAATGACCTTACAAGTTAATCTAATTCAACTTAAAACACTTTCACTCTAGAGAGAAACCTGACCACAAAACACACACTTTCAATAACTACTCTTAACCTTCAAAATGATCAAAACATATATATACTATCTGCACGTTCGCCCTTTTCTCTGGTGCGAATGTGGACAAAGTCCACATTCGCCCACTTCTTTGGTACGAACCTACGCATATACACTTCAGCTTCCACATTCGCCCAGTCTGTTCTTCCTTCGCCCAAACTAAAACACATTCGCCCACACATAATCACATTCGCCCCTTCTTGTTATCATACTAACATATGTTAAATGCCTAATCCAATCATTAGTCGCAAAACGTGCATCTACATTTTACACCCTGCATAGTCACAATCTGAAAAAGCTATTAACATGGTATTGCTTGAAGCAGGATACAAAATTCCTAATGTAGGAGTTCCTTTCAGATATCTGAAAATTCTTTTGGTAGCAATTAGGTGTCATCCCTTGGATCTAATTGATATCTAGCACAAACACAAGTTGAAAACATAATATCTGGTCTAGAAGCAATTTGATAAAGAAGGGAACCTATCATACATCTATACATGGTTTGATCAACATGTTTTCCTTAATCATCTGGTTCAACTTGTGTGGTTGGGGTTATGGGAGTGGAACATGATTTAGTGTCTTGTAAAGAAAATTTATTCAATAATTCTTTAACATATTTGGATTGATGTGTAAAAGTTCCATTTGATTGTTGTTTGATCTGCAGTCCTAAAAAGTACTGAAGCTCTCCCATGTTACTCATTTCAAATTTTGATTGCATGAGTTTCTTAAATTCATCACACAGTTTGTATTTGTTGAACCAAAAATAATATCATCAACATAAATTTGAACAAGTAGGATGTGATTTCCAACATTTTTATTGAAAAGTGTTTTATCAATGGAACCTCTTGTGAAGTGATTTTTAAGTAAAAAGGTGGAAAGTGTTTCATACCAAGCTCTAGGAGCTTGTTTTAGCCCATAAAGAGCCTTGTCAAGTTTGTACACCCAATTAGGATGAGCAGGATCCTCAAACCCAGGTGGCTAACAAACATACATTTCCTCTTTTATTTTTCCATATAAAAATGCACTCTTAACATCTATTTAAAAAACTTTAATTTTGTTGGAAATTGCATAAGCCAAAAATAACCTGATGGCTTCATGCTTTGCAACTGGAGCAAAGGTTTCATCATAATCATCTTCTTGAGAATAACCTTGTACCACCAGTCTTGCCTTGTTCTTGATAATCATACAAGCCTCAGCTTATTTATTTCTTAAAACCCATCTTGTGCCAATTTGTAGCTTGTTTGGAGGTAAGGGACAGATTTCCCATACTTGTTGCTTTTTGAATTGTAGCAAATCATCTTGCATAGCTTGACCCCAACTGTTGTCTTTGAGGGCTTCCTGATATTTCTTTGGTTCTAACTGAGAAATGAATGCTGAGAAAAAGCAGAAGTTGGAAAGCTGGTTTCTTGTGAGTATCCTTGATGCAATGTCACCCATGATTTGATCTAATGGATGATCTTTGTGTTCAATCAGTTGTTGTAAACCTGTGATTGAAGTAGGCTCTTGAACTTCTTCTAACAAACCACTAAGGTCAATAATGTCTGAATCAGCTCTTTGAATGGCTTCAGTAGTTATGGGAGCTGAATCAGCAGTTTGAGTTTGTTCATCAGTAGTTGTTTGGGTTGTTGAATCAGAAGTTTGTGAAACTTCTGATGGTTTGAAAGTTGTTTTAATGACTGTATTAGGAATCCATGATGGAGGACCATCATCATCAAATCCTTGATCACCATAATGAGTAGGTTTGGATGAAGTAACAGTCTTTTCATGTCCAAAATTAAAACTGTCATGGTCATAGAGTTCAGCAGGATGTGCTGGAATGAGAGTGTGTTTTGACTCATTGAACTTGACATTTAGTGTTTCTTCAACTATCTTGGTTCTGGAATTGAATACCTTGTAGGCTTTTCTAGTGGAAGAATAACCAAGAAAATAACCTAAATCAACTTTTGCAGCAAACTTTGAAATAGAGTCTTTGATGTTCAGGATAAAGCATTGACATCCAAAAGCCCTAAAAAGGAGATAAGGTGCTTAATGCCATGAAGAACTTCATAAGCAGTCTTAGAATGTCTTTTGTTGACAAGGACTCTATTTTGAACATAGCAGCCTGTGTTGACTGCTTCAGCCCAGAAATAAAGAGGTAGGCTTGAATCAGCTAACATTGTTCTTGCTGCTTCAATCAGTGTTCTATTCTTCCTTTCTACCACACCATTTTGTTCAGGAGTTCTGGGAATGCTTAGTTGTCTAACATTTCCTTTAGACAAACAAAATTCATCCAGATTTTTTTTCCTGAACTCTATCCCATTGTCACTTCTTATGACTTTGACAGAGAGAGGGTATTGTTTCTCTACTTGCAGAATGAAGAATTTGATAATATCAGCCGCCTCATCCTTGGAATATAAGAAGAAGACATATGTGAATCTTGAGTAGTCATCAATGATGACCAAGCAGCACTTCTTCTTACCAAGGCTCATGATTTTGACTGCTCCAAATAAGTCCATATGGAGTAGTTGAAGACATGCAGTTGTTTTTTATTCTTCAATAGACTTATAGGAGGATTTATGTTGTTTACCCTTAAGACAGGACACACAGTGTTCTTTACACTGGTATTCCTTCACGATAGACCTCTGACCAAGCCCATTTTTGTGACCTTATTTATGCTTTTAAAGTTAACATGGCCAAGTCTCCTATGCCAGAGATCAGTTTCAGAAGTTGATGCTTTTGAGAAGAAACAGGTAGTGTTATTCAGTACTTTGTCTTTCTCAATGTCCACTACATAGACATTGCCACATCTTTTGGCTATCAGCAAAGTATGATCTTCCATAATCTTCTCTATTAACTTTTGGCAATCTGGTGAGATAATCTTGCAAGCAGTTTTGGTGAAAAGGGAAGAATATCCTTTATCACACATTTGAGAGACACTCAGCAAGTTGTACTCCAAATTTTCAACCAGATTGACCTGTCATGTGCATTGAGCCTCCACTATCAACATACCAAATGCTATTTAGACCTCTGGAGAACCTCTACACAAACAGCAAATTAGTTAGATTAAAGAACCCAAGCCAATTTGTCTTTAGGCTTGCTCTTGAGAACAGGAACAGTTTGTTGTGGACCATTTTTAGAAATCCATATCTTTTTGGCAATGGATTTATCTTTAAGAGCAATGGTAGAACCCTGTTGAGGTTCACCATCAACTTTGGTCATTAGAAGTTTAACCATGTTTATCAATTCTTTTACCTTAGTTGTTTGTGAAACAGTTGAAGGTTTTAGTCTAACTTCTGAAGAAGAACTTTGAGAAAAAGGCTTTGGTTGAGATTTAGTCTTTTTCTGAGAAAAGGTGTTACTTGGTTATTGTTTGTTGGGATAGAAAGTTTCTTCAAAATCTTGTTTGATTTGTTTTCCCACAATCAGTTGTAAAAGTTTCTTATTATACTGATTTCGTTTTCTGTATCTACAAAATTCTGTTTTGTCGTTAAACAGACCACAAATTTCGCATTCTTTTGCCTTCTCCTTCCTTTTAAATTCATCATGAGATGTAGAAGGCAAATTACTGATAATTTTAGCGTCTTCAATTAGGTCATCAGTAGTTTTCAGGTTCTCAAATCCTGATGTAGATGAAACTACTGATGGCTTAATGTCAGCATTTTTAACTTTTGTAGAACTTTCATTTTCAATTTGGAGAAAGTTCTGATAGAAAGATGTGCAGTCTTTCTTATCAAAAGTTTGTTTTTGATCTATTCTACTCCTATCATCAGCAGTTTTAGAAGTAAAATCAGTTGGTGTTTCAGTATGATTGTACCCTATGCCAAACTTACCATTAATGCATTTTGTTTGTTAAGCAGCATTTGGTAACCTCTACATGACTCAACCCAATTTTCACATTTAACCTTGTGTCAGCAAGCTCTTTTCTGACATTTCCTAGGTCTTCTATCATGATTTTAATCTGTGCTTGGGTTTCAATAGCATTATTTGTTAATTTAGAAATTTCTTTTGACTTTGAAGCAAGTTTTCTTTCTAAATCACATTTCATTTGTGTGTATTTTCTTTCATAGTCATTGGCTTTGCCTTGTAGATGCACATTGGTCTCTCTTATTAAAGCAAATGATTCTTTGCGTGATTTTTAGCAAAGTTTTAAAAGAGACTCTTTTGATACCTGAGATAAGGCAGAGTTAGAGGAGCTTCCCTCAAAATCAATTAAAGAAAAATTCTTTCTGCCATTATCAGGTTCTCCCCAGTTGATGTAATAGACTTTGTTGTCTGCATCTGGACTACATTCAGATGTATCAAAAGGAAGACTACTCCAATCAACATACCTTGATGTGAATAAGCTTTTTTGAGAGGGTTGTTGATGTTGTGGAGGTTGAGCAGCTGGATTGGAAGGCATTTATTGTTAGCCCTATTGTTGAGTAGGCATTTTTACATACTGTATATGAGGCACATATTGGATTTGTGGAGCTTGTGCCTGCACAAAATGTGCACTTCCCTGTGTTCCAAAGTTCCTGTTATAACTGGAGTTTGATTGATTTCCAGACTGTGGTTGGTTAAAGCCAGAACTTCTACACTCTCTAGCAAAGTGTCCCATCTTCTGACACTTATGACATCTATGTTTAGATTTGTCAAAGCCAACTTTTGTTGAGTTGTTTAGTTTTGGAAATTTTCTTCCTGACCTCTTGTAAAATTTGTTAGTTTTAATACTTAACATGGCTAGTTGGTGTAGTATGTCCATTTCTTCTAAGACATCACTACTGAAATTTTTAAGTCATCTAATATAAAGCACATATTATAAGTAGTTTGACTATTTTCTTCATTGTCATAAGCTGGATATGACCTTTCTGATGAGATCCCAACAGTTATGTCAATGTGGTCAAAAGATCCAAAATCATTTGAACAAGTTGGTGAGTCTTGTCCTAAAAGTGTTGTACTACCTGGAACATAGCCATCATAAATATTACCAGATTTTTGTAACTTCTTCTTTTGATTAATTTCTCTTTCAAAAGTAAATAATCTCCAATGTAATTTTGTGAGTGATAGGGAGTCAAAATATGGTCCTAACCTGAGAACTATAGAATAAGTTTCCCATTTTTCTGATAATGACCTTAAAAATCTATGAAGCATAGATGTATTTGTGTAGGTTTGAGCATTTAACTTTAACTCAAAGATTAATGAAGAGAATCTTTCAAATTGTTGTGTTAAAGTCTCTCCACTAACATGAGTAAAGGTTTCATGTTGTTGAGCAAGAATTTCTCTGGTGTTAGCAATCACATCATCAGTTCCTCCACACTGTTCTTTGAGGCAATCCCACAGCTCTTTGGCACTTTAACAGTGTAAAAACCCAACATATATTTCATTTGGGAGAGCCATTGCCAACATTGAGAATGCCTTAGAATCTAGCTCAAGTTTTAGGAAATCTTTATCAGTGTAGTCTTTTGGTTCTTTTGGTATTTCTACTTTAGATTCAAGATTTACATTTACTGGTATATTGGGTCCATACATGACAGACTTCCAACAGCCAGTATTTTGTTGTGATAAGGTATGTGCCATCCTCATTGCCAGATATTATATTCACTTCTGACTAGCATAGGAGGCTTGTTGGCATATCCAATATTATGAGGATCCATTTTAAGAAATATGATTTGTCAAGATTTTATTAAACTGATAGATGTTTTGAAAAAGTGAACTTTTATCCTTTATTGAACATCAATAAGAGCCTCTGTCTGATTCTCAATTTGTTAGATTGATATTTGATCAGATAAACCAGATGCTCTAATACCAATTGTTGGATCAGTTTCTTCTAATAGTTCTTATTTATGAACACTTGTATAGATCTATCAAAGTATATTTGCACAGCGGAATTAATACAAGTGTAGCAAGTTGAAGTTTTACTTTTAGCTGGAGTTATTACTCCCCCCAATCAATGAACTAAGTAGTAAATGAGAATAAAAAACAGTAAATGAATCAATTGATTCTCCAATAGATTGAAATGGTTAACTACAAAAGTCTTGAAGGATTCGTGTGTCTAAAATAGTGGGATTATCCCATCTATTTATAGACAGACTAATACATACAAGTTGAGTATACAAAAGATGATAATACTACAAGATAATACTACAACAAGCTGTTAGGGTCAGCTCCCTGCCACCGGTACACGTGACGTGCTGTGGTTGACTACAGGGGCCTCCTTTTCTTCTTGCGTCAGGATGTGTCAGGCGGCTTAGCTTCTTCTGGAAGATTAACTCAAGTGACCCCTGACACCTAGGAACCTGTGCAGCAAGTGGGGCTCATGGGAGCTGCATCGTCTCTGCTGTGGCGTCGGATAGGCGTAGCAGGCCTGAGGTGCATCTTGCTGTTATCTTTCGCAGGAGACTATCGCCAGGACTGGCGCATGGTGTGACGCGGGTGGATAGCACTTCACATGTGATGTATATAAAGTCTGGCCTCTGCCAAGGGCTGATGCTCCACGGAGGTATGTTGTGCTGTTGAAGTTAACCATTTCGAATGGTATGTCCTCCGCGGTTGTATTATGATGCCGACGTTGTGGGGTTGGGTGCGCCCGAATTGGTACCCTACACCCTCAAGTCCCCTCAGTTCAGTGTCTCTCTGGGTATTGTTGAGAGGTCTGGTGGGGTGCTGGACTATGATGTTGCGCCGGTTGGATGAAGGCTCATACACATTTTATGTTAAAAGGTGCTCATTGCAGCTCTTTAAAATATATCAAGATAAAAGAGGACCTTTTAGCGTTCTTTTTTAAAATGAAGAAAACCGAGCTTTGGAACGGACCGGAATGGATCGAAACAAAGAAGAGTTGATAGAAGAAAAAATAAAGTTTTAGAGGTCTCCACCGTAAGCTACGGTAGCCACCGTAGCTTACGGTGGCAGCTGGGCACTTATTTTCCACCGTAGGGCAGTCCCAAGCTACCGTCAGAATCTATCCCCCACCGTACCTTACGGTGGCCCTTGCACAAAAATGTGTAACCACTCCCATTTAAACCGTTTTTGGTGAGACTTTTCACATACTTTTGATTGGGGGACGTTTCTAAACACCTCGAGGGTGATTTTTGGCTGAATAATTGATTGGAGAACTATCACAAACACTTGGTTTATGTTTTTGATTCATATGAACAATCCCATGATTGTTATGTTGATTCACCAAGCTATGTCAGGCTAAACTTTTGGTGATCATTCTAGGTGAAGGTTTCTTATTAAACTCTTGTGTATGTTTTCTTGCATTACTAGAATAATAACTTGGTATCTTTGCTTTGTTATTATGATGTTTGAACAATTGATTGTAGTGTGTTGATTAATTTTCCAATTTCTAATCTAAGCGTACGTTCTTGGTGTTGCTAACAATCGAGATATCACGGGAAGGATTGGGGTTGGTTATTGATTAATTGGTCATCGGGAAACAACCTCGCGTTAATATAATCTGAGTACTTTGTTCCCTTTTATCACAAAAATTGTTTTTACATGAGTTATGTCTATGTAACTCTTTCTAGTTGGAATTTTTACACAAGTGTTTCAAGAAACCGGAACGTAGGATGATCATTGCTTTCATAATTTGAAGAAACAAACCAGTCTTAACCAGTAATTAGTTATCAATTTAGTTTAAAATCAAAACAACCAAAACTCTTGATCTTTATTTTTTGTCTAGTAGTTTAATTGTAGTTATTTTGCAGAACTATAAGTTACACATATTCCACAAACTCCCTGTGTTCGATACTTGTTTACTACTATTTTTTAGTTGTAACTTGGATTAAATTTACGTGTACCACGACTGCACGTCAATAACCAACATGCTTTTATCCTTTTGGCTTTTGACACTTTTGGCTCATTGTCCCTTTGGCTTTTGACACCTTGGATCATTCGTGGCTGGGCAAATGGTCCTTAGGGTTCTCTATCCAGAAGGGGGTGGTGGCGTAGCTTGTTGCTCGTTTACCTGCTATCATTTTGTAATTTCCCCTTTTATTGAAATGAAATATCAAAATTCAAAAAAAAAAAAAATTAGAGTAATAAACTCTAATAAAAGTTAATTAAGAGACATACAAAACTATCTTGGAGACTCTCATTAATATACATTTAATTATAGTAATAAACTCTAATAAAAACTGATTAAGGGGCATGAAAAAAAAAAACTCTACTAAAAAATTTATGGTGGAGACTCTCATTAATAATTTTATTGAATGGATTCATAACTAACCTTAAAGAGCAGTTGTTTAGCTCTAATCTAACTGAATTCATTAAACTTTACGAATAAATGCTGGTTGTTCGGTAACTTATATTTGGGAAATTGATAAAAAAATATTGTAAATATACTAACAAATTGCTACATCCTCCATTTTAACTAAAGCAAATATAAAAAACACTTGCTTAATTTTCTTTTAATACATTGTCTAAAATCACCACAGTTAACAAAATGGTTCCAGGTAGGGTGAGTTTTCTCTTAGGGTTCCCATCCTGGGGTAAGTCACAGATTCGATCCATGCACATCACAAAAAAATTTCCCGTAACAGTTTTGAGCTTAGATAAGGAGGACATCAGTGTGTGGGTAGGGATTCAAACTTAGAACCGATAGGTTCGAGTTGTATAAAGTTTTCAGTGAACTAAACTTTTGAAAAACAAAATGGTTTGACATAGGTAAGCTAAGCTAGTTGTGATGACACATGTATCCTTATTTTGTTCATAAAAACACACAGAGAAATACATGTGTAAGAAAAGGAATGACAAATTAAATGCACAGAAAACAGAATGCAAATTTTAAATTGTGAATGTAGGTAGGAGGGTGCATTGAATATCACACCCTCAAAAGCCATCTCCAGAGAATCTTTGGCAAATCTCTAAAAGCTATATTTATATCTACCCCCTCCTATATATATATATAAACTATATCAACCATGCTTAAGATATCTATTTATCTATATATCCATATCATTTTATAAGTTAAATTCTATGAATTAAGCATTGATCATGATCAACATGGTAGGCTCTGACTCTAATGTTCAAGTCAAAGAAGCAGTCTTCATTACCCCTTCAGACCCAACACCTTCTCATGTTCTTAAGCTTTCCGCTATTGATTCCCAATTATTTTTACGTTTCACCATTGAATATTTGTTGATATACCGCCCTGATGGCCGTCACAGGGCGTCCGACAAGCGGGCCACAGTGGCCCGTGTTAAGGACGCCCTGGCTCGAGCCCTGGTCCCTTACTATCCTTTAGCAGGGCGAGTCAGGGCTCGAACAGATGGCTCGTGTCTTGAAGTTGTTTGTCGTGGTCAGGGTGCGGTTTTTGTCGAGTCAAGTGGGGAGTATTCGGTTGACGATTTCGAAAGGGCCCCACGGTATGTGGCGGAATGGCGGAATCTTTTGGCGTTTGAGTTGACGGACGCTGTCAAAGGGGCCCCACTATTGGTCATGCAGCTGACGTGGCTGTCCGACGGCTCGGTTGCACTAGCCGTCGGGTTTAGCCATTGTATATGTGACGGTGTTGGAAGCGTCCAATTTTTAAAATATTTTTCCGAGTTAGCCGCTGCATGCCAGTATGGTACTGGCGCAGCGGCTGACTTAAAACCCAAACCCAAACCAAAACCCGTTTGGGATAGATATCTTCTAGATCCAACGCCATGCACACCACAACCGAGTCACCACCCCGAGTTCACCCGAGTTGCCGACCTTAGCAACTTCTCGACCCGGTTCAACCCCGATCAACTCACTCCCACCGCTACCACATTCCATGAATCGACACTAAACGAATTAAAATCACTCGTGGCCTCAACGAGTCAACTCAGTAAATCGACACTCTCCTCGTTCGAGGTCGTGTCAGCCCATATCTGGCGAAGTTGGGCACGAGCATTAAACTTTCCCCCACAACAAACCCTAAAACTTTTATTTAGCATCAACATTCGAAACCGAGTCAAGCCGAGCCTACCCAATGGGTACTATGGCAACGCAATTGTCCTCGGTTGCGCGCTAACCACCGCTCGTCAATTAACCGAGAACGCGTTAAGCTACGCAACCGAATTAATTAGGGAAGCTAAAAACCGAGTCGACGACAACTTCATCCAAGAAGTGGTCGACTCAGTGAGTTTGGCTCGGGCGAGTCAAGTACCTGACTCAGTGGGTGTACTCATTTTATCCCAATGGTCAAAAGTAGGGTTGGAAAATGTTGAGTTTGGGTTAGGGAGACCTGTTCAGGTGTGTCCCGTATGTACAGATAAGTACTGCATACTTCTGCCAGTACAAGATCACAGCCGTTCAGTTAAATCTATGTTGGCAGTGCCTACGGAAGCCGTTGGAAGGTACGAGCAGCAGATCAGAGCTCTAGAATAATTGGTTGACTTTTGTGTGATTTTTATTGTTTAATTAATATTTGTTGTTTTCCGAGTCAAATCTTTTGTTATCGTAAGGGAATCTTGGATACGTGGAATATTGGACACGTAGAGTTGATGACGACAAAGAGGAATGTACAAATGTCGACCATTAAGCAAACATGGTAGCATTGTTTGTGCCTTGTTTCATGGACTTTAGGGTTGTTAAATTAATAATATTCTGTTCACAAAATGTTTGTTTTAAATGAGAAAAGACCCTGAAAGTTAACATAATGGGCCAAAGCTATTTCCCCTATGGCCTATGGGTCCATTGGGTTACTTAATTTGTTGATGAATAGGTTGAAAGGAGCCATCATCGTATCATGATTAATTGGGAACTTGGTATGATTAAAGTCGGTTATGCATTGCTTAATTACCCTTCTTTTGGAACATTGTTGCTTGAAAAATAGTCTCACTTCCGTAAAAAGCTAATCAACTCAGGATGTGAAAGCAGAACACGGTTGGACCTAATTATTTACATATGCAGGGTGAAGTAACTCCCATTAGTACAAAAAGAATCAAGAGACGCGGACCAAGTAGTCACCGCGTCTTTTATTTAAATTGCGTTGGAAAAATAAGAAAAGGGAAAATAATTTGAGAATGTATAGTATAAGACGTGGCCCAAAGAGCAACACCTCATATCTTTATCTCTCTATTTATATACATCCATAAAGTTTCTCTCTCGACACACACCCACAAATGAATATTAACCTATAAATCAACAACCCATTTTATGGATGATTGACTACAATGGTGGTGTTTGATGGGACGGAGGTTGGTCGAGGATGGAGACGAAGGTTGGTTGGTGAAGGTTGGTCAGAGGATTGTGGTCAATGTGGTTCCTTGAAACAATGATGGTAGTGGAAGGATAGAGAAGACCGAGCGTTGAAGATCCGGATCATTTCTCTCCAGATCTAACACCAAGCATTCCTTCACCACGTTCGGTTCCTTCTTTCCCATATCTAACTTCAAACGTTAAAGAAGCTTGGAAGTGAAATGATGTAGGTTCGGATCGGTAAGTTTATTGTTAGGTTTTTGATAATTTGTGTTTGATTTTGAACATTCTGTTCATGTATGTAAGTGTTGAACATATGTATGAATGTTGTGAAATTGATTTTGTTTAATTCCGTCTCCCTTGACCTGTAAGTAGATTTGAACATACGTATGTGTGTATGCTTTGAACATATGGGCAGGTACTCTTACCGTAAGTCGCGGTTATGTTTATGATAAGACGCGGTTACATGTATCTAAAGACGCGTCAGTTTAAGATGCGGTTTGATACCGCGTCTAAAGGCCGAAATCACTGCGTCTCTTACTGCTTTTTTGTACTAGCATCCATGATTTTAATTTTATATGTTACGTGGTATATTACCTTTTTTCGACCAACCTCACACAGTTTTGTACGCAAAAGTCTTGTATTTTTAAAGGCCAAACTTTATGAAAAATAAAACACAAAATTGCATTTTACGTTCTTTATATTTGAATGAAGTTGCAGGCGTTGCCCTTTAACTTAACCCGGTTAGACTTTAACGCCAAGTATAACCATTCTTCGCTCACCTGAGGGCATTTTGGTCTTTTTCCCTTGTTTTTTTAAATCTAATTAGGTTAAAAACCAAAACTCTTAATAAATTAAAAATAAATAAATATCCTAACCCACTTTCTCTATCTTATCTCTCTTTCTATTCTCTTTTTACCCATATCAACACCAAGCCATCACTTGCAACGTCTCCTAATATCCCTTCATATGTTTAAATGGTTGAAATTCACCATGTATTAGTGGCTGAAGAAACAATGGCCTAACCTTCGATTAAGGAGGATAAACCACGTTGCTACAAGCTTAATCCTTTGCTAGAATGAATGCACGTCGAACGGTGGGGGTGGTTAACCTAAAACAACACAATAATCCGTTGTTGGGCAACCGCCTCGAATCACGAACGATTTTACATAGCAGACACAAAAACGTGTTCGGCCTTATTGTGTTCTTCAGGGTTTTCTGAATGGCTTATCTAAGAAGGTGAAGTCCTCCTTTAATAGGTTTCACACGGGCCTCAACATTCATCCTTAACATACCCAGTGGGCCGAGGCCCGGTTAAGGGCTTGCATCAATATCGGCACATGATTAGCCAATACAATATGATACGATACGATACGATACGATATATATATCATAGAGAGATTGTACCTTCATTCCACGTGACAGTATGCCATTGGAGGATGCCAGGAATGGCGCATGTGTCATCCGCCTGATGGCCGCAGGCCTGATGCACTGTGATTGGCTAATTCTCTTTGCCGAGTGTACTATTGTCTCATTTGTGGTTACACGTTAGTGGAGATCATCACTGAGGTGGCCTCATGTGGTCATATTGGTTGCCCCAGGTGGGAGGTGTACTTGTTGTCCCCTTTGGCGGATCTGCGGCTACGTGCAGTATCCTGATTGGTTAATCGTGTAGCATGATCTCTGACACACCTCCTGGTACCCTTCATCACCAGATCTTAGGGAAGGACCTGGCAGGTGTTGCCTGTGACACACACCTGCCAAGAGCTGGTATCCGCCTCGGCCTGCGTCCGCCAGCCGTCTGAAACTTGGGCCAAGCATGCTTTGGGCGTCTTTTGGGTATAAGTCTGTGTTGTCTTTAATGGAGTTTTGGGCCCCTGCCCCTTCAAGTCCCCCTAGTCTAGCGTGCCTGCCGTGAGTTCGCTGATGAGTGGGAGGGATGTTGGAGTCATTGAGTGTGATAAGTTCTGTGATTCTTCGTGCTTTTGCTGATTTGGCAGTATGTTGTCGATAGACTCTTGAATCAGCAGTTGGTAACCTTTGTGTTGAATTCCATTGTTCCCTTATAGACAATGTGTCTCATTTCTACGGATGCAGAGATGCAAATTTACGTTCTACGTCAAGGCGGACGTGAATTAACATGTTTCATCTCTGCGGATGCAGGGCTGAGAGGTTACGTTCTTCATCACGGCAGACGTATACAAAATGTTTCCTTTTTGCGGACGTGGAGATGGAAACTTACGTTTTACATCAAGGTGGACATAAACGAAGTGTTTCCACTTTGCGGATGTGAAGTTGGAAAGTTACGTTCTACGTCAAGGCAAACGTAGACGAAGTTTTTTCACTTTGCGGATGCGAAGGTGTAAAGTTACGTTCTACGTCAAGGCGGACGTAGACGAAGTGTTTCCACTTTGCGGAGGCGAAGGTGGAAAGTTACGTTCTACGTCAAGGCGTACGTAGACGAAGTATTTTCACTTTGCAGATGTGAAGATGGAAAGTTACGTTCTACGTCAAGGTTGACGTAGACGAAGTGTTTCCTTTCTGCGTACGCGAAGACGGTAACTTATGGTCTACGTCAAGCGGACGTAGACTCCGCAACATTAAAATTTGAATTTAATGTTAATCATTTGGAGGGAAATCGAGAAAGGATGTTCTCTGCTGGATGGGACTGTTGATGTGACTGTCTGCACATCTGCCCATGTCTGTGTCAGGTGGAAGGACGATTTTTTCGTCTGTTGTCAGTCGCGTGAGACGTTGTCCTTTCTCCTTTTGACGTGGCAGCTGCTGTTAGGTTACATTTCAGCACGTTTCCCCAACGCATTTAATGCGATGGGTATAAATAGCCCCTTGCACAAGTTGTAAATTCTTACTTCGAAAAATTTTCCAACTTTTCACAATTCTCTCTCTATCTCACCCTGAAGTTTCCTTTGCACTTCTTGAAGATTTCGTTCGGTTCTTCAAGTTTTCCGGCGATTTGTTGAAGATTCTGACTGATTTCCAGGAATTCCGGCGAAGATTTCCAAATTTACTAATATCCTCCATCCACTTTCTACTCTTTTTATAACTTGTTTTCCTTTGTTCGTTGAACCCAGTCATGTCAGATATCGATACGAAGGGAAAGAACCCTCCTGTAGCCATGGCTGATGCTACCACAAAATGGAGGAGGGACTCCTTTGAACAGTTCTCAGAGTTGTATGAGATCCCGGCGAGCAGGAAACTGTCCCTTCCTGCCGACAGTGAAACTGTACTGGAGGATGCCCAGGAATCGCGCATGTGTCATCCGCCTGATGGCCGTAGGCCTGATGCGCTATGATTGGCTAATTCTCTTTGCCGAGTGTACTATTTCTCCTCTATGGTTACACGTTAGTGGAGATCATCGCTGAGGTGGCCTCATGTGGTCTTATTGGTTGCCCCGGGCGGGAGGTGTACTTGTTGTCCGCTTTGGCGGATCTGCGGCCACATGCAGCATCCTGATTGGTTAATCGTGTAGCATGACCTCTGCCACATGTCCTGGTACCCTTTATCACCAGATCTTAGGGAATGACTTGGCGGGTGTTGCTTGTGACACACACCCGCCACGAGCTGGTATCCGCCTGGGTATGCGTCTGCCAGCCGTCTGAAACTTGGGCCAAGCATGCTTTGGGCCTCTTTTGGGTATAAGTCTGTGTTGTCTTTGATGGAGTTTTGGGCTTCTACCCCTTCAAGTCCCCCTAGTCTAGCGTGCCTTCATTCCTTGTGGCAGTACGCCATTGGAGGATGCCCAGGAATGGCGCATGTGTCATCCGCCTGATGGTCACGGGCCTGATGCTCTGTGATTGGCTAATTCTCCTAGCCGAGTGTACTATTGTCTCCTTTGTGGTTACACGTTAGTGGAGATCATCGCTGGTCTTATTGGTTGCCACGGGAGGTATGTGTACTTGTTGTCCCCTTTGGCAGATCCGCGGCTACGTGCAACGTCCTGATTGGTTGATCGTGAAGCATGATCTCTGCTAGACGTCCTGGTACCCATCATCATCATATTTTGGAGAAGGGCCAGCTGGGTGTTGCATGTGACACCCACCCGCCAAGAGCTGGTATCCGCCTAAGTCTGCGTCCGATAGCCGTCTGAGACTTGGGCTGTAAGACCCTAACCCATAAACTTGTGATTAGCATTTAAATTTCCGAGTTTAGGCCTTAATTAAAATCACTCCCGATTAAAACTTTGGTAAATTATGAAAACCCAACTTAATGAATCCCATACACATTTGGTTCCAATAAATTTTACATCATTAACAAAAAAAACATGTATTAAAATTTGTGTTTTAAACGGGAAATTCTATTGCGGAAGCTTTTGAGTGTTTTGGTGTGTTAGGTTCTCCTCGCGACTTGATCCTCGCTCCGGGACATTCAACGAATGCGTACCTGGCACCATTACACAAATAATGGTTAGTGGAATTACCAATAATGCATTTACTTTAGAAGAAGTGTCGTTACACATCAATACGGAACGATCGAGACCAAACGGCCAAAAATATTTTTTTTACCCAATTGACTCAGAAGGCCTGAACGGTCGTTCACCGGGCCACGAACAGCAACGAGCTGATCAGAAGGCCTGAACGGCCGTTCACCCTGAGTGAACGGTCGTTTACTGGGCCAAAGCCCTTTTGACAGTTCTAAAAGCATAAGAATCGTATTATCATCCCATTGGGAACTTATTTAACGAAAAACATAATCCGGTTTGTCTCATTATGAACCGGTTTTGGATATAACCATTAGTAAAACTTTAAAATTCCTAAAATACCCTTGCAGGCAACAAATCCCATTTAGCCGTTTGAAAGGCTATAAGCCCTTATGGACTTAGTTTTACATCAATTTCAATATTTCATCACTGTTTTGGTCAAAAATTACCTAATAGAAATAATTTTGTATTCCAAATTAGTAAAAGTGAGGTAGAGTGATAAATGTGTGAAACGAGTGTATAAACTAGTTATATTCTGAAAATGGTTAATCAGGATGCAAAAGAGATAAATTAAAGACAACTATGCTCGGGATGGCAAAGGTATGATTCGGGATGGACAGTTATATCCTCGGGATGGAACTGTTGGTAGATTCAAGGAATAAGTGAATAAAGTAGTAAAACACAAAGAACAACACTCGATCTACGAGGAAAGCCATTGATCAATTGTAGATCGCCGGCATAAAACCTCGGGAGGAGACTAGGCCCCTGCCTTGTTTGTTAATATTAATATGGTAAATAGAATTACAACTTTGGATGAATGCGTGGACGAGTGTTCTAAGATTACAATGATTGTGTGAGTATTCTAAGTAGCTAAGTGTGAATGTATAGCTCTAGTGAAAGCAATGTGTCCTATACTCGTCCATCATTCCCATTTATGTAGTATATGTGAATAAATAAAGAATCCCGTAAGATCCGCCTGGTAGAAACTGTTTCAAGTGAACGTTAAGTGAGTTTCAACAGAATATAGTCGTTGGATGGCAGTTTCCCCTTTATTCGCCTATATTAAATGCAAGACGGTTACGGGTTTGACCTCCTCTTCGATCTTGAACTTGGCTGGCAAGCATCTCTTCTTTATTCTTGATAGTCTTTGACTGATGTTTGACTAATAGACGTTGGAGAATGTTGTGAGTCCGTATTATTCCTGCAATTATATCATGTAAACGTAAATTGTTAGTCCATCTTCAGGATGCGCACATGTTGAAGTATAGTTACATCCCAAAATCTGTCTGATCCTTCAGTATCCTAAGGATGCTGTATTGGGGATATAAGGTAAAATCATTCTGAGGATTTTCACCCTCAACAATCACTATTAGTCATTGTTAGGCGCATTAGCGCGCAGAGGACATAATTATGTAAACGACTTACCGATTTGGCACCCACACTTCATGTGGGTGGTTTTCATACCCGTACTACTTCGCCCAAGGCATTTATTTAACTACTGACTTACTAGATAACGTTGTTCCATCTCAAACCTTGATAACTCTTATCCATAATACTTGGCATCATGTGCCCCATTCCCAAATGCTCACCTGTGGATGAGTTCCTCGACACACATTAGAATTTGGGATCCGAATGGTGACACATCACCATTTGACCCATTTGTATATTTTGAAATTTAATGCTTGATATACAAGCGTTAAGTACCGGGTCCCAATGGTGAGAACATCGCCACATGACCCGTTCATGAGTTGCACACTTCGGATGCAACACTAACTTTGTTACTTACTATACACTATTTCTATTCTAGTCTAACATGAATGAACCCACTTAAGGTGTTTTGCCTTGTTTCCATATATCGACTCTTTAATCGTCATAATCAAGTTATAGCCTAACTCTTCAAGATTTACCCCATTTAATATATTTCATTTCTTGGGTGCACATGGCACCTCATTGATTGCATAAAGTAGTTTATACATAAATTCATATGTTTAGACCCGCTTAGCGGTTTTCATCACTTGGGGTCCTACCTTTCTCCCATAACCAAGTCTACACGATTAACACGCAATGCATAAGTCATGATATTTAGTATAATAACGTAAGCAACACTTACCTTGTATCCTTGCGAGCTTCATGCTTGTACTTGTATTTGTTTGACCCGTTCCTCTCCAAGCTCCTACCTAAGCTTGTCAGAGTCAAACTACCACATTGAATCCACAAGATGTTTAGATTAGTCAACCATTAACATGACTGTCACACCGTATGAATTCACACACACTTCTTCATCAAAGCATGCTATATAATAAACAACTAGTTTTTGTTTCATGAATATTTCCATTAACTAACCGTTTGATGTTGATGCACTTTCTGTGGACGTCACTGTCGAATAGACTAGGGTTGAGTCTTAGTGATGTGTTACATGAGATTGTGGTGATCCATAAGGGCATTTTATGGATCTGACGCATTTGTAAATATAGGACAATACACATGTTTACATTCGACCTAAACAAAGTGGGCGAATGTGGAAGTTTTCCACATTCGACCAACACAAATGGGCGAATGTGGAAATACTTCACATTCGACCATCATAAAGGGGCGAACGTAGAACAGGTGTATTGGACTATAAATAGCAATCTCATGTGTTATTGTTCATTTGGTGATTTGAGTTTGTGCTTTGAATGCTCTGAAGGGGGAGGTCATGCCCGACCTCCCCCGGCCACGAGATTGATGTTTATCCTACTGATGACAGTGTCTGTAACCGTTTCTGTATTAATACGAATCTGTGATGACGTTGTTATCGTTAATTTCTGTCTCGTCTCGAATTCCCCGTCTGAAACCGAGTTGTTTATGTGTAATCGATCCACGAGTTCGGTCCATAACCGGATTCTCATTTGACCCATTAGTGAAGTTAGATATAAAAACTAGGTAATAAATGGTTTTGAACGCTTTAAGTATATCACATAAGGTGCTCTATGTTCATAAGAATCAACCTTTCATGCCCAAAGCAAGTATGTATATGATCTTATGCCCCTTTTTGATTAATAACAACATTAATAATGTGCAGCGATTTTCTATACAGCTGCTGTATTTGACCCTTTTGACCCATTTAAAATCCGAAGTAGTTGAACATTGTAAGACCCTACCCATTATGCGGGTAATTAAGCAATATTTTACATGTAATTTACTTGGTTTGGAAAATACTAATTCAAAACTTTGCATAGTTTGCATAATATACCATTTAGTTTATACGCATCACGTTCCAAAACATACGTAGAATAAAGTTAGTGTTAAACATGATAACAAAATGCTAAAAAAAACCAAGTTTTAATAGATTAATTTAAACGTTGCGAAAGCAGACGAGTCTGGTGCGTTCGGTTCTTGTTCCATGGCGTGATCATCATCCGTTATCCGCGATACCGATTACCTACTTCAAACCCATAAAAAAATCATTAGAATTCAAGTTTGGGCTTAAATGTAAGAAAAACTAATTTTCCTTGACCTGATACCCCCTCGTGCCCCATGAGGAACTCCTCATGGGGTGTGGGGAGCTGACCATCTCCTCGAGCACCATGAGGGGTTCTTCATGGTGCGCGGGCAGCCTAGTTTGAGCAGAAAGTTTCCAGATCTGGCAAGATTTGTTCCTTCCAAGTGTTAGCCAAATTTCATGGTTTTTGGCTGCATTTTTCCCACAATTTCAAGACCATCTTTGGGGCTTCTTAAAACTCATTTATGGGTCATAATACGTACTCTTACATGTTTAAATCTCAAATGTAATTCCTTGTTCGACACATTAACCATGATTAACATACCCATCTTTAACCTGACCCGTTAAGATTTGAACAAGTTGAAAACATGAAATTTTATGATTCCCAAGTTTTTAATTGTGAATAACACTTAACTAGTCAAGCCTCGACTTGACAAAGTGATTTCCGCCCAAGCCATTTTTACCGTGGTACCGATGCCTCGTGTCCATGGCCACATGTGCCATTTCTCTTGGTCTTACTCGTGCGGCCTATATGACTCACGACAAGGTTTTTATACAAGATTTTCAT
This sequence comes from Ambrosia artemisiifolia, assembly GCA_032199755.1. Lineage (NCBI taxonomy): Eukaryota > Viridiplantae > Streptophyta > Magnoliopsida > Asterales > Asteraceae > Ambrosia > Ambrosia artemisiifolia. The sequence goes on along the minus strand of CM063526.1, from coordinate 25,283,682 downwards.
GCTTCTTGGGAATTACAATAGTGTCTTAATTTACATGACATCTTCATAGTTATACCCTTCTAAGTATGCATATATAGATATTTTTAAAGTCATAGTTATGACTTACCTTAGTCGTGTCCTTTTTGCTTCAAATCCTTACCCGAGTGGCTTCCCGAAGACTCGAGCTTTGCACCTAGAATTGAGTATTACTCACTTTTGTTTAGGTAATTGCACATAGGCGCATTTTCACATATTCATACAAGTCTCATTAAAAGAATATAGACTCAAATGAAATCGAGTTTTATTTAGGCATTTCATCAAACACTTGGTAGGCGCCCTTTTAACCAAGGTTATCTTACATGGCCTAAAGACCTTATTGATCCATCTTTATCTCCATTTCAATACTCATGGCATATAGAACATTTATTGCAAGAATTTCACTCATAAACATAACATGCATGGTCTTGTCTAATTTTTTTAAGGCACATCCTACCAAATTAACAAAACCTAACACTTTCTATAACATGGATTCTTATGAATCCTTCACCATACAAGAATTTTACTAAACACACATAATTTAACACTTATTAAGGCCCCCTAATACTAGAGTAACATCAATAAGCCCTTAATTTCACGTTTTGAAACAAACCTCATTATCACCCATTTCAAGCTTTGATAAAAATCACCAATTCAAGACAATTAAAACTTACCAAAGTGATTGCTATGTCTTGATGGTTCGTTTTAGAGCAAAAGCACTAAAAACCCCTTTGATTTGGGCTTGATCTAGCTTTATTCATGAGTTGTTGATAGGTGTGTGTGTTTAGTGTGTGTTGGGGGTGAGATGATAAATATCCAGGAGCTTTGATCATCCATCCTCTTTCATTTTGATTTTTGTTTTAATCATATTTACTTTGGGTACTTGGCAAGATTGGCCCCTCTAGTTCCATAATTTATGTTTGTATTATAATAGCAATTAAGCAAACTAGCATCATGTGATTATTTATGCCAAGATACTAATGGGTTTTAACCCGGTTACTAGGCCAAGATGGAAATACTAATATTTCCTTGTCATGAGTTCGGTTAGTAAACCTCCTATTAATCGCTTAAACAAGACTAAATAGAAATAAGGAAATTTTGGGGCGTTACAAACATGTTCAAAGATGGATTGTGCTTCGTTCAAAGACCTTTCCAGGCGTATAAATAACACATCCTAACAATTTTTCTATGATTTTATATGAATATTTGAATATCAGGTCAGCAACTATATTTTTATTTTCACAGCTTTCAATTCAAAGCTTCTGCCCAACTGTTCTAATTCTCCTTTTCGACCCGTTTAACAACTATATTAACTTCATATGATCGAAAACAACAAGAATTTACTTGATAAGCTTTCCGATAAGGTATAGAACACCCAAATCGGATAAACGGTTGATTTTATATGATTTTCTTAAGATTAATCAAAATCTATATAAAAGCTACGAAAATCATGGTTAGGGTCCTTTCAAGTTCGACTTCCCTAGCTTTCAATATTGACACCTATTTCATGATTATTACACCTAGGTGCTTAGTTGTGCGTTTGTGGCATATGACACCATATGATTCATAAATGTTCATGTTTATGCATTATTAGCAAGCACACAAGTTTAACAAGTTTCACAGAATTGGTTTCTCTTTCAAGCATTTCATCAAACACCTTATGTGCTTAAGTTTCCCAAAACTAAGATCATGACTAATTATTATTCTACCTTTACCAATCCTCAATTAACCGCAATTTGGTTACTAATAAGAACCAACATCATCATCTAGTGCAACTAAGCAAGAAAAAATCACCTCTAAATCATTAGGGATGATCAAACATTACACATAACTCCTCAATTTCATAAACTTAACCTAATTGAGCCGAAACTCACTTTATGTTAAGTATGAACATAATCAATTACACATATAAAATGTGATTCATTACCAAATTAGCCATGATTGCGGCTCCCTAAAGCTAGAGAAACCCCTAACAACAAGAAATCTCACGTTTTATCAAACTTAAGATTTTCATCAAATCCAAAAACGAATTATAACATCAAATTCTACCAAATAAAAGTTACCTTGGGGTTTATTTGACCTTAGATGGTTCGTTTCTGGTTAATGCATCAATTTCTCATTTGGTTTGGCTTGGATTAGAGCTTGTTCTTGAGATTATGATTAGTGTGTGTGTGTTTTTGGGTGAAGATCGGTTTCTAGGAGATGGAAATCGATTTCTTCTTTTTTTTTTCTTTATTTGACCATTACAACTTTGGTAAATTGACAGACTTAGTCCCTTAAGTTCCATTTCCATGTTTATTAGATTAAATGACTAACTAGGATAATCTCTTGTATCGGGTTTTAACCCGATTTAGCTAATAAAAACTAACGAGGTTACATCCCTATTATAACAAAATCTCCATTTTATTCTTTGAAAATGGCATAATTAAGCAAAACTGATTTTTGGGGTGTTACATGGGCCAAGCATGCTTTGGGCCTCTTTTGGATATGGGCATGTGTTGTCTTTAATGGCGTTTTAGGCCCCTACCCGTTCAGTGGCTTAATTTGAAACCCACCTCGATCTGGACCAAGTTGGGGGTTACTTTTGTAATTAGAAACTATAGAGGGATGGGATTTCTAAGCATCGACCTTTCATGCATAGTAATTAGAAAATAAAGGGGTATGGACAGAGAGAATGGTTGTAACTCCCCAAAAATTCAATATGTGCATTACATTTTATTAATTAACACTTCGGGACCTAAGATTAAATCTTAAAATCAAACAAGGTTAAAACGTTATTACAAGAACTGACTTGGTTAGTGTCTTATAATGTTAAAATTTGGAAACTTAACTATGAGGGCTAGACGTGTCAATTGGCAATAGTTGAAAGAGGGTTTACAGTGGAAATATGGTGTTGGTCAACATATCAGTGGGATAGGTCGACAAACACACCTCCAAACACACACAATCACACACACTAACCTCTACAATCCAAAAACAAGCTCTAAAATCAAGCAAAATCAAAGGTGTTTTAGTTGTATTATTCTTTAAACGAATCATCTAAGCCAAACACACTCATAGTTACCTTTAATTTCTTCTAATTTGGTGCATATTGGTGGTTATGATAATATGGTGAAATCTTGCATGTTCAAGATTTTGATAAACTATTGAATTGGAACGTGTCTCTAGTTCAAGGGAACTTTAAATCATTCTTGTTGGGTGAGATCACCAATGTAGCTTAATGGGTAGTGTTGGGTGTATAAACCTATGTATTCTAAAGCTAAATTCTAGGTTTATAACTAGACTTCGGTAATGAAGTTGTCAAATTGTCCATCATATGATGAATTAGGCCTTATACTTGACTTGGTGGGCAAATGACTCCTATGAAATCCAAAGAATTAAGTATTGATAATTCCGTCCCACCAAGTGTTTGTTGAAATGCCCAAATGAGTGAAATTGGACTGAAACTTGTTAAATGAGTTTGGCTTGGTAATAACTAAAAAGAGTTTGAGTGATCATATGTATCCATGATGAAAGTTTGATTCTAATACCCTATATGCTCAAATCAATCTCTTAGGTAGCAAAGGTGAGGCCTCAGAGGGTCAAGGATCGAAACAATCTCGTGGGAAAGATCACACTTGAAGGTAAGTCATTCTAGGACTCAAATCTTGTAATTTATATGCATATATTGTAAATTCAATACTCAAGTGGTTCTCAAGTGATAAGTGACCAGTGAAATCGATATACCAATAGGCAATATGGACCGTGCGTATGAAACCACGCATAAATGGCCCACAGGACCATAGACGCTACGATAATGCCATAATGACATATTGTCCACGGGGGAACTTGAATGCCACCTCTAGTGTTGAGGGCCGACTCAAACGGGTCATGAGTCACTTGAGGGAGTCATGAAGACTCAACCCATCGTGGATTATTTAGAGCAAATCAAGCATGATTTTTGAAGAACCGAACAATATGTCTTGCTGGCTTCTGCGAATATGATGTTTTAAAGTTTTTAAACTTAACTTTTTATGGGTTGTAATTATTGTAAATAACTTGAAACACGTATTTTGATCTAGTCAATAAAATATTATAATTATCTTGATGTTGCTAAGTTAAGTTTAAACTTACTTTTAACTACTATAAATCCTGAGTTATGGGATAGAGCCTTAAAGTGGTGGTCATGGTGGCGTAGAAAAGAGAGCTACGGAGGGAGTCGGAGGTTCTTGGTTAGGCTGTAGGTGTGGTGGTGTACGATGGGGTGTTGTTGTAGTGTAACCAACACAAGTTAAGCTGCTCGTGGGTTTCGTTCAAGATCTGAGTTGACCGGTGGTGATAGAGAAAGGGGGTTGCCGGAGAAAGAGGCCAGAGACGTGGTGTTGTCTGATGGTGAGAGGGAGATAGAGTGGGGGAGGAGGATTTGTTGATCGGAAACAATAACAGTTGTGTGATGATAGCAGTTAGGTGGTGAAGGTATGGTGTTATGGTGGTGGTGATGTTAGAGGTTCTAGAGAAACATAGAAATTGTGTTTGGGATTAAGTTGAAAAAAGTGCTTATTCACTTATTGACTTCTTAAAAAAGCCAATAAGCAAATAAATTGTTCAATAAATTGTTTGGCTACAGCAAAATCACTTTTTGTTTATCCTTTTTGATTTTAAGATTTCTAAATTTTATTGTTTTTTTAAAGTAGATTTATAAAAAATAGTTTTCATTTTTAAAATTTCTTAAAAAATAAATTAGGTAAGGAACCCAATACCATGATTAAATCAATAATTATTTAATGAATTGGATCCATCCAATAATGTTAGGAGTGAGAAACAAATAATTTTATAAAAACACTATTTTAATAAATATTTTTTTAACAACACTATTTTGATAAATACTTTTTTCACCAACACCAATACACGAAAAACTCTGGTATAAGGAAGTCACGTTTACTTCACATTTACAAAACCTTTTGTATGTTCACTGCATACATATCCGCTACTGTTACGACAATTGTTTTATATTTTAACGAACGTTTAGGGTTGGTGACTTGGAGATCCATTATGAATGGTCATATAGCCCACGGTGCTTCAATTTAAATAGGTGTCTAACCGTTAGCGAGTTCTGTGAACAGACTTAACAATGACTATATATACATCTTTTCATATTTTTGTTAATTGTACTCATGGTGTGGGAGAGACTACCAAGTGACCTCATCTGTGCACATTTGTTTGAGCTTATGGCTGCCGTCGATGGGTCCAAATCCAAAGATAGATTCAAGCTCTTGGCTTCGCGGTATTGTACATGACTATTTGGTTCATTTGGACGAAGCGTCATGAGTTGGTTTTTAACAGTCTCCTCTCAATCGATAAAAGGGTGGAGGATATTACAGCTCAATTATTTTATATGGTCAAAAATAGGTCGAAGTTTCAACCTTTATGCTTTGTAGAAATGGAGATGTTCTCTTAATGACAATTTTGTGTAGCTATATTGGTTCTTTTTTTCTTGTCTTTGTAGTCTTTTCTTGTTTCCTTGTGAGTCTCGCGTTGCTTTTTGTTTGAATAAAATTGCTATTAAAAAAAAAAATACTTAATAACAACTTGATTAGTAGGCAAGGTGTTGATTGTTTAATTAGCCGCTCCCTAAAAACACTGACGTGTACGTAACAAGTAACAAATAATTAATCAAAGAAGCTAATTACTAGATAAATCAAGCTTTGACGTGGAACTGGTGGGTCTCTTTTGATCCGTTTTGTATGTCTTTGTAATCATAGTTTGTATTTTTTTTTGTTTCTTTTTTATTTTGTTTCTAGTACGTTAAACTTTGTTAGCCATGATCGTCATGGTGATAGAATAAAAGTGGTGATTTTTGTTTGTCCGTAAAAGAAAAGAACAAAAATAAACATAAGTATCTTGTAAAATCAACCAAACATAAATGTGTTTCTCAGCTTACAAAAACACATTTATGTCTAAATGTGTATCGGATAAATAAATTATGTTTCTTCACTAGTCAACATTCCTTTTCTTCGACCACTAACGAAAGCCATGCAGTGGCAACAGAGAGTCAATCAGACTATTTAAACAACCACCGCTCTCATCAACCGTTTACCATCTCTCTATTCTCCCACCACTTCGTTTTTATCGCCATCAGCATTTCCTATTTTCCTTAGACAGTGTGTTGTGGGTAGAGTTGAGTGGGGGATTTATTGAATAATATTTTACCACATCAACACCTATATGGCATTGGGTAGCAGCCGGCGGTTGCTCGCGACAGGGTGTTGTTCGTCAAGGTTAGCGGGTTTTTTTTACCAAATATATTTAAATATTTTCCACAATTTTTTTTATAAAAAAAAACATTAAACTAAAATAAAAGAAAAATTACAATAAAATAAAACGCAAACATTACACTAAAAAAAGAAAATTACACTAAAAAAAGAAAATTAAACTAAAAAAAATCTACACTAGAAAAAAAAACTTACACTACTAAAAAAAAAGAAAAACAAACCTAACGATCATAAAAAAAAACCTAGCCACGTAGGTGATCACCCGAGCGCAACATTTGCCATGCCGAAACGTGGTGAAAGGGGTAGCCAACCTTGCGACGGTACTCCACGTGGGTAAAGGCGATGAGCACGTCTTGTTTCTCCCCTGGGAGATCTCTGTTCACCTCCCTGTACGCGAGAGTCACCGAATTTATGGGAGATGAAGTCATTCGTACGGTTGGTACCCCCGACAAGGGTACCAAACTCGGCTAGCACCCGATGCCACTGCGGCCAGCGAGCGTTTGGTGATCCCTGGCTTGTTGAAGCACCCTGACCGTGCACTTATTGGTACGCGATCATGAGTGCTAGTTCTTGTTCTTCTGTCCACAACATCATGTTGAAGGTTTGAAGATTATAGGTTGAGAATTTTGAAGAGAACTGTGAAGAGATTGTTGAGGAAGGTGAATTTTGGTTGAAGAAAAAGACGAAGAAAGGTAATTAAATAGGTAAAATAAAAGGGGTTAATAAATAAAGTTTGTGAAAATATTAATTTTTTTGAATTTTAAACGTGATGCCAGCCCGCTAACGGACGCGAGCTGGCTCACGTCCCATCGCTCGCGTAGGCTTTCACGTGAAACGGTTGTCGTTAGCGCTGCCCACGTGGATAAAGCTGTGGCTCACGGTAGGCTGCTCGCGGGCCACAACGGATAGTCCTAGTCTCTGGTTATTCACAAAAGGTTATTTTTTTTCTACAAAACCCTATATGGGTCGTAGAGCCCTCTACGGTCCATAGAGGCAAATCTACGTCCCGAAAAAAAATAGGGCGTAAACTACGCGGTATGATGTTCCTTTGCAAGTCAAACTGACATCCACTGATTGTGGGGACATATACGGGCCGTAGAGGTCTCCACGGCACGTATATGTCCTCTGATTATTTTGAGCTCCAATTTGGGTGGGATTGATAAGGTTGGATGAGTGTGTTAGATAAACATGTTGTTTTTACTTTTGTCATCTAGATAAACGTGTTTTTTTTATAAAATATTGTTTTTATACTAAATATGTTGTTATGTTATATTTGAGGAATAAAGATGAAGAATAAAGCCTAGTTTTGGCATCATCTGTTCTAGGGGGAGATTGTTGGGTCTGCTGACCTGGAGAAGAACAGATGACTGGAAAGCCAAAATATACTACTCAGTTGATCCTAGAAATAAACAGCATTTACAAGATACTTTTCCCAAAAGACTGTTGCCCCTAACATCTGTTGTACTCAACAACTATTGGAAACAACTGCTGCTCAAAGGACTGTTAGATAAACAACTGCTGACTAAAGTGCTGAAGACTAAAGGTCTGTTAGAGCCAACCACACTTAGGCTCCAACAGATGATACAAGACCATCAGACTTTTCCTCAACAGCAGTTTACCTTACAGTGTTTTACAATGTAACAGTAGTTTGTATTTAACAGATGTTTTATGTTGTTATTCTGTTAGAGGTCACTGTCTTAGGTGACGTCAGCTAAGATCATCAGTGGTTTAGATTTGTCTATAAATAGAACAGTACTTGTACTGTTCTATTCATCACTCGAAACATTCTCTCAGACAAACAATCACGAGTGATCAGGTTGAGGGGGAGTACTTGTAATATTGTAATCTTTCGATTAATGAAAGCATTTGATTGAAAACAATTATTCTCTTGTTTTGATTTATAGATTATCATTCCGCTGCACTTTCCATTTATACTCACTTCGTTCATCACATCTTTTATATAAACAAATCAAAACAATCAAACTCAGATCCTAACATATGGTGTATAGGTGTGAAGTGGGAGAAAGGGATTTTATATTTTTACAGATTCCATGACATTAAGACCTTACCGTATTGGGCTGTTAGAGATATTTGTAGACACATGATGAAGGGTGCTTTTATGCATAATGATGTGGTTGGATGGTTTGCCGACAAGATGTCATGGGAAAGCAGAACCAGATGGGATTTGTTTAGGCCACATTATCCTAAACGGGTTGAACATAAAGATATTGATCCCATTACCGGCATGAAGAGAGTTACTTTGAAGTATAAGCCTCCTGTGGTGATGAAGAGGATACCTTTGATACCTATTCAACAACACTTCAGCAATGAGTTTGTATTTTGGTACTATGACTGGAAGACAGCTGAAGCGGTGATCGTATTGAAAGATAAAGATCTAAAGGTTGAATTCATGAAATTACACATATTTGATCCTATGTGGATGACTAATTGCTCAAATGAAGATATCAATATGCTGTATTTCAATCCAATACATTTTGAAGTTCAAGATGTGATACAGGCGATGAAGTTTTACAGAGTCGTATGTTTCTGTTTCGCATTGGATGTGAATGCTGGTTGTGACTACAACAAGAAGCTGGGAAAGTATGTGAAGGTTCGAGAAGTGAAGAAAGGTTCGCACAAACGACAATTAGAACCTGAAATGAATACAAAGAAAAATAAGAGTGTCGGGATTAAACTGTTGAACAAGGCGCTTGATTATGAATGACAACAATCCAAGCAATAGTCAAGGGGGAGCTTGTAAATGCACGAATGTGACTATCGCTTTGGATTTACATAATATGGAGTTTATCATAAAGACTTGGATGTTATGAAGACCTATTCGACCCTACGTGGGGTCGAAGGGAGGTTGAAGAAGGTTGAAGGAAGTTTATATGTATTTGTTTGTTGGTTCGAGCCTATGTCTAGGTCGAAGGGTCCATTCGACCTAAGAGAGGGGTCGAATGGAACAATCTATAAATAGTTTATATTTTACTTTTAGGTTAAGTTGTTGGTCATTTTGTCTAGGTTTTGTGTGTGTTTTCTGAGTTAAGTCTAGAACCTTCTGAACGTGTGTATTGTTGATAAACTAAGGCTTATTGATTTGTAATCAATTGTTTTATCAATGAAATGATTATTGAAATGGATCTTAACGTGTTCTGATTTGTTTTCTATCATTTTGCATGTGATTTAGGGTTTCCGCACCTAGATTACTTCACTTGTATGATTACGTAGTTGATTTCTTACAATCCGATCCTCTACAAAACAATCGCAGGACCAGCGTGGTCACTCCAAGAAAACAACGACTGGACCCCGCTAACCAAAACTCCGTCCCAAGTCCTCAAGACGGAGCAAGTGACTCTCAAGGAGCGTAAGCCCCTTGGGAAGAGAAGAAATGTGGATACAAGCAAATTTTGCGAGTACCACAACGACTTCGGCCATCTCACAGACAACTTTTACAGTATGAAGATGTAGATTGAAACCACGCTGAAGTCAGGTTTGCTTGGCTAGCTAGTCAAGAACGTTTATCGCGCCGCTAGGGGGCAAACTGGCGATGACAACCACGCGGAAGGGTCGCGGAAGAAAATCCGTGACCTAAATACTCACTCAGCTTCCATCATTCCGCGCCACCAATGCAATATGACAACGCACGGAAAGAAGTCCCACCACGGGAAACGCTCCCGTGTACAACAAAATGACGACTCTTGGAAGGAGGCTGATGTCCTCCTCCCAAAAGTCCGTGGCAGCGCATCCTGCACTGCACCGCTAGTCATCACAGCCATCTTTGGACATTACCGCACACGGTACATGTTCCTGGACGGCGGAAGCAGCACTGACATCATGTATGATCAGTGTTTCCAGCAATTGGATGAAGAAGACAAATCAAGGCTTGTTCCGGTCAATGAGCCAATCTCCGGCTTCATCCATGAAACCATCATGCCCCGCGGCATGATCTCCATGCCCGTCACGATGTCGGATGGTACAAGATTGCTACCCACTACCAGGAATCGACCTAAAGGTGGACTCCTTGGCCCCATATCGCTTCAAATACTTCTTGGATGCATACAAGGGGTACCACCATATTCAAATGGCAAAAGAAGACAGGGACAAGACGACGTTCCGCACAGTCACGGGCACTTATTGCTACACCAAGATGCCCTTTGGTTTGAAAAATGCGGGCGCCACCTAACAGTGCCTCATGGACACCGCCTTTGTTTATGAAATCGGCGTACGGCTTGAAGTGTACGTCGATGACCTTGTAATCAAAAGCAAGGAAAAAGGAGACATGCTACAGGATATCCAGCAAACTATTGTTCTTACAAATGATTTGGAGTCTTTTATTATAAGTATAACTTTAAAAAACGAAGATATATTTTGTAGCTATAAAAATTCTACAAAAATATCATTACCTATTAAACGTGTAATTATAATTTTTAATGAAGACTTATTAAACATTAACTAAAGAATATTTCATTGAATAACTTTTTTAACAAAAAACCTCAAATTTCTTCATTGTAACTAATATTTTAAAGAAAGTAAATTGAATATTTACTTTCCACTCAGTCAGGTTATTATAACGATCTGTTTCATAATGTTTATCAATAACAATTGATAAACATGTATTAATATTTTTATTAACAATGTCTAATAATATCTTTTATTCACAATTTATAATGTTTTAAATTATTAATATGAATATTATCATTAGTTTCAATTACATAGTAATAAACTTTATATTGAAATATATTATAAGTTCAAAGGTATGTCTAATTTGACAACTTAGAGACGGATGTTTTCAAACAACTGTGATCCATTACAATTTTGAACTGAAGGATGTTGTAACCAGAATTTTAAAACATACTCTGTAAAACTTAACTTGCAATCAGTATCTAGCCAAATAACTATAAATTTAATTTAAATCACTGTTTTCAAATTCATAATAATTACAAGCAGTCCGCACAGCCCTAACACTGTGTTCCCGAGTTTCATCTAATGAAAGAAAAGAAAGGATTTGGGAGGATGTTTTGAAAAATTGTGTTCCAGAGTTTTTTTAAAGAGAGAAAGCGAGGGAAATGGAAGGAAAATTTTGGTTCATTTCCTTCATTTTTCATCCTTCTAAATTGGAAAGATTTGGAAGGAAATGTTATTTTAAACATAAAATCCTTACTTTCCTCTCGATTTCCTTCAAACTCGGGAACACACTATTTGATTAAATCTTTTCTTTCCACTCTCTTTCTTTTCCCTCCTTGATTCTCTTTCCCTTCTCTTCCTTCATTTGTTAAACTCGGGAACATAGCGTAAAAGTCTTTGATGGCCACTATAGAGATGAAGGATCTAGATTGAAAGATAACATAAATTTACACATTATTATTTTTATATTAATTAAACAATTAAAATTATGGTTCTTACAAATGAATTGAAATCTTTTATTGTAAGTATAACTTTAAAAAATGAAGATATATTTTGTAGCAATAAAAATTCTACAAAAATATCACTACCTATAAAACGTGTAATTATAATTTTTAATGAAGACTTATTAAACATTAAATAAATAATATTTCGTTGAATAACTTTTTTAACAAAAAACCTCAAATTTCATCATTGTAACTAATATTTTAAAGAAAGTAAATTCAATATTTACTTTCCACTTAGTCAAGTTATTATAACAATCGGTATGAAAATGTTTATCAACAAGAACTGATAAACATGTATTAATATATATTTTTTGTCACACCCTCAAATTTTCACTGCAGGGTTTTACCGCGAGGCGCATGACCTACCAGGATCCCATAGCCATAAGTCATATGAACGAACTCTAAATGCCCAAACCATTTAGTTCGTTTTCAAAAAAAAAACAAGTTTAGTTAAGCTGCGGAAGCGTAAACCAAATTAAAGCTTTTAAAAATCATGCGCAAAACAATGCGCCCAAATCAAAACCATATGAAAGAAAATGTATAAGCATGATATATAATTTAGGTGTATGCCCAAGACCCAAATGCAGTGAACGTGCAGTGCTTCCTAATCGTGACACCGGAACCTAACTACCTGCAAAAGCATGTAAATGGTGGGTCAACAAACAATGTTGGTGAGTTCACTAAGTAAAGGAGGTGAGTAAGTAAAAGCGTAGGTTTTCCAAACCATGTAACCAAGTACAGGTACCGGTCTCCCAGACCACATAACAACAAGTAAAAACGTCGGTCTCCCAGACCACAAGTAAACAGCTAATTCACATGCCAGGGGTAGCTAACCCACTCATGATAACTAATACCGGCGAATACCGAACTACTAATGAACGAGTTCCCACAACAGGGAGTATAGTGCCTTGCGTCATTGTCCATCAACAATGACATATGTTTTAAGTTATTAGTTCACACCCATGCTCCCAGCACGATGTGAGGTTTGTTAAACCTAATAGCGCTATCAACTAGTAACCCGCTTGCCCATCCGGCAATTGATTCGGTATTTTGAAGGACTTAAAAGATAGGATTGGTTTAGTTCATCAAGGACATAAACATGAATTAGTAAAAGTAGATTCACCCCGTGAACCATGCACCCCAAAACCCGGGATGTGTAAAAGTAGTCCCAAACCGGACTAGAAACGTTAAGTAATTTGTCTCAACCCGAGACACATGCTTTTGAGAAAAAGTAGTGAAACTCACCTTAGGTTGCAAGCAAAAATATCCAAACTCTAAAGTAGTAGAGACTCGATACCGACTCCCTATTATATGTGTCACTATGTGAGTACATGTGCATAACCAATACACCATATAATTCGTTTATACGAAACTTTCAAAAGTTCAAAACCGTGTAGTGACACCTAAAGACTCTACATGCACAAGTATGTCCTACGTATCCCGTTGGTGATCATAGTGATTATTATAAGTTTAATACATCAAATACATCTCATACAAGTTTCCACACAAGTACATGTCAAATATATACCATATACGACTCCAAATAGTCACATAAAGATCCCCTACACAATCTGCGTTTTTAGGACAGATTGTGCGCTGTGAAAAACGAATTATTTAAAATACTTAACGAATGAATTACAGTCCCAAATTTTTACTGAGTATTCATGGGGATTCGGTTGCAAACCCATACTTTTGTTTTGTCTTAAAACCAAACACAAAAATTATGAAAATTCGTACAACACAGATATGTCCAGAAAATTTCCACAACAGGTCAGTTTAGTAGAAAAATTCCCAAAAATTGTGTATTCATCCAAACGGGATGAATCCTCTTGGAAAAGTCGAGTTTTTCCAATTTTGTCCTACTGTAAAAATTTCGTAACTTAATTCCTTGTAAATCTCAAGTTATGACCATTTAAAGTTGACTCGATTTACGAATCCGAAATTCTGATATAACCTCTAATCAAATAAAATTCCAAAAACGACTCAAACGACGTTCAAATCTGATGGTTTTGCCCATTATGAAAAGATAAGACTATGTACATCACAATCATGCAAAGAAATCATCAAAACAGTCAATTTAACATCACAACACAGACCCTACAATACATCATAACGAATCTGCCAGAAACTGAAACTTGCATCCCAAGTTATTCATAAACCCTAATTATGCCTAAAAATCTATAATACATGCATAATCCATATTATCATGATCAAACACATATATTATCATACAAAAACCCTAATTATGATTACTAACAACAATCATCATCATCAAATCATCATGAACATTCAAGAACTCCTACTTATACATATATGCGATTATTATACATGCATGATCCATGATTTTTAAAACTTTTCAAGCATTACTAATTATTAAAAACATGTAAAGATTATACCTTTCAATGCAAGAGTCCTCAAAGCCTAGAGATTACACCCAAACAAGCTTGAAGGAATGAATAAGATTGATGTTTGTTGAAAAGTGAGAGAAAGGGGGGTGGGGGTACCTCACGGCGCAAAGAGGAATGGGGGTTAGGGTTTTATTTTTTTTATCTATAATTATAAGGAGGTTTAGCTTGTTGCCCAAGTAATTGGGTATTAGGGCCCTTCTAGTCCATTAACCTGACCCGTTAATCATGTTCTAGTCCAATACTGGGCCCGATGATATTAATCACTCTAAGTTGCATAAAAACTATTGTTTTTATTATTTCATGAAATATTAATCATCAAGTGCATGTAATTTGCATGGTTTACGTATTAACCTTCAGTCAAGTGATAATTCACATAAACACATAATTCACATAAGCAGGCACTTCACGTTCATCATGATTCAATTGCACATATTATTATTATGTATGCCATATAATTCACCAACGTTCAGGATACAGGACTCGTGTGTGTGTTCAACAATGATTTTCCTATTTAACGCATATGTTAATATCATCTAACATATGTTAGGCCTACTTAACTAACCCTAGTTAAGTATCTAACCACGTACGACATGTAAGTTAACTAGAGTATATCATGTAAGTTAACTAGAGTTCAGTAAAAGTATTAACCTGAAAATGCGGGGTGTCACATTTTTATTAACAATGTCTAATAATATTTTTTATTCACAATGTCTTGCAATTACATAATAATAAATTTCATATTGAAACCTATTCTAAGTTCAAAAGTATGTCTAATTTGACGACTTGGAAACAGATGTTTTCAAACAACTGTGATCAATTACAATTTTGAACTGAAGGATGATGTAACCAGAATTTTAGAAGAGACTCTATAAAACTTAACTTGTAAACAATATCTAACCAAATAACTATAAATTTAAATTAAATCAATGTTTTCAAATTCATAATAATTACAAGCAATCCGCACAGCCCTAAAAGTCTTTGATGGCCACTGTAGAGATGAAGGATCTAGATGGAAAGATAACATAAATTTACACATTTTTATTTTTATATTAATTAAACAACTAAAACTATTGTTCTTACAAAAGATTTGGAGTCTTTTATTGTAAGTATAACTTTAAAAAATGAAGATATATTTTCTAGCAATAAAAATTCTACAAAAATATCACTACCTATAAAACGGGTAATTATAATTTTTAATGAAGGCTTATTATACATTAACTAAATAATATTTTGTTTAATCACTTTTTTGACAAAAACCTCAAATTTCATCATTGTAACTAATATTTTAAAGAAAGTAAATTGAATATTTACTTTCCACTCAGTCAAGTTATTATAACGGTATGTTTCATAATGTTTATCAACAACAATTGATAAACATGTATTAATATATTTTCTATTAACAATGTCTAATCATATTTTTTATTCACAATGTATTACAATTACATAGTAATAAACTTCATATTGAAACTTATTCTAAGTTTAAAAGTATGTCTGATTTGACGAATTGGAAACAGATGTTTTCAAACAACTGTGATACATTACAATTTTGAACTGAAGGATGATGTAACCAGAATTTTAAAACAGACTCTGTAAAACTTAACTTGTAAACAATATCTAACCAAATAACTATAAATTTAAATTAAATCACTGTTTTCAAATTCATAATAATTACAAACAGTCCACACAGCCCTAAAAGTCTTGGATGGCCACTGTAGAGATGAAGGATCCAGATGGAAAGATAACGTAAATTTACACGTTATTATTTTTATATAATTAAACAATTAAAACTATTGTTCTTACAAATGATTTGGAGTGTTTTATTGTAAGTATAACTTTAAAAAATGAAGATACATTTTGTAGCATTAAAAATTCTACAAAAATATCAGCATCTATAAAACGTGTAATTATAATATTTAATGAAGACTTATTGTACATTAACTAAATAATATTTCGTTGAATCACTTTTTTAACAAAAAACCTCAAATTTCATCATTGTAATTAATATTTTAAAGAAAGTAAATTTAATATTTACTTTCCACTCACTCAAGTTATTATAACGATCTGTTTAATAATGTTTATCAACAACAATTGATAAACATGTATTAATATTTTTTATTCACAATGTGTAGGAACATTTTTTATTCACATTGTATTATGTTTTTAAATTATTAATATGAATATTATCATTAGTTACAATTACATAGTAATAAACTTCATATTAAAACCTATTCTAAGTTCAAAGGTATGTCTAATTTCACGACTTGCAAACTAAAGTTTTCAAACAACTGTGATCCATTACAATTTTTAACTGAATGATGATGTAACCAGAATTTTAAAACAGACTTTGTATTATTTATGGGTAGTTCTGTTTTACAACATCTGTTTACTTTTCAACAGATCTTAACAAAACATCTCCAACACAATTTCATGTTTATACTACAGAACATTTACAAAGATGTTTTGAACATAGACAGATATTACAGAAAAGTACAAACGAAATGAAAATAATTCTTTTACTAATCTTCAGAAAACTTGAAACTGACGCAGCTAATACATTCAAATCAACTTTGAATATAGCATGTCTTTATACACCCATCAGTCTTGAACACATATTTGTTTCTTTGGCTGTAAAGAATCTCAAAAAGATTAACCTTGAATATTCAACATACTCAAGGTGGTTCCTCACATACTCTGCTTGCTAACATAACAGAAAAAAACATTCACCGTTATGCTTCAACTATAAGCCTTGAAAAAAAATGTTAAGAAATAAGAATTTCAACAAACATACCAGTTGACTAGCACAACAGCGGGAATCACAAAAGCAGAAGTAGACACATACGACTTCCTCAAAAGATACTGGCATAGCGGCGTAAAAGCTTAATTGCAATCTGGAAAGACTCCCGAGTGCTTAAAGCTAACGGCTCTACCTGTTAACAGTCAAATATTGACAAAAATACTAAATCAAGGATCACTCAAATTAATCAAACACACGTGTTGAAGACAAAAAGATTATCACGCATTAAACACCCGCATAGATGACTTTTAAATGGTAAAGTCATACCCATCTTGAGTTTGATGCTGCCTATCTACAACCGTTTGTAATCGTATAACGAATATTTTCCTTTGATTGTACGAATTTTCGAACTAGAAACATTTTTCAACGTAAATAATCTGGTTGTTGATTAAGGAGGCAAAAGATTGAGGGTCACTGAAAAACAAAACGGATAAATTTTATTGTTATTGATATGATCGGTTAGAACTAATTTACCTGATAGTCGAATCCTTCAACATGAACTTAAATGTGAGAGAAGCAGTTGTTACGCTTTCAAAATTATCTGAGAGATTTAGTAATTGTCTGAGAGAAAGAGTGGGACATGATGCCTTTATATAGTTGTGTAATGGGGTGTCGAATTTGATATTTGAATTTGAATTTGGAGCTCAAATTTAAAACCAAGAGGACATCAAAACTCTGTTGAAGCAAGTGGGATTCTTACCTCTGTTCAGGCAAGTGGGCAACAAACAGATTGCTTTAAAGTCAACAGCGGTGCTTTAACGTGGCCCACGTATTTTTTGTGAATATTTTAAGGGGGTTAGGAAATAATTTTTTTTAATACGAAATTTCCTTTTCATTAAAGCAAAATACGAAAGTTACATCATAATAGAAGGTAGACGAGCAACAAGTTGCCCCGCCACCCCTATTTGAATTAATGAAGCACGATAGATGTTTTTCTTATATTTGCATCCTCCGGTGTCTCGAAATATTGATTAAACTAGCTTTTATCCCGGGAGCGTCCCGGGTTGAATTATCTAATATGACATAATAAAATATCTAATATGACAACATAATTAATGACTTGCCAATATATGATTAATGAATATTATTATTATTATTATTATTATTATTATTATTATTATTATTATTATTATTATCTATTTTGAACAAATCTCTGCCATAAGTTATCATATTCAAATACAAAAAAACGAATCACTGCGCTGGGGTATAAATCTAATGCCATTACAAAAGAACTAACATGAAATAAGAAAAAAAAAGTTATTTATTGAAATAGTATTATAATAACTATACATATATTTTAGTTACATACTATAAAGTTTTTAGGTTATGATGGTGCACATATATTGCAAATATCGAACGCATTAGTCTAAGGGTTATGTGATGCGTTAAAAAATTCATGGGTATATGATCGGGTATATAGTTCGGGTATTTGGGCATGTGGTTTCGGGTAATCGTGTCGGGTATCACCTAATCCCAGACCCGCCCCAAACCCACAATATTTTTTAAACTAATCCCATACCTGATAGAATACCTGTCGGGTTACAAAAAATAGTCATTTTTTTCTCCATTTTTTATATAGCATTATGGTACTCGTTGGAAAGATAATAAAACGCTCGTTAATTTGGTGTAATTTTTTTCTTTAAAAAATATCGTATATAAAAGATATTAGCGTTTAAAACAACAGAGCTGGTATATGATACAGATGTTGACTTTAAAAAATTTTGGCCAGATATATGCCACGTCATTTACACAAACACAGATTTTTTGCCATATCAGCAACCCTTTTTTCATTCCTTTTGTCCTCAAAAATAAACGTAACACTGTCTTATTGACTTTTAAATACACAAAGACGTTTTTCCCTCTTCCACACCGTAAATAGATTTCACATCAATTTTCAATTAAAAACCCCTCATAACAATCTACCATACTTGGTAAAAAATGAACGTAACACACAATTTCACTCAATAATCGATATTCTCACAAATTCAAAATACCTACCCATTCTCACCGCTGACGATCCAATATATGTCGAAACACTACAAGAATTCTGGTTGAACGCGAAACTTTTAGATAAAGAAAAAAGGATTGTTACGAAGATTAGAGATACACATATTCAGATGAACGAAGAATCCATCTCCACAACATTCTCAATAAATGACTTGCAAGGTAAAGTCTATTTTTTCAAAGATGAACTCAACGAAGAGTTCACTAAAAGAGGGTATGCCGGAACCGCGACTGGGGCGACAATAATGAAACCCGATTTTCCCCCACCAATGAAGTTTTTCTTCCATACCCTTCTTATTTGTCTATCCGCGAAGAGCCGAAGACAACTTCTTTTAATTAAATACCTTTGAACATACAGTATCTTGGTTATGAAAGTTTAACAAACAATGATTACAATTTATCCAAGGCTGTGTTCTCAGATATAATTCGCAATTTCAAAGGCATAAACCCAAGTCAAAGTAAGTCATTCCTACTTTATCCCAGACTGGTAAGCTTCTATTTGAAAAACGTTTTGACTGAAGAAAATTTTAAAAAAAGGTGAACCAAAGGAAATTAAAAGCTTGTCAGAAAAAACTTTAACAAAAATGTTGCAATTTAAAAGCAAACAAAGTGAATTTTCAACATCTGTCGTTACAACACCTGTTTCTGAAACAACTGCTACTATTGTTGTCCAAGAGACTACAACAACTGGTGTAGAAAACACAATAGGTAAGTCAAGAAATAAAGGTAAATCCAAACTGCCAAAAAGAATCAAAACAACTGTTGCAACAAAACCCCAACCTTCTGTTACACACCCTACTACAATTGCAACTGGTTTTGAACCCTTGTTTGAAGCTGCATCAGAAACTCAGGCAGATACCATTTCCTCTCCAATTCCTACAACTGAGAATGCACAACCCAAAGAAACTAAAACTGCAATGGTAACAACTGTTGACACTATAATTGTGGATTCTGTACCGGCTGGAAGTCCGAAAAACCAACAGAAAAAGCATTCACCTCCTTTGGCAGTGACTCAACTGACCTGATTGAAACAAATACCATAACCACATCTGGTATGATTTCTGATAATCCTATTATTGAATCTGATGACTTGGAAAATCACGAATTGACGGACAGAGTCAGCAAACTTGAATCTTCAATGGAAGAATTGATTGAATTATACAATGGGACACCAGCATCTATTGCAAGAAACATATGGGAACACGTTGTCCCAATTATCCAAACTCACAAACAAATGGCTGACCTTAATCATAATTCACGCATGGCATTGATAAGAAACATGGTGAACGCTAGATACTAAGATATTAAAGCTGACATCAAAGCCATCAAAAATCATCTACTAAAGACCACTGGCTTTGCCCCAACAACAATTTATGAGCAAGTTGAAGAAAATAATAATGAAGCCGAAAAGAAGAGCAAAACACAACAGAAATTAATAAACCTGCTACCTGAGAAGGAAGCACAACCAAAGACACCAAAACCTACTAATGTGCAAACAACTGATAATCCAGGATCTGTTCCAGTCATTACAACTGTTGAAGATTAATCTACAGTGTCTTTAGGTAAGAGAATTGATGAAAGTGCAAACCAAAAGGCAGAGAAAGAACTGTTACTTAAGTTGAAGGCGAAAAAGGAGCGAGAAGCAAATGTTGTCGCATTGATAAAAAAAAAGAGAAAAGAACAGCAAATGCAACATGAGGATATAGGCTCCTCAAGTAGAAGAATAGTACAAAGAACACATGTTCAAGAAACCACAAAAATAACAGACAAAACAACAATCCAAACAACATTTGTCCAAGTCCAAAATGTGCAAACTAAAGTTACCACCACAGATAAAACATCTATTTTCAGAACACCAGAAGGACTTTCAGATCTTGTCCTTGACTTAGAAGCAGTAAAACCTGAGATAGACTCTTTCTACTCAACACATGATCCATCGTCACTGTCCTTCAAGTCTCTTGAAGGTTATGAAAAGCCGAGGAATATTAAGAAGTATTTGGAGTTAAAAGAAGAACAGGCTGACATGCTTTCAACGCAGAAAAGTGTTGGAAAAACAGACAGCGAAGCATCACTAATTTTACAGGATTTATATAGAAAAGTAAGAATTTTAGAAGAATACTCAAGTAACCTGTCCAAGATAGTGTCTAATACCTAACCCGACTCTGATATAGAAAACATTTTGAGAGAAGGATATTTTAATGAGTTAATAAAAACCAAAACTTACACAGCTAAGAGAAGTCAATTTGCTGATTGGGATTCTAAGGAACTGGAGAGTGAACTTAACAGAATTAAAGAGATGGCTAAAGAACCTATCGCAAACGTCCACCAAAGTGGAAGAAGGGAAAAGAAATTGACACTGAAAGAAGGGAAAAGTTAAAAAGCTACAGGAAAGATGACACAAATTCGTCTTTGGAAGGAATATGAACTCATGGATTGCTACAAAAAGCTACAGGAAGGAAGAAAACTTGATCCAACTCTACAAAGAAAGGAAAATTATGATGATGGTGACCAACCAGCTTGAAAAAACAAAAAACAAAAAACTCTGTTCTCAATAGATGATATTATGACAGGCAGATTCGGGGAAATGATCGGGCAAAGTAATCCATCAGAATCAACAACAGAAAAGGAAGAGGCTGATAACAAAAGTTTGTAAACACTGATAATTAAATATACATCTATTTAAATAGCATATGCTATATTTCTGCTGCTATTGACTGAGAATGAATATATGATCTGTTTTTATACCATCTGTTATATTTCTGATGATACTAAGTACCATCTGATCTCCTAATAATGCTATTGAATAGCATCTGTTATAGCCACTATAATATTAAATAGAACCAATTATGATTGATAATGTAGTTCCATTCAAACTAATATACAACCAACTATAATACAATCATCATAATATTAATAACAATAAATTGTTGTCTATTAAATTGAAATTTAAAAATAAAAAAGATGAAAACTCTTAGGCGTAGATCGCTCCTTCCGGGGTCCTTTGCATGAAGAGGATAAAT
Source organism: Ambrosia artemisiifolia (assembly GCA_032199755.1). Lineage (NCBI taxonomy): Eukaryota > Viridiplantae > Streptophyta > Magnoliopsida > Asterales > Asteraceae > Ambrosia > Ambrosia artemisiifolia. The sequence goes on along the minus strand of CM063526.1, from coordinate 25,261,779 downwards.
CACCAACATTTAGTTTATCAGAATCATCAAAAACTCTTTTTCCATTGGGAGTTATAGAACAATCCATTCCAGCATCAATGACAGAAGAATCACCGGTAACAGACACAACATCCTTCAAATATTTCAAAACAACAAATAATGATATGTTAAATAACAACAAAAACTTAAAAACATCTTAATCAAGTTACAAAAAAAATACTCACCTTTAACATCAGTTGGCTATCAGCTTCCTCACATTCTGCTTGGTTAACAGATTTAAAATCACAATCTACCTGTGAACCCTAAATATTGTACATACAAACCAAACATACAACCTAAACTGTTAAGACAGCATTCAAAGATAAAAGATAGTAAGCAATTCCTAAAAATGCGTTTAATTTAACACATCATCAACAGTACAATATCTGTTACTATGAACAGCAATTAAGTCAGAAATTACGACTGGATTATCACATATTTTCATGACTGTATAGACATTGCAGTCGTTTGTAAGATTATATTCAAAAACATCAATTTTAAAAACCAGCATCTTATCAAGTAAGCGAAACAATTCTTATGTCTTATATGACTTGCGGATGACCCGACAACTCTCATAACATCTCGGTCAAACATCACAAATGATACACTACCAGTCTCATCCTGAACCCTGACATGCACCCAAAACCAGAAACACATAGACGAAAATATTATCTAAAAACATACATACATGTTCATAAAAAGTAATCAGATTATATAAAAAACAAATTGTACTTAATTAGATCTAAGTACATTGTAGTAACGGAGGTACAATGACATTCACACTTGGAACAAAACAAAGCAGAAACAGGCAATTTAAGAGTTTGTTCAGTAACATTTTCATGAAGCTGTAAGAATTTTGATTTAGTAATCACATTGCTAAAACATCTGGGACACGCATCATAAAACCAACCATAACCTTGTTGCAGAATTTTAAATGTCGCAACTACAACACAACACATTGGCTGCACAAAAATAGAAATAAAGACTATATTACTTAACAAAAAAAGCTCTAATAAGGAGAACAAATATTAATCATAATCAATAAATAATAAAACCATATCAATCTCCATAAGCTCGTCAACACATTTCTTTTCTGAACCAACAATGAATTCCTGAACCAATGGATAAACAGAGTGTTCTGAAACATCTGTTAGAGAAGTAGAAGCAGCATCTTGTCCTTGCTTCAATATAAGACTAAAAAATAGGTAGAATTAATAAAACACAACAAAAAAATTTAATTTAATTATAAATCCATAAAAAATGACACTGTACCTCCTTCTTAACTCCTTCACCTCAATTAAATTTACATTCATAAATATCCGGGTTCCAAAGTTGTCACTTTCAACTATAAATTGATCTAAATACATACATACATATATATATATATATGTATATTAAACAAAAATGAACTCACAAATGTTTAATAACAGGAGTATAAAATAAATTACTTTTTGATTCCTTAACTTTACCATGCTGTATAACAACCATTATATGTTCATTACTAGCGTTTTGAGAAATGAATTTGTTAAACTACTCTGCATAAACATTCCACATAGTACATCGCAATATCGTATCACTACATAGACTCAAAACACAAACATAGTTAAATATATAAAAAAAATATAAGAATTAAATAATGATTTGGTTGATTTATCAGATCACCACTAAACAAATGAAACAACCAAAAAAAATGAAAGTAACAACAATAATTTACAAACAAAAAACAGGGAAACGCTTACTCCAAGTCTTGAATATTAAAATTCATCCTTTTAGTTTCTTTTGGAGGTCGTCCAAACACATCCAGAGAACCATACCAGTGTGTTTTTGTAACACCCTTTTAAGAAATAACAACAGTGTATTTTGCGGAAAATCTTATATTGTACAATACTGAAAAAAACTATACCAATAAAACTCATCATTCGAATTCGAATTGCATAATATTACTTACAATATGAGAATAAGCAAAGATATGAAATACAACATACAGCCAAAACAACACAAAACGAAACATGGTTACAAAAATACAAAATAGAAGTACATTGAACAAAAGCAGAAAGAAATACATTGAAAAGAAGTACAAGACAACACCTACTATTTAAGTTTCATGCAGTTCTAAAAGTCTTAAATATTAAAAAGATCATCTATTTTTTTCTTCTTCGTCAGGAAGACACCAAGTTAGAAGTTATGATCTCCTTATTCCAATGCAAATATTGAAACCAACAAACTAAAAGAAGACAATCTCTTTCTTAGTCCTCTTCCTAGCATAAGAAAATTCCTCATGATGGCCTCTTTTTATTGTATGAATGACGAAAACATGAATTCCAACTTTCTTACCAACGGATTGCTGGTAATCTATTTTGCTTTGATTGTAAGAATCCTTCGAAAATTTGTGCAATACATTTTATAGTAATATCATTATGGATATTGATAGAAGAGATGTATAAAGATGAAAAATGAAATATTGGGAGTTCCTCCCATTTTATAGGATAAATATACTAAGTATTCGTAAAGTTGGTTTTCAACTTTACAGTTAGCTTTGAAGTAAACCTAAAGTTGGAACTTACTTTTGGGATTTTTTATTTATTTTTGATTTGATGAAACACAATTCAACACAAAAATAATAATAAAAAAATGTTAATAAAATATAACTTCAAAATCGTAATCATAATTTTTTTTCTTTTTATAACATTTGTTGAGAATAAAAACAGGATTTGTCACTATAAAATCATAATGCATATTGGATGTAGGCATAGAGAGATGTAAAGTGAGAATACGAGAATAAAAAAACATACAAAATACAAAATGCAGCCGAAACACCACAAAACGAAAAATGCTTACAAAGTTACAAAATAGAAGTGCTCTAACAAAAAACTCCAATACGACAGCAAAAGAGAACTAAACAAACAAAAATATATCATCTATAAAACAAAAACAAAAATGCAAAACACAGCTGAAACACCACAAAACAAAACCAAAAGACTATTAGCTCTAAAAAAAGAAAACATATAGAATAATATGGCTATAAGTAGCGGAAAAATTAGAGACATATTATTTAAATAGAGACCCATCACATTTTGGACAGGCTTCCTTATTTTAACAAAATAGCTAATATTTTCCTTTGATTGTAAGAATCTTTCAGCAACACCAATTCAGACTTCATTAGCAACCGGTTATTGCCAATACATTTTTTTTCAAACCCACAATTTTAGAGAAGACTAAGGGTACGTAATTTAAATGAAATAACATTATATACTGAAGGTATAGATGGTTGGTTTACTTTTCAATAATTTAAGTATTAGAAGCTTGCAAACTGAAATGAAGACTTCTTCGCCTTTTATAGACCGGGAAAATAGATATATACGTACTACAATTAATAACTACATTTATTATTACATGACAGACTTTTTTAACCAATGACATAAACTTTACTCATTAAAAAAATAATAAAACATTTGATGACTTGTCAACAGATGTTGATAAACAACTGTAATCAATTAAAATTATCTACTGAAGGATAATTCAACCTAGATTTTTAAAACAGAATTTTTAATGAATATCAAACAAAATCACTATGAATTTAAATTACACCAGTCTTTTCAAATTCATAATTACTAACAGTCGCTACACCCCTAAAAGTCTTTGGTGGAGAATCTACACCTGAACTAGTAGATGAAATCTGACAGAAAATACAGCAGCAATTAATGCTAAATGTACTTATTTTTAACAACAAAAAAACGTTACCATTTTTATTCACAATATGTAATAATATTTTTTATTCACAATGTATTATGTTTTAAATTATTAATATGAATATTATCATTAGTTTCAAATTCATAATAATTACAAACAGTCCGCACATCCCTAAAAGTCTTTGATGGCCACTGTAGAGATGAAGGATCTAGATGGAAAGATAACGTAAATTTACACATTATTATTTTTATATTAATTAAACAATTAAAACTATTGTTTAAGGAAAGTAAATTGAATATTTACTTTCCAAAAAATCTAAAATTTCATCATTGTAACTAATATATTTTAAAGAAAGTAAATTGAATATTTACTTTCTACTCATTCAGGTTATTATAACGATTTGTTTCATAATGTTTATCAACAATAATTCATATACATGTATTAATATTTTTTATTAACAATGTCTAATAATATTTTTTATTTACAATGTATTATGTTTTAAATTATTAATATGAATATTATCATTAGTTTCAATTACATAGTAATAAACTTCATATTGATACCTATTCTAAGTTCAAAGGTATGTCTAATATGCCGACTTACAAACAGATGTTTTCAAACTGTAATCCATTACAATTTTGAAGTCAATGATGATGTAACCAGAATTTTAAAACAGACTCTGTAAAACTTACTTGCAATCAATATCTAACCAAATAACTATAAATTTAAATTAAATCAGTGTTTTCAAATTCATAATAATTACAATAATCCGCACAGCCTTAAAAATCTTTGATGGCCACTATAGAGATGAAAGATCTAGATGGAAAGATAACATAAATTTACACAGTATTATTTTTATATTAATTAAACGATTAAAACTAATATTCTTACAAATGATTTGGAGTCTTTTATTGTAAGTGATGGTTTAAAAAATGAACATATATTTTGTAGCAATAAAAATTTTACTAAAATATCAGCTTCTATAAAACGTGTAATTATTTTAATTTTAAGACTTATTGTACATAAACTAAATAATATTTCGTTGTATATTCTTAAAGATATAGTAATGTTTTAAATATATATTGGAAAAATCTAACGTTAGGAATTTCAGTTTTGTATCCGCTGACAGCTATTTCATAACAGCTGTTGTAATATTTTATTTTAAAATATTTTTAAAAAATGTAAATTTATGGTAACCTTTTTTAGTTGTTTTATAATAGTAAAAAAAAAATATTTACATCTACCATTAGTTATAGTTACATAGTAATAAACTTCATATTGAAACCTATTCTAAGTTCAAAGGTATGTAATATAACGACTTGGAAACCGATGTTTTCAAACAACTGTCATCCATTAACACTTTTTTAGTTGTTTTATAATAGTAAAAAAAATATTTACATCTACATTAATTACCACCGTATTTTGCAAGTTTCAATCTAGGTTGTTGAGCTGTATAATGATCATTATAGCGTTTTAGGGCTATTGACTTCCATTAAGAATCATTACCTTGAAACTCGAATTTTGAAGAGACTTTATATATTTTAGTTACATATTTATTTATCAAAAATAAATATGTACATATTTCTATTGATTGGTACCAATAAAAATTAACATATTTATTTACTGAAGGTATAGATGAAAACTTATTATACCTCTAAAAAATTAACATATTTATTTATACGTATATTTTTTAGTTACATATATATTTATCAAAAAAGTATAACTCTAAAAAATTAACATATAATTTGTACCAATAAAAATTCTACAAAAATCTCAGCATCTATAAAACGTGTAATTATAATTTTTAATGAAGACTTATTATACTTTAGTGGGAAGATCTGTTTTACAACATCTGTTTACTTTTAAACAGATCTTAAGAAAATATCTCAAACACAATTTCATGTTTATACTACAGAATATACTACAGAATATTTACAAAGATGTTTGGAACATATACAGATATTAAAGAAAACTAATAACAAAATGAAAATAATTCTTTTACTAATCCTCAGAAAACTTCAAACTGACGCAGCTAATACATTCAAATCAACTTTGAATATAACATGTGTTTATACACGCATCAGTCTTGAACACATATTTGTTTCTTTCGCTGTAAAGAATCTCAAAAAGACAAACCTTGAACAGAAAAAAACATTCACGATTATGCTCCAACTACAAGCCTTGAAAAAAAAGTTAAGAAATAAAACATACCTGTTGATAAACACAACCGCAGGAACCACAAAAGCGAAAGTAGACACAGACGACTTCCTCAAAAGATAAGCATAGTGGCATAAAGCATAATTGCAAAGTTAACGCATCTATCTGTTAACGGTCAAATATTGACAAAAACACTAAATCAAGCATCACTCAAATTAATCAAACACACATGCTAAACAGAAAAAGATTAAAACACATTAAACACTCGAATACATGCCTTGAAAAAGGTAAACACATACCCATTCTGAGTTTGACGCTGCCGATCTACAACCGTTGGTAATCATATGACGAATATTTTCCTTTGATTGTAAGAATCTTTCAAAGTGGAACCTTTTTGAACGTAAATAATCTGGTTGCTGATTAAGGAGACAAAAGATTGAGGCTCACTGAAAAAACAAAACGGATAAATTTTATTCTTATTGATATGATCGGTTAGAATTAGTTCACCTGATAGTCGAATCCTTCAACATGAACTTGAATGTGAGAGAAGCAGCTGTTACGGTTTCAAAATTATTGGAGAGATTTAATAATTGTCTGAGAGAAAAAGAGGGACATGATGCCTTTATATAGTTGTGTAATGGGGTGTCGAGTTTGAAATTCGAATTTCAATTTGGAGCTCAAATTTAAAACCAACACTCCTTCAAAACTCTGTTGAAGCAAGTGGGATTCTTACCGCTGTTCAGGCAAGTGGGCAACAAACAGAAGGTTTTAAAGTCAACATCGGTACTTTAACGTGGCCGCCCACGTATTATTTGTGAATATTTTATGGGGGTTATTGACGTCAGGTTTTGCATCACGCATGCATTGGTGGTCTGCCTAAGATGTTGACACATCAGCTTTCTAACGTCACTCACGACTCTCCTATTATTGAAAGTATAGATTGGGTAAAAAAAATACTTCAAACGGCTACAACAACAACCGTACATAATGTATCTCACAAATAGCGAACTATGTGCATGGTTAGGGGAGAGTGGGATGTAGAAAGCCTTACGTCTATCCCTTCGAGAGACTGCTTCCAGAGAGATTACCGATTTCAAAGCCAAAATAGCATTAGACAAAACAACCAAACACAAGAGAGATATAGGTCACATAACAACATGGATATAAGAGTAACCTAGTAAAGATAAAATCTGAGACAATTATAACATTATAAAACAAAAGGACATACAAACACCGAAACATAGGAACAAACACTTGCAAATACCACCTTAAGTGCATGAAATTTAATCTCTAAACAACAAAGCTAGGCTACATAAGTATCACCCTTAAGCGTCCTTAATCTTAATCCTATGTTTCTACGAACTCCTATCATGGACCATGGCGATTCTCAGTGAGGTGTAACTCTAGGAAGCTTGTCTAATCTGCTCGTCCAAAGTCAATTTAGGCCTTCAACGACTATGTAAAATATAAATATGTGCATATATTTTTATTAAATGCTTTGTTTTATTTTCTCTTTAAAAGAGTCAATCAGGAATTCTACATAAATATTATGATAAAAAAATATTTTAAGAAGGGAATTCAATAACCACATTAAGTCATTCCGTTGAATAACCATTCGTATTACGTTTAAGTAATCACTAAAGACAGGCGTGTAGTGTAGGTAAACCATACATATTATCCCTGTATATTAGTTTTAGATAGTTACTTGATTGCCAATGAACTGGTGATGGAGTGGTAGGGAGGGACCTAGTGTAATATATGACCCAGGTTCGATTCATTCCCTCTTCGTTTAGTTTCTACGACACTTGGCGATGATGAGAGATTTGGCAGAGATCACTAGTTCAATCCTTGAATTGAACAGGTTTTACCTCATCACATTGTCGTGGCTTTGGGCGAATGTCCTCGAGAATCGACCCTAAGTGAAGGTTTCCCCCGGTTCATGAGGCGTGTATTCTGATGTAGTGAGTTTCACCAGTAGCCAATTTGAAGGATTCATTGACCTTTAAAAAAATTAGTTACTTGATTTATAAAGTAAGACATGTTTTGTAGTTAGTAATTCCAATTTCTTACTTCATCTCGAGTAGATCATGAGTGATATGTCTCATTTACATGGCGTGATCCATTTTAACTCATACTCAAAACTTACCAAGATAAAAAGCAGTTTAATGTTTTTTCATCTATTTTTCTCCATTTGACAAGCCCCCGCAGCCTCTCTATTTTTCCCTGGTTGATAAGTTTGTCGTAATGTGCAGGTCATAGATCTTTTCACATAGGCTCGCGTGCAGACAAAATACTAGTTAATGTAAAAAGTCAAGATTATGTCAATTCGTGTGACTACATTTTATAGTGGAATGGTTTCTAACATCCTAGGGGGTAAGAAAGAAAATAAATAAGTGAACTATTTAAGTGACTTGTCAATTGTATTCAGGTATTGCAATTGGGGGTCAAATGGTTTAATTGGAATTACTATGGATTTCGAAGGCTCACAAGAAGTGACGTAGCGAAAACAGGAAGGTACTACTATACGAATGGATTATAATTAATTTGGGCCATAATAATCAGATTTACTTGGGCCATAATAATCAGATTAGAAATCCCCTAGAACCGTATAAGAAGTTTTCTCCTCGTACAGAAAGATCCATTAGATAAAGAATGATTGGTTCTAAGCCATCTCGGAAAAGCCATCAAGTTGCACTTAGGAACCCAAACCGGTCTTAAAGCGGTCGATTTCCACCGGAGTGTAGTCAAATTAGAGTGTGGTGACATCGGTTTGGATCAAAACTGGTTCGGCTTCACCCTACTTTTGTCGGATTCAAAGTTCGGTTTCAGTTTGACTTAGTTTTGGTTTTGGTTGGCAAACCTGTAAGAAGGTTCCCTTAGGCCAGGGGTGGCCCTGGCCCCCCTTGTTTTTTGGCGCAGTAGTGTAAATTCGCGATTTTCGTAGGTAAATTGAGTCCGGGTTGAGTCCGGCCCCCTCCGATTTTCCACTACCGATCGAGAAAAATTGAGTTCGGCCCCCACCGATTTTAAAACCAAGCTTCGCCACTGGTTCTTACGATCACGTTTTATTCTTTTTCTTATTATTTTTTATGTTTGTGTTTGTGCTTGTACGTGTATCTTAGGGGGTACGGAGCGCTATCCGTTTTCCTCACGGGTACCCAACTACCGGCACGGTAACATCGCCGCCATTCCTCACGTGTTGAAAACCGTTTTTTGTTTTAATTTTCATTTAAATTAAAACATAATTAAATAAAAAAACATAAATGAAAACATAATTTTATTAATAGGGGTATTGGATTTTAATAATCCAAATTTTCACCTATTGGCCATCAATAATTTGTATTTCAAAAATTCCCAACAACGATCCCAACTTTCAACGTATTGGCCGAGAATGAACCTTTGTTAACTAAGAACTAACTTAGTTACTTAGTGGATGATGATATGGCATGTTCACGTTGACGTGAATGATGACGTGGCATGCTAACATTGTAGTGGTTAAGGGAGTAATTGGAGGTGGTTGGATTTGTATACGGGTATCGTGCATGGCAGTGGATGGAGGAGTATTGGTTTGCATGGATGTGAGTGATATAGGTGGTGATGTGGTTTGTACAGAAGAGTGGTCAAGAGGAGGTGTATGAGTGGAGATGGATTTTTGGAAGGATTCGACAGATGGGAGAGGGTGTGGAGGATCACTAGTGGCTTTAAAAGGGAAAATTCCTTCAACAAATTCGACATGTCTTGCATGATAAAGACGATGAGTGATGGGGTCATAACATTTATATGCCGATTTTGAAGAGGAATAGCCGAGAAAGATGCATTTAGTGGACCGCGGTTGAAACTTGGAATTTGTGTATGGTCGCAACCACGGATAACATAAGCAACAGAATGGTTTCATTTTAGAGTAGGCAGAAGAATGACCATACAACCGATCAAACGGAGAGTGGAGATCAAGGATAGGGGTGGGAAGGCGGTTTATAAGGTAAACCGCGGTTTGAAAAGCATGGGACCAAAATTGAATGGATAAGTTGGCATAATGAAGGAGAGAAAGACTGGTCTCGACAATATGACGATGGTGACGTTCGGCAATGCCATTTTTTTGGGTGTGTGAGGTGGGGTTGTGAAGTGAGAAATGCCATGTTTATGAAAGTAGGAGATAAGTCCGACATATTTACCACCATTGTCGGTGAACATAGAGATTAAAGGTTTTTGAAAGAATTTATCAACTAAGGTTTTGAATATGGGAAACAAGGTTGAGATATCGGACTTCCGTTTCATGGGAAACAACCAAATGTATTTAGAGTAGTAGTCAACAAAAATGACATAGTACACGTAACCGTCATTTGATTTTTGAACCGGTCCCCATACATCCGAATAAACAAGTTGTAGAAGTTTGTTTGCCTTGAACCAGTTTAAAACAAAAGGTTGTTTATGGCTTTTATTGATAGAACACGAGTGACAATGAAACGAATCATGCGACAATTTATTGAAACTAAGTCCAAGATTCTTGAGAAGAGAATTGAAGATTGTGATGGAGGGATGTCAAAATTTATGATGCCATGAGTGAAGAGAGGCGGTTGTTGTCGAGTTGATGTGAGAATGGGATCAAAGACTTTGAATAGATTGGGCAGCACCGTAGTAAACATCATTAATGATAATTCCTCGCACGAGATGCGCCCCCATGCTAAGGTCCTTAACCAGAAAATGATAAGGAAAGAATTCAACCGAGACATGGTTAGATTTGCAAAGTTTGGCAACAGAAATTGGTTTATTGCAGAACTGAGGAACAAAGTAAATGTTATTCAAGTTTAAAGGACGAGAGTGAGTTGAGATGTGTGTGTGACCGTTGTGAGATACAGACAGGGCTGTACCGTCTCCAAGCACAATCTCATCGGGTCCTCCGTACGCTGATATGGTGTGTAATGATGACCGGTCCGTAGTGACTTGGTGAGACGCCCCGCTGTTAATCTTGTTAATGACGGGGCTGACGGATTGTGAAAAAGAATTTGAAATATTGTTTTCCCGAAGAAACTTGGCTAGCTTCTTGCATTCCTTGGTATCGTGTCCTAGTATGGAACAAAATTGACAGTGGGTATTTTGGCGAGAACTACGAGCGCCATTGTTGCAGTTTGTGAAGTACCCTTCCCTTGTGGTCTGGACCGATTTGAGGGATGACGTTGTGTGTTGTTGACTGTGGAATTGATAGAAGCAGAAGTAGCATCCATTGATGATGATGCAAATTCGTATTTTGAAAGTAATCGAAAAGTTTAGGATGTTGATCGAAAAAAAAGAGGTGATTGGATCGTATTGCTCAGTGGAGCTTAGAAAGCTCTGATACCATATTATGATTCGAGATTGCAATTGTTTGAACTCACTTTTCTCATTCACAGAAGGTAGGCTTATATTGGCTTAAGTATACAAATTCGTAGGAGTAATTAAAGGAAATACAAGGAAAGTAAATAACTTTGACTATAATATTTGAATTTAAGTAGATGAGGATTGTAAGGATCTGATCCATTATCCGTAATAATGAGTTCTGGCTGCAAGATTGATCTTTTTATGGAAGTTGTGTTATGCCTCTTTGGTGGGGGTGTTGTCGGGTGTGGAGTTGTTGATGTAACCCTGTTGGCATTGTTGGTGTTTGTTTCTGTTTTGTATAGATAAGTGACTCTATTAACTGTGCAACGTAGGAAGCCGCTTTTGTTTGCTTTTTGTACTTTAATATAAAATCTAGCCTACTTGTCTTCAATGTCTGTAAGACTGGAATGAATCTTCTTAGTTTAGCATTTGTGCACATGTCGCCCCAGTGTTTGGTTTGCAGCCCGATCGAGCACTATTGTGGCAATGTTCCCTGCAGTGTTGTCTTGGATGGTAGCCCTTATTCAGTACCTGTACAGTAACACTTAGTTTGATTAGGCTGTTTGTTTTGTTTATTCACATGTGGTTGGGGTTGTCATAGGTCCCATCGTGTGTACAAAGCGGTTGAACTCCAACTTGCAAGATTGTTTGTCCACATTTTGGCCGACTGGCGGTGTTGTGCCGATCTATCCATTATTATATGGGTAATGGTACCATCAATAATGAAAATTTGACTCTGCATTTGAGAAAAATGGTGGTTTATTCCGTGTTTGTCTGCAACTTATATGTAGCACAACAAACTGAAACCCAAGTACAATACTATATGACACAGTTATTATGGTCACTTTCGCCTAAAATAATCGACAACAAACATTGAATGTTTATTCCATCTTCGTTGGTAAAATTATATCGTCGCTCCAAAAATAAAAGTCTAAAAAATGTGGAGCATTTGCGTTGTTGAATAGTGGCATAGTGCAACCGAAATGGTTTTAGTTAAGCACGCTAAAAATGCTCCAACAGTTTGAAAAATTGAGTCGTCAAGTGGGTTATTTTTTTAGGGTCGGCCTGAACTGATCCGAACTAAAAAATTAAGAAAACTAGAACCCAAGGACTGGACTGAAGGTTAGACGTGTCATGAAATGGGTCGATCGCGAAAATCCAAATAATCCATAATCATACTGATGTCTATGAGGATCCATGACGATTAATATAAATTAATGGTTTCTTGCTTGCAACTTTACCACGTTGTCAACAAGTACGTAATGTGTCTTGTTTCTCTAAAGGCAGGGATCCACTTCCAGATGATATATGCAGCCATGGAGCTGATGGTTGTATGCTTTCAGCAAAATTTAGAGCAACACGTGTACACAAACATGTCTATGAACCATCAAAGAAAACGTGTAACCTATGAGTAAGTAAAGGGGCAAATTGAAAAAGCAAATATTCAAACCTAACTAAACAACAAATGTTAAATTACTCATCCAAATAGTTCGATAAACATTGTACAAGAAGCAACCGTAAAAAAATTTAACCAAACAGAACAAATGACCTTCACCACAAAGATAGAAAGGATTAAATAAGCATTGCATAATTGTGTTAGTTTGATCTAGTATTGACCCTTCATTTTAGTTTCCGTTGTGTTTTGTTTGTTATCAATCCTCACATCCAACCCGACAAATAACCAATGTTTGGGAAACATCAGTGGTCATCAGTAATCCGATGATGACAATAGGATACGATGATTATCGATTGAGGCATCATCATCGGGTGCTTCAATTTCTACTTACTATTATTTCACTTTTTTCTAATAATTAATTTTATTCTTTTTTTTTTTTTTTGAACTTACTTTTATTTCACTTTTTTCTAATAATTAATTACATCCTTTTTTTTTGAACTGCTAAATTTTTCTCCCCTTCAAATACACCTATTTTTGCCTCTTATGAAACTTGAAGTTTCAATTTCTTCTTTAAAAAACCAGCACCATTACCGCCACACCACAAGGGTTGGGGCAATTAATTTCATTCAATAGATTATCTTTTACAATCTACTCTAAAGAGTATAAATTTTAGAATGATAAAATGTTTATTAGATGAGATGACCCAACCTTAGTACAGTAGTAAAGCAAGAATAGGCATTGATTGGGAAGGTCCACCAATGTGAGTGGTATAAGAATCATAATGTTTGAAAATGAAGTTTGATGTGCCAGTACTACATCTTATGTGTAACATGGTTTACCTCAAAAACTTCGTTTTTAACCCACAATCTATCTTATCACAACAGCTAGTCAAAACTTACTTTAACATTTTATCATTTCAATTTATTCGATTTGACCCAAAACAAATATTTTCCAATAATCAACAGTATTAAATATAGTTTTAAATAAAAACATATTAATCAATCCACATTCCTCGTTTTTGGCAATTATTTGGGGAAAAAACTGACTCGCTTGTAATTAAGGACCGAGTCTTTATTTTCACGCATCAGAACCTTTTTAGGATATGCTTAGTGAAAAGGCTTTATGAAATTTGATGGGGCTTTTTAAGATTAAAATATTACAGTATAAAGTATCAGGATGAGCTTTATAGTACTTTATAGGAAAATATGTGTAGTTATGTGTGTGCTTTATAAATAATTAATAATCATTGCTTAATTATTGATTTTATTTAAATAAAAAAAATATTTACGCCCACTTACGGTGTGCGCATATAATGTATATATGTGTGGCCCTCGGGAGACAAAAGTAAAGTTGCACTAGTTTTAACGTTATTTTACTAATTTCGTGAAAATAACTTTATAAACGACAGACGGTTAATCATGCATCATGTGGTGGCGTTGATAGCTAAAAGACAAAGTGGTACATGCACCGATCGGTTTTGTCCCGATTGTTAAGTGTTCTGTGCCTTATGTCCAAAGCTTGATACCAAACCACATCGAGCCGCGGGTCTCACGGGAAGCAGCCTCTCTATTCTTAGGGGTAGAGGTAAGGTTGTCTACATCTTACCCTCCTCAGACCCTACCTTAGCTTTGCTATATAGGTGGAATTAACTGAGTATGATTATGATGATTTAAATAAAAAATATTTAAGAAGAATAATAATAAGATTAATAATAATAGTAATAATACTAATATTAAAAGAAATTTTTTAAATAAAAAAATATTAAATATTTAATAATATTTAATATTAAATATTAAAAAATATTTAATAATATTAAATAATATTAAATATTCAAACGGTTACTTTTCCAATGACTATTTTTCAAACGGCTTCCTTTCTAACCCTCTATATACAAGACAGAAAACCAATTCTCAGTCACAATTATCACTCACAATTCAATTTACACATAAACAATCAAAGATATAGGTGGTGGTTATCATAACGAAGCAGCTGGACCTTCCACTCTCAGGCGATTTTCTTGCCGCCGACGTTCACAACCAGTCTCCTATCCTCCTCCTCCTCCTCAACCATTGTTATCTTCTCCTTTTACAGTGTACACTCCTCCTCCTCAACCAGTGTACACTCCTCCAGCTAATCTAGTGTACACTCCTCCTCAACCAGGGTAACCTCGAATAATAAAAGTTCCTCCTTTACCAAGTCATGCAGCTATGGCTCCAGATGCTCCTGTTACAGATGAGGAACTTATCTGGTGTGACACCCTCCAATTTTCCAAGTCAAATTCGTGCACTTACTAGACAAGTCTCTATTTTTACTAATGTGCATATATTTATTTTAGTATGACTTATGCATGGGAAAGCAACATGATGGCCAAGAATACAATATCCAATGAACTATAAATGTCTTTGAATACACATGTATATGCATATATTTAGTCAAAAGATATATATAACTTAAAAACCCGCAAGCATGAGTATGAATGCATGAAATATAAGTATACACATAGAAATTATACCTTCTTTACACCCATACAATTTCATGAAAAGTCTTTAAACCAAATCAAATCATGAGAATTAATTTTACACTAATATGGAAACTAACCTTATATCCCACTAATCCATAATGTTCCATTTACCACAAGTGACCTCTCCTTTTGATTGACGAGTCTCCATTATGTGACACGTCTTAAGGAAAGATTCTCATGGAACAAAGGACAATGATGTTGGACTTATCACAAATAACCACTACCATGTCACTTCTCCTCTTGTCCCCCATTCACAAAACACTAGATCACTTCTAAGTATGAATTCACATCACTAACACACCTCTATTTGATATTATGTATTTTCACTAATCACCTCATAAGATAAGATTGTGAAAACGTTTTAGGATCGTATATACGAACCGTGATCTCATGAATACCAACCGTAGGGTGCGGAATCCCTTCCGCTTGTGCCCACCGAGTAAGATATAATTAGTAAAGATCGTGATGAAAACAGAATACGGAACACCGAGCAATTTCCATAACTTTACTCGTGTATTAGATCAATTATCAGATGTTACAGATTAAAACCTAGACCTAATACAGAGACTCTCTCAAAACTAGGGATAAGCTCAAATTATCAACAACTATAACTAATAACTAACTTATCCCCTATATATAGACTATTGGTTCGACCTCTCGAAGGTTCACCAAGACCTCTCGAAGGTCTGAACCTGTTCGTTCGACCTAGCGTTGGTGCGAACCAAAAACTTTAATTTTGGTTCGACCTCACGTCTATCCAAATTTATATTATTTGTTCCTAAACATTCAGTAACGGATCACTAGCTGGGGACATACACGAATAGTGCACTTACAATCTCCCCCTTGGACCTAGCTAGGGATGTATAAAACTAGAAAGTTATCAATTCTTCAAATCTTGCATTCATAAATTTGGAAGACTTGAAAACTTTCCTTTTTTTGTAAACTTGTGTTGAGATTCTTATCTATCTCTTTAGTAAGCTTCGAAATCTTAGGCAGACTCAAGAAATGTTGGCTTTATCATTTGTTGGTCGAGAGATGAAGACTGAGAACAATCTTGAAATTCTTCGATCTTTAGTCATTTGCTTTACAACTTCATTTGGGTGTTAGTTGTTCTGGTGATCATGATGTTCAGGTTTGGGTCTTGTTCTGTTACACGCTTTGTCGATGAGTCTTGAGCAGTGCACCTATTGTGTTAGATTCTGCAGAAAAATTTATGAAAAACCGCACAAACTACAACCGGCGTTAGACCCGACAAACATCTTGGAAGTAATCTTTACATCCAATTTGACCTTCAATATTTCTCCCCCTGAACTATTAAACATTTTCAATATGTACCAGAAACTTGAAAATTTGCAATTTGATTTCCTTTTTGCAATTATTGAGCATCTGATCTTTCACATTACGTATCCCGAAATCGGCTATCGAAAATAAAATAGAAATGTAAAACTTTTGGATTTTCTGAAGTTTATGCTAAAACACACCAAAAATCTCTTTGAATTTTCAAAAAAAAATTTTGCGTATAAGTAAACTGAACATATTTTTGTGAATTTTCCGGTAAGAGGATCATATCAGTATTGGAACAGTCAGTCAAAACTCTATTTGACCAATTTTCTGCTTTTGACATTGGGCATCCTACAACCATTCCCAGTATGTTTGTCCACTTAAACCCGGAATCATCATTCATTGTTTAGCACTTTAGATACGTTAAGGTAATATTAGATACTGAATAACCTATGGTCCTCGCACACACGACACATTCCCATATCAAGACACACACAAAGCTTCATCGTAACGCGTGATTATATTGTAGTTATCTATAAGTTACAAGGTATGAGGCACAACGGTGACATGTCAACAAATTAATGCTTCAAAGCGACTTATGCACTCAACCAGGGTGAGGACTAATACCATACATGATTTTTATCATAGTATTGATACGATGCATTCGTTAACTTAAGGTTTTGGCATTATTAGCTCTTTTAATAAGATAACCTAACGGATTCTAGGTCTGTAAATCAATACAGTAGAAGATCCATCAGACCAACCCCATATAGCTATCAGTATAACAACCCAAAACCTCCGATTTTGGCAATCTATCAAACGAAATTTCGGTACTAAGACCATATGCCAATGAGACGTTGATCCAAATAATTATCAGTTGTTGATTTTAAGTTTATATCACCATGCTGAACTTTAAACTTTGATTTCAAGCCTACCAATATATAATTGTAGTGGCTACTCAATGTTTATTAATTTATTTGCTACCCAATGTTTATTGATTCATTTTGTTTTCCAGAGTAGTCTGACAGACCACTGATGTAATATCATCTCCTCTTTTTCTCCAGGAAAACTCATTTTTGATTTTCTAATTTAATTTTGATTTTATGAAATTTTATCCCTCTAAAAATCTAGAAAGAAGCATATTTTTGGATGTTTTTTAACTTTTGAAGAAAAACAAAATAAAATGATATCCAATGAGGTTTAGAATAAACCGTAATGTCGCATCTGTTGTTGAACTCAAAAACCTGAGAGCAATTGCATGAGATTGCAACGTTTTCCGGCTTCACAAATAGGAACCAGACGAGAGAAACTCTCCTCTTTGTTGAACTCATTCTTTCCTTTTTCAATCTAACTTTCTTTACCTTTACCTCTCCAATAAATAGAAAAAACTTAATATCCTCCAGATGTAACAAAACAAAGTGTATGAGGAAAATCAAGCATGATTTTGTATACAGACGCTCCACTATCACCTATCAAAGAACAGTGAATAGGTATGTCTGGAACAACGTGCACACTTGTTAAACAATTAGTACGAGAGAGGAACCCATCCCTTCACAGTGATGGGTCGTCCAAGGTCATCAATCCTCGGGATATCAATCCATTCACCTTTTGAAAAATCAATTGGCTTCTCAATGGATTGACTTGAAGTGGAAGTTGATGCGGATTGAGAAAGTGATTTTGGTTTCTAAACAAGTTCAGTTTTTATTTTAGATTTCTTTTCCTTTGATTTTCTTTTGATTTTTGATTTTTCAGGTTTCTTGTTTCAAACCTGTTTCTGAACTTTGTTTGGAACCTTCTCAGACTTAACTGATAAAGGCCCAGGTTTAGCGTTAATCTTATGCTTAGCCTTAGTACTCCCCCTTACCTTAGCAACCCATTCACTATCTCCGTTTTTGTTCAAGGCAATCTTGTTTCGACTGTCATACACAACAGACTGTTTTCCCTTTTGTTTCTTGATATGTTTTGGGGATACAGGCTTTTTGACCTTACCTGAATGATTAGCAGCTATCACTTCTGTCCTTTTCCATTTAACATACGGACAGGAAGCAACTAAATGGCTACGTTGTAGTTAAAAAAAGATCTATGTTATTCAAAATCAAAGACATTGCCTTCATCACATACCAATATGGACATTAGGCTGAAAAATGTCCGACTTCCCCACATTCAAAACAACTTCTCCATTCAATAAACTCAGGAGAATCTTGATGCATTGTTTCCACAATAACCATCAAATCGAGAGGTACTTGGATAAGAATAACAATAAGATGATCATGATGAAAAATTTCTTCAATTCTTATGATTAGAATTTTTCATCTGATCATTACCTTTCGATTTTTTTGCTTTTGGTCCTTTTACCTTGGGACCTTTCTTTTTGGTCTCAGATTGAGTCTTTTGAATCTCATGTTGGTTAGTATTAAGTTTGAATTGCAGGTAACCAATTTGATTTTTAAATTGAGCCATCAAATCATCATTTCAACAAAAACACACTTAAGTAAAGATTGTTTGATGACATGAATTGGAAAATCTTTATTAGAAATCAATTTGTCACTTCCCACCAACATGTAGGAACCTTCTATTCCTTTAGGAAATTTGAATATGGGTTTCTCTTCAGATTCAGGCTCGAAGTAGCTACCACATTTTCAGTTTTCACTTCAAGCTTTGATTTCACCTCAGGGTTAGGATCAACAACACAATATGTTGTGACTTTCAACTCTGATGTGGAATTATCCTTTCAAATAGTTTTACAAAGTTCTAAAATCTCTTTCTTATAAGATTCAATTTGACTTTCAAAACCTTTTTCATACTTTTTAAATGTTTCATTTTCAGTTTGACATCTTTTTAATTCACTTGCTAGGTTCTGTTTGTCCTCAAGAAGTTTCAACACTTCTATTTTCAATTTGACACACTCAGAACAATTAGTACATTGAAAATTTGAGTTTACCTCAGCATCTGTATTATTAACATTCTCAATTTTTGCATCAACATTTGATGAATCACATCTCTCGTTTCACTCTGTTCCGAACTCTTGTCAGAATTCAAATTGCTCTTTTACAATTCACTTGAATCCTCATTCCCCGTGTGCTTATTGAGACACATAACATCACTTTTAAGATTTCCTTCGTTAACACACTTATCATCGTGTACCATTTTACTAATTGATTGCACAGCTGGAGCTATCAGGTTACCCCACATATCAATTATAGGCCGTGTAACAGATTGTTGAATTTTAGGTACAATGATTCCTCCCCATTGATCAATTTGAGAATGTTGTATTTGTACTTGTTTTTGCATAGTTTCTATTTGATCTCTTCCAATATAATATTCCCACGGATTTGTCATTTTTCAACAATTATTATTTCAAAATTTTTACACCTTAAAATTTGAAAAATACAGTCCAGATTTGAAAATCTGATCAAGGGTTGTTCAAACCATATGTATAGAAATCCTGTTTGACCTCAATGAGAGGTCGAATGAAAATAAGTAAATCTGGTTCGACCTCCTGAACAGCATGAGTGAAACAAACAGATTTTGGTTCGACCTTTTGATAGCACGAACAAAAAAACAGATAGCACGAATGAAAAATTGTTGGCACGATTGGGTTTTGAATTGCACGAATCAAATCCAAAATTTTCGGAATAAATTTTATAAAATCTTTTGTGAAAGAATCTTTGAAAACAACATCAAAATCAACTCCAATTTAATCAAAAAACCATGGTTTTATGAAAAGCTTCAAAATTTCTAGGGTTTTGAACTTTAAATCAGAAATTTTAATCTGTTTTCACCAATTGAGATCAGTTAGGATCGTATATACGAACCGTGATCTCATTAATACCAACCGTAGGGTGCGGAATCCCCTCTGGTTATGCAAACTGAGTAAGAGATGAAAATAGAATATGAAACACCGAGCAATTTCCATAAATTTACTCGTGTATTAGATCAATTATTACATGTCACAGATCAAAACCTAGACCTAATACAGAGACTCTCTCAAAACTGGGGATAAGCTCAAATGATCAAAAACTCTAACTAATAACTAACTTATCCCCTATATATAGACACTTGGTTCGACCACTTGAAGGTCCAAACCTGTTCGTGAGAATCCGGTTACGGACCGAACTCGCGGATCGATTACACGTAACAACTCGTTTCAGACGGGATGTTCGAGACGAGACAGAAATATAACGATAACAACGTCATCACAGATTCGTATTAATACAGAAACGGTTACAGACACTGTCATCAGTAGGATAAACGTCTATCTCGTGGCCGGGGGAGGTTGGGCATAACCTCCCCCTTGAGAGCATTCAAAGCATAAACTCAAATCACCAAAATGAATACAAACACATGAGATTGCTATTTATAGTCCAAAACTCAAGGTCCAGATTCGCCCCTTTTGGATGGTCGAATGTGGAGCATTTCCACATTCGCCCATTTGTGTTGGTCGAATGTGGAAAGCTTCCACATTCGCCCAGTATATATATGGGTCGAACCTGGCATGGCTTTGTCCTATATTTTACAAATGCGTCAGATCCATAAAATGCCCTTATGGATCTCCACAATCTCATGTAATTCTATACCTAGACTCAACCCTAGTCTATTCGACAGTGACGTCCACAGAAACTTTTCCAAATAAACTCTTACAGATTGATTACAGTTAATCTAGCACACTTCTAAACACTCTCAACACACTCTGGAACACACCTCTAAAACACACACACTGAATGACTCGTTTTTCATTACAAAAACCCAAAATCTATTTATAATGTCTGCACATTCGCCCCTTCTCATTGGTCGAATGTAGCAGTTTTCCACATTCGCCCAGTATATATATGGGTCGAACCTGGCATGGCTTTGTCCTATATTTTACAAATGCGTCAGATCCATAAAATGCCCTTATGGATCTCCACAATCTCATGTAATTCTATACCTAGACTCAACCCTAGTCTATTCGACAGTGACGTCCACAGAAAGTGCATCAACAGTTCGTTCGACCTAGCGTTGGTACGAACCAAAACCTTTAATTTTAGTTCGACCTCATGTCTATCCGAATGTATATTATTTGTTCCTCAAAATCCAGTACCGGATCACTAGCTGGGGACATACACGAATAGTGCACTTACAAAGATTAGATATGATGTTCAACTAAAATGGTTAGATTTGCTTAATGCCATGGATCCATAAAAGATTTTAGCCTAAATTGACTAATCCTTGATCCCTCTTGGAACCACCTAAACCGTCGCACACCCTCCCCCATATTCTTCTTTTTAGTTTTCGGCCTATACCTCCTACTCATGACAAGTCCTTATCAAAATCACCATCCATAAGACCCTATGAGAAGTCTAATAACAAGCATGATCCAATATCATGATTAAGCCAACTTAAAACATGATTAGATATAGAAATGGAAAGATTCCTATAGTCCCACCAAACCATGAAAGATTACTACCCTTGTAGTTGAAAGAATTTGACTAAAACAGGATGTAATGATCATACAAGTCACAAATCCAGGTGCGGAAACCCTAGATATGAACAAAATGATAATACTCAAATCAAAACACGTAAAGCATCATTTTAAACATCTTTTCATAGATTAACTTTCATAAAACTTGATTACAATTGATCAACACGTTAATCTAGGCCTTACACACGTTTTCACAAGCTTAACCTGAACCTGACCTCTCAACACACACTTACTAAAACTCTCTCTAACTTACAAATGACCAAAATCTATTTATAACAACTGCAGGTTCGCCTATTGTGAAGGTGCAAATGTGGACATAGTCCACATTCGCCCACTTCCATGGTACGAATGTGTCTTCTTCCTTTCAGCATTCCATCTTTGTCCAACCTTCTTCTACCTTCGCCCACTCTTTCTCTCCTTCGCCCACATTCTCTACATTCGGCCCTTCAGAACATCACTAACATATGTTAATTATCCTAATCCAATCACTAGTCGCAAAACGCGCATCTACAAACTCCCCCTCGACTATTGATTGGATTGTCTTCTTCCTTCGTCCTTGATCTTGTTCAAAATCTTGATTCTCAGTTGCTTTTTCTGATCTTTAGTCATTTCAGGCTCAAGTTTACGTTTCACAGGCTTAGGTACATCGGCCATCTTCACCATCTTGCCCAGTTTAGTATCTAAGTTGCTTCCGGAGTTTATATCATAAGCAAAGCAAACTCCGACAACTTGTTGATACTTCTTAGCCTGATCTGCATCATTGGGATCACAATGAATCAGATTGTAGAATAACATGATGATGTCCTCAAATGTGCAATTAATCAACCACATAGGATCAAATACATAAACATGCTTGTATTTGTCCTTTCCATCTCTCAGCACTATCACAGCCTCTGCTTTTCTTCAATCATAATACCAGAATATGAAATCAGCACTGAAGTGTTGAGGTAAAGGCATCAATGGAATCTTTCTCATCACTTCAAGCGCTTTGTAAATCAAAGTAACCCTTTTCTTCCCTGTTCTCGGATCAACATCCCGATGAACTTTCCTTCTAGGGTATTGTGGCTTATACATGTCCCATTTAGTTCTATTTTCCCAAACCAAACGATCTGCAAACCAACCAATAGCTGTATTATTAACTGAAGCTCCAGTCATAGGGAATCGGCAAATGTCTCTGACCGCCCAGTACGGTAGAGTTAATAAATCATGAAATCTGTAGAAGTACAAGATTCCTGATTCCCATTTAACTGCTAAACTTTTCAATCTTCCCAGATACTTCCAACCGAGAGCTCTGCCTTTGAACTTCTCGTTGTGATATCTGTAAAAACTACCTTGAGCTTCAGGCTTTGGTCGTTTATCGTCAGTTTCTTTCAACTTTTGTAAGAATGTCTTCAAATCATCATTCTGATTTGAAGGTTTCTGTTGATCAGTACCAAACACAGTTTCTACAAACTCCTCACTTCTCTTCTCTGCTTTCTTTCTAGCAAGTCTGTTTGGTATCTCAGTGAAGTTTGGGAAAACCACATTTTCATCATTTTGCCTAAAATATTGTGGATATTCCTCGTGAGTAATATCCTCAATCTCTACCTCTTCCATCTCAGGTGTCTGTATATCATCAGAATGATTTCCAATTTCCTTTTCAGGAAGATCTGGAATCATTTGATCCATCATTATCTCCTCCAATGACTTCCCTACTTGCTGTGCAACACCCTCCAAAATCTCCTTAGCAACAGCAGCAGGTACTTCACCTTCCTCCAAGTCTGGATCATTGTATTCAAGTTCATACCTCATATCTTCCGTTTGGAAGATTTCAGCAAACTTGCCTGTGAACTCAATGGTCCATTCTCTTCTTTCAAGCATATCTCTGTAAACTTTCTTCGCATCATCATTCAAAGATCTCACCTTTTCGTTCCAGAAAATGCTTTCATCTGAGTCTACATTCTCACTACCTTTCTTTTTCTTCGAACTCGACTCTCCAGCATCTTTCTGTGGTGTTCTCTTCTCAAAAGTAAACTTACTTGTATCATCTCGTCCATCATCATCATCACTTTCATCATCATTATCATCATTTTTGCTACCTGATCCCTCCGCATCATCATCATCTTTATCATCTTTCTTACCATCATCATCAGAACTCTCTTCTGATTCATCATCCTCCTCATCATCCTCTTTATCCTCATCAGAAGGCTCATAATCAACCTGTTCTTCCTCTTTTTCTTTATCCTCCTCACCCTCTTTCAACTTAGGGGCTTCTCCATATAGCTTATCCAACAAATCACTTAGACGCTTATTTTCAGTCTTAAGTTCTTTGTTGTCAGCTTTAACAATCTTAATCATCCTCCGATTCCTGTTGCACTTAACCTCAAGATCCTTGTTTTCTTCTTCAAGTTGTTTCACTTTCTTCTCGATCTCATCTTGGTTAGTTTTAGATGCAACAACAATCTGTAGCATTTTCTCCTCATTCTGTTTAAATTTGCTTATCTCAGCCTGTTGTGCTACAATCATTTTCATCATATCATCCATCCGTTTGTTAACCTGTTTCATCACATCATCCGAAACAGTAACTTTCTTTGACTTGGATGGTTCTACTTCTTTAGCCTTTTGCTTCTGAGGATTCATGAACATATCCAACAGATTATCCAAAGCAGCATTAAAATCATCAACAGGTAATGCTTCAGCTTCTTTGCTTTTCTTCTGCTTTTAGCAACTGGTGAAGATAGCTTAGATGATGTACCTGCGTCAGGTAACTTCTTGCCTTTAAGCAACTGAGCAATCTCTTTTTCCCTCAACTGCTTAGTACTTGAATTCTTTGCCATTGACTTGTGCTTTGGTTTTGGCAAATTAACAACAACAGTCTCACCCACTTCAAGCTCATCAAGATTCACACTCAGACCTTCATCAACATTAGCAGTCTTCTTCTGTGAAACTTCTTCAATAGTCTTATTCAAAGATTCAGACTCACCAACCATAGTGGCCTTACGTTTGGTGGTCTTTACTCTTTCCTCATCCGAATCCCACTGCTCATCCACTTCTGTTTCCTCCGAATCCACCGATTCTTCATCAACCAGACTCGTGCCTTTCTTCGCAGTCGTCTTCTTTCTAGTAACCTGTTGCTTTGAACTTCCTTGATCAATCTTTGCCTTACCCTTCCCTTTGGCTCCGGCATTGACTACTTGTCTCTTCCTCTTAGTGTTTGCATCAGCATACACTAATGGATCATCGTTATCCGAGTCACTATTGTCGTGTCTAGCTTTGTTCTTACCAGGATCAATGTAACCCTGATTAGCCAAAGCTCCAAATAATCTCCTGTGAGGTGGCTTTTCATTGTCTGGCACACCTTTATACCCTTTCATTCTAACAAGAGTTCGAATATTCATGTGATCTTGACCTAGGATCATAGTTGGATCCTTCTTCAAATCAGGATACTTATGGTCAAAGATCATCATCAGAAATCTCGGATACAGCATAAACTGCTTCTTCTTCAAGCCTTTCAGCATCTCAAGCATGTGATCCAGAATCATGCCAGATACATTGAATGGTTTGTTAAGTGTTAACGCAACCATCAATGAACTAAGGCTTTTCCTCATAACATCGTATCCATCGCTTACACACCCGAATACATGGATAATTACGTGTGCAAAATACTTGAACTACACAGTTAATTTTCCTTTGTGCATCGAACCATCAGTAATAGGACCCTTATACTTCATCCTCAAAAAGCACGCCCTCTGCTCGGTCCATGAAAGCTCCCTTGGATCAGTACTCACTTCAAACTCAATCTGTAAAGCTTCCCTGATGTCTGATTCAGTCAAAAACATCTCCATCCCCTGAATCTTGCTGCGAATAATGGTCTGATCTTCCCAGAAATCATATCTTGCATTTCTGTAAAAGTCCTCCACTATGTCTTTGTAGATTATTGTTGGTGTGGCTAAGGCATGGATAATACGGCTTCGCCTTAAAAACTCCACAATACTAGAAAATTCAGTATTCTTTTCTACCTCTCCAACATATGCACAGCAGTTGTGTGTTGGTTCAAACGGCCATCCTCGTGGAACGTTCTCAGCTTCTGGTACAGGATCTGGTATAATGTTCTCCACTGGTAGCTCAACATTTTCAGGTTGCTCAGCCATCTGCACATCAAAAGTCAGAAAATACGTCAAAATACAAAAACGACAAAAATTACAAATTTCAGGTTTTCACAGATTCCACATTCGCCCATTTTTGTTTGGCCGAAGGTGGAATAATAGGTACGAATGTAATCATTTTGGTTCGAATGTGGAAATTGTCAGGTTAAAAGTCACATTCGTCCAAAACATCTCACTTTCGTCTAGTCATTTCTACATTCGCCCATTTTATTTGGGTCGAATGTATAACTGTATTACCCCAAAATTTAAAAATTTTGTCAATCTTGTTATTAGCCTCTGATTTTGATTCATTCGTGTACTAACAAGGCCGAATAACACTCGTATACCATCAATTGTTAAAAACACTCTCCCCCTAAAATTGATAATGATTGAATCCTTATCAAAAACCCTCAATAAAACAGTCCAAATTGTTCCAAGTTGAAAAATCTAGGGTTCGTAACCCAAACATCGAATTCTGATCTGTTTAATAGTCCATTACCTGTGAAATTTGATTCAAAAGGGTCAGGAAAGATCAAGGAACAATAAGCAAAGGCAAACGAAATCAAAGCAACAAGGTCTGGATACTTGGAAAAATTTTGAAAAATTGCAAAATGAACTGGTCGAACCTGTTCTCTGGCTTATATAGGATTGTACATTCGCCCGTTTATGATGGACGAATGTGGGTATTTTCCACATTCGACCAAGTTAATGGCCCGAAGGTGGAATTGTGAGACCCGAAGGTGAAAAGTGTTTAACAATTCCACTTTCGCCCGATAAAAAAACGCACGAATGTATTGATTTTTCCACATTCGACCCATTTAAGGGGCGAATGTGAAATGGAAAAATCTGAAAATTTTGCCAAATCACGAATTCGAATCCCGTTCACCATTTTTCAATCCGTTAAGTCTCAAAAACTCATTATTTCACTTTTAGATTGATACAAAGTCCAGATGGTTTCATCAAATCTCAGAAATTGACCATCAAACACCTGTCGGTTATCTAAAATAAAGCAGAAATGTAAAAACTTTTGGGTTTTTCTGAAATTTATATCAAAACACACCTAAAATCTTTTTGGATTTTGTATCTTTTTGACAATAAAAGTAAAATGCATCAATGTAAACAAAGCAGGAAACATTTTGTGATGTCCGGTAAGAGGATCATATCAGTTGTTTGAGAAATCTGATCACAGCGTTGATCTTTTTGTTTAATATTATCATTAGAAACAGTATGTGACACGGCAATTGCTGATATTGTGGTCCACTTAAGCTCACATGCAGACTATTACGCAATGCTTTAAAATGATACGAATTAGGTGTATTGTACTAACACATTGTGGTGCCCACACACACGACGTACTCCCATATCAAGTAATTGCACAAAGCTTCGTCGTAACACGTGATTATGCCAGAGTTATCCGTAAAAGTTACAAGTTATATAGCACAGAGGTGTACAGGTCAGCAAATGAATGCAGCAGAGTAACATGTGCATATATACCAAGTTGAGGCTGATATCAACTACTGATTTGCATCAGTAAGTCAATACGATGTAATTATGATCTTTGATCAATAAAAACATGAAGTTCCTCAATTCGGTAACTTTCGGTTTTGGCATTTAAGATCTTTTAGCAAATATTCTGATGAAACTAGGTCCGTAAAGCAATACGACAAAAGTTCAATCAGAATATCCCGGATAACTATAACATAACAACCCGAAACCTCAGATTTTGGCAATCCTATCAAACGAAATTACGATACTAAGACCATATGCCCATGAGGTGTTCAGCCACGAAAGCGTAGTTCGTTATGTTTGTATCACTAATGCACGCAATTTTTAGTCTACGAAGCCTATCAGCACATCACACGTAATCAACACACGCCTCATATTACTATACATATCTTTAGCCTGTGTCAGATCCCCACTGATGTATTATCATTTCCTCATTTTATCCTGGAAATCATTTTTGGGTTTTCTAATTTTTATGTCTTTTTGATTTTTCAATGTTTTTTGTTTTTCTGATAAAATGACTCCCCCTAAAATATAAAACATATTTTTGGGTTTTTAATTTTTCTGAAAAACAATTAAAACTGAAAAAGAATTTTAAAACTAAAAAGCGATAAACCGAGGTGCTGATTAGTCTTGTTTTTCCTTTATGTTGTTAACTTTTAAAAGATATTCAAAGTGGGATCTGTCAAAAGTTTTAGTGAACAAATCTGCACGTTGATAGTCAGTATGGATTTTGACCATATCTATCAATTCTTTAGCGTAACAATCACGGATAAAATGGTATTTGATCCGGATATGTTTTGCTTTAGAATGATTGCTCGTATCTTTAGTTAATGCGATCGCAGCTTCATTATCACAGTGTATAGGGGTTTTAAGAAACTGCAAACCGTAGTTCACCATCTGCTGTTGGATCCAGAGCACTTGCGAACAGCAACTAGAGGCTGCAATGTACTCGGCTTCACAGGTAGACAGCGCAACCGAAGTCTGCTTCTTACATTGCCAGGTGACTAACGTGCTCCCTAAGAACTGGCATCCAGCTGTAGTGGATTTGCTATCCTTGTCACAACCGCCCCAATCTGCATCACTAAAAGCAATAAAATCAAAATCATCATCATTAGGGTACCAAAGTCCTCTCGAGGGACAACCCTTCAGATATCTAAGGATACGCTTGACCGCCGTCAGATGACTTTGTTTCGGCTTCGATTGATAGCGAGCACAGAGACACGTTGCGAACATAATATCTGGCCGACATGCGGTAAGTGTAGTCCCAAAATACTAGATCTTAAGTGTGCACTAGATTGTTATCAACTAGAAACACCTATTTGTTAGGTGTTTTAGTTGATTAATCAAGAAAACTAAAGAACTAGATGAAGATTATAGAAACCGACACACAAGAAACATAAAGACACGATTCCATTAATGATATCTGCTGTGAACAACCATGGAATACAATAAGTTCGCACTATTCTAGATAAGTTCGCACCTTTACAACTTGTGCTCTCAAAGATACATCAAAAACCCTAACCCTAGCTGCACAAATGAGCTTCTATTTATAGGGAAAACTGAGGACTGCGAACTTAACATTAAGTTCGCAGTCTCCGTGTGCTAAGTACGCAGCTTAGGGTTTTCAGCATAAACTATGCTATAATTACATATCTAACCCTCCAATTCTAACACATAACAAAACATGGTTAAACCTGGTAACTGTGGTCTCATATTAACCCAACAGTAAGATACATCAGAGATCCGATGATTGCTCTGTATGTAAATGGGTCCGTCAGCTCCCCCTTAGCATCCACTCCAATCCCGTGATTGGGTTGAATCGAGGTATCCATAGGCTTGGAATCCTCCATCTGGAACCGGCTCAAGACTTCGGATACGTATTTCGTCTGGTGAATGAAGATCCCCGTGGGTCTTTGGTCCACCTGCAAGCCTAGGAAAAACTGCATCTCTCCCATTGCACTCATCTCAAACTTTTCCTGCATGACAGTTTCAAACTCCCTGCATAAAAGTTTGTTAGTTGAACCAAATATTATATCATCAACGTATATCTGCACTAGTAGCAAATCATCCCCTGATTTCATCGTGAATAGGGTGCAGTCGACGAGTCCGCGCTTAAATCCCTTTGGCATGAGGTATGTACTCAACTCCTCGTACCACTGTCTCGGAGCCTGGTGCAAGCCATATAAAGCTTTGTTCAGCACATAGACCTTATCCCGGTGGATAGGGTCCTCAAAGCCTGGTGGCTGCCCGACATAAACCTCTTCTTTGACTTTTCCATACAGAAATGCGCTCTTGACGTCCATTTGATATACTTTGAACTTCTCATAGGAAGCAAACGCAAGAAACATCCGAATTGCCTCAATGTGTACTACAGGTGCATAGATTTCGTTATAATCAATCCCTTCGATTTGATGGAAACACTATACGACCAATCTGGCTTTGTTACGAACTATAACACCACGATCATCCTTCTTGCACTTAAACACCCATTTAGTGCCGATCTTCTTTCTTCCAGGCGGTAAATCAGTGAGCGTCCAAACTCCCAATTTCTGAAATTGTAATAACTCCTCCTGCATTGCTTCAACCCAGGCGTCCTCCAGCAAAGCGTCCTTGTATGTCCTTGGCTCTACCTACAACACATAACACGCAAACGACCAATCATTTTGACTACCAGATTTTTGTATTTTGGCATATAAAGCTAAAGCACCAAAACTCTCTGTGAATTAACACTTCGCAGCTGCCCTCTTGTCATCACACTACTACCAGGATCACCGATAACTTGCTCCAGCGGGTGAATACGATGAATCCGAGATTCCGAATGTTCAGGTACAGTAACTCCCGTGTGAATCATCAAGTTCTCTACAGCATCCAGATCATGACCCATGTTAGATGATGAAGCAACATCTGGAGTTGGAGTTGGGTTCACTGGCGGTGCCTCTGGTTCTTCTGCATGTTCAAGAATAACTTCTTCAAATTGTTCATCTTCCGACTCTAAAGAATCTAACGTTGTAGAAGCCTCTTAAAACACTTCTTCCTCTGGTACAGGAACATTGGTATCATTAGAAGCTGGTAGGGGGTTTACGGTGATCGGACGCACCAACGGTGAAGTCGCCGCGTTTTCACACTCGTAAAGTAATCTGATAACAGCTTCTTCAACCAAGCTATCTAGATTGAATGATTCAAAGAAATCTTTGTAATCAAACATCCAATCAGGACCCATCCCTTGCACATTTTGAGTATAATGTTGAACTTTCACGTTAGCCCAATCCTCCACCTGACGAGTTCGCTTGTTGTATACCCGTTTGAGCAGGGTTGCATATCCAACGAAGTATCTCTCTTCAGCTTTAGGACTAAACTTCTCGCTTGGATTCAACATCGTGCATGGTGCCCCAAAAGGTTCTAGATACTCTAAGTTCGGCTTTCGTCGGTGTAACAGTTCATAAGAAGTTTTACCAAACTTCTTCACCGTTAAAACCCGATTGAGTGTATAATTTGCTGCATAAATCGCCTCGTTCCAGAACATTACTGGAAGATTCGAGTCTGCGAGCATTGTTCTTGCCGCCTCTATTAGAGTCCTGTTTTTGCGTTCAGCAACACCGTTCTGTTGTGGGGTGTACGGAGCCGAATATTCATGATGAATTCCTTTGTTTTCACAAAGTTCATCCATCTTTGCATTTTTGAACTCCGTCCCATTATCACTTCGAATTCTCTTTATCTTTAGATTGTAGAGATTTTCCAATCGAGTGAATAGAACTTTTAAGTTGTTAAAGGTGTCACTTTTATGCTGCAAACACATCACCCATGAAAATCTTGAATAGTCGTCAGTGACAACTAAACAATAAAGCTCTCCAAGATGACTTTTGCGTTTGACAGGTCCGAATAGGTCCATGTGCAATCGCTCAAGTGGCATCTCAACAGAGTTAACTTTCTTCACTTTGTGGGACTATCTGTGTTGCTTCCCCTTCTTACAGCTCACGCACTTGTCATTCAAATGGAAATGCTTCACATTCACTCCATCGACAAGTCCATTCTTCACAAGATGATTCATTTTCCTCAGATGAATGTGTCCCATTCTTCGGTGCCACATTATCGATTCCTTCTCGGTCGCCTTTGATAGAAAACATGTTATTTGCCCCTGGGTAGTCATTGCCTTGGACATATCAAGAATATAAAGGTTGTTGACGCGAGGTGCCTTGAACATTACCCACTCTTTTGGAATTTTGAAACCCGGTTTGAGAATGTAGCAGGATTTGTCATCAAAATGAACAGTAAATTGTTTATCACAGATTTGACTGACGCTCAACAGATTATAATCTATCTGCTTCACATATGAAATCCTTTCAAAACTTACACTCCCATTACTCACACTCCCTTGCATAGTGATATATCCGCCTTTGTTCCCAGCAAATGCAACATATCCACCATTAATATTCTTCACATCAAACAGTAACGCAAGATTCCCGGTCATGTGGCCTGAAGCTCCACTATCAACAATCCAAAGACTGCTAATAGGGCCAGCTGAAGCTCCCTGCACACATCAATTAATTCAATTAGTTCTTTCGGGGGACCCAAGCCTGAGTCTTGGGTCTTTGAATATTATTGTTCAAAGAAACATTCACTTCAGCATTTTGTTTTGGATCAATCTTTTTGGGATCGTTCAAAACATTTTCCTTTTTCTCATTTGACTTTGAAGTTGAGGCACCTGGAGAACCATTTGGTGTCCAAGATTGTTCAGATCTTTTCAAGATACGAATCTGAGATTTTGGTTTCTCAGTCGGTTTCTGAACATTGTTTGCAAAAGAAACTTTCTTGGTTACCTTCTCTGAGTTAACAGATTTAGGTCCAACATTTGACTTGACAATAGGTTTTGGTGGAACCCTTTGCCTATCATTTGTTGTGTTCACCACTGGTTTTCTCCATGAATTTTCCATAGCAATCCGGTTTCTACGATCATACTGAAATGGACGATTGTTCCTCGTTTGATAAAAATTGTTTTGATTATAAAATTGTTGTTGTTGAGGAACAACACGTCAGTGTGGTGGAACGTAATGATCAACCGGTTTCCTCATGGAATTCCTAACTTCAACTTCATGCCTCTTATACCTTACATACGGGCAGTGAGCAAGTAAATGCCCTCTCTCTCCGCATTTAAAGCATGCACGGTATTCCTCAAAAACAATAGGAGCATTCGGTTGAGCAAATGATCGAACAGGATATTGATCATTATACTGTTTGTTCCTCAAACTCTCAGGGAGTGGCCCTTTTGAGTAAGTAGGCTCATGAAAACCGTTTTCTTTGTTTTTGGGTTTAATGAACTCTGTGACATGAACCTTTGGTTCTTGAGGAACATCCAAATACAATTTCTTTAAAATTGCCGGTGGAATCTCATTTGTTCTCTCATGTTTTGGAAACCAAATAGTGCTTTCTTGCCAAATTTTATCAATTTTAGCATAGTTAGCATTCTTAATATTCCTCGTCAGAGATGATCTTATCGGATCCTTCCATCCGATAAAACACCTTGACTGGTTTGTCACAAGGTTCATTCTTAACTTCTTTCTTAATTTCTTTCTTTTCAGACTTTTTCTCACGATGTGCGTT
The DNA here is from genome assembly GCA_032199755.1 of Ambrosia artemisiifolia. NCBI lineage: Eukaryota > Viridiplantae > Streptophyta > Magnoliopsida > Asterales > Asteraceae > Ambrosia > Ambrosia artemisiifolia. The sequence goes on along the minus strand of CM063526.1, from coordinate 25,228,672 downwards.
AGCCATCGGATGCACATGTTGAGATGATGACACTGGTTCAATAGTAATGATGTGATTTTCTTTTGGAATTTCACATGCATTAGCACTTTGGTAACTTCCAGAGTCATCACTCTCTGAGTCTGAATCAACATTTTCAACTGTAACACCTTCATCATTCAAACCTAAAATCGGCCTCACATCGGAATGAGGATCACCAATACTCGAGGTATTAGATTCATTTTCCGATGATGAGTCTGATTTTACCGAGCTCTCCGGTGTCACTTGATGACAATTATGGTTTTCAAAAAGCACCGGAGATGGCACAGATTTATAGTTAGTGGTTTGATCATTAATGATGTGGTCTACAACATAAGCAATGTGCTTATAACTCTCCAATTTCTTATTGACTTTTTCAGCAAAACACTTAATGGCGGCCATTTCCAATTTTGTGTTCTCAATTTCATTAATATAGTTATTAATGGCTAATTGTTTTAATGAAAGAGTTTTTTTAAGATCGGAAATGTCCTTTTTATATCCATCAAATACTTTGTTGAAAGCAATCAATTCTTTGCGAGTAGATTGACAGTTGATAATAGCACTATCACGTTGAACGCGAAGTTCTTTGTTTTCCTCTGTCAATCTATCACAAGTTCCACAGTATTTATCACTAGTAACATCAGTGCTAGATTCAGAACTTACCGGTTTAGGAGGATCTGTCATGGCCATCAAAGCAAAATGAGCTTCCTTTCCAGTGAAAAACTTTGAATAATCGATTCTGGTGAAAGCATCATCAGCAATGCACGACTTCCTCGTCTTTCGAAAATCTGCTTCTGCTAGCAACTGATCAATATCATCATCCAAGGATGTAACACTTGCCTCTGTGTCTGATTCACTGTCTGAATCTGAATAAACAGACTCACACTCCTCAGGAACATCAGAAACTGTGTCAATCACCACTCCAGAACTTGCTTCCTCAGCTTTAACCTCAACAGGTTCAGTCTCCACTTCCACCTCTTCCACAGATTCATCAACTTCAACCTCAGTTTCTTCATTTTTATCAACTATCACCGACTCCTCAGTATTAACCTGTCGGGCAACACAAGCCACATTCTCACCAGTCGTAATCTCCTCAACACTAATTTGCATCCCAGACCAGTCAAACCTTTCATCCTGCTGGATCACCAGAGCTTGATTCTGATTCGTATTCTGTTGGTTTTCATTTGGTGTAGTAATCGGTATAACTGTTCTGTTAGTGTTGTTTGGTGATTGGGGATTCTGGTTGGTTGTGTTTGGTTGTCTGTTTTGGTTGTTGTTTGAGGTGTTTTTTCGGTTTTGGTAGTTGTTTTGGTTTTGATAGTTATTGTTACTTTGGAAAGAAACATGGTTTTGGTTTTGTTGTTGACGGTTCTGGTAGTTTGAGTTGAAAGGGTTTCTGTTACCTTGTTTTGGTGGCTGAGTGCATTCTCGTTTAAAGTGACCCTTACCTCCACAGTTAAAACATGACACTTTCTCCTTGTTAAACCCGTAGGTGGTATTTGGAGAAGTGCCCAAATCAGTCCTACCCGTCTTTTCAATAAACTCAGTTGCCTTCTCATTATACTCGCAAAAGCCCACTGGATCTCAATCAGTTCCATCTCCTCTTTGTCTATCTGGGCATAGTCTTCATTAGTCAAGTTATTGTTCCCAATTTGACTTGCAACCAACCCGTTATATGATGAAACCATTGCAGAGACTAATGCAATATGTTGCTGAGCAACTTCAACAGTTACATTGCCTAAATTGGAAGTCTCCAAAACCATAGGTTGTTGATTGGGTTGATTCACTTGAGTCATGTACTGTGGTTGTTGAGGTGGTTGTTGTGATTGACTTGAAGTGTAGAATGTTGCTTGTTGCATTGGAGAGAATGGTGAAATGTAGGAATTAGTGTATTGTTGTGGTGGTGGTGTGTATGATGGTTGTGAGTAGGATGAGGTTTGTGCAATGTAATTAATGGTTGGTGTTGGTGGTTCCATGACATTGGAAATACAAGCAACGTGAGGTGCCACTGTTCCACCTGAACTCGAGTTTCCAACTGTTGTTGAAGTACCACCAAAATACAAATTTGGATTCTGAGGAATCTGAGATCTTTTTGCTTTCCTCTTTTCCTCGAGCTCTTTGTTCTCCAGCTTCTGCACAAACTCGTTGATAGTCCAGAATCTGTAAGCATCCTTCTCTTTGAGAACTTCAACATGTTGATCCCAGTATGGTGGTAGAGCATCTGCAAACTTGTCCACCAGATCTGTCATTGGAATCTGTATACCATAACTAGACAACTCAGTTAGCAAATGGCAATATCTAGGAGTTAATTCTTTTAGAGTCTCATTTCCAACATAAGTAAAATTCTCAAACTCTTTTCTCAACTCCTCCATCCTCAACGTTCTCGTCTTTTCATTCCCATCATGCCTATTCTTGAGCACATCCCATAACTGCTTTGACGTCGTGCACGTTCCAAACTGATGTAGTAAGTCGTTTGTGATCGCCTGAGTCAACTGGGAGTATGCTTTCTTCTCCACAGCAAACTTCTTTTTCTCTTCGTCTGACATGCTCTCCAATGGAACTGGTTCACCTGTGTTCTCCAGAACCGGTGCAGTGTAACCTTTAGCTATCATCTTCCATGCCTCTGCACCCTCCACTCCCATGCCTTCCAGATGGATCTTGAACTTCTTCTGCCACTGGTTATATTCTTGCATCTCCATCAGCTTGGGTGGACGATTCCCGCTACCTGAAGATAAGTCATTTATTAGTGTAGAAATAGCATTGGTAGTTTAAGTATTTACCACCGCGGCTGCTACTCCCCAATAGTCAGGTTGTGGTGCTGGAGGTGCAACACTCTGAGGCATCGAGCTAGTCATCGCTATGTAATTGATCGGTTGCGAAGACTGAGTGCTCGTTTTCTGGGCTGCCACTGTCCATGGGTCCATCACTTGCTGTTGTTGTTATGTCGTTGCTGGTCTCGGTGTAGTCGGAAAATTCCACATGTTGTTCACGAACTTCGAAAATCACAAAACTTAGAAAACTTTTTAAAAACAAGTCTACGTTCGTCCAAAAATTCTACTTTCGTCCCCTCTGATTACACGTTCGTCCAAACAATATCAGCCGAAGGTAGAATAGGAGTCAGAATGTAGAATAACCTAAACCTGTTTCCACGTTCGTCCACAATTAGCTACGTTCGACCACTCTATTTCCACATTCGCCCGCGCGATCAAATGAATGTGAAAAAGTCTACCCGAATGTGGAAAATATCAACTCAACACTCTAGGTTCGTCCAAACTAAAGACACTTTCGTCCAAATATCACTCAAGTTCGCCCTAACTAGGTCAGGTTCGCCCACAACAGTCTAGATTCGCCCATTTTCACTTTGAAAAACGGTTACACTTTGAAAAACGGTTATTTTGATCTCTGATTTTCAAAAGTTTATGGATTTGGATGATCTTTATTAGGTTTTGATTCGGAATTGAATTGGAACAACTTTAATTCTTGGAAAACTTGATTTTATCCACAAATTCAACTCGAAATCATTCAAAAACACTCAAAAACCATTTTCAATCAAAAAACAGATGAATTTTGACCAAAATTAAGTCCAAATCAGCTCTGATATTATCAATTTTGTTGTTGTATGATTCGTATGGCTCTGATACCACTTTGTAGTTGAAAGAATTTGACTAAAACAGGATGTAATGATCATACAAGTCACAAATCCAGGTGCGGAAACCCTAGATATGAACAAAATGATAATACTCAAATCAAAACACGTAAAACATCATTTTAAACATCTTTTCATAGATTAACTTTCATAAAACTTGATTACAATTGATCAACACGTTAATCTAGACCTTACACACGTTTTCACAAACTTAACCTGAACCTGACCTCTCAACACACACTTACTAAAACTCTCTCTAACTTACAAATGACCAAAATCTATTTATAACAACTGCAGGTTCGCCCATTGTGAAGGTGCGAATGTGGACATAGTCCACATTCGCCCACTTCCATGGTACGAATGTGTCTTCTTCCTGTCAGCATTCCATCTTCGTCCAACCTTCTTCTACCTTCGCCCACTCTTTCTCTCCTTCGCCCACATTCTCTACATTCGGCCCTTCAGAACATCACTAACATATTTTAGTTATCCTAATCCAATCACTAGTCGCAAAACGTGCATCTACAACCCTAATTAAGAATGGACCTTGTCTTTTCCTTGGACTACAACCGTCACCTCCCCCATTGATGTTTCTTTTTCTTGTTGACTTCCACAACACACACGCTCCATGAAATGTCATTCAACTTTGATTTGAACTTGATGAAGGGTCACATCGATGTGTTTAGTATCTAATCTAAGTTAACATGACTAAGGAAGGATTCCTTTAATCACTAAGTTTTATAATAGTTGACTTACCTCTTATAGCCACCACTTTGCCTATATAAAGGGACAAGGCTTTTGAGCTTCAAGCATCCACCACCCACAAATTCCTTGAACTCTCAAACCAACTGGAACCTCCCTCTCCCTCCGTCTTTGCAATCGCCCGAAGCCCAAACCCCCCTATCGTCACTATTTTCGGTCTAAACACACCTAAACAAAGCCATCTTAACTAACCCCAAGTAGATCTAAGGAGTCCAAAGGTGAGCACTTGAAGGAAAGCATCGAGCTCTCGTCATTCCCTCTCTTTTTGTTTCTTGCACTAGGAGGTAACAAAACCAAACTCACTCCTTTTATTTATACACAAATATAACAAGGTTCACCCAAATACAAACATTTGAAACCAAAACTCTAATGTTTTTACAATAGACAAGTCTTGGATAAATGATCATGTGTATATTTGTTTGTATGCTTGTATATTGTATGTGTATGTGTGTATGCGTGTGTATGTATGCGTGTGTTTATATAAAATATGTATGTGTGTGTGTGCGCGAGTGATATGTGTGTATATATATATTATATATATGAGTGTATACGTTTATTAATATATGTATATGTGTGATGCATACATGAGTAGTATGCTAAAAGATATAATAACTCTAATAACTATAATGAGATAAAACATACCTTTTTCTAAAGACAAAAATGCCTAAACGCTTTCATAAAGTCATCACTGGTCATTGAGTTAACAAACCATCGAACCTAGATATAAAATATCTTTTGTACATAGGATTCGTGTAGGTCAGATATTTAGTATCACGAGCTTTACTTTGCTAGCTTTTGCACAGACTTGAGGAGAGTTTCATGGCACCTTTTACTATTTTACAACTTCGGGGGAGAAACAAGCTTGAGACGTACATTTGTACATTACAACAATATGTGTTACTTGAGTTAGACAACATTATCACAACAAAGTCGCCGGACAACCATAACCGTTAACTTAGCAATAAGTCGTGGATCATATAAATAGTACTATTTGGGTTGACACCCCTTTTCATGGTTAGTGATGCTAACCTTAACTGATGTCAACTGATTGCATATTATCCATGTTTTTCAATGTTCAGTGATAAGACATTGGTTGGGGTGTACAAGGAAGTCGGGTTTGGTTATGGGGCTCATGGTAACTATATTCTTCATGGACACAAACAACAAAAATTTCTTGAAAACAAACTATTTTATCGAGTCATTAAAACCTACGGACTCACCAACTTTTAGTTGACGCATTTTAAGCATGTTTTTCCATAATCAAGTAAGGATACTAAGAAGGCAAGCTTAGGAATGCATGAAGAAGTCTTTTGTTGTGTTATTTTGATGTAGTCGTTGAACTTATTTACTAAGGCCTATAACTCTATTTGACATCAAGACTTTATTTTTTATGTGAAGTGAATGGCAATTAGTATTTCTCATATAAACAATGTTTGTGATCACCATACCCGTCTCGCCTCGTGTTTCCGCCTTAGGCGGGGTGTGACAGATTGGTATCAGAGATATTGGTTATAGAGAATTAGGTCTCACGGAGAGATACCTAGACTATAACCTAAGGTCCACTCATTTATACTTTAGGAGTCTTTGTGCATTGCTTAACTTCTATGCGTGATTTCTATGGATGCATGGTCTTATTCGTTTTCGTTTATCATGTTGATTTGGAAGAAGACATGGTACCAGCAACGAGGTCTACTCATAACAACTCTGGAGGAGAAACCCAGATGCGCCTTGAAGATATTAGACAATTGGTTTCACAATAGGTTGCAACTGCTATTGCACAGTATGAGGAAATCCGAAATGGCACTAGTGGAGGATCTGGAAACGGCGCCGGAGGTAGCGGTACTAATGGAGATGGTGCTAGAACTGGAGGTGGCATAGAGACTGAGAATGTATCGAAATGCTGCTCGTACAAGGAAATTTTGGCACGCAATCCGCGTAGTTTTAATGGTACTGAAGGAGTAGTAGGAATTGTTCGCTGGATCGAAAAGATGAAGTCTGTGCTAGACATTAGTGACTGTGTTGAGAACTGCAAGGTCAAGTATGCTACTTGCACCTTTCTGGATGAAGCCTTAACGTGGTGGAATCTACATGTCCAGACACTGGGAAGAGAAGTTGCATATCAACTTTCATGGAATGATCTGAAATCCATGCTCTTGGAAGAGTACCGTCCCCGCAACGAACTACAGAAGATTGAGACCGAGTTCTGGAACTTGGCCATTGATGGCACAGAAATATCAGCATATGCCACTCGATTTCACGAGCTCTCTTGACTTGTCCCACATATGGTTACACCCATGTTCAAGAGGATTGAAAGGTATATCTGGGGTCTTGTGCCTCAAATTCAAAGCATGGTGATGTCGTCACGACCTGCCATAATCCAAAGTGCTGTGACTTTGGCACATAGTCTGACGGACGAGGCTGTTTGATCTGGAGTCTTGGTTAAGAAGGGTACGGGTGAGAAACGGAAGCTCGACGACAAGGAGTTAGGCAATCATACGAGTAAGAAGCAGGAAGTTGTAAATGCCTATGTGGCAGCAGTAAACAAACCGTACAATGGGGCGCTTCCTAAGTGTGATAAGTGCAGTTTTCATGATAATGGAGCATGTGAAAGTCTCACTTGTGCAAAGTGCGAAAAACCAGGCCACATGTCCAAGAAGTGCACAACCAAGGGAGCACAATGGGTTTGCTATGAGTGTGGTAGTACTGAATACTTCAAAAGAGCTTGCCCTAAGATGAAGAACCAGAATGCTATTGCTAGCCCAGCTCGAGGTAGAGCATTTGTGATAGGAGCAAGGGATGTTGGGAAAGAGTAAAGTGTTGTCTCCGGTACGTTTCATGTATATGACATGCTTGCATTGTGTATCATTTACTCTCTATATGCGGAAGTAGACATAGACCTTGCTATAACTAAGTGTAGACCTCTAATCAATAGGAAACTAGATAAAGCTTAATGACCCCTTGATATTTATCGCACTTATAGACAACACGAACTGAATTTCGCGGACGAAATTCTTTTAACAGGGGTAGAATGTGACACCCACCACTTTTCCATGTCAAATTCGTGCACTTACTAGACGAGTCTCTATTTTTATTAATGTGCATATATTTATTTTAGTATGAATTATGCATGGGAAAGCAACATGATGGCCAACTCTCTAACCTGACTGCTGTCAAATGATTGCATATTATCCATGTTTTTCAATGTTCTATGATAAGACATTGGTTGGGGCGTACAAGGAAGTCGGGGTTTGGTTATGGGGCTCATGGTAACTATATTCCCCATGGACAAAAGCAACATAACTTTCTTGAAAACAAAGTAATTTATCGAGTCATTAAAACCTACGGACTCACCAAGTTTTAGTTGACACATTTTAAGCATGTTTTTCAGGAATCACGTAAGGATACTAAGAAGGCAAGATTAGGAATGCATGAAGAAGTCTTTTGTTGTGTTATTTTGATGTAGACATTGAACTTATTTACTAAGGCCTGTAACTCTATTTGACATCAAGACTTTATTTGTTATGTGAAGTGAATGACATTTAATATTTCTGATATAAACAATGTTTGTGATCACCATACCCGTCTCACCTCGCGTTTCCGCCTTAAGCGGGGTGTGACACCTCCAACGGTTAAAAAGCGATAAATTTAATCCAACAGTCAAAAAGCAATGTTCATTTATTTCATTTCCTATATATTTCAATCATTTCAACATTCTGTTTTCCATTTTCATTCCTCTACCTTCAAAATTTTATAAATAATTTCTGAACTACATCATGTCTTTACCAATTGAATGGGCTGACGAGGAAGTTGTTTTTTTTGGCAATTGCGTGGATAAACGTTAAGAAATCAAATACGTCGAACAATACGGATTCATTTTGGTATAATGCGCCAGTCGAGTTTCACATGCTACGAATGGAGGGTGAACCTTATTACACTTCTAATATGCTATCGAGTATGTGGAGCAACCTCAAAAGCGAATGTGAAAGATTTAGAAGATGTTTAAAAGTAACATGGATGAACATCCAGATCTAAAAGGAAGAAACGACAATTGAAATTACGCAAGTTGAGTATTTTGAAGTTCGTCAAACTTTTAACCACGTTCCAGCGTGACAAACTTTAAGGCATAACTTAGTTTTGCTTTAAATTATGTTTTGTATTATTTTTCTAGTTAAATTTGATTATGTTTTCTAATAACAATTTTAATCAAATGGTATTTGGATTTTATTTAATTGTTTATATTAATTTAATTGTTGAGTAGTATTTATTAGGATATTTATATTTAACTGTTTAGACAAAATACCTTGAAATGTCGCAAGTGATTTTGTGGTTTTAGGGTCTTTTCCTTTAAATTAAGATGGTACTCCAAAAGTGGTCAGGACCAGAGTAAGTATCTTAGAGTGCCCTCTTCGTGTCCAATTGAAACCACTTGATTTCAACGGTTAATCGTAGGTCTACTTGTATGATTTATGTTTTTTTATATTATACCCCGAATTAGTTGTCTTAGTTACCGTAAATAAGGCATGACATGAGAGTAAGTCCTCAATGTACTTTTGGCTTATATTTATTACACTAGATTATCCCTGGGTGTTTCTTGGGATAGATAAATCTAATATGAAGTGATAAAATGTATGTACCGTAAAAGGAATTTGTCATTTTTTAGGGATTTTTTAAAGGATCAACATTCGATAACTAATAAAACTTACTTCTAATTCTATGTATACACCTCTTGCTCGAGTGAAGTCTCTGTACAACTTTGTCACTTCCTTAAGACATTCTTAAGCTGTGATGTGAAGTTGGGGAAAACAATAACCAAATTTGTATCAAATTACATGTTATGATGATGATTGATTTAAGAGGCGTGCATGATGGGATGATTAGTTATCACTTATCAGCTATAGATTTACCAGATGGCTAAGAATCATATGATACATCTAACCGGCTTAGCAACCTTTGTAATCAATATTCTTAGCAACACCAATCAAAATACAATAAAAAAGTAGATTTTTACCAAACAAACTACATCTATGAATATATATGTAATTAGGGGGTTCTTATATGTAATAGTATGTTCAAAAACATATATATTATCATAACACGATAAGTAATTTGTCTACAAATGATTGATGAATTACCTAAACAAATTGTGTTTTTTCTGCATTAACAAAAGCCCACTAAAAAGGTCGGATTTGTTTTTCATTTTTTGTATACCATTATGGTGCTCGTTGAAAAGATAATAAAACACACATTAATTTGGTGTAAATATCTTTTTTTTAAATGTCGTATATCAACATTACTAACGTTTAAAAATTGTACGGGGAAGATAAGGAAAAGATAAAGATACAAATATTAATTTACCTAATTAAAATTTTAAAAGAACAGTTAATATTTATCTTTAATTACAACATAGGCCTAACATAATGCCATGTGGCATATCCCTTTTGTTTTATATATATATATATATATATATATACTAGATTATAGCCTGGGAGTGTCTCGGGTTGACAAATCTAACACAATCCTACAAACAAAATCCCAAAAAAAACAAACATAAAAATCAAAACTTTATAAATAAAAAACACCAAATCAATCAAATCAAACACAAACCCACTTACTAAACTCTGATCTTTCTTTCCAAAAAAAAGGGGAATTGGATTTTAATAAACTAAACTATTCAAAATTGGCCGTTGGCACCCCAAACTAAAAAATTAACCATATATAACCTGTACTATTAACCTATTGGATTCTGGCACCCAATATGGGTTAAGTCACTAACCCAGTTAGTGTTTTTGGCTGACATGACACCATTAATCTGATGTGGCATGCTGACGTGGCACCCACAATCTAATGTGACATGCTGACGTGGCACCCCAAAGTAACTGGGTTAGTGACTTAACTGAAATTAGGTGTCAAAATCCAATAGGTTAATGGTATAGGTTATATATGACCATTTTTTTAGTTTAGGGTGTCAACAGCTAATTTCGAATAGTTTAGGTTATTAAAATCCAATTCCTCCCCCCCCCCCAAAAAAAAGACAAACGTAAAAATCAAAACTTTATAAACAATAACCACCAAATCAATCATATAAAAAATAAACCCATTTACTAAACTCTGATCTTTCTTGTTTTCCAAAAGGGTATCGACCCTATTACGCAGAACACTCCGGAACTGCTTATCAGACACTGGACTGGTAGTTGGGGACGAACCGGTGATATATCTAATACAGTCATAGTTCATTCAAAATATCTTATCATTCACAACATCAAATAATCAATCAACCATTAGTTAAAATTAATCCTAGATACCCCGAAGTTATCAGAAAAACGGTTTGGTCTACCTTGAGATCAAATATATATATATATAGGGTTGAGTTCATGTACAAATAGTGTTTTTTGTGAGAATGGTAAGAAGTGTTTATAGCCCTTAGATCTATAGATGGATGGTTGAGATTGATTAGTGGCAAAATGGTAATATGTGTTATATATTTGAATGATTAATTAGAGTGAATAGGGGCATAATAGTCATTGTGTGTGCATAAAAGAAGGAAAAAAAATCCATCATCCATAAATCACGTTCCCCTCTCTCTCCTTCTTTCTCTCTCTCTATCTGTCCCTCTCCTCTCTATACTGTTTTTGCTTCCCCAAAATATATAACACATACCTAATTCGTCTTTATTATCCATTTTTTCAACTTGCAGAATTCACATGGCACGATTTGCGAACAAGGTATGAAATTTGTGTTTGTTTGTTTGATTAGTTTAATGTTTTTTATTTCTTTTCTTGGTTTTCTAGATTTACGATGATGGTTTGCGAAGGAAAAACAAAAGGTGGAGATTTCATAAATGGCATATATAATAGTCAGATTTCATTCCTCTTGATTATAAATCTCTCCTCTCTGTACCGAAAAAAATAAGATGTATTTTCAATATTGTGTGTTTTATTGTATTTGTGATAATGTGTTTTATGTTTAAAGGCTTTTAAAAGGCCACAGATCAGTTACACTGTGTTTGTGATAATGTGTTTTATGTTCAAAGGCTTTTAAAAGCCCACAGATCAGTTATATTGTGTTTTGTACCTCTTTGAGTTTTGATGGGTATAACATGGCAATGATATGGTGTTTTACTCTAAATCTATTGTGTTTTATATTGTTTTGTTATTTCAGCAGCAAAGGACATTGTAGTACGCATGTTTTGACATAAAACACTACACACATATGAATAAAACACCACATGTGTCTGCTCTCCTTAGGTAACAAAAACACCAAGAGCATGCAATATTCGAACCTCATATTGTGTTATAACAATATAAACTGCACTAAAAACCTAAAATACTATTGTATATCGTTGGAACATAAAACACCAGTAATTATCACGTTTGAATATAAAACACCCTACGGATTAACACACCAAAAAAATACGATTTTTTGTGAAATAGTATATGCTTCAGATTGTGTATGTATTTTCGATTCAATATATTATGGATCATACAAATCTGAATTGTAATTATGTTTAAATAAAAATCCCTTAAAAATCTCATTTCAATTAAATACATGTTTACTTCCTATTTTTAAAATTGATAAAAGTACATTATTACACTTAATCACTAATTTTAATGCTTGCCACATGTCACCCTCACATTAGTTCTCACACTTCTCACAAAAAAATGGGTTTGTACAGGATCCTAAATCTATATATATATATAAACTCAGATATATAAGATAAACTACTAATGTAAACTAAGATAAACTAATAATACAAACAAATATATGAAATATAATCTAACTCGTTAAATCCATAGTTGCCCCCAACAGTCCACCGCTGATATCGTGCCATATCAGTTTCCTCCTAACGCTCACTTTAGCCTGATCATCATAAAATAATCCTCCGTACGGATCTAACTCTTCATCCTCACCTCTAACGTCATCACCAACGATTCCGTCGCAATCACAACACTGTTGCGAGTAGAGCCGCTACACGATTCCGTCTCTTCGGTGTTTAAGCTCGTCGGAATATTCCATTGAGGCGACGATTATCGTTGAGTCAATGAGTCCCCAAACATCACATGTTGAGTTGGATAAAAGCGCTTGAAATTCGTCCAAATCTATGACCTAACAACGAAATAACACCGGATCTGATGTAGAGAGAGTCATAATAATAACAAATAATAGGAGATGATTGTGTAAAAGTTTGATTATGATTGAATTGGATGAAGAAGGTTGTGGAGGAGGTTAGGGTTTAAATTATTTTCCCTATAATTACCTATTGCCACATGGCACACTCAAGGGGAGGTTGGCCTCTTTATGTGCCATGTGGAATTTTGAGTTTTATTATAATATATATATATATATATATATATATATATATATATATATATATATATATATATGTCTCAATATTATATACGTCCACCAAAAAATATGCAAAGTACACCCAGGACGTCTTCTATAGCTCAAAATACACAAGCTCTTGCATTAGATTTGGAACTTATGATATCCAAAAATGCAACGACATGTACAAAAAATTTTGTCCTATTGTTGGGATGAAATTAACAGAAAAACAACAATGTTTATTGGATAATCTTTGGCATATTCAAACCATGCCACAAGCTTTAAATTTCAAAGTCCTTGTTTTTAATGCTCTTGGGTTTTATTTTTCTGAACAAAATGAAAAAATAGTTAAAAAACAGGTTAAAGCCAAGTTTACACACTATATTATTTTTAAAGGAACAAAAATTGGAATTTTCAATAAATGGGAAACAGTTGCTAAACATATTCAATGTCCCAATCCCATTTACAAAGGTTATGAAAATTTTCAGGTAGCTATGCAAATAGCAAGAGAACATTTTGGGATAATTTTTTTTACATTGAACCCGAAGAGGTCAAAACTTTTGCTGATATAACAAACAAACAGCCTGATCAAGTGATCAAAGCTCAACAGGAAGTAATTGCTGACTTACAATCACAACTTATATAACAAGGAAAAGATACATAGAATATACAGTATAAAATTGAAAATCAAATATTCAAACAACAAATTGCATTACTTGAAGAGAAAAATATACAGTTATTACAAAGGCTCAAGAAAAGAATGAAAAAGAAAATATAGAAATAAACAGATCTTTTGTGTCTTTCAGAATCAGGATTTTGATACTCTTTGGAGAAATTGCTTAAAGCCTGTTACAGAAAGATTCCCAGAGTTCGAACAGCTTGTTTCACAAAAAATATGTGAGGAATTTCCTTTAATCATCTACAAGCTCTAGCATCAACTCGTAGACTTGCCATTTGCCATGGATGAACAAAAACAAAGGCTACGACGTTGTAGAAATATGTGACACCCGCCAAAATCACAGGTCATGTCCATACATATAACTACACATACACATTTTTTCATGGCATTACATTTCACATATTACATCATAATTGGACTATACATGGTTTCCACAAACCAATCCCGATGCATACAGTCTAGCATTAGACACCCTAGTTGATGCAACTTCATAACTAGTCGAATATCAGTAACTATAGGGAGATCCATACAAAACCCTAGTTTTGGGAATCAATACAATTCAACATAAGATCACAACTGGGATCCAAATAAGAAAATAAACAAACATTGTCCATATACAAGAATTGTTCGAACACAATGTCCATAAACGACTAGTAATACAACTAGTTAAAAAGCGAACAATGTGCACACAATTGTACATTATTTCGGCTAATGTAGTAATGTACAAGAACATACAATGACATCTACATACAATACATAACAAAGGGGTTATACAAGACAAGTAATAATATGTTTCAAAAAAATATATACAACTTTATACATACATATATATGCCCATGGCATATATGTAATTATACGTGTGTGAAAATGTTAATTCTCTTAACAATATAACCCTTCTAGAAAACCTAGATCACCTTCCAACAACTAAATCCAAAATCTACACCAACATGGAAACATATGAACACCCACCCATTCACCCTTTGACTTCCTATTTTGTCTACACCAAAATATAGACAACCATGCATCTTTCACCATCACAATCCCACTTTCAAGTCTAGCACTAGAAGGGCAAAGGGTCACCATGACCACTTCGGACAACCAAGTTGACCTTGCCATTCCACTTAGTATATATAGGACCCCAAGGTGCACCAAACGAAAACACTCTTAACTCACTCCCTCCCTTACTCTCTCGGCTCTCCTCTCTCGTGCCCAAACACCTCCCCCCTCTGCCACCACCTCTCGGCCACAACACCATCCCAACACCACCACACCACCACTCGGACACCCTACTCCCACTCGGAAACACACACACCCTTCGGATCACTATACCCAACTGAAACCCACCATTTGTTCCAAGAGAATTAAGGGGTAACAAGGACCTAAACTAGGAGTTACAAGGCCCCTAAATCTCTCACATTTTGGTTCACTAGGAGGCACAACACTAACCTTAAACTTATGTTTTTATTATTATACTTTCACTTACATAAAATGAGGTTCACTAATATGTTAAGTCTTGTAACTAAAACCATGTATAACAAGTGGGAAGATGACTCAATATATATATATATATATATATATATATATATATATATATATATATATATATATGTATAAAACCAAAAATGTATATATACACACAAGAACCGAAATAAGTATGTTAGGACACCCGCATAAGCCGAAACCTTGTTAAGGAAAATAGTTTGGTTACTAAACTCAATAACATGTAACATGGTTATTAGGAACTTGTAAAACTTATGGAAAGTGTGTGGATCATGTCAAGACTTACAAAGACATGCGCTTTAGAAATAGGGAGTATATTTTCATAAGAGATGTTATTATTTTTCAAGAATCTCTAGATATATGAAAATGGTATTTTTAACCAAGGATGATATATTTTCATTAGATTTGTGAACCTAGTAAACCAAAGTGCATGTATTTGGTAGACATACACACATGTTGAGCTAAAAGTGTTAAGACCTACAATATATAAGAATACACACTCACCAAAATATATAAGAATACATGAATACGGTATTGATTTAACAACACATGGCATGAGGTTGATATTAAGGGAATTTACACCTAGAAACCCTAATATTATACATTTAGAAGATAAACATTGTATCTTTTGGGGAAACATGATGTTAAATACATAAATCCCTACATCAAAGAGACACACATAACTTAAAGGGTTAAGTTACAAGAACACACATAACAAGTGAACAACTTGTAAACAATACAAGTAACATAGACCTAAAATGTCCCTTCTTACATAGGACACGCAGGTCAGGTACTCTAGCTCCAGGCTCAGTAAATCATTCCCGAAACATACACGGTGAGTTTTTCGCGGCCCCATTTCACTGTTTTATATTTTTTCGAGGGAAAAACATGCGTACAGTTTTCAGTTTCAATTATGACTATTATGTGAACATGAAACAATAAGGTTCAGGACCCATAAAGTCCTCGTGTCATACATCACACTGTAACCATTAGCTATGGTCTTAGCCATGAAACACCGGAATATATCTATTGGGTTGACACGCCCACTCTTGGTCAATTGCTATGACCGGATGACAGATATCAAGAGAGTACTTCTATTTTACATTTATTCATTGTCTTTAGTGAACAATGGGTGGGCACAACATGTCAGGGTTTGGTTATGAGCTCATGTTAGATCACATATTGATCATTGCCCTAGCTAGGCAGTGGTTTAGTCGGTTTTGGATTACAGGTCCATTCATTTAAAACCAATGAACTCACTAACTTTATGTTGACCTATATTTTCACATGCATATTTTCACGTAATTAGCATGGGACGCGAAACTTGGGGGTCGCGTGCGAGCATCTTGGGATATCATTTCATCAGCCGTTGTTGTATTGATTTTGATTAGTGACAATTCCAAACAATGGTTTTAAATAGACAACTTTATTCTATGTTTTGTAAAACAATGTTGTCAAATGGATGTCCTTAATTTTAATTTATTTGATGCTTTGCGTGAGCTTTGTGCTTGAAAATCTATCAAAGTCGCATCCCGTGTTTCCGCCTAGGCGGGGTGTTTCCGCCTAGGCGGGGTGTGATAGATCGGTATCAGAGCACGAGGTTATAGCGAACTGAGTTTCTTTTGAGTCAAACTATAATCTAAACAAAAACAGATTTTGAAATGTTTTCCAAGGAAAAAAATACAACACTTATCCT
The DNA here is from genome assembly GCA_032199755.1 of Ambrosia artemisiifolia. NCBI lineage: Eukaryota > Viridiplantae > Streptophyta > Magnoliopsida > Asterales > Asteraceae > Ambrosia > Ambrosia artemisiifolia. Next base: position 25,212,055 of record CM063526.1, on the reverse strand, counting down.
AACACGCTACGTTAGTTCCACGCCGATTACATATCACATACATGAGTAGGCGTAGTAAGTAAGTCACATGATTACAGACACACACGTGTGCTATTGATTTCCTGGATCATGGCACACATCGCCGACCCTATCATGAGTTCGGACTCCGAGGAGGACCTCGTGCAGGAGGACCATGAAGTTTCAGACGACGTGGTCGACATGCCCACAGGAGAGGCACAAGACAAGGAACCCCGAGTAGAGGCACCGCTGCCAGAGCCCCGAGTTCCGTTGTTTCGTCCATATCGCCCGTTCCCGGGATGGGTACATATGATGTACACCCCTCGGAAACACGCACTACCTCCACCAGCTGCGATCGCACCGGCTGAGGCTCCAGCATATGTTGACCCCAAGCCCCCAGCACCAGTGGATCCCTAGCCGCCAGCACCAGAGGCGCGCCAGAGCCACCTAAGAAGAAGCTGCTCAGGAGATCTCTGGCCTGCAAGAGGACGTACTTGCCTACTGTTGATGGATTTCTAGCCTACTCTGATGAGGTCACTGATGATGAGGCTCCTTCCACTTTCGAGATCGGTGAGCGATCCCAGCCGCCCTCTAACACTCCACTACCTACTGGCTTCGAGCCGACTCTCGTACGCCACACTCACTACTTCGTGCGGGACATGATTGGTCGTCATGACACACAGGTTAGGGTGCTACGCGAGAGGGTGCAGGAGATTGAGGATTACCTGTATCTAGCAAGTAAGACTAGGGACTTAGTGCTCTACCGGTTGTGTGATTTGGCTATGCATGTACGCGAGGCAGAGCATGGGCGTACCGTGGCAAAGGAGCGTGTTGCCGAGCTTGAGATGGGGTTGGATGACTTCGATCAGAGGAAGAGGCAGCTGTTGCTGCATTGGCTGCTGCTTTTCCACCCCCACCCGTAGGATATCATTTATTGTACTTGTTGTAGTAGTTTAAAATTTGTAAGGCGGAATGCCTAGTTATTTTGTACGCAGAAACAAATTTGAACCAAGAATGTTAAACTCTATGACAAGTTGCGATGTTTTGATTCCTATAGTGTTGTTATGATTGTGTCGTGCATTTGTGGTTTTGTTTTGTCGCTTATTATGATTGTATAGTTGTTTGGTTTGTGCATATGTTGAGAATATTATACAGTGATATGTGTCTCCTTCTTTTAATCTTGTGTATTAGAAGAACAAGCCTCCCCAAAGGACTACTCGATCAACTTCTGAGGAAGAAGCTTTCCCGACCACCTCAGCGGACCTAGCTAGGGTGATTGCGGAGGTTCGGGAGCAGCCGGCCGATGCAGAACCCAGGATCCCGAGACCGGTAAAGCTCTTTCCTATTCCTTCTTAGTCTTCATTTTGTATCAATTCTCCCGTTGATAATCCATTCTTTCTGACACCGTAGAAGTGGAAAACACCGTGCGTGGGTGTTCCTACAAGACGTTCATGGCATGTAAGCCATGGAACTTCCGTGGTTCAAAAGGAGCAATTGGAATTCTCCGTTGGGTCGAGAAAACCAAGTCATTGCTTGACATCAGTTGGTGTTCAGAAGATCAAATATGTACTTGTAATCTCCAGGACGAGGCACTGATATGGTGGAATCTGCATGTGCAGACCTTGGGTCCTGAAGCTGCCTGCAATTTTTCATGTGCTGAGTTGAAGACAATGTTGATGGTCAACTATTGCCCACGTAGTGAGCTTCGAAAGTTGGAAACCAAGTTCTGGAATCTGACCATGAATGGGGTGGATATCACTCTGTCACACCCCGCCAAGGCGGAAACACGGGGATGCGACGACCGAAAGGTTTTCAAGCACAAGGTTCAAGCAACACACATTTTATTTAAATAGTACCACCGTAAGAGATGGATTTTGTCATTTATTTAAAACGTCACGATAGTGTTAAAAAAAGAGAATATTGTCTAGTACTGTTTAAATAACATGGGATTGACAAAGGAAACCCATCCAAGTGGTACCACGAAGTGCTTGCTCGAACCCTTCCCTCAAATCTCTATGGCCCTCCATCTAGTTACCTAAAAATCATGCATAACGAGTTTTGTCAACAATAATGTTGGTGAGTCCATGGGTTTGATGGTAACAAGGAAAAACCAATGTGTAATTCGTGTATGACCAATCATAAGCTAGCTAAGCAAATGATCATTGTGGAAACCATGAGTCCCACAACCAAACCTCTTGACTGTTGTGCCTCGCGCATTGTACACTAAAGACAATGTATGAATAGTATAATACTAACACTCTTTTGTATGTAACCGGTTAGAGCGACTAACCAAGAGTGGGGGTGTCTACCCAATAGATCTATTAAAGTGTTCCATGGCTAAATGTTTAGCTAATGGTTAAAGTGAACGGTCTATGAAGACTAGTGAGCTCATGAACCAATATGTCTCATGTTCCACATCGTGGCCATGATAGAATATACACACCCATGAAAATGACACAAGTATTGATGCATGTATTTCCCCCGAAAAGTAAAATAGTAAAATGGGACCATGAAAACTCACCTGATAATGATGTATGAGGTCTAGTGAGGTTGTAGATGGTTACATCCTGACAAATGATACCCTATTTATCATTATTGTAACACCCCAACCGATGGCGGAAACAACGAGGTATCACGTAGTGACGATTGTTCAATAGCTCATGGACTAAAAGTATAAATATTGATACATTAATTAATTAGTTTGTTACATTGAAATGAAATACAACGATTCTAAATGCCAACTAACTGAAATACAATGAACCCAAAATCTAAGTAAAATTACAAAAGCTTAAAAGCCATCTCATAAATAACCCGAAACATGTACAAAAATAGTATATGTCAATACAAAATGTATTGGTGATCATACCCTGTTTGAATACATATAGTAGAAAAAGAGTTTCGCAATTCACGTGTTATACTGTCTACAATTTAGTGTTCAAGCTGTGTACAAATGCTACCCAAAATCAAACCTTTAGTTCCAAGAATCAAGAGTCACATATATATAGTATTCGCTCATAGTAGGCGGCGAGAATAATCGTCCACACATAGCAATAATCAAGTACTATTTATTGCTATACTAGGCCGCCCAGAGGTTAATGATTAAGGTCATAAGTACACACTATCAGCGATCAACAAGTAAAACACATACAAGAATTGCGATTGTGAATATATGATAGAACATGATTAAGTGAGTGAAGTAATAAGCATACATGAGTCACCCCAAAAGTGTAAAACATGAAAAAGGGGAAAGATATACTCATAGTGTGCGTAGGGATTGGATCCTACCGAACGATGAGTGTTTAAATAATAAAGATCCAAACAATTTAACCTAAAAGAATAATAATTTATAAGAGAGTGAACCTTAAAATATAAGGTATCGAGGATTGGGTACTTAGGGTTTATAGATTAAAATTTTTGGGATTCTAAGGTTTTTGAATTAAACATTAATTGATTTTAATTAAGTAAATATGAATAAAAAGTGGGAAACAAAATGAGAAGCCAAATAAATATAAAATTTTAAATCAAGTTTATTCTGATATAAAAAAAATATATTCCAAAATTTTTAAACTCCATATGTTGATATTCTAGTAATTTATATTGATTTATTATTATTAATAATGAAATAATTAGGAATTAAATACAAGTAAAGTGTAAAAACATTATTTTTATTTTACAGTGGTTTACAAGTGTTATAAGTGGGAAATAGTTATATATTATTTTCCGTCTTATTTTTAATTAAAACAGAATTTAATTGAATTAAATCTACTTAAATTGTAAAAACGGGTAAAAATTATATTTTTACAGAAAATAAAATTAGTATAAGGTTTATATGGTTAGGAATAACTCCACAAAAATTTTGGTATTAAAATGATTAAAAATGAATTTTTTTATGAATTAATTATGATCTAAACAAAATAAATACATTAAAAATAATAAATAATATTTTTCGGAGAAAAGAAAATTACAAACATAAACTTTAGAGTTCTGTGAAGCAACGATAATTTTTATAAAATATTTGGACCAGATTTTCTATTTTTAATAATTAATTGCATTTATATATAAAGAAAATGAGAAAAAGAAAAGCTGAGAAAAAAAGTAGCACAAAACCGGACAGTGTATGATTCGAACCCCTGACCAAATCTGTGCATTGTCACGCCCAGACCAACTGGTTTGGGTGTCTGTTTGTTGCTTATGAGAGTTTCAAGTTTTTTTTATCTTAAAACCTGCAGAACGAAAATCCCCATTTAAACCTTTAGAACTCTAATCCACAATCTACTCAATTGAACCTTAATTCGTTACAGTTAACAAGAGATATAATAGGGCTTTTATTCCTTGTTAAAAACCGAATCAAAAGCAATAAAAATTATAAGTTATGGTGTACAGAATGATGGTGAACTAGAAGCTCCAAGTCGTGAACCAAGATGCTTCGAATCAGAGCTTTTTAGCGATTGAGAGGGAATGGTTGCAGAGGGTTATTGTTATTCGCTAGGGTATGAATGTGTGTGCGAGTTTAATTGGAATATTATGGCCTATAAATACGAGTTTTAGGAAGGTTTTTAATGGCTATTAATCGATTAATTGACAGCTTGAACGCGTGTTAATCAAGCAATTCGTAAGTATGGTAGGTACATATGATTATGGCACTCGAAACATGGTGATTGAATTTGAAAATAGGCGCATTAACAGTTGGTAATTGTCGGTGGGTTCTCTACTGGCCAAATTCGGGTTGAAAAGGGATCTGGATGGTTATTTTTGGGTTTAAAGCTTGATATATTTGAAACTTTATTTAAAAAAAATTGAAAAGCGTTTATTATTATTATTATTTTACAATCATCTCGAATACAAAGATTCGAAATATATTTTCAGACAAGGGCGAACGTAGAAGTTGTTTGGTGAATTTTTCAAGTGTGTCGTATTTCCAACTTCGAAAACAACATGTGGGGATTTCCGACTACACCGAGGCCGGGTACAACACAACAACAGCAAGTGACCATGGACCCGTGGACAGTAGCTACTCAGAAATCGAATACTCAGTCTTCGCAACCAATCAACTACTTAGCAATGACGAGTTCGATTCCTCAGAGTGTTGCATCATCTTCAAAACAACCAGCAGCAGATTACTGGGGTGTAGCAGCCGCAGCGGTACACACTCAAACTTCTAATGCTATTTCTACTCTAATCAATGATTTGTCTTCAGGTAGCGGGAACAGACCACCCAAGTTAATGGAGATGCAGGAGTACAACCAATGGCAGAAGAAATTCAAGATTCATCTAGAAGGAATGGGACTTGAAGGAACGGAGGCGTGGCAGATGATTGCAAAAGGATATGTGGCACCAGTGTTAGAGAATACCGGTGAACAGATTCCTCTTGAGAGTTTGACTAATGACGAGAAGAAGAAATTTGCGGTGGAAAAGAAGGCGTATTCTCAGCTAACCCAAGCGATCACCAATGATCTGTTACATCAGTTTGGATCGTGTACAACTTCCAAACAACTATGGGATATGTTGAAGAATCGTCATAATGGTAATGAGAAGACGAGAAGGCTAAGAATGGAAGAGCTGAGGAAAGAATTCGAGAATTTCAGCTATGTTGGGAATGAAACACTGAAAGAGTTGACTCCCAGATACTGTCACTTGTTAACTGAATTGTCAAGTTATGACATTCAGATTCCTATGTCAGATTTGGTGGATAAATTTGCTGATTAATTACCACCATACTGGGATCAACACATTTAGGTACATAAAGAGAAAGATGCTTACAAGTACTGGACCATCAATGAGTTTATCCAGAAATTGGAAAACAAAGAGCTGGAGGAGAAGAGGAAAGCAAAAAGGTCACAAATTCCTCAAAACCCAGAGTTGCACCATGCTAGTACATCATCTACTGTGGGTAACTCAAGTCTAGGTGGAACAGTTGCTCCTCATATAGCATGTGTCTCAAGTGTTATGGAACCACCCAAACAACCGATCAACTATCTATCTCAAACCTCATCTTATTCACCACCATCATATACACCACCACCACCATCATATCCAAATTATTTCGTTTCACCATTTTCTCCAATGCAACAAGCAGCATGTTATTCTGCAAATCAACCACAACCACAACCTCAACAACAACAATACATTTCTCAGATGAATCAGACTAATCAGAGACCAGTAGTGTTGGAGACATCCAACATGAATAATGTCACTGTGGAAGTTGCTCAACAACACATTGCTTTGGTTTCAGCAATGGTTGCCTCCTACAACGGTTTAGTACCAAGTTAAATTGGTAACAATAATCTAACCAATGAGGACTATGCTCAAATCGATAAAGAAGAAATGGAGCTTATCGATATACAGTGGGCTTTCGCAAGCATCATGAGGCGAGCAACTGAGTTCATTGAAAAGACTGGGAGAACTGACTTGGCCACTACACTAAATACTACATATGGCTTTAACAAAGAAAAAGTCACTTGCTTCAACTGTGGTGGTAAAGGTCATTTCAAGCGAGAGTGTACACAGCCTACAAAACAAGGTAACAGAAACCCATTTAGCTCAAGTTATCAAAACCGTCAATCTCAAAATCAAGGTTCTTATCAAAACAACAACTATCAAAACCAAAACAATTACCAAAACCGACAAAATACCTCTCAGAAAAACCCTAATAGACAACCAAATACACCCAACCAAAATCAAACTCAAACACCAAATAACCCAAACAGAACTGTCATTCCTATCACAACACCAAATGAGCAACCACAGAATAACAATCAAAATCGAGCATTGGTGATTGAAAATGATGAAGGATTTGACTGGACTGATATTCAAATTGGTGTTGAAGAGATAAGACCTGGTGGGAATGTAGCTTGTGTTGCTCAGCAAGTTGATATTGAGGAGTCGGAGATAGTTGAGAAAGTTGAAGAAACTGAGAGTGAGATTGAAGTGTCAATTGAAGAGATGAATGTTGTGATAACTGATTCAGTAGAAGATCACAATGAAGAGAAGAGTTTGGGAATCATTATTGACTCAGTCACAGATGTTCCTGAAGAGAGTGAATCAGTGTATTCAGATTCGGATAGTGAATCAGATTCAGAAGCCAGTGTGAATTCTTTAGACGATGACATTGATCAATTGCTGGCTGAAGCTGATTTTCTGAAGACAAGGAAGTCGTGTATAGTGGATGATGCCTTTACCAAAATCGACTATTCCAAGTTCTTTGCTGGGAAGGAATTTTATTTCGCTCTCATGGCTATGACCGATCCTCCGAAACAGGTAAGTTCTGAATCTACAACTTACATTCACAGTGATAAGTATTGTGGTACTTGTGACAGATTGACAAATGAGAATAAGCAACTTAGGGTACAACTTGAGAGTGCTATAATTAACTGTCAATCTTCTCGCAAGGAAGTTATAGCATTCAAAAAAGTGCTTGATGGTTACAAAAAGGACATTTCTGACTTAAAGAAAACCCTTTCTTTAAAACAATTGGCAATTAACAGCTACATTGATGAACTTGAAAACACTAAGTTAGAAATGGCCACCATCAAGTGCTTTGCAGAAAAGGTCAACAAAAAGCTTGAAAGCTACAAGCACATTGCCTATGTAGTTGACCACATCATTGAAGAACCATCACAAACCACAAATTAGAAATCTGTGCCAGCTCCAGTGCTGTTTGAAAATCATAATTGTCATCAAGTAACACTGGAGAGCTCAGTAAAATCTGACTCTGCATCGGAAGATGAATCTAACACTTCTAGTGTTGGAGATCCAAACTCCGATGTACGACGGATTTTAGGTTTGAATGATGAAGGAGTTACTGCTGTAACTGATGATTCTGACACTGAAAGTGAGAAAACTGAGAACGTGAGTGATATTCCAAAGGAAAATCACATTATCACGAATGACCCAATGTCACCTTCTTAGCTTTCTCATCCGATGGCTAACGCACATCGTGTCAAACAATCAGAAAAGAAAGAGGTTAAGAAGGATTCAGGTGACAAACCCGTCAAGGTATTTTATCGATGGAAGGATCCGATAAGATTATCTCTGACGAGGACTATCCAATTAAATTTGCAAACTACTCTAAAATTGAGAAAATCTGGCAAGAGAGTACCATATGGTTTCCTAAACATGAAAGGACCAATGAAGTACCCCCAGAAATTTTAAAGAAGTTGTATTTGGATACTCCAAAAGAACGAAAAGTTCATGTCACTGAATTCATTAAACCGAAACTAAAAGCAAACGGTTTTCTTGAGCCAGCTTACTCTAGGGACCCAGCTCCGGAGAGTTTAAGGCGCAGATGTGTTGATGATCAATATCGCATCAATACATTTGCTAAGCCGCATGCTCAGAACGTGTTTGAAGAGTATCGTGCATGTTTCAAGTACGGGGAGAGAGGCATTTACTTGCTCACTGCCCGTACGTGAGGCACAAAAGGCACGAGGTTGAGATAAGGCAATCCATGAGAAAGCCGGTTGACAATCATTATTATCCTCAAAGACGATTTGTTCCTCAACCAGCACCATTTTACAATCAAAACAATTTTTACCAAAAGAGGGATAATCGTCAATACAATTATGATCGTCGAAACCGGGTTGCTATGGAAAAACCCTTGAAGAGACCTATGGTGAACACAAAGGTTGATAGACAAAAGGTTCCACCAAAACCGACTGTTAAATCAACTGTTGGGCCTGTTTCTGTTAAGTCAGAAAAGGTAACTAAGCATGTTTCTTTTAAGAACGATACTAAGAAAACGACTAAGACTCCAAAATCTCAGATCCGAATTCTGAAACGTTCGGCACAGTCTTGGACACCTAATGGTTCTTCGGGAGCCTCTACTTCAAAATCAAATGAGAAAGATGAAAAATTTTTGAACGATCCGAAAATGATGAATTCAAAACCAAATGTTGATGTCAATGAATCTTTGAAGGGTGATATGTCACACCCTCAAATTCCACTTGCGGGGTTTTACCGCGAGGTGCGTCACAAACCAGGATCCAAGTCAACGATCACAATAAACAATACTAAATGAACTCATGCAAATTTAAAACATAAGTTTAAACCATAAGATAGTAGCGGAAGCTTTGATTACAACTCAAAATCCAAAAGTATTCAATCTTATTCAACATGCGAAAACCATGAACCCTAAACTAGACGCCGTGCAGACGCGTGCGCCTAAGTCCTGAGATGCTACCTTAGCGACCTGAGAAAAACATGCCAAAAATATGTCAGCACAATTATGCTGGTGAGTTCACAGGTTTGTAATAAAAGTACCAAGTTCACCCTGTCCATACTATGAAAATATGTAAACCAAAGTACGCTAGCTAGGCGTATGTTTTGCCACTACTACAATTGGGAACCATTACTAACTCGCAAACCCAGAAGCATTGTGCCCGAATAATGTACCGTTCCTGTTTGTGACAATATGCACCCGCCCGGCTCCAAGCCGACGAGTGGGGCAGGTCACGCCCAATAGATCTATCCACATTTCCCCGTTGTGCTACACCGCACATTCATGGTTTCCCCCGGGACTTCCAAAGATCGTATAGTAACCCAAAATAACCCATAGTATGACAGTTGTTACCAAACACAAGTTTAACGCATGTTTTCTCCCCCAAAAGTAAAACTAGTTAAAGTGGGGCCGTGAACTCACCTTAGGTTGCGTTACTTCAAAAATGATTAAAATCAGCAAGCTATGCTAGCCCGTAAAGCGGCGACCTAACATATGACAGTTACAAGTACTTAGACTAATAACCCGTAGGTTAGTTAGTCCCTAGATGTCCAGACCATAACCAGGTTCGTTTCAAAACACGTTGACTGTTCAACTGAGCAAATGTACAAGACTCGACATCCCATTGGTGACCCGAGACTCCAGGTGTTATCCTTGTACTCTAAGTTATACAAATCATGCAATCATGCTTAACATGTGTTAAAGTTCAACAAGTCTAGCACATAGTTCAATCAGCGCATAAATAAGTCCGAGCACGTGTTACCAAGTTACTAGGTATGATACGGGGTTCCTAGCATGTTCCTAGGTGTCAAATCGGGTCTCGAAATGCCAAAATATACTTACAACAGCAGTACATGCGATTAGGAAAAGTCAAATAGCGATTAGGATGGTCAACTGGTGATTAGGGAGGCTAATCGCCTCTTAACATAGGCGATTAGGCATATTCTAGTGCTTAGCAGGCGATTAGGGTTATAAGGCATGCAATTCAGAGCTTAACTAGTGATTAGGATCGTAATCGCATGCCATGAAGGCGATTAGGCCCCCAATCGCCTACCCTATTGGCGATTAGGTCCCTAAATGCCTTCCTTATTGGCGATTGGGCTCCCAATTGCCTATAGCATAGGCGATTAGGGTCCCCAATCGCCCCCTGTGTAGCTGTTCCGGTTTTTCGCGCGTTTAACCATCCAAATCAGATCCGGAACGTGTGAAAACACCAAATATCAATCCTACAACAGTATCAAACATATTTCAAGCAAAACCCCTAGCTTAACATCGTCCTACCAGTCCCGAATGCGAGCGTTTTCCCCAAAATAGCACACTTAACATGGAAACATCACATCAACATGCACAACTTTACCCTAAATAGCAATTACTCAGATATCAACATGTAACAACGTTGTCCGATCATTCCCTACTGTTCTAGCATCATCCTATAGCAAAGCCTAACATCATACAACTAGCAAAACACCTCATATAATTCACAATCATTCAAAGTCATTCAAATGGGTCAAAATACCAAACATCCACAATACACCACCAAAACCATCCAAACTCCTAAGACATCTTCATCCTAATACAAACAAGCTGTAAACACCTTAACAACACAATAACAATCCTTTTTAAGTCATAAAAATCCTATCTTTTAAATCATATTCAACACATACAACATGCATAAAGGTTTAGACTTGTATAAAAACGATTTTAATAGGTTTTCAAAGAGATAAAGGTTTATAAATCAGGTCTGGACCTTTAGGGAGCAAAACATAATCATTCAAAGGTTTGGGGATGAAGAACACACCTTGGATTTATGAGAAATTGATGTGTAAGGCTTGAAAATGTGTGTTTTGATGCAAAAACGTGTTCCAGAGGGTGTTTGTGAGTTGGGATATGTTATGGGACGGCTAGGGTTGCACTAAGGGTGTTTTGGAGGTCAAGGGTGGTATTTATAAGCGTTTCTAGTCGTTTAAAACACCTCAGGCGATTGTGCAGCATTATCAGGCGATTAGCCTGCCAATCGCCTGCTAAGGACTCCCAATCGCCCCTTAAGCTGTGTAATCGCCTATAATGTCATGCAATCGCGTGTAATCTCCATTTTAACATATGTAAACACGTATACACATAGCGACAAGTCACATAAAGATTATAAGCACATAATTCATGGAAACAAATACGTTCATACTCGTTCACCAATTCCCGGGACTCGAGACTTGTGTGTATACTAAGGTTCGACGATTCTACGAATCGTCAATCCTTGCATACCTGGTCAATGGCTGACATCTAACGATCCTCTAGGTAGTAGTAACGACTCCCGAACCATAACATGACTCAACCGACCTAGTTAAGTATAATATACGCGTGACTCGCTAAGGTAGACTTTGACCCAAACAATGTTATCGACCTGAGTTTGCCGGGTGTCACATCATCCCCACGTTAAAAGAATTTTCGTCCCGAAAATTGCACAAGTCAAAAAGAAACGACAAAAAGATAGAAACCAAGAGAGAGAATTTACCCGAGTTGTCACATCATCCCCACGTTAGAAGGAATCTCGCCCCGAGATTCATTCAGTTGCAGTAGTAACATGTCTCGATTCAAAAGCACGCTTAGGAAAGAGGTGAGGATATTTAGACTTCATCTGATCCTCGCGTTTCCAAGTGTATTCCGGTCCACGGTTCGAGTTCCAGCGAACTTTAACAATACGGATTTTACTCCGACGAAGGCTACGAATCTTGTAATCGAGGATCTCAACAGGTTCCTCCACAATGCGAAGACGATCGTCAACCTTGATCTCTTCTAGTGGGACAATAAGAGATTCGTCAGCTAGGCATTTCTTCAAGTTAGACACATGGAAGACGTTGTGCACACTACCGAGCTCCGCCGGTAAATCAAGTCGATATGCCACCGGTCCAATCCGTTCCATGATTGCAAACGGTCCAACATACCGAGGGTTAAGTTTGCCACGCTTCCCAAAGCGTATGACGCCTTTCCATGGTGAAACCTTCAGAAGTACCCTGTCCCCAACCTAGAACTCTAATGGTTTGCGACGTCGATCAGCATAACTCTTCTGCCGATCTCGCGCCGCTGCCAAACGGTTACGAATCTGTACGATCTTTTCTGAAGTTTCGTACACTAGCTCAGGCCCAGTGAGTTGGCTCTCACCCACCTCAGCCCAACAAAGAGGAGACCGACATTTCCGCCCGTACAGTGCCTCGAACGGAGCTGCGTTGATACTCGCATGGTAACTGTTGTTATAGGAAAACTCCACTAATGGTAGGTGAGTCTCCCAACTTTTGCCAAAATCAATCACACATGCCCGAAGCATGTCTTCTAAGGTTTGAATTGTACGCTCACTCTGACCGTCAGTTTGTGGGTGGTAAGCTGTACTCATGTCCAGCTGGGTACCCAAAGCTTTGTGCAAGGATTTCCAAAAATGCAAAGTGAAGTGGGAATCACGATCCGAAATGATAGAAACCGGCACTCCGTGCTTAGAAACAACTTCCTTAAGGTAGAGACGAGCCAAACGATCCATAGTGTCGGTTTCTTTAATGGCAAGAAAATGGGCTGATTTCGTCAACCGATCCACAATCACCCATATCTTATCACACCCACTAGGTGACTTAGGTAGTTTAGTGACAAAATCCATCGTGATCCTTTCCCACTTCCATTCAAAAATTTCGGGTTGCTGCAGGAGACCAGAAGGCTTCTGATACTCCACCTTGACCTTGGCACAGGTCAAGCATTTGCTCACATAGGAGGCTATATCAGCCTTCATGTTTGGCCACCAGTAGAGTACCTTTAGATCTTGGTACATCTTGTCCGAGCCAGGGTGAATGGAATACCGGGATTTGTGAGCATCATCCAAGACAAGCTCCCGTAATCCCCCGAATAATGGAACCCATACGCGTTCTGCGAAGTAGTGTAAGCCGTCAGGCCTTTGCTCGAGGTGCTTGTCAGCACCGTGCATGGTCTCAGCTTTAAGGTTTTCATCCTTCAAAGCTTCTAACTGCGCAGAACGAATTTGGTCAGGTAGAGAAGAGTGGATGGTGAGTTGCAATGCCCGAACGCGACGAGGGTTTGCTGATTCCTTCCTGCTCAAGGCGTCTGCCACCACATTCGCCTTGCCCGGATGGTACTTAATGGCGCAGTCATAATCGTTCAGGAGTTCAACCCAGCGATGATGTCGCATGTTCAGGTGTTGTTGGTCGAAAATATGTTGGAGACTCTTGTGATCGGTGTAGATGGTGCATTTGGTACCGTACAAGTAATGCCTCCAAATTTTCAACGCGAACACTACTGCACCCAACTCCAAGTCAAGGGTGGTATAGTTCCTCTCGTGAACCTTGAGTTGACGAGAAGCGTAGGCAATCGCTTTCTCGCGTTGCATTAACACGCAACCGAGACCCCGAATCGAAGTGTCACAGTAAACAACGAAATCCTCATTGCCCTCAGGCAAGGATAGGATAGGAGCAGAACAAAGTTTGGACTTCAACTTTTGGAACGCTGATTCTTGCGGTTCACCCCAGTCGAATTTTCTGTCCTTCTGAGTAAGAGAGGTTAGGGGTTGAGCGATCTTCGAAAACCCCTGAATGAAACGACGGTAGTAACCCGCAAGACCTAGGAATTGCCGCACCTCAAAACTACCCAAGGGTACCGGCATAAGGTCGATGGGGAAAGACAAACCCGACAACTCTAGGTGACACCCCCGAAGGACACAAGTCGCTTCAATCTTTTTACCGTCGGCCAACTCGATCAAATACTTAGCCTCTAGGGAAATGGGCACTAAATCTAGCAATCGGCTAACTTCCACAGATATGAAACTCTTATCGGCACCGGAATCAAACAAAACAGTAACAGGGCGAGTATTGAGAAGGAACGTACCGGTAACTATGTCAGGATCCTGTTTAGCCTCCATGGCTCCAATAACAAAGGCGCGTGCGTTTCGGCCACCGCCCCCGTTGTTTCCATTACCGTTCCTGCCTTTCACATCCTCGCCCGATTTCAGCTTCAGACAGTCCTTCTTGAAGTGCCCAACCCCGCCACAGTTAAAACAACCCTGTTTTCCCGAAGTCCCCTAAGCAGCAGGAGTAGGGACAACAGTAGGGGCTTGAGTCGATGGATGTGTTGCCCGGCAGTCCTTGGCAAAATGCCCAATTTGCTGGCAGCGATGACAACGAGCACGGTCGCAGTTCCCCTCATATGTGATTTTTTGTTGCATACGTTAAAACACATAGATTGTATATAATCAATTAAAAACTTTATAGATCAAAAAACATTCAAATGTACACAAGAATTGTTTCTTACAAAGTGTTAAAAACAAACAAAACGGTCATTACCAATCAACAAATGCTAAAAAAACTATCATAAATAAAAAAAAATTGTCTACACTTCATCCGTGATAATCATCTTCATCTTCAATGCAAAAAATATGCTCACCTGCAAAAATAAAACAAAAATCATCAATTTACATGTAAACCCCCCCCCCCCCCCGTCTTAACGTATGTTAACCATCTGGATTACAAAAAAACATACGAAACTGATACAAGAAAACATTGTTTTATACATTTAGTTATCAAGATTATCAAACTTTGTATCCGGTGAAAAAAATCAGAAACTAATTTATACCAACTTAGTGGTGCTGTTACATACGAAACAGACGCAAACATAGATTTCATCCCATGATCATTGACATTCCATTCAAGAGTTTTTTCCCAATTCTTCATCTATAATATGCAAAAAATCAAACCTTTGTATCTGGTAAAAAAACCGGTAACTAATTTATACCAACTTAGCTCTGTTGTTACATATGAAACAGACACAATATAGGAAACAGATGCAAACATATATTCCACACATTAAAATACTCATACAAACATGCATATACTGGTAAAAAAAACAAAGCAGACATATTGTTGCATATGTTAAGAGACATTAAAATTCACCAATTTTGATTAAAAAAACATATTAGTAATAATAACATATAAAAAAGGTTAATTAATATGTAAACCTACGTGTTAACGTATGCTACCTACGTGTAAAGATGATTAGTTAGGATGTTACATACGAAACAGATGCAAACATACATTTTCAAAACCATCACAAACAGCTTCTTAGTACCAAACACTAGTTAGCTCAAATTCAAACTATAACCATTAAATGTTTTCTAACCCCTTTCAAAATCATATTAAAAATGTTTTCTGTTGTTACATAAAAAACAGACGCAACATAAAACAGAGGAAGTTTCAAATTAGAGGTCAACAAACCAAATTCAAAAAACCTTATTACATCAAAACGATAAAAGCCCAGTATCATGTGCCATAGCAAAATTATACTAATAACCAATGTTTTCATAACCGGACCGGACATCAAACCGGACAACCTACTGGTTCACTGGTCGAACCGGTTGAACCGGATAAAGTCATAAATTTATTAAAAATATAGAAAATGATTGTTATAGTTAAAATGTTATAAATTTTCGTTAAATTTAAATTCCACACATATGTTTAGTTTAAATAAAGCTTGTTATAATTATCTTCACAGTTCACACACATTCAAGTCTTTAGCAATTAAACAAAGGTGCAATTAAAAAAATTAAGTCGTAATATTAAAAACCTTAAGGTTTGTATGTGTTAAATCCACATTTGTGAAGGGGTTTATCAAAACTCATATTAACCCTAATATAATAACCGTAGAGAGAGAAACACTTTTTTGCAGCCCCCATCTCCCCAACTTTCTTTTGTTTCTTTATCTTCTTCCATCTAGATCTCTAGATCTACGGTGCAACTCATTTTCTGAACTAAAGCCTTTGATTACTACTTCTAACTATTATATTCTTTACATATAAAACTTCGATACAAAAGACTGAAAAGGCATACATTTCATCACATTAAAAAATACCCAACTAAACATTTAAATAGCAAAGACTCGACATTTTTGGTTGTTGCATCACAACTTACAGTGAAGGGGATTGATGAAGTTGAAACCAAGAATAATTATTTGCTCTGTTATTCGCCTCTTTCTTGGATCCGACAACACTGCTTGGTGTCGCGGTGGTGGCTGGTGGTCGGTGATGGTGGGCTGGTGGCTGATGTTTATGGTGGAAGAGAGGTGGTAGTGGATGATGATAATGGTGGAAGAGAGGTGTTAGTGGCTGATGATTATGGTGGAAGAGAGAGAGTCTATGTGTCTTTATATAGGAGGGAGATTAAAAAGATTCAAAATATTAAATTGGGGGAAAAGGAAAATGACTAATATATCCCTCAAGACATAAATTAAAATTTCAACTAATGGGTGATGTGGAGCAATGTGAGCCACTAATTGGGTTTGCGGGAGTTTTCTTCATTTTGAAGGGTTTCTAGTATCCCCTTTGCCTATATATATATACATATAGGGTAAGGTTCTATAGAAAACCCTATATTAGGGTGAAAACCGTGGAAACTCTGACTTCCCGAGCTTTTTAGGGCCCGGAAATTTTAGGGCATGTAATATACATAATTCTAAGCATTTTGAGCCAAAAAATCAAAAAAGCGCCGAGCGGTTTTTATTTAAAAAAATAAAGTTTTCGGGTAACACATGTTACACGAAAATAACATATGTTATTTTCCACTAACATGTGTTACCCGAAAAAGGTTATTTATTTAAAAAAAAAAACGCTCGGTGCTTTTTTGATTTTTTTTTGGCTCAAAATGCTTAGAATTATGTATATTACATGCCCTAAAATTTTCAGGCCCTAAAAAGCTCGGGAAGTTAGAGTTTCCACGGTTTTCACCCTAAAATAGGGTTTTCTATGGATACTTAGCCTATATATATATATATATATATATATATATATATATATATATATATATATATATATATATATATATATATATATATATATATATTGCGAGAAGTGCGAGAAGAAACCTAAATCTTAATTTTTATTAGTAATGGTTCATATATTTTTGAAGTTTTTACTTTTTATATATCATTATTTATGTTATATATACAAAAACCCTAAAATTAATACAATCAAATGTTTTTTTTAAGGATTAAACTTTTTCCTGCATATGTGTTATATTATGCGTAGGTAATGTTACTGCACAAAATTTGTACATGTGTAGGTTATATAAATTAATGAAATTACTTTATATACTTGTTTTATTTTTGAGATAGATGAATAAACAACACATTTGAATAATTTTCTTATATTTTCATTTTTGTAAAAAATGATAAAAATGAATTATTTATCTTCTTCTTGGACTTCTCACAATAAAAGCACTTCTGAAAATAACCATCCCCTATATATATATATATATATATGTATATATATATATAGGGTAGGGATCATACGAGAACCAACTTTAGAGAGAGAACCAAGGAACCAATGTGAACGGATGGCATTATTGTAAATATTATAAAGACATAAAAAAAATATAAAAAAAATAGTGTTTCCCTCTTTTTATCATCATGTCCATTATCTTATTCCCCATCAATGGCAGTCAAAGTTTTCAGCCTATTTCTTGTCATTTTCTTTGATTCTTTCTCTCCATCTACGTTTTTTATTGTTAATTCATTCACACATATAATCAAGGTTGTAGAACTCATTAGGCGCTAGTCGGCCGGTGGGGTACCGACTAGGGATTAATCGGGATTAATAAGGATTAATCGGATTGGATTTTTATATATATTTTTCCAAATTTATACATATATAATGTTAATTTTATATCTTATATGTATAAATTTAGAAGTTTAGGGGCCAAATATAAACTAGTGAATATGGATGGGGGTTAAATATTAAAATACCTAAACTTAAATAACCCTAATCACCTCCATCGTTCACGATATCCCGTTTTTTCCTCCCATTACTTCTTTCATCGTATGGATCCATCAGATGCAACTAGGGTTTATGGAGTTTCATCGATTTTGGTTCTAAATCATGGATTAGCATCCAATTTTAACGTAAGAACTTGTTTAATTTGATTGATTTCCTCCAGTTTTAACCCGTTCAAATTCATTTTTGACCTAATTTTGAGTTTTTAAGGTCCGAATAGGACCAATTTGGTCCGACTAATCGGTGATTAATCGCGATTTTTACAACCCTGGATCGCCACCGATTAATTTAGTGATTAGCCCAAAATTAATCAGTAAAGTGGGGACTAGCGATTAATCACCGATTAATCGGTGATTAATCGGGATTTTTACAACCTTGCATATAATACCTTTTACTTTTCAATCAGAGAGAATCGATCTTCTATGAGAAACCGATGAATACATTCGTGAATCGATTGATTATTCACTCGGTCTTCCGGTTACTACAACTACTCTTCAGTTAAAGCTTCGATCTTCTGAAGAAACGTAGCGCCAACATCGAGATTGGTACGTGTATTTGAAGTCCGAATTGAATGAGAAAGACGAACTCATCGAGCGTAGGGTTTGTGTTTCATATATTTATACCTCTTTTACTTTCACTTGCTTGTTATGAACTGATTGATTAGGGTTCAATGGTATAGGATTTGTTTTGAATTGCATTTAAACTGTTTGTTACTGTGGCTGAAAAGGTTATTATTATTCATGGTCAAATTAAGGAGATTGTAGAAGTAGGACCATATTAGGGTATTGTTACATAGGTAATAGCATCACATTTTTTTAAATCTGTAGGCTTGTAGCATATAGTAGAAGTAGGAAATGATGGTGTTAATATTTAAAGTAGCTACACAGTAATCTTCGGTTAAGCATGTTGATGTTCAGTTTGTAAGGGATTTTAAATAATAATGAGATTTGGAGAAGTGGATTGACTATTGAGAATGTATAGTTACTTACATGTCCCTTATATTTGATCAACAGTTTATGCTACAAAAGTACAAAATATAGAAGTTGAACCAATATAATGGAAATTACCTCTTTTTGATCATTGAAATTACCATATCCGAACCAATGTTATGAAAAGTAATACTAATCGCCTCTGTGGTCTGCAATTAACGAGTTCGAGTGTTTATTTTTCGTTTTTTAATTCCTGTTTTATCTCAGTTATGGGGCTATGTTCGAGAAGTTTCAGACACAAGATCATACTTTAAATGGAAAGGATTAAGGGATGTATTGTGGATTCGGCACCAGTTGCAGTCCCGGGCCACACAAGTAACATCCTTAACATGCTAAGGACTAAGTTTTTGTTATCTGTTTTAAATTTTGGATAAACACTAAATTTTGAAAGGGGATATTTGATGACAATATTATCATTTGGAATTTTGATTATTAGTAATCGAGTTTATTACTTGAGGTGAATATATATCTTCTTACAAGTTGCAACTATGTGTATTCATTGCATTATGTACATTAAGGTCGTTTATATTTTGCACATGTGCATTAAGGTTTAATTCTTGTTATCATTAAGGTATTTCGCTCTATATGTTATGTGGTAATGAAAAAAGTAATGTTAATGCACATGTGCATTAACATTGAAAATCTGGGTTTCTTATTTGTTGTTTATTATTTGTAGAAAAAGATGGGATAGACAAAGATGTGGTAAGCATAAAAGAATGTAACTTTTGTGTTATGATTGAGGGATAAAGGGTCAAAAAAAGATGCCGGATGCGATTGAGGATGATGACATAATCGTTGAGCAGGAAGTTAAAAAGGTCGTTATTATTTATTTAAGCAATTTAAGTATATATGCAAATGTGCATATACGTATATGCACATGTGCATATACGTATATGCACATGTGCATATATGTATATGCACATGTGCATATAATATATTTTTCATGTTAACTGATAAATGTTAATTGTTAGTTGTTTTAACAAATGAATATTGTGATAAATTTGAGAAGTATACGTTGTTCAGGTTGACATATGAAAAAACCAGGGAGATGTTAGATGATGGATCAATGAAGTGTGAAGAGTGTTGAAAGAAGATAAGCAAACAGAGAAGAAGATGATAAGGGACAACTAAGCAATAGAAGGGGACACTGTTGGTGGACGTGAAATTGTGAGATAATTACAAGTTTGTAAGTAGGTGGTTAGTTGTAACATAGTTAGTTTGTAATATGGATATTTTTTTGTTATCGTTTGTTTTATTGAGTTAATATGTTTGGTAGAAAGTAGAAACTACATGTAGTTGTATGATAAAAACAAATTGGTGTAAAAACTTTGTTATTTGAAGGATGATGTATGCACATATGTATATTTTGGGTGGCCTTATATGGTGGTTGATAGGTTGATTATGTTTGTAATTATTATTTTAGCGTATGTAAATTAGTATGATAATGAACTTGACATATGCACATGTGCATGATTATAAATAAACCCCACCACCCAAAAATCTGAACCCACCATACCACCCCCATCCCACCTTACCTAAAAAATAAGCCCGAAAGTTAAACCGCTAAAAAAATCTAACTATATTAGTGAAATGCACATGTGCATGCAGTACACGTTTCTATTTTATATTTCTTATATAGAGGTGTTTTAAGTTTAGTCATGTTTGTTGTCATACACGTGTTTTATTTTCAATTTATGTTATAATATGCATGACTAAACACTTGACGAGTTCGATTGTATTTTATATCTTACTTTGCGTCCATTTAATGATCATTGAATAAAATTTGTGACCCCTTATATATTTGTATCGCGTTCATTTAATAATCATTTAAGTATGGTAATTGACAATTTATTCAAAAATGTGATTTAATAGTGAAATGCACATGTGCATACGGTTTATTTCTGTATATATAACAGCGAAATGCACATGTGCATTAGGATGACGTTATATGACGGCACAAGCCATTTTTTTATTTTTGTATTATTTTATTATTTTATTATTATTATTATTTTCAAATTAATAATGCAAAATAATCATTTTGGTGTTTTTACTTTTTTTATTTTTTTATTTATTTAGGTTATATAATTTTTTTATTATTTTTTGATGGAGGGTTTTTGTAGACACCTTCATATTTACAAAAATTTCACCTGTTCACACTGGTTCTTTGGTTCTCTCCCTAAATGATGGTTCTCAAATGATCCAAATCCTATATATATATATATATATATATATATGATGACGTGGGTAGCCTAAAGGAAAAACGAATAACTAATATTATGGAACAAACGCTTGAAAGGTTGGAGCCTACAAGGGTTCTACAACCGGTGGTGACACAAAGTCAAAAAATGACTTGTCACGTCGTCCCTTTCATCGAGTCAAACAAACAGGACTGATGGAGTAACATCAGCCCATGGACCGCAGGTCAATAGCACTCTCTTACCTTTTGTGGCATGTCCTTTTGTTGCAATCAGGATCAAGGTTTATGCTTTCTTCTTTGAGTAGATTCTTTCTCTATAAAAGAAAGACTCAGATCAGATTTACAACACACTCAATCTATCACTCACTTCTCACTCAAAAATTATTCTCTTGGTCCCTCACGTGTGGAGAATAACTCTCTTCACTCAGGTTCCAAGATCTTCTACTTCTGATCTCGAGTTTATCTCAGATCAGGAACAAAAAGCATACATAATAAATAATCCAAGCCTTGAACCTCCTTCTACGTTTTGCAACGTAGAAGGACACCACGACCTGCGTTAGGCAAGGGATTCGATCTGCCTAACAATGGTCCTGAGTCACAAGGGAGGTTCAAAGGTTCAAGGGATTCGATCTGCCAAACGCAGGTCGTGGTGTCCTTCTACGTTGCAAAACGTAGAAGGAGGTTCAAGGCTTGGATTATTTATTATGTATGCTTTTTGTTCCTGATCTGAGATAAACTCGAGATCAGAAGTAGAAGATCTTGGAACCTGAGTGAAGAGAGTTATTCTCCACACGTGAGGGACCAAGAGAATAATTTTTGAGTGAGAAGTGAGTGATAGATTGAGTGTGTTGTAAATCTGATCTGAGTCTTTCTTTTATAGAGAAAGAATCTACTCAAAGAAGAAAGCATAAACCTTGATCCTGATTGCAACAAAAGGACATGCCACAAAAGGTAAGAGAGTGCTATTGACCTGCGGTCCATGGGCTGATGTTACTCCATCAGTCCTGTTTGTTTGACTCGATGAAAGGGACGACGTGACAAGTCATTTTTTGACTTTGTGTCACCACCGGTTGTAGAACCCTTGTAGGCTCCAACCTTTCAAGCGTTTGTTCCATGTTAAATTACACAATACACAGTACAATATTTAAAAAACATTACCTGTAAAATGAAGGCTACTCGTAATTTAGAGTCTTGAAGGGTTGAATAAGGGCAACATTTACACCATACTTTAAGACATTAAACCCCCATTTTGACATGTGCAACATAATAATCCAAATAACATAGTACGTGCCTAAGAGACATCTATTCAATTGAACAATCATAAATAAGTACCAATAAAGATAGGAGTACAGTACCGGGCATACAATGGTAAGTAAACTACAATAGCAACAAGAGATCCTAAAGAGAGAAAAAAGTAACACTAATTAAGGTCGTAAAGAAGTCTTTATGCCAAGATAAAGGCTAAATCTAAGGTATTACGGTACAAAATATAGAAATTACAACTCTACAATACGTATATATAACATACAAACAAAATATAGAAATTAGATAGGAGATTCGAGATCTATAAATAGTCCTTTCAAACATATCCATCGTCTTGTTAATGAAAAGAAATGCGCAATCAAATATCGAATAAAATGAATATATTCTTTAAAATGTGTGGTTGGTGACAAAAAAATCTTTCTTGGATCCATGGACTGTTTTTTTCCTCCAATCGCTTTGTCTTTGGCATATTATAATAATGATCATTTAAGTTGCTTTGCGGCTGAGACTTATTCAATTCTTTGTCAGAAATCATACCATCGAATCAAAGTGGGAGACTGAGGTGACTTGTGGATAACTCCTAAAAGCATGATTTTCAATTGGGAGAACAAACCCTCTCCATTCACCTTCATATATGTTAACACAATTCATCCAAGGGCCTGTAAGTTGTGTCATTCAACATGGAAGATTTTGCATGGTCTTCTTGGACAGAGGATGCTGTTTTTGATAAGTTCTACAAATGGAGTAATGAGTGTCTAGCTGATCCAAGTGTTAATCATGGTGGTGAAGGCAGTAGGCATAGTGGGGGTAGTGGCACTAAAGATGGTGGTGGCGGTAGTGGCTGTGTATATGGCAATGAACTGGAAGATGATAAAGTGGGAAGTGCTTCCAGGAACCACAAGGAAGCTGAGAAACGCCGTAGAGATAGGATTAATGCACATCTTGCAACTCTAAGGAAACTCGTCTGTAATTCTGATAAGGTTATTACTCTCCTTTTATTCATCTGTTAGGCAAATTAGATTATAATATATACTGACTATGACTTGTTGGTCGATATTGATCCATAGTGACAATGTCACCAATTACACTCATAGTTGTAAAAATCCCGCCTAGCCTCCGATTGGCCAAAAATCGCGGGCAACAATGACGGTCAACAGAGGTCAAATCCAGTCAAAATTGGCCAAAAATCGCGGGAAATCTAATGATTCCGGCCAAATTCTTGCCAAAACCGGTAAATTCCGACTAGATTCCGGCCAAAACTTGTACATTCCGGCAAATTAATCCTATCTACTTCAAAATATAGGTCGAAGAAAGTACTAAAACATGTTTTCTTACCAAACTGCATATAAAAAGGTGTGTATATACACATAAAACTGAAAATTACATATAATATCTCAATCCGTTTAATCTTGTTAATCCCAATTAGTCGTTAGTCGGTATCTTATCGGCCGACTAGCGCGTAGCGATTCTTATAACACTAATTAAACTCATAACTTTCACACTCGATGCCAAGGTTGCACAATCCCACTCTAATAGAAACGTAACTCACCTAGAGAACAATTGACTTATATTTTTTCATCACAACGAAATTGAAAGTTAATGATAGACGGACTTACTTTTCCACAAGAGTGAGTTTTCCCTAACAAGAGGAGTGGAAGTTAGGATTGTCAATAATTTGTATTGCCAGATTATTATTGGTTAATGCATAATATAAAGTTTGGTTTATTAAATTCCAATTTGCTGATATGTTTAACATTTATCATCGTCACTAAGTTCCTCACATTGTTGCCGCTAAAGTTTAACCAAAACTATGGCTACTACGTTGGACATCGCTACTCGCCTCGATCTTTTTGATACTAAACGGATTAGCATATGAAAATTTGATGTTTGTGTATGCAGATGGACAAAGCAACACTACTAGGGAAGGTCATCGAACATCTAAAAGAGCAGAAACAATCTACAATGGAACTAAGCAAATTGGTTCAAATTCCAACAGATTCAGATGAAGTAATCATTGATTTTGTTTCTAATAGTGTGGAACCTAGTACCAACGTTATCATCAAGGTTTCTATTTGTTGTGAAGATCGACCAGAACTACTTTCAGAGATCAACCACACTATTAAAAGGCTAAGGTTAACCGTGGTCCAAGCCAACATGACTTGTTTGGGTGGCAGGATCAAATGCAACTTCATCCTTTGTGCCACAAATGACGCGAGTGCTAACGAAATGGCAGCCCTGAAACAATCTCTAAAAGTATTATTTGGTAGAATAATTTCGTCATGTTCTTCAACGTTGTCGTCAAATTATCGCATCAAAAGCAAGCGGCAAAGGTTCTTTTGTTCTGCTAATTACAACACAATTAAGGATTGTCAATAAACTGTACTGAGCTACTTCAAATTTTAGGCCAAATATAAGTGCATTTTGTTACATCCTTTTCGTTTCTCCATGGATTGTGACGGTTAAAATGTATCTGGATTATATATTTATATAACTAAAATAAGTTTTCTGTTAATTACTTCATTTCTTTGACGCTCTTTTATCATGTTCTAGTTAAATTCTGTGAGTAGACCGAAGGCTTATCCAAATAGTTGTTTTCCTGTTTGTACGCGACAATTTAGGGTATCAAATTATAAAACGACCCCAGAAAAATATAGTTACACCATGTGAATCTTCTTATGTGTAGTGCGTGTCACATAGCTAGTGGTGGAGCTTAAAAAAAAACTTTTTGTGGGGGGCGAAAGTCATGAGACCCTTAGAACGGAGAGTGCCGGACTGATCAATACTTTTAAATTTTTCGAACCAAAACGCGTAAATTTGCACTACTGAGCAAAGGGGGGGGGGGGGGGGGGGGCACCTCCGCCCCCCAACAAAGCAACAGATTTATAAAAGCAATCATAAACCTAGGTAAGTAATGTTGTAGGTAAGCTTTGCTACTTCCATCTATGACTTAACAAAATCCATCACCTAATCACCTAATAGATGTATTTACGATCGGACTTTAGAAGCCTGGACTATGTTTCATTCGTTCAACAGGTTAAAAGGTGTGCGCAATTTGGACCTTGGAAAACGTAGATTTTGGAACTCCACATACGCTAGAAAACTAATCGCGAATAGCATCGGTCTGTCTGTAGTTACAAACGGATAGCAACGACATGTGTTCGTCCATAACGACAAATGGTTAGTCCTCCTTTGTGAGGGCAGACAGATAGTCTAGCCAACAAAGAGAAATTATTTTTCATCACATCCGTTGGTAATGTCATCATCGGAAAAGTTATTATTTTCAGTTTTTATTAGATCATAACCGAATTCGCTTTAAGTCAATGAATAGGTGGGACGTAGATCAAATCTTCAGAATTTGAAATTGATTAAAGGGAGATGATTATGTATGATCTCATGGACCCATACATAATTTGATGGAAATTTAGACCACGCCAACTATTTTGTTTTCATTCGATCTACTTTTCTTATAAATTTCTTATAAATTAGTAAAATTACCGGACGTATATTGGTAGGATGTTGACTGGTATTGGTTTGGATAACAACTCTAGCAATACGTTATTGTTACTCAATATACCAATCGAAAGACAACTCAAAAATATAAATCGTGATATGCCCCAAAGGATGTCAACACATATTTTATGTTTGATCTGAATCGTCCTAGTACTGATATTGTAAGCACGGTATCGTTTCAGTTCATCACAGTACGTACCATTGTTCGCTATAGCTCGTAATGCAAAAAAGATACTTTACTAGAATACAACTCTACCTTCAACAAAATTCATACATAGATTAAATAATCTCATCATCCATATTTTATATTCATATGTACTTATGCCGGCAGTTCTTAAGTAATAGATACATAAATGCCCAATCTGGGGTTTAGTTTCGACTCAAGACTAAATTCAAAATTTTTATTAAGGCTTATGTGAGTTTGAATGAAGTTTTTTTAATTCGTGAGGATGACTATGTGTAATGTGTGCCATTTATGTTTGTGTGTCTCATTTTATGTGTATGTGTGTGCATGATGTGTTTGCTTGTTTCGTATTTGTATGAAACGGGTTCATCATAATAAATAAAAAAAAAATACAAATAAAAGAAAGATCAATGTTTCTAAGGCCCGTTTGTAATTTAGTTAGACTTGAAGATATAGAGGTGTTTGGTAGCCGGTAGTTTGTGGTGGCTAGCAGATAGTATGTAGTGGGTGTAACTGGGTATGGTTCAAGCTAGGAAACTCAAAGGTATATTGAGAAGGAGAAAGTATATGGTATAAAGCCCCTTAAAATAAGATGCATAAGAAGCCATCAGAGATTGACACCTGTCAATCTAACCTAACCACACCTAACCACAGTTAAACACAATAAATCATATCTTCTCTGTTCAAATCTTAACCCATTCTCATTATAAAACATTCCAATCTAGATCTGACAACCACAACCAACACCACGACCACCACCACCAACACCACGACCACCACCATCTTCCTGTACCTTCACAAAAGTTTATAAACGTCTCTGTTTTTACTTCACAAAAGTTAACATTGGTTTCACACACTTTAAACTCCAACCATCTTCTTCATTAACACCCTGATTAACCACCACTGTAACCTCTCACCTCACGCCAAACACTACCACCCTCACCAAAGCAACTAACCGATCACAACCATCACCTCTGCGACCATGACCAACGCCCACACATCCATACTTCTGGCGTTGCACGAACCAGCCCCTTTGGTTCTCTCTGACTTAGCTCCACCGTTACAGAAACACCATGACTCGTTAAAAAACCCTCATTCTTTCTATATCAATTAATATTATACTATCAATTAATAATATTGAAGTCGAGTGGGCTAGAGTTGTGGATTTAAGAATGTAGGACAGACATTATGTGTGTGTGTGTGATGGTTGAAGAAAGAAAAGGTTAATGGGGGATTTGTGAGGAAGAAAGAAGGGTGGTCATGAAATTCTTGGAAGGATATTGAACGCTGTGAAGTGAACGAAGGTTTATAAGGTGGGTGCGTTTGTTTTGTGATAGAAGGTTTTGTAAGGTGCGTTTGTTTGTGATGAAGGTTTCTAAGGTGCGATTGATTATAAGGCAAAGGTGCGTTTGATTTTTTTTTTTTTTTTGGATTTTGATGAGTGCGTCTAAAATTTTCAATGAGTGCTTTTAAACTTTTTAATGAGTGCGTTTAAAATTTTTGTAAGTGCGTCTGAAAATTTTAATGAGTGCGTCTGAAATTTTTGATGAGTGCGTCTGAAATTTTGATGAGTGCGTCTGAATTTTTAATGAGTGCGTCTGAATTTTAATGAGTGCGTCTGAAAATTGATGAGTGCGTCTGTTTTAACTCAGGTATGGTTAGGGTTTTTAATATGCATCCTTAATCTAATGGCTGAGATTGCTTCTTACGCTTCTTACGTTAAGGGGGCTTTATACGTTATCTCTCCCCTATCGAGAAGATACAATTATACAAAGGAACGACATCACATGTGAAGATGTTCCTAAATATATTCTTCTGGAATAGTGGATCAATTGACAACATCCTTAGAAGACAATCTAAGAATAAATCCAAAATCAAATTAAGCAATGACATATGTACCCGCGCGTGCAGTGCCGTCTCTGAGACGGCTAAAAAATTTTCAGGCCCGTGGCGATTAAAAAAATTGGCCTTTTGTAGATGCCGTTTTGCGACTAATGATTAGATACTAACATGTGTTAATGGGCGAATGAGTTTCAGAAGGGGCGAAGGTGATTAAGAGTGGGCGAAGGAAGAAGTGATATGGACGAATGAAGATCAGGAATGCATAGAAGAACACATTCGACCAGTGCTACTGGGCGAATGTGGAAATCTGTCACATTCGACCACTCACTTTGGGCGAATGTGCAGAGGCTATAAATAGAAATTGGGTTTTTGTAATGGATAACGAGTCATAGAGAGTGTGTGTTTTGTGTGTGTGTTCCTGAGAGGTTAGAGATTGTCTGTTTGAGGTCTAGATTAACTGTTATCAGTCTGTAAAGGTTTAATTGAACAAGTTAATCTATGAAAAGCATTTAAAATGATCTTGATTGTGTTTTGATTGAGTTTACTTCAGTTTGTTCTAAACTAGGGTTTCCGCACCTGGTTTAGCAACTTGTATGATCATATAATCTTGTGTTTTTGTCAAATCCTTCCTCTACAAAGTGGTATCAGAGCGTAGAGGATCATACAACAACAAATTGATAAACTCAGAGCTGATTTAAACATAATTTTCATCAATTCACATCTGTTTTCAACTAAAAATGGTTTTTGTGTGTTTTTGAAAGAATTAGAGGTGATTTTGTGGTTAAAATTCAAAATTCCAAGTATTAAAGTTGTTCCAAATCATCTCCGAAGCATAACCTGATCAAGATCAATCAAATCCACAAACTTTTGAAAATCAGTGATCAAAATAACCGTTTTTCAAAGTGTAACCGTTTTTCAAAAAGTGAATATGGGCGAACCTGTGTTTAGTGGGCGAATGTGTGAGTGTTTGGTCGAAGGAGAGGGTATTTCTGGGCGAATCTAAGAGTTTTAGGGCGAACGTAGAAGTTTTCACTTGAATTTTTTACATTCGGGTCCAGTTTCTCACCTCCGGGACATCGGGCGGACGAAAGTGTTTCTAAAACGGACGAACCTAGAGATTTTTGGACGAAGGAAGATAGTGTTTGTGTGATTTTTACATTCTGCTAAGTTTTCACATTCGGCTGTCTGTTTTTGGGCGAACCTAACACAAAAAGGGACGAACCTGAAAACTTTTTGGGCGAACCTAGGATAGATTTTGGGAAAATTTTTTTTCTAAGTGTTTAAATTTCTCGAAGTGCGTGACTATGTGGCGTTATCAGACTACTCCTACACCAGCAACTACACAACCACAACAGCAGGTGATGGACCCATGGACCGTGGCAGCACAGAAGACGAGCACACAGTCTTCGCAGCCGGTTAACTACATGACTCAGAGTGCACCTACAGTACCACAGTCTGACTACTGGGGAGTAGCAGCAGCGGTGGTAAACACTCAAACTACTAATGCTATTTCCACACTGATTAATGATTTGTCTTCAGGTAGCGGGACTCGGCCACCGAAGCTCATGGAGATTCAGGAATACAATCAGTGGCAGAAAAAGTTCAAGATACACTTGGAAGGCATGGGAGTAGAAGGTGCTGAAGCATGGAACATGATAGCTAAAGGATACACACCACCAATTCTGGAGAACACGGGTGAACCAGTGCCATTGGAGAGCATGGCGGAGGATGAGAAGAAGAAGTTTGCTGTGGAAAAGAAGGCGTTCTCTCAACTGACACAAGCCATTACTAATGATCTTTTGCATCAGTTTGGGACGTGCACAACTTCTAAGGCTTTGTGGGATATGCTTAAAAGGAAGCATGATGGAAATGAGAAGACTAGGAATTTGAGGATGGAAGAACTTGTTAAGGAGTTTGAGAATTTTTCATATGTTGGAAATGAAACTTTGAAAGAACTAACTCCTAGATATAATCATTTAATATCTGAATTGTCTAGCTATGGTGTACAGATCCCTATGGCAAAACAGGTGGACAAGTTTGCTGAAGCATTACCACCTAACTGGGATCAGCATGTGGATGTTTTGAAGGAGAAGGATGCTTTTCAGTACTGGTCGCTTCAAGAGTTCGTTGAGAAGCTGGAAAACAAGGAACTGGAAGAGAAGAGGAAGGCTAGGAGAGCACAGATTCCTCAGAATCCAAACCTATACTTTGGAGGATCTTTAGTTCCAGCAAGTACAAGTTCTGGAGGGCTAGTTACACCACATGTTGCTTGTATATCCAATGCTGTAGAATCACCCATCATTAACTACCATCAACAAACTTCATCTTTATCACAACCACAACCACAAATTCCATATCAATATTCATACATTCCACCATTCTCACCAAAACAACAAGCAGCTTTTTACACTGCTGGTCAAACTCAACCACAACCAATGAACCAACCTAATCAACCAACTGTGGTTTTGGAAACTTCCAATCTTGGAAATGTAACAGTTGAAGTTGCTCAGCAACACATTGCATTAGTCTCTGCAATGGTTTCTTCTTATAATGGATTAGTTGCTAGTCAAATTGGTAATAACAACTTGACCAATGAAGACTACGCACAGATTGATAAGGAGGAAATGGAACTCATTGACATCCAATGGGCATTTGCGAGCATAATGAGAAGAGCAACGGAGTTTATTGAGAAAACAGGTAGAACCGACTTGGGAACTTCTCCTAATACAACCTACGGGTTCAATAAGGAGAAAGTGACTTGTTTTAATTGTGGGGGTAAAGGTCACTTTAAACGTGAATGCACACAGCCACCGAAACAAGGCAACAGGAATCCATTTAATGCTACCTATCAGAACCGTCAACAACAAAACCAAAACCAAGTTTCTTCCCAAAACAACAACAACTACCAAAACCGTCAAAACAACTTTAACAACAACCAAAATAGACAACCAACCACACCAAACCAGACACAAAACCAAACACCAAATAATACTAACCGAACAGTCATACCAATCACTACACCAGCTGAATCACAGAATACCAATCAAGCATTGGTTACTCAACAAGATGAGAGGTTTGACTGGTCGAGTATTCAGATAGGTGTTGAGGAGATAACTACTGGAGGAAATGTGGCGTGTGTTGCCTATCAGGTTGATCTTGAAGAATCAGTGACGATGGAGGAGAAGGTTGAAACTGAAGTTGATAGTGATGAGTCTGAGGCTGAAATGGATGGTGATTTTGAACCTGTTAAGGTTGATTCTGAAGTGAATGTTGAGGTTGAAAATGAAGAGACTAATTCAGGAGTTGTGATTGATACTGTTTCTGACATTCCTGAGGAGTGTGAATCAGTTTATTCTGATTCAGACAGTGACTCGGATACGGAAGCTAGTGTTAATTCTCTTGATGAAGATATTGATCAGTTACTTGCAGAAGCAGATTTTCTGATGACTAGAAAGTCGTGCATTGCAGATGATGCTTTCACAAAGATTGATTACTCCAGATTCTTTGCAGGAAAGGAAGCTCATTTCGCATTGATGGCCATGACTGACCCACCAAAACCTGTAAGTTCTGCTTGTAGTACTGATAATACTAGTGACAAATATTGTGGTGCTTGTGATAGATTGACTGAGGAGGTTAAACAACTCCGTATTCAACGTGATAGTGCTATCATGAACAGTCAATCTACTCGCAAAGAGTTGAATGCTTTTAACAAAGTATTAGATGGCTACAAAAAGGACATTTCTGACTTGAAAAACACTTTGTCTTTAAAACAATTGGCAATTAACAACTACATCAATGAAATTGAAAATACCAAGTTAGAAATGGCCGCCATCAAATGCTTTGCTGAAAAAGTAAACAAAAAGTTGGAGAGTTACAAGAATGTTGCTTATGTGGTAGACCACATCATTGATGATAAAACCACCAATTATCGGGCTGTACCATCTCCGGTTCTTTTTGAAAACCATAATTGTCACTTAGTGACACCGGAGAGTTCAGTAAAATCTGATTCAGCATCGGAAAATGAATCAAACACTTCAAGTGTTGGTGATCCAAATTCCGATGTTAGACCGATTTTGGGAATCAATGATGAGGGTGTTACTGCTGAAAGTGTTGACTCAGATTCAGAGAGTGATGAAAATGGTTGTAACCAAACTGTTAATGCATGTGAAATTCCAAAAGAAAATCACATCATTACAAATGAACCAATTTCATCATCTCAAATTGTTCCAATGAGAAATGTTCATCATGTGGAAAAATCTGAGAAGAATGTTGTGAAGAAAGATCTTAATGTAATTAAGAAAGATCTTGAGAAGATTGAGAAAAACGAACAATGTGACAAACCTGTCAAAGTGTTTTATCGGATGGAAGGATCCGATAAGATCATCTCTGACGAGGACTTTCCAATTAAAAATGCCAATTATGCTAAGATTGAAAAGATTTGGCAAGAAAGTACTATTTGGTTTCCTAAACATGAGAGAACAAATGAAATTCCACCAGCTTTGTTGAAAAAGTTGTGTTTGGATGTTCCTCAAGAACCAAAGGTCCATGTCACAGAGTTTGTTAAACCCAAAAACAGAGCTAATGGTTACAATGAGCCTACTTACTCAAAAGGGCCACTCCCTGAGAGTTTAAGGAAGCAACAGTTTAATGATCAGTATCCTGTTAGATCATTTGCTCAACCTAATGCTCCAAATGTTTTTGAAGAGTACCGTGCGTGCTTTAAGTGTGGGGAACGTGGGCATTTACTTGCTCAGTGCCCATATGTAAGGCACAAGAGGCACGAAGTTGAAATGAGGAATTCTATGCGAAAGCCGATTGATCATTATGTGCCACCTCATAGGAGAGTTGTTCCTCAACAACCACAACCGTTTTATAATCAAAACCATTTTCAAATGAGGAACACTCGTCCAATGCACTATGATAGAAGGAATCGGATTGCGATGGAAAACTCGTGGAGGAAGCCTGTGGTGAACTCAACAGTTGATAGGCAAAAGGTTTCACCAAAACCGATTGTAAAATCAAATGTTGGACCTAAGTCTGTTAAATCAGATAAGGTTACCAAGAAAGTTACCTTTGCTAATAATGTTCAGAAACCGACTGAGAACCCAAAGTCTCAGATCCGTATCCTGAAAAGGACTGAACAATCTTGGACACCCAATGGTACTCCAGGAGCCTCATCTTCAAAAGTGAATGAGAAAAAGGAAACAATTTTGAGCAATCAGAAAAAGATTGATCAAAATGTTGTTAAAAATGTTTGTGAGAATGTCATTGTGAAACCTGATGTTGAAAGACCCAAGACTCAGGCTTGGGTCCCCCGAAAGCACTAAATGATTTACATTTTGTGTGCAGGGAGCTTCAGCTGGCCCTATTAGCAGTCTTTGGATTGTTGATAGTGGAGCTTCAGGCCACATGACAGGGGATCTTGCGTTGTTGTTCGACGTGAAGAACATCAATGGAGGGTATGTAGCGTTTGCGGGAAACAAAGGTGGATATATCACGATGGAAGGGAGTGTGAGCAATGGGATAGTGAGTTTCGAGCGGATATCGTATGTGAAGCAGATAGACTACAATCTGTTGAGTGTCAGTCAAATTTGTGACAAGAAATTTACTGTGCATTTTGATGACAAATCCTGCTATATCTTGAAACCGGGCTTTACGATTCCTAAAGAGTGGATAATGTTGAAGGCACCTCGCGTCAACAATCTATACATTCTTGATATGTCCAAGGCGATGACATCACAGGGGCAAATAACGTGCTTTTTGTCCAAGGCAACTGAGAAAGAATCGATAATGTGGCACCGAAGAATGGGGCACATTCATCTGAAGAAAATGAATCAACTTGTGAGGAATGGACTTGTCGATGGAGTAAACGTGAAACATTTCCATCTCAATGACAAGTGTGTGAGTTGTAAAAAGGGGAAGCAACACAAACAGTCCCACAAAGTGAAAAAGGTTAACTCTGTTGAGATGCCACTAGAGCGATTGCACATGGATCTTTTCGGACCGGTCAAGCGTCATAGTCATCTTGGAGAGCTTTACTGTCTAGTCGTCACTGACGATTACTCAAGATTTTCATGGGTGATGTGTTTGCAGAATAAAAGCGACACTTTTATTAATCTAAAAGTTCTGTTCACTCGACTGGAGAATCTCTACAATGTGAAGATAAAGAGAATTCGGAGTGATAATGGGACGGAGTTCAAAAATGCCAAGATGGATGAACTTTGTGAAAACAAAGGGATACATCATGAATATTCGGCTCCGTACACCCCTCAACAGAACGGTGTTGCTGAACGAAAGAATAGGACTCTAATTGAAGCGGCTAGAACAATGCTCGCTGATTCAAATCTTCCGGTAATGTTCTGGAACGAGGCGATTTATGCAGCAAATTACACATTAAATCGGGTTCTAACAGTGAAGAAGTTTGGTAAAACGTCTTATGAACTGTTACACCGAAGAAAGCCGAACTTAGAGTATCTAGAACCTTTCGGGGCGCCTTGCACTATGTTGAATCCAAGCGAAAAGTTTAGTCCTAAAGCCGAGGAGGGTTACTTTGTTGGATATGCAACCCCACTCAAACGGGTATACAACAAGCGAACTCGTCGTGTGGAAGACTGGGCTAACGTGGACGTTCAACGATATACTCAAAATCTTCAAGGCACGGGTCCTGATTGGATGTTTGATTACAAAGATTTCTTTGAATCATTCAATCTAGATAGCTTGGTTGAAGAAGCTGTTATTCGATTACTTTACGAGTGTGAAAATGCAACAACTTCACCGTTGGTGCGTCCAATCACCGTGAACCCCTTACCAGCTTCTAATGATACCAATGCTCCTATACAAGAAGAAGAGATATTTCAAGAGGCTTCAACTTCATTAGACACTTCAGAATCTGAAGATGAACAATTTGAAGAAGCTATTCTTGATCAAGCTGTAGAGCAGGAGGCACCGCCAGTGAACCCAACTCCAACTACTGATGTGGCTTCATCATCAAATTCGGGTCATGATCTGGATGCTGTAGAGAACTTGACTGTTCAGACGGGAGTGCAAGTACCTGATTATCCGGAATCTCGGATTCATCGTATTCACCCGCTGGAGCAAGTTATCGGTGATCCTGGAAGTAGTGTTATGACCAGAGGGCAGCTTAAAAGCGTTAATTCGCCAGAGAGTTTTGGTGCTTTAGCTTTATATGCCAAAATTCAACAATCTGGTAGTCAAAATGATTGGTCGTTTGCGTGTTATGTGTCGCAGGTAGAGCCAAGGACATACAAGGACGCTTTGAAGGATGATGCCTGGGTTGAAGCTATGCAGGAGGAGTTATTACAATTCCAGAAATTAGGAGTGTGGACGCTCACGGATTTGCCGCCGGATAGAAAGAAGATTGGCACCAAATGGGTGTTCAAGTGTAAGAAGGATGATCGTGGGGTAATTGTTCGGAACAAAGCCAGATTGGTCGTGCAGGGTTTCCATCAAATCGAAGGGATTGATTATAATGAAATCTATGCACCGGTAGCGCGAATCGAAGCTATTCGGATGTTCCTCGCGTTTGCTTCTTATAAGAAATTCAAAGTTTACCAGATGGACGTGAAAAGCGCATTTCTGTACGGGAAAGTCAAGGAAGAGGTGTATGTCGGGCAGCCACCAGGCTTTGAGGACCCAATCCACCGGGATAAGGTCTACGTGCTGAACAAAGCTCTTTATGGCTTGCACCAGGCTCCGAGGCAGTGGTACGAGGAGCTGAGTACATACCTCATCAACAAAGGATTTAAGCGCGGCCTCGTCGATTGCACCCTCTTTACGAAAAAGACGGGAAATGACTTGCTTCTAGTGCAGATATATGTTGATGATATAATATTTGGATCAACTAACGAGCTTTTATGCAGGGATTTTGAATCTGTCATGCAGGAAAAGTTCGAAATGAGCGCAATGGGGGAGATGCAGTTTTTCCTAGGCTTGCAGGTGGACCAAAGACCCGACGGGATCTTCATTCACCAGACGAAATATGTCTCCGACATCTTGAGCCGGTTCCAGATGGAGGACTCAAAGCCGATGGATACCCCGATTCAACCCAATCACGGGATTGGAGTGGACGCTAAGGGGGAGCTGATGGATCCTTTTACATACAGAGCAATCATCGGATCTCTGATGTATTTGACGGCGTCTCGACCAGATATTATGTACGCAACGTGTCTCTGTGCCCGCTATCAATCGAAGCCGAAACAAAGTCATCTGACGGCGGTCAAGCGTATCCTTCGATATCTGAAGGGTTGTCCTTCAAAAGGACTTTGGTACCCTAATGATGATAATTTTGATTTCATATCTTTTAGTGATGCAGATTGGGGAGGCTGTGACAAGGATAGCAAATCTACTACAGCTGGTTGCCAGTTTTTC
This sequence comes from Ambrosia artemisiifolia, assembly GCA_032199755.1. NCBI lineage: Eukaryota > Viridiplantae > Streptophyta > Magnoliopsida > Asterales > Asteraceae > Ambrosia > Ambrosia artemisiifolia. The sequence goes on along the minus strand of CM063526.1, from coordinate 25,175,665 downwards.
GGGAGCAGGTTAATCACCTGGCAATGCAAGAAACAGACTTCCGTAGCACAATCTACCTGTGAAGCCGAGTACATTGCAGCCTCGAGTTGCTGTTCTCAAGTACTCTGGATTCAACAACAAATGGTGGATTACGGTTTGCAGTTTCTAAAAACTCCTATTTACTGTGACAACGAAGCCGCAATTGCATTAACTAAAAATTCGGAAAATCATTCTAAAGCGAAACACATCCGGATCAAATATCATTTTATCCGAGATTGTTACGCTAAGGAATTGATCGATATGATCAAAATACACACTGACTACCAACGTGCAGATCTGTTTACTAAAGCCTTTGACCGTTCACGCTTTGAATATCTTTTAAAAGTAAACAATATAAAGGAAAAACAGGACTAATCGGCACCTCGGTTTATCGCTTTTTAGTTTTTAGTTTTTATATTTTGCTAATTGGGAATTTCTCTTTGCTAATTGGGAATTTCTCTTTACTTTCATAATCCTCAAAGAAGTTGATGCTTTTGAGGGGATTGTAAAATCCTCAAAGAAGTTGATGCTTTCGAGTGGATTGTTTCTTTTAAACTTTTGTTTTTGTTTTGTTTTCAGAAAAATGAAAATCCAAAAATATGTTCTTTATTTTAGGGGGAGCCATTTTATCAGAAAAGCCAAAAATATTATAAAATTCAAAAAGACCTAAAAATTAGAAAATCAAAAATGATTTCCTGGTAAAACAGAGGAAATGATAGTACATCAGTGGGAATCTGATACAGGCTAAAGAATTGTATAGTTTATGAGGCGTGTGTTGATTACGTGTGATATGCTGATAGGCTTCGTAGACTAAATATTGCGTGCATTAGTGATACAAACATAACGAACTACGCGTTCGTGGCTGAACATCTCATGGGCATATGGTCTTAGTACCGTAATTTCGTTTGATAGGATTGCCAAAATCTGAGGTTTCGGGTCGTTATGTTATAGTTATCCGGGATATTCTGATAAACTTTTGTCGTATTGATTTACGGACCTAGTTTTATCAGAATATCTGCTAAAAGAGCTTAATTGCCAAAACCGGAAGTTACCGAATTGAGGAACTTTATGTTTTAATTGATCAAAGATCATTATTACATCGTATTGGTCATCTGATGCAAATCGGTGATTAATATCAGCCTCAACCTAGTGTATACGCACATGTTACTCTGCTGCATTCATTTGCTGACCTGTACACTTCTGTGCTATATACTTTGTAACTTTTACGGATAACTCTGGCATAATCACGCGTTACGACGAAGCTTTGTGCAATTACTTGATACGGGAGTATGTCGTGTGTGTGGGCACCACATCGTGTTAGTCTAATACACCTAACTCGTATCATTTTAAAGCATTGCGTAATTGTCTCATGTGAGCTTACGTGGACCACAATATCAGCAATTGCCGTATCACATACTGTTTCTAATGATAATATTAAACAAAAAGATCAACGCTGTGATCAGATTTCTCAGAAAACTGATATGATCCTCTGACCGGATTTCACAAAATGTTTACTGCTTTCATTTACTTTGATGCATTTTATTTTATTGCAATTTACTTTTAATGTCAAAAAGATACAAAATCCAAAAAGATTTTAGGTGTGTTTTTGATAAAATTTCAGAAAATCCAAAATTTTGCATTTCTGCTTTATTTTTGATAACCGGGGATGCTTGATAGTCAATTTCTGAGATTTGACACCACCATCTGGGCTTTGTATCATTCTAAAAGTGAAAATTTGTGTTTTGGATGCTTAACGGATTGAAAAATGATTGAACGGGATTCGAATTTGTAATTTGGTAAATTTTTCAAAAGTGCCATTTTACATTCGCCCTTAATTGGGACGAATGTGGCCTTTTTGTTTTACCTTCGACCATTTCAATTTGGACGAATGTGGTTTCTATTAAATTTTTACATTCGGGTAAAAACCATGTTACCTTCGGCTCTTTAATTAGGGGCGAAGGTGGGATACTTGTTCCTTCGTCCAAAGGGAACGGACGAATGTGACTCTCTATATATACACCAACACAGGTTCGACCACACAGTTTAATTTTTTCAAAATTCCTTCGATAACAAGACTTTGTTGATTTTGTTTCCTTTGCTTGTGTGTTTTGATCCCTGCTCATTACTGATCATTTTCATATAAAGTTTACAGGTAATGGACACAGATTCAAGCCGTAATCGTTCGTTTTCTAAACCGACTTAGGGTTTAAGGATTTCGGTCTTTCAGTGATTCTCAGTGCTTGATTTTGTTATACATTCATCCCACATCAGTTTTAGGGGGAGAATGTGTATAGAATTAGGATATAAACAAGTTTTTAATCAGTGATTGATCTATAAAACGATTTAAACCCTAATTTCTCTTTAAAACTGTTGTAGAATGAATGTTAATTGAAATTGATGAATGGTGATGTTTAATCGGTCATTTTAGGGTAGATTCCAATCAAAATCAGGGGTTAAAAACAAGATTGATAAATTTTCAAATTTTGGGATTGAATCAGTTTTCTCCTTCGGTCCATCGATTGGACGAAGGTAGATCAATTTGGACGAAGGAAATAATAAACGGACGAATGTATATCTCATTCAAAATTTTTGTACATTCGACCAGAAAACTTGCACCTTCGACCACAAAATCTTACATTCGGCCAGTATGTTATGGGCGAATGTGAAATTTGAAAAACCTAAAAATCTGAATTTTTGACGATTTTGTGTTTTGACGTTTTATTTTGATTTTTCATTTCAGATGGCTGAAGAACAATCAACTGCTGATATTCCTGTGGAAACTGAAGTGACTAATCCTATTCCACAGACAGTGCAAGAAGGAGAGTCTTCAAGTGGTAGCAAATGGCCGTTTGAGAAGACCCATAATTGCTGTGCATATCTTGGTGATGTGGAGAAGAATGTAGAATTCACTGAAATTATCAAGTTCTTGAAGAGATGCAGAGTGGTTTATGCATTGGCAACACCAACTATTATCTACAAGGATATAGTTGAGGATTTTTATAATAACGCCAAGTATGATTACTTCGATAATCAGACTATCATCAGAAGTAAGATTCAGGGAATGGAGATGTTTATTACTGAAGCTGATATCAGGGAAGCTCTCCAGATCCAGTTTGAGACTAGTGAGGATCCAAGAGAACTGTCCTGGACTGAGCAGAAAGCCTGCTTTCTGAGAATGAAATACAAAGGACCGATTACTGATGGTTCTATGTATAAAAGCAAGCTGAGTGTGCAGTTCAAGTATTTTGCTCACGTCATTTTAATAGTGTTTGGATGTGTTAGTGGAGGTTATGACGTGATGAGGAAAAGTTTGAGCTCGTTAATGGTTGCATTGACTCTCAATAAGCCATTCAACGTTGCTGGAATGATTTTAGATCACATGTTGGAAATGTTGAAAGGATTGAAGAAGAAGTACTTTATGCTTTATCCGAGATTTCTTATGATGATTTTTGATCACAAGTATCCAAACTTGAAGAAGGATCCTACACAGATACTTAATATGGATCATATGAATGTGAGAACCTTAGCAAGAATGAAGGGTTATAAAGGTGTACCTGAAAATGAGAGACCACCTTACAGAAGGTTATTTGGAGCCTTGGCTAGAGAGGATTACAATGATCCAGGGAAGAACACAGCAAGGCATCCTGACAGTGATAGTGATAATGATGATCCACTTGTTTATGCTGATGCAAGCACGAAACGGAAGAGGCAAGTTGTCAATCCCGGAGCCAAAGGGAAGGGCAAGGGAAAGACAGAGCAGGGTAGTTCAAAACAACATTCAGTGAGGAAGAAGACTACTGCAAAGAAGGGCACAAGTTTAGTAGATGAGGAATCTGTTGATTCTGAGGAGACAGAAACTGAGGAACAATGAGATTATCGGATGCTGAGAATGTCAAGACTACCAAACAAAAGGCCACTTTGGTTGGTGAGTCTGAATCTTTGAACAAATCAATAGAAGAAGCTAATAAGGGTAAGCAATCTATTGATGCGGTAGATGAAGTTTTGACTGTTAATCTGGATGAGTTGAATGAAGGTGAAACAGTTGTTGTGAATTTGCCCAAGCCCAAACACAAGTCTATGGCTAAGAAGACAAGCACTAAGCAACTCAGAGAGAAGGAGTTGAACTTATTGTTAAAGGGAAAGAGATTACCGGATGCTGGAACATCATCTAAACAATCTTCACCAGCAGCCAAGAAGCAAAAGACTGTGGAGGCAACAACATTACCAGTGGATAAGTTCAACATTGCACTGGATAATGTTCTTGATATGTTTACTAAGCCTCAGAAGGGAAAAGAAGCTGAGATTGAGCCATCTAAGTCTAAATCCAAGTCTAAGAAGCTCACTGTGGATGATGAAGTGATGAAACAGATGAACAAAAGAATGGATGATATGATGAAGATGCTTGTGGCTCAACAAGCTGAGATTGCCAAGTTTAAACAGAATGAAGAGAAAATGCTTCAGATTGTTGTTGCTTCTAAAACCAATCAAGATGAAATAGATGAGAAGGTTAAGAAGCTTGAAGCAAAGAATCAGAAGCTTGAAGGTAAAGTTCTGAGAAACAAAAACAGATACAAGGCAATTAAAGAAGATAACAAAGAGCTGAAGGCTGAAAACAAACGCCTTAGTGATCTGATTGATGATTTGTACAACACTGCACCCAAGCTGAAGGAGGGTGAAGAAGATGAAGAGAGAGAAGTTGAGAAAGTAGATTTTGAACCATCCGAATCTGATAAAGAAGAGGATGAGGATGATGATGAGAATGAAGAATCGGATAAAAGTGATGATGAAGATGATAACAATGATGATGATGATGATGCTGAAGGTTCAGGGAGTCAAAAGGAAAATGATAGTAGTAGCAGTGATGATGATGAAGGAGGAGATGATACTGCTAAGTTTACTTTTGAGAAGAGACCACCTTCTAAGAAGAAGAAAGACACAGGTGAGTCTAGTTCTAAGAAGAAAGGAGAGAATGTAGATGATGAGACAGTGTTCTGGAACGAGAAGGTGAGGTCGTTATCTGATGATGCAAAACAAGTTTACAAAGATATGTTAGAGAAGAGAGAGTGGACCATTGAGTTCACAGGTCGTTTTGCAGAAATATTCCAAACAGATGATATGAGATATGAGTTGGAATATAACGATCCAGATCTTGAAGAGGGGGAAGTACCTGCATCTGTAGCAAAGGAGATACTGGATGGTCTTGCTCAGAGAGTAGGGAAAACTTTTGAAGAGTTTATTGTTGATGAGTCGATTCCACCTATTCCTGAAAAGGATGTTGGAACTCACTCTGATGATAAAGAAACCCCTGAGTTTGAGGAAGTTGAGATAGAGGATATTACACATGAGGAATATCCACAGTACTTCAGACAAAATGATGAAGACGTGGTGTTTCCTGATTTTACTGAAAGGCATAATACGTCTGCAAGGAAAAAGGCAAGAAAAAGAAGTGCTGAATTTGTTGAAAAAGTACTTGGAACTGATTTGCCAGAATCTTCAAGTAAAACTGATGAGTTGAAGGAGTATTTGAAGAAACTAAGACTTATGGATGAAAACCGACCGAAGCCTGAAGCTCAAGGAAACTTCTATAGGTTTCATAATGCTAAGTTCAGAGGCAGAGCTCTTGGGTGGACATACTTAGGCAGGCTGAAGTGTTTAGCTGCTAAGTGGGAATCAGGGATCTTGTATTTCTACAGATTCATTGACTTGCTAACTCTACCGTACTGGGCGGTTAGAGATTTATGCAGATTCCCTATGTCGGGTGCTTCAGTGAATAATTCACACGTCGGTTGGTGTGCAGACAAATTGGTTTGGGAGAGTAGAACGAAGTGGAATAGATTCAAACCACAATATCCTCGGAGGAAAGTTCACAGGGATATTGATCCTCGAACCAAGTTAAAAAGGGTTACCTTGATTTATAAGGCACCTGAAGTTATGAGGAAGATTCCTTTGATGCCTATGCCTCAACACTTCAGTGCTGACTTCATATTTTGGTATTATGATTGGAGGAAGGCAGAAGCGGTGATTGTGTTGAGAGATGGAAAGGATAAATACAAGCATGTGCATGTATTTGATCCTATGTGGTTGATCAATTGCACCTTCGAAGACATCATCATGTTATTCTATAATCCGATTCATCATGAGCCAAACGATGCAGATCAAGCAAGGAAATACACACAAGTTGTGGGTGTTTGCTTTGCTTATGATATCAATGCTGGAAGTAATTTGGAAGGGAAACTTGGCAAGAAGGTTAAGATGGCAAATGTGTCGAAGCCGGTAAAGAGAAAGTTAGAGCCGGAGATGACGAAAGAACAGAAGAGTATTCTGAGAATCAAACTGTTGAACAAAGCCATGGATGAAGATAGAAAAAGATCTAATCAATAGTCGAGGGGGAGTTTGTAGATGCCGTTTTGCGACTAATGATTAGATACTAACATGTGTTAATGGGCGAATGAGTTTCAGAAGGGGCGAAGGTGATTAAGAGTGGGCGAAGGAAGAAGTGATATGGACGAATGAAGATCAGGAATGCATAGAAGAACACATTCGACCAGTGCTACTGGGCGAATGTGGAAATCTGTCACATTCGACCACTCACTTTGGGCGAATGTGCAGAGGCTATAAATAGAAATTGGGTTTTTGTAATGGATAACGAGTCATAGAGAGTGTGTGTTTTGTGTGTGTGTTCCTGAGAGGTTAGAGATTGTCTGTTTGAGGTCTAGATTAACTGTTATCAGTCTGTAAAGGTTTAATTGAACAAGTTAATCTATGAAAAGCATTTAAAATGATCTTGATTGTGTTTTGATTGAGTTTACTTCAGTTTGTTCTAAACTAGGGTTTCCGCACCTGGTTTAGCAACTTGTATGATCATATAATCCTGTGTTTTTGTCAAATCCTTCCTCTACACCTTTACCATGGCATGAAGGCATGAAAGAAACTAAAAATATATGCTTGGTAAGGGAGTCGAACCTGGGTGCTGCATGTTGAGAGCATGTGGAGCAACCACCAAGCTACACTTTGATTTTGTTTACAATTTTACTTATAAGTATTATATATAATATATATACATATATATATATAAAACTTTCGGGCCCTCGGGATCTTCGGGCCTGGGGCCGTCGCCCGCGTCGCCCCTACTAAGAGCCGGCCCTGCGCGCGTGCGCACGGCCACACAACTTCAGGCACGCAGCAGAGCCGCGAGAGAAATCTTCTAGAAGCCTGCGCATGTTTCCTAGTACATGCCAGCTGTCAACCGACAAGGAAAAGGACATGCAGCCAATCAGAGGTCAATATTCCCTGCTCCACGATCTCTGGCATGTACGAGGTACAGAAAAAGGACAGAAAGGACGATTGCATAACACGTGGACCAATCACAGGAAGACAGCAACCATGCTCCAACGGTTGTCAACCGTGTGGGACCCGCGCAAGACAGCTGTCATTCTCGAATCGACCAATCACAGGACGGCTGCCAAGCCTATAAATACCCCTCTCCCCCAAGGGAGAGGATTCATTCCGTTTTCACACACACATATACTTAGAGAATTCTGTGATAGTTGAGAAAGATTGATTATAGTCAAAGCATTGTCTGCGCTTATATTCGAGTACTTGTAATCATCCTGGCAATCATTAATAGAATTAACTCTTTATTGTGCTCGTCTATATAGTTGTTAATCAAGTGTTTCTTCATTGGCGTCATCCGTAATTGAGCGTTTAGAACAACAAACTTTAAAACTTTATTCTTTCTAAAAAACCAACTATGAGTTCTCTACCATTACCACCTTCCTTCCCTGAGAGCGTCTCAACTGTCGATGCTGCTCAAACGGGCACTGGTCAGCCTGAGCACACCCAGGGATGACAGGACAACACAAACGAGACTGTCCAACACACCACGCCGTCCTCTAGCACCACTAAACTCCTTCCTTCCACTTTGCCACTGACAATGTTAATCCGAACACCCCTACTGGAAATGCCGCGTCGATGGTTAGTCCGGAGATGTGTTATGCATAGGAAAAGGAAGCTTTATGTAAAAACTTTGAGAACAACAAGTTAAGGAAATGTCCCGCCAGTTGTCCAACGAGGAGGGGGGCAGTCATGATTTCTGAAGGCCCCTCCAAGACTGCGGGACACATCAGTGAAAGCAAACAGAGGGACCCTACTTGGAGGGAAGATTCTGATGAATCTCAGAGTTACTTCCGCCGTGACAACAGCCAATCCGTCGTAAACACTGTTGCGCGGGAACACTGTCTGTCCAGCGAAGATGACCTCACCAAACCATATTACCCTTCGTCTATTCTTGAGAAGTCCAAAATTTACTCCGTGCATTGCGCTCACCCTGTTGCCACCAAAGACCAGGATACCAAGCAGCTTGGGAAAGTATGATGGAAAGGGAGATTCGGATGACCACATGTTAAGCTTTCAAGTGTAGGGAAATGAGCAAGTTGGACCTTACCAGCATGGTGCCAGATGTTTGCGCAGACGCTCACGGGCGCTGCGTGGGCATGGTTTGACAGCTTACCCAATGGGCAAATCGACAGTCTCAAGGAACTTACTGACAAGTTCTCAGATCACTTTAGTTAACAGCGCAGAGTGGAACGTGACTCCACTGACATCTTGCAAGTGTGCCGGCATGATAATGAGTCAATTGAAGACTATATCACAAGGTTCAACCGAGTGGCAGTGCAAATAGGTCCTATCGGTTTCGAACTTATGAGAGCAGCCTTTAAACGGGTGTGCGTTGCGATGCACTCATCCGCACCTTAACAGGATGTACATGAATGCCAAACACATGGGAAGAGATCATGTGCAGCGCTAAGAACTACGCGCGTACTGAGAAAGAGTTGTCCGTATGAAACAGAGAACAGAGTGCTAGCACCACAATACATAGGCGACCAAGTCCAGTCTGCAAGAAACAAGCATAACCGGCAAGATAGAAAGGGGAAAGGGTCTGTCTTGAACAGGCTTCAAGGAGCCTCTCAATCAGACCCAAACCCTCTGAGGCAACAGAATACAAAGGGCACCAGTCATCTGATCATAAAACCGCAAGGCATAGTCATAACTCTTGGACACCCTTGACAAAGACTCCAACACAAGTCCTAGCAACGGAGAACTTCGATTTTCCTGAACCAAGATTGATCAAAAAGAGGGAGTCCTGAACCCTAACAAAAGTTGTCAATTCGATGTCAATTTCAAAAATTCTTTCACAAAAGTTGTTCTACATACATTCGGAATCAAAACCTTCACAATTACAATCAAATTGGCGAAAATTTTCATAATTCAGTTCAAAATTGTGTTTTTGAACTCAAGAAGATGATTGGTTTTAGAACAGTTCGAATGGCTGCTAGTGAGTGTGCAAATGAGTTTTTCTGAGTTTCATTCGTATTGATTTTAGTGCGAATACGTTCAATTCGTACCATTTGTTTTGTCATTCGCAAATCTGGTTCTCATTCGTATCAAAGTTTTCCATTCATATCATCGGACGTGTGAATTGCTTTTTTTGTTACTTATTCACATCTAATTTTCGTGCGAATAAGTCTGGTTATCACCCATTTGCATATTTGATCAGAATTTCAAGAATTTTTCTAAGTGTTGAAACTTTTCAAGCAATGGACAATATTTGGGGATTTCCAATGACCCGACCCAACACGAATCAGTAACAACAACCACCAATAAATCCATGGGCGTTTGTAGAAGAAAAGGGGAAACAGATTGCCCAACCACCTCAACAACCTATGGTGAACTTTTGGGCAGTCACAGCCCCGGTTCAACTAGTTGTGCGACCTCAACCTCAACCTACACCAAATTATTGGGGTGTTGCAGCAGCAGTTGCTAAAAACCAAACGATATCTTCCATTAATTTGTTGATGAGTGATTTATCTACTTGAAATGGTAACCGACCACCAAAGCTTATGGTTATGTCTTAGTATCTATCGTGGCACAAAAGATTCAAAATTCATTTAGAAGGTTTGGATGGTGGTGAAGCATGACAAGTTCTAGAGCGGGATAATGTGAGACCATTGGTTGAGAATTCGACCACACCGGTTTCATTGGATGATATGACCAAAGCTGAGAAGAAAAAGTATGTTACTGAGAAGAAGGCTTATTCTCAACTTTCTCAAGCTTTGACTCAGGATCTATTGCACCAATTTGGACTATGTACAACTTCAAAGCAATTTTGGGATGCTTTGCAGAGAAGGAATGTTGGGAACGAGAGGACCAAGAGGACCAAGATGGACCAATAAAAGATGGAATTTGAGAACTTCATCTTCATAGGGAATGAGACACTCAAGGAATTGACTACTCGATTCTATCATTTGTTGTCCGAGTTGTCTAATTACAACATTTCCTATCCGATGTCCGAGTGTGTTGAAAGGTTTGCACATGCTTTGTCTGTTTATTGGAGTTAGTATCTGGTGGTACTTAAAGAAATGGAAACATTCAATTGTCTGACACTGAATGAGTTCATCCAAAAGTTGGAGAACAAAGATGCTGAAGAGAGAAGGAAAGCAAAGAGAGCCAAGATCCTAGAAAATCCAGATTTATGCATCGCTAGTTCTTCATCTTCATCTGTACCGAATATTGGAGTCAGTTCTGCACCTTAAACCACCTTTGTTTATAGTGTAGAACCCACAAATTCAGTTAACTACTATGGAATTCAAACTTCTTCGTCATATGTTGCTCTAAGTCAAGCCCCTATGCATTCTGCACCGTGGCTTGCTGCTCCTGTAATGAACATGAATCAACAATCATCTTCATCTGATGTTGGTCAAGCTTCATCCAGCTCGAGTCCGATTATCCTTGCAACTTCAAACACAGACAATGTCATGGTTGAAGTTTCACAGAAGCATGTTGCCCTAGTTTCAGCTTCTTTTGCATCATATAATGGACTCGTTGAAAGTCAAATTGGAAACAACAATTTGACAAATGAAGATTATTCTCATATCGATATAGATGAAATGGAGCTTATCGATATTCAGTGGGCTTTTACGAGTGTAGTTAGAAGTGCTCATGAGTTTATGGAGAGAACTGGGAGGACTGATTTGGCTACTACTCCCAACACGACTGATGGCTTCAACAAAGCCAAAGTTACCTGCTTCAATTGTGGCACCAAAAGCCACTTTGCTCGTGAATGTACTGACCCGAAGCAACAAGGTAGCAGGTATCCATTTAACAATAACTATCAAAAGCGTCAAAACAACTATCAAAACCAAAACCAAAACCAAAACCGACAGCTCACTCCATTTAATGCTACTCAAAGACAAACATCACCACCCCCAGCAATCTCAAAACACTCCAAACATTTAAAGAAACTTTGTCAGAGTAACCACTCCTACAAACCAAAAACGAAATGATAACAAAGCATTGGTTATACAATCAGATGAGGGGTTCAACTGGAAGGACATGCAATTATGAGTTGAAGAGCTATTTAGTGGGAATGTGGCATATTATACTCAAGAAATAGTTGAAGAAGTCACTGAACAAGTGGAGGAATTTTTTGAAGACATAGTTATTGAATGTAAAGAGTCTAGTGTGGTGATTGAAGAAAGTGTTGAAGTGGATTCAGAAGTTCAAGATTCTGATTGCTCAGATTCAGAAAGTCAAGCTGATTCTGAAGCTAGCTTGAACTCACTTGACAATGATATTGATTAGTTACTTGTTGAAGCTGATTTTCTGATTAGCAAGAAGTCTTGCAAGGTGGATGGTGCGTATACTCGAATCGATTATTCTACATTATTTTTTGGAAATGAGTCTCATTTCGCCCTCATGGCAATGGTTGAATCGTCAACACTGGTAACTTCTAACTCACTACCTAAATGTCATGATTATGTTACTTTTCTAGGTAGGTAAGATGTGTCTAAGTTAACAAAAACCCTTGCTAACAAGAAAGTGGCCACTAATAACTATATTAATGAAATTAATGAGACAAAACTAGAAATGGCCAAAGTCAGATGTTTGTATGAGAAAATTAATAAGAAATTGGAATGCTATCTTAATTTGAGATATGTCTTGGACCACATTGTTGAGGTACCAAACAAAGATGGTGTACCAACAAGTATAGTTTATTACTCTGTTCCATCACCACTACTTTTCGAAAATCATAATATTGATATGGTGGGTGATCCGTATTCAGATGTGAGACTGATACTTGGAATTAATAATGAAAATGTGATAGTGGTGACTGATGATTCTGAATCAGATGCTGAGGAAGAACCTGAAGCTTTAGTTGAGATTCCATTTGAGAATCACATTGCAAGTGATCCAAGTGATAAGGTTCAAGTTCCTTCCAACATTGAAAACAAACCTAATCCATTAGTACAGAAATGTGAGTCGAAAGAATCTAAGAAAGAATGAAAATATTCTATCGAATGGAGGGTTCCAAAGATATTTTAAGATGAAGAATATCCCATATAGTTTGTCAATTATTCTAAAATTTCTAAAATCTGGCAAGAAAGTAATATTTGGTTTCCAAAATACGAAAGAACAAATGACTTTCCACCAGAGTTAATTAGACAACTGTATGGTGATGGTTCAAAAGAGTCAAAAAATCATGTGACCGAATTTGTAAAATTAAGCGAAAGTGTTGAACCGTCTTAGTCACTGGAGCCGACTCCTGAAAGTTTAAGAATGAAGTGTATTGAACATCAATACCCGCTAAACACTTTTGTGACGGTCCATGATAAAGGAACATTTGAGGAATATAGTGCCTATTTTAAATGTGGGGGAGAGAGGGCATTTACTTGCTCATAAGCAAATTAAGATTTTAAAGAAACCTGAGCAGGCTTGGTTACCAAAAGCTTCTTCTAATGATACAGTCTAATCTTCAAAATAGTCAGTCAAAGTGTGTGAGAATGGATTCAATCAAAGGAAAATTGCTTCTAAGATTGATGACCTTGGACGATTGAAGACCGTGAAGGCTTGGGTCCCCCGTCAAAACTGATATTTTAATTTTATGTGTAGGGAGTTGCAGTTGGCCCTGTTAGCTGTCTCTGGATTGCTGACAGTGGAGCTTTCGGGCACATGACGCTCCTATTTGACATCAAAAATATCAATGGAGGTTATATTGCTTATCCGGGGAACAAGGGTGGCTATATAAAAATGGAAGGAAGTGTCAGTAATGAGATTGTTAGTTTTGAAAAGATTTCGTATGTGAAGCAAATAAACTACAATGTTCTGAGCGTTTCTAAATTCGTGATAAGAAGTTCTCTATGCATTTTGATGACAAAGTGTGTTACATCCTCAAGCTTGGGTTCAAGATTCCTAAAGAATAGATTATGTTGCAAGCTCCAAGAGTGAAAAATCTTTAAATTATTGACATGATCAAGGCGACTACATCAAAATGTCAAGATACATGTTTCTTGTCAAAGGCTACTGAAAAACAATCGACCATGTGGCATCGAACAATGGGGCATATTCATCTCAGGAGGATGAATCTTCTTGTGAAGAATAATCTTGTTGAAGGTGTTAACGTGAAACATTTCCATTTGAATGACAAGTGTGTATCTTGTAAGAAGGGCAAACAACACAAACTATCGCACAAACCCAAGAAGATTAATTCGGTGAGTGTCCCGCTTTAACGTTTTCATATGGACATATTTAGACCTGTGAAGCGGAAAAACATCTATGGATTAAAGATCAAGAGAATTAGAAGTGATAACGGAACGGAGTTTATGTCACACCTCGCCTAGGCGGAAACACGGGATGCAATTTTGAAAGGTTTACAAGCACGAGATTAACGCAAGCATCAAATTCATAAATTCAGATATATTAAAGACAACAGTGTTTAACATTTCAAAAGAAGATATTGTCTTAAAACTGCAATTTCAAAAGCTATAGTTCTAAAATCATTCAACAAAAGACCGGTCCAAATATCTCGTAATGCCAGTGTGCAACTCCCCAAGTTCAATGATATTCGTCTAATTTCCTGACAAACATGCAAATAAAACTTGTCAACAATAAAGTTGGTGAGGTCATGTGTTTTGAGGTATATGTAAACCGTGGGTGACTGGATTATTGCCTAGCTAAGCCAATAATCGATATCTGACTTACATGAGCCTGTAACCAAACCTTGACGAATGTTGTGCCACGCCCATTGTACACTAAAGTCAATGCAAAGTTGTGAAATGCAAGCACTCTTTTGATGCCGGTAATCCGGTTAGAGTGACTAACCAAGAGTGGGGGTGTCAACTCAATATATCTATTCCGGTATTTGATGGCTAAGTCCATAGCTAATGGTTACAGTAAAATTTATGAAACGAGGGCTTATGAGTACTCTGAACCTTGTTGTCTCATGTTCAAATAATAGCTAAAATGTAACTGAACTCATATGCATGCTTTTCCACCAAAAGAATGAAAACAACAAAAAGGGCTCGCGAGAACTCACCTGATGTCTGACTGCTACGACAGGACTGAGTTTGGTGTGGAAATGTCTGAACAAAGGTGTCCTAGACTCATCAAGGACAACTTAAGTCTATGTGTGGCACTATTTATCATTCAATTATTCACCCGACTTGCACGTCCATGGACTGTGTACTTTTGTATGGTTGTCCATATATGTCACATATTGTATGTGTTGGAAAGGCTTGTTTTTGTCATTATTTATGACTATCTATACTATATTATAATACATGAGAGAAGGAGATACCCAAAAGTTAAGAACTTATTTTTCATTAATAACCCAAAATGAGGGTAAAATAGTGTTGGGTCTGCTGACATGGAAAAGAACAGATGATTGAAAGCCAAAATATTCTATCTTGCTGATTATGAATAAAATAGTACTCTATACAAAGATCCTCCCAAACGACTGATGACTCTAACTGCTGACAACTAAAGTGCTGCTGATCTAAAGATTGAAGAAAACAACTGATGATTAAAGTGCTGACAAGGAATAAAACAAAGTGCTGACAAAGACCAAAGGTCTGTTGGAGCCAACAACACTTAGGCTCCAACAGATGTTGAAGATCAACAGAGTTTACCTATCAGCTGTTTGTTTATTAGTGGTTTAATCAATGTAACAGTAGTTTAGCCTAGCAGATGTTTTATGTTGTTAATGTAGTTAGCTGTCACTGTCTAGGTGACGTCAGTCTTAGGTCATCGGTGCTTTGGTCTGTCTATAAATAGAACAGTGCCTGTATTGTTCTATTCATCACTTCACACATTCTCTGCACAGACAAAGAAAATTGAGTGATCAGGCTGTGGGGGAGAATTGTACTAATTTGTACTATTAATTCACAATCTGTGATGACTAATGAAAAGTACTTGTTTGAAAGCAATTGTTCCATTTGTTAAGATTATATAGTTTATATTTCCGCTGCACTTTCCATCTTTAGTATTCATTCATCTATTTCATACTTAAACAATCTTAACAAATCAAACTCAGATCCTAACAATTGGTATCAGAGCTTGGTCAATAAAATTCGACCTAATCAATCAATTTAATATAAATAGATCAGCTCAATATTACTGATATCACTTTGTTTGTTGATTGAAAACAGAGTAACAGATTATTTTATGTTCAAAGTTTTTTAAACACACTTTGTTTTATAAACAATCAGAGAATGGCTTCTATGAATCAAGATCCACATAACACTGGCACGAGCAACAAGCCACCGATGCTTGTCAGATCTGAATACAATATCTGGCAACGTTGGATGAGCCATGTTCTAGCTCAACAAAACACTGGGTGTTGGAAGTCGGTTGTCTTCAGACCACATGTTCCGATGGTGCCGAGTACCGAAGATCCCAAGGTCCAAGTACCTAAAAGTGTCGAAAACTACTCCGAGCAGGATTTTCAGAACATTGAGTTTGATGCCAAGGCTTTCAGTATTGTAGCCATGGCTCTACCAAATGATATCTATGCTGGGCTGTTACACTGTAACAGTGCAAAGGAGTTATGGGATGCTTTGAAAGAACAATTTGGTGGGACTGAGGAGGTTATTGAAAACAACCGGGAAATTCTGAATCAACAATATGAAACATTTAGTCATGTGAAGGGAGAGTCTCTAACACAAAAATTTGAGAGGTTTAATTGCTTAATAAGGGAACTAAAACTGGTGGGTCTAACTTACCCAAAATTAACTTTTAATCATAGTTTTCTTAGATCACTACTAGATAAGTGGGACACTATTGCAATTGTAATTAGAAACTCAATTGGCTTTAAGGACTTATCATTGACCCAACTTCATGGTAAGCTCTTGACCTATGAGAGAGAGCTTAACCAGAAAAAGAAGCTTCAGGATTCTGGAAAAGTGTCTGATGATTATGTGTTTGCTAATCCATCACTTTTGGGTCAAGATGAGGTGTCTGGTAGTAGTAAGGATCAGGGTTATGATCATTACATTGATATAACTACTGGTTTTAACACTGATTCTTACTCTTCACCCAACTATGCTTTTGCAGCAAGTGGTGATATCCAGGCATCTGACAATACATCCTTTGTGTATAATGACCTTCAATACATTGACCATGTGGACTTAGAAGAAATGGACATTGGCTCTGCTCAGTATTTGAACTAATAATTTCTATAAGAAAATTGGCAGAAGGTATCCAGGCTTACATGGTGGGTCAAAAGTGGGGTTGGATAAATCAAAGATTAAGTGTTACAAATGTCACAGAATGGGTCACTTTGCTAGGGAATGTAGGAGTCAAAATGGTACACCTATGATTACCTATCCAAACCAAAGGCCTCAGACCAACACTTATTAGTTTTCCCAAAATACCCCTAGACAAAATGTGCAAAACACTGCTCACTTTGCACAGTCCTTATCCATTGTTCCTGTGCACTATGTCCAAACCACTGTTCCCCAGATTCACTATGTTCAAACTCCTGTTGCTCATGCACAAATGCCAATAGCTGCTACTTCATCCTCTGCTCCTGTAGAGACCAGTCAACAAAGCCAACAGAGCTTTTTCACACAAGGTTTTGTTGATTGGAGCTGCATACCAGATGAGTTAACAGATGAAAACAATGCTCTAGTTGCCAAATCTGAAAATGAATCAGGAATTTTTTGCTTCATGGCACTAGAAACAATTGTTGAGGAGGTTGAATCTGAGGAAGTGGTGTTTAAGTCTGAAAATGTGACTAATGATGTTGTTGATGATGTTGTTTCAGCTGAAGAATCTGGAGTTGAGGTTGTGAATCTCTCAGATCCATGGGGTACTGATGACTGTGAGTGCAAGTGTAATTGTGCCTTGATGGCTGCTGCTAAGGTATCACCTCAAATCTTAAATGACTTATGTTCAGATAAATGTGTCAGGGCATTTGAAAAGATAAAAGAGGTGAATGAAAACTTTAGAAGGAAATTTTAGAGGATGAAATTCAGTTTGAAAAACTCACAAAAGAGTTAAAATCAAAACTAACTGAAAAAGAATCTGAAATCAACAGTTTGAAACATGAAGCAAGTTCAACCGAAGACCAGCTCCAAACTAGGATAACAAAATATCAGAGTTGTAAACAAAAGCTTGAGTCCACCCAAGTTGAATGTGCAAAAGGGGTGGAATCATCCAGAGGTTTTGAAATGATAGTCAACCAACAAACTAAAGTCATGTGAAATTTGGCTTTGGTTTCAATGAAACCACTGATCAAGTTTCACAAAACACTGACAAAAAGGAACCACGGTTGGTTGAGATCATTCCAACAAATTCTAAAGGTCAGGAAATCAAAGTCACTGAACCTAATGGTAACAAAATTGTTCTTGAAAAACTTGAGGGTTCACCATCATTTGATGAAATTGAAAGATATCAATTCAAACCAACTTAGTCAGATGAGTGTGATGTTCTTGAAAATTTCCAACCTATGAATTTTAAAACCTCTGATGGGACAAAGGCACCACAGGCCAAAATCATTCCCTTGAAAGATCTTCCAACAGATTTTCAAACATCTGTCGAAAAGAAGAAAGAAAAAGGAAAACCCAAAGATAACTTGTTTTATGATTTTTGTGAAAAGAAGAACCATGTTACTAAAAACTGTTTTCTTCTAAAAACATATGATATCAACAAAGGAACAAGTGTGTGTGATTCTAAACCAATGTGTTCAATATGTGGTAAAAAGAATCATAAAACCAAAGAGTGTCTTTATCTCAAAAATTTTGATGTCAAAATACAAGAGTATAAGGCTAAAATTCAAGTGAGTCAAGTGTAGTACTTCAAAAGGAAAACCCAAACAGACTTTTGCACCAGTCCAAACATCTGTTACCAAGAATCTGAATGAAAACTCTACTCCCAGAGATGTTTAGGTAACAGATGCTCCACCCTCTAACAAGTTTCCAAAAGGACATGGACACCCACCTTGTCATCGTCTGCCACATGTTTATGAAGAGCCCAAAAGGGCTTCAAAACCAAGAGTGAACAGACATCCTTATGGTTACCAACATCTGACAGGAAATGGTCAAACATCTGTTGCACCAAGTGTGGACATACAAGCACTGGCAAATGGTCAACAACAGTTGTTGAACTTGGTTCAAAAACTAGTTCAAACCACTGATCATTCTCCTAAGCTTGAGGCTGAAAAGTCTGAGAACCCATCCAAAGCCAATTGGCTTTGGACACTCACCAAAACTAATTCCTTACTGATGTGCAGGGAGCTTCTACTTGCTTAGATAGTTTATGGTATGTAGATAGTGGAGGCTCCAGGTACATGACTGGATGTAGAGCCCTTCTTCTGGACTTTCTTGCTCATGGAGGGGGTGATATATCCTTTGGTAATGATTCAAAAGGTAAAGTGTTGGGTTCAGGGACTGTTCAGGCTGGGAGACTCAAGTTTGAAAATGTTAATCTGATTGATAATCTTAAGTTTAATCTTCTTAGTGTTTCACAAATGAGTGACAAAGGTTATGGGTCATTCTTCACTAAAAAGACATGTAAGATTGTTGGACCAGAAGTGGTTGAAAAGATTAACACCATCATACCTGAGAGCAAAGCACAACTTGTTGCTCACAGGAGTGGCAATGTGTATGTGGTTGATATGTTGAAGGACAACCCTATGGCAAATGTCTGTCTGTTTTCTGCTGCCTCAACCAAAGAGACAGAATTGTGGCATAGGAGATTGGGTCATACCAACCTTCAAACTATCAACTCACTCTCCAAACAAAACCTTGTAAGAGGTCTACCACCAAAAGAATTTAAGTGTGATGAACATTGTGTTTCCTGTTTAAAAAGGCAAACAACATAAAAGCTCTTACAAATCAATTGATGAGTCCAAAACAAGTCAATGTATTCAATTGTTGCATATGGACTTGTTTGGCCCTGTAAAAATCATGAGCCTTAGGAAAAAGAGATTTTGTCTTGTTATTGTTGATGATTTTTCTAGGTTTACATGGACTTACTTTTTACACTCTAAGGATGAGACTGCAGGTATTTTGAAGGACTTTGTCACCAAAGTTGAAAAACAATATGACTTTCCAGTAAAGGTCTTTAGAAGTGACAATGGAACAGAGTTCAAGAATTAGGAGTTGGATGATTTCTGCGTGTCAAAAGGGATTGTAAGGCAGTACAGTATTCCAAGAACACCAGAACAAAATGGGGTGGTTGAAAGGAAAAATAGAACACTTATTGAGGCTGCAAGAACAATGCTGGCAGATTCTGGTTTACCTCTGTCCTTTTAGGCAGAAGCTGTAAACATTGCTTGCTATGTTCAAAACAGAGTTTTAATCAACCCTAGACATCAAAAGACTGCTTATGAAATTTTGTTCAAAATCAAACCACTGATATCATTTTTCAAAATCTTTGGTTGCCCATGTTTCATTTTAAATCTAAAAGATTCCATTTCAAAATTTGCAGCCAAAGTAGATTGTGGTTATTTTCTGGGCTATTCTTCTACTGCCAAAGCCTATAAAGTGTTTAACACGAGGACTAGGACAATAGAGGAAACTCTGAATGTAAAGTTCATCTTTGAAAATCCAAGCAAATCCTGCTGGACTGTTTGATTTAGAAAAATTCAAATTTGAAGATATCACTGTGAAAACTGACAATGCAGGTACACCACAGTCTTCACAACAGGATTACAGATATGACATTGTGATGCCACAGTCTTTCTGCAAAATCTATCCTGATTCAGGGCAAGCAGATGTTCAAAACTCTGTCACATCTGAGTCAACCACTGTTGGCCAGTCTTACCCTCAAACCACTGCCTCATCAAGCTCAACCACTGATCCATCATTTGCTGACAAAAGTCCACTCTCAGTTGACAAAAGTCTTTCCACCACTATACCACTTGGGCCTATGTCCCCACTTCCATTCCAAACCTCTGTTGGCACTACAGAAGTGCAAACAGATGTTTCAACAGCAGATGCCTCAAACCTCTGTCTCTCACCTCAAAATGCCATAGTTCCATACAAAGAAGATCTAATCTTCCTAAGAGCTCATCCACTAGACCAAATTATTGTAACATCAATGAAGGGGTGCTAACAAAAAGTCAATCCTCAAACATTTGTCTTTTTTGCTTGCTTTCTATCTCTCACACAACCTGTCAAGTACCAAGAGGCACTGAAAGACAACAGTTGGGTAGAAGCCATGCAAGAAGAGCTCCTTCAGTTCAAAAGACAACAAGTATGGGAACTTGTACCATTGCCAAAGGATGTATGTCCAATTGGCACAAAATGGGTCTTTAAGAACAAAACAGATGAAAGGGGTATTGTTGTCAAGAATAAAGCCAGACTTGTGTTTCAAGGCTTCAGACAAGAAGAAGGAATAGATTATGATGAAACCTTTGCTCATGTAGCTAGGTTAGAAGCCATCAGACTTTTCCTAGCCTTTGCTATCAACCACAACATCAAGGTGTATCAAATGGACATCAAATGTGCTTTTCTTTATGGCAAAATTCAGGAGGAAGTCTATGTATGTCAGCCACCTGGTTTTGAAGACACATTCCATCCTGATCATGTCTACAAGCTTAACAAAGCTTCGTACGGCTTGAAACAAGCACCAAGGGCCTGGTATGAAACTCTCTCCACTTTTCTTTTATCTATTGGCTTCACAAGAGGTAAAATTGATAAAACTTTATTTCTGAAATGGAAAGGAAAAGATTTAATGATTGTTCAAATATATGTGGATGACATCATTTTTGGGTCTACATGTAACAAAATGTGTGAGGAGTTTAGAGAACTCATGACAGCAGATGCATTTCATGTTTAAATACTAATATTGCTACTAAGAGTTAACTGTCAAAACCACATTCAAATGCATTGCAAGAACATTGATATACACATTTTATATTGGAGATTATGACCATTGACCAACATTATTGATCATTGACCAAGACCATGCTCCTTCATATCTTCTACCTTGCATTATGCCCCTTGATTTGTGCCTAGAGATTAGCTCTCCTTATTTTGTGCCCCAAGTTTTGTTATTTCCTCATTTTACTTTCTTGTATTTATAGAGGAGGTTATCTCCTCATTTGATGTACCAAACACTACTATCAATAACAAAACAATTATCCTATCTCTCCACTTCTTGTATCAAATAATCCACTTGCCGGTTTGAGAGTCACCGGCTAAAAACTGAGCAGCCATCCCGCTGCAGGGCCAATCCATTAAACTAAACCAAATAGAAAATTGCTTCCGCTTAGATTTCTATATGGTATCAGAGCAGTGTTTCTGATCCTGCTCATCAAAAAAATTATTTTTCTTGGAAGATGAATTAAAAAATAATAATAATAAAAAGGGAGGATGTGACGGGCGAAAGCAAGATGGAGAAAATCAAAGACCAAGAAAAAGAAAAGACGAGTTCAAATCTACGAGCCCGCAAAAAAAAAGTTGAGTACTTTGAACTCGCAAGAAAAAGAAAAGTCGGGTTTTTTGAACCCGCAAGAAGAAAAAGTTGGGTTCCTTTGAGCCCGCGAGAAGAAAAGTTGAGTTCTTTGAACTCGGAAGAAGGAAAGTCGAGTTCTTTGAACTCGCAAGAAAAAGAAAAGTCGGATTCTTTGAACCCGCAAGAATAAAAAGTCGGGTTCTTTTAAGCCCGCGAGAAGAAAAGTCGGGTTATTAAACTCGCAAGAAAAGAAAAATCAGGTTCTTTCAACTCGCAAGAAAAAGAAAAGTCGAATTTAAAAAAAAAACTCACAAGAAGAAATGTCGGGTTCTTTTAAACTCGCGAGAAGAAAAGTCGGGTTTGTTGAGCCCGCAAAAAAAAAAGTCTAGTTTTTTAAACTCGCAAAAAGACAAGTCGGGTTCTTTGAACTCGCAAGAAGAAAAGTCAGGTTCGTTAAACTCGAAAGAAAAAATTCGGGTTCTTGGACTCGCAAGACGAAAAGTCGGGTTCGTTGAACTCGGAAGAAGAAAGTCGGGTTCCTTTGAGCCTGCAAGAAGAAAAGACGGGTTTTTGAACCCACAAGAAGAACCAGTCGGGTCCAAGTCTATGAGCCCGCAAGAAAAAAAAACACTCCAACTTGAAGAGGAGTGTTCGAAAAGAAAGAAATATTACTTGGCAAGTTGGGCGTTATTGGCATACACTTTCCAACTTAAGGCGGAGTATTGGAGATTGTGACCACTTTACTAGTCAAATGGTCAAAGTTGACCTTATTATTATAGTCAAAGTCATCCTTACATTATGCCCCTCATGACTAGGTCCTTGTCTTGTGCCCAAAGATTAGTCACTTCCCATTTTATTTATTTCCTTTATGTATTTATAGAGGAGGTTATCTCCTCATTTTATTGTACCAAACATCTCTATCAATAATAAACACTTGTTCCATCTCTATAAACAAATAATCTACTTGCCGGTTTGAGAGTCGTTGTTTAGAAACCGAGCGGCCTCTGGCCGCAAGGCCGAAACAAGCAAACTCAACCCAAACACAAAACGCTTCCGCTTAGATTTGTATAGAGATTGACTGCCTCCACCAATTAGTTCTATGATTCTGAAATCAAGTTTTTATAACCTACAGAAGGAAGGTGCAGTAGAAGAGGATCCTATTGGTTCCGCATCTCTCATATCCCATGCATCAGAATCAACCCAAAAACCTTTTCATCTCTAGAGCTCCCGAAAGATTTGTAAATAATATTTAAATAAAAATACATTATTACTCAATAAAATGCAAAAAAAAAAAAAAAAAACATTATGGGGGATTATCAAGTCAAACCCATAACAGCCTGTTTAAATTATGAGTTTTTCATTTAACCAGGTATTAGTTGCCCGCGCTTTGCCGCGGGTGCGGCTGTTGTGCGAAACGCGGCGGGAACTCCTGTTGCGTTGAGTGATTGGCGGACGTTAAAGATCATGCGTCGCTGTGGGAGCTCCTGTTGCGTGGAGGGTTTCGTGGACATAAAAGATAATATTAAGTGACTGTTATTCTAGCGTGGGCTTCAAAAAAATACTCGCGGCTAAAAGCTAAAAGTTTGGTGGTCAAAGTTTGAAATCCTAAAAACTAAAAGTTTGGTGGTCAAAGTTTGAAAATCCTAAAAACTAAAAGTTTGGCTAAAGCGCAATGCAAGTTTAAAAAAGTTGGGTGGTCAAAGTTTGAAATTCTAAAAGCTAAAAGTTTGGTGGTCAAAGTTTTAAATCCTGAAAGCTAAAAGTTTGGTGGTCAAATTGGAAGAAAATAAAGTTAAGTTAAAAAATAGTGGCCAAAGTTTTAAATCCTAAAAGTTCAAATTTTATTGGTCTAAGTTTGGTGATCAAATTAGAAGAAAATAAAATTAACCAAAAAATTAGTGGCAGAAAATAAATAAAGCTATAAGTTAGTGGCTAAAATATATATATTAAAAGAAAGACACTAAGTGTATTGAAGATAATTGATGCTCTTTATACGATTTTTAATTTTATTTGAGAAATTGTTGTGAATAGAGCTATATCATTCTTTGCATATGAGCTTTAGAGGCCTGTAAATTGTGGATGTGTATCTGTATGACTAATCATCAAACACATTCCATATTCTGTGTATGCAAGAAGTTCGACTTAAACCAACTTATTTTAAGATGAATGAAGCCATGTGTCAGAATAGGCCTCCAGAATTTCCCAATCCCATCACCAGCTTTGAGCCTCTTATACTGCTGTCAAGAAAATATGTTTTTATATAGTGAATATTTATCGTAGTCTATTATAATTTGGTATTAGGTCTGGTTCAATGGTTAATTACATAACTGTTAAATAGGAGCTAAGTGGTTTTTATCCTTTTTCATTATAGTTGTTTGTAATTTTTTATAAGTTATGTGCTTGTAATAATAACGATGGTTTTTCTCTGGTTGTACATTTTAGGAAGAGGGGCTGAAGTGTAGGTAGGGCTGCTATATAATGTTTCATCAGTTACTGTACACGACTTCGTCTCAGTGGCGGTGTCCTTTTCTTCCCTAACCGATTACAGTCTACCTTTAGGGTATTGTTTATGTTCTTGTTAGAGTGATTTGGAAGGTGCTGTTTGAGGATGCTAATTGGGTTCTAACTGAATACAACACTCTGCTAAACGACATCGTATCCACCAATTATTATTGGGGTAGAACAGAGGTAACTGATTCTCTTTCGTTCTGTACTTGTGCAACAGGAGATCACTTTGCTTAGTCGTCTTTTACATCTAAACATAGTACAATAATATGGAAGTGAGCTGGTACACATTGTTTTGCAGCCTTGGACTTGACTATATAGTCAACATTTTTCTTAATCAACGTGTGCGCTTACTCTTCCCTAACTAAATGTTCCACTAACATGTTTTGGTAGGGGTAAGAAACATTATCGGTTTACTTGGAATATGTCTCTGGCAGTTCCATTCACAAGTTACTTCAAGATACATGCCATTTAAGGAGCCTGTAATCCAAAACTATACGAGGCAAGTCTTAAGTGGGCTGGCTTACTTACATGGAAGGAATACAGTACACAGGTAACCACTCACTCTTGCTATGTTCTTAAAATGATGAATCTAATCTTCAAATTAGTTATTAAAAATGTGTATTTTTCTGCAGGGACATAAAAGGTGCAAACATCTTAGTTGACCCGAATGGTGAAATCAATTAAGCTTGCCGATTTTGGCATGGAAAATCACGTATGTATCTAACAATGTTCTTATAAGTATAATAACACATTTGAGATTGATGTTTATGTAGAATGATGGTTGTTTATGTGATACTAACTCGTTTGGTTTTCATCAGATAACAAATTGTACTTCAGTGTTGTCTTTCAATGGTAGTCCATACTGGATGGCACTAGAGGTAATACCTTTCCTCATGCCATGCCATATATATATATATATATGTTGAGGATCATTACAGAACACTAAGTTATAGCGTAAACAAAAATAACAAATCTAAATCGTTTAAATTTTCCATTATTGTTTATACTTTTTAAAATCTGTAACATTTTTTCATCAAAGATTTTATTTTTTGGACTTGAGTACATTTTTTCATCAAGTCATTTATTTTATTCTTTTTAATTTATGTACATAAAAAACCTTCAAACAAAATTTGTTCATGTACGTTTATATATTGTAAGGTTTATCTATACATGTGTAGGTTATATAATTTTATACATAAATGGACATCCAAACTATTTTGTTCATTTATTTTTACTTAGGGTGGAGGAGCGAGAAACAATACTCCCCACATAGGGGCGATTAGTTTTGAACCAATAATATGTAGAAAACTGCACTAATCGTATAGAGAGAAAAGACTATCATATGCTCATGCTATTTTTTTTTATCTCAGGTTGTAATGAATACAAATGGTTACAACCTTGTTGTTGATATCTGGAGCTTAGGATGTACAGTTCTTGAAATTGTGACATCAAAACCTCCCTGGGGTCAATATGAGGGGGGTATGAAAACTTCCTTTTTAACTCTGCATTATGGTGTTGATCTTGTTGAGAACCATGAAAGGGTAGTTTAGACATTTGACTAACAGTCAAAACACTTCAGTTGAACACTTGAACACGTATAGTCAAATGCTGCAAGTAGAAATGCTATCTGGATAATATTGATTTTGTCAAAACAATTTCAATCCTCTATTATTTTTGTCATCATGGAAGGGTGTTTTAGACACTTTCTCGGTTTTTATGGACATAGGGAGTTGTTGATGGACATATTTAGGAAGTGTGTTGTGGTTTTACAAGTGGCTGCAATATTCAAGATTGGAAACAACAAAGACATGCTTGAAATTCCTGGTCATTTATCAAATAATGCAAAATCTTTTATAAAAAAAGGCCTACAACGGGACCCATATTTGGGCCCACAGCCTCAAAGCTATTGGAGCATCCATTTATACGCGACCAAGCGACAACAAGACTCGCAAATGTCAATCTAACCAAAGAAGCATTTCCAAGATCCTTTGATGGAAGCCGCACACTTGTAAACCCACCCACCCTTTTACATGTATTGCTATACACATGAAATTGTAGAATTTTTAATTTCTGACATTGAAACAGACCGCCTTGGAAATGCGTTCCACCAGAAACACACGCTTGTTTAAGCTCCCAACATCTAAAAGGAGTCCAAGGTATGTTTCCATCCTTAAACCCGGTGCTTGCTGTCATCTTTCTGTACTAGGGATGCAAACGGGAGACAAGTTGAGTCGAGTTTCGAGCTTATATCTAAAGCTCGAGGTCAGCTCATTAATAGTTTTTCAAACTCAAGTTTGGCTCAGCCCTTTCTCATTTATTACTTATAAAATAAATAATTTGTATATTGTAATTTTTTGTGTATATACCAAAATATATATTATTTATTTGTTTTAATTTCAAGGGTTTGGGATAATTTTAGATTCTAGGAATCTACGATTTAATTGTTTTAGAGTGAGGGTAAATTGGTAAATAGACAAATTAGGGATATTGTAGGTGTTATGATTATTGTTTGTGAATATGTGTGTATAATAGTAAAATGTTGTTGGTGGTATAAGTTGATTATATGCTTGATTTTTGGGGTTGTTAGATAGGATGAAAAGTGTTTGATTGAAAGTTGGTTTGTTATTGGAGTCCAAGTTGATGGTTCATGTTAAAAATATAACATGATAATAGTTATTATAATTATAATTGTTGTTATATTTTTCCTTATTACTTATACACTTTTATTGGTTGATTATATTGTGAGGTTTAATTGGAATGGGATTGGTTGATCAAGCCCAAGTTGATAATAAATGAGAAGCCCAAGATAATAAGCCCGAGAAGATTGCTGAGCCTGGTGTGAATGTCTCGAAGACCAACAGAAGGCCAAGCTCAGTCTAGCTCCAAAGCTACTAAGGCTCGGGTTTATTAGCCCCTGGATTGCCAACGTGGCTTGATCGTGTGGATGAGATCTCTCAATGGTGTGTTTCTTTTATTGATGATCAACGGCTGTGGTCGGCTCGGGTGTGTTTGTTACCGAGCCTCCCTATCGACTATATAAAGAACTCTTCGTTGAGAGATACCAGTTTCGACGAGTTTTGTTTTTGTTCTCCTTTGTTATCCTTTCAGTCGTTAGGGTTTTCTAGGGTTTGATCATCTGTTAATGATCGTTACTTGTCATGTATTAGAGATCATCTATCAAATCTATCAATGATCTCTAGGTTGAGAGTTGTATCAGGATCATATGTTAATGATCTGATTTAGAGTTTTAGGGTTTAATTGTGTTTGTCAAATCTTGTTAGTCTTGTGTTCTTTTGTAATTGTCTTTCCATTATTGAAGTTTCTGAGTTTATTCTTTAGTTGATTACCATTTTCTGACATGGTATCAGAGCTTTAGGCTCAGATCTGTCCTTTTTGATTCGAGTTCTGGGTCTGTTGTTGATTCTTGGGGTTCTTGATTATGTGATCG
Organism: Ambrosia artemisiifolia; assembly: GCA_032199755.1. Lineage (NCBI taxonomy): Eukaryota > Viridiplantae > Streptophyta > Magnoliopsida > Asterales > Asteraceae > Ambrosia > Ambrosia artemisiifolia. The sequence continues at coordinate 25,147,956 of CM063526.1, read as the reverse complement.
AGCTGTGTCGAGTTAAAGAAGCAGGACTGCCTTAGATCTGTAGTTCATCGACAGATCTAGAGTTTAAGTGTTGTTCTTGGAGATTGATTGGATCTTGGAGTCTCAGGAAGCTTGTTCTTTGACTCGAAACCCTAAGTGAAGGTTTGAGTTACGAGTCTTGGCGAAACCCTAACTTGGGTCTTATCCCGGTGAGATTGTTCCTGCCCTCTGTTGTTAATTGTTGTTGTGTCTAGGAGCACTGACCGGCTCATATTGTTGGTCTGTTTAGTGTGTTGTCTTGGTTTTTATAGATTGATTAATAGTGATTTCTGTCATACTTTGGTCCTGTGTGTACTCAAACTCCCCTGTTAAGACATGTCCAGGAACCGGTGAGTGATGAACCTGGAATCTTGATCACTGGCAGGGTTTCGTTTGGTACTCACATAAGTGTGACATTATTTCATCTTTCTTTCAATCTTTATTTGTTGTTTGATATAGTTTTGGTGTTTGCTTGATTGTGCAACAGTCATGTCAGATACTAGTAGTGATTCTGTGAAGGTGGTCGTACGTACCTTGGTTAGTAAACTTGATGCTAGTGACCCACTATACCTTCATGCTAGTGACTCTGCTAACTTGTCTATTATTAATATCAAGCTAAAAGGCACTGAAAATTACACTTTGTGGTCCAATGCTATGATTTTAGCTTTACAAGTAAAGAATAAACTAGGTTTTATAAATGGTGATTGTGTTAAACCCGCTGAGGACACTGTATTAGCTAGACAGTGGGATAGATGCAATTCTGTTGTGCTTACCTGGATTTTAAACTCTGTGTCCGAAGAGTTATAGATGGGTCAAGTATATTCTAAACTTGCTTCTGATGTGTGGAAAGATTTAAAAGAGACTTACAATAAAATTGATGGGTCAGTAATTTTTGCCACATATCAAAAAATAAACCATTTCAATCAAAATGGTATGTCTGTTGCTGATTACTATCATAAACTTCATGTTATGTGGCAACATCTTGATCAAATGTTACATATTCCTGCTTTGTACCTGTGATGCTGCTAAACAGTTCAATGACTTCAGTCATTTAAAAAAATTGATGCAATTCTTGATGGGTCTTGATACTGTTTATAGTTCTGTTAGGACAAATCTTTTGATAAGGGATCCTTTACCAACAGTAAAGAAAGCCTTCTCAATTGTTTCAAGAGAAGAGTCACATAGGAACTCTAATGTCACTGTAGCAAAGGAACAAGGTCCTACTGTAGGTTTCTTTGCTAAAACTAATCAGAGTTTTGAAATTAGAAAGAAAAATGCTAGGATTAATAATCAAAATCCAAATCTGGTTTTAATAAAAAGTGGGACACACAGCTGATGAATGTTTTTAGATTATTGGATATCCAACTTGGATGAAAAATAAATCTGGTTTTAATAAAAAGAATGTGACTAGTAACAATGCAACCAGTGGAACTTCTCTTGAAACAAATAGTGGTTCTATGAATACATTAACTGCTGATCAGATTTCACAATTGTTAAGTTTGCTGAACAAGAAAAATGAAGAAGGGACAACTAGCTGCAACTCTAAAGGTAGGCCCTGTAACTTCTTCTGTTCTGCTAGTATGTCCAAACCTATTTTCTCTTTTGCAAATGTGCATTCTGTGTTTAGAAAACTAGGGTGGATAACTGATTCTGGTGCTAATCAGCATATGGTTATGAATGATGATTGTGTTATAAATAAAATTGATAGTGACTTGAATATTAAAGTTAATTATCCTAATGGTACTAGTGCTAAAGTAACTGTGATAGGAGATGTTAAAATTACTGATGAAGTCACTTTGTTTGATGTTTTTGTGGTTCCAAATTATTGTGTGAACTTGTTGTATGTGCATAAATTGGCCAGAGATAGTAAGTTGGATGTCTTTTTTAATGAATCCAACTGCTATATACAGGATTCTTTAACCAAGAGAGTCCTTGTGACTGGTAGTCAAGTTGATGGATTGTATTTCTTTGGAGAGTCTTCTATGTTCTCTGGTATGTGTTGTAATAGTGTTGAATTTACAAACTTATGGCATGCCAGACATGGTCACCCTTCAAACATTGTGTTAAAGGTGTTAAAGGATGATATTAAACTTAGTCTGCTAACTGATAGTATTCATGAACCATGTGAAGTTTGTCATAGAGCTAAACAACATAGAGAACCATTTCCAATTAGTGATCACAAATCTACCTGCCTAGGAGAATTAGTACATTTGGATGTCTGGGGTCCCTATAGGGTAAAAAGTAAGGAAGGGTTCGTATATTTTCTTACCATTGTAGATGACTGTACTAGGTCTGTTTGGGTGTATCTTATGAGGTATAAAGATGAAGTTTTTGAAAATATTCAACATTTTTTAGCAATCCTAAAGAATCAATTTAAAAGAAATGTTAAAATATTTCGAAGTGATAATGGTACTGAATTTATCAACTTTAAAATGAATGAGTTGCTAAATAAACATGGTATTTTGCATCAAACCTGATGTGTCTATACACCTCAACAGAATGGGATAGTGGAAAGGAAACATAGACACTTATTGAATGTGGCTAGATCCTTAATGTTTCAAAGTAATGTTCCTTTGTCTTTCTGGTCTGAGTGTATCCTTACTGTTGTTTATCTTATTAACAGGACTCCATCCTCTGTGTTAAAGGGTAGGTCACCTTATGAAGTCATGTATGGTTTTAAGCCCTCTTATGAACAACTTAGGGTCTTTGGGTGTTTGTGTTATAGTACAGTCTTAAACAATTCTGATAAGTTTAACATACATGCTAATAAATGTGTTTTAATTGGGTATTCAAATGAAAAGAAAGGTTACAAATTATGTAATCTTGAATCTAAACAAGTTGTTTTCTCTAGGATGTAAGATTCTATGAATCCATTTTTCCTTTTAAAGAGTCTAAAATTTCAAAAGAATCTGACCCAAATGTTTATGAAAATGTTAATCAGTTAAACTTTTTTGACTTGTTTGAGTAAACTAACAACACAAAACCAAATGATCCTGATGGTCCCGATCATGATCAGAGGGCAAACCACGATTCTGGTCATCATGGGTCTCAGCAACCGAATAACAATCTGGATTCCACCTTAGGTATGGCTGGTGACCAGCAACCAAGTGGCCCAGATGTTACTAGAGGTAGGGTTGAGGATGATAGATTAGAACATGATGAATATATCAGCTCTGAGGGACATCCATCATCAGCAGATCATCCTACTGTTGTTAGGAAATCTACTAGGAAAACTACTTTCCCTAACAAATTCAGTGATTATATTGTTGAGGGGAAAGTAAAGTATGGTTTAGGAATGCGGTTAATTATTCTAAGCTTTCTGCTGATAATCTTTTTTTCACTTCTATGTTAAATAAAAGTGTTGAACCCAGTTTTTATTATGAGGCATGTAAAGACTAAAATTGGGTGAATGCCATGAATGAAGAAATTGAGGCATTAAACAGGAATGACACTTGGGAGACAGTTAAGTTACCTAAAAATAGAAAAGCCATAGGATGTAAGTGGATTTATAAGATTAAATAAATATAAGGCTAGGCTTGTTGCAAAAGGTTATAGTCAACGAGAAGGTTTAAATTTTGATGAAACTTTCTCACCAGTTGTCAAAATGATAACTGTTAGATGTGTGTTGACTATTGCTGTGCAAAATAACTGGCCATTGTATCAACTTGACATCAATAATGCTTTTCTTTATGGTGATTTATTTGAAGATGTTTATATGAAATTGCCTGAAGGTTATTTTTCAAAATCTGATACAAGGGTTTGTAAACTCAAAAACTCCTTGTATGGGCTTAAACAAGCTCCTAGGATGTGGAATGCTAAGTTGGTTAGTGTATTACATGAGTTAGGATTTGTGAAAAGTAAATGTGATCATTCAATGTTTGTGATGCAGTCTGAATATGTTTTTTGTGTATTTCTTGTATATGTTGATGAGATTATTCTGACTGGTAATAGTTCTGAATTTATAGAAAACGTGAAAAAGTTTTTTAAGACCAAGTTTCTAATAAAAGACTTAGGATCCCTAAAATATTTTCTTGGTATAGAGGTGTTAAAAACTAGTGATGGCTTGTGTCTTAGTCAACGAAAATATTGCTTAGAACTATTGGCAGCATATGGTATGACTGGTTGCAAACCGGTTAACTGTCCACTTGAACCAAATCATGTTATTACAAACTTGTGTAAGCAAGAACATGAAGGTTTAGTAGACATAACTGGCTTTCAAAGGCTTGTGGGAAAACTTATTTATTTATCCCATACCCGACCAGATATTGCTTATTCTGTACATGTACTAAGTCAATTTATGCATAAGCCCACTAAGGCTCAGCTTATGATTGCCATGAGAATACTTAGATATCTGAAACAGGCTCCTAGAAAAGGCATTCACCTAGTCAAAAGTGATCAGCTAAATCTGACAGTGTTTGCTGATTCAGATTGGGCTAAATGTGTTGAATCCAGGAAGTCTATTACTGGATATTGTATTTTTTTTAGGGAAATCTTTAGTAGCTTGGAAAAGTAAAAAGCAGGCCACTATATCACGGTCTACGGCAGAAGCTGAGTACCGTTCTATGTGCACTGCAACGTGTGAAGTTATGTGGATGATCAATTTACTTAGTGAATTAAACATCAAGGTTAGTCTCCCTGTGAAACTCTTTTGTGATAATTCCGCTGCCTTGGCCAATGCTGCCAATCCTGTTTTCTATTATAAAACGAAACATTTTGAGCTTGACTTATTTTTTCTTAGAGATCAAATAAGTAAAGGGTATATTCAGGCTGAACATGTTAAGTCTGAAAATCAAACTGCTGACATCTTTACAAAAGGGCTACAAATTAGGCAACATAATAAAATTTGTGAAAAAATAAACTTAGTTGATATGTTCCAACAATAAAAGTGAGGGGGTGTTAAAAATATAACATGAGAATAGTTATTATAATTATAATTGTTGTTATATTTTTCCTTATTATTTATACACGTTTATTGGTTGTTTATATTGTGAGGTTTAATTGGAATTGGATTGGTTGATCAAGCCTAAGTTGATAATAAATGAGAAGCCCAAGATAATAAGCCCGAGAAGATTGATGAGCCTGGTGTGAATGTCTCGAAGCCCAACAGAAGGCCCAGCTCAGTCCAGCTCCAAAGCTACTGAGGCTCGGGTTTATTAGCCCCTGGATTGCCAACGTGGCTTGATCGTGTGGATGAGATCTCCCAATGGTGTGTTTCTTTTGTTGATGATCAACGGCTGTTGTCGGCTCGGGTGTGTTTGTTACCGAGCCTCCCTATCGACTATATAAAGAACTCTTCGTTGAGAGTTACCAGTTTCGACGAGTTTTGTTTTTGTTCTCCTTTGTTATCCTTTCAGTCGTTAGGGTTTTCTAGGGTTTGATCATCTGTTAATGATCGTTACTTGTCATGTATTAGAGATCATCTGTCAATAATCTCTAGGTTGATAGTTTTATCAGGATCATATGTTAATGATCTGGTTTAGAGTTTTAGGGTTTGATTGTGTTTGTCAAATCTTGTTAGTCTTGTGTTCTTTTGTAATTGTCTTTCCATTATTGAAGTTTCCGAGTTTATTCTTTAGTTGATTACCATTTTCTGACAGTTCACCTGCTAGCCTTGCACTATCAGAGGAGAGTGCTCAAGAAAAAGGTATTTACTTTAATTTTGGCAATAGCTAGTTTGTTATTTACTCAAGAAATGATTAATTTTCATGGTTGATTGATAAAATATTAATAGTTCTTTTTGCAGGTTCTTAGAATGAAGCTCTACTTTGGAACTTGGCCAGCCAACGAAGATAAACTGGCTATACTTGGAGATGTTGTCCGTGCTATACTTGGAGATGTTGTCCGTGTTATGAATTAACTTAAATCTGAATCTTTCAAAGAAATGAATGAGCAACTATTTGAAGAAATTAAGACATCGAAGGTTAGTATACGTATACACATAAATAATAAAAAATGAACTAGCTTAATGTTTTTTAGCTATATATCTCAACTCCTCTCAATTGATGACTTCTAATTGAAAGCCCTTGGGAAACCCAAGCATTTTGTTTTCCCCAGTTCAATCCAGTTCAATCCAATCCACTCAATCCTCTACTTTTTTATATTATAGTTTTTGGTGTGGCCACGATGAGATTGACTGCCTCCATCAATTAGTTCTATGATTCTGAAATCAAGTTTTTATAACCTACAGAAGACACACTAGGTATGGCTCAAACACATTCCAATTAGATGAATATGATTATTTGTATTATATTTGTTTCCCTGTAGTTGTTTGTTTGGTTGGTTCTATGTAGTTAATGCGGCCGAGATCTCGGTGGGATCTCGGTGAGATCTCGGTTATCGGTGGTTGACACAAATATCGGTTGAAATATTGGTGGTAAATATCGGTCCCGATAATATCGGCGATATTTACCGATATATCGCCGATATTTGACCTTTTTGTATCGGTCATCTCACTGATATATCGGTTTGGCCCTAAATCAGTCAAAGTTAGGTCAAAATCTGACCAAATCAGTAAAGTAGAATCAGTTATTATCTCTAATCAAACCAAAATCGGTCTGCACCAGCCTCCAAAGACGACATCAAACCTCATTTAAGAATCAATCGATAGATTAAGTGAATTTGGAGCTAGGGTTTGTGTGTTTGCAGGTGTCTGATGAAGAAGATAAAAGAGGGAGGCAAATAATGAACCTGGGTAAGGATTAGGGTTTATTAAGTATGGATATTTTTACATTTAACCCCCTCCATCTTTCAGTAGTTTACATATGGTTCCCAAATTTGTAAATGTATATAAAAAATATAAACTTAACTATAAATATATATATAAATTTGTAAAATTATATAATATATATATATGTTTTGCAATTACCGATATCCCACCGATATCTCACTGTGAAAACCGATATCCAAATATCGGTCCTTGACCGATATCCGATATTTTTCCGCATTAACTACATAGGGTTGGTTTTGATTGGGTGAATTATTTAAGCTTAATTATGGTTTCAGTTTTTAAACAATTGTTTGTTGATAGTATGGATCCATATAGGAATAACACTAGCAATACATTGATAATTGATAGTAAATGTCTATGTTTGGTTAATGTACTCTGTGGCCTATATGTTCCGTTATATTGAAGATTTAGAGTTTATTGTGATCGTCATCTACTCGTTCATTGATGAATTATACAGTGAATCAAATGCTTATTTTGATAAGTTTCTGGGTTTTATACATGTTATTTCGAAATGTATAGTCGCTTTCTACTCTCTAAACGCTCATGTTCACGAAACGTAAGTTATGACCTACTTAAACAAGAAAACTGACCAAATAAACAACATAACTATCAATTGCCTATAATTTCCTAATAACTAGAACAAAACATGAATAAAATCTTTTCATCATTTATGACGATTATTAGTCAAATGTAAGTAAGCTTTTCTTCAACTACAATTGGGAATATTCTTTTGTTGATTATAATCTGTCTGCAAAAGCTTTTGGGTTTGTCTGAAATCATGTTAAGTTGAGAAATTGCAATCAACTAGGCGATTGATGGCACTATTGTAAATGTGGTTAGAAATCTTTAAAACAATCAAGAATTGGATGTTTTGTTAATTTAATGAGAGATGATTATTATTAAAAATTTAAAATCAAGAATATTACCTGTGATTTTATGACAGTTACCAAGGAATTGATATGGCTTTTCACTTTTGGAACATGGTTATTCATTTCTGTTTTCACAACAGCTTGATTTATAAAACTTCAAGAAATACAAGTCGTTATCTTGCTTGCATGTTATCCAATCCATACCACTCTCAACATGTATAAGTCTAGATGATTAACAAACCTATGATGTTGTTAACAATCGAGTAATATATCACAGGTCTGTTTTCTAAAGATATGTTTGGAATTGAGGAGTGATCGGAAACAGGAAATAAGAATAAACAAACAAATATTTGGCGGTTATTATTTGGAGGGAAAAGGGTAGAGAGAGTTTGAAAGTTAGTTAAATGAAAACATAAACTTTCTATATACAAATGATCTTGATCCGGCCTATTTATATGTTTGAACCGGTGCAAGGATCAGACGTGACTTTACATAGTAACTGTTCGAATAATATTGAACTTATGATATCTAATTATCTAACCGGTGTGACATATAAACCGGTATTAACTAACATCTAGACTTAGGACATAACTATTAACACATGTTTCTTATTTACATAACATAAGATAAACCAAGTTTATATAATCATCTAACAATCTCCCCCTTAAACTTGAGTTTATCGTCTTCGGTTCTTCTTCATTCTTCATTTGAGGATGAACGGCTTCGCTTCTTTGGTGGTAAATCTTCATCAATCCATCCGTTTTCTTCGTTTCCACCGCTTGTACTACCTTGTTCATTGTTCACTTCAACGACTAACTCTCGGCCCTTATATTTGAGATGGTACCACTCCATCTCATCTCCAAGTATCTAACATACACTAGCCTTAGAGTTAACGCTATGTCTTCTTTCTTTACTAAACTCGGTAGTCCTCTTCCATAACCCATAGACATTGCGACTATTGCCCAATTTTCATCCTTTGTAACTTTATCATATCCACCAAACACTTGTACTTTAGTGTATAGATCCAATAAACATATTGGATATCCGGTTGTGTCTCGTGGTGGCATAGGGGCTTTGTCTTTGATTTTTAAGAAATCGTACATGAACCATTGTACAATCTTTTCGAATTCTAACTCAAACTTTCTTTTGTACCTTTCAACCGTTGTAGTAACATGGATTAGATCCATGAAAACTATGCAATCTTGCAAACTTGATTCTTGTGTTGGGTACATGATAGGACCTCTTTCCATATTGCCTTCATAATCATCCTTATCGATTGAGAATTCTTCGAACTTCTTATACATATAAGCCCTTTCTTTATCTTCAACATTTAGTGCTTCAACTTTGCCTTCAAATCTGACCCGTTTCTTTGCAAACGTTTCTAATGCGCCTTTTCCATCTTTTACAACAATATTTTCTCTTTCGGGACATTTAAATGTGAAGTGACTTTCACTATCACAAATTCGGCATAAGATTATCTTTCTTTTCTCATGTATGATCGGTCGATGGATGTAACAAACATCTCCATCAAATTCAACTTCTAAACCTTCTTGGTTCAATTTTTCAATACTTACACTACAAGAATTCAGGGTGTTTACCTACATATAATTTATCTACACATGTAAATGTGTGAGTAAATATCTACACATTTTTGTACATGTGTTGGTAATTGTTGATGATTTATTTTTAATAATAATTAACACTTAGTATATGTAGATAATACCTTTTAGCTACACATTGGATTTGGTGGGAAAACTTCCCCCCAAAACTTATGATCAATTAAATATTAAACACCTACACATTTAATAAATTTTTTTTATGTGTAGGTAAATTATCTACACATATGTAAATAGCTAATATATGTGTAGGTAAATGATTATCTTTACCAACACATAATAAACTTAAATAAATGTGTAGACAAATTAATGACGTGGCAAAATTAATATCTACACATGTTTAAAAATGTACAATATGTGTAGATACTACTTAATATGAAGTAAGTAAATATTTTTAGATGCAGTGGCAAACAATTACCTACATGTATAAAAAAATGTATAATATTTGTAGATACTAGATACATATAAAATATGTTACGGATTCATATGAACTCAATGAGTTTTAAGTTTTAATGGATGTTATATATAACAAAACCGGAGTGAACCTATTAATATAATGTGAGATGAACCCAATCGGTTTTGAATTATTAGTAAAGATTTATATAAATATATACGGCGAAACCATAAATAAATTATGTGGTGAACCCATAACAAACAAACCCAAATGGTGCATTGGTTTCGTTCGCCCTTTAAGCTCAGGGTCTATGGTTCAATTCCCGGCCTTTCTTTTGTTTTTAAACCTTTTTCACTACTAGAAAACCAAGCTATTGCTACTAAAATCTGTGACTAGAAAACAACGGTCATAAGATTAGGGACCACTTTCTGACCGACACTAAAAAAAATGTCATATAGTGGCAGGCATTTTTAATGACATTTATCTTTTGTGCTATTAATTTAAGTTTTATGGCACTTTACATATGTTATATTATTTTATACATAATTTTAGTGACATTTAGCATTTATGCCACTAATATAGGTTTTTAATGACACTTTTTAGGTGCCGGTAAAATTTGAAAGGCTTAAATTAAAAAAAAAATCCCTCTTTTCACTACTAGAAAAGTAGCCTTTAATGACACACAAACCATGACATACACCAATTTAAGGACATGTAAAAGTGTATGTCATAAAAAAATATCATGTTATTGTTCGGTGAAATTAGATAAATTTATGACGGTTATTTTTGTGTGTCATTAATTTTGTGTCAACAATTATAAACCATGACAGTATCTAAAGTTGCATGTCATGTTTTTATGTCCCTAAATTTTAAATTATCTCTCAGACCATGTGTAGTGGGAGGTTAAAATTTTTACCTTGTATGGAGTATTAATAAGGTGAAAATTTTCACTTTGAATGACATCATACATGACATCATTTAATATATTATTTTTTATTTAATAAAACTTCAAAAATAAAAACAAATAATGCTTCAATGTGATTGGCCAACCCAAAAATGAAAACGCCGTGAAATATTTCACCCCCCCCCCCCAAATAATGCCCCTAATAACCTCTAGGGGGCGATGTTTAAATAACCTCAGGGGTTATTTGCCCCAATAAAGCCCAAATCTCCTTTCCATTACATATGGTCTCATACCTCTCCCTCTCCTTCCCCCGCCTCTTCATAAACCTAAAAAATTCCCAATTAATCCCTCTCTCGTCACAAATTCCTCTCATGGCCTTCCAAAACCCCTCTCTTTCTTCTCTGACTTCCAGTTCCTCCCTACCCTAACAAGCACCGCCACTACTCCACCATATATTTTCACCTTCTCCCTCTCTCTCCCTCTCTCAAATGTTGAATGATCTAGCGTCTGTTTTGCCTTTATATAATCGCACGGTAAGTGATTATATTATTATTATTATTATTATTTGGGTTTAGTTGATTGATTCATAGGCGTTAAATTAAAACACTGTTGGTTTTCTCTCTATCTGTGCGGTTGTCTATTTTATGGCGAATGAAACCGGTGTTAATAGGTTAGCTTTTTTATTTGAGATCGCTTGTATATATATAGTGTATGGAAAGTAGATTGAAACGGGGTGTGTGTTGCAGCTGGTTATATGTTTTATGTTAACATTGAGTTAATAGTTAGTACTGTATTTCTAGAAGGAGAGTAGTTTATGAGTTTATCAATAGTTAGGCTTTTAGTAGAAGGAAAGGCATTACGTACCTTTGAGCTATATGGGTGAAATGATTTTCTCTTATGCTATGCGCCTTGCTATCTTGGGCCCTCGATTTTTATGCGTCATGCGCCTTGAGTGCACCTCGCGCATTTGGAAACAGTGGAATGTGTACTTAATAAATTATAATCTCTCGAGTTTTGAAATTGTTTAAGACTTTAAGTTTCTGCTTCAATTAAATGATTTTTAGGTGTATTTCTACAGATTATTGCTAACTATTTGTATTCTTAATTGAGGCCAAAGGTGTTGGTAGCTGGAGTGTTCTTTATGCTAAGTATTGATCTAGAAAAGAGAAGGAGAATGTTGATTTTAAAAACCATGTTATACAGGTTTGGTTATTTGTTATTTGATTAGTTATTTTTTTTAAGATTAAGGTAATTAATTTTATTTGTTTACTCATTGTTTATTGAAACTTGTAGTGTTTGATGTTCTTGATGGATTTCTTGGACCATACTTGAAAGCAATTGGATTAACTTTCAATTGCACGTTTCTTCTATTTGGCTCTGCTATTCAGCTTATAGCTTGTGCAAGGTTTGTTTGTTTGATTTAACCACTATTTCGTTGGTTAGCTTTATAATAATTTTTTTTAATATGAGATCCCGGTTTTTAGTTATTTCAACATACGAAAAATATTATTTACAGATACAGTTTTTTGATTCTTTTGAATTTTTTCACATTTGATCGGATTTGGATCTGATGTAGAGTGTTTTTTATATGAATTTACAGTAACGTAGATAATCTGGATAAGAGGACATGGACATACATATTTGGAGCGTGTTGTGCGACTACGGTCTTCATCCCGGTCCGCAGTATGGTGATTTACAATAACATATACTACATAAACTTTTTTGATGTACAGGTAACAAGATCATTTTGGGCTAAAAATGTTGATTTAGGTTGATGGGGTAGAGCATTACGGTCCGCAGAAGCTAGTGTTATATTTCACCGGAGTCACCAACATCTTGTACACCTTCTGCGAACATGCCGTAACTGTGTAAGCGTTACTTTTTTCTTCTTTTCGTACAGCTTTTAACGCAAAATGTACACGTTTTCTATTTGTTTATTTATTTTTATTGAAAAGGCATGTTTTCTATACGTTTTGAGTTACAGGGAGATTATGCACGCAATGTGGGAACCCCAAAAGTATCCTAGGTGTTATTTGGATATTAGCATTGGAGGAGATCTTGAAGGAAGGTTAGTTGTGGAACTGTACAAATATATTGTTCCTAAAACTAAAACTGCTGAGAACTTTAGGGCTCTTTGTACTAGTGAGAAAGGGATTGGTCCTAACACTGGTGTTCCTCTCCATTTGAAGGTATATTATCTATATATTTGTATATTTCATTCTTATCATGTTCACTTTGCTTAAAGCATAATCATCTTTGAGTTTGGTTCGGCATTCGGTGTTACGTTATGGTTTGAGGGTTAAACTCAAATGGGTTACTGTTGACTCAGAAGTTCTAAATATCGCAAGATCTAGTACCGGCAAGAGGGTTAAACTCAAATGGGTCAACACCAAGGTGAGCACTTTTTAATGTTAAATTAGGCTGCTTGGAACTAAAACAATCACGAACCTTAATCTTTTATCTTTTTAATTTAATTGTTCGTAGGTCTGGTACTGGCAAGAGGGTTAAACTCAAATGGGTCATACAAAGTATTCGTTATTTAGTAAACAGTTAACTTATTGTATTTGTTTTCTTTTTTTTTTTTCTAAAATGAAGAAATGATGAAGTTGATAAACCAAAATGCCGAGGAATTAATGAGCAACAAGTCGATTATTGAGAATGTACTTGGACGAAGCTCTATTCGTTTGCATTGGTGGGGACGTGATCCAGTTATTGTTGATAACACAATGGGTACAACTAAAAAAGCAAAGCATCCTACTTATGATGAGCTTGTCGATGCACTTCAAACAGTGACGAGTAAATGTGCAATTATGGAACAAGCATCTGGGCAATCTCAATGTGATACTCTAGACGATGATGAGAGTATCGATGAGTGATGTTGTTTAGTAATTTTATATAACCCATTAGTAACTTATGGTCAATATTTGCTTTGTTTGTTTAACTATTTTGTTTGGTGGTTTGAACACTAATGTTTTGATTAAGAATGTTAATTTGGACGTTTATTTTTCAACTGTTTTTGTATTTGTTTGTATATATTTAAAAGTTATTATTTAAATAAATCGTGGTTATTAATTACACATTTAAATATTTTTACCAACACATCAATATATATTATTTCTACACATATTAAGATCAATATCTACACATCTTTTACATTTACCTACATATAATTAACTGTCACGTCAGCTGCCACGTCATACGCAAATCTAACAACTTATTATACTATTACCAACACATATGTATTAGTTTTAGCCACACATATATGTGTAGGTATAGCTTGCTATATACCTACACATAATAAATGTGTAGGTAATTATCTATATCCACAGTGCCGAGTCTACACATGATGACACTTAATTTATGTGTAGGTAAATGTTACTAATAACACATTATATGGTTTTTCCTACACATACTATATGTGGGTAAATACCCAAATTTCTTGTAGTGTTAGCACATTTTTACGAAGTGTAGGGACATAGTATACCGATTTGATCTTGTGTACTTGCCCTCCGCTTGTAAGTATGACCGATCCCTTCCCTCTAAAATATTCTCTTCTATACCCACTTGGTTTGCCTTCAACACCGAATGATTTTGAGAAAGTGGCGAATTGATCTTTGTAGCCACATCCATGTTCTTTGCGTGTAAGGCTTGCATACCATATGTTAATCCACCCTTTGTCATCCGTTCCTTTTACCATGAATTCGGTCTTTCCAATCTTCTTAGGACAATCCTTTCTATAGTGAAAGGGTTGTTTGCACTTTCCACAACACATGGCGTGTGGATATTCGGGAACGTCTTTAGTTTGTTTATTGAACTCCTCTTGCGCCTTTTTCTTCTTCATAATTTTGTTCTTTGGTGATGATGCGATATGGAAGTGGGAGAAATTGATGTTCAGCGGATTCTCATAATCCTTCTTACTTGATTCGACTCTCTTGGTCGCCATAAATTGATCCTCTTGATCATAACAATTGACTATCGGCCTCTTGCCTTTGTCATATATAGGATCGGATTTCTCATCAACATCATCGAATAATCCTTTGGACGTGAAACGTGGCTCTGATGCCATGTTAACAATCGAGTAATATATCACAGGTCTGTTTTCTAAAGATATGTTTGGAATTGAGGAGTGATCGGAAACAGGAAATAAGAATAAACAAACAAATATTTGGCGGTTATTATTTGGAGGGAAAAGGGTAGAGAGAGTTTGAAAGTTAGTTAAATGAAAACATAAACTTTCTATATACAAATGATCTTGATCCGGCCTATTTATATGTTTGAACCGGTGCAAGGATCAGACGTGACTTTACATAGTAACTGTTCGAATAATATTGAACTTATGATATCTAATTATCTAACCGGTGTGACATATAAACTGGTATTACCTAACATCTAGACTTAGGACATAACTATTAACACATGTTTCTTATTTACATAACATAAGATAAACCAAGTTTATATAATCATCTAACAGATGTCTTATGATATGCAATTTTATGACTTTCAATTTACATGTATGAATCTAGCAGTTACACATGACAAGTATGCGCAAGGGTGAGTTTAGGGGTGATTGAAATCTTTACTTCTTTAATATGATTGTCACAAGGGTATGGGACTGGTATGCAACGTATAGGGTCAATTCAAGAATTAAGTTTATCACTTCTTTACTATTTTGTTTTTAAAGTATGACCTTTTTGTTATCTTTTTTTCGTTTTCTTTTGTTCTATTAAATTTCATGATTCATTGGAAGGTCGTTAAGGCGATGGATGAGTTTAAATAGGTGGGGATGGCAGGTGGTGGTCGGGAAGCACGCTGATTTAGCCTCTTAAGGGCTAAGGCAGTAGTAACCTTAAGACGTTACTCACATTTGTAGAAAATCTGCCTGATGGGTTCATAGTGTTATCAGGAAATTTGGTTCATAGATACATATATAATACTTTACAAATCACTTTTGTGATTTTTGTTTGTAGGTTACTAAGATAATTTTTTGTGTGGGAATAGAACTTTCTATTGTTCATTTGATTCAGTTTTTTTCTCTTTTGCTACAGCTTCTGTTATACACGTGATTTTTGTGAGTGTTGTTTTCATCATAAGATGTCCAGATCTGATGTTAGTTAGTCACTGTTTGCCTATCTATGTGTATTGAGTCTATTGACTTGGTTTAGGGCTTTTAATAGTATTGGGTAACCCATTACTTTGAAAAATTTTGCATTCTAGAAACATGTTTCAACTTTCAACCAGCCTTTTTGAATTTATTTTTAAATCAATCTTTTTGAAAGTTTAGTTAATCAACTCTTTTATGAATTCATTCAAGTAATATAACGCAAAGTACTAATACCAATTAGTTGATGCATTAGATCATCTTAAATGTGTTCATTTCTGTTAAAGCATTCGCAAGACATGTCAGGTATGCATTCCGTTCTTATTTGTAACAAAAAAAGTAGGCTCCACTTTGGTACCCTAATTAGTAGGTTTTTGGATGTGTCTATACTCAAGTACTATGTTTTTTTCATTATTGTTGTTTCTCATGGATTGGACGGCTTATGATCTTTGTTCATGTGCGAGAAATTCACTTTTGGGTTTAGGGTATGCGTTGCGGATTGAATTAGCGCTTACATGCATTGATGATTGAACTTTTCATTTGCTTTACTGACATTATTCTGCTCTATTCGCTTATTTTCAAGGGATTAACTTTTGGTAATGAAAGCCTACACACTTTTTAGAAAGAAATCATTATTTGGAAAATATATTATTTAATTTTCGAAATTTTTTAAGTTTAAGTCAAGGCGCTGTAAATTATCCACCCCATCGTTGTGTGCAAGATCCTTATATTGTGTGGGTTAATATATTTAGTGTATGTTAGTAAACCGCACTATTTAAATCAAAGTATGTTGGCATTCTATATGGATTCAAATAGTGCGGTTTGAACTTGGATTAGGTTGTCCAGAAGTGTAAACGGTTGTCTATTTTTTTTAGAATTATACAACAAACGTCATACACACACAATATACCCCAACAACTACAAGGTGACAAAACAGACATACCCGCTGCAACGCGCGGGCATTCCCACTAGTAATAGTAAGATGGGGGTGGGGTGACCGGTTATGGGGGGGGGGGGGGGGTTAGGTATTATATTTTTTTTTATAAAATTTATAACATAAACATACCCATCTCACAATTTATAAAAACCCCTATATATTGAATAATTAAGGTTTTTACCCATTTGGCCAATGATAACATTCCCAAATTACAAATATCCATTTTTAGCTAATTTTATTATATTAGAGGTTTCCCTACTGTACCGGGTCTCAAATTCGCATTAAAAAACTAAAACGCGCAACTAATAAACCAAAACGATTTAAAAACCAACAATTATAATCTTTATTGGTTTTAATAATATTTTCATCCTTAAAATATTATTCCATGCCAAACCAAGCATTAAGGGTCAAAACTAGACTTTTTAAAGTTCACCGGGTCGTCACCAATGTTTAATACGGTTAATTTATCACTCCGTGATACGAAAATTCATAATAAACCTTTTCAAAATATTTGGACTTTACTATTGCATTTCTAAGGACTCTACTTATCACAAATTAGGTCTAACACGTAGCTTTCGATATTATTTTAATAGTTATTGTATTGCACGGATAGTACCTGGATTTTTGCCGGTTGTCACATTTGGTATAAATATGTTTAGTAAATAGGATATTTGACCCATTTGGTATATTTTTGTAGTTTATTTGTTGATAGTTGACCAATTTGGTATAAATATGTTTAGTAAATAGGATATTTGACCCATTTGGTATATATTTATAGTTTAAATGTTAATATTTGACCCGTTTGATATATATTGGTAGTTTTAATGTTGATAGTTGACCCATTTGGTATATGTTTGTAGTTTAGCCCATTTGGTGTATGTATGTTTGATAAATGGTAATATTTGACCCGTTTGGTATAAATATGTTTAGCAAATAGGATAGTTGACTCATTTGGTATATATTTGTAGTTTAAATGTTATTATTTGACCCAGTTGATTATATATATATATATATATATATAGGCTAAAGGTAGGGAGAAAACCCAAAAATTTGAGAAAACCCAAGCAAACCCAATAAGTGGACCACATTCTTCCACATCACCCCTAAACTTTAATACTTGTTTATTAAGGCAAGGTTATTTTAGTAATTTACCCCCTTTCACCACATATATAATGATTTCTTTCTCTCTCCCATTTCAAAATTTCATTTTTCCCTCCCCTGATCCTCTCCCCTCATCTCTGCTTTTTTTTTTTGAAGATTCAACCACCAACACCATCATCTTCATATCTAACCTCCATAATCTTGATTTCCAAACTCGAACAATACCCTCGTAACGTCGTCAGCATCATTTAACAGCAACCTCCCATCATCGTCATCTGCAACACCGTCGCAGAAGGCCACCGGAGAAGACCACCGGAGAAGATAACCGGAGAAGACAACCGGAGAGAGTACCAGGTGTTTTTCAGTGCCTGAATCTTATTTCCATCTTTTTATCTCCTTCCATGTTGCTTTTTATGTTTGATTTTTTTATTAAGTTGTAATCAAAATCTTTGTTTGTTGAATCGTATTTCAGTGGTTGAATCTTATTTCCAACTGATTTCTATATTTTGTGTTTGTTGAATCACTTCTGTTTTTGATAGAAACACAATTGTGAATTTTTATTTTTTGAAAAATGCCCCCTGTTTTGTAAAATTTTTTTCTGATAAATTATAGAAATCAAGTCTAGACTTTTTATTAATCTTTTTTTGTAATTGATGATTATGGAACACCACCAATATAATATAAAGTCATTTAGGTTTAGAATTATTGTAAAATAATAGTACATTTTCTGAGTGTAATCGAAGACATATCTTTGTATAATCTTTGTGTTTAGCTAGACTGTTACGTGTGTAGCATATCAAACTCTGTTCTCTGTTCATTGCAGATTAGATAAATGTTGTCTGTGTTTTTCCTGTTACACGTGTAATACCTGTGTGTTCTTGCACCATGCCTGTCTTTTTTTTTTTTTTATCATGTATGAGTTTTTTAATTTTACGTATGTCTGATTTACAGAAAAAATGCCCCTTGTTTGAAAAATCCCCTCTTTTTGTTAAATTCCTTTTCAGATATATTATAATAATCAACTTTAGCCTTTTTATTAATCTTTTTTTGTAATTGAAACTATTGAAAAAGATTTTTTTTTTTTTTGGATTATTGATTATGGAAAAACACTAATATAATATAAAGTCATTTAGGTTTATATCTCTTTGGACCCTATCATCTAGATTTTAGCTTAAGTTTTCGTTTCTTTATCGTCTATACTTTCTTATAATCTTTGTGTTTAGTTAGAATTTAGCTTAAGTTTTCGTTTCTTTATCGTCCATACTTTCTTATAATCTTTGTGTTTAGTTAGACTGTTACGTGTGTAGCATAACTTTTTTTCAAAAATATAATATGATTTCTGTGTTTTAGCATATCAAACTGTGTTTTCTGTTCACTGCAGATTAGATAAGTGTTGTTTTTTCAAACTCTGTTCCTGTTACACATGTAGTAATCGTGTTTTTTTTCTCATGTATGAGTGTTTTTTTAACTAATGACACAAAAAGGATAGAAACTTGTTTCCAGAATGAAAAATCCCCTCTTTTTGTTAAATTCCTTTTCAGATATATTATAATAATCAACTGTAGCCTTTTTATTAATCTTTTTTTGTAATTGAAACCATTGAAAAAGATTTTGTTTTTTTTGGATTATTGATTATGGAAAAACACTAATATAATATAAAGTCATTTAGTTTTATATCTCTTTGGACCCTATCATCTAGATTTTAGCTTAAGTTTTGGTTTCTTTATCGCCTATAGTTTCTTATAATCTTTGTGTTTAGTTAGAATTTAGCTTAAGTTTTCGTTTCTTTATCGTCTATACTTTCTTATAATCTTTGTGTTTAGTTAGACTGTTACGTGTGTAGCATAACTTTTTTTTAAAAATATATTATGATTTCTGTGTTTTAGCATATCAAACTGTGTTCTCTGTTCACTGCAGATTAGATAAGTGTTGTTTTTTCAAACTCTGTTCCTGTTACACATGTAGTAATCGTGTTTTTTTTTCTCATGTATGAATTTTTTTTTCACTAAAGACACAAAAAGGGTAGAAACTTGTTTCCAGAATGAATTTGCAGAACGTTGTGATATGTGTTTTCTCTGTTATTTTTTTTTCAGTGTGTTCTTCTGTTTTAAGGTCGGGTGTTACGTGTGTAGCGTATCTGTTTTGTAGTCAAAGTTTGCTTTTTATACCAGCAAAAAATGGATGCTGGGTGCAGACTACAGCAGGTTGTATGTGTTTCCAGAAAAAAACCTGTTACACATGTAACAATCGTGTTTTTTCCCACCTTTAGTTATACAGTATTTTTTTTTTGCTTTTTGCATGTATTAGTTTTTTTTGTTACCTATATTTTGTTAACAGAAAATAGTTTTTTTTCCCTGTTTCATATTTCTAATGTCAACACTTACTCTTCTATAACATACGTTACAGGTCCTGTTTTTTGTCAAACCATGGATTCCAACCCCAACACTCCGCCTTCGGAGGTTTTTGAGGGCTGTCACCATCTTATCCCAATTGTACACGACCCACCTCAAAATGAACCAGACATTGCTCCTGTTGCAGCCGAACCTGAACCACCCCCACCGGTAGATTTGGTCATCCCTCCTGTTGCAGCCGAACATGACCCCCCCCCCCCCCCCCCGTTGCCCCGGACATTCCGCCATTACAACCGGTTATACCCGTACTCTAGGCGGACGATTGGTTTGAAAGTGACGAGGATTTTGATTGGAATGCGGCCTTTGATTACGCCTTCCCCGAAGAATATCCGCCACCAGAAGAGTACATGACACCGGAGGATGATGTGGATGATGTAAATCACACACCTGAATGGGCGGTTGGTTACGAATCAGACCCAGGGGCTGAATATGAAGAACCATATGAACCTAAACTTAACAAACCCGTGCTGCCGTTCACGTATCCGGGAGGTGAGCGTATTAGGGCTGAATGGGAGGGTATAGGTTATACTGAGGAACAGTGGGCTTTTTATGCAAAGTATGGTTATCGGATGCCGTCAGTTACTGTTGGTTGCAGTGCGGGATGTCGGGGTTATTGCATGCATGGGCGGGGTATGAATATTTAATTGTATGTTTTGTTGTTGATACAGTTTCACTGTAATATATTTCTTGACTATTATCTTTTAGGCGGATGAACAATATGATGTATCGCTTTTTTTATTAGTATGTTTTCTGCAAGTTTTTTGTAATGTAATGCAATGTAGTACTACTTTAACAAAAATGATATCGGCTGTTGAATCTTAACATATGTTACCAACCCAGAACAGTTTCATTGTAATATAATTTCATGTTACAGGCTGAATCTTAAAAGTACTGAATATTAAAAGTACTGAATATCAAAAAATAACCATATGGACCTTTCGTTACGTATGCAACAACTCTGGTGCTGGTACAGTGAAACCAAAACAAAATGTTGTAATAAAAAAATTAACAGGTTAGGATTTTTCTAAATTCATATAAAACTATCGTGACGGATTTTACGTACGTAACAACACTGGTGCTGGAACAATTTCTATGAATATGTGAATCTGATTGATGAATAAAATATTTTTTTAATAAACTAAAATTCTGATTTTTGTCAACAAAAAAGTATGAGAGAGAATGTTGGAAAGAGAAGGTTGGTGTGAGAAAGAGAGAGTGAGAGGTATGATTGATTTGATGGAGAGAGAAGAGGGTGTAAATGACCCTTCTACCCTTTTTTGTCATCTTGCAACTATATAATATTAACTTTTAATCATGACCATTGATCAAGTGGAATGGATGGTTTGGATGAAGTTTGCAAGGTTTTTTCAACTTTTTGTGGTTTCCATTTTAACCATCCCCTATATATATATATATATATATATATATATATATATATATATATATGTTATTATAATGTTTATGCTTGATTGTAAATCTTGGTATGTCTGCTTAGTTTTGTTAGTACATTTAGACAGAGATTTTAGGCGTATAATGTGTATACATGTATATATGTAAATGTTGGTATGTTTGGTTAATTATTTTTCTTGTTATTTTGCTTGATTGTGTGATTGTGGATAAATGGTATTAAAGCTGAATAGCAAAGGAAAGCAAAAAAAAAACCTTTCGCTCTTGTCGCCGCTAAAAGTCAAGCCGAGACTACACAGGATGTTGCCACGTGTCCTGCCACGTGGCAAAAAAATAAATAAAAAATCAAATGCCACATGGAAAATAGGCTTTAGCGGCGACTCATTACGGGCGACATGGACCTTTAGGGACGTTTTTTCTAGGCGAAACTATTAGCGGCGACAGTCGTCGTTAAAGGTCATGTTCCTTGTAGTGGCTAACTATTTATCTAATGTATATGTGTAACATTCCTTGTTATAATATTATTTTATTTATTACCATTTATAACATTGTAACCTTTCTAACATTTTGTAGCCATGTTATTTATTTTGTTAACATTTGTAACATTATAAAATTTTTAACATTTATAACAATCTAATTACTTATCTAAGTTATATGTGTAGCATATCCTTGTTATAATATTATTTTATTTATTAACAAGTGAAACATTATAACATTGTATATGTTTAACATTTTGTAGCAATCTAATAATATATGTAAATATTATTTTATTAACTTTTGTAACAGCGTAACATTGTAAAATTTGTAACATTTATACCAAGCTAATTACCTATATAACATGTAAGCATTAAAATAAATTATTTATGATAATAAGGCATTATGTTGGAAAAAATTGACATTAAAATAAACTAAACTAGTGTTTTTAACAGTCGCGCATTGTGCTAGTGGAACTTTGGCTGCAAATCAGAAGCCACAATCAAGCCCGAATCATGTCCATCAGATCTTGTTCCCTAGAAGTTCTCTGTAGACTCCTTCCAGCCTGAACCGATTGCGGGCAAGGAGCTCCTGCATTACGTCAATTTAGACCCTTTCAAACAATTACATGACCACCAGAAACAACAAATAAAAGATTTAATTTGACTTGGACTACGTGCAAGCCCTCGAAAGGATAAATGACTATCTCCCAGGTTTTGATATTGGTGGTTTTTCTAACAAGGACACCGCCCCCCCAAAGCTTCAGAATACTTTGGCGAATGCCCTTTTTGGCAAAATCGCACAGAGCCTGGGTGAAGCTTTTGATCTGTCCCCCGCCAAAAGGCAGTTATTGAGTGCTTGCAAAGCCCCCATGCCCAAGATTTCCTGAATGTTGTCCCAATCGAAGGTTTGGGCCAAACCATGTCTAGGGTTGAATACAGGGCAATTCTTAAATATCGTTTGGTGATCCCCATGTACCATGAAGATGAAGTATGTCCGATTTGCCGTAAGGCATGCTTGGACAAATACGGGGAACACACGGTTCATTGTAAAGAGCTACCTGGTTTCAAATATAGGCATGACTGGGTCCGGGACGTTCTTTGGGACATTTTAAGAAGGGTTGGGATCTCAGCCAAGAAGGAGGCTCATGTGAATTTCCTCTCGGACCCCGCAGAAGGGAGATCCACCCTACGTCCAGCAGACTTGCTTGTCTTTGGGTGGGCTGGGGGGAAACACGCTTTTGTCGACCTAACAGGTGTATCTCCCCTGGTTGGTTTGAGGGATAATGGCTTTGTAGCAGGGCAAGCGGTGCGAAAAGCAGAGGCGAAGAAAGTTGAGAAGCATGCTAAAGCTTGTGAGGAGAACCAACACGTTTTTGTACCCCTGGCATTTGATACCTTTGGCTCCTTGGCACCGGAAGCCATCCGTTTCCTGACCAGAGTCCAACGGGTTATCCATAGCAGTGTCTCGACTCCGGGGGGCATGGGTTCGTGTTTAGTAGGTTAGGGTTTGCCGTCCAGAAAGGGGTGGCGGCGCAGCTTGTTGTCCGTCTGCCCGCTATCTTGATGTAATGTTTTGCGGTTATGTGACAATAAAGTAGTTATTTAAAACAAAAAAAAAATCACTATAAGTACAGTTCAATTCACCAATTGCAGCCAACAAAATGTTTGCAGCCGTCAGTGCTTCATTCAACAACAAAACAGAAGATGGCAATTGATAACCGGTAACACGATTACCGGCGTTGACGAAAACGGAAAAGGAGAAATAGTTGCTGTTATTATTGGCGAGAACAATCGTCTCTTAGGAGTGTTAAGTCAAATGATGCAATCCTGATTCATGCGTCTCAGCATATGCATGCTATTGGCTTGTAGTTGTAGATTAGAGGAGCCTCTTATTCCATAAAAAAGTAATTTAGTTAGTTTTACAGTCCATGGTGCATCATCACACCCTGTAGTGTAAACTAAACTTTTACTTTTAAAAGAAGCAAGTGTAAGTTGATTTCGTTATGGATGTCACGTTAGGACATTTCCATAAGCATGGCCTGTTACCCTTATAAAATGGATGACATTTGTGCCAATAGGTAGCTATTAGCCTAACAAACACTTAAAAAGCTTTATATGCTATTGAAATCTAAATGTTTTGACTGAACCAGCTTGAAACTAAAGGTATTCACTCTCTTATTAATCATGATTCACATGAGCCACATTAGTGTTGCTACCTATTGACACAGGCAAGCTTCTAATAGCCCGTGTCACTTCGCCACCATGTCCGCCGCCAACCATAACCACCACCACCACGACCAACAACAACAATCCCTTTACTGTTGATACAACTACACAATTTTACACTAATTACAACTATAACTATAACCACCACCAACAAAAATCCTATCTTAATCGCTTATTCTCACTACTAGAAATTATGCCATTTCCAACGCACTTTTCCGTCATAAATGTGTCACAAATTCAGATTTGCTACACATTTGCAACAAAATCTTAATGTTAGAAAAAGCTCCGTCGCAAACCATTTACTACGCATTTCTTACGCAACTTTTAACGTATTTGTAACGAAAATATGTAGTCAAAGATTTGCAACACATTTCCTACGACACTATCATGATGATTATTTTATTGTAATTTGCTACACATTCCTGACAAAATTAATTATTAAAGTTACTAACACATTTGTAACAAAACTATTAAAAAACTGATTTATTTTGTGACGCATTTGTGACAAAACTATTAAAAAAAACTGATTCTTTTTTTGTGACGCATTTTTGACGAAGTACCTAAAACAACAATAAAAATCCAGCAAATAATAAAAAAACCCTGATAAAATCCAGCAGAAAATTAAAAAAAACTGACAAAATGCAGAAAAGTATTACCAAAAACAAAATGCAGAAAAGTATTACCAAAAACAAAATGCAAAAAAATCAACTTTTAACAAGTACTAA
Organism: Ambrosia artemisiifolia; assembly: GCA_032199755.1. Lineage (NCBI taxonomy): Eukaryota > Viridiplantae > Streptophyta > Magnoliopsida > Asterales > Asteraceae > Ambrosia > Ambrosia artemisiifolia. The sequence goes on along the minus strand of CM063526.1, from coordinate 25,123,047 downwards.
TATGTTTAAACCATAAACCGTAAAACCAACACTTTTACATGTTCGAATATGTTTAAATCAATACCAACGATCACCAATTATTAGCACGCCAATTTTTCATTAAGTTTTGTAATTCTTTTTTCACTGCATCATTTATGTGTAGTTGAAGGTCTTCTCTCGCTTTTCTCTCCATTTCAAGATGCGCTCTAAGATCTTCCCTCTCCCTTGTCTCATTATCAAGACGAGCTTGAATGTCCGCCACTTGTTTGTGATTCCGGTTACGGACCGAACTCGCGGATCGATTACGCGTAAACAACTCGTTTCAGACGGGATGATCGAGACGAGACAGAAACATAGCGATAACAACGTCATCACAGATTCGTATTAATACAGAAACGGTTACAGACACTGTCATCAGTAGGATAAATGTCTATCTCGTGGCCGGGGGAGGTTGGGCATAACCTCCCCCTTGAGAGCATTCAAAGCATAAACTCAAATCACCAAATGATAACAAACACATGAGATTGCTATTTATAGTCCAATACACGATTTCCAGGTTCGCCCCTTTATGATGGTCGAATGTGGAGTATTTCCACATTCGCCCATTTGTGTTGGTCGAATGTGGAAAACTTCCACATTCGCCCAGTTAGATAGGTCGAACTTGGCTCAGTGTATTGTCCTATATTTTACAAATGCGTCAGATCCATAAAATGCCCTTATGGATCACCACAATCTCATGTAACACTATACCTAGACTCAACCCTAGTCTATTCGACAGTGACGTCCACAGAAAGTGCATCAACAATCTCCCCCTTGGACGTTGCTGGCGAATCCACAATAACTCTTGCACATCAACACATCAGAATCACAGGTCTCCCCCTCAATACATGCACCTTTGCATTGAGTTAGAAATACAATATCCTTCGTGAACCGACCAAGTAATGCACTACGGACCCTTAGCATCAATACGCAGGAAGTCAGCTAGACCACGTATATCATTTGCTCCAGATCACCTAGTTACGCCAATGTGAAGTCGACAAAGTAATGCACTGCAGTCTCGTAGCATCAGTACCCAGGGATGTCATCTTGACCAAGTACATCACGCGCAATCCAACTAGCCTGATAAGACCCCTACTAGAAGGATTCCATACTGACCGATCAGATATTCAACATAACACGTAGATACCACCACTAATTTACGTCTCATATCTGCACTTAACCTTTGCATCACCCTTCACACCAACTGGAGAAGTCTAACTGTCAGTACCCAATTAAACATCTCAAATGTGACTATGTGCAAAACAATCCACTCGAACATTATTATTTCTATGAAATTCTTCATCTGTGCTGACTATGATTGCATTAACACATTCTTCTCTTCACATTCATCTCTTTTCCTAGCATCTTCAGTCAATGATTGTTGAAGTATCAGACACATCATTACATCAACAATCTCCCCCTTGACTGATGCTTCACCAAGTTTCTCTGAGATCCCGTATGATAAATCAATCATGTTCTTGAGTAACTTCATCTGTTCGGCAGAATACAAGCCGTAGACGAGTGAATCAAGCCATCAAAAGTTTTCAGCACTTGAAACTTTCGTTGAACCTACGTGCCACATGACTCCTCCTAGGATACCTCATTACTTTCAGAACATTGAAATCTCAGACTTGATTTCCTTCTTCTTAACAACTCTTCAGAACAAGTTCCTTCAAACACACAGGAACTGGGTTGACTGTTCTCTTCATGCGGAATAAAATCTGTTCTGTTTTTGGCCCATAATAGTCAATTGAATCTGATTATCATCCTGTTGATTCTCATGACTATCCCACATTAAAACTGTTTCATCATCATCAATTCTTCAGCAAATTTGGGTAAACCTCATCACCATTCTGCCGAAAATCTTCAAAAATACCATTCGACCAGTGCTACTGGGCGAATGTGGAAATCTGTCACATTCGACCACTCACTTTGGGCGAATGTGCAGAGGCTATAAATAGAAATTGGGTTTTTGTAATGTATAACGAGTCATAGAGAGTGTGTGTTTTGTGTGTGTGTTCCTGAGAGGTTTGAGATTGTCTGTTTGAGGTCTAGATTAACTATTATCAGTCTGTAAAGGTTTAATTGAACAAGTTAATCTATGAAAAGCATTTAAAATGATCTTGATTGTGTTTTGATTGAGTTTACTTCAGTTTGTTCTAAGCTAGGGTTTCCGCACCTGGTTTAGTAACTTGTATGATCATATAAGAGCGTAGAGGATCATACAACAACAAATTGATAAACTCAGAGCTGATTTGAACATAATTTTCATCAATTCACATCTGTTTTCAACTAAAAATGGTTTTTGTGTGTTTTTGAAAGAATTAGAGGTGATTTTGTGGTTAAAATTCAAAATTCCAAGTATTAAAGTTGTTCCAAATCATCTCCGAAGCATAACCTGATCAAGATCAATCAAATCCACAAACTTTTGAAAATCAGTGATCAAAATAACCGTTTTTCAAAGTGTAACCGTTTTTCAAAAAGTGAATATGGGCGAACCTGTGTTTAGTGGGCGAATGTGTGAGTGTTTGGTCGAAGGAGAGGGTATTTCTGGGCGAATCTAAGAGTTTTAGGGCGAACGTAGAAGTTTTCACTTGAATTTTTTACATTCGGGTCCAGTTTCTCACCTCCGGGACATCGGGCGGACGAAAGTGTTTCTAAAACGGACGAACCTAGAGATTTTTGGACGAAGGAAGATAGTGTTTGTGTGATTTTTACATTCTGCTAAGTTTTCACATTCGGCTGTCTGTTTTTGGGCGAACCTAACACAAAAAGGGACGAACCTGAAAACTTTTTGGGCGAACCTAGGATAGATTTTGGGAAAATTTTTTTCTAAGTGTTTAAATTTCTCGAAGTGCGTGACTATGTGGCGTTATCAGACTACTCCTACACCAGCAACTACACAACCACAACAGCAGGTGATGGACCCATGGACCGTGGCAGCACAGAAGACGAGCACACAGTCTTCGCAGCCGGTTAACTACATGACTCAGAGTGCACCTACAGTACCACAGTCTGACTACTGGGGAGTAGCAGCAGCGGTGGTAAACACTCAAACTACTAATGCTATTTCCACACTGATTAATGATTTGTCTTCAGGTAGCGGGACTCGGCCACCGAAGCTCATGGAGATTCAGGAATACAATCAGTGGCAGAAAAAGTTCAAGATACACTTGGAAGGCATGGGAGTAGAAGGTGCTGAAGCATGGAACATGATAGCTAAAGGATACACACCACCAATTCTGGAGAACACGGGTGAACCAGTGCCATTGGAGAGCATGGCGGAGGATGAGAAGAAGAAGTTTGCTGTGGAAAAGAAGGCGTTCTCTCAACTGACACAAGCCATTACTAATGATCTTTTGCATCAGTTTGGGACGTGCACAACTTCTAAGGCTTTGTGGGATATGCTTAAAAGGAAGCATGATGGGAATGAGAAGACTCGAAATTTGAGGATGGAAGAACTTGTTAAGGAGTTTGAGAATTTTTCTTATGTTGGAAATGAAACTTTGAAAGAACTAACTCCTAGATATAATCATTTAATATCTGAATTGTCTAGCTATGGTGTACAGATCCCTATGGCAAAACAGGTGGACAAGTTTGCTGAAGCATTACCACCTAACTGGGATCAGCATGTGGATGTTCTGAAGGAGAAGGATGCTTTTCAATATTGGTCTCTTCAAGAGTTCGTTGAAAAGCTGGAAAACAAAGAGTTGGAAGAAAAGAGGAAGGCTAGGAGAGCACAGATTCCTCAGAATCCAAACTTATACTTTGGAGGATCTTTAGTTCCAGCAAGCACAAGTTCTGGAGGGCTAGTTACACCACATGTTGCTTGTATATCCAATGCTGTAGAATCACCCATCATTAACTACCATCAACAAACTTCATCTTTATCACAACCACAACCACAAATTCCATATCAATATTCATACATTCCACCATTCTCACCAAAACAACAAGCAGCTTTTTACACTGCTGGTCAAACTCAACCACAACCAATGAACCAACCTAATCAACCAACTGTGGTTTTGGAAACTTCCAATCTTGGAAATGTAACAGTTGAAGTTGCTCAGCAACACATTGCATTAGTCTCTGCAATGGTTTCTTCTTATAATGGATTAGTTGCTAGTCAAATTGGTAATAACAACTTGACCAATGAAGACTACGCACAGATTGATAAGGAGGAAATGGAACTCATTGACATCCAATGGGCATTTGCGAGCATAATGAGAAGAGCAACGGAGTTTATTGAGAAAACAGGTAGAACCGACTTGGGAACTTCTCCTAATACAACCTACGGGTTCAATAAGGAGAAAGTGACTTGTTTTAATTGTGGGGGTAAAGGTCACTTTAAACGTGAATGCACACAGCCACCGAAACAAGGCAACAGGAATCCATTTAATGCTACCTATCAGAACCGTCAACAACAAAACCAAAACCAAGTTTCTTCCCAAAACAACAACAACTACCAAAACCGTCAAAACAACTTTAACAACAACCAAAATAGACAACCAACCACACCAAACCAGACACAAAACCAAACACCAAATAATACTAACCGAACAGTCATACCAATCACTACACCAGCTGAACCACAGAATACCAATCAAGCATTGGTTACTCAACAAGATGAGAGGTTTGACTGGTCGAGTATTCAGATAGGTGTTGAGGAGATAACTACTGGAGGAAATGTGGCGTGTGTTGCCTATCAGGTTGATCTTGAAGAATCAGTGACGATGGAGGAGAAGGTTGAAACTGAAGTTGATAGTGATGAGTCTGAGGCTGAAATGGATGGTGATTTTGAACCTGTTAAGGTTGATTCTGAAGTGAATGTTGAGGTTGAAAATGAAGAGACTAATTCAGGAGTTGTGATTGATACTGTTTCTGACATTCCTGAGGAGTGTGAATCAGTTTATTCTGATTCAGACAGTGACTCGGATACGGAAGCTAGTGTTAATTCTCTTGATGAAGATATTGATCAGTTACTTGCAGAAGCAGATTTTCTGATGACTAGAAAGTCGTGCATTGCAGATGATGCTTTCACAAAGATTGATTACTCCAGATTCTTTGCAGGAAAGGAAGCTCATTTCGCATTGATGGCCATGACTGAACCACCAAAACCTGTAAGTTCTGCTTGTAGTACTGATAATACTAGTGACAAATATTGTGGTGCTTGTGATAGATTGACTGAGGAGGTTAAACAACTCCGTATTCAACGTGATAGTGCTATCATGAACAGTCAATCTACTCGCAAAGAGTTGAATGCTTTTAACAAAGTATTAGATGGCTACAAAAAGGACATTTCTGACTTGAAAAACACTTTGTCTTTAAAACAATTGGCAATTAACAACTACATCAATGAAATTGAAAATACCAAGTTAGAAATGGCCGCCATCAAATGCTTTGCTGAAAAAGTAAACAAAAAGTTGGAGAGTTACAAGAATGTTGCTTATGTGGTAGACCACATCATTGATGATAAAACCACCAATTATCGGGCTGTACCATCTCCGGTTCTTTTTGAAAACCATAATTGTCACTCAGTGACACCGGAGAGTTCAGTAAAATCTGATTCAGCATCGGAAAATGAATCAAACACTTCAAGTGTTGGTGATCCAAATTCCGATGTTAGACCGATTTTGGGAATCAATGATGAGGGTGTTACTGCTGAAAGTGTTGACTCAGATTCAGAGAGTGATGAAAATGGTTGTAACCAAACTGTTAATGCATGTGAAATTCCAAAAGAAAATCACATCATTACAAATGAACCAATTTCATCATCTCAAATTGTTCCAATGAGAAATGTTCATCATGTGGAAAAATCTGAGAAGAATGTTGTGAAGAAAGATCTTAATGTAATTAAGAAAGATCTTGAGAAGATTGAGAAAAACGAACAATGTGACAAACCTGTCAAAGTGTTTTATCGGATGGAAGGATCCGATAAGATCATCTCTGACGAGGACTTTCCAATTAAAAATGCCAATTATGCTAAGATTGAAAAGATTTGGCAAGAAAGTACTATTTGGTTTCCTAAACATGAGAGAACAAATGAAATTCCACCAGCTTTGTTGAAAAAGTTGTGTTTGGATGTTCCTCAAGAACCAAAGGTCCATGTCACAGAGTTTGTTAAACCCAAAAACAGAGCTAATGGTTACAATGAGCCTACTTACTCAAAAGGGCCACTCCCTGAGAGTTTAAGGAAGCAACAGTTTAATGATCAGTATCCTGTTAGATCATTTGCTCAACCTAATGCTCCAAATGTTTTTGAAGAGTACCGTGCGTGCTTTAAGTGTGGGGAACGTGGGCATTTACTTGCTCAGTGCCCATATGTAAGGCACAAGAGGCACGAAGTTGAAATGAGGAATTCTATGCGAAAGCCGATTGATCATTATGTGCCACCTCATAGGAGAGTTGTTCCTCAACAACCACAACCGTTTTATAATCAAAACCATTTTCAAATGAGGAACACTCGTCCAATGCACTATGATAGAAGGAATCGGATTGCGATGGAAAACTCGTGGAGGAAGCCTGTGGTGAACTCAACAGTTGATAGGCAAAAGGTTTCACCAAAACCGATTGTAAAATCAAATGTTGGACCTAAGTCTGTTAAATCAGATAAGGTTACCAAGAAAGTTACCTTTGCTAATAATGTTCAGAAACCGACTGAGAACCCAAAGTCTCAGATCCGTATCCTGAAAAGGACTGAACAATCTTGGACACCCAATGGTACTCCAGGAGCCTCATCTTCAAAAGTGAATGAGAAAAAGGAAACAATTTTGAGCAATCAGAAAAAGATTGATCAAAATGTTGTTAAAAATGTTTATGAAAATGTCATTTTGAAACCTGATGTTGAAAGACCCAAGACTCAGGCTTGGGTCCCCCGAAAGCACTAAATGATTTACTTTTTGTGTGCAGGGAGCTTCAGCTGGCCCTATTAGCAGTCTTTGGATTGTTGATAGTGGAGCTTCAGGCCACATGACAGGGGATCTTGCGTTGTTGTTCGACGTGAAGAACATCAATGGAGGGTATGTAGCGTTTGCGGGAAACAAAGGTGGATATATCACGATGGAAGGGAGTGTGAGCAATGGGATAGTGAGTTTCGAGCGGATATCGTATGTGAAGCAGATAGACTACAATCTGTTGAGTGTCAGTCAAATTTGTGACAAGAAATTTACTGTGCATTTTGATGACAAATCCTGCTATATCTTGAAACCGGGCTTTACGATTCCTAAAGAGTGGATAATGTTGAAGGCACCTCGCGTCAACAATCTATACATTCTTGATATGTCCAAGGCGATGACATCACAGGGGCAAATAACGTGCTTTTTGTCCAAGGCGACTGAGAAAGAATCGATAATGTGGCACCGAAGAATGGGGCACATTCATCTGAAGAAAATGAATCAACTTATGAGGAATGGACTTGTCGATGGAGTAAACGTGAAACATTTCCATCTCAATGACAAGTGTGTGAGTTGTAAAAAGGGGAAGCAACACAAACAGTCCCACAAAGTGAAAAAGGTTAACTCTGTTGAGATGCCACTAGAGCGATTGCACATGGACCTTTTCGGACCGGTCAAGCGTCATAGTCATCTTGGAGAGCTTTATTGTTTAGTCGTCACTGACGATTACTCAAGATTTTCATGGGTGATGTGTTTGCAGAATAAAAGCGACACTTTTATGAATCTAAAAGTTCTGTTCACTCGATTGGAGAATCTCTACAATGTGAAGATAAAGAGAATTCGGAGTGACAATGGGACGGAGTTCAAAAATGCAAAGATGGATGAACTTTGTGAAAACAAAGGGATACATCATGAATATTCGGCTCCGTACACCCCTCAACAGAACGGTGTTGCTGAACGAAAGAATAGGACTCTAATTGAAGCGGCTAGAACTATGCTTGCTGATTCAAATCTTCCAGTAATGTTCTGGAATGAGGCGATTTATGCAGCAAATTACACATTAAATCGGGTTCTAACAGTGAAGAAGTTTGGCAAAACATCTTATGAGCTGTTACACCGAAGGAAGCCGAACTTAGAGTATCTAGAACCTTTCGGGGCGCCTTGCACTATGTTGAATCCAAGCGAAAAGTTTAGTCCTAAAGCCGAGGAGGGTTACTTTGTTGGATATGCAACCCCACTCAAACGGGTATACAACAAGCGAACTCGTCGTGTGGAAGACTGGGCTAACGTGGAAGTTCAACGATATACTCAAAATCTTCAAGGCACGGGTCCTGATTGGATGTTTGATTACAAAGATTTCTTTGAATCATTCAATCTAGATAGCTTGGTTGAAGAAGCTGTTATTCGTTTACTTTACGAGTGTGAAAATGCAACAACTTCACCGTTGGTGCGTCCGATCACCGTGAACCCCCTACCAGCTTCTAATGATACCAATGCTCCTATACAAGAAGAAGAGATTTTTCAAGAGGCTTCAACTTCATTAGACACTTCAGAATCTGAAGATGAACAATTTGAAGAAGCTATTCTTGATCAAGCTGAAGAACAGGAGGCACCACCAGTGAACCCAACTCCAACTTCTGATGTGGCTTCATCATCTAATACGGGTCATGATCTGGATGCTGTAGAGAACTTGACTGTTCAGACGGGAGTGCAAGTACCTGATTATCCGGAATCTCGGATACATCGTATTCACCCGCTGGAGCAAGTTATCGGTGATCCTGGAAGTAGTGTTATGACCAGAGGGCAGCTTAAAAGCGTTAATTCGCCAGAGAGTTTTGGTGCTTTAGCTTTATATGCCAAAATTCAACAATCTGGTAGTCAAAATGATTGGTCGTTTGCGTGTTATGTGTCGCAGGTAGAGCCAAGGACATACAAAGACGCTTTGAAGGATGATGCCTGGGTGGAAGCTATGCAGGAGGAGTTATTACAATTCCAGAAATTGGGAGTTTGGACGCTCACAGATTTGCCGCCGGATAGAAAGAAGATTGGCACCAAATGGGTGTTCAAGTGTAAGAAGGATGATCGTGGGGTAATTGTTCGGAACAAAGCCAGATTGGTCGTGCAGGGTTTCCATCAAATCGAAGGGATTGATTATAATGAGATCTATGCACCGGTAGCACGAATCGAAGCTATTCGGATGTTCCTCGCGTTTGCTTCTTATAAGAAATTCAAAGTTTACCAGATGGACGTGAAAAGCGCATTTCTGTACGGTAAAGTCAAGGAAGAGGTGTATGTCGGGCAGCCACCAGGCTTTGAGGACCCAATCCACCGGGATAAGGTCTACGTGCTGAACAAAGCTCTTTATGGCTTGCACCAGGCTCCGAGGCAGTGGTACGAGGAGCTGAGTACATACCTCATCAACAAAGGATTTAAGCGCGGCCTCGTCGATTGCACCCTCTTTACGAAAAAGACGGGAAATGACTTGCTTCTAGTGCAGATATATGTTGATGATATAATATTTGGATCAACTAACGAGCTTTTATGCAGGGATTTTGAATCTGTCATGCAGGAAAAGTTCGAAATGAGCGCAATGGGAGAGATGCAGTTTTTCCTAGGCTTGCAGGTGGACCAAAGACCCGACGGGATCTTCATTCACCAGACGAAATATGTCTCCGACATCTTGAGCCGGTTCCAGATGGAGGACTCAAAGCCGATGGATACCCTGATTCAACCCAATCACGGGATTGGAGTGGACGCTAAGGGGGAGCTGACGGATCCTTTTACATACAGAGCAATCATCGGATCTCTGATGTATTTGACGGCGTCTCGACCAGATATTATGTACGCAACGTGTCCCTGTGCCCGCTATCAATCGAAGCCGAAACAAAGTCATCTGACGGCGGTCAAGCGTATCCTTCGATATCTGAAGGGTTGTCCTTCAAAAGGACTTTGGTACCCTAATGATGATAATTTTGATTTCATATCTTTTAGTGATGCAGATTGGGGCGGCTGTGACAAGGATAGCAAATCTACTACAGCTGGTTGCCAGTTTTTCGGGAGCAGGTTAATCACCTGGCAATGCAAGAAACAGACTTCCGTAGCACAATCTACCTGTGAAGCCGAGTACATTGCAGCCTCGAGTTGCTGTTCTCAAGTACTCTGGATTCAACAACAAATGGTGGATTACGGTTTGCAGTTTCTAAAAACTCCTATTTACTGTGACAACGAAGCCGCAATTGCATTAACTAAAAATTCGGAAAATCATTCTAAAGCGAAACACATCCGGATCAAATATCATTTTATCCGAGATTGTTACGCTAAGGAATTGATCGATATGATCAAAATACACACTGACTACCAACGTGCAGATCTGTTTACTAAAGCCTTTGACCGTTCACGCTTTGAATATCTTTTAAAAGTAAACAATATAAAGGAAAAACAGGACTAATCGGCACCTCGGTTTATCGCTTTTTAGTTTTTAGTTTTTATATTTTGCTAATTGGGAATTTCTCTTTGCTAATTGGGAATTTCTCTTTACTTTCATAATCCTCAAAGAAGTTGATGCTTTTGAGGGGATTGTAAAATCCTCAAAGAAGTTGATGCTTTCGAGTGGATTGTTTCTTTTAAACTTTTGTTTTTGTTTTGTTTTCAGAAAAATGAAAATCCAAAAATATGTTCTTTATTTTAGGGGGAGCCATTTTATCAGAAAAGCCAAAAATATTATAAAATTCAAAAAGACCTAAAAATTAGAAAATCAAAAATGATTTCCTGGTAAAACAGAGGAAATGATAGTACATCAGTGGGAATCTGATACAGGCTAAAGAATTGTATAGTTTATGAGGCGTGTGTTGATTACGTGTGATATGCTGATAGGCTTCGTAGACTAAATATTGCGTGCATTAGTGATACAAACATAACGAACTACGCGTTCGTGGCTGAACACCTCATGGGCATATGGTCTTAGTACCGTAATTTCGTTTGATAGGATTGCCAAAATCTGAGGTTTCGGGTCGTTATGTTATAGTTATCCGGGATATTCTGATAAACTTTTGTCGTATTGATTTACGGACCTAGTTTTATCAGAATATTTGCTAAAAGAGCTTAATTGCCAAAACCGGAAGTTACCGAATTGAGGAACTTTATGTTTTAATTGATCAAAGATCATTATTACATCGTATTGGTCATCTGATGCAAATCGGTGATTAATATCAGCCTCAACCTAGTGTATACGCACATGTTACTCTGCTGCATTCATTTGCTGACCTGTACACCTCTGTGCTATATACTTTGTAACTTTTACGGATAACTCTGGCATAATCACGCGTTACGACGAAGCTTTGTGCAATTACTTGATACGGGAGTATGTCGTGTGTGTGGGCACCACATCGTGTTAGTCTAATACACCTAACTCGTATCATTTTAAAGCATTGCGTAATTGTCTGCATGTGAGCTTACGTGGACCACAATATCAGCAATTGCCGTATCACATATTATTTCTAATGATAATATTAAACAAAAAGATCAACGCTGTGATCAGATTTCTCAGAAAACTGATATGATCCTCTGACCGGATTTCACAAAATGTTTACTGTTTTCATTTACTTTGCTGCATTTTATTTGTTGCAATTTACTTTTAATGTCAAAAAGATACAAAATCCAAAAAGATTTTAGGTGTGTTTTTGATAAAATTTCAGAAAATCCAAAATTTTGCATTTCTGCTTTATTTTTGATAACCGGGGATGCTTGATAGTCAATTTCTGAGATTTGACACCACCATCTGGGCTTTGTATCATTCTAAATGAGAAAATTTGTGTTTTGGATGCTTAACGGATTGAAAAATGATTGAACGGGATTCGAATTTGTAATTTGGTAAATTTTTCAAAAGTGCCATTTTACATTCGCCCTTAATTGGGACGAATGTGGCCTTTTTGTTTTACCTTCGACCATTTCAATTTGGACGAATGTGGTTTCTATTAAATTTTTACATTCGGGTAAAAACCATGTTACCTTCGGCTCTTTAATTAGGGGCGAAGGTGGGATACTTGTTCCTTCGTCCAAAGGGAACGGACGAATGTGACTCTCTATATATACACCAACACAGGTTCGACCACACAGTTTAATTTTTTCAAAATTCCTTCGATAACAAGACTTTGTTGATTTTGCTTCCCTCTGCTTGTGCGTTTTAATCCCTGCTTGTTACTGATCGTTTTCATATAAAAATTACAGGTAATGGACCCAGATTCAAGCCGGAATCGTTGAGTTTTTGAACCGAACCTAGGGTTTAAGTGTTTGGGATTTTCAGTGGATTTTAAAGTTTGATTTTGAATCACATTCATCCCACATCAGTTTTAGGGGGAGAATGTTTCAAGAATTAGGATTATAACACTGTTAAATTGCTTGATTGATTGTTTAAAATAGAAAAACCCTAATTCTAGTTGAAAACTGATGTAATATGAATGTTAATTGAAATTGATGATAGACGATGCATAATCGGCCTTATTAGGATTGTTTTTAATCAAAATCAGGGCTTCAAAACAGAGTTGATAAAATTTCAAATTTTTGTTTCAAACAGTTTTTACCTTCGGGTCATCGACGGACGAAGGAAGAACTAGTGGACGAAGGAAACATTAAAAATGGGCGAATGAATGTTTTTAACCAAATCAATTTACATTCGACCAAATCTGTATTCCTTCGGCCATAAAAACCTACATTCGACCAGATCTTTATGGGCGAATGTGGAAATCCAAAAGTCTAAAATTTTGAATTTTTGACGATTTTGTGTTTTGACGTTTTATTTTGATTTTACATTTCAGATGGCTGAAGAACAAGCTAATGTTGAGATTCCAGTGGAGACTGAAGTGACTGATCCTATTCCACAGACAGTGCAAGAAGGAGAGTCTTCAAGTGGTACAAAATGGCCATTTGAGAAGACCCATAACTGTTGCGCATATCTCGGAGACGTTGAGAAGAATGTGGAGTTCACAGAGATTATTAAGTTCTTGAAAAGATGTAGAGTGGTTTATGCATTGGCAACACCAACTATTATCTACAAGGATATAGTTGAGGATTTTTATAACAATGCAAAGTATGATTACTTCGATAATCAGACTATCATCAGAAGTAAAATTCAGGGAATGGAGATGTTTATTACTGAAGCTGATATCAGGGAAGCTCTCCAGATCCAGTTTGAGACTAGTGAGGATCCAAGAGAACTGTCCTGGACTGAGCAGAAGGCATGCTTTCTGAGAATGAAATACAAAGGACCGATTACTGATGGTTCTATGTATAAAAGCAAGCTGAGTGTGCAGTTCAAGTATTTTGCTCACGTCATTTTAATAGTATTTGGATGTGTAAGTGGAGGTTATGACGTGATGAGAAAAAGTTTGAGCTCGTTAATGGTTGCATTGACTCTCAATAAGCCATTCAACGTTGCTGGAATGATTCTAGATCACATGTTGGAAATGTTGAAGGGATTGAAGAAGAAATACTTCATGCTTTATCCAAGATTTCTTATGATGATTTTTGATCACAAGTATCCAAACTTGAAGAAGGATCCTACACAGATACTTAATATGGATCATATGAATGTGAGAACCTTAGCAAGAATGAAGGCTTATAAAGGTGTGCCTGAAAATGAAAGACCACCTTACAGAAGGTTATTTGGAGCCTTGGCTAGAGAGGATTACAATGATCCAGGGAAGAACACAGCAAGGCATCCTGACAGTGATAGTGATAATGATGATCCACTTGTTTATGCTGATGCAAGCACGAAACGGAAGAGGCAAGTTGTTAATCCCGGAGCCAAAGGGAAGGGCAAGGGAAAGACAGAGCAGGGTAGTTCAAAACAAGCAGTGAGGAAGAAGACTACTGCAAAGAAGGGCACAAGTTTAGTAGATGAGGAGTCTGTTGATTCTGAGGAGACAGAAACTGAGGAACAATGGGATTCGGATGCTGAGAATGTCCAGACTACCAAACAAAAGGCCACTTTGGTTGGTGAGTCTGAATCTTTGAACAAATCAATAGAAGAAGCTAATAAGGGTAAGCAATCTATTGATGCTGTAGATGAAGTTTTGACTGTTAATCTGGATGAGTTGAATGAAGGTGAAACAGTTGTTGTGAATTTGCCCAAGCCCAAACATAAGTCTATGGCTAAGAAGACAAGCACTAAGCAACTCAGAGAGAAGGAGTTGAACTTATTGTTAAAGGGAAAGAGATTACCGGATGCTGGAACATCATCTAAACAATCTTCACCAGCTGCAAAGAAACAAAAGACTGTGGAGGCAACAACATTACCAGTGGATAAGTTCAACATTGCACTGGATAATGTTCTTGATATGTTTACTAAGCCTCAGAAAGGAAAAGAAGTTGAAGATGAGCCATCTAAGTCAAAGTCCAAATCGAAGAAAGTCACTGTGGATGATGAAGTGATGAAGCAGATGAACAAAAGAATGGACGATATGATGAAGATGCTTGTGGCTCAACAATCTGAGATTGCCAAGTTTAAACAGAATGAAGAGAAGATGCTTCAGATAGTTGTTGCTTCTAAATCTAATCAAGATGAAATAGATGAGAAGGTTAAGAAGCTTGAAGCAAAGAATCAGAAGCTTGAAGGCAAAGTTCTGAGAAATAAGAACAGATACAAGGCAATTAAGGAAGATAACAAAGAACTGAAGGCTGAAAACAAACGCCTTAGTGATCTGATTAATAATCTGTACAATGAAGCACCCAAGCTGAAGGAGGGTGAAGAAGATACAGAGAGAGAGGTTGAGAAAGTAGATTTTGAACCATCCGAATCTGATAAAGAGGAGGATGAGGATGATGATGAGAATGAAGAATCGGATAAGAATGATGATGAAGATGATAACAATGATGATGATGATGATGCTGAAGGTTCAGGGAGTCAAAAGGAAAATGATAGTAGTAGCAGTGATGATGATGAGGGAGGAGATGATACTGCTAAGTTTACTTTTGAGAAGAGACCACCTTCTAAGAAGAAGAAAGACACAGGTGAGTCTAGTTCTAAGAAGAAAGGAGAGAATGTAGATGATGAAACTGTGTTTTGGAATGAGAAGGTGAGATCGTTATCTGATGATGCAAAACAAGTTTACAAAGACATGTTAGAGAAGAGAGAGTGGACCATTGAGTTCACAGGTCGTTTTGCAGAAATATTCCAAACAGATGATATGCGTTATGAGTTGGAATATAACGACCCTGATCTTGAAGAGGGGGAAGTACCTGCATCTGTAGCAAAGGAGATACTGGATGGTCTTGCTCAGAGAGTAGGGAAAACTTTTGAAGAGTTTATTGTTGATGAGTCGATTCCACCTATTCCTGAAAAGGATGTTGGAACTCACTCTGATGATAAAGAAACCCCTGAGTTTGAGGAAGTTGAGATAGAGGATATTACACATGAGGAATATCCACAGTACTTCAGACAAAATGATGAAGACGTGGTGTTTCCTGATTTTACAGAAAGACATAATACGTCTGCAAGGAAAAAGGCAAGAAAAAGAAGTGCTGAGTTTGTTGAAAAAGTACTTGGAACTGATTTGCCAGAATCTTCAAGTAAAACTGATGAGTTGAAGGAGTATTTGAAGAAACTAAGATTGATGGATGAGAACCGACCGAAGCCTGAAGCTCAAGGAAACTTCTATAGGTTTCATAATGCTAAGTTCAGAGGCAGAGCTCTTGGGTGGACATACTTAGGCAGGCTGAAGTGTTTAGCTGCTAAGTGGGAATCAGGGATCTTGTATTTCTACAGATTCATTGACTTGCTAACTCTACCGTACTGGGCGGTTAGAGATTTATGCAGATTCCCTATGTCGGGTGCTTCAGTGAATAATTCACACGTCGGTTGGTGTGCAGACAAATTGGTTTGGGAGAGTAGAACGAAGTGGAATAGATTCAAACCACAGTATCCACGGAGGAAAGTTCACAGGGATACTGATCCTCGAACCAAGCTGAAAAGGGTTACCTTGATATATAAGGCACCTGAAGTTATGAGAAAGATTCCTTTGATGCCTATGCCTCAACACTTCAGTGCTGACTTCATATTTTGGTATTATGATTGGAGGAAGGCAGAAGCGGTGATTGTGTTGAGAGATGGAAAGGATAAATACAAGCATGTTCATGTATTTGATCCTATGTGGCTAATCAATTGCACCTTCGAAGACATCATCATGTTATTCTATAATCCGATTCATCATGAGTCAAACGATGCAGATCAAGCAAGGAAATACACACAAGTTGTGGGTGTTTGCTTTGCTTATGACATTAACGCTGGAAGTAATCTGGAAGGGAAGCTTGGCAAAAAGGTTAAGATGGCAAATGTGTCGAAGCCGGTAAAGAGAAAGTTAGAGCCGGAAATGACGAAAGAACAGAAAAGTATTCTGAGAATCAAGCTGTTGAACAAAGCCATGGATGAAGATAGAAAAAGATCTAATCAATAGTCGAGGGGGAGTTTGTAGATGCCGTTTTGCGACTAAGGATTAGATACTAACATGTGTTAATGGGCGAATGAGAATCAGAAGGGGCGAATGAGTAGAGAAAGGGGCGAAGGAAGAAGTGATATGGACGAATGAAGATCAGGAATGCATAGAAGAACACATTCGACCAGTGCTACTGGGCGAATGTGGAAATCTGTCACATTCGACCACTCACTTTGGGCGAATGTGCAGAGGCTATAAATAGAAATTGGGTTTTTGTAATGTATAACGAGTCATAGAGAGTGTGTGTTTTGTGTGTGTGTTCCTGAGAGGTTTGAGATTGTCTGTTTGAGGTCTAGATTAACTATTATCAGTCTGTAAAGGTTTAATTGAACAAGTTAATCTATGAAAAGCATTTAAAATGATCTTGATTGTGTTTTGATTGAGTTTACTTCAGTTTGTTCTAAGCTAGGGTTTCCGCACCTGGTTTAGTAACTTGTATGATCATATAATCCTGTGTTTTTGTCAAATTCCGTTACTCTACTCAATCAAAACACAATCAAGATCATTTTAAATGCTTTTCATAGATTAACTTGTTCAATTAAACCTTTACAGACTGATAATAGTTAATCTAGACCTCAAACAGACAATCTCAAACCTCTCAGGAACACACACACAAAACACACACTCTCTATGACTCGTTATACATTACAAAAACCCAATTTCTATTTATAGCCTCTGCACATTCGCCCAAAGTGAGTGGTCGAATGTGACAGATTTCCACATTCGCCCAGTAGCACTGGTCGAATGTGTTCTTCTATGCATTCCTGATCTTCATTCGTCCATATCACTTCTTCCTTCGCCCCTTTCTCTACTCATTCGCCCCTTCTGATTCTCATTCGCCCATTAACACATGTTAGTATCTAATCCTTAGTCGCAAAACGGCATCTACATTGTTTTCGCATAGCTTGAGCCTAAAATGTAACAGGTAAAGATAATATCAGCATAACATGTAACAGTTTACTGATGTTCTTCTCAGTTTACTTGACCCATTCAGACATGTAACTAGAATCCCTCAAAAACTGAATCACTAAACTCTTTTTTTAGCCAAGTATTCACTAGATTTGCTTATCAAATAACACAACTATATTTACTTTACAAAACTATATTGATTACTTAGCATGTATTTTCAGACCAAAATAATATTAATAATAATTTAGAAATACACTAATCTACATGTATGCTTTTAACATGAATGTGCATATTGTTTGGACAGACTCATATCTAAGCATATTGACCCATTTAGAGATGTAACTAGAAACCCAACAGGTGATGTTTAACCACCTAATAATGCAACCAAAACTCACACTAAACCCAGCCCTTTATGTAGCATTATATTGACCCATTCAGGCATGCTATACAACAGATAATACCCTAACAAGATCAAGGGACCCCTACTTCTAACCACTCTTATCATGGCTAACACAAACAACGACGGAACAAGATAATAATTCTATTAGAGGTAATAATACATGTACTGATAGAGAATATATGATGTTTATACTCACAATACCTCTTCTAGGGACCGTTGGTACTCAACGGATGATGATGCACACCCCCCGGAAGAAGATGACGTCCCGGTCACCATGTACTCCAGATCCGAAGATCCTACCCCAAGTACCCGATAACTGCGACCTCCTGCCTGCACACGAGCCCACACTTTAGGATCATCAGGATGCTCAGTGAAGTCCGGCCCGTAAAGATTATTCATCGCCTCCAAGTAATCACCCTAAAATATACCAAAATAATGTGATTGTTAATGTACTAAGAGTTTATACAACAATAATATATAAACAACTTACATATGCTTCTCTGGATCGGTCTGTACAAAACTTCAAATTCTTGAGGTCATATATGTTAATCTCTCCTTTCATTAACTTCTCTTTGCAATCTTTGGTGAGGTGGGTTTGCAGGAAAAGTTCTTTCCAACTAGGTTCTCGATTGTATTTCCTTTTCTACACAAATTTAGTGTATAATAATGTTCTTCGTGTTAAAGTACAAACAATTACTGAAATTTGTAACTATAATTTGCTTACCCAATTGTCACGATGCTCATTAAAACCCATTGATCCTCCGGTGTGTCGGGATGACTTGTTGCCGCTGTTGCGATTTGATGACCCGGTCTTGGATTTATTAAGCTACGCTTCTGTATCCCAAGACTGTAAGAAAACGAACACTGTAAGTCTGTGATAGTATGCATATGAAATCAATATATTTAGGACCCAAAAGAGGCATTTGTAAGTGTGAACATTAAAAACAATATTTATTTCTAATAACAAAGTTGTGAAAGCTTAAAAGTGAAAGCAAAAGGTAAAGAGTCACTTGTCCAACAGCTTATTATGGATGGTAGCATAGCATATTCTTAACAAGCAAATGTAATGAATACTCTAAACTCTTACTTCATATGTGAATATGTAATAATAACAATCAACTATCAACTTAATGCAATTCATTAGCCTCTCAACTATTCAATGATCTAGATTATTAACCTACCAGAAAGAAAACTTCAATAATAACTTGTATTTATTAACCTACCAGGCCATTAAATCTACAACTTCAATCTTGTTTTATATCAGAAAGAAAACAAACAAAAATGCAACAATAATAACTAATAAACATTGAAGTAATTAACTTGCTTACCGAACACATGTCACACCATATGTTAATAGGTATTGTTTCAGGCGGATATTTACAAATAATGGCGAATTGATTAGAATCACTTGGGTCAATATCTTCTTCGGCATCGAAAGCAAGTTTTGTAGCTTTTTTTCTCAATTCCATCGTAATGTTTCTAAAACGTTTCTTCAGCATGTTAAGAAAGCCTTCGTATATTGCTTCTTCATTTGTTGGATCCCACGTCCAACGAGTCTACAAAAATAAAAAAATAAAAGTTAAAAATGCAAACTTAAGAAATAAGCATAAGATATGAAAAAAATAATTAATACATTACCCTAAATCGATCATACATACGAGCCACTTCATCCCGTGGAACCTGTTTGAATGTGAGCCAAGCTCCATCACGATGCTCACGTAGTATACGAGTGATACTCTTATGAACATCACCATGCACATTCACAAACCTACAATATTTTATAATAACCAAATAAGTATATTTATTCTTATTTACATTTCTAATTATTACTATGATTATTAATATTTACATACCCTTCCCCCGAACGCTCGATCAATCTCCCACGTGAGGTATTACGAAGTGCTTCTTCGACATATGAGTTATGCTGAGAAAGATGATTTGCTTCATCCTCATGATCGCCATCCCCATAATTGGCATCCTCACTATAATCGTCCGACCCATAACTAGAATTCACACGTGATCGCTGCTCATGCAATACCCCATGCATATCAACTATGGGATCCGCGGAACCCCCACGACTACTACTACCACCGAATGCTCCACGAATGATGGAACGTCTCCCAGAAGAAAATATACTATTACCATTTCGTGGTCTATCACCTTGAGAAGGGACAAGTCCACGACCACCGCTATGACCACCACGACTACTATCCCCCCGTCCACGACCATTATTACCACCACGACAACGTACATATATACACCTGCATTTAATAGAACAAGAATTGTCAGATAAATAATATAAATTTGACTATGATTGTATATAATTTAAAGTTGACATACCATATGATAAATAATTTAAAGGGTACAACATTTAACAATGTTCCTAAAAATCGTCTTCATCTGAAGAGTGGTCAGAGAAAACTATTTGATCATCGTCATCATCAGATGTATCCTCTTCATCTTCAAATTCTTTCTCTTCAAATTCTTTCTCTTCAAATTCTTCATTTTCTAATATGTTATTCTCCTCACCAGTCGTTTGCTCTGTTGTGTTTGTATTTGTAACTAGGCACATGCGTTTACTACTAGGTACTACACTTGGTAACTCAAATCGTTCATCAATCTGAAGGAACCCATGTTCTTCTGTGTTATCATCCTCCAAGACTTCAATTTCAGGTAGGGCGACTTCGTATATGTGTCGAGATTTTGTCTTGACAACCGCCCATAGACCTTTTGTATCACTCCTCACGGCAGGGTATGATGTATAAAACACTTGTTCCGCTTGTGAAGCCAAGATAAACTCGTCGTCAGTTGATAGCTCGGATGTGTATTTGATATCAACCAGTTTATTTTTGTTAACTACTACACCGTGGATGTTATCAAACCATTTACACCTAAACAGTACAAAAGTTGAAGACCCATTGCCATAATAATCGAGCTCTAATATCTCCTGCAGTAAGCCGTAGTAGTCTGACTCTCCAGAGTTATACGTCTCCCCTCTCACGCATACACCATAGTTATTGGTGGTATGTCCCTTACCATGATCTTGCGTGTGGAACTTATAACCATTTACAAAGTACCCCTTGTGAGATAAAGCGTACATAGATGGCTTCCTTGATAAAATTTTCAAATGTTGAGTGCTTTCGGATAAGTCACTTGTTACCTGCATTGAAGAGTACACACACATTGTGTTGGTTAATGATGCCCTTATATGATACATTAGAATATACTTGGCTTTACTTACAAGGTTTTCAAACCATTTAGCAAAGAATTCCTCTCTGAGACGAGAAACCGGAACATCTGGATACAAGTGTGGCGCCATTTCATCAAACTTGATGACGTAAGGGGTAACTTCTGCACAATTTAAAAGAACATAGGTGTGTGCCTTCTTAAGTTCTTTAACACTCATGGGCCGTTGCACTCCACCCTTCTGATATAATCTTCTGGATGGAACAGTAAACACGCTAAGTTGAGAGTCTCTACTCATAGGGTTGGGTTGTTCCGGTGCAAAATTCCTTGGCTCTCAGTTATGGCGTGTTTCAATCGACGAGTCAAAGTATAGAGAACAATAGGTAGCGATTTCACTAATTAGGTGTTCCCTCACAATTGAACCTTCAACCTTTGATTTGTTTCTGATTCTTCTTTTAATCAATCCTAACTTCCTACATTTAAAAATTATCGGGAATGTGTTAGAAATGCTGAACATAAGTTAAAAAAATGAGTGATTTATATGATTATGATTTACAAACAATGTGATTACCTCTCGTACTGGTACATCCATCTATATTGCACTGGACCACCAAGAAGAGCTTCATTAGCTAGATGTATGACCAAGTGTTCCATGGAATCAAAGAAACCAGGAAGGAATATTTTCTCCAACTTGCATATGGTTGTTACAATAGTGCGCTTCATTTTAAGCAAGTCTTCTACATGCAACGATTTTGAGCATAAGACACGAAAGAACATGCATAACTCAGTTACAGCTTCATATATCTCTTTTGAAACAAAACCTCTAATAGAAAGTGGAAGCAACCGCTGCATAAACACGTGACAGTCATGACTTTTGAAGGGATAAAAACGACACTATTTGATGTTTACACAATTCCCTATGTTTGAAGCATACCCGTCTGGAAATTTAATCTTTTTCAACAACACACAAACCTTTTTAACGTCTTTTTTTTGCAAAGTGTAATCTCCCTTAGCTTTGGTTATCTTTCCATTATTATCACGGATGGGGTTTAAAAGAGGTCGGTCACAAAGAAGCTCAATATCTTGCCTTGCCTTCATAGTGTCCTTGGATTTATCGGTGTCCATAATAGTGTGAAATAGATTGTCAAATACATTCTTCTCGATATGCATCACGTCAAGGTTATGTCGGATCAGCAATTTACGCCAATACGGAAGATCCCAAAATATGCTTCTTTTTACCCAATTATGTGTCTTCCCGAAACCATCTGGTTTACTATTTTCTTTTCGATATGGGGTACCTTTGTAAACGGTGGGGAAATCTTTAATAGTCTCCCATATTTCATCTCCCGTTGGATCCGGAATTTGTCTTTCCCTCAACACCATTATGTCTTTCCGAAAGTTCACTTTATCTTTTCGGAAGCAGTGATTACGAGGGAGATGTTGTCTATGACAATCAAACCAGCACGGTTTACCTCCAAATGACATATGGAAAGATCCCGAATTATTAGAGCTAGTGTTTTGTAACAAATGGGTCATAGATTATGACACACTTGTGACTGAACAATTAATAGTCATTTTTTGTATATTTCAAAAACAAAATTTTACAAAGTTATGACGAAACAATGACAAAATTATAGTGCCTTTTGTTTTTGTCACTATTGTGTAAGAAATTTGTTAAAAAAATTGGTGGCTCTTTTGTCGTTGGAAATGTGTCACAATTTTGTCAAAATTTGTGACGCATTTTTTTCCGTAAGAAAATTCCGTAATAAATTGATCACTTTTCTAGTAGTGTCTGTTTATAAAGCCAAATTCAGCCTAATCAAATTGAGTTAAAAGGCATGGGGTTACCTGTCAATGGTTCAAAAGTTGGACGAAACAAACCCACCGTCTAATTTATTGCTTAATTTTCTGCCAATAAAAATCACAAATAAAAGTTTTCATATAGAAATTGAGGAGAAGAACTATACCCATTTGAAATCCCTACATCAAAACACAAACTTATAATCTTAAATCCAATGGGTTAAGCTACAAGATTTAACTTAAAAAGATACTGGTCCAGCAAATCTAAAAGTCATCTCAAAGTGTATTCAAATGCATAAATCAATAGAATAAAAAAATCAGTTTATTACTTCTGTTATACTAACTATAACTTTTTGCAATTACAGTCGACATATTATAATTTATTAAATTTTAATAACTTGATTAACAGTGTTGTGGAGAGCTCCAACCCCACCCAACCCGTTTCGAAAACATACCTGCTGACCATCTGGATGACCATACTTTTCAAAGTTCTCACGGGAAATTGGATCTGTGAGTGCTTGATATGCCTTAGCAATGGACTCCACGAAATACTTGTGGGCATCTGGATTAAAGCAGAACAAACATCAATAAATAAACAATTGGAACATTATGCAATCCATGTTAACTTGATGATCAAAACCTAAGAATAACATGGACCTGGATCAGGATTTTTATCAGGATGGTATTGAACAGACAGTCTCCTATATGCCTTCTTTATTTCAGAGTTAGAAGCCCCAGATTGTAATCCAAGAATGCTAAATGGTTCAAATACTTGATACTGATTACATCACATGAAACATCCAAAGACATGTTTTCAAAATAAATATAAGCAAGATTGCAAGAATTCATGCAGTAAAATAGAGCTAGCATGGTTACAGGACTTAGTTACTTACATAACGATTTATACTTTTTATATAGTACACAAGGACACCTATAGCGATCCATAACAACACCAATGTGAAGTTACTCCATGTTGAGAAGTTTGAAATCTGTAAATATAAAATCAAGATTAGAAATTCTTGAAAATGATATTTCTTTTGTGTATTGCCCAATAAAGAAACTACAACAAAAAATATAAGAGAAAAGATGATTGCCTTTCTAAATATTGATTTGCAATATTTTCCTGAGCGGGAACAAACATCACACTGCAGTTGATGCTCTTTGCCTTTTTTGAGGTGTCATATACACTTCCAACAACGATATGGTAACTACTGTAGAAGAGGAAAAAATTCAGCTACAAAACTTTGGTACAAGAAGAGCCATGAACATCAACACACTTAGTAAAGTAGAAAAGTCAACAGCCGATTAAAGGCAAACTATTAAGATTCCAAGAATGACGTTGTGTAGGCAATACACTTTCTTAATTTGTATCAATATACTAAAATGGTTGACATAATTCAAAATGAGTTCTGATTAAAGAAGATGATTTGGAAAGGTTCAAAACGGGTTTCGTCGATTTGGGATGCCTTGAAATATTTTGAATCTTTTTTATAAAGATAATCCATACGGCAAATTTTCATAAAATTTAATTACATGTCGTACAACCCAATTAACATGTTTCCTTAACACTATTTTTAAATCATCATCCGTTTGACCCGTTAGGGATCAGACATAACCCAAATCGACCAAAGTAAAGTCTTCAAACTGTTTCATCAAAACCTCTATATTAATGCTTCATGATCTTTTTTTTCCTTGAACGTGATCCAACATGGCAACATGCATGTATTTGAAAATTCAACATTCTAAAATTGATGTCATACTTATGAAATATTATGTTTGTTATGACCTTCCAACACTTTACAGTCTTGTTAGTATTGGTGATACAGTGACGTCGTCCCCTCTTTGCGTACCGTTCTTTCTCTCTCTCTCTCTAGGGTTCCACCAACGCTACCGTCAAAAGCAACACCACCATCATCGCCGTAACACGTACATCACCACACCACCACAACCTAACTTCACCATCATCAACCTCATCTCCTTCACTCTAAGGTAACAGGCGGCGGTGGTCGTAGATTAACATTAGACGATTCCCGAATACATAGTGAATCTATAAAAAAACCTTTATTTTAAGAGGGTGTTTGGATGTTTGTTTGGAAGACGGCTATTAGATAGAGGTGTATAGAGTCCAATTTACCCGAACCAGACCGTAATCAACAGATGAAAACATCTAACTCGAAAACCGTTTTCTCTCTCAGATAAGCAAAGGCGCATCATCATGGAGTAACGGAGCAAATCAACAACTGATAATGGCAATGCTTTAGCAATATAAAATGACCAATCACATCAAAACACAAAAAGAAACAAAGAAACAAATCAAGCGATCCAAAATAAACACCTAAACTGAAACCAAAACAAGAAAATCCAACAATTCAAAACAATGTGAGGTTTCTGTGGTTCAGAGTTTACTGAAAACTTGGTTGCAAGGCTGGTTGCTGGGTAAAACCTGCCATCAACCAACCTTGCCATGCCATCGTCAATAATAGTCGGAAAATACTTTCAACTCATCATAACCAAGCCACAAATTGCAAGTATCTATACCCGATACTGAAATTGAAATCACCACCAAGGCTGTCGGGAGCATCTATCCAGAACCCCCAAAGAGTGTCATCGGCACCACCATCCATAGGTAAAAACATATGGGGTACGCGACAGGGTGGAGGGAGGCCGCAGCGGCGGTGAATCTGGACTCGCAAGAGAGAGGTGGCGGCGGTAGCAGCGGTGAATCTGGACTCCTTAAAACCTGAATCATCACACATTCACACCACATCACAATAAAAAACCATAAAATAACACAAATTCAGATCTCGTATTAAACATAGTAAGATTCAAAAACACTTACAAAATGATCAACAATAATGAAGGTTTTTCTGAATGATGAGTACAGATTGAACCCAGAAGCCACGTCATCTGCAAGACCTAGTAGTCACCACCATCATCAGATGCCCAAAATCATGAAATCTGACCTTGGGGTTTATCGATCTACCCGAAAAAGGGACATGCATCTTGATCGGAATCTTTGTCTGATGGTGGTGTGAATGGCGGCGGAAACATGCCGGTGGCGGTGACCGGACGCGATGCCTCCCCAAATCCATTTATCTCTACAAACAAACAGAGGAATGGGCATGGCGGTGGTAAGGAAGACACAGAAAGAGGAGAGGATCAAATGAGAAATGAGAAAGGGTCATGAATGTTTAGATAACTTAGTTGATAAAGGGATAGAAATAACAGATTAATTGCATCTATGCCACAATTACTGTTCAAAAGGGTTTGCTTATTAATATAGTGTAATGTAATAAAGTGGTAAGTTGATGCGGTAGTGTCAGGAAAAAAAAGTGGGATATGTTAGACTATAAGGAGTGGTGGTGGTGGTGGTGGGGGGGGGGGGTTAGAGCATTCTCAATATCTTCCCCATTCACGCACAACCAATCACAACCACATATTACATTAAAAATCATTAGAGTTTCTTTCTCCTCCACTCACAACCACTTTCAACAAATATTAAAAAATAAATACAATTTTCCTGTTTTCCCAAAAAGATTCCCAAAGAACCCAACATTTACCGATAGACAGTAGATTCCCCATTTTCTTCACCCACAACCACTTCCAACCCCATAAAAAATTATAGGGTTTTGTGTCACCAATAAATGGGGGCATTATTGTGAATGCTCTTAAGAGGATGAAGCGCCATATGGCACTTTTGGGTCCCATGTGAAAGGGGGGGGGGGGGGGGGAATTGTGGGGAGTGGATGGGAGGGGGGAAGGAATAATATTATTGTGTGTAAGATTAAAAAATAAATAAATAAATAAATAAATAAATCAACAATATGCAAGACCCAATTAGATTCAGCCATGTGGAAAAAGCAATGCCCTCACGCTCGTGAAGAATTCCCCCCCCCCCACATGGGGCGGTGTTCCCCAATCTTCCCCCCTCCCCCCACTCCGGAAGGTCATAATGGAGGGAAAGAAAGTGAAATAGAAAAATAAAATATGCTGAAAGTGATGTGATAGTGTCAAGTCCATATATCTTTTTCTTTTCAAATTTACCCTTTTTGAATAAATTTTTGTACTTTAATAAAGTTTGAAAATTCAGATTCAATAAGGGCCATTGATCATGCACAATGGATGGACATGATAAGGTTTTCTAAGTTTCTTAAACTGGAGATGGTTTTTTATTTATCCTCCCCATATATATGCTTCAAAAGAGGAGGATGAAGCGCCATATGGCACTTTTGGGTCCCATGTGGAGGGGGAAATTGTGGGGAGTGGAAGGGAGGGGGGAAGGAATAATATTATTGTGTGTAAGATTAAAAAAATAAATAAAAAAATCAATCAATCAATCAACAATATGCAAGACCCATTCAAATTCAGCCATGTGGCAAAAGCAATGCCCCCACGCTCATGGAGAATTCCCCACCCCCCCCCCCCCCAAGGGGCTTCCCCCTCCCCCCACCACATGGGGCAGTGTTCCCCCATCTTCCCCCCACCTCCCACTCCTGACGGTCTTAATGGAGGGAAAAGAAAGTGAAATAGAAAAATAAAATATGTTGAAACTGATGTGATAGTCTTGTTGGTGGTGAAAATCCTCAGGATGATTTTACCTCATATTCTTAGTGTAACATCCTCTGGATGCTGAAGGACTTAACAGGGTTCAGGATGTAACTGCATTTTAGCATGTGTACATCTTGAGGATGGACTAACAAACTATCTTTCTATGACATAATTTGCAGGTACAATTAATCTATAATATGGACTTGTAACCCTTCTCCAACGTCTATATTATCACATTTAGTTAGAGAAGTCAAGGAAGATGGAATTATACTTATAAGCCAAAGTCCAAGCTCGAAAAGAAGTCAAACTTGTAACCGACGTGCATTAAATATAGGCGAAGAACCAGGAAACCGCTGCAACAACGACTAGCTGAGATGAAACAGCTACAACGGTCACCTGAAGCTTTCAACGAGCTTAACTAGGTAGCGGATTACACGGGATCTCTCATTTACTTTCATGTAACTATAACAAGGGAATGATTGACGAGTATAGGACACGAGAGACGATCTAGATCAACACTTGATACTCTAATACTATCACACACACTTAGCACACTCATTGTAATCATAGAATACTCGTCCATCATTCATCCAAAGTTGTAATCTTTTTACCCATTTTAATATTAACAAACAAGGCAGGGGCCTAGACTCCTCCCGAGGTTTTGTGCCGGCAATCATTAACTGATCAAGGGCTTTCCTCGTACATCGAGTGTTGTTCTTTGTGTACTTGTGCTTATATTACTTGTTTCTTCGATTTACCTTACAGTTACATCCTAAGGATATAATTGTCCATCCTCAAATTCACCTTTACCATCTTGAGCATAGTTGTCACATATTTATTTCTTTTACATCTTGACACACCATTTTCAGAATAAAACTAGGCTTTAAACATATTTGACACTTATAGCACTCTACCTCACATTTTCTGATTCGGAAAACAAGATTATTTTTACTAAATAATTTTTGCCCAAAACAATTTGGCGCTCACCGTGGGGCAAGTGGTGCTATTTTAACAAAAAGACTTTGTTAAAATTTTTTCTCAATTAACTAATTTTACAATTCTTGACAACTATGTCTTCGTCCCATAAATCTGTTTCCTCATCCATGCCATCTTCAACCTCTACCAGAAATGCAACACTGCCACCCTCACCTGCATTCTCAAAAAGCTCTACTTCTCAAATTCCACCTAGACCAGCATTGGGGACATATGGATCCACTCCTCCCATTTTCGTGTCAAATGATAAACTCCTTTCCCTGTTTGTAATGGTGAAGGTTCAAATACAGCAACAGCAGGACACAAACCGGATGCTGATGAGAGAAATACAATCTCTCAAAACATCCTCAAAGAGACCAACTGAAGACATGAAAACACCATTCCAACCTAGAGTGTTGGATTCCAATTCTGGTATCTCTGGGGGCATTCATCAAGGAGATTTCATCCCCATGAGCATTGGATTCTCCGCTCCAGAAACTACCACAGCACCCAGGATGACAAAAATTAGGGATCCAGGATATACACCTGGGCCATCCCGAGGATATAACAACAACGGTAACAATTTAAGTTCAAGTACTTTTGCTACTAACGATGTTGCTTCTTTGCAGGATACAGGTATAAGCCCACAATTAGCAAGGGAGCTTCAAAAGATCAAGGATATGGTATCAAGTGTACCAGGGATAATACAACCTATCACCGAAGTATTCCTCAGCATGTCATAGGGTATCTCGTTTTGCACCTCCCATATGTGATGCGGAGATTCCAAAGAGATTCAAGACTCCAAGGATGAAGCTCTATGATGGACCTACAGATCCTGAAGAGCATGTAGCACAATACAGGGAAAGGATGAAAATAAATCCAATTCCTGCTGATCTGAATGAAGGATGCTTGTGTAAAGGATTCGGTTCCACCCTCACTAGTCCAGCCTTAAAATGGCTCCTAAGTGTTCCTCCATATTCTATTACTTATTTTGCACATTTGATTAATATGTTTAACAATCAATTTTCTTGTAGTCGAATGTTTGAACGTTTGACAAGTGACTTGTACAGGGTGAGTCAGCCATAGGGAGAATCACTAAGAGAATATATCACCGGGTTCGGAAAGGAAGAACTTGACATCCCTAATTTGGATGTCGCAACGGCAGTACAAGCATTCAAGATGGGACTACAAAGAGATTCACCTTTCTACCAAGAATTGGTGATGAATCCTTGTAGGAACTTGGATGAAGTCAGGAACAGGACTTTAAGATTCATCCGACTTGAGGATGACAAGAAGATACAAGAGAGGATAGAAGCATCCTCAAGATACAACCATCCTAATCGGAAATCCAGTCCCAAATATGAACCTTATAAGCATAAACCATATGCTAGACCCGATAACAAAAGGGCCAATGTGGTTGAGGATGACGATGAAGAGGATTGTCCTAAACTGTCAGATTATTGTTTTTCTGTGGATGTAACAGGATTAATGTACGCCATGAAGGATCTTGGAGATAAAGCAAGATGGCCAAGGAAGGATGGCAAATCAGGATGGAAGGACAAATCAAAATGGTGTTCCTTACATGAAGATTTTTTGTCACATTACTGAAGATTGCATTACCTTAAGAAAGGAAATAGCATATCTTCTGAGCAAGGGTCATCTTAAAGATCTCCTAGGCAAAAAGAAGCCGAAGATTCAAGATGGCACTAGCATCCCAGAAAGAGCAACATCACCACCTAAGGATGTTGGAATAATTAACTTCATTTCAGGTGGTTCAGACATTTGTGGAACATCATACTCAGCTGCTAAAAGGCATGCAAGAGAGACGAAATCAGAAAAAGTAGAAAGACCCACAAAGACTACCATCCTGACAACCTCAAAAGTGATCAGCTTTGAAGAAGAAGACCGAGAGAATATCCTTGACCCTCACCATGATGGTTTAGTTATAACTTTATATATTGCTAATTATTTTGTTCGCAGGATACTTGTAGATGGTGGGAGTTCAGTCAACATAATCTAGCTAGAAGCTCTCAAGAGAATGAACATCCCGGAAACTGAAATAGTTTCCAAGTCATTAGTCTTGGTTGGCTTCGGTGGAGAGACCAAGAACACAGTAGGTGATATCAAACTGCCAGTATGCGTAGAGGGGGTAAACTCTATCCAAAGATTCTGTGTGATAGACTCTTTATCCTGCTACAATGTTATCCTAGGAAGACCTTGGATACATGACATGAAGGCAGTCCCTTCAACATATCACCAATGTGTGAAGCTACCAACGCCATGGGGAGTCGTCAAAGTAAACAGTGAGCAACAAGAAGCCAAGGATTGCTACACAACATCAATGAAGGCTTCGTCAAGACAAGCATAGCAATTTCAGAAAGATGCACAGTGCCATCCTCAGGATGTCAAAGCACATCCTGACCAGGATGTAAAGGCTGTTTGCCTCGACAAAAATAACAAGGATATCACTGTGTAGATCGGTAAGAAAATCCCTAATGATATTGAACAATCTCTAATTTCATTTTTAAAATGCAGGATGTTGACATTTGCATGGAAGCATGAAGATATGACTGGCATCTCCAAAGATGCCATTACTCATAAGCTTGGAATTGACAAAAGCTTCAAGCCTATCCAGCAGAAAGGAAGGAAGTTTGCACCAGAAAGGAATGCCATCATACAAGAAGAGGTGGACAGATTACTAAAATCCAAGTTGATAAGGGAAGTCAAATTCCCAAGATGGCTAGCACACGTAGTGGTGGTACAGAAGAAAAATGGGAAATGGAGAGTGTGTATGGACCACACATAGACTCGATGGTGGATGCCACAGCAGGCCATGAGATGTTAACATTCATGGATGCATCCTCATGATTTCAACAAATCCAATTGGAACCAGATGACCAAGAGGATACTGCATTCATGACCCCATCAGGTATTTATTGTTATATAGCTATGACGTTTGGACTAAACAATGCAGGTGCAACATACCAAAGGCTAGTGAATATGATGTTCAAAGAAAAGATTGGGGACACAATGGAAGTTTACATCGATGACATGGTGGTTAAATGCAGAAACCATCTTCAGGATCTCAAAGAAGCATTTGACATCCTGGATGCTTACAATATGAAGTTAAACCCAGCCAAATGTCATTTTGGAGTTGGTGCTGGAAATTTCTTGGATATCTAGTAACTAAAAGAGGGATAGAAGCTAGTCCTGAACAAATAAAAGCCATCATTGACCTCAAATCTCCAACAAATGTCAAGGATTTATAGAGATTGACTGGCAGGATAGCAGCTCTGGACAGATTCATCTCAACGTCCTCAAAAAAATGCAAAGAGTTTTATGAAATCCTAAAGAAGAAAAACAAATTTGACTGGGGACAGAAGCATGAAGATGCAATGAAGAAGCTGAAGGAATATCTTGCAGCAGCTCCACTCCTGATGAAACCTGAGGATGGTGAACCCCTCAAGTTATACGTTGCAGACTCTGGAAATGCAATAAGTGCAGTCTTGGTAAAAGACTTTGAAATGCAACAACATCCTGCCTACTATGTAAGTAAAACTCTACTAGATGCTGAAACCAGGTATTCAGATATTGAAAAAGTTATTTTAGCTCTGATAATGGCATCTACCAAGTTAAGGAATTATTTTGAAACGCATAGGATACATATACAAACTAATTACCCCATTAAAAATGTGCTTAGAAAACCAGAAATGTCAGGAAGAATGGCAAAATGGTCAGTAAATTGAGTGCTTTTGACTTGGTACATGAACTTAGAAATGCAATCAAATCACAGGCTCTAGCAGATTTTGTGGCTGATTTCAGTAGTGACATCCTAAGTGAAGTAGAGTCTGAAGTTCAACAATTGAATGAAAATTTAGAAAAATGGACTCTATACACTGATGGTGCTTCGAATGCAAGAGGTACAAGATTAGGAATACTACTAACATCGCCACAAGGGGACATAATACCCCATGCTATTAGATGTGCATTTCGAACAACCAATAATGAGGCAGAGTATGAAGCTCTCATTGCTGGTTTACAACTTGCTAGAGACATGCATGTTATAAATTAAGAAGTATTTCTTGATTCCTTATTGATTACTAATCATTTTAATGGATCTTTTGTAGTAAAAGGTCAAAAGTTATCTATTTATCTTGAAATAGTTAAAAAATTAACATCTTGTTTTGTAGAATTTACACTAACACAAGTACCTAGGGAAGAAAATGCCGAAGTTGATGCCCTGGCTAACTTGGGATCCTCCTTGAATTTACCGAAAGGATCCAAAATTCCCATCATACATATCCTGAAGCCAACAATTGAAGAGTGGCAACTTGAGGATAGCAATGCATATCCCGAGGATAACGCTGTACAGCCTGAGGATAAAACTATGCATCTTAAGGATAACACTGTTCTAACTACTCTGGTTCAAGATAATTCATCCTGGATGACTCCTATAATAAAATATTTACAAGAAGATGTCATCCCTGATGGAGAAAATGCAAAAGCTTTCAGGAGAAAGGTATCGAAATTTACTATTATAGACAATATTTTGTATAGAAAATCTCTTGCAGGTCCATATTTGAGATGCCTTAACAAGGAAGAAGCAAATGAAGTTCTAAGGATATCCACGAAGGAAATTGTGGAAATCACATAGGAGGAAGTTCTCTCTATTCAAAGACTCTAAGGACAGGATACTACTGGCTAACCATGAAGAAGGATGCCATGTTGTATTCTTAAAAATGTGATCCATGTCAAAGACATAGTAACATCCTTCACCAGCCTGCTGAACCTTTGCACCCTATTATCTCACCATGGCCTTTCATGAAATGGGGAATGGACATAGTAGGAAAACTACCGAAAGCTCCTGGTGGAAAGGTGTTAGTAATGACTGATTACTTCTCAAAGTGGATTGAAGCTGAAGCATTCGTACAAGTCAGAGATAAAGAAGTAGTATCCTTCATCAAGAGGAACATCCTAACAACATTTGGTGTGCCAACTGAAATCATTTGTGACAACGGGTCTCAGTTTATTAGCAAAAGGACGACTAAGTTTTGTGAGAGTTGGGGAATCAAGTTGATAACCTCAATGAATATATTCAATTGAAACAGTCCAACGTTCACCTGAAAGAGTCCTGAAGACAATTGAAGACTAGCGGATTACGTGGCATCTTCTATTTACTTTCATGTATCTATAAAAAGGGAATGATTGACGAGAATAGGACACATTAGACGATCTAGACCAATACTTGATACTTTGATACTATCACACACACTTAGCACACTCATTGTAATCATAGAATACTCGTCCATCATTCATCCAAAGTTGTAATCTTCTTACCCATTTTATGCAGGATGTCTACTTTTGCTTGGAAGCATGAAGATATGACTGGCATCTGTAAGGATGTCATTACTCACAAACTGGGGATTGATAAGAGTTTCAAGCCCATTCAGCAAAAAAAAAGGAAGTTGTCTCCAGAGAGAAATATCATCATACAAGAGGAAGTAGACAGGCTGTTGTAGTCTAAGCTGATAAGGGAAGTAAAATTCCCAAGATGGCTGGCGAATGTTATGGTAGTTTAAAAGAAAAATGGGAAATGGAGGGTGTGTGTGGACTATACAGACCTTAACTAGGCCTGTCCTAAAGATCCATTCCCATTACCACACATAGATTCAGTGGTGGATGCTACAGCAGGCCACGAGATGCTGACATTCATGGATGCATCCTCAGGATTCAAACAGATACAGATAGAACCAGATGATCAGGAGGACACAACGTTCATGACACCATCATGTATATATTGTTATATAGCCATGCCATTCGTTTTAAAAAATGCAGGTGCCACTTATCAAAGGCTACTGGACATGATGTTCAAAGAAAAGATTGGGGACACGATGGAGGTCTACATTGATGACATGGTAGTAAAATCCAAGAAAGCAAAAGATCATCTTCGGGATCTCAAAGAAGCTTTTGACATCCTAGATTCTTACAACATGAAGTTAAACCCAGCAAAGTGCCATTTTGGAGTTGGAGCTGGAAAGTTTCTTGGATATTTGGTAACAAAGAGAGGGATAGAAGCCAGCCCTGAACAAATAAAGGCTATCCTTGATCTCAAATCCCCAAGAAATATTAAGGATGTGCAAAGGCTGACTGTCAGGATAGCAGCCCTGAATAGATTCATCTCGAAATCCTCTGAAAAATGTAAAGAGTTCTACGACATCCTGAAGAAGAATAATAAATTCGACTGGGTACAGAGACATGAAGAAGCATTAAAGAAGCTCAAAGATTATCTTGCAGCAGCTCCATTATTGATGAAACCTGAGGATGGAGAACCTCTCAAGCTATATCTTGCAGTTTCTGGGAATGCAATACGTGCTGTATTGGTAAAGGACTTCGTAGGGCAAGAACATTCTGTCTATTATGTAAGTAAAACTCTACTAGATGCTGAAACCAGGTATTCACATCTCGAAAAACTTATGTTAGCTTTAATAATGGCTTCTACTAAGTTAAGGCATTAATTTGAACACATAAAATATATGTTCAAACTAACTATCCCATTAAGAATGTATTAAGAAAACCTGAAATGTCTGGAAGAATGGCAAAATGGTCAGTTAAATTAAGTGCCTTCGACTTAGAATATGAGCCTAGAAATGTAATCAAATCACAAGCTCTAGCAGACTTTGTGGCTGATTTCAGTAGTGATATCCTGAGTTAAGTAGAGTCTGAAGTTCAAAAACTAAATGAAAATTTGGAAAAATGGACTCTATACACTGATGGTGCTTCGAATGCAAGAGGCACAGGTCCGGGAATACTACTAAAATCGCCACAAGGGGACATGATACCCCATGCCATTGGATGTGCATTTCAAAAAACCAATAATGAAGCTGAATATGAAGCTCTCATTGCTGGTTTACAACTTGCTAGAGATATGCATATTGTTAAAGTTGATGTCTTTGTTGATTCTTTGTTGATTACTAACCATTTCAATGGATCATATGCAGTAAAAGGACAAAAGTTAGCCATTTATCTTGAAATTGTTAAAAATTTAACTACTTCTTTTGTAGAATTTTCACTAACACATGTACTTAGGGAAGAAAATGCTGAAGCTGATGCCTTAGCAAACCTGGGATCCTCCTTTAATTTACAAGAAGGATCCAAGATTCCCATCATCCACATTTTGAAACCAGCGATTGAAGAGTGGCATCCTGAGGATGGCCAAGCACATCCTGAGGATAAAACAGACCATCCTGAGGATATCATTGTTTTAGCCACTCAAGAATAAGACGATTCATCATGGATGACTCCCATAATGAAATATATACAAGAAGATGTCATTCCTGATGAGGAAAATTCAAAGGCTTTCAGGACAAAGGTATCTAAATTTACAATTATAGACAATATTTTGTATAGAAAGTCTCTCGCAGGTCCATATTTGAGATGTCTCAAAAAGGATGAAGCAAATGAAGTACTTAAAGACATCCACGAAGGAGATTGTGGAAATCATACAGGAGGAAGATCTCTATACTCGAAGACTTTGAGGACGGGATACTATTGGCCCACTATGAAGAAGGATGCCATGTTGTATTCCCAAAAGTGTGGTGCATGCCAAAGACATAGCAACATACTTCACCAGCCTGCTGAACCCCTACATCCTATTATTTCACCATCGCCCTTCATGAAATGGGGAATGGACATAGTAGGAAAGGTACCCAAAGCTCCTGGAGGAAAGGTATTCATGCTAGTAATGACAGACTACTTCTCGAAATGGATTGAAGCCGAAGTATTTGTGCAAGTCAGAGATAAAGAGGTGGTCTTATTCATCAAAAGAAACATCCTGACACGATTTGGAGTACCATCTGAAATCATTTGTTACAATGGTTCTCAATTCATCAGCAAAAGAACAACTGACTTTTGCGAGAGTTGGGGGATCAAGATGGTAACTTCAACACCAGTACATCCTCAAGCTAATGGACAAGCAGAATCCTCAAACAAAATCATCGTCAACAATTTGAAGAAGAAGCTTGGGGAAAAGAAAGGGAAATGGGCAGAAGAACTTCCATTTGTACTTTGGGCTGATAGGACTACTTCGAAGAATGCTACTGGTCAGACAACTTTCTCTTTCGTCTTTGGAACAGAAGCAATGCTTCCAACAGAGACGGTCATGCCTACAGCAAGGAAACATCTTCAGGATCCAACTACCAATTCTGAAGCATTATTACAATACTTGGATACTGTGGATGAACACAGGGATGCTGCTAAATTAAGGATGGCAGCATATCAACAAAGGATTGCTAAAGCTTACAACAAGAACATCAGGATAAGAAGTGTTTTGGTCAAAAATTACCTAGTAGAAATACTTTTGTATTCAAAATTAGAAATTGTGAGGTAGAGTGCTAAGAATGTAAATTTATTATTAAAACTAGTTATATTCTGGAAATGATTGATCAGGATGCAAAAAAGGAGTAAATTAGTGACAACTATGCTCGGGATGGCTTAGATTTGTTTCGGGATGGACAGTTGTATCCTCGGGATGGAACTGTTTGTAATGGATGAATAAATGTGTAAAACACAAAGAACAACACTCAATATACGAGGAAAGCCCTTGATCAATAGTAGATCGCCGGCCTAAAACCTTGGGAGGAGACTAGGCCCCTGCCTTGTTTGTTAATATTAATTTGCTAAAAAAAAGTACAACTTTGGATGAGTATATGGACGAGTGTACTAAGATTACAAAGATTGTGTGAGTGTTTCTAAGTGTTTAGTGTGCAGCTATAGTGTAAGCAAAGTGCATGTATGTGTCCTATACTCGTCCAATACTCCCATTTATATAGTACATGAGAATAACTAAAGAATCCCATGAGATCCGCAAAGTAGTTAAAGTCTTTGAAGTGTTTAGATGACCGTTGTGGCAGTTTCAACTCTGCTTAATGTAGTTCCAGCTGTTTCCATATCTTTCGCCTGTATTTAATGAGCATCGGTTACAACATTGACCTCATCTTCGTATTTGGACTATGGCTTCGTATGAGTTACACTTTGACTTCTTCTCTTGAGGGTTATAATATAGACGTTGCCAGGCATTAATCCATATTATAGCTTAGTTGTACCTGCATTTGCGAATAAGAAAGATATTTTGTTAGTCCATCTTCAGGATGTGCACATGCTGATTTACAGCTACATCCTAAAGTCAGCAGAGTCCTTTAGCATCCTGAGGATGCAATATCAGGGATATGAGGTAAAATCATCTTGAGGATTTTCACCCACAACAATTGTCTCCAAAAATATGTTACCGTTATCTTTTAATGGTAAAAATATTTTTCCTAATTGATGTGTCAATCTTTCCAAGTTCCAAGACCCTAACGGCTATTTTTTAGGCCAATTCTTCGTGATGACCGTTATGCCCTATCATATCCTGCCGCCTATATCTAGGCTTTTTCTTCCTTCTTTATAATCCACTGAGATTAAAAAAGGTAACTAATTCGCTTCTTTCTCGTCTTTTTCCTTTCATCCCTGCAAAAAAAAAGTCTTTCAAAACAATTTTTTAGAATGAGTAAAAAATTAACAAGGGCTCTGGGTATTGTTGGAATCCCTAAGGATTTCACACCCCAAAACTTGATCAAAGATCCTGATCAAGAAATCTGTACTTTTAATGATAAAGATATTCAAGCCCTTAAGAAATCAGGGGCTTTTCCTGATTCTACTGTTATTCGGCCTTTTGATCTGAATGCAAAGTCTGACTTTGCTTCTTCTGTCTGGGTGTGCTTTTTCCTTTTACCATTCCAGCTTGATCTTAAACACCCATTCCTTGATTTCATCAAAGAGTTCTTTGATGCGACAAGAATGGCATGCCCAAGCTATGCCTGAGATCTGGAGGATCTTGATAGTCTGTAACAAGATCATTCAAACTCATGGAAGAGTATAAACAGGGTTTGATGAAGTCTGCCACCATCTCTGTCTTTCAAGCTAGGGTGAGAATGGCACTGCAGGCTAGGGATCCCAACTTCAAGATGGAAGACTGGGATGTGGAGGCTTGGCAGGAGAAGATTCTCAGTCTGGGTGGAAAAGAGGTGGCATCTGAGTCTGTCCCTGTTGCTGATCCTCAGGATGCTGGCAAAGAGGCTGAGGTGACAGAGGCTGAGGCGATGGATGACGGGGTGGCCAAGGAGTTTCAGGTTGAGGATGCGGTGGGCAATGAAGGATGTGATGATTAGGCTAGAGCCCACTTTGTTAGAATTTTTGAATGGTAGTTTATGAACAATTTTATTTGTGTAAACAATGAAGGTTTTGGGGTGGAAGGATCTTGGTTTTCAAGACGAAGCCCCAAATCTTTCTCAATTCTGACTTTGAAATGCTGACCCTGGTGGATGGGTCTTGGTTTAGCTTGAAGCCAGGGGTTGGCATTGTTTCCGGTTTTTTATGAATAATATAACTTTTTGACTTTATTCTCTTTGCGCTTTTTATCTCCTTTGATATTCTGCAATCATTAGCAAACACTTAGGATGTAAAGAAATAATCTGAAATAATACCTTTTGTGTCTTCTCTGTTGAATAATTCTTCTGATCCTGCCATATTCCATATAAGTTCTTCTCATCATAAGGATGGTCTTCATTATCCTGAGGATGTCCCTAGTTTCCTCTTCATCCTTGGGATAATCTTGCATCCTGAGGATGCATCCGGTTTCTTTTCCATCCTTGGGATGGTCTTGCATTCTGAGGATGTTCCCAGTGTAATATCTTCAAAATAGACCTTAACTGTCTATAATCCTTTATAAGAAAGACTTGTGTTTTGATAATATCCTGTAAAGGAAGATTTTGTTATTATACTGGCGACTTAGGCCTTTGGTTTATCCGGGATCAAAATCTTTTTCTTATATCTTGGTGATAAAACCATTATGTATCATCTTGAGAATAACAGGCGACAAGGCCCTTAGGAATAACTGGCGACAAGGCCCTTAGTAACAACTGGCGACAAGGCCCTGGTGACTAGACCAAAGAGACATTGAAAAATGTCTAAACCTTAAGAGCTCCATCATATATCTCAAAGATAATGAAATTGTCAGCCACTTTTACATAGACTGGTCCCACCATCCCGAGAATATACATGGGCATCGTGCGCACCAGGCAAGGGTTGCTAACCCAATGAGAAAGGTGAAAACCTTTAAACCTTAGGAAGGTGTCAGACACCTTAACGGAGGAGAAAGTGGCCAGCCCCCTAGTCTTCTAAGCATTCCATCTTCAGGATGGTACTTCAAAATTCTCAGGATGGACTATCTCTAGACCATGTTTAGTGAAAATATAATTGATCGAAATAAATCAAGTATAAGTACTTACATATGGAGATGATTCATCTCTATCAGCCTTCACCTTCATCCCACCTGTGATTCGGATCATTGTTTCTCTTCCAGAGAGATCAGTCACATGCATCCCTATGCATGGTAGTATTTCTAGTGTATAGCATTCCACGCTGTTGGTAGAATCTCTCCTTCCATTGTTGACAGCCAATGTGCTTCTTTACCAGCTTCAGAATCGATTAAGTATGCACCTTACCACTTGGGAGCTAGCTTACCATCACTTGGTTTTGTTGTATTTTGGAAGGCTTTTCTCAATACCAAGTCTCGCACTTGAAATCTTCTTATCCTGATGTTCTTGTTGCAGGCTTTAGCAATCCTTTGTTGATATGCTGCCATCCTTAATTTAGCAGCATCCCTGAGTTCATCCACAGTTCCCAAGTCTTGTAATAATGCTTCAGAATTGGTAGTTGCATCCTGAAGATGTTTCCTTGCTGTAGGCATGACTATCTCTGTTGGAAGCATTGCTTATGTTACAAAGACCAAAGAGAAAGGTGTCTGACCAGTAGCATTCTTCGAAGTAGTCTTATCAGCCCAAAGTACAAATGAAAGTTCTTCTGCCCATTTCCCTTTCTTTTCCCCAAGCTTCTTCTTCAAGTTGTTGACGATGATTTTGTTTGAGGATTCTGCTTCTCCATTAGCATGAGGATGGACTGGTGTTGAAGTTTCCATCTTGATCCCCCAACCCTCGCAAAAGTCAGTTGTTCTTTTGCTAATAAATTGAGAACCATTGTCACAAATGATTTCAGATGGTACTCCAAATCGTGTCAGGATGTTTCTTTTGATGAATGAGACCACTTCTTTATCTCTGACTTGCACAAATGCTTCAGCTTCAATCCATTTCGAGAAGTAGTCTATCATCACTAGCATGAATACCTTTCCTCTAGGAGCTTTGGGTAGCTTTCCTACTATGTCCATTCCACATTTCATGAAGGGCCATGGTGAAATAATAGGATGTAGTGGTTCAGCAGGCTGGTGAAGTATGTTGCTATGTCTTTGGCATGCATTACACTTTTGGGAATACAGCATGGCATCCTTCTTCATAGTAGGCCAATAGTATCCCGTCCTCAAAGTCTTCGAGTAGAGACATCTTCTTCCTGTATGATTTCCACAATCTCCTTCGTGGATGTCATTGAGTACTTCGTTTGCTTCATCCTTGTTGAGACATCTCAAATATGGACCTACGAGAGACTTTCTATACGAAATAGTGTCTATAATTGTAAATTTAGATACCTTTATCCTAAAAGCCTTTGGGTTTTCCTCATCAGGAATGACATCTTCTTGTAAATATTTCATTATGGGAGTCATCCATGATGAATCGTCTTGTTCCCTAGGTACCTGTGTTAGTGAAAATTCTACAAAAGAAGTAGCTAAATTTTTAACAATTTCAAGATAAATGGCTAACTTTTGTCCTTTTAGTGCATATGATCCATTGAAATGGTTAGTAATCAACAAAGAATCAACAAAGACTTCAATTTTAACAATATGCATATCTCTAGCAAGTTGTAAACCAGCAATGAGAGCTTCATACTCAGCGTCATTATTGGTTGTTTAAAATGCACATCTAATGGCATGGGGTATCTTGTCCCCTTGTAGCGATTTTAGTAGTATTCCCAGACCTATGCCTCTTGCATTCGAAGCACCATCAGTGTATAGAGTCCATTTTTCAAAATTTTCATTAGTTGTTGAACTTCAGACTCTACTTCACTCAGGATGTCACTACTGAAATCAGCCACAAAGTCTGCTAGAGACTGTGATTTGATTGCATTTCTAGGCTCATATTCTAAGTTGAAGGCACTTAATTTAACTGACCATTATGCCATTCTTCCAGACATTTCAGGTTTTCTTAATACATTCTTAATGGGATAGTTAGTTTGAACATATATTTTATGCGTTTCAAAATAATGCCTTAACTTAGTAGAAGCCATTATTAAAGCTAAGATAAGTTTTTCGATATGTGAATACCTTGTTTCAACATCTAGTTGAGTTTTACTTACATAATAGACTGGATGTTGTTGCCCTTCGAAGTCCTTTACCAATACAACACTTATTGCATTCCCAGAAACTGCAAGATATAGCTTGAGAGGTTCTCCATCCTCAAGTTTCATCAATAATGGAGCTGCTACAAGATAATCTTTGGCGCTTCTTCAATGCTTCTTCATGTCTCTGTCCCCAGTCGAATTTGTTATTTTTCTTCAGGATGTCGTAGAATTCTTTACATTTCTCTGAGGATTTCGAGATGAATCTATTTAGGGCTGCTATCCTGCCAGTCAGCCTTTGCACATCCTTAATATTTCTTTGGGATTTGAGATCAAGGATAGCCTTTATTTGGTTAGGGCTGGCTTCTATCCCTCTTTTTGTCACCAAATATCCAAGAAACTTTTTCTATCCCTCCATCGTGTCCCCAATCTTGTCTTTGAACATCATGTTCACTA
The DNA here is from genome assembly GCA_032199755.1 of Ambrosia artemisiifolia. Lineage (NCBI taxonomy): Eukaryota > Viridiplantae > Streptophyta > Magnoliopsida > Asterales > Asteraceae > Ambrosia > Ambrosia artemisiifolia. The sequence continues at coordinate 25,081,057 of CM063526.1, read as the reverse complement.
GCCTTTGATAAGTGGCACCTGCATTTTTTAATCCCAATGGCATGGCTATATAACAATATATACCTGATGGTGTCATGAACGTTGTGTCCTCCTGATCATCTGGTTCCATCTGTATCTGTTGGAATCCTGAGGATGCATCCATGAATGTCAGCATCTCGTGGCCTGCTGTAGCATCCACCATTGAATCTATGTGTGGTAATGGGAATGGATCTGTAAGACCCGCATAACCGGTGTCAAACAGTTGGGTTAAAACTCTTAAATATGCAAAAACATGAGTACATTTTCTTTCGAAAGAGTATGTTTGAATCAAAGTGTACGCAGCGGAAAATCAATTAAATTAAAATTTACAAAACCCATGAAAATTATTATTCAATTGTAAATCGAATTTAATACTTATCATGAGTATACAAAAATCGTCTTCTACTAGAAATGCCTTCAATTGCCGGGTAGCTTCTTGCATCGCCAAGCTGTCATCCATCCATGAATCTTTTAACCTGAAATCAATCTAACGTGTATGCAAAAGTCAGCTACGCTGAGTGAGTTCAAGTTTTATAAATTTATATAAACAAGTAATTTGTTAAAATAAGATTTAACAAAATACCTCAACCTTAGAGTTAACAATAAGCGCAAACCGCTAATTTGTTTTTCCCCCAAGCAAAATCAAAGTCTAGGATAAGCGAAATCTGGCTAGTTATCTCAAGACCTCAATTACCAAATATAATAAGCGCATTCCGCTTATCAACACAAAGTACAATCAAGTCTATTTAACTCAACCAAGCTAGAGATTAAAGTAGGCATATCCCACTTCTGTCATAGCTCAGGTTATAAAAAAAAATACACATAATATAATTCAAACCAAAGCCAGAGATTAAAGCAGGCATATCCCACCTCTGTCATAGCTTAGTTTATAAGAATACATCTAATATGGCTTATGTAACAATCCTGACTCAAAACCAAGACCAGAGATCAGAGCAGGCATATGCCACTTCTGTCATAGCTCAGTTCGACATATCAGGTAGCCACTAAACATAGTCTATTATATTTAATAACAGGTATAACATAAACTAAGCACAACCATGACACAAAACCAATACGATAGATCAGAGCAAGCATATCCCACTTCCATCATAGCCCAGTTTATAAGGTCATGTAGTTGCCAAATACAGTTTATGAAAATATATAAATATATATAACCTAAACAGGTAGCAAGTCAAAACAATACCCGATTTAACAAGTAAGGATTCAAATACATGACCAAGACATTAAGCGCATTCCGCTTATTAAATAAAAACTTAAGCCACACTTTAATCAAGACAATAGTCTATTCATATATATATATATATATATATATATATATATATATATATATATATATGTGTGTGTGTGTGTATAATAACACATGTAACTCAAACCATATAATAATACATTAGGCACATTAGGCGCATTCCGCCTATTCACGTTTCATGCCAAATATTATATATGAGTAGCTATGGATTTCTATCGTACACAAAAGCTATACCATAAATCGGAGTAGGCCTATTCCACTTCTAACAACACATATAACTCAAACCATATAATAACACATTAGGCGCATTCCGCCCACTTACGTTTCATGTGCCAAAATAATATGTATGAGTTAATATAGATTTCGTTCGTTCACAAAAATATTTATAACTTCATAAAAATATTTTGTGACTTCATAAAATAATGTTGCTAGTTTAGCATGCACGTCAGCCCAAAAATATTTAGAAAAACAATAACTAAAAGAGTGGGCGCAAGAACTCACCTACATAATGCACACGAACTGCAAGAGATAGGGAATCTAGTGAAGACGTGAATCCCAAAATGCCGTCAACAACCTACACGTTAAAATCGCCTCACATAACGTTTAGTGCAAAAGCCTTTTTTTTCATGAACCATTATAAATTTTTCCATGCATTAACTCCATGACCAAGGCCACAATAAAATCCTATGAAGATCATCAACGTCCATGCATACAAAAAATACCACCAATGCCATCACATGGATCGATCCATCTCACAAAAACTTTCATCACTTTCATCGCTCCTCTTAAACATATAATACAATTCATGCAACATCATTCATTAGTAGCCACCCATCAGAACTCCAATGTCTTTCATGCATGTGATATAAATCTTGTTCCTAAAAGTTGTTAATAATTTTTATGAATGGAAATTTCTATATCATTTTTTTTTTAAACCTTGCAGAGGATGAAATAATTGCAAGCAGATGAAGCTAAGGAGAAAATGCTTCGATTACGCATAGAAGCAGTTGGCCGTTCAGGTTTCCAAAACAATTTTGCACTTGAACTCATCATCTCCTAAAGTGAGACACCAAAATATTCTACCTTAAATAAATCCTCATGCCATCGCAACAGTTAACCCAAAATAACTACCTAAACCCAAGGTTCATAGCATCCTTCCACATTGTCGTCGACTCCTCCGGCAACCCCAACCCCAACCATAACCATACCGCTCCACCAAGCCAACGCCGCCATCGACCCCTACCTCATCACCCAACACCACAGCCATCGCTACCGTGCCGTACGTCGTCACTTCGACACCAATCTCTTGAACTGATTCCGAATCACAGCGACGATCAACTGGAATAAACATCGCTGAAGTCTTACGATGATAACACATCAGGATATCGCCTTCGGAAACAGATAATACCATGACTACAATTGAACCAGGCTCGACATATACAAGAGAACCATAACCGAACCACACACTACGAATCGGACAGTTACCTTGAATCGATACGGGATTGTTAGGCGGACCGCGAACCACTATCGTTGGACTCGAACACAGCCATCACCGCTTCCATTGCTTGGACTGACTACATCACTTGCCCGACATCGGCGTCCTCTTCCGATTGCTTGCTCTCTTTCTCGCTAGGTTGATAACCGACGGCAGCCTCAAGGCTTTTGAGTCTAGGGTTTATCATAATACACATGCATATGTATTTATAATAACCAAAGTTAAGCTTAAGCCCCTTGACTTTTAATGAGATGATGACTTGTTCCCAAAGTTATTAAATTCCATTTAACGATAATGACATTCGGGCCCTTCTAATATAAAGCCGAGACGTCCACTCGTCAAACCCGATGGGATATCGGTTGACTACTTTTCGGGATGTTACAGGATCTTTAGGACAGGCCTTGTTAAGGTCTGTATAGTCCACACACACTCTCCATTTCCCATTTTTCTTTTGAACTACAATAACATTCGCCAGCTATCTTGGGAATTTTACTTCCCTTATCATCTTAGACTTCAGCAGCCTGTCTACTTCCTTTTGTATGATGATACTTCATTCTGGAGCAAACTTCATTCTTTTTTGCTGAATAGGCTAGAAACTGTTATCAATCCCAAGTTTGTGAGTAATGACATCCTTAGAGATGCCAGTCATATCTTCATGCTTCCAAGCAAAAGTAGACATCCTACATTTAAGAAAAGAGATTAGTGATTGTTCAGTATCATGCGGGATATTCTTACCGATTTGCACAGTGATATCCTTGTTGTTGTCGTCAAGGCAGACGGCTTTTACATCCTGGTCAAGATGTGCTTTAACATCGTGAGGATGGCACTGTGCATCCTGCTGTAATTGCTATGCTTGAGGGGATGAGGCCTTCATTGATGTAGTATAGCAATCCTTAGCTTCCTGTTGATCGTTGTTGACCTTCACAACTCCCCAAGGTGTGGGTAGTTTCACACACTGATGATATGCTGAAGGAACTGCCTTCATGTCATTTATCCAGGGTCTGATGACATTGTAGCAGGATAGGGAATCTATCACACAGAATCTCTGAATAGAGTTCACTCCTTCTACATATACTGGTAGCTTGATGTCACCCACTGTGCTCTTAGTTTCTCCACTGAAGCCCACCAAAACTGATGACCTAGAAACTATTTCCGATTTTGGGATGTTCATCCTCTTAAGGGCTTCAAGTTGGATGATATTTACTGAACTTCCTCCATCTACAAGAATCCTGCGAACAAAGTGGTTAGCAATATATAAATTAATAACCAAACCGTCATGATGAGGATCAAGGATGTCTTCTCTGTCTTCTTCCTCAAAGCTGATCACTTTTGAGGGTGTCAGGATGGTCGTCTTCGTTGGTCTTTCTCCTTTTTCAGACTTCGTTTCCCTCGCCTGTATTTTAGCAGCTGAGTATGGGGTTCCACAAATGTCTGACCCTCCTGAAATGAAGTTGATAATGCCAGCATCCTTAGGTGGGGATGCTGCTCTTTCCGGGATGCTGGTGCCATTCTAATCCCTTGGCTTCTTTTTGCCTAGGAGATCCTTGATATGACCTTTGCTAAAGAGATATGATATCTCTTTTATTAATGCAATGCAATCTTCATTGGTATGGCCGAAATCTTCGTGAAAGACACACCATTTGGATTTGGCTTTCCATCCTGTCTTTTTGTCCTTCTTCGGCCATCTTGCTTTGTCCCTTAGATCCTTCATGGCATACATCAATCCTGTTACATCCACAGAAAAACAATAATCTGATAATTTAGGGCGGTCATCCTCATCATCATCCTCTACCACGTTGACCTTCTTATTGTCAGGCCTAGCATATGGTTTATGCTTGTATGGTTCGTATTTGGGAGTGGATTTTCGATTGGGATGGTTATATTTTGAGGATGATTCTATCCTCTCTTGTATCTTCTTATCCTCCTCAAGTAAGATGAATCTTAAAGCTCTGTTCCTGACTTCATCCAAGTTCCTGCATGGATTCATCACCAATTCTTGGTAGAATGGTGAATCTTTCTGCAGTCCCATCTTGAAAGCCTGAACCGCTGTTGTGACATCCAGGTTCGGGATGTCAAGTGCTTCCTTTCAAAACCTAGTAATGAATTCTCTTAGTGATTCTCCCTGTGGTTGAGTCACCCTATATAGATCACTTGTCAAACGTTCGAACGTTCGACTACAAGAAAACTGATTATTAAACATGTTAATTAAATGTGCAAAAGAAGTAATAGAATAGGGAGGAACACTTAGGAGCCATTTCAGGGCTGGACCCGTGAGAGTTGAACCAGATCCCTTGCATAAGCATGCTTCTTTCAGGTTGGCAGGGATTGGATTTAATTCCATTCTTTCCCTATATTGGGCCACATGCTCCTTAGGATCCGTTAATCCATCATAGAGCTTCATGCTTGGAGTTTGAAACCGCTTTGGGAACTCTAAATCACATATTGGGGGTGCGAATCTTGACACCTTATGGCATGCTGAGGATACCTCAGGGATAGGTTGCACTATCCCAGGCACACTCGATACCATATCTTTGATCTTCTGAAGCTCCCTTGCTAGTTGAGGGCTTATTCCTGTATCCTGCAAAGAAGCAACATCATTAGCATCAAAAGTACTAGAACTTAAATTGTTACCGTTGTTGTTATATCCTTGGGATGACACAGGTGCATATCCTGCATCCCTGTGAGTTGCCATCCTGGGTGTAGTAGTCGTTTCAGGAGCAGAGAACCCAGTGTTCATGGGGATGAAATCTCCTTGATGAACACCTCCAGATATGCCAGAATTGAAATCTAACACTCTTGGTTGTAATGGTGTCCCCATTTCTTCACTTGGCCTCTTTGAGGATGTCTTGAGGGATTGTATCTCTCTCATCAGCATTCTGTTGGTCTCCTGCTGTTGCTGCATTTGATCCTTTACCATTGAAAACATAGATAAGATCTCATCATTTGAAACTAAAACAGAAGAAAATCCAGAGGCCCAATTGCTGACCTAGGTGAAATTTGAGAGGTAGCACTCTTTGAGAATGTAGGTGGAGGTAGTAAAGTAGTATTTCTGGTAGAAGTTGATGAAGGCATGGATGAGGAAGACAACATAGTTGTCAAGTTTTGTAAAAAAGAATTAAATGAGAAAAGTTTTTAACAAAGTTTTTTATTAAAATAGCACCACTTGCCCCACGGTGGGCGCCAAATTGTTTTGGTCAAAAATTACCTAGTAGAAATAATTTTGTATTCCAAATTAGAAATTGTGAGGTAGAGTGCTAAGAATGTAAATTTATTATTAAAACTAGTTATATTCTGGAAATGTTTGATCAGGATGTGGTGTGCTCTGAGCATACATATAAATATGTACACTCGCGCAAATTGGGTTTTAAATTTATAAAAATGATTTTAATCTTAACATTAGAACACACATTAAAGGGCAAGCGCACCCTGTCACATATGTAGTAAAGCATAGATAAGAACCAAGTATCGATCCATGGACGCGCGCGGAGCGATTGTACTGAACCGTTGTCACTGATTTACCGGTAAGAAAAGATAGGTGAATGTTTGTTTTAACTAATTTAAACTAATATATAGCAATTATATATATAAGACTCCAAATAGAAAATATAACTATATAAACTATAATACGACAATCCTAGCATGTCATCTACATATAATAAGAAATAAAGGCGTGATCAACATTCCCATTTTCCGACAGTTAGTTTCCCTCTCGGGCATCCTAACATGACAACTATACAGAAAGCTAACACGAATACACACGTTAACCACTTCAAGTTGTTTATTAGCGCGCAGCTGATATGATCTCATGAGAATCTTTAAATAAAGGTTAGTATCACCTTTCGGGAGTCCTCAACCGCACTAGTTAAGGAAAGCAATATCGAATACACAATACGACCACCTAGACTAGCATAAAGTAGACCATTTCACAACCTATTCCATTTTACCAACTTTGAACACAAATCTACTAAGATCGCCATTTTAACCAAAATAACTACCAAAGATCATTAACCGTGTCAAAGATTGGTAACAACACCATTAAGCTTTTTAGACTCTTTTACGTGCCGGTAAACATCTATAATCATTATCCGAGTGACTTTAACCAAACCAATACCCGGTTACAGTTTCATGGTGTAAACTTTGTTAACAAGTTAACTAGTCTACTACCGGACGATTAAACGGACGGTTTCTTCAACAAGTAATCCGCCTAACACATTCGACAATCATCAAAGTCATTCAAACACAACTACAAATCTAACAACAATAAAACAAGTTTGCATTATGATCATCAAGATTCAACATGAAAAACACCAAATTCATACAAAATACGATTAACATACAAAGGTTGTTTAAACTACTAAATACTATTGTTTTTACCCGTAGGTTACAAATATTAAGCTAAACAACATAACAAAGCTTCAAAATAAGATTTGATATAATATTAGGTCAAGAATCAAACCATAAACAAGCAAGGTTATGATGGATTGGATGATGGTAATGGACTTGGATTGCTTCCCAAGCTTGTTAATCGGCTTCACAGCAGCTTACATGCCCAGAAAATCGCCCCAAAATCGCCCAAAATCGCCCAAATATCACCCAATAATTTCAACAGTGGGTGCTGCTCTGTTTTTAAAGCTGTTTCGAAGGTGTGCACGGCCTGGTGCACGGCCGTGCGCCTGGCCGTGCACTGCTGCTTTGTTGACTTGACGTGCAAGTGGGCTAGTGGGCAAGTGGCTGGTGTGCTCCTGAAAATATCTTGTGTTGGCACGGGGGTGCCAACATTGTGCACGGCCGTGCACCTGGGTGTGCACTGCCTGTGCACCTGGATGTGCAGTGCCTGTTCCCGAGCTGACTTGACCCACACGGGGGTGCACAGATTTGGCACCCCCATGCACAACCTCCATATTTGGGCAATTTTGTAGTCTTGTCCGTTTTTAGCCCGGTTTCTTCGACTTTGTCTTCGAGGCGCCGTTTAAGACCTGAAATAAATATATAAAGCGATTAAGTACCAATTTCGTGCAATTAGGGTCGAAAACGCGTATTTTGGGAGTTTAATCGGGGATTTAAATATGTATATTTTAACGTATATCAAACCTCCCCACACTTGAACTTTGCTTGTCCTCAAGCAAACAACAAAACACAAAGAAACGAAAAACTCGCCAAAAGGCAACAAAGACAAAATATAACCTGTACAAACGATAATAATCAAAGCCCACATAAGATATAAACAGGGGACAAGATACTCAAAAGCAACGACTCGCATCCGATCCACAAAGCGTGCTAACCCGTACACGACTCACAATGTTCACACACACTCGGTTTTATTTATGAAACATACGTGTAATGTGTATGTGTAAATCGCTCCATCGCCAAGACAATGAATCGTGTAATATCATAAGCTTGTCAAAAGATCTAGTCTTCACCAACTAACGTGTGAAAAAGCACAAATCAAGAGGTCTTATGAGGGTTGTAATGTCAGGCAGGGGTAAGGGTGTGGAATGGAAATATAAACAGTGACGAAAAGGTTAAAACTCGGCGGTTAAGTCTAACTAAACTGAAGCAAAAACCACTATACAGGACATACGCGAACATAACCGCATTTTATTCAAATCGAGCTAAACACACAATTTCTAACTTTAAAGCTCTAAAAACTGCTCAATCACTGCTAACTCACCCTATTTTAGGGTGTTCTATTTTTATGGAATTTTCTGGAATTTTTTTTTTTTTTTTTTTTTTTTTACAATTAAGATATAACTGATATAGAAACACGAATATAAACAACAAACGGGGTCTAAATATACAAACCCGAACCCGAACTATTTACAACGCAAAAACGAGTCAAACGTTAACCTAAACCGAGCTTTAACACAAAAGGTTTAAAAGAAAAAGGCTAAATTTGGGTAAGTGGCGAAATGGTGTGGTAAACAAGAAAAAACACGGGATTAGGTTCAACATGGTTAACTAGGGGATAATGTTTGGGTGCGGGAAAACAGATAAAACGAAAAGAAAAGGCTCAAATCAAAAGGTTATCCTAAATGCCTCAATCATGTTCATACAGTCTCACACGTTTCTGATCTAAACAAGTATGCTAATGACAAGTTCTAAATTACACAAAACATCCGGCTCACTCGAAAGCATGTCAAAGAAATAATATTATACTATAAGGCTCAAATGCTCACGTAACCGGTAGGAAATGGGTGCAAGTGTACGAATCTAACACGCTCGTATCTCATCTGTTTGTCGCGCCTCGAGTTATCTTTATCAAAATTTAGTTAGGCTTGATGTTTAATAATAGAATATATACATATATGTACTTTTAAAGGTTTTTTTTTTTTAGTTATAAATATATATATATATATATATATACAAGAGGACAAACATCAAGATATAATCCCTCCCCACACTTGAACTTCACATTGTCCCCAATGTGACAATAGAAAGCGTTTATGAATTAGCTATCTATAGTGGGAAAAAGGAGAATAATACTCCCCTCGTGTCGAAGAAATAGTCGAGTAAATGAACGGCAAGAGCATCGACAACGGTGCTCGCCAGGTACCTGCACAACCAACATCCTCGACACAAACAAAACTCATCAAACCCATTCATCCACATCCACCAAATTAACTAAATTAAAGTACTGAAAGCGATAAAAATACTGAAAAGGAAATAGTTCAAAACAAAATACTGAAAAGGAAATAGTTCTAAACTAAAAATACGTAAAAGGAGTGCAATTTTATGAAGAGATTCATACCTTAGTTGGTTAGGAGGAGAGGAGTGAAGATTTTTAGCCAAAAAGTGATGATTTCGGGTATTTTCGCAAAGAGGAATGGTTTGGGGGTGCAAGAGTGCTAGGGTTATGAAGTTGAGGATGTATTTATACCCATGTGAAAAAACTGTGCTTTTTTTTTTTGGCCCGCACGGTCAGGTGCACGGCCGTGCTCCTGGCCGTGCACATCCTTTAGCACTCCTTTGTGCACCCCAGTGCACTGGTTTGTGCACGGTCAGCTGCACGGGCGTGCGCTTGACCGTGCCAAACCTGCAGACTTGCAGTTTTGAGGCTGCAAGCTGCAGTTTCGCGCGCAGCTATTCCAACTCGTCCGAAAACATCATTTTAGCTAAGTTTAACCTGTTTGGCGACTGTATGCGCTTCATTACTCCTTCCGGCTTCGATCAAACCTGTATGAACCTGCACAAAACTCGAAACGACATTAAAGCTAAGAAAATTTAAACTAAGTTAAAAATTTAACTAACTAACTAAACAATTACCTACTACCCCATTTGGCGCGCCCATACGCGCCGTGCTAATTTTATTATCGAGTCGCTAGCTAGACTCACTTCCCCACACTTTATCAAGCGTGTGGGGCGTAGAGATCGATTTCCTCTACGGATTGGTCAACCGGTCCGTTAATGTAGACTTTTAATCTATGACCGTTGACTTTGAAAGTCAAACCCTCTGAATTTTCGATCGAGACAGCCCTGTTGACTTTCAAATTAAGTCCAACTTGGACTTTAAACTTCTAGGAATGGCCGTTTTCATAAAAGATTTTCTTTAAGATCGCTTTCGCCCGAATGGAGATTGAGTACGGGCGAGAAGATCGATCGAGCAATAACAGACATCGGCCATCCCCACACTTAAACTGACGCAATGTACGAAGTAATTACAGAAGAAATAATTACAGACTCGATTTAAGAAAAATAGAAGAGATATACACAAATAAACATACTAAAAACTATGCACTCAACTTAAATTATGATAATATATAAAATATGAAAATATACAATATTTTCAGCGAAATCTGAGTCGCTCGCGCATCGCGAAGAAGTATAGACCGCTTCTCGCGTGGCGCAAGTGACTACAATGACTCAAGGCGCTCGCGCGTTGCAACAAGATAAAGACCATCTTTTGCTTGCGCGGAAACAACCCTTTTTCATCGAAAAATACTATAACTGAAGTTAATTGATGGATAGAAACGATGACGGATGCCAATGAAATGAGTTAAAAACGGAAGATAGCGGCTATTCACGTTATGCGAAGGACTCTGGTGATCCTGTTCGCGTATCGCGAACAATAAAAGATAAAACCCGGGGTAATTAGGAACTCGCTAAAGCGGAACCATAAGCCCAGCTTCTTTGCGAATCGCAAGGAAGCATTTTTCACAGAAAATTATTTTTATTAAAACCACTTCTATAATAAATAAATTTCCCATTTTTTTTAACCCGAACCTTTTTTTTAAAAGCATCCGAACCAACAAATTTAAATGTAACATACCCAGACTTCCATTGTATATTTAAGTAACATAAAAACTATATATACATAAAAATCTAATAAAAACCAATAGAATCAATAAAATGAACAGAAACAAACAGACAAAGCATAAAACTATCTAAAGCATGAAATTAATAATTAGTTCAAATACGAACAAATAAATCAAATAATGAATCAATCAAATTCATAGACAAACCAAATAATCCAATAATCAATCAATTAAATCTATCAACATCCAAATGAACGAATAATCAAATCAAACAATCCTATAAGCAGATAAATAAACGAATCTATATGCAAATCTATAAACCAATCTAAAACCAATCCAACATATCTACAGACAGATAAATCAAATAAACAATCAAAGAATCTTATATGCAAACAAATGAATAAAATAACGAATCAATCAAAGTATAAACAAGTATTCACAAGCATGTACACTTTGAAAAGGTTGACTCGGTTCGTTCCTAAAGCTCGTCGCGTCCCCGGCAACGGCGCCAAAAACTTGGTGTGCTCTGAGCATACATATAAATATGTACACTCGCGCAAATTGGGTTTTAAATTTATAAAAATGATTTTAATCTTAACATTAGAACACACATTAAAGGGCAAGCGCACCCTGTCACATATGTAGTAAAGCATAGATAAGAACCAAGTATCGATCCATGGACGCGCGCGGAGCGATTGTACTGAACCGTTGTCACTGATTTACCGGTAAGAAAAGATAGGTGAATGTTTGTTTTAACTAATTTAAACTAATATATAGCAATTATATATATAAGACTCCAAATAGAAAATATAACTATATAAACTATAATACGACAATCCTAGCATGTCATCTACATATAATAAGAAATAAAGGCGTGATCAACATTCCCATTTTCCGACAGTTAGTTTCCCTCTCGGGCATCCTAACATGACAACTATACAGAAAGCTAACACGAATACACACGTTAACCACTTCAAGTTGTTTATTAGCGCGCAGCTGATATGATCTCATGAGAATCTTTAAATAAAGGTTAGTATCACCTTTCGGGAGTCCTCAACCGCACTAGTTAAGGAAAGCAATATCGAATACACAATACGACCACCTAGACTAGCATAAAGTAGACCATTTCACAACCTATTCCATTTTACCAACTTTGAACACAAATCTACTAAGATCGCCATTTTAACCAAAATAACTACCAAAGATCATTAACCGTGTCAAAGATTGGTAACAACACCATTAAGCTTTTTAGACTCTTTTACGTGCCGGTAAACATCTATAATCATTATCCGAGTGACTTTAACCAAACCAATACCCGGTTACAGTTTCATGGTGTAAACTTTGTTAACAAGTTAACTAGTCTACTACCGGACGATTAAACGGACGGTTTCTTCAACAAGTAATCCGCCTAACACATTCGACAATCATCAAAGTCATTCAAACACAACTACAAATCTAACAACAATAAAACAAGTTTGCATTATGATCATCAAGATTCAACATGAAAAACACCAAATTCATACAAAATACGATTAACATACAAAGGTTGTTTAAACTACTAAATACTATTGTTTTTACCCGTAGGTTACAAATATTAAGCTAAACAACATAACAAAGCTTCAAAATAAGATTTGATATAATATTAGGTCAAGAATCAAACCATAAACAAGCAAGGTTATGATGGATTGGATGATGGTAATGGACTTGGATTGCTTCCCAAGCTTGTTAATCGGCTTCACAGCAGCTTACATGCCCAGAAAATCGCCCCAAAATCGCCCAAAATCGCCCAAATATCACCCAATAATTTCAACAGTGGGTGCTGCTCTGTTTTTAAAGCTGTTTCGAAGGTGTGCACGGCCTGGTGCACGGCCGTGCGCCTGGCCGTGCACTGCTGCTTTGTTGACTTGACGTGCAAGTGGGCTAGTGGGCAAGTGGCTGGTGTGCTCCTGAAAATATCTTGTGTTGGCACGGGGGTGCCAACATTGTGCACGGCCGTGCACCTGGGTGTGCACTGCCTGTGCACCTGGATGTGCAGTGCCTGTTCCCGAGCTGACTTGACCCACACGGGGGTGCACAGATTTGGCACCCCCATGCACAACCTCCATATTTGGGCAATTTTGTAGTCTTGTCCGTTTTTAGCCCGGTTTCTTCGACTTTGTCTTCGAGGCGCCGTTTAAGACCTGAAATAAATATATAAAGCGATTAAGTACCAATTTCGTGCAATTAGGGTCGAAAACGCGTATTTTGGGAGTTTAATCGGGGATTTAAATATGTATATTTTAACGTATATCAGGATGCAAAAAAGAGTAAATTAGTGACAACTATGCTCGAGATGGCTTAGATTTGTTTCGAGATGGACAATTATATCCTCGGATGGAACTGTTTGTAATGGATGAATAAATGAGTAAAACACAAAGAACAACACTCGATATACGAGGAAAGCCCTTGATCAATAGTAGATCGCCGGCATAAAACCTTGGGAGGAGACTAGGCCCCTGCCTTGTTTGTTAATATTAATTTGGTAAAAAAAAAGTACAACTTTGGATGAGTATATGGACGAGTGTACTAAGATTACTAAGATTGTGTGAGTGTTTCTAAGTGTTTAGTGTGCAGCTATAGTGTAAGCAAGGTGCATGTAAGTGTCCTATACTCATCCAATACTCCCATTTATATAGTACATGAGAATAACTAAAGAATCCCATGAGATCCGCTAAGTAGTTAAAGTCTTTGAAGTCTTTAGATGACCGTTGTGGCAGTTTCAACTCTGCTTAATGTAGTTCCAGCTGTTTCCATATCTTTCGCCTGTATTTAATGAGCATCGGTTACAACTTTGATCTCATCTTCGTCTTTGGACTATGGCTTCGTATGAGTTACACTTTGACTTCTTCTCTTGAGGGTTATAATATAGACATTTCCAGGCATTAATCCATATTATAGCTTAGTTGTACCTGCATTTGCGAATAAGAAAGATATTTTGTTAGTCCATTTTCAGGATGTGCACATGTTGATTTACAGTTACATCCTGGAGTCAGCAGAGTCCTTTAGCATCCTGCGGATGCAATATCAGAGATATGAGGTAAAATCATCTTGAGGATTTTCACCCACAACAAGAAGATTTCAAGTGGGAGACTTGGTATTGAGAAAAATCTTCCAAAATACAACAAAACCAAGTGATGGTAAGCTAGCTCCCAAGTGGGAAGGTCCATACTTAATCGATTCCGAAGCTGGTAAAGGAGCATATTGGCTGTCAACAATGGAATGAGAGATTCTACTAAGAGCTTGGAATACTATACACTTGAAATACTACCATGCTTAGGGATGCATGTGTCTGATCTCTCTGAAATCAAATCCTTGATTTATTTCGATCAATTATATTTTCGCTAAACATGGTCTAGAAATAGTCCATCCTGAGAATTTTGCAGTACCATCCTGAAGATGGAATGCTTAGAAGACTAGGGGGCTAGCCACCCTCTCCTCCGTTAAGGTGTCTGACACCTTCCTAAGGTTTAAAGGTTTTCACCTTTCTCATTGGGTAAGCAACCTTCGCCTGGTGCGCACGATGCCCATGTATATTCTCGGGATGGTGGGACCAGTCCATGTAAAAGTGGCTGACAATTTCATTATCTTTGAGATATGTAACCCCTCGTAGTTTCCAATCATTTTTTTTCCATTTGAGATGATTCCCGATTCATTTAATAAAACCTCGTTGATACCTAATTATTTATATTTTATCAAAACTCATCCTCGTATTTTATATATAAAAAAAATCATCTTCAAGTTTAGTCAAGGGTAATACCTTGTTCCATATGTATAAAATGATTAAAATCTTTGTATTTACGAGTATCATATTTTGAACTTATTAGAACCTATTCCAAATACACTATTTTAAGGAATAATTAACAATACTATATTTTATTCTACTTAGGAAGTTATAAAAAAATTGATTTACTAAAACTCCAAAACAAAAACTCAAAATTTAATGACAGGCACCAACCTTGTTAGCTCATTTTAGCCAACAGCCTCACAACGCAACTCTAAACCCGTTTCATGACCCGACCACTATGATTCATCAACAAATCTCGATAGTTTTATTATTTTTTTATTTTTTTTTGATACAATATTATTTTATTTTATCTTGATCTCTAAGAGTTTTTCTCCAAGTAATAATGTTCCAAGATACGTTTTTATTTTGAAATCATTATCCAATTTAGTTGGATGATCAACCGATTGAAACTATATCTCTTCCATATTTAAATTCGTTCTCTTATCTGTAAATGTCCTTTATATACCCCACCATTGCCTGTTTTCAAACCATCACAATCTCAAACGGTTATTCGAATCACGTCTCCAAGACCGGAACTGTTAGTAGCTCCTGTTCGTTGTAACCGAACATGTTTTTGATCTTTCTGTCCTTCGCTTCGTTCCTCACGACTGGTACGTTATACCGCAATAGATTCGTATGTTTTGGTCGTTATCAGTAGGCTTTATAACCCCTGAGTTGGTTTCAAATTCGTTTAAATTGTTTGGGTTTTGGGACGGTTTGGTCTGGGTGTTTTATGGGGAAGATGATGTTCGGGGGAATGAGCTTTAAAATTTAGTTTGAGGTTATAAAACAAACTGATCACTAGATCAACTGGTTGAATGGCTTGCTGTTAATACAAGTGATGGGAGTTCGACCCTCTTAGTCGACCGGTTTATGATCTTTTTTTCCGGATATATATCTAATTTACATTACTTTAATACACATATATATTAACTTATATTATATATGTTATACTGATAATTATATAGTAATTATATTATTGGTATGACTTAAATCTTGAATTTTTTTTAGCATTATAGTAATCATACGTACTTAATATTTTTTTTAGCTGAATGTTTATTTAATATCTATATATACACAAAAGTTATTTAATCAACTTTCTTTGAAAACCTTTTCGTAAAATTTTATCATATAAATTATAGAAAATTTATTGGGATTTAATTTCATAAAATTAAATATTTGAATCTTTTTCCTCAAAACAAGTGAACTCGATCGACCTAGAAATCTTAGGGGCTGTTTGGCAAGTGCTGAATTAATAAGTGCTGAACCAGTAAGAGGTCTTAATGGGTAAGAGGCTCTGAACCAGTAAGTGCTGAACCAGTAATGATTGTTTGGTTGTATGTCTGAATGAGTGTGCAAAATGACTATTTTATCCCTGTAACAATAACACCCCGATAACTTAGAAACCCCCACTTTAATCAATAAAAACCCTATACATAATTATTATTATTATTATTATTATTATTATTAGTATTATTATTATTATTATTATTATTATTATTATTATTATTATTAAAAACCACTTTATACCCAACCCACCTTCTCTACTTCTTCTCTGTCTACCCAGACAACCCACACCCACACCAACCTCTTTCCCTTTCTTCCCTTTCTCTGCTTCTTTTCCACATACACAACTATTTCTTTTTCTTAAATAAAAAACACACACACAAACATGGTTTCTTTTTCTTAAATCGGAGCAGAAGGAGAGGAGGGTTGGGTGGGGAGGAGCGGCTGTAAGGGAGACCAACAACCGACGACCGGGAGGACTCCACGGCGGCGGCGGTTGACCAGCGAGGGATGACGACTGTAAGGGAGAGGAGAGAAGAGAAAGGAGAAAGGGTTGTTAGCTCCATCAGAGAACAAGAGAAGCACAGAGGGTATAAGGGTCTTGTTTTTCATTCAGCATCTCACATATGCTGAACCATTCAGTCTGAATGGTTCAGTTCAGAGGGCAAGTTTTTTGCAACCAAACATCACCAACCTTTGACCGATTCAGAGGTTACCTCTGAATGGCTCCATTCAGAGGTAAACAAACAGCCCCTTAGACTTATTAGACTTGTGACACTTAGATTTTATAATGCCAAATCTAGGTTGATACCATTGGGAATAAATTTACCTGCTATTGCATACTTTGGATTTTGCTTGCTTGCTTGCTAGCTAAGGTGAGTTTACATATCCCCAATTTTTACTGCTTTCAATATTTTTGGGGTGAAACATGTTTAAAACTTGTGCAATTACATTTATGCATCATACAATAAACTCATATACTTGTGAACTGGTTGTGGTATATATAGTCCGACTCAGTACATTCATTAACTTTGATCAAGCCGCCTGTGTAGATTATAGCGCTATAGGTCTGACAAACCCATCCCCCGCATAAATTCAGGGATGATCGAAACAGTAACAACATTTACTAACTTGCGAGTTAGGTCTCAGTCGACACAGGGTTGATTGTACAAAACAATGACTTGAGCTACCAGTAGATCATGTTCACATACTATCTTTGTTTAATTCTTTGCCACAGTAATTGCTACATGAACTTTATTTTTAATCACTATTTTATTTAAAACTTATGTATTCTCACCAACTATTTATAGTTGACCCCCTCAATTTTCCAAACTCAACATGTTTCAGGTATTCAGTTGCTTGGAAGTTTTAGCATTTGCGTGTGGATCACATAGGAGTTGAAGCCTTAGATTCAATTTAATTAAACCTATTATTGTTGTTTGAACATATTTGATTTGTATGTAATGTTTGTAATTTATTTAATTAATATATCGAAACATTTATTAGTCACCATGAGCTATTGAGCAATCGTCGCTACGTGGCACCCCGATGTTTCCGCCATCGGTTGGGGTGTTACAAGATATACGATGGAGCTCTTAAGGTTTAGACATTTTTCAATGTCTCTAAGGTTTAGACATTTTTCAATGTCTCTTCGGTCTAGTCACCAGGGCCTTGTCGCCAGTTGTTCCTAAGGAACTTGTCACCAGTTATTCCTAAGGGCCTTGTCGCCAGTTATTCTCAAGATGATACACAATGGTTTTATCACCAAGATATAACAAAAGGGTTTTGATTCTAGTTAAACCAAAGGCCTAAGTCGCCAGTATAATAACAAAATCTTCCTTTATAGGATATTATAAAAACACAAGTCTTTCTTATGAAGGATTATAGACAGTTAAGGTCTGTTTTGAAGATATTACACTTGGGACATCCTCAGAATGCAAGACCATCCCAAGGATGGAAAAGAAACCGGATGCATCCTCAGGATGCAAGATTATCCCATGGATGAAGAAGAAACATGGGACATCCTCAGGATAATGAAGACCATCCTAATGATGAGAAGAACTTATATGGAATATGGCAGGATCAGAAGAATTATTCAACGGAGAAGATACAAAAGGTATTATTTCAGAACATTTCTTTACAGCCTAAGTGTTTGCTAATGTTTGCAGAATATCAGAGGAAATAACACAGGAACAATAGCGTCCATAGATTGTTACCATATATTATTATGCATCATAAGTCAAAATTTGATGTCAACCCCTGGCTTCATCCAAAACCAGGACCCATCCACCAGGGGTCAACATCTATAGTACAAGGTCAGCAAAAAGATTTGGGGCTTCGTCTTGAAACCAAGATCCCTCCACCCCAAACCTTAGAAAATCCTAAGTTATTACATATTAATAATTGTTTGAAATTGTTCTACCAAACACAACCACAAAGATCAAATAAAAAGTGGGCTCCAGCCTAGTCAACACATTCTTCATCGCCCACTAGAAGTTCCTTCACCACCTTAGCAACCTTAGCCTCCGCTGCCTTCACCTCTGCATCCTCGGGATCCTTGGCCACACCCTCAGGATGAACAACAGGAACAGGCTCATAGACCACTTCTTTGCCGCCATGGCTCCTAATTTTTTCCTTACAAGCCTCAACATCCCAGGTATTCTCATCGAATCCTTGATCTTTGTCTTAGAGAGCCATCTTTACTCTGGCCTGAAATACGGCAATAGAAGCAGACTTGATAAGGCCATTCCTGTGATCCTCTACCTCCTTCTGATGATCTAACAAGGCTTTAGCATGCTCAGCTTTCACTCTCTTCAGCTTAGCCTCAGTCTCTGCCAGCTTGGCCTCAAGAAATTCGCCCTTCTGCTGAGAAATATTATGAACATCTTCAAGCTTGGTTTGGGCCTCATGAAGCTCTTGAGCAACAGCATCCAGAGACTTTGAAAGGTACTCATGGCCCTGACAAGAAAAGGAAAAGGTAAGTACTCTTAACCATCTTTCACTGACATAACAATGTTATCCTCAAGATAGGACCATACCTGAAGAGTGAATTCGGAGATCTTGTTTAGAATCTCATTACAGTTCAAACCCTCAAATGGGGTGATCTCTTGAGCAACAACAGCAGCAGCACTCCCCTTCCTTTTCTTTGAAGCAGCAGCAACAGCCCTAGTCTTAGGGGGATTGGAAGGAGGAGTAACCATCTTGGAGCTGGAAGGAGAAGGAGAGGACACTTTGGTAGCCATGCTGTCAATATCATCCAGGTCAAAAGAAGCAGGTTTTTTGTCTGAGGCTAAGATAATAACATGATTAGTAGGTGAAAGATAAACATCCTCATGATGTAACAAAACGTGCTTACCAGACATCTTGGAGGCTTGACTGGTCGTATCACTTTCTTCCACTACCAAAGTCCTTACTAACTTTGGTAACTTGTAGACAACTGAACACCAAAGAAAAGCGTTGTTCAAAGGGGTAACAAACTTGGCAAAGGAAACACCTGTTGAACAAAAAGATTTCAGGATGTTAGCATCCTCGGGATGTAACTAAAATTTTTACAAAAACACTAAAAATAATCTTACCACTTTTTAACCAATAAAGAGGAATCTCATCCCCAAAAGGAATAGAACTCCTCTTAACAAAAAAGAATTTTGTTTTCCAATTTTTCTCAGATTTGACCACATTAAACAGAAAGGGTTGTTCCTTTTCTATAACTTGAAAGACATAACGGTGGGAACCGTGTGTCCTCAATTTATAAACATGAGCCAGATCCCCCACTTCAAGATGGACGCCATGATCTTCAACAAGCCTACTGCAAACCATCAGAATCTTCCAGAGTTCAGGCATGGCTTGGGAATAAGCCATCCCAGTAATATCAAAATAATCTTTGATAAACTTCGGAAAAGGATACCTTAACCCTAGAAGGAATGGTAAGTACAGGAAGCAGACCCATGTAGGAGAGGCAAAGTCTGATCGTGCATGAGAATCGTAAGGACGAAACTCAGCAGAGCTTAGGAAGACTTTTGAGCTTTTTAAGGCTCGAATCTCCTTGTCATCAAAAGAACAGATCTCCTGTTCAGGATGACTCAAGAGGTTTTGGGGAATGAAGTCACCGGAAGCTCCTACACGCCCCGAAGCTCTTGTGGATCTTTTTGCCATATTCAGAATATTACTAATATTTTTTGCAGGAATAAAGAGATAAGTGGAAGAAAGAAGAGAGAAATTACCTTCTTAAAAAACAAATGTGATTATAAAGGAATGGATCAAGCTATAGATATAGAGAATTGTAGATGACGTTTGTAACGTTCATCACATAATTACCGCCTAAAAAATAGTCGTTGTCATCCTGACAAGACATCCCATCAGTCATCGAGTGAAGATATTCAGATTAAAAAAATATTTTTACCTAGATATTAACGGTAACATATTTTTGGGGACAATTGTTGTGGGTGAAAATCCTCAGGATGATTTTACCATACATCCCTAATATACCATCCTCGGGATGCTGAAGGACTCTGCTGACTTCAGAATGTAACTGTAATTCAGCATGTTCACATCCTGAGAATAAACTAACAAATTAGCTTTGTTATATGATTGCAGGTACAACTAAGTTATGATATAGATTTTAATGCTAATCAACGTCTATATTATAACTCTCAAGTGAAGAAGTCAAAGATAGGAATGTAACTCATGCTCTATGATTGAAGATGGAGTCAAACTTGTAACCGATACACATTTAATATCGGGGATAAACAAGGAAACAGCTAGATCATTAACTAGCCGAGAAGAAACTGTTAACCAACGACTAGTTTCTGTTAAAGACCTCCAACGTTCACCTAAAGAAGCTGTTACACAATATTGAAGACTTTAACTACTTAGCGGATCTCACGGGATTCATTAGTTATTCTCATGTACTATATAAATGGGAGTATTGGACACTTACATGCATCTTGCTTACACTATAGCTGCACACTAACACTTAGAAACACTCACACAATCGTTGTAATCTTAGTACACTCGTCCACATACTCATCCAAAGTTGTACCTTTTTACAAAATTAATATTAACAAACAAGGCAG
Organism: Ambrosia artemisiifolia; assembly: GCA_032199755.1. Lineage (NCBI taxonomy): Eukaryota > Viridiplantae > Streptophyta > Magnoliopsida > Asterales > Asteraceae > Ambrosia > Ambrosia artemisiifolia. The sequence goes on along the minus strand of CM063526.1, from coordinate 25,059,843 downwards.
GGGCCTAGTCTCCTCCCGAGGTTTTATGCCGGCGATCTACTATTGAACAAGGGCTTTCCTCGTATATCGAGTGTTGTTCTTTGTGTTTTACTCATTTATTCGTTCATTACAAACAGTTCCATCCCGAGGATATAACTGTCCATCCCGAAGCAAATCTAAGCCATCCCGAGCGTAGTTGTCACTAATTTACTCTTTTTTGCATCCTGATCAAACATTTTCAGAATATAACTAGTTTTAATAATAAATTTACATTCTTAGCACTATACCTCTCATTTCTAATTTGGAAAACAAAATTATTTCTACTAGGTAATTTTTGACCAAAACAGGCCTAGTCTCCTCCCGAGGTTTTATGCCGGCGATCTACAACTGATCAAGGGCTTTCCTCGTAGATCGAGTGTTGTTCTTTGTGTTTTACTCCTTAATTCGTTCAAAGTTTCTCGTTTAGGCTCCAACGTCCATGACCACCTGCTCTCAAGTGTTCGTGCCTCGATTAAAATTCTTTCGTTTTGAGCTCATTTCACATGAACACTCACAAAATAATAAAATAAATAAATACATAATAAAATGACACGAAACGAATAAAAACTTGACCAAAAAATATACAAAACACATAGGAAAAGAGATGTGTTTTGCAACACATCAGCATGTTATGTCTTGAATAGAGTTTTAACCGTTAAGAAACACAATAAAACGTTTTATGAACTCTTGAACGGTTGTAAACCTAATATCAAAGATTTTGAGCCATTTGGGATGCGTTGCACTATCCTGAAAAATAATAACCAACCTAAATTTGGTGAGGTGGCACACGAAGGATTCTTCCTTGGTTATGTTCTCGGCTCACCAAATAAACGCGTTTTTAATAAATCCAAAGGTGTAGTAGAAATCATTTTTAATATCGAAATAACAAGTTACTCACCACCGGATAGTGCACAGGAACGAAGTTGGATGTTTGATTATGATACTGTTATTAAGTCCTTTAATGTTCGAAGATCAAGTGACTGTTGATGAGGATGATGCCGACTTTGTTTCACCTCGATCGATAGTCCCAATTTCTACGAAAAAGGACAAGATAGATACATGTACCAACTCTTCAGGAAACAATCAGTCTTCATCTACAGACGCGGTTACTGAAACTAAAGAAGAACCTTTCACGAATCCGTTCGGGGTAGATTCTACTGATGATGAAGTGACTGCAGGAGAAATAGGTTCCAATTTAGATGAAGAATTGCCGGTAGGCACTGTGATTTCAACACGCGCAAATAAAGATCATCCAGTTGACTACATATAGGGAGATCCTAATGCGGGTATTCAGACTAGGAGAAGTTTTGCGGCTGCCAACTGCATGTATGCAAGAATCATTACCTCGGGGATTGTGAACAAATGTTTGAAGTGCTTTATCTCACAAATTGAACCCAAGAGTTATCAATTGGCTCTTCTTCACAATTCATGGGTATAAGCTATGCACGAATAGCTCGCTTTGTTTAGGAAGCTCAAAGTCTGGGAGTTGGTCGATCTCCCTCGAGGTGCACAGGAAATTGGCACCAAATGGGTTTTTCGAAACAAGAAAGATGACAATGGTGTAGTGGTCAGGAATAAGGCTCGACTTGTGGTAAAGGGCTGTAATCAACAGGAAGTGATTGACTTCAATGAAGTGTTTGCACCAGTTGCAAGGCTGGAAGCAATTAATCTGTTTCTAGCTTTTGCATCTCATAAGGGCTTTAAAGTGTATAAGGTAGACGTTAAAAGCGCCTTTCTGTACGGTAAAGTCCAAGAACTGGTGTATGTCTCACAACCACCGGGATTCACTGATCTAGAATATCCAGATCGGGTCTACAAACTTGATAAGGCCCTTTATGGACTCCATCAGGCTCCCCAGGCCTGGTATGAGACACTATCTTCTTACCTCATGAACAATGGCTTTGAGAGAGGAAATATAGATAGTACGCTTTTCATTTGATGAAAAGGATATGATTTTCTGCTCGTTCAGGTGTACGTGGATGACATCATCTTCAGATCATCTAATGAAGACTTATGCAAGGAATTTGAGCAGGTCATGAAGAAAAAGTTCAAGATGAGTGGGATGGGGGATTGAAGTTCTTTCTCGGTCTACAAGTGGATTAGAAGGCAGATGGAGTGTTTATCCATCAAATCAAGTATGTGCATGACATCCTGACTGGTTTCAAGATGAATGATTACACACCTTACCATACTCCTCTACCAGTTGGACTTGGTCCAGATACATAGAGTGACAATCATGTCGACCCAACAGAGTACAGGGCAATGATTAGTTCTCTTATGTATTTAACTGCTTCTAGACCTGACATTATGTTTCCAGTTTATCTTTGTGCCAGGTTTCAGGCTAATCCAAAGGAGTCCCACATGATTGCGGTTAAACGGATAATGAGATACCTAGAGGGGAAACCCAAATTAGGTCTTTGGTATCCATCGGATGGTGGATTAGATCTCGTATCCTACACCGACTCGGACTACGGAGGATGCAACTAGAACAGGAAGTCAACGACTAGTAGTCAGCTGCTTGGGGGAGATTAGTATCCTGGCAATGCAAGAAGCAAACCTCTGTAGCGGTATCCTCATGCGAGGCTAAATACTTTGCAACTGGTAGTTGCTATTCACAGGTTTTGTGGATACATCAACAGATGCGGGATCACGGTTTGAAATTTCTAGATACTCCCATAATGATTGACAATAAAGCCGTCATATCCGTAACTGAAAACCCAACCAACTTTTATAAAACTAAACATATTCATGAAAAGAAAATGGTGCATTTAGAAAAAGTTGACACAAAAGAGAATTTGGCAGACCTTTACACCAAGGCATTTGACAGGGCTCGTTTTGATCTATTGGTGCAACTGAATGGGATGAGGAATCCTGAATGATTTAACGTTTTCCATAAGTTACTGAAGTAATTTTAGTGTCGTTCTTTTTTTATTAAAAAAATGAGCTGTCACTGTGTAAAAGAAAGGAAATGATAGTACATGAGCTCCTTGACTGTCGCACTTAAAACCGAACAGAGAACTTAAATTCCTAAGTGCGACTGCAGCTCCATCATGTGATTTACCAGTAGGCAAACTTACAACGCGTATTCAATCCATAATAATAATAATAATAACAACAACAACAACAACAACAACAACAATAACAATAACAATAATAATAATAATAATAATAATAATAATAATAATAATAATAATAAAAGAAGCTGGACTGTGGTACATGTAGGGAACATAACATTGGCATACGATTTTATGATCTTAATTCTTGCGTTGATTGATTGCCAAAATCAGAGGTTTCGGGTCTTTATATTACTGACCTATCCGGGGATAACCTGGTTGTCCTTTTGTTGCATCCAGATCTACCTAGGCACAGCCGGGATATCTTGAAAAGAGCAAAAATTCACTGGAAAATGCCAAATCCCTCTATGCTAAAAGGCTATCTCAAAAAGCCCTAAGCTAAAATTCGTACCAAATGGTATTTGCCCTAACCCTGGTTGAGAACACACCGGTCACTTTGCTGCAACCAGATATATGCTGACCTGTACACCCGTGTGCCTCATACCTTGTAAATTATACGGATACTAGCAATATACTCACCTGTTACGATAAAGCTTTGTGCATACCTTGATCGCGGGAGTATGTCATGTTATGGGACACGCAATTCCTACAGTCAAATGCCCATTAATCGTAATAAGTAAAGTGAGGCTTTGAAGATGCTATACCTTTGTTTAAGTGGATCAATATAGTGGTAATCGCCTTGGACTGCGATTCTGCTTTTAGTAATTTACTTTGATCAATTCTAACTTGTGTGTTCAGTCTTGTTCTAGCTGATATGATCTTTTATAGAATGTTTGCTTTTGAATTTTCATTTTATTTTATTTTCACTTTATTAGTGTTTTTATTTATTTTATATATTTATAAAAATTCAAAAATGACAAAAAGAATTTCTATTTTTCAACTTCAGGTCTTTATACACTGGGAAATGGTCATTTAAGGGAGTACTCGTACTGTTCGGGAAAACGTCTCGTTTTCGTACCAATCAAATTTTCTCAAAAGCCAAGTCATTGTTTCTTTACAAATCTCTAAAACTGAAACTTTTTGGGCTCGGATTTATGTTCAAGGCGCACTTATGAAAAATGTTGGGTTAAGTTGTTCAAAAATTGTTTTCAATCCATACGGCCCAATTCTAATTAATGAATGTTTAAGTTATTTTGTTAATGTTTGGGAAGTGAGATTGTTGCAGACTCATCACAGAGGTTGGAACCTCCTATTGACACTGTGGCGAAGAAACGGAAGAGAGATGATGATGAGACTGACAAAGACTATGTTGGATCAGTGGCTGTTTCTATGAACACTTATGTGTTTGATCAGATTTATATAAGAGTTATTAAGCAGCGGAAAGTTAAGTGTTCAAAGGTCTAAAAGATCACTTTGATGAGGAGTTATTACTCCCCCTTGACTGAATAGTAAATAAGAAACAATAAATGATCTAAGTATAAAGCAGAAATAGCAGTTTATGTTTCTCAGATGTGAAGTGGAAATTATGAGTTTAAAGCTTGAAGGATTTCAATATAATTTCAAAGATATTACACAAAATCACATATCTAAAATAGATGAACAAACTCATCTATTTATAGACTATTGTACTAAACTGAAGTCTGAAGTAATCTAAGATATTTAACAAAGATATTATGCTAAGATAAGCTTACATCAGTCTGTACATTGAAACTTGAAATCAAGACTTTAACAAAACAATATAATAGTAAAACTGCTGATCTTTCAGTCGGTTAGAAGCTTCTGATGGAAAGTGCTGATGAGTGACAAACTGCTGATGAGCAGTTTGTCTTCAGTAGTTCTTCAGTGAAATGTCTGGTTAGACTTCAGAACTTCTGATGAATTTACTCTTCAGTACTTTGTGTTTGTTCTTCAGTACTTCTTCTATTTGTTCTTCAGCAGTTCTATACTTAGGCAGATATGGAAAAGACTAAGGTTATCAAAAGGTGGTTTCTTCAATCCTCTTCGTCCCAACAATCTCCCCCTGGATTGATGAAGCCAAAACCTTATCTATCCTTTATTGTTGTCCTTTTCTCTCTTCTAACATCCTCCAGATCTCTGCTGTCATCCGGGTGGTAAGAGTACATCTTTGTTGCTCAGTGAGAGGACCAAGTTCAGGTGTTAAATGTTGAATGGTGAGAAGGTCTTTGGACGATAAAACACTCAACTCCTTTGAGTTTCTATAGACCTTACTTGAACGGTCTCTCCTGGTCACAAGTACTGAGTTGGATTCAGTAAATGACCATTTCACAATGTTTACCTTTGACCTGTCAAAGTCAGAGGCATAGGAAACCAAGCCTGTTTCCTTAGGTTGACCTGATTGAGGAATGTCTTCGATTTCAGTGACTCTCAGGTGAGACTCTTGACTTCCTTGTAATTCAGCAGCACCTTGGATTGGCATATTGGGCAGGTGATGCTCTGTAACAACCCTTGTATGTGTTTCTTCTTGAATGGATTGTTGTAACTGATAAGCATAGGTAGCCTTGTCTCTGAATTGGGTTAAGATGGGTTTCTCTTCAACATCAAAATCACCATGTACCAACTGATCTCCTTCTAACAGAATCATCTTGAAGTCAGTCTTGACAATGGGATCTCCATCTGCTTTTCTTTTAGTGGCTGGCTTTCTTAATGTACCAGATGGTCTTTTGACAATAGAAGTTGTTTGGACTTCTTGGCTTTCAAATTTTTCTGGTTCAGCAGCTTTCTTTGCTTTGAGTTTCTTGTAAGCCTCATAGAGAGTTTGTTCTTTCCATTTGCTGATTGAGGCTTTTGAACCATAGTCATTAGCCACTAATTCTTCAATCACTTCGGCTCTTTTGGCTTTCCTCTCATTTTCAGTTGCTATTCTGTCAGATAGCATCTGAGCTCTTCTTGTCAGTTCTTGTGTTGAGAGTTTCTTGAGGGCCACTTGTTTGGATTTGGAGTTCTTTGTAATGAATTTTATTAGCTGTGCTCTTTTGTCATCTTCAGCAGCAGCTTCAAGTGCTCTCTCTTCAGCCTCAAGCTCATCAAGTTTTTCTTGATATTTGATCAGTTTTTCATCATAGTTCAAGTCTTCTCTAGTTTCTAGGCTGTTCCATACTCTGTCTTCTTTTGCCTTCTTGGCAGCTTCTTTTAAACTCTTCTCTAATAATTCTTTTGACATCCTGATGGGAGTAGGGTTTAAAACAGCTGTGGAAGTTGTTGTAGGCAAAGGAGTGGGAGCAGGGTCTTTTTCAGTTGCCTTAGGAACTTCTGATGATGGTTTTGGAGGTAGAACTGCTGATGTGGTAGGTTTGGTCACAACTGCTGAAGGATTGTCTTCAGTAGTTTGAGAAATGTAATCAGCAGTTACCTCTGATGCCTTAGGTAACTTGAACTCTGGTGCTACTTCTTTTCCTGGTCTTTGTGTTGGTCTATCAGCTTCTTGATCAGGATTTTGTCTTTGTGTAGCATCTGTTGTTGGTTCCTTAATCATCTCCCCCTTTTTGGCTTCATCCACTTCTGGAAGCCGAATAGAATGAGATGTTGCAGCAGACAACCTTGCAAGTTGATCTTGAGTTTCATCCATTTTCTTGTTCAACTCTGCAAGTCTCGAGTTGATCAACCCAAACTGATTGTTAGCTTTTAACTCCCAAGCAGTTGTGAAGGGTTTGAGTTGATCAGTAATAATTTGTTTGAGTGCCTGATACAGGGGACCATCTGGGCTGCATAGTTGGTTCAAGTCTATGCTTGTGAGCCCAGTGAATTGGGTAGGTTGTTTTGGTGAAGGGGTGAGTTTTGGGTGATCTTCAGATTGCTCTGAAGATGCCAGTTGTGGGGATTTTTGGGCTAACTGGTCTTTAACCTGATCTTTGGTGACCAGCTTCTTGAGCTTGGAGACCTTAGATGCAGGACCTTCAATATCAACCGTCAATTCAGTTTGTGGAAGTTTTGATTCATCAACCAACTTAATGGAATCATCTGAATCCCTGATAGTGTCCTCAGAGAGGGCAGGATCAGTTATATCATGAGCTGGACCCAAACCAGTAGTCTCATGAACCTCTTTGTCTTGGTCCTGAGGTTTTCCTACTTCTGGCCTTAGGCCTTCATCAGTAGTTGCCAGATTTGAGGTCTTAGCTATGTTACTACTGTCCTCAGGTTCACCACTGGGTGATAAGTGAGTAGTAGCAGCCTCAAAAATACCAAAAGTTTGTAAGTTTGGGCTTACAAACCCTTGTTCATCCTCATCTCTCTGTGTTGGGCTAAAGGGATCCACATTCATGTCAACTTCTGAAGGCATCTCCCCAATTTGATGTGTTGTAAGGGGAGTGACATGTGGTGAATGGGTTCCTTTAAGTCCTGAGAGAAGTTGGGCAATTTCTATGGTTGTATGTGAGGGTTCAGGTTCAGTAGTTTGGATGGGTTGGTGTTCAGGAGTTTGGGTGGGAATGGTTTCAGCAGTTTCAAAGGCAGGGTCAACAGTTACTTGTTTCTTAAATCTTTTTCTTTTAAATATAACTGTGACAGGTTTTCTTTTTGGTGGTGGAGAAGGAGTGTGCTGAGAGGATGTTTCAGCCACTTCCTTTTCAAGTGCAGATTGCACATCAGTAGTTTCAGGTTTCTCCAGTTCCTGAACTTTCTTTTTCAGTGACTTGGTTGTTTTTGGTTTTTGTTGTTTAGGCTTTTTAGTTATCTTTTTGGGTTTGGAAGATGTGGGTTCCTTGGGGATGGGTTGTTCTTCCCCTTGGTCATCTTCAAGCAAAAGTGCTGGTTTGTTGTGCCTAGAGAATACTTGAGCAGTTAAAGGATTTAAAGTTGTTGTTTTTCCCTCAAGTACTCCCTCACCAAGTTCTTTTATTATGCACTGCATAACAAACCTTGGATACAACAAAAATCTCTTTTTATCATTTTGATGATGTAAAACCAGTTCATTGAAAAATAGTTTTGATGCCTTGAAAGAAGTTTCATTTATGATGGAATGAAAAATAGGTTGAAAGGTTGAAGGCATCTGATCTATTGACCCTGTTTTAGGACTAAGACACATAATAATATAATGAAATAACAGTTTATATTGTGGGTCAAAATATTTTTTGTAAACTGTTGCTTGTGCCAAAGTACCTTGATAGCCACATTCTGTCATGGTCAGATGAATATCTGAGGTTGGAATTTGTTCAGGTGCCTCAGAATCCTTCAAACCAAGCCTGATGCTTAGTGTTTCTGGTGAGATGGCCATCAGTTTCCCTTTTATAGAAGATTTGAGGGAAATCACTTCATTATTCACCTTCACCGTTTCTGAATTTGCCCAGAACTCATTAAGAGTTTCTTCATGAATGGGTGGATCAATGGTGAAAGCATCATAATATTGGGATTTCATGATGAGATCAAGTATCTCATCATACTGGGACCAGGCTTCATCTTTAACAAAGTAGCCTCTTTGGTTGTGTCCCTGTTTTAACACGAGAGCCATGGATATTTTTGATCGAACAGTGATTTTTAGGTTAGAGAAGGGGTTTTGCTTTGAATTTGAGAGAGAAAGAGGGAATTTTGCTTTTTGAATGGATAAGTGTTGGAACAGGGTATTTATCAGAGGTTTTTAACCGACTAGGTCAAACTTCTGACGAGTGAAAAGTCTGTTTTACCCTTTTAGTCAAACTGCTGAAGAAGAAAGGTTTCTTCATCAGTGGTTTTAGTTTTCTCATCAGTAGTTTCAACTGCTGATGCAGATGACTCTTAAAGCACTTTTCTAACTTCTGATTTTCATCAGTAGTTACATCCATTTTGAAAATATCCCAATTTGATGTTTATCAGTAGTTTTCAAATTTGTTCATCAGAACTTTCTCTTTTCTCAAATTTTTGGTCTTCAGAGGTTTATGACAGATAAGTATGTAAGTGAAAAATAAAATATGTGCAGAATTAAAAAGTGAAACACTTACAGACTTTCTTCTAAGTTTAACATCCCAAGCATGGATACTAACCTCTGAAAAGTTGTTGAATCAAGGGGTTTGGTGAAAATGTCAGCTATTTGATTGGCTGTTGTGACATGCTTCACCTCAATCTTGCCTTTTTCATAGCAATCTCTTATGAAATGATACCTGATTTCAATATGTTTAGTTTTTGAAAACTGAACAGGATTTTGAATGATGCTAATGGCAGATTTGCTGTCTACAAAAAGTGGGGTCTTGGTCTCTTTGATTCCATAATCAAGCAGTTGATATTGGAGCCATTGTATCTGTGAAGTACAGCTTGCAGCAGCAATGTATTCAGCTTCAGCTGTTGAAGTTGCCACAGATGTTTGTTTCTTTGATTGCCAGGACACCAGACAGTTTCCTAAGAATTGACAACCACCAGATGTTGATTTTCTTGACATTTTGCAGCCTGCATAGTCACTATCTGAAAAAGCAGTTAACTTGGTATTGCTTGAAGCAGGATACCAGATCCCCAAAGTAGGAGTTCCTTTCAGATATCTGAAGATTCTTTTGACTGCAATTAGATGAGATTCTCTTGGTGCAGATTGGTATCTAGCACAGACACAAGTTGAAAACATGATATCTGGTCTAGAAGCAGTTAGATATAAAAGAGAACCTATCATACATCTATACATGGTTTGATCAATGTGTTTCCCTTGATCATCTGGTTCAACTTGTGTGATTGGTGTCATGGGAGTGGAACATGTTTTACAGTCTTGTAAAGAAAATTTGTTCAATAATTCTTTAACATATTTTGATTGATGTATAAATGTTCCATTTGATTGTTGCTTGATTTGCAGTCCCAAAAAGTACTGCAATTCTCCCATTGTACTCATTTCAAATTTTGATTGCATGAGTTTCTTAAATTCTTCACACAGTTTTGAGTTTGTTGAACCAAAAATGATATCATCAACATATATTTGAACAAGTAAGACATGATTTCCAACATGTTTTATGAAAAGAGTTTTATCAATGGATCCCCTTGAGAAGTGATTCTTTAGTAAAAAGTTGGAGAGTGTTTCATACCAGGCTCTTGGAGCCTGTTTTAGCCCATAAAGAGCTTTGTCAAGTCTGTAAACCCAATCAGGATGAGAAGGATCCTCAAACCCTGGAGGTTGACAGACATACACTTCCTCTTTTATTTTTCCATACAAAAATGCACTTTTGACATCCATTTGATAAACTTTAATGTTGTTGGAAATTGCATAAGCTAAAAATAACCTGATAGCTTCAAGTCTTGCAACTGGTGCAAAGGTTTCATCATAATCAATTCCTTCCTCTTGGGAATAACCTTGTACCACTAGTCTTGCTTTGTTCTTGATTATCATACCAGCCTCATCTGATTTGTTTCTGAAGACCCATCTTGTTCCAATTGGTTGCTTGTTGTCAGGTAAGGGACAGATTTCCCAAACCTGTTGTTTCTTGAATTGAAGCAACTCTTCTTGCATTGCTTGCACCCAATTGTTGTCTTTGAGGGCTTCTTGATACTTCTTTGGTTCCAACTGAGAGATGAATGCTGAGAATAAGCAAAAGTTGGAGAGCTGGTTTCTTGTAAGTACCCCTGAGGCAATATCACCCATGATTTGTTCCAATGGATGATCCTTGTGTTCAATCAGTTGTTGTAAGCCTGTACTGGATGATGGCTCTACAGTTTCTTCAAATAAACCACTGAGATTGATAATATCTGGTTCAGCTGTTATTTGAACTTCAGGAGTTTTAGGTTCAGCTGAATCAGGAGTTTCAAAATGTTCATCAGTAGTTCCTGAAGTAGAAGCTATTGAAACTTCTGAAGGTTTAATAGTTGATCTTCTGACTGTGTTTGGAGTCCATGGTGCAGGACTATCATCTTCAAATCCTTGAAAACCATTTTGAGGAGGTTTGGATGATTCAACAGTCTTTTCAGGTCCGAAATGAAAACTGTCAAGATCAAATAATTCAGCAGGATCTGCTGGAATAAGAGTGTGTTTTGATTCATTGAACTTGACATTCAGTGTTTCTTCTACTATCCTGGTTCTTGAATTGAATACTTTGTAAGCTTTTCTCAATGGAGAATAACCAAGAAAATAACATGTATCAACTTTTGCAGCAAACTTAGAGATAGAGTCTTTAATGTTGAGGATAAAACATTGACATCCAAAAGCCCTGAAGAAGGAGATAAGGGGCTTAATGTCATGAAGAATTTCATAGGCAGTTTTGGTATGTCTCTTGTTGATAAGAACTCTATTCTGAACATAGCATGCAGTGTTGACTGCTTCAGCCCAAAAATACAAAGGTAGGCCTGAATCAGCTAACATTGTTCTGGCTGCTTCAATTAATGTTCTGTTCTTTCTTTCTACTACACCATTTTGTTCAGGAGTTCTGGGAATGCTGAACTGTCTAACAATCCCTTTAGACAGACAGAATTCATCCAGAGTCTTGTTCCTGAACTCTGTCCCGTTGTCACTCCTGATGATTTTGACAGATAGAGAGTATTGCTTCTCTACTTGTAGAATAAAGAACTTGATGATTTCAGCTGCCTCATCCTTGGAATATAAGAAGAAGACCCATGTGAATCTTGAGTAGTCATCAATGATGACCAAGCAGTACTTCTTCTTACCAAGGCTCATAATCTTAACTGGTCCAAATAAGTCCATGTGGAGTAGTTGAAGACATGCAGTTGATTTTGATTCTTCAATAGACTTATAAGAGGACTTATGCTGTTTACCTTTAAGACAGGAAACACAGTGTTCTTTGCACTGATATTCCTTCAAAGGTAGACCTCTGACCAAGCCCATTTTTGTGACTTTATTGATGGTTTTAAAGTTCACATGGCCAAGTCTCCTATGCCAGAGATCATTTTCTGAAGTTGATGCCTTTGAGAAGAAACAGGCAGTTTTGTTCAATACTTTGTCTTTTTCAATGTCCACTGCATAGACATTGCCACATCTTTTGGCAATTAGCAAAGTATGATCTTCAATGATCTTCTCTATCAACTTCTGGCCTTCTGGTGATATGATCTTGCATGCTGTCTTTGTGAAAAAGGAAGAATATCCTTTGTCACACATTTGAGAGACACTCAGCAAGTTGTACTCAAGGTTTTCAACCAGATTGACCTTGTCAAACTGCATTTTGCCTGAGGATACATTGCCATATCCTAGCACATATCCCTTGGCATTGTTCCCAAAGGACACAGATCCTTCTCTTTGACTGATAAAATTGTTTATCAGGTATCTGCATCCAGTCATGTGCATTGAGCCTCCACTGTCCACATACCATATGCTATTCAAACCTCTGGAGACTCTCTGCACAAGATAGCAAATTAGTTAGTTTTGGCAACCCAAGCCAGTTTGGCTTTGGGTTTGCTCTTGAGAACAGGTGCAGCTTGTTGTGGACCATTTTTAGTAATCCATGTCTTTTTGGCAATGGATTTGTCATTAAGAACAATGGTGGGTTCTTTTTGGTTTCCACCATCAACTTTGGTCATCAGAAGTTTGACCAGGTTTATCAAATCTTTAACTTCAGCAGTTTGTGAATCTGCTGATGAGTTAGGTGAAACTTCTGAAATTGAACTTTGAGAAGATGACCTTTGTTGAGATAAAGGCTTCTTCTTAGAAAGGGTTTTGTTTGATTGTTGTTTGTTGGGAAAAAAGGTATTTTGAAAATCTTGTTTTATCTGTTTTCCCACAATCAGTTGTTGTCTTTGTTTATTTAACTGATTTACCTTTCTAAATTTGCAAAGTTCAGTTATGTGGTTAAACAGACCACATATTTCACATGCTTTTGCCTTCTCTTTCCTTTTAGATAGATCAAGAGAGCTAGAAGGCAATTTACTGACAAAATCTGATTTTTGAAATAGGTCATCAGCAGTTTTCAGGGTCTCAACTCCTGATGTAGTTGAAACTGCTGATGGCTTATTGTCAGTAGTTTTAACTTCTGCAGTACTTCCCTTTTTAAGGAAGTTCTGATGGTAGGATGTGCATTCCTCCATATCAGAAGTTTGAATCAATTTCTTCCCATCATTATCAGTTTTGTGGGTGAAATCTGTTGGTGATTCAGTGTGGGTATATCCAATGCCAAACTTAACATTGGCTGCAGTTTGTTTGTTAAGTAACATTTGATACCCTTTACAAGACTCAACCCATTTTTCACAATCAACCTTGGTGTCAGCAAGCTCTTGTCTGACTTTTCCTAGGCTGTCTATCATGGTTTTAATTTGTGCTTCTGTTTCAATGGATTTATCATTTAGTTTGGAAATTTCTTTGTTTTTCAACATGACTTTTCTTTCCAAATCACACTTCATTTGTGTGTATTTTCTTTCCATGTCATTGGATTTGCCTTGTAAATGCACATTGGTTTCTCTAATTAAAGCAAATGATTCTTTGCAAGATTTAGTGCAAAGCTTTAACAGAGATTGTTGTGATACCTGTGTGAGAGCAGAATTTGAAGAGTATCCTTCAAAGGCCATTAAGGCAAAATTCTTTCTGCCATTATCAGGTTCTCCCCAGTTGACATCATAGACCTTATTGTCTGAATCCTGACTGCATTCTGACGTGTCATAAGGAAGACTGCTCCAATCAACATACCCTGAGGTAAATAAGCTCTGTTGCTGAGGGGGTTGTTGAGTTTGTGCAGGAAGTTGAGCAGTTGGAAATGGAGGCATGAGCTGCTGTTGTTGTTGAGCAGGCATCTGTACATATTGTACTTGTGGCACATATTGAACATTTGGAGCTTGTGCCTGTACAAAATGAGCACTCCCATTAGTTCCATTATTCCTATTGTATGAGGGGTTATATTGATTTCCAGGGGACATTTGTTGGTTATAGCTAGAGCTTCTACATTCTCTAGCAAAGTGTCCCAACTTTTGACACTTATGACATCTCAATTTAGATTTGTCAAAACCAACTTTTGTTGAATTGTTTAGTCCTGGAAATTTCCTTCCTGACCTCTTGTAAAATTTGTTAGTTTTTAAGCTTAACAAGGCCAGTTGGTGCAATATTTCCATTTCTTCTAAGTCATCACTGCTAAAATATTTTAAATCATCCATGATGAAACACATGTTGTCAGCAGTTTGACTTAGTTCCTCATTGTCATAAGCTGGGAAAGATCCATCTGATAAGATCCCAGCTGTTATGTCAATGTGGTCAAAAGAACCAAAATTATTAGAACAGGATGGTGAGTCATGTCCTAATAAGGCTGTGCTACCCGGAGTATAGTCATCAGCAGTTTTACCAGATTCTTGAAGCTTTTTCTTTTGATTGATTTCTCTTTCAAAAGTTAATAATTTACCATGTAACCTAGTTAGGTTCAAGGTGTTAAAATCAGAACTGGTTCTGAGGACTATTGAGTAAGTTTCCCATTTTGAAGGTAAAGACCTTAAAAATCTATGTAACATAGACTCAGTTGTATAGGTCTGATTGTTTATTTTTAACTCAGATATGAGTGAAGAAAATCTTTCAAACTGTTGAGTTAAAGTTTCACCCTCTATGTGAGTAAAAGTTTCATATTGTTGAGCTAGTATTTCTCTGATGTTGGCTATCACCTCAGCAGTTCCTGCAAACTGCTCTTTTAGGCAGTCCCACAGCTCTTTGGCACTTTCACAATGTAAAAGGCCAGCATAAATTTCGTTTGGGAGAGCCATAGCCAACATGGAGAAAGCTTTTGCATCAAGCTCAAACTTTAGGAAATCTTCCTCCGTGTATTCTTTTGGATCCTTTGGTCTTTCAGTCTTACCCTCTGGATCAGAAACAACTGGTTTGTGAGGTCCAAAAACTACAGACCTCCAGCATCCAGTGTTTGTTTGAGAGATAGTATGTGCCAACCTTTTAGACCATATGTTATATTCATTTCTGACTAACATAGGAGGTTTGTTGGCAGATCCAGTATTGTAGGGATCCATTTTTAAGAAGTTTGGATTTGTCAATACTTTCTTAAAGTGATGGATTTAAAAAGTGAGCCTTTTATCCTTTTTATTGAATATCAATATTGAGCCTGTGTCTGAATCTCAATTTATTAGATTGATTTTGATCAGATTAACCAGATGCTCTGATACCAATTGTTGGATCAGTGGCTGTTTCTATGAACACTTATGTGTTTGATCAGATTTATATAAGAGTTATTAAGCAGCGGAAAGTTAAGTGTTCAAAGGTCTAAAAGATCACTTTGATGAGGAGTTATTACTCCCCCTTGACTGAATAGTAAATAAGAAACAATAAATGATCTAAGTATAAAGCAGAAATAGCAGTTTATGTTTCTCAGATGTGAAGTGGAAATTATGAGTTTAAAGCTTGAAGGATTTCAATATAATTTCAAAGATATTACACAAAATCACATATCTAAAATAGATGAACAAACTCATCTATTTATAGACTATTGTACTAAACTGAAGTCTGAAGTAATCTAAGATATTTAACAAAGATATTATGCTAAGATAAGCTTACATCAGTCTGTACATTGAAACTTGAAATCAAGACTTTAACAAAACAATATAATAGTAAAACTGCTGATCTTTCAGTCGGTTAGAAGCTTCTGATGGAAAGTGCTGATGAGTGACAAACTGCTGATGAGCAGTTTGTCTTCAGTAGTTCTTCAGTGAAATGTCTGGTTAGACTTCAGAACTTCTGATGAATTTACTCTTCAGTACTTTGTGTTTGTTCTTCAGTACTTCTTCTATTTGTTCTTCAGCAGTTCTATACTTAGGCAGATATGGAAAAGACTAAGGTTATCAAAAGGTGGTTTCTTCAATCCTCTTCGTCCCAACAGACTATCAGCCAGAGGATTATGATGATGATGGTGATGATGATGTTCCACCTCTCCGGACTCGTCAGAGGAAGAAAGGAGGAGTAGTTTTTCCCGAGCCAAGCTCACAGATGCCATCAGCAACCTTAGCAGTCATAGTACCACAACCACCACCACTTACAGGCAAAAGATAGAGCTTTGATACAGACGCTTCTTCAACAGAATGCTAAGTTGATGAAGCAATTGCAGGCTCCGGGGGAGAATGTGGCGTGTAAGGGTGATGAATTGAGGTCGGAGACGCGTGATGATGATCTCGACAATGATCCTCACCGCTCTGCGGGGAGTGAGCTTCCAAGTGCTTCAACAACACTTGGTGTGCAAGCTACTACTCAGGCGGAGTCGGGTACTGGAGTAGAAGTTGGGAAGAGGCCTATAAGCTGCCTCAAGACATTCTTGGTGTTCTAAAATGGTGGTACGTTGATAGCATTACATTCTTGGTGTTCCAAAATTTTGCAGACGAAATTCTCTAAATAGGGGGAGAATGTGACACATGCCAAATTCACTAGTCGAGTCCGTACAATTAACTTTTTTTTATTATGTGCTTGGGATCGGTGTATCGGTACGCATCAATATTCGAATGATAAGTTAAACAACCTTTACCTATATAACCATGTGAGCTATATGAGATTGTGACTAAACAAAGGACCTACACCCTCATACAAACACACGTGGACATATACATAAATATACATACACATATAGGTGTTAGATAAAACAAAGTTACAACTCATTTATACCTATATGTATACATGACAAAAACTATTATAACTCCTCCTTCTTTTCTTAATCATACTCGGCCAAAACCAACAAATTGCAAGCATAAGTCACTTTCAATGAGTTGTTAAACTTATACCAATTTGAAATCCTAAGGATGATGACACAACACCTACCATATGATCTTGTACTAGTTGAATGATCTTTCTTTTTTGTCTTTTGCTTCCTACCGAAAAAATTCAACCATATCTCACAAGTCCCTTTCAAACAATGATAACAATCATACACATGTTTAGGTGGACACCACACCACTTCAAGGCTCTAGACTAATACATTTCCACATTTAGAATAAAACAAACATTCTTATTCTATTTGTAATTGCGGCCGAAAGTGACAAATCTAGTCACCAGGGCCTTGTCGCCAGTTGTTCCTAAGGGACTTGTCACCAGTTATTCCTAAGGGCCTTGTCGCCAGTTATTCTCAAGATGATACATAATGGTTTTATCACCAAGATATAACAAAAGGGTTTTGATCCCAGTTAAACCAAAGGCCTATGTCGCCAGTATAATAACAAAATCTTCCTTTATAGGATATTATAAAAACACAAGTCTTTCTTATGAAGGATTATAGACAGTTAAGGTCTATTTTGAAGATATTACACTTGGGACATCCTCAGAATGCAAGACCATCCCAAGGATGGAAAAGAAACCGGATGCATCCTCAGGATGCAAGATTATCCCAAGGATGAAGAAGAAACTTGGGACATCCTCAGGATAATGAAGACCATCCTAATGATGAGAAGAACTTATATGGAATATGGCAGGATCAGAAGAATTATTCAACGGAGAAGATACAAAAGGTATTATTTCAGAACATTTCTTTACAGCCTAAGTGTTTGCTAATGTTTGCAGAATATCAGAGGAAATAACACAGGAACAATAGCGTCCATAGATTGTTACCATATATTATTATGCATCATAAGTCAAAATTTGATGTCAACCCCTGGCTTCATCCAAAACCAGGACCCATCCACCAGGGGTCAACATCTATAGTCCAAGGTCAGCAAAAAGATTTGGGGCTTCGTCTTGAAACCAAGATCCCTCCACCCCAAACCTTAAAAAATCCTAAGTTATTACATATTAATAATTGTCTGAAATTGTTCTACCAAACACAACCACAAAGATCAAATAAAAAGTGGGCTCCAGCCTAGTCAACACATTCTTCATCGCCCACTAGAAGTTCCTTCACCACCTTAGCAACCTTAGCCTCCGCTGCCTTCACCTCTGCATCCTCGGGATCCTTGGCCACACCCTCAGGATGAACAACAGGAACAGGCTCATAGACCACTTCTTTGCCGCCAAGGCTCCTAATTTTTTTCCTTCCAAGCCTCAACATCCCATGTATTCTGATCGAATCCTTGATCTTTGTCTTAGAGAGCCATCTTTACTCTGGCCTGAAATACGGCAATAGAAGCAGACTTGATAAGGCCATTCCTGTGATCCTCTACCTCCTTCTGATGATCTAACAAGGCTTTAGCATGCTCAGCTTTCACTCTCTTCAGCTTAGCCTCAGTCTCTGCCAGCTTGGCCTCAAGAAATTTGCCCTTCTGCTGAGAAATATTATGAACATCTTCAAGCTTGGTTTGGGCCTCATGAAGCTCTTGAGCAACGGCATCCAGAGACTTTGAAAGGTACTCATGGCCCTGACAAGAAAAGGAAAAGGTAAGTACTCTTAACCATCTTTCACTGACATAACAATGTTATCCTCAGGATAGGACCATACCTGAAGAGTGAATTCGGAGATCTTGTTTAGAATCTCATTACAGTTCAAACCCTCAAAGGGGGTGATCTCTTGAGCAACAGCAGCAGCACTCCCCTTCCTTTTCTTTGAAGCAGCAGCAACAACCCTAGTCTTAGGGGGATTGGAAGGAGGAGTAACCATCTTGGAGCTGGAAGGAGAGGGAGAGGACACTTTGGTAGCCATGCTGTCAATATCATCCAGGTCAAAAGAAGCAGGTTTTTTGTCTGAGGCTAAGATAATAACATGATTAGTAGGTAAAAGATAAACATCCTCAGGATGTAACAAAACGTGCTTACCAGACATCTTGGAGGCTTGACTGGTGGTATCACTTTCTTCCACTACCAAAGTCCTTACTAACTCTGGTAACTTGTAGACAACTGAACACCAAAGAAAAGCGTTGTTCAAAGGGGTAGCAAACTTGGCAAAGGAAACACCTATTGAACAAAAAGATTTCAGGATGTTAGCATCCTCAGGATGTAACTAAAATTTTTACAAAAACACTAAAAATAATCTTACCACTTTTTAACCAATAAAGAGGAATCTCATCCCCAAAAGGAATAGAACTCCTCTTAACAAAAAAGAATTTTGTTTTCCAATTTTTCTCAGATTTGACCACATTAAACAGAAAGGGTGGTTCCTTTTCTATAACTTGAAAGACATAACGGTGGGAACCGTGTGTCCTCAATTTATAAACATGAGCCAGGTCCCCCACTTCAAGATGGACGCCATGATCTTCAACAAGCCTACTGCAAACCATCAGAATCTTCCAGAGTTCAGGCATGGCTTGGGAATAAGCCATCCCAGTAATATCAAAGAAATCTTTGATAAACTTCGGAAAAGGATACCTTAACCCTAGAAGGAATGGTAAGAACAGGAAGCAGACCCATGTAGGAGAGGCAAAGTCTGATCATGCATGAGAATCGTAAGGACGAAACTCAGCAGAGCTTAGGAAGACTTTTGAGCTTTTTAAGGCTCGAATCTCCTTGTCATCAAAAGAACAGATCTCCTGTTCAGGATGACTCAAGAGGTTTTGGGGAATGAAGTCACCGGAAGCTCCTACACGCCCCGAAGCTCTTGTGGATCTTTTTGCCATCTTCAGAATATTACTAATATTTTTTGCAGGAATAAAGAGATAAGTGGAAGAAAGAAGAGAGAAATTACCTTCTTAAAAAACAAATGTGATTATAAAGGAATGGATCAAGCTATAGATATAGAGAATTGAAGATGACGTTTGTAACGGTCATCACATAATTACCGCCTAAAAAATAGTCGTTGTCATCCTGACAAGACATCCCATAAGTCATCGAGTGAAGATATTCAGATTAAAAAAATATTTTTACCTAGATATTAACGGTAACATATTTTTGGGGACAATTGTTGTGGGTGAAAATCCTCAGGATGATTTTACCATACATCCCAAATATACCATCCTCGGGATGCTGAAGGACTCTGCTGACTTCAGGATGTAACTGTAATTCAGCATGTTCACATCCTGAGAATAAACTAACAAATTAGCTTTGTTATATGATTGCAGGTACAACTAAGTTATGATATAGATTTTAATGCTAATCAACGTCTATATTATAACTCTTAAGTGAAGAAGTCAAAGATAGGAATGTAACTCATGGTCTATGATTGAAGATGGAGTCAAACTTGTAACTGATACACATTTAATATCGGGGATAAACAAGGAAACAGCTGGATCATTAACTAGCCGAGAAGAAACTGTTAACCAACGACTAGTTTCTGTTAAAGACCTCCAACGTTCACCTGAAGAAGCTGTTACACAATATTGAAGACTTTAACTACTTAGCGGATCTCACGGGATTCATTAGTTATTCTCATGTACTATATAAATGGGAGTATTGGACGAGTATTGGACACTTACATGCATCTTGCTTACACTATAGCTGCACACTAACACTTAGAAACACTCACACAATCGTTGTAATCTTAGTACACTCGTCCACATACTCATCCAAAGTTGTACCTTTTTACAAAATTAATATTAACAAACAAGGCAGGGGCCTAGTCTCCTTCCGAGGTTTTATGCCGGCGATCTACTATTGATCAAGGGCTTTCCTCGTATATCGAGTGTTGTTCTTTGTGTTTTACTCATTTATTCGTTCATTACAAACAGTTCCATCCCGAGGATATAACTGTCCATCCCGAAGCAAATCTAAGCCATCCCGAGCGTAGTTGTCACTAATTTACTCTTTTTTGCATCCTGATCAAACATTTTCACAATATAACTAGTTTTAATAATAAATTTACATTCTTAGCACTATACCTCTCATTTCTAATTTGGAAAACAAAATTATTTCTACTAGGTAATTTTTGACCAAAACAGGCCTAGTCTCCTCCCGAGGTTTTATGCCGGCGATCTACAACTGATCAAGGGCTTTCCTCGTTGATTGAGTGTTGTTCTTTGTGTTTTACTCCTTAATTCGTTCAAAGTTTCTCGTTTAGGCTCCAACGTCCATGACCACCTGCTCTCAAGTGTTCGTGCCTCGATTAAAATTCTTTCGTTTTGAGCTCATTTCACATGAACACTTACAAAATAATAAAATAAATAAATACATAATAAAATGACACGAAACGAATAAAAACTTGACCAAAAAATATACAAAATACATAGGAAAAGAGATGTGTTTTGCAACACATCAGCATGTTATGTCTTGAATAGAGTTTTAACCGTTAAGAAACACAATAAAACGTTTTATGAACTCTTGAACGGTTGTAAACCTAATATCAAAGATTTTGAGCCATTTGGGATGCGTTGCACTATCCTGAAAAATAATAACCAACCTAAATTTGGTGAGGTGGCACACGAAGGATTCTTCCTTGGTTATGTTCTCGGCTCACCAAATAAACGCGTTTTTAATAAATCCAAAGGTGTAGTAGAAATCATTTTTAATATCGAAATAACAAGTTACTCACCACCGGATAGTGCACAGGAACGAAGTTGGATGTTTGATTATGATACTGTTATTAAGTCCTTTAATGTTCGAAGATCAAGTGACTGTTGATGAGGATGATGCCGACTTTGTTTCACCTCGATCGATAGTCCCAATTTCTACGAAAAAGGACAAGATAGATACATGTACCAACTCTTCAGGAAACAACCAGTCTTCATCTACAGACGCGGTTACTGAAACTAAAGAAGAACCTTTCACGAATCCGTTCGGGGTAGATTCTACTGATGATGAAGTGACTGCAGGAGAAATAGGTTCCAATTTAGATGAAGAATTGCCGGTAGACACTGTGATTTCAACACACGCAAATAAAGATCATCCAGTTGACTACATATAGGGAGATCCTAATGCGGGTATTCAGACTAGGAGAATTTTTGCGGCTGCCAACTGCATGTATGCAAGAATCATTACCTCGGGGATTGTGAACAAATGTTTGAAGTGCTTTATCTCACAAATTGAACCCAAGAGTTATCAATTGGCTCTTCTTCACAATTCATGGGTAGAAACTATGCACGAATAGCTCGCTTTGTTTAGGAAGCTCAAAGTCTGGGAGTTGGTCGATCTCCCTCGAGGTGCACAGGAAATTGGCACCAAATGGGTTTTTCTAAACAAGAAAGATGACAATGGTGTAGTGGTCAGGAATAAGGCTCGACTTGTGGTAAAGGGCTGTAATCAACAGGAAGTGATTGACTTCAATGAAGTGTTTGCACCAGTTGCAAGGCTGGAAGCAATTAATCTGTTTCTAGCTTTTGCATCTCATAAGGGCTTTAAAGTGTATAAGTTAGACGTTAAAAGCGCCTTTCTGTACGGTAAAGTCCAAGAACTGGTGTATGTCTCACAACCACCGGGATTCACTGATCTAGAATATCCAGATCGGGTCTACAAACTTGATAAGGCCCTTTATGGACTCCATCAGGCTCCCCAGGCCTGGTATGAGACACTATCTTCTTACCTCATGAACAATGGCTTTGAGAGAGGAAATATAGATAGTACGCTTTTCATTTGATGAAAAGGATATGATTTTCTGCTCGTTCAGGTGTACGTGGATGACATCATCTTCAGATCATCTAATGAAGACTTATGCAAGGAATTTGAGCAGGTCATGAAGAAAAAGTTCAAGATGAGTGGGATGGGGGATTGAAGTTCTTTCTCGGTCTACAAGTGGATTAGAAGGCAGATGGAGTGTTTATCCATCAAATCAAGTATGTGCATGACATCCTGACTGGTTTCAAGATGAATGATTACACACCTTACCATACTCCTCAACCAGTTGGACTTGGTCCAGATACATAGAGTGACAATCATGTCGACCCAACAGAGTACAGGGCAATGATTAGTTCTCTTATGTATTTAACTGCTTCTAGACCTGACATTATGTTTCCAGTTTATCTTTGTGCCAGGTTTCAGGCTGATCCAAAGGAGTCCCACATGATTGCGGTTAAACAGATAATGAGATACCTAGAGGGGAAACCCAAATTAGGTCTTTGGTATCCATCGGATGGTGGATTAGATCTCGTATCCTACACCGACTCGGACTACGGAGGATGCAACTAGAACAGGAAGTCAACGACTAGTAGTCAGCTGCTTGGGGGAGATTAGTATCCTGGCAATGCAAGAAGCAAACCTCTGTAGCGGTATCCTCATGCGAGGCTGAATACTTTGCAACTAGTAGTTGCTATTCACAGGTTTTGTGGATACATCAACAGATGCGGGATCACGGTTTGAAATTTCTAGATACTCCCATAATGATTGACAATAAAGCCGTCATATCCATAACTGAAAACCCAACCAACTTTTATAAAACTAAACATATTCATGAAAAGAAAATGGTGCATTTAGAAAAAGTTGACACAAAAGAGAATTTGGCAGACCTTTACACCAAGGCATTTGACAGGGCTCGTTTTGATCTATTGGTGCAACTGAATGGGATGAGGAATCCTGAATGATTTAACGTTTTCCATAAGTTACTGAAGTAATTTTAGTGTCGTTCTTTTTTTATTAAAAAAATGAGCTGTCACTGTGTAAAAGAAAGGAAATGATAGTACATGAGCTCCTTGACTGTCGCACTTAAAACAGAACAGAGAACTTAAATTCCTAAGTGCGACTGCAGCTCCATCATGTGATTTACCAGTAGGCAAACTTACAACGCGTATTCAATCCATAATAATAATAATAATAACAACAACAACAACAACAACAATAACAATAATAATAATAATAATAATAATAATAATAATAATAATAATAATAATAATAATAAAAGAAGCTGGACTGTGGTACATGTAGGGAACATAACATTGGCATACGATTTTATGATCTTAATTCTTGCGTTGATTGATTGCCAAAATCAGAGGTTTCGGGTCTTTATATTACTGACCTATCCGGGGATAACCTGGTTGTCCTTTTGTTGCATCCAGATCTACCTAGGCACAGCCGGGATATCTTGAAAAGAGCAAAAATTCACTGGAAAATGCCAAATCCCTCTATGCTAAAAGGCTATCTCAAAAAGCCCTAAGCTAAAATTCGTACCAAATGGTATTTGCCCTAACCCTGGTTGAGAACACACCGGTCACTTTGCTGCAACCAGATATATGCTGACCTGTACACCCGTGTGCCTCATACCTTGTAAATTATACGGATACTAGCAATATACTCACCTGTTACGATAAAGCTTTGTGCATACCTTGATCGCGGGAGTATGTCATGTTATGGGACACGCAATTCCTACAGTCAAATGCCCATTAATCGTAATAAGTAAAGTGAGGCTTTGAAGATGCTATACCTTTGTTTAAGTGGATCAATATAGTGGTAATCGCCTTGGACTGCGATTCTGCTTTTAGTAATTTACTTTGATCAATTCTAACTTGTGTGTTCAGTCTTGTTCTAGCTGATATGATCTTTTATAGAATGTTTGCTTTTGAATTTTCATTTTATTTTATTTTCACTTTATTAGTGTTTTTATTTATTTTATATATTTATAAAAATTCAAAAATGACAAAAAGAATTTCTATTTTTCAACTTCAGGTCTTTATACACTGGGAAATGGTCATTTAATGGAGTACTCGTACTGTTCGGGAAAACGTCTCGTTTTCGTACCAATCAAATTTTCTCAAAAGCCAAGTCATTGTTTCATTACAAATCTCTAAAACTGAAACTTTTTGGGCTCGGATTTATGTTCAAGGCGCACTTATGAAAAATGTTGGGTTAAGTTGTTCAAAAATTGTTTTCAATCCATACGGCCCAATTCTAATTAATGAATGTTTAAGTTATTTTGTTAATGTTTGGGAAGTGAGATTGTTGCAGACTCATCACAGAGGTTGGAACCTCCTATTGACACTGTGGCGAAGAAACGGAAGAGAGATGATGATGAGACTGACAAAGACTATCAGCCAGAGGATTATGATGATGATGGTGATGATGATGTTCCACCTCTCCGGACTCGTCAGAGGAAGAAAGGAGGAGTAGTTTTTCCCGAGCCAAGCTCACAGATGCCATCAGCAACCTTAGCAGTCATAGTACCACAACCACCACCACTTACAGGCAAAAGATAGAGCTTTGATACAGACGCTTCTTCAACAGAATGCTAAGTTGATGAAGCAATTGCAGGCTCCGGGGGAGAATGTGGCGTGTAAGGGTGATGAATTGAGGTCGGAGACGCGTGATGATGATCTCGACAATGATCCTCACCGCTCTGTGGGGAGTGAGCTTCCAAGTGCTTCAACAACACTTGGTGTGCAAGCTACTACTCAGGCGGAGTCGGGTACTGGAGTAGAAGTTGGGAAGAGGCCTATAAGCTGCCTCAAGACATTCTTGGTGTTCTAAAATGGTGGTACGTTGATAGCATTACATTCTTGGTGTTCCAAAATTTCGCAGACGAAATTCTCTAAATAGGGGGAGAATGTGACACATGCCAAATTCACTAGTCGAGTCCGTACAATTAACTTTTTTTTTATTATGTGCTTGGGATCGGTGTATCGGTACGCATCAATATTCGAATGATAAGTTAAACAACCTTTACCTATATAACCATGTGAGCTATATGAGATTGTGACTAAACAAAGGACCTACACCCTCATACAAACACACGTGGACATATACATAAATATACATACACATATAGGTGTTAGATAAAACAAAGTTACAACTCATTTATACCTATATGTATACATGACAAAAACTATTATAACTCCTCCTTCTTTTCTTAATCATACTCGGCCAAAACCAACAAATTGCAAGCATAAGTCACTTTCAATGAGTTGTTAAACTTATACCAATTTGAAATCCTAAGGATGATGACACAACACCTACCATATGACCTTGTACTAGTTGAATGATCTTTCTTTTTTGTCTTTTGCTTCCTACCGAAAAAATTCAACCATATCTCACAAGTCCCTTTCAAACAATGATAACAATCATACACATGTTTAGGTGGACACCACACCACTTCAAGGCTCTAGACTAATACATTTCCACATTTAGAATAAAACAAACATTCTTATTCTATTTGTAATTGCGGCCGAAAGTGACAAATCAAGGAGCACACACTTACTTATAATCGGCTAACAATGATCACATTGTCAAGAAACATCACTTGATTAGTAGCAATCGGTTATGAGGAATCGAGAAATGTTTTTGGGATCTAAACCTCACGTAAATTATCATAGAGAAACCAATTTTTATAACTAAAAGTTGTTTGGATATGTCAAAGCTAAAGGTCTATGATCAAGGTGTTATAATCGGCCCTAATCACAGATACACCTTGTAATAGATCGAAGGTACTTTGATAAGCTTCGATTCATCGATTTTAACTTTCCAAATAATCAATTTTCAAAGCTACGATATGTGTTAACTTCGGCTATTACTTGATAACTCATGTTATTAAAACTCAAACACATGTTAACACAAACTTGAGTTATCACCGGCCTAAAAATATGTTAAAAGTACTTGTTTTATGATGAATCGATGACACATGATAGATTAGGCGCAACATGTGGCCCATAGCCATACGTGGGGCCATATGGGTCCACTCCATGATCTACCATAAACCTCATGTGCATAAAACATGATCCACATCGAATGACACGGTTCACAATAATGGATACCCGATTTGTATGATGAACAAGTGTACAAAACTTAAGATATCTTTGACGTTATAGGGCACTTTTGACGGAATATTAGTTACTTCTGGTTTGCTAGACAACACGTAACACTACCAGGTAAGTTTCGTGGCCCCTTTTACTGTTTTTACTATTTTACAACTTTGGGGGAGAAACATGCTACAGATCAACATATGTACATGACAACAATATGTGTTAAATGAGTTAGACCCATAATTATCGCAGATCAACAAAAATTCCCCAGACAACTATAACGATTAGCTTAGCAATAAGCCGTGGATCATATGAATGGTACTATTTGGGTTGACACCCCCTTTCACTGTTAGTCGCGCTAACACATATGAATGCATATTATCCATACTTTACAATGTCTCGCGATAAGGTATTGGGTGGGGTGAACATGAACGTCGTGGTTTGTTTATGGTGCTCATGGTAACTATATTCTGCATGGACACAGACAACGAAACTTTTTGAGCAACAAAACTGTTTTATCGAGTCAACAAAACCTGCGAACTCACCAACTTTTTAGTTGACACTTGTAAGCATGTTTTTCAGGAAACCAAGTAAGGACGTTAAGGAGCCAAGTTTAGGATTGCATGTAGAAGGCCTTTGTTTTGTGGTTTCGACGTAGCTGTTTAAAAAATTTGTTAGGACTTGTAATCTGTATTCGACTATGCGACTTAAGTGTTTGATGAAAGAAATGTCATTTTGTAGTTTTCTCATAAACAATGATTGTGATCACCATGTTCGTCTCAACTCACGTTTCCGCCTTAGGTGGGGCGTGACACTAACAGTCGTTGGCATTATATGGAAGACTGAAGACTGCAGAAGGTTGAAGATGTAGAGAGCATTTGTCAAGGGGGAGTTTGTTAGTGCATGTTTTTGTGACAAACGCTTCTCTAGATTATTATCATTTTTGTGTTTGGTTGATAGGTTTATTGTAACATGTTTGACGTTGTTATAAGTCAAGCATGATAGTCTTTTATGTTTTACCCTAGCAAACAAAGAAGATAGTTAAAGAAGAAGATGTATAACAAAGAAAATAGGCATCTTCTTTGTTCTGATGTGTGCATCTTCTTTGTTTGCAGATCAGGCCCATGCAAGTATAAATACCTTGCATGGGGTGTAGGCTAGGGTTGGTCCTTTTGCAAGCTCGTAATTGATATTATTCCCACTAAAAGTTATCAATAGACAAGTCGGTTTAATAATATTCTTCTTGTTGATAATGGTTTGATTGATTCATAGTTTGCATAAACATCTATCAAGGGATTCCGAACCTTCATAGATCTGATCTAGCTTGTATCGATCCATTCCAAGGACCTACAACCGCAAAACTAAGAAATGACATCACCACCTTTTGCCAAGAAGACGGTGAGTCACTCTACGAGGCTTGAGAGAGATTCAAGGATATATTGAGGAATGCCCCCATCATGGACTCAAAATTTGGCTACTAGTTTCGTTCTTCTACAGCGGGTTGTCAAACCAAGCAAGGAAGACACTTGACGCGACCGTAGGAGGAATTTTTGGGAACAAGAGACCGCATGAAGTCTATGATCTCATCGAAGAAATCACAGTCAACAGTTATCAGTGGTACAACCCTCGGAGTCGGCCATCAAAAACCGGCCTCTATCGACTCGATTCCCTACCACCTCATTGCAAGCACAAATCGAGGCACTATCGAGTTGACTGAATCAACTGAGCAAAGCACAAGTCAACGCTATCACCGCAGCAGATTGCAGCCGCAAGATGGTAGTCTTCCTCCCCAGGCCACCATGGAACAAGTTAACTTCATTGGTACAAAGCACCCGCCAAACAATCCTTACAGCAACACCTATAAACCTGGCCGGTGTGATCATCCAAACTTCGGGTGGAAAAACAACACCAACACCATTCAACCACCCGGCTTCAGTCAACAAAACAACCAACAACGCCCTTCAAACAACGGTTACCCATCTGTGGATGAAAGGCTCGTAAAACTCAAAGCCCGATCAGCAGCGCGAGTGGACGAGAACTTCAATAACACCGACAAGAGGCTTCAAGGGCTCGAGTCCACCGTCATGAACCTGGAAGTACAAATGCGTGTGATGGCCAAGTCACTCGCAGAGAGACCTGCCGGATGTCTTCCTAGCAACACTGAAGCCAACCCAAAGGCCAATATGAGTGCCATAACTCTTCGTAGCAGCCGCGTTTATCCCGAACCAGCTGTACCTACTAATAAAGAAGTTCCACCCCCAACCCGCCCAAAAATGAACCTGTTCTTAATGTTGTTGCACCAGAAAACTCGACCCCTAGTTTACCAATACCGGCTAATGAAGGTCCCATAGCTAACTAGAATCCTCCAGTAGCCTCATCGTAGGAACCATCATCAAAAAACGGTACAGAGGGAATATCGTTCTAACATCCCTTATCCCGGTCGTTTTGTGTGACAGAAGATGGACGAGCAATATCAGAAGTTCACCGAACTCCTAAGTCAGATTCACATCAACTTACCTTTCATAGAAGTCATCCAACAAATGCCTAAGTATTCAAAATTCTTGAAGGACTTCTTGAGCAATAAAAGAAACCTAGAGGCAACATTCAAGGGTAACACACTGGAGTGCGTGGCAGTGCTCCAGCAAAGTCTCCCACCGAAGCTGACCGACCCAGGGAAATTTTCTCTACCATGCTCAATAGGTAACTTGCCTACGAATTATGCCTTAGCTGATCTTGGTGCAAGTGTGAACGTTATGCCCACTTATATCTATAAGCAACTCAACCTGGGCGACCCACGACCTTTGATAGCTACGATCGAGTTGGCGGATGGTACCGTAAAGAAACCCGAGGGGATTGTCAAAAACCTGCTTATCAAAGTAGGAAAATTCGTTTTCCCCGTTGACTTTGTCATCCTCGACATGGGCGAGGATAATGTTCCTATTATTATCGGTCGACCGTTCTTAGCTACCGCTCTAGCTACTATAGATATGAGTGAAGGAATTCTTACGCTTCGGGTTTGGAGCCACAAGTTGCACTACACCAGTGGAAAAGAATACGTGTCTAATGATCCATTTGACGTGACCAACTTTATTGATAAACAGTTAGATTATCACATGTAATGGATGGTTATGATTGGGGTTTGGTGGGTTTTCTTAAGTGGGTAGGATTTTCAAATTATCCCACCCCTATATACATGTGTGTGTGTGTGTGTGTATATATACTATATTAATATGCATATAGTAAGGGCAATTTTGGTCATTTGCCACTTTTTCAAGTTGTAGAAATCTTGGAAGCATATTGTACAACGATTCAAGGGTGCAAGTCATGATGCATCATGTACAAGCCTACTATGCAACCAAACAAAACACACGGGATATGCATCGTATTAGGGTTTTCAGATTCATCATTAGACTATATTAATAATTGAACATATTTGAACAGTAGTTGTCTAATTGAATAGTGAATTGAACAGTAATTGATTAATTTAATTTATAATAATGATTGAACAGGTTTAGGTGGTGGTTTAGTGTATGAAGATAATCCAATAGCAGCTGCTCCTGTTGGTCTCCTTGGCTTACTTCTACTTTTCAATTTACATGTTCCACAGTTGAACTTGAACCCAAGCTGGTATGTCTCCAATGGGCGCACGATCAAGGATTTGCCATGTAGAAGGTGCTTATAATTTTGAACAGAGGCGAAGCATTGTGAGGGCCAGGGGTGGCCCTGGCCCCTCCTGTTTTTTGGCGCAGTAGTGGAAATTCGTGATTTTTGTAGGTAAATTTAGTCTGGGTTGACTCCAGCCCCCGCCGATTTGCCACTACCAATCGAAAAAAATTGAGTTCGGCCCCTCCCGATTGGCGAAGCAAGCTTCGCCCCTGATTTTGAATAACTACCGAGTCGAGCGATATGTTGCCTCAAGATTTTAGTTGGACCAGTGGGTTGGTTTTAGAGTACTGTGATGTTGGAGTTGTGTTTCTCACTAGGGTTCGGTTTTAGATTTTCAAAGAGTTGCAATTTTGCGTTGAGTCTTTAAAGGGCCATCCTCCATTTCTTTTGAGGCTTGATCTTGATCCCCCTATGTAGAAAGTGTTGGAACCAAAATTTAGGTACATGTAACTTTATGCTAAACAAATAATTAATTGGATAATTGCATATTTTCAGTTTCTGTAAATTGTCTTTCTGTCTTGATGCTTAATTCTTTGGTATTCACCATTTCAGCTGTTTGAATTTTATTGTTTATATCCTAGAAACACTGCCAAAGACTGATGTTAATTGTTTTCTTTTTGAGTTTGGATTTGAGGTAATGTTTTCGATATTTTAACAATATGTCTTTGTTGCTGTTCAAAAAAACAATACGTCTTTTTTCACATTATTTTACAAGTGGGTATCAAAAGGTATCAATTTCTTGGTAAAGGTGCAACCTCTAATCCTATAAAGTGGAGATTTATTTACTTAACAGTACAATCATTAATTTACGCTTGGAATTATACAACAACTTTTGGGTAACATCGAAGGGTGAGGGTTGGTCCAGTTGGCGAAGCCAAAGCCTTGCTCCTATTGAGGTCAAGGGTTCAAGCGCAAGCGTCGCCAAAGGCGGATTTGATGTTACTGAGCCATCGTAGATATTTACCCTTATTCTTGAATTAAGCCCCATATTATTGATTTCCTTATATTTACTTTGTTGCAGAATGACGATGTCTACTCTACTTCGAAGATGACAAACATTGTAGATATTTAACCTTATTCTTGAATTAAGCCCCATATTATTGATTTCCTTATATTTACTTTGTTGCAGAATGACGATGTCTACTCTACTTCGAAGATGACAAACATTGGTGCACAGTCGAAGCTCACGAATATCTTAGATGACAATAAGTAAAATCAATTAGGACCTGTACCATCATTGGTTGTAAACTAATCTTAATCTTTGTACAGTTGTATGTCAATTGATTTCAGATGTGATGTAATTGCTTAAATTCAAAACCGCTTAAATTCAAAACTGGATTGAAGTCGCTGCAACGCGCGGTGAGGTCAAAAAAACCTAGTTTACATTTCAAAAACCAATTCCGCCCCCTCCCCCCTCTCTCTTTTTGTCGATTCATCTTCCATTTCAAGATCGATGAAGATTCACTTCGATTACACCGTTAGAGACAACATGTTCCTGAACTAGATCTGTACGAGTAAAAAATAATGTCATCAAGTTCTTGTTTTCCTGTTTTTTTTCACTATAGGGTTCTCATATTCTCAACTAGATCGGTACGGGTTTCTGGCTGTAGATGGTGGTTGAGGTAGGTTCCTGTGGGATTGAATAGAGAGAATTGTGATAAACTTGCTATATTATTAAAGAAATCATCCAAATACAAATGAGGGGTATGGAGCTATTTATATGTGGTGAAGGGGTATGACACCCTTTAGTGAACCGACACAATGGTTCAGTTTAACACCACAACTGCCACAACTATAGGTTATATGATAATAATACTAATTTACATACTAAACTTAGGATAATCAAATATTATGTCCAACATTCTCCCCCCTAATTTTGATTTATCCTTTCTTGCTTCAGAGTAGGGTTGGATCTTCTTCTTCATCAACGAGAAGGGATACTTGCTCGTTCTTATCTTTCTTATCTTTCCATTTTGTGCATTCATACGATAAGTGACCATAGTTGCCACATTCGAAGCATCTGAATTTGCTTTTGTCTTTGTATCCTTGACTCATATTTCTCTCATACTCTCTTCTTTCTTCGCTAAAGTTTCTTACTTGTCCGTTGTTAAAGGTTCTTCCACGACCTCTACCACGGTTATGATTACCACATCCTCTACCATAGTGCAAACTTCCAGAATGATAATTGCTTGAGGTTGCCATTAGGAGTTTCGTTTGATGATTTTCCTCTGATTCATCTTGACTTTTGAGGCGTTCTTCAAATGTTGTTATTCTCCCCACTTCTTCTTCAAATGGCATTGCGTCTATCTCTGAATATTGCTCAATAGTTTCTACAATAGGTAGGAACTTCTTCGGAACTGAGTTGAGTAGTTTTCTCACTATTGCTTTATCTTTAAGAGTTGTGCCAAGGCTTTTGAATTTTGCTCTTATGCTGGCTAACTTGCTTGCAAAGTCACTTACTGGTTCATTTTCTTTCATCTTTAGAGTTTCTAACTCACTTCTCAATGTTTGTAGTCGTGCTTTCTGAACCATATCTGCTCCAAGGTATCTAACTTTGATTGATTCCCAAACTTCTTTCGCATTTTGACATTGTGCTACTTGCATTAAAATATCTTCTGGTAATGTTTGGAGAATCGTTGCTTTCGTAGTACTTACTTTCTTTTCATCTGCTGCTTCTGTTCCTTCTTTCGCGTCAATTGTTTCCCAAAGACCATACGCCTTTAAGATCGTTTCCATTAATAGTGCCCATGAAGTGTAATTTGTCTCTGTCAATTTCGGGCATTGTAGTGATACATTTCCTTGCTCACGAGATGATATTGAACTGCTAGACGCGTTTTTGTTCTCTTTCTCTGCCATGTTTTCTTGCTTTACTTTCTTCGACTTTTTCTTTCCAATCTTGCTTTCTTACTTTGAAGCAAAGGTTTTCTTTCTTGATTTGCCACACAGGTCGAACGCGCCACGAAGGTCTAACTTGCCACGAATGACTAACTTGCCACGAAGGTCTAACTTGCCACGAAGGACTAACTTGCCACGAAGGTCTAACTTGCCACAAAGGTCTAACTTGCCACAAATGACTAACTTGCCACAAAGGTCTAACTTGCCACAGAGGTCTAATTTGCCATAAAGGTCTAACTTGCCACAAAGGTCTAACTTTTCTTGATATACTCAACGAGTCATGAAGTCTCGGAGTCACTTGCTATTTCTCAACGAACCAAAAGGGCTCGAAGTATCTTGCTATACGAATCGGTTATGATTCGATTTGACTTGCTATTGTGGAACTTTCAAAGAAATTTTGACTATTCGTTTAAAATCAAAATAATGTTCCACAATTTTGTTTTAAGGGTAATAAAGTCACAATCTTGACTTTTCCTTAAAAACTTACTAATCCTTTTAATGCCCGTATATTGACTTTCTAAAGTCAATGTCCCAAATATAATTTCTTGACAGAATTATAATCAAATATTAAAATCTGATTTCTCCCTCCCTTTTTAAAATAAATATGCTAATCTTTGACTTTCGAAAAGTCAAACTATTAAAAATATGTTCTGCCAGAAACTTAGCTCCCTTTTCTTTCCAATCTGAAAACGAATTCAGTTTCTTTCTTTTGATTCGTTTTCCACAATATTTTTGACTTGATTCTTCTTAATCAAATCCTTGCCTTCTTGTTCGAATAATTTTCTTATGAAGCAACTTTTCGGGTTTTGGTTTTGATTCTTAATCCACTGTTAAACTTGAATGATTGTGTATAAAATCAAGCTGTTTTGTTGATGTTTCGAATTAAAAACACAGAAATGTTTTTGTTTTCTTGAAGGAAACAATTTTGGCTGGAAAATTATTTTGTTTCCAAAACAGGGGATAAAAAGTTTTGATTTTTTTTACTGGATTAAGAATGATTTTTTTGTGTTCTATTCGTTCTAAACATTAAAGGATAGGATGTAACCGTTGAAACGTGATTCAATAACGTTTAATCTTTCTTGACTGTTTTCTGTCTCGCCGGAATTCTTGCCGGAGTAAACCGTTGATGGTTTTTTATCTTTCTTAGCGGTTACAACTTCGAGTATTGATCCTTTATTAACGTTTTGTCTGGGCACAAGGGATAATTCTGTATGATGTCTGGGCAAAGGAGTGTCTCTGTTTTTTTTCGAAAAACAGGGGATGATACTTTCTGATGAGTCTCTCGTCTTTCACAGGGATGGATCCATATGAACAGGGCTCTGATGCCAAATGTGGGATTGAATAGAGAGAATTGTGATAAACTTGCTATATTATTAAAGAAATCATCCAAATACAAATAAGGGGTATGGAGCTATTTATATGTGGTGAAGGGTATGACACCCTTTAGTGAACCGACACAATGGTTCAGTTTAACCACCATAACTGCCACAACTATAGGTTATATGATAATAATACTAATTTACATACTAAACTTAGGATAATCAAATATTATGTCCAACAGTTCCGACAACCCACGGTGAGTCCGGTAACCTCCTTTTTGATATGTTTAGGTTATGCGCTTCAGTTCTCTAATATGATGTTTGTGTATGCTCTAAACTTACAGATTTGGGTTTTTTTAGTTGCAAACTTAAATTATATGTCTGGATTTTCGAGTTGCTAACATTTCGAGGAAGGGTAAGTGTTTGAGTTGGTGGTTTTGGGGGTGGCTAATGCTGACAGGACGATGACGTCATTCCAGTCTCGACTTAAAAGAGATTGACCTCATGTACGTAAAATAAATTGGGTTTATTTGTATGATAGATTTATCAATTTGTCTCATTTTTTGTTGTAAGGTTATGGGGCTAGCAATGCGTCTTCTACCTGTGAACCCACCCGTAAGTACTCCAGGCCCTTTATAATTGGGCTATATTTATTTAAAATCTTTAATAAAATAGTAACTCGTGTTTATGATGGAGCTCTAAATCTTTAAACCAGTATTTAGCCAGGTTCAAAATCAGAGATGAGCTAAGGGGGCGGAAGAGGCTACTACGTAGGCCTACAAAGCTGCTATGGTAGTTTAGTTATCAAGTTTGTGTTAAGTTATGTGGATTAGCTAGGATTGTTGTATATTTGCTCGTAAAATTTGATTTACAAAGCTCCCATCATGTTTAATTGAAGGTATATATAGTTCATTGAATTTATAGAATCATTGACCGAGTTCAATTTTGTGTTATTTCTGGTGTAGGCCTTTTTGGATCTTGGAGTAATGAAGTGCAATGAGTAACAATTAAGTGCACTATTAACATGAGCATCAAACCTATTCCTATATTTAACATATTCTATCAGTTGAGCAACAAAGTGATGGTATAAATTACATAACCTTTGTTCATTTTGTTATTCAAATAAATCTCTGCATTTGTTTTGTTTATACATGCTTGTAATTCTGCAATTATATTGGTTCAGAATGCGAAAAGAACATATGGCACACTTTGAAAGTGCTAATAGTTTATGTTGATACCCATGTTTGTAAATTATAGTCGTCGAATCATTTCCGGGCTGCTAGCTGAGTAATTGTTTGTACATTATTTTTATATTGGGGAAGAGCTGGGAGATATATACAGTTACATGACTCTTTGTTACCCTCCAAGGCATGCATTCACAAGTCAATCCAATTGAATACCAATGCCTATGTCGGTGGCGAACTGGCCTCCAATGGGGTAAACTTAAAAAATCTGATTTTTCCCCATTAACATATTAAAGAACTATTGATTATAAAACAATTGATGTCACGTTTGCTGGAGGTCATATCTATGGATGGGAACACAATCGTTTTAGCCCCAATTACTGCGTTTTTTCTGTATATCTTATTAGCTGCTATAATTAACGCATCTACACCTGGATCTGTCGTTTATATTGCTCAGTCTGTGTTTTGTCTGGGTTGTAATTTATCTTTACAGGTCAATGTCTGAACGGAACGGGTCACACGGCTTGAAGGTCTATATTTTTAAATTTGATAAGACACCCAAAATCTTTTTAATTAAAAAATATAGATCACTACTGAAAACTGATATGATAATAGCTTTTTAACTATATATGACACCAATTTATTTTAAATATAAAGAACTATAGATTATAGTGTTTAGGTTAACTCAACCCGTCGTTTTTTACCTCCGTTAATTGGGATACTTGCTGGAGGTTTGGTTTGTCGAAGTTAGGGTGGTAATCTGTTTGTTTGCTGGTGTATCTAATGTATAGAGAGCTGGAATATTTTTTATGTAGTTGTGGTGGGTTAGTCCCTGGTAATTCATTTAATATTAAAAGATGATTTTGTTAGTTATTCAAAATAAGGTATTGATCAGTTGTCAAACACTTCATTTAATTTAGTTTGCGTTTTTTCTATGCATGTAGCTTTCAAATCCTTTGAAAATCTTATTCTCAATTTCTCATTGTTGGTTTACCTATTGCATAGCATTTTGATGAATATGCCAACTGTTTTTTATATCCATTTAAGATATTATATCATACTTGAATTCATTAAAAGTTAGCTTTTTTTACCTCTATACATGGAACATGTCTAAAGGGAGAAGTATGATAAGTGATTGATAAAAGAATTGATAAGGAATTTATTTGACTTAAGTTTGCATCATATTTGACTTCGTTCATTTGTTCAACGTTAATGATTTTGGCACAGGTATTAGATGCAACTGATGACATAGGTATTAGATATATTGGTAAGCTCCCAAAGCTGTGGTTTCTGTATGTATAATCATCAACACATTAAAACTAATCTAGGTAATGAGTTGTGTATTATATTTTAATTTTTCATTCAATGTTTTATTGGAAATGACACCTTCAGCTTCAACGTCTTTGAATATATGCTTTTGAAATAGCAACAAGATGATCAATCTCTAAAATACACTTGGTCATGAGTTGGTATATGTTTTTTGAGCTCATGTCAGAAGGAAAATAGATAATTGTAACTTAAACAACTTCCTGAAAATGGAATGGTTGCAGTTTTTGTGAGTAGTTAACAGTTGAAGTTTTTTTAATTTTATAACAAATAGTCTGTAAAAACTATTAGATTTATCACCAAAAAAGGATGTGAAACTCATAAACATAATGCTATAGTTTTAGCTGGTGATTGCGTGGCTCGGATTGGAATGGGTAATTTTTTTTATTAGGGTCATTGACCTGACAATAGATTTTGTTTTCCACTAAACCTTAAAATAATAACCTATTGAGTGTTTTACTTTTACATGATCGGATTATCTAACTTCATTCTTTTTTAGTTCAAAAAATAGAGTTTCTTTTCGCAAAGCAATGAAAAAGGCTATAGAATTAACTGAACAAGCAGATACAAAAGGAATTCAAGTGCAAATTGCAGGACGTATCGACGGAAAAGAAATTGCGCGTGTTGAATGGATCAGAGAGGGTAGGGTTCCACTACAAACCATTCGAGCTAAAATTGATTATTGTTCCTATACAGTTCGAACAATCTATGGGGTATTGGGCATCAAAATTTGGATCTTTATAGAAGGGGAATAATCAACCTTTATTTCCCTTTGCATTCTATTCAGCGATGGAACAAAAAATGATAAATTAGTTTCTTCTTTTTCTTTTCTGTTCAATAAAAAAAATGAACAATTATAATTCTATAGGGTTTAATAAAAATTCAATTAATCTTTTGATCAAATTGCTATGCTTAGTGTGTGACTCGTTGGTTTTTTGAGGGTTA